>CAWUFW010001603.1:235000-2716168 GCA_963921515.1 Calotriton arnoldi | reverse complement strand
CTTGCGTGCAACCTGTGATGACTTGTATCCGCTGTCCTTTCACCTGGACTTTGGATTATTGCCTCTCCAATTCGTCATTGTCTGTTCCGGATTTTGTTCAGTTGATGGGTCCCTTAGAGGCCCATGAGCAGGACTGTTCCGCTGCTGGCTGTATGGCGCGTGCGGCTGCACTGGGGATTTTGGCGCAATGGGATATCTGGGCGGCTGCCCAGGATCTCCTACAACGAAGCTGTTTCGATTATCACGCAAGCTGTCCCGCATTGCTTCTGGATGCTCCCTTTGTTGAGGAGCATCCCTGCTCTTTTGATCTCATGGATTGGATGGCATCTATGTTTTTTGACAATTCCAATGATGAACTCTTGGCGAGTATGGCTTTTCTCTGCACTTACACTTTCATGGATTGACCTGCCCTTCGCCGTTTGGGCGCTCCCTGTGCTCCAACGGCTGTGTTTTTCCTTTGATGGGCCGCTGGACTGACCAGGGGAGGGTGTCTTGTGGATTGTTACCTGCCTTGTTATGTTGGCCTAGGCCTGGCTGCCATGCTGCTTTTCTTTGCGCACGTTACACTGAGCCCGGCCTCCCTCGCCCTTTGCTCGTGCCAAGTTCTTTTGCACTGTCTGCATTTTCTGTTGTTCACCTTTTTGGGCTCAGTCTGCACAAACATGTACAAGGTCGCATAACAATGTATTTTGGTTCTTCCTGATATGGCCAGTCTCGCGCACCCAGACATAACATTATGTGCAATTGCCATGAAGAATTTGATATGCTTTTAATACTGTGGTTTACTAGCGCTTAACACACTTGGAGAAATCCCTTTCAGTGAGAAGAGCTATGATGTCCTGCTGATGTAATTCTGCATCTAGAGACTGAGGTATGGGGGTTCGCTAGTCAAAGCCCAGAGGTCTTCTATTATTATAATGAACTATCTTACTGCAAGGGAGGGTGGTAATGTTATTTATACGTTTATCCACTGAGCTCTGAGATGCTTTCCCCGTTTGTATTCTATGGAATTGTAACCATGCTGCTTATATTAGTCATATGCATTATGCTATTAGTACTGACACGTGTACTGTATATTAGAGCACGTAAGTTGGAATAAACATATTAACCTACCCAGTGTCTCTTTCTACGCACCATGTGGACAAGTACGAGTGAGTGACGAAAGAGTGTTCTTGCTTCTGTGAGTCCTGAGATAAAGATACCGTGTTCTGGGTTGTCCAAACATTAGTGCTTGGGTGCTAATGGGATGCTAAGCTAGTTGGGTTGGGGTTTTTGGGTGCTACGGTATATGGTGGCAAACCACTGTATTCCGGGGTCCCATTTTCCTGTGCATAGCTCTGTGTATGTGCAGAAACCATATGACACTACCACTACTACCACCCTTAGCCAGGGGGCAGGATGCCTACCACTACTACCACCCTCACCCAGGGGGGCAGGATGCCTACCACTACTACCACCCTCACCCAGGGGGCAGGATGCCCACCACTACTACCACCCTTAGCCAGGGGGCTGGATGCCTACCACTACTACCACCCTTAGCCAGGGGGCAGGATGCCTACCACTACTACCACACTCAGCCAGGGGGCAGGATGCCTACCACTACTACCACCCTTAGCCAGGGGGCAGGATGCCTACCACTACTACCACCCTCACCCAGGGGGGCAGGATGCCCACCACTACTACCACCCTTAGCCAGGGGGCAGGATGCCTACCACTACTACCACCCTTACCCACGGGGGCAGGATGCCTACCACTACTACCACCCTCACCCAGGGGGGCAGGATGCCCACCACTACTACCACCCTTAGCCAGGGGGCAGGATGCCCACCACTACTACCACCCTCACCCAGGGGGGCAGGATGCCCACCACTACTACCACCCTTAGCCAGGGGGGCTGGATGCCTACCACTACTACCACCCTCACCCAGGGGGGCAGGATGCCCACCACTACTACCACCCTTAGCCAGGGGGCAGGATGCCTACCACTACTACCACCCTCACCCACGGGGGCAGGATGCCTACCACTACTACCACCCTCACCCAGGGGGGCAGGATGCCCACCACTACTACCACCCTTAGCCAGGGGGCTGGATGCCTACCACTACTACCACCCTTAGCCAGGGGGCAGGATGCCTACCACTACTACCACCCTCACCCAGGGGGGCAGGATGCCTACCACTACTACCACCCTCACCCAGGGGGGCAGGATGCCCACCACTACTACCACCCTTAGCCAGGGGGCTGGATGCCTACCACTACTACCACCCTTAGCCAGGGGGCAGGATGCCTACCACTACTACCACCCTCACCCAGGGGGGCAGGATGCCTACCACTACTACCACCCTCACCCAGGGGGGCAGGATGCCCACCACTACTACCACCCTTAGCCAGGGGGCTGGATGCCTACCACTACTACCACCCTTAGCCAGGGGGCAGGATGCCTACCACTACTACCACCCTCACCCAGGGGGGCAGGATGCCCACCACTACTACCACCCTTAGCCAGGGGGCAGGAAGCCTACCACTACTACCACCCTTAGCCAGGGGGCTGGATGCCTACCACTACTACCACCCCCACTCATAGGATGGACAATGCATGACACAACAAGCACACCACAACCTAGGGAATGCAAGATTAAGACATCCCCCCACCACCATGACAAGCGTGTGAGCAGGCTGTGTCAAATGCCTACAACACCGAACATGACTTTGAACATACAATGTGACCCCCTAGCACATGTGCCACACATATATGTGTGTGGCACCCACAATGCAAGCAGCCCATGACCATTGTGGCAATGGGGCCTAAACCCCCATCATCACAGTGACCAAAAGGCAAGTGTGGGGTCCATAGCTGAAGCACATTTTGACCATTGTGGCAATGGGGTCTAAACCCCCATCATCACAGTGACCAAAAGGCAAGTGTGGGGTCCATAGCTGAAGCACATTTTGACCATTGTGGCAATGGGGTCTAAACCCCCATCATCACAGTGACCAAAAGGTAAGTGTGGGGTCCATAGCTGAAGCACATTTTGACCATTGTGGCAATGGGGTCTACACCCTCATCATCACAGTGACCAAAAGGTAATTGTTGACAAAGAAAGAGCTGCAACTGCCAAACTGCATGGATCATTCCTGGTCACAGAACCAAAAACTCATCTGTGGCAAAGTAGTGTATGTGTCCCATTGCAACATAAATTGGGGGAGCCAAATACTGCAGTGCAAATGAAACATTCCTTTGGCCATGTGCAGACAAACAACACCCATGGGGGCTGAGACCGTCAACAGTCATCAATGACACAATGACAGAAGTGACCATCAGAATGCAGAACCACATATTTGCACCAATGGGCACACAAATGCAGATACCCTGTGGAGACAGCAGATGTGAGGTGAACAGATACCATACCATGGCAGCAATGGGACACACAAACCATGATCACTGTGCTGACCGATGACCTAGGAGTCCCAGGGACAGCAGGGGAAACACACCAAACAACATACAGCCAATGGCACACCCAAGATATGCCAATGCAGTGGTGCAGATGCACAAACACAAACAGGCAGACCAACACTGTCATCATACACAGCAGGTGAGGGGTGGGGGTGCCAGTGTCCCCAGGCAACAACACAACACATGAGGAGAGCTGAATACCAATCATACAGATGTGCATACACTGCCACACTAAGGTAACTCATGGATCCAAATCCCCTATGTAGGCAAGCAGGCATTGACAGGTGAGAGGGAGCACAAAACACACATGTCACACAGGCACGTAGGAACAACAACTGACATAGCAAGTCACAGACACACCACAGCACCACCCCCAGGGCCCCCACAATGTGGTGACCCTGGGCTGAATAAAAATACCACTGTGATGACAAAGCTAAATGTCGATCACACTGTGAACCACAGTCAGGTGTCCTGAGCAACTAACTACCATCACACCTACACAAGCACAAATCAATCAGCATGGCCAGTAAGCCAAGGCCAACATGGAGGCAGGGGACTAGCCGGGCAACAACTCTCATCTGCACACACTCAAGACCACACCCCTCGACCTCCAACAATGTGCAGCAGTGAAGTACACATGCACTGGTGACATTGCACATGCACCCATGACTATTCCAGGGTGGTGGGTGGGAACCAAGGTGTAGAAACACATCACACATGGACACTCAACAAGACTCCTGAATGTCTGACACACTGCACACTACGCTGTACATGGACATGACGGCAATACCACACCGACCAATGGGATCCCAGCCACAGTCACACACCAATGAAGAAGCCAAGGTCACCCACAAAGAACACACATAGACAACAACCAACATTGCAGCCCGGACCCTAAGGAGTGCCAGCAGTCACACACACAACGTGTCACAATCACTGAAAGATAACACAAACTGGAAATCACATGACAGGGGCAAACAACAAGTGCCAAAGGGAAACCTGACTGTGACCCATCTGCGTCTGCACACAAACTCTGCCCTGACAGCAAACACACCTATGGGTGACACCCTGATGACCAGTAATGTGCCATGCACCCACATCACAGAGAACACAGGGAGAAGACTTTGGGGGAACATAGCTCAAGTCAGCAAGCATCACAAACAGGTACAACACTAGGGATCACAGCATGCGCAGATGAATGGAAGTGAACACACAGACATGCACATACAACACACACCTTGGGCGCAGGCAATGTCACACGTGTACACACTGCCATGAGGGGACTCCACTCCTGTGTGAGGAAAGCTGTGCCATATGTTGCCTCAGTAGGGCCCCATCATGTCAGCTGAGCACTTGGTCACACAATCAACAATTAGCACCAAATGAGGGCTCCCATCACATCAGCCTGGTCATGGATGTGCCAACGGAATCATCAGCACAGATCCAACACACTTGTATAGCAATGTTGCACTGACTACACGGATGAGTCCCTCCCCATTGATGCCCAAACCTGCATGTCCACTGGAGATGGCAACACGGTCAGGGAAGTAGACAAATGCAATGATGGCAGGCACAACAGATGTGCAGGGGTGGAAGCCACAGATATGAAATTGCCAATGTAAGTAGGAAACCCATTGCCAAATACTGAACACATGACACCCTCAGATGCTGCTATTGATGACATGGATACACCACATGATAGGACACATTCCCCCTGGACCACATGGGTTCCTGCACAGTAACACTTCATAATCATGAGACCAGATATCACCATCACTGCAGCAAGGGCATGGTTAGCTGCACCAACAACATGTACATCTGAAGCATGAGCACTAGAGAAAAGAAAGTTGCTTTATTCAGCATATGTGTTGTTTGATAACGACGTCCAGAAGAAATTAGAGCAAAGGCCAATGGCCAGTCCATTGTCAAAGTTCAAACAGGGTGACACTGGCAGATGTCACCCTACGCATGCCTGCACAATACCAGGGACAATCCACTAGGAGGGGCAACCGGGGGGCAGGCCAGGCACCGCAGGGACAGGATCAGGGCTCACCAGGGGAGTCAGGGAAGGGGTGGTGGGTGCTGGAGAGCCACTGACAACTGCAGTGGAGGTGTCTGACATGGTGTGTGCCGGCACAACTGGGGGCATGACACAGATGTCGTGGGTGCCGGCACAACTGCAGTGGACCCTGCAGATGGGGTGGACAGGTCCGCCACTGCAGTGCCCAAGTCAGACAGGGCGGTAGTGGACTCCACTGCAGTGCCTACCTCCAGGGGAGGAGAATGGGGAACAGGCAAGGTGGGTTGGACAGAGGGGGAGGACACCCTCACCACATCAGTGGCACAGACAAGCGCAGCGGGGGTGTGGTGCTGGGAGAGCAAGTGGCAGGGGAGAAGGCCGGAGCATCTTGGGGATGGTATATCTGTGGGTGGGGGAACCTGGGGCAGGGTGTGGTGGGGGCACCTGTGCAGTGGGGGCCTGAGGGATGGAGGACGGAGACCTTGTGCCTGAGCTGCAGGGCGGTGGCGGGGTCTTGCTCTTAGCACTCCGGGGGGACTTGCGGGTGGGGGCCTCAGTCCGTCTGCGCCTGGGGGAGGGTGTCCGGGGGCGAGGGGCACTCTGCTCCGTGTGGGTGGGCTTCCTCTTCCCCCGGGATGCTGGAGCAGCTTCATCGGTGGGGAAGAGGCCGAGGTCACAGAGGAAGAGCTGCTGTGACTTTGGGGTTGCAGGTGAGGCAAGGGAGGGTGCTTTGGAGGGAGAGGGAACTGAGGACTGCGCAGTGCATGTGGATGCGTGTGTGTGTTCCAGGGCCCCATCCCCTGTGAGTCTGGCTTCAGTCCCCTGAATGTGCGTGCGTGTGCGTTTTGTCATTGGCGTGTGTGTCAGTGTGCTGGATGTGTGTGTGCTGGTGTGTGCCTGTGCCGGTGTGTGTGTGCCTGGGATGGGTAAGGTGCTGGGGAGTGTGGATGGAGCAGAGGCAGGAGGGGTGAGGGTCCGTTTGAGGAGGGACACTGCTGCCGTCAGGGAGGAGTCCATGGACCTATTGCCCCTCTGTAGGTCAGACATGCCCGATGAGATGCCCTCCATGAACGACACCAGCTGAGTCAACAGCGCGGTGTGCGCATGGAGGACACTCAGCATGGCTGTCTGCCCTACATGGAGCTGGCGAAGGAGGTACACAGACTCCTCACTCAGGGCAGCAGGGGACACAGGGGCAGGGGGTGCGGTGCCTGGCCCAAAGGAGACACGCTCCCGGACATGGGAGCCTCCACGGACCTGGGGAATGGGAGCCGATGGGAGGGCGGTGGTGGTGCTGGTGGTGGCGGGGACAGCAACACTAGCTGGGGTGTGGTGGCTGCTGACACCCGCCTCCACAAGGGAGTCATCCTCCGAGTTGCTCTGGTCCTCAGCTGAGGTGGATGCTGCTGAGGACTCCTCGGTGTGGCTCCCCTCGCCCTCCGTGCCACTGGGTCCCTCCGACCACTCCTCGGCTGCTGACCCAGTCTGGCTCTCCGGCTCCTCCTGGTCCGTGGAGCTGTCCCCTTCCATGGCCGTGGATGTATCTGCAAACAATGGGGAAACAGACAGACATCAGTCACCTGCACCAAACGCACACACCACTGTGAGCACAGCACATTACAGAGCAAGCCCTGGCATCATTAGTTGTACATTGCTAAAAGTGCCCTAATTGAACAGGAGAAGTCAATTGTCAGTCTGATGCCAAGCATGGCACTCACATCCCACATGGCCTTGCACCCATCTGTCTGGTGTCTGTTGGATTGCAACACCCCAGTGTTGACACATGCACCAAGTACACAGTAGTTGGACAGTGCAGAGGACACGGTGTGGAAACATCACAGCTCTTGCCACTGAGTCAGTACAGGTTTACGGATGTAAGGGATGCCCAGAGTCAAATAGGAAATGCATGTGATGCATACCAGCGACAGACACCATGATGCACCCATGTCCTGATAGCCAGCGCCACTATGGTGTGCATGTAGCACATGTCACTCCCCTGCAGGATCACCAATCAGTAGACACATGCCATGGCGGAGGCATGACTGCAAAGTCATACATCACTGTCTCAGTGATGTATGACTTTGCAGCCAGACAACAACACTCTGCACTGTGTCACAATAGTAGGTCATGGGGAATGCAAGTCCTGGAGCTGCACAAGTGCACATGTACATCCCCCCACAACACATCCTCTTAACCCTCATCTGTCCAGGTCATACCTATTGGACATATGGGAGACCTGTGACACTACCCTCTGAACCTGAGCCCCTCACACTCTGCTGTGCATGGGGAACAGCTGCCTGAACTTCACATTTACATGCCCCAGTCTGCATGGGCAGCTGATCAGACACCTATGTGTCACACAAGTATCGTCTCCTATGGTCACATCTCCAGTGGCATGCTGAGCCCCTACCAAGAAACTCCACAGCAGTCCTGGCGACTAATCCACAGCACACTGACACAGAGGCAGACACCTGAGGGGTCAAATCACTGTGCACAATGTGTCCTCTGATACACGGGAGTGGGAGTACAGAGTGTATTGTATGGCCTGGAGTAGGCATGACTGTCCAGCCCCACATGAATGAGGGATGAGCCCTGGACTGTAGGCAGCTGGCTAAGTATGTGTGACACACGTCATATACATACTCCTGGGGCCCGAACATTGTTCCCACCCGCAGCATGGGTGTGTGCCAGGTACCCCAGCCACATGTGGTGGATCAGCTCAGCAATTGGACCACAGATCAAAGTAACACGCTGAATACATGTCAGAATACAGGCATTGTGTAAGCAATGGACCCACCCATGATGCCCACCACAGAGTCAGGGAAACAGATGCTGTCTCCCACCTTGAGTCAAGCAAACTGCAAGGACACAGTCCTAAGTGACAGAATTCCCTGCATGTAAGGGCCACACCTGGGTATCAGATGAGGAGTGGGCAGTGCACAATAGAGGGACATGGCTCCTGGACAACATGACTGCTGTACTGTGGCAGTTCAACCTGGCCCGAGGAGGGCACATAGCATGTTAGACAGAGTACACAGTGCAGTCTTTGACTCACCCCCTCCTTGCTGCTCTCTGGCCTTCAGCTGCCCATCCAGGTCTGGAAAGACCACCGCCAGGATCCTGAGCATGTGGGGGGTCAGGGTCCGTGTTCCGCCCCTCCTGCGAGGAGGCGACAGCTTCAGCTGGACCCGTGCAATCCTCCGGGTCCAGCCCCGAAGGTCCTGCCACCTCTTTTGGCAGTTGCGGATCCGGCGCTTGTAGACCCCCACGGACCGGACAGCCCGGACGATGTCCTTCCAGATCTCATGCTTCCGATGGGCAGAAGCCTGTCAGGATGACAAAGTGATAAGGCCATTACTACACATGCAACATATCCGTGCATGACACAGTTGCATATACATGTCGCAATCACAGGGGCACATGGTGTACCCAGGCAGTGCACGGCTGCCCATGGACAGTTTTCCAGAAGTCACTATATGGTATCATTGCATGGGGAGTAAAACCCTGTTCAGAAGCACTGTCACTGCACCATACCTGTCCAGTGCAAGTCACTACACACTATGGGGGGTGACAACTACTCAGTGAGCCTGCTAGCCAGTGGTGTGCTGACTCTCAGCCTTGCTAGTCAGACAAAATGCACATTCAGAAAGGCAGTGCACAGAACACTCACCTGCTCCCCTGGTGTCCCATACAGCTTGCTGTACTGTGGAAGTAGGCTGTCCAGCAGGGCCTGGTTCTCTTCAAGGCTGAAGGCTGGGGCTCTCTCCACAGTACGTGCCATTGCAGGGTCCAGAGGGGCAGAGACAGCAGCAGTGCAGTGGCAGATGTCGTCCTGGAGCATGTAGTGCAGGCAAGTGGGCTCTCAGGGGAACATGCAGCAATATATATGTGCTGGAGAGGCAGATACTGTCCCTTGTGTCCAAAGTGATAGGTCCAAGTCGTTTGCATCTTCTGAATCTGGCCAATCCATGGAATAGCAGCACCAAAACACGCCCACAGCATCCTTCAAAATTTCAACTTCATGACATACATGATTTTGCAACATTGTTGTGGGTGACCAACTGATTTTCCAGCAACCGACTCGTTCGAATATTCGAAAACGCGTCCGTTGCCAGGCAAGCCCATTGTCAATGGGTGCGCACCGATCGGTCCATTGAGGTACAACGCGCACAGGGGTACAACGCGTACCCGCACACATTGAATGCAATGGGCCGGCCGGAGGCACCGATCGGTCCATTGCTGTACAACGCGCACAGGGGTACAACGCGTACCCGCACACATTGAATGCAATGGGCCGGCCGGAGGCACCGATCGGTCCATTGCTGTACAACGCGCACAGGGGTACAACGCGTACCCGCACACATTGAATGCAATGGGCCGGCCGGAGGCACCGATCGGTCCATTGCTGTTCAACGCGCACAGGGGTACAACGCGTACCCGCACACATTGAATGCAATGGGCCGGCCGGAGGCACCGATCGGTCCATTGCTGTTCAACGCGCACAGGGGTACAACGCGTACCCACACACATTGAATGCAATGGGCCGGCCGGAGGCACCGATCGGTCCATTGCTGTACAACGCGCACAGGGGTACAACGCGTACCCGCACACATTGAATGCAATGGGCCGGCCGGAGGCACCGATCGGTCCATTGCTGTTCAACGCGCACAGGGGTACAACGCGTGCCCGCACACATTGAATGCAATGGGCCGGCCGGAGGCACCGATCGGTCCATTGCTGTACAACGCGCACAGGGGTACAACGCGTACCCGCACACATTGAATGCAATGGGCCGGCCGGAGGCACCGATCGGTCCATTGCTGTTCAACGCATCACTGTACATGTGACTGGCATATGTCAGCATGCCTATCTCAGATGGACATATGCCAGCCACAGATAGCTCCCAGGGAGTGAGGGGCACACCTACATCACGACAGCCTGTCCAAACCTTATCATAAGGCATGTAAGGCTGCATTTCCTATTGTGTGTATGTTGGTGTACATGTTGTCCTGTGGGTGTCACCTGTGGGCAGCCACCCCCAGGCTGTGCACGTGTTAATGGGGACAGGATCCTGGGTGTTACGTGTACGTGACCACTGTGATGTGCAACTGTTCATATCTGTGCATGTGCCATGGTCACATTTCACAGTGGTGTTTGTGTATGTCATGTCACATACCCCGTGAGTCCCATGTGGGACGGTATGTTTGAGCCAGGGTGTCCCAGTGGCACAATAGTGATGGCCCTCCACAGTCTTTGTGCATGTAGTGTTTACAATGTCTCTGATTTCATGTGCACAATGGGAGACAGTCTCCACATCCACGTTGTGTGTGCATGGACTCTGATGTTGTGCGTGTGTGTCACAGACGTCCATGGCTCTCCTGCCATGGCAAGTGTGGCCACTACCTGTGGGGGTCATGTTTGTTTTGTTGTGGTGTACACATGATACTCCAGGTGATGCCAGTGTCCATGTGGCATTACAGGGTCCCTGGGAATGTGCCTGTCGTTGAGCTGTGGTGCCTGGGGCACATCTGTCCTCACATGTCACTGGGGGGTGACTGTGACACAGCATCATGATATCCAATGGGCCAACCTGGGACAAATTGATGCCACCTGTAGGACCGTGTTGACAGATGTTGGCCATGTATGTACCATACATGTCGTTCCGGTACTGCACACTTCATGTAGTTGTGCCTCATGATGATGTATGTTGGGATCTTGAGTGTGTTCAATGCCGCATATGTGGGGTGACTGACGATCTTGCTTACTTCTCCTCTGCACTGCAGGGCTCCTGCTGTCCATCGGCCATTCCCAGACCTGGCAACGATGGTGGAACGGGACAGCATCCGACGGTACCGCTTCACCAGGCAGCTGATTGAGGATTTGGCAGTGCAGTTGTCCCCACATTTGCAGCCTGGCCGGCCGTATCCTACAGCGCTGACCCCCAAGGTGAAGGTGATGGCAGCCCTACACTTCTTTGCCACCGGTACCTTCCAACATACTGTGGCGTCTGCTGGTGGGATGTCACAGACCATGTTCAGCCGTGTGCTCCGCGATTTCTTGGCGGCAATGTTGCTCTTCCTGAACCGGTACATCTATTTCCCTAGACTGCGACGACTCACTGACGTGAAGAGTGACTTTTATGCCCTGGGGAGGATGCCGCATGTCATTGGCTCCATTGATGGGACACATGTGGCTTTGGTACCACCACAGGCCCAGGAGCAGGCCTACAGGAACCGCAAGCACTACCACTCGGTCAATGCACTGGTGGTGTGTCTTGCAGACATGACCATCACACACATGTGTGCCCGTTTCCCTGGTTCAGCACACGATGCCTTTGTGATGAGGAGTAGTCGCATCCCCAGGTTGATGGCACAGATGCAGAACCAGCGTGCCTGGCTTGTCGGTGTGTACTGACTTTGTGCCATTGTGTGTGATCTGATCTGTAGTATTCCGCCCACTTTTCCAAGTCAGCTGATGTGCACTTGTCTGTCCGTAGGTGACTCGGGATACCCCAACATGCCGTGGTTGCTGACACCCCTCAGGAACCCTGTGACACCTGCCCAGATGCGCTACAATGAGGCACATGGTCGGACCAGGAGAGTGATTGAGCGGACCTTTGGTCTCCTGAAGAGCCGCTTCCGCTGCCTGGACAAGACCGGAGGGTCCCTCCCATATGCCCCTGCGAAAGTGTGCAAGATTATCATCGTCTGCTGCATGCTCCACAACCTGGCAGTGCGGAAGGAGTTGCCTCTCATCCAGGATGACGATGACCAACATCCGCCACCTGTGGAGGATCCTGGCCTGGACCACGATGCCAGTGACGATGATGATGATGATGGTGATGGTGATGTCCGCACACAGCTCATCACCAACTTCTTTAGCTGAATGTGAGTATCCTGAGGTGTCATGTCAATGATGTGAGTTGGCATGATGTGTGGGTGGTGCTCTGGTGCTGTTGGAGTGTGTCCATGGGCTACTTGACTGGATGTGTGTTGCGATGTGTGCTTACAGGTGGGCTGTACTCCCCAACAGTGTTCACATGCTAACTTGGTTCTGGGTGGGTATCTTGTAACATGTATTGTGCATGAGTTTTGCTGTTCTGTCCTGTACTCCATTGCTTTTGACTGTGTGTCATTTCTGTCCTTCACAGGGTACTTTCAGATTCGTTTGGTCAACTGTGTCCACCGACGACGTGATTGCACATCCAGGCTGGTAGCTGTTGTGTCCCTACAGGTGATGTGCGCCACACCCATGGACTTCCTTCTGTCTACAGTTGTTGACTGTGTGCCCGCTACCAGGTGGGGTTACCTTGCATCTGTAGTGGTTACGGCATGTTGCTACTGTGTAATAAACCTGTGCTTCACTTAGTGATGTGCGTTGTCTGTGGTCACACATTTGACTGCCATTTGCTTACTGCACCTGTGGGCTACTTGACTACAACTGGGAATGGGTGTGGTGTCTGTGCATTGCACCGTCTTCCCTGGCAACATCAGTGTAGGCAATGAGTCAGATGGCCTAGGTGTGTATGTGTTGTGTAGCCCTGGTGGTGTGTCTCCCTCATATGTGTCACGTTGCCTGTACTCACATGCCTGTGTTGTCCTTGCTGTTGCAGTTCGCATACACAGTGTAATTTTGTTGTTCATCATCCCCATAACAGCACCCACGTTGGAATCACGACAGAGGCAAGTATGGTGTATTATTGTGTTTATTGTGATACATCTGTGATAATAGTGCATAGGATGGATTGTGCTGTACATGAATCTTGCAATCCCAAGTTCCTAGATGAATAGAAAGTCCAGGTAGACAGGATCCCCAGTATCGGGGCCACAGTTGTCTGACACATTGTTCCAACTTGTACTCCCCATGCAATGTGTGGGAGTAGTGTTGCCATCAACAGGGTGAACAGTCTGTGCACAAAGGCGAAAATCCAGAACAGGTTCAGGCTTCCTGGGAGTTGCGCTTGGCCATCAGCCTCTCACTTTCCCCTCCTCGGACGACCCCTCTTCTTGGGGGGGGGCCCTCAAGTGCAGGCTGCTGCGGTGCAGGGGACTCTCCGCCAGAGTCCTCCTCCCTCCCTGTGGCAGTTGCAGTTTGTTCGGTACCAGATGTTGTTGGCACACAGGGAGGTGTGGACTGGTTGCTGTTCATCTGGCGGAGGCATTGTAAAATGTCCCTGTGCACCGCCGTCATCTCATGTAGTACATCCCACTTGGACTCCACGCGGGTCATGTGGGAGTCCGCACGTGACATGTGTGACTCCACGTGGGACATGTGGGAGTCCAAGCGGGCATGATGGGCAGCCTGCTGCTGTTTGATGTCTCTGAGGAGCCCCACTACCTGGCTGAGCTCTCCGGTGCTGGACTGGTACGCATCAGCTATGCGTACCAGTTGTGGGTCTTCATGCACACCAGCAACGTCTGCAAGCAGCGACCTCTGTCTCCCACCCCTCCCACCACCCCTGCTGACATGTGCAGTGTGTGCAGTTGCACGCACAGATAACCCTGGTCCACCTTGGGGGTTGGTGGTGGTGGTGGTGTCCATGGCCCCAGGTTGGTCCAGGGTCACTGCGCTGGTGTTGTTCCTTATTCTGTCCATGTCGGCAGGGATGGTATTCGTGGTGACAGTCGTTGGAGGGGTGGGTGCAGGGGGTGCAGCTGGTGGACCTGCTGGTGCTGCAGCTGGTGGTCCTGCTGGTGCAGCATGTTGACTTGCACCGGATGTGCCAGGTTGTTCTTCATCGTCCGAGGAGGACAGAGGCTGTACGACGCCAGTGAGCTCGGCATCCTCTTGAGCCTGGGACTGGGACTCCTCAGCGTCTGCTGCTGTGTCCCTATCATCACCTGTTTTTGGGAGACACAAACAATGTATGTCATGTTTCTGCAGGCATCAGTGGTTGACACACCTGACAGTTGTGACTGTGCCTCGGGGTGCGGGCCTGTACATTGTATTGTCCTAAGTCGTCACAGTCAGGGGTTGATATTGGTGTGGCACATTGTCCTGCATTATTTGGGCATTTTTATGTATTCTCTGGGGTGTGAACATGGTCTGCATTGATTGTGTTTGGTTGACAGCCAGACCTCCTTCCCACCCACCCACCCACCCAGTCAGTTATCCCACCATGGAACGTGCTTGCATTGCAGGGAGTGTAAGTTGTCTCTCAGGATGTCAGTCAGTGGTGTCCTGCTGTTAGTTGGTGCACAGTTGGCAGCAGGGCCTTGTGCTCCCCACAGCAGTAGCCAGTGTCAGCCATCTTGTGAGTCCTTCTCCACTCCCTGTGATGTGAGCATGGTTCAGGGTGGTGTTGATGGGCCAGTTGTGAGGCAGAGCAATGTCTGTGACTACGACTCCCATCATGCTATTGCCTCCACCCCCTTCCCAGCATGCCCATGCTTCCTTCCTTTTGACTCTGCTTCCCTGTGGGGTGGGCTGGCTGTGCTGACAGGATGGCTGGGAGTGTTGTCCTGGCAGTTGTTTGGCTAAGAGTCCCAAGAGTGTCCCTGTGCTTCACACAACATAACACAGGGTGGTGGTGCTTTGTGGGATCTTGTGTTAGGATGGAGGGCATTGCATTCTACCAGGTGGGTACTGTGGAGTTTGTGTTGGGGGGTGTGAGGGGAGGTGCTGGTGACTATGGTCAGTGCTGCAAGTCCCCCTTCCCACCCAGCCAGCCAGATATCCCACCATGGAACGTGCTTGCATTGCACGGAGTGTAAGTTGTCTCTCAGGATGTCAGTCAGTGGTGTCCTGCTGTTTGTTGGTGCACAGTTGGCAGCAGGGCCTTGTGCTCCCCACAGCAGTAGCCAGTGTCAGCCATCTTGTGAGTCCTTCTCCACTCCCTGTGATGTGAGCATGGTTCAGGGTGGTGTTGATGGGACAGTTGTGGGGGTGAGCTATGTCTGTGACTGTGACTCCCATCATGCTATTGCCTCCACCCCACTTCCCAGCATTCCCATACTTACTTGCTTTTGTGGGGAGTTCAGTGTGTGTGGGTGTGAGGGCAATGGCAAGATGGCTGACAGTGGTGTCCTGCTGTTGGTTGGTGTGCAGTTCCCAGCATGCCCTTGTGCTCCCCACAGCAGTAGCCAGTGTCAGCCATCTTGTGTGTCCTTCTCCACTCCCTGTGATGTGAGCATGGTTCAGGGTGGTGTTGATGGGCCAGTTGTGAGGCTGAGCAATGTCTGTGACTACGACTCCCATCATGCTATTGCCTCCACCCCCTTCCCATCATGCCCATGCTTCCTTCCTTTTGACTCTGCTTCCCTGTGGGGTGGGCTGGCTGTGCTGACAGGATGGCTGGGAGTGTTGTCCTGGCAGTTGTTTGGCTAAGAGTCCCAAGAGTGTCCCTGTGCTTCACACAACATAACCCAGGGTGGTGGTGCTTTGTGGGATCTTGTGTTAGGATGGAGGGCATTGCATTCTACCAGGTGGGTACTGTGGAGTTTGTGTTGGGGGGGTGTGAGGGGAGGTGCTGGTGACTATGGTCAGTGCTGCAAGTCCCCCTTCCCACCCAGCCAGCCAGATATCCCACCATGGAACGTGCTTGCATTGCAGGGAGTGTAAGTTGTCTCTCAGGATGTCAGTCAGTGGTGTCCTGCTGTTTGTTGGTGCACAGTTGGCAGCAGGGCCTTGTGCTCCCCACAGCAGTAGCCAGTGTCAGCCATCTTGTGAGTCCTTCTCCACTCCCTGTGATGTGAGCATGGTTCAGGGTGGTGTTGATGGGACAGTTGTGGGGGTGACCAATATCAGTGACTGCCACTCCCATCATGCTATTGCCTCCACCCCACTTGCCAGCATTCCCATACTTACTTGCTTTTGTGGGGAGTTCAGTGTGTGTGGGTGTGAGGGCAATGGCAAGATGGCTGACAGTGGTGTCCTGCTGTTGATTGGTGTGCAGTTCCCAGCAGGGCCTTGTGCTCCCCACAGCAGTAGCCAGTGTCAGCCATCTTGTGAGTCCTTCTCCACTCCCTGTGATGTGAGCATGGTTCAGGGTGGTGTTGATGGGACAGTTGTGGGGGTGAGCTATGTCTGTGACTGTGACTCCCATCATGCTATTGCCTCCACCCCACTTCCCAGCATTCCCATACTTACTTGCTTTTGTGGGGAGTTCAGTGTGTGTGGGTGTGAGGGCAATGGCAAGATGGCTGACAGTGGTATCCTGCTGTTGGTTGGTGTGCAGTTCCCAGCATGCCCTTGTGCTCCCCACAGCAGTAGCCAGTGTCAGCCATCTTGTGTGTCCTTCTCCACTCCCTGTGATGTGAGCATGGTTCAGGGTGGTGTTGATGGGCCAGTTGTGAGGCTGAGCAATGTCTGTGACTACGACTCCCATCATGCTATTGCCTCCACCCCCCTTCCCATCATGCCCATGCTTCCTTCCTTTTGACTCTGCTTCCCTGTGGGGTGGGCTGGCTGTGCTGACAGGATGGCTGGGAGTGTTGTCCTGGCAGTTGTTTGGCTAAGAGTCCCAAGAGTGTCCCTGTGCTTCACACAACATAACCCAGGGTGGTGGTGCTTTGTGGGATCTTGTGTTAGGATGGAGGGCATTGCATTCTACCAGGTGGGTACTGTGGAGTTTGTGTTGGGGGGGGGTGTGAGGGGAGGTGCTGGTGACTATGGTCAGTGCTGCAAGTCCCCCTTCCCACCCAGCCAGCCAGATATCCCACCATGGAACGTGCTTGCATTGCAGGGAGTGTAAGTTGTCTCTCAGGATGTCAGTCAGTGGTGTCCTGCTGTTTGTTGGTGCACAGTTGGCAGCAGGGCCTTGTGCTCCCCACAGCAGTAGCCAGTGTCAGCCATCTTGTGAGTCCTTCTCCACTCCCTGTGATGTGAGCATGGTTCATGGTGGTGTTGATGGGACAGTTGTGGGGGGGCAATATGTGTGACTGCGACTCCCATGATGCTATTGGCTACACTGACTTGGCCAGCATACACAGAATTCCTTCCTTTGAGTGGTCTTCACTGTGTGTTGGTGTTGTTGTGGTGGCTACATGTGTGGATGTGTGTGTTAGTTCTATTTGTGCCACTGCCTAGCTGTAGTTGTGGTTGTGTTTGTACATGTGTTGGCACAGTTGGATGTGACTTTTTTGATGGCATGTGTTGTGTTTATCTGACTGACATACACATTTTGGGATGATTCTGTTCTAGTTGCTGTGTAATTGCTATGAGTGCATGGTTTGACTCTCCCCTTGACAGTGATGTGTGTGTTTTGTGGCAGTATATTGTGTACATTTGTTGTGTACTCACCAGGCTCTGGGATGTTCTCTAGTCCATATACGCTCACTGGCGGAAGGATGGCCCGCACCTTCTCCTCCCAGGGCCTGAGGGATATTGGCTTGGCAGGAGGGCCACTGCCGGTATGTTGGCTGTTGATGTAGTCTATCTTCAGCAGGTCCCGTACCCTCCTGCGCACGTCATACCACCTGTTCTGGATGTCCGTCTTTGTGCGCCGACATGGTGATTGGGCGTTCACCCTGTTGATGATTCTCTCCCACATCTTGGTTTTCTGCGACATGGGGGTCTGTTGGACCAGAGTGCCAAACAGCTGTGGCTCCACCCTGAGGATCTCGTCTACCAGGACTTCCAATTCACAATCTAGGAACTTGGGATTCTTCTTGGGGGGCATGGTGATGGGTGGTGATGGTGAGTGATGTGTGTGTTGGTGTGCAGGTGAGGGTGTGTGAGTGTGTGTTTTGCTGGGTGTATGTGAGGTAGGTATTTGTTGGTGTGCTGATGGTGTGTGGCTTGTGTGAGGGGTGAGCTGTGGGTGTGTGGTTGCTTTCTCTTGGGTGCTGGCAGTGGAATGGCATTTGCAAAGGCTCATGGTAGTGATTTGTGTCCTTTATATAGGTGGAGTTGTGGGTGTGTCTTTGTTCTCTGTCCCCACCCCCCAGTATTTATTGGCTTGCTAATTGCTTGTTTGGCCTTTTTTGGGTGATTTTTCCTTTGTGCTGTTTGTGTATGTTGGAAACGTTCTTGTGACCGAGTCGGACCCTGCATTGGTCTCGTACGGTGTTCTCCGTTTCGTTCACGCTGTGTTTGTGCAGTTTTGTATGCTGCGTACGCGTCGGTCGCGGTGTATTGTGTTGCTTCGGCTCGGTTTTGTATGCGTGTCGGTCGTACGGCTTGTCCTCCGTCCGACTCGGTCGGGTTTTCGCGCCTTGCATCGTACTTTGCGTGTTGGAGTTGGCGGGTACGATTCGGTCGGATTTGTTCCGGGTGCGTGTCGGTCGGTTGGATTCGCGTGTTTTTCCGGCCGGATTGCTATTTTCCGAGCGGCTCGGTCGGTCGGCTTGGTTTCCTGACGTGTCGGTCGGATTTATCGCGGCTTGCATCGTACTTGGCGTGTCGGGCGCCACTGGTACGTGTCGGTCGGTAATTTTTCCGGCTCCGAGTCGGTCGGTGCTTTTTCCGGCCCGAATCGGAATCGACCCCTAAATGTAGTGGTAATGTTTATTGTAAGGAGAGAGGAGGGAAGTAGATAGATGTAGAACATGTGTTTTAGGTACTTTTGTTGTGTGTTAACCAACTATTTCACTCCATTACAGGTTGCAGTAGTAGGCCCATGTCGGGTCTCGTTTTTTCGAAACAATTATTGTTTAATAAAGTTAATAAGAAGATATATATTAAAAACTTTATTAAACAATAGTGTTTTAAAAGGTATGCTTTTTTCGTTTTGCGACGCGTTATTTAAAAAAGAAGACTTATTCGTACGTCAGCGGTTAGATGTATTTAGATTATGATTTTAAAGAAAAAAATTCCTCATTGCAAGATAGAAGATTGGATATTTTTACATCAATCTATATTTAGATTTTGAATTTTGGATGTGCGAATTCAAATTTTTTAAGATGGATTTTCGGCGATGGATTAAGGAACTTGGAATCGAAAAGGGATTGTTTTCGAAATAGATTGGATTGCAACGTTGGAATTTGTTGCGTTTTTTGCACAATAAAAACTATTTTTCGGTATTTTTTTTGGGGTGCGTTTTTTATAGATATGCACATATTTTTAATAAATATATGTGTGCACATTTAAATTTTTGAAAACGGGTTATGGATTTTCAAAATGGAATGTGGATTATTGGTAATGGATTTACATAAAAGAAAAAGGACTCTTGGTGAACAAATGGAAGGAACAAAAGTCCAAGAGTTGAAAAAAGAAAACATCTGAAGGTAAGGAGACCCGACTTTTAATATCATTTTAAACAGTTTTGTAAAAAATTCCAATTGATTAAGGGGTCGATTCCGATCTCGGTCCCCCCTATAGATGCATGTACGGTGCGGATGGCACCAACGCGTACCCACTACAGGGGGCCCCCTTGTGTGCAACGTACCCATTGAGTCAATGGGAGCCCATGTACACGTCGTACGACCGGCTCCCATTGACTTCAATGGGAGTCCGACCGAACCGAGTCCGGCAGCATACGGCCGCATCGTACTCGTTCGGTGGGACTGCAGGGGTCCGGCTCGGTCGGAAAACAATCCGGATCGTGATCGGTCGGAGAGCTTTCCGACCCAGATCGGAATCGGCCCCATAGTGTTAATTTTTTAGGGCAAAACAGGCAAGTAAGAAGATAGTGTGGGTTAGAAATGGAGGATGTGTGCAAGATTATCAAGGTAGTCTGAAGCCACTGTCAACGTAAACTGTTGAATTGCACCCAATAGTCTTTCAGACATTTTCTTTGTTCTTTTAGAAATACGTGGGTTCAGACTACCTGTTAATGATTGCAACATTCTCATTTCTTGGAAACTTTGTTTCTTCCTCAAAATTTCCAAGAAATGATAGAAATTAGGATGAGGTTTGCCAATTGATTTATTGAAGGAGTTGTGCCATCCCTCTATGGCATTGTTTGTTTTTGCTCCTCCCTCTAAGCAGGTCGAGTAGCAGTTCCACCACTCCACATGGAAACGTGGCTTCCTCCTGCGACCCGACCTTCTTAGATGGCCATTCCATGTGTCTTCAAAATATTTTAGAATAGGTGCCAATTTTTCTTCATTTGAGGTAAAGTATTCAGATTCTGTAATGGAAGTGTAGTACTCGTCTACACTGTCAGGAGGAACAAAGCAAAGGGCAGTTAGTTTTTTTAGTTCAAACTTTAGTTTGCTATCTGATATATAATCCTAAATTAAGGATGTTTTTTTAATTTTTCGCCAATATGCCTGTGAAAAGTGAAAAAAAATCCTTGAATTTGGGTATCCGTGTACAATTTGGTAATAGTATTAATCATAGGTAATTCAATGTCAATTAGTACTTTTCCAGGACTTTTGTTTGATGTTTTGGCTTTTATCACTGACAATAATTCAGTGTATGTTGAGGATTGTTTATCAGGGAGTAAACTGTAAACTAAGGGAACTACTGTGTTGTTAATATATGCGTGAATAGTGTATATTTGGGTGAATGGATGGGGCGTGCTTTTAAATGTTCCATCCATCATCCAAATATCACTGTTCTCCAACCTTACAAGATTATGAGGTGTGCTAAAGATTAGAATTCTCTTTTGAGGGTTTTTGTTGTCATGCAAAAGGAAAGGTTAATTAGAAACAGTTACAGAATTCAGGTGGAATGATTATGTCAGAATAGGTTTGGGGTGTTACTCTTTGTGGGTTACTTGCCTGTTTTTGACGTTGAACAATTCGTCTCAAATTAGGAATTGTGGGCATACTACTTGCAACATGGGGAGGAATGTGTTGCACTACCTCCCTTAAAAGTGCACCACAGGGTTCATTGGAGGTGAATACAATATCTTTAATTTCATTTATTGTTTGCCTTACTTCAATCTCCATTGCAGTGGCAGAGTGGTTATGATCTGTGGTTCTTAAAACAGAGTCACCAAGAGTAACTGCTCTGCCTGTGCAGTGGGTTGAGTAGTATTGCACACACCTCCAAGGACACCTGGGCTCAGATAGTCTCTCCTTACAATAAACATACCCACTATGATTTAGCAAACGGTTTCCCCGGCTTGATGTGATGTATTTTGCTTGATTAGATGACATTTTCTGTTATGGATAGAAAAAGAAAAAAAGAATGAAAAAATATGTTAGTTTATTATTATTGATTATGTTTACCTGTTTACAGGAAAAAAATATATAGTATCATGTAAGCAATTCAAACAACATTTTAAAGTCTTTGCTTTTTTAAGTTATATTTAATGCTTTCAACGTGTTAAATTTCTGTATTGGAAGAAAGGTTCTTTCTATAAAACTATATTGGGAGAGAAAAATTGTTAAGTTGGTTTATTGAGAATATTTCTAGTGGCTTACCTTTTGTATA
Source organism: Calotriton arnoldi (assembly GCA_963921515.1). Classification (NCBI taxonomy): domain Eukaryota; kingdom Metazoa; phylum Chordata; class Amphibia; order Caudata; family Salamandridae; genus Calotriton; species Calotriton arnoldi. The sequence continues at coordinate 2,694,431 of CAWUFW010001603.1, read as the reverse complement.
GATGTTGCTTGATGGTTAGAAATTGGTGAACTGATGTTTTTTTGGTTGATTCTGTAAGGAAAAAAAGAAAATGTGTTTGATTAGTTTTATGTTATACTAATAAAGTTTACTAGGGAGAGAAACTTTGATAAGTTATTTTATTGTCAGTTGTTTTTTGTAATCTTACCTTTTTTGAAAGGTTTGTGTTGTGGTTTTCGGCTTTAACACAATTTATTTGTGGTCTGCAAAAGAAAAAGAAAAAATATTGTTAGGATTTTCTGTACTTTTAAACATGTTTTCCTGGAAAATAATTATAAAATAATGGTTATAGAACAACATTTGCATTTATTTTGGAAGATTTTAAATGTGAAGGATAAGAGATGTATTTACCTTACACAATAATTTTACATCAGAAAAAGTGCATTTTATTTTTTAAATGTTTTTTTACCTTTTTTATGTTTAAACAACTGTATTTATATTTGAAAGATATAATATAAAAACATATATTTCAAATGTTTATTATTTTTTACTATGTATCTGTATGTGTTTTGCAAAAAGAGTTTTTCATACAATATAATTGCTTTAGTCCTTTTTCGAGAAAATATTAAAAAAATTACCTTTTAAAATATTTTTCAAAAGCTGTTGTGCTGAATTGAAATTTTTAAGAATATATTCACAGTAGTTGAAGGATGCTGTAGTTATCTGTTGATATATTAAAACATATAAAAATACATTAGAATATTTAAAAAAAATATTTATAACCCCCAATAAAAAAGATTGGTGATTTTGTCATAGCTAAAAACACATGTTGGAGTAGGATTAGTAAGTTTTTAAACAGTACTCTCTAGCATTTTATCAGAGGCAATCACCCTTTGGAGTAGGAATAGTAATTTTAACCCCACCACTAACCAGCATTTTCCCTGAGGCAAACACCCCTAGGAGTTGGAATAGTAACTTTAACCCCACCACTATCCAGCCATTTTCCCTGAGGCAAGCACCCCTTGGAGTAGGAATAGTAATTTTAACCCCACCACTATCCAGCATTTTCCCTGAGTTAAGCACTCTTTGGAGTTGGAATAGTAAATTTAACTCCACCACTATCCAGCATTTTCCCTGAGGCAAGCACCCTTTGGAGTTGGAATAGTAATTTTTACCCCACCACTATCCAGAATTTTCCCTGACTTAAGCACCCTTTGGAGTTGGAATAGTAATTTTTACCCCACCACTATCCAGCATTTTTCCTGAGGCAAACACTCCTTGGAGTTGGAATAGTAATTTTAACCCCCCACTATCCAGCATTTTACCTGAGGCAAACACCTCTTGGAGTTTGAATACTAATTTTAAAGCTACCACTATCCAGCATTTTCCTTGAGGCAAGTACCTTTTGGATTTGGAACAGTAATTTTAACCCCACCACTATCCAGCATTTTCCCTGAGGCAAGCACCCCTTGGAGTTGGAATGGTAATTTTAAACCTACCACTATCCAGCATTTTCCCTGAGGCAAGCACTTTTTGGATTTGGAATAGTAATTTGAACCCCACCACTATCCAGCATTTTCCCTGAGGTAAGCACTCTTTGGAGTAGGAATAGTAAATTTAACTCCACCACTAGCCATCATTCTCCCTGAGGCAAGCACCCCTTGGAGCTGGAATAGTAATTTTACACCCCACCACTATCCAGTATTTTCTCAGAGGCAAGCACCCCTTGGAGTTGGAATAGTAATTTAAACCTCAACACTATTCAGCATTTTCTCAGAGGCAAGCACTCCTTGGAGTTGGAATAGTAATTTAAACCCCACCACTATCCAGCATTTTCCCTGAGTCAAGCACCCTTTGGAGTTGGAATAGTAAATTTAACCCCACAAGTATCCAGCATTTTCCCGCTGGCAAGCACACCTTGGAGTAGGAATAGTTATTTTAACCCCACCATTATCCAATATTTTCCCTGAGGCAAGCACCCTTTGGAGTTGGAATAGTAATTTTTACCCCACCACTATCCAGCATTTTCCCTGAGGCAAACACCCCTTGGAGTAGAAAAATACATTTTAATCCCTTTATTATTGTTTATTTTTTTCTCTGGGAAGCAAATTTTGGTTTTGTAATAGTATTTTCACATAACCAGTATCTAACACTTTCCCCCAGGCAAGTAATCTTCGGATTAGGCATAGTAATTTTAGTTTCTCGACTAACCAGAATTTTCTCTCAGTTAAGTACTCATTGAAATAGGTATTATATTTTTATGTTCAGCACTATCCTGCACTTTTCCTCAGGCTAGCACCCTTTGGAGTAGGTATAGTAATTTTGCTTCCGCCTCAATCTATTTTTTTATACGAGGTGAGCCTCATTTTTGGAGTTGGAATAGTATTTTTGCATTCTTATTTATATTTAATTTTTGAGAGGGAAGTATATTTTAGAGTAATATTATTAGTTTAAAGATTTAAAAATATTGAACTTTGTTTTTAAAGTTAATAAATGTTACATTTAATTAAAAACAATAAAAAAATGAATGTATATAGTTTTGTTCACTCACTTAATATATATTGTCGAAAAATGCGTTTTTTAATCTGGTAAATAGAAGTTTGACAATTTTTCCAGAGAACCTGAAAGAAAAAGAAAATGCGTTATTGTAGTATATTTGCATTTGGATTACTTTGCAAATATTTTACTATTCCTATACATTTTACTTACTTGGTATTTTAGATGGCTTAGTTTGATGTCGTAAATTCTCGGGCAGCAAAACGCGTGTGGGGTGTCTGGTTGTTAGGTAACCACTGTTTTTAAAATGGTGGACGGCTCCTTTTATACGTTTTGTGGTGCTGAACGTTATTTGAAATTAAAATATGTTTTGTGTCTATTTTTTCGTCGTGTTTTTAATGCTGTGTAAAACTGTAAATAATTTTTTGTTATGTTAATGTTCGTTACTTTTTTTTCATGCATGTTATGACCGCCATTTTGGCGACCTGCGGGTCAAGGTGATTTCATTGAAAGAGTAGTAGGACTTTTGTTTTTGGGCATTTTAAAATGGTGGGTTATTTGTTGAGATTCGGATTAGTTTTGTTTTATTGGGCTTTAATTATGTTTGATTTTTAACATAATTAATGTTAGATAGTTAGGTAAAATAAAGTGTATTAATGTTCGTTTTTTGTGCTTGTGGTTATTTAGAAAATTGAATGAAAATTTTAAAAAGATGTGTATTTAATTAAATTATCCGTGTTAACAATATTTTGTATATTATTTGTTTTTTTATAATTTATAATTGTGTCTTGATTATATTTGAGTTATATATTACAGAATTTTATTAATAAAAAATAATTTGAAAGCATTGATCTTTAATAAAAATTACTCGAGTATTAATTTTAGTACTCCAGTATTAATTTTAGTGTTCAGTACTTTTTTTTAAATATAGTGTATTAATAAAGTAACTGTCTGAAACATTTTTTTACATAATGAAATATTTGTTTGGTCAATATTTGTTATATAAATCGAAAACACAAGTATTAATTTTAGTACCCGAGTATTAATTTTAATACTCAGGTATTAATTGTAAATACCCACGTTTTAATACACTACCCCACCCAAAACCCCTATTATCCCTGCATCCCGTCCCAGGGGTTTATTATACAATTTAAAAAAAAAAATGTGTTGTAATAGTATGCGTTGTAATCGTATTAATATATTTTTGCGTTGTAATGGTATGCGTTGTTAAAAACATGCGATGTAATGGTACTTGCGTTGTAAAAACTGCATTGTAAATGCATGCGTTGTAATGGTTTGCGTTGTAACGTCATATATTCGTCCGAGTTAGGCCCATGTAGCAATGCGGTCCGTTTTTTTCCTTTGTTCTCTTTTCTACACAATATCATTATTTGCTGTGACCTTTGCACATATTCATGTGCATGACAATGTTGGATTTGTTTCTCTGCAACTACTTTTGTTTACACATCTGGCTTTTATCACAATGCCTCGAACACCAAGTACAAGGCCTTTACGCATGATGTACAAAGGTCGTTCTATCTTCATTCACGGGGTGACAGGACTATCTACATATCGACAACAATGCTAATCTGTGTGTACATTGCAATCACGCAGATCCTACGGATTAGTGGAAACTACACGGCGCCGCCAAAATTGGTTGGGTTCTTCTTTCATGGATAAACCTGAGTAGTACAATCGTGTCTTCTCAGAGACTCCGACTGACCTTCAAACCGGAGAGATCCGTGGTGGTAGGGAAATTCTCCTCAGCTGAGTAGGTATACCCTATGTATTGGTTGTAGATTATTCAAGTTTGTAGGTTAAAACTTCCCACATGTGCATACCCTATCTCCATAAATTCACCTACTTAGGGGCCCATTACGATACCCGGCGTAAATAAATCCGCCAGGCATGGAAGCGGCAAAAATCCGCCCGCACACACCGCCTGAACACCGACCACGCCATTACGATTACACAAACCGAAAACCGCCATCGGCGGAAAAATCACACAAAATTCCGCCCGCCAACGTCCGAGTCGGAGTCAAACCGCCCGCCACGGACGGAAACACGCACGACAACACAAAACCGCCCGCCCTCACGACCGACACACCGCACGTGAAATTACGATCGCACCGACATGAGCGCGGAAAAACCACAAATATACCGCCCGCCAGCGCAAACAACGCCGATGAGAATCGACACGGCAGAAGCCATGGCGCCAACGTACCTGCACAGAAACCATCCGCACACAAAACCAATAGCACACAACATGGCCAACAAGTCCACACAGCAAGGCACGCACAAATACACAAGCACAGTACACATCCCGAAAACACCCCCCGGACAAACAAAAAATACAAAGGCCAGAACCCCAGACACAACACACCTGAAAACAACAGACCATGAGGACACACCCACATAGGTGAGTACAAAAGCAGCACTCCCACAGACCACAACCCCTTGCTACATTGCAAACCAGAGAGGAGAGGAGAGGACACAGTGACACAGCAAGGACAGCAGCACACCACAGAAACGCACACATCACAACCACCACCACCACCACCACCACCAAACACCGGCACCACAAACCCCCTGCACATTACCCAACACACACCGCACCAGCACCACAAACACCATGGCACCACAAAGAATGCCCAAGTACACGCCCATTGAGCTGACGGTCATGGTCGACGAGATCATCAAGGTGTACCCACAAATCTATGGGAACATGGTCCAGCACACACCACTAGCCACCAGAAACAGAATGTGGAACCGGATCGTAGACCAGGTCAATGCAGTCGGGACCCTGCCCAGGAACAGAGGTGAAATAAACAAACGTTGGAATGACGTAAAGAGCCTGGTCAAGAAGAAGGAGGGCAAAAACAGAGAGCTGGCTGCCGTCACTGGCGGAGGGAATCCCGCGCTCTTTAAGACCTTCAAAGCGTGGGAGGAGAAGGTGCGAGTCGTAATACATCCGGAGATCCTCGCCGGATTAGCAGGGGAGTGGAGGCTGGTAAGTACAAACTAATGTATACCAGCACACCGCTATGTACAAACATGCGCAACTACCATGCCACAGCTCCCAGGGACAAACACCCCCATGTCCAGCACACAATACACAACACATCACACACACATGCAACAGACACCACCACACACAGCCCAAACAGAACAACTGTAAGATGCGTGGGGACATGTGTACACTCAGCCAGCCACGTAACCACCAACAGGTCCCCAAATATGCCAGAAGCGCCACAACGAGCACCCACCACACCCATGTGTCCGCCACAGCTGCACTAACCGACAAGTAACAGGTAAGTGGCAGGAACACAAAGTGCAGTGGGTGGGAGGGTGGACAGCCCAAGTACAACACACACCAGGCCCCAGTCCCACAGCACAGCAAGGAGGAGCATCCCCCACACCCCACAGCCACGTGTCAGCCACCGCAGTGCACAACGACAGCCGAAAGGCAGACATCACGGTCCACAGCAATCGGTGTCAGTGGGTGTCCAGCCACCCCCACGACCCACAACACCCCCCACCCCCACAGACCTGCAACTTGGAGCACCCCCCGCTTAGAGCCATGTGGCATCCAGTACAGTGCACGCACGAACAACTTGCAGGTGGGAAACTGGACAGGGCTGGATTACTGGAGGCATGAGGACCATAACACGACCAACACATGGGACATGTCACATAGCAGACGAACACGCAGCACCGCCCACCGTCACGAACAAGTGAACAATGTGCACACGGACATGAACAACAGACTCACACCCCACATGACCCATCACAGACATAGCAACACCCAAGGAGCCACGTCTGCATGCACAAGCCACACTGAATATAGTCCCACACGGCAGCCACTGTGCAACTCATCACACACAACCGAAACACCATTGAAGTCCTGTCCATGTAGCCCCTACTGCCTGTCAACCACACACCCCACAACTACGCCTATGTAAGACAAACAACACTAGACGCAACAGAGCGGAACAACATAAATGCACACGAACACCACTGAACCCATCAAACTCACAGACACACCATGCACATACAACATACCATCCATCCCATCCGTCAGCCCCAGTCTCATGAAAGGCATGTCATCCGCACAGCTGCCACACACACAGCAGTCACGCTAAGATACATGCCCATGACCAACCATGTGCCAGAAGTCAATGAAGCGCACGACACACTGTGAGCAACAACACACAACATGGGCCACACCCCCCCGAGCACTGCAGTGATGCACATGGCACAGGGCAGCACGCACACCAAGGAGATGGGACAACTGCAATACGTTGGCTGGCACACAACCATCACTCACTCATAACGATGCGTCCAATGCCATGTCCAGTAATCACAACAGACAGCAAATATGCAGGCCATGTCAAGCATGCAAACACCTCAAACCATGCACTGTCATGCTGCCACAACACATGTCACGTTCGGCACCCATGGCTCACAGCATGTACCCCAAAAGCATATCCCCTCCCAAATGCGAATCTGGGGCATGGCCCCCATGTTGCCATATGCGTTCCTAAGCGTTCCATTTGAACCCCAAAAGCATATCCCCTCCCAAATGCGAATCTGGGGCATGGCCCCCATGTTGCCATATGCGTTCCTAAGCGTTCCATTTGAACCCCAAAAGCATATTCCCTCCCAAATGCGAATCTGGGGCATGGCCCCCATGTTGCCATATGCGTTCCTAAGCGTTCCATTTGAACCCCAAAAGCATATTCCCTCCCAAATGCGAATCTGGGGCGTGGCCCCCATGTTGCCATATGCGTTCCTAGGCGTCCCATCTGAACACCAAAAGCAAAGTACAAACCAGACCCAGGATGGGCCAGGAGCCCGCATACACCAGAGTCACAATAAGTAGGGGCACAGCAACACACCCATCGGCATGGCCAATCCGTCCCATGCCACATGTGCACAGCACACAGTCCCATTGCCAAGCACACACAACTACAAATGCTACAGCCACACATACGCCTCCGGGAATCCCATGTACGAGATTGCACGAACTGTTAATGTCAGACGACAACTACATACTTCGCCAGGTGCAACACAATAACAAATCTCATTCTCTCCACAGGTGACGAACTGCTGGATGCTGGGGATGGAGCCAGCAGCCAGCACAGCCAGCCTACAAGCCCCCAACGAGGACACACGGATCTGGAGGATCTGTCCTCCTCTTCGGACACGGACCACCAAGCAGGCCCATCTGGTGTGGCAGGGCCCAGCCGCTCCCCAGGACCCCTCCTACCCACCAACCCATCATCCAGGGCTGCTGAACATTCCCAGCCCCCTGCTGCCACTGTCGTTGCGGCCACACCCACGGTCATTGCGGCCACACCCACGGTCATTGCGGCCACTACCACTGCCGCAACCGCCACCATCGCCGCACCGACCACCACCGCCGCCACCACCACCACGTCTTCGCTGGCACCAGCCCCAGCGCAGGTGGTGGCCCGGCCGACTGGATCCACCCTGGGAGCCACAGCGAGGACCGTGGTGAGCAATGTGGCTAGTGGGCAGGCCGGTGGCAGCAGTACCGGTAGGAGGAGCAGGGTCAGGGAAACGCAAGTCTCCCCTGGGAGCCATGCCCTGCCTCAAATGGCCAGAGTCCTTGGGGCCTATGAAGAGGCCCAAGAACAATGGGTCAGGTCTGCTTCAGACACGCGGGAGGTGCTGGGGGTGCTGAGGTCCATGGACGCCCGTATAGGTCAACTCGTGGACCTCATGGGCCAGCTGGTGGTGGCGGTGAGGTCACAGCCAGGGACAGCAGCTCCCCCTCCGCCACCACCTGCCGGGGCGCAGGGTCGAGCAGCAGTGTCCAGTTCCCCTGCATCCACAGCCAGTGAGCACACCTCAACCACCAGCATGTCGCAAGCAGGCACCCCCCCTCGCAAACGTGGAAGGGGCCGTCCGAAGTGGAAACAGATCTCCCGGGAGGACTTCGCACGCTCCAAACGCAAGTGAGGCAGCCAGCCAGCCTTCCTTGACCACCCACTGCATTGACTTGGACTACGATCCCACTCCACACAGCCATCTGGATGGCATGTGTGTGTTGGACTATGGACATAGAACCAGTGGGTACACCCTGAGCATCACGCAGCCATGACCGACAGCTCATTGTCACTGCACGCACCACTTTTGTCATCACCTTACACACAATCACATGTCACAGTTTGAAATAAATGCACCTCTTACACAAACTGCTGTTTGTGCCCTGTGTTTTATTTGTACGGAATACAACGGCCACCTTGGGCGGAAAGGCACCTGATGCGTGGCATGGCAATGGAATCCGGAGGGCCTGTAGGGACCTAGGGGTGGGAGACAGAACAGGAGCACATTCAATGAGTGTGTCACACACCCATCACACAGTACGTCAACAACTACAAGCAATGTACACACATCGCACAGAGCAATAGGGCACAATGCCACAGCCACCAACAGTGGCATACTACCCTGGCCATGGAGCGTTGACACACAGCACGCAGTGAACAAACGGCCACCCTGACACAGCACACACACACCTGCACAGATACAGCCACATCAGCCGTCGTACATGGACACTCACCGTCAAGTGAAGTAGCGGGCGATGAGCTGCTGCCGCACATTACCAGCTTCCTCCTCTCCGCTGTCCTCCTCACTCGAGCTGTCCTGGTCTGCGGGCTGGGGCCCTGGTTGATCTCCGTCATCCACGATGAGGGGGATCTGCTTCCGAATGGCCAGATTGTGCAGCATGCAGCACGCCACCACTATCTGGCACACCTTCTGTGGGGAGTACGCCAGTGCACCCCCGGTGCGGTCCAGGCACCTGAACCTGGACTTGAGGAGGCCAAAGGTACGCTCGACCACACGTCTGGTCCTCCCATGTGCCTCATTGTAGCGATCGTCTGCTGGGGTGCGAGGATTCCTCAATGGACTGAGCAGCCATGCCCCATTCGGGTACGCAGAGTCACCTGGGTGTGAGGGACACAGAGAACCGTTGCTATTCCAACTGGACAGGGGACAGCATCGCACAACCAGCACGCTACACCACTCCACATACTCACCGACAATACAGCCACGATCCTGTTGCAGATTGGACATCAGTCGTGGCAAGATGCTGTTGCGCATTATGTGTGCGTCATGGGCCGAGCCTGGGAACTTTGCACACACGTGGGTGATCACCATGTCCGCAAGGCACACCACTTGCACATTCAGGGAGTGCGTGTGCTTCCTGTTGCGGTACAGGTGCTCAGTGGCCTGTGGTGGAACAAGGCCAACATGTGTGCAGTCAATGGCTCCAACGACGTGTGGGATTCTGCCAAGGGCATAGAATGCACCCTTCACTGCCGCCAATTCACGAGCCCTGGGGAAGTGGATGTACCTGTTTCGGTACAGCATCATGGCTGCCAGTACATCCCTCAGCACCTTGCTGAACATGGGCTGGGACATCCCTCCTCCACTGCCCACTGTGTGCTGGAATGACCCAGTGGCGAAGAAATGCATGGCGGCCATCACCTTAGCCGTGGGGGTGACAGCAGTCGGATACACCCTGCGGGGACGGAGATGGGGTTCTAACATGGCACACAGTCGATGCAGGGTTGGCCTGTCCAGCCGAAACTTCCTAATAACCTCTGTATCGTCCATGTCCGCCAGCAATTGGTATGGGCGGTCAATGTTCGGTCTCCGCCTAGGGACAATGGCAGAGGACACATGTCAAAGCAACACAACACATAGCAATTTCGCATACACATCACTGACATGACTGAGCAAGCACATGAGCCACAGCCCAGCTGTCAAGCTGGGACGGCACGGCCACAATACACTTACACAGGTCTCCCAACAATGGCAATGGCTAGTGATACAAACCACTGCCATGTGCATGCACATGGGGATCTAGGCCCCAATGACTTGCGGGGCGTGCTGATGGGGACTGACTGCATATCCGTCAAGCGGCAACGCCACAGCAACATGAATGTCTGCTGAGCATGGAACTGCTTCCGCGGCTGGATGAGTATGGCACACGACGACGACGATGTGGGCACAGGCTGAGCAGCCAAAACAAGTGGGACCTGTGGCACGAGGGGATATGAGACAGTAGTAGGTGTCAGCACTGCACCCTATGTACAGCACTGTACGGATCACACCTCCCGAAACATTGACAGGTGTCCACATTGACAGCCCCATGCCAAGACGGCTGTGTGCTTGCAGTCACACGTCACAGGTGAGAGGTTACATTGCACGTGCCAGGTGGCAGACGTACATAGTTGGAGCTGGCATGTGTGTGCATGTGTCTCCTGTTCAGGATCCACCAGATGGGCGCTGACTCTGTACTGACCATTGGACACAGCATGTTCCGTGGAAGGCTTGTGTGTGTGGGATGGTGGCACTGGATGTGCCTCCGTTGGGTGGGGGGCCATGCACAGGGCGGGTACGTCGATGATTGCGCATTGTTGGTCACGGTGGGTGCACCAACTAAGATGTGTTGCCCTGTGTTCAATTCCTATGTCCGCATGATGATGGACTGTAGATGTGGGCAGACTACACATTGGTCGATGTGCTGTCTATATGCATGTGCCTTCACACCAGGCACAGCTGCCCCTGCACATGTGACCCCTGCTGGACTCGCTGCTGGGTCTGTGGAGCTGATGCACCTTCTGTGCGTGGGGCGGACAGCTCTCCTCACTTCCCTCATTGCGCATGTCATGACTTTGCCGCAGGTGACATGGATCATGGAGGGCCCACATGTACGCGTGGGTAGGCTACACATGATTGTTCACTGGTCGCCACCCCCAGTCAGTGTTTCGAATGGGAAGGTTGTCGTGCTGGTGGTATGTTCGATGTGGCGGATGGGCGGGCCTAGGTGCGGGCTTACATTCCGGACATGGGGGGTAGTTGCATTGGCGACTAGTTGCAGTACACACGGGACACGTCTCTTCCTTTCCACATCTGGGTCATCCCTTGTACTAACTGACAGTGATACAGTCATCTTCGCCCCAGCCCTCATGTCCTCCCCTCGCTCCCCCAATATGCATGCTCACCTGCGAGGCTAGCGCTTGCACAGGCAGCCCCAAGCTCGCACCAGAGAGGGCAAGGAGTGTATGTGTGGGTCCAGTTGCACGAGTGGGCTGTCTCAGGGTATGATGTGTGGCGGGACGCCGTCCACCTGCGTGGTGCCCCAAATGGAGACCCGGCCTGCATGGACTATGCATCACAGTCTTCGCCTTCCGGATCCGCCACCTGCGACACCCAGTGGCTGTGGCTGCCCTTGCGGCCAGGCCGTGTCCGTCTGTGGCTGATGGCCCACACATTCACTCTTTGGCCTCTCTGGGGAGGGCTCGGGGGTGGTGGCGCACGCGCTTGCACTTAGTCGCAATGGCATGTGGCGTGGTTGGTATGATGGGCAATGGATGGGATGGTGCGAGCCACCTCCCGTGACGTCAGTGCTGCTCGTGCTGTGGTGCGTCCCCCTACACTTCCATTTGACTTGTGCCATGCTAGACGTTGAGGTTCTATTGCCTGCGTGATATGACCAGGAGGAGCGCGAGGAGACCTCTCACACAACATGCTCCACTGCCATCCCGTGCCCTGTATCGCCTGTGCGGATTGACTATGTTGGGGTTACACCTGGTCGACTGGGGCTGTGTGTGCCTTGTCAAGGGGCATGGCGGGTGCACAACAGGATCCAGCTTGTCCACAGAGGGTGGGCTGAGGTGCGCCTGGTACCGCTTTGTACGTGTGCCCGGCTGCTGTGCACACACGTGTTCACTCCCCCGACAGGTGTCCTCTCACAATGCCCAGGGAAGCGGTGGTGTACTGTTCATGAGCCCTCCCAACACGGCGTGCTCCAACTTGGCATGTGCGCATCTACCCGTCACACCCACCCACCTGAGCACTGCGTCCATACGACTTCACACGACACATGTGTGTCTTCCACAGTTGTGCTACTCATTTGCGTTGGCATCCAATACCAGTGGACTACATGGTCATGTCACGACTGCCGTGTACTTCACATACTCTCATCCTCTCTCATTCGTACTTGTGAAATGAGTCAGCGGAGACAGTTTTGGTTTCAAACATTATATTGAGTCTTCTGTCCTCTGTGATGCAGTATAGTGGACACTACTGGCAGCGGAATACATGTTGAGGATATACTGAGCATGATTGCAAATGGGATAGGGTGTGGGGTTACATGTGATTGGCTGTTGCATGTGGGATGTGGGCTTCAGAGTGACATCTGCTTGGCCAAGGCTGTGCTAATGTACATTTACGTATAGCTGCGGAGCTGCGGACTTTGACACAGACGGTATACATGTAGCCTACCAGACCGCTTGGCATCATGGGCACAGTCCATCTCAGTTCCATGTGACAGGTTTGCTGTGGTTGTTCCTCATGCACGCGTGCATGTGAGATGACATCAGGGCATGTGCTTGCGTGCATGCAGCGGCGTGCCACTTGTTGTTGCACTGTGGTGGTTACTGGACATGTCACAGTCACTGGGGTCGTGTTGTTGTTGTATGCACTTGTCGTCCATGCAAAGGTCCTGTATGGGATTCCCGGGGCGGGGGTGGGAGGGTGCAGCACCCACAGACTCCAGGCGACCTATTCATGTCCACTGAGCGGTGTGTGTGTCCATGGGCGCTGGATCCATGTCGTGTCCTGGTTGTTCGTGCAGTTCCGTCCATGTGGGTGCGATACACAGAGCCCATGCCACTGCCTCCCACGATGCATGCGGTGTTCCTGGATGTGATGGGGAACAGTGTGCATGTCCCGGTCATATCCGATGTCATGGCGATGTCGTTGATGGTGTGGTTACAGTTGCCGGTCGTTTGGTATGGCTGTTGTGGTGGTGACTGGCCAGTCCGTGCGGAAGCTAAGCATGGGTGCGGGGTTGGACATCATAGGTCAATCGGGGAACCTGCGTTGTGGTCCGACGAATTTACAGGTTGTCAGGTATGCGATGCCGTCCAGCAGGGCTTCCATGTCATTGGTGGTGTACATGTTTGCCAGCCAATGTAGCGGATGGTGGCTGTCAAGGTGTTGTTCGTAAGTTGTCCCTTGGAGGACCATGATGGGGCATGCTGGGTGACATTCGATGTAGCTGTTCTCGATGATCCGTCGTGTGGAGGCACAGTGGTCCCATTTCAGTGCGGGTGCGATGTTGGCCACATACGCCATGCCCCCATAGGCAGAGCAGGCCCTGTCGTGTGCGTCCAGAGGGAGGAGTAGTGGTAGCAGGTCCGCCTTCAGACATGCCGGGTTGGAGAGGCATATCTCGACGGGATGCTGGTAGGGACACCTCCGACAGTAGAAGACGGGCATGACGCAGCTGAACAATGTGATGCGGTAAGTCAGTCGGTAACTTACGTTCAGCAGGGACAGGAGATCGCATCCCAATGTATGGAACAGGTTGGTTTTGTACAGCTTGAGCTGTTCAGCGTAGTTGGGTAGGTGTGTTGCGGTTGCCATTTCGCAGCGGTGCGTTGTGGTGGCGTGCTCCGGCTGTGTGTGCAGTCTGCAATGTGCACGCTCCGAGGTTGCTGTGAGCTCTGTGTAGTCGTAGGGAGACAGGACTTGTGTTCTGTTTGCTTGTTTGGAGGACACGGGCCCTCTTCCCACATGCTTCTCAGACAGTTCAAGGTCAGTGATGTGTGACTCCTTCCAATTAACTTGCATGTGGCCGACATTGGGGAGTGTTTTCTTCTTTCTTCCCCGTCCGTTGTGTGCTTCTGTGATATGCGCTATCTGCCCTGTGGTCGGTCTCCTCGGCATGCCTGTGTTGGTCTATTCTTGGACAATGGCTGTATTCACCGGCTTCTGTCGTAGGGCTGTGGTTTCGGAGTTGGAATGGAAGGCCATTCAGTGCTGTCTGCTCTCCCTTGTGTGGGCGGCAGGCTGCCTTTCCGCTCTGCGTTGGGCCTTGTGTGTGAATGTTATTCTTGGGCCACCTGTTGTCGGTCCCCGGGCTCTTTGGTGTTCCGTTTTATATGTCTTGTTCATATGTGCAGGGTGGTATGGGTGTTTCAGTGTGGTACTGGCGTTCCTCTTCCCGAAGAGGCCCTGCTTCTCCTAGTTGGTGTTGCCGCCGCTGTGTGCTACGCCATGTTTGTTACACTGGGGTGTGTCCTGCTGTTGCATGACTTCACTGACATGTGTGCGTCGGTTGTGTGGCGTTGGGTGTTGTCCGTGAATTGGGCGTTGGGGACATGTCTGTGGCAGGCCTGTCACGTGTCATGTGCGTTCGGGGTGGGGCTGATGTGTGTGCTGCTTGGTTGTGTCCCTGTGTCTGTGTGCGACGCATGCATGGCGCTGCGGTTGGCCTCTGCGTTGTGCGCATGTGTGGCGGCGTCATCGGCGCTTTGGGGCCGTGACGGGGTGGTTGGTTCCTAGTCCCAGGTGGTGTGTACACATGTGTTCCGCGATGTTACGATTTGGCCTGTGTGTCATATGTGGATGCAATGGTGGATGTGTAGTGTACACGCGCTGGTGGGGGTTGTCCGCTTTTCCGCCCTTGCACTGTGTGCGCTGTTTGCGTGCACTTGTTGTGTGTGTGCCTACCTGCGTCTCCGCGGTACGTTGCGTCCTTGGTGGTGCATCAGCAGAAGCATGGGGAGGGCCTGCAGTGCTGGATTCATGCTCGGGGAGCCGCTTCTTCGTTGTCCGTGCTCGGCGTCCGTGTTACCGCTTCGGTTTGTCGTACGGTGTCTCTTAGCCGTGGGAGCCTTTTGTTTGCGGCATCGTAATTTATACGCCGGGCGGGACGTGATTTCGTCGGACGGTGTGTGTCAGTTGAGCTGCGCCGCTACGTGTACGGGCGCACTTTGATGGCGGACGGTGTTGCTGGCTTGCCGGCGGTGTTTGGCCTACTTTTCGCATCGTAATTGGACGGGCGTGTGGACTGCTGCGTGCCGGCGGTAACTGGTGCTTTTTGCATCCGCCAGCACGGCGGTGGTGCTTCCGCCCGCCATCGTAATGAGCCCCTTAGTTCCCTTTTTTAAATAATGTCTATAAACGGAAAAATCATTGAAGAAGTTGAAGGCCCATGAAACATGCCGAACAGAGGTATTCTACTCCTGTGTTAAATTCCCAGCTGCAAATGCCCGTACACAAATGTTTCATACCTACATTGAGAATGAAATACCAGAGGAATACACTCCATATGAAGAACTAGAAGTTCCACTCTCTTACCAACATCATATAAATTGGTTTAAAGGTGCCCTCCCACACACTACAGAAAACGTGAGACTCGGTCTCCTCAGAAAAGAAGGCACGACATGGCCTGTCTTAGCTGCATATACACCGCATCCTGACACTGATAATTTAACAGCAGAAAAAATGCGTACACTAAACAGAGATTTAGTAAACTCTACAGAAAACGTACACAGTTCATAGTGCAAACACTTACAGTTTACCCTGCGCGGACAGCACAGGCTGCTCAACCACAATTGACTACCACGGGTATCAGCCCAGAAACACTGACTGGCATCATGGGAAAGATTCCCACCAGTCGGGAGCAAACTCCATTCTGGATAGCATAAAAAATGAGCCAGCTTGCAACAGTATTTCCCCATTCGGGCCTGCAGGAAAAACACAGGATACTAACTATTTGCTTGCCGATGGGTATGGCTCCCCCAGTGGAAGACTGCACCACTTGTGGTACAGTCTTTGCTGCTGTTTATACCAGAACTCATGGTACCCCTCCATTGGCTGTTTTACCAAATGTTTTGAAGCAGCTTATGAATGAGTATGAGGCAGCACCTGCCCTGTACTTAGGGATGAAACTGATGGGCAATTTTGCTGCAGTATCCACCATTATGTTGAGTCACATAAAAGGGGAGGCAGCTGCGTTGACTATATGCCAACCCTTGAGAGATTTCACTCCTGCACAGGAGCAGGAATTACCTAAAATTATTGAGGAAGCCTATGCTACCTTAGACAGAGATAATGTGAGAGCCAGACCTGGATAACTACAACTTAAGAGTAATTCTGAAAAGGATAGCTCTAAGTAAGCACCCGACTCTTCAACAAAGAAGTGGGATAATAAACAAAAAAAATAAAGACAAACAAAGATCACAGGGTGTGTCTCCTCAACAGCAAGCCACTGAAAAAAGATACAATCTTAGAAACCGTGATAGCATTAGAAAGCCTGACAGGTATCAGGATACTGTTACATGTTCCTCTTGTTCCTTTCAGGAGTCATTCGATACACGTTCAGAGAGAGGTGGGCGGTCAGAGCACAGATCGGAAGAGCACATGAAGCCGAAGAAGGAATTACACTGCTCGTCTGAGTACATCATTAGCTAAGAAGAAAAAGCAAAGCATAACAAACCTCAATTAAAAAATAAAATGGTAGCTGGGATTGAAATAAAACATCACAAAAGAAGCCCTGGGTCCGTAGTGCTAGGGAGGTATATCATGTGACTCGAAGTGCTTTAGTGCATAACAGGGGATATCCCTTTTTAAGGACAGTTCCCCTCACACACCAGAGGTGTCATGCTTCATCATGGGGGTACCTCCTCGCGTGAGAGACCTAGTCCTCAAGCGAGCTACAACCCCCTCGCTGCGAAGGAGGAGCTCAGGGATGTTTTAATAGGGAGGACGGGTGTACTAAAACTCTATGAGAGCTTGGTGTGATGAAAAAAAGTGCAGTGCTATGATACAAGTGGCTAAAACTGACTACAGGGTCAGCTATGATGCAGCTTTTATTCAGCTGCCCGGTGTCAGGATTAAAAACAGAATATAGCTTGTAACGCAGGTGCCAGAATTCAAGACCTCTGTGTTATAACAAGACCAACATGTTTCAGCCTGTCAGACCTAGAATAGTGTCATGGCTTTCTTCAGGGTCGGTAATGTAGCTACTGCAATAAATATGTGAATGGTGCGTGAAAAACCATAGAAAAAATCGTGATAAATAAATGGGAAAATACTGAACCAGGAATTTTTCGCTGTTCAGTATGTTCAACGTATACCCTATGATGGAGACAAATAACAACATGTCATAATTACATACAAGGATATATCACGAGGGTGCACAATTAGATCCTCCATTTTACATTCTGATTCATTCCCATATTAGAACAATGTGTAATACACTAGGATGCGTGACTCACCACTCTGGGTATATGGAGTTCACCACATCTGTCCCGGCTTCTTAGCCATATGGTACGTGCGCCAAAACCTGTGGAAGAAGGTTCGTAGCATTTAAAACCAGAGAGCCCCAGGGGAGGAAAGTAAGAAAGTAGAACGCTATGTCAGGGTTTGTGAGAGGTATCTGAGATGTACGCAGACTCCAAATGTAATTATCCATCAATTTACATTAAGGCAAACTCAAATACTCCAGGGGCCTGTATCTGTCCTGGCTGTCTAAGGTACCAGAACTGAACTGTTGCAACAATAGCGACCGTGCAATCAACCAGGACGGAGACACAAATTTCAATTCGACAACTCGAAGAGAACAAATTTACGTCAACATACCAAAGACTGAGTCATCTCCTAGTTCTGAAAAAACCTGCTGAGCTGCCAAAAGTAGATGGGATGGCATCTGGCTACTTTGTGGACTACGACGATATCTCTTCAGATTCAACTGAACCTGAGCCACCATTGCCGCCTCTGCCTTTCAAGCTACGAGTGTCTGCTCTCTATCCTTGGCTGAAAAAGACATATTTTGTTACTCCTTGGTTACACCGTTGGATTACAATTGGGTTACTTTTCCTGGTCCTCTGGATTGGTTTGGTGATTGTCTTTTTCCTGCTTCTGAATGGACATTAGCTCCCAGAACGCTCTGCAGTTCAACTTGTGAACTTGGTATTATGACCGCACACATCATCCCACCGTGAACAAAGCGACCTGTCCCTGGGGAACATTACAGCAGTTCCAGTTCCAGAAGGAATGGTATGGGACAGGCTATTGTATGATGTGTATGGTCCTACTGTACTTTTACAAATCCCATATTTGTTTAAAATTTCTTTAAATGATATCATCACCTATAGTACTATCTCTGATGATTGGGACACTGATACAGTATATAACATTCTTGAAGATCTAGAGTAGTCAACTGTGTTTTCTTCTGATGAATTGTATGATAGTACAGCTAATTACGGTGATATGTTCTGTTATGAACATTATGGTCACCAATTAAAGCAAGTATCCCACGTGCTGTTTATAATTATACCCAATGGGAACTCAGCCCAACGCTGCCAAAAGGTATTTCAAAAACATTTGCATAGAAGTTTGCCTATTTTTCTGGTTTTGACACATCATACCCAGCCCCATACTTCTACAGGCTTGCACCTACATCTGCTACAAAAAATATGCTATCAAACACCAAGCTGATTTACTCTGCTTCTTTTCTTTCCCAGCTGTCTGTACAGGTTTCTTCTTTTGGAAACACACAATAGACACAAAATCTGTTTGGGGGACAAAAAGATTAGCAGGTTCAGGGAACTGAGGCTATGTTTACAGCATGCCTAATACCATATCAAATGATTTTCCTGAACAAAACTGTGCAACAAACTTACTGTCTTGGAATTGCCAAGTGGAAGGCTTTTAACACACGACGTATTCCCACATTTGCATGTTTTGAGAGCTGGCAACATTTCACTAGATACAGTGAGGATACACTAGATGCCATAATACGCAATCGTTCTTACAATTCATCTGACCCCAATTGAAAGGGATGTTTGGTTTGGCCTTTAGGGGCTAGATGCACGACGGAAAATTGCATGCGTAAACGGGTTTGCGACCCGTTTGCGCATGTAAAAATCCTCTGGGCCATGTACTAACACTAATTTGCGAGTTGCACAATAGTGTTTTGCAACTCGCTATTAGTAAGGGGCATTCCTTTCCTAATAGCGACCCCACAAGCCATGTAAGAATGTTTTGCGACCGCAATTGCGGTCGCAAAACACTCGCAATTTACCGCCCTCTTCAAGAGGGTGGTAATGCAATCACAAAAGGGAAGGGGTCCCCAAGGGACCCCTTCCCCTTTGCAAATGCAGTGGAACATATTTTTTAGGGGCAGGCAGTGGTCCCAGGTACCACTACCTTCCCTTAAAAAATGAAACAAAAACGTTTCATTTTCCTTTTTTTAAATGCATCCCGTTTTCCTTTAAGGAAAACAGGCTGCATTTATAAAAAAACAGCTTTATTTAAAAGCAGTCCTAGACATGGTGGTCTGCTGATCCCAGCAGGCCACCATACCTGGGAGGGCCAGCCATTCTCAATGGGGTCGCAAATTGCGAGTGCCTCATGAATATTGATGAGGCATGCAATTTGCCACCCCATTGAGAAGTGCAAACAGTATCTCTGACACTGTTGTACATGTCTTTTTGAGAGTCGCAAATTGCGACTCGCAATTGAGCGCAATTTGCGACTCGCAAAATGACATGGTCGTACATCTGGCCCCTAGACACTTACGGGTGTCAGTCCCGTTTTTTGGGTAATACTAAAGGGTTTAAGATCAATAGGCCTGATCAATGTTATGTACAATCAGAACACTCAGGGGTGGTGACGTCATACTGTGTTGGGAAGTTGTGCCTTGATTGGCTGAAAACCTCAACACTTTCTCAAGTGAAGCAACACTTGTCCCTTCTGTCTGATGACATGGATCTCAGGGATTTCTTACTAGGTCCCCGGAATCCACGTCAAAAGCGCTTTTTATATGCCATATACAATGAGCTTTGGAAGGTCACTCAACAGGAAGCTGCTGAGAGATGGCGTGAGATTGATAGAATTAATCTAGAAAAGGCTTTGGCAGTAGTCAACAATGGCATGAACACATTATCCTCTAGGATATATTCATTGGGCAACATAGTATTGTCAGCAACTGACATAATACAACAGGACATGTCTAATTTACAACACGGACAGCCACAACTTTGTTCAATTGTTCTTTTAATCTGGACACTTCAAACATACGATCTAACTGAAAGACAGATACTGATGGCATGAAGAGATGCAAAATATACCATGTTGTACATTAAAAAATTAGACCAGTTACCTTTCACTGTTGCGGAAATGCCTTCCACGGATTGGATAATCCATGGATGCATTACCCTGCCAGTCACAACATTCCAATTTCAATACTGTTTACAACATCACCAGGTAGGCAGGTATGAAGTGTTAAGAGAAGGATTTGAGCATGAATACTTGGAATTACCTTTCAAGTTTAGATGCAGGAATGGGGAAACAGAGGTTTTTCTCAGTGGTTCCGACTGTGAGAACGCTTTAAGCGGGTCCTTGATTTGCAAGGACATTTCACTTCACGGGCCTTGTAATACGTCAGTTGCAAACTTGTCCTGTTATCTGAAGGGTTCTCTGACTGCCGTGATTCATCCGGTTTTCAAGCTGCTCTCTAATGGGAGCTATTTGATGCTGAATGATCAAGACTGCTGTGGAATGGAACCGGGCATTGATTATCTTGTAACGGTTAATTCCATAGTTACTTGTTGCACACAAGTATTCTTTCCACTGGCCCGCAAAGTTAGGGAGGCAACGCTGTGGCCTTCGATAAATGTTCCCACATACGCTTTGATTCTCTAAGAAAACTGAAAGCCATGCTTTTTCCAAAGGATGTGGCCTAAAAATCCACCAGAGAGACGTTTGATCTCCAGGTTGCGAGGTCTTCGTCCGAGATACAGACGCTACTTCACGCTAACTTCCCCCTGCATTTTGGGGAGCTGGTTGACCGTATCTTTAACATCTCTGATACAAAGGGAGTAGTGCACTTTTTTAAATGTATTGGCCCTGGATTGTTTGGCACCTTTCAGACAGTTTTTGGAGTTATACCATCATTTATACACTCCGTACTAAGAAGCATTTTTGGAGATCTTCTTCTTGTTCTGCTACTTGTGTCGGGAATTTTGATTTGAATCTTTCTGCTCCACAATGGATGTCCCAGTTCAGACTGTAATGGAGACAGCACTGGCTGTGCTGCTATGCCGCGAGTGCATGAAACACTACTTCAGCACACCTCGTCTGCGAGAACTGGATGAGCACTGGTTCTTGTCGTTCAGGCCTGTTTGGCTTCACTGCGTACTACCTGTGTTCCGTTGTCTGCTTTGCAGCCATGAATGCGTATTGGATTTCTGGCTCGGATCGCAATTGGTTGCGCCATTGGACATTGAGAGACTAGTGGACCCTTTGAAGGCCCAATGTTACAGTTGTCCCCAGCATATTCCTTTGCTGCTGAACGCATTCTTCGAGCCACCCTGGGATGCTTTGGCTCCTAGTGAACTGGATACTGGCTCTGTGGAACACATACAGGATGTAGTCCCTCCTTCAGCGGCTGCTGTGGGAACTGGATTGAACCACCTTTGCTCCATAAACTTGCTTCGAGGTGCGCTTGTGGGAACTTTGTCTGCAGTTGCCAGCAACATCAATGTTGCGTCTACCATATGGAACACAAACATTTGGCTTTTCTGTTTGGTGGGAACTATTTGGCCCATTTTTTAAACAAAATGTATCAAAAATAATGTTTTTGTGCTTTTATTCTAAGCACCGTGGCTTTCTGAGTACTTTGGGTTTCAAACAGTATATTGACTTTTAATGGCTTTTAATTAGTATTTTAAGTGCAATCTAGCTTTTAGATGATTTTAAAATTGATTTTTGACTTTTATAGTTAAATTATTTTTATGGCCTGCTGCCTTTTTAGATATCTTTTTAGGTCGACCCTTAGTATGAGGAGTGGGTGTTATGTGCCCGAGTTAGGCCCATGTAGCAATGTGGCCCTTTCCTTACATTGTCCTCTTTTCTGCACAATAACATTATTTGCTGTGACCTTTGCACATATTGTTTACACATCTGGCTTCGCGCAAAATTATCATGATGCCTTGAACACCGAGTACAAAGCCTTTACGCATGATGTACAAATGTCATTCTATCTTCATCCGTGGGGCGACAGGCCTATCTATATATCCACACCAAAGCTAATCTGTGTGTACATTGCAAGGATGCTTTTTATTATAAATAAAGAAGCATTTCCGGGGGTTAGCAGAGGAGACACTTCATCTGACACCGAGGGCCTATGTATGCTGTGGCTTCGCAGAGCAGCTACCTGATATCCCCGTGAGGAGTGCTCAATTCCCCCGCCAGGTTGAATCATCCCATGGGGGGATTCTTGGCTCTACACCTACACACACTCTAGATATACACAGCATAGGGATTGCTCTGTTGAGGTAGCCACGCGCTCTAGAAATGCTTATTACATTACAGGGTGGCATGGAGGAAGAACTTCAATCCCGTGGACAAAACTATCTATAAATTGGCTCTGAAAGCCCACTACACCAAAGTTCGTGAGGAAAAGAAGCTTTTTTTGGCGGCGAAAATTGAACAAGCTGGAAACCGCAGTAAGGAACCTTTCAAGATTGTAAAAGGTTTCTCCTCCCCTAACGCGATGGATAGCCCATTTACCCCTACCAGTGAATGGACTAACAATATTGTGGGCTATTTTTTCAATAAAATTAAAACCATACAAGACTCTTTTAGGGAGCTACCCTTAGCAATGGAAGGGAATACAAGCTCACCCCCCGTGCCACTCCCATTTCAGACGGGCCCTCCTGCAGTTCCCGCCCATCCCATTGGCCAATTCACTTAAGGTAATGAAAGCCCTTAAATCCGACTCTCCCTCGGATCCTTGCCCAGTGAAAGTACTGGCGTCCATCGCTGAGGTGATCAACCCAGCAGTTAATTTGGTTTTGAGGGATTGTCCGAGGGATTAATGCCTGAAAGCTGGAAGCACAGGAAAATTCTCCCGCTTTTAAAGAAACCTTCAGCAGACCCTTTGGTAGCCAGTAATTATAGGCCAATATCGCTGCTGCCTTTCTTCTCCAAGGTCCTGGAGACATATGTAAATACTGTCATTACAGATTTTGTAGAGGCGAATCATGTACTGCACCCTAGTCAATCAGGGTTCAGAGCAAATTTCAGTACAGAGACGGCCTTATTGGAAGTCTCGGAAACCATCAAAACAACACTCGATAGAGGGGGCAAAGCGGTACTGATCCTATTGGATCTTTCCACGGCCTTTGACACCGTGCCACATGACCGACTCCTGCAAAGACTCCAGGACTGCGGTACTGGTGGCACGGTCCTCAGCTGGTTCACCTCCTTTCTGGATAATCGCCAACAAACAGTATGGTCCCCTCCTTTCTCGGCCCTCATGCCCCCTATGAAAGTTGGAGTTCCACAGGGATCAATTTTGAGCCCAACTCAGAGACACAACGGAGACACAACTGAGTGTATTTGCCGTGTTAAGGCTCGGGGGGTCATTGATGCTGCGTTTTTAACTGTTTTTACTTCTGGCAGATTTTAAACCAGCTTTTAAAAAATTGAAATTGAATTGAAATACTGTGTGTGTTTTGTACCTTGCACTGACACTTTACGGAGCTGTGTTATAGCTCCAGGGCGCCATTTTTCCTCTTTGGCACCGAGGTTAGCAGTCAAGTCACAAAGACGCTATTGCGCTCGCCCAAGATAAAAAAGGGCGGATGACGCGACCACGCCGGAGACACAGCTGAGTGTATTTGCTGTGTTAAGGCTCGGGGGGTCATTGCTGCTGCATTTTTAACTGTTTTTACTTCTGGCAGATTTTAAACCAGCTTTTAAAATTGAATTGAAATACTGTGTGTGTTTTGTACCTTGCACTGACACTTTACGGAGCTGTGTTATAGCTCCAGGGCACCATTTTTCCTCTTTGGCACCGAGGTTAGCAGTCTAGTCACAAAGACGCTACCGCGCTCGCCCAAGATAAAAAGAGCGGATGACGCGACCGTGCAGCGGACGCGCGCTGCGGGCGCGCCTAAGGCAAGCCCGTCTGCGCCTGTCCGCGTCTGGAATGCGGCCAGCGCCAGCCACGCTGCCTGTTTCGATCCCGATCACCGGGCCAGAACAGTATGGTCAAATGAACAATTAATGGCATTGAAGCCACGTAGATGTTCTGACCCTTCTTGTATTGATTTTGGCATAGAAAATCTAGGAGATGCAGAAAGGAAATTCGATTGCAAATTCTGCCCCTTCAAGTTTGACACAGTTCAGAAGGTAAAAAAGACAATAGGGGTCTCCCTAAAGCGCTACCCTCCAATACTTGTATTGCGAGAAAGCCATCTACGCCTAATCTCACCTACAGGGCCTGCTTAGTCAACTGCAGGTCCCTTCCCAAACATGCAGAAGACGTTTGGCTTGCCCTCGACTCTGACCACTGGGATATAATGTTCTTGACCGAAACATGGTTAAGAGACAGTAATAACCCTGACATATCTTTGGCGATCCCACAGGGCTACAGGATAGCCATGCTCAACCGGGAAAACAATAGACTGGGAGGCGAACTTGCGGTAATCCTAAAGGATGACTGGGAGATTACAGACAAAAAGATTGAGGCCCTACTGTGCTGTATAAAATTCTTGCCTGCCTCATCTTTTACTGGAATACTAGTCTATAGACCACCAGACTCCCCAGCAGCTCACTTAATAGATCTGTATGACATTGTAGCAGACCTTTCACTGAGGTATGCCAATCTCACAGTGCTAGGTGATTTTAATGTACATATGGATAATGACAAATGTCCCCTCGCCTCAAAAATGGCAGACACTTTTCTAGGGTTAAATCTAACCCAAAAGTAGCATACGCCTACTCATGTGGCAGGCCATATACTTGACTTAATCTTCACTAATGATCAATCTTTAACAGCTGAGACACCTCTACAGCTAACCTGGTCAGACCACCGGCTTATTCCATTTAATATGACCCGCATCCCTGGTCCTAAGCAGAGCGGGCCAACGTATGAGGTCAGAAGAAATTGGAAAAAAATTGTACCGGAGTCCCTTGGCACCGAACTACAGACTACATCTCCAGAGCTCACAGGTGACCCAAGCCAGGACGCCTCTGTTTTCAACTGCTGGGTCACTTCCGCGCTTGATAAAATTGCCCCCATCAAGTCCATAAAGCGGGGTAGGAACAAACCTTCAGCCCCCTGGTTTTCCACGCAACTTCAGTCAGAAAAAAGTCTATGCAAGAAGCTTGAGCGTACTTGGAGAAAAGATTATGATATTGAGGCTAAAAACATTTATAAAACGGCGTTAAAAAATTTCAGAGACTAAAGCGTAATACTATTAGGGACTATATGGCAGAACAAATCAAGTCCTCTAATAATTTGACTAAAGAGATCTTTAATCTAGTCCAGGGATTTGTTAAACCACTGGCATTGAAGAGCTCGATCGCCCCTTCAGCTACCCTCTGTGAAGATTTAGCCATTTATTTCCAAGAGAAAATCCAGGCAATCTATCTCTCCTTTCCACGGTCTGAGCCGTTAGACAAGCTTCCATACACACTCCAATCCTCTAACAATTGGTCAGAATTCTGCCCTTTTAGTCCGGAAGCGTCCTTGTCGGAATTAAATAGTATAAAATCCGGTTCGCCGACCGACCCTTGCCCTGCCAGATTTTTTAAGCTATTGGCCTCCTGCTTTAACCCTATACTTAACCGCATCTGGAACTCCTCCTTGAGATCAGGCTCCTTCCCTACACCCTGGAAAACAGCCTATGCACGCCCTATCCTCAAGAAGGAGGATGCCGATCCGGCAGAACTCAAAAACTTTAGGCCAATCTCTCTTCTCCCAGCACCATCCAAAATTCTGGAAAAAGAGGTCCAGAAACAATTGTCTGCCTTCCTGGAGTCAAATAATCTTTTGAATGACTCCCAGTCAGGCTTCAGGGCAGGCTACAGTACGGAGACAGCTCTGCTCGAGGTAGCAGAGACTGTGCGTGCTACAGTTGACCAGTAAAACTGTGCAATGCTTGTGCTTCTGGATCTCTCCGCGGCCTTTGATACGGTATCTCACCGGATCCTGTTAAAAAGGCTTGAGATGATGGGAGTGACTGGAACCGTACTTGCCTGGTTTAAATCATTTCTTGAGGACCGATTACAACAAGTGTCCCTCCATCCTCATATTTCATCTCCCAGACCGCTGACATGCGGTGTCCCCCAGGGATCAGCCTTGAGCCCTACCCTTATTAATGTTTACCTTGCCCCTCTGGCCCCGCTAGCTGAACAATGGGGTGTGAAGGTTGTCTCCTATGCTGACGACACCCAGCTGGTGTTCTCCTTTACGGAACACACGGAGGCAGCCTTCACCAACTTCAAGCAGTGTCTTCTTAACATCTCATCTTGGATGACAGACAGCTGTTTAAAATTGAACACCGAAAAAACTGAGGTGCTGTTTTTTAACCAGGCGTATCCCCCAAAGGCAGAACTCTGGTGGCCTGCTGAGCTTAATCCCCCCCCTTCACCTGTGAAGTCTGCGAGAAACCTGGGTTTTAGATTTGACTCCACACTTACAGGTAAAGCTCAGATCAGTCATGTCTCATCCCAGTGCTTCTGGAAACTAAAAGCTCTGCGTAGATTCCTCCACTTTCTCCCAATGGATTGTAGGAAAACGGTGGTACATGCACTGGTCACATCACAATTAGATTATGCTAACAGTCTGTACTTAGGCCTCCCTGCATACCTGATCAGGAAACTGCAGATTATCCAAAATGCAGCTGCGAGGCTGATTAGAAATGTGCCACTTCGTCATCACATCTACGAAGCCTGCATTGGCTACCAGAAAGGAAAAGAATAGAATTTAAGGCTCTGACCTTAGCCTACAGAGCATTGGGGGAAAATGGTCCAAAGTACCTGAAAAATAGAATACAGAAATATTCCCAGACCAGGGTCCTAAGATCCAACCATCAGGAACTACTGGTAACCCCACGATTCAAAAAATCCAGAATTGGTGGGCGCTCATTTTCAGTAAAAAACGGCTGCCTTATGGAACGTTATGCCTGTACACATCAGGAAGGCCAAGACAGAAAGACTATTTAGGAAAACACTGAAAACGTGGCTGTTTAGCCTACCCTGAATCCCTTCATCCTGCCTTAATCCTCGCTACTGTTGCCGTTACTAGCTCCGGGACACCCCCGTCGGAGGTAGCCGAGCGCTCTATAAATGGTAATAATAATAATAATAACTCTGTTTAACGTGTATATGGCTCCCCTTGCGCTCCTTGCAGAAAAACATGGAGCAAAAATAATATCCTACGCGGATGACACGCAATTGCTGTTTACCTGCGAGAAGGAGAGCGCATTCAGAGGAAATGAGATAAATGCGTGCCTGACGAAGGTGTTCGCCTGGTTCAGACAGAACCAACTGATGTGCAACTCAGAAAAATCAGAAATTATCTTCTTTGGCCACAACCCAGGCGAGGAATGGCGCCAATGGTGGCCTCAGAATATGTCCCCCCCCTACTAGCTCAGTAACCACCGTGAAAAACCTTGGGGTTAAATTGGACGCTGACATGTCCATGAAGTCCCAGGTCCAATCGGTGGCTGGCACGGGTTTTGGGTTACTGAAAATGTTGAGAAATTTCCTCCTGTTACTCCCAATTCCACACAGGAAGACTGTAGTCCAGGCCCTGATTATATCCAGGCTGGATTACGTAAATGCTCTGTACCTTGGCCTCCCAGACTATCTACTTGGCCGCCTGCAGGTGGTACAGAATGCGGCAGCCAGAGCCATACTCATGGTAGGCCCCAGGGCGCATATGACCCCCCACCTGAGGTCCTTGCACTGGCTTCCGGTGCGGAAGAGAATACACTTTAAAGCTTTAGTTTTGGCTTTCCAGGCACTTCACAACACAGGTGCTCCCTACATCAGGAATAGAATTCAGCACTATGCCTCACTAAGGACCTTGAGATCCTCTGCCCAGCGTCTGTCGACCATTCCAAAGTTTTCCTGCTCACGCATGGGTGGTCGCTCTTTTCAAGTGGTGGCCTCACAGTTATGGAATAGCCTGCCTACTTCTTTAAGCCAGGCGCAGGACTTTCTTGCTTTCAGAAAAAAATTAAAAACCTGGCTTTTCCAACTTTAAATGAGGTCTACCTGTTTGTGTGCGCACTGTCAGTCTCAGGGTCCTTCCAGCGCCGGGACACTCTGTGGAGTAGCCGTGCGCTTTATAAGTGCCCAGTAACATAACATAACATAGTAGGAGTATGCCTGATTGTTACCTTGTATTATATGCCTGCATATATACACTGTCTTAGCACCATGGTGGAGCTGTATCTGCTATTGACTCTTCTCGTGCTTGTAATCACTTTCATCTGCGTCTGTCTACTGATTATCGCAGCACATGAACTCTATACAAGAATAACATTTGTTCACTAAATATATTGAAAACGTCCCATTGTTTCTCTGAAAACAAGAGTGCACAAGTGACTGAGCGAAAAGGTTCTGATCTGTTACCACGATCCCTGAGGAGTCAGGGTTGTCATGTTCAGTGGTTGCCAGAAACCATTCACTTCCTGTTCAGGTTAGGGGGGCTTATGGTGGCACTGTGAGCTAGGTGGTCTCTAGGCCAACATATCCTGCGGGGGCTTGGAATCAGTCTAGGCACCTCACCCAAAGTTCATGTTGTCCACAAACGCGCAGATCCTACGGATTAGTGGGAACTACATGACAGAATTGAAATTTGGATGACAGCTGAAAAACAATATGTTCTACCCTACACAAAGTTGTAACAAATATCCAGGTTAATTCATGGTCCAACACATGTAGGTCAAGATGCCATGATCAGGCTCTTTAACAAATATTGGTTTAACCCACATGTTTGAGCTGTAACCAAGTCAGTGTTATTATCTGCCAACAAGTGAATGCAGAGAAAATACCACTAGTGAATATGAGTCAACAGGAAAGTCTGAGGGTCTATTAAGCAGAAAACAGATACGTGTCATTGTCTTGCTTTTTCATAATAATCTTTGGTACATTTTCGTGATCATGTGATTATTCTTGAGGTGGGTAGAAGCCTACCCAACCAGGTGATATGACAGCCTGACAGTAGCCAAACTAGTAATAAGGGAGTTGATCCCTAGATTGGGTTAGCTAGCTTCTTTAGAATCAGATAAAGGTACTTATTTTAAAGTGAGGTAATGAAGCTTTACAAGTTGAGCAGATGTTCCATTATAGCTGCAGACCCAGAAGCTTAAGAAGTTGTAGAAAGAGTTAATGGTACCCTGAAGTCCAACTTAGCAAATGTGTGTGCTTCAACATCACTGAAATGGGCAGACACACTTCCACTCTGGAAACCTTGAGTGCACAGCTTGATATATCAATTTCTTAAATTATATTGATTTACAATCAGGAATAGGAAGATAAACAAATCTTTCAAAGTCCGTGACTGTTGACAAAGCCTTAGGCATTGGAAACATTCATGTTCCCAATGATAGCTTATAGCAAAAAGATCAGGCAGAGGGAAAGTCTCATTTGCTAGTATTTCAAGAATAACCATACTCAATTCCTGGGGGGAGTATCCTGTGGCTCATTTAGTGAGAAATTAACATTTCCTCTACAAACATCGACTTGATCTCTGACACCACTTGTAGATAGTCACAATTGTTTGTTTAACTGAAGTATGGAATACAAATTACTTACAATCTTACAAAATGGCTTACCTGTGTTTTCCAAACATAAGTCTTTCATTGGAAGTAAATATAAAAGCACATTGGCAATGACATTACTATATCAGTTAATACCATTAGCATTATTTAACTGAAACCCAAGAGTTTCAAGGTTGTTTTCCTTCTCCTGTTGTTTTACACGGCTGAACATTTTCAAAAGCCTCATGAGTTGTGAAGGTTGTTTTTCCTTTTCATATGTATTTTAGGTTTAGACACCACTGGATATTCACCTACTAAAGGACTATATATCAGTGATAAATGATTATATTCACATACACAAGAAGTGCTGATTAATTTTGGTGTCATCAACATCTATAATACATAGTCGTTGTATCATTTTCAC
Organism: Calotriton arnoldi; assembly: GCA_963921515.1. Classification (NCBI taxonomy): domain Eukaryota; kingdom Metazoa; phylum Chordata; class Amphibia; order Caudata; family Salamandridae; genus Calotriton; species Calotriton arnoldi. The sequence goes on along the minus strand of CAWUFW010001603.1, from coordinate 2,664,155 downwards.
ATGGGATAAAGCAATATATGCCATACCCTCTTTAAAAACTGTTGAGCCAATACTAATTAATGAATAATCCAAGCCTAAACCTTGAGATTTATGTATTGTGACAGCATAAGCTAAATACAAAGGAAATTGTTCTCTTCGAATATATGTCTTTCATTATAAAAAAAAAACTTGCCATTGCTCTTGCAAAATGTTTGGGGTCCTTAATATTATCAAATTTGGCAGGAACAAAATGAATTTCCTCATTACTTTTGTACGTATAAATTTAACTATATACCCCATTGCTCCATTGACAAGTACTTGTTCAGCTATTTTTGCCCATAAATAATTATTTTTCTAATTCAGCTGCTCGTGACAAAGATTTTTCCATGTTCAATAATTTAGTAGAGAAGGTTTTAGTTATAGGAATATTTCCTCCCTGAGTTTCAAATACATCTTTGCAAGGTAAATGTATAATTTCTCCCTTTTCCATTGATAACATTTCCATTATTCAGATAATTGTATTTTTTTAGGGTTGGCTGAACAAACAACTGGTAGTCTGGCACTATCTGTAACAATTCTTAGCCTCATATCTTTCAAAAATTTTCAATAGTTCTACATCATCTGCTTGTGCCATATTTTGTGTCAATTCATTGCACGAAAAAGGTAACCAAATATTAACATTACCTATACTACCTAAGGAGTTTCTTGATTCTTTAGCTATCACAGTTTTAAGATTTGGGTTCCCTTTAACCTGAGTAAATTGAAGCAGATCACCAAAAACAATGACATATTTCCCACTACAGAGATTATCATGTCCAGTCTTCTGTATTACTGTCATATGTAAATGAACAAAAGCCATCATCAAGGTGCATACCATACTAACCTTGTCTATAATCAAAATGTGTAGGTTTTTGAAAACTCCATGAAGTTCTTATGTAGTATTACTATTTAGTTTTAAGTATTCCAGTTTATTATTGTGCTCCTCTGGCAGTAATAGTAGTCTGTGTAATGTTATTTCTTTAAAATAATGTGTGGCTAATCCAGTTGGAGTAGTAACTACACAAGACAAGGTTGAATTGGTACATTTTTTAAGGTAAGCTGTTATAACTTTTATAAGGAAACTTGTCCCTGTACCAGCTTGTCCTGATATATATTTTTATATAAGCTGATATTCAGAACAAATACATAAACTCTGTTCATGTTGTAGTCTATGATCAACACTTGTTTTAATTTCCTCAAATATTGCATGTTGATCACAATTTAATTTTAAAGTTCTACCTCATCCATAGCATGTGTTTCTTCATTTACAATATTTGGTACCCCAGGTGGGTCTGCAGGAGTTTTAATTGAAAGTTTATTTACCCCTGCAGTATCATATAATAATTCTGATTGGATTTTTGTCTCATCTAAAATTTCTTGGTCCAACATAATCAATATAAATCTTGAACTCTAGTATTGTAATACTGGGTTTATATTCATAGAAAGCTTCCTCATAAGATGCAAATGTTCCAACCAATTCCTCCTCTTTTCGCCATGGTTTAAAAAGCTGTAACAGTGCTAAAAAGTAAATTTCTTTGTTTGAAGGATTATCATACATACGTTTGTGTTGATTAATCAGTGTAGGTTTGGAATGATGTATTAAGCAACTGTCTGTTCCCTGCACATGAAACTTTCCACTAGCAACATCCTCGCCAATAACTAATACAACTAAAGGCTCTTTTAATTTATGATTTACTCCTACAGTGTCAATATTTTTTTTATTATCTAATGGTAGAAAAACAACCTTTCCCTTTAGCGCATGGACTAATTATCAGCTTTTCATTTTCCAGATTTTGGTTGCATTCTAATAATAGTTTGAGAAGGATGTAAAGTTTGAATTAAGATACTTTCATAAAAATTACAATTTTCTAATTCAGCACGTATAAGGTAAATTTCCAAATTATTCCAAATTGCATGTGAAGGAATAAAGTTTATGGTCAAAGATCCCAAGGCAATAATAACATTCCATTTGATCTCAAAAAAGATCCTGGGCCACGTGTGCAAAAGGTTTTCGCAGTCGCAAACAGGGAATCGGGCCATTTGTGACTGCTAAATAGCCTTTTGACATGTACTAACCCTATTTTGCAAGTTGGTAACCTATTACCGACTCGCTAAATAAGGTTTGCTAGTCAGTATTAGGAAGGGGCATGTCAAGGGTTTCACAGGGGTATGTATGAATGTTTTGAGACCGGAATGTGGTTGCAAAACATTTGCAGTTTATTGCCTACTTCAAGTAGGTAAGCCAGTCGCAAACAGGAAGGGGTCCCCAGGGGACCCCTTCCCCTTTGTGAATGATTGCAAAAATGTTTTTTAAGAGCAAGCATGGTCCCATGGACCACTGCCTTCTCTTAAAAATGAAACTGAAACATTTCATTTTTCTTTTTAAAATGCATCCAGTTTTCCTTTAAGAAAAAAGGGGTGCATTTAAAAAAAGGGTGCTTTATTTAAAAGCTACTACAGACATGGTGGTCTGCTGTCCCCGGCAGGCCACCATCCTTGTGATTTTTGGCCATTCCCAATGGGTCGCAAATTGCGACCTCCCTCATGAATATTGAGGAGGCAGGTCCAGTTGCGACTCACTTGGAATTGCAAATAGTGTCAAACACATCGTATTTTGTGACTTCCTAATTTAGAGTCACCAAAAGTCGCAATTAGGAACTTGCAAAATGTAGCTGTGGTACATGTGGCCCCTAATCTTATTTCCACAATAAGATACATAGCAAGTTTTCTTCAAGCTACTCTATCTTTTTTTTCAATTAAATCAACGTATTTTATTTGTTTTCTATAATGTGTGCATCTACAGCAAATGCAGACTTTATTTGGAATATCTGCAATGGTTTCTTGGAATAGTAAAAATCTAAATTATACTGTTTAAAGTCCATAATTGCATTATCCATTGTATTTTCTGGGTATAACATATCTGTGGGGATGTCATGTTCAGACTCACCACCAAAATATTTTGAATCAATATACTTTGTAATTGATAGGACCTTTTCAGGATTACAGTGGAATAAAGCATCATTAGTTACCTCCAATTGTATTGCAGGCCCTTTAACAAAGTATAAAGTTCTTACAAGATTTCGTATAGTGAAATGATGAATTAAAAGCATCTTGATGTAATGAAAAGTGGAATTATACATATCATTTTTAAGGCAGGCTAAACTATGGCCTTGCAGCTGTGTGATATTGTGAAATGGTCAGTTGTAAAATGTTTGCAAAACTTAAATTTTACCTAGAAAATGTTTTTTTTTTAAAGTAGTAATATCAATTTGTAGTATTTCCATAGATTTTGGCTGAATATTGCATATTGAGATGCAAGTCCATTGGTAAACAGGATGTTTACTTCTTTTTTCCTTCAAACTAAGGGGTCGATTCCGATGTCGGACGGACTCAGGTCCGTCCGACATCGGTCCGGAGCCGTAACCGACCGACCTGCTGTTGTCGGTTACGGCCCAGGCAGTACGATGCGACCGAACCCTGTTCGGTCGCACTCGTATCTCCCACAATGGGAGCATGCATTCAGAACGGAATGCATGCTGGCATTGGAGAAAGGAGGGGTGCAGTTCAACCCTGCACCCTGTGGCCGGCACCCCAAGGTGCCTGCCACCGGGTGCAGGGTTCAACAGAGGTGCACCATAGGTGCCTCCAGGCTGCCATTCGGTGACCTTGCACCCATGGGGGTCCCACTGGGGGCCCCCAAAGACAGTGACCGACTGCCTTTTCGTGCCGGAAAGACCGGCACGAAAAGGCAGTGAAAACTGCCATCGTACTCCCTCGGTCGCAAAGAGGCAGCCGGGGAGTACAGAGGGATTTCCGGATGGCTGACGGGCTCTCCGAACCCGTCGTGAGCCAACCGGAAATCCGAAGTCGGATTCTTTTCCGACCGAGCCCATCGGAATGGCTCGGTCAGAAAGGAATCCGAGCGGCACGTTCCGATTCGGTCGGAAGGGCTCCGACCATCGTTCGGTGCCCTTCCGGCCGAAATCGGAATTGGCCCCTAAGTTGTGAGTGCTCCGTTACATTGGTCACTTTTTATATAGCCCAACAACATATGCATGCATAACGTCATAAGAATGTCCTTCATTGTTTACAGATAGAACCCAGTTAGTATAAGTATGGTAACCTTCTTTATGAACATATGGTTCACTACTAGACGTGTGCTTCCATCAGCCTCCAAATATGTGAGAAAAATGTAAACAACTCAACAGGTTTTTTTGCTACTTTATATAATTTAAAAGTCAAAATTAAATATGTGAGTGCTTTCATGCGATTGTTAAAAAAAATATTTTTCTTTTAACTGCAAATGGTTTTTCCACAATCAAATTAACATATTGTTTATGTTTAAGTTTAGCAGTATTGTTTTTGGAGGAAGGCTAACATTTTAGTAAATATCCCAGTTCTCTTTATTTAAACTGTTTACAGATATTATTTGTAATGGTCTCCCTTCTTGTACGACTATACAAGAAAGAACAATTCACCTGTGTGTTTTTGTAGGTACGCTCTTTATACATACTTGAATTTTTGAGTGTATTTTTTGAATGCACAAGCATATTAGCAGAGCAAACTCATCTCTTACTTTGCAAACATTCAATACTACTCTTACCATTTTCCTTTTTTTAACGTCCACTTTGTCCTTTTGGAGAAGTGAGTACTTTTTCTCTATTACATTTGGAGTACATTTTCATTTTCTTTTTTTTCAGGTAATATTTTGGAGGCATCATAGTAACTTTGGATATACTTGTATATAAAAATATTTAGAAAAAAACAGTACTATTAGTAAGAATTACAGTGAAGTATAAATCATACATTAACTGTAGAAGTCACATTCTTTTTAAAATCAATATTATGCCACTTTATCTATATTTACTTTTGATACTACTTAAAACAGGTATTCTTTTTCGAACATTGGAACAGTTTGAAACAAATAAGTATATCTCCAGGCTTCACTTCAACTACAGTTATAGTACAGAAATACAACTAACGTTAATAGTGTTTGCACAAGTCTAGTAGTATTGGGCTATGTTTGTAGCCTACTGGTCATTATAATCCAATAGCTATTTGTGGCACATCCCAAAGTTATTTTAGCTAACTATATTATTGGGTATTTGTTCATGTGACTAAAGTTAGTTAGAGTTGCACATCATTTTTCAACAAACCACCAAATACATAGTAAATACTTTGTGTGCTACACTTGTAATACTATAGTTTATTGATTTACATAGTTAAATGACATTCAATTGTAGTGATATAGCTGTATCTTCTTTGTCCTAGCTATAATGTTTACAGTCTAGTGTTTGTAGGAACGAATGTGCTTCTTTAGTCCACTTTGGGCTATGTTAGCAGCCCAATATTACATTGAACAAATCATCGTATCCCTTACATAACTATAATATGTTAAATAGAAGCTCATTGGCCAGTGTTGTGCTTCAGTAGATACATGCTTTACTTTTCTATATTCAGTGACTGCTTCTTGAAAGAATGTGGTTTTGTTCAAGGAAGGAGGTTCTTGTATGGATAATTGGTAACAGTTATAAATTTTGGGCTAGAAAGTATGTTAAAAAAAGAGGAATTGAACATAATTTAGGTATGGCAAATGTTGAGATTACATGGGTGGCTGAAAGAGGTTTAAGGTGGAATAACGTCCTCCCTCTAAATTCATCACTTTCTAATTGTGAGCATCCCCATTTTATAATTATTCTTTGTGGAGGCAATGATAATGGCCACTTCATTGGTGTAAAAATTTAAATTGAGATGAAATCTACTTTCAAATCCTAAATAAGTTCATTTTCTTACACCCATTTTGTCTCTTGTAATATTTGCCAAAGGATAAAATGGAAGTGCTCAGTTCAAAATGCAGCAAAGTATGAAAAAACATGCAGACACATCAACAAAATAGTGTCTGCCTTCCTACGAGATCACATGTCTTCCATCTATCACCTCAACATTATGTTTTAAAATACTTCTCTTTATCATGCAGATGGTGTCCATTTGACCGCAACTGGCAATACCATCTTTATCTGCCACCTCCTACTGCATTCTATCTAAGTACAAAATACACAATTATAATAAAAGTCTGTTTTTAGAGACAACCTAATAGGAGCACTGTAGGAAAGTAGCCCAGTGCAGTGCTCTGTTGGCCCCCGGGGCCCACCGAGGGAGCAGCGCCCAAAAAGAAGGACTTCATGGCTCCCGGAGGTCAGCCGCAGCGCCTCAGTGAGTACTGAGCCCCTAGACCATCCAGGAGCCCCCTGCAACAGTACCCAGGGTACCAGAGCCAGTTGTAAGTTGTTTGTGCCAAAACTTACCTGCACGTTGATGGATTTTGAGAGAGTCCAGCTCCACACCCAGAGTGGTCCTGCTGTGTTTCTTTTGCCTTTTCTGCAGATACACCAAGAACTGTTAAAGCCTCTAAGTCATCAACCTGCTGGACAAAACACCTCTGCACTTGAGCTCCCCAGTCTGGGCTCTAGTCAACTGATGGTATCTCTGTGGTCTTGAGACCCCCAAGAGCCAAACACCCCTTGGGTTCTGCCGGACTGTTGCCCACTTGCAGCCTTTTTCTTCCAGGTACTTTTCCCATTGACTTTAGCGTGTAGCATTCGAGGCTACCACCGTGTACAGCACCTCTGTGCCCTGACACCCCATGGCAGGTAAACTTGAACTGCTGGTGCTTTCTTGGACCTTGGCCTCTACTTACCTTAAGTCCAGAAGAACAGTCCTGTAAGTCATCTGTAAGTGTACCTATGTAGTGAATGTTTCTCCCATAGGATAACATTACCATGTTCGAGGCTCACCACAGCTGTGATTTTCTACTATTTTTACTGTAAAAATCTATAACTTCTAAAGTTCTGACCTGATTCCGATGATCCTGCTGTCTAAAATTATATAACAATCTGTGTTATTTTTCGAAATTGGTCTTGAGTTTCTTCTTGAGTGTGACTCATTTGTTGACGCAGTGTGTACAACAAATGTTTTACTCTACCGGCTAATAGGCCTAAACCGCTCGCCGACACTACCACAAAGAGAGCATTTGGGATTATTAATTTAAGCCCTTTAAGCCAATAACTATCGCCTGGACTTTCTACATAGTGTACCTCATTTTGGTGTACTACATAAAAAGCCAGCTTCCTACAAGCACCAGTAAGTATAAATATATATGAGTTGTTTTCTTCAAAACACTTTTACAATACCGCGGTACTCTCTAAAGTCCCACACAGCCATACGGCAGTGCTTTGTAAATTTAAAAATTTAAAAAAAGATATGAATGCATTTCCAAACTTAATTGACTACATATGACAACAATACTTCCTCAGTATAATTAAAGTTACAAGGCTTATCTGCTTGTTGAAACTCATGTTTCAGATGTATTCCAAAAGAAACTGAATCCATCCAAATCTCATCCGACTCACGGTTTTTGCGCAATGCGAAATCCAAAGGTCTATGGAAAATCCATTAGATTGAAGCCCATTTGGGACCCCCTATTTCTCTGCACCCCCTTCACTAAATGCTGAACATTTTTCAGGGCCCTGAGAATGAAACAGGGGCAGAAGGTCTGTAGAGTTTGGTGGACATTTGTGAAACGGGTGCAAAGTTATTAAGGGACAAAAATAAAAAAATCCCTACCTCTGGTCACCCTAACAATAACTACAGAGTGGCTACCGACACTCTGCATTATATAGGTATATATATATATATATATATATATATATATATATATATATATATATATATATATATATATATATATATATATATATATATATATATATATATATATATATATATATATATATATATATATATGTATATATATATATATATATATCAAGAGAAAAGAAGTGCCACAGCCCGGATCTGGAAATGACCACATTTAATATGACTGGTACAGGTTGCAGCAGAGCGATGTTTAACCTGACGCGTTTCGGCGGAATGCCTTGTTCACAGGTAAGCCACAACTGCGCATGTCCCAGGTGTTTAAATAGTTATTGTATCACGTACCTGTGTCTATTAACACTACAATTCCCATAATGCCATTCATATTGCAGTTTAATCCATATTTTGCCACAATGGTGTCTTTCCATACTGCAATACCTCGTTGTCAAAATCGCACGCACAGGCATTATTTAATGTTCTCTCACTATGGGGGGAACTTGCACAATCCGTTAATTCCTCGCTGCCTCAGAGAAATCCATAAATACGTACAAGTCCAGATCCTACCATGCCGAGGTGTGTGCCTCGCATGTTGCCCTTTCTCACTTCCACACTTGCAGAAACCTGTACCAGTTATATTAAATGTGGTAATTTCCAGATCCGGGCTGTGGCACTTCTTTTCTCTTGGACTAAATTACGGGAAGCTCTGTCTCCCGCAGCCATGGCCGCCCTGCAGTGTTGGGGGCCCTCAACGGCAGAGGAGTTTTTGGAATATATATATCTATATATAGCAGACGCCATATTAGTTTCACTTAAAAACTCTCATGCGCTACACGTGATTCATAAACATAGAAAACAGTTGATGATGTTTCTGCTCTTCAAACAAAATGTATATAAACGGTCTCTGTATGGCTTCCTCACAGTAACCAATACATTATGCCAGTGCAATTAGTCTAGTAACCTGCTTGTTGATATTTCTAAACAGCATGGACCTCCGGTAAAATACCTGCGACCAGTGTCGGGTCCTTGCACATAGAACCCAACAAATGCTCAATTTATTTATTTTATTTTTATTTTAAAGGTTTTATATAGCGCTGGCTGGACCCAAGGGTATCAGAGCGCTTTACAAGGGTCACATGAGTAGATATGAAAATAGCAAAAAATACAATGAGGTAACATTCAACTCCTATTAAAACAATAGATGACAACTCAATTTAAATGATCAGGATACAACAAATTGTGATAATCAACAGCCAGTCAAGAGAAGAGAGGTTGTCGTGGAGAAAGGGGGGATAGAGAAGAGGGGGCAGAATGTAAGAGTGGTGAGAGGCTGTGAGGGGGGGTAGGGAAATAACAAGTACATCAGGCAGGGCCTATGAAAGGGATTAGTGAGATAGAGGGAGAAGAAAAGTGAGAGGTGGAAAAGGGGGTGGAGAAAGGGCGTCCGGAGATCAGAAGGGGGGATCCTAAACAATAGGAAGCCGGGTTGGGATATGAGCCCAGGGAAGGGGTTAAGGGCCCCAGAATTTTTCGAGAAGGTGTAGTTTGAGGTCTTTTTTGAAGCTGAAGTAGGAGGGGTTGCAACAAAGTTCTTTAGGGAGTGCATTCCAGATGGTAGGCGCATTTCCGGAGAAGGAGCGTGATTGAGTAGATTTCTTGTTTAATAGAGGAGGGACAAGAACGAGTGTGTTTGAGCTCCTCAGTGTTCGAGAGCAGCCTGCTTTGAAGAGTTTGTCTGCGAGGTACAGCAGGGTGTGTTGATGCAGGGCTTTGTGCGTAATGCAGGCGGTCTTGTAGGTAGATCTGCCTTAAATGGGGAGCCAATTGAGGGCTTTAAGGGTAGGGGAGATGTGATCGAACCGTTTGAGGTCGGTAATGAGCCTAGCAGCAAGGTTAAGAACAGATTTGATTGGGGCTAGGTGGACTTTAGGTGTTCCAGAGAGAATGGCGTTGCCATAGTCGATTTAAGACAGGACCAGTGATTGGACAGCTGATCTAAAGTCATCAGCAGGGATGAAGGGTTTTAATTTCTTGAGGTGAAAGAGAGTGAAGAGAGCGCTTTTGGCCGAGTTTTTTATGTGGGAGATGAGAGAGAGGTTCTGGTCAATGTTAATTCCGAGGGATGACTAGGCAAATGCCCATACACAATGCTGGAATACTAAGCATGGTGAAGTCTCTTAAATCGTTTACTTCAGAGACGTGATTTCTCTAAACAAAATGTGACACATGATAATTAAAATTAAAACAGTATGACACAGATGGCTCTCGACCTCGGGGCAAGCTAGTGTGGTCCAGTGTGTATGTGTCCAGATGTCTGGTGTGGGGAGGGTGTGTTCACTACCTATGGTGTGCATGTTGTGTCCTGATTGGCTGAGTGTTTCTATCTACATATGGCATCTAGTTTTGTGGTATTTTTGGGAAATGCGTGCCTTGACCAAACGTGTTTTACTGGGGCCAATTTCCTCAGGTCTGTTTGTGTGCAACTATCTGTGGGCTCGATCAGGGTATTCCCTGGGTGCGCATTTCTCTTTGGTCTAAGTGAGACCCCACCTGTGACTTGTCACCGGATAGGCATGGGTTAGGGTCACAAGGCTTGTCTGACCATGTATCTCTGCCTTGGGGTTGATGGGGAGGTCACTTTGGGTGAATCCGACCGCAATGATACGAGTTCTTTAGAACTTTTACAAATAATATTTTATATATATCACTTACAGACATTCTCAATATTGTGTGTACAGTTGTCTTAGCGTACATCGACATTGTCTTTACTGATATTGACATTGTTAAGCGTACCTAGATCATGGCGTACATTGACATTGTTTCTACTGGTATCGAAATTGCTATGCATGCATGGATTATGGCATACATTGACATTATTTCTACCGGTATCGACACTGTTTTGTGGGTATAAATTATGGCAGAAATTGACATTGCATTTATGGATATTGACTTTGTTATGCGGCCACAGGTTATGGCATACGGTAGCATTGCGTTTATTGGCATTGCCGTTGTCGGGCCGGCATATATCATGGTATACATTGACATCGTATTTACCCATTGTAACACTAACTATAATGTCCCTGTAACCTTTGTTTTTTTAGTGAATTTCTAAAGTTTTTTTAAAATGTTCTCCTAACTGTAACCTGTAATCTCTGAGAGTAGGTGTGTGAGTGGATGTATAGGTCAGTGAGGGGTGTGTGAGTGGCTGAAGGGGTCTGTGAGTGGATGTGTGAGTAGTTTTGTAGGTGTGTGAGTCAGTGTGTGAGTGGCTGTATGGGTCAGTGAGTGGGTGTTTGAGTGGCTGTATGGGTCTGTGAGGGGGTGCGTGAGTAGCTGTGTGGGTATGTGACCGGTTTTGTGAGTAGCTTTATGGGTCTGTGATTGGCTGTATGGGTCTGTGAATGGGTGTGTGAGTGGCTGTATGGGGCTGTGAGGATCTGGCAGTGAGTGTGTGAGTGGCTTTATGGGTGTGTGAGAGGATGTGTCAGTAGTTATCTCAGTGTGTGAGTGGGTTTGTGATTGGCTATGAGGGCGTGTGAGTGGTTATGTGGGTCTGTGAGTGGGTGTGTTAGCGGTTTTGTAGGTGTATGCATTGGTGTGTGAGTGGCTGTATGGGTGTGCGAGTGTATGTGAGAGTGGCTGAATGAGTGTGTGAATGCATTTCTCAGTGTCTGTGTGGGTGTGTCAGTGGCTGTGTGAGAGGTGGTCAGAATGGAACCTCACCTGCTCCTGTATCCAACAAGAGCAGTTTTACAGAAGAAGTCTACCCAACTGGAGTACTTTCTACTGGTTAATTAGTAAATGCTACCTCATTGGGTAATAATTGGTGCATATTCTATACTACAGCTGCATAATGGACCACAAGGAAATGTATCCAGTGACCTTGTGTGCATGTAATTTCGGCAATGTGATTGTTCCTTGAGCATCTGATCCACAAATCTGTGGTAAAATGAATTCTTGTCTAGAGAAGGGGACAAGACTACAAAGAGGGGATTCTTCACCAAATAAGGGTACTCCCCCCAAACTATATGAAGTAAGTGATTCTTTGTTTGGTGGAGATGTCCTCAGAATTCCTCTGCATCAGTAAAATCGGTGGGAAACATGCTTGGCGGCCTTTTATTAAGCTGTCCTTCAACATGGGAAAAGGCGGGAAGACCTTTGCATACAACTAAAGAAAATAGGGCAGGGCCTGATGGGCGGACCTTGTTGGTGATTTTGGGCATTTGCATACTCAGGATAAATAAAAGGGAGAACCATGGACTCTGCTCTCAAGATAAGAAAGAAACCACTTGTCACAGTCACTACAGACCAGATTGTGCTCTAGTAGATCAGCGATGCATTCACCTCCATTAAGAATCTCAGATTGTCTTTCAGCGTGGAATACAAGAGGAAACACACTTGCTTTGCCTTCACCAACCCAAAAAGATAGGATCATTTGTGCTGTACAGAAGTGAAGCTTCAACTGGGGCTCCTGCTGTGTTTATATTTGCAAGTGCTGGTACTGGTTAATTAGTAAGTGCTACCTTGTTGGGTAAATGTCTACTGTATATTCTACACTACAGCTGTGTAAAGGACCGCAAGGCAATGTCTCTAGTGACTTTGTATGTATGTACTTTCGGCAATGTGATTGTTTGCCATGTGTCTTCATCCACAAATATGTGATAACAGGAATTCTCATGAAGAGATGACGATGAGATTACAAAGATATGAACGTTCACCTTATTTAGAAAAGGGGAGGGGGCCACGCAGCATAAAGGTGAAAGGGATTTGTGGAAGGAAAGCAAACATTTTTTTATATTTTGATGAGTGTTAGGGGAGGATTGAATAGAGATGGCAGGACACCAGGCAATTGTTTTTCAATTTGGACGAGTTGTGGATGGCAGGAGACCAAGGTGCAGATTTACTAAGATTTTATGCTGTGTTTGCGTCACAAAGTGACGCAAATCGGCACAAAAACTTTTTGTCCAATTTACTTTCCAGCGCTAAACTTGTTTAGCGCTGGAAATAACGCAAAAGTAATGCGAAGCAGCGCATAGCAGCGCTTTGTATTACTTAGCGCCAAGGGTCCGTACCATGGGTAGTGCATGGGCATTCCCATGCAACCACTCAAGGTTTCTGATGCTTAACTCAATCTACTAAATAAAGTAAATAAGGTTTAACGGCAGAAAATAGCGCACCCTTCAACCAGGTGCTATGAAGGAGAAATACTCTTTTTCTCCATTATTTCAGGCTTTGCATGAGTGCTGCACTGTACAGCACACATACAGAGTGGGAACATGTTTAAAATTAGTATAAGCATGTATTTTGTACAGGGAGGGTATCCTTCCAGTTCAAAACCTATGCTTGACTCATGGAGACACCCTTGCACTATGGCGCAAATGTGTCTCCGTGGCGCACTGCAGCTGAATTCAGCGCTGGTGCTAAAGAAGGGGGAGGAGAGTGCCATTTTTCTGTAAATTTGACGCTCTCCTGCTCACTCCTTTTCGCGCAGTACAGCATTTGCGGCTGCTGCACCGTGCTGCATGAGCAATTGGTAAATCTAGCCCCAGGTGCTCTTTGGGTTATATTTGTGAGGGAAGGCAAAGTATTCCACATTACTCCTCTGCCCTTGTATGGCTATTGAAAACAGGGGAATATTACACTATTGTTGTCTATTTGAACTCACTCAGAATCCCTGGGCGAAAAACAACCCATTATTCCCTATTAACCATCTATAATTCTACATATTGAAATTTTATGAATATATAGGTGTGAAAAAGAAACCTAATTCATTTACGAGATAATTTAGAAATATCTGGACTTATTTAGTTTTCTATCTCTTGATGAATGGTATTTCTACAGATTTAAGTCTATTAGGTCCTTTGGAGCAGTCCAGAAACCTCTTAAGTAGCTATACTCGTCAGACTCCAGCCTTCCCAACCTCCTTGAAAAGGTCACATACAGGCAACGTGCGCCTAACCCAGTCTTAGTAGTGCACCTGTTCAAATCGGTGAGAACCACCACTGTTGAACAGTGCCACCTGTAGGCAGGGTAGGAAGCCTTCACTTTTAGTTTTGCTAGAAGCTTCTCTCACGATGCGGATGCTTAAATCACTTGCTTTCCATTTCCCCAAAATTTATAGGATAGTTTCATTTTTTCTGCACTACTTTTTGTACTACTCGGTACAAAAACATTGTAGGCAGCTAAAGCAATCAGTAAAATCATATTCTGGTTGACAGTAGTTTGGGGTTTGTGTTTAATCGCATTGTTTTATTACAGTTTTCCCAATGCCCCCCCCAAAAAATGTACATAGAAATAGGCTAATAAAATTGTCCTTAGCGGACATAAGGTCTCCTTTGTTGAAACTTAATATTGAATTTCATTTTATGTTAACCTTATTGTGTTGGCAAGCACAGCCACAATATTTTAAGCTCCATCTAAAACAGGCTAATACTATTATCATCTCGGTCATGAAAGGCAAGGTGGGGCACTGTTACTCTATGACGATGCAGATAATGGCTAGAGAAGCACACACGTCACCATCGGGAAAGAAAACAGCGCTGAATGCATTACTCAGTACAAAGGCAATTAATGTGCAACATATCCAGATGGAAATCTCGTTTGATGTGCATTTTATTTTCCTTAACAGTTGGTTCAGGAAAATGAATCACCATTTAGAGTCCAGTTCACAGCAGGGCATGAGATTGGAACGGCCATTGTGGGTACAATTGGACATGGGAAACTTTTGTGCTATATTACCCTTCGGGTTTAAAAGTGGACGATCCCAACCGAAAAAATTTACTTTTGAAGTGGAATTGTGGATGGAAGGTTATATTTTCACTGGCATAGCGAGGACCTGCCTCATTAGCAGCTCTCTTTATGGCTCCCTCAGGCAGAGACTGCCTCATTACATCCTCTTTATGAGTGGCCTCTTAAAAATGATTTCGGCAGAAACCGGAGTTTCTCCCCAAATCGGGAATATATGAAATCTTCGGTATTACTGCATGCGGTAATTCCGTACTGGCCTCCGAGGATAAATCCTGTAGCTAAAACCTGGAGGACATTGTCTTTGGAAAAGGCCCGGAATTATAGAATTTCATGCAGCATTGGTCACCAATTTCCACATATTAGTTTCATTTAGAGGGGCCGCTAGGGCATTATTTATTGGTCCTGCATTACGAATACCCTGGTATGTGTAATACTAATATACAATATTATTGCCCTGGAAAAAACCTTGTATGTGTAATACTAAAATACAATATTACTGCCCTGCAAAAACCTAGTATACATGACGGAGGAATAAGTAACTCTCTTCCGAACTCCAGGAGTCCCTCAACCTGGACTGCTTTTAAACTGATAATTCTGATCAACCAGTCAAGTTCACTATGGGCCAGATTACGAGTATGGTGGTCCCAAGACAGCCGTACCCGCGGTGGAGATCCGACTACCGCCTCCTCGTCGGTCGACCGCCTGATTACAAGGTTGGCGGTCGGACTGCCACAACCCCGACGCAAGGCCACCCCCACCGCCAAGTTTCTGGATCCCGACGGGACAGCGGTGGGGAAAACGGTGATCAATGGCGGCGGTGCCAATGCCAGCACCACTGTGTTGATCAAGACCTGCCTTTCCGCTGACCTATTCATGGCGGGGACCCTGCCATAAAAAGGTTGGGGGAAAGGCGGGGAAGGGACTCCCAAATAGGGCCCCAGGACAAATTTGCCCATGGGGGGTTTTGCATGGGGGCACATGTTGTGGTCCCCTCTGCTTGCACTGTCATGCATGCACGACATGGTGCATGGTACACAGTGCATACACGTGCAAGCGGAGCTGCCACGGCGCCGACGTATGCTTCAGGTTCTTTCTACGAGCCGAAGCATGCTGCCACCGTGACATCGCTGACACAACACCACCAGCCTGGCGGTGTACTCATAATACGGCGGTCGGGACCGCCAAACTAGTAATCAGGGTCAATATATTTTTAGAAAACAAGAAGGACACTCAACTGGGTGGTGTCGCTGTTGATCAATCTATTATTTTAAGTACATAGACTGGCCTGGCTGTTTGGTGTCTCTTTTCTTTATTAGCTGCATTTGTAACTTTTATTAGAGTGTTGCAACAATCCCTAAAGTAAATAGCATAATCCTTCAGTTGACACCTTGCAAGCAGGATGTCACACACTTACAAGTAAATATATCTAATGCCTGTATCTGGGATTTCTGAGGAACTAGAACATAGAACTCCATGTGCACTTCACTATTGCATATTTACCACTTATATGTGTAGATATTTTTATAGCATAAACCGAGCTATGGAGGAACAGAGCACCCTGCAGTCATAGATTGGGAAGAGATTCGAGATCATGTATATCATGTAGAGGTGTTATAAAGTTTGCTCTACCCAATCACAATTATTTGTAGGGACTAGAACCAATTTACTAAGGATTTACACTATTGCAAAGCAATACAAAGTTTCACATGATATTTACTATCCAGTTCCAAAGGTATTTTGCAAGGGCTCGTTACTATGCATTACTGGGTTGGATCTGTGCAAATAGCTGTAAGTTTTGACAAGCATCGGATCTACAAAGATATCCACAGTGAGCTTTGTGTCAAAAGCTAACACCTACTGAAAGCAGTTGTAAACAAGCATTGACATAGCCAATAGGTCTCGCCTTTTGGACCTTATAAGTGTGTAGCCATGCAGCACATTATCCTGAGTGCTGTGCCACCAAGCATTGAAGAGCTATACAATTACTACACACTGTTTTTAACTTGTACTTTAGCCAGGGTGTCAATTGATTTTCTAATATTTTTCCATAGCAGAGCCACGCTCTCAGGTTCAGAATGAGTTTGGATAGCGTACTATAAGTAATCACACTCCTGCAACAGGTTTATGTGACACCTTCAAACAGTCCTGGCTTTTTAGCCAAAAGAACATTTGGATTTTAGGACTTGAAGTTTTGGTTTGCTCATCCTAGGTATGCCCCCTTCAATCCCAGCATGCTGAGTGCTAGCTAAAAATACTGGCTGGGCTGGCTCACGTGACATCCTGGCTCGGAGAGGTTGTGAGCGGGCACCCCTTGTTTCCACAAGCGCTACGAAGCCGCCGGTCTGTGGCAGCAAGCACTATGAATAACAAATAGGAGCAGATTTTTATAGCTTGTACCAGCACATCGCTTAACCAATGTGGAAGCTTTAGTAATACTCCATGAAGTACAGGGGATCCAGCAGCAGAGAGGTGTGGGCACAGCCCCTTTAAACTACTGCAGCTCTGCCAAGGAGTCCTGATTCATTACAGTGCTGCGGCCCGTCAGAAAGAAAAACACCTGTTTGGGCCTCATTATTGTGTTACAGGTCATGCATAGAGGCAGGTAGGGGTGCAACAGTGAAGCATGGAAGTGTCTGCACAGGGTCCCAGACACAGCCAAGACTTGCTGGCATCTGCACATTAAAAACACTGCAGCTCTGATGAGAAGTGCTGAGAGAAAGGTTTCTACTGCACCACCGAAAGCCTTGAACTTCTACTCGGTGCTTTACAAAGATGCATTGACGTGCAAGTACTCACTATTCCATAGTACCTGCTGCTGGTACTCTCCAGTTCATTTAAATTACAGCATCCCTGCTGAGATGTGCTTGTGCCCACTGTTGCAAATAAAACATGCCAGTGCTCAGTATCTGTCCATGTTAGGCATGTGCACTGTTGATTGATACAATTACAAGAACTGATCAGTATAGTCATCAAGTATGGCCAATATATAGCCATTATCCCAGTCATCAATATAGTCATCATTTTCAAAATAAAAGTGCCTAGTAGTTCTTTGAAATTTAAAGAACGGGTAAAATATGTGACCTGAAACTCCCTTACCACACGCAAGATGGACAAAGTCGAAGGGCAAAGATGGGCACTCCTTTGAGTTCGAGTTGTCCTTCAGCAACCCCCACGGTTGTGCCTCTGCTTTGGGTTCTGTCAAGCGCTAGCATGTAATTCACTTTTTTGATATTTTGCTCTAGCTTTTTAAATGTTAACCTGGTCAGCAGTGTAGCAAGGATGCAGCACTCGTGTGAAGTGCTCTTAATGAAATAACCAAGCAGGGATGAGGGAGGAGGTGGGGGCATGGAACAGGCGCCATCTGAAAAAGCACCTGCTATTTGCTCCTGTTCTTTGAATGCTATGTAAATGTGGCAAGATAAGAACAAGATTTACAGGCCTGTTTACAAAAATGGAGCGAGAATGCTCTGCAAATGAAAAGGGAAGCTTTGCTTTACTTTGCACATCTAAAAAGCGTCTGGGTTTGCCATAAGCAGTTAGATTAATAATTATTGTAACTTCACTGATTATTAGCAAAGTGAAATTCGTTGGAGGCACTGGGAAAGCTTTAGCAAGGGCATAGTCAAACAGCAAACACAATGCCAGGAGCATACTGGTTACATAAGACGGATCAGAGAACGCCCGTGCACATGAATGGGTATGATTAAAAAAATAAAAAAGGTGTGATGACCAATGTTCCCTCTAATTTTTTTCCTCTGTGTGTGGCAGAGTAAGGTCCCTGTGCCCTGCTGCAAATGCTATGTGCGCCAAGAACCCAACCGTGCGTGTAGACCAGGGTTTTAAGATGAAAAACTAGGGGGTCTCTCAAAGGGGCGTGACCGATACAATTAAGGGCATGGCTTAAAAGCAATTAAACTAAAAATCTGTGCTTAGCATAGTGTGCCACCTGACTGATATGTTGCTTCTTCTGTCATTGCATCCCGATATATAATCCAAGTATCATTACACCTACAAGATGCCAGGACTATTGGCTTTGTCAATGGTTGTTTGTTGCATAAAGTTGTATGTAATATTAAAAATGCTTCCGCTCTTGTTGTAGAGGTTGTGGCTTAATTCTCAAGCTGCCGATTTAGGAGATGGGTTTTTCAGTCTCGGGTCAGCTTAACATCCAGTGATTCTGGGCAAATCAATCTCCCCATGCATACCAAAAAAATAAATAAATAATGTAAAGCGCTCCAATACTTTTGTGTTGAGTTTGCACTATATAAAACTTGCTGCATTTCTTTTCTAAATGCGGGGCTGATGGTTTGCCTTTTGAAAGATTTTATGTTAAATGCAGCCCAGGATGGACGCTGTGATTAACATCAGTTCTTTCAAAAGGGCCACAATCAACCCCGCAGCCACGCTGCATTAAGAAAAGAAATGCAGCAAGTCTGCAAACACAATGTGTGCTTTCAGGATCATCTGAAAGCACACGTTGTGCTTTTAAAATTGATGCATTTATTTCCTTACAGTACGGCTGCGGGGCTGATTGTGGGCCTTTTGAAAGTATTTATGTTAATCACAGCGCCCGCCAAGGGCTGCATTTAACATAAATACTTTCAAAAGGCAAACAATCAGCCCAACAGCTGCGCTCTATTTAGAAAAGAAATGCATCAAGTTTAAAAGCACGAACATGTGCTTTCAGATTATTCTGAAAACACACCTCATGTTTGTAGACTTGCTGCATTTCTTTTCTAAATAGAGTGCGGCTGTGGGGCTGTTTGTTTGCCTTTTGAAAGTATTTATGTTAAATGCAGCCCTTGATGGGCGCTGTGATTAACATAAATACATTCAAAAGGCCCAAAATCAGCCCAGCAGCCACACTCTAGTTAGAAAAGAAAGGCAGCAAGTGCAAGAGCATTTTCTGCCTTTCGGCGCAAGAACTCTCTCCAGGAATGTGTTGTGTGTGTGCGCTTCACACACAGCAATGCGCGCTCGGGAGGACAGAGGTTCGCGCGCGCGCCCACCTTACAGGGAACAGTGGTGATGATGCCCACAAGAGTGAAGCTACATGGTGGACGGAGGGAGGGAGAGAAACACACAAGTGTTTGCAGCACAAGGAGCAAGATGAAGCACAGGGAGAGAATGCACAACAGGGCATAATTTTGAAAATGTAAGCACTACTTTGAGTTTGTGTTGTCCTTCAGCAACCCCCACAGTTGTGCTTCTACATTGTGTTCAATCAAGCGCTAGCATGTAATTTACTTTTCTGGGGCATGGGTGGGGAAGATGGGAGAAGGGCAGGGATGGTTTCAAAACGAGGAACACAAATCATGCAGTAAACCATAAGAATTTGATTGTAGTAAGAAAAACAGTAAGGCAGCCGAAGGTAAGCAGAGTGCTCCCAAGAGATGTGCATGTTCAGAGAGACGGTTCCACCAGTGAGGTTAGGTGGGAATGTCCAGCAAATGTGATGAGATAGCAGATTTCTGGGCTGCGCAAGGAATTTATAAAATGAATCGCAAGGACACACTGACTTTACGAAGTAAAGGACAAGGAACACAAAAAAAACCAAGCCAACGGCAAACATGAGCAGGAAACACAGAAAAAAATAGTCCCTCAAAACGAACACATAAACACTGAAGCGCAAAGATACCAGTAAATGGGCTGTGCTCTCTGGGAGGAAACAAAACACACAAAAGGGGGGACAAAGAGGAAGGATTAACCACTAGCAAGCAAGCTTTTTTGAAGAATAATCGAAGGAATGAATAAAAAGGGAATGGGCCGGCTGTAAGCCCACAGAGTGGATACAGCATGTCTCAATGAGACAGCACATGTGCTGCCTAGGCTCAGCATAAAAAGGAGAATGTGTTTATTCCCAAAAGAAACAACAAAACAGTGCATGAGTGCTGCAGTGCACAGCACATTTCCAATGTGTGTGATCATTTTAAGTTTGTCTAGGTATAGGAATTTGTACTGGAAGGTATGATTCTGCTAAAATACCCACATTAGGCCGCACACAATTACCTCTGCACTTTGTTGCAAGGCTGTGCTTTGCGTAAAGCAGCCTGCTGGTGTTCACAGGGGACAACAGCATCTTTAGGCCAAACTTAGTAAATATGTCTCTGCATTGTGTCTTCTCCTTTGTGCAACATAGCATGGCAAATATAGGTGGTGGACTGTGCTGCATGAAAAATGACTAAACCAGGCCCTAAGGTTGATTTTCTAAGAGTCACATGATTTTATTGGTGCAAAAGCTGAAATTATAACCTGGACCTTCAAATTCCAAGTCAGTATCTGAGCCACTAGACTAATGTCTTCATTTATATTTAAATGAATTGTATATGTTATTGTATGAAATATATGGTCATGAATTGTATACCCTAAAGCATATCACTATATGAAATATATTCTTAGGAATTCTTATACATTTAGTAAACTACTGTATGAAATATATTTTTATGAACTATTCATTTATGGAAGGAGAATTCTGAATAAACATGTTCTTGTACCATCATATTTATGAATACATTTCTCTTACACTTTATGGGGTATTTGTGAAGCAGAGGCCTCATTCCAATCTATGAATTTGAAAGTATTATTGTATCCCCAAAACATTATGAAGTTATAAAAACAGTTTGGGTAAAGCAACAAATCCTGTGCCTTTGCTTTCAATATCATGCCTTTTGTGATGCCTTACATAGAACTATAAGACAGTGACCACTTAACTAAGTACTGTCATACCTATTGTGCAATGCTTTAGCCATTGGCTACAATTTGCTTCATGATATCCTCTATACCTCAATTTAGAGAAAGGATTGACAGTGAAGCATATTTTACTATTTTTCCCAAATATACTATTAACAAGAAGATTTAAAAGAAAATATGCATCGGCAAAGCCAAAAGATCTCAGCTCTAAAAGGTTTTGTGACACTTTTATAGGCATGTGGATGAGTGGACATCAATTTACAAAGATGTTTCTAAGAAAGATAGATGACCTCCAATATGTGCATGTGGGTTGTAATGCATGCGCAGGCTTGCGTCAAGACACATGCATGCATGCTTACTGATGCAAGGCAGGACATTGTAATTTACTGTTCTAACATGGCGATGCTCATGTTAGAATGGTAAATTTAGCAAACAAAGTAATTCAAAGTAAGCATGAGTTCAAAAAGAGGAACTGAGCAGCACGGTAGTATTTGCATTTGTTGGAGCCTTGTGTGAAAAAAAGAAAGAAAAGAAAAAATATAGAAAAAATTATGCAAAATGGGGAGAGGGATGGGAAGCGGGAATGAGAGCATCAGTGAGTTGAGGAGGGGCAGAGGAGTGAAAAGTGAATGTGCAAGGGTGGGACCCAGAAACAAGAGGGAGAGAGAGCAAGGAATTACATGCACGTACATGGAGTGCTGAATGCAAAATGAAAAAGAGTGATAAGAGAGTGAAAAACTCATCCTTTTGAACACTGTGAGACTAATATGCTCCTGGATGGGAAAAACACAAGGATATGGAGGAAAGGCATTGACTCAAAAACATCCTCCTGAGTTAAAGAACAAATTCATCCAACCATGAACTATGGGCTGAACCTAAACCCAGTTTAAGTACATGTTATGCATTTGAAACAATAGGCCTGACAATAGACAGCTAAAGCTATGTGGAGACTAGACCTAAACATCCAAGTATTCCAGATATACAAAATACCCAGCAGTATTCGACTGTCATATAAAAGGTGGGCTTAACCTGGATTTCCTCAAAGGAGCTGTGATAGATATTTCGGACATATTTTCATTTCTCCACACCTTTAATAAATCTTTTTTTCAACAGTGAATCCATACACATGACTCAATGAGTGAACCCTTATATGGACTGCATGGCACCACCCTCATTGTTCTGTTTATATCACTCTCCATAAACAGTTTCTATTCCACCTTTGGCATTACGAAGAGTCTAGTCTTTTATTTTGTTTTTTTTTCTGTAATTTTCATTCCAAATAAGCCATCAGGGTTTTATACATAGAGGAGAGAGATTTTTTTACAGACACCTTGGGGCCTATTACGATGGCCGTTGGATGTCCACCGCCGGGCCGGCGGTGGACATCCGCCCGCAATCGCAACCAAGAAAACCGCCGGTCAAATTAGGATGGTGGTGGTGATTGCGGCGGTGGGAAATTCCGACCGCCGCTTTTCCGCCGGTTGCCATCCGCACTCCTGCCTGGCGGACGGAGCAGGACTGGGATAATGGTGGCGGTGCAGAGCAGGCTCCGCCGGCAGGATTAAGATGCCGGCGGTAGCCAGCCTTTCCTCAGCGGTCAAACCGCCATGAAAAGGCATGCGGACATTGTCTTCCGGGGGCCCGTTGTGGGCCCCCAATGTGTTGGGGAGGGGTGGTGCACTGGGGGGGTACCCATGGTCCCCCCCTACATTTCCCTGTACCAGGTGGCAGGCACTGTGCAGTGCCTGCCACGCAGTGCAGGGAAATGCAGGACATGCTCCTTTCGGCATCACGGCGGTGCTGCGGGCAGCAGCAACCGCCGCAATGTTAAGGCCTGAGATCAGACCGCCGCGGGTGGATTTCGACCGCGGGTCATCGTAATTCGACCGGCGGTGATGTCGCGGTCCATGCGGGCGGTCTTTTCCCACTACCATGGCGGTCGGGGAGGTTTTCCGACCGCCATCATAATAGGCCCCCTTGTTCTTCACACTCTTTGATCTTTTATACAGCAGCACCACAAGGTGCTGAGTTAAGCTGTATTATACGCTACATATTCATGACTGATAACTATAATTGTGGATTTTGGACACTTGGGTTTTGTGTTTAAGGGTGTTTGATAGGCATATTTAGGTAAGCCACATCAAATGACCAGCAGTAAAACTAGGAGCAAGCACACCATCAGACTGGAGATCCAGACCTGCAAAAAATTTCAGAAAGCTTCTCCCTTCTATGCACCTAATATTTGTAACAGCATCCACATCAACTTCAGGACTGCCCCTGCCCTCTTAAAATTCTGCAAGGAGCTGAAAGCCCATTCTTCAAAGAAATCTGTCTGCCTGCAATTTAGAAACCTATGTTAATATATATCCAGGGACATTTCGTATAAACAGAGGTCCGTTTTCATTTAGCTAGAATTGCACTTACAAACACAATCACATACATATGCCCAAGTGGTAGACAAGGGTTGACTCTGCTGATCTGTATGTCTTAATTTACAGCTTGAAAAAGAATGGTTTCAGACAAGACATATTGGCTGTTGTGAGACAAAAACGAAGTCACTACTATGGCCTGGTCATCCAATCAATGTCTGAAGTACTGATAAAATAGAGGGGTGTATTCACAAGGTAAGTTCAATAATAAACATAATTTTCTGACTAAATTTCTCTTTTCTTTTCAGGAATTAAAAAAGGTATTCCTGACAAGCATAAATCTGTTTACGAGTGCAAATTTCACTATCACAAATTTGGAGAAATCAGCACTGATTAATTCCACTCAAGGGTGGGAAGGTGGGTGTTCAAAGGCATGGTTTTTACCTCTCCATCTCCTTTCTACCACGGAAAGGTTTGCAAATTTTAATTCATATACTCTGAGAATACATTTACAATACAGATGCTAAGATATTAACAGATATTAAGCTAACAGATATTAAGCACGGATGCTGCTTAATATCCCAAGGCGGCCATCTATGGGTCCGCCTCTCGCGAAACTGTACGGGCTTCCTGTGAGAAACAAAGTCTCCTTTAAAGCTATGTGTCTCTGTCATAAAATTGTAAATGGGAAAGGACCTCGTTACTTACATTCATTGGTGAAGCTCTACCAAACTTGCGAAGTCGTAGGTCAGCGGGAACCTTGCTTACTGTTATCCCCAGAGTTTAAAAAGCTCAGATGGGAGGGTGCTCTTTCAGCTTTTTGGCTCCCAAATTATGGAATAATATGCCTCTAGATCTGAGACAGGAAAAGTCAGAACCAGCTTTTCGCAAGAAACTCAAGGATTTACAAGCCCCTTGCGCTGCCAGTGTGTCACTTTTTGTGACGCAATGGCAGCGCATTTTTCTGCCCCATATTTACAAGGACAGGAAAAGCCACCCTGTATGGCTTTTCCTGTCCTTGTAAATACGGCCCCTTTACACACAGCACTTTGCGTGAAAGGGGCGTTCCATGGGTGTTGCTGTGGGTGTTATGTACAGGAAGGTGTCCCTTCCTGTACATAAACAATCCTTTAAATCAATGACGTTTTACAAGTTCTATGTGTGCTATTGCAGCACACATAGAAGTTGGAAAACGCCATTTCTGATTGTTTATGTGCAGAAAGGGAACCCTTCCTGCACATAAGCAATCATCCCCGTGATGCAGGCACGTTGCAAGGGTGCCTGCGTCGGCGCATGGCAGCCGTTTGTGCGCTAGCGCAGAGGGAAGCACAGAGATGCGACATATTGTTGTAAATATGTTGCATCCCTGAGCTTCAAAACTAACGCAGCGCGGCTCAGCAAAATGACTTGCTGCACCGCGCTGCGTTAGTTTATTGTAAATCTGCCCCCTGGCTCTTTAGGCAAATCTAGGGCCTGTCAAGCCCGTCATGTTGGGGTCTGCTCTTGGGTTGTCTTCTTAGCGTGGAGTAACCAGTCGCTCTGTAAATCGCTTTATCATTATTATGGCTTAATCAAGGATTTGGCAAATATGTGTCAACTTCTACGGCTTTTACCTTCTATCATTCCAACAGCTGAATCCTGCATTGCTTTGGTGCTTAGTGACAGGCTGATTAGTTTATTTTCTTGCTATATGTTGCTTATTGTTTTTTTGTTGGTGCTTTGTAAAAAAGATACTCCATCTCTCTTGTTGTTCCTTGTACACTGTACAGGTGCACTTCAGAAAAAATGAAAATAAATAAGTGATACAACTACACAGAGCATCATGCAGAGTGTATCTAAAGTATATTTGTCTTCTTTTGCAAAGGATATGCCTCCAGAACAAATCCTATGCTATACAGTGAACACTCACCTTTGCACCAGTTTATGAGTCTATGCATCACGCAATGTGGCCTTGTTGAGCGCCACCGCAGGGAAGAACACCAGCAGCAGTACAGCCCGTGTAAATATGGCGTTATGCTTCATTTTCACCCTTGCACAATGTAGCACAGAAAATTTGGATACTATGCTGTATTTCATGAAAACTTTGTAAATCTGGGCCTCCGAGTCATTTCCAAGAAACCAAAGAAACATGTTTAACAGGAATGACTGCTTTTAGAAAACATCAGTGACGCACCAGATGCCTCGCAGGTTCAGTAATAAATACATGTTCAATCACAACGACATAAGCTGCAGAACACCTCCATTTGCTTAGTTCAATCAATCATTCCATCGAAGAACTTACTACGCAGGCAGAAAGCATCAATCATTTTTTAGCCTCATGAAATCCATATAGCACTTATCCAGAGTGTAATTCAGTTTAAAACAATGCTTTATTCTTCGATAAAAGGTATAGTGCTCATGCACAAAAAGTGCCCTCTGACATGTTTCAACCTGGTATCCAGCCTTTTTCAAAGAAGGTGACATACCTGCCATTTTGGAGAAGGAATTTGTATACTGTATTCATATATACAATACAAAGACGAAGTGCTCCATGCATTTATAAAAGTCTTTGACGTTAAAAAAGAAATAAACAATCCAAAGGAATGCCATGACATTATGGCACATATGCATATAAAAACACAGGTCTTAAATAAAATAAAATAAAATCCCATAATCCATTAGTTCAGATGAGGCAAAACATGATATAAGATCATCATATTACTAACTATAAGATATTCGTGCAGTGCAGCATATGCTATGAAAATGATGGTGCAACACAAAGCGATTGACTAGAAATTCTTGCCTGAAAACCTTTCTCTTCCAACATGCATTCAAACTAAAATCTGACTCCATTATTATAGAAATACATGCAGCCCCTCTTCTAGATTCAGGCAACAAAGGGGCATATTAGCAAGAACCTCGTTAAAATAACGCCGCTTTAGCGGCAGAAAACTGCCGCTAAAACGGCGATAATGGGCTTGCTAATATGCCCTTGAGAATTCCAATAGAAGCCCAGGTTAGATGTGCAGGACATCTAACCTGGGCTTTGTTGATGTCAGTTGGTGACGCAGATCAGGCACCCAACATTCCAAGGCATCATCAAGATTCCATACATGCTCAGGCTGAACAGCAAGGGGAAAGAGAGAGAGTACAGAAAGAGGAAAAGTCACACACTACAGGCTTCTATTGGAATTCTATAACGCATATTAGCAAGCCCATTATCGCCGTTTTAGCAACAGTTTCCTGCCGCTAAAGCGGCGATAATTTTAACGAGGTTCTTGCTAATATGCCCCATAATTCTATCACGCTTGGCATAATTCATTTTGAAAATTATTGTTACTGTGGAGAAAAACATTGAATGTGGGTTTGTTGACTTCAAATTCCTACCATGAAAACACATTCACTCCAGCCACCAACAGGAGTAAAGCAACAAAATGTTTTCAAGGAGGTAAATTACCTGCAAAAAGTTGGTCAGTACCCACAAATTTGTAGGTTGCAATCATACCCACCCCAGAATGTCCCAGAAACCCATAATTTGGACCACATTTACTCAGATCCCACAATATTTGACGAAAGTTTGTGAGAGGAAACACCACCCCATTGCTATTGTATCACCATGCCAAGCTCAGTCAAAATCCTGCGACTAATGCCGCTATACCCATCTTGGCATGGCATTGGTTGGAAAGCTGCTGGCAGTGGTGTGATTGTGCCATCTGACTGACGCTAACCCCACCTCCACCACTGCCTTGGAATTGGCATCCGGGTGGCAGGTAGGTTACCTTGGAGGAGAGGGGTGGGCCGCCTCCCTCCTCAGAGGTTTAAGCCGCGGGTCTGTGGCATGGGCACGAGCCTGATATCAGTGGTGTAGATACCTTTCCAACAGTAATAATGCTGACCAGTACCGCTGTGTATGTATAATTAACACATCGTTTAAACACAAATACAAACCCAGTCCACGGCGTGATGTTGCTTCAGTGTGGAAGAATGTGTCCAGCAGCACCAGGAAAATCAAAGGCGCCTTTCTGTGCTGGAAAATGCTCGTAAAACTAAGGTCTTACATCTTTCAGCACTGGGAGATAAGAAATACTGAAGCAGCAATAATAATTAATGACCATCCGAGATGAAACCCGGGTTGCACAGACTGCTGTCTCCACATAATCTGTATTTTATGCAAGGGGAGAAGGAGCTCAGTGGAATTTCAGCTGGGACCGGATAAAAACTGCCAACAAAACGCGATAAGGAAAGTCTAATGTGCAAATTAATCATGTTTATAGCTCCTCATTTGCTGATATTTCGGCCTAACCTTCCTCTAAGAACCCATTTCTGATCAGTGCGTGGTGGATGAAACGCCTACAGTGGACCTGAATTCGCCCAATTAGGATTTCTAAAGCTTCATAAATTAATAACAGTTTACTACTGTATGGCGGGCTCGCGATGAAACAGCCTACAAACCTTTTCTGGAGCAGCGCGGGAGGTGAATGGATGGCCGGCGTGTAGCAGAGGTCGCTGCTAACACATAAAGATGTCACCGTGTATTTGGGTTCACTTCGTGTGTTCCCATTATCTTAATGGTTATTAAGAATCAAACCAAAACTCCAGTAAATGCCAGGGCAGGAGTTTAACTGTTACAACGAACATTAGGAACAGGATATGTTTAATGATGCTTCGAAAAAGTTGCTTGGCATACAAGGATAACCACTCAGGGCAGCATTTTTTGTGAAATATGATTGTTCCAATAGCAATACAAATACAGAAGTATATATAATTCCACTTATTTACGTTTTGCAAGTGACAAGTGTTAGACCTGGCACCATTGGCGTGGGTCTCCCTTCCATTTTTCGCTGTTGTCTCCTCTGTTTTACTGGTGTTAGATGCTCTGGGCGCTGTGCCACTGCCATTCAGTGTCACAGCGCGAATGCTCCCTGTGTAAATATGTCTATGTGAATTGGATTATCCCTGATTGGCTTATTTGGTTTACCTGTTAGTCCCTAGTAGTGTGGCCTATGTGTGCCCAGGGCTGGTAAACCAAATGCTGCTGGTGGGCCTGCAGCACTGATGTGTGCCACCCACAGAAGCAGCTTGTAAAGTGTGTCTCTGACCTGCCACTGCAGTGTCTGTGTGCAGTCCAGAACTGCCATCTTGGCTGTGAAGTGCACTCACTTCCCAGCCCCTGAACCTTCCCTTGGCAGCCTGTAAGTCACCCCTATGGTAGGGTGCATTGTATGTGTAAGGTAGGACATGCCTTGGTGTATGTAGCATGTCCTGGTAGTGAATTACACCCCATTTCGTTTTTCACTACTGTAAGGCTACCTGTTCCTCATAGGCTAGAATGGGCAGTTTGACTATTACATTCTATAGTCCTAACTGACCCCAGGGACATGGTAGAAAAACGAATTTAGTATGCCTGAGCTCAGAATATTAAAATACATCTTTTAGTGAAGTTTATTTTTATATTCTGTGTTTGAAAATACCACTTTTAGAAAGTAGGTATTTTCTTGCCTAAGCCTTCCAGTGTGCTCTGCCGTTATGTGTATTGGCTGTCTGGTTTTAGAGGGGCAGGGCAGGCTGAGTCAGACCTGGGTTGAATAGAGAGATCTGCATTTAGAGTGTGGGGAGGGGTGGCTCCTTGACCTGAATAGGGCTGTGCCTGGCAAGGTGAATGCTGGCTCCACCTCCCACTGTGTGTCTGCTAGCAGACCCCCTCTTTCTGAAAGGAAGGATGCAGCCTGGTAAACAAAGTGCTCCAGGCCTGAGCAGAACTGGTTCTGGCTAGGTTCAGTGACTGGTAGCTTCTAAGAACAAAGACTTTTGGGGTATAAATATCTGTGCTCAAACCCCTACATTTTTGTATTGCTTTTGGATCTGGAGAGGAAACTCTGTCCGTGCCACTGGAGGAATCTGCAGGAAGTGACTGTCCCTGTGCTTGTGTGTTGTTTCTTGCACTGGCCTGCAGCAGTAACCACTGGACCTTCAAGAAGAGAGAAAAGGACTTTTGAGAGAACTTTTATTTTTGTTACAGCAATTACCCAAGGGCTAGGAAAAGAGCTAGCCTCCTGCTGGAGTCTCAGGCACATCAGACTCCACCACCAACCTCCTGCTTCCTCCCTGCGAGGATTGCTATCTGCTGATGAGGCTCCTGTGAGTTCCAGGGCCTCTAGTTTGCATCAGAGAAGAAAGTGTTGGAAATCGACGCTAACGCATCTTTGCGAGCCGCTGCAGTCGAGAGCGCTGGGAAAATCATCGCGCTGCTGCCGCCGAGGGCTCGCAACACGAGACCATCGCTGACGCCCCTTTGCGAGCCGTTGCAGCCGAGACGCGCTGGGAAAATCATCGCGCTGCTGTCGCCGCCTACTCGCAACCCCTAAAGAAATCATCGCTTTGAGACATCGCATTGCGGACGCCGTGCGTCCGCCACTTTGATCGCATCGCACCGAATTTCGTCGCTCCCTCGCGGAGCGTCTTGTCTTCGCATCGCAACACGATCGCACAGCGCAACAGGATCGCCGCATCGACTTCTCCCACGCGGCAAGAAAGTCATCGCATCGGCAGTCCAGCGTGCAGAAATTTGTCGCATCGTCTCCGCACGCATCCCGCAGATCGGCGCATCATCCTCCCTCGCGGCAAGGATTTCATCGCATCGCCGGCCTCGCGTGCCGAGAATCATCGCTGCAGCTTATTTGCGACATTTTGTTGGTTTTGTACTAAACCCAGGTACTTTGTGAAAGAAAGGGTCGCAGAGACCACTGCTTTGAACTTGAACCTTATTTTTGCAACCTTTGAACTATTTTTGACAGCCCTTCAACAGCTATCCTATTTTTGACAGTATTGTGGTTTTTACAGTTATTGGTCTTGTGATAAATCTGCCTTTATATAACGATACTTATTTTTTATAATAACTACTTGTGTGGTGTCCCTTTGTAGTGTTCCTCACTGTGTTACTGTGTATGGTCATAAATGCTTCACACCCTGCCTCTGAGATAAGCCTACCTGCTCGTGCTACGTTACCACAGGGTTGAGCAGGGGTATTAAAGAGGGTAGCCCTCTCACTCTGACTTAGGAAGAAGGGTCCCTACTTGGACAGTGGCCAGCCATTGCCAACTAGAGACCCCCATTTCTAACATTGGTGGTCAGCGGTGAGGATCTGGACTTGCATTTATGATCGCATACAGTAATTATAGTGTACACTACTAGTGAGTGCAGACCATAACATACCGCATACATTTTTTGAGAGTTTTTTTTGGATCCTATATTGTAATTGATATTGCCGGTGATTTTTCACCCGCACACATTTTCTGAGAGTTTTTGGGATCCTATATTGTGATTGATATTGCCGGTGATTTTTCACCCGCACACATTTTATGAGAGTTTTTGGGATCCTATATTGTGATTGATATTGCCGGTGATTTTTCACCCGCGCCCATTTTTTGAAAGTTTTTGGATCCCATATTGTAATTGATATTGCCGGTGATTTTTCACCCGCGCACATTTCTGAGAGTTTTTTTGGATCCTATATTGTGATTGATATTGCCGGTGATTCTTCACCCGCTTACATTTTTTTTTGAGAAGTTTTCTTCTGTCCTTTATTGATATTGCCAGTTATTTCTACAATGGGCAAGCCCAGATCCAATGCCTCAGAGGATCTCTCCTGGGAAGAAGAGAAAATAGAAACCTACAATGCCAAGCAGCTCAAATATTTTTGCAAGCAATTCACAGTCCCTATCACAGGTCTCACTAGAAGGGAGGAGTATTACAAGGCGCTGAAGGCCTGGCTAGAAGCCAGGGATGCCCCTAAGGATATAGGAGAGCTTGTGGAGGTGGGAGAGAATGCAGGAGAGCAGCAGGGCGATGTAGTAGACTTAGTAGGAGATCCAGCCCTTTCCAACCCGCGCTCTAGTGTGTCCGCTAAGGGTCTGTCCCCAGAAGAGCTGGAGGACAGGGAGAGAGATAGGCGGCATAATATGGAGATGGCTAAGCTTAAAATGGATGGTCACCGGGCCCTAGAGAACAAGAAGTTAGAAATTGAGATTATGAGAATGAAGCTTGAGCATGAGAGAGTATTGAGGGAGTTGGAGATTAAAGCTAAGAGTATGGAAATCTCCCCTCTGGTGGCAGCGTACCTGTAGTGCACCCTGAGAGTAGGGTGTATATACCCAAGGAGGTTATTAAGGATTTCCACAAAAGTGAAGATATTGGGCAATGGTTTGCCGCTTATGAATTAGCCATGGTGTCCCACCGGGTCCCTGAGAAGGATTGGGGAGCGGGGTTGTGAGGACGCTTTGTGATTGAGGGGAGGGATACCTTGTTGGACCTGCCCCCAGAAAGTAGGATGGTTTATGCCCACATGAAGGAAGCGTTGATGACCCACTATGGTTTGACCCCTGAGATGTATTGGCAGAGGTTTAGGGTCTGCAAGAAGCTAGAGGGTACCACGTGGGTTGAATATGTGTCTTTTTTTTGCAGAGCCATGGAACGCTGGGTAAAAGGTAGCAAAGTAGAAACTTTTGCGCAGTTTTATGATTTGATTGCATGGGAGCATTTATCTAGTAATTGTTTTCCTGAGCTACGCCAGCACCTAATTGATTGCAAGCTGACTAACCCTAGAAAGCTTGCTGAGGAGGCGGACCGCTGGGTGAGCACACGGGTCCGCAAGGGTCCAGTGGGAGACCTCGCCAAAGGTGGGCAGGGTCCCCAGCAGAGGAGTGGGGGGGACAAGGGTCAACAGAGGGAGTTCCACCAAGGGCCCCAAAGTAATCCCCCAGGGAACCAAGCAGTGGTGTCCCAGCCCCCCCAAGAAAGGAGGACAGGGCCCCCGACAGGTAGGCCTGTTCCCAGGGGGCCCCCACTTGTTACAACTGTGGTCAAGTGGGCCACAGATATTTTGATCCCCAGTGCCCCCAAAGGGGGCCAGTGCACCACCCCGTGCACCACCCCGCCAGATTGCTAGTGTAGCCCTGGGAGAGGAGGAGATGGGTGCCCAAGAGGGGTGGGATCCCGTAGAGTTGATCCTTGTCTCATTAGGGGACTTTGAGATGGTCCCCAAGCCTGCACTGCCTGCTAACACTAAAAAATACAGGCAGTGGGTGACCATCAATGGCCATAGGGTGGAGGCTCTGAGAGACACAGGGGCCAGTGTAACTGCTGTCAGCTCCCGGTTGGTGTCCAAAGAGCAGGTTGTCCCCCATGCATTCTACCCAGTAGTGTCCGCAGACAACTCAGAGAGCCAATGTGAGGTGGCTCAGGTTCCCTTTGAGTGGGGGGTCTCAGGAACTCTTCAGGTAGCTGTGAGGCCCGCCATGCCTGTAGACTGTCTGCTGGGCAATGATTTAGAGGACTCCCCGTGGGCTACGGTGGAGAGGAAGGCTCACTTAGAGATGTTGGGTCTGCCTGAGTGGGCGTGTGCTACCACTCGGTCCATGGCAGCCAAGGAGGGTGTTGAGAAGGATCTGGAGCCTGAGAGTATGGCCCAAATCCCTGCCTTAGAGAGAAGGGGCAGGGGGCACGGGAAGCCGGCCCCCTTGGTTCCCACGGCCCAGGAAGGAGCAGACCCTGAAGGGGATGCCCTGGAGCCTACCGGGGAGCAGATCACCGAACTGGGGGACCTGCCTGAGCTGACCCATTGGCAGCAGGAAGGGGGACCCACCAGGGAGGAATTTTGTGAGCAGCAGAGAGTTTGCCCCTCTCTTGAGGGTATGCGGCGACAGGCTGCAGCCCAGGCAGAAGGTGACATGTCTGGTTCACATCTGATTTATTGGGAGAACAGTCTCCTGTATAGCGAACCTAAGGTTGCTGAGCCAGGGTCAGCCCGTGTGCTGGTGGTACCCGAGTGCTTCAGAACCTTCCTACTGGGGTTGGCTCATGACATTCCATTGGCAGGACATCTGGGGCAGACCAAGACCTTTGAGAGGCTGGCCGCCCACTTTTATTGGTCCCAGATGCACAAGAGTTCAGACACTCATTGCAGGACCTGTGAGACTTGCCAGGCAAGTGGGAAGAGTGGGGGGAAGATCAAGGCCCCACTCCAGCCCTTTCCAGTTGTGAATACCCCATTTGAGCGAGTGGGCATTGACATTGTGGGGCCTCTGGACCCCAAGACAGCCATGGGCAACAGGTTCATGCTGGTCTTGGTGGACCATGCCACCCGGTACCCTGAAGCCATCCCGCTCAGGACAGTGACGGCCCCCGTGGTGGGACGTGCACTGATGGGGATTTTCTCCCGTGTGGGATTCCCCAGAGAGGTGGTGTCTGACAGGGGAACCAACTTCATCTCCCAGTACATGAAGTCTCTGTGGAAGGAGTGTGGGGTAACGTATAAGTTCACCACTCCTTACCACCCCCAAGGTAATGGTCTGGTTGAAAGGTTCAACCGGACCTTGAAGGGCATGATCATGGGCCTAGAAGAGCCCCTGAGGCGTAAGTGGGACGTCCTCTTGCCATGCCTGTTGTTTGCCTACCGTGAGGTGCCACAGAAGTCCTTAGGGTTCAGTCCCTTTGAATTCCTCTATGGCCACCCGGTTAGAGGACCTCTGAGTCTGGTCAAGGAAGGCTGGGAGCAATCTCCCAGGAAACCTCCCCAAGATGTATTTAGCTACGTGTTGGCCTTCAGGAACCAGACTCGGCGTTTCAGAAAGATTGCTGAGGCAAATCTGGAAGCCAGCCAGGAAGAAATGAAACGTTGGCACGACCAGAATGCCACTCTGGTCGAATTTCAACCTGGTCAGAAGGTTTGGGTACTGGCCCCAGTGGAGCCTTGTGCGCTCCAAGATAAGTGGACCGGTCCATTTGAGGTGGTGGAGCGCAAAAGTCCAGTTACCTACTTGGTGGACTTTCAGTCTCCCAGGAACCCCTTGCGGGTCCTGCATGTGAACCGCCTAAAGCCCCACTTTGAGAGGTCTGAAGTGGGCATGCTTCTTGCCACAGATGATGGGGTTGAGGAGGAGAGTGAGCCTCTCCCTGACCTCCTGTGTGCAGAAGAGAAGGATGGGTCAGTGGAGGGTGGGATCCTCTCCACCACACTGACCCCTGAGCAGCAGAGAGATTGTCACCACCTGTTGGGGCAATTTTCTGATTTGTTCTCCCTGGTACCTGGTGTCACTGATTGGTGCGTCCATGAGGTGGATACCGGGGACAGTTCTCCTGTCAAGCACAAGGCTTACAGGGTGACTGACAGGGTCAGGGCTTGCATTAAGGAGGAGGTCTCCAAAATGTTCGCCCTAGGGGTGGTTGAGTCCTCTAGCAGCCCCTGGTCCAGCCCCGTGGTCTTGGTACCAAAAGCTGCGACGCCTGGTGCCACCCCTGAACTTAGGTTCTGTGTGGACTACCGAGGTCTCAATTCGGTCACCAAGACCGACGCGCACCCCATCCCCAGAGCTGATGAGCTCATAGACTGGTTAGGGGCTGCCCGGTACCTCAGCAAGTTTGATCTGACGTCGGGGTACTGGCAGATCGCCTTAACTGATGGGGCAAAGGAGAGGTCAGCATTCTCCACACCAGATGGGCACTACCAGTTCCGTGTGATGCCCTTTGGGATGAAGAATGCCCCTGCCACCTTTCAGAGATTGGTCAACCAGGTGTTGGTTGGGCTGGAGGCTTTCAGTGCCGCCTACCTGGATGACATTGCAGTGTTTAGTTCCTCCTGGGAGGACCACTTGCGCCACCTCTGGGAAGTGTTGATGGCGCTGCGCAGAGAAGGCCTCACAATCAAGGCCAGTAAGTGCCAGATTGGGCAGGGTTCTGTGGTGTACTTGGGACAACAGGTGGGGAGCGGCCAGGTGGCGCCCCTGCAGCCCAAGATTGAAACCATCCTGGCTTGGGAGCCCCCAAGGACCCAGACCCAGGTGAGGGCCTTCTTAGGACTCACGGGTTATTACAGGAGGTTTGTCAAGGGTTATGGCAACATTGTTGCACCCTTGACTGAGCTGACTTCCAAGAAGCGGCCAAAGATTGTGAATTGGACTGACACCTGTCAGAAAGCCTTTGATGCCCTCAAAACTGCTATGTGTACAGCACCCGTACTCCAGGCGCCCAATTTTGCTAAGGAATTTGTTGTCCAGACAGACGCTTCAGAGCATGGGGTGGGGGCCGTTCTGTCACAGATAAATGAGGAGGGACTAGACCAACCTGTAGCCTTCATCAGTAGGAGGTTACTTCCCCGGGAACAGAGGTGGAGTGCAATTGAACATGAGGCATTTGCTGTGGTCTGGGCACTGAAGAAGCTGAGACCATACCTGTTTGGGACTCACTTCCGGGTTCAGACAGACCACAGGCCCCTCAGATGGTTGATGCAGATGAGGGGTGAGAATCCCAAGTTGTTGAGGTGGTCCATTTCCCTACAGGGTATGGACTTCACGGTGGAACACCGCCCTGGTACAGAACACGCCAATGCTGATGGTCTGTCCAGATTTTTCCGCCTTAGCGATGAGAACTTCCAAGGGGATGGGTAGTTCGCCCCACATTTCAGCTGGAGGGGACGTGTGTTAGACCTGGCACCATTGGCGTGGGTCTCCCTTCCATTTTTCGCTGTTGTCTCCTCTGTTTTACTGGTGTTAGATGCTCTGGGCGCTGTGCCACTGCCATTCAGTGTCACAGCGCGAATGCTCCCTGTGTAAATATGTCTATGTGAATTGGTGTATCCCTGATTGGCTTATTTGGTTTACCTGTTAGTCCCTAGTAGTGTGGCCTATGTGTGCCCAGGGCTGGTAAACCAAATGCTGCTGGTGGGGCTGCAGCACTGATGTGTGCCACCCACAGAAGCAGCTTGTAAAGTGTGTCTCAGACCTGCCACTGCAGTGTCTGTGTGCAGTCCAGAACTGCCATCTTGGCTGTGAAGTGCACTCACTTCCCAGCCCCTGAACCTTCCCTTGGCAGCCTGTAAGTCACCCCTATGGTAGGGTGCATTGTATGTGTAAGGTAGGACATGCCTTGGTGTATGTAGCATGTCCTGGTAGTGAATTACACCCCATTTCGTTTTTCACTACTGTAAGGCTACCTGTTCCTCATAGGCTAGAATGGGCAGTTTGACTATTACATTCTATAGTCCTAACTGACCCCAGGGACATGGTAGAAAAACGAATTTAGTATGCCTGAGCTCAGAATATTAAAATACATCTTTTAGTGAAGTTTATTTTTATATTCTGTGTTTGAAAATACCACTTTTAGAAAGTAGGTATTTTCTTGCCTAAGCCTTCCAGTGTGCTCTGCCGTTATGTGTATTGGCTGTCTGGTTTTAGAGGGGCAGGGCAGGCTGAGTCAGACCTGGGTTGAATAGAGAGATCTGCATTTAGAGTGTGGGGAGGGGTGGCTCCTTGACCTGAATAGGGCTGTGCCTGGCAAGGTGAATGCTGGCTCCACCTCCCACTGTGTGTCTGCTAGCAGACCCCTCTTTCTGAAAGGAAGGATGCAGCCTGGTAAACAAAGTGCTCCAGGCCTGAGCAGAACTGGTTCTGGCTAGGTTCAGTGACTGGTAGCTTCTAAGAACAAAGACTTTTGGGGTATAAATATCTGTGCTCAAACCCCTACATTTTTGTATTGCTTTTGGATCTGGAGAGGAAACTCTGTCCGTGCCACTGGAGGAATCTGCAGGAAGTGACTGTCCCTGTGCTTGTGTGTTGTTTCTTGCACTGGCCTGCAGCAGTGACCACTGGACCTTGAAGAAGAGAGAAAAGGACTTTTGAGAGAACTTTTATTTTTGTTACAGCAATTACCCAAGGGCTAGGAAAAGAGCTAGCCTCCTGCTGGAGTCTCAGGCACATCAGACTCCACCACCAACCTCCTGCTTCCTCCCTGCGAGGATTGCTATCTGCTGATGAGGCTCCTGTGAGTTCCAGGGCCTCTAGTTTGCATCAGAGAAGAAAGTGTTAGGAAATCGACTCTAACGCATCTTTGCGAGCCGCTGCAGTCGAGAGCGCTGGGAAAATCATCGCGCTGCTGCCGCCGAGGGCTCGCAACACGAGACCATCGCTGACGCCCCTTTGCGAGCCGCTGCAGCCGAGACGCGCTGGGAAAATCATCGCGCTGCTGTCGCCGGACACTCGCAACCCCTAAAGAAATCATCGCTTCGAGACATCGCATTGCGGACGCCGTGCGTCCGCCACTTTGATCGCATCGCACCGAATTTCGTCGCTCCCTCGCGGAGCGTCTTGTCTTCGCATCGCAACACGATCGCACAGCGCAACAGGATCGCCGCATCGACTTCTCCCACGCGGCAAGAAAGTCATCGCATCGGCAGTCCAGCGTGCAGAAGTTTGTCGCATCGTCTCCGCACGCATCCCGCAGATCGGCGCATCATCCTCCCTCGCGGCAAGGATTTCATCGCATCGCAGGCCTCGCGTGCCAAGAATCATCGCTACAGCTTATTTGCGACATTTTGTTGGTTTTGCTACTAAACCCAGGTACTTTGTGAAAGAAAGGGTCGCAGAGACCACTGCTTTGAACTTGAACCTTATTTTTGCAACCTTTGAACTATTTTTGACAGCCCTTCAACAGCTATCCTATTTTTGACAGTATTGTGGTTTTTACAGTTATTGGTCTTGTGATAAATCTGCCTTTATATAAAGATACTTATTTTTTATAATAACTACTTGTGTGGTGTCCCTTTGTAGTGTTCCTCACTGTGTTACTGTGTATGGTCATAAATGCTTCACACCCTGCCTCTGAGATAAGCCTACCTGCTCGTGCTACGTTACCACAGGGTTGAGCCGGGGTATTAAAGAGGGTAGCCCTCTCACTCTGACTTAGGAAGAAGGGTCCCTACTTGGACAGTGGCCAGCCATTGCCAACTAGAGACCCCCATTTCTAACAACAAGTAGGTATTTTTAACTTGTGTATAGGAGTGACACAAAACAACACACAAACACAATTTGCCAATAAAAAAAATCAAAATACATATGCCATATATAAAACCGTAATTTTAAGCGGAGAAATGACTAATGGGGAGAAGCCTGGCTGATGTGATAACTGGAAGTTCACACGTAAAAAATAAACCTTAACACAGCTTCTTAAGATGGTGGCGCCCAGACCCTGCTGTAACACGTCTTTCAAGATATATGTCTGCAGACGACCCATACATACATGATGATAATGAGAGACAGAAATGTGGAAACATTGTTTCACTGCAAATAGTTTATAATATTGCTCCACACTTTGTTTTTAGGGAAATTCATGGCATTTATCCATCAGTAATTTTTAATGATGCATATGACCGTACCAATGAAATAATTGTATTGTAATTAAATAGATGTATGTATCTTCTAGAGAAGTGTTATAAAAGAAGTGGTACAGTTATGGCACATTTTAATGGAGTCAAGCGAGCCTGGCTGATGAGGGTTGAAACCTTGAAACCAGTCACAGGATGCTTGTTTCCAGTCCAGGGAGGACCTGGCTTGGCAGTTAGGGCTGGACTGTTCCCATGGGGAACAGGGTCAAGACTGATTTACATACGGCTGGGTCTAAACTGGAATGGCATGGGGAGCAAAAAAAAAAAAAGATGTATTTAGGCCCAGATCTCTGTACTGGGGTGAATGTATGACATTGTCCAGCATTCTGTCCATCAATTGTTCTTTTTCCATTGGTCACCCCCAGTGGGACGGGTATGCCCAGACGTGGATCCCGTGCTCTCCATGCCACTGGAGTCTAGTTAGCCTGGCTGATGAGGGGTGAAACCCTGAAACCGGTCCTAGGATGCTTGTTTCCAGTTCAGGGAGGACCTGGCTTGGCAGTTCGGGCTGGACTGTTCCCATGGGGAACAGGGTCAAGACTGATTTGCATATGGCTGGGTCTAAACTGGAATGGCACGGGAGCTAAAATACAATGGATTTAGGCCCAGATAGCTGTACTGGGGTGAATGTATGACATTGTTCAGCATTCTGTCCATCAATTGTTCTTTTTGAATTTGTCACCCCAGACTTGGGTCCCGTGCTATCCATGCCACTGGAGTCAAGCTAGCCTGGCTAATGAGGGGTGAAACCCTGAAACCAGTCCATGGATGCTTGTTTCCAGTCCGAGGTGGACCTGACTTGGCAGTTCGGGCTGGACTGTTTCATTGGGGAACAGGGTCAAGACTGATTTGCATATGGCTGGGTCTAAACTGGAATGGCATGGGGAGCTACAAAACTATGGATTTAGGCCCAGATCTCTGTACTGGGGTGAATGTATGACATTGTTCAGCATTCTCTCCATCAATTGCTCTTTTTACATTTTAATGTGGGACACAATTTAATTAAACAAATGCAGTTTATGGTGTTTTGTTCATCTTGCTCCTGCTCATTCCCCCTCTCACTCAGCTACCTGCTGCAAGTGTTCTCTCTCCACTGTTTCCGCAGAGCACAAAAGCACAATGCCAATGGATCACAGAGTTGGAAAGCTTGTACTGTGAATGAACCTATCATGAACCTAAAGTATCATTTTGAAGCATTTTCGCTGGGGGTTTCTGTAAAGGTGAGCAAAAAAATATGATGCTATGGGTTACTGGGCTATTGCTGTTGGGTTGTACATCTCTGGAGTGCAGTTGCTGAGGGAGCAAGCAGATTTGTCTTACCTTAAGAAATAGGTTAGTGTTAAGAACTTTTCGAAATTACTAAATTGTTTGTGATTTGCCAAAGCGACCTAACTATGATCATGCCATGCTCAACTTGCAGTTTTATTAATGAATATGCATAACATGTGAATAAAACCCCCTGGTTTTGCGAGATGAAGGGCAACTTTCCATTTTCCTCCTGAGACTCTGATCATTCTGAATTGTTTACCTCCTATTAAAATGTTGTCAGTACTCTTTATGAATGTGACACTTAGAATTAGAGGGGAACTTTATTAATTGATTTAGGTTCTGTGATGATATATGATTCTGTTCTTCTGTATTCCTGAGTCTTTAATGACTGAGATTTGCATACTTCTGTATTGCTCCATTAATTAATCTGTAATAAACCATTTTACATTTAATTTTCATCTAGAATTCAATTCTTGAGTGGCCCCAGTTTTAAAAATGGGTTCACTCTGCTAAATTTGTTTACTCTGCTGTTTGTAAGATTGAAGGGAAGGATGGTCTATTGCTGCAAGATCAATGAGAAGGGTTGGGAAGCTGAACTGCCTAAAGTAAATATTGGGGTTCATGTGATAGTGGAGTTCAGAAAAGTATTAGGGTTCAGCTTCCACAATATTTTGGTAGCAGAGTGTGGTTTGTGTAAGAGCACCTCCTTTTTAAAACATCCCCAAGAGATTTTTGTTGTTCCTGAACTATTTATGCCTAAAACAAAGGGAAGGAAAAAGAGTGTTTTTGCAAGTTTGCCAATTCTTCGGTGTTGGACCCTTCTGCGAAGTGCCAAGCCATATTAATTGTGTATTCCTAAGGAGAATCTGGAGTCTAAGTGGGAACAGGGAGAAAATGAGGGCCCAATTCACAAAGGTAAAGTGAGACAAAAGTCTAACTTTATGACTTTCGGTATTCACAAAGGACATTTACTTCTCGTACATGCCCTTTGTGAATACTGAAAGTCGAACTTTACGACTTTCAGTATTCACAAAAGGCATGTACGAGTAGTAAATGCCCTTTGAGAATACAGAAAGTCTTAAAGTTAGTTTTTCGTCTCACTTTACCTTTGCGAATCGGGCCCGGTATTTTGTTTGTTCTTTGAAGTACTAGTCATAATTATGGATTTTTGTTTCTGTGTTGAGTTGCTGGGATATGTGATGATGGTTGTGGGCTCAATTGGTGGATTGATTACTGTTGTGCTGATGTGCTATTCATATTTGTAACCCCATTTGAAGATTAACGCTTTGGTGAAAGGCTGATTTATCGGATTTGTCGTCAATCCAAGATCTTGTGATTTTGATTATTTGTCTGTATTGTGATGTGTAGAGCGAGGCGCAGCTTTCACATCTATAGGGACTCTGAACTAATGAATTTTTCTTTTTCAGGTTTGAAAGTTTAACCTGACCTTGAGTACACGGGATGAGGTACATTAACTCGGAGGTGGATTTCTGTTCATCAGGATTCGCCTAGCGAGAACTTTGTAGGATTGTTATGACTCTATTTCTTTTGTCTATAAATAGACGTTTATGGTTTGTGATTTATATTTTTCACTGACTTTTATTTCCTTTCTAGGGTAAATAGACAAATGATGTATTAATTTTAACTGCTTTAATGTGGTTTTTTGATTGTTTTCCTGTCCACGAAGGATTCATGCTGTGATTGGTTGCTCAGCCAGAGAGAAGTACTGAGATTGGTGAGACGTTATCACTAAGCTGTGCTCTGATGATTCGTTGCTGACATAGTTGCTCTGTGATAGGTTGACCTTTGACACAGCCATGCTGTTATTAGTTGTTGTTCGCTAAATTTGTTTATAGAGATTTAATGTGATTTTGGAGTTTGTTTTGAGTTTAACAGGAGTAGAATATGGGTGTTACATTTTCCAAACCTAAACCAAAGAGGGAGATACTTAGAGGGTATCAGAAATTACAGAGTGAACGAATGCAATCATATGAAATGATGGAGGAAGTGGGGTATTACAGGTGCACTTGGATCTCTGAATGGAACAAATACACTGCACATGATGAGGTCCTTCATTTTCCATTGGAGGGTACCTTTAATGTCAAAAAGCTTAATTTTTTAAGACAAACTATGTACAACATGAAGCCAATGCCTAGAACAACACAGTTTGAGGTGCTCATTAAATGAAATTGTATGGCAACTGAAAAGGAGAGAGAAAATAAGGACAAAAATATAAGAAAATCATGGAGGGAGGACATGATGGAATGGGTAAAGACTTTCCCTGCCTCAGTAAATGGAAAAGAGCAGGATGAAGAGAAAAATAAAAGGAAGAAAGATGAGGGGTCATAGGATGATGATGATTAGATCGTAAGAAAATTGTTGAGTTCTAGATCTCCTTCGCATACAGATACATAGATGGAGGGATCCCAGACTAAGGCTGATAAGGACGCTTGGGAAGATACAGAAATGGCAAAAGGCCCTACTGGGATTGTACTGAGTGCTCAAACAGAAATGCCAGCCATAATGGCAGTGCCTAGTACAAGTAAAAACAGGGTACTAGAGGGCCAGATACAGAATTCTTCTATGGGAGTAGTAGTGGTAGAGCCACCTCCTAAAGAAAATTATATAGGGATTCTAAAAATTTAATTTGGTGAGCTGCTGCAAGGAAATGTGGATTTGAGTAGACTGCTGAATTACAATGCTGATGAAATCAGGTATTTAATAAAGGAAGCAGCTAGGGGCCAGATGTACGACCATTCAGTTTAGCAAGTCACAAATTGCGCAGAATTGTGACTCACAATTTGCGACTCGCTAAACTGAATGTACAACAGCGTCTCAAACACTGTTTGCGATTGCCAATGGGGTCGCAAGTTTCATGCCTCATCACTATTCATGAGGCAAGCGCAATTTGCCACCCCATTGGGAATGGCTAGCACTCACAGGGATGATGGCCTGCTGGGGTCAGCAGACCACCATGTCTGTGACTGCTTTTTCAATAAAGCAGTTTTTTTTTTTAAATGCAGTCCGTTTTCCTTAAAGGAAAACAAAATGCATTTAAAAAAGAAAAATGAAACTTTTCTGTTTCATTTTGTAAGGGCAGTCAGTGGTCCCTGGGACCACTGCCTGCTCTTAAAAAATATTTTGCACCCATTTACAAAGGGAAGGGGTCCCCTAGGTACCCCTTCCCGTTTGCGAGTGGTTTACCACCTACTTGAAGTAGGTGGTAAACTGCTAGTGTTTTGCAAATGCAGTCGCAAAACAATAGTACATTGGTGTTAGAGTCGCTATTAGGAAGGGATGCCCTTGGCACGCCTCTTCCTAATAGCGAGTTGCAAACGCTATTTTGCGAGTCAGTGACTCGCAAAATAGGGTTTGTACAAACCACCACCGTTTTTTGCGGTCGC
This sequence comes from Calotriton arnoldi, assembly GCA_963921515.1. Lineage (NCBI taxonomy): Eukaryota > Metazoa > Chordata > Amphibia > Caudata > Salamandridae > Calotriton > Calotriton arnoldi. The sequence continues at coordinate 2,620,818 of CAWUFW010001603.1, read as the reverse complement.
AAATGGGTTGATTTCCCTTTTGCGACCGCAAAAAACGGTCGTACATCTGGGCCTATATGTGTTAAAGAAGCCCATGATAAATTTGGAAGAATTGGCTGATGAGCTGGAAGTTGCTATTATCAAAATGAAAAATGTAAAAGCAAATTATAAAATGGATTTGACTCAAGATGAGATTAAAGCGATGGGATTGATTACTTTAAGAGTTCGTATTAAGGATTTAATTAAATAAAAATGAGAGATTGGAATGATATGAAGAACTATCAAGAGAAGTGGAGGTAGATTGAGCGGAAAGGCAAAGAACGCTCTAAGTGATTTAGAAGTAGTAACAACTTTAGCTGTGGAAAAAGAGAAGTACCTGGAGGTAATTTGTGAAATGAGAAAATACACCAATTGACACACAATTCTCCAAGGTTGTGGACTGACTTGAATACATTGTTTGAAACTGTAGTCCCTGGGGTTCTGTGGTTAGAGTGTAAGGTTGTTTCTGGATGGCCAATACAAGAACCAGCCAGACTTGGTCCAAATAATGTGCTGGCAGCTGAGATAGCAGAGATATATAAGACTGGGATTGAGTATTTGAAAAAGCGAGTCCCAGAAAAGGTCATGGATTTGGAAAAGTTTTTGAGAATGACACAGGAACTTAAAGAATCAGTGCAACCTTATTCTGAGAGATTAATGCACATTTTCAAAAAACATAGTAGAGTCGAGAACGAAGAAAACGATTGAACTAGTGGTTTTGTTTCTGCCTTTGAGAATGGGTTGGGATCAGAAATTAGTATTACTATTCACAAAGTAAGATGTGTTGGCAGATGAAGAGCACTGATGAGATCTTGATGTTGTTATGTTATTTTAATTTATTATGCGCTCAAATCACCCCCAGAGGGGTATCTCGGCGCGAGACCAAGACAACAGATAAAGAGGCTGCTTTTAAAATAGGTGAGTCTTGAGTAATTTCCTGAAATGGCTATGGTCCTCACAGATACGTAATTGCAGTGGCAGGTTATTCCAATGGTGGGGGGCAAGGAAGGAAAACGACCTGCATCCTGACCTGGCCTTTCTGAACCTGGGGACCTTAAGCAAAGCCTTGTCACATGATCTTAAGAGTCTGGAGGGGGTATAGCGAGTCAGGTTTGATAATATATAGGTAGGCCCTTTACCATGTAGCGCCTTGTGAGATGTTGGTGATGTTGGTGAAACATAATAGTGACTCTTTTGAGACAAGGCAAAAGAAATTAAAGGAAAAGATGATAATTGCTCAGATGAAACAGTTCAAAAAAGGAGCACGGAATCAAATAGGTTCAAATATGAATTTCATGCAAAGTGGAGTGAATGGAAATAATCAAAGAATGCAAGGTAAGGGTGACTAAATGAATGGAAATATTGAGATGTTGAGAAAGAATACAGTGTGTCATTCAGTTTCATCAAAATCCAAGAAATGATATGATGTAAAATATGCAAAATACAGAGCAGCAGATTCATAGATCAATTCAAATGGTTATATCAGCAGCCCTGGTAATACAGCAAAACATGAGCAATAAGATGCCATATAATCTAGGTTATCAGCAAAATACTGTGGTTTTGAATAATGAGATGGCAGAGAATAGTTCACAATAACAGTGTCTGAGGGGGGAGGTGGACTGCATGCTTGGTGCAGTCCTGAAAGTCAATCAGAGTGACCCATACATTAACAGAGAGGTTATTGTCCACCCAATTTCATTTTAATTGATACAGGATCTACCCGTTCTACAGTACATTCTGTGGAAGTTCCAAATCTATCCCTGTTAGAAATGGGATTTTTGGTAGGCTAGGGCGTGGGCCAAAGCCAGGCAAAAACCACCACTCTAGTCAGGATAAGGGAGTTACACGTCTAAAATAACCCCTGCTCACCCCCTTGGTAGCTTGGCACGAGCAGCCAGGCTTATCTTAGAGGCAGTGTGTAAAGCATTTGCACATAACCAACAGTAATACAGTGTTCACACCACAAAAGGACACCACACCAGTTTAGAAAAATATCCAATATTTTTATATAATTAAGACAAGACCAAAAACGATAAGAATCCACAATACTATACTTAAAAGTTCATAGTTCCAAAAATACGCGCTGATTAAAAAGAGTTCCTTGTGTGGATAGCTCCGTCCGGGCTACCACAGCGTAGTGAACAACAAATCCAACAGTTCTGGCTGGTAGCGGGGCCCCGGGCCAGCTACGGTGTCGGGAAGACCCGCAAACAGTACCTGTGAGAGATGCAGGGTGTTGAGGCCCTTGAAGTCACTCGCGTTGCAGGTCGAGCTCCTCTCTGATGGAATCAGGAGCGCTGGCGCCGGCAGACGTTGGGTGCTGCGGTGCGAAGCGCAGTGGTGCAGCGTGTGGTGCCCCCAGGTCACGGTGCGAGCAGCGGCTCGGTGACGGCGTCAGATGGCATTGTCGGTGAGACCAGGGTCGCGGTGCGAGATGAAGGCGGTGCTCGCCACGGTGCTAGCAGGTCACGGTGCAAGCAGCGGCGTCGTCGTTGCGGAAGCGCTGTCGTTGGCTGACGAACTGGAGTCGATGGCGCCGGCGTCGGTAGGCCAAGGTTGCGGTGCAGGAGGAGGGCGGTGCATCGTGTGACTTACGAGCGGTGCCCTCGAACCACGGTGCAAGCAGCAGCGTCGATTTTGGCGGGAAGTGGCGGCGTCAGGAAGGCCAAGGCGTCATCGTGAAGCAAGGCGGTGCGGAGTGCGGTGCCCACAGGTCGCGGTGTGAGCAGCGGCTCGGTGGCAGCATCAACAGGTGTCATCGGTGAGACCAGGGTCGCAGTGCGGCATTGCGGCGGTGCTCTCTGCGGTGCCAAAGCTTCGGCGTGAAGCGAGGCGGTGCAGAATGCGGTGCCCACAGTTCACGGTGCAAGCAGCGGCTCGGTGGTGGCGTCAACAGGCGTCGTCGGTGAGACCAGGGTTGCAGTGTGGCGTTATGGCGGTGCCCTCTGCATCGCCAAAACTTCGGCATGAAGCGAGGCGGTGCGGAGTGCGGTGCCCACAGGTCGCGGTGCAAGCAGCGGCTCGGTGGCGGCATCAACAGGCGTCGTTGGTGAGACCAGGGTTGCGGTGCCCTCTGCGGTGCCTTCAGGACACAGAGTCGGCAGTGGCGTCGTAGATGTCGTTGGGTTGGTGTTCTTCGGGTTGCAGCACAAAACACACAGTCCCCAGTGCTGCGGGTCGAAGAACTTGAAGTCTTTGCTGTTCCTGAGACTTCGTGAACAGGGGGCAAGTTCTACCTCAAGCCCTTGGAGAGACTCACAAATTAGGTTGCAGAAAGTCCAGTCCAGGCCTTTCACTGCCCAAGACAGAAGCAGCCACTGCAGGGCAGCCCAGCAAAGCACCCAGCAAAGCAGTCGTTCCTTTTCGCAGCTTCTCCGGCTCTTCTTCTTGGCAGTCTTCTTGTTCCAGATGAGTTCTAAAGTTCAGGGGTCTGGGACCCAGTATTTATGTCCAAAAATCCTTTGATCTCTTAGGCAGAGAGGGCCTATACCCTGCCAGAACCAGTTCTGCCTTCTCTGGTGTGAATTCCTGGCAGGAGGTGGAGACGGCATTGTCAGAGGCAGACCAGGCCCTTTGAGGTGCAAGGAAATCTCCTCCCCCTTCCCCCATCGCAGCCCTTTCCTGACCTACCTAGACTATCTGGAGCCCCTCCAGCCCCCCAGCCTTCTGTCATCCAAAACCCAGACAGGCAATCCACATTCCAGCAGAGGCACACGGGATGACTGAGCAAGAAAATACCCACTTTCTAAAAGCGGTATTTTCAAACGCAGAATGTAAAAATCACCTTCACTAAAAGATGCATCTTTAGATTCTGAGTTCAGGCATAATACATTTTATTTTCTTACCAAATTCCCTGGGCCAGTTATGTTTATAAGATGTTATAAACAAACCTCCCATTCTATCCTATGGGGAACTGGTAGCCTTGCAATAGTGAAAAACGAAATTGGCTGTAATTCACTATTAGGACATGCCACACACACCAGGGCATGTCCTACCTTTCACATACATTGCACCCTGCCCACAGGGGTACCTTGGGCCTACCTGAGGGTTGTCTGACATGTAAGAAAAGGGAAGGTTAGGGACCGGCCAGTGTGTGCACTGGCCTAGTCGACATGGCAGTTACAAACTGTGCGCAGACTCTGCAATGGCAGGTCTGGGTTACCGTTTTCAGGGCTACTCACGGGGGTGGCACAACCAGTGCTGCAGGCCCCCGGGTAGCATTTGATTCACCGGCCCTGGCACACGCAGTGCACTTTACTAGGGGCTAACAGGTAAATCAAATATCCAATCATGGAAACACCAATCCATAACACAATTTACACAGAGAGCATATGCACTTTAGCACTGATTAGCAGTGGTAACGTGCCCAGAGTCCTAAAACCAACACAAACAGGTCAGGGAAAAATAGGAGGAAAAAGCAAAAATTTTGGGGATAACCCTGCAAAAAGGGCCATTTCCAACACAACCCCCTTCCAGCCTAAAGCCAGGGGAGACCAATCAATACCTCAATGGGCTTCCCTGCTTGGGGCGATAGAACACGGAACCTGGCCCGCAACAGCAGGGTTTCCTTCCCGTTCTACGCCTTCCTGAACCTAATTGGATCCCTCTATCCATACTCTCAGGGCCCACTAAGCTGACCCATGGGGAATCCTTCTCCTCACCTGTGGACCCCCTCTGTGCAGCACCTAAACTTACTTTGCTCACAGATGTGTCCCAACAGGCAGACAGTACCCACATGGCCAACACAAGGGTGTGGCCCAGTCCACCCCCGGGGGGTGACTCCTTTTCCCCTCCCAGGGGCAACTCTGTCCCTCCAGACAGCCAGCCACAGTGGCCACTGACAACTGTCAGTGATGAGAGCCAGGCCTTATGCCTTTCAGGCCACTCCAACCGTTGTGGTGTCAGAGAGTGGGGAGGCAGTAGCCCCAGGTGCCTGGCACCCTTTCTCTACTCTCCCCTCTGCCAAGTCAGGAATGGCATCCTGACACTGGCCCACCAGCCCAGGGTCTGTACCCTGCGGCTGGACAGGAGGCGGGGGTGGGCTCCCCCACACCCTCTCCTTCTCACTGGGGCTTTGTACCCTCCCACCTGGAGCGGTACCCCCTTCCAGAATTGTCAGGGCACCTGTGGCAAGTGTCCTGCACAATTCACCCACCAGTTCAGGGGGGCTATCCTGCAACTGGTACCTCAGTCCAGGGTCTGTACCCTGAGGCTGAACAAGGGACTGGGGTGGGCTCTCCCACACCCGGTCCTCCTCCATGTGGCTCTGTACCCTCCCACCTGGAGCGGCACCCCCAGAAGACAAACTGGTAGTGGCACTGTTAGCAGTCGCCCCTTCCCCCAGGTCAGGGTGGACACCCTGAACCTGGTCCTCCAACCCAGGGTCTGTACCCTCAGGCTGACCAGAGGTCTCAGGCAAGGCGCTCCCCCCCTTACCTCTCCTTCCGGGGTTCCACACTCTCCTCCCAGGAGAAGCACCCTCAGAACCAAAAACTGTCAGGACGCTGGAATCAGCCCTCCCCAACAATTCTTCCACCAGCTCAGGGCCTTGACCCTGCAACTGATCCACCACACGAGGATCTAAACCCATGGGTTGAACCGGGGTCAGAGGCAAGGACTCCCTCCCTCTGCACCCCCTTCCAGAGTTCTGCACCCCCCCACCTGGAGTGGTACCCCTAGAAGACAAACCGGTCAGGACAGTGCTTACAGTCGTCCTTCCCTCCAGGTCAGGCAGGACCTGAACCTGGCCGCCCAACCCAGGGACTAAACCCGGCGGCTGAGTACCTGCCCGGCACACCAGGTCTTCCTTGGGAGCACGCATGCCCCCCTGAGGGTAACACATGACTCATGTGTTGTGTGACAGTCTGCCTGGCGCAGATCTCCCGACCCCTGTCCATCTGACAGTGCGCGAAGATCCCCTAGGACAGAAGTGGTGTCACCATGGTCACTCCTAGGAGGCTCAGCCCTTCTGGCTGGCCCCTGACCCATTGGTTCTCCAACTGGGGAACGCATCCCCCTCTCACCCCTCCGTCTGGACTTCTGCACCCTCCACTTAGGAGCAGCACCGCCAGACACCAGAACCGCTGGAGCTCTGTTTACAGACCCTCCACGTTCTCCTGACACTAGGAGATCTCCCTCAACAGACGGCCTACCAGTACAGCCTAGGCTCCCCACCTGGGGTTCCCTCCTGGAACCACCCAGGCTCTGGGACCAGGTTTTGGGCACCTTGGGTGCAGCCCCTTCCCACTCCTTCTCTGCGGAGACAGGACGTGAGTCCCTACACCCTTCCCACGACACCAGAACCTATCTGGGCTACCAAAAACCTTTCCCACCACCCTCGGTTGGGAAATACCTAAGCCACTTCCTTCCGGGTCACCCCCAGATACTTCTCCAGACCCTCTGGAATCCACTAAAAGGTCTGCCTCCAGTGCAATCTCCCTGGGGTCAGAGAACTCACAATCCACTGGGCGTTGGCATAGCTCTGGAAAACAGGGACTTAAAATATGCTCTCCAACAATTGAATCACACAGCCCCACACAGGCGTTAACCAAACTACCCATCACCCAACCATCCAGTGCCTCAGAAAAGTACCCCACATCATTCTCACAAGACTGGCGAGACAGTGTCTGACTGTTGCTGTCTCTTAACCCATACTCTTCTGGCTGGTCTCCATACCCACTTACTAGGGCTTCTATCATGGGGGAACCCCTCTCCCTGCACCTCTCATCTAGAGTCAGTAGAGTGTCCCCCCCACTACCAGGAAAAGAATCCTGTGTGCCCGTTCCCCAATCCACCTCAGGGACACTGCGCACCACTGGAGTAATCTCATAATCCTGAACCCCTGGGTGTATGTCAACCCCCTCCTTGAAGCAGGGCCCTAATCAGTGTGTGTGTGTACCTCATCTTCAGTACTGGACCTAACACTTTTGCTGCCACCATCTGGGCTGGGCCTAGCCCTACTAGCTTCCCAGTCCAGCTCTCTCATTTTAAACTCATGGTCTTACATCATCCTTTTCTCCTCCATGGCTAACTTAAGCTTCTCCAGTTCCACAGCTATTCTCCTTGCTTCCCGCCTGTCCTCCAGCTCCTCTGGGGACAAACTGCTGCTGCCTGGTTTAGAGGGTGCCCCCCCTCCCAAAAGCACATCCACCCTTGGAATAGGTTCCTCTGCCTCCTTGCCAAGATCCCCAGACAGCTCACTAGCATGTCTGGCTGCTACCCAGGCCCTCAGCGCCTTTTATAGCTCCTCTCTTCTGGTGAGGTCCCTGATCTGGATTTTGAGGTTTTTGCAGATCGCCTTCAATTCCTTCACATGGCAGGTTGCTAACCTCTCCTCCTCAAAGGCCACTTCCAAGGATGCAACAGATGATGCAATTGATTCAGGCATGTTGTACTGGAAAGTTAAAGTTCAAAACCAATGGAAAGGCAAAAATAGACCCCAAAAAAACCAGTATGTGGTACGTAATGGTCTGCGATATGGTAGTAGTGCACACCAATCACTGTAAGTCAAGTGCAAACGCAAGTCCTATCCCACCGCTGAAAACCAATGTTAGAAATGGGATTTTTGGTAGGCTAGGGCGTGGGCCAAAGCCAGGCAAAAACCACCACTCTAGTCAGGATAAGGGAGTTACACGTCTAAAATAACCCCTGCTCACCCCCTTGGTAGCTTGGCACGAGCAGCCAGGCTTATATTAGAGGCAGTGTGTAAAGCATTTGCACATAACCAACAGTAATACAGTGTTCACACCACAAAATGACACCACACCAGTTTAGAAAAATATCCAATATTTTTATATAATTAAGACAAGACCAAAAACGATAAGAATCCACAATACTATACTTAAAAGTTCATAGTTCCAAAAATACGCGCTGATTAAAAAGAGTTCCTTGTGTGGATAGCTCCGTCCGGGCTACCACGGCATCATGAACAACAAATCCAACAGTTCTGGCTGGTCGCGGGGTCGCGGGCCAGCTACGGTGTCGGGAAGACCCGCAAACAGTACCTGTGAGAGATGCAGGGCGTTGAGGCCCTTGAAATCACTCGCGTTGCAGGTGGAGCTCCTCTCTGATGGAATCAGGAGCGCTGGCACCGGCAGACGTCGGGTGCTGCGGTGCGAAGCGCAGCGGTGCAGCGTGCGGTGCCCCCAGGTCGCGGTGCGAGCAGCGGCTCGGTGACGGTGTCAGATGGCGTCATCGGTGAGACCAAGGTCACGGTGCGAGATGAAGGCGGTGCTCGCAGGTCACGGTGCAAGCAGCGGCGTCGTTGTTGCTGAAGCGCTGTCGTCGGCTGACGAACTGGAGTCGATGGCAAGGCGTCGGTAGGCCAAGGTTGCGGTGCAGGAGGAGGGTGGTGCGTCGTGTGACTTACGAGCGGTGCCCTCGAACCACAGTGCAAGCAGCGGCGTCGATTTCGGCGGGAAGTGGCGGTGTCAGGAAGGCCAAGGCGTCCTCGTGAAGCAAGGCGGTGCGGAGTGCGGTGCCCACAGGTCGCGGTGCAAGCAGCGGCTCGGTGGTGGCGTCAACAGGCGTCGTCGGTGAGACCAGGGTTGTGGTGCGGCGTTGCAGCAGTGCCCTCTGCGGTGACAAAGGTTCGGCGTGAAGCAAGGCGGTGCGGAGTGCGGTGCCCACAGGTTGCAGTGCAAGCAGCGGCTCGGTGGCGGCATCAACAGGCGTCGTCGGTGCGACCAGGTTTGCGGTGCGGCATTGCGGCGGTGCCCTCTGCAGTGCCTTCAGGACACGGAGTCAGCAGTGGCGTCGTAGACGTCGTTGGGTTGGTGTTCTTCGGGTTGCAGCACAAAACACACAGTCCCCAGTGCTGCGGGTCGAAGAACTTGAAGTCTTTGCTGTTCCTGAGACTTCGTGAACAGGGGGCAAGCTCTACCTCAAGTCCTTGGAGAGACTCACAAATTAGGTTGCAGAAAGTCCAGTCCAGGCCTTTCACTGCCCAAGACAGAAGCAGCCACTGCAGGTCAGCCCAGCAAAGCACCCAGCAAAGCAGTCGTTCCTTTTCGCAGCTTCTCCGGCTCTTCTTCTTGGCAGTCTTCTTGTTCCAGATGAGTTCTAAAGTTCAGGGGTCTGGGACCCAGTATTTATGTCCAAACATCCTTTGATCTCTTAGGCAGAGAGGGCCTGTGCCCGGCCAGAACCAGTTCTGCCTTCTCTGGTGTGAATTCCTGGCAGGAGGTGGAGACGGCATTGTCAGAGGCAGACCAGGCCCTTTGAGGTGCAAGGAAATCTCCTCCCCCTTCCCCCATCGCAGCCCTTTCCTGACCTACCTAGACTATCTGGAGCCCCTCCAGCCCCCCAGCCTTCTTTCATCCAAAACCCAGACAGGCAATCCACATTCCAGCAGAGGCACACGGGATGACTGAGCAAGAAAATACCCACTTTCTAAAAGCTGTATTTTCAAACGCAGAATGTAAAAATCACCTTCACTAAAAGATGCATCTTTAGATTCTGAGTTCAGGCATACCAAATTTTATTTTCTTACCGAATTCCCTGGGCCAGTTATGTTTATAAGATGTTATAAACAAACCTCCCATTCTATCCTATGGGGAACTGGTAGCCTTGCAATAGTGAAAAACGAAATTGGCTGTAATTCACTATTAGGATATGCCACACACACCAGGGCATGTCCTACCTTTCACGTACATTGCACCCTGCCCACAGGGGTACCTTGGGCCTACCTGAGGGATGTCTGACATGTAAGAAAAGGGAAGGTTAGGGACCGGCCAGTGTGTGCACTGGCCTAGTCGACATGGCAATGGCAGGTCTGAGTTACCGTTTTCAGGGCTACTCACGGGGGTGGCACAACCAGTGCTGCAGGCCCCCGGGTAGCATTTGATTAACCGGCCATGGCACACGCAGTGTACTTTACTAGGGGCTAACAGGTAAATCAAATATCCAATCATGGAAACACCAATCCATAACACAATTTACACAGAGAGCATATGCACTTTAGCACTGATTAGCAGTGGTAACGTGCCCAGAGTCCTAAAACCAACACAAACAGGTCAGGGAAAAATAGGAGGAAAAAGCAAAAGTTTGGGGATAACCCTGCAAAAAGGGCCATTTCCAACAATCCCTCTCTGAAAGAGAAGTCCAAGTTGTAGCGATTAGCAATAAGCAAATTATGAATCAGGTTACAGCAGATGTTCTGGTTAAAATATGGTCAATAGAGAACAAACATCAGTTTAAATTATGTGATTCAAGTCCTGTGAACTTGCTTGGAAGAGATCTTCTTTGCAAGTTGAATTGCGTAATATATTGCACACCGGATGGTGTTGTGATTGAAACGCAAGATGAGGATTCAGTTGTTAAAATTAATTCAGAAGACACTACAGTTGAATTGTATCCAGTATTGGCTAAAGATGACCTACCTTAAGGTTTAAGACTTACTGTCAAGGAAGAGGTATTGGGATTACACTGCAAAGAAATTAGATTGGCTAAATAAGCAGAACCAGTGGGAAATTAAGGTCAGATCAGGTGCAATATTTCCTAGAACTAGACAGTACAGACTTATGAAAGAGGCAGAGAAAGGAATGAAGACAGTGATTGAAAAGATGGTTGAGCAGGGAATTCTTTGAGAAGTGCATGGCAGTCCTTGTAATTCTACAGAGATGGGAATCATAAAGCTGAATGGCAAATGGAGGATCGTACAAGACCTCAGAAAAATAAATAAAATTGTTGTTCTTTGTTGTTCGTTGGTACCGCATCTAGAAGTAATATATTCCAGATTTCATCCGAAGCAGAATGGTATACAGTCATTGAATTATGCCAAGCGTTCTACATGAATATTCGTAGTTCCTCATTGCATTTCAGTTTTTAAAACAAAGCTCTTGTGTGGTGTAGAATCCCTCAAGGGTACAGTGGGAGTCCTTCAATTTTCTCCTAGATACTGAAGAAAGATTTAGAGAGTTTAAGATTGCTGTGTAATTCAGTCCTGGTTCATGCATAGATGATTTGTTAATAACATTTAGGATGAAGGAAGATTGTAAATTGGATATAATTGCCTTGTCAAATTACCTACCTGAAAATCATAAAATCTCCTTGACTACCATTCAGCTATGTGAAAATTAGGTCATTTATCTCAGATACCATATTGAGAAGGGTGTGAGAAAAGTCTCTAGACAATGTGTTTCTTCAGTTCTGAAGTTGAACCCGCCGACCACCCAGAGAGAGGTTTGGATGCTTCTTGGAGTGGTTGGCTACTGTTGTCAGTGGATTCCAAATGTTTTCTTGATTGCAAAACCTTTTATAAGGTGGTCATTTGATGATGAGTGCCTTGTTACAATTAAGGAACTGAAAGAGAGTTTGTGTCATGCGCCTGCATTCGGTGTGCCTGATTACAATTTGATGTTTTTCCTATTTTGTCATGAGAAAGATGGAAGTACACTTTCAATCCCCACACAGAAACATGGAGGACTTATGCAGCCAGTGACATATAATTTGGGTTCTCAGGAAGGAGGAAGGACAGAGCTGAGTTAATATACAGTACGTTGTTTGTGTTCCAATTTAGTAAAGGAATCTAAAAGTTTTGAGTATGTGCATCCATATTTTATTATTTTCTCTCTTTTTTTCTTTTTTTTTTGTCAATTCAGTGGAATTCTGAATTGAAAATCGCAGATTCACAAAGACAGACAACACTTGTTTCGCCCCTTGCTTGGATTGCAGGCCTGGGGCTTTCTGAAGGCAATGGCAATAGATACGAGTGAGTCTCTGATGTGTAGGCTAAGGCTTAAATAAAATCTTATTTTACTGTGGTGGCCACATCCCTAAACAAAATCTGTGTTGCCACGGGACCGCCACCGAGCAATAATGTACATCGCGTTAGGATCTTGGAATACTCTGAATGCTAGTGATATCTTTACATTCCTGGGATATTGGTGCCCAACACGGCTCTTGCTTGGCGATGTGCAGCACTGCTTCAAATTTCAGACAAAGTTTGTGATGAAGATGAAAGCGATTGTGAGGTGGAGCATGATTCTATAGAAAAGAGCTAATTATGCACAAAACCAAGACCAGACATATAAGAAGTCGCATGGGAACTGGCAAATTTCATGTTATTTGTTGATGGATATTGTCTAAGACACAAATACACAGGATTGAAAGCTGCATATGCAGTTTGTTCTATTGCAGAAATGCTTGAGGCATCCTCCTTACCAAATGTGACATCAGCGCAGGTGACAGGTAGGCCTGGGTGTGAAATTCCACTCCGCTCGTGGAGTTTGCAGAGTTTCTCCCACTTCGCATAGAGCGCGGACTTCTGAAAAACTCTGCGGAGTGGAGTTTTTTCCTCGCTTGCGTTTGCCAGCATTAAGTTGGCTAGCACGAGCAAGGAAAATCTTACTCAGACCACCTCCCGGTGAGATTTCTCAACACGGGCGATTGTGAATGGTTGCTACTACTCGCACCAAGAACCCTTCCATTCGTGTTGAGGAAGCTGCTGCTCGGGTATAATATCTACTCAAGTGGCAGAAAGAAGCAGTGCCCTCTTGCACTGCGTGTGGTGCTGTTCGCACAGATTGATTGACAAACACCCAGCGCTAAAAGTCAGCATGAATGGCATGACGTAACGCACTCCACCGCTTGTGGAACTCCACGTAGCACGACTGAGTTTTCTGGTCACTTTGCGGAGTTCCACGTAGGTCATTGCAGATCTAGTTTCTAGGTCAGGGGGAGCCATCTAAATACTAAACTTAGGAGGCATTTTAGGGGAGTGGTAGGTAGGCCCAATGGGCACCTTACCTGGGGTGACAACACCCACTTTTATGCCACCTAGCCCTGATTGGAAGAGTCCCCTCATCTTCAAGATGGAGGGAACTGAAAAGTGTGCTTCACTTCACCTCCTCCACCTGAGGGCTGGAGATGGAAAGGTGGGCACACCTAGTCTTTCTGAGTTTTCCCAACGGTTTTCCCACCCAAAGTGAGGGTGTAAACCAGGGGCTGCCATCTGCTGCTAGCAGCAGAGGCTGGGGGGTCGTATTACAAAAGCGGCAGGCCTTTGAAGCTTCCCCTTCCAGCACTGGCCCATCCTGGGGGGGGAAGTGTGACACATCTGCCCGAGATGTGCATTGTTTCTGGTCCCAGAGAGTCAGTAGGTATTCAGGGGAGCACCTTTAAGGTGCCCTCTGAGTACGTTTTAATAAATTTCACGCTGGCATCAGTGTTGATTTATTATAAGGAGCTATTTGGTACCAAACGTTCCTGGGTTCAGTGAAGCCATCATGGTGCTGTGGAACTCGAGTTGTCAAGTTCCCAGCCCATGTACTCTCTATGGCTTCCTTGGCACTTACACTATTAAGGAATATACCCTAATACTCTAGGGGCATATCTGCTTATGCAGATATGCCCAGACCTGTGATATAGTGCACCCTGCCATAGGGCTGGTAAGGCCTGCCAGAAGGGTGACTTATCTATATCTTAGGCAGTGCTAGTTGGCATGGCACACTGGCAGTGTGCCATGTTGACTTTGTTGCTTTGTCTGCGCCAGGCCATGCATGCTGTAGTGGCAGTCTGCATGGCCTAGGTGAGGGGTCCGTAGGGAACCCTCTTCAGTCCCATGCCCTAGGTACCCAGGTACCATTTACTAGGGACTTACAGGGGGCTGGAAAGGCCAATTGGGGTAGAGTTTTAGGAAAACAACATTGGTAATGGGAACCTGGACAGCAGGGACACAGTACTCTACAGGCAAAGTTGCATCAAATTCTAGGCAAAAAGTGTGGGGGGGGTACTGCAACAGAACCCCATTTTCTCACAACGATGAAATAAATGAAGAAAATGATACAAAGAAAGTAAGACTAAGTATTGGGCAAGTTTTTTTAGATATTCTAGGAGCAATGAGTCCTTCAATGGGTATGGACCTGGAATGATGTGAAAATTAGACGATTAGACAATACACTTGTTTTAGATATAGGTCTTTTAGTAAATGTGGAAATAGTAGCAAGGAGTGCGATGCTTATGCAGAACCATCTCACCTTAGACATACTTTTGGGAAGGAAGGTGGAGTTTGTAAAGTAATTAAGGCAAGAAGGTGTTGTACCTATATTACAGATTTTAGTGGAGTGATTTATTCTTATATTACTAATATAAATAATGTGACACATGAGATCAGAATATTGTTGGAACAAGGACTATGGGAAAGTGTAAGATCTTGTATAAGAGAAATAGAGAGTAGCTTTAGCATGATAGGGGAATGGTTATGTAATAGTGGTGGTGGTGTATTTCAATCAATTCTAACACCTGTAATAATTGTGATGATTTGTGCAATTACTTTATTGCTTTCACTAAAAATGCTAAAGTATGTGGTTAGCAGATATCAAAATAGAATTAGAAGCTGTAATAAATCGAGAAAAAGGAAAAGGTCAATGGATGTGGAACTGGACGATTACAAGGATCAAGGGTATCAACAAAAAAAAACAATTGGAGGAAATGTACAGTTACCTAAGAAGGTGAAGGTTTCAACAAGTCAATGTACTAATGGTTGATTAATATAGTTATTAATGGGGCAAAGGGGATTATTAAAAAATAATCAGAGGGGAACGTTGTTAAAGATTCTTACAAAATGCAATTTTGGGTGATTAATTAATTTAAAAATTTGTCATTTTCAATGATGCATATGACCGTAATTGATGAAATAATGATGTCTCAATTAAAACAATTTAACTATCTTATATAGAAGTGTCATAAACAAAGTGGTATAGTCATGACACATTTTAACGTAGGACACCATTTAATCAAATGAATGCAGTTTTTGGTGTTTTGCTCATCTTGCTCCTGCTAATTCCCCCTCCCAATCAGCTACCCACTGCAAGTGTTCTCTCCCCACTTTTTCAGCGGAGCACAAAAGCACAATGACAACAAAGAAATTCAAAGTTAGAAAGCTTGTAGTGTGAATGAACCTTTCTATCATCTAGCGAAAGTATAATTTTGAAGGATTTCCGTTGGACGTTTCTGTGAAGGCAAGCAAAAGAATATGATGCTATGAGCAATATTAATACATTGTTTCATATTGGGTTGTACACCTCTTGAGTACAGTTGCTGAGTGAGCAAGCAGAAGATTTCTCTTACCTTAAGAGCTGGGTTAGTGTGAAGAACCTTTTGAAATTAAAAAATTGTGATTTATTAATGTGACCTAACCATGATCATGCCATGCTGAATTTGCAGTTTTATTAATTAACATTCATAAGATATGTATAAAAACCCCTGGTTTTGAGATATTGGGGGTGACTTTCAATTTTGCTCCCGAGATTTGTCCGATCATTCTGAGATTTTTAATTCCTAATAGAGTAATCTTTATGAGTGTGACACATAGAATGAGAGGGGTACTTTATTAATTCATTTAGGTTCTGCCATGATATATAGCTCTGTACTTCTGTAATACTGAGTCTTTCTGACGGAGATCTGCATACCTCTGTATTACTACGTTAATGATTCTGTAATAAACCCTGTAAAACTTAATTTTGATCTCGAATTCAGTTCTTGAGTGTTCCCAGTGTTAAAAAAGGTTTTACTCTACTAAATGTGTTTACTCTGCTAAGCTTGTATGATTGAAAGGAAGGGAGTTGCAGAGTTGAACTGCCAAGGGTGAAAATTGGGTTTCATGTGATACTGAGGTTCAGAAAATTACTGGTGTTCAACTCCCGCATATCCACTAGTTATTCCCAGGATTTTGGATTTCATCATAACATCCATCAGTATGTGGCTACGCCTCCTTCTGACGGTGTATGATAGCAGTTACGATAATATATGCATATCATTAAGGATCACACCAATGCCTCACCTGACTTACATAAAGAAATATGCCAAGCCATCTCCCAAAATTCAGGTAATATCAAACTTCTGATAATATGACATTTAGGGGCATATTTACAAGCCCCTATCACCACAGGAACGTCACTTTTAGTGACGTTCCTGTGGCGATATGTGCTTCGCATTATTTACAAGGCAGCGTTAAGCCACTTAATGTGGCTTAACGCTGCCTTGTAAATAAGGTCCACTTTCACGCTATCCTTAGAGTGAATTGGGTGTGCAATGGGTGTAACAGTGGGCATTCCACCGCAATAACCATTGATTTTGATGCTGCCCCCTATTTACACGGGTGGCGTAATGGGAGACAGCACCAAAACTAAGACCAGGGAAAATCTGGTCTTAAACAGGCGAAATGACGAGAAATGCTTTATTTCTCCTCGTTTTTGCTGTTTCCATGTGTGCTGCGTTGTGCAGCACACACAGAAACAGCAAAACGTCATTGATTGTTTATGTGCAGGAAGGTTTCCCTTCCTGCACATAAACAATCAATAAAAAATGACATTTTGCAACTTCTACGTGTGCTGCATTAAGCAGCACACATAGAAGTTACAGAACACCATTTAAAGATTGTTTATGTGCAGGAAGGGACACCTTCCTGCACATAAACAATCTTCACCTCAATGCAGACACCCTTGCACTATGGTGCAAGGGTGCCTGTGTTGGCGCTAGGCTGCTAAATTTAGCACCAGCGCAGGGGGAAACGCGGGGCTGCACCATATTGTTGTAAATATGGTGCAGCCCTGCATTTCAGAAGTGGTGGAGCGTGGCATTAAGCCAAGGAGCCTAACGCCATGCTCCGCCACTTCGTTGTAAATATGCCCCTTAGAGCCTTTGTGGCTCTATTTCCAAAAGCTTCAGCAATTTCATCCAAAAAGAAATATATAAGGGGGTTCCTATGAGATTACTGAAATGTCAATGATAATAATATATAAAGCGGGGAGGATCATATTTTTAGTTTCATTAATCCCAAGTCAAATAACAAAGCTAATCTGGCCCAATAAGTCAGACCTGGAACTCACTTTGTCAAAAGTCATTGATAATTATCTTAAAAAGCTTAAGGGATCCTCACCAGCCTTAACTTTTAAAAAGTAATAACCTCTTTCCACTAGTGATTTAAATTTCACCATGTAGGACACAGGAACTTGTCTAAACCAAAAATAGTGTTTACCATGACCCATCTCTTCCAAAATATTTTACTTTCTTTAGTATATGTTTTTAAGCAACTTGACAAAAATGCAGATCACAAAAGTCATTGGCATACTCCAGCACTTGTATCCCCTATCTTTGTAAAGAACAGCCCCCTACCACTACCCTGCTTTTGGTGGATGCCATTAAATGTCCAATTCCAAACAAATAGGGAGAAAAATAATTCCCATGATGTATTCCTTTTTCTATGAATCTATGGCTTGGATACATTTACAAATGTTATTTTGGCCTAATATAGCACATGAGCAAAATTATCCTGCTCCTGCCAAGTTCCACTTAGCTACCTAATTTAAGAGCATTTGGAAGACAGTCTAATCCCAGGTCAGTTTGTCAGTAGGATCACTTCTTTTTCATCTCCATCTTCCAACCCTAGAACTGCTTGCATGGCACGAAAACTAGCCTATTTTCATGTGGTCAGACTCTTGTATGTCCAGTAGTAAGGTGGATGGTCCCTACAACCGCTCCAATCTACCAGATACCAATGTGCCATAAGGTCTGCACTCCACGATGCAAGTAGCAGAGGGTAGCAAGCAAAGTATGAGCCAATGTAATTGGTAATGTATGAGTCAGGGTGGGAACACCCACACAACAACCATGGAAACGCCTTCCTGGTGAAGAGTAATGCAACACAGCAATTTGCGCTGTGTTACATTACTCAAGATTTATGAAGCCATGCAGAACCCTGCAAGGTGGCCTTGAGTGGCTTCATAAATCTAATTTTTCATTCATTTCGCTTTTGCACCATGGTGCATGGTGCAAGAGCGATGCAAAGGGGCTCATAAATATGCCCCTTGGTTTCCCTCACCTTGGAACCACCTGCTGAATTGCTGGGCTTCATTTTTGACAGTAAAATAACCAGTTCATCTCACATATCAAAACTGGCTAAGATGCTGCAGTTCAGCTCTTCAACTGGCTAAGATGCCGCAGTTCAGCTCTTCACACTAGTCTCAAACTTGCTATCCCTCCCTCTGACTTTAGAACTGGGATGTAAGCCCTAGTCTTGAAAATGACAATGCTCTGCTAGTTGGACTGCAGAAGTCAACTTAGCACCCTCCAAAGCCATACTTCATGCTGCAGTATGCCTCATCAAAGGTGCTCAAATATCGGAACCCATCACATTCATCCTGAGAAATGATTACTAGCATTCTCTGAGATCAGAAAATAATTGAAAATGGTGTAAATCACACCCAAAATACCTCATCTCGAATATTGCAAAATGTAATGGTACTCAATTTATTGACCTTTAAAATCCTTCAAGCTTTGCATGGATTCAGACTTGTGGCTGGCAGATCACTGCATATTGAAACAGCAAGCATTGAACTCATCAACCCAACCTGAGAATGGCAAATGAATGATGCAATATACAGTAACCACTAAGAGGGTGAAATATAATACAGTAGGATGACAAGAATGCACAGTACAATGTTAGCGAGTTAAGCATGAACATACAAAAGAGGGTGACCTGCAAAATATGAGACAGCGATCATTACTATGACAGGTGGCATGACTGGAATATACGAAACTAGGTGATTAAAAAAATGTTAAGCATGATGGTGACCAAGAAAGTATATGCATTGGTTCACCAGACAGCCTGAGGAAGATATCTGCTCCGTAGACATTTCAGTAAATATCTACTATTTACCCATGGTGTAGCAAATGTCTGACTCATCCAATTACACTAAAACACTGAATTTACATGAAAACTAGATTAACCCATAAAAGATATCTAGACAAGAAATCAATAACAATTCTATGAAGTATTGAACGATTGGAGATGGCAATACTTTTAGGCATTAGTCCCTTGCAAATAGTAGAGTTAGTCTTGAGGAAGAGTCATTTTCCCTGAGCTATTGGTGCTGTGAACCAAGTGTGGCAGGTGCCATGAGTGTCTAGCTGAGCGCCAGGAGAAACTGGACGATTAGCTTGTGGAAAACTGAATTGCTGCTGTGTGATGCTGTGTTTGTCTCTACAGCATGAGATAGAGAAGTCAGTGTAAGGCACTTACCTTCCTCACACTGGGTGGTGAAAGAGTTGGGTGGTGGAGTGCATCAGTGAGTAGAAGCTGCTGAGATATCCATTGTACCTAGCACATCAGGAGGTATGTACTAGGGACATATCAATTCTTGTTTCTTGTGAGACTTTGCCTGGATTTCCTGTGTGGGATGTGCTCAGAATCTGAATCTAGGAGGTTGATGAGAAGCGAGTTTAGCTGTCTGAACAGTCTCATTGGACAATAAGTTAGTGCTGAATAGTATGCAAAGCTTCTCCAATGAAGGCAGACACTCTCAGAGGTGCAAAGTATACCCAGATCAGGTTTAATGTAACTGGTTATATTGCAAGTATTAAAGCACCCTCATCTGTGCACAAACAAAAGCTTTATATACATTTGAAGGACAACCCCGTAGAGTTCTCCAATCTCTTTTTCAGTAGGTCTCTGTTTTCAAGCTATATGGAGAAGAAGCTGCAACCCTATTAGGAAATAGAACAAATCTGCAAAAGTTGCTAGAGTTTATTCTAAGAGTTCCATTATTGTATCAATGTTGTACTTCCATGTGTGAGATACTTTGCTGTTCGTTCACCCTGGGGTATGTGTTCCAACCGACACTGTGTTCTTGTCAGATTTATGGCTTCAGGTAAGGGAGGGTGAGTGCATTTACAAACTGACTGGGTTTTGACCAGGCACAGTTCACAATTGAAGTAACACAAGAAGGGAGTGAAGAGGTAATGCTCAAAAGAGCAGAAGAGGTGGATACGTCCTCCTCAAGTTATATTGACAAAAAACAAAGGGATCCACCCTTATGGGAAAGTATAGAAGTGTTCCTCCAGACTACGTGTGTCTCCTACAATGGTGGAAAGCACACAGCTTTGTTTAAATACCCCTCACCCACCAAAGGACCCTTGGTGGCATGCTTCATCATCGGGGTCTTCCCGCCACGCTGCGGGACGGGGCGTGCTGCGACCTACGACTACGTGGGAGCACTGGTTATGAAAAACAATACTATGTGTGGTGTAGGAGTGTGAGTGGAAGGGTCAGAAGTGAGTGAATGGTGAAAAATTAAAAAATACCTGGCTCCGTGGAAAAAATAAATTTTAATGTTCCTTTGAGCTGGTATTGTTAAAAGTGGGGAATGAGATGGAGATACTATGCTTTAATGAGCAGTGTCTCCTGTGTCGACATGTTTCAAAGCCCTCCCCTGGCTTCTCATCAGGACATAGTATTGTTTTTCATAATCAGTGCTCCCACATAGTCGTAGGTCGCAGCACGCCCCGTCCTGCAGCGGGCGGGAAGACCCCGATGATGAAGCATGCCACCAAGGGTCCTTTTGGTGGGTGAGGGGTATTTAAACAAAGCTGTGTGCTTTCCACCATTGTAGGAGACACACGTAGTCTGGAGGAACACTTCTATACTTTCACATAAGGGTGGATCCCTTTGTTTTTTGACAATATAACTTGAGGAGGACGTATCCACCTCTTCTGCTCTTTTGAGCATTACCTCTTCACTCCCTTCTTGTGTTACTTTGATATAACGACAGCGTGCAGCTGTGGGAGCGATCCAGTATTTCTGGCTATTAGGTATCGGAAATATTATCGATACTATAGGAAGTCATTGAACCCTTTAGAATCTCAGACACAATCATAACACACACTTCTATCACCTTTATTTTTCAAGTACCAGAGTCCCAATAATTTGACCATGGCTGAAGCAACCGGCCTCACTTTTTCAGAGGAAGAAGTGGATAGAATCCTGGCTTCCGTCAACCCCTTTGAGGGGTTAAATACCTCTGAACCCGGTCCAAATAATGGGGATTGGGATGAGTTGGCAACTTTGAGGAGAACTCAGATCAAGACAGCACTCCATGGTTTGCTGATGACAGAGTATCCCAGGGCGAATGCAGCACCACAGGGCCTAATCGTCCGCAATGAACCCTTCATATTCCAGTACGATAAGATGTTCAAGAAGGATTGGTCATTGATATCATGGCATTGTACCCGTGACTGGCTCATCCTTATCATCAAAACAGACACACGGTTGACCCAGGAACTCAAGATTCAGATCCAGGCTTTGGAAGTACAACTGAAGACTTACCAGGCCCCAAGCGTTCTCAAAAAACGCCTGGAAGAATTAAACCAGCAAATGAACGAATTTGAGATAACACTAAAACAAAGCAAATACAACAAGCTGAAGAAAGACACAGTGCGTTTCAGTCACGAAAAGGTATACCCATACATTCGTGATGACTACCTATCTAGGAACTCAAACCAAGATCAGAGCTCAGAAGGCGACGCATCGGACTCAGGGTCGAATAGTTCCAGTTCCAGCAGAGGGAGCGGCCCAAGATACCAACGAGGGGGTGGACAACACCAAAGACCCCTCAACAGAGGACGAAGAGGATGGGGGCACTATCAAGGGCCACCAGCATATCCGCCATATCCCTATGGCCCACCACCAATGGGAGGGGCCTACCCACACTGGTTACCCCCACCACAGGAGTATGACTATGACTATAACTATTATGGATCACCACCTTTTTTAGGGGCACGTCCTGGACCGCGAAGGGGTCGGAACCGGAGGGGCAGCAATGTCCACTGGTCAACCATAGAAGACGAGGCGTCACGCATCTCCACCAGGAGCATGACGGGCGCACTGCCCAACCAACCATCAACGAGCCGGAAGATAACTTAGTGGTCAACCTAACAGACCATGAATTGACACCAGCACAGAGGATTGTTCTAGAACGAGGTTTGGGTTTTGTTCCAACCAACAACCTGGACAGATTCAAACTCTGTGCCGAAATGAAGGAATTAATTCGAAAACTCAAGTTACGCGCTTTCTTTAAAGAAAAAGAACCATCTGAGGAAGAGAGAGAGGACACAGGACTACGAGTAAAATCCTCCTTCACCCCTCCTGATTCAACACTCCCTATCGAACTATTGACTTTTGAGAAAGCGGTGATGAAGGAAGTGGAGAACATCACCACTGTGAATAACCATACCTTCCATAACACAACCAAGAAAGAAAAAGAAGCAATACGACAACTCTCATCCAACAGTGACATCGTGATCAAGCCAGCAGACAAAGGCGGGGCAATGGTCATACAAACCGCCACTGCTTATGACAATGAATGCAGAAGACTGCTTGAAGACCGCAGGAACTATGAAGTTCTACGAGAAGACCCCACAGAATCCATCAGGATTCGGATAGCCTCCATGGTGGAAGAAGCGACAGCACACAACTGGATCTCCAAAAAGGAAGCTGGTTTCCTCACCAAAAAATCACCAAGGACTCCTTACTTCTACACCATTCCCAAGATCCACAAGGACCTTGTGCAACCTCCAGGCTGCCCCATAGTATCGGGCATTGATTCCATTCTAGAACCACTATCAAAGTTTGTGGACGCTTTCCTTCGCCCACTGGTCCAAAAAACTGATACATACCTGGAGGATTCAAAGGAAGTCCTACAGCTACTCCAAGGAATTGACTTTGACCCCAACAGACACCTCCTGATGGGACTGGATGTGGAGAGTTTGTATACCAGTCTCCCACATGATGAGACACTAACTATCATTGAGGAGGTACTCTTCACCACCGACTGGGGATACCACACACCACGTAACGTGGTTATGGAATGTGTGTTCCTGGCACTTACAAAAAACTTCTTTGCTTACGAGGATACCATCTACTTACAGAAGCACGGGACCAGCATGGGGAGCACATTTGCTCCCAGTTTAGCTGGCCTGTACGTCTACCACCTAGAAGTGAAGAAGATCCTACACCCCAGTAACCCGTTTGTCAACAACATAAAAACATGGAAACGTTACATAGACGATGTGTTGGTTATATGGGAAGGAGACATTACATCAACTGAAAACTTTAGGACCTGGCTGAACCAACAAAACATCTATCTGAAATTCACCAGCACAACCTCATGGACCAACTTGGTCTTTCTGGATTTGAATATCTACCTAGATGAGGGCACTTTAAAGACTACCACTCACTTTAAAGTTACAGCAAAGAACTGTCTGCTGTTATATAACAGCTTCCATCCCCGCCACCTTCGGAACAATCTCCCATACGGACAGTTCCTCTGCTTGCAGAGGAACTGTACGGAGATTACAGACTTCAAGAGGCAGGCTACTGATCTACAAGAGAAACTAAAGAAACGCAACTACCCTACACGAATCATTGACAGAGCCATGAAGAGGGCACGTAACAACAATAGGGAAGCACTGCTGGAACCGAGAGTACCTAAGGACCCAGAAGAGAGACCAATATGTGTCACTACTTACAATACCAACTCCAATCAAGTGACAAAAATTGTAAACAAACATTGGAGACTCCTGGCATGCGGAAACCTCAACCTTCCCAAACCGATGTTTGCACACAAAAAGGGAAGGAGCCTGAGGGACATGCTGGTCCACACAAGACCACAACATACCTTAGCAATTGAGGCAGAAAATACCCTCCTACCCCCAGTGAAGGGCCATTATCCTTGTGGTAATTGCAGCACTTGCCACCTGACGAAGAAAAGCAAAAGTATAAAATTCAGGAATGGTACGGAATGGGAGCAGAGGAGAATTACGAACTGCAACAGCAAGAATGCGGTTTATATCATCACTTGCCCATGCGGAATGGAATATGTCGGAATGACAACTAGACCTGTCAAGACACGCATAGAGGAGCACAGGAGCAACGTACGTTGCAAAAGAAGCTGTCAGGGACTGTCCGGGACTATGTCGGGAACACAGTCAGGGACTTGGGCAAGGACTGGGAACGGGGTAGAAAACGTACACAGAGAGAGGAGTACAGCGCTGCCCAGGATCACACAGGAAGTCAGAGGAGAAAAGGGATCCAAAGGGGAAGCCTGTACAAAGGAACAAGATGGCTAAGACTCAGAAAGGAAGGGCACTCACAAAGCAATTTAGCATTCAGACTAACTACACCCAGGACGGACGTGCAAGACATATATATAATACAACAATAAAGGGAATGTGGGGTAAAGCACTCAGGAGCTCCACACGGTAAGACTGAAGCTCAGTAAGTTCCTCACCCACAATTGCTGTTACAGATACTGACTGAAAATACCCCCATATAGGATATGTATGCAAAGGCAGGGTCTGTGGAGCTTATACCTATGGTGATGTTATAACAGTAACTCAAAGACAATACTCACAGTGAACAAGAAACACCACCTAGGTAGTCAGCTGTGCCCACGGATCCTGGCGATCAAACAGGAACACGCAAGGCAGTAACAGCAAAGGGGTAGAACTAAACACAAGCACAATAGACAAGGAGCTAGCAAGGAGGAGTGCTTAATGGGAAAGGAAGGAAATCACAGGGCACACTTGGCAGAAAGCAGGTAACAAACATACAAGGTAACAGAAGCAAGACAGCAGAATATAAAGACAGCAAACTAGAACTGGAACCAAGGAAATGGGAAGAAAGGCAGGGACTGGAAAAGGATATACAGAAGGGGAGGCTACAAGGGTATACTAGAATAGTGCAGGTTCAGGAATAAGGAATGCCAAGGCTCAGGAGTCAGGATAGCACTGCAGGCAGTGCTAGGTCAGGAGAAGGGAAACTGCTGCAGGTCAGGAACAAGGAATGCTAAGGCTCAGGAGTCAGGGTAGCACTGCAGGCAGTGCTAGGTCAGGAGAAGGGAAACTGCTGCAGGTCAGGAACAAGGAATGCTAAGGCTCAGGAGTCAGGGTAGCACTGCAGGCAGTGCTAGGTCAGGAGAAGGGAAACTGCTGCAGGTCAGGAACAAGGAATGCTAAGGCTCAGGAGTCAGGGTAGCACTGCAGGCAGTGCTAGTTCAAGGGAACAGGAAATAGCTACAGCTCAGGAAACAAGGAGTCAAGAGAGCACTACAAGCAGTGCAAATCAGGCACAAGAAATAGCTGAAGCCCAGGAACAGGAATAGCTATAACTCAGGAAACAAGGTAGCACTGCAGGCAGTGCTAATTCAGGTACAAGGAATAGCTATAGCTCAGGAACTCAGGAAACAAGGTAGCACTGCAGGCAGTGCTAATTCAGGCACAAGGAATAGCTATAGCTCAGGAACTCAGGAAACAAGGTAGCACTGCAGGCAGTGCTAATTCAGGCACAAGGAATAGCTATAGCTCAGGAACTCAGGAAACACTGGAAACAAGGATTGGCCTCACCGGTATACAGCTACAATGACCAACACTGGGCTGAAGGGAGCTGGGGCTTAAAAGAGCTCACATTAATCATATGCATCAGGTGTGAGCAGGCTAGCAGCAGCCAGCCACAGGTGAGCTGAATTCCTCCACCCATCCTTGACCTGCAGGGGTGGAGACGAAGCAGTGAGCAGGGAATTCTGGGTAATGGAGTTTCAGGCATGAGCAGGATGGCTTCCACAAAACCCGGCATGGATTGGGAATGGATGTCAATTCCCAAATAGTGTTGAAATGGCTGGAAGTCAGTATGTACATGAAGGGGAGGGTCTGGAAGCTTGTTAGAACACTGGGAAGCACCACAATTCGGCCCCCTGGTGGTGGACACGAGAATGCAGGGAGCGAGTCGTGGCAGTACACCCCCTCCAAAGACCGGCTCCCGGAATCTGGGACTGGATTCAATGCCTTTGCTCCTATGAAATAGGTCCATTTCCATCAGAGATGTAGTACAAGATACCAGAGGACTGTGGGAAAAATGTGATGGTCTGGAGGGTAGAATATTAGGCTGTAAATTAACAGGAGTATTGGAGGCAGAACCTGAAGCATCCAAAGCCAGTAACGGGGACTTAGAACCCCGAATCAAAGGTGTTTGAAGTCCAGATGATGGCAGTCTAGAGTAGCACTCTAGAAACGAAGGCAGATTGACTGTAGGGTCAAAAACAGATAATGGATTGGCAGGAGGCACAGAGGTCAAAGGCAAGGTGGCTGAAGTCAAAGGAGGTAACAGGAAGCAGACTTGAAGCTCTGGCCCTGGAGGAAAACATACAGAAGACTCACATGCAGGAGACGCTGGAAGCAGGTATGCAGGAGACCCAGGCCCTGGAGGCTGACATGTTGAGAGTTTTGTCTCTGCGGCTAGAAGTTCAATCTCTGAAAGTATATGTGCTGAGACCTTTGAAGGCTGGCTAGCTGGAAGCACAGGGTCAAAAAGTTGGCAAGATTGAGGCTCAAGGTCGAAAGGCAGGGAGCCTGGAAGCTCAGGTGCTGAAGCCAGGGAGCCTGGAAGCTCAGGTGCTGAAGGCAGGGAGCCTGGAAGCTCAGGTGCTGAAGGCAGGGAGCCTGGAAGCTCAGGTGCTGAAGGCAGGGAGCCTGGAAGTTCTGGCTCTGAAGTCAGACAGGCTGGAAGCTCTGGCTCGGAAGTCAGACAGGCTGGAAGCTCTGGCTCGGAAGTCAGACAGGCTGGAAGCTCTGGCTCGGAAGTCAGACAGGCTGGAAGCTCTGACTTAGTAGGCAGGTGAGCTGAGGGCTTGTGCTCTGAATGCAGGCAGTCCGGAGGCTCCAGTACTAATGGCAGGCAGGCTGCAGGCTCAGGTGGCAGCAGGCAGGCTGCAGGCTCGGGTTCAGATGGCAGCAGGCAGGCTGCAGACTCGGGCTCAGATGGCAGCAGGCAGGCTGCAGACTCGGGCTCAGATGGCAGCAGGCCGGCTGCAGACTCGGGCTCAGATGGCAGCAGGCCGGCTGAGGTCTCTGAAAGCAGCAGGCCGGCTGAGGTCTCTGGAGACTCTGCAAGAAGACAAGCTGATGGCAGAGAGGCACAAGGATGACAAACTTTAAATTCTGGGAATGGCGATAGCCCGTGAACAGTAGATTCCCTGTTGTCAATAGTGAAATCTTCACAGTTCCTTGGCTCATTAAAACACACTGAAGCGCTTTCTTCGGGATGGCTAAGAGTACTGCTTATCTTAGAGTCTCTGATGACCAGACTCCCTTTACCATTTGGCAGTTCCCATGTCTTAGTCAGAGGAAACAGGTAAGAGATCACTTGGTCTTTGGAAATTTTCTCATTTTCTTCTGCATTAGAAGGTGGTACAGGTGCATCAGAGCATACAATACTATCATTTCCTGACTTTTCAGTATGTGGTGTGCTTGAAGGCAAAACAGCAAAGAAGGGGTCAGGATTTTGTTTCTTCTCAGCGAGGAGGTTGACTTCCGTTGCAGTAGTTAAATCAAGAGCATAGTCTGAGTCACAGGACATTGTCACATCAGGGATTATGTTGGGCACTGGTTCAGGTTTTGTCTGTATGTCAATGGCCAGTGTATGTGATACCCCTGGGTGGAACTGACCTCACTACCAGGAAGAGAAAGCAAACAAGTATTTAGTGTCTTTCCTGGCATCTGGGGTTCCTTAGAAGTGGAGGGACACATCTCAGATGTAGTGCCTATACACAGTTTAGCACTAGAAGACAACACATCAGAGGAGGTAGAAATTTCAGAATTCAAACAATTACTTTCATTAACTGGACTGTGAGACAAGGTACTATGGTTTTTCTGAATGGAATCTGAGGGATCAGCCACTGTATTGTTCACACAATTGCTGGACCAGCTCTGAGGGGAACGCAAAAGAGAGCGCAAGGCTTCATTCTCCATTTCTAGGGAGGCTAACATAGAGGTGGAAAAGTGGTCTTGAATAGGGGTTTTAGATTCCCACTTGAACTCTGGGTTATAATTTTTTAACAGAGTCTGAAACATTTTATTCTCTCGTTGTAATTCAAGAACCTTAGATGTAATTATATCCTGTGAAGACTGCAGATCTTTCTCTAAAAGGATAGTGGTAGACTTGGCAACTTCACAAGAAGCAACATAGCTATACCTTGGATTTTGTTCAAAGTGGCTATTAGCCGCCTGTGTTCTAGTAGGTCTTTTCTCTCTTTTGTTAAACTGACTATGGTTTACTTTGAATGTGGTATTTAACAAGGTCCCTTTAGTATCAGGGACTGTGATCCTCACTGGGTCACGAGACTGAGGTATATCGTTTGTATGGAAAACAGAGGTTATATAATGAATCTGCTCTTTCTTTGTCTGTTGTGTGGTTAAACAACCGTTAACTGGTATCATTGAACTACTAGTTTGGTAAGGTGTCGATAAAAACTGTGTCTGGAAATTGTCTTCAAAGAAAACATTGTCTTGACAGGGGGTCTCTGAGTTACAAACTTCAGAAAAATTTCCCCTAATAGTACCACTCTCTAAATTACTATTTTGTCTTTCTGCTGCTAACAAGGTTTGCAGAAATTCGTTTTCATCCTGTAGATCACTGGCTGACATCAGGTGAGGATCAGGGTTACAGATGGAATGAAAATCTAACATAGAAGGATCAGCCAACCACAGGGAATAATATTCAGCACGTAAAAGTCTGTTTTGTTCCATGAATCGATCTCTAGAGTTTAAGGACTTTCTAATAGGGTGTACAGAACTTGCCTGCCTTGACAATGGATTTCTGCCAACATACGCAGACTTTCTGGATCTGTTGCTAAACATCTTGGCAAGAACTGACAGGGTAGGTTTAAAAAAAAAAAAAAGGTAGCTAACTGAACACAAAGAAACCTCACAAGTGACCCTGGAAATGTAGGTTGGTCATTCTGTCAGGGACTGTCCGGGACTATGTCGGGAACACAGTCAGGGACTTGGGCAAGGACTGGGAACGGGGTAGAAAACGTACACAGAGAGAGGAGTACAGCGCTGCCCAGGATCACACAGGAAGTCAGAGGAGAAAAGGGATCCAAAGGGGAAGCCTGTACAAAGGAACATGATGGCTAAGACTCAGAAAGGAAGGGCACTCACAAGGCAATTTAGCATTCAGACTAACTACACCCAGGACGGACGTGCAAGACATATATATAATACAACAATAAAGGGAATGTGGGGTAAAGCACTCAGGAACTCCACACGGTAAGACTGAAGCTCAGTAAGTTCCTCACCCACAATTGCTGTTACAGATACTGACTGAAAATACCCACATATAGGATATGTTTGCAAAGGCAGGGTCTGTGGAGCTTATACCTATGGTGATGTTATAACAGTAACTCAAAGACAATACTCACAGTGAACAAGAAACACCACCTAGGTAGTCAGCTGTGCCCACGGATCCTGGCGATCAAACAGGAACACGCAAGGCAGTAACAGCAAAGGGGTAGAACTAAACACAAGCACAATAGACAAGGAGCTAGCAAGGAGGAGTGCTTAACGGGAAAGGAAGGAAATCACAGGGCACACTTGGCAGAAAGCAGGTAACAAACATACAAGGTAACAGAAGCAAGACAGCAGAATAGAAAGACAGCAAACTAGAACTGGAACCAAGGAAATGGGAAGAAAGGCAGGGACTGGAAAAGGATATACAGAAGGGGAGGCTACAAGGGTATACTAGAATAGTGCAGGTTCAGGAATAAGGAATGCCAAGACTCAGGAGTCAGGATAGCACTGCAGGCAGTGCTAGGTCAGGAGAAGGGAAACTGCTGCAGGTCAGGAACAAGGAATGCTAAGGCTCAGGAGTCAGGGTAGCACTTCAGGCAGTGCTAGGTCAGGAGAAGGGAAACTGCTGCAGGTCAGGAACAAGGAATGCTAAGGCTCAGGAGTCGGGGTAGCACTGCAGGCAGTGCTAGTTCAAGGGAACAGGAAATAGCTACAGCTCAGGAAACAAGGAGTCAAGAGAGCACTGCAAGCAGTGCAAATCAGGCACAAGAAATAGCTGAAGCCCAGGAACAGGAATAGCTATAACTCAGGAAACAAGGTAGCACTGCAGGCAGTGCTAATTCAGGTACAAGGAATAGCTATAGCTCAGGAACTCAGGAAACAAGGTAGCACTGCAGGCAGTGCTAATTCAGGCACAAGGAATAGCTATAGCTCAGGAACTCAGGAAACAAGGTAGCACTGCAGGCAGTGCTAATTCAGGCACAAGGAATAGCTATAGCTCAGGAACTCAGGAAACACTGGAAACAAGGATTGGCCTCACCGGTATACAGCTACAATGACCAACACTGGGCTGAAGGGAGCTGGGGCTTAAAAGAGCTCACATTAATCATATGCATCAGGTGTGAGCAGGCTAGCAGCAGCCAGCCACAGGTGAGCTGAATTCCTCCACCCATCCTTGACCTGCAGGGGTGGAGACGAAGCAGTGAGCAGGGAATTCTGGGTAATGGAGTTTCAGGCATGAGCAGGATGGCTTCCACAAAACCCGGCATGGATTGGGAATGGATGTCAATTCCCAAATAGTGTTGAAATGGCTGGAAGTCAGTATGTACATGAAGGGGAGGGTCTGGAAGCTTGTTAGAACACTGGGAAGCACCACAATTCGGCCCCCTGGTGGTTGACACGAGAATGCAGGGAGCGAGTCGTGACAGAAGCACTACGAAAATGTCCACCAACTACTTGACAACCCAACACACAATGGAAGACCTACAGTGGACCATTATCGAACAACTGAACAGTGAACATGGTCTTCTCGAGAAGGAACAGCGGTGGATGTTCCGCTTGGGGACACACATTACAGGTCTGAACGACGACATCCCCTGCGGACAATTTAGCTGATTTGTATCTCCCCGTGACTTTTGTCACAATCTCTGGGAAGAAAAAACTACTGCAAATACACTGCATAGAAACTCTTGAAACGACTGGGCAGAACCCTTATGTTAGCCAACCTTCTATTAAACACTTGGGGCCAGCAGGAAAACACCCCTGAAATAATGTGGCCTGTACATTACCCTGTGGAATTTAATGTCCTGCCACACGTTTTTCCACTCCTATTCACTTTTGCCATCTTGAGCTCACCCTTATGTAGAGAGGTGTCATTACCACTATATGTCCTCTACATAAAAATCTTTTTGAAGCAACTGGGCAGAAACCCGGTTTTGTTAGTGTCCTTTTAGTTAGCGCACTAGTTTTATTCGCTCCTAGGGCTATACAACAGGCACCCTTTAGAACAGGAAGTGAGGAACAAACACCCTCGAGCAACAGGAAGTGAGGAACAAACACATTCAGCCGGAGGTGCCATTCTAGGTCACCATCTTGGATTTTCTGACGGTCTAGTGTTTGTACCAATTAGTGCAGTTTTTTGGTGGCAAAACTACCAATTATGCTCAGTATTTAAGGACACTGCCCACACTGGCTCAATGTTCCACGGAGCCGCGGCGAGGCAGTGTACTGTGTGTGACTATAGGTACCCCTTCCCTCCCGTTTTGAAGGCTCATGGGGCGTTATCTGGGCGATATAAGAGTACGTGAACAGCCTAAACTTTGGAGGCTTCTTTATCTGTCACTAAACTGTTTTTTGAAGGAGAGATATATTTAACAGATACTCTCAGTTATACTTATCATATGGATACGCACACCATGCGGTCCTTAGATATAGAGTGTGTGTTTTATGTTTTGTTTGTGTATGTTTTTGTATTGTCCCATCTCGCCGGCATAACACAGCACTGATTACCTATTATAACGGATAAAGATAAGAAAAATATATCACAGAAATATATCACTTTTCTTTACAGGTCAACACCACATATGGTGCAGTTTAGATGTGTTATGTTATTTTAACTCTGTTTTTATTCTTCCAGAACCCATTCAGCAATATACCTACTGGGGTATAGTATACTGTGCATGTTAAATTTATGTGCACCACTTAGTTAGGATTATATGTAAATACACTGGGGCATATTCTCAAGGACTTATCGCCGAGTTATCGGCACTTTAGCGCCGCATAAGTGGCGATAGATTTATCGCCCTATTCCCAAGCTGGTGCAAATTGCCGATATCGCCAGTTTACCAGCGATAGCTGCCACAAAAACATTGCCACAGATGAGTGCGACAACTAACGCTAATGATATGCAGAGTAGGCGTTCTCGTGCAAAAACACACGAAAACACCACTTCGCGATATTCACAACGACCAGCCAGATCTGCGATGCGAACCAAGAACAGGCGATAAGGCGCGTTAGCTGCAGGGATTTAACACCTGCCTTCTGCTGGTGCTAAGCAGATCGACTACCTGCAGTATAAAAGGGAGCCCAGCCCAGAGCCACATCTGAAGACCCACAGATGCCATGGAGCCAATGAACATGCAGCTCGGAGACCCAAGAGGGCCACAACACCCACCGCCACCACCCCCAGGACCAGCCCCCTTCCAGAACCCCCCCGGACTACCACTGAGGCAGCGTAGGACAAGACAGCGGACCTTCCGAAAACGGCATGGCCCCACAGCCACACAAGTGCAGAATGTGGGGAGAGGTGGGAACCAAGTATGTGTGAAGGAGGCAACTCACCCATGAAGAAGAATGTACATAATGCCAAGTGTGGCGGTGATGTGCTGGACAGACCACAGAATGCAGAGCACAGACATGTCCATGTGGACATATACTGCTGGGGTTTGTAGTGTTGTGGACAGTGGACGCAAACATGTTACCACAGGCAGTGGGGAAGACCTCGGTCATGTAGCTGTGCCGTCCCCCCTGTATGCGTAAGCGCAGTGGGCTGGGCCGGCGTACGCCACTCCAGCGTAGGAGTGCGGATAAAAAGGCCGGGGCTCTGGGCGTGGTTCTCTTCCATGATGGGCAACGCGTCTGCCAGGGCGGCGCACCGCACCCTGCCACGAGTCCGCTGCCGTGACCTCCAGACTCGGCGACACAGGCCCCCAGCGCATCCAGTGGCACAGCAACACGGAGTCATGTGTGTGCCAGATACTGCCTCAGTCCTACACTGCGGTCAGCAGGTCCCACAATTCAAATCGTGCCACATCTCTGTTAATGGAGGAAACCACTAGTCAACAGACATTGCTCCCAGTGCGGCCCGCCCGGACGACGCATCATCGCTGGCTGTGCACCTGCTGAGCGCTCCAGGTGCCACTGACCCTGTGCAACACAAGTCGACGCCACGTGGCAATATTGAGGCAGAATTCAGTAGGCCAAAAAAACATTGCTCCCAGTGCGTCCCGCCCGGACGACTCATCATCGTTGGCTGTGCACCTGCTGAGCGCTCCAGGTGCCACTGACCCTGTGCAACACAAGTCGACGCCACGTGCCAATAATAGCTGCAGGATATTCTGAGACCAGGCACACAAAAAAAAGAGACAGAAATGAAACACAATGAATGCAATAAAATGCTTTGTAGTCAGCGAAGGGAAAACATATTTGTTACTGCCAGCCATTGAATGAGAAACAGTGTATCTGTTTGGATCCAGTAAACATGAAGATGTTCTGGAGATAATCCCAGAAAACCCAGCAACAGCAGATAGCAAAAGATGAATGAATGTGAATGTGTGGGCATATTTACAAGGGGATTGCTCCACCGAAACGTCACTTTTACAGACGTTCCGGTGGTGCATTGCCCTGCACCATATTTACAAAACGGCGTTAGGCCACTTTTTCAGACTTAACGCCGCTTTGTGAATATGGTAAGCTTTTACGCAGGAATCTGCATGAAGGGGACATGCACTGGGTTGTGCTGTGGGCGTTCCACTGCAACACCCATTGCTTTTTGATGCTGCCCCAGATTTGCAAGGATCTGTAAATCTGAGTCAGCGCTAAACACTAACACCATGCAATAGCAGGCGTTAGAATGGCGCAACGAGGAGAAACACTTTTATATCCCCTAGTTTTTGCTTTTTCTATGTGTGCTGCATTGTGCAGCACATATAGAAAGAGCAAAACGCCCTTAATGATTCTTTATGTGCAGGAAGGTATCCCTTTATATATATATATATATTCAGTGAAAAAAACAAAGGTTTCAGGGATATTCTAGTTAGGCTGATATTTCACTCGTACAAAACCAGAGAAATTCAGCAGTTATAGTTAGCTGAGCTAACTATAACTCGCTCCTCTGCAATGTACTGCTTATGACCTCACATATTACACCACTCAAGACATGGTCAGTGACTTCACTCAGGCCCCCCGCACTACATTAAAGTAGCCCCGTCAAGGTGGCAGTCCGCAGGGCTGCGTCGGGGGGCTATAGCCTCCACCCATCTTATTTAAATATAGCCCCGGGGAGGTGGCAGTCCCCAGGGCTGTGGAGGGTAACGTGGCCCCCGGCATTTCAGTGATTCAGCCCTGGGGAGGTCGTGGTCCCTGGGCCTGCAGGGGGCCCAGTGGCGGGGCCCCATCATTATTTTTTATTTGTCCACCCGGGGGCTTAATAAAATGAAGCGCGGCAACCTGCGCTTCATTTTCTTAAAAAGTTTCAGCAGGACTCACGGATCCAATGCGACTCCCACCGAAATATTTTTAACAGGCCTAGGGGTCAGGGTGTTTCTACCCTGCCCCCTTTTCTTTTTTTTTAATGTTTTTGCTTGTGACTCAGTTCAACCGAGTCACAAGATGGCTGCCAACGCTTGCTGGTTTGAAGTGTTGGCCGCCAATTAGATCTCAAACACGAGATCGGGAGGGTTTGCGGATCCACCGAGGCCACAGTTGTATATCTGAGAATTTTTTTAATTTCTGAGGAACTACTGAAAGGATTTACACCATTTAACAAAAAGAGTGCTTTCTGGACCAAGAGCTACCTTTTTGCCAAATTTGGTGTAGTTCCGTTCAGCAGTTCTAGCTGTAGCCATGTCTAAAGTTAACTATGGAAATTAACATGTAGAAAAAGTGATTAGGGATTCCCCTTTTCTTAGCTCCCAGGGGCAATAACTAATAAAGATGCGGGGCCCGCACGGCCCCAAAGCCCCGGGGTCCGCCAGCTCCCCGGGGCTATTTTTAATTAAAATGCCTGGGGGACTCCAGCCCCCCCTCGCAGCCCCAGGGACCGCCACCTCCCCGGGGCAAATTATCTGAAGTGCTGGGGGCCACACGGCGCCCCTGCAGCCCCGTGGACCACCAACTACCCGGGGCTATATTTCAAAATAAAGTGTGTGGGGGCCAACTTACCCTCCCGTTACCTCCAGTAGGTCCCACACACACAGCAGGACTGCTGAGAAGTTTTCAGAGGCCACGCCCCCTTTCTCCACCACTCTGCAAATGTGCCTCCAGGCGCACTACTAGTTGGGGGATAAATTCCCCCTTGGACCTTGGGGGCCGAGAAGCCCTCCTGGTACATCCTGTAAGCCCTACACAGCGGAATTCCTGAGAGCTGGTCGGAGGCCCATCCCCCTTTCTACACCACTTTGCAAACGCGACTGCTAGTTAAAAAAACCATAGAAATTCACTAAAAAATACAAAGGGTACAGGGACGTTATAGTTAAAACTCAGCATTTAAAAAAGCTTAGAAATTCACTGAAAAAACCAAAGGTTTCAGGAACGTTATAGTTAGGCTAACATTTCACTCGTACAAAACCAGAGAAATTCAGCTGTTATAGTTACCTGAGTTAACTGTAACTTGTGCCCCCGCAATGCACTGCTTATGACCTCACATATTACATCGCTCATGACATGGTCAGTGACATCACTGATGACATCACTGATGACATCTTAAATGACATCACTGATGACATCATCCACAGAATCTCGGATGCACCCCCATAAAACCTTTCATACACCCACTTCAACTTTCATACTACCATTCTCAAAACCATTGACACACTCATTCCAGTACTTACATACCCACTCACTGATTCATAGGTCTACACACACATCCACTTACTCACCCATAGAGCCACTTATACACCCACTCACTCACTAATACAACCACTTATATATCCACTCATACAGCCATACAGCTACTCACACACAGTCAGTGACTCATAGAGCTACTCACACACCTACTAAGTCACCAATAGAGTCAATCACACAGCCATTTATTCACCTATACCTTTATACACACACTCATTTATTCATACAGATACTAACACATACTCACTTACCTATACAGTCACTGACACAAGCACACACTCACCCATACGGCCACTCTTGCAATCACTCAGTCGCACATATAGTCACTTATACTCCAACACTCAGCTATACTGCCTTTCACATATGCAGTTACTCACCCATATATCACTGGACATCCCTTCACTCATCGACACAGCCCCACACACACGCACTCACTAGCACATACAGCCACTGACTCTACCACTCGCTCATCTCCCACCCACACACTCAGACCCCCATAGAGGTACTCAGACAATCAATCACTCACCCATACAGAAACTCACATACCCACTCACACACCCATGCAGACACTTAGACACCAACTGACAGATACAGACATTCACACAAGTCACTCACCCATATATTCACTGAGACACTTAATTATTCACTAATACAGTTACTCATGCACTCACTGGATCATCCAGTCAGGCACTCATACACCAACTGATTCACCAATACACCTTGGTATGGATATTTAGCACTCAAAAACATTTTAGAAACACTCCTAGTCACCGTATGATGTCATCAGTGTTGTCATTTGAGATGTCATGAGTGATGTCTCTGACCATGTCATGAGTGATGTAATATGTGAGGTCATAAGCAGTGTATTGCGGGGGTGCGGGTTATATTTAACTCAAGTAACTATAATGTCTGAATTTCTCTGGTATTGTACGAGTGAAATGTCAGCCTAACTATAACGTTCCTGAAACCTTTGGTTTTTTCAGTGAAAAAAAAATATATATATATATATCTCACAAACTCTCTCCTCTTTGGAAAGACACAGCCGCACTCTCAACCACAAACTCTCTCCTCTTTGGAAAGACACAGCCGCACTCTCAACATATATATATATATATATATATATATATATATATATATATATATATATATATATATTGCTAGTGGACTCCAATAAAGCGATCACTCAGGGGATTTGTAATATCACCAGTTGGTTTATTATTCAGTAACGCGTTTCGCCTGACCACGCAGGCTTGCTCACACACCGAAATGTTTGGACTGACAGTCCTACATAGTTTATAGAAAGCAAAAAGGGACTCTTCGTAATCTGAGTTCCATGGCATCCATATTGAAATGGTAAATTACATAGCAAAAGAATACAATTTTGTTCTATAAGTTTGTATAAATCAGTTACATTCACTGATCACGTGTTCATGTTTAAGTAGCAAGTTTAGTACATTTTGTAAGCATTTGCCAGCACTGTTAAGTAATTCCTATACTTTAGACAGTTGTTATCTAAATCATAAAGAGATTCAGCATCCATGTTGGAATGATCAAGCTTAGTGTAAATACAATATGACAACATTTCACAGACTTTGTACGTATATACTGTGTCTGAAATCGCAGACACGGACATAAATGCACATGTAGGGTCTAGCGCCTGTGACTGCGTTTTGCTTCTGGCTTCTTACCCTGGGTGGGCTATATATCTTTCAGTTCTGTGTGCCTGATCCCATTCTACTCAGCATAGTGCCTTAAGAATTTTGTCTATATTTTTCTACATTCTATGTAGAATATATACTGTTGCTCACATCATTAGTCAACACTGTCAATTACATCTGCTATTATAATTTATGTTCTGGTACTGTCCAGTCCTAAGCCATCAGCTTGGTATCATAATATCACCCCCTTATGTGTATATATAACATGGTGCTTTTTACCCCCCTCCACCAATTGTAAACAAATTAGATATTTGCGAGAATCTATATGAATTGAAGAAAATAAATTCTCTTATCTGTCATGTGCAGTCTCTCATCACTTTTAGTTGTGATTCCCGAAGAAAAGGGTAGGGGGAGCGTTCGACGTGTCCACTGCTGGAGTCGGCCCCTTCCTTTCCTCCTGTTGTATAAAAAAAAAATCACAAGTTATTTTCGTGATTGGGGTTAAAAACAAGTTCTAGTATTCTTTGAAGCAAACAGACATTAAACATACAGACATTTCATGATGGGCTTTTTAAAAAAAATAGACTTTTTACAAAAACACCCAGGCGCATCTAAGCGTGCAGAGAAGGGTTCAAAATGGATAGTGTTTGTTGTTTTTACAACTACAGATAAGGATGTCTATTAATCACGTAGGTGGATGTTCAGTTCCTCGTCCTGGTTGTGCCCTCCCGGTGTTTTGGTCTGTAAGTTAATGATGTGCCAGGACTCCCTTTGCCTGAGGTGGAGTGTCCTATTCCCACCCCTTTTGTTCCGTTCAATTTGTTCAATTGCAAAGTAAGTTAGCAACGAACTGTTGGACAAATGATACTCTGCAAAGTGCCTGGCCACTGGGTACTGAGGGTCCTTGTTGTTAATGGCCCTCATGTGTTCCAACACTCTCTTCTTAACTGCTAAAGTGGTACTACCCACATACCGGAGGTTACAGGGACATTCCAAGATGTAAATGGCAAAAGTAGATCCACAGGTAAGAAATTGGTTAATTGTTTTTTCCCCTGTTGGAGTATAGTACTGTTTACGCATGCGGCTGTTGCGGCATGCCTTGCAGTGTCCACAGGGGAAGAAGCCCTTCAAGTTCAAACTGGTGTCATGACGTTTGTTTGTTATGTCACCTTTGAGTAGGATGTCTTTGAGATTTTTTCCTTTCCTATATGTGATACGAGGGCGTGCAGGCAGAGTGTCTGTAAGAGTGGGCTCGCTAGCTAGGATATTCCAATTTCGATTGAGAATCCTAGAGACTCCCTTGGATTCTGAGTTGAATGTGAGGATGACTCTTACATCATGCTCATCAGCTGTGTCAGGTTTGTCTTGTAGTGTTTGTTCCCTAGTGATCTTGCTTACTTTGTCTTTAGCTCTCTCTAACACCCACCTCGGATAACTTCTTTCCTTGAATCTTTCCATCATGTTTTCCTGTTCTCTGATGAAGTCTTCCTGATTACTACAGTTCCTCCTTGCTCTCAGCAGTTCCCTGAAGGGAATGCTCCACTTCAGTGTCTCCGCGTGACTGCTGAGGGCATGCAGGAGACTGTTACCTGCAGTTGTTTTGCAGTGGAGTTTGGTCTTTATGGCGTTGTTCTGGATTTCCACTACTACATCTAGGAATTCTACAGATTCTCTGCTTATTGTGTGAGTTAGTTTAAGATTAAAGTAATTGGTGTTAAGTTTCTCAATGAAGCTTATGGCACTCTCTTCGCTCCCTTTCCATACAATGAACAAGTCATCTATATATCTTAGCCATTTTATGACTTTGTTTTCTGTGTTTTCTGTTTCCAGCTTTTTGAGGATTTCCTCTTCCCAGACTCCTAGGAAGAGGTTCACAAAACTAGGGGCGAAACAAGTCCCCAATGTCGGTGCCGAGGACTTGCTTGTACAGTGTGCCATTGAATAGAAAAATGTTGTTAAACAGACAAAACTTAATCATTTCCAACAGCATAGTTGTGTGTTCTACAAAACAGATTCTTCTTTTTTTAAGAAAGTGATTACAACATTGAATGCCTAAAGTGTGGTCAATGATCGAGTAAAGGGAGTTGACATCCATGGTGATCAGTAAGAAGTCTTCCTCCCAGATAGTTTTTTCAATCTTTCCCAGAAAGTCTTTAGTGTCTTTGGTGTAAGATGGCAGTGTCATTACGTACTCACGTAGGAAGTATTCCACATACTTGGATATGTGTTCCGAAACACATCCTATTGATGACACAATAGGTCTTCCTGGTGGTATAATGGGATTCTTGTGTACTTTGGGCAGTAGATAAAAGTTGGGGAGTTTGGGATAATCGCATTTTAGGTAACAATATTCCTCCCACTGTAAAATGCCTTTGTATTTCCAGCTACTCAGCATATTCCAGATTTCAACAATGCTATTGTTGTACTCCTGCATGTTGGTCTCTACATAGAATTAAG
The DNA here is from genome assembly GCA_963921515.1 of Calotriton arnoldi. Taxonomy (NCBI): domain Eukaryota; kingdom Metazoa; phylum Chordata; class Amphibia; order Caudata; family Salamandridae; genus Calotriton; species Calotriton arnoldi. The sequence continues at coordinate 2,581,165 of CAWUFW010001603.1, read as the reverse complement.
CATCTCCTAGTTGTCTCAATGCTTCCTCTATGTTCATGCTTCTATCCCATAGTACAATGTTCCCCCTTTATCTGCTGGGCGGATAACCATGGGCCCGATTCACAGAACTAACTTAAGACAAAATCCTAAACTTACTACCATTTTGGTATTCACAGAAGGCACTTACTCATTTTGGTATTCACAGTTAGGATTTTTCTCAGTTTAGGAGTAGTAAACTTTACTACACCTAAACTGAGAAAAATCCTAACTTTAAGACTTTCGGTATTCACAGAAGGCATTTAGGAGTCCTAAAGTTAGGAGTCCTAACTTTACTACTCCTAAACTGAGAAAAATCCTAACTTTAAGACTTTCGGTATTCACAGAAGGCATTTAGGAGTCCTAAAGTTAGGACTCCTAACTTCTGTGAATACCGAAATGAGTAAGTGCCTTCTGTGAATACCAAAATGAGTAAGTGCCTTCTGTGAATACCAAAATGGTAGTAAGTTTAGGATTTTGTCTTAAGTTAGTTCTGTGAATCGGGCCCCATGTTTATAGATAAACAACAGGAGAGAGAGGGAAGGAAAAATGGAGCCACTCTTGGTCCCCCTGAACAATATCAATTCAACAACAAAAGAGTGCAACCAACAAACGAAGAGCCGGCAAAAGAAATCACTCTTGTTTTGATAAAAGAACCCTCACTCACCAACCTAGTTGGTGACATGCTTCATCATCGGGTTCCCACCAGAGAGGCTGAGTGCCTCTCCGGTGTGCTACGACGCCTGACTACAGCGGAGCAGGTTTTTTGGTCTATGGCGTGAGTGCAATACGTGAGTGAAAAAAGTGATTAAAAATTCCTTCATTTTATTCCCAAAAATTTTTAATGGTGGAAAAACTAGGCACGGGTAAAAACAAGTGCGTTGGATGTTTTAATGGCTGGTTAAATTGACCAGGTACATCCTAATATGAAAAGAAGAATTGGTCAACATGTTTCTGCTTCAAATTGCTCTTAGCGAAGCATTCATCAGGACCAGCGCACCACGGCGGTATGCGCACGCTAAGGCGCACCCTAACCTGTGGTGGGAAAAAACCGAATGGACTCACGGTTGTTGTTGAGCCTTCAGGATTTCTGAAAGCCGCAAGTATCTGTGGAAATAAAGAGACATACAGATAGACAGAACAAGTCACATGGCACATAATACATGATAGCTTGAGTGCATTGGGAAAGTTCATAAGTGACCAAACTCAGGAATGCCATCAGAAGCACCGGAATAGCATGACGTGATAGTACTAAATATTCATATATCACTGTCACTGATACAGCACTATAGTTTACTAACGATAAAACCAGGTGCTGTATTTTGAAGAGCACTAAACAGCGGCATGAGTTTGGTCACTTATGAACATTCCCAAAGCACTCAAAGGCTCAACAATGCACTGTTGATGACATCACATATTACATCATTCATGACATGGTCAGTGACATCACTGTGAAATTACTGATGACATCACTTATGACATCTCAAATGACATCACTGATGACATCACTTTTACATATATATATATATATATATATATATTCACTGAAAAAACCATAGGTTTCAGACACGTTATAGTTAGAAATTAGCATTTAAAAAACCTTTGAAATTCACTGAAAAAACCATAGGTTTTAGGGACAGTTATAGTTAGTTGGACATTGCACTCGTACAAAACCCGTGAAATTCCCCCGTTATAGTTAGTTCAGCTAACTATAACTCGCGCTCCGCAATGCACTGCTGATGACGTCACATATTACATCACTCATGACATGGTCAGTGACATCACTGATGACATCACTGATGACATCTCAAATGACATCACTGATGACATCACTGATGACATCATCCAGTGACTGTGTGTTTCTGTAAAATTTAACTATGTTTAATATATATAGGGAAAGGCGTATTGAAGAATGAGTGGGTGTATAAGCGTCTGAATGGATGATTTAGTAGGTGCGTGACTGAGTCTATAAGTGAGTGATTAAACGTATCTTACTGGATGCATGGGTGAGTGACTAAACTGTGTGAATGTCTGTATCCGTCTGTCTGTTGTTGTGTAAGCAGCTGCATGGGTTTCTGACTAGCTAAATGAGTGTCTATATGGGTTATGGATTGGTTCTCTGAGTATCTGTATGGGTGCCTCAGTGTTTGTGTGGGTGGGGTGTGTGTGACTCTGTGCATAGATGTGTGAGTGGGTGATTCACTGGGTGCATGGTTTCAAGAGTGCGTCTGTGATGGACTGTATGGGTGGGTGAGTGTGTGTATGGGTGTGTTAGTGATTGAATGTATATCTCAGTGGTACATGTGTGAGTAACTATATATGTGAAAGGCAGTATATATGTGTGTTGGAGTATATAAATGGCTATAAGTGAGAGTGTGTGATTGTGAGAGTGGCTGTATGGATGCGTGTGTGCTTGTATCAGTTATTGTATAAGAGCGTAAGAATGTGCTAGTATTTGTATGAGTAAGTGAGCTGGTGTGTGTATAACTCTATAGGTGAGTAAATGGGTGTGTGATTAATTTTTGCTTGACTGACTAGGTGTGTGAGTACCTCTATGGATGAGTGGCGGTGTGTCAGTGTTTATATAGGTGTATGAGTGCATATGATAGTCCTGTACTGAGTGACTGTAAGTATGAGTGACTGTACGGGTGAGTGAGTGGATGTGTGTGTAGACCTAAGAATCAGTGAGTTGGTATGTAGTTTTTGGTATTGAAGTGTCTATGGTTTTGAGAATGGCAGTCTGTAATTTAGAGTGGGTGTATCAAAAGTTATATTAGGGTGTGAGAAGATGCATGAAATTATCACATGGATGATGTCATCAGTGATGTCATTTGAGATGTCATCAGTGATGTCATCAGTGATGTCACTGACCATGTCATGAGTGATGTAATATGTGACGTCATCAGCAGTGCATTGCGGGGCGCGAGTTATAGTTAGCTGAACTAACTATAACGGGGGAATTTCACGGGTTTTGTACGAGTGCAATGTCCAACTAACTATAACTGTCCCTAAAACCTATGGTTTTTTCAGTGAATTTCAAAGGTTTTTTAAATGCTAATTTCTAACTATAACGTGTCTGAAACCTATGGTTTTTTCAGTGAATTTCAAAGGTTTTTAAAATGCTAATTTGTAACTATAACGTGCCTGAAACCTACGGTTTTTTCAGTGAATTTCAAAGGTTTTTAAATGACAATTTTTAAATGTATTAATTTTTATATTAATTTTTTCATACTGATTTACTACATTTTTAGAAACAATTTCTTTTACATATTTTATTTTTAAATTACATTGTAATTACATTATACATTACATTACAAAAAATACTTTCTCAGAATGAATTACTTTAGTTTAAATACTTTGCACATAGGCAATAGACTTTTAAGTACAGTAGTTACAGTTGTTGCAATGGGCAACACATTTTCAAACACAATGCAACATTCAGCTCAATGTGAATTTCTAGTTAAATGCAATTAGTTACTTTATGGATTACTTTTCTAACCACAGGACTGGATCCTAGATTCAGTCCTGGTACATCTCCTGTAAACAGTTGAGTAAAAGCGTTTTGGTTACAGTCGTGATTTTTAAGGAATATTATTGTATTTTAAAAGTTGACACTTAGAAACTTTTTCTCATAGAATCACCAATGTTATCCTATGGAAGGAAATTCACTTAGCAGGTAAAAACTGTTATCGTTACTTTTTCTTACTCAGTGTTGGATCCTGGATCCAGCACTGGTGCATCTCCTGTAAACAGTTGAAAGAATGCGTTTAAGTCATACAGGCGATTTTTAAGGAATATTTGTAGTTTGTGAAAATCGACACTTTGAAACTTTTCTGCTGAAAACCAGACAATGGATTCCTATGGAAGAAAATATAAGTTACTGGTAAGTACGGTTAAAATTACTTTTCAGGACCAGTACTGGGCTGAAAGATACAGCACTGAGGTATCTCCTTATAACAGGTGAGTAAATCGAAATTCGTAGTTCGGCTGATTTTAGAAGAATATTTTAAAGTTCCAAAACTCCACACTTAGAAGAATTTCCAAGTGAAACCAGTCAATGTTAGCCTATGAAGGAAATTCAAGTTACCGGTAAGTACGGTTAAAATTACTTTTGAGGATCAGTACTGGGCTGAAAGATGCAGCACTGAGGTCTCTCCTGATAACAGGTGAGTAAATCGGAATTCGTATTTCGGCTGATTTTAGAGGAATATTTTAAAGTTCCAAAACTCCACACTTAGAAGAATTTCCAAGTGAAACCAGTCAATGTTAGCCTATGAAGGAAATTCAAGTTACCGGTAAGTACGGTTAAAATTACTTTTGAGGATCAGTACTGGGCTGAAAGATGCAGCACTGAGGTCTCTCCTGATAACAGGTGAGTAAATCGGAATTCGTATTTCGGCTGATTTTAGAGGAATATTTTAAAGTTCCAAAACTCCACACTTAGAAGAATTTCCAAGTGAAACCAGTCAATGTTAGCCTATGTAAGGAAATTCAAGTTACTGGTAAGTACGGTTAAAATTACTTTTCAGGACCAGTACTGGGCTGAAAGATGCAGCACTGAGGTCTCTCCTGATAACAGGTGAGTAAATCTGAATTCGGATTTCGGCTGATTTTAGAGGAATATTTGTATGTTTCAAAAATCAACACTTAGAAACTTTTTCAGCAAAAAGCAGTCAATGATATCATATGGAAGGAAATTCAAGTTACTGGTAAGTACGGTTAAAATTACTTTTGAGGATCAGTACTGGGCTGAAAGATGCAGCACTAAAGTCTCTCCTGATAACAGGTGAGTAAATCGGAATTCGTATTTCGGCTGATTTTAGAGGAATATTTTAAAATTCCAAAACTCCACACTTAGAAGAATTTCCAAGTGAAACCAGTCAATGTTAGCCTATGAAGGAAATTCAAGTTACCGGTAAGTACGGTTAAAATTACTTTTGAGGATCAGTACTGGGCTGAAAGATGCAGCACTGAGGTCTCTCCTGATAACAGGTGAGTAAATCGGAATTCGGATTTCGGCTGATTTTAGAGGAATATTTGCACAATGGTGAAGGGAGGGGCGGGGCCTGAGGTGACATCTGTGCAAACGCGCCCCGTGGTGCGTTTTAAGTTGGGGGATTAAGTCCCCTTGAATCATGAGGGTCCCTACGGGCCAACTAACCCACCAGGAACCTCCAGTATGCGCCAGGGGCTGCGTTGCAGAGACATGTACAGAGGCCACACCCCTTTTACACCTCTCTGCAACGCAGCTCTGTGGCGCTTTCTGGACGTACCTGTTGGGCTAGTTGGCCCCAGGGACCCTCAGGATTGAAGAGGATTTAATTCCCCATCTTAAAATGCGCCACGGGGCCTGTTTGCACACATGTCACCTGAAGCCCCGCCCCTCCCTTCACCACTGTGCAAACGCACCCCGTGGCGCGTTTTAAGTCGGGGGATTAACTCCCTTGAATCCTGAGGGTCCCTGGGGTGCAACTAGCCCACCATATACCTCCAAAAAGCGCCATAGAGCTGCGTTGCAGAGAGGTGTAAAAAGGGCGTGGCCTCTGTACACCTCTCTGCAAGGCAGCCCCTGGCGCATACTGGAGGTTCCTGGTGGGCTAGTTGGCCCTCAGGGACCCCCAGTATTCAAGGGGATCGTTCCCCTCTGCAAACGCGCCAGGGGCGCGTTTGCAGAGTGGTGAAGGAAGGGGCGGGGCCTGCGGGCCCGATCGTTTTTTTTTTTTTTTTACCCTGAAGGGGGGCTGTGTGGCCCCCTTCCTTTTCCTATTTTTAGGCCCTGGGGACCCCATCCCCCAGGGCCTTACCCCTTTTTTTTAAATTATAATAAAAAAAAAAAACGTGGCCCCCCTTCCCTGGGCCTGTATTGGCCCCGGGGACCCCATCCCCGGGGCATGGCCTGTTTTTTTATTTGGAGGGGGCTGCGTGGCCCCCTCCTCAGGCCATTTAAGGCCCCGGGGACCCCATCCCTCGGGGCCGGCCTTGCACTTTTTAAAAATTATTTTCTTTTTTTTACTTTGGGGAGGGGGCTGCGTGGCCCCCTCCGTGGCCACTTATGGCCCCGGGGACCCCATCCCCGGGGCCTGGCCTCTCGTTGGGGACTGTGGGGGTCCCCAATCCCCCACAGTCCCTCCGGCTCCCCGTGTCCTACGGGAGCCGGCATTGCTTACACATGGGGAGCAGCTAACATGCTGCTCCCCATGTGGAAAGCTATCGGCTTTGGATATTGGAAGAGAGAGCAGGTTTCCTGCTCTCTCTTCCAATATCCAAAGCAAGTTTGCAATGACAGGACGGGAGCCGCGAGGCTCCCGTCCTGTCATTGCAAACAGCAGTGTCCCGGGGGTAGGCACCCCGGGACACTGCAGGAGCCGGCCCTGGGGGTGGTGGTCCACAGGGCCAACAAGGGCTCCAGGAGGGGGCCGCGCGGCCCCCTCCCATTCAGTGCACAGCCCCGGGGAGGTGGTGGTCCCCGGGGCTCTGGGGGTCCAAAACGGACCCCCATTGTAATTTTTCTTAGTGCCCCGGGGAGGTGGTGGTCCCCGGGCGGGTGGGGGCTGGAGCCCCCCACACAGGTTTTTAATTAAAAAAAGAAGCCCCGGGGAGGTGGTGGTCCTCGGGGCTGCGGGAGGGCTCAGAGCCCTCCCGCACCATTCTACATAAAGCCCCAGGGGGTGGTGGTCCCCGGGGCTTGGGGGCCCTTAGAGGCCCCCACACATAAAATTAACCCCCCCAGCATGCCCCCGGGACTTGGCCCACCCGGGGCCAATTAACATCAAAGCGCGGAGACCGCGCTTCGATTTTTTTTTTCGGCAGGGTTCGCGCTCCCTGAGCGCATCCTGCCGATTTTTTACAAAAAAAAAATAAAAACATTTTGCCCAGGGGGTCCTTGTGGGACCCCCTGAGCAGACCTAGGGGGTCAGGGTGTTTCTACCCTGCCCCCTTTGTGCGCTTTGCGCACTTGTTTCTGTCCCTCGGTTCTACCGAGGGACAAAATGGCTGCCAACACTTCCTGATTTGGAGTGTTGACAGCCAATTAACATAAAGCTCGTGCTCGGGAGGATCCGCGGCCCTAGATATATCTATCTTTTTACTTTTCATTTTCTCAGCAACTACTGAACGGATTTACACCATTTAACAAAAGGGTTCTTTCTGAACCAAGAACTACCTCTTTGCCAAATTTGGTGTAATTCCGTTCAGCAGTTCAGGCTGTAGCCGTGTCTAAAGTTTCCTATGGAAAATTGCATGGGGAAAACGCGTTTTGGGACCCCCTTTTTCTCGGCCCCCGCTTGACGAATCCCCCGAGACTTTCAGGGTAGGAGCGGACCGGAACGGGCCACAAAGTTTGAAAATTTTGCGAAGATACGTCAACCGGCAAGAGAGTTATTTCAAATAGAATGTCGCGGATTTCCTATGGATAATAGGTTGTAACTATAACTATCTACTGGCGACCGCCAGTAGATAATATATATATATATATATATATATATATATATATATATATATATATATATATTATCTACTGGCGGTCGCCAGTAGATAGTTATAGTTAGGACCTTTTTCCATAGGAAATCCGCAACATTCTATTTGAAATAACTCTGCGTCGGTTGACGAATCTTCGTGAAATTTTCAAACTTTGTGGCCCGCTCCGGTCCGCTCCTATCCTGAAAGTCTTGGGGTGATTCGTCAAGCGGGGCCGAGAAAAAGGGGGTCCCAAAACGTTTTTCCCCATTCATTTTCCCATAGGAAACTTTAGCCATGGCTACAGCCTGAACTGCTGAACGGAATTACACCAAATTTGGTAAAGAGGTAGTTCTTGGTTCAGAAAGAACCCTTTTGTTAAATGGTGTAAATCCGTTCAGTAGTTGCTGAGAAAATCAAAAGTAAAAACACATATATATCTATGGCCGCTGAGGGTCCACGCACCCTCCCGATGACCAGATGTATGCTAATTGGCTGTCAACACTCCAAACCAGGAAGTGTTGGCAGCCATCTTGTGACTCGGTAGAACCGAGTCACAAGAAAACAGTTAAAAAAATCACGCAAAACGCAAAAAGGGGGCAGGGTAGAAACACCCTGACTCCCTAGGCCTGCTCAGGGCCCCAAAAAAAATGTGTGTTTTTTTTTTAAAAATCGGCAAAAACGCGCTGGGTGCGCGGATCCTGCCAATTAAAAAAAAAACAAAGCGCGGACTCCCGCGCTTCCTGGTTAATCGGCCCCCGGGTGGGCCAAGTCCCGGGGGCATGCAGGGTTTAATTTAGAAATAATATTGGGGGCCACTAAGGCACCCCAAGCCCCGGGGACTGCCACCCCCCGGGGCTTTATAAAAATAATGGTGGCGGGGGAGGCACACGGCCCCCCCACACGCCCCAGGGACCGCCACCTCCCCGGGGCACTAAATAATAAAATGTGGGGGTCCGTTTAGGACCCCCGAGCCCCGGGGACCACCACCTCCCCGGGGCTCTGCACAGGATGGGAGGGGGGCCGCGCGGTGCCCCTCCTGGAGCCCTTGATGGCCCTGGGGACCGCCACCCCCCAGGGCCGGCTCCTGCAGTGTCCCGGGGTGCCTACCCCCGGGACACTGTAGTTTGCAATGACAGGACGGGAGCCGCAGGGAAACCTGCTCTCGCTTCCAATATCCAAAGCACATTGCTTTTCCACACGGGGAGCTGCATGTTAGCAGCTCCCCATGTGGAAAAGCAATGCCGGCTCCCGCAGGAGGCGGGGAGCCGGCATGGTCTGTGGGGGAGTTGGGGTCCCCCCACGGACACCAAAGGATAGGGCCAGCCCCGGGGGATGGGGTCCCCGGGGCAAGTAGTGGCCCGGGAGGGGGCCACCCGGCCCCCCTCCCCAAAAATAATTAAAAAAAATAAAAATAAAGGCCGGCCCGGGGATGGGGTCCCCGGGGCCAATAGAGGCCTTAGGAGGGGGGCCACGCAGCCCCCCTCCTCCAAAAATGTCTTAAAAAGTGACTATGCCCCGGAAGATGGGGTCCCCGGGGCCGGAATCGGCCAAGGGAGTGGGGCCACGCGGCCCCCTTCCCGTACATTATTTTTTTTTTGAAACAAAAAAGGCATCAGGCCCTGGTGGATGGGGTCCCCAGGGCCCCAAAAAGTAAAAAAGAAGGGGGCCACACAGCCCCCCTTCAAAAAATACCAACAAAAGATAGAAAAAGACGCGATCGAGCGTCAGGCCCCGCCCCCTCCCTTAACCACTCTGCAAACGCGCCCTGTGGAGCATTTTAAATTGGGGAAATAATTCCCCTTCAATACTGGGGGTCCCTGGGGGCCAACTAGCCCACCAGGAACCTCCAGTAAGCACCAGGGAGCTGCGTTGCAGAGAGGTGTTCAGAGGCCACGCCCCTTTTTACACCTCTCTGCAACGCAGCTCTTTGGCACTTTTTGGAGGTGGATGGTGGGCTAGTTGGACTCCAGGGACCCTCAGGATTCAAGGGAACTTAATCCCCCAACTTAAAACGTGCCACGGGGGGGTTTGCACAGTGGTGAAGGGAGGGGGCGGGGCTTCAGGTGACATGTGTGCAAACAGGCCTTGAGGCGCGTTTTAAGATGGGGAATTAAATCCCCTTCAATCCTGAGGGTCCCTGGGGGCCAACTAGCCCACCAGGTACCTCCAGTAAGCGCAACGGAGCTGCGTTGCAAAGTGTTGTAAAAAGTGGCGTGGCCTCTGAACACCTCTCTGCAACACAGCTCTCTGGCGCATACCGGAGGTATCTGGCGGGCTAGTTGGCCCCTAGGGACCCTCGGGATTGAGGAGGAATTAATTCTCCAACTTAAAACGCGCCACAGGGCGTGTTTGCAGACATGTCACCTCAGGCCCCACCCCTTCCTTCACCATTGTGCAAATATTCCTCTAAAATCAGCCGAACTACGAATTCCGATTTACTCACCTGTTATCAGGAGAGACCTCAGTGCTGCATCTTTAAGCCCAGTACCGATCCTGAAAAGTAATTCTAACCGTACTTACCAGTAACTTGAATTTCCTTCCATAGGCTAACATTGACTGGTTTCACTTGGAAATTCTTCTAAGTGTGGAGTTTTGGAACTTTATAATATTCCTCTAAAATCAGCTGAACTACGAATTCCGATTTACTCACCTGTTATCAGGAGAGAACCCAGTGCTGCATCTTTTAGCCCAGCACTGACCCTGAAAAGTAATTCTAACCGTACTTACCAGTAACTTGTATTTCCGTCCATAGGAATCCATTGTCTGGTTTTCAGCAGAAAAAGTTTCAAAGTGTCGATTTTCACAAACTACAAATATTCCTTAAAAATCGCCTGTATGACTTAAACGCATTCTTTCAACTGTTTACAGGAGATGCACCAGTGCTGGATCCAGGATCCACCACTGAGTAAGAAAAAGTAACGATAACACTACTTACCTGCTAAGTGAATATCCTCCCATAGGATAACATTGGTGATTCTATGTGAAAAGGTTTCTAAGTGTCAACTTTTAAAATACAATAATATTCCTTAAAAATCACTACTGTAACCAAAACGCTTTTACTCAACTGTTTACAGGAGATGTCCCAGGACTGAATCTAGGATCCAGTCCTGTGGTTAGAAAAGTAATCCATAAAGTAACTAATTGCATTTAACTAGAAATTCACATTGAGCTCAATGTTGCATTGTGTTTGAAATTGTGTTGCCCATTGCAACAACTGTAACTACTGTACTTAGAAGTCTATTGCCTATTTGCAAAGTATTTAAACTAAAGTAATTCATTCTGAGAAAGTATATTTTGTAATGTAATGTATAATGTAATTACAATGTAATTTAAAAATAAAATATCTAAAAATAAATAGTTTAAAAAAATGTAGTAAATCAGTATCAAAAAAATAAATATAACAATTAATACATTTAAAAATTGTCATTTACAAAACCTTTGAAATTCACTGAAAAAAACCATAGGTTTCAGACATGTTATAGTTAGGAATTAGCATTTAAAAAACCTTTGAAATTCACTGAAAAAACCATAGGTTTCAGGCACGTTAAATTTAGAAATTAGCATTTAAAAACCTTACAAATTCACTGAAAAAACCATAGGTTTTAGGGACAGTTATAGTTAGTTGGACATTGCACTCGTACAAAACCCGTGAAATTCCCCCGTTATAGTTAGTTCAGCTAACTATAACTCGCGCCCCGCAATGCACTGCTGATGACGTCACATATTACATCACTCATGACATGGTCAGTGACATCACTGATGACATCACTGATGACATCTCAAATGACATCACTGATGACATCATCCATGTGATAATTTGATGCACTTCCTCACACCCTAATATAACCTTTGATACACCCACTCTAAATTACAGACTGCCATTCTCAAAACCATAGACACTCCAACACCAATAAATACATACCCACTCACTGATTCTTAGGTCTACACACACATCCACTCACTCACCCGTACAGTCACTCATACTTACGGTCACTCAGTACAGGACTATCATATGCACTCATACACCTACATAGACACTCACACACCGCCACTCATCCATAGAGGTACTCACACACCTAGTCAGTCATGCAAATAATTAATCACACTGCCATTTACTCACCTATAAAGTTATACACACACCAGCTCACTTACTCATACAAATACTAGCACATTCTTACGCTCTTATACAATCACTGATACAAGTACACACTCATCCATACAGCCACTCTCACAATCACACACTCTCACTTATAGCCATTTATATACTCCAACACACATATATACTGCCTTTCACATATGTAGTTACTCACACATGTACCACTAAGATATACATTCACTCACTAACACACCCATACACACACTCACCCACCCATACAGACCATCACAGATGCACTCTTGAAACCATGCATCCAGTGAATCACCCACTCACACATCTATGCACAGAGTCACACACACCCCACCCACACAAACACTCAGGCACCCATACAGATACTCAGACAACCAATCAATAACTCATATAGACACTCATGTAGCTATTCACAAACCCATGCAGCCACTTACACAGCAACAGACAGACGGATACAGACATTCACCCAGTTTAGTCACTAACCCATGCATTCAGTAAGATACGTTTAATCACTCACTTATAGAGTAAGTCACGCACCTACTAAATCATCCATACAGACACTTATACACCCACTCATTCTTCAATATGCCTTTCCCTATATATATTAAAAATATTTAAACTTTACAGAAACAAACAGTTACTGGATGATGTCATCAGTGATGTCATTTGAGATGTCCTCAGTGATGTCATCAGTGATGTCACTGACCATGTCATGAGTGATGTAATATGTGACGTCATCAGCAGTGCATTGCGGGGGTGCGAGTTATAGTTAGCTGAACTAACTATAACACGGGAATTTCACGGGTTTTGTACGAGTGCAATGTCCAACTAACTATAACTGTCCCTGAAACCTATGGTTTTTTCAGTGAATATATATATATATATATGAACAGAACATCCAACTTCAACAGGAAAATTCAATTGAAAAAGGCACGGACTTCAGGTTAACGGTATACGGCTTCTTTTATTGTATCAGGTCACCCTCGATCCCAAGACCAAAGAGACGCGTTTCGGCTTCTGCGAAGCCTTTGTCAATTTATTTGGCGCCAGTTCATTTTCAAAATATATAGTCACTCCCACTTATGGCACTAGTAAACATAAACAACATACTACGTGCCTCACTTCTGACCCTCCCAATTGCACAAAAACTGTGTCTAACACCTTGCGCAATGCTAAGGCTGTACAATGTCACATGAAATATATATAGTGAGGGTACAGAATCTGAACAAAAAAATCTTAAAAATCTTAATGTGGCCAAACTAAGTGGGAAATTTCATAGATTTCAAATGAGGCGCCAAATACTCTAAATTTGTTGCCTGTATATCTACCATTATATAAAAACTAATAATATAAAATATTTGACATAAAGACACGCTGCAATAATATATATATTTATTTAATTCGTCCATACGCTCCTGCTGTCTCACCTCGCCCAAGGCAGTTGGATCGCATAATACCGGCGGAGCATGCCGGTCTTCAAACTGTTAGTGGACTCCAATAAAGCGATCACTCAGGGAATTTGTAATACCACCAGTTGGTTTATTATTCAGTAACGCGTTTCGCCTGACCACGCAGGCTTGCTCACACACTGAAATGTTTGGACTGACAGTCCTACATAGTTTTTAGAAAGCAAAAAGGGACTCTTCGTAATCTGAGTTCCATGGCATCCAATTGGAATGGTAAATTACATTGCAAAAGAATACAATTTTGTTCTATAAGTTTGTATAAATTAGTTACATTCACTGATCACATGTTCATGTTTAAGTAGCAAGTTTAGTACATTTTGTAAGCATTTGCCAACACTATTAAGTAATTCTTATACTTTAGACAGTTATCTAAATCATAAAGAGATTCAGCATCCATGTTGGAATGATCAAACTTAGTGTAAATACAATATGACAAAATTTCACAGACTTTGTACGTATATACTGTGTCTGAAATCGCAGACACGGACATAAATGCACATGTAGGGTCTAGCGCCTGTGACTGCGTTTTGCTTCTGGCTTCTTACCCTAGGTGGGCTATATATCTTTCAGTTCTGCGTGTCTGATCCCATTCTACTCGGCATAGTGCCTTAAGAATTTTGTCTATATTTTTCTACATTCTATGTAGAATATATACTGTTGCTCACATCATTAGTCAACACTGTCAATTACATCTGCTATTCCAATTTATGTTCTGGTACTGTCCAGTCCTAAGCCATCAGCTTGGTATCATAATATCACACCCTTATGTGTATATATAACATGGTGCTTTTTACCCCTCTCCACCAATTGTAAACAAATTAGATATTTGCGAGAATCTATATGAATTGAAGAACATAAATTCCCTTATCTGTCATGTGCAGTCTCTCATCACTTTTAGTCGTGATGCCCGAAGAAAAGGGTAGGGGGAGCGTTCGACGTGTCCACTGCTGGAGTCGGCCCCTTCCTTTCCTCCTGTTGTATAAAAAAAAAAATCACAAGTTATTTTCGTGATTGGGGTTAAAAACAAGTTCTAGTATTCTATGAAGCAAACAGACATTAAACATACAGACATTTCATGATGGGCTTTTTTTTTTAAAATAGACTTTTTTACAAAAAACACCCAGGCGCATCTAAGCGTGCAGAGAAGGGTTCAAAATGGATAGTGTTTGTTGTTTTTACAACTACAGATAAGGATGTCTATTATTCACATAGGTGGATGTTCAGTTCCTCGTCCTGGTTGTGCCCTGGTGTTTTGGTCTGTAAGTTAATGATGTGCCAGGACTCCCTTTGCCTGAGGTGGAGTGAACTATTCCCACCCCTTATGTTCCGTTCAATTTGTTCAATTGCAAATGCAAAGTAAGTTAGCAACGAACTGTTGGACAAATGATACTCTGCAAAGTGCCTGGCCACTGGGTACTGAGGGTCCATGTTGTTAATGGCCCTCATGTGTTCCAACACTCTCTTCTTAACTGCTAAAGTGGTACTACCCACATACCGGAAGTTACAGGGACATTCCAAGATGTAAATGGCAAAGGTAGATCCACAGGTAAGAAATTGGTTAATTGTTTTTTCCCCTGTTGGAGTATAGTACTGTTTACGCATGCGGCTGTTGCGGCATGCCTTGCAGTGTCCACAGGGGAAGAAGCCCTTCAAGTTCAAACTGGTGTCATGACGTTTGTTTGTTAGTTATGTCACCTTTGACTAGGATGTCTTTGAGATTTTTTCCTTTCCTATATGTGATACGAGGGCGTGCAGGCAGGCGTGGTCAGGTGAAACGCGTTACTGAATAATAAACCAACTGGTGGTATTACAAATCCCCTGAGTGATCGCTTTATTGGAGTCCACTAACAATTTGAAGACCGGCATGCTCCACCGGTATTATGCGATCCAACTGCCTTGGGCGAGGTGAGACAGCAGGAGCGTATGGACTAATTAAGTAAATGGAGTCTCTCGTGGCCGGCAGTAAATTCTTCTCAAAGAGGACGACGGAAGGAATGTGTTATCACATCGGGATCTGAACCCATCTGAACCCATCGAGAATCGAGAACCGGAGCGCAACAGCGCGTCCCAGGAGGTAAGCGCTCGTAAACAGGCTGTGAGAAGGGTGGTGGGAAGGGGGAGGGAGACGGGTCAGAGGACGCGGATCGCTCTCTCCTCTCCCGCCCAGACCGTGGCCAGGATCGAGCGTACGTCCCTGGGCGAAGAGGAGTACGCGGCACTGACCGCGACTAAATCGACACTTCGGAGCATTTCCGATCATTGAAATGCAGCCTCGCCCTCGCATGGGTAGATCAGAAGTAAGGATAAGATGAACTATACAGCACCGCTGAATACTTCCGATCTTTGAAGTACCGCTTCTCTCTTAGGGGCAGATCGTAAAACAGTGACTACATAACATTGTTGAGCATTTCCGATCACGGAAGTGCCGCTTTATCTATTTATTTTCTCTATTTTCTCAGGGGCAGATTGCAAATAACTTAAAATTTAAAGCAAACACACATCGCCCGCCTGACAGTAATTTTGGTTTCCACACTGCATTGGGGTAAAGGAAATACAAATCCCTAGACAATACAGTGAAACCTGAACCAATAGAGAGAACAAGGGACTGTCACATCCAGCATTTCAAGGCAGTTCCAATCCGGACAGACCTGTCTCTGTTTACGAACTTTCAATGCTGACCCTTTTCAGTGTTCGTTTTTTTACA
The DNA here is from genome assembly GCA_963921515.1 of Calotriton arnoldi. NCBI lineage: Eukaryota > Metazoa > Chordata > Amphibia > Caudata > Salamandridae > Calotriton > Calotriton arnoldi. Next base: position 2,565,396 of record CAWUFW010001603.1, on the reverse strand, counting down.
AATTTAATGAACACCTGTGCGAATCAGATCAGCTAGAGACTACATCTCAAACTAATTATATATAAGAGAACTAATACACACAAACCGTCCTAACCACTTGGGCTATACTTGTAAGAACGTGCCAAAGAAACAGGCATGCTAAGTGCAGAAGTACATACTGCAGCAGGAACCCCCACACTGTACGGAGGGGGGATAAATACCAGCTGAATTTTCAGCCGTCAGCGCAATGCACACGTTATTGCAAGCAACTACAGACATACTGAAGAATTGAAATAACAACGTCTAAAGAAATACAACAAAGACAATACAGTACAAGGAACATGGAAGAAGAAACAGAGAGAAGGGCGGCTGCCCAAAGTCTCTTTGCAAGAGCACCAACTCAAGGCCAGCCAAGAAAAGAAACTATAGCCAAGGATAGCACCTTACAGGATAAATTGAAAAGGTTAGAAAAACTAAAAAAATCCGAAACCTCCAAGTGGTGGGAGGCGATATCGTTGCAAGACTATATCGATAAAGAAATGGTACCGCGTGGCCTACGGATTTACACAAACCCCTCTCATGAATCCCCCAACCCAAAGATGCTGGAGGAATGGGCGAAAAATTCTGCGAAAAGTTCTAAACAAATGCTTACTATTTTAGTAAAATACGCATGGGAGGATAGGGAAAGTATCCTGCAGGAACTTAACTTAAACAACTCGAAGATGACCTCAAAGGCCACAAGGAACAAGAGATCATCAAAAAATATGTGGAGGACTTAAAAGTACGACTCAAACTATATGAGGATGACATAAAAGCCCGCAAGCAACGCAAATTACACTGCGATTGCTGTGACTATGAAAGCGGCAGGAATTCTCACGTATAGTCACAAATACAACCATCTATACGAGAAAATGTCATTAGGAGAACCAATTGAAGAACCAGCAGAGACTATGAGCAGCACTGAGTCCATTACCAGCAGTGACACTGAGGGAGATCTATCTTTAATAGCTGGAACTTCATCTAAAAAAGATATGGGATTAAAGATACAACCAACTTTTTTAGACGAATATCGCCTCCTGAGGACAGGGAGGCAAACCCCAAGAACAACACAACCAACAAAGACAAGAGGGAGAGGGAGAGGCCAGCGGGGCAAAGGAAGAGGAAAAAACCTGGAAGGAACTGGAGAAGAAGACAACGACAAAGACAGAGGAAACAGAAGAGGAAGAGGACGGGGACGAGGGCTAATGGGAACCAAAGCAACTGGCCCAAAGAAGCAGATATGATGGATGATAATACGGTAAATAAAACAATCATAAACTTATCACACTGTCCACTTTCTATGATGGAAAAAAGAACACTCTGTTTAGGTCTCTCATTCTGCCTGGCCAATGATTTCAGCGATCCTGAAACGAGAATAGACCTATATAAATTCGTAAGAAAGTTGAAACTAAAAAAGTGGCACAAAATAAAAGGATCATGACCACCAGAACAGGGTGATATCACCACCAACACCCTTACACAGACTAACAGTGAAACCGAAACATATCTCAATGTGGGTGACATTGAAGCATTACGAACCTTACAAGATCTGTATGATGAGGTAAACTCAGGAGATTACAGAATAACATTTGATGTACCAACAGACCAACCGGCCAAAACTAAGTTTAAACCGAAGTCTATTTTTTATCCCAATATGGCCCATGACAACATTGATGCTTTTCATGACACTATGACAAGGGACCTCATACAATTTCGTAAGAACAAAAGAAAAGAAAAATAGCTCAGCCCAGAATTTCTCTAGAACACAATGGGAGATTATCAAGTCACTATCAGAAGATTAGAACATGGTTATCCGTTCAACAACAAAAGAAACGAAGAGCCGTCAAAAGAAATCACTCTTGTTTTGATAAAAGAACCCTCACTCCTAGTTGGTGACATGCTTCATCATCGGGTTCCCACCAGAGGGGCGCGAGTTATAGTTAGCTCAACTAACTATAACGGGCGAATTTCTCTGGTTTTGTATGAGTGAAATGTCCAACTAACTATAACGTCCCTGAAACCTGTGGTTTTTTTCAGTGAATTTCTAAGGTTTTTTAAATGCTAATTTCTAACTATAACATCCCTGAAACCTATGGTTTTTTCAGTGAATTTTAAAGGTCTTTTAAATGCTAATTTCTAACTATAACGTCCCTGAAACCTATGGTTTTTTCAGTTACTGTCTAAGGTTTTTTAAATGCTAATTTCTAACTATAACGTCACCTGAAACCTATGGTTTTTTCAGTAAATTTCAAAGGTTTTTTACAGCCCACGCCCCCTTTCTCCACCACTATCCAAATGCGCCTCTTGGCGCATTCTAAGTTGGGGGATTAAGTCCCCTTGAATACCGAGGGTCCCTGGGGACCAACTAGCCCACCAGGTACCTCCAGTAAGCCCCACACAGCTGGATTGCTGAGAGTGGTACGAGGCCATGCCCCCTTTTTACACCACTCTGCAAACACGCCTCCTGGTGCACTGCTGCTTGGGGGATGAAGTCCACTTCAGTCCTGAGGTCTTCAGGACACAAGGGGACTTCATCACCCCACCAGCAGTGCCCCAAGAGGAGCGTTTGCAGAGTGGTGTAAAAAGGGGCGTGGCCTCGTACCACCTCTCAGCAATCCCACTGTGTGGGGCTTACTGGAGGTTCCTGGTGGCCTAGTTGGCCCCAGGGACCCTCACTAGCAACGGGGAATTAATCCCCCAAAGCAGAACACGCCAGGAGGCGCGTTTGCAGAGTCATGCAGGGAGGGGGCGAGGCCTACGGCGAGTTGCCGGTCTCTTTTTTTTATCTTATCTTCCAATTATGGCCCCAGGGCCCGGCCTTATTTTTTTTAAATTTTATTACAAAAGGATAGGGGGGCCACGTGGCCCCCCTCCCCTGGGTCACTTCTGGCCCCGGGGACCACATCCCCCAGGGCCGGCCCTTACGTTCGGGACCGCGGGGGGAGCCCCAATGCCCCCGCGGTCCCAGCCGGCTCCCCACCTCCTGCGGGAGCTGGCATTGCTTTTGGACAAGGGGAGCTGCTAACATGCAGCTCCCTTTGTCCAAAAGCAATTCTGCTTTGCTTCATTTAAGCGAGAGCAGGTTTTCTGCTCTCGCTTCCATGAAGCGAAGAGAGTTTGCAATGACAGGGCGGAAGCCGTGCTCCCGCCCTGCCTTTGCAAACGGCAATGTCCCGGGGAAGGGCACCCTGGGACATTGCAGGAGCCGGCCCTGGCGGTCTCCAGTGCCATGAAGGGCTCCCCAACATATACATAGCCCCGGGGAGGTGGTGGTCCCCGGGGCCGGGGGTCCGCAATGGACCCCCGTATTTAAATAAAGTTTGCCCTGGGGAGGTGGTGGTCCCCGGGGCAGTGTGGGGAGGGGCAGGAGCCCCCCCCACACTTCCTTTATTTATGATATAGAAAGAATACCAAGTAGAATTTATGTCTCTTCCCCTGGAGTCAGGGATTAAGGAAACCTTATGACCGAAATGTTCAGAGCCAAGCAGGGCATCTATATCATAAAGGGAACCCTACAATCCAGGCTTCGTTTTTTAAACATTTTTCGTCCGGAGTCGCACCGGATGCGCGAATCCGGCCGAAATTATTTAAAAAAAATACTTTTTTGGCCCTGGGGGTCTCTGTGGGACCCCCTGACCAGGCCTAGGGGGTCAGGGTGTTTTTACCCTGCCCCTTTTTCTTCTTTTTTAATGTCTCTCTCACCTTTTTCCTTCTCCCTCGGTACCGAGTCACAAGATGGCTGCCAACACTTCCTGGTTTGAAGTGTTTGCAGCCAATCAGAGGCAAGCTAGTGCTCGGGAGGGCTCAGCCAATCAGATCTCACAATTCTCACATATCGATATCTGTAAATCTTTAAATATCTCAAAAACTACTGAACGGATTTACACCATTTGAAAAAAAGCATGCTTTCTGGACCAAGAGCTATCTCTCTGCCAAATTTGGTGTAATTCCGTTCAGCAGGTCAGGCTGTAGGTGTGTCTAAAGTTTCCTATGGAAATTAACATGGAGAAAACACATTTTGGGACCCCCTTTTTTTCTCGGCCCCCGCTTGACGAATCACCCCAAAACTTTCAAAACAGGAGCTGACCTGAGTGAACAATTAGTTTTGAAACTTTCGTGAAGATTCATCAAACGGCGCCAAAGTTATTGGCAAATCAAAAACGCTTTTCCTATGGAAACAAGGTTCTAACTATATATATATATATATATATATATATATATATATATATATATATATATATATATATATATATATTTATATATATATATATATATATATATATATATATATATATATATATATATATATATATATATATATATATATATATATATATATATATATATATATATATATATATATAATAAAAAATAGTCTCCCCAAACCCCTATATGATAAAGGTAGCCAGCACTCGTAGTCACGGGAATTCTCCTGTTTATTGCACCAGTCACATCGGACACAGGAACAACCAAAAGAGGGACGCGTTTCGGCAGTCACGCTGCCTTTGTCAACCTACAATGTGCCATATTGGTGCTCTTTTTAAAGTATTTGAATCACTGAACATAAAAGATGCACTAATATTTGCAGTAATTGGGTATACACAACCACGTGGGAAAAATAACAATAACAGCAATATTGCATAACTATGTTTTCTCAGTGTTGGTAACAACAGAATAAATTCTATAAATGAGATTGCTTTAAAGCTATTTACAGACTGTGCTGCTGAGAGTTATGCCCGTAGTTATAAAGTTCATCTTGTTCTAAAGTCCCATCATGCATCACAATAAATTGTGTAAGACCCGGACCAGATTATAATTCAAGTCTTTAACTGCAAATAGAGGCATCGCAACAGTGTCTTTATAAAAACCAAACGGCACGCATATACATATATAATATAATATATACATATATATATTATATATATATTAAAAAGAAAAAACAAAGTTTAAAGTGACATAATAGAGAGGTTAGGTGCAAACATTTTATTTTATGTTAACTTATGTTAAAAAAACAGAAATTCACTGAAAAATCAACTGCTAAAGTGACGTCAGAGTTAGGTGTTGGAATTAGACATGGGCTACCTTTAAATAAAACAAAAAACACTGAAGTATACCAGTTATAATCTAGTAATCTAACTATAACTTGCACCTCCTTTATACCCTGCTTATGACTTCACATATTACATCACTCATGTCAGTGTAGCTATAGTTAGGTCTACGTTTCCATAGGAAAGGCAAGTTTTGTTTTGTGAATAACTTTGTTGCCATATGATGTATCTGCACAAATGTTTTGAAAGCAAAATTTTCATTCAGTTTGAGTACTTCCTGGTAACATTCGCACAGTTAAGGGAAAGCCAATAAACAAGGGAGTGTGGGATCCCATAAATGTGATTATAATTTCCATAAATTTTGGCCAGCCTGTCCCTCAAACTCTACCACCGGTTTGCATGAAACCCCTACTAAGGGTAAGCTAGATATGCTAAGGTTCTGCCAAAGTACATACCTGTGATACTACACCAAAAGTATTAAGAAATAGAAGCTTTTTTGAGCCCTGCTTAAACTTTACTTCCTTTATCAGATCTGCCCTGAACTTGGGATTCCTGCACTGCCACTTGCTAACAGCCTATTAAATATGATGATTCATTTACCAGCACCAAAGTTATTTGCAAAAGTATACCTTGAGACCCTTCTCGATGGAATTTCATGAAACTCAATCTATCAAGAGTAAGCTAAACATGATTGGGGCATGTCATGTTTCATGCAGATCTGTCATATGACACCAAAGTAATTAGTATATGAATGATTTGGTGATCCTCCTTTAAATGTACTCCCCTTTGATTGATCTAAATAAAACTTGACATACCAAGAAAATAATAAACACAGTACTAAAGTCCCAAATTTCGTGCTTATTCATGAGATGGTACCACAGTTATTAGTAAATTAGCATTTTTGGACCCTCCCCCTTGTAAATGTGCCCAACCTTGATGACTCAGCTCAAATTTAAAAAAAAGGTATTGAGCTGAACATGCTAAATGTCTGGCAGTGTTGTAATAGTTAGGTCTGAGTTTCCATAGGAAAAACATTTTTTGTTTTCTTATAACTTTTAGTGCTGTTCAATGAATCTACACAAAACCTTTCATAAGAAACGTTTTTCTAGTTTGGGCCTTTCATGGTAGGTTTCACAGTGTTTGGTAAAGTGGGGGGCCAAGAAAAATGGAAGTTCCAAAAGTGTGGATTCCCATTTTAGTCCCCTAGAAAAGTTTACTAACCGACACAGAAAAACCTGCTGCATGGAATTAAACCAAATTTGTCTCCAAAATAGAACTTTAGGGTTATAAAAGTGCCTGAGGTGGGCATGAAGGGGTTTACCTTGAGAAACAGTTAGAGGAATCTGGACTATCAATTCGAAGAGGATCCATTGTACAGGTTCCTCTGACCCTCAGTGAATCCAAAATTTTAAAAATACTCGATTTTGATTAGCTGCAAGAGTTTTTTCTCCCATCAGCCATTTCAGTACTGCAGATTCTGAGAAAGATCCATGGCACTGGAGCGATCTGATTGGATGGACACAACAACAGGAGACAATGTTGTGGCCACCATTACAGAACTCGGGGCAACCCCCATGGTACTCAGACCCAGTTGCAGAGTCTACAAACCCAAAGTAAGGGGGTCATGGAGATGTCAATCATCTCATGGAGTGGGGCTGCAAAACTTGTAGAAGGTTCGACATAGGTCCACCAGTAATCAAGTGTTTGTGAACTCTACAGTAGGGTCTGTGAACCCTTAAAAATGTTTTAAAACCCATGACTTGTGGCCAAGCCCCACTGCACAGAGGGGGTTTACTACCCGCAGCATGTTAGGGGGAAGGTCTAGCAGTAAGCCAGGCTCTGCGGCCAACCACTACTATGTATTGCCTTCGACCTTGTGCAGTGGGAGTTGGACACCTGTTGCAGGTTGGGTGCAGGTACTTGCTGAAGATCAGGCCCTATGTCAGCAACCCCTGCTACACAAGGCCTTCAGCCAGGTTGGGTGCAGGGCCTGACCGAAGGCCAGGACGGCAGGCCCTGCTACTAACCACTATTGTACTTGTGCACAGCAGGGGGTTGGCTGCCTGGGGCAGGTTGGACGCACAATCTGACCAAAGACCAATCCCTGAGGCCAAATCCCAAGTGAAAATATATCTTACTGTAGTCTGCAGAGGTCTGCGATCCCAGTTCATCACTGATGTAATTTAGCATTTCATGAACCATATCATTTGTGAGGTCATAAGCAGTGTATGATGGGAGTGCTTGTTATGGTTAATTTACCTAAACATAACTGGAGAGGTGTAGTGGTTTTAGATTTTTTGTACCCAAAACTTCCCTTTAATAGTTTTTTCAGTTTTTGTGTTTTTTAAACCTATGTTAAGGTGCTAACCATAACTTCACTTAAGCAGGCCAAGTACAGAAATTGATTTTCGCACTGTAGTAATAGCCGTGGGCACATGCAGATATTAATACATTTCCTCTAAATAACGTGTGTTATTGGGCCACATTTATTTCCATTACTGTTTGTTCTGAAACAGCAGTCAGAAAGTCGCTCGATTCGAGGGAGAGGGAAACGACCAAAGAAGCCCAAACTGACCTCTTTAAAATAAATAATAGTTTATCTCCCTGTCGATAGTCACTGTCTTTCCTTCAGTGTAACAGAAGCAGTGCGTCTTTTAGATACTTTGCATGCCTGTCTCGGGTCTCTACAACTCCCACGTTCAACTACTTGACCTTCCAATATCTCTAGAGGCCACTTGACCCCTCGCAGAACCACACACACTCATGATGAAAATGCTGTCGAAACCAAACAGCAATCAACGTCTCGCTCATTTTTTAAAATGTAATTTCAAAGATTTACATCAAGTGATTTTACATGTTAATAAACCGCATGCATCTTGAGGCCATGAGTGAAATGCAGGATTTGGTTGAAATGAATATTTTTTACAGTTACTTCAAACGAACTGATTTTAAGCACCTTATGTTTCCATTGAACATTATTAGTAGCGCTCTATGAGATATTGCATTTGTTATGTTGTCAGAACTTAGGTAGCCGAAAGACATTAAGGGGCATATTTACAAGGAAAGTGTTGCAGGGTGGTGTTAAGCCAAAATTGCTAACACCACGCTCCGACAGTTTCAAAACGCAGGGATGCGCCGTATTTACAACAATATGGCGAACCCCTGCGTTTCCCCTAGTGCTGGCGCTAAATTTAGCTGCCTAGCACCAACGCAGGCACCCCTGCACCATAGTGCAAGGGTGCCTGCGTTGCAGGGAATGGATGTTCATGTGCAGGAAGGAATTGGCGGCTCCTCCGCTAAGGCAGAAAGGAGCGTTGCCCCACTGCACAAAAAGGAAAAATAAAATGACAAATATCGTTATTGTCATTTTATTTTTCCTTTTGCATGCAGTCAGTGGCCTGTGTGCAGTGTGGGGGGGGCTGGCCAGAGCAGGGGAGGAGTGCTGTGCACTCCCAAAGTGTGCATGAACTGTTTGGCCGGCTCTCTTGGGCCGACCAAACAGTTCATGCGCACTTTGCATGTTCCAACCACGCTGCATTACACAGCCTAGTCAGGAACATGCACAGGCTCCCTGTTCCAGTCTGAATGCTGATCCACGGCGCTCAGACCAATCACAACGCTGCATTGCTTGTTGTGATTGGCTCAGGGGAGCCTGTGTGCCGGGTGCTGCCTGCTGCCGGCCAGACTGCAGAAATGAAGGAAGAGGACGCAAGGGAGGCGGCGGCCGGCTGGCTGTTTTAAGGTAAGTTTTTTTTGGGGTTAATTAATCCTCGTCCCCTCTTCAATGGTACTCATATGTACAGTACGCCTGAACGTTGTTCAGTGTGCTATCATTGTTATAACTTAGGCATTTTGTGAATGTTATGATTTTACGACTGAATTGTAGTGTTGTGGGCACAGTGACACCTAAATGGATGTCACTTTCACACAGCGCTGGACTCATGTGTGAAATGCCACAAAGTCTTCTCTGTTGGGTTTATTGTTTATTATGATGGGTGCTATTAGAGGTTAACTGATACCATACCTCTCAACTCACTCAACTTTGGCGAGTGACATCCACCCTGGGGGTCTGGAAGCCATTGATCTGCTACTCTCCCTTCTTCATCTGCCTTGCTACAAGAGACTCTCACAAAAGCTCAAATCCTGAACAGAAGTTTCTCAATAACATTGCTATTGAAGTAGTGCTTCATGTACTGTAAATAACATATGTCACTCTTATCAAATTTATGCACTCAACATTGCGAACCGGCCCGGACTTGAAGTAGTGACTTAGGGACTTATTTTATGTTTGGCGGTCCGAAGGACTGCCAAACCGACGAGCTGCACTGGTGGTTCGACTGCCCTATTACAAGTTGGGTGGTTGGACTGCTGCTGCCGCGAGGATCTGCAATCCCTGTCAGTCTTGCAGCGGTCTGATGCCCCTAATATGCTAGCGGTGCTGCTGCAGCACCGCCAAGCATTTTAGGAGTTTCCTCACGGCCACAGTTTTCATGGCAGTGAGTCCGCCATGAAAAGTGTGGCGGTGTGGAAACAACGGGGGCCCTACATGGCCCCCTGTTGCCTCTGCACCAGAGGATGCACACAGGGGGGCACATAGTGTGCCCCTCTGTATGCAGGCACCCCCAGTTCCTGCAGGGCATAGACTTTACTGTCCATGCCCTGCAGGAACATGCAATGGCTTTCCCATTGCGGTGCCTTGCTAAAGCTCACATATGAGCCTTAGCACTGCACTGCCATGCGCCAGCCGCTGCAGGACCGCCCGACCTGGATTCCAGTCAGAATCCGGCGGGCAGTCTCATTATGGCTTTGGCGGGGTGGCAGCGGGGCACTTCCGTGTCGGCCCGCTGACACACCGCCAAAGTCATAATAAGGCCCTTACCCCGCACCGCTTTGGCCTAGTGAGGAACTTTTAACTCATTGAGCTATTCAGCAGGCTGACAAATCATTCCACAGCTGGGAGAAGAGCGCATCAAGAAGGAGCGCCTGTATATAAATAAGGTTTCAATCTTATTTACTAATCAAAACATGGAATACCTCATATCAACATCAAAGATCTATCACAAAAAAGCACAGACAGACATTAAGAGTATAATAAGACTATTATTCCTCATTTTCGAAATGGAATTAGAAAGTGAGCACTGGCAAGTAATTAAAACTGGCACCTGCACCCTCATCTAAGTTGGGGTAGGGCAAACTTGGGTGATGGCACAAGGAGAACCACAGAAAAGCTAAGAACAAACAACAAGAAGTCAAACCCTTAATAGCAATGGAAGCATAAATAAAACTTCTAAATGCCCACCCCCAAGAATGTGCACTCCAGCTCACCAACAACAAACACTAACTAGTATGACACTAATATTACTAGATTGACAAAAACTAAAAATCAATATTCCAAGTTTTGATCCTCAGTACAGTCCCTGTTCTGTACCAACTCCAGGTATTTTCGCACTTCCTCAGGATGCATGAATATTCTAGTGGTGTCATCATATGCCATTCTCAGCTTTGTAGGGTGTCAAAGTGAGGCTCACATCTTCAACACTATGACGTTTTTCTTGATATATTAAAGCTCTTGTTTCAAATTTTGTGTGGATGGCTGAGGTCAGTAAACACATGAATCCGGCTGCCTCTCAATGTCATCACTTTTGTTAGCATTCCTCTCTGTCACAAGTACCACAATTCTACAAAGATAGTCCCTCTATCCTTGGCTTTTTCTCCTCAGCAATTGGTGGGAATTCTGATTACTCTGAAAATACCTATTGTGTGGGAGGAGCACCTCCAACAATCTCAGATTTAATTTATCCCAGCAAGACAGAGGTAATACCCTCTCTTCTGAAGTGCTAGAAACTTTCAAAACCCTCACTTTAGAGGCTCTAATGGCATTTGTGGGTCCTCCACCTTATTTTCCAGGTGGACTAAAAAGGCAAAGGTAGAATCCCAGAAGGTTTGATGCAGTTCAGTATACCTTCACGGTTATGGAGCTTCGTAGGCCGAGCATCCTCCTTGCCTTTGAAGTCATGCATTTCAAGCTCCACATTATACATTTTCGGGTATGCCATTGGTGCCTCCATCACCAGAACCGTCTCAGAAATGTATCACATTGCTTTTCTAAAGTTCTGCAGGATAAAAGAGTACCGCTTAGCCCTGCATGAGAAAAGCAAGGTGGGCATCCTTCACATTATATCTTTGTTGTTTTCCTCACCTGATAAGGACATGGGTGTAAAAAAATCCCTCTTGTCTCTAGTCACCTTGCTTTCCTTTTCTCTAAGAGGTGTGCCATTCTTTTTATTGAGAGACTCACTCTACTTCAGGTAACAGAGCCCATTCACATTCCCAGTCTAACCTAAAGGAGTCTGCAGTCCTTGAACTTACATTGGGATCAGTTCACTCTCACACCGCTACAGGCATAATTCAAGATACTCCCTTTTGCTCTGCAGCTCTACACTTGCACTATGTTCCCCACACTCCTCACTGCCACACTATGTCTCTGCATTTAACCTTACTATCAGGCTCTGGAAGACCTGCAGTACTCAGAATTGGGAAATGGGTCACGTTTTCTGCAACATGCCAATCACCACAAGAGTGCAGGAACGCATTTTTGACACCTCCCAGGTCACACTTCAGTGCTGCTCCTAATCTGACCGTGCTATAATGGGTAAAGCGAATCAAGCATTCATGGGGTCTTGCTTCTCTATCGGTCTCCGGCTGGCTGTAATCCTCAAGATTGAGTCTTATGGGCTGAGAATATGCAGCTTCACTTCACACACTGTGGCTGTCCCAGCAGCAAGCCAGCCTCCGAGTTAGGAAGCTGAGCATAGTCAGAAAGTGAAAGCAGATCTAAAGCTTAAGGAGAGAATGGCCATTGCAGAGTCTGGCTAGCCCAGCTCCCTCACATGTATATAAATACAATTTGAACCAATGTTTATACAGTGGGCTTTGTCCAAGGATCCCTTGGACAATTGAAAATTCAGCTTGGGTTACGTACTGACATTGTAGGACAATGCATTGATTCCAATTTCTTCCTAGCAAAATGAATTACAATGAGACCAATTCATAAAACCTCTCATGAGTATGTAAAGTAGTAGTCCTGTTGGTACTACTTCAAATACCCTTGTATGCCTTTGGGAACTGCCACCAAAACTTTTAAAATGGGAATATTCAGGAAATAAACATATCCAATTAGTAAAAATAGAAAGGACTCGCCCTCTTTACACTTTTACTGCTAGGAATTGGACATTTTGGGCCAATTAACAAAGGCCCTTAAACGTATGTGAGTAGTACTCTTATAGTATTTCTTCATGCATGTACTCATAAATTGGTCACAATCAGTGTTATAGAACTCGAAATATCAGAATTATCTTTTGTGGTTTGTTACTTGTAGGTGTTTTATGCTTATTTATTCTTTTAGCAAATGTTGTTTTCCAAGACGAACAGATTCAGCGAATGACTAAGAAAAATATGTTTTACAAAACAGTAGACCAATTACATAGGGTTTCTGCTTGCCCCAGCTGTGGTGTGCACAATTAATTGAATTGGACTATGTATGTGTATCAGAACAAATAAGTTAAATTCTCATGATTACCAAGAAGCAGCAGGAGACAACACATAGCATAATATAAGGCATTTATTGGAATTAGGAACCAGGTCAGAGACTCAATTGCAATTTTAGTATTAGCAGGCCCCATCTTTATGGAGCAAGTTGAACCTTTCTTATCTTGACCAATCGACTAATTGACCAATCTAAATATTAAAGTATTATTGTACCCATTCAACAAAGAGGGTATTTTTCTTACGTCCACCACCCACTGTGAAGAATCTTGATAGGACAGAAATCTTTGTTCATGCCAATAAACACAATGGGTTTGAGGGACCGTGAGCCACTGGCCATGCTCATTCAGACAGCTGAGGAAAGAGAAAGGCGACAGGCTGGGGAGACTCTTGTACTTGTACTGGTGAGAGGGCATGAAATGAACTCATCAGTGGATCAAACAGCTGGGAAGAGTGGGAAATCTGCACTGTGCCCCAAGAATGCTACAAAGAAGAAACAGAATCTTGAACAGTCTGAAGCCTATGAAGGGGGGATTTTAAAGCAGCTCCACTTAATACCTTTTTGTGCTGAATGACTGTAGGGTGACTGTTGGAAGAGAAGAAGGTAAGAAAAAGTGATCTCCTCTCCTCATAAAAGATGCTTTTTCAGATATCGTTCCTTACTTTCAATTATGAACAAAAGAGGTGACAACGTGGGTGCAGCACAGATCGCAGAGGAAAGACAAGACCCATGTGAAAGTGTTGCCTCTGTCACAACATCTGATTATATTTAAAATGATTAGGCAGGATTCCAAACATATAGGAGTTTTTGACCCCCTGAAAGGTTTCTAATTTAATGGCTCAGTTAATTTGGTGGGAATTATCCAGTTGGATGGATTACCTACTTCTTTCCTCACTATTTATAAGTCCAGCAGCAGCACATCAAAAATGTTTGTGAATACCAAGATATAGGTCCAATTATTCTGCATCAATAGTGTTATAGCATAACAGAGTGATGAATAAAGAAGAGCTAGAATACTGACAACAGTAAACAGATCAGCAGTTATGGAAGTGGATCCATAGAAAGTTAAGTAGTAAAAGATGACCCCCAAACTATCAGCCTAGGAGGCTGCTCCTTCTTGTTGTGTGTTATAAACACCCATTGGCTCTCCACCTAGCTATTAAGGGCCTGATTACGAGTGGCTTGGTTAATTCCAATGCATGTGTAAACCCCTGTTTACGTATGGGTCAAAATTATGAGTTTGAAGGTATTTAACACATCCAATAGTTATTTGATACATTAAATTACTCAACCTTTGTTCAGATTCGGCAGGTCAAACCTGCCAAAATTTAGTGCAGGAAAAGAATACAGTATCATGTGGATTTTAGTGCGTTAAACACTAAAATCTGCATATTATTCCCCAAATACCCATAATAGGTGCTATTTACTGCACCTGATAAATTACGTACCACATGGTATTGTTATTTAGAAGGTGCGTTAAATAACAATTAAACTCATAATTAGTTCATAATTAATAATTAGAGTCAGAATTCACAAAAACAGATAAAGTTGAGCCCAGGAGGCTCAGCACAGGTACCCACGCATCTTCCCAAATCTATGCCTTATACTAGTATGAGGAGGGAATAATAAAAATAACAGAATTGAGCTTTTGCAAGAGCACCTACAGCCCAAGATGACAAAAGATAGTGTTTTTTAAACACGTCACTGCAGAAAGGGAGCTAAAAAAAAACACGGTTAGAGAACACATTTTAGTAAAGTCAACATAGGGCATGGAACCCTATGTATCCCTTATAACTAGTGCACACAATAGATTTTTAATTACACGTTTTAGGCTGAACTTATTTCACCACCTATTGGCTATACCCCCTGGCTTTACGGTACACACAGAACATAGAGGACCCTGTGGCTGCGACAATAGGTCTCCACAGGACACCTTGCATTTTATCCTCCTCTGTCCGCACTACTCACACCCGAGAAGAGTGTTCCTTAAGGGGCTTTTAAGAAAGCTCAGATTTAAACAGGCTTGCATTGCCTTACTGTTTTTACAACTGTCATCAGATATCTTTACACTTTTCTGTGTCTCTAACTTTTTAAGATCTGCTTTAAAGTTAAGAATCACTAGGGATGCCTGAAGGCCGCAAGAGTTTTTGCCAAATTTTGCACTGTGTGAGGATGCTATAAAAATCTTGAACCGTGGGTTAATTGTTAGGACCAGGCTCAGTTTTTTACATGTTAAATAAATGCCAATTGAGGATTTTATCGTTTATACTCTTTTTAATCTGAAGTAAAGGCTGATGGCTGTATCATGAATTTAAGAGACCAAGGGGAATAACAACATTGTATGGATTTTGTGCTGCTTTAATGTACACTTGGCTGTTTTTATGTATAATGTTTATATTTGATGTATATGTAGTTTAAGATGTTTCTTTTATGGTCATATTTTTATATGCCGAATAAAGATTATTATTATTATTATTATTATTGCAATGTAAATGTGTGCGCCAAACACCTGTCAATTAAGTTTAAGAAAAGAATGTAGCTACACCTGCGGTGGGAAAACTGCTTGATTCCTATAATGCAGGATACTTCAGGGCATAGGAGCCCTCTCTAAAACTCCTGAGACGAACTACTTCTGGTGTGGATCCTAGAAATACAGACTCCCATTATGTTTTCTTCACAGAACTCTAACTCAGTAGTGTACAGACTTTAATCTCAAACAACCATAGTAGCATACCCAAAGAAAGCAAAGGTTTGGCCGATGAACTCAAGGAGAACATCTTTTGCTTGTGGGAGCCACTTTCAGGTTCTGCGGGGACATACAATCTCAGAATACCAAAAAGGCTTATGTGGGGAGAGCTCTCAGTCATACCAAGAAACAGATTTGGATGCACTATGTACCCCTGCAATGACTTCAAGTAATTTCATGAATTTTACTCTTTTACTGATTAACACTCAAGATGAGCATCAATCTTGAAACTCTTGTAATGAAAAAGTAAACTTTCTCCCATGAGGCAAAATCTAAACAGAAGGCTTTTTTTGTAGGAAAATGAAACAAGCAGATTTTGAAGGTGTAAAATGTATCAGGCGTTTCAGAAGTACCGGAAAATCAATGTTCAATCTGTAATACATTTTTCTGGCAAAAATGAGAGAATTTACATTTGATCAGATGAAAGTCAAGTCTGCTCTTCAAATGTGAAGCATTGAACAAAAAGATCCTGATTTTCTATTAAAGGCTGCATTTCTATCTTTGTGAAATCAGAAGGTTGTAGTGGAATCACATTTACCACCTGGGTGAAAATTATCACCCCACTATTTTCTTTTGACAAATTTTGCCAGGTAACATTTATCAAGGGAAATGCCCAATAAAAAGGCAAAACGTGTAGATTTATGTGTGATAAATACAGATTCTGCAAGCTATGCCTCTTTCTGAGGCAGGGAACACTAATTAAGAGATATTTACAGTGCCCAGGAAATAGGCCAATCGAGGATGTCAACACTTACTGGGTCCAGTAATTACTGCACCATATTCCATCCTACTTGGAATTAGGACTATAGCTAGTATTAAAAACTGACGACACAAGGAGAGAAAAGAACAGAAAACTTACTGACAGACTTTACTATCTTTAAAAGTCATCAAGGAAACAAGCAATCCAAAAGAATTGGCATTCAAGAAATAACCTGTTGATGGGGATGATTCCACCAGAAGAAGATTGAACCTCTTTTTTGATGGCTTTATTTTCCAACTTGATTTACTCTTTGGTGCTGCCTAATATGTTGACTGAAGGGAGGAATGTCTGAGTTAAAACTTAGGGGCCGATTCCGATTTCGGCCGGAAGGGCACCGAACGATGGTCGGAGCCCTTCCGACCGAATCAGAACGTGCCGGCCGGATTCCTTTCCGACCGAGCCATTCCGATGGGCTCGGTCGAAAGGAATCCGACTCAGATTTCCGGATGGCTTACGACGGGCTCGGAGAGCCCGTCCGCCGTCCGGAAATCCTTCAGTACTCCCCCGGCCGCCTCTTCACGACCGAGGGAGTACGATGGCAGTATTTCACTGCCTTTTCGTGCCGGTCTTTCCGGCACGAAAAGGCAGTCGGTAACTGTCTTTGGGGGCCCCCAGTAGGGCCCCCATGGGTGCGAGGCTGCCGAATGGCGGCCTGGGGGCACCTATGGTGCCCCTCTGTTGATCCCTGCACCCGGTGGCAGGCACCTTGGGGTGCCGGCCACAGGGTACAGGGATGAACTGCACCCCTCCTTTCCACAATGAAAGCATGCATTCCGCTCGGAATGCATGCTCTCAATGTGTAGTATACGAGTGCGACCGAACAGGGTTCGGTCGCATCGTATCTGCAGAGGCCGTAACCGACGACAGCAGGTCGGTCGGTTACTGACTCCCTGACCGATGTCGGACGGACCTGAGTCCGTCCGACATCGGAATCGGCCCCTAAGAGTGTGCAAATTATTTCACCAGTCAGAATAGATGATGCTTCTGATTTTGCCCTTTGCAAATTTCATGGTTACTTTTTCCTTCACCTGAGATGTTTTTTTTAAATTGCTAAATCATTTTCACTGCATAGTTAGATACTTTGCACTGTAATAAAGTCTAGACAATCTGGAAAATCTATGCAGATTTTTTGAGTAGGCCTACTTTTTATGAAGATTTTCTATGCACAATATCAAATGTTTGCAGAAAGTTTTCTTGGCAAATTTACCCTTTGTAGATCTTTTGTGTACGCCGACAGTTTTCTGTACCTCTGATGTAGAATGATTTTGTTCACATACATTAATTAAGGCTTTCGAACTGTCCCACAAGACATGAATCTCATGAAAATGTGAAGATGCAAATATTCATGTAATTTTCCACAGAACTTCAAGAATGTTGCAAGAAGGTTGTAAACAAAACTTTGCAAGTTCCCAGGCATCTAGTTAAAAACACTTAACGTCATTGTTTTCTTCCAAGATTTTTGATGAAAGAGAGAATGCTGTAGTATACTGTGGTAAAAAACATTGTTTTATTCTATTAATTTCATATTGTTCCACGCTGCCTCAGGCAATGCAGAACATGTTTGTGAATTTAAGATATTTATCCCTGTATTCATAGATTATTAACATAACTTGAAGGCGAAGATTCATATAAAGTTTAATGTGTCTCACGAGAAGTAGCACAACTTAAAAAACAGCGAGAAATGTTGGAAATTAGCTACCAGAGGTTCTGAACATAATTGCAATCTTCTGTACATCCATTTTGTGAATGTTCTTCCTGACAGAGAGACGCTCAGCTCTTTGCACACTGACCCCAACTAGACATCCCCCACAGGGATTTACACCATTTTATCTAAGTTGTTTTTGCGGAAGAGTCAATGGCCGCTGTAATCTCTACAAATGCAATTATGGCAGCAAGAGTTGGGATGAATAGCAAAAGGCATTGGTAGGGTATGCTATGCTGTCGTGTTTTTGAAACATAGAATTTTAAATTCATGATATGATGCCGTTGCTGATTTTAAAGAAGGGCATTGGTAAGGGAGAAAATAATGTAATTACAAATCGACTAATTATCAAGATGAGACTTAGGGGTCGATTCCGATTCGGGCCGGAAAAAGCACCGACCGACTCGGATCCGGAAAAAATACCGACCGACACGTACCAGTGGCGCCCGACACGCCAAGTACGATGCAAGCCGCGATAAATCCGACCGACACGTCAGGAAACCAAGCCGACTGACCGAGCCGCTCGGAAAATAGCAATCCGGCCGGAAAAACACGCGAATCCAACCGACCGACACGCACCCGGAACAAATCCGACCGAATCGTACCCGCCAACTCCAACCCGCAAAGTACGATGCAAGGCGCGAAAAACACGACCGAGTCGGACGGAGGACAAGCCGTACGACCGACACGCATACAAAACCGAGCCGAAGCAATACAATACACCGCGACCGACGCGTACGCAGCATACAAAACTGCACAAACACAGCGTGAACGAAACGGAAAACACCGTACGAGACCAATGCAGGGTCCGACTCGGTCACAAGAACGTTTCCAACATACACAAACAGCACAAAGGAAAAATCAACCAAAAAAAGGCCAAACAAGCAATTACCAAGCCAATAAATACTGGGGGGGGTGGGGACAGAGAACAAAGACACACCCACAACTCCACCTATATAAAGGACACAAATCACTACCATGAGCCTTTGCAAATGCCATTCCACTGCCAGCACCCAAGAGAAAGCAACCACACACCCACAGCTCATCCCTCACACAAGCCACACACCATTAGCACACCAACAAATACCTACCTCACATACACCCAGCAAAACACACACTCACACACCCTCACCTGCACACCAACACACACATCACTCACCATCACCACCCATCACCATGCCCCCCAAGAAGAATCACAAGTTCCTAGATTGTGAATTGGAAGTCCTGGTAGACGAGATCCTCAGGGTAGAGCCACAGCTGTTTGGCACATTGGTCCAACAGACCCCCATGTCGCAGAAAACCAAGATGTGGGAGAGGATCATCAACAGGGTGAACGCCCAATCACCATGTCGGCGCACAAAGACCGACATCCAGAACAGGTGGTATGACGTGCGCAGGAGGGTACGGAAACTGCTGAAGCAAGACTACATCAACAGCCAACACACCGGCAGTGGCCCTCCTGCCAAGCCAATATACCTCAGGCCCTGGGAGGAGAAGGTGCGGGCCATCCTACCGCCAGTGAGCATATATGGACTAGAGGACATCCCAGAGCCTGGTGAGTACACAACAAATGTACACAATATACTGCCACAAAACACACACACATCACTGTCAAGGGGAGAGTCAAACCATGCACTCATAGCAATCACACAGCAACCAGAACAGAATCATCCCAAAATGTGTATGTCAGTCAGAGAAACACAACACATGCCATCAAAAAAGTCACATCCAACTGTGCCAACACATGTACAAACACAACCACAACTACAGCTAGGCAGTGGCACAAATAGAACTAACAAACACATCCACACATGTAGCCACCACAACAACACCAACACACAGTGAAGACCACTCAAAGGAAGGAATTCTGTGTATGCTGGCCAAGTCAGTGTAGCCAATAGCATCATGGGAGTCGCAGTCACACATATTGCCCGCCCCAAAACTGTCCCATCAACACCACCATGAACCATGCGCACATCACAGGGAGTGGAGAAGGACTCACAAGATGGCTGACACTGGCTACTGCTGTGGGGAGCACAAGGCCCTGCTGCCAACTGTGCACCAACAAACAGCAGGACACCACTGACTGACATCCTGAGAGACAACTTCCACTCCCTGCAATGCAAGCACGTTCCATGGTGGGATATCTGGCTGGCTGGGTGGGAAGGGGGACTTGCAGCACTGACTATAGTCACCAGCACCTCCCCTCACACCCCCCAACACAAACTCCACAGTACCCACCTGGTAGAATGCAATGCCCTCCATCCTAACACAAGATCCCACAAAGCACCACCACCCTGGGTTATGTTGTGTGAAGCACAGGGACACTCTTGGGACTCTTAGCCAAACAACTGCCAGGACAACACTCCCAGCCATCCTGTCAGCACAGCCAGCCCACCCCACAGGGAAGCAGAGTCAAAAGGAAGGAAGCATGGGCATGCTGGGAAGGGGGTGGAGGCAATAGCATGATGGGAGACGTAGTCACAGACATAGCTCAGCCTCACAACTGTCCCATCAACACCACCCTGAACCATGCTCACATCACAGGGAGTGGAGAAGGACTCACAAGATGGCTGACACTGGCTACTGCTGTGGGGAGCACAAGGCCCTGCTGCCAACTGTGCACCAACAAACAGCAGGACACCACTGACTGACATCCTGAGAGACAACTTCCACTCCCTGCAATGCAAGCACGTTCCATGGTGGGCTATCTGGCTGGCTGGGTGGGAAGGGGGACTTGCAGCACTGACTATAGTCACCAGCACCTCCCCTCACACCCCCCCAACACAAACTCCACAGTACCCACCTGGTAGAATGCAATGCCCTCCATCCTAACACAAGATCCCACAAAGCACCACCACCCTGGGTTATGTTGTGTGAAGCACAGGGACACTCTTGGGACTCTTAGCCAAACAACTGCCAGGACAACACTCCCAGCCATCCTGTCAGCACAGCCAGCCCACCCCACAGGGAAGCAGAGTCAAAGGAAGGAAGCATGGGCATGCTGGGAAGGGGGTGGAGGCAATAGCATGATGGGAGACGTAGTCACAGACATAGCTCACCCTCACAACTGTCCCATCAACACCACCCTGAACCATGCTCACATCACAGGGAGTGGAGAAGGACTCACAAGATGGCTGACACTGGCTACTGCTGTGGGGAGCACAAGGCCCTGCTGCCAACTGTGCACCAACAAACAGCAGGACACCACTGACTGACATCCTGAGAGACAACTTCCACTCCCTGCAATGCAAGCACGTTCCATGGTGGGCTATCTGGCTGGCTGGGTGGGAAGGGGGACTTGCAGCACTGACTATAGTCACCAGCACCTCCCCTCACACCCCCCCAACACAAACTCCACAGTACCCACCTGGTAGAATGCAATGCCCTCCATCCTAACACAAGATCCCACAAAGCACCACCACCCTGGGTTATGTTGTGTGAAGCACAGGGACACTCTTGGGACTCTTAGCCAAACAACTGCCAGGACAACACTCCCAGCCATCCTGTCAGCACAGCCAGCCCACCCCACAGGGAAGCAGAGTCAAAAGGAAGGAAGCATGGGCATGCTGGGAAGGGGGTGGAGGCAATAGCATGATGGGAGACGTAGTCACAGACATAGCTCACCCCCACAACTGTCCCATCAACACCACCCTGAACCATGCTCACATCACAGGGAGTGGAGAAGGACTCACAAGATGGCTGACACTGGCTACTGCTGTGGGGAGCACAAGGCCCTGCTGCCAACTGTGCACCAACAAACAGCAGGACACCACTGACTGACATCCTGAGAGACAACTTCCACTCCCTGCAATGCAAGCACGTTCCATGGTGGGCTATCTGGCTGGCTGGGTGGGAAGGGGGACTTGCAGCACTGACTATAGTCACCAGCACCTCCCCTCACACCCCCCAACACAAACTCCACAGTACCCACCTGGTAGAATGCAATGCCCTCCATCCTAACACAAGATCCCACAAAGCACCACCACCCTGGGTTATGTTGTGTGAAGCACAGGGACACTCTTGGGACTCTTAGCCAAACAACTGCCAGGACAACACTCCCAGCCATCCTGTCAGCACAGCCAGCCCACCCCACAGGGAAGCAGAGTCAAAAGGAAGGAAGCATGGGCATGCTGGGAAGGGGGTGGAGGCAATAGCATGATGGGAGACGTAGTCACAGACATAGCTCACCCCCACAACTGTCCCATCAACACCACCCTGAACCATGCTCACATCACAGGGAGTGGAGAAGGACTCACAAGATGGCTGACACTGGCTACTGCTGTGGGGAGCACAAGGCCCTGCTGCCAACTGTGCACCAACAAACAGCAGGACACCACTGACTGACATCCTGAGAGACAACTTCCACTCCCTGCAATGCAAGCACGTTCCATGGTGGGCTATCTGGCTGGCTGGGTGGGAAGGGGGACTTGCAGCACTGACTATAGTCACCAGCACCTCCCCTCACACCCCCCAACACAAACTCCACAGTACCCACCTGGTAGAATGCAATGCCCTCCATCCTAACACAAGATCCCACAAAGCACCACCACCCTGGGTTATGTTGTGTGAAGCACAGGGACACTCTTGGGACTCTTAGCCAAACAACTGCCAGGACAACACTCCCAGCCATCCTGTCAGCACAGCCAGCCCACCCCACAGGGAAGCAGAGTCAAAAGGAAGGAAGCATGGGCATGCTGGGAAGGGGGTGGAGGCAATAGCATGATGGGAGACGTAGTCACAGACATAGCTCACCCCCACAACTGTCCCATCAACACCACCCTGAACCATGCTCACATCACAGGGAGTGGAGAAGGACTCACAAGATGGCTGACACTGGCTACTGCTGTGGGGAGCACAAGGCCCTGCTGCCAACTGTGCACCAACAAACAGCAGGACACCACTGACTGACATCCTGAGAGACAACTTCCACTCCCTGCAATGCAAGCACGTTCCATGGTGGGCTATCTGGCTGGCTGGGTGGGAAGGGGGACTTGCAGCACTGACTATAGTCACCAGCACCTCCCCTCACACCCCCCCAACACAAACTCCACAGTACCCACCTGGTAGAATGCAATGCCCTCCATCCTAACACAAGATCCCACAAAGCACCACCACCCTGGGTTATGTTGTGTGAAGCACAGGGACACTCTTGGGACTCTTAGCCAAACAACTGCCAGGACAACACTCCCAGCCATCCTGTCAGCACAGCCAGCCCACCCCACAGGGAAGCAGAGTCAAAAGGAAGGAAGCATGGGCATGCTGGGAAGGGGGTGGAGGCAATAGCATGATGGGAGACGTAGTCACAGACATAGCTCACCCCCACAACTGTCCCATCAACACCACCCTGAACCATGCTCACATCACAGGGAGTGGAGAAGGACTCACAAGATGGCTGACACTGGCTACTGCTGTGGGGAGCACAAGGCCCTGCTGCCAACTGTGCACCAACAAACAGCAGGACACCACTGACTGACATCCTGAGAGACAACTTCCACTCCCTGCAATGCAAGCACGTTCCATGGTGGGCTATCTGGCTGGCTGGGTGGGAAGGGGGACTTGCAGCACTGACTATAGTCACCAGCACCTCCCCTCACACCCCCCCAACACAAACTCCACAGTACCCACCTGGTAGAATGCAATGCCCTCCATCCTAACACAAGATCCCACAAAGCACCACCACCCTGGGTTATGTTGTGTGAAGCACAGGGACACTCTTGGGACTCTTAGCCAAACAACTGCCAGGACAACACTCCCAGCCATCCTGTCAGCACAGCCAGCCCACCCCACAGGGAAGCAGAGTCAAAAGGAAGGAAGCATGGGCATGCTGGGAAGGGGGTGGAGGCAATAGCATGATGGGAGACGTAGTCACAGACATAGCTCACCCCCACAACTGTCCCATCAACACCACCCTGAACCATGCTCACATCACAGGGAGTGGAGAAGGACTCACAAGATGGCTGACACTGGCTACTGCTGTGGGGAGCACAAGGCCCTGCTGCCAACTGTGCACCAACAAACAGCAGGACACCACTGACTGACATCCTGAGAGACAACTTCCACTCCCTGCAATGCAAGCACGTTCCATGGTGGGATATCTGGCTGGCTGGGTGGGAAGGGGGACTTGCAGCACTGACTATAGTCACCAGCACCTCCCCTCACACCCCCCCAACACAAACTCCACAGTACCCACCTGGTAGAATGCAATGCCCTCCATCCTAACACAAGATCCCACAAAGCACCACCACCCTGGGTTATGTTGTGTGAAGCACAGGGACACTCTTGGGACTCTTAGCCAAACAACTGCCAGGACAACACTCCCAGCCATCCTGTCAGCACAGCCAGCCCACCCCACAGGGAAGCAGAGTCAAAAGGAAGGAAGCATGGGCATGCTGGGAAGGGGGTGGAGGCAATAGCATGATGGGAGACGTAGTCACAGACATAGCTCACCCCCACAACTGTCCCATCAACACCACCCTGAACCATGCTCACATCACAGGGAGTGGAGAAGGACTCACAAGATGGCTGACACTGGCTACTGCTGTGGGGAGCACAAGGCCCTGCTGCCAACTGTGCACCAACAAACAGCAGGACACCACTGACTGACATCCTGAGAGACAACTTACACTCCCTGCAATGCAAGCACGTTCCATGGTGGGATAACTGACTGGGTGGGTGGGTGGGTGGGAAGGAGGTCTGGCTGTCAACCAAACACAATCAATGCAGACCATGTTCACACCCCAGAGAATACATAGAAATGCCCAAATAATGCAGGACAATGTGCCACACCAATATCAACCCCTGACTGTGACAACTTAGGACAATACAATGTACAGGCCCGCACCCCGAGGCACAGTCACAACTGTCAGGTGTGTCAACCACTGATGCCTGCAGAAACATGACATACATTGTTTGTGTCTCCCAAAAACAGGTGATGATAGGGACACAGCAGCAGACGCTGAGGAGTCCCAGTCCCAGGCTCAAGAGGATGCCGAGCTCACTGGCGTCGTACAGCCTCTGTCCTCCTCGGACGATGAAGAACAACCTGGCACATCCGGTGCAAGTCAACATGCTGCACCAGCAGGACCACCAGCTGCAGCACCAGCAGGTCCACCAGCTGCACCCCCTGCACCCACCCCTCCAACGACTGTCACCACGAATACCATCCCTGCCGACATGGACAGAATAAGGAACAACACCAGCGCAGTGACCCTGGACCAACCTGGGGCCATGGACACCACCACCACCACCAACCCCCAAGGTGGACCAGGGTTATCTGTGCGTGCAACTGCACACACTGCACATGTCAGCAGGGGTGGTGGGAGGGGTGGGAGACAGAGGTCGCTGCTTGCAGACGTTGCTGGTGTGCATGAAGACCCACAACTGGTACGCATAGCTGATGCGTACCAGTCCAGCACCGGAGAGCTCAGCCAGGTAGTGGGGCTCCTCAGAGACATTAAACAGCAGCAGGCTGCCCATCATGCCCGCTTGGACTCCCACATGTCCCAAGTGGAGTCACACATGTCACGTGTGGACTCCCACATGTCACGTGTGGACTCCCACATGACCCGCGTGGAGTCCAAGTGGGATGTACTACATGAGATGACGGCGGTGCACAGGGACATTTTACAATGCCTCCGCCAGATGAACAGCAACCAGTCCACACCTCCCTGTGTGCCAACAACATCTGGTACCGAACAAACTGCAACTGCCACAGGGAGGGAGGAGGACTCTGGCGGAGAGTCCCCTGCACCGCAGCAGCCTGCACTTGAGGGCCCCCCCCAAGAAGAGGGGTCGTCCGAGGAGGGGAAAGTGAGAGGCTGATGGCCAAGCGCAACTCCCAGGAAGCCTGAACCTGTTCTGGATTTTCGCCTTTGTGCACAGACTGTTCACCCTGTTGATGGCAACACTACTCCCACACATTGCATGGGGAGTATAA
Organism: Calotriton arnoldi; assembly: GCA_963921515.1. Classification (NCBI taxonomy): domain Eukaryota; kingdom Metazoa; phylum Chordata; class Amphibia; order Caudata; family Salamandridae; genus Calotriton; species Calotriton arnoldi. The sequence goes on along the minus strand of CAWUFW010001603.1, from coordinate 2,539,637 downwards.
GTTGGAACAATGTGTCAGACAACAGTGGCCCCGATACTGGGGATCCTGTCTACCTGGACTTTCTATTCATCTAGGAACTTGGGATTGCAAGATTCATGTACAGCACAATCCATCCTATGCACTATTATCACAATAAACACACTAATACACCATACTTGCCTCTGTCGTGATTCCAACGTGGGTGCTGTTATGGGGATGATGAACTGCAAAATTACACAGTGTATGCGAACTGCAACAGCAAGGACAACACAGGCATGTGAGTACAGGCAACGTGACACATATGAGGGAGACACACCACCAGGGCTACACAACACATACACACCTAGGCCATCTGACTCATTGCCTACACTGATGTTGCCAGGGAAGACGGTGCAATGCACAGACACCACACCCATTCCCAGTTGTAGTCAAGTAGCCCACAGGTGCAGTAAGCAAATGGCAGTCAAATGTGTGACCACAGACAACGCACATCACTAAGTGAAGCACAGGTTTATTACACAGTAGCAACATGCCGTAACCACTACAGATGCAAGGTAACCCCACCTGGTAGCGGGCACACAGTCAACAACTGTAGACAGAAGGAAGTCCATGGGTGTGGCGCACATCACCTGTAGGGACACAACAGCTACCAGCCTGGATGTGCAATCACGTCGTCGGTGGACACAGTTCACCAAACGAATCTGAAAGTACCCTGTGAAGGACAGAAATGACACACAGTCAAAAGCAATGCAGTACAGGACAGAACAGCAAAACTCATGCACAATACATGTTACAAGATACCCACCCAGAACCAAGTTAGCATGTCAACACTGTTGGGGAGTACAGCCCACCTGTCACCACACATCGCAACACACATCCTGTCAAGTAGCCCATGGACACACTCCAACAGCACCAGAGCACCACCCACACATCATGCCAACTCACATCATTCACATGACACCTCAGGATACTCACATTCAGCTAAAGAAGTTGGTGATGAGCTGTGTGCGGACATCACCATCACCATCATCATCATCATCGTCACTGGCATCGTGGTCCAGGCCAGGATCCTCCACAGGTGGCGGATGTTGGTCATCGTCATCCTGGATGAGAGGCAACTCCTTCCGCACTGCCAGGTTGTGAAGCATGCAGCAGACGATGATAATCTTGCACACTTTCGCAGGGGCATATGGGAGGGACCCTCCGGTCTTGTCCAGGCAGCGGAAGCGGCTCTTCAGGAGACCAAAGGTCCGCTCAATCACTCTCCTGGTCCGACCATGTGCCTCATTGTAGCGCATCTGGGCAGGTGTCACAGGGTTCCTGAGGGGTGTCAGCAACCACGGCATGTTGGGGTATCCCGAGTCACCTACGGACAGACAAGTGCACATCAGCTGACTTGGAAAAGTGGGCGGAATACTACAGATCAGATCACACACAATGGCACAAAGTCAGTACACACCGACAAGCCAGGCACGCTGGTTCTGCATCTGTGCCATCAACCTGGGGATGCGACTACTCCTCATCACAAAGGCATCGTGTGCTGAACCAGGGAAACGGGCACACACGTGTGTGATGGTCATGTCTGCAAGACACACCACCAGTGCATTGACCGAGTGGTAGTGCTTGCGGTTCCTGTAGGCCTGCTCCTGGGCCTGTGGTGGTACCAAAGCCACATGTGTCCCATCAATGGAGCCAATGACATGCGGCATCCTCCCCAGGGCATAAAAGTCACTCTTCACGTCAGTGAGTCGTCGCAGTCTAGGGAAATAGATGTACCGGTTCAGGAAGAGCAACATTGCCGCCAAAACATCGCGGAGCACACGGCTGAACATGGTCTGTGACATCCCACCAGCAGACGCCACAGTATGTTGGAAGGTACCGGTGGCAAAGAAGTGTAGGGCTGCCATCACCTTCACCTTGGGGGTCAGCGCTGTAGGATACGGCCGGCCAGGCTGCAAATGTGGGGACAACTGCACTGCCAAATCCTCAATCAGCTGCCTGGTGAAGCGGTACCGTCGGATGCTGTCCCGTTCCACCATCGTTGCCAGGTCTGGGAATGGCCGATGGACAGCAGGAGCCCTGCAGTGCAGAGGAGAAGTAAGCAAGATCGTCAGTCACCCCACATATGCGGCATTGAACACACTCAAGATCCCAACATACATCATCATGAGGCACAACTACATGAAGTGTGCAGTACCGGAACGACATTTATGGTACATACATGGCCAACATCTGTCAACACGGTCCTACAGGTGGCATCAATTTGTCCCAGGTTGGCCCATTGGATATCATGATGCTGTGTCACAGTCACCCCCCAGTGACATGTGAGGACAGATGTGCCCCAGGCACCACAGCTCAACGACAGGCACATTCCCAGGGACCCTGTAATGCCACATGGACACTGGCATCACCTGGAGTATCATGTGTACACCACAACAAAACAAACATGACCCCCACAGGTAGTGGCCACACTTGCCATGGCAGGAGAGCCATGGACGTCTGTGACACACACGCACAACATCAGAGTCCATGCACACACAACGTGGATGTGGAGACTGTCTCCCATTGTGCACATGAAATCAGAGACATTGTAAACACTACATGCACAAAGACTGTGGAGGGCCATCACTATTGTGCCACTGGGACACCCTGGCTCAAACATACCGTCCCACATGGGACTCACGGGGTATGTGACATGACATACACAAACACCACTGTGAAATGTGACCATGGCACATGCACAGATATGAACAGTTGCACATCACAGTGGTCACGTACACGTAACACCCAGGATCCTGTCCCCATGAACACGTGCACAGCCTGGGGGTGGCTGCCCACAGGTGACACCCACAGGACAACATGTACACCAACATACACACAATAGGAAATGCAGCCTTACATGCCTTATGATAAGGTTTGGACAGGCTGTCGTGATGTAGGTGTGCCCCTCACTCCCTGGGAGCTATCTGTGGCTGGCATATGTCCATCTGAGACAGGCATGCTGACATATGCCAGTCACATGTACAGTGATGCGTTGTACTGCAATGGACCGATCGGTGCCTCCGGCCGGCCCATTGCATTCAATGTGTGCGGGTACGCGTTGTACCCCTGTGCGCGTTGAACAGCAATGGACCGATCGGTGCCTCCGGCCGGCCCATTGCATTCAATGTGTGCGGGTACGCGTTGTACCCCTGTGCGCGTTGAACAGCAATGGACCGATCGGTGCCTCCGGCCGGCCCATTGCATTCAATGTGTGCGGGTACGCGTTGTACCCCTGTGCGCGTTGAACAGCAATGGACCGATCGGTGCCTCCGGCCGGCCCATTGCATTCAATGTGTGCGGGTACGCGTTGTACCCCTGTGCGCGTTGAACAGCAATGGACCGATCGGTGCCTCCGGCCGGCCCATTGCATTCAATGTGTGCGGGTACGCGTTGTACCCCTGTGCGCGTTGAACAGCAATGGACCGATCGGTGCCTCCGGCCGGCCCATTGCATTCAATGTGTCGCGGGTACGCGTTGTACCCCTGTGCGCGTTGTACTGCAATGGACCGATCGGTGCCTCCGGCCGGCCCATTGCATTCAATGTGTGCGGGTACGCGTTGTACCCCTGTGCGCGTTGAACAGCAATGGACCGATCGGTGCCTCCGGCCGGCCCATTGCATTCAATGTGTGCGGGTACGCGTTGTACCCCTGTGCGCGTTGAACAGCAATGGACCGATCGGTGCCTCCGGCCGGCCCATTGCATTCAATGTGTGCGGGTACGCGTTGTACCCCTGTGCGCGTTGAACAGCAATGGACCGATCGGTGCCTCCGGCCGGCCCATTGCATTCAATGTGTGCGGGTACGCGTTGTACCCCTGTGCGCGTTGAACAGCAATGGACCGATCGGTGCCTCCGGCCGGCCCATTGCATTCAATGTGTGCGGGTACGCGTTGTACCCCTGTGCGCGTTGTACTGCAATGGACCGATCGGTGCCTCCGGCCGGCCCATTGCATTCAATGTGTGCGGGTACGCGTTGTACCCCTGTGCGCGTTGAACAGCAATGGACCGATCGGTGCCTCCGGCCGGCCCATTGCATTCAATGTGTGCGGGTACGCGTTGTACCCCTGTGCGCGTTGAACAGCAATGGACCGATCGGTGCGCACCCATTGACAATGGGCTTGCCTGGCAACGGACGCGTTTTTGAATATTCGAACGAGTCGGTTGCTGGAAATTCAGTTGGTCACCCACAACAATGTTGCAAAATAATGTATGTCATGAAGTTGAAGATTTGAAGGATGCTGTGGGCGTGTTTTGGTGCTGCTATTCCATGGATTGGCCAGATTCAGAAGATGCAAACGACTTGGACCTATCACTTTGGACACAAGGGACAGTATCTGCCTCTCCAGCACATATATATTGCTGCATGTTCCCCTGAGAGCCCACTTGCCTGCACTACATGCTCCAGGACGACATCTGCCACTGCACTGCTGCTGTCTCTGCCCCTCTGGACCCTGCAATGGCACGTACTGTGGAGAGAGCCCCAGCCTTCAGCCTTGAAGAGAACCAGGCCCTGCTGGACAGCCTACTTCCACAGTACAGCAAGCTGTATGGGACACCAGGGGAGCAGGTGAGTGTTCTGTGCACTGCCTTTCTGAATGTGCATTTTGTCTGACTAGCAAGGCTGAGAGTCAGCACACCACTGGCTAGCAGGCTCACTGAGTAGTTGTCACCCCCCATAGTGTGTAGTGACTTGCACTGGACAGGTATGGTGCAGTGACAGTGCTTCTGAACAGGGTTTTACTCCCCATGCTATGATACCATGTAGTGACTTCTGGAAAACTGTCCATGGGCAGCCGTGCACTGCCTGGGTACACCATGTGCCCCTGTGATTGCGACATGTATATGCAACTGTGTCATGCACGGATATGTTGCATGTGTAGTAATGGCCTTATCACTTTGTCATCCTGACAGGCTTCTGCCCATCGGAAGCATGAGATCTGGAAGGACATCGTCCGGGCTGTCCGGTCCGTGGGGGTCTACCAGCGCCGGATCCGCAACTGCCAAAAGAGGTGGCAGGACCTTCGGGGCTGGACCCGGAGGATTGCACGGGTCCAGCTGAAGCTGTCGCCTCCTCGCAGGAGGGGCGGAACACGGACCCTGACCCCCCACATGCTCAGGATCCTGGCGGTGGTCTTTCCAGACCTGGATGGGCAGCTGAAGGCCAGAGAGCAGCAAGGAGGGGGTGAGTCAAAGACTGCACTGTGTACTCTGTCTAACATGTTATGTGCCCTCCTCGGGCCAGGTTGAACTGCCACAGTACAGCAGTCATGTTGTCCAGGAGCCATGTCCCTCTATTGTGCACTGCCCACTCCTCATCTGATACCCAGGTGTGGCCCTTACATGCAGGGAATTCTGTCACTTAGGACTGTGTCCTTGCAGTTTGCTTGACTCAAGGTGGGAGACAGCATCTGTTTCCCTGACTCTGTGGTGGGCATCATGGGTGGGTCCATTGCTTACACAATGCCTGTATTCTGACATGTAGGGTAGTGTCACAGGTCTCCCATATGTCCAATAGGTATGACCTGGACAGATGAGGGTTAAGAGGATGTGTTGTGGGGGGGATGTACATGTGCACTTGTGCAGCTCCAGGACTTGCATTCCCCATGACCTACTATTGTGACACAGTGCAGAGTGTTGTTGTCTGGCTGCAAAGTCATACATCACTGAGACAGTGATGTATGACTTTGCAGTCATGCCTCCGCCATGGCATGTGTCTACTGATTGGTGATCCTGCAGGGGAGTGACATGTGCTACATGCACACCATAGTGGCGCTGGCTATCAGGACATGGGTGCATCATGGTGTCTGTCGCTGGTATGCATCACATGCATTTCCTATTTGACTCTGGGCATCCCTTACATCCGTAAACCTGTACTGACTCAGTGGCAAGAGCTGTGATGTGTCCACACCGTGTCCTCTGCACTGTCCAACTACTGTGTACTTGGTGCATGTGTCAACACTGGGGTGTTGCAATCCAACAGACACCAGACAGATGGGTGCAAGGCCATGTGGGATGTGAGTGCCATGCTTGGCATCAGACTGACAATTGACTTCTCCTGTTCAATTAGTGCACTTTTAGCAATGTACAACTAATGATGCCAGGGCTTGCTCTGGGATGTGCTGTGCTCACAGTGGTGTGTGCGTTATGTGCAGGTGACTGATGTCTGTCTGTTTCCCCATTGTTTGCAGATACATCCACGGCCACGGAAGGGGACAGCTCCACGGACCAGGAGGAGCCGGAGAGCCAGACTGGGTCAGCAGCCGAGGAGTGGTCGGAGGGACCCAGTGGCACGGAGGGCGAGGGAGCCACACCGAGGAGTCCTCAGCAGCATCCACCTCAGCTGAGGACCAGAGCAACTCGGAGGATGACTCCCTTGTGGAGGCGGGTGTCAGCAGCCACCACACCCCAGCTAGTGTTGCTGTCCCCGCCACCACCAGCACCACCACCGCCCTCCCATCGGCTCCCATTCCCCAGGTCCGTGGAGGCTCCCATGTCCGGGAGCGTGTCTCCTTTGGGCCAGGCACCGCACCCCCTGCCCCTGTGTCCCCTGCTGCCCTGAGTGAGGAGTCTGTGTACCTCCTTCGCCAGCTCCATGTAGGGCAGACAGCCATGCTGAGTGTCCTCCATGCGCACACCGCGCTGTTGACTCAGCTGGTGTCGTTCATGGAGGGCATCTCATCGGGCATGTCTGACCTACAGAGGGGCAATAGGTCCATGGACTCCTCCCTGACGGCAGCAGTGTCCCTCCTCAAACGGTCCCTCACCCCTCCTGCCTCTGCTCCATCCACACTCCCCAGCACCTTACCCATCCCAGGCACACACACACTGGCACACACCAGCACACACACATCCAGCACACTGACACACACGCCAATGACAAAACGCACACGCAAGCACATTCAGGGGACTGAAGCCAGACTCACAGGGGATGGGGCCCTGGAACACACACACGCATCCACATGCACTGCGCAGTCCTCAGTTCCCTCTCCCTCCAAAGCACCCTCCCTTGCCTCACCTGCAACCCCAAAGTCACAGCAGCTCTTCCTCTGTGACCTCGGCCTCTTCCCCACCGATGAAGCTGCTCCAGCATCCCGGGGGAAGAGGAAGCCCACCCACACGGAGCAGAGTGCCCCTCGCCCCCGGACACCCTCCCCCAGGCGCAGACGGACTGAGGCCCCCACCCGCAAGTCCCCCCGGAGTGCTAAGAGCAAGACCCCGCCACCGCCCTGCAGCTCAGGCACAAGGTCTCCGTCCTCCATCCCTCAGGCCCCCACTGCACAGGTGCCCCCACCACACCCTGCCCCAGGTTCCCCCACCCACAGATATACCATCCCCAAGATGCTCCGGCCTTCTCCCCCTGCCACTTGCTCTCCCAGCACCACACCCCCCGCTGCGCTTGTCTGTGCCACTGATGTGGTGAGGGTGTCCTCCCCTCTGTCCAACCCACCTTGCCTGTTCCCCATTCTCCTCCCCTGGAGGTAGGCACTGCAGTGGAGTCCACTACCGCCCTGTCTGACTTGGGCACTGCAGTGGCGGACCTGTCCACCCCATCTGCAGGGTCCACTGCAGTTGTGCCGGCACCCACGACATCTGTGTCATGCCCCCCAGTTGTGCCGGCACACACCATGTCAGACACCTCCACTGCAGTTGTCAGTGGCTCTCCAGCACCCACCACCCCTTCCCTGACTCCCCTGGTGAGCCCTGATCCTGTCCCTGCGGTGCCTGGCCTGCCCCCCGGTTGCCCCTCCTAGTGGATTGTCCCTGGTATTGTGCAGGCATGCGTAGGGTGACATCTGCCAGTGTCACCCTGTTTGAACTTTGACAATGGACTGGCCATTGGCCTTTGCTCTTTTTTCAGGACTTCGTTTGGCCTCAACACATATGCTGAATAAAGCAACTTTCTTTTCTCTAGTGCTCATGCTTCAGATGTACATGTTGTTGGTGCAGCTAACCATGCCCTTGCTGCAGTGATGGTGATATCTGGTCTCATGATTATGAAGTGTTACTGTGCAGGAACCCATGTGGTCCAGGGGGAATGTGTCCTATCATGTGGTGTATCCATGTCATCAATAGCAGCATCTGAGGGTGTCATGTGTTCAGTATTTGGCAATGGGTTTCCTACTTACATTGGCAATTTCACATCTGTGGCTTCCACCCCTGCACATCTGTTGTGCCTGCCATCGTTGCTTTTGTCTACTTCCCTGACCGTGTTGCCATCTCCAGTGGACATGCAGGTTTGGGCATCAATGGGGAGGGACTCATCCGTGTAGTCAGTGCAACATTGCTATACAAGTGTGTTGGATCTGTGCTGATGATTCCGTTGGCACATCCATGACCAGGCTGATGTGATGGGAGCCCTCATTTGGTGCTAATTGTTGATTGTGTGACCAAGTGCTCAGCTGACATGATGGGGCCCTACTGAGGCAACATATGGCACAGCTTTCCTCACACAGGAGTGGAGTCCCCTCATGGCAGTGTGTACACGTGTGACATTGCCTGCGCCCAAGGTGTGTGTTGTATGTGCATGTCTGTGTGTTCACTTCCATTCATCTGCGCATGCTGTGATCCCTAGTGTTGTACCTGTTTGTGATGCTTGCTGACTTGAGCTATGTTCCCCCAAAGTCTTCTCCCTGTGTTCTCTGTGATGTGGGTGCATGGCACATTACTGGTCATCAGGGTGTCACCCATAGGTGTGTTTGCTGTCAGGGCAGAGTTTGTGTGCTGACGCAGATGGGTCACAGTCAGGTTTCCCTTTGGCACTTGTTGTTTGCCCCTGTCATGTGATTTCCAGTTTGTGTTATCTTTCAGTGATTGTGACACGTTGTGTGTGTGACTGCTGGCACTCCTTAGGGTCCGGGCTGCAATGTTGGTTGTTGTCTATGTGTGTTCTTTGTGGGTGACCTTGGCTTCTTCATTGGTGTGTGACTGTGGCTGGGATCCCATTGGTCGGTGTGGTATTGCCGTCATGTCCATGTACAGCGTAGTGTGCAGTGTGTCAGACATTCAGGAGTCTTGTTGAGTGTCCATGTGTGATGTGTTTCTACACCTTGGTTCCCACCCACCACCCTGGAATAGTAATGGGTGCATGTGCAATGTCACCAGTGCATGTGTACTTCACTGCTGCACATTGTTGGAGGTCGAGGGGTGTGGTCTTGAGTGTGTGCAGATGAGAGTTGTTGCCCGGCTAGTCCCCTGCCTCCATGTTGGCCTTGGCTTACTGGCCATGCTGATTGATTTGTGCTTGTGTAGGTGTGATGGTAGTTAGTTGCTCAGGACACCTGACTGTGGTTCACAGTGTGAACGACATTTAGCTTTGTCATCACAGTGGTATTTTTCTTCAGCCCAGGGTCACCACATTGTGGGGGCCCTGGGGGTGGTGCTGTGGTGTGTCTGTGACTTGCTGTGTCAGTTGTTGTTCCTACGTGCCTGTGTGACATGTGTGTTTTGTGCTCCCTCTCACCTGTCAATGCCTGCTTGCCCACATAGGGGATTTGGATCCATGAGTTACCTTAGTGTGGCAGTGTATGCACATCTGTATGATTGGTATTCAGCTCTCCTCATGTGTTGTGTTGTTGCCTGGGGACACTGGCACCCCCACCCCTCACCTGCTGTGTATGATGACAGTGTTGGTCTGCCTGTTAGTGTTTGTGCATCTGCACCACTGCATTGGCATATCTTGGGTGTGCCATTGGCTGTATGTTGTTTGGTGTGTTTCCCCTGCTGTCCCTGGGACTCCTAGGTCATCGGTCAGCACAGTGATCATGGTTTGTGTGTCCCATTGCTGCCATGGTATGGTATCTGTTCACCTCACATCTGCTGTCTCCACAGGGTATCTGCATTTGTGTGCCCATTGGTGCAAATATGTGGTTCTGCATTCTGATGGTCACTTCTGTCATTGTGTCATTGATGACTGTTGACGGTCTCAGCCACCATGGGTGTTGTTTGTCTGCACATGGCCAAAGGAATGTTTCATTTGCACTGCAGTATTTGGCTCCCCCAATTTATGTTGCAATGGGACACATACACTACTTTGCCACAGATGAGTTTTTGGTTCTGTGACCAGGAATGATCCATGCAGTTTGGCAGTTGCAGCTCTTTCTTTGTCAACAATTACCTTTTGGTCACTGTGATGATGAGGGTGTAGACCCCATTGCCACAATGGTCAAAATGTGCTTCAGCTATGGACCCCACACTTGCCTTTTGGTCACTGTGATGATGGGGGTTTAGACCCCATTGCCACAATGGTCAAAATGTGCTTCAGCTATGGACCCCACACTTACCTTTTGGTCACTGTGATGATGGGGGTTTAGGCCCCATTGCCACAATGGTCAAAATGTGCTTCAGCTATGGACCCCACACTTGCCTTTTGGTTACTGTGATGATGGGGGTTTAGACCCCATTGCCACAATGGTCAAAATGTGCTTCAGCTATGGACCCCACACTTACCTTTTGGTCACTGTGATGATGGGGGTTTAGGCCCCATTGCCACAATGGTCAAAATGTGCTTCAGCTATGGACCCCACACTTGCCTTTTGGTCACTGTGATGATGGGGGTTTAGGCCCCATTGCCACAATGGTCATGGGCTGCTTGCATTGTGGGTGCCACACACATATATGTGTGGCACATGTGCTAGGGGGTCACATTGTATGTTCAATGTCATGTTCGGTGTTGTAGGCATTTGACACAGCCTGCTCACACGCTTGTCATGGTGGTGGGGGGATGTCTTAATCTTGCATTCCCTAGGTTGTGGTGTGCTTGTTGTGTCATGCATTGTCCATCCTATGAGTGGGGGTGGTAGTAGTGGTAGGCATCCAGCCCCCCTGGCTAAGGGTGGTAGTAGTGGTGGGCATCCTGCCCCCTGGCTAAGGGTGGTGGTAGGCATCCAGCCCCCTGGCTAAGGGTGGTGGTAGGCATCCAGCCCACCCTGGCTAAGGGTGGTAGTAGTGGTGGGCATCCTGCCCCCTGGCTAAGGGTGGTAGTGGTGGGCATCTGGCACCCCCTGGCTAAGGGTGGTAGTAGTGGTGGGCATCCAGCCCCCCTGGCTAAGGGTGGTGGTAGGCATCCAGCCCCCCTGGCTAAGGGTGGTAGTAGTGGTGGGCATCCTGCCCCCCTGGGTGAGGGTGGTAGTAGTGGTAGGCATCCTGCCCCCCTGGCTGAGGGTGGTAGTAGTGGTAGGCATCCTGCCCCCCTGGTTGAGGGTGGTAGTAGTGGTGGGCATCCTGCCCCCCTGGGTGAGGGTGGTAGTAGTGGTAGGCATCCTGCCCCCCTGGTTGAGGGTGGTAGTAGTGGTAGGCATCCTGCCCCCCTGGCTGAGGGTGGTGGTAGGCATCCAGCCCCCCTGGCTAAGGGTGGTAGTAGTGGTGGGCATCCTGCCCCCCTGGTTGAGGGTGGTAGTAGTGGTAGGCATCCAGCCCCCCTGGCTAAGGGTGGTAGTAGTGGTAGGCATCCAGCCCCCCTGGCTAAGGGTGGTGGTAGGCATCCAGCCCCCCTGGCTAAGGGTGGTAGTAGTGGTGGGCATCCTGCCCCCTGGGTGAGGGTGGTAGTAGTGGTAGGCATCCTGCCCCCCTGGTTGAGGGTGGTAGTAGTGGTAGGCATCCTGCCCCCCTGGGTGAGGGTGGTAGTAGTGGTAGGCATCCTGCCCCCCTGGGTGGGGGTGGTAGTAGTGGTAGGCATCCAGCCCCCTGGCTAAGGGTGGTGGTAGGCATCCAGCCCCCCTGGCTAAGGGTGGTAGTAGTGGTGGGCATCCTGCCCCCTGGCTAAGGGTGGTAGTAGTGGTAGGCATCCTGCCCCCCTGGTTGAGGGTGGTAGTAGTGGTAGGCATCCAGCCCCCTGGCTAAGGGTGGTAGTAGTGGTGGGCATCCTGCCCCCCTGGTTGAGGGTGGTAGTAGTGGTAGGCATCCAGCCCCCTGGCTAAGGGTGGTAGTAGTGGTGGGCATCCAGCCCCCCTGGCTAAGGGTGGTGGTAGGCATCCAGCCCCCCTGGCTAAGGGTGGTAGTAGTGGTGGGCATCCTGCCCCCCTGGGTGAGGGTGGTAGTAGTGGTAGGCATCCTGCCCCCCTGGTTGAGGGTGGTAGTAGTGGTAGGCATCCAGCCCCCCTGGCTAAGGGTGGTGGTAGGCATCCAGCCCCCCTGGCTAAGGGTGGTGGTAGGCATCCAGCCCCCCTGGCTAAGGGTGGTAGTAGTGGTGGGCATCCTGCCCCCTGGCTAAGGGTGGTAGTAGTGGTAGGCATCCTGCCCCCCTGGTTGAGGGTGGTAGTAGTGGTAGGCATCCAGCCCCCGTGGCTAAGGGTGGTAGTAGTGGTGGGCATCCTGCCCCCTGGCTGAGGGTGGTAGTAGTGGTAGGCATCCAGCCCCCTGGCTAAGGGTGGTAGTAGTGGTGGGCATCCTGCCCCCTGGCTGAGGGTGGTAGTAGTGGTAGGCATCCTGCCCCCCTGGGTGAGGGTGGTAGTAGTGGTAGGCATCCAGCCCCCTGGCTAAGGGTGGTGGTAGGGGCATCCAGCCCCCCTGGCTAAGGGTGGTAGTAGTGGTAGGCATCCTGCCCCCTGGGTGAGGGTGGTAGTAGTGGTAGGCATCCTGCCCCCTGGCTAAGGGTGGTAGTAGTGGTAGGCATCCAGCCCCCCTGGCTAAGGGTGGTGGTGGTAGGCATCCAGCCCCCCTGGCTAAGGGTGGTAGTAGTGGTGGGCATCCTGCCCCCTGGGTGAGGGTGGTAGTAGTGGTAGGCATCCTGCCCCCTGGCTGAGGGTGGTAGTAGTGGTGGGCATCCAGCCCCCCTGGCTAAGGGTGGTGGTAGGCATCCAGCCCCCCTGGCTAAGGGTGGTAGTAGTGGTGGGCATCCTGCCCCCCTGGGTGAGGGTGGTAGTAGTGGTAGGCATCCTGCCCCCTGGCTAAGGGTGGTAGTAGTGGTGGGCATCCAGCCCCCCTGGCTAAGGGTAGTGTGGTAGGCATCCAGCCCCCCTGGCTAAGGGTGGTAGTAGTGGTGGGCATCCTGCCCCCCTGGGTGAGGGTGGTGGTAGGCATCCAGCCCCCCTGGCTAAGGGTGGTAGTAGTGGTGGGCATCCTGCCCCCTGGGTGAGGGTGGTAGTAGTGGTAGGCATCCTGCCCCCCTGGTTGAGGGTGGTAGTAGTGGTAGGCATCCTGCCCCCTGGTTGAGGGTGGTTGTGGTGGTTGGCATCCAGCCCCCTGGGTTGGGGTGGTGGCGCGCATTCAGGCCCCTGTGTGCATATGTGGCATTGGTGATGGGCATCCCGCCCCTATGGTGCTGCTGTTGCTGGTGTAAGTATATTCAGATTCCCAGTGTATGTGTGTGATGTGTCGTGTACGTGTTGTATGTGTTTTGTGGTTGGTGTCTGACTTACCTTCTGCGCCGTACGCGTCCGTGCCTGTTCCGGTAGTAGATGTAGAATATTGGTATGATCGGGACGAAGGGATTCATGGTTGGTTCGTGTCGTTCGTCCTTCTGCGTTGCTTCGCGCCGTCCTCGTCGCTGGCTTCGTCCTCGTCGCTCGCGTCGTCCTCGTCGGTGCTGTGTTCGTCTCGTAGCCGTGGATCGTGTTGTGGCGCGATTCGGAGCTTATGTGCGCCTCTCCCGGATGCTTTGACGTGCCGTGCGTAGCGACGGGTTCGGCGTGTACGGAAAGCGCATCGTACTTGTTCGGCCGGACGGGGCTGCATTTTCCCTTCCGTGCGACTCGATTCGGCGTTTCCGGATTCGCCTCGGTCGGAGAACAGGACCTGGTTTGGGTGAGTACGGCTCGGCCGGGATTTTTGCTGTTGTGCGCATCGTACTTGCTCGTTCGGTGTACTGTACGGATCGGTCGGGAAACTGGCTTTCGCATGGCTTTTTTCCCGACCGAATAGTATTGGGTGCGCCTCCGACCGAGATCGGAATCGGCCCCAAACTGTCTATTTTGAAATACCTTTATGGTAAATGCCCCGCCTTCTTATCTTCTTGAGTTAAAAAATATGTACCCAATTGCAATCTGAGGTCCAGGCATAACAACCTCCTCAAAATTCCTACTTTCATTTCGACAATATATAAAAAAATCCATTTACAATACGCCGGATCCCCTGACATTCCTGCGCGCAGCTTGGGAGACAGATGTGGGCACTCTTGAAGATGAAGAGTGGACCGATGCATTGCAGGGGCCTAGAGAAATAGTGATCAGGTCTAGATTTTGGCTGATACAGCTTAGAATTCTGCACCGCTCATATTACCCCCGCACATTATTATACAAATGGGGCAAAGTACAGTCAGCACACTGCATAAGAGGATGCCAAGCTGAGGGATCATTCTTCCATATACTTTGGGAATCCCAGTGGTCGCACGCTATTGGCAGGGAGTGGTGGCTACAATGTCCAGGGTAACGGGAGTAGAGATACCTTTGGAGGCCAAGGGTCTCCTGCTGCTGATCAAGGGAGAGGAATATTGGCCTAGGCATACGAGAACCTGGCTTGCCCTCGCCGCCGGAGTGGCAAAGCGTAACATAGCGTGTAGATGGGGGTCATGCATCTCCCCAAATGTGACCGAATGGGAGACTGATCTTGACTGGTGCTACCAGGCGGAAAAAGTTATATATGATAGCAGGGGATGTAAGAAAAAATGCGACAAAATATGGTCCCCCTGGGAGACATATAGAAACATAGGGGAGATATCGCCAGTCTGCGAATCAGGGGGAACCGGCGAGACTTGTGAATAAAGGCGAGCCAGAGTCTTAGACTGTTTGATTAGACCAATATTAAGGATGTGATAACCTGACAAAACTGGGTTGTACTTTCAATGTTCTGCTGGCTATGATGAAACTTTATAGGTACCAATGTATCAAAATGGTCAATTATGTGTGCTTGTAATGCAATGTATGAGATATCACGAGCCTGTTTAATAAAAAGATGTTTAAAAAAAAAGAATTCCTACTTTTAAACGGAAGAGATTGGGTGGCTCCTAGGCCTGGGTGGTGAACTCTGCTCCGTGCGCGGAGCTTGCTGAGTTTTCCGCACTCCGTGGAGCATGTGGAGTTCTGAAAAACTCCACTCCATATAGCAGAGCAGAGTTTTTTCTTTGCTCGCGCTCGCCAATGTCATGTTGGCGAGCGAGGAAAATCCACCTCCAGTGAGATTTCTCAACCAGGCCAGTCAGATTTCTTAACACAGGCGGTCACGGATAGTCGTGACCGTTCGTGTTGAGAAACCTTCCATTTGGCTTGAGAAAGCTGCCGCTCGGGTAGAAAATCTACTCGAGCGGCAAGAAAAGAAGCATCACTCTCTTGTGCTGAGCATGGTGCAGTTCGTGCTGATTTTACAGCATGGGACAAACACCCGTCGCTGAAAATCAACACGAACGGCATGACCAAATGCACACTCCACTGGTTGCCGAACTCCGTGTATCGCAGTATTGTTTTTCGGTCACTACGCGGAGTTTCACCTAACGGAACTCCGTCCAGCCTAGTGGCTCCATCTTTGCTGTTTTGGCACCACAAACCAAGAACTTCTTTACCTCAGAGATTAGATGCACCTTGAGATATATGCAATTTTGCAAACTTCTGAAGACTTGGCTCTTCCGAAAAGCCTATGATTAAAATATCTTAGCCATATGCTGCCTTCTGTTGCTCAGCGCCAAGGAACCTCTCCGGTGAACAGGTGCTTTATAAAAACCATGTAACATAACACTGGGTCTGGAACCAGCTTGACTAGAGAGGCAAAGGGAGGCAGGCCAAGTGTGAGCTTCATGTGCCAGTGACAAGGTAGGCATTCTTTGAAGCTCATGAAGGGGATTGACACAGCCCCCAAGCTATCCTGCCAGTGGAGGAAATCCACCTCTCCACATCCAGATCCTTTTGTCCACTGTCTGGGAGCAATACATATATCACCACAGGGGACCTCTGAGGGATCTGATGAAAGCTGGACACTGGCAGAAAAGCTTTTTGGTTTTAGGCAGGAAAATGACAACCTTCTCTGCTCTTACTGCTCCTTTTGCCTTGCAGCCTGTCTCCAATACACGTCTGGGCTGAGTGACAGCTACACTTTGTGCATTCCCTGTAGACAGCCACAACACAGGAGGGGTTGGGTGTCACAGGAGATTTATCTGCATTCGTGTGCATACTGATAGCCTTCCTTGGCAGGAAGGGGAAGAGGTGGCTCACACTTACATATGAATAGGTTGTGTCCTGGCCTCACACAAAGGGCTGATTTACCCCCTACTGGTAGTCTGGAGCCAGAGCCAGGCTGAAAGGTATCCTTGTGCACTTCAGAGAGTTCCTTTGAAGTTACCAGCTACATCAAAGGCACTTTTGGGTATACTTTGTAGGTCTATAAGCCTACCAAATCAGTACACTACTGGACCTGGGAAGAACTCTGCTGGAATAAAGACTGTTGTGTTGAAAGGATTGCCACTTTGCTGTGATTGACTGTTCTGAGGAACTGCTTCCATGCTTTGCTGAGCTGCCCTGCTGATCTCTGCTCTGCTGAGCACAAGGACTGGACCCTCTCACTTGAACCCATAGTGCCTCCAAGGGCTTGCTGGCTTGCCCCCTGTTTTTTGAAGTCTTAGGGACACAAAAGACTTCCTGTAATCCTGCCGGTGCTGATGAACTCTGCCATCTTGGAGTCTTACCCTTGCCTGAAGTGCCCTCTTTCAGTCCTGCACCTTGGAAGTGGTTTCTGCAGCTGATTTCTTCAAACACCGATGCATCGTCACCACTGCGCCGTTCAGAACTGAAGCATTGCCCTTTGACGCCGATTCGGCAGCTGCCCGACAACAGTGGATCCACAGCATGTGCGGCTCGACGACGATGCTCTGTGTGGCTCGACGACAATGCATTGCATTTACTTCAACGGAGCTCAACGACGATGCAGTCACTTGACTGCGTGGAAAAGACCACTGCACCATGCCTTCGACGTTAACGCTTTGCTCCATCCAAGATACTTTTTCAGTGGACCCTGCATGGGTTCTGGAGCTGGCTTGCCCTCAATTGTGGTGGGCCTGAACTTTGTATTTGCACTGGTCCCTCATGACCTCAAGTACCCTTTTGACCACTAGTGACTTCTAACCCGTTTTCTCATTTAATCTTTAAAAATTCTTACTCTACTTCTACTTATTGGACTTTTATTGTTTTGTTCTTGTTTTAATCAGATAAATATTCTCTATTGATCTAAACCTGTGTGGAGTCTTTTTGTGGTGTTTTCATTGAGTTACTGTAATTTACACATACTTTACACATGCCCTCTTAATTTAAGCCTGACTGCTCTGTGCCAAGCTACCATAGGGTGAGCACAGGTTAATATAGGGTGTGTATCTGACTTACCCTAACTCGGGTTGTGGTCCCCTACTTGAACATTGTGCAAACCTCTGCCAACTAGAAACCCAATTTTTTAACACTAGCTATTCCGAAACTCAAGTTAGCACTTATTAAATGTAATAGTGTAAACCATTATTTTCCTATAGGAGTGCCAGCCTTAACACTATGAAATCGACAATGAACGTTTTTTACTGTCAGGACATGTAAAACATTGAATATACATGTCCTACTTTTTAAATACCATGCACATTGCCCAGTGGGCTTTTAAGACCTACCTTACGGGTGGCTTATAAGTATTAAAAAGGGCATTTTAGGACTGGGAAAAGGTTTATTTTGAAATGGCATTTTAAAACTACACACCTAGATTACAGTGGCTATCTTGGAGAAATGCCTTACAGTGCTACTTTAGTGGGTGGCACAATGTGTGTTGCAGCCCACTGGCAGCATTTAATTTGCTGGCCCTGGCTATAGGTGGTACCATATACTAGGGTCTTACAAGGTGTCAATCAAGTGTAGAAGTAGAAGGGCACAGAGTCCTATGGCCAACAACAAACAGGTTCAGCAAAAGAAGGCAAAAACTTTGGGGTGACCTTGCAGAAAGTGCAAATTTTCACCACCCCTTGAGGAACAAAACGTGCATTAGCTCAGTTTTCGTTTTTCTGCGGATTTTACTGCTATGGAGAATTCCACACAGGGTAAATGGAGACTTTCCAGACATAATCCATGGAATGTTTGTGAATTCAAAGACAACTGAAAAGTGAATCCAGACAGAGGCAGACATCTTCACCCGTATTTTTACCCATTGTTGTGACTGGCTCCCATAATGCTTACAAACATTTAAAATACATAGCACCATAAATACAAAAGGGCCCTCTCTCCCACCTAAACATTGATTTATTTTATATTGGGAGGTCAGTAGGCATCACCCGTGGATACAACTACGGCGCTCTCAAAACTCAACTCTGAAATGCTGCCAGCTGCCTTTTGTTCTGGGGATCAATGGAGGCTAAAACCACATGGCTAAAGAATTGCGGAAACAATGGAGGATCATTGTATATCAGAGCAGCTCCTCTGAAGGCAGAGAGATTATAGTCAGGCAGGTGGAGACCTCTAAATATGGTGGGTAGTAATCTCGCAAGTCAGTGGAGGTCATGACCTCTGCAACTCTGGCGGGATGATTAGAAGGTGGTAACCCGCACTCCTCGCTTAGTTCTTTCACAAAGTTGATCAAAATTATTGATTTTGGGGTGCTGTCCTGGTGCGTGCACTATCCCTGTGCACCCAAGTATATATCCAATGAAGCTGATACAGTTCTGTAGCAGTTCCAGGAAGCACTCTCCGAGTAAGATGAAAAATCATCGTAACCAGTTCATCCAATTTTCTCTTTATTAATTCTCTTTGCGTTATATAATGTTTGAACAGAAAATCTCAATTTTCAAGTGCTTGTAAAATGTCAATACAGGCCTTTTTACAGCATGTTAAGATACTCCATCCATTATATCACATGAAGTACTGTAACCCAATGCATTTCGGGCATTTTAGCCCTTCTTCGGGGGTAACTGTGAATATTAAAGAAACGCAGGTCAAAGAACGTCATTCTCAACGCATACAAAATTACATCTTTACAATACCTTTTATCTGTGAAACCATATAACGTAAAAAGCATCACTGTAATGCTACACCCTATCGTTCAAACAGTGAAATGCAAACGTACTCATTACATCGTGCCTCCAATTGAAACCCCGTGATCCTCACGTTCAAAATCGTGTAACTAAAAGTAAAATACAAACATACTCATTAAACCATACTTTAAAAAAAGCCCCATGACCCTCATATTCACAACAATGCTGCACTTCAAAACAAAAAGTTAAATACGCTTTTAAACCTGTAACCCTCGCATTTCCAACTGTGCATTTTAAGCCTTTGATCTCCTCCTACCTTCAAAATGCTAATTAATCAACTGAAACCACCTCCATGTTGATCCACCGTGCGTTGACAAAAGAATACCTCCCTTTATAACGTGATACGTAACCCACAAAAACACGTGGTTCCTCCCTACGTGTAGACATGCCCATCAAATCCAAATAGTGCCATCAGTTCAAAGGTAAAACCTTGAGTTGGGAAGACAAATCTGTCCCAGGGACACAGCCTCCAGGGCAGCCACGGAATACACCTGTGTGTGGTGACTTCGGCCCTAGGCCCACATGCTGGGTACAGAAACCACACAGACACTGTAGTGTTGTACTGGAACTGGCCCAGGGCACGTGCGCCCGGCCCCTTTTATTGACAGGGTCACCTGACTGGTGACGCCTGTGGTGGGTGGGAGAATAGTGTGGGTTACATCCTCGGTGGAACACTAGAACATATCCAGCCGGATACTACATCCCTCCCAAACTTTAATGGAAAAAAACCAAACAACAGTCCAACCTGGAACAAAACAAATAAACAACAATAGCACCAAATGAGTCTCTTCAGGCCGTCAGCCAGGCAGCGCTTGAGCTTCGGACCACACGGTCAGGATGCCTTCATCTGCCTTGGCGATGTTCTTTAGATCGACCTGGTCTCGCGGTGTTGATGCCTATGTATAGAGTTTCAGTGCTGGTGCATCTGGAGCTGAGGTGGAATCCACTCTGGAGGATCTCTCAGGTGCTCAGCCTTCGGTGGATGACAGGACCTGCAGCTGTTGGAGACGATCTCTGTGAGTGAGGCCTTCCTTTGGGGGTGGCGTGCTCGATGGCCTTCCTTACTCCTGACTGCTGAGCGACGTCCGACTTGCCTCTCTCGCCTGGACTCCTCTCTCACTGGAGCCTCTTGGAGGGCTTTCCTGCTGGCTGCCATGGGACCGTGTGGACCGTGCTGGGCTTCGTGTGAGCCGCGCAAAGGCGTCGCTGGGGAACTGCCAACGGACTCACAGCCAAGTCGCTCATGTAGCCTCCGCTGGTGGTGTCTCCGTCTGGGCGTCCTCCCCATCTGGACTCTGGTTCTGCGCCTTCCTCTGACGATCTTGTGGGTGACCAGTCATCAACTGTGACCTCCATGTTTCCCGCGCCTGACGTGGAGCTGCAGCCGACGCATCTCTCCTACTCGGACTCCCTTCACACGGGAACTCAGTCGAGGCCCTTGTCCCCTGGACTGCCACGTGACCGCGTGGGCTGTATGGGCCTTTGCGTAGGCCGCGCTTAGGGTTCGCTGCAGAAATCCCAACAGGGCCACGGCCAAGTCTTGTGTAGTCCCCAAGGGTGGATCTTCCAATGGCCGGGTGTGCTCGACTTCGGCAGGCTGTAGGTTGACAGGGGTGCACAGAAGGTTCCTGGGTGATTCGCCGCGTTGAACTCCGGTTGTCTGGAGGGTGTGGATTCACTCGGGTGGTGCGATGCTCCTGGGTGATGATGCACCTGGATGGTGATAACAGAATGGTGGTTTTCTTCAGTGGGCAAACAGGCGGCGATCTTCTTTCGGGTGACCTTAGGGAGTGAGGAGGACTTGAGGGACTTCGTGGCACCGCTCCGTTGTCTTCAGGCAGGTGCACTGCGAGGTGTGGTGCTATCGATACCAAGCAGCTGGTGACAGGTGAGAGGACGGTCAAACTGCGAAGCGTGGGGCCAGGATGCAGATCGCGCTTGCTAGCGGCTTACGGTAGGTCCTCCCGCGGAGCTGTCTCCAGTGACGTCTCTGCACCCCGGTGGCTGGCTTGTGCTGATGAACACCTTCCTCAGTGCTGGTGTGAGTCCTTTGTCCTGTCGCTCTTCATTCCATCTTGCGCGCCTGTGGTGGTTGTCTGCCCTGTGGCGTCGTGCCACCGTTCTTTCCTCCTTTGCGGAGTGGCGTCATGCCACGCTCTTCTCCTTCCTCCGACCAGGCTTTCACGTGGATGTGGCGCCATGCCACCTGTCTCATGTTTGCTCCACATGGACATCTCACTGGTCACGTCGTTCTTGTGACGGTCTTTCCATTTCTTTGGACCTGTCGCAGGCCTATCCTGTCAGTAGGACTTGCATGTTCCTCTTGGGGACTTTCACTGGCACCATCCCCTCCTCAGGGATTTCGCGGTGTTCCTCTTCTCTTCGCTCGAGAACGTCGTGCTTGCGCCTCGAGGCTGCGCCGTCGTGGCACCTGCTTCTTCCTTCTTTCCGGTGTGCTTGTCCGAACTGGTCACTTCGTGTGCCGTGCTCCTTGCTTGCTGTGCGACGTGACGCCCGGTCACGTGTCGCCATGTTGTCGGAGCGCTTGTTGCTGTGGCGGCCTGCCACATGGAGTGTGTGACTCCTCTCTTGCCTGTCTTGGGTCACTGCCGACTCCGTCTTGAGGCAGTGCGAGGGAGGACACTCTGTGTTGTCTTCGGCCCACAGCGGGGCTTCGCTGTTGCAGTAGAGATGTAGCAGTTCTCGATGCTGCATTCAGCAGTGCTTCTTTGCGGAGATGTCTCTATCTCCTGGGCGCCTGCCTGTGCTGACAGGTTCACTGGCGCGGCCTTCTGTGCGCCTCTGACTTAGCGCGCTCCGTCTTCTTCTTGGACGCTTTCTTCTGGCACTTTGTGTGCCTGTAGTGTAGCTTGCGATTGTGTCTGTATACCAGGAGGAGCGAGTGATGCGATCTCTTCTCCGGCTGTGGCGTTGGGCAGCCACGTGTGGTGCGGGTTCTGCACTAGTCTCTCATGAGCTGTTGGGGGAGACAGCGACCCTGAGACGTTGCTGTTCTGGCTAGTCATCCACTATTGCGTCTTCACGAGGCTTGGCTGCCCTCAGTCATCTTGTCTTCTCTGGGCCTTGCTTGGTCACTTGATGCTTCTCTTGCCCGGGGCAACTATGAGCGTCTTGTAGTTCTTTATGGGGTTTACCTGGTCTTCCCCTTCTTGCAGCGAGCAATGGGCAGCCACCATGAGGCATGTGGTGCATTTAGCTAAGTTCTCTTTCCTTGGTTTGGCATCAAGGGGTACTGTACTGGGGCCCGCTGTCGCTGCAGGCTATGCTACTCCTTTTCTTCTTCTTGAACGCTGCCTTTGTTTTACAGTATTCCTTCCGGGGCACAGGGTGCGGTCCGTTCCTGTTTTGGCTATGTCTCAAAGTTTCAGTGTCTCCCTATAGCCAAGGAGTCATAGAGTTGTAGATGGCCTGGTTTGTGGTTGGCAATTCTGTGTGGAGTAGTGCCTTACTAGAGGCGTGGTCACGGGGCACTGCTGGCCTCATTGACATTGCGTTTGTACATTACTCAAGTACTGGTGCTCTGGCAGCTGTCCTCCAGGCTGAATGCGGTGCAACCCATCGGCACCAGGTGGCGCCCTCACACTTCACAAGGCCACAACCGCTTTTCATGGTGCTGTAGACCATCCAATTCCGGTTTCTCTTTTCACCTTTGGTGCGAGTGCTGGTGCGAAGTGGTGGCGGACTCAGGATCACTCAGTTCTGCTACTGCTGGCAAATGGGTGACTGCTCCATGGTGCCTCTGCTAGCCATTAGTAGTGAACATGTGAGGCGCTGGTGCGGGATACTACATGCTACCCTGGATGCATGGCACTCATTCCCATCTGGCACCTGGCAATTGTTCCATTGCTTTTTCTTTTAGTTCCGACTTCTGTGCAGTATTGCACTTGACCACTGGGTGGCAGTGCAGCGCTTCTGTTTGGCAAGTCCCGGCAGTCTTCTGTGAACTGCGGCGATGCAGCTCTTCCCTGCAACGTGAGGAGGCTACCCCTGCTGCTACCCGTTTTCTGTAGAGGTAGGTGAGGCGTTCTCCTGGCCAGACCGCTGGGCTCTCTTATCCACTGCCCACAGGTGTCCCTTCATTAAAGACAGCAGGCATGTGAGGCATCTCTTTGGCCGGTTGCGGTGCAAACACGCAACTTCTTGGTGGCACATCAGGCCCCGTTCTTCGTTGGCCGCAGGGACAGGTAGCAGGAGTAGAGGGCCCGCGGGTACAGGTAGCGGGGAAAGCACACAGTGCCGCAGACAGCCTGAGGGCACTGCGGCTCGTCTTTTTTTTTTCTCTGTGGGCAATTTGGTGGCGCCAGGACTTCACTTCTCGATGCAGCGCGGGTGCGGCCGACCAGCTTGCTTGGCGGGGGTGCGCGTCCACTGTTGGTGCCGCAGGGAGGACTCACTTCACCTCAGGGCTGGCGCGCAGCTCCCTCGCTGGGTAGGTCCAGTCCTATCTCCGGTGACGCATGCACTTTCGAGTGCCAGGGACCCCTGGCATTCTCTGGCGGCGGGGCGGGCCGAGGCCTGCGCTCTTTTGGGATCTGCTCTTCATACCCACGCCGGTGCTGCAGGAGACGGACCAGGGATCCTGGTCGGCCGGCGTGGTACCAGGTCACTTCGCTCATCCTGCTGACGCCTCAGGTTCGCCGGGGACTTCACTCAGTACGCTGCGCAGCGTCCAGCTCGGGGGTGGCGGGACGACTTCCCCTGTCGCCTCACGGGGAGGGTCGCAGGACCTCTTGATTGCGGTAGCGACCGCCTGAGCGCCGCAGTGGACTCATTGCTGGCACAGCGGGGGACAAGTCTAGCTCTCACCGGAGTCAGATTGTCACTGCGTTGTGGTTGGTACCTCATGGGGAGTGCTTTCCCCACCTATGTCTGCCGGAATCGATGGGTTGAGAGAATGCCAGTCTCCGTTCTCCCCTTTTTGATGGCAGAGGACCGCGTCAGGTGCCGAGCCTGATCTTCTCAGCAGTTGCGGGTGTCCGGAGGCAGCAAGGTGGGGGGATGTCGCATCCTCTATCTCATTTCCCCCCACGAGGGACGATGGGGTGTCATGGAGCGGGCATGCGGGGTCAGACCCGCCTCGTCGCCATTGTGGTGACTTCGGCCCTAGGCCCACATGCTGGGTACAGAAACCACACAGACACTGTAGTGTTGTACTGGAACAGGCCCAGGGCACGTGTGCCCGGCCCCTTTTATTGACAGGGTCACCTGACTGGTGACGCCTGTGGTGGGTGGGAGAATAGTGTGGGTTACATCCTCGGTGGAACACTAGAACGTATCCAACCGGATACTACACTGCGTGCCACTTGGTGCTTTTGGCATCAAAACCAACAGTTTCTGTGGAAGCTCACAACAGCACATCGAGATTAAAGGGACCCTGATGGGTTTCCACTTATTGGTTTGGTCTAAAAGAAGATGTGTAGCTATAGAAAAGTACCTAAGTCTGAAAGTAAAAACTTCGACTGGTGCGCTCCTCTTGGACAATCTGACCCTTGTTCCATCGCAGTTTACCTAAATATGCCCTTCGGTCTCAGTCATCAGTGTATGACTCCCCGATTCTAAAAACCAGAGTCAGACGAAACCGAAAAGACTGAACCGGGCTTAAACAGGAAAAAGAAACAGGGTGGAGCATGACCTAAGGACATAATGAAAGAGTGATGCCACCATGTTTCTTAAGAATGTTTAAGGAGCAGAACAGGAATTGCTTCACAGGAACCTGCAGATAGATTGTATGCAGGGAGGTGATTGTAGGTTGTGTCCCACTTTTACACCGAGTACAGGCTGCATCCCTGTAAAACATGACTGCATTGCTTGAAAATAAATGAGTTTACTATTTCTTAAGTAGGACTGCTATCCATTCACTATCAAGCATCCTCTCCTACCTCCCTCCTGTTAAGCTTCAGACCTTTCTTACACCTGGTGATACTTACCAGATTCTTTTCAGCTTCTGCAGACACACTGGCCGTTTCTATAAGTAAGGCTATCTACGAGATGAAATCTAAAATGTATAGATAATTTGCGTTCCTAGGAGGTCATTGTTCCTATCAAAGGAAATGGAAGTCTATGACTAGACCAGATTGAACGAAACAACAGAGCACTTGCTTTTCATCCAATTTATTTGGTGAGACATTAGACCACTGCATTCATGGAACTAGCCTCTCTATGTTCCGTTCTTCAGAGAAATATTAACTCAGTCGGAATAATGGTAGCATGTTCAACCTTTATTGCAGTGAAATACATCAAGTTATACAAGGTTTCCATCTGAAGAAGGGAGTTGGGCTTGGGATAGAAAAGATGACTGAGTTGTGAACTAGGAAATGTGTTTAGGAAGAGAGCATACTTATTGCAATGTAATAAACCTGCTCCCTCATCCAAGTACTCTAGAGTCTAAGTGGCTTAAAGGTTATTATAAATAATACCTTATAGACTGTTTACGTTTTTATTATTAACTAAAAATGTCAATAGGTCTCTTAAAATGGAAAGAGATGCTCGTTCATGCCAAATATAATGCATTGCACTTAAAAGAGATGTTTGTAGCAACTGGTTACTTTCAACTTTCAATTTTTTGTGGTTTGTGGAACAACTGTGGAACGCTTGTGCCAGCGACCCACTTCAGTCCACAATTGATATCCCCCTTTTTTTATAATTTTGCTCTTGCCATTGTTCATGACTTCACAGTGTTCTATGCACAACGTAAACTAGTATTTGTGTTACATACGTAACAAAAATTACATTTTGTATGTAGTGATCCATAATTCAATTTTCTTCATTTGGTGAGGAATGCAAGACTCTTATCTGAAAGTAACAAAGAATTAATATTTTTCAATCGTCACCACATAGATATACTCTATTTAAAAAAACAGTACAAATGAGCTGTGTCATGAATAAAGGCATTTCTGGCAACAGATGAGAGGAAAAAATTAGAGTAAATCTTCAGTATCACAGCAAGCATGTAAACGACACAATGACAGTGACTAGATAATAAAGTCACAACAAAATTATGCCCATGGCCAAAGCAAGAAACATGTATTATGCTTCCCAACATTAGTGCAGCAATTCCATTAGATGCACTGTGGGTCAATTCAAGTCTGGTGGATGCAGAGCATCTGCAGAAACATGGTGGCTGCTCCAAAAACCAGACATGAAGTTTCCTCACTTCATTCAGAGGTAGTGGAACTGCAGGGTTTCCGGAAGAAGCACATCAACTGGATCTGTCATCAAAAGCACTCGACCTGATTCATTGCCCATGACAGGACAGTTCAGGTGTTTGTGATGGTCTCTCCTCTTGTCTCCTACCCCATTCAAAGTAGGGTGTTCTCAGTCTTCACAGCAATGGCTTTATATGAGCATGCACTTAGGTCTTTAGAGATCCCCAGCCGGAAGGTGGGGATCTCTAAGTTGGTTGTCAGTCCTCCTCCAGGCAAATGGAGTACATATTCTACACTGACCTGGTAGGCCAGCAGACCATCTGTGCAGCCATAAATACCCCTTATTGTCTGCCACTACAAAAAAGGTTCTACCATCTGCTCACCTTTCCTCCCTAGGTAAGCTCCACCTTGAATGCAAAGAGTGCCTGTGAAGAATAACATACACCTTATACAACTCCCCTTGATGTCTGGCAATGGAGAGGAACATGGCCAGTTCACTATGCAGGCACATTATCAATGCTCTGATCACTGCTTCACATCTCTTTAACAAAATGGACCGGCTTATTCTCAGAACTGTAGAGTAGCAATACAGATGACAGAATTTCTTCAGGAAATAACAGCTTTACAACTGAGAATGAAATACAATATCAACTTAGAGATGTCATTGTTCAACAACATCTGTCATTAGCTTTCTAAACGTTTTATTTCCAGAACCAACTGTGGCAGAAGGTCTGCCAGCAATTTTATGACCACTGTGGCATTAAGCAGAAAGATGGCTTTTGGGTAATTCTTACTGCGATCAAATGACTCAGTGAGTTTGTGCTAGCCAATTAAGTAGGCATGCACCTACTCCTGATGATTCTTTGCCCTGAACTACTGGGGGCGTGGACACCTACCAGCAAATTTATGTGCTAATTGACAACTTCTTGGGTGGTCATATTGGGAATTGCTAGTAAGTAGCTGAGAGTTAACTGTGTTGTGGCATGGCTGCTCTGTGTGTTCACATTCTATTTTATGGTACTACGTCATATTTTTCAAAGCTAGATTTGGGTGTCACTGGTTCCTCCTAGTTACTGATCAGCATCATCTCTATTTTGTGCACATTTTGCTTTAGAATGTCAGTGCTCATCAAGACTTTAAATGGGCTGGGTTCTGCCGGTGCTCAGTACCAGCAGTTCTAAAAAGCAGGTGCTGAGGGGGGTCCCCATCAGACTCTCCAATTTTGCCCTCACCCTAAGGGTGAAAAAAAATCGTAACTCTGCAGGACCACCACACTTCACTACCTTTGATATAACTTCAAAGAGACTCGTTATAGTTCTTTCACAGTCTCATCATTTTAGAGCTGAATGATTTTCAATATTATATGCAACAAAGCCATAGTTGTTGCTTATTTATCTTATACAACTAACAACCACTGACTAAGTCAATAGTGCTGGCTTGTTGTAGGTGTAATGTTACTTGTTGTATTATATAACTGGATGCAATGACAGAAGCAGCAAAATATTAGTTGGGTGGCACACTATGCTAAGCACGGATTTTTAGCTTATGTGTTTTTAAGCCACACCCTTAAATACATCGGCGATGTCCCTTTGTGAGACCCCCAGTTTTTTCATCCTGCTTAAAGCCCTGGTTCTCATTCTGCAATCATTCTTTTACCATGTTGCATGTCAATAGAGGAGCATTATTAGCGGTGCATCATATCTGCCATCTTGTTGACCTGAACACTTACATATGGGAAGCTGGTCCTCAGTCTTCTTCTAAGTGGTATGTTACAGCGGAAATGCCTATCTTGTAGCAGGTCCACACAGTTTTGAAAGATTAAAGAATTATACTGTTGCTAAGAAAACTGGCGAAGCTACTAGAAAAGCAATAAACGTTTCTGTCTAGATCCAATGTAAGGAAAGTTAAAACAATAAACATCCTTATCTTTACATCGCACATCACGAAAAATAGGATGGTAATTAACATATTAATGACGAGGAAAGAACAAAAATATATTTTATTCTGCATAAAAACAACTAAAATGAACTTTTAGATTTTTTTCTGAAAACTTAAATAGCTGTACCAATGCAGTTTGGACGAAACACTTTTGTATGAAGCAATCCAATCCATCCATCCCTAAAGGCTTTATACGGACATTTCTTAGACCAGACAATTGGATTTATTTGAGTCTGACGACTGTGATAATGTCAATTCGATGACTGTTGCAGATATTTAAATAGAAGACCAGGGGGGATGCAGCACATGCTGGTATTATGAGCCACGCTTGTACTTCAGTAGCTGAAAGAAGATTGTGCTTTGTACAAAGCAGCATGGAACGAGTAATCCAGCAGAGCACTTCCTAAAACACCAATAGTTTGCTGATTAAATTTTAAATTGCCTTATGTTCTAAGAAATTATTTTAATTGTAAGAAACGTGAAGGGATAATTGCTATGTTGATGGTTGTTTATCTTGAGTGTGGCGGCACATAAGCCGATTTCAGCTGTGACTGCATCCAGTCAAATACAGCACGTGGCTTTTTTTGGCCTAAAAACCGACAGTACGTGTTTCTGAATCTATTCTATAATTTTGCGTAATCGAGCTGAAAACCAAAACACAGCAGTTCATTACAAAGTGTCCTCAGCAGCCAATTGTGAAAAATGTGTTGCTATTCTTTACAACTCTGTGCACCACCTATTTACTTGAATGGAAAGGGACTTTAGAATATAGAGGTTCTTTTAGGACATAGAGGGCAGGCACCACCCTGCCACCGTGGCTACGAACAGTCTGCCAAATTTAGAGAACCCCACCTGTCTGTCAGAGCTCCCGAATGAAAGTGAATCAGCTGGTGCAGCAGCTTATTGCTGAGGTGTTCCACTCGACATTCTCGCTTTTGCTCTGCAGAAACAGAATCTGAAACAGAGCTAGAGTCCTCCTTGTACAGCAGGGACATTTCAACATTTTTCTTCTTCTGACTGCCATGCCTTGCATTGTAAGTCTGGAAGGAAAAAACAGTAGTGATATAATAGACAGCCAGGTCAGGAGGTTTCGTCAGCAGTCCCAGCTGAAGGTCTGTCAGGTGAAACATAGCGCTTCCCCAACTCTGAAGGGGATGAGAGATCTGCAAGCCTCGCGGGGTGGTAACACTGGTGTTCCTGCTCCACCGAACTGACGAATGTCATCGTAAGTCCTCAATAGCAAACAAGTATTAGAAAAGCCAGTAGGTCTGGCCTTGGCAAGCGGTGTGATGATGATTGTTTAAAAAAAATGTTGCAATCATATGACACACACACACACACATATATATATATATATATTTTATTTTTTTCCAGTGAATAAAACAAAGGTTACAGGGATGTTATAGTTAGGCTGACATTTCACTCGTACAAAATCTGAGAAATTAAGCCATTATTAGTTAGCTGAGCTAACTATAACTCGCGCCCCCGCAATGCACTGCTGATGATGTCACATATTACATCACTCATGACATTGTCAGTGACATCACTGATGACGTTACTGATGACATCACTGATGACATCACTGATGACATCATTCACATAATCTCTGACGCACCCATTCACCCCCATGTAACCTTTTATACACCCACTGCAACTTCCACACTACCATTCTTGAAATCCTCAGGACACAAGTGGACCTTATCGCCCCAACAGCAGTGCTCCAAGAGGTGCTTTTGCAGAGTGGTGTAATCACGCTGTGTTGGGCTTACTGGAGGTACCTGGTGGGCTAGTTGGCCCCTAAGGAACCTCAGCAGCGAAGGGGACTTCATCCCACAACCAAGAGAGCGCCAGGAGGTACATCTGAAAAGTAGTGCAGAAAGGGGACAAGCCCCCTGCATTTAATAAACATACCCCAGGGAGGTGGCAGTCCCCGGGGCTGCAGGGGCCTGCTCGGGCCCCCGCATCTATTTACATAATTGCCTCCGGGATGTGGCCCACCCGGGGGCCTAATTAAACGAAGCGCGGGAGACCGCATTTTTTTTTTTGCGGGATTCGCGAACCCTACACGACTCCAGCTGAATTTGTTTTTAAAAATGCTTTTTTTTTTGGCACTCGGGGTCTCTGTGGGGCCCCCTGAGCAGGCCTGGGGGTCAGGGTGTTTCTACCCTGCCCCCTTTTCTTAATTTTTGACATGTTTATTTTACCTTTTTTCTTGTGACTCAGTTCAACCGAGTTACAAGATGGCTGCCAACACTTCCTGGTTGGACCTGTTGGGAGCCAATCAGATTTCAGGCACGAGATTGGGAGGGTTCGTGGATCCTCCACGGCCATATTTGTATATCTGAGAAATGTTTACATTTCTCAGGAACTACTGAACGGATTTAGACCATTTAACAAAAAGAGTGCTTTCTGAACCAAGAGCTACCTTTTTGCCAAATTTTGTGTAATTCCGTTAAGCAGTTCGGGCTGTAGCCGTGTCTAAAGTTTCCTATGGAAATTAACATGGAGAAAACATGTTTTGGGACCCCCCTTTTTTCTCGGTCCCTGCTTGACGAATCACCCCAAAACTTTCAAGACAGGAACTGACCGGAGTGCCCCATTAGTTTTGAAAATTTCGCAAAGATTCGTCAAACGGCGCCAAAGATATTGGCAAAAGAAAAAACGCTTTTTGAATAGAAACAAGGTACTAACTATAGCTACCTACTGGCGACTGGCCTATTGAGAAAGGCTGCTGTGTCAGCCGAAACGCGTCTCTCCTTTCTGCTGGGTAGGAGGGGGCTCATTACAATAAAAAAACCCTACTCCAGCAGTCCTCATGTGTGTGCTCTCTTCCTTGTGAAGTAGGAGTTGTGTTTTGATATATATATATATATATATATATATATAAATATATATATATATATATATATATATATATATATATATTCACTGGAAAAACCATAGGTTTCAGGCACGTTATAGTTAGAAATTAGCATTTAAAAAACCTTAGAAATTCACTGAAAAAACCATAGGTTTTAGGGAAAGTTATAGTTAGTTGGACATTTCACTCGTACAAAACCAGAGAAATTCCCCGTTATAGTTAGTTCAGCTAACTATAACTCACGCCCCTGCAATGCACTGCTGATGACGTCACATATGACATCACTCATGACATGGTCAGTGACATCACTGATGACATCACTGATGACATCTCAAATGACATCACTGATGACATCATCTAGTGACTGTGTGTTTAGGTAAAGTTTAAATATGTTTACTATATATAGGGAAAGGCGTATTGAAGAATGAGTGGGTGTATAAGTGTCTGAATGGATGATTTAGTAGGTGTGTGACTGACTCTATAAGTGAGTGATTAAATGTATCTTACTGAATGCACGGGTTAGTGACTAAACTGTGTGAATGTCTGTATCCGTCTGTCTGTTGGTGTGTAAGCGGCTGCATGGGTTTGTGAATAGCTACATGAGTTTCTATATGGGTTATTGATTGGTTGTCTGAGTATCTGTATGGATGCCTGAGTGTTTGTATGGGTGGGGTGTGTGTGACTCTGTGCATAGATGTGTGAGTGGGTGATTCACTGGGTGCATGGTTTCAAGAGTGCATCTGTGATGGACTGTATGGGTGTGTGAGTGTGTGTATGGGTTTGTTAGTGAGTAAATGTATATCTCAGTGGTACATGTGTGAGTAACTACATATGTGAAAGGCAGTATATATGTGTGTTGGAATATATAAATAGCTATAAGTGAGAGTGTGTGATTATGAGAGTGACTGTATGGATGAGTGTGTGCTTGTATCAGTGATTGTATAAGAGCGTAAGAATGTCCTAGTATTTGTATGAGTAAGTGAGCTGGTGTGTGTATAACTGTATAGGTGAGTAAATGGGAGTGTGATTAATTATTTGCATGACTGACTAGGTGTGTGAGTACCTCTATGGATGAGTGGTGGTGTGTGAGTGTCTATATAGGCGTATGAGTGCATATGATAGTCCTGTACTGAGTGATTGTAAGTATGAGTGACTGTACGGGTGAGTGAGTGGATATGTGTTTAGACCTAAGAATCAGTGAGTGGGTATGTAGTTATTGCTGCTGGAGTGTCTATGGTTTTGAGAATGGCAGTCTGTTATTTAGAGTTGGTGTATCAAAGGTTACATTAGGGTGTGAGAAGATGCATCAAATTATCACATGGATGATGTCATCAGTGATGTCATCAGTGATGTCATTTGAGATGTCATCAGTGATGTCATCAGTGATGTCACTGACCATGTCATGAGTGATGTCATATGTGACATCATCAGCAGTGCATTGCGGGGCGCGAGTTATAGTTAGCTGAACTAACTATAACGGGGAATTTCTCTGGTTTTGTACGAGTGAAATGTCCAACTAACTATAACTTTCCCTAAAACCTATGGTTTTTTCAGTGAATTTCTAAGGTTTTCTAAATGCTAATTTCTAACTATGACGTGCCTGAAACCTATGGTTTTTTCAGTGAATTTCAAAGGTTTTTTAAATGCTAATTTCTAACTATAACATGCCTGAAACCTATGGTTTTTAAGTGAATTTCAAAGGTTTTTAAATGCTAGTTTCTAACTATGCCTACAGAGGTAGGACATGTGAAGAAAGAAGAAGAAAAGCGCAGAAAGAAGGAAGACAAATGCAGAAAGAGGCAACAGAAGTCCAGAAAGACGAAGAAAAGTGCAAGAAGAAGGAAGAGATGTGCAGAAAGAACCAACAGAGGAGTAGAAAGTACTCCTGTGCCCCCAACTTTTTGCTGATGGGTACTGGTGGTAACTGACTCTGTCTCTGGTGGTAAAAGACATTTAGAATACAGTGAAAACACCTACATACACTAGGGAACACTATGCGTTGGGGTACCCCTGTGATTAGCATGACCTCCTCTGTATTTGCCATGAGTTAGTGCCTGGGTCATTGGATGAGTACATGGGTACTGACTGGATGATTAGAGTACTGCAAGGAGAGTGGATGGTGAATTTATAAGTGCTTGTGTTTTGGCGGAGTGATTGGATAAGTACATGGTGCTCGCTGGTTGATTGGAGGAGTGCATGGGTAGTGACAGGGCGATGGCTGGACTGCATCAGTAGTGCTCAGGGTAAGTTGGAGGATTAATTCCCCTTGAATCCTGAGGGTCCCTATTTGATAAAATCCCTGGTGGTGGCAGTCCCCGGGGTTTGGGGGGGCCTTGGAGGCCCCCCAAACATTAAAAAACGAGCCCCGGGAGGTAGCGGTCCCCGGGCTGCGGGGGCCCCCGCGGGCCCTGCATATATTTGTTGGTAATGCCCCCGGGACCTGGCCCACCCGGGGGTCTCAATTAAATGAAGCGCGGTACCCCGCGCTTCATTTTTTTTTACATTTCGGTGGGATTCGCGACCCCAGCGCAAATTTCGCCAATTTAAAAAAAAAATATGCTTTTTTTGGCCCTGGGGGTCCTTGTGGGACCCCCTGAGCAGGCCTAGGGGGTCAGGGTGTTTCTACCCTGCCCCCTTTTCTTCTTTTTCACCTTTGTTTCCCTGTTTTCTTGTGACTTGGTTCTACCGAGTCACAAGATGGCTGCCAACACTTCCTGGTTTGGAGTGTTGGCAGCCAATTAAAATGAAGCTCGTGGTCGGGAGGGTTCGCGGATCCACTGCGCCTCTAGATATCGATATTTGTTTTTTTACAATTTCTCAGCAACTACTGAACGGATTTACACCATTTTTAAAAAGGTCGCTTTCTGAGCCAAGCAGTTCTCAAATAGCGACAAAGCACTTTTGAATTATTTGTTATCTCTATGTTTTTTTATCCAGTTGACCACTTGATTAAATGTTACGCTTAGGGGAGAAAATGTGGTGTTACCAAGTTGGAGTTTCTGCTTCAGCTCGTCATTCTGTGATTCTGGTCAAATCACTTAATCTCCCCATGCCTACAACCAAAATGAGTTTGTCCTTGTATGATGTAACCAATGCTCATGTAAAGCACTCCAATATCTGACCAGCCTGCACTATATAAAACTGCAAAAAAACAAAGGATAAAAAGTGTTTTCCACACTTCTGTCATTGGGCTATACGTGGGCTACATCTGGGTGATATTTGTGCTACATTTGGGCTCATTTTTCTCTGGTGGCCATCTTGGGAGACTTCAATTACATTCATTAAACTTTATTCGATCTGATTTGGAAACATAGATCATAAAAGTGTACATAAAAACAGTAAATCCTCTTTCTTAATACAATACAGTGAGAATTAATTAAAACCAGTAGGTAAAAACGGGTGTTACAAAGCCCGGTTCAGAGCAACTTCAGGTTAACAGAATAGTAAAGTTCAATGTTTCGCAAGATCAATCTCATGTACTTCGTGCAAAATATGCAATAAGGGGTCCAAGTAAGATGCAACGCTCCAATACCTGACCAGTCTGCACTATATAAAACTGCAAAAAAACTAAAAATAGAAAGTGTTTTCCACACTTCTGTCATTGGGCTATATGTGGGCTACATGTGGGTGATATGTGTGCTACATTTGGGCTCTTTTTTCTCTGGTGGCCATCTTGGGATACTTATTTGTTATGAAGTTTCCTAATTTCCTCATTTACTGCAGTCTCCTCAGTAGGAAATGCTTTCAGTTTTTACTTTGATTCCATCAAGAAGGCATTCAGATGTGTCACACATTTGCCATAAATTCAGAATGTTAGCACTCTAGTTGCTCATTAGATCACTGTAGTAAAGCTACTGCTCACCAGGGAGTTAACTGGAAGTCTACTGCTGGTATCGAAAGTGATTGTTTCAGTCTGCATGTCAGAATTTTCTAATGAAATAGAAGAGGATTTGAGATCTCACTTAAAACATGCCCTAATTTTTCTTTCTGCAGAACTAACCATAATTTCTATGGCAAAATGAACCCCCTCATTTTTTCCTTTTTAAATTAAATGTTTTAAGTCTTACCGGTTTATTCCAATCAAGATGGCTTCAGGTGTGCCATAATTTTGTCATAAGTAAGACTGTTAGCGCTCTAGTTGTTCTTTAGAACACTCTGGAAAGCTGCAGTAGAACACAAAGGAATCAACTTGTAGGCTGCTCCTATTGAAATATAACAGGAAGATATTTGTAATCTCACTTAAAACATGTCCTAATTTTTCTTTCTACAGCACTAACCATAATTTCTATGACAAAATGAACCCCCTCATTTTG
Source organism: Calotriton arnoldi (assembly GCA_963921515.1). Classification (NCBI taxonomy): domain Eukaryota; kingdom Metazoa; phylum Chordata; class Amphibia; order Caudata; family Salamandridae; genus Calotriton; species Calotriton arnoldi. The sequence goes on along the minus strand of CAWUFW010001603.1, from coordinate 2,504,367 downwards.
TTCCTTTTTAAATTAAATGTTTTAAGTGTTACCGGTTTATTCCAATCAAGATGGCTTCAGGTGTGCCATAATTTTTTCATAAGTAAGACTGTTAGCGCTCTAGTTGTTCTTTAGAACACTCTGGGAAGCTGCAGTAGAACACAAAGGAATCAACTGGCAGGCTGCTCCTGTTGAAATATAACAGGAAGATATTTGAGATCTCACTTAAAACATGTCCTAATTTTTCTTTCTACAGCACTAACCATAATTTCTATGACAAAATGAACCCCATCATTTTGTTCCTTTTTAAATTAAATGTTTTAAGTGTTACCAGTTTATTCCAATCAAGATGGCTTCAGGTGGGCCATACGTTTGTCATAGGTAAGGCTGTTAGTGCTCTAGTTGTTCTTTAGAACACTCTGGGAAGCTGCAGTAGAACACAAAGGAATCAACTGGCAGGCTGCTCCTGTTGAAATATAACAGGAAGATATTTGAGATCTCACTTAAAACATGTCCTAATTTTTCTTTCTACAGCACTAACCATAATTTCTAAGACAAAATGAACCCCATCATTTTGTTCCTTTTTAAATTAAATGTTTTAAGTGTTACCAGTTTATTCCAATCAAGATGGCTTCAGGTGTGCCATACTTTTGTCATAGGTAAGGTTGTTAGCGCTCTAGTTGTTCTTAAGAACACTCTGGGAAGCTGCAGTAGGACACAAAGGAATCAACTGACAGTCTCTGCCCTTGTTGGATTTACATGTTTTACTGAGAATGTCAGACTTCATTCTCACATGACTGAGAAAGATAATGTGAATTTACAGAAAATATGCTCTCATTTTAGCTTCTGGAGCACCTTCCAAACCTCTGTGGGACAAGCATGAGAAAATTGTTTTCTCTCAAACATGATTCATGAAATCCCAGCAGAAGGTTTTTCACAGGGTAAAATCACCCTAGAACACACCACAATTCCTAAAATTAGTATGGTACCATCAACAAATGAATTCTAATGTAACTAAAGTCTGTTATCACCCTTTATAGTTCTCCTTTTGGTGACCCTCAAAATCTTCTATTCACTAAAATGCATTTCATTGGGGTGCTATCATGTATATTGGTCCCAAGATGGCTGCCAACACTTCTTGGATGAAGTGCTGACAGCCAATCAGATCTCACGATGACATGTGTGGTTAGGCTCCGCCCAGATATATATAGTTATTTTCCTTTAATATTTAAAAAACTACTGAACGGATTTACACCATTTTTGAAAAGGTCGCTTTCTGAGCCAAGCAGTACCTTTATGCTAAATTTGGGGTAAATCCGTTCAGTAGTTTCCACTGTAGCCTTGCACAAAGTTCCCTATGGGAAATTGATTTTTTGACTCTTATTTTTTGAATTTCTCAGCAACTACTGAACGGATTTACACCATTTAACAAAAAGGGCTCTTTCTGAACCAAGGGCTACCTTTTTGCAAAATTTGGTGTAATTCCGTTCAGCAGTTCGGGCTGTAGCTTTGTCTAAAGTTTCCTATGGAAAATAACATGGAGAAAACACGTTTTGGGACCCCCCTTTTTTCTCGGCCCCCGCTTGCCGAATCACCCCGAAACTTTCAAGATAGGAGCGGACTGGAGCGCCCCACGAGTTTCGAAAATTTCGCGAAGATTCGTCGACTGGCGCCAAAGTTATTGGGAATAGAATGTTGGGCAGCTTACTTAGAAATCTTATAAAAAGCCTTTTTGCTTTAATGCACATCACAGAAAACTTTTATTCTCACTGACACAAAGAAAAGGTACTGTTGGCTTTCAATTGCTAAAACCTGAAATCATAGTTTAAAGACACAATGATGATGAAAAAAAAGATAAAGAATGGAAGGAAAAAAGCTGCGGAAAAGTAGTATATAGGCCCACCAATTCGGGCATTTAAGTGCACTTCTTTTTAGGCAGGTGTGCATCTGTAATCAGGCAAACATGTTGTCACTCAAAGTGAGTGTCAAAGAGTTTAATACTCACCTTGTTCTTTTTGTGATAACGATGATCAACAGATGAAATAAGACATGAGAAAAGAGAAAGAAAAAGTTAGGGGTCAGGTCATAAACATTATAATCAGACAGCAACTGGAAAGAGATAATGGTCTAATAAAAATAAAGGTAAGGCCCACCCCTAAAAAGAGACAAAGGACTAAAAGAGAATTGGCAGGAGAGGTGGGCAGAAGAAGGAAGGGAAATGAGATAAGAAAGAACAAAGACAGAAAAAATACAGAGGAAGCCAATTGGGGTGAGAATGCCACAGACAGTCATAAGGAAGAGGCTGACTGATGACGATGCCAAAGAAAGAGGAAGGAACACCACTGCTGACAACAGTGAAGCAGAAGACACTGGCTGTAGCATTGATGATGAGGAAGAAGGAGCTTGGTGCATTCCCTGGATTAAAAGAAGAAATCCACATTCTCAACACCGTGTCCTAGGTACGGGTCGTAGACAAGTAAGTACAGAGAAGTGGGGAGAGGCAAAGGAGCGCAAGAGTTTTCTTTCCTCTTTTCCTTTTTGGTTAGTGATTATATGTATTTTAACCAAAGCTCTCGCTAGGTTACGTGTTTGGCAAACTTGAAAGAACATTCAAAAGCCAGAATGGATTCCCGAGTATAAAAGTCTACATTTTTGTAAATACGATCCTTCCTGAAAGTCTAATTGTCTTCTTGTATTCAATAGAGATTAAAACTAATTTGTGTTTTTTACCTAATTTCTTTCCATTAAAAACTGGACGTTTCAGTTCTGCAGCTAAGTAGGGGAACAATAAAAGGATCCAGTGGGCAAGAGTGAGACAGGATACTCAAAGTATACTGAAAAATCTCAGCACGGTTTATTAATAGATGCATACCTTTACATTCTCAAGGTATGGAGTGCCTCAAGGTGAGCCTCCGAGCTAATTGTCAGTACGAGGAACAAACCTTAAAGAGAAAAAGAGATGTACCAAAATTATGTGAAGCTGAAAAGAACTCCTAAACCTGAAATGAAGTGACTTTGAAACATAGCCACTTGCCACTCACTTATCAGGGCCCTAACGATAATAATGTAATGTTGTATTATTCATTTATTAGTGTATGAATTTTCTCTTACATAATGATGATGGCAACACAGCTAAAACTGTCGCTAAGCTAGAGCTTAAAATTAGGTAATGCGTTTAGTATGACAGGTGACATTAATTAGTGTTTTCCATGCCTAGAATTTGGGGGGCGGATCGGGGTTAACCACCGCCATCGACCCCTTAGAGGGAGCTGAAAGACTAATGCTGCTGGGGTGTGAGGCGAGCAAGAGCCTTCTTTCATGCCAATAATCCCTCGTGTCTGGTGAAAGAGCCTGGCGATGATGTCCTACTGTGATCGCCTGGCGCTTTGCAGAGAAATTGAGGTGTTGTTTGAAAGCTGAGTTTCTCAGCTTTCAATGTCAGCTTTCAAATGGCACCTCACTTTCACCACAATTCTCTAGGGGTACAGAGAACGGGCTGTTTTCAGGTCTCTTTGCAAACCCAGGAAAACTAGGCAGTGGTTAGGGTACCAGCTTACCAATGACGTGCTCATGTCACTGATGCAATCACATTATTGCCAAGGTGAGTCACACTCCCCTGGGCAGTAGCAGAAGTGTCTCCCACTCTGACTCAACATGGTGTGACAAGGCGTGGGCACCAGTGAAGCACACAGCGGCTGCTGCTCCTGTGGTGAACCTATGGACGTAATGCTCATGACGACCGCCACCGACTGGGAGCACTTTGAACTTGGAGGTCACATCCATAGCACCCAAGGAGTTAACTTTCTTCCTCAGGGCCTCATCAGTTGTACGTCATAGCAATGGGAAAAGTAAATGTGATAATTTGACGAATCATCAAAATTTTCCCTGCTTTTATGTATAATTGTAAACAGCTGAACCCACAATCTGAAAGGTTAGAAAAAAAAGCGGCCCTTCAATTTTATAACAATTTCTTGTGCAGTGTAATTTGGTTGATCCTTTTATGGGATATGTATTTTACAGTATACATAGCACGTACAGCATCTTCAATTGAACATGGATATTTTCAATTATCATTACTATTTGCCTTATTTAAAGCTCTGTAACTAAGTTACTCTTTGGCACAATCATATGGAATACCATGTGTAATAGTGAAGTAATGCTTGAAATATTCGCAGATATTTCCAATTTATCCAGCTTAATCTCCATTCAATTACTTTTTTAATCCTTGTGCCACTGAAGAAAGTGCCCAACCATATGTAACTCAATATTGGTCTGTAGGAAAATCAGGTATTTGTAGGGGGGAGATGAATTCTTTGCAGGTAATAAGTCCAAAATCCTGTTGGGATAAATAAACCTGGGATCAGCTTCTGGCACAGAGCGGACATGTTTAACTTAAAGAAAAGTATTAAGCGATGTCAAAACAATTAAAATTAATCAACAGCAAAATAAACTTCCCACATTCAATTTCTGAAAATAGAGAAAAATGACACCAAAATGACTGAAATCTAATAAGGGGCACAAGAAATATGAATTTTTGAAGATTTAGAGTGAAAAGCAGCAAGAAAAAGTAAAGCACCAATCAGAAGTCAATGTTCTCAGATGACTGGGACCTAGGCATCATTTTAGGCTGACTGCGATGGACCAAAGATCTAGTACCCCAAGTGGGGCCTTCTGGTCAAAGATTTCACCTTCTGACTTAGGGCCCAATTCCAATGTCGTTCGGAAGGCCTCCGAATCGGAATTGGCTTTCCCAGATCCGGTTTGCCCTTGTTTACGACGAGCATCGTACACAGGTCCGAACGACCAAGTACGATGCGAAGATCGCATACGCGCCGACCGAATCGTTTCCTGGACCCGAACCTGTCCATACGGCTTGTTCGTAGCTGAATCGTGCCGCACAATGGAGCCATATTCCGACCAAGCGAGTACGATGCACGATTCGGACAGCCGCTTTGCCTCGGTCTCAGCGAGATGAAACTGCTGTCTAAACCATACTTCGGGGGGCTGTAGCAAGCCCCCCTTCACCCAGGGCACTCCGAATCTGTCACGGGGGTGTGCCCATGGGTCCCCCCGATCCAGACATGCACAGTGTGGCGGGCACCTTGGGGTGCCCGCCACAGGGTTTACGCTTTTCCCCACCCACCCCATTCCTGCTATGGGTGCCTGTGTACGCGTCTGTACACAGGCTCCCATAGAGTTCAATGGGAGTCTGAGCGAACCGAGTTCGTAAGCAGACGGCAGCATCGTACTCGCTCGTGCGGACTCACGGAGCACGTCTCGCGTGGAAAGCCCTCCGGATCCGAGTCGTACGGAGGGCTTTCCTAGCGAGATCGGAATCGGGCCCTTAGTCTCTAAAATAGAAGTTGAAAACCTCTAGTGGGACAAGCTATTAAACTCTGTAGAGGAAATTTAAATTTCATGCCCAGGGATGTCCTCATGGTGGCTGGATACAATTGGTTCCTTCACTCAGTGAAGATTTCTATGTTTGGAATTGGGGCCAGATGTACAAAGCACTGATTGCAAAATACTGAGTGCAACTTATGACCAGTATTTGTGCCACTAGTGTAGTATTTTGCAAACCGATCTTTGTACTAATAGGTCAGTTGACAAAATACGGATTCCTAGTGGGTTGCAATATGATCTATCTCATGAATATTAATTTGGTGGGTAGTAAAATGGTGACCCATTAAAAATCATTGCCATCACAGAGTTGGTAACCTGCTGAAGGCGCATTTAAAAAAAAATTACTAACATATTTTAAAAGTAGGCAGTGATCCATGCGACTATTGCCTCTCTTAAAAAATATTTTTTTCAACAATATCAAAGGAGAAGGATTCCATTGGGGACCTATGACGTGTGTGTCGGTGAAGTAATAATGTTTTTTTTCCAGGTTTTGGTTGTAAAACATTAATACCAGCCAATTCGATTCGGTATGTGGAAGGGAAACCTCAAACACACCCCTTACAAATACCGAATCTGGATTTGATTGCAAACCTGAGGTGCGATTCGGTAACATGTTACTGATTAACAATTTAGTTTTGTACATAAGAAAAGGCCTTTTTGTGGTCACACATGGACTGACTCTGTGAATCAGACCCTTTGCAACACCAAAAGGGCTACAAACATCAGGCTCTTAGTCTCTTTTTTGAAGCTTAGAATCCTGTAGCAGGGCAAGTTAGCAAGTTTTACCCGATGACAAGTTTCACGAGACCTGATGCCTTCTTGCCAGAGGTCCGCTGAAATACATGTATTGCTGTAAAGAAGCTCCAAGAAGGAAGAAACCTGTTTTTCATCCCAGCAAAGTCACAGCCTGGGTGAATTGGGTGATTGGTCCCAGGCCTCCGGAGGTCTGGAAGTCCAAACATTTTTCAAGTCCCAACTGTTCAGGGTGGTTAGGTGAAATCCAGTTAGACACAGCCAAGGGTCCCAGGAACAGACCTTGGGGTTGAGACTCAATCCAGCAGAGGCCATAAGAAGGGTCCAGTCAAGTCCAGTTGTTACTAATCAGCTGGTCACCTAAGGGAAAAGGCCTCTTGTAGCTTGTTGTGTCCCTGCAGCCACAAAGGAAGTCATCCAACTGACCCGGGGAGTCCACTTCTTTGTCCTCTCTAGAAAAGGGAGCAGATCCAGTCCTTCAAGTCTCCTCACTGGTCTCAAAGAGCAGGTGAACTCCTTCTACTTTTCTTTCACAGGCAGGTCTGGAGAGTGTTCTGAGAAGGGTGCCTAGGGTGCCTCTTTTATGGTTGAAACTAGCTGGTGAGAGTGGGTGCCTCCTGGCTCCTCTCTAAGCAATGGGATAAAAGTTCCTGGGGGAAACCCTAACCACATTTTGAGCAGTCTTGTTTGCCCTACTTCAGAAAAAGCCACAGTGCACCTTACTCTCAAAATTCAAGATGGAGAATCCCTTTCTCTGTTATGTAGAGCCTGTGTGCCCACCCACAAGTGTGGCCAGGGAATTGAGAAGTCTCATCCCCTGTGGTAACTCAAAGCTGGTAGCTCTCCTCCCACTTGGTGTGAAGCAAACATTTAGATGTGAAAGGATAGACCCCTTTACAAGTTAAGGAAGTTCCTGGGTCCAATCCTACTGACCTTGCAGCAAGGGGAAGAAAAACACCTCACCACACCCAGGACATTGGTATTGTTCTGTGACCTGTTTTAACACTTCATTGAGACCAAGCACTGGCTAGACAGCTGCTGGAGAGCTAGTGCAAACAAGACTTCAGGAGCTTCAGGCAGGGAAAAGGTAACTTTCTAAAAATTACTCTTTGCAAAATATGGGTTAACAATCCAAATTCATCATTTAATTGGACTTTTGATATATTTTAAAAATAATGGCTCAACTTTTTTTCTAGCTGGTGCCAAACCAGAGGTAGCAGAATTCATATTTTAATGTGTGCTCTAATTTTCCAAAAACGACAGTAAGAGCCTTCCATAGTGAAAATAGGTTTTGGGACCTTGTCACTGCAAGGAAATGGTAAAATTAAATTTCTACATGCGCCACTTTTGAATACCAGGCACCCTACCTCGTGGGCTACAAGGCTTACATAGGTTTCAATTATAAATATTGAAAAGAAAGGTTTTCCTCCATCAAAAGAATTCTTTAGACAGGTCAGGTTATAGGTTTAAACTGCATCAGTCAGGCTATAGTGGTAGGCCTGAAGCCATGTTTTCCTTGTCACACTAGTGGATGGCCCAATAGGTGCTGTAGTCCACATATGACATTTAACCATCCTCACCATGGGTGTAGTTTCTACACTTTATTCTATGGCCTTACAGGAGAGTTAAACATGCCAATCATGGATGAGCCACTTTCACATGTTTTAGGGGTACGAGCAGATACACTGAGCACTGGACAGCAGTACCACACTGTGCAAAGTCTAAAAACCAGCAAGAGCATTCAGCAAGAAATGGGGGTGACCAACCAAAAAGGGGCTTTTTCTCACAAGACGTAATTCTGAGCTATACAGATTGGTGACATGGCCAAGAATATACAATATGATTAGTGGAAGACAATGATTTTTCAACTAATAAAGTCAAACACATTTGGTGGTTATGATGCAGGAGAAAGTTTATTCGAAGCTTTTAGCAGTTTAGCATTTTAATTTACCTTTCATTTTTTTGTCTTTTTCCTATTTACATTTTATGTTGCCCTTTCTTTGTCTTGATGCTTGGTTATATTTATGTCAGGTTTAAAGGTATCTGTTAGAAATTGCCCTTTCTGCAGGGTCACCGCCTAATGTTTTGCCTTCCTCCTCCCCTTTTGCTGAATTCCTTTTGTTGGCTTTAGGATTCTGGGCACTTTACCACTGCTAGCCAGTGTACTTGCTCTGTACTCTAAACATGGTAACATTGGCTTATCCACGATTGTCATATTTAATTTACTTATAAGTACCTAATAAGGTGCACTATATGCGCCCAGGGCCTGTAAATTAAATGCTACTTGTGATTGTGCCAACATTTCAGTACCCCTTTAAACATGGCTCAGGCCTGCTACTGCAGAGCCTGTGTGTGCTGTTTACACTGTCATCTATACCTGGCAAGTTAACCTACCTGCCAGGCCCAGACCTTCCCTTTTGTTACATATAAGTCCCTCCTAAGGTAGTCCCTAGGTAGACGTATGGGCAAGGTGCAGTGTATTTAAAAAGTAAGACATTTGTTTTTTAATTTTACATGTCCTGGTACTCAAAAACTGCTAAATTCATTTTTTACTACTGCAAGGACTATCTCTCTCATAGGTTAACATAAGGATTGTCTTAAACCATCTTTTAGGAGATTTCGAGTTTGGTATCTCTGGACTCACAATTTAATATCACTACTTATGGTGAATTCGGATTTTAAATTGTAAGTCTGAAAATGCCACTTTTAGAAAGTTAGCAAGTGATTTATTTATATAAATGTATTTTTCCGATGTTTTTAAAATTAAATATGTCATATTTTGACATCAGTAATTCAATTCACAGTTATTCAAAGATAAATTCCAAAAACAGAATTACTTTGAGAGGAAAGAGTTCCAAAGCAGGTGTGTAGATAAATAGTTTTATATATAAAAATAAAATATTTATATATACAATAGGGGTTCACAAACGATCAATCTCAAAAAACATCAACAAAACTTTTTCTCGAATTACACATATCTTAAGGGACCACATGTCAATGTATTGAAAGGTTAAATCCTATATCCAGTATTTGAACTTGTCCAGCAAGGAGAAATAAGTTACAAATAACACATTTGATAATAATTTTTAGAGGAAATTGGACAGTATGTCGATTTTTCGGTCTCTTTTGCTGTAAGTCAATGAGACCATCTTCAGGACTGTATATATTTCAAGAGAATGGAAGTCCCAACATCGGCAGTTGTGAGTTGAACTGAGAAGGCTTGCTCTGATAGGAGTCAATAGATATAACGACTGATCGTGATATCAATGAAGATTAAAGAGTCCCTTGTGTCAATATCACATAGACACAGTCGTTTTATGAGGAATTTGCAAACGGATGCACAGGAAAATTTAAATACGGCGGAAAATCACCGATTTCAGGGAACGACATTAATGTCTCACGATGGGTCATGGCTTCCCCATGGCATTTGACGTAAGTTAGAGGGGTCTTCCATCATTAATATTCATGAGGTAGCCCATTTTGCAACTCTCTAAGATTCATCATTTTACAAACCAACATATTGATACATGGGTTGATTGGTAACATTATTTACTGCTTGGAAAAATACTAGTTACAATTTGCAACCAGTTATTCATACATCTGGCCCTAAAGTGTCTGTCTAACTATGTCATATTCTTTAATCTAGAGAAAGTTGTTAAACTGTTAAGTTATTGTTTGAAATTGACACTGTCAGGTCTAACAATTATGAATTACTGCACTAAAACGCAGTCAAGTAAAAGAATGTAACATAAAAATAAATAGGCTAATGAACAGCTTAACTGGACATATATGCTGCATCAAGATAATAATTGTTAATGGTGTTTATGTAAACATCAAGTAATATAAAATAATGTGCACACATAGCCACAATCCCACACAAACATACTCAAACACACTCAAAAACATATCTGAAGACACATGAACAAATGCACTTTCAGAAACTCCTGTGCAGACTTACAAAGGTAGACACATATACAAACACATGCACATCAAACACACCTGCACAGGTATGTGCAGGCAGATCCTACAATACTTAAAATCACACTGAGAGGCATCTCTCTTCCTGCTAGCATTTCAAAGCTGTGAATGAAGCCAACAATCAGAATATTTCCTCACAGCGCTTAGGGTTTGCTGAGTGAGTACCACGTTTAAAGCACCAACTTTTCAAATGTTTTTATGTAGGGAAAACAAACTCATAAGGCAGTAGTATCTCTCTATATAAAAAATAAATACCCGCGACGCACAGCAAGTTTTCTCGCTGCACATGAGGGTCATTTTACAGTTTCCGTGCCCGTGTCTGCCATGCACTACGTGGCAGACACAGGTAGAGAAAATGAGTGACAGTTTCGCCATCATGCATAAAGCAGGGCAGCTTTCACTGTGACCTGGCAGCCCTTTGGCAGACAGGCCACTGGGTTTGAAGTTTACACAGGTGGAGCCTGCAAGGCTCTGCTGGTGTAAACTTGGCACTTCACATAGGGCCTGATTACGATGCCGGTACCCGTTGATCCCCTACATTTCCCTGCACCATGTGGCAGGCACCACATGGTGCCTGCCACGTAGTGCAGGGAAATGCAAACAGTGCATTTTTAACATTGTGGTGGGTGCTGCAGCCAGCAGCACCCGCCGCAATGTTAAACGTGCCACAGCGGCCGCATTGTAATTTAACTTGCGGGATCGCCGCCTTATAGGCAGCCGGTCCCAATCCCCGGGACGATGGCGGACAGACTGAAGTCCGTCTGCCATCGTAATGACCCCCATAGTTCTGAAGGCAGCACAGGAACCATGTGTTTGGTGTGGCTGGAGAACAACTGATTTACAACAGTGCTCTCACACCACCCACTGCACCAAACTCGAAATATGGTGAAAATTGTGAACATCGGACTTGGGACAGGTACTAGGGGAAGAATACATCAAAGAAATGAAGCAACCGCTGCATTTAGAAAATTAAATTTTTCACACTGAAGGCTTCAGTGACATCTTTGACTCTGAGGAACCTTCAACTACTTCAGTATCTTGCCTGTCAAGCAGAAGGATTTTGAGAATCGGAAAAGTAAAACTAGCACAAGACCCGTTTGGCCCCCTTATTCTATAGTGATTGGCCCTCAATAATAAATAAATTCTGGTACACTACGTGCATTTCTTAGATTGTCATTTTTCTGTTTCTTAGCACCTGTTTGCTTTCAGACTGTAAAATTGTGATGAAGCACACATTTTATTCCTATTGTAGAAGTGCATCATAATCACATTTAGAACGCACCCACATATAATCATTTGTAGTATTACTGTGAAGTGTTAGCATTTTGAAATGTATTAATATAAATACGTGGTGTATCTTAGGCCATTGATAAGTAGCAAGGAGAGTCGACGTAGAAAATGAATGTAACTAGAAGGAAACATTACCATGAAGAGCTCGTGTTGTTTTTAAATGTCCTTATTAATTACGTTATTTCACATATAGGTAAATGCATTCTTTGAAATTGTATTAGTGTTATGTGATTTTGTAAACGCTTATATGTGTTTCTCTTATGTTAGCTGAAATTTGTAGGCCTGAGATGCAAGTCCCTGAGACGCTCGCTTTAGAATAAATGGTTTGAATTTCATGTGTGCTGTGGAATATGTTCTTTCTCACATTTTGAGTTGCAGGTGAAGAAGCGCTCACTTAGATAGAACAATGCCTCTGTTTTACTAGTCAGGCAAAGACAGTTACAATCGTGTGGCTTGATTCGATAAAGGAAGGGCAAATTGTATCAAGGAAGGTACACCGTCAACATCGTAGAAAATTACCTTCAGGACTGTACCCAGGGTGGATGGCGTGATCCAAAGGGCATCCTGGAATGTCTACCTAATACCAAAGGGGATGATGGACGGAGCGTTAGAGCAAATCAAACACTCTCCCCCAGTCAACTGATCTGGGTTTAATCCATCATCAATCTTTAGCTCACTCCACCACCCCAGTTCAGACATGGCCATATGCAAATCAGTCTGACCCTGTGCCTCATGGGAACAGTCCAGCCCGAACTGCCAAGCCATGTCTTCCCTGGACCGGAAACAAGCATCCTGGGACCGGTTTCGGGTTCAAAACCCTCATCAGCCAGGCTATCTTGAATCCAGTGGCAAAGTGAGCAAGGGACCCACGTCTGGGCATACTCTGCCAACTTAGGGCGAACAAAGCGATACCAAAGGGGATGATGGATGGAGCGTTAGAGCAAATCAAACACTCTCCCCCAGTCAACTGATCTGGGTTTAATCCATCATCATTCTTTAGCTCACTCCACCACCCCAGTTCAGACATGGCCATATGCAAATCAGTCTGACCCTGTGCCTCATGGGAACAGTCCAGCCCGAACTGCCAAGCCATGTCTTCCCTGGACTGGAAACAAGCATCCTGGGACCGGTTTCGGGTTCAAAACCCTCATCAGCCAGGCTATCTTGAATCCAGTTGTTAAAGATTGCAGGAATCGCTGTTAGCATGAGCTGAAAGCCATTTTGTACTTGGCAGCCATTTTAGTTAGCCATGTGCTCGCCATGTGCTTTCTCCCTCTTCCAGAGTCTTGCACATGCTCAGAGAGGCCTAGCTGGTAGAATGCACCTGCTCCTAGTGTAGAACTGTCAAGCTATTCTTACTCATGTAAGCAGTTTAGTCTCCCCTCCCACTTTGTGGAGCAAGCAAATTCTGTATACCCATATTAGTCAATAAGCATGCTTGTATGTGCTAGGACCTCCCTTGATTTTATGCTGACTATGTAACAAATACATATATAAGGACCCTGTTCTCTGCACTCATTAGAATGCCTCCTACAGTGGCCTGCGGGTACCGTAAGATGCAATCTCCCTCATCTGAGGTTAATAAAACATGTTTTTTTGATATTACAGCTTCTGTGCCAATCTCTTCTTTGTTGGTCTTAAGGACCAGCTGTATCAGTGAACCCCTAAGAAGGTTTTTATTTCTACAAATGGCGCCCGAAAGTGGGACTCATCGGTGTAGCGGCTATCCAAGAGAGTGGTCTTGAAGGGAGACAGGAATCTACTGAGGAGTACAGGACAGGAATCTACTGAGGAGGTACCCAGCGCACAGAGATTGTTTGTTTTCCAGCCCAGTATATTTCTGGTCTTCCTGATCTGATCCTCCAAGTGTTTGCCGCTCCCGACTGAGAACTTCTTTGGCGTGAGTATTTTAAAACGACCGTTAGGTCACTCAGAACTTGGCAGTTGGAACCTGGACACCATTTGATTGGTAAGAGCCGTTTTGCGGCACTTGCTGTTGGTTTGATGCCTTTGATTGGTAAGGTAGTTTTAGTAACACTTACTGTGGCTTTGTTTGTATGATTGGCCAATTTTGGAATTTGTTTTGTAATTATATATGCATTGCAATTCATATAGGCAGGTAATGAGGAGATTTTTTTCTAACTTTGAAAATTTGAACGACACAGATTGTGTTAAGTGTCACTTGGAGTATAATATTATATATGCTATAATATTTTTGGCATGCCTGTTACCAGCACACTTTGTTGAAAGTGTTGCTGTCTTGGAGGTACCGATATGGATTTAGGAAGTACTTAGTTGACTCCCTCAGAGGGGATACCTAAATAGGTTCACGTATAGTAAAAGATATTTCTTCCTTGGTGACTAAGTACCCCATGGAACTAAATATGTACATAAAACGGATCCGGATCTGCGCACTTAGTAACATTCATAAGTGGTGATATGCAGAGCGCTTTTTGAGTGTTCTACCAGCCAAAACTGGCAAATTTGGTGTATTTCAGCTTTTGACCATGGAACAGTTTTTTGGGCTACTTTTGAGAGCTCTTCTTGTAAATATGACTTACAATTAGTATTTACAAATAGGTTGGTCTTGCGTACACTTTGTAAGCTGTCCTAAGTATTGATTTGTGGGTTCAATGTGTGTTTAAATGTCTATGTGGGGTTTTTGGTTTGACATTGGTAATACTTGTGTGAGTACTCTGTGTACGAATGGCTAGCTTTAAGCGCGCTGTGTTGTGTCCTTCTGTAACTGTCTGGAATGAGCTCAATGAGTTTGTTTATTGTTTTTTTGCTGTCATCATTCTGTCATGCAAAATGTCATTTAGTTACTTACATATTAAATAAAAATCCAGAAATAAATTATGTAACATATGCTAAACAGCTGCATGTTACTATTAAATTGACAGAGTAAGACACTGTACATGTGTGCAAATTGCCACAATGTTAAACATAAAATTAGAATTCGTATTCAATAGGATTAAAATAGGCCTCATACTGAGAGGTAGAAAAACGAAATTGTGTGTTTTGTAATCAATAGACTTAAATACACAATGTTACGGCCTTTTCCTTAAATACATTGTATTAGACATTAAAAGGCATGCACATCATTTGAATGAATTTGGTCGTTGCTGAACTAAATACACATTATAGAGAGATAGATTTGACTGCATTGAAATGCCTCAGTTTTTAAATAGACTGTGACATGCTTTTCTCTCAGCACCCGAGAAAAAGCTTTCCGACAGCTGTGTTTAAACTGATTAACTGAAAGAAACCGTTTGACACAGCAAATGGGGATTTAACTCTGTCAGGGTATTTCAAATAATAAAGGGGTTTTTCCTGAGAAAGGCGTGAAAATTCGACGCCTGCTGACAAACAACAGCTGCATAAATAGCATATGGCTATTCCTGCTCATGGCCACAGACAGGAATGCTGTGTCAGCGACATTTTAAGTCAGTGTAAACCTGGTATACAGGCCTGCATTATTTTAAAAGTTTCAAAAAACCAGTTTCATTATTTTGGATAACAGAGAACAAAATTGAAAGTAGGGATTTCCTTTCTTAATGCTTTTTCATAAGTACATCTATGGTTCTGATATTAAATGATAACTGTGCTTTTAAAAAGTGGCGCAGACTTTTCCTGTTTCAAGTAAAGGCTTCTGTGCTTAGGGTTATGAATGAATTTGTTTAAATATGATAGGCTACAATGAAGCTTGCTTTTCCAATGTGGAATCATTAAAATGGTTGGTTTTATTGATAAAAAATAATAATTATTATATGGGAAAAAATATATTGTTAAAAACAAATGCTTTAAATTCGTTTTCTCATCTTTATAAAGCCTAATCATCATACTGTGAATTCCTAGCATCAAAGTTGAATTTAAGCAGTGCTGTACCGAGAAAAAGGGAACTTAAATGTGAAATGTCACTTTACCCAGCCGTACAAAACTCATTTTTATAAGGGTATATCTTATACATTTCTGATTTCCCATTCCTGGGCTATCTAGAGAACACTCTGGGGGTTCCTATTATGCAAAAATATTGTAGGATATTCATTTTTAAGTGCCCCTACCACCAAAGTCGAAATTGAGCTAAATTCACAATTTTACAAGCAGTTCTACCACTCAAGGCAGTTTTAACGTGCTCTCAGGCTTCCATAAAGTATATGCAAGTATAAAATAAACAGCTGCCTCTGCATTACTAGATTGCACACCACTGTACATAAATGAAAATAAGTATAGGACTGCTTTTCGCTGTGATTCTCCGGAGTTGCTTTGCATTACAAAACCGCATGGCAAGCCTTGCACGCAAAAATGAGCAGCTGCTGAACGGGTCAAAGGTCGGAGTTCTGTATTTAGCAACTTAGCAGAGTGAAGGGTAATGTTTGCTGGAACACTTCGACCTTCGAAATGTTTTTTGAAAGACGAGATGATAGCGCAAAGAGAGAAAGAGAAGCTTTGCTTCCTATTTTTGGCAAACACACGTTTTGCGCAGTCCTATGCCACGAAGGAAGACAACCCTCAGTTGAACATTGATCTGCCATTTATATAAAATAATGGTTTTAGTTTAAAGAATACTGTGTAGGGGCTACGATAAGGAGGAAATGGATTTTAGTTTGCATTCATGCGCCCTCATGTTAATCTAGTACAATTGCTGTAGAAATTGGTTTAAAGTTAACTCAATTTTCATTGTGTTAGACTGAATCAGAGAATAGCCACTTTCTAAGATATCTCCTACAAGTTTGTTTGTGCCCAGTTGCTATAAATAGGGGTTGAAAGTGTTGACAGAAGTAAAACCTGTTTCAGGTTTTCCTACTGTCAAAATGGGGAAGGAGGCTAGCTCCTCTACAAATTAAGGGTAGGCAAAATTATGTTTTCTCTCTTCTTTTTCTCACTTTTTTTTAGTCTGTCTAAAGCTATCTAGGAAATGGCCATGTGACAGTTAAGGCACTTTGCATTGTTCATAAGGCGGCACACAAAATGGGGCCTAAACCATTACAGAGAATGTTTACTTGGTACTCCCCAGCTAGAAGTCTTCGTTCCTTGGCAGCCCACCTAGTATGTACCCCATGAGTCAAGAAAACCCGACTAGGAGGTAGATCATTTGGCTATGCAGCCGCAAGGCTATGGAATGAACTACCAAGTGAACTCAGACAGACTGATGACTTACTGCAGTTTAGAAAAAAGCTAAAAACCAGGCTCTTTCCAAAAGAATAGCCTTGAGAGATTGGCGCATGATGATTCATAGTTTTATAGCTGCACAGTGATTTAGGTAATCCCAGCGCCAGGATGCCCGTTGGGTGACAGCTGCGCTATATAAATACTACTTACAATTACAATTACAATTGGCTATTCTGTAATACTGTTTTAAAATTGTTAGAATTAATAAAAAGATGAAACACATAAGTTATGTTACTGCCCATCCTGTATGAAAGAATGAGTAGAACAGATTGATGTTCCCTTATTTGATCTTTAAGGAAAATTGTATAGTGGGGGTTTCTGTTCAAAAATCTCAGGTGGCAACACTATTATTGTTTATGTTATTCTCATGTTCTATACAGTTTTGCAAGGGCATTGCTAGTCTTTTATTAGCTAGTCTGTGTAAATAAGCTGACAGCCCTTATTAGAGCTGGACATAGGGTTTTTTTCCTTTTGAAAATGATGTTGCATAGTCCAGATCGTGAAAAGTACAATGCAGGAAAGACGCTTATGTGATCCTTAGCAAACATTTTGAAGGAAAATATTGTTTTATAGGAGTTTGTTTGTCATAACATGTTCTGCTGAAGAAAAAGTACCCACTATGTTGAAGTTTAGTTCTTTTTGCAATAAGAATCCCTGTTAGATTAGCAGTTTTAGATTTTCCTGCTGCACCTATAACATGAGAGCATGGTCCTAAGCATAACATGTAAGAGAAATTATTTTACAAGTGTCTGCAGTCCTGTACAAGTAATGTAAAATCTATGAGTAAAAGTGTAGAACATTTCCTTTTTCTTGAGGGTTCTTCAGATTAGTAATATAGGAATACACCAATGTAAGTATTTGGAGTATGTCTGTATTGTTTTTCTCTTTTCCTCAGAATTTAGTAAATGAACACAGACTTCCTTGGCTGCTTGGGATTGGGTGATGTATTACTCTTGTCAGTTCACCAAAACGTTCCTTTTATACTTGCCAATAGGTCCAGGGTTTTCTACTCTCAGATAGATGAAGTGGTTCTTGGGTGCCTTGCTAATGTATGGGGCGCCCCAAGACTAAGGAAGTATTCTGAGACTATCCTCTCTGTTGTTAGATTATTTCTGTGCCTTGTCTAAAGACCTCTTGTTCTGTCCACCAATAGATATTTGCTGCCTTACAACCATTGCCAGAGGAGCCCGGACATCAGATCCAGCCTGGGAGTCAGCGCCACTCCAGTTTGAAGCCAAAGTGAAGGTAACCAGCATAGGCGTTGCTGGCAACTAGGACCTCAGTGAAGTCGGAAGCACTGGGACGTGAAGTGTGTACCCCTGCCACTGTCTTGGGCGAAAGACGGGGTTACAAATCAGGATGGAGAAATCTTTGTGTGGATCCAGTTTTTGATGCCCAGCTGAGAGAGTCACAGAACGACAAGGACGGCAAGGAGGCTTTTGCTTGAGGTGACCCCCTTTGAAACAAGGGTTGCTTCAGGCCTCTTAATCCTGGTCCCAAAGTGAATGCAAGTCTACGCCTTTTGTTTGTTGATCAAGAGATGCCCGAGCACACTGGGTACAATTTGTGCCCCAACAAAAGAGCAGTGCGCCAGAGGTGCAAATACAGGAGTTAGGGAAGGACTTGAGTTTAGGGTACAGGTGCTATGCCCTTGGTGCCTGTTAGATTAAAGTGAAGAAAACTGGTGCACTGCCTGAGACACTGGATAGGATCATTGAGGGTATTTGCCCTGGGGGGTGATTGCCCTATCCTGAAAGAAAGACTTTTTCTTCTCCGTGATTCTTGAGTTGCGAGTTGTGCAGCTCCACCGTGGGAACAACAAGAGCCTGCCTGTGAGGCTCAAAACGGACACAGGGAGAAGACTCCCCTCTGTCTGGTTGGTTTTAGAACTTTCCCAAGGACTCTTTTTTTTGTTAGTAATGTACCCCTTTGGTCGTCCCATTTTTGAGGAGGAGCAGCCCTTTGCGGCCTCTTGTCCTAATTCCTATGGTCTTGTGTGGTCCTCCTGGTCCCCCGGAGCCAGGATTGTTTTTGTAATAATCTATATGACTTCCCTGACATTTGCATTACTTATCATTGGAAAATATTGAGATTTCTGTTTGAGATAATAGTCATTATTCTCTCTTGCTACCTGTATGACCCAATGCTCTGTTCACTTTGTACTCCTGCTTATACCTTGTATATACCTGCTTAATGAAATGTTTAGAATGTAAATGCCCACCTAGCATAGGATATTGATGAATTTATGAGAAGAAAATGTGCAAAATATTTTCTATGTCTCTACTAGATCATGGTAATGTCTTTAGCTCATGCTAAAAGGATCGTCTGTTAAAGATTGCAGGAATCGCTGTTAGCATGAGCTGAAAGCCATTTTGTACTTGGCAGCCATTTTAGTTAGCCATGTGCTCGCCATGTGCTTTCTCCTCTTCCAGAGTCTTGCACATGCTCAGAGAGGACTAGCTGGTAGAATGCACCTGCTCCTAGTATAGAACTGTCAAGCTATTCTTACTCATGTAAGCAGTTTAGTCTCCCCTCCCACTTTGTGGAGCAAGCAAATTCTGTATACCCATATTAGTCAATAAGCATGCTTGTATGTGCTAGGACCTCCCCTTGATTTTATGCTGACTATGTAACAAATACATATATAAGGACCCTGTTCTCTGCACTCATTAGAATGCCTCCTACAGTGGCCTGCGGGTACCGTAAGATGCAATCTCCCTCATCTGAGGTTAATAAAACATGTTTTTTTGATATTACAGCTTCTGTGCCAATCTCTTCTTTGTTGGTCTTAAGGACCAGATGTATCAGTGAACCCCTAAGAAGGTTTTTATTTCTACACAGTGGCAAAGTGAGCAAGGGACCCACGTCTGGGCATACCCTGCCAACTTAGGGCAAACAAAGCGATACCAAGGGGGATGATGGACGGAGCGTTAGAGCAAATCAAACACTCTCCCCCAGTCAACTGATCTGGGTTTAATCCATCATCATTCTTTAGCTCACTCCACCACCCCAGTTCAGACATGGCTAAAGAATGATGATGGATTAAACCCAGATCAGTTGACTGGGGTGAGTGTTTGATTTGCTCTAGCGCTCCGTCCATCATCCCCTTTGGTATCGCTTTGTTCGCCCTAAGTTGGCAGGGTATGCCCAGACGTGGGTCCCTTGCTCACTTTGCCACTGGATTCAAGATAGCCTGGCTGATGAGGGTTTTGAACCCGAAACCGGTCCCAGGATGCTTGTTTCCGGTCCAGGGAAGACATGGCTTGGCAGTTCGGGCTGGACTGTTCCCATGAGGCACAGGGTCAGACTGATTTGCATATTACCATGTCTGAACTGGGGTGGTGGAAGTGAGCTAAAGAATGATGATGGATTAAACCCAGATCAGTTGACTGGGGGTGAGTCTTTGATTTGCTCTAGCGCTCCGTCCATCATCCCCTTTGGTATCGCTTTGTTCGCCCTAAGTTGGCAGGGTATGCCCAGACGTGGGTCCCTTGCTCACTTTGTCACTGGATTCAAGATAGCCTGGCTGATGAGGGTTTTGAACCCGAAACCGGTCCCAGGATGCTTGTTTCCGGTCCAGGGAAGACATGGCTTGGCAGTTCGGGCTGGACTGTTCCCATGAGGCACAGGGTCAGACTGATTTGCATATGGCCATGTCTGAACTGGGGTGGTGGGAGTGAGCTAAAGAATGATGATGGATTAAACCCAGATCAGTTGACTGGGGGTGAGTGTTTGATTTGCTCTAGCGCTCCGTCCATCATCCCCTTTGGTATCGCTTTGTTCGCCCTAAGTTGGCAGGGTATGCCCAGACGTGGGTCCCTTGCTCACTTTGCCACTGGATTCAAGGTAGTCTGGCTGATGAGGGTTTTGAACCCGAAACCGGTCCCAGGATGCTTGTTTCCGGTCCAGGGAAGACATGGCTTGGCAGTTCGGGCTGGACTGTTCCCATGAGGCACAGGGTCAGACTGATGTGCATA
Organism: Calotriton arnoldi; assembly: GCA_963921515.1. NCBI lineage: Eukaryota > Metazoa > Chordata > Amphibia > Caudata > Salamandridae > Calotriton > Calotriton arnoldi. Next base: position 2,483,815 of record CAWUFW010001603.1, on the reverse strand, counting down.
TGGCCATGTCTGAACTGGGGTGGTGGAGTGAGCTTAAGAATGATGATGGATTAAACCCAGATCAGTTGACTGGGGGTGAGTGTTTGATTTCCTCTAGCGCTCCGTCCATCATCCCCTTTGGTATCGCTTTGTTCGCCCTAAGTTGGCAGGGTATGCCCAGACGTGGGTCCCTTGCTCACTTTGCCACTGGATTCAAGATAGCCTGGCTGATGAGGGTTTTGAACCCGAAACCGGTCCCAGGATGCTTGTTTACGGTCCAGGGAAGACATGGCTTGGCAGTTCGGGCTGGACTGTTCCCATGAGGCACAGGGTCAAACTGATTTGCATATGGCCATGTCTGAACTGGGGTGGTGGAGTGAGCTAAAGAATGATGATGGATTAAACCCAGATCAGTTGACTGGGGGTGAGTGTTTGATTTTCTCTAGCGCTCCGTCCATCATCCCCTTTGGTATCGCTTTGTTCGCCCTAAGTTGGCAGGGTATGCCCAGACGTGGGTCCATTGCTCACTTTGCCACTGGATTCAAGATAGCCTGGCTGATGAGGGTTTTGAACCCGAAACCGGTCCCAGGATGCTTGTTTCCGGTCCAGGGAAGACATGGCTTGGCAGTTCGGGCTGGACTGTTCCCATGAGGCACAGGGTCAGACTGATTTGCATATGGCCATGTCTGAACTGGGGTGGTGGAGTGAGCTAAAGAATGATGATGGATTAAACCCAGATCAGTTGACTGGGGGTGAGTGTTTGATTTGCTCTAGCGCTCCGTCCATCATCCCCTTTGGTATCGCTTTGTTCGCCCTAAGTTGGCAGGGTATGCCCAGACGTGGGTCCCTTGCTCACTTTGCCACTGGATTCAAGATAGCCTGGCTGATGAGAGTTTTGAACCCGAAACAAGTCCCAGGATGCTTGTTTCCGGTCCAGGGAAGACATGGCTTGGCAGTTCGGGCTGACTGTTCCCATGAGGCACAGGGTCAGACTGATTTGCATATGGCCATGTCTGAACTGGGGTGGTGGAGTGAGCTAAAGAATGATGATGGATTAAACCCAGATCAGTTGACTGGGGGTGAGTGTTTGATTTGCTCTAGCGCTCCGTCCATCATCCCCTTTGGTATCGCTTTGTTCGCCCTAAGTTGGCAGGGTATGCCCAGACGTGGGTCCCTTGCTCACTTTGCCACTGGATTCAAGATAGCCTGGCTGATGAGGGTTTTGAACCCGAAATCGGTCCCAGGATGCTTGTTTCCGGTCCAGGGAAGACAAGGCTTGGCAGTTTGGGCTGGACTGTTCCCATGAGGCATAGGGTCAGACTGATTTGCATATGGCCATGTCTGAACTGGGTTGGTGGAGTGAGCTAAAGAATGATGATGGATTAAACCCAGATCAGTTGACTGGGGGTGAGTGTTTGATTTGCTCTAGCGCTCCATCCATCATCCCCTTTGGTATCGCTTTGTTCACCCTAAGTTGGCAGGGTATGCCCAGACGTGGGTCTCTTGCTCACTTTGCCACTGGATTCAAGATAGCCTGGCTGATGAGGGTTTTGAACCCGAAACCGGTCCCAGGATGCTTGTTTCCGGTCCAGGGAAGACATGGCTTGGCAGTTCGGGCTGGACTGTTCCCATGAGGCACAGGGTCAGACTGATTTGCATATGGCCATGTCTGAAACGGGGTGGTGGAGTGAGCTAAAGAATGATGATGGATTAAACCCAGATCAGTTGACTGGGGGTGAGTGTTTGATTTGCTGTAGCGCTCCGTCCATCATCCCCTTTGGTATCGCTTTGTTCGCCCTAAGTTGGCAGGGTATGCCCAGACGTGGGTCCCTTGCTCACTTTGCCACTGGATTCAAGATAGCCTGGCTGATGAGGGTTTTGAACCCGAAACCGGTTCCAGGATGCTTGTTTCCGGTCCAGGGAAGACATGGCTTGGCAGTTCGGGCTGGACTGTTCCCATGAGGCACAGGGTCAGACGGATTTGCATATGGCCATGTTTGAACTGGGGTGGTGGAGTGAGCTAAAGAATGATGATGGATTAAACCCAGATCAGTTGACTGGGGGTGAGTGTTTGATTTGCTCTAGCGCTCCGTCCATCATCCCCTTTGGTATCGCTTTGTTCACCCTAAGTTGGCAGGGTATGCCCAGACGTGGGTCCCTTTCTCACTTTGCCACTGGATTCAAGATAGCCTGGCTGATGAGGGTTTGAACCCGAAACCGGTCCCAGGATGCTTGTTTCCGGTCCAGGGAAGACATGGCTTGGCAGTTCGGGCTGGACTGTTCCCATGAGGCACAGGGTCAGACTGATTTGCATATGGCCATGTCTGAACTGGGGTGGTGGAGTGAGCTAAAGAATGATGATGGATTAAACCCAGATCAGTTGACTGGGGGTGAGTGTTTGATTTGCTCTAGCGCTCCGTCCATCATCCCCTTTGGTATCGCTTTGTTCGCCCTAAGTTGGCAGGGTATGCCCAGACTTGGGTCCCTTGCTAACTTTGCCACTGGATTCAAGATAGCCTGGCTGATGAGGGTTTTGAACCCGAAACCGGTCCCAGGATGCTTGTTTCCGGTCCAGGGAAGACATGGCTTGGCAGTTCGGGCTGGACTGTTCCCATGAGGCACAGGGTCAGACTGATTTGCATATGGCCATGTCTGAACTGGGGTGGTGGACTGAGCTAAAGAATGATGATGGATTAAACCCAGATCAGTTGACTGGGGGTGAGTGTTTGATTTGCTCTAGCTCTCCGTCCATCATCCCCTTTGGTATCGCTTTGTTCGCCCTAAGTTTGCAGGGTATGCCCAGACGTGGGTCCCTTGCTCACTTTGCCACTGGATTCAAGATAGCCTGGCTGATGAGGGTTTTAAACCCGAAACCGGTCCCAGGATGCTTGTTTCCGGTCCAGGGAAGACATGGCTTGGCAGTTCGGGCTGGACTGTTCCCATGAGGCACAGGGTCAGACTGATTTGCATATGGCCATGTCTGAACTGGGGTGGTGGAGTGAGCTAAAGAATGATGATGGATTAAACCCAGATCAGTTGACTGGGGGTGAGTGTTTGATTTGCTCTAGCGCTCCGTCCATCATCCCCTTTGGTATCGCTTTGTTCGCCCTAAGTTGGCAGGGTATGCCCAGACGTGGGTCCCTTGCTCACTTTGCCACTGGATTCAAGATAGCCTGGCCGATGAGGGTTTTGAATCCGAAACCGGTCCCAGGATGCTTGTTTCCGGTCCAGGGAAAACATGGCTTGGCAGTTCGGGCTGGACTGTTCCCATGAGGCACAGGGTCAGACTGGTTTGCATATGGCCATGTCTGAACTGGGGTGGTGGAGTGAGCTAAAGAATGAAGATGGATTAAACCCAGATCAGTTGACTGGGGGTGAGTGTTTGATTTGCTCTAGCGCTCCGTCCATCATCCCCTTTGGTATCGCTTTGTTCGCCCTAAGTTGGCAGGGTATGCCCAGACGTGGGTCCCTTGCTCACTTTGCCACTGGATTCAAGATAGCCTGGCTGATGAGGATTTTGAACCCGAAACCAGTCCCAGGATGCTTGTTTCCGGTCCAGGGAAGACATGGCTTGGCAGTTCGGGCTGGACTGTTCCCATGAGGCACAGGGTCAGACTGATTTGAATATGGCCATGTCTGAACTGGGGTGGTGGAGTGAGCTAAAGAATGATGATGGATTAAACCCAGATCAGTTGACTGGGGGTGAGTGTTTGATTTGCTCTAGCGCTCCGTCCATCATCCCCTTTGGTATCGCTTTGTTCGCCCTAAGTTGGCAGGGTATGCCCAGACGTGGGTCCCTTGCTCATTTTGCCACTGGATTCAAGATAGCCTGGCTGATGAGGGTTTTGAACCCGAAACCGGTCCCAGGATGCTTGTTTCCGGTCCAGGGAAGACATGGCTTGGCAGTTTGGGCTAGACTGTTCCCCTGAGGCACAGGGTCAGACTGATTTGCATAGGCCATGTCTGAACTGGGGTGGTGGAGTGAGCTAAAGAATGATGATGGATTAAACCCAGATCAGTTGACTGGGGGTGAGTGTTTGATTTGCTCTAGCGCTCCGTCCATCATCCCCTTTGGTATCGCTTTGTTCGCCCTAAGTTGGCAGGGTATGCCCAGACGTGGGTCCCTTGCTCACTTTACCACTGGATTCAAGATAGCCTGGCTGATGAGGGTTTTGAACCCGAAACCGGTCCCAGGATGCTTGTTTCCGGTCCAGGGAAGACATGGCTTGGCAGTTCGGGCTGGACTGTTCCCATGAGGCACAGGGTCAGACTGATTTGCATATGGCCATGTCTGAACTGGGGTGGTGGAGTGAGCTAAAGAATGATGATGGATTAAACCCAGATCAGTTGACTGGGAGTGAGTGTTTGATTTGCTCTAGCGCTCCGTCCATCATCCCCTTTGGTATCGCTTTGTTCGCCCTAAGTTGGCAGGGTATGCCCAGACGTGTGTCCCTTGCTCACTTTGCCACTGGATTCAAGATAGCCTGGCTGATGAGGGTTTTGAACCCGAAACCGGTCCCAGGATGCTTGTTTCCGGTCCAGGGAAGACATGGCTTGGCAGTTCGGGCTGGACTGTTCCCATGAGGCACAGGGTCAGACTGATTTGCATATTGCCATGTCTGAACTGGGGTGGTGGAGTGAGCTAAAGAATGATGATGTATTAAACCCAGATCAGTTGACTGGGGGTGAGTGTTTAATTTGCTGTAGCGCTCCGTCCATCATCCCCTTTGGTATCGCTTTGTTCGCCCTAAGTTGGCAGGGTATGCCCAGACGTGGGTCCCTTGCTCACTTTGCCACTGGATTCAAGATAGCCTGGCTGATGAGGGTTTTGAACCCGAAACCGGTCCCAGGATGCTTGTTTCCGGTCCAGGGAAGACATGGCTTGGCAGTTCGGGCTGGACTGTTCCCATGAGGCACAGGGTCAGACTGATTTGCATATGGCCATGTCTGAACTGGGGTGGTGGAGTGAGCTAAAGAATGATGATGGATTAAACCCAGATCAGTTGACTGGGGGTGAGTGTTTGATTTGCTCTAGTGCTCCGTCCATCATCCCCTTTGGTATCGCTTTGTTCGCCCTAAGTTGGCAGGGTATGCCCAGACGTGGGTCCCTTGCTCACTTTGCCACTGGATTCAAGATAGCCTGGCTGATGAGGGTTTTGAACCCGAAACCGGTCCCAGGATGCTTGTTTCCGGTCCAGGGAAGACATGGCTTGGCAGTTCGGGCTGGACTGTTCCCATGAGGCACAGGGTCAGACTGATTTGCATATGGCCATGTCTGAACTGGGGTGGTGGAGTGAGCTAAAGAATGATGATGGATTAAACCCAGATCAGTTGACTGGGGGTGAGTGTTTGATTTGCTCTAGCGCTCCGTCCATCATCCCCTTTGGTATCGCTTTGTTCGCCCTAAGTTGGCAGGGTATGCGCAGACGTGGGTCCCTTGCTCACTTTGCCACTGGATTCAAGATAGCCTGGCTGATGAGGGGTTTGAACCCGAAACCGGTCCCACGATGCTTGTTTCCGGTCCAGGGAAGACATGGCTTGGCAGTTCGGGCTGGACTGTTCCCATGAGGCACAGGGTCAGACTGATTTGCATATGGCCATGTCTGAACTGGGGTGGTGGAGTGAGCTAAAGAATGATGATGGATTAAACCCAGATCAGTTGACTGGGGGTGAGTGTTTGATTTGCTCTAGCGCTCCGTCCATCATCCCCTTTGGTATCGCTTTGTTCGCCCTAAGTTGGCAGGGTATGCCCAGACGTGGGTCCCTTGCTCACTTTGCCACTGGATTCAAGATAGCCTGGCTGATGAGGGTTTTGAACCCGAAACCGGTCCCAGGATGCTTGTTTCCGGTCCAGGGAAGACATGGCTTGGCAGTTCGGGCTGGACTGTTCCCATGAGGCACAGGGTCAGACTGATTTGCATATGGCCATGTCTGAACTGGGGTGGTGGAGTGAGCTAAAGAATGATGATGGATTAAACCCAGATCAGTTGACTGGGGGTGAGTGTTTGATTTGCTCTAGCGCTCCGTCCATCATCCCCTTTGGTATCGCTTTACCTATGGATATCTGACTGTTGGAAGTAGGGACAGGTGACACTTCTTTCTTGCCTTCATAGAGAGAGCATCCTAGAACGAGCTCTGTCTTTGGTAGCTTTATGCTACTTGACCCATTGATTGTGGGGAAACTTCTTAGGAAGACACCACGTGATGACAACTTTTATCCTTCCTCCTGAAAATGCTTATATTGGGATGTCACCTTAGAGTTAGTGTAGAGATAGATTTAATGCTTTTCACCCACCAACCCTCAATGCAGGGAAATTTGGACTCCTGCTTCCTCATTTTCTGTATTCTACTTATTAAATTATTTGCACTGCTTCTGCTGCACCGTCTAAACTAGTTGAGCAGATTTGGCTTCATGCTGATCCCTCTGTATGTCTATACACTTGTGTTGAGGTGTCTCTAAGTTCAGTTTTTTTGGCTTTGTAATAAATGAACTAACCTTAAGTAGCTGCCAGTGGGTTATTATGTATCTAAAGGAATCATTGGCTAATTGATTGTTTTCCTAACAACTTTTCTCCCCTTTAAACTTTCATGCTGCGAAAAAGAACCATCAGAGTGTGCCTAGAACGGTCTAGCACTTATGAGCCCGGCCCTTTCAGTTGGTTGCAGTGTAGGATGACTGGCACATGAAGTAGGGGGAGAATCTGGAAGTAGTCTAGAATAGGTGGAACTTAGAACCCCAAAACCCCGAACTAGAGCCCAATGACCGAGAACAAAAGGCAACGCAATCTGGCGAAGACTGACGGAGTTTGATGGTGCGGCGAGATCAGCGGCGGAAGGAGGAGTGAGTATTATTAGGGTGTATGTGGTGTGTTAGATTGCTGAAATTATTTGATTGTGCGATGTCTTGCGGAGTTGAGAATGAGAGTCTAGTGAATGTGGACGGACGTGGTCCAAGGATTGAGATTTGAGTTGCATGTCCCGTAATTGCCTAAGATCCGGGAATATATTAAAAGGTGTAGAAGACACCGAGATTGTGGTTGTCTGACAGAAGAACTGAGGGATTGTCGTCATCGGCAGTTCCACCTAAGACAGGCAACTTTGTATGAATGGGACATATGGGAATCATCTAGTGGACCTTGTGCACAGGGGTTAACTATTAACCCTGGGCGTAGTTCGCGTAGTCGCGCTACGCGAAGCTACGCGAAGACGTCAAAGCGCTACGCGAGCTACGCGTAGCTTCGCGAGCATGCGTAGCTGCTTGGCGCGCCCGTTCGCGATGCGTTTTCTTGCTCGGGAACGCGTTGTTCGTGTTCGGGACGCTGTTTGCGTGCTCGGGGCGCGAACTTACCCTTGCGGTCGCCTATGGGCGCGGCCATTTTGTTTTTCACTTGTCCCGCCCGTTCGCGATCCCTTATTTCCTGTTCCGGGTCGCGTATAGCGTGCTCGCGATGCGCATTCCATGTTCGGGAACGCGTTGTACGTGTTCGCGACGTTTTTGCGTGCTCGGGCAGAAATATCGCGCGAACTTACCCATGCGGTCGCGATGGGCGCGGCCATCTTGTTTTACCACTCTATGCTATGGTTCTGGGCCTGCTTTTCTATCCTCCCTCAATCTTTGCAATCCTTAGTTTTTTACACTGTTTTTCAATTTTTCTTTATTTCTTACCTATCTCTCTCTCTGCATAAGTCTATATTTTGCATTTTTTTCTACTTTTTACTGTGTTTTTTTACTTTTCAACTGTTTTATATAACTTTCTTCTTTAAGCTCCTACTTCTTCCCCTAACTTTATTTTTCCCTTCTAACTTTTCTTTTTCACCTCCTCCCACCCCAGAACCATGGCGAAGGGTAGCAGCAGCGGCTCAAAGGGCAAGGCGCGTGCGCCCAATCGCCGCCTGCCTTGCGGCAGACTGCGCCCTGCAGGGGTGCAAGCCCGCCAGCTGTTTACGGAGGAGGAGGTGGCCGCCCTTGTTTTTTTATTCTGCGCCACCTCCCTTGACCTTGGCAGCAGGCGGCAGGCCAGGCTCCGGTTACCCGACCCAGGAGCGTCACCGCCGGTGGGCGAAGGTGCGTCGGGCAGTGTTTCGCTGCTCCGCGGTCCGGCGCACCCATAACCAGCTGGCCCACTGGTGGTCAGACATTCTTGACCGGGAGCAGGACCTGTTGGACCTGCTAGGTGTCGAGGTCGTGGGGCTTGGTGAGTAGCCAATATATATAGTAGTATAAGTATTGTGATTTGTGTATACATTTTTTACAAATAACAAGAATAATGCTGCTTACATTGCAGGTAAATTACGTTTCAAAATCTTCTGTGATTGTAGGACACAGATGCTGGGCGGTACTCTTACTTTTTGCAACTTTGCGCTCGCTTGTCATTATTATGTAAGAGTTTACTTTAGAGAACTTCAGTTAGGTAATGCTATTGCTAGAGAGACTGTAGTCCTTCCTTTGTCCTCCTGTCAAATAGTGGTGGATGGATTTGATACTAGGTTTAGTTACTATTAGTTGATAATTTTTGAGCGGTCTGCGTGACGCATCCTCTGTCACTGAGTGCTGCTTACCCCAGTCCTTAGTAGAACCTTTTGTAGTTTGTTTAGTGAGTGGTACTGGTAAGCTTAGCTTAGCAGTGTCAGTCAGCTGCATAACATCAGACGCAACCAACCAACAATTTGGTGTATGCATTATGCACTGACTTTATGCATGTGTCCTCCTTCTCATCTATGCATTTTTGATGGAAAAAAAAATGGAAATGCAGGCTTAATGAACAATTGGCCCGCCTGGAATAGGTGGGCTAGGTCAGGTGGTACTTAGGCTTAGTTAGTGTTCTGGATTTTATTTGAATCAATCAGAATGGAACACTGAATTAGTGTTCCCAAATAAGTAGACTGTCCGTGAATCCCGCAAGCCAGTAGTCGATCGGATTAGATAGGTCAATTTTATTGCAATTTTTGTTTCCTAAAACGTTTTTTGAGCGTTTTTTTAGATAATTTATTTGTTTCACAGCAATCATTAATGTTTGTGTCTTTCTTTTTCTTTATTATATCTTACATGATCACTGATCTGCAGCACCCAGGGGCAAGAAGACGGGGTCTGAGTCGGCGGGACAACCACCAGAGGACCGCTCCTCTACCGAGGGCCCTGCTGCTGGTCCCAGTAAGTCCTCCAGTGGTTATATTAACAATTATATTGCCCTAACTTTTACTGGACCTTATTTTTTCAGAACTATTAATTCTGGCTCCACTCCCTAATTATATTTTTTACAAAAGATTCTTTGATCTTGACTTGACTATCTGTTTCTAAATTCTGGTTATCCCTGCCTCTAAGTTCTAACTGCCTCTGCTATGAATGTCTGTACTCTGTACTACTACTATTAGTCTGTCGCTAAGCTTGCCCAGTTTGCATTGCCACTCTTTATTGTACGGTTTTGAATAAAACTCAGATTGACCAATACTTATAGCTCTAGCCACTGAGTCCAGTCCTTTCGGTTGTCCTCTTCTAGGCTTCTTAATCTTGAGGGTTTGACAATTACCACAAACAAAATGCACAACCAGATATTTGACTATTTTTGATAGGATATAGTACATACTACTTGGATTCTGCACAGCCCCATGCAGAACTATGCACAATGAAATAGGATGTTGGTGATGCGAGTTTGGAACTTGGACGTTCCTCACACCTCAGTCAGAAGTGAACCCACAATCCCCTGAACGACTAGCTAGTGTCTCATTAGGTCCCCGAACCCCCACCCGAAGATACCCAATGATTATGATTCCACAACCCAGAACATAACACACTTTCACTCACTCACTCGTGTAAGTCCACCACCACCACCACACCAAATACCACAGAGTCTATGTGTAAGTTCAAAAGGTTTATTTTCAAATAACAACCTCTGTATGTTGTTGTTCTATAAAATTCAGTGTACTCCAGCCAGCTCCAACAGCAAAATGCATAAGATTAAAACAATAAAAATTGTTGCAACAAGTGCATGATGATATAAGACAAAAGATCTGTGTGAATTCTGGGCGACTCCTCACCGTAGAACGTAGAATTACTGGTTACATGCATCATTCATAAGCTCTGCAAATCTCTGGTTCGTAGAAGGGAATCCTCTGCCTGAGAAAAATGGTGCGTGTTAATGCAAGCATTTGTCAGTCCTGCCAAAAAACTGTAACATGTTACCTATGGCTAAGTAATACCGACTAACGGAACTCCATAACAAAGTGGCTTGTACGCAACGCTCAGACAGTAGCTGTATGTGCTCATGTGGGCTCAAAAAGGCGTCTTACTGTTACTGCACAACAAGCTGCGAGGTAACATGCGCAAAAGACATGAAGCGAAAAATGGTTGCATGGCTCAGGCTAACTTTGCAAAGAGTAGAGTATAGTATAATAATGACCCTAGGGACCATAATAACACTACTAGTGTCTGTCTACTGACTGTACTCTAGTACCCGATTTGGACTATTGAATGTGATTTATAATAATAATATGTATGTATTAACTTTTTTTCAATCTTGCTAGTGAAAAAGAATAAATAGGGGGAGGTGTACAGGCATCTAAAAATGTGTCATGTTTTTCTAGGCGTACTACCGACCACCAGTGCCGGTGGGGCCAGCGGCGATGGCGTTGCGGCAATTCCGGAGGGGCAGGAGATGCAGCACCTGCAGGAGATACAGGGGGTGAGCCAGCAGCAGTGGCGGGCGGTGGTAAGTTATATTCATGACTTATTGACATTGCACTAGCTGGAAGGGTGTGTGGAGTGGACTTCACTCACTGTACTGTTGTTGAGACTTATTAGGTATGAAGTTGTAGTGAACATTATACAACGGTTAATAAAGAAGACACCCTTTACTTAGCATGAGCAATGCAGTAGCAATAGCATTACCAGCGTGACTTCATTAACCAATGGCCTTTTATATCTGACTCCAACTCAGCTGTGAAAGTTTTATGGAGGAGACTAAAAGTCAGATCAGATGACCTTGATGGATATGTTGAACAAAAAGGGAAAGAAGGGTGGAAGGAGGAAGGGCGGGCGAGATTTAATATGACGACTGGCAGAGAAGGATACGTTGGAAGCATGGATAGGTGGCTGATAGGAATCAGATGCATGTGTTGTTGAAGGATGGGTGGGAGGTGAAAGAAGAATGGATGCCTGCCTGGGTGGAAGACACAGTATGGGTGGATACTGTGGATAGCAAGAATCATCAGCGGTGTTTGGGTGAAACTCAAAGCCAAGGCAAGCAACGGAGTGAGTGGACGCATGCGTTGTTGTTGGTGAAACAAAGTAACGTTTGTGGAGAGATTAAGAAGAATGATTGACATTTACTTAGAATGGATGGATGCCTGTATGTATTCATCATAGACAGCATAGGTGGAGACTGTCACGGGATGCACAGTTTTAGGGAATGTTAAAGAAACCGCGCCAGCGTACCAAAGCCGATGTGGGGAGGGGCAGGGTGGGGGTAGTAGTAAACAATGTATTACGCGGGCAAATACAGGTAACTTTACTGTAACATACAAATAAATAAAGTGAATTTCATTGTGCGCACTGCACCGCCAAATGCGATGCAGTGTGCGCAACAAAATTAGTTTCATTTATTTATATGTTTACTTACCTGTAATTGGCCGTAATCCATAGTTTACTACCCCCATCCTGCCCTACCCACGTCACCTCCCGGCCAAACTCCCCGAGTCCCACCACCGACCGCTACTGACCTTATGTCGTTGTCCCATATAAAAGCAACGATCATTGGATCAGATATATAATCTGCCTTTTTGTAGTAGCCAAGGCACTGTGAAATTGAGCAATTGCCCTCCATGTAACAGAGAGAGTATGGCCAGTGCCACCCGTAATAGAAAAATACGAGCTTCCACCTGCAAACAGTAATAAATCAAACTAATGTGACTCTGCGTCATGACTCGTATGTTTGTCTTGGGTTCAAGCATAGATGACCGAGCTGGCAATGCCGGCTACAACCAGGTTATGTCATTTCGCTAAACTAGAGATAAGAAGAACACTGGTGTACTGTGTACTGGTTGGAGTCCATAGTGCTAGTATAATGCCTGAAACTCCCACAAATGTTAGAGGCCGAGGAAGTGGGAGGATAGATAGATTATTAAATCAAATGTTATGTACTGTGCTTCTTGCTAGTGCTACTGTGCCATTATGTGTTGAATTAATTTTGTGTTACTGTTTAGGTAAGAGTACTGGTTACAACAATATTTTTTTCTTTCTTTTCCCAAGACAAACCATCGCGGAAGGAGTTGGCAGTCAGGGCCCGGCGCCGGAAACTGGAGGCCATATGCCAGGAGTACCGGCGGCTGGTGGCTCAGGCGGAGGAGGAGGAGGAGGCGGCAGCAGCTGCAGCCTCGTCCGATGCCCCGGGCCCCAGCCAGGCCCCAACTCCAGCGGTACGGCGCCGCGGTCTGGTAGCCACCCGCCGCAATTCACTAGCAGCCAGCACTGCTGTCCCCCATTGTGGATGCCACTGCAGGGCATTCCGCAGGAAGATTCTCCTCCGGATGGCACGGCAAGAGGAGCAAATGGAGGAGCGGGTGAAAATCCTGGTGGACAAACACCTCAAAGCCCGCCGATTATAACATCGAGGACCCTGTTGCTTTGCCCCTTTTTATTCCTTGTTTTGGTGGGTGGGAATTGGGCGTTGGGGTTTCGGTACATTCTTTGGACTTTTTTCGTTTTGGACATTGGTTGGGGTTAGGGAGAGGGGTGGGTCAGGTGTGGGATAGTTTATGTTTGTTAGGGTAATAAATTATATTTATACTTAAACATACAATCTTAATGTTTTGTGGGGGGTTACTGTTTTACGAATTAACGTCACATTGGTTTCCTTGCTGCTGCAGGGCCGCAGCCAGTGTTTGATTTAAATAATCTGCCGATGATGTATAACAAACAGATAGATGCTGTACCCCTCACTGAGTTATTTGTCCTACTAGTATTCTACCTCCCACCAAACTTATCTTACCTGTGATTGATGATGACTACGTTCGGCACAGCGATGGCTGCATGGTTTCCATAGAGAATGTAGAAGATGCCATGGTTGTGGTGGTAGTAGTAGAGTAGACACTGGCAGTAGCATTTGCTAAAAAAATAAAAAGAGACAGTCACTTGCCTGAGAAAAACTGTGGGAGGAGTAGTCGAACGAAGTAAAATACAGTACAGAAGACGACTGCCAAACAAACAATATTGCAGTTGCAACTGCTAAAGTCAAATTAAACATAATGGTGGCGGGGACAGCCTAGTACAAGAAGTTATAAACTGCAGTTGTGCTGTCGAGTGAGTCACTTAACTTAACACAATCGTAATTCGTAACCTTTACTGCTGTGTGGTAGGAGTTTGATGATTAATCTAATCAATGACGGCAATTAATTATGATGTACTACTATTAGCCGGTGACGGCTTGCACAATGCACATAGACTGAGCATGGGTGGGCAAGCAGAAGAAGCTCCTCGCCCTGCCTTGCAATTGAATTATTGTTGCTTTCACCACATCTGCCCCAGCAAGCGTGTGATCAATTGGTGTACATTTTATGTAGTCACATCACACCTCAATATAAATCACAGCCCGGGGAAGAGGGTTAGGGTTTGATGAATGGATGGGAAGGGGGTTTGGGGAAAGGTTTGAAAATGAAAAACAGTACGCATGGACAACAAAAGCAAAACGCAATCTTGGCAGACGACCATGATCTTATCCAAAAAATCAATAAAGGAGAAAAGGGAAATGCATGCGTTAATGATGATGAAGATTAGATAACTTGATGGTTAATGAGTAGTACTTAATAACTCCTACTAGACAATTAGACAGTACAGGGCACCAGTATATTCTATGCAATTTGCCTTGCCTGTAATATGCCCTCAGAGACCCAAATTCCATGTTGTACTGGGCTTACTTGTAAAGATAGCAAAGACAATTAAAAAACATTTGTAGGGATCAATTAGCAAACAAACACACAACACACAGTCCTAATGATTGCAGAGAAAAAAGGATTCAAATTAATTAAAAGATGAATGATGAATGATACTAAAGTTACTGTATTATCATGCTAAAATTGTGGAGTTGAATCTCGTCCTTCCTCTTGGTCCTATCTTCCATGGACGCTCCGCACATCAATCTTGGTGGCCTTCCTGATGCCGATTGGTAAGGTAAATGTGAGTTGTGTCTCCCAGTATAGCAAGCACAGGGTAAAGGCCGGCCTGTAACGTCTAGATGGAAAAACAAAAGGGGTATTGAGAAATCAATGAATAAAAAAAACATCATTTACGGTGGAGTCCAAGAAGAGAAGAGAGAACACTTTCAGAGTGAGGCGGCTTGGATATATCGTGTAGATTCTGTTTACAGCATTAAGCTACAACAACAACAGGACAGAACAGGCCCACCACAGCACCAGCCCGTGACCCAACCTCCATTTACCTTAATTTTTGACATAGCCAGACAAAAGGCATACACAGCAACTTAGCATTTTCCTAATTAAGTGACAAAATCAATGCGCCGCTGTCAGTCATCACTACACTCGACTACACCACTACATGGACATGTAGGTCTGCTGTGTTTACTACTTTCTTGTTGAATTGTTGTGTTTATGTTTACCTTATGCCACTTCATGAAATGCAGTTAGTCCTTGAATCATCTCCGATCCAACTGAATGACTGCTCGCAAAAAAATAGTATGGTCATCATCATGGTGTGGTACGTGTTGTCCAACTACAACTCAGTCTGTATTGACTCCGATTAAGTCCATATTCCATATTAAAAAATTGCAACAGATATTGGCCTGCACCTGCAGTAGTAGGAGTACAATTTGGTTTTAAACAACAAGAAGGGAAACATTGACTGTCACTGTCTTACTTGAGTCACTTTGTAGATTAACTAGTAGAGTAGAGTTCGACTTCATGCACAACATCAACAACAAACAACAGCAATCGCTCAGAGTCTGCAAACATCCAATGCATTCCATCATTACCTGTCTTGCTCTTCTCTTTGGCTGTCAGATCATCAGATGCCTAGTTCTGACATTTTTTTTTTTTTTTTACGGGGCAGTGGCCTCATCATTACTCCAGTCCACATTCATTTTGAGTGTTAGGCGCTGTTTCGGTTTTCGTCTTATTCATCTGTGGCACTTTGTCACAGTTTAAGTTGCTTCCCATGGTCAGCACTGTGATGATGGGCCGCGGCCTGTGTAGTGCTCATTGCTGGTCATTTGAGTTTGCACAAATGTCAGCAAGTTTCTTCGAAGAGTCTCTTGTCTTTCTCTGCCAAGTACCTTCTGTCCTGACAGTGAGGACCTTTGGATGCCTGCTGAGTCTGTAGCCTTCGGACACTGATGAGTT
This sequence comes from Calotriton arnoldi, assembly GCA_963921515.1. Taxonomy (NCBI): domain Eukaryota; kingdom Metazoa; phylum Chordata; class Amphibia; order Caudata; family Salamandridae; genus Calotriton; species Calotriton arnoldi. The sequence goes on along the minus strand of CAWUFW010001603.1, from coordinate 2,468,491 downwards.
TCGGCTCGAAAACAAAACGGAGGATAGCTATAGTAGTCACGTTTCACTTCTAATGGAGGCGGGACTGGTAAAGGCAACATTTCTTTTACTAATGTCTGGCTTGATGGAAATGTACTTGTGCGAGACAGGAAGATGAAGCAGGACTCTGAAGAGTGGACAGTTAAATGCACAGACGTGCAACTCCAATAGGGAAATAAAAAGAGAAGACGGTGGTGATGGTTTTGTTGTGATTTGATTTGAACCAGAAAGACAGATACACAGACACATAAAGGAAGGAAGAAAGCAACAATTTGAAAGCCTAGTTGTCAGGGAAGAGGAGCTCGTCCTCAAACTCTGGTGGTTCGGACAGAAGTAGGTCCTGTAACGCACTATTTACGTCATCCAAGTCGCTCTCCTCTTCTTGCTGTGATTCACGTATTTTGTAATCCGGTGGTATAAAGTGCTGATTCATTTTGATCATGGTTAACCTCTCCACGCTTTGGGCAGAGAGACTGGTCCTTTTCGAAGTTACAATGGCACCAGCAGCACTGAAAACACGCTCAGAAGAGACACTTGCGACAGGGGAAGCGAGATACTTTATCGCCAGCCTGCTGAGCACTGTCCATTGGCTTCTTTTCCCATACCAATACACCAATGGGTTTCCATCCATGAAGACCTCTGTTGGGTCATCCAGATAGGCCTGGACCATCCGCTCAATGTTAAGGGGTGCTCGGATGTGCTCGGCCTGTTTTGCCTTTGCATCAGCACTGGACTTACCATACCCCTGCTGTAGAAACCAATCAGTTGCACATTGTGCTGTGGATGATCCTGTTCTTGATGTTATTGTTGGTGTAGGTGACTGCTGGGAGGCAAATGCACTGCCCTCAGGCTCCAAGTAGAACTTGACTCTGGATGCCCTGTAGTACTGGTTATGGCCTGGGGTGGGGGGCCTGTAATTAACAGCCGTTCGCTTTCGAAAATAGTGGCTTCCTTAGCTATCAAAGTTTTGTAGTTGGCAACATCCACTTCCGAAAAAGGAATTACTGCCTTGCTGTTCAGAAATACTTTGTACCGTGGATCCAAAATTGTGGCACTAATGTAATGTGGTTGTGACAAAATTTTATTTTTAATCCTTGTATTTTCCGATAAGCGAGCGGCTAAGGTCTCCGCCAAATGATATGCGTCTTGTTTGTCATCCACACCTGCGTACGTTTCAGACACTTCCTTCAGCTGTTGCTCTAGCATGTGCAACAATGGGATAGCTTGGCCCATAGTACAGTCCTCCCTGCTGACTTCACGTGTGAAGATCTCAAAAGGAAGTAGCATCTCAGTCAGGAATTTTATGAGGTCCCATTGAGCCATCTCAACGGTCATGCCTCTCACAGTAGGTTCCCCTAATCTTTGCATGACATAAGCATTGAGTGGTATGTACAGTTCAAACAGACGATCAAGCATGTAATAAGTTGAGTTCCAACATGTTGGCACTTCCTGGATGAGCGCTTTGACTGGCTGTTTATGCTCACGTTGAATGACCCTCAGCTGCTTCCGGGCTTTAAAAGAATGGCTGAAATGTGTGCATATTCTTCTGCAGGTGACCAGTAAGTTGCTGACTTTTGATTCATTTTTCAAAAAGTCTTGAACAACAATGTTAATGCAGTGTGCCAAACACGGGACCCTGAAATAGCCACCATTGCGCATGGCCAAAACTACATTACTGCCGTTGTCCGTGGCAACAAAACCAATCGTAAGCCCTCTTGGGCGCAGCCACTCAAAGACCTTGGTGTTAAACTCTTCCAAAATGTTTGCAGCAGTATGAGATTTCTCCATGGCAAACATGGCTACAGTTGCATGTTTGCGAGTGGCATGAAAAATCTCTGCAGTATCAACACCAGCAGATACCTGTTCTCTAACCCCCACAAAACTGATCCAGTGTGCAGTGATGCACATGTAATCTGTGGCTTGGCAACTGGTCCACATGTCTGTAGTCAGGTGGATACTGTGAACAGCACTCTGCTTCAAGGCCTTTCCTAGCAATTCCAGCACGTCGTGATGTAGTGCTGGAACTGCAACTCTGGCAAAATAGTAGCGGCTGGGAACATGCCATTTTGGGCAGATGGTTGACACAAATTCCACAAAACCCAACCCTTCAACAAAAGAAAAAGGGAGCAGGTCCAGTGCTAACATTTTAGCCAGCTTCGCATTGTACAAACGTGCTATTGGGTGGTTGCGTTCGTACTGCCCCTCACCCCCAAACATGCTGATAATGGTAGGCTGCATGGTTTTCCTTTCTCTTAGGCTCAACGCACTTTTTGGTAGTGCGGACCTGGTACTTCTTGGTGTCTCCGGCTGACTCTTACTCTTGTGCCACTGAGATGTTGCTGAAGATGTGTGCAACGTTAAGACTGCACTGCTGGGGTCAGGGACACCTTGTGTACCACTACCAGAGAGAATGTCTCCCTGTCCTTCCTCTTCCACCGTGATCAGATCTTCTTCTTCTACTCCTTTATCCCCACCAACAACAATGGTTGCAGTTTTTTTTATGGCGCGAAGGTGGTCCTCCCAGCTGATCAAGTGGTGTTTTTTCAGATGGGTCATTTGGCCTCCGGTACCATAGTTTGTACCAAGCTTACCACGTCTAACAGAGGTATTACAAATGGAGCATATAGCAATGTTCTCCTCCTTTTCGCTAACCGTAAAGAAGTCCCAAACTGGGGAGCTTAACTTTGGCCTCCTGCTGGAGGTGCCACTTCCAATGCCGAATGATCTGTAGGGTGTGTGTTGAATTTGACTCTGTGCTGCTGTACCACTACCTACTCCTACAGAGGTGGTGGTTGTGCTGGATGTAGGTCGCTGCCGGGCCTTTGCTAATGCAAATATGGAAGCTGTAGGTCGTGTTGGTGTTACCTGTGGAGGTATGCGTGCTACATCCCTCGCAGCGATTTTGGATAGAGTAAGAATGTTGGTCTCCATCTCCTCGGGGCCGGGAGTGATGTTCGTGATGACTGGCTCGTCGTCATCATCATCATCATCTTGCTGTTCTACATCGACCTCCATAAGTGTAAGGCTTTCTGGAACCTTCCTTTTCCCTAGCTTGGTCTTGGAACGTGGCTCCCTCTCAGACTCAGTTTGTGGCTTCCAAGTGGCATCTAGATCATCAGAAGGGGGCTTGGCGAAGAACTTGATGGACTACCCCTCCTTTTCCTTGCTGGGGATTTGGAAGACAATGGATCTTCTGAATGAGTGGCTTCTTCTTCTACCTCTGCATGAGGCTCAATTTCCTGAACTGCCCCTACTTCAGGAGGAACAACAACTACTATTGCGGGCGGTGGTTGCGGCTGTTGTTGTTGACCACTTATCTGCTGTGTTTCCTCCTGCGTTGATTGGGTACTACTTTGAGATAGCGATAAGTTTATCTCCGGCTCAGCATCACTGCTTTCCACCATTAGGCTGGCTACCTCTTCCCCACTCATGTGCTTGGGCCTGGGTTGGTGGGTTGGGTCCACTGATGCGGAGGTGCTGCCCCCAGCTTGCCCCCGGACACCGCTGCTGCAGGCGCAATTTTTTTCTCCCAAAAAGGTATTGGCCGGCACACCAGACTTCAGTGTCACTTGCTTCTTCTGTTCCTTCTTCTTCTCAATAGCAACTTTATTGGTACTGGAGGACCTGGTACCTGCTTTCTTTGGGCCCATCTTCTTCAGATGTCAGCAGCACTCAGTTGCAGAGATGTCTGGTCAGGTCACACGTCACGTTGTGTTGTGTGTACAGCAGCAGGATGTCTGTCTGGAAGTGCAACAGGCAATGATGAGAGACACACCTCCTCCTCAGTCTTTGTGCACCTAAAAGCAAAAAAGCCAGAACATCAGTCAAACATAGCACAAATCAAACAAATAGAATATAGAACTTAGTGTGTGGTGGCATCAATTATTAAATTTCAGAAACTCTGTGAACAACAACACACAGTGTAGCCATTTATGAGACGTTGACAACAAGGCCAGGGCTTTCCTGGCTACTGTGTAGTGCTAGTGTACACTCTGGAAGAATAAGAATAGTAAAGAACAAAAACTAAAATGTACTGGAGCATGTTTGGCCTAAATTTGTGCATCACGTGGGATGTATTATATAGCAGCATCAGGGAGCTGCAGCTGGCAATGGGGATGGATTTGGAAGCAGTAAGACAAGAGGAAAAATGGAAAGACACGCAGGCCTATGTGGCAAAAACAGCACACTAATAACTACCACAACAAAATGGCCCCCAGAAACATGGTGACTCACAGGCACAAGGCACGGCAAACAATGAACTCAAGCAGGCCTATATATGGGCAGACAAAGGATGCCTTATAAAACACACACAGCTTTAATGCAAAAACTAAAATCCACATGGCTAAAAACACTTTGGAAAGTTAGACAACCACTACAACAACACAATTATAATTACACAGTACACACGCAAAAAAGGCATTTATTTAACACACCCAAAAAGTGAAATAGTCAGACCTTCCAAAAAAACCCACATTTCGCAATTCAATTGAATCAATTCAATGCCATCCATGGCCTAAATGATGCCAAAATTCCACAGACTACACAGAAACAGTTTTATGCACCCATGGTGACTACCTCTGGGCCTACTGGCATACTGGGCCGCAAGCTTGGAGGCCTATGGCAAAAGCACAGTGGCTGGTTTAACAAAATGGCCGCCGCCCACCAAATGGCCAGTCCACCAAAAATAACAAAAAAGTGAAGACAAAGGACAGGACCAGGCAGTTGGAGACTCTGGGCAACTTGCTACCTCTTGGAAAAAATTGTAAAACAAAAAAAAATGACTCCTTGCTCACCAAACTACATCTAAATGACAACCTGAGGAGTTTTTTGTGCAAAATGAACTAAATCAACATTTTCGAGAAGGTTTAATGATGCTCGAGAGATATTGTTCGCCAGATTGTAAATTCTGCGTGTTCGGCATCGCGATCGTCACAAAATGTCGTTATCGCGCGCGAAAACGTACATTGAGCGCGCGAAGAAGATAAAAAGTGTAAGTCCGCGTTGTCGCGCAGTGCGGACTTGCCCAAAGTCCGCGAGCTGAACGCCCAGGGTTACTTACTGGCTGAAAAGGCCTATTTATTTAACAAACACCCAAAAAAATAAAATACGCCCCAAAAGCCACATTTTGCAAATCAATCCAATGCCATCCATGGCCTAAATTATGTTACAATTCAACAGACAACACAGAAACAGTTTTTATGCACCCATGAGGATGACTACCTCCGGGCCTACTGGCACACTAGGCCGCAAGCTTGGAGGCCTATGGCAAAAGCACAGTGGCTGTTCACACAAAATGGCCGCCAACACATGGCCAGGCCACCCAGAACAACAAGAAAAGGAACACAAGACAGACAATGCAGGCCTATGGCAAAAGCACAATGCCTGGCTTTACAAAATGGCCGCCACCCACATGGCCAGGCCACCCAAAATAACAAAAAGTGAAGACAAAGGACAGGACCAGGCAGTTGGAGACTCTGAGAAACTTGCTACCTCTTGGAAAAAATTGTAAAACAAAAAAAAAATGACTCCTTGATCACCAAACTACATCTAAATGACAACCTGAGGAGTTTTTGTGCAAAATGAACTAAATCAACATTTTCGAGAAGGTTTAATGATGCTTGAGAGATATTGTTCGCCAGATTGTAAATTCTGCGTGTTCGGCATCGCGATCGTCACAAATTGTCGTTATCGCGCGCGAAACGTACATTGAGCGCGCGAAGAAGATAAAAAGTGTAAGTCCGCGTTGTCGCGCAGTGCGGACTTGCCCAAAGTCCGCGAGCTGAATGCCCAGGGTTACCTACTGGCTGAAAAGGCCTATTTATTTAACAAACACCCAAAAAAATAAAATACGCCCCAAAAGCCACATTTTGCAAATCAATCCAATGCCATCCATGGCCTAAATTATGTTACAATTCAACAGACAACACAGAAACAGTTTTTATGCACCCATGAGGATGACTACCTCCGGGCCTACTGGCACACTAGGCCGCAAGCTTTGAGGCCTATGGCAAAAGCACAGTGGCTGTTCACACAAAATGGCCGCCAACACATGGCCAGGCCACCCAGAACAACAAGAAAAGGAACACAAGACAGACAATGCAGGCCTATGGCAAAAGCACAATGCCTGGCTTTACAAAATGGCCGCCACCCACATGGCCAGGCCACCCAAAATAACAAAAAGTGAAGACAAAGGACAGGACCAGGCAGTTGGAGACTCTGGGAAACTTGCTACCTCTTGGAAAAAATTGTAAAACAAAAAAAAATGACTCCTTGATCACCAAACTACATCTAAATGACAACCTGAGGAGTTTTTTGTGCAAAATGAACTAAATCAACATTTTCGAGAAGGTTTAATGATGCTCGAGAGATATTGTTCGCCAGATTGTAAATTCTGCGTGTTCGGCATCGCGATCGTCACAAATTGTCGTTATCGCGCGCGCAAAACGTACATTGAGCGCGCGAAGAAGATAAAAAGTGTAAGTCCGCGTTGTCGCGCAGTGCGGACTTGCCCAAAGTCCGCGAGCTGAACGCCCAGGGTTACCTACTGCCTGAAAAGGCCTATTCAAACACCCAAAAATATAAAATACCACCCCAAAACCCACATTTTCCAAATCAATCCAATGCCATCCATGGATGCCCGGCCTACATGATGTTTAAACTTTAAATTCAACAGACACCACAGAAACATGCACCCATGGGTACCTCTGGCTCTAGTCCGGGCCTACTGGCTGAAATTCCAATCAAAGAAAAACAACTAGGCCCCTGCCGAAACTACAGGCCACAACAATACATTTTAAAAACTATGGAAATACCACAAAAAATGTAGGTACAAACAAGCCCCAATAAAACAAACAAGTACACCAATTCTCCAACTTACTTGTAAAATCTCAAATCCAAGAGTCCTCAAATCCAATCCAATGATATGATGCAGCAGACAGACACAAAAAGTGATCCTTCCAGCTCCAAATCCAAATGAAAGTGAACAGCACATGGACAAAGCACTGGGAGGAGCCTGCTGGACAGGTACAGGAAGTTTGAGAATCAGGGGCACTTCCTTCCTCTTGGAAAAAAAGAAAAAGGACTCCTTGCTCACCAAACTACATCTCTAAATGACAACCTGAGGAGTTTTTTGTGCAAAATGAACTAATTCATCATTTTCGAGAAGGTTTTATGATGCTCGAGATATATTCTTCGCCAGATTGTAGTTTCTTCGTGTTCGGGATCGCGATCTTACCAACACTGCCGCCGGAAGTCAGATCGCGCGTCCGAATGACGTGTTCGCGTTCGCACACTCTCGCGGGATCGTGCGGCCGGATTCCAAATCTCGTGGCGCCCGCGAACGGATAGGAAGTCGCGTCGGCGAACGCAGAATCACGGTAGGTCGTTACAGCGCGCGCGAGAACGTATATTGAGCGCGCGAAGAAGAAAAACAGCTACGCTACGCCGCAAATTGCGTAGTGCACGGTAACTTCGCGTTCTACGCGAATCGCGAAGTTACCGCAACTTAGCAAGCTCCGCGAGCGTAGCGTAATTCACCGCCCAGGCTTATTAACTATACTGATTGAGGTGATTCACGCTGGTTGAGGGTCACTGTGTGTGATTGTTCTTGAGTGGCTGAATTCTATTGTTCCTTTTATATTGCAGATAATTACGGATTTAAGACAACTGTGTGAATGAATGCATATGGAGAAATTATGAATGAGGGTGAGCGACTGTGAGGAGTGAGAGTGACGTTAGAGTGTGCCGCACTGCGATAGATCGGTTGGTGTGACATCACGCTGGGATTGGTTGGTAATCATCGGGAAGTTGTGGCTGAAAATAATTTGTTAGTCGTAATCAATTGAAGGAAAATTTGCATTTTGGAACCATGCAGTGCTTTAGGGTGTTGCAGGATCTTTTCAGAGGTGACAAACAAGTTGTTACTCGAGTGGGCAAAGAGGCGACGCCTGCGGATACTCCAGCACACTATATGGTGCCAAAAGTTGAGCTTCACAGTATAATTTGGCTCCAAAATTGGCATAAGATCACGCAGAAGGAGGATGAATTGTCATTTCCACGCTTTGGTTCATTTCGGTTGCATGTATTGAATCAGCTCAGAGGAGCAATGTTTGCGCTGCGACCTTTGCCTACACCAAAACAGTTTGAAGCATTAGATGCATGGATGCGTGCAGCTCACGCTAAGCAGAGGGAGAAATATCAAGGGAAGATGAGGAAAACTGTAAGGGCATATCAGGACGCACAGTGGGATGCAAGACTTAAGAGATGGAGAGTGGATAACATTGAGGGAGAGAGGTTATACCCAGTACTGGTAGGAGATGGGGAGTCACAGGACAGGAGCAAAAGGACAAATGTAAGTGACAGCAGTGACAAAGAAGACAGCTTATTGGATGGGTTGTTAGCCGAGCGTCCTCCACCTTACAGTCCACAGTTGGGTGAAGGGTGGCGAAACTCGGAAGGTGTTGAGAATGTGGGGACTGTAGTAGCTCAGGTGGGTCATGACCCAGGAGTCGTGGGAAGTTTATCAACAGGAATAGGGGGGACAGGAGTGTCTACATCAGCAGGTATGGAGCAGAAGGGTGTTAATGCCGCTTCACAGTTGCCGGAAGCTCTTACAGTACCGGTTACCATTGGTCCTGTTGTCCCTGTTTATGACCCAAGTTCAGTGGGAACCCTTAGTCAGAGACAACCCATACATGCTGAAGAAACTTGATTGGGAAGAACAGGGAGCACGAATGGGAATTGTACTTTCTTAGAGCCTGTGAAATATAGTACCCCTTTAGTGGCTACCACTGACCCTTCGGGAGTACGCATTGGCTTCAGTACTATACGATCTATACCCATGGTAAGCAATAATTCAGATCTGCGGATGTGGGAAACTCCTGTGAGAGGACCAAGTGGTGTGACTTTTGAAGCAAGCACAAGTAAGAGAACCTCTGGAAACCAACATGTCCTTGACGTAGCGGACTTGTAGTCCTGGTTGAGAGACCATACTAATAGCAAGGAAAGTCAGAGTAGTACGTTGAGTCAGGGTAGCATCAAGGCTGCAATGAAGGTGAAGTCAGTGGATGTGGTGAGGCAGAAGGCTGAAGTAGACAAAATTATCAGTGAGAATCTACCTTTAGATAGAACAGAGACCTATTAGCTGGAGGATCTGTAGTTTGTAGCAAAGGATGTCACCGCAGGGCAAGACAAGCACATGAGAAGCTGTATGGAGTAGACTTGTCTCGAACGAAAACTCTACAGGGAAATAATAAATTTACTTACTGTGACCAAGAACTAGAGTAAAGGAGAGTGACTGGGTTGAAAACACACATCCGCGAGCTGGTGAATAGAATAAGGGTTTGGAGTATGCTGGATAAGTGGGAGGAGAGATGGTCAATTGAGAAAAGCATGAGAAAGGTGACGGGAGAAACACCACCTCCAGGAGTGGGAACACAGGGAGTAGAGGCATATCCAGTATGGGAAGTGCCTAGCGGAGGGTATGTGCATGTTCCCTGGAATCAAGGCAACCTTGCTGCATTTACGAATTATTTTCCTAGGCTGAGGGGAAACCTACAGAGTGGTATTAGCATGTCGATCGCTTTGTTAAAATCTTAAAAGTGTTGTGGATTGACTTAAATACCGCGTTTGAGATTGTGGTTCCTAGTGACTTATGGTACGCTTGTAAGATAGCTATTGAGTGACCTGCTGCGGAGCCAGTGTGCCATGGTCCTTCACCTTTGGTTATGAAGAAGTATGATCAGGTGATCACATGGTTGCAGTCCAAAATAGCACTGCAAGACATCGATTGGGTTAAGATAGACTGAACATCCCAGGAACCTAAAGAGTCGGTGCATGCTTATTTTGGGAGGCTGTTGCAAGCCTTTAAGCAGTACAGTGAGTTAGACACACTCAACCCGAAGGACATGAATCAATCTGTATCCAAATTCATGACTGGATTGAGGACGGAGATCAGCCTCATGATTCAACAGCACCTAATCTGTTGGCAAAACAAATCCATAGACGAAATCCTAATGTATGCCAGGTACAGCAGTGATGAGGTGGACTTAAAGCATGGGGGGATAAAGGAGAAGCTGGTCAAAATGTGAAATGCCCAAAAGGGAGAAAAGGTACAGGCAATGATGGGAACTGTAGCTCACGGCCAAAGGATTGTCCTAGGAGGTGTCCAAGTAACACCAGTTGCAGGGTCGACAGGACAGGGAAGAGGAAGAGGCATCCCGATAGATTCTAAGTCAGGGATAGAGATTGTAACCCTGAAAAAGACCACAGCCTGTCCTTTTTGTCACAGGATCGGGATTTGGAAGTTCGAATGCCGCCTTAATCCTGTGAATCAAGTGCAGGAAGGAGAGCTTGTGTAGGTGACAGATGGGGTAAATTCGTTACCAACAGTAGCTAGGCCGAGATCACTAAATGCAGGAGGGAATCAGAACCAGCGTGTCCCTCAGCCCCCAAGAATCTCACAGGGAAACCAAACTTATCATCAGATGCCCTTAATGGAAGCGTTGAATGGGTTTGATCCGGATCCCTCCTTACGACGGTGCCTGAGGGGGGAGGAAGCCTGTACTCTTGGAGCAGTATTAGAGCTAGACCAGAGTGGAACACATGTAGAAGCCGATGTGGACGGTCACCCCATTACATTCTTGATTGATACTGGTGCTACCCATTCTACTGTGAGATCTACAGTAGCCCCAAACCTGCCCCTCTCGGGAACATTTATCCAAATTGTAGGAGTGTTGAACAAAACCCTTTGACAGAAGAGGTGTAAGTATAAATCAGAGCCTTTCAGGATCACCATCAGTTCATGGTGGGTGATTCAAGTCCCGGCTGCTTATTAGGGCATGATCTGCTGTGCAAATTGAATTGTACCATCTACTGCACACCAAAGGGAATTGATTTGCAGACTAACAATGAGAATGTTGCCTTTAAACTGGTGAACCAAAATTTTTTCGCTGCTTTGTTCCCCTTACTGACAGTGGAAGACATGCCGTCACATCTCAGAGACACTGGGGCATATTATCAATGAGATGCAATAATTATCGCAAATCGCGCTTAGCGCGATTTACTCTATCGCTGGATTACATCGCCGTGTTAGCGACGTATTATCAACGTTTTGCTAACAGGCGATGTAATTCCAGCGATAGAGGCCGAATCACAAGAATAGCGCGTGAAATCCAGCGATGATTTCACAGCGCTAAGGAGAGGCTTGCTGATAGGGGAGTGTGGACCTAACCTGGCAATCCACCTCCCATTATCAGTATGCCTAAGTCACTTTTAAAGCAGGCGTTACATTCCTGCGATAACCCCGGTTAGCGCGGTTATTTTTATCTCTTCGCGGGTCTGCTGCATGGCTTGCTAATATCGCGAAGCCGTGTTAGCGAGGATTCCCATGTTGTTTTTCTCAGGAACGCCTACTTTGCATGTCATTAGCGATATTGATCGCTGACATGCAAAGTCGCAAGGAAACACGCGCTAACGCTTGTTAGCGTGTCCTTGATGATATTGAGATAATAAAATTGCCGCTTTTTTGGCGCTATGTGCTGAAAAAGCGGCGATAGTTCTCTTGATAATATGCCCCACTGTCTTTCCAGTGGTGTGAACTTCTCAGGGAGAAAATTGGACTGATTTGAGGAATCGAGCCAGTCCGCATGCAGGTCAAGCCAAATGCAGGAGTTCCGAGAACACCTCAGTACAACCTGACCCCAGAAACGGTGCCTGGAATCACACCTGTAATTGAGTCCATGATTGTGCAGGGCATCCTAAAGGAAATCATGGGAAGTCTGTGCAATTCTCCTATCATGGGGTTGCAGAAGCTGACTGAGTGGGAAATTTCGCAATGTTCAGGACCTGAGAAAGGTCAATAAGATAGTGATTCCATATTGTCCCGTGGTACAGAATCCATCTGTGATCCTGTTCCAGATTCCCTGTGAAGCTGCGTGGTTCACAGTGATTGACCTCTGCCAAGCATTTTTCTCCATCCCGTTGCATGAGGAAAGCCAATTTGTATTTGCTTTCCGTCTGGAGAATCGTGTCTTAACATGGTGTCATACCCCTCAAAGGTATACTGAAAATCCATCCATATTCAATCAATTCTTGAAAAAGAACCTGGAGAGCTTGATTCTGCCCTGGAATTGAGTGCTAGGTCAGTACATCAATGAGCTCCTCATTGTGGCTGAAAAATGGGGGCTTGCAGGGCCGATACCATCGCCTTACTGAATCACTGGCTGACAATGGGCATAAGGTGTCTCCGAGTAAGCTCAGTACTGTCTAAATGAAGTGCAGTATTTGGGTCATTGAACTGAAAAAGGCAAAAGAAAGGTGTCACCAGAAAGAGTGGAGGCCATCATGAAAATGAATCCGCCCAGTACACAGAAAGAGGTCAGAATGTTCTTGGAAATGCTTGCCTACTGCCGACAGGGGATTCCTAACTTCTCCTTCATGGCAAAGCCTTTGCAGATGCTGACCCACAAGGACGTGTGTGATCCGGTACCTTGGAATAACATCTGTCTGCTTGCCTTTCTGGAGTTGAGAGAGTGCCTGTGTCACGCTCCAGCCCTAGGAATGCCTGATTACAACAAAGCATTCTCATTATTCTGCCATGAGGAAGAGGATTGTGTCCTATCTGTACTCACCCAGACACATGGAGGTGCCCATAGACCAGTGGCCTACTTCTCAGCTGCATTAGATCCTGCAGCTTCAGTGTTGCCCGGATATCTCAAATCCGTTGATGCAACTGGTGTCAGTATTGAACAATGTGAAAGCATTGTGATGGGTCATCCTCTTACAGTGTATGTACCACATTCAGTTGAGCTCCTAATGATGAGAACCAAAACACAGCATTTGACAAATAACAGGTTGATAAGATATGAGCAGGTGTTACACTCTGCTGAGAACGTTACCCTGAAGTGATGTTCTGTGTTAAATCGTGCTACCTTCTTACCTGTTTCAGATGCTGATGGGGAAGAGTTTGAAGTCCATGTCTGTCTAGATGTCACTGAGCTCTGCACGAAACAAAGACCCGACATTTTCGATGAGCCATTGCCTGATCCCGATCAAGTCCTTTTTGTTGATGGTTCATGCCTATGAGACAATGCAGTAAATCTGAGAGAACAGGTGGCTGAAATGATTGCCTTGTACCTGCATGTTGAGTTTCTGGGCAGATCCGAGTCACCATACCAATAGCCAGTACGGTTTTGGTGTGGTCCTTGACTCTGGACAGCTATGGTTGCAGAAAGAGTTCTTAAAGTCATCAGGTTCTCTGATCAGGAATGGGGAGTATGTGAGACAACTCCTGGAAGCTTTGCAATTGCCAAAAGTAGTGCTGTCGTTAAGTGCACAGCCCATGGAAGAGGAAAGGATTTTGTTACTACTGAAAAGAGGTACGCAGACGAAGTTGAGCTTTTCTGTGCTATTCATGCATTTGTTTTCAATGGGAAATATACTGGCGAGAGTACAGAGAAGACCGAACTCTGCATGATGCTAGCTGTTGCGGACACGTGGGATAAAGTGAGACATGTGCAAATGGAAGCCACAGACAAGGAGCAAGCGGGTTGGTTCAGAGCAGGTTGTGAGAGAGGGGAAAATGATCTTTGGGTGTCAGCTGATGGCAGGGCAGTATTACCAGATTGTTTGTTAAACCCAATGGCAAGGCAGATTCATGGGCCAGCTCATATAGGAAGGGATACTATGGTGAAATTGTTCAGGCAGACTTGGTTTAATCTGAGGTTTTGAGTGATCACTAAAACTGTGTGTCATTGGTGCGTCATGTGTCAACAAATGAATGCTGGGAAGAAGACTGTTGTTGCTTTGAGTCACATTGGCAGATCGGGAGGTGCCTTTAATCGGATCCAAATGGACTTTGTTAAGATGCTGTGTGTTAGAAATGGGATCTCTGGTTGGCTAAGGCTTGCGCCAAAGCCAGGCAGAGACCACCACTCTAGTAAGGGCGAGGGAGTTACACGCCAAAGATAACCCCTGCTCACCCCCTTGGTAGCTTGGCATGAGCAGTCAGGCTTATCCCGGAGGCAATGTGTAAAGCGTTTGCGCACGCACACAGCAACAACATACCAGGCACACTACAAAAAGGAACTCCACACAAGGTTATATCAAAAATAGCCTTTGTATTATCATAAAACACATTAGAATAGTACTCACATAATATACATCGTGCCACCTGGCACTGGGTCATATTTACAAGGGATTATTTACACTTGACAGGGCCAACTGGACCACTGTCAGAACCAGCACAAAGCGAACTTAGTAAATGTAGCACTTATAATAAATGTAGCACACATCATAAACGTACAACCAGTAATCACTGGTAACCACTGTACTTCAGCATCATCCTGTAACATAAACCACATTATGCACAGTATCACATTTAGGCGCGGAATACATTCTGCGCCAACCTCACCAGCATAAACAAATTATGCAATCATCTCAGAAGTCTAAACGCATTAGACAATAACCTCCTAATCAGAAATCACATTAAGCATAAAACACAGTAGAGAATATCTCAAACCTAACCACAGTAGGCACAACCTCATAATCATAAACCACAGTTAGAGGTATAAAACAGGGTGCGTAAATCACCATAAAGGAATCACATTTCCTAGCACCACATAATCACATTAGGGCCTGGCGCCCTACAAACCTAACAGTCCCACTGGCCAACTGGCCTTCCCAAAGGGGCTCAAATGCCCTGTGTCCAAAATGACAGGGCGGCTGCCAATGCAGCAGAATCCATGTGCGCAATTGCGCAGACCTAAACGTTGCAGCTGGCACTAAGTGCTGCGCAGCTGTGAAAGTACTGGGGCAGAGGAGTGCATCTCACTCCTATCTCACACCAAAATGCCCCCACAGAACTGTGGCCTAAACGTAGCAGCTGGCACTAAGTGCTGTGCAGCTGTGAGTAAAAGAAGGCCTGGCACCCCTGTGCCCTTTCCTGTCCCACTGGGACTCTATCAGAAATGTGGCCAAATGGGCAGGGGCCCCTAAGGGCCCTCGGGAGCATCCCAGGGCTCCAGGCACCGACAATGTGCCTCGGGGGATCCCCCACTGGGACTCTCAACTTCACTTACCCCCACGGTGCACTCGGGCCCCCACTGGGGCCCTCCCAACAACGGTGGCCACGTGGCAGCTGTCCGCGCTGGTGCGGTGCAGCTGGGAATAACAAAGAGGCCCTGGCATGCGGGGGCCCCCCTCTGGGGCTCGGGAAAACGAAAGTGCCCCCTTGATGTAGCTGCCTGCACTTGCGTTGCAGCTGTAAGCTCATACAAAGACTGGCACTCGCGGTGCCTCAGCAGCCTCAACTCACCGGAGCCCTCTAAATCAAATTGCCCCGTCACAGAATAGGCGCCGGCACTAACTGGTCCGTCTGAGCCCAGCTCGAGGACGATTGGAAAACAAAAGTGCCCCCCTGGGCCAACAACGTAGGAGCGGCCCCCTATCAGGCGGGGGCCGCTCAGGAAATAGGCACTTGCAAGGTGCCAGCATGCAGCCCACTCACCGGAGGTCTGTTGGATCCTTCTCCGGTCCCGGGCGGCATGCACGGGAGAGTCCCTGCTCCTCAGGGACTCTCTCTCTCCTTCCCTGCGGTGGGCCGTCTCGCTCTTGGTCACCAGTGCGGGGTGGGCTCCCGCCTGGCTTCTTCTGCACTTCACCCGGTCCCTCTCCGGGGACCGGGGCTTCGATGTGGAGCCCGCAAGGCTCCAGACTTCCGGTTTCCGGCCGCAGGCTCCGCCCCAGGCCAGGCAGATGTGCCTGACTTCCTGGTCGCGCCGCTGCGGCCGGGCAAAGATTTCTTTGTGGCCCGGGCCGCGATGGTGAAACGTGTGGTGGGCTCCCACCATAAGTCAAAGCACACCATGCAGGGTGGGCACCCGCAATTTCTACTACATACTCATAAAGCGGGGTAGGCTCCCGCTAGGCAGGCAAAACGCGGGGTGGGCACCCGCCGCTTTAGCATCACGGGGGAATCCCTACGTCGGGATTCCCTCTGAAAAGGGACTGCAGCTCAGCGCTGTGCAGCCCCCACGCTCTGCTCCTCTTCTGGAAAGAAAGCGCTCTGTAGAAAAAGAAATAAAGCGCTCACCAGGCGCTAGGATTACCAAAAGTCCTGAAGGTTCTGGAGGATGATCAGAAGAGCAAAAGGGGTCCCAAAAGTCCTTTCAGGCATCAAGGGGCAATGCAGGGCCCAGGGAGGCAAGCCCTCATGGCAGCCCCCCCTGGGCCCCAGCAGCAGCACGCCCCAGCAGGAACAGCACACCAAGACTGAACTGAACAATTTCATGGGGTCACAGCCCCTATATTTATATCACTATTTCCTTTGTCTTAGGTGCAGGGTTTGGGGGAACCAGATACAACTGGCCCAGGAGCACTTTGTTTTCCAAGCTCCTCTTCCCCTTTGTCAGGTGGGGGCTAGGTACTCAGACACACCACAGGGGGCGGAGCCAGCATTCACCAGGGCAGGCACCATCCTATTCAGAGTCAGGGGATTACCCCTCCTACTACTCTTAGCCCAGAGGTCCTATTCAGCCCAGCGCTGACTCACCCTGCCCCTCCTGGAGTCACACACACCTCCCAGCCCCTGTCACTCACAAGCCAGACATGCAATTCACTTCAGGCAGGCAGACACATAGCACACAGAAATGCCAACTTCTAAAAGTGGCATATCTAAAATAACCACAATAAATCTGCGCACACCATTGCGCAGCATTTATTCACACAGTTTCATACATACCAGACTTGACCACACTGCTCCTCTCATAACAGGAATTACCACTGACACACACTGATCAGGGAATCCCCCATGCATTCCTATGGGAGGGCAGGCCAAGCTCACCAATGTAACACAGAGAGCGCACGCACTTTCCACTGGACCACAGTGCGAAAGTGCCCAGAGGCCTAAAATCACCAACACCAGGTTCCAGACAAGGCAAAAAGTTTAGGGGTGAACCTGCCAAAAAGGGCAAAGTCCAACAAAACCCCTTCCAGCCAAAATGCAGGGCAGACCAATCACCACTGTGATGGCCTTCCCTGCTTGGGGCGATAGAACACAGACGCGGGCCCGCACTGCAGGGACACCCTCCGGTTCTACGCCACTCTGAACCCATGTGGTTCCCTCTGAAAAAAAACTCTCAGGACCAACTAGGCTACCCCACTGGTACTCCTTAGTTGTCCATGGCCAGGACCAGGCCCTAGGCCACCCAGACGTCACTGGTCCTTGCCAATCAACAGAGTGGGGGGCAGTAACCCCTGGCATACAATAGCCATTCTCCACTCTCCCTCTCAGTGTAGTTCCAAACTACCACTGATCCTTCAACCTAGGGTCCGCACCCTCAGGCTGACCAGAGGTCACGGGCAAAGCGTCTCCTCACCCTACCTCTACTTCTGGGGTTACGCACCCTCCCAGGAGAAGTACCCACCAGAACAAAACTCTCCCACCAGTTCAGGACCTCTCTCCATCAACTGGTCTACCACCTGGGATCCACATTCACTGGATGCACCGGGGTCAGAGGTGAGGACTCCCTCCCTTTGCACCCCCTTCCAGAGTTCTGCACCCTCCCACTGTAGAGCAGGGTCCCTTCACTTAAGATGGGCCCCACCTGCTCTCAGGGTAGTACTACCACACTCAGCCAGGGACCCTAAAGATCTCGGCTAGGCCTGCACCACCCCTTCTTGGAAACACAGGGTCCCTTTCCTTTAAGATGGGCCCCACCTGTGTTCACAGGGTACCCCTAGAAGGCAAACCGGCCAGGACACTGATTACAGTCGCCCTGCCGTCCAGGTCAGGAAACACCTGCTCCTGGCTCCCCAACCCAGGGACGGTACCCTTTGGTCAGATGCCCGGCGAACCAGGACTTCACGGGGAGCACGCATGCCCCCCGAGGGTGACACATAACTAATGTGTCATGTGACAGTCTGCCTGGCACAGATCTCACGACCCCTGTCCATCTGACAGTGTGCGAAGATCTACCAGGACAGAAGTGGCGTCACCATGCCCAATCATTCGCGACTCAGCCCTTCTGGCTGGCCCCTGACCCACTGGTTCTTCCACTGGGGACTCTTTCCCCCTCTCACCCCTCACTCTGGACTTCTGCACCCTCCCAACTGGAGCGGTACTGCCAGACACCAGGATCGCTGGAGCTCTGGTTACAGACACTCCACGTCCTCTAGACATTGGGAGATCCTCCTCAAATGGCCTACAAGTACAGCCTAGGCCCCCGACCTGGTGTTCCCTGAAGAAACCATCCAGGCCCTGGGACTGGGTTTCGGGCACCTTGGGACACAGCCCACACTCACTCCTTCTCCTCTGAGACAGGACGTGAGCCCCTACACCCCTCCCACTACACTGGGACCTAGCTGGGCTACACTGAACCTCTTCCACCACACAGGACCGGAAGATACCCGAGCCACTCTTGTTGAAATCACTCCCCAATGCATCTTCAGATCCTCTAACACGCGGAGGTCCCCCACACAGAACAATCCAACAGGACAGACTAGGTTCCTTTCCTGGTGTTCCCTCTAAGAATCATCAAGTACTGGAGACTGAGGTTGAGGCTCGGAATACGGCCCAGTCTCACACCTTCCTCGCAGGACATGATGTGAGGCCTTGCAACCTCCTCACTATAACGGTACCTAGTTGTGTTCCTCTGAACCATCTCAGCCACGCGGGTTGGGAGACACCTGCACCATTCCTCTAGGGTCACTCCCCCATGCAAGCTCCTTATTTCAGAGAACTCACACCCAATCGTCCAGTGCAACACACCACTCATCCACATACTGGTGAGACAGTATCTTACTGTCCCTGAATCTCAACCTATCCCCCTCTTACTGGGAACCAGGTACCATACTCTGGGAACTGGGAATGGGACTTCCTGCACTGGACTTCATATTGCTGCCACCACTGGATCCCACCCTTACTGGGGATTCCAGAAAACTCACACTGCACTTAGGGGATAATCTACCCTCCCGAGCCAGTTACTCCATGCCAATTAAGTCACCACTGTAGGCCAACCCTAGAACCTGCAGACAGCACAGGGGTAGTCACTCCTTCAGCATCAGGCCAACCCAAGAACCAGCACGATGGCACAAGGGCAGTCACTCCTCCAGATTCTCTGGTTTCTGTCCTTGGCAGGACCCCCAACTCATAGTGCAATAAAACAAATTTCAAAGAAATGACTCTTAAAACAAACTCAGACACAATAATCCCTTTCTATGTGACTATCTAAAATGCAGAGCTTGTAGGGCAACCAGTTGTCGCTGTGGTACTGCGCAAACGCAAGTCCTATCCCCACCGCTGACAACCAATGTTAGAAATGGGATCTCTGGTTGGCTAAGGCTTGCGCCAAAGCCAGGCAGAGACCACCACTCTAGTCAGGGCGAGGAGTTACACGCCAAAGATAACCCCTGCTCACCCCCTTGGTAGCTTGGCACGAGCAGTCAGGCTTATCCCGGAGGCAATGTGTAAAGCGTTTGCGCACGCACACAGCAACAACATACCAGGAACACTGCAAAAGGAACTCCACACAAGGTTATATCAAAAATAGCCTTTGTATTATCATAAAACACATTAGAATAGTACTCACATAATATACATCGTGCCACCTGGCATGGGGTCATATTTACAAGGGATTATTTACACCTGACAGGGCCAACTGGACCACTGTCAGAACCAGCACAAAGCAAACTTAGTAAATGTAGCACTTATAATAAATGTAGCACACATCATAAACGTACAACCAGTAATCACTGGTAACCACTGTACTTCAGCATCATCCTGTAACATAAACCACATTATGCACAGTATCACATTTAGGCGCGGAATACATTCTGCGCCAACCTCACCAGCATAAACACATTATGCAATCATCTCAGAAGTCTAAACGCATTAGACAATAACCTCCTAATCAGAAATCACATTAGGCATAAAACACAGTAGAGAATATCTCAAACCTAACCACAGTAGGCACAACCTCATAATCATAAACCACAGTTAGAGGTATAAAACAAGGTGCGTAAATCACCATACAGGAATCACATTTCCTAGCACCACATAATCACATTAGGGCCTGGCGCCCTACAAACCTAACAGTCCCCCTGGCCAACTGGCCTTCCCAAAGGGGCTCAAATGCCCTGTGTCCAAAATGTCAGGGCGGCTGCCAATGCAGCAGAATCCATGTGCGCAATTGCGCAGACCTAAACGTTGCAGCTGGCACTAAGTGCTGCGCAGCTGTGAAAGTACTGGGGCAGAGGAGTGCATCTCACTCCTATCTTACACCAAAATGCCCCCACAGAACTGTGGCCTAAACATAGCAGCTGGCACTAAGTGCTGCGCAGCTGTGAATCAAAGAAGGCCTGGCACCCCTGTGCCCTCCCTGTCCCACTGGGACTCTATCAGAAATGTGGCCAAATGGGCACGGGCCCCTCAGGGCCCTCGGGAGCATCCCAGGGCTCCAGGCACCAACAATGTGCCTTGGGGGAGCCCCCACTGGGACTCTCAACTTCACTTGCCCCCACGGTGCACTCAGGTCCCCACTGGGGCCCTCCCAACAACTGTGGCCACGTGGCAGCTGCCCGCGCTGGTGCGGTGCAGCTGGGAATAACAAAGAGGCCCTGGCATGCGGGGGCCCCGCTCTGGGGCTCGGGAAAACAAAAGTGCCCCCTTGATGCAGCTGCCCGCAGTTGCGGTGCAGCTTTAAGCTCATACAAAGACTGGCACTTGCGGTGCCTCAGCGGCCTCAACTCACCGGAGCCCTCTAAATCAAATTGCCCCATCACAGAATAGGCGCCGGCACTAACGGGGCCGTCTGAGCCCAGCTCGAGGACGATTGGAAAACGAAAGTGCCCCCCTGGGCCATTTCAAAACAAGGGCCAACAACGTAGGAGCGGCCCCCTATCAGGCGGGGGCCGCTCAGGAAATAGGCACTTGCAAGGTGCCAGCATGCAGCCCACTCACCGGAGGTCTGATGGATCCTTCTCCGGTCCCGGGCGGCATGCACGGGAGAGTCCATGCTCCTCGGGGACTCTCTCTCTCCTTCCCTGCGGTGGGCCGTCTCGCTCTTGGTCGCCAGTGCGGGGTGGGCTCCCGCCTGGCTTCTCCGCACTTCACCCGGTCCCTCTCCGGGGACCGGGGCTTTGATGTGGAGCCCGCGAGGCTCCAGACTTCCGGTTTCCGGCTGCAGGCTCTTCCCCAGGCCAGGCAGACGTGCCTGACTTCCTGGTCGCGCTGCTGCGGCCGGGCAAAGATTTCTTCGGCGGCCTGGGCCGCGATGGTGAAACGCGGGGTGGGCACCCGCCATAAGTCAAAGCACACCATGCGGGGTGGGCACCCGCAATTCCTACTAAATACTCATAAAGCGGGGTAGGCTCCCGCTAGGCAGGCAAAACGCGGGGTGGGCACCCGCCGCTTTAGCATCACGGGGAATCCCTACGTCGGGATTCCCTCTGAAAAGGACTGCAGCTCAGCGCTGCGCAGCCCCCATGCTCTGCTCCTCTTCTGGAAAGAAAGCGCTCTGTAGAAAAAGAAATAAAGCGCTCACCAGGCGCTAGGATTACCAAAAGTCCTGAAGATCCTGGAGGATGATCAGAAGGGCAAAAGGGGTCCCAAAAGTCCTTTCAGGCATCAAGGGGCAATGCAGGGCCCAGGGAGGCAAGCCCTCATGGCAGCCCCCCCTGGGCCCCAGCAGCAGCACGCCCCAGCAGGAACAGCACACCAAGACTGGACTGAACAATTTCATGGGGTCACAGCCCCTATATTTATATCACTATTTCCTTTGTCTTAGGTGCAGGGTTTGGGGGAACCAGATACAACTGGTCCAGGAGCACTTTGTTTTCCAAGCTCCTCTTCCCCTTTGTCAGGTGGGGGCTAGGTACTCAGACACACCAGAGGGGGCGGAGCCAGCATTTACTAGGGCAGGCACCATCCTATTCAGAGTCAGGGGATTACCCCTCCCACTACTCTTAGCCCAGAGGTCCTATTCAGCCCAGCGCTGACTCACCCTGCCCCTCTTGGAGCCACACACACCTCCCAGCCCCTGTCACTCACAAGCCAGACATGCAATTCACATCAGGCAGGCAGACACATAGCACACAGAAATGCCAACTTCTAAAAGTGGCATTTCTAAAATAACCACAATAAATCTGCGCACACCATTGCGCAGCATTTATTCACACAATTTCATACATACCAGACTTGACCACACTGCTCCTCTCATAACAGGAATTACCACTGACACACACTGATCAGGGAATCCCCCATGCATTCCTAAGGGAGGGCAGGCCAAGCTCACCAATGTAACACAGAGAGCGCACGCACTTTCCACTGGACCACAGTGCGAAAGTGCCCAGAGGCCTAAAATCACCAACACCAGGTTCCAGACAAGGCAAAAAGTTTAGGGGTGAACCTGTCAAAAAGGGCCAAGTCCAACACTGTGTGTAATGGATTGAGATACATCCTGGTTTTTGTGTGCATCTTTTCTCGATGGGTTGAAGTGTAGCCGACTAGCAGGTGTGATAGCCTCACAGTAGCGATGTTGTTGCTCAGGGAACTCATTTCGGATTTCCAACTACATTGGAATTGGATAGAGGTGCACAATTTCAAAATGAGATCATGAAGCTGCTGTGCACCGCCTTGAATATGGATCAATGATTGCATTGTAGTTACAAGCCAGAAGTGTCTGGAATGTTAGAGCTGGTCAATGGGACTTTCAAAGCAAGGCTGGCTAATTTTGTGCTTCTACATCGTTAAAATGGTCTGATGCGTTGCCTTTGGTTCTTATGAGTCTGCGCTGAGCTCCTGACAGGAGAACTGGATTGTCGTCTCATGAGATACTAATGGGAAGAGCTATGCGTTTGCCTGCTGTGCCTGCTACTGCATTAATAAGTATCACTGACGATTTGGTCCTTTACTACTATAAAGGATTGGCTGACATGGTTTGTTCTGTTTCTCATCAGGTTGAAACAGTGACTGCACAGGCCTCAAAAGATCTTTGCCATGACTTGAACACAGGGGATAGGGTTCTCCTCAGAAAACACATGAGGAAAAACTGTCTTGACTCTCACTGGCATGGACCGTACCGAGTGATACTGGTGGCTAACACTGCTGTGAACTGTGGCGGAATACAGAACTGGGTTCATGTCTCCCATACCCGACGAGTCACAGGTCCCTTTGATGAAAAAGCTCCTCTTGCAGAAGTCTTTCCAGGCATGACCGTGGGGGTCACCGAAGGGGACAAGCCAAGCTGTAGAGGTACCTGAAGAGGATGAAAGCACACCAGGTCAATCTGAGGGGGTCGAGCTACACAAGACCCAGGTATAGACTCTGAGGGAGATGGTAATGTTGCGAGTGGTATAGAGTCTGACTCAGCAGAAGAGACTGGTGTGACAAGTGGTTGTGTGCAATCGAGGAAGAAGGATAATGCAGATGAAACATGGCCTGGGACACAGAGGAGGAGGAATTTGAGGCTTGCATCTGAAAGTAAGCTTGCACCTATAGATGAATCTTCGGAGTCTGACCTGAGTGAGGTTGAGCAGAACACACAAGGTGCGAGATGATCAAGGAGAGCTCCTGTGCCATGCCACAGATATTCCTCTCCTGAGTGGACTTATCTGGTTACCAATGGTGTGCTGTTATGCAATATGGCGCCCCTGTAGGAGCGGAATCTCGGAGCTCTGCCGCTCTGCATCGCTCTCTGGCAGATCCCGGGGGTCCGGTCCTTCTTTGACCCCGGATTCGGAAAGTGGACAGCCGGGGACCACCCATGGATCTCTGTATAGCTGTAGGGAGGCACGGACGTGGAACAATGAGATTACCTTTGCCAACGAGCCGCCAGGACAAAATGGTGGTCGGAGGAATCGGACTGGAGTGGAACGGCTCCTGAGCAACGGAGGGGCTGTGAAGCGCTGATTGCCCTCGGGCACCACAGGCAAGTGGCGGGTGCCTGCGGCCCCGGGACATCACCTGAGTGCACAGCGTGAGAAACTCTGCAGGGCGGACGGGCGGGTTACGGGCCGTCCTCCCCCCACACCCACATCAATACATAACAGCAAGTTCCACCCCTTAACGGCACGAATCTTGACCGCCTGGGCCACATTCCACGCAACAGGCTGCATGGAAATTCCCCTCCGGTGCAGTGAGCAGGCGAGAATACACTCGTGGAGGCCAATGCCTGACTCCATCATGGCGACCGGGCGAGTCACAAATAGATCTCCGCAAATGCAGGTACCGGCGGGGCTAGTTGAATATGCAGGGGCTACCAGAGGCCGACTAAGCAGTTTACCCTGGCTTTTGGAAGCATCTGGGGGCAACGGATGAGGGATCTCATTATACCCAGATGCCTGACCTCGACATGGCCACCACACAAATGGCATAAACAGCCTGGCTCCTACCTACAATTCCTCACTCTTGATTCCCCGCCATCTGGCTCCACCGGACTGCAACTAAAAGAGAAGCCCCTTGAACCACACTGGACTCCATGGACTGGCTCATCGAGCATACCCCAGCATGGCTAGGGGTGGTTCTAACCCCTTTGGAAGCTGGCTTTCCACAGCAGAAAAGGCTGTAGGGAGCGCCCAAACCTGCCTGACCCTAAGATGGCGCCGGATGCAGTATTAATTCAAGCCCTGCAAGTCGATGAGGCCGTATCCCGAGTGGGGAGACTTCAGTTTCAGGTCAGCAGGAAAGAGGAGTAGCGGGGGCGATAGCCTTGCCGCACAAAGGGTATGAATGTGACAGCACCTAGATTGGACATCCACCAGACCTCACGCATATACCCCACCCGCCAACACGATCCGGCTCTCCCATTAGGACATAAAATCTGTGAACTTGCCACCGACCGTTGAGACCTAGCATTTTTGTCCGATTCCCGGTGGAGCTACCTCGATAGCTATAGAGGAGATGGGCTGTGGACTTCCCCCTCGGCCGTCACCTACCCAGCCGGACTTTGGGCAGACCTTCCTTCATCTCTCCACCGTATCTCCCTCCTACCCTTTTACCTTACCCCCTTACCCGTCTACGCACCATTTATTTCGTCTTCTATGCTATTTAAATGTTTCTAGCAACAGATGTAACTTGTAACTGATGTAACTTTGTAACAATGTGTATCCTCGTGTAAAGTGCTCTGATACCTCCGGGTCTAGCCAGTGCTATATAAAACTCATCAAATAAAATAAATAAATACCAATGCCGGGGAGAATGAGGTCCGAGATTTCAATACTGATTGTCGAGATCTTGCTGAGAGTTCCTGGAATCGAAGTGGTTTATGGACTCTAATATTGGAAGACATCAAATTCCCAAGCTTCGGAGCACCACAGTCTGCTCCGAGATTGCAGCATTGAGAGCTGAACTGTAACAACAAGTCATTGAGGAGGTTGGCTCTGACCTCATAAGGGATGTAAATTGAACTCTGAACTGTAAATAATTTGCTTAAAAGAAGATGACCTATGCCCGAGTGGAAGAAGAATAAAATAGGGACTTTTCATCTAGAAAAAAGAAAGAGGGCTAGGGAAGTCTTCCAAACTGTGTAAATATTGTACAAGAGACTGTGAAAAGAGTGTTCAAGGTTTCAAAAGGAGGGTGCTAGAGAGACTTTGTTACTCGTGAATAAGAGGCAGAGAAAAGAGACTCTTTGTGTTGATCCTCTTACGAGCTGTGATAAGAGTTACTTTGAAAATGGAGTCTGGAAATTTGAATTGCATGCACAAATGTATTATAGGTACACTCATTGTAGGAGTAATCATAGTGATAAATGTAGTCATCACTGAGTCAATATTAGGTGCACACAAGGATTAGGAACAAATGTTGCAGGGATTCTGCACATACACAGAACTATGAGCAGGATATGGGACCTCGGTGTATAGGGACTGTGCCTTCCTACCACCTTAGTTCCCACGAGCCCAGGACTGACTAGCTATTGTGTCTCACTCGCTCCCCTACTCACAAATGGAGAAACCAATGATTAGACTCCTCAGAACACAACACTCCCGGATCTCTCAGGAATCGCGGTAACGAGACACACCTTTTCGCTCACACTCTCGTACTTGTCCACAATAAGATTTGACAGAGACACTACGATAGTTTAAAATATTTATTTCTACTAACGTGCTCTAAAATGCAGTATACGTATCACAACAAGCATAAAGATGCATAACACCAATATCGTTAGCATTGCAGTAAGGCCATATATCATGAAGGGAGACGTCATTATACAAAGACTATGGAGATAGGACTACAGTGCCTAAGCTCCCTCCCCTTGGTAAGAAGAAGTATTATTATATAATAGAAGATCTCCGGGATTTGTCAGCAGACCCCATACCTCAGGCCATAGATCGTATTTCTACATCACAGGTGCGTATTGCTCTTCTCCCAGGAAAGGTCCCTCTCCAAGTGTGTGTTACCTAAGCATGCATCGCCATAATATCAAAGTGCGAGTATCCAGCAAAAACAGCTGCATTGGTATGTTTTGTCTAGGTGCTAGGGCCTGACCAGAACAGAATAACAAGGGGCTGTGTTTATCGACTTTGCTCACAATGTTCAGACTAAACTCCAGGAACAAGCAGAGAACAAGCACAGCAGGGAGTTCTCATGTGAAAGGCATAAACAGAGTCTTGCAAAAATAAAGACTTGTAGTAACGTGTGCAAAGGCAGCATCATGGCTACCGGGCTCATGCTAACTTAAAGATATCGACAATGTCCCTAGTGACCACGTGACACCCTCCCCTTGGCCAGGTTGCAGTGCATAGACAAACAGGTGTCAATGAGAAGCAGACCCTAATCGCATTATGTTCCACACAAATAGAGGCAATCGAAAAGGACAAATTAAAACATTTTACCCCCCCAAAAAAAATATATATACGCAGTCTAGTCAGAAAAATCCAAAAGATTACGTGCACTGTGGAATGCAAGGTGTTCCTAAAGGGCATCATTACCGTTTATAAAAAAGATGAATGCCATCCAATTCAGCAGAGCTAATGAACATTCATGTTCCTCGTAATCCAGTGCATCCAGCAGCAGAATAGGGCAACTTGTGTGATATTCGATGAAGCTCTCCTGTAAGAGGCGCTTGGAAGCCTCACAGGTATCCCAACAAGCCAATACTCCAAGTGCAGCCGCACTCATCATACGGTCGTCACCAGAACAGTCCTGGTCATGGGCCAGCAAGGGACCCACCAACAGATCATAATCCGGGTCAGCGCCTTATGTTGTGGAGATACTAAAGAGAAAAGGTTCTGTCGGGGTATCACTTAATTAGAACAAGTAGTAACAACTTACTTATAACTCAATTGAATAATTTCTACACAAAATGAAATAAATACAGATATAACACACACTAAAGATTTTTTGAATCAAAATTATATTAGGAGAAAATCAAATAATAAAGTCTGTCGCAATTTATAATTTCAATTGCAATACGTGACTGTAGTGCAACAGTGACATGTGGTGAATAGTGATAAATACAATCTACTATATACAAAAACAATTGTGCAAAAAATGAGGAGGGGGAGGGAAAAAGATTTAATGAATGTCCTTGTTAGTAGCACATATGCTTAAATGATCCAATGACTAATGGGACTGTGATCATCAGCGTTGCGTGGACATATACAATACGCCGACGTTTCGACCCTGTATATCGCGCAAAAAGTGGAAGTGCGTCCAGGCGGGTCTTCCTCAAGGCAGGAGGGGGGAGGAACGGCAGCCTAAGGATTGATTTAAAAGGCAGCGTCAGGTGTGTGTTATAAGCCGAAATGTGGGTTCACTATATAGCTTTTAAGGCATACAGCTTACCCAAAAGTAGATTCCTGGGTGGCCTGTTAATGAATGAATTCTTAGTCAGGTATAGGTAGAAACTTAATTCCCAAGAATCTCCACCAGCCGGTTTGGAGCCTATTAGAAAATACAGAACTAAATCAGTGACTAACAATGGTGCTATTGTTAATTAAGTCTAAGAGGACTGTGACATACCTCAGAAGAAACTGTATATGACTTCCACCCGTCGGTTGGAGTCGATTTAATGCCAGTCCGGTATGTTTCTAAAATAAATAATGGGCACTGCATGAGTCATGGTTTTAACACGGAGGCGCAAAGCGCGCTTCGTTGAAAAGATCCCTAATTAATTCTCACCGTGATCTGGGAAACAAGCCTGCTTCTCTCCGCGATTAATGTCGGAAATGAGGGGCTGAAAGAACTGAGGCTATAAATAGCCTGATAAGCGTGAGAAGAACGTGCACGCTGGCTCGTATATCCTTGAGGTGTATACGTGTGGTGGAGTAGCTCGGTTATCCTTTCAAGGAACCGAGCTGCTCAACGTAAGGGTGTAATCAATTAGCCAGCCTGTCAAGAAAAAATGTCTCAGGCATGCGTGTGGGTTATTACACTAAAATAAGTGTAAAAGCGGAATAAACTACCTGAAGCATGGCACTATTGCTGATGCTGCAAGATAAACAGTCCATGACAGTGAATAATATGACACAAATGCGTACAAATGATACAAACAAGTGAATTCTTACGCAAATATAAACGAGCCAAATTGCACTTATGGATAAACATCATGCAATTTATACGGCAATACTTGCTGCTTTGTACTTTTAACTAAGATTGTAATGATTAAAACCAATACAAATTTTTACAAATATGAAGGTGTCAAAATGCACTTATTGACACATTTTATACGTGGATGTCATACAATTTACATGGCAATAAGTGCTACTGTACACTTTTAGCCCTAAGACACTGTTTCTAATGTTGCATCACATAAAATGAACGAAAAGTTTGTGACAGTAAGTACTATGCAGGTTGTGACATGATTGAGTATATGATGATTAAAACAAATAAATTCTTTTACAAATGCACTTATCATACAATTTATATGGTAATGAATGCCGTTCTAAACTCATAGCCATTAACCATTGCTATATTATATTTAACCAAATTACAGATTAAATCAGAAAATGGTCTGTAACAGTGAAATGCTGGTCCAACTACCAATAACAAAAATTCCAGTTCTGCTTGGTATATTTAAAAAATACATAGCAAGGCAATAAATAATGAGGCTGGTATGCACTGTACAGTGAGATCTAAAGTTTAGCCATTTGCCTGTAAGTTTCCTCAAACTCATTTAACCTTGTGTTTACGGAGTCCAGAGTATAAATCCATCTACATTCATTTAGGTTTAGTTGTGAGACCATACTGCCTCCTCTAGGGTGCAGGGTGATTTTCTCCAGTACCCACCACTGTAGGTCATCCGCAGTGTGGTTGTTCTGGGTAAAATGCTCTACCAAGGGAGCTCCTTGGACCTTGCAGCGAATCCTACTACGGTGCTGGAGGACTCTTGCCTTGACCTTTTGTGTGGTTTGGCCAACGTAGATCTGATTACACGGGCATCGTATGGCATAAATAACGTTATTGCTGTTACAATTGCTGAATTGTCTCAGATGGTAAGTTTTTCCCATATGTTGAAATGATGAGCCAATCATTGCAAAATCACACGCTTTGCAATTACAGCATTTAAAATGACCAATCAATGGCGGTAGGTTAAGTTGCTGCCTGATGTCCAGTGGTTTCTCAGTTTCCAAGTATAAGCTGACAACAAAGTCTCTGATATTTTTTGCTCTTTTAAAGGCAAAAAGAGGTTTTTCCTGGATTCCAATTTCAGTGCCTACCAAATTCCAGTATTTCAATAGTACCTTCTTGATTTCGTGGCTGCGTGTATTGAATGTGGTCACGCAAACCAACTTCTCAGTGTCTTCCACTGGTGGTTGTATCTCTAAGAGGGTTTCCCTTGGGCGGTACCAAGCCCTTTTCCTTGATCTGTTAAGTAGGCCTTTAGGGTAACCACGATCCCTTAGTTTTTGATCAGAACATCTGTCTCCCTGTAGAAATCACTTCTCCTTGAGCAATTTCGTCTCAGTCTTAAAAATTGTCCGTAAGGTAAATTGTCTCTAAGACTTCTCGGATGGTGTGAGTCATACTTGAGAATAGTATTGCGTTCTGTTGGTTTCCTATACAGTGTAGTGATCAGCCTCCCATCTTCATTCAACAGTGTGATGTCCAAGAAATCAATAGTTTCATTGTTGTAGGACATAGTGAATTGGATGTCGTTGGTCCTTGCATTGAGCCATGTTTTGAATTCAGCTAATCTCTGTTCTGTGCCTGTCCATACCATCAGCACGTCGTCAATATATCGCTTCCATATTGATATATTGTTCAGGAAGGGATTTGTGAGATCGTATAAGTATGTGTCTTCATAGTTGTCCATGTAGAGATTAGCTAGACTAGGGGCAAATCCAGCTCCCATGGCTACACCCTTACATTGTAAATAGTAGATGTTTTGAAAGACAAAATAATTCTTTTTCATTGATATTTTCAGTAACTCAACCAGAAATTCGGTTGGAATCCACATTGGTGCAGGTCGTCTCTCTAATATCCTTCGTATAACATCAATGGCGTGCTCTTGGGGAATACTTGTGTATAGAGAGGAGACGTCTAATGTGGCTAGAAACTGTGTCTGCTTATCAAAAGGTTGGTTTTCCATCAGTTGTATAGTGTGCATTGTGTCTCTTAGGTAGGATCGTGTCTCCACTACAAAAGGCTGTAGAAAGCTATCCAAAAATTGGTTCAGGGGCTCCAGGATTGATCCACACCCTGATATAATCGGGCGGCCTGGTGGCTTTTGTAGGTCTTTATGTATTTTAGGTAGTGTGTATATAGTAGGTATCCTTGGTTCACTCTTGTTCAGAAAGTTGTATTCATGTTGTGACAGAAAACCATCTGTCAAACCTTGATGTGTAAGAGACTGAATGAGTGCAGAGATGTCTTCGGTCGGATTCTTTCTTATCCGTTGGTAACTGTCTGTGCAACTCAGTTGATTATTGATTTCTGTAATGTAGTCCTGGGTGTTCTGAATGACCACGGCTCCACCTTTGTCTGCTGATTTCACAACGATTGAAGGGTTATTCCTAAGCGAGTGCAGAGCCTGTTTTTCATCCTTGGTAATATTATGCTTGATGTATTTTTTATTGTTCAAGAGACCCATTACTTCCTCTATCACAATTTTCTCATAAGCAAGAATCTTTTCACTCATCAAAAAAGTTGCAGGGAGAAAGGTTGAAGCAGGTCTGAATTCGGTCGCCGCTAGGCGTTTCTTCCAGTGTTCATTCTTCCTGAAGTGGTATTTAAGTCGTATTTTTCGAAAAAATTGTTGCAGTTCCAGCTTAATATTGAAATTGTTGGGTGGGGTCGTCGGAATAAATGAAAGACCTCTAGATAATACATCATGTTCACTTTTAGTAAGTGTATAATCTGAAATATTAATGATGGGGTCTTTTGAGGTTGAGTCAAACCGTGTGTCCAGGGCCACCATTGTATCCTGTCCTAGTTCGTCCCAGTCAGTAATGACTTCATCTCCTCTCGCAACTTCATCCTCTACAGTTAAAGGGTTATGCGGATCCATTACAGAAGGGGTTGTGAGTTCCTCTTCTGGTTCATCACCTTCGGTCATATGAGCCTCATCTCTTTCCGTTGAAATTACCAAATCCGCACTCAGAGATGGCCTTGACTCTCTAGCATCAATGTCCACTGTTACCATTTGTAGGTCTGTCTTCTTGTGTTGATCTCTCCATGGCTGTTGTTTCCCTGGAACCTCACTCTCGTGTTCCCTCGTGGTCTGTTTTGTCCACGGTTCCATCTTGCTGGTCTGTCCCAGTTGGTGTCCCTGGTCATCCATACCTGTTCCCCTAAAAAGGAACAGTGCGTTGTTGATCTTGGTAACTTTGTACCTGTTGGTGTGGCCTGCTGTTGACGCTTGTTATCGATCTCTCGTTGTCGCTCTCAGAACCACTTCCAAACGAGGAATTTGAGAGGTTGGCAAATCTCCGGTATCCTTGTCGGCCCCGGTTGGTGTAGAAACCCTGGGAGTCTTGTTCGTAGTACTCGTCACTCAAGTATGGATAAGTAGTTTTTTTGTCATATAATCTTATATCTTTGCTGAGTTTGTCCAGTTTTTTGTTTAGAGTAATGGTATTGAATTCTGCCAGTGTTTTTTCTGCTCGTTCAAGCGCTTCCTTGGCGTTGCTGACAGTTCTATCCTCCAGTATTTCTCTTTTTAGTTCAGCGATTTCTTGAGCTAGTTTTTTGTATACTCAAGTGCGGTTTCTACTCCCAGCACCATCCAGTGTCGGGAGCAATTGTTAGCCACGTATGAGAAGCCCTCACGAAACTTAGGAATTTCTATGAAAATAGCAGGTTCGTTCCTCACCTGTAGGCCCTTAGGAATTATGTTGGCTTGCAGATACTTTGTAAGAAGGTGACCATGCAGGCGGGTGCGAATAAGCTTTTTCTCCAATCTCTCTAGTTTGGAGAGTTTCTCATTGAGTGTAGTGTCAATTGAAGCAGCCCCTGTTCCCAGGGGGTTGAATTCACTTTGTTCCTGAATCAATTTGGCTATATAATCTTCGCTATATGAAAGTGTTTCTCTTTCTGACATAGTATAACGTACTGACAGAGATTTATATGGTTAGTACTTGTCTTTAAGAAAGGAAAGAGAACCCTCGCAGGTAGCTACCTGCACTGGTATAGTGTTAAACGTAATGGGGCAACCCAGTGTCCCTCAGAACCTGGGTATACGTATACTAAAGAGAAAAGGTTCTGTCGGGGTATCACTTAATTAGAACAAGTAGTAACAACTTACTTATAACTCAATTGAATAATTTCTACACAAAATGAAATAAATACAGATATAACACACACTAAAGATTTTTTGAATCAAAATTATATTAGGAGAAAATCAAATAATAAAGTCTGTCGCAATTTATAATTTCAATTGCAATACGTGACTGTAGTGCAACAGTGACATGTGGTGAATAGTGATAAATACAATCTACTATATACAAAAACAATTGTGCAAAAAATGAGGAGGGGGGAGGGAAAAAGATTTCATGAATGTCCTTGTTAGTAGCACATATGCTTAAATGATCCAATGACTAATGGGACTGTGATCATCAGCGTTGCGTGGACATATACAATACGCCGACGTTTCGACCCTGTATATCGCGCAAAAAGTGGAAGTGCGTCCAGGCGGGTCTTCCTCAAGGCAGGACAGACTTTATTATTTGATTTTCTCCTAATATAATTTTGATTCAAAAAATCTTTAGTGTGTGTTATATCTGTATTTATTTCATTTTGTGTAGAAATTATTCAATTGAGTTATAAGTAAGTTGTTACTACTTGTTCTAATTAAGTGATACCCCGACCGAACCTTTTCTCTTTAGTATACGTATACCCAGGTTCTGAGGGACACTGGGTTGCCCCATTACGTTTAACATTATGTTGTGGAGAGGCAGATATCCAAGGCCCAATAGAAAGGGCACCATCGGCAATGGATGCATGCAAGTGAAGTAGGCAAATCTGCCAGATCAATGTCTCCAAATAAACGTGAGAGATGTTGTTTTACAGATGACAAAGATGACTGTCTGGACCATTTTTGACACAATTTACCCATGGCAATATGTAGTAACTGTATGTGTGTGTGTGGAAAACGAGGGTCATGTCTACTGAGCATAAATCCCCTAGAGGCATTCAAAAAGCGTAATTGACAGGCATTAGCTTGCAAAGGAAATATTAACCAGTCTCAGGCATCGATAGTGGATGTGTAAAGGGAACCATTTTGGACCATTGCCTGTAAGTTATCTAGAGAACAATTCATATATTGCTGCCAGGCTTCAGTATCAGTCAATGTCGGAAATGAGGGAGAGTTTATATCTTTTGCTGTAGCCAAACCATAACATGTAGCCGGTTGAACAGTTTGATTTAGGAAGAGCAACTGGGATCGTATTAAACACGCATGATGTAATGATTCAGTTCCCTGCACCTGCCATTCTTTGGTACCCCATATCGATTTTAAATCAATCATGTCATTCCAATAATCATAACCTTTTAAGGATAGATCTGCTATGAAAATCGAAGAATATACCAATTTAGTATGGGTCAACATGAATTTCATGTGTGTTTATGCACTCAATTTATAATAATAGGATCGTGGGTCAGACAGATTATAGCCTGAATAGTATGACAAACTTATTTTTCTGTATTTGCGAACTACCTTGAAAAGGAGCAGGACAATGTTCCCATTGCGTATAATTAACCTGATTTCGGACTGTGTTTGACTTATGTAAAAAATGATGACCATAATGTTGGAAACAGAATAAATCAGCATAATTGGCAGAATTCAAATACAAATCCTCAGTTTCAAAAGCAGTGTAATATTTTAAATCCGAAAACAACGAATGTACGGCATTAACATCCCAGTCGTCAGAATGCATCCCAGGTGTGATGACGTCACCTAATGAGACACGAAAGACGTATGGCATCTGAACCATTTCGGGCCGTATATTTCGTATGGAACTTTATCCGAAACAATGCCATCTACTACTGGAACTGCTGAAATGTTAATGTGGGTTTGATCCCGTTTCGTTATATGAGATGACATGTGTGGGGCCAAAACACCATCAACCAAATGTACATCACAGCGTTCAGGCAAATAAGGACCATTAATTCAAAGAAAAATGACAGTCACAAATCCAACCCACATGAAGAGAAATACCATTGTAAGTACCATCCAAATGTAGGTCCAAGGAGGAACCAAATAAGTTCTGCGACACCAGGAAAAGAAAATGGAAATACGACTGGGGGGTTCCTCCCCAGTAAAATTCGATGAAGAAGACGAAGAAGTTAAGGAAAAGTTGTCTCTGTCCATGTAATAACCAACAGTTCCTAAGCGATATAACGGTGGTCGATCAGCATTAAAAGATGATTGGAGCGCCCATGCAGGAATGTCCATAGTAAGCTACATAGGAGACGAGGCATAATCATGAGGTGTAGCCATTGAAGATGATGACAAAACAGGCAACACATCAATTGAGGTTTCCACTTCACGCTCCTGCTGTACAGGAGCCGCCGTCGATGACATCACAGGAAGTGAAACATCTCTCCGTGGGATGGATTTAGGCCTACTATTCAGTATCGGCCAAATGGTGCAACTTGACATGTTCATTGGAAATGTATCTATTCTCCTTGCGTCCAGGCAGTTAAGGCAAAATCACAGTTCGCGTGTCCTTTAATCCAAGAACTGAGACCGCTGCACGGTAGGAGGGACCAAACTCTTTTTTGTTCTCTAACTTATCCCGGACCAGATCACTAACTTTAGGAAGCCATCCTGTGACAGAGATCAGCACCGCTGTGTCTTCGGATGAGTGCAACTCAGATTTAGCAAGAGTGTCTCGAGTCTTTTGTAAATCCTGTAACATAGCACAATGGTTATCTACGTCAAATGTTGCGGCTGCCGCCACAACGTCTAGACCTTCAAGGTCTGGCACAAACATTTTGATGCCAAAGAGCATTTTGTATGGGGTCCGCCCACCCAGAAATCTTCTTGGGAAATCATTTAGTGCACGTTGAACCCCATATAAATGAGCCAGCCAACCCCTGCCAGTATCTAAGACTCTAGCTGTCAAAGGTTGCTTTAAGTTACGGTTCATTTGCTCCACTATCGAATTGCCCTCAGGCCTGCATGGAGACGAAAATTGCAATAGCACCCCAAGTGACCTCATCGCATCCGTGTAGGCCTTAGAGGCAAACGCAGGACCTTGGTCAGAATGGAAGGTACCACAAGCAAATGTTCTGATAAAGACACACAAATCTCTAATGGCAGTTCGAGCATCAGCACTACGTTGCGGCCAAACCCAAAGGAATCTGGTGCACGAATCCACTGCAACCAAAATATGTTGATAGGCAGTGTATGATGTTAAAGGACCGCAGTGATCAAGATAAATACATCCAAATGGTTGATTTGAGATGTATAGCTGCATGTGAGGTAGACGCGCAACCTTGGACGGTTTAATCTGTTGACAAATGTCACAAGAAAGAACATACTTAAGAGTCTGTCTATACAGACCACGCCACCAATAACGCTGCTGCAAAAGAGACACTGTCGCTGAAACTCCAGCATGAGCAGAAGCCATGCTCTCATGCGCGGCAATGATCAAAGGAAGCCTGCGGTCCTCGTTGGGAATCAGCTGATCCCCAATGGACGGAATGGAAGCGAAGGGAACTTGTTCCGGTGATAAATGATAAGAATACTTAGAAGGGAAACCTTGGGGGAACGCTGTTCCCTCCTTCGTTGCAGCTATAGCCGCAAGAATTTCATTTTCAATTTTAGACATGGACCTTGTAACTGCTGCTACTGAACACGTGGCAACTGCAGATTTGGCAGCCTCATCAGCCAAAGAATTACCAATAGCATCTGCTCCCACACACTGATGGCCAAGAGTATGTATAACATGTGTTAGCGACAACCTTTCCTTAAGAGCTGGACTCAAACGCAAAGCATCTTATGCTTGATTGCGCTACCTTTAGGGGCATAGTCACAAGGAGCTATCGCCAAATTAACGGCACTTTATCGCAGCCAAAGTCGTGATAAATTTACCCCCATTCACAAGCCCGTGTTAACAGCCCACAGCACCAGTTTACCCGCGATAGCAGCCGCAAAAACATTGCCACAGAGGACCCTCGCAAATATCGCTAATGAGATGCAGAGTAGGCGTTCCCGTGACAAAAGCCGAGACAACAGCACACCTCAACATTCACAACGACCAGCCACATCCACGATAAAAACACAAAACAGGCGATAAGGCGCGTTAGCACCAGGAAATCTACACCTGCTCTGACCTGGTGTAAAGTCGGACGGCAACCAGCACCACAAAAGGGAGCACAGCCCAGGGCCACATCCGAAGGGCAACAGATGCCATGGAGACACACATCGTGCGGCCCAGACACCCAAGAGGACCACAACACCCACCCCCACCACCCCAGGACCCCATCCCACACCCGGAACACCCCCCCCCGGACCAACACAGACGCAGCGCAGACAAAGACAGCGGAACCCCAGGAAACATACCAGCCGCACAGACCCAACATCTGACAATGTCACCTTCCACTACAGGCTGAAAGGGACAACCAATCTACGCATCCTGACCATCATTGCCTACGGCAACAACACAGCGGACAACCAACATCCCACCCCACACAAAGCTGATGGCGTGTCTGCACCTGTTGTCCCCTGAGACCCCCCATCCAACACCCGCCAGAGTCGGAGGAGTCCCACAGCCAGCCACATCCAAATCTCCCACACCTGTCCTGGACATCACCATCACCCTGGTACCGCAGTCCCCATACGTACAACACAATGCGCAGGATCCGCTGGAGACCAAGCAAGGACCATACGCCATAGCAGGATGCACGCACGTGTTGGGGCAACACACAGCATACATGTACTACCTATGCCCCCTGGTGACACAGCACACAATCACCGCAACAGGAAGCACACGTCTCACACCAATGTGCAGGCAACAACAGAACACCGTGGAACACCCAACAATGTCGCCTTCAAATACACAGCCAGTGTGCATGATACCTTCATCCTCCGACAGTCCATCATCAACCAGTGTTCCCAGGATGGCAACAAGGGAAATGTACAGCCCCTTGGCAATATACAAATGAACATCCCACACATCTCAACACCACAACCATGCAACTCACAACTCTGGCAATGCACACGTCACAAAATCTCATACAACAGGCACAACAATATGCCCACCCACCAGACACGACAGAACAACTTACAATGTCCACATGGGCAAGCCCTGAACATGAGCCAGCAACGGCATGGCACCTCAGCCACATAATAGCCTAATGTGGGGAGAGGTGGCAACCAGGCATGTGTGAAGGATGCAGTGGAACCATGATTGGGAAAGTACACATTGCCAACAGTGCTGGAGATGTGCTGGACACCTCGCAGTATGCAGAACACACCCATATCCATGGCGACATACACCGCTTGCGTATGGAGTGTAGTGGACGCCACCATGTCACCACAGCCAGTGGGGGACCTCGCGGAAATGTTGCCCGTTACCCCCCCTAAGCGTCAGCGGAGTGGGATGGCCCGGCGTACGCCACACCAGCATAGGGGTGTGAATAAAAACCACGTAGGCCTGGGCGTGGTCCACTTCCGGAAAGACCCACATCTCTGCCAGGGCGGCACCTCCCACCTCGCCATGAGGCCGACGCCATCCTCGTGAGCGGAGTTGCCTGAGATGCCGTGCGCCTGCCGGACCACAGCACGCTGGTCCACAAACCCGTCAGGCCAGCCCCTGCGCAGCCAGGCCACACTGATCACCTTCCGACACCGGCGTGTGTCAAGGAGGGCCCACCACGTGCCGGCGCAAGCCACAAGCCCGAGGTCCGAGACCTTGGCAGCCACCTCAGACCATCACAGCTGCCACGACACCGGACCGCTTTATTCCCTTTTTGTTGACGTACTCCACTGCCGCCCCCGGACTACCCTTCGGAGCAGTAGGTTCCACATGTGGACTGTGTCTTGTGTCATGAAGGGCAGTGACCCCATATCCCGGCCAGCGGCCACAGCACCAGACCCCCCCAGTTCAGTGAGGCATAGTTCCATATGGGCATCTTGCGACACATGGTGCCACTAACCCTGTCCAACGCCAGCCTGCTACACGTGGTGCCACTGAACCTGAACTACGCAGGCCGGTGGGGCCATCCAACCAATGCCGGCGACACTCGGTGAATGGGCCATGCTGACCGCTGCCTCAGGCCTACACCACGGTCAGGTAGGTCACACATTTGGAACTGAGTCTTGATTATACCATGGCAGTGAACATTATTTAAGGCAGAGAACTATTCACCATACACCCTCCGATGTGGTGGCAACAAGTCTGTGCATGGCATCACAACCACACGTGTCTGTGGGCCTACGCGGACCACTGCCTTTGGCCTACGCTGCACACGAGTGGGATCACTGATTTGTAACTGAACATCGGTAATTCAGAAGGCAGAATACATTTCCTCGCACGCACAGAGGGGCGTAAGAGGATGACACGTTGCAGTCCGTAGGGAACAGGATCAGCGTCACGGAGGTGATTGAACACTACCGACAACTGCCACTGTGTCACGCGAGCCAACGACCCGTGGCTGTGGGCCACTGCTGACCGCTGCCTCCGGCCTACACTGTGTTCCAGTAGGTCACAGAGCCTTGATTTGGCATTCTTGGAGTTCACATCTGTGTACGGGCATCATCACAGACTGCATCCCCTCACAGCACCTGTGCCACTAAGTTTGTTCCCCGACATTCATGGACACTCACTGGTCGGACATTGGTGGCATTTGAGTCCATGGACTAGGGGCTAGTTTTCATCCTCATGTAGCTGATCCCGAATTGTTGGTGAGGACGAGGGTTGCGCTTTCCACTCCTCCATTTGCTGCTTCCAGATAACATCAGACATTCCGCATCATGCCCTGGAGGACACCTTCCACTGTCCCCCGAAACCCTCCGCAACATACACCTGGGACATTGATGGGGACCCGCTCAGGTCGCAAGGCCCATCTGACTGCACTGCAAGTCACCGTCCCGTGGCTGGGTGCCTGTGCTGGCGAGGTGCATCTGGGGCCACTAACTCTGTGCTGGTCAGGCCTGGGACCCCTTCTTCTGAGACATTGAATGGCCTCTGTAGCGATGGTCTTGGGGTGATCAACGCCATGTGTGTGTGTGGCCCTGCACTGTCCGCCTCCTCCGGCCCCAACTGCGGGACCACAAGGGCCCACACATGGCATCGAGTCTTGTCCGGCCCGGACGTTGCATCACCGCAGGAGGTACACGCCACCACCGCAAGGACCACCTTCAACCGCCATCTGCCAGAGTCGAAAGGGTGGTCCTGACAGACCTACGGAGTTGCCCAGACCTGTCGTGGATGCCATCATCGGCCTGCTGCCCTGCTCAGCACTCCAGGTGCCAGTGACTCAGTGCACCGCAAGCCATTGTCCGTTACTGATTGAGTTTTGTGCTGTTGTGAGGTTGCGCAGCAATGTCACCTCATGCAGTGAGGAAGACCTGGGACCATGAGGAGGGGGATGTGTCAAGTGTACGGACGGGAGAAGGCACAGATGATGGGAGGGCAGGTGGCAGCAGCCCCAAGGCACGAATGCAGACTGGTGGCGGTAGTCAAGCTACACACCCGGATCTGATACTTGGTATTGCGCTGCGGATGCAACTGTCACCTCAGGCAGTGTGGGAGACCTGGGACGTTGATGAGGAAGTTGATGCAGGTGTACCACACACCACTGCATCTGCATCAGGACTAACCTGAAGGGACACAATCCTAGCAATTCCTTCACATGGGCGCGCTCTTCTCTAGTGCCCCTACCTCAGTGCACTGCAACTCACGGAACGTCCAGACTGAATATTGGGTGACCTCTGTCCTTACTCCAGATCGCTCCATGTTGCTCTGCAATTGACTCTGTTATGCTGGTGTTTTCTGTTTCCATTACACTGGTGTCCACTGTTCAGGTTGTTGCCAGCACCAAGCACTCCATGCGGGCTGGCTTATACTCACCCCACACACATCCAGCACAGGCGTCACTGTACATGTGGCCCTGCCAATAAAGGGGCCGGGCGCACGTGCCCGTCGCCAGTTCAACATGATATGTGCATGTGTCTCTGTGGAGGTGTGGGTCTCCTTTGTGGGGTGTAGGTGGTCCCTGAAGGGTATTGGACACCCACGTATGTGTTCTACTTCGCATTTCATGGGTTAGGCAACACCCTCACCTGTTGGGCCACCTCCTTTTGGCGTTCGGCCACCTGGCATTGGGGTGCCATGTGTGGGTGGGTGACGTGTTGTGAGGCAGCCGGGACTGCGGGTGCTTCATGTTGTGTGGTCTGTTGCAGAGTCTGGGTTCTCCTCTGAGTAGCTTGTCTGCCCTGGTCCTGGTGGTGGGTTGTGTGGGATGTCCATGGGCTGTTGTAGGGAGTCGGGGTCGGGGGTGTGGTGTTCGTCTCGGGCATCACTGATGGGTTGTCTGTTCATACCTGCTGGAGGTGTTGTTTGTCCCTCTGCATTGTGAAGGGGAGGTGTATGTTGGCATTGTGTTGGCGCCTTGTTCTTCTTGACATGCAGACTGTGTGACAATGTACATTGTGACTGTTTGGGCGGTGGTGGCTATTTGAGTTGGAACAGTGTACATTTGGCCTACATGGCTGATGTGGGGTTGTAGGGGTAGATGTGCATCTCACAGTTCCCTGCTCTGTCCAATGTGATTGTTCTGTTTCTGCGCCTGGGTGGACCCAGTTGTGTCCCCTGTTCTGCAGTGTGGGTGTTGCACTTTGTGCCACATTGTCATGGTATGTGCTGTGATTGCTATGTGTGTGTGCTGCAGTGTGCTACGGGGATGGGGGACATGTCCCTGGGTAATTGTGGATGTGCAGTGTGCTACACCTCATTGTGCATGTGTGGCATTGTGCCCATCAACCCCCGTCCCCCCAGTCCC
The DNA here is from genome assembly GCA_963921515.1 of Calotriton arnoldi. NCBI lineage: Eukaryota > Metazoa > Chordata > Amphibia > Caudata > Salamandridae > Calotriton > Calotriton arnoldi. Next base: position 2,427,087 of record CAWUFW010001603.1, on the reverse strand, counting down.
TGTTGGAGCCTCACCCTGTTGTTGTTGTGTCAGGTCCTGTCGAGCTGTGTCCGTACTCCCTACTCCTTGCACCCTCTCCACACTGATGACTGTGGCCTGGCTTTCCTCCTGCTCCTCCTGTGTTGCTGGACTGCCACCTCCTTTGGCCGTTGCTGCCTTCCTGTTGGCAGCGGGTTTGTGCCTGGTTTAGGTTGTCACGTCCTGGCGGAGCCTCTTGGCCTCCTGGATTGGCCTCCTGGGCTCTGCAACTGCATTCCAGGCGGTCTGCTTGTGGGTCATTTGCTGGTAGTGTTCTGTCGCCTCCGTGGCCTTGGTCTTGTTTTCTTGCGGTCTGCACCCCGTCTTCCTCTCCATTTTCTCCTTGGCCTTCCCCAACCCACTTGTTCCTTGCTGGTGGTCTGTGGGGTTTGTGGGGTTCGCGTTGCCCTCTGCGCTGGGTCAGGGTGCATGGATGTTGCTACGTGCTTTGGCTTGTTTCTGATGTGTTGTGCCTGTGGTTTTTATGGTGCAATTGCCCGCCAGACGCGTGGGAGTTGAAGGCCTGAGGCTGCTTATCGCAGCTTTTTGTACCGCGATTGGCCTCATCGCATGATTTCTCGTGTTTCGCATTTTTTGGGCGTGGTGTTGATTTACACGCTGGCATTTGACGCGTTATCTGGTGACTATCGCATGTTACCGCCTTGTTGTGAATTCCACGTTGACACAGGGTTATTTTCCTGTGATAGGCTGCGTTATTGAAAGTTGCTTTACGCTACTCTTGCGGTAGTTATCACACATTCTTGTGAATATACCCCTTAGAGTCTAAATAATCATTTTGAGACCAAAAAAATAGATTGTCATTAAAGGATTGTACACAACAGAAAGAATCGCACACTATAAGAATAGGTACATCTGGATCAGCGAATTCGTGTTGTCACGAGTTAACAAGAAGTTGGTCGCAATCAGATCAGACTACAAAGACCGAAGAATTTCTGTATGTTCCGGAAGCCAGCTGGAAGACAAAAACGAGGGTTGTATCAACGTGTATAGCGGTTTGATATGCTGAGCATAATCAGGAATGTAGGTCCTCCCGAATTTTAAAAAACCCAGCAAAGATTGTCACTTCTTAAGAGTGAAAGGAGGCTGCAATTGAGCGCATTTCTCCAGAAAGTGGGGTGCTAAGCCCCTCCCTTCATTGTTGAGTTTGTAACCCAAAAAGAGAACCGCCAAGTAGGTGATCTGAGACTTAGCAAAATTGAATTTGTACCCTAAGTCTGCAAATTACAATATGATGCGGTCAACACGCACCAGATGCGGTATTCGTCATCCGTCAAATAAATGTAATCGACGTAAGAGAAAGCATCCGGATCAATGTTGTGTAAAAGCGACACAACACGTGCAGCAAACACACCAGGACTTTTCTTATAGCCCATAGGCAACTGTGTAAATCGTTTCTGATTGCCGACCCCAGTAAATGCAGTCCAGTCACGGCTCTCAGGAGCCAAATTGTGACTGTAAAATCCATTAGAAGTATCCAAAGTGGTTTTATACTTTTTTCGGACAATGTTATTTATTAAGGTAGAGCTGTGGGTGTTCTGTACAGCAAATGTACGAACATGACGGTTCAAATTTATGTTATCCAAAACTATGCGATATGAAGCGTCCGGTTTTTGTATCGAAAAAGAGGATTATTCAAGGATGAAACACACGGTTCAATTACACCCTGATATTCCAACTGGGCCAAAATGTCACTAACGGATGCTTTTGCCTCCCATCTGATCGGATATTGTGCCTGTGGCTGTGGCATTGATTGCAAAGGGATCTCATGTGCCGGTGAATTTCTATCACAGCCCACCTGATTACAATACACAGCCGGCGCAAGGGCTAAAGCCCATTCCGATGCGTAAGCCTGTTTACCCTCTTCAGAGACGTAACGCGAAAAATTTAGAAGTATCATGTCCTCCCCTCGGGAAGAGACCAAAACAAATGGAGGAGGCCAATCCGCCTCCGCCAACAAAATGTCATATGAAGATGTTAGGTTGTCCCAAAAGATAACCTTAATCGTAAGTTGTATATCACCAATTTGGAGGACTATCTCATAAAGTCTATCAGGGGGTGCAACTCTTGTATCAGCTGTTTCCACTGTAATGAATGTGTCAGTTGCCTCACCTTCAGACAAGGATGGAGTACCTCCCGTACTATGGTAACTTCCGCCGCGCTGTCGAGGAGTGTCACAGCCCATCTCCAATCAAGGAGCAGGGTTCTCACCATCTGAGGCATACTTCGTTGTCAAAGCGGCAACTCTTTTCTTCTGTAACGCGGAACGATATGGCGGCTGTCCCTCCAGTTTGGCTTTTATGTCAAACTGGCGTGGTGGATCACGTCGTTGTTGTGTGGTCTTGCCTTGTCAACGATCCTGACGCTCCCCTCCACCGAACTGTTGATCCGACAAGTCCTGTAAGAGGACAGAGTGCGGGCGCTTGGGCGCTTGTGCGATTCTACGCAGGCTGGTGGTATTAACCGGCAGGGGAGCTGCTTGTGTTTTTTCTTGGCCCTTTCCCCACTCTTTTCCTGGCCAGAGCCAGTACAACGTTATTAGGCTGGGAGGAGAGGTTTGCGAGCACTGCTGAGAAGACCAGGGAAGGCAAGACAAGCCCTGAAGGGTTTTCTTCTTTTTTTTCTCTTTAATAACTTTAAGTCACTGTTTATAACCATAATCATCATACAGCCTGTGAGAGCCTTGTCACCCGCGAAGCTCCAGGCCCTCTGTTCCCAGAGAGAGCTGCTCCGGAATAGTACTGGAATAATGCTGTGGACATCGAGGGCACATTTAGAGATCTGATTTGTGCTGTATCATCTTTTCAGAGTTTGAACAACTTGCGACTTCTTGAGATTGTTTTTTTTTTCACTGTGCCATCAGGGACCACCAGGTTTCTCACCAAGGGGGTAAGTCCATGTGCTTTGCCTACCTGTTGGTGCATGGGGCACCGTGTACTACTTGTTTGAGGGTCACTGGGGGAGTTTCGTGTGCCAAAGCAAAGCCCCCGTTTTTATTTTTTCCATGTTCTAATCACGGCTAACCTGTTACGGGAACAGCAAAAGAATTTCCTGGGCAATTTCAATATGTAAAATCTTTCTAGAAGCACTGCTGCAGCTCATCCCGATTCCCCAGCTCTGGTTCAAAGGGTCAAAAAACGCATTGGTCAAGCAGCAGCTCGGGCAAACCGCGCCGCAGCTCTGAGGAAAGATTTGGGACTGCTTCCAGAAAACTCTGAGATGGCAACTTCAGAGTCTTCCAAGCAAGACTATCCGGGGGGTGCCTCTGCTGATCTAGACTCGAGCACCAGCCCCGTCCCTATGGTTTCTCCCGGGGCAGGTCCCTCTACTTCCCAAGATCCGGTTGATCCAAATACAATGACCCATGGGGTTGAGGCTGGGAAATCCAAGGATCTTAAAAAATATCCTTTATTTTTTAAAGCTAAGTCTGGACTAACATCTGCTGTAGAGGGGGCAGGGAGTGTTTCATCATCAGCTGATCTGCCTCCTAACATTAGTAAGGATGGATATCTTAGTGACGGCAGTCGCTCTCTTCCACAACCCCAGGTTCAACTTTCGCCTCCTCCTGGGTGGAGCCCATCTGGACTCTCCGTTCCCGTAGACGATGGGCTGGCTGTGCCTGATAAGATCGTATCTTCGGTGTTGCAATCTGAATCCGGGCCGGAACTGATCCAGGAAAACTCCTCTCAGGACAATAGATCCTTCACTATGCAATGGGATGCCAAGAGTCTCCTCAACTTGATTCTGTAGGAGATTCGAGAGCTTAAAACTTCTCAATCTGCGGAAATTGCTGCAATCCATGCCGCCTCACTAAAATCGAAGAAAACATGGCTCAGGTCCCGGCGCATCTTCTTGAGGCGGAGACTAGGATCTCGCAATTGGAGGATCAAGTTTCAATCATGAATGATATGGAGAAATGGAGAATAAACTGGAGGAATTGGAGAATCACTCCAGACGCTCCAATCTTCGTATCCTTGGTATTCCGGAAGGCCTCGAGGGGCAGCAGACATTACAATGAGTTGACTCCTTCATTAAAAAAAATGTCCTTCCGGATTATAATGGAGATTTGACTCTTATGCGAGCCCATCGGGTCCCTGCGTATCTTCCTCCCAATGCCAAATTTCCTCGGACAATCCTTGTTAACTTTGGGGACTACAGGGTCAAGGAACAAATTTTAGCTAAGGCCATAAAGCAGCGACAGTTCACCTCTTCGGAGGTTCCACTTTGTCGTATTTTCCCTGACATGTCTGCCTCCGCAGCCAAAAGGCGGAAAGAGTTCGTTAAAATGTTACACCTATTTAAAGAACAGAGGGCGCAGGCAATGATTGCCCAACAGAGCAAATTAAAAGTGCTCGTAAAAGGTAGATTCCATGTATTTTGCAATGTCCCCAAATCACAGGAATGATTGCAACAAATTTCTTCAACCAAGTCCTGATTGCTCCGATTCGGGCTTGGGCTTGTAAAATTGCAGATGTCACCAGTTTCTCATTTATGTCTTATTCGGCTTCTCAGTCTGATGTTCTGTTGTTTTAGACAGTCTCTGGGGGCTGATACCGCTCTTTCTTCTTTTTTCCTGCTTTTTTCTGTTTTTTCTTTTCTTTTCACTGAGGGAGGGGTAGGTACGCCGGTAGCACTTGGCACAAAGTCATAGTGCCAGTTATGGGGAATTAGGTTAGCCTGTTAGGTGTGAGCAGGGATGGTGGACTGCTCACCGTGGCTTTCAGGAGAGGGAGGGGGGGTCACGGGGTGGAATGGGACGCATGGGGGGAAAAAAATCCATTTGTAAAATTTTGATTCATCCAATTACTATTTATCAATTCATATTTTGTTATGGTAAGGATGGGGTCATTGATTGATGCCACATTTTTTCAGCACACCTTAGCCTACTTCGTAACTTCGTTAGGGGCATATCGTGCTGTCTGCTAATGGATAAAAAGGACATTTTAAAGGTGGTCTCTTTTAATGTTAATGGTTCTAACAATAAAAAGAAAATGCGGGCCATCGAATCATGGATTAAGACAGATAATCTGGCTGTTATTCTAATTCAAGAGACCCATATATCGGCTTGGAAGCTAGTAGACTTTCCTATGTTCAGGTCCTGGGCAGTATATCGGGGCTTCTCCTCCTCCTCTGCATCCCATTGCGGCACGGCGATCTTCTTGGGTAAAAAACTCCAAGTCGAGGTGGTCAATTCTGTAAGTGATCGGAGTGGAAGGTGGTGTTGGGCTACCTGCAATCTGGGGAATAGACTTCTAACTTTTGCTAGCATCTATGCCCCAGTAGAAGATAATCCTCTACCATATGAAGAGCTTTTTCAATCTATAATTCAAAGTCCAGGTGAAGTGATCATAGGGGGAGATTTTAATTTTTTAATGAACCCTAAAATTGATTCCTCAGTCATTTCTAAAAAACAATTAAAACCGAAGACTCTTAGAGTTATTCAAAATTACGGAAAGACTTTGGACATAATTGACCCATCGAGGGCAGCATCCCCGACCAAGAATGCATATACCTGTTTTTCGGGTAGATTCTGCACTTCCTCACGTATTGATTTCTTTCTCATATCTAGGACATTGACTTTTAGCCAGCAGAGAATTCTTCCGAACGGATTCTCGGATCATGCCATGATCATTCTAGAGTTAGAGTCAGGAAAATACGTTACTTATTCCAAAAGATGGACTTTAAATAGGCAATACCTATCAGAAGAAAGCTGGGTGCTTCTCGCTAAAACAGAGATAAAGGAGTTTCTTGCGTGAAATCATGGTACGGCACCTCCTCACATAGTCTGGGACTCGCTAAAGGCATACATACGTGGACTAGCCATTGGGAAAGATGCCGAAAACTTAAGAAAAGTGAAGAAAAAAAAGCAAAATCTAGAGCAGAAGGTGCAAAGGTGCTATGATATCTTCCTTAGTAGCCCCTCGGTCCTTAACCAACGGAAACTTGACCAGGCTAAACGGGATCTTAGCAAAGAATATTATGTTAAATGCGAATCCTCTCATACTAACCATAGGCAAAAGGTATACGAAGAGAGTCATTATACTGGGAGGTTCCTTGCATGGCAGGCCAGGGAGCAGGCAGCAAGCAACCAAATTAGTACATTGAGATGCCCTATAACTGGTATCTGCTCTGATGATCCAGTGGTCATAGGGGATATAATGTCTCAACATTACAGGAATATCTATGGCCAACAACAGTCTATTGATAAGGCATCCTTGGAGAAATTTCTCCAGAGACATGAAATGCCGGTACTCTCCGAGGTCGATAAAACGAGCATGACGCGTCCTTTCTCTAAAGAAGAACTGGGGAATGTTATTAAAAATCTCTCGAATGGCAAAGCTTGTGGCCCGGACTGTCTTCCAGCAGAGTTTTTTAAAACCTTTTTGAGCGCCATTCTTGAATATCTTTTGTTGATTGCAAATTCAATTTTAGAGGGCGGTCCAATACCACCTTCATTCCGAAAGGGAATATAGTCAGTTTTTTGAAAAAGGGAAAAGATTGTGAAGACCCTAACTCATATCGCCCTATCACGCTTTTAAATTCTGATTATAAAATCATTACTAAACTTTTAGTCAACCGATTCAATGTAATAGCCTCGCACCTGATCCATTCCGATCAAAATGGTTTTATCGCAGGGAGACAGTTTGGGACCAATACGCGTTATTTGGCCGAAGCACTGGATTATTTTGAGATCCAGAAGATACCAGCTTTGGTCCTTTTATTAGACGTCGAGAAGACATTTGACCTTGTGGCCTGGGAGACCCTATTTTGTATTCTTTTAAACTTTGGTATACCTTCCAAAATTACGGGGCTGATCCAGAAAATGTACCTAAATGCAGAAGCCAACATTATTATTAATGCCTCTGAGGCAGGCCAAATTAGTGTCAAACGGGGGACTAGACAAGGTTGTCCCCTGTGTTATTTGCTTTTTTTATTGAGCCCTTGGCGATTGCCATTCGAGATAATGCTGATATTCGTCCCCCTCTACCAATTATGGGGAAACTTAAATTATATGCTGACGATATCATGCTAATAATGAAGGGGGATAAGGAGGTCCAAGCAAAAGTTTTTGAGATTTTTGAGCAGTTTGAGTTGCTCAGCAGATATAAAATCAACAAAAAAAACGGAAATAATCCAGTGTGGCTGTAAGTATGATGTTATACATGCTGATATCTTGCCCTGTCTAAATACTAAACCGAAAAGATATCTGGGGGTTTATTTCTCGTCACGAAACTCCAAACTGTATGACTTAAATTTCGCACCGCTTCTACTGAAAGTACAAGACTTATTCCATCGATGGAACTCGCTTCCACTAACCATCATGAGCAGGGTCTCTCTGATTAAGATGTACGTTCTCCCGTTATTACATTTTGTATTCTCTGCGATCCCCTGCGTCTTAACGGCATCTTTCTTTGCTAAATTAGAGTCCATGTTTACATCCTTTCTCTGGGGTAAGAAAACCCCTCGAATTGCACTCAGCACTTTATATGAGGAGCTGGAAAATGGCGGATTAGCTCTCCCCAACCTCAGGGATTATTATTTTGCATATTTTGCACAATATATGTCAAGGTTTAAACTGGAACCACAAACAGGTCTATTTGTAAATTATTTTATGAAGTTAATTTGTAAAGAGAACCAGATACGCTGCCCACTAAAAATGTCGAAATTCCCTAAACTAGTGCGCTATAAGTGTATGCAGTGGTTTTTTCACAAACGTCAGGCTTTTTATGGAAGATATTTAATCCTCGTAATTAATTCCTCAACCCTGTTATCCGAACTCACTTCAGTATTTGAAGTTAGAGATTCGACTGTAATCATACAAAAATGGGCTAAGGCCGGCTTTGGGAAAATCTCCGATTTCTTAAAGAACGATAGGTGGCTGAATAATGCTGAAATGTATGATTTAATCCCGAATGATTTCCTTCTCCTTGGGTCATACAACATTTTTATTAAATTCCTGAGTAATCTCAATCTGGAACAGATTAATGAACGTAAAAATCTGGTATATGAATTACTTGAAGAAATCATAGTTAAGAAACCCGGGAAGTGGAAACAGTGTTTAGCCTCTATTAAGGGTATAGATCTTGCGGAGAAAGCAATAACTAAATGGGAAAAACATGAGGATTTGGAAGTCACAGCGAGTATGTGGTCCTTATTAAATAAACTTAATTTCAGCACACTGAGGGGGCTAATTGGCATCGGATGCTATTCTTTAGCAAATGGCTTCTCTACAGAACCCCACATTTTCTATCTAAGGTCTACCCCAACCAATCAGGTCAGTGTTTTTGCTGTCTAAATCATCTTACAGCCAATTGGACACACATCATATCACAGTGCCCCATGATCCAGGGGTTCTGGAATGATATTTTTTGTCATTTGGAAGCTGAATGTTTAATCATAATAGATCCTAATATTCGGCTGAAAGTCTTTGGTTACGACCCTTCTCTACATTTTCCCGATAAGGTGGTTAAACTATTTTATATCGCAATGGCAGTTGCCTGGTCACTCCTGCTTCAGAGATGGCGATCAGATCTTATACCAACAAAAGGCGAGTGGGTTCAGAAAATGAAGCAGGTTAAAAAAAGTGAGTGACTCTATGCACTGCAAATCGGGGGGATCAAGAAGTTTGAGAATGTCTGGGCGGCCTATTTTGATTAAAGTTTCAAACAAGAGTTTATATTTTAGGAGGTACTCTTATTATCCTGGAATCTTATTCATGGTTGCACCTCTTGATATAATTGCACATCTTCTTGGACTTGATTGCACTATGGACACCTATCTCTTAGCACTTTATTGCATTATAGACACTAGTTTTTATTGCTAAGTATTTGAAGTTGCTTTTATAGGATGAAATATTATCTACGGCACACATGTTGATATCTCTGCATATTTTAATGTACCTAAGGTATAATCGATCTTTTAGCTTGTTTTAAAATAGGCAGTCGACGTTGTATTGGATCTTGAAATACTATCCGTAGATTATATTTAAGGTTATATTTATAAGATTCCCTTGCATATATTTTTCAATGTATTATGGGAACGTTTGCTATAATTTCCCTAATGTCGATATGATACTGTATCTGGTCTCTAACAATCTTTTTTTCTAGGCCATCTTGATTTTGGTACTGTATTAGACTTTGTTTGTGGTGTTGAACGGTTTTATTATTTGACATTTTGAAAGAATTGTATGGATGAATTTATAAAACTTTCTAGATGGATTTCAATGAAAAAAAAACAAAAAAAAAACAGTCCTGTAAGGAACGAGGAGAGCGAGTATCAGGAACCTGAAACCTCTCAGGTGTCTTAATCTTAGAGCAGTCACGTAAATCATACCTGTGCTCAGAAGCATCAGGTGTCGGTGAAGCAGAACGTGAACCTTGCTTCTGCTCTTGCTGTTGCTGTTTATTCTTTTTAGGAAAGAATGGACGCCCCTCCTTTTCAGGAGGGGGTTTATTTTGCAGTTGAGTAAAAAGTCTAATTCCCAAATTATTGCGTCCCAATGATTTATACACTTTAGCTATAATCTTAGGTAATTCACTTTGTTTATCCACGTCAGCCACTGCCTCAAGGCGCTGACTCACCTGAAACTAACTGCTTCCCCCTTGACGTTAGCCAGAATCATGTCAGAGACTATAGGGATACCCCAACCAGTCTCATTCCCAACTTCAGGGCGGCCTCCGCCCCGTGTTCATCCTGAACTTTCCTAAGAACCATCAGAAGCACTGTCATGGAGGGGGTGCCAAAAGCATAGGGAATACACAGCTGCAAACACCTTCCCCCAGTTGTGCAATCTGCTAAATTGGGAATAAGGCCCTTTGGTAAGCTCATTGTAAGTATCCTTTGTTTAGCTACAGGAGTAGTATTGGGAAATACAGCTTCGACTTGCTCAAATTTCTCTGCTAACCAGAACGGTAAATCATCCCTATTTTGAGGACGCTTCCCCATCACTGAATTAATCATGATTGGGCTTATTACCATGCCTCCATGTCCTGGTTGCTGTGGTGGGGCTCCAGCCGGAGCCGCTTGGTCAGTGCGAGACATATATTGTATCACACTTCTGTGTATATGGACTAAAGATTCATGCAATTGGCGCAGCTCTACTTGTGTAACACCACAATAATTTGGGTGTGGTGTAAATTCCGCCAAGATGGGCCATATGGCCTCGTCGACCGATAAAGGGCCTAAACAGACCACTGTAACATGGTGAGGTAGGGCGCCATTAAACCAGATGGTGTGCTCCCAAGCTGACAACGGAACTTCAAGTAACCAATAAGGTCGATAATCCTGGGGATCCGCAGCATGTTCATATTCATGAAAGAAATTATCATTCCCATCCACTGCCAGAAACTTAACCCAAGAGTAAAAAACCTCGAAGTGAAAAGCAGCGTTCACTTCAACCACAAAGATAATGTCTGCTCCCGCAACCGGGACTCCATGTTGAGTCAAATGAGCAGTAAGTGCTGCGCGATTATGAGCAGCGATATTAATCGCCATTATTTAAAGGGTGCGAAAAACAAGGAAAACAGTAGCGCAACTCTGGGTATTAAAGAAGAAAAACAAAACCTTTTAAAATCCAAGCTTGAAAAACCTATAATCACTAATAAGGAGGTAAATCCCTCGCACCATGGACGTCTCCAGTAATTGGTGAGAGGGTATTTTGGACAAGCAGAAGCGCTACTGAGTGGTCTCATGAATAAGTACCAGACCAAACGTTGGTGGCACCATGTTGCAGGGATTCTGCACATACACAGAACTATGCGCAGGATTATGGGAACTGGGTGTATAAGGACTGTGCCTTCCTACCACCTTAGTGCCCACGAGCCCAGGACTGACTAGCTATAGTGTCTCACTCGCTCTCCTACTCACAAATGGAGAAACCAATGATTAGACACCCCAGAACACAACACTCCCGGATCTCTCAGGAATCGCGGTAACAAGACACACCTTTTCGCTCACACTCTCGTACTTGTCCACAATAAGATCTGACAGAGACACTAAGATAGTTTAAAATGTTTCTTTTAACTAACGTGCTCTAAAATGCAATAAACGTGCCACAACAAGCATAAAGATGCATAACACCAATACCGTTAGCATTGCAGTAAGGCCATATATCATGAAGGGAGATGTCATTATACAAAGACTATGGAGAAAGGACTCCAGTGCCTAAGCTCCCTCCCCTTGGTAAGAAGAAGTATTATTATATAATAGAAGATCTCTGGGCTTTGTCAGCAGACCCCATACCTCTGGCCATAAATCATATTTCTACATCACAGGTGCGTGCTGCTCTTCTCCCTGGAAAGGTCCCTCTCCAAGTGTGTGTTAAGTAAGCATGCATCCCCATAATATCAAAGTATGAGTCTCCAGCAAAACAGCTGCATTGGTATGTTTTGTCTAGGTGCTAGGGACTGACCAGAACAGAATAATAAGGGGCAGTGTTTATCGACCTTGCTCACAATGTTCAGACTAAACTCCAGGAACAAGCAGAGAATGAGCACAGCAGAGAGTTCACAAGTGAAAGGCATAAACAGAGTCTTGCAAAAATAAAGACTTGTAGTAACAAGCGCAAAAGCAGCATCATGGCTACCGGGCTCATGCTAACTTAAAGATGTCGACAATGTCCCTATTGACCACGTGACACAAGGAATGAGGGTACATGGGACATCCACACCTACCACTGCTGCCTCAAAAGAGGGTACATTAGGATCAGAACAGGCTTAATAGAACAAACTAGTCACTTTCTGCATGTAGATTTGTCTAAAGGTGATTATACGCTCAATGCTTATGCTAAGTTGTTGTATGAATATGTTAACACTATGGAGGTGAGAGAATGTTACGTTTCTATGCAACTACCTGCTTCGGTTGAGGAGGGGGTCCAATATCACCACTTACCCTTGACATATGACATTAGTTGTAGTTTACTCCTTAGTATGTTCTATAGGAAAGGCCATTATAAGTACTACTTCTCAAATTATGATGTAGTGCTCTCAGAAATACCAGTCTACAAACACTTGAACAAATATGATTACTATAAGCAAATAGAGAGAATGGAGAATTAGTTTGCACCATCAGTAACATTAGACACTGCATATGCACATAGACATAGCTTACTTGCATATTAACATAGAAAAGATAATCATAGACCAAATGGAGGATAGACTTAGGGGATTAGTTGGTAAATCGGATAACAAAGACAAGAATTCTGAATGGACCAAGGAACAGTTAGCTCACAAGACTAAGGGACGTTCTCGTCCTACAGCCCTAGATTGGGAACAATGAGGCAAGCTTTGCATATGTCAAGTTCTGAGCCATTATGATACTGTATTTGTGGGACAGAGTGTGTGTGACCATATTTTCCTAGTGAATGGCTCATGGAAAACATTTCTGCAAGAGTCAGTGCGAATGATACCAGGAGTGTATTTTGTGTGAGGAAAGAACACGTATGTTCAGTTACCAAGCAAATGATATGGCACTTATTATGTGGCAGTTGTGTTCCCAAAGATATACCATGTAGAAGGCCTGAAGGGTTTGGAAGGAAAGTCGAACAGCAGAGAGAAACATGGACTGAGTGCTGGTGAGGTTGTGGGCGATATATTTGGAGCTCTGATACTTAATCTAGGAGTGGTATTGAATTACATCAAGATTAGAAAGATGTCTACCATTGTGGATAAGCTGTCCGTTAACACAGCTCAGTCTTTGCTGCTCATAGATGGGGAAATGGTCTCAATTAGGACGATGGTGATGCAGAACCATCTTGCTTTAGATGTGTTATTGGCAAAAGAAGGCGGAGTCTGTTGAATGCTGAAGGCTCAACATTGTTGTACTTATATCCCTGATAGAAGTAAAGATCTGAAGGGATAGATTAATAACATCACTGATATACATCGTGAGATACAAGATTTGGCAGCTGAGGTAGTTTGGTATAAGGATGGAAAAGATTTTAGGGCACATGCATCAAGCTATTTACCAGTCGCAAAATGGCCGATTCACAGAATTGGCCCCTTTGCGACTGGTAAATAGCCTTTTGGGATGCATCAACCCCAAAGGTATTCGCAAAATAGGTAATCACAATTTTTGTGATTAACTATTTTGCGAATGCAGTTAGGGAATCGCAATTTGCGATTCCCTAAATTCAATGCAAGAAGCATTCTCAGAATGCGACTTTGCATTAAAGAATCGCAAATTACCATCAACTTCAAGTTGATGGTAATTTGCAATTCCTTAGAAAAATGCACATAATTGCATTTTTCTTAGTGCCATATGGTGCATACACATTCCCTTAGGGCATGTGTGTGCGCCACATGTGCACAAACACCATTTTTGGGGGTGCATCAAAGTGGCCTTTTGGCCCCCTTGCACCTGTGAATTGCATTCACAATTTGCGATTACCTATTTGGTAATCGCAAATTGCGAATGCTTTCCCATTCATTCAGGCCCATAGGAATGAATGGGAAAGCATTCCCTAATAGCGAAGCGCAATTTGCGATTCGCTAAAAGGTAATGCGTAGGAATCGCTTTTTTTCCTGCAAAACCTACATGCATAAGGAATTGCGATTCCTTAATAGCGATTCCTTAATAATCGCTATTAAGGAATCGCAATTCCTTTGCTTGATGCATGTGCCCCATAGTGCAGTTGGAAAATGGTTTGAGAACCTAGGAAGTGGAATCTTTGGATACATTTTGAAGTCGATAATAATTGTTGTGATTTGTGTTGTCATCTTCGTAGGGATGATAAGAGCATACAAATGGCACAAGGCGAGGCAAGTGGAGAACTCTTTAAGGGAAAGAGTGAGAAGGGTAGAAATACTGCAGGACAGTCATATTGAGAATTTGAAGCGATTGCAGAGAAGATTAGCCACCACGTCTCTTTAGCTCGGTCTACTTTGCAGGGATTTTGGAGTGTTTTGTGATGACTCAATGTCATCAGAGGGGGTAACTGATGCGGCGGAAATTTGATTTCAATTGTAGGGGTTCATCATAATCACGTTTAGAATGGACCCGCATATAATTACTTGTTATATTAATGTGAAGTGTTAGCGTTTTGAAATGTATCAATATAAATACGCGGTGTATCTTAGGCCATTGACAAATAGCATGGAGAATCGATATAGAAAATGAATGTGACTAGCAGGAAACATTAACATGAAGAACTTGTGCAACAGACACTTATTCATATACTAAATGTGCTTATTAATTACGTTATTTCACATATAGGTAAATGCATTAGTTGGAATTGTATTAGTGTTATGTGATTTCGTAAAGCTTGGGTGTGTTAGCTCAAATTCATAGGCCTGAAATGCAACTGGCTGTTGGAAGTAGGAATAGTGTCCCACTTCTTTTTTGCCTTCAGAGAAAGAGCACCCTAGAATGAGCTCTGTCTTTGGTAGCTCTATGCTACTTGACCCATTGATCGTGGTTAAACTTCTTAGGAAGACTCCACGTGATAACACCTTTTATCTTTCCTCCTGAAAATGCTTATTTTGGGATGTCACCTTGGTGTTATTGTAGGGATAGATTTAATGCTTTTCACCCACCAAGCCTTGATGCAGGTAAATTTGGACTCATGCTTCCTGATTTACTATATTCTACTTCTTGAATTAATTGTGCTGCTCATGCTGCACTGTCTAAACTGGATGCAAAGATTTGGCTTCATGCTGATCCCTCTGTACTTCTATACACTTGCATTGAGGTGTCTCGATGTTAAGTTATTTTTGGCTTTGTAATAAACGAACTAACCTTAAGTAGTTGCCCGTGGGTTATTATGTATCTAAAGGAATCATTGGCTAATTGATTGTTTTCCTAATGACTTTTCCCCTTTACACTTTCATGCTGCAAAAAGAACCATCAGAGAGTGACTCTAGAAATGGTCTAGAACTTATGGGCCCGGCCATTTCAGTTGCATATCTATGGTTCCAATAATTATTGTTTTGCAATTTTTCTCTATAAAATTTGTTTTGATTTTTCTAAATGTTTTTGTCAATGTTATGTTGTATTCTTATCTTAAATTATTCTGATACTGCTTTACTTTACCATGTATGTATTGCAGAATTGCTAGTTATTTGTCACACAGCTTCCAGAGTTTAAGCAGAGCTTCTCATTGTAACCAGTTTGTGTTAAGTTAAGCTGGTTCCAAACGAATAACCCAATTTCCGAGGCATATTCATCAATTCTTTGGTTTATACAGAAGATATGAACACTCTTCTTATGTATCTGTTACCCTTCGTGCAAGACTTCGTTGGGGTTTAAATGTAGTATTATATGATTTAGTATTTGTCTACACACCAGTTGAAATACTGCTAAGTGAGAGTAACCTCATGGCTCCATTTTGGTACAGTAGATAATTGAAAAATAGGCTAACAAATAGTAGTAAATCAATATCTGGTTTTTAAAAATATAAGATACAGCAGCAAAAAAATGTCATCAAGTGCTGAAATTAAGATTAATTACTTCCTCATCGTGTCTTCATCCCAGTAATAATTCAATGGAGTGTGTCCCAAACTAGAAGCCCCAATTGTTCCTATAAAAGACCACCTTAATCATGAATCCCCTTGAATCCTATCTCTGGTTCCTGCTTACCTTTTGTGGCTTGTTTGGGTACTTACTTTTCCCTGCTGACAATTTTGGTTGCTTTCTGGGCCCTGCTATGTTTTATTTGCAATATGTGCAACCAATCCCTCCACGTAAGACTTTATTGACATTGTTGGTCCTTGTTCTAGTGTTTGTTCTGCCTTTTCTAGCTCACTGCCGGGGCTGAGGTTGTGGTTGCTCTTCTTGACATCCCTGTGAACCTCTGTATATTAATATGAATTCCAGCCCGGGTGGAGGCGGCTGGGTGTGGGTCATTCCTAATGTGCTTCCTGATGTTCTTGGGGCTGTGGTGTATCTCTTCTGTGTATGGTGATAAAATCCCTTCAATGAAGGTCAAATTAGTGCTTTCTTTTAAATAGACAGTGAGGAGTCTATCTCCATGGTGTGGATACAGGCGATGATGTTAGCATGGATCAGAGTAATGAGATACCGACAAGTAATAAAAGCCTTCAATAATTTTGCTGTACCACTTCCTAAAAGTGATTAGGGCCTTTAGTGCTAGTATTGTCTTTCCTTCATGCATTAATTAATTTAATCAGTATTCATAGCAGTAAGTTTGGAGAGTGCCTGCATACAAATGCTGCCTCATCTCCAGAGGCTAGCTTCTTGAAGTTCACTTAGGACCTCATTCCATTTGCAGACAAGGCCAGCTTTAGGGCAGTGCAACTGGTGCGGCCGCATTGAACGCTGACCTGAGGTGAGGGTGCTGTGTTTAGCAATAACTTAGGATTTAAAAACACCGTCAGCAGAGTTCCTTGTGCATTCAGTTTTCAGGCAGCATCAGAAAATGTCAAGATAACTCTTGTGATTAAGGTTCCTGCTAGAGAGCGACAGAGTTTTGTCTGGTGCAAGTTTTGACTCGCCATTAAGTAGTGCAGAGGGTTAATATACCTGCTGCAAAGAACACGTAACGTGCAGATCACAGATCTGTATTTTATGTGGACAGCTGTGTGGATTACTGCTTTTGTAACAGAGATCCTTTTGTTACTGCAGTTCATAGGATACAACCCGAATATAGAACAGTGACTGTTACAAACTGTCATCAAAGAGCTGCATGCAAACTGCATAAAATATGTTAGGATGGTCTGTTCCCCCCCCCAGTCTTTCATTATCTATTCCTAATGTTGCTGAAAAGGGTTTGTTTTGGGTAAATCTACCTTCTTATTAGTAAAGCCAGCCCTTACCAGTGCTTTAAAACAAATGAAATGTATGTGAGAGAGGGGCTATGGAAGGATGAGAGGCACTTTTGCCCAGAGGTTGTGAGGGAATCCGAGGAGGTGGTCATGGGGGTGGGGGTGCCAAAAATGATTTTCACACCGGGCGCCAACAGCTCTAAAGCCGGCCCTGTTTGCTGAATCACTGTTTACTCTTTGGATTCTGCCTGGTGCAATATGACCATTACAAACTAATGGGGTAACCCAAAATGTGTCAAAGGACCTGGGTACTATGTAATAAGGACAACAATTGGTCCTGGCGTCCCTCCTTAGAAAAACCAAAGAGGCAGTGACTCCTGAAATTAATTAGCTAGGTCACTGAGAAGGTTTCCACATAATTGTTACACAAGAGAGAAAAGAATACTCTTCAAAATACACCAGAGAGAAAGAGACAACAACTGAATTATAGAGACAAAATCTTATTTATATTCTCTTGTTATGAAAATAGCATAATCAATAAAACATATAAAGGTATATCAATAGACAGTCGCACACACCTATGGTTCTTCCATGCTCAGTTTCCTACATGTATAAAGTCCAGAAATTTGTGGAGGGAAAACAGGTTGGTAATAGGGGAAATGTGTGGATTTCTAGTGTGGGGCATCCACATATGCACCTTATTCCCTATTCTAACTTTAATCAGTTGGAAAAGGGCAGTGGTTTCTCTACGAGTAATAATACAAGGTGCTATCACAGATGTTTCTTGAGTCAAGTTTACCGCAGTGTAAATTCACAATACTCTCAGTGAAGTCACAAGTCTTCATTATTTTTAGATAAGTGCCATTATTTATGCTTAGGCCTTTTGAAAAATGTACCCGCTTTCTCCCTGTCCGGAATACACTGTGCACCATTCTCGCATTCCGACAGTCTACATGTTGTTATTCCCCATTAAAAAGCGTGTAGATTTTTCTAGGAAGCTTCTTTAATTAGTTTAACTGGATTCGATTTGAGGTTGCGTAATGCGTTTTGCTGTAGCTTTGAAGAAGACGCTCTGCAGGACACACCATCTCTCTTTAGTATCCTTGCCAATTTGAGTTGATGAGTTCTGACCTCTCGTGCTGCACAGCATGCTGAGTGTGCCGAGGATTTATATCCATTTTCCTTAGGCGTAATGATCCCATTAGGTTTACTACAGGGATCACTCATTCTAGTTGCTCATTTCCATTCTTCCCAGGCAGACAAGAGGCTATAAACCGATTGCACAAATTATGCAATATTTGTAAACGCTCCTTCCAGCATGTAACTGGGGAACATAAACTGCCATCGGGATCAAAGCAGAAACTGCTGCCCTGCGGATACTTTTCACTTCCGGGTCCTGCCGGGTCCTGCTTTTAGCAAAACACACATTGTACGCTGTTATCATTCACACAAACACAGAGAGCTGTGTCTTTTTGAAGTGCTAGAATAACTGTCAAGGTCTTATTTATTAATGCTATGCAACCACATTTGCCCCCCAGAAAAGAAATATTTCTGCGATTAGACAGAAATGCAGTAATATGCATTCAAACTTGCCAATTGAGAACTCCTGCTACTAAATATCTCGACACTGTTCATTGCATGTTTTCGTTCACGGTATCTTACATCTGACTCTGGTAATCATCATGAGTGTCATGCAGCCCCAATGCATGAGATGTACATGTATTTCATTCCCTTGATTGGTTTTTATTTTTATTTGTATGAGCGGGACGAATGCCCGGAGGTGTCTTGGCGCTGTCGTCCACTGAGTCTGTCCTGCTAAGAGCTCCTAATCAAAGGTGTCTATAATGAAAGAGAAAACAACCAAGTTTTGAGGTGCTTTCTAAAAATCTGCAGACTTGGTTGGCATCTCAGGTCCCATGGCGTTTGGTTCATTAACTTGGAGGTGACGTAAACAAAACGTCTGCTACTTCAGGAGACTATGGGGCATATTAGCAAGGAATAGCGATATTTATCGCTAACCGCGCTTAGCGCGACTTTGGTTAACGCCGCCTATCGCTGGAAAATATCGCTGAGATAACACCCTATTAACAAGGTTTATCTCCATAGCGATAACATTTCCAGCGATAGCGGCAAAATGTGAGAATATCGCTGGAAAAGCAGCGATATTCTCGCATTAACGCTAAGGTGGATTCAGCATTAGAATCCACCTCCTATACTTTAAACAGGTAAGTCATCCTCACTAGCAGGAGATAAAATATAGCGATAAACGCGCTTAGCGCGAATTATTTTATCGCTTCGCCTGCCTTGCTAATAGGGGGTAGTGGAGTTAGCGACTGTTTCCAGTCGCTTTTAGTAGGGAACGCCTTCCTTGCATGTCATTAGCGATAATTATCGCTGACATGCAAGGCGATGTGAATCCCGGCCGCTAACGCCTAAAAGCTGTCGCTAACGCCAGTTAGAGACAGCTTGCTAATAGGGCGATAAAATTATCGCCGCTTTAGCGACAAAAAGTGCTGCTAAAGCGGCGATAAAGCCCTTGATAATATGCCCCTATATTCATTCATTAGGAACAGAGACATCTTTTAGGAGAAAACTACGAAATTTTGGTCTTAAGGTATTCGGGGCCAGCAGAGTGAAGAGCTTTGTGTGCAATACAAAGTGCTTTAAAGCCACTCTCTTTTTAAATGGGAGCCAATGCAACTCCTCCAACACTGTTCTGAGGCTGAATCAAACTCCCTGATATTATTAAGGAGGCGAACTGCAGCATTCTGTAGCCTCTGAAGCTTTTTTAAAAGGCCTTGCTGCATTTCCAAACATAGGTCATTGTAGTAGTCCAACCTCGACCAAACCAGTGAGACAATGACTGTTTTCTGAAGTTCGTACAAAATATATGGCAGATGTTTCTTCAGGGTTTTTAGAAGAAAAAAAACAAGATAGAAGCTTACATGTTTTGTCCGGAGCAATTCTTACTGCCAACATTTCGACATTGCCTTTGCCTTCTTCCCGAAATCACATACTCTGTGCCATGTTACACAAATGTGGTACAGCCCAAATGACAAAATAAATAATTTATGTGTTTACAATGCATTTCATACTACAAACGTGGAAGCCAAGCTTCTCTTCTTTCATATTACTGATCATTCAGCTGTACCATCCCTGCCATTGTTCTTTATTCTAGAAAGCTCCTATGTCTTTTGGGATTCTGCAACAGCTTGTGTCACCCCCTGAATCTAATAAGGCCAAAAAACTGCAAACTGATGCTTCTCTGGGATAACCTTTGGTGTTCAAGAAGATGGGGAAACCATCTCACAAAGCTGACCCTGAAATTCTAATCTTTGACCCCTACTTCTGTTAAAAAAAGGAGTTACATTAAATTACCTTATCTTCTATACAAAAAGAATAGCGCAATGGAGAAAAACCCTACATTCGATGCTCCTGATCACAATATCCAATGGCCTAAGACTAATGGTAGCTCCCTCTCCCCCTTGCAGAGCAGAGGCAATCATATAACTATATAATATTGGGATTATCCCCATCCAGTCCTAAAATCGTAACTTGGAAGTATTCAATGAAAAGTTCAACATCAAAAACAGTGTGACTTATAATGAATTGCCTCGCCACAAGATAGTCCTAGCTCTATGGACAGCACACAGGAATCACAAGGAGTATCCTCATCTAGCCTCATTTAGCCTCATCTAGCCTCATCACATCACACACTAGGACCCTTTCCCCTTCCTGCTCCTCCTCAATGAGGAACACATCCAACTCTAACTCTCTACCTTCACCAGGGGGGTTTGAGTACAGTAATGGTAGTAACACCACTCCTCCAATCCTGCCATCATCATTCAGCCACACCCTTGTGGATAGTAACAGCCCCCCTATGGTACCCACTATGGCCCAAAGAATAATACTGTCGAAATATGAGCTCCTGACAAGCATCACGACTCATATGTCCCTAGGGCCCCTATCTATTCCACTCTTAACCTCCTCCCTGAAAGCTTAACTCCATCTCCAGCCCATCCTCCCCCCAACATGTTCTCTCAGACCAACAACACTTGATCAGCACAGTCCTGAGCACTCCTCTCCACTTAACCCCTCGACCCAATCCACACTCACAAATTCCCACACCTCACTAGATTCCAGACTGGGCGAAATTACTCAAGACTTGCAAGAAATTAAGACAGACAAAATGTATTATACATCTCTGCAGAGTTGGCAAACAGTTGGTGGCCCAATAGGACTCCAGGGAAAAATAAACGCATTACCTCCAAACCTAACATTTACCACACACGGCTGCCATCTCACCACTCAACTAAGGGGATCCCACTAATCTCGACATCACCTCACTTGAATGGAGAACTATACGCTATCCCAACTCCTCCGCTTGGCCCAATAGGCTCAAAAGTCAACTATCCGATAGCAACATTCACTACATCCTTATCTCATATAATCCTACAAACCTCGGTAATCCTGACAATTTGGGTTATATTCAAACAGTTCCTGTAAACCTACACAGAGAATCTAGACTCAACACCAGAGCTGTTAACAAGTCTAAACTTTTGCGAGTTACACTCACCCAGACTTCCTCTAGGGACACTAAACCACACCTGAAATGCATGTTACTTAACTGCAGAGCGGTGGTGAGACGTACACAAGAACTCAACTTTCTAATCTTAACCAAAACATTCTTCTGTACCAATACTTGACTTACTAGCCCCACTCACCTACGTCATCATAAGATTAGATAGATCTAGCAGACCAGGTGGAGGTTTTGGCTGCTTACATTGTAACAGTCTCTCAGTGAAACAATGTCAAAATGTCGATCTATCCTCATGCGAATACCTATGCATTGATATCTTAAGTAACAAAAAGCAAATATTCAAACTCCATGCAATCTATCATCCCCCAGGAGACAACCTCACAAATCATGGAAATCATTTTAACCAAGGTAGGACAACACTGCACCCAGATCTTCCTGGGAGATTTCAACCTCCACTGGAATGACACAAATGACTAAGCTGTAAACAGCCTAAACACCTTTGTAACAGACCTCAACCTATCCCAAATCTGCAACAGTTCTACCCACAACTTTGGTGTGACTTTGAATCTAATCATTGCTAAAGACAACTCCATTCAACTTGAGTCTATAGTCCCATGTGATTGAACTGACCACCACCACATCACCTTCCACAATATGGAATTGGTTAGAAATAAGGCTCAACTAAATAAACCCAGACACTGGAAAAGAAGCCTACGAAATATAAACCTGAACGAACTAACAGCCCTCATTAATAACATCTTGTCTCCTCCAGCGAATATTTTAGATGTCCAAGACCTTAAAGATCACTACAATAATTCCATGAAGAACATTCTAGACTTGCTTGCGCCTTTACAGCTAAAAATACTGTCCACCAAAGACACCAAACCGTGGCACAATGGCAGTCTTAATGCACCAAAGAAACCAAACCATGGCACAATGGCAGTCTAAATGCAAAAAGGTGTAATCTGAGACAAGCTGAACGGTTATAGAGATTTTCACTGTCCCTCGAGCACCTCAAGCAAATGAGATCACTTAGCAGCCTGTAGAACAAGTGCATCAGAAGTTCAAAAGTGAATCTTTTCAGAAACCAACTAGATAATGCCAGGAATCAACCCAGAAAACTGTTCGAGTTTATCAAAAAACAAACCAACAGGCAACCCAAAGCAACCCCATGTGGGTCCTGTCCGCAGCCAAACTGTGAGAGATTTTGCGCCTCCTTCCTGAAAAAAACAAAAAAGTTTGAAAGTGAATTAAGGACAGCTATGGATCACCTTCCGGTCTTACCTTTTATCATCCCCCCACTCCCTGATAGCTGAGCCCCCTTGTCTCCAAAGGATCCCCTCCAAAAACAATGCCTCTTGGAACACTTTCCAAGTTTTTGATGAATTAGACCATCATTAAAATGCTAACAGCATTAAAATCATCAAAACACTTCAGTGATCCTCTTCCATCGAAATTTTTCTGGAAGATTAACACATCTCTCCTCCCACTTTGGACCAAGAGAATTAATGCCTCGCTGCTTCAAGGCATTATGCCTGACTGCCTAAAGTCAGGGCAGGTAACCTCCATTATAAAAAAAAACACGGGGATCACATGGATCTAAATAACTTACGTCCAATCTCTAACATCCAGACTTTTGCAAAGCTCCTGTACAAATGTGTCCACGTCCAATTATGCAACCATATAGACCAATTTAAACTAGTAGACAAATTTCAATCTGGCTTCCATCAGGGACACAACACTGAATCTGCTCTAACACACATAGCTGACGACGCAATAAAAATGTTGGATCAGAACGAATCCTGCCTTTTAATCCTTCTAGACCTCTCATCTGCTTTTGATATGGTCAATTATAGCAGCCTCCTAGACTTACTGGAACAAAGGATTGGGCTATCAGGGCCATCTTAAATGGTTCGCCTCATTTTTCTACAACAGAATTCAAAGCATCAAGGTTAATCAGTGCTTCTCCAATCCCACACCAGTAACAATAGGTGCTATTACACACTCGCTACAAGCTATTCATGGAACCGCTAACTGAAATTCTAAATTTATCCAACATTGACTGCCACATGTATGCTTATAACACTCAGCTAAACCTGAAAATATCCTTCCTGAGGATGTCAGCTCACTCAACACAATTCTACATAAAACTCAAAAATGGCTGGCCTTAACCTCAATGCCTGTAAAACAGAATTCCTCTTAATTTCCCCTCCCAAACAGTCATACGACACTGAAGAGTGGATGAAGCAATTAACAGCTCTTAACTGCCACCCTCAGGTTATAAACTCCACAATATCACTGGGAATAATGCTTGACAAGAACCAGAATATGCAGGATCCCATCAGTACAGTTATCAAAGGTGCTAATTTACAAATGAACATCGTTAGAAATATAAAGCCCTTACTCTCCCCTGACGACTTCAAGAAAGCAGTTCAATCTCCTATGATTTCCAGGCTGGATTATGGAAGTGCAACCCTCTGTGGCTTACCTAGATCTAAGTTAACCCCACTGAAAGCTTCTCTTAACTCGGCATACGATTCATCACAGGATCAAAAAGAAACTAACACATCTCTCCCATCCTGGAATCTCTAAAATGGCTCCCATATGAGTGTAAATTGCGTGCATGACCCATAAAGTACTACACTTTAACAACCCGAGATATCTGACACAAAAACTTGAGCTTTCGGTGCCTGCAGATCCTCTAGAAGCACCAGCACTTTATTGTTGAAACCACAGAAATTTCACAGTAAGAAAACATACAACTGAGCCTTCTCGCTGATTACTCTGTATTTGGGACTCCTTCCCTCCTGCAATCATAATGAACCCTTAAACTGCATCATTCAAAAAGGAAGTTAAAGTGTTATTGTTGAACACATCTCTACTCTTGAATTCATAGGACCCTACTCCCAGAACACAGTTTTGCTGCAATATGATCATCCAAGTTTTTACTTGATGGTTACCATTTTGAATGTATATCTGTCATCTTGGACTTTGCGATTGCAAATTCCTGAACCCTATGAGCTGCTACATGCTACATCGTTTCCGATTTTCTGTTGTTTGCTTTATTGTATCGTTCCACATGACCATTTGTAAAGCGATCTGATACCCTCATTTGTCACAATCACGCTATATAAAACTTCTATGTTTTTTTTTTTTTTAAAAGCTCACTACTCTCTAATCTTAAGGTCGAACCCATGCTCAGGCCTGTCCTGAAAGGCCATGGCTGGTGGCAGTCCCCAAAAGTCTTTGAGGTGCAATAGCTGCACCAATAGTGATGCCTTTAGATCTCTCTGTGCAAATTAAGTCCAGTTGCATGGGGCTAATAAGGTCCCTTCATGTTTATTTGTTTAAATGCTTGAAATTTTCATAATTATTTTATGCATAATTTTTGCAATATTGATCTGGATTATCAAAAGATTAGCATACGGTAAATGCTGTGTGTAAGAAAGTGAGTTATAAATATGGGAAGTGGGACTTAAACTTAAAAAACGTATCCTGGTTAGCTTTCAACAGAAGTCTTAGTAAAATGCTGCTCAGCCCCTGGTAGCTATGGCACAAGCAGCAGACAATTCCCCAGAGAAATGTATGCTACGTTCAAGCAGTAGAAATAATTGTAAAGTCAAGAAAAGTATGCAATACCCTTCCCAAAGCAGTATGGAAAAAGAGAGAAGTGTAATAAGCAAAAAACACCTAAATGACTAAAGCTGGATGAGGGGAATCAGAGATTTGGAATTTTTGAGGCAAAAATAACCTTGAAAAAGCAAGATGCATTGAAAACTTTCATTTCGCAGTTGACCAAGGCCCTCGTCAAAGTTATTACCATTGGACATTGTTAGAAATGGGGGTCTCTAGTTGGCATTGGTATGCACCCTGTCCAAGTAGGGACCCTTCCCTCTAGTCCGGATAAGGGAGTTACACACTTATATAACCCCTGCTAACCCCCTTGGTAGCTTGGTACGAGCAGACAGGCTTATCTCAGAGGCAATGTGTAAAGTATTTGCACAAAACACGCACAGTAACACAGTGAAACTGCAAATGGATACCACACCAGTTTAGAAAAATAAAGTATCTTTATCAGCACTAAACAAGACCAAAACGACCAACTCAAAATATGACTTTTAAAAGGTTTCAAGAAATTCTGTCCAATGAAATCTATGGATGCATAATTTTTACACAAAGGACCTTAACTGCATCAAAATCCACAAGGCAAAACAGCGACAGCGAGGGATAGTGCTGGAAAACACACCTAGGCATCAGTTCCAGAGTCCCTGGGGAGGCGAGGCGACAGTTCTGCGGCACGCAGGAGAAGTGGAGCGTCAAATCTGGCCTGTAGGGGGAAGTGAGGCATCGATTTCCAATGTGATTCTGGTCAGCAGGGGTTGCATCAGAAACATTTGGCGCACCAGGTGCGATGCGTGAGAAAATTCAGCAGCTCTGGGTCGATGCGGAGACATCCAGGTGCTGTGTCAGTTTTTGTAGCCACACCATGTTGATGCATTGATTCTTTTAGCCACACTGCAGGGCCTACTTCGGTGCGGGGGACTCGAACTTTGGAGACAGGTGCATTGAATTCGGCGTGCAGAAATTCTTTGGCTGGCTGGCCTGCGCTGCGTCGATTTCTTTGGCCGCACTGGGCTGTGCGTCGGGATTTTCTCCTGCACGATGGTGCTGCATCGGAAATTTGAGCTGCAAGAAGAGGGAAGCATTGATTTTGCAGTTTTCTTCAGATCTGTGTAGATCTTTGCAGCAGGAACACTCTCCAAGGGCCCAGAACTGGATTTGGCAACACAAGGCAGGTCAGAACTCCCAGCAGTGGAGTTCAAGGATGCTGCTGGTGAAGTCTTTGTGTCTCTGAGACTTCAGAACAGAAGACACGCACACACAAGTTTTTGGAGAAACTTCTCAAGCAGGAAAACAGCAAAGCCCAGTCCTTTTCCTCTCCTTGGCAGAAGCAGCAACTGCAGGCCAACCCAGCAAAGCAACACACAGCAAAGGGGCAATACTTATCCTTACAGCTCTTCTCCTTGGCAGAGGTTCCTCTTGATTCTAGGAGTAGTCTAAAATTCTGGGGTTGTAGGTCTAATACATATACCCATTTTCCTTTTGAAGTCTTCGTTCAGAAAGTCTCTCTTGCTCAGTAAAATCAGCTGTGTCCTCCCTGGTCCAGCCACACTACAGGGGGTGGAGACAGCATTGTGCAGGGCAGCCACAGCCTGTTCAGTTGTCAGTGACAACTCCTCCCACCACTCTAGTCCAGGATGACTCATCGGCATATGCAGGGCACACCTGAGCTCCTTTTGTGTGAGTGTCTGGAGTAAATACACAAACATCCCCTGTCAGTCTAAAACCAGACGGTGAATTCACAAGCTGGCAGAGGCACACAAGATGGTTAAACAAGAAAATGCACACTTTCTAAAAGTGGCATTTTCAAAAACACAATTTAAAAACCACCTTCACTAAAAGTTGTGTTAATAAATTCTGAGTTCAGAGTGCCTATACTCCAAATCCCTAGCTTAACCCAATTAAAAGTTACATTTGTTAAATGTTACAAGGCACCTCCAATGACAGCCTATGGGAGAGTTAGACCTTGCAATAGTGAAAAACGAAATTGGCAGTATTTCACTATCAGGACATGTAAAACACAACAGTACATGTCCTACCTTTAACATACACTGCATTCTGCCCATGGGGGTACCTTGGGCTTACCTTAGGGGTGACTTATATGTAAGAATGGGAATGTTAGGGCCTGGCAAGTGGGTGCACTTGCCAGGTTGACATGGCATTAAAAAACTGCATGCGCAGACACTGCAGTGGTAGGTCTGAGATACATTTGAAAGGCTACTGGTGTGGGTGGCACAATCAGTGCTGCTGGCCCACCAGTAGCATTTGATTTACAGGACCTGAGCACCCGCAGTGCACTTTATTAAGGACTTACCAGTATATCAAATTTGCAAATCATGGCTAACCAATCATAATCACAATTTACACAGAGAGCATATGCACTTTAGCACTGCTCAGCAGTGGTAAAATGCCCAGAGGCCTAGAGCCAACAAAAACAGGTCAGAAAAATAGGAGGCAAACGGTAAGAAATTTGGGGATAAACCTGCAAAAGGGGCCAGGTCTAACAGACATTGGCCCTGATTTAGAATAGGGGACATTGTTTGTGATTTTCTGTGGGGGGTACCGACCCCCAGACCTCGCAATGCACCAGGAGCCGCGGGCCTCTGACATCGTCACGCTCAAAAGCGCTTTTGACATCCTGTAGCGCAGGGCATTGTTGTGGTATTCGGTGGGGAGCGCCGTCTCCCAGAGCCTCCAAGGACCCCTCTGGACTTCAGCATCGACCTCGCAGCACGCCAGGATTCGCGGTTGCTGCCTGTGTTTTCCTGAGTGGGCAGAGCCTCTGACATTGTTGCACTCCAAGTGCTTTTGACATCCTGCAGTGTGGGACATTGTTATGGTATTCTGTGGGGGGGACTAACCCCCAGAGACTCCAAGTACCCCGGTGGACTTCAGCATCCACCTCACAACATGCCAGAAGGTGCAGTTACTGCTTGTGTTTTCCTGAGAAGGTGGGGCCTCTGACATCATTGCATACCAAATTGCTTATGACATCCCACAGTTGGGGCCGCGTTGGCGTGAGGGCCATGCCTGGGCCAAGCGCAGGCCTGTCCTGCACCAGTCAGTGCCAGAAAGAGCCTGGGCGGGACTGTCCCTCTTTCATTGTTTATTCTTCAGCATATTGTTGGGGTACGGAGAGTGGCTGTTATCTCAGAGGAGTATTTTGACTTTTTGACTCCTTATATGTACACTTTGCCCTTGTTTCTTTGATCCTGGCTCCCCTGGTCTCTTGATGATGTAATTCCTGCTTGTTGGAGTTTCAACGTTAGTCTCATTGTTCCACTGCCGTCCATTAAATGTAGATTTGTCTTATAGAGGCTTTTGCTGTGATTTTATTAATCAGACATGGAGAAACAGAAAGCAATGGACTCCCCTTAAGGGAAGAGGGTTAAAAATTGCAAACCAGCCTCTCCAATAGCAACAAGCGAGGCGGTGAGCAATTCTAAACTAAAGGACATTGATACTTTTATTGAGGAAGTCTAAACCCTTCTGGGAGAGGGTAAAGGGACAGATATGAATTCTTCTACAGGTTTAAAGAAAGTTCTTTCCATTTTTTAAAAGAAACGGAAAAGTAAAACAAAAGTAACTCTAACATCACAGATTCATCTGAACCCTATCTTGATTTCGAACAGTCTTAACTTCAAGGACCTTCTTAATGACCCTTCTTTTCCTAAGTCCTAACTTTCCAATGTTGAGAAAATACTCATTCCACATTCCCCTGTAATAGTATATACCAATAGATTTACACCGCTGGCCTCCCTTGCTCCCAAATTAGAACTATCTGTGATTCTGCCAGAAACCGGGAGCCCTCCTGTACTGCTTACTGCCCAGATCCCCCCATAGGCCTAGTGACTACTAACACAAATATCTACACTAGCAGTAATGATGGTCAAGTCCTTAATTTAGTACATAGTTTGCAGTCTGAAGTCTGTGATTTCAAATCCCAAGTAGCATTGTTAATTGTTCGACTGGAAGAGCTAAAGTTATCAGTGGGGCAACGCGGTCTAAAACTTCCTAAATTGCCCCATGGTCTGCCTATACATCATTTATTAATGGGAGGAATAGAGCAAGAAATCAAACAACTATACATTATTCTTTACCTGTTGTTAAATATCTTTCATCAAATGTTTCACCTTTGGCCGCTAATTCTGCACCTTGTCCCAGCCGCGGTCCGTGCAAGTAACAGGGGTGGGGCCGCGGGGCGGGGATTTTGAGGGACGATGCAAACGGAAAATTAAATAAATAATTAATTTACCCTCTGCATCGTTCCTTGAAATCCCCCCCCCCACGCGGCCCCACCGCCCTACCGCTGTTACCTGCATGGACCGCGGCTGCCTTGTCAGGATCATTTGGCCCAAATTCCGCTGTCAGTGAGCACACAAAAGTTTTTAAAATCCAAATATGAAAGCCAGTATGGCCGGTTTAAGCCTTGTGCTCTTGCTCCTTGGAGAGATAATCAAAGGGTTCTCCCCAGAGATGCTAGTGTGGCCTGGATAAGGAATATACCAACAGCTATGATCTATATGACTAAGGTTCCTTCTCTGAGGACACTGAATCACTTATAAGTCTATTTATCGAATATGATGTATACATCAGTGTTACTCGATGGTTCGCTCGGATATTTGTGATGCAAATGGTTTCCGCGATTTTTCCGATCCCTTTGGCTCTTTCAACTGTATTAAGCTTGAGCTGAAGTTGAGGGCTCTGGTTGGGGGCTTAGTAAACATGGATTTGTGACGTTGTCTAACAGTGGAACCAAGGACCAGATTTAAAATTAATCCGCCAGATTGCCTGCCTTCCTGCTCGAGGGTCTCTGAGTCCCAGGATTCCTCTGGCCCAAGACAGTGGGACTGCTGTTTCCTCTCACGCTTTAAGCGCTAACGAACTCTCACTGCATGGGACACCCGATTGCCTGCCTTCCTGCTCGAGGGACTCTGAGTCCCAGGATTCCTCTGGCCCTGGAGGGAGGGGCTGCTCTTTCCTCTCTGGCTTTAAGCGCCAACGAACTCCCGCTGCGAGGGCCGCGCGCAGTCCACGCCTGTGCGAAGCCCGGGTGAGGGCGGGTCTGTCCTTGCCTGTCATTGCCAGGAAGAGGCAGGGCAGGGCCACCTCCCTTGTGTTTTGCCAACTGGATCTTTCTGAGTGTTGTTGATCTTACCTTAAGGTACTGTGCTTATGCAATCATTTCTCTAACCATTTGGACTGTGCTGTGTAATATTTTATCACCACATGTCATTGTTATGCTATCCTGATGTGGGGCACTTAAAGACTCTAATTTAAACCACAGTTGACTTGTCCAGAAGACCACTCAGCCCTCTGGGACTTCCATTTTTACTAACTGTTGACTGAGGTATTTTGTGGTGCCTCCTGGACTAAGGGTAAGGGTGACAACTTTTGGAGGGGACGCTCCTGAGGCAGAGATACTACCTGTTCAACGAGTGTGGCAGAGCCAAAGATTCTCGCAGGCTTTGTCCCATCCTCAACTGCAAAAGCATGAGGAAAAGAAAATCCTCAGATTTGGAGGGGGATATGCGAAATCTAATGAAGCTAAACAGCCCGCAAGAATGCTGGAAGTAACTGTGTACTAGATCGCATTGACGATTTATTGGTTGAGTGCGAGGAAATTTTGATCCCCCTGGGTCTGCACCAACTCGAACTCCAGATGGTTCCTTATCTGCTTCTAAACTAAAGGCTTAAAAACGCATTCCTTCTATGTTTAGGAAGCCCACCACATGTAGCAGCAAGCTGACGCAATCTGTCCCATTTGTTATGGATGCAATTACTGAGACCGAGCACCCAGTTCCACTTGAGATCCATACAGGCCTTGATCCTCAGGAAACTGATCTCACCCTTAGTAACAGGTTTGCACCCCTCCAAGATTTAAGTGGCAACCAAGAGGGAAGGGAGGAGTTGGAGGAGTCAGAGGGTAGCAGGAGAGGGGAGAGAGATGTGATAGGTGGGGGGGGCGTAATATCTGAAGTTCAAACAATCTCTCCACCCGAAGGGCCAGCTAAGCTTGATCTATCTGCCTTTAGAATTATAACTGACCTGAGGACAGAAGTTAGCATGCTGAAATCAATATATTAAAGAACTTACAGGCCAGGTCAATCTATAATTAGCTAGAATTGCAAGAAATACCCAGTTTTCCACTCAGACCTGCTGCCACTGCGTTATTCCAACTGCCCCAGCGCAGATTGTTTCAACCCAAACTTTTGTAAGAGCTGTCATTTCCAGCACTAAGTCCAACACCACTGACGCAATTGCACATATCAATCCTCTTGGGGCCCTAAGATCTCAGCAACAAACAGTGAGGGGTCCATCTGTGCAACAGGGCCTCCCTCCTATCCCTGAATACCTCCCTGAACCCCATAGAGATGCTAACCTTTTTAGTAATCTTCAAGGTCAGCGTGAGCACTTTACATCACCCCCTTAATGTATTTTCATGATCAATGACCCTAAAGTCCCTCCCATTTAAGTAATGAAGAGGAAGACTCACTTTTAAACAAAGTCATACACTGGATTCGCCACGTAAGGGGCTTTCACTCAGTTATAAGGGACGACATTTTGCGAGCAAGTAGGCTCTCTCACTTTAATAACCTTACAGACTGTATCGAATTGTGTTTGGTTGATGAGAAGGAGGCCCATAGCTTGATAGCCCTGGCAGCAAGATCTAGCTCTCCTACACCTACAAGCATACAATTAAAATACAGATTACCACAAAATACTCCATTAGCAAATGTGCACTCTTCAGTTACTCAGCTAGGTCTAGATTCCAACCTTGCAGCTAATGACTGACTCCGACCCCAAAGCAAGCATCCATGCCTCAAGCTTCCATTGTTAAACCTCCAAAATACCAAGGGGCATATTAGCAAGAACAGCGTTAAAATTATCGCCGCTTTAGCGGCAGGAAACTGCTGCTAAAGCGGCGATAATGGGCTTGATAATATGCCCTTGAGAATACCAATAGAAGCCCATGTTCTGCTGTGATCCTGGGCTTCTATTGGAATTCTCAAGGGCATATTATCAAGCCCATTATCGCCGCTTTAGCGGCAGTTTCCTGCCGCTAAAGCAGCGATAATTTTAACGCCGTTCTAGCTAATATGCCCCCCAGTTTCTATATACAGACAGAAGTTTACTTACAAGCAACTACTCTGTAACTCCTTTGCCCAATGGCACTCGGAACTTCAATGAGCTCTCTTGTACCTTTAGACGGCAGAGGAACTTCCCCTACTAACCAAGCACATCCTCATGTACAGCCAAGGAACTCATTAGATATCCTACACCCTATTCCGACTAATAGTCAGCTAGAGCTTAGTACGCTCCAATTAGTATCATCGAACGTGGCTGGGGTACGATCGAAAGTGGTCCTCCCACACTGGTTACAATTCATTGAAATATTTGTCATTTGTATACTGCAAGAGACTTGGAGTATCTTGGAGACTTGGAGTTACATTGCCATGTTCCTGGCAATGTAACTTTCTTGCGCTCAGCAATCACCAACAAGCCAGGACGCCCAGCGGAGGGGCTAAAAATTTGGGTGAGAATTGCCCTACACTGATTAACCCGTGAGCTCCCGTCCAATAGCCTAAACATTCCAGCTGTCTAACTCAAAGGCCTGAATGGTGCCATGCTTGACATCTTTAATGTCTATGCTAGAGGAACTAGGGCGGAAAGGTGGTCAGCTATGCTAGACGAGCTAGAGGTACTTTTGGACGAGAGGGCTACACTGCCTCCCCTGATTATAGCAGGCGACTTCATTGTCACTATCAAACCGCTGGTGAGGGAGGACGTTTGTGGGCCCAGTGAGAAGGATGTGATGTGGCATGTCCCCCACCTTAATTTATCCCCTATTAAAAAATGGAACCAAGCGGCACTCCAACTAAATGCCCTCACCAGAGTTTGGACTAAAGGCAGCAAATGTCCGCACTAAATCTGATAAAATGTGTGACAATACTTTTAATAGGACCAACAACATAAGCCGCATTGTAGGAAGCTGGGTTGCTGTCGCAGTAACCCCCCACTTTTTGCCAGACTAATGATGCACTTTGACTTGATGTGCCCTGGGTCTCTGCCAATCAGGTTCCAAGGACCTGTGTCTTCCCAAAACTGTACCTTGAACCCCAAACTGGCACCTCTCTGGGCACATGCCTGTCCCTTGTAAAAGGTACCAAGGGTGCCAATGGCACTGTGGCTAGGGAAGGTCTCTAAGGGCTACAGCACTTATTGTGCCACCCTTAGAGGCCCTGTACCTTTACACACACACATACTGCCATTGCAGGCTGTGTGTTTTGGTGCAGAACAAAGTGAAGAGTCGACATGGCACACATCCCTGAGTGCCATGCCTCCAGCCCACTGCCGTGGCATAGGTCAGCCACCCCTCTAGCTGGGTGCTCTATACCAGTGGTGAGGGGTCTGGTGCATGAGCCCTGTAACACTTACAGTGTCTAGACCAATTCTTAGACATTGTAAGTGCAGTAATGCCATTAAGAGTATATGGTGCTGGGAGTTTGTCATTCCGAACTCCACAGCACCATAATGGCTTTACTGAAAACTGGGAAGTTTGGTATCAAACTTCTCAGCACATTAAACCCTCACTGATGCCAGTGTGGGATATAATGAAAACTGCACTTAGAGGGCATCTGAGAGATGCCCCCTGAAAAACGACCAGCCTCGGGTGGGTTCCCTGACTGGTACACCCCAGCTTGCCACCAAGAGACATGTTTCTGGACCCCTGTGGTGGGAGCCTTTGCTCCCTGAGTCCAGAAACCAAGCCTTTCCTGGGCGGAGGTGGTCACACCTCCCCACAGGCCAGGAAGAGCCATCTGTGGCAGGGGAGCTTCAAAGGCCTTGCCGCCTTTGTAACACGACCCCCAGCCTATCCTGCTATCAGGAGCAGGCCCCTTCCTGTCTCCCCTCCTTTTCGGCGGAAGACAGGCGAGAAAAATTAGCACAGCCCAGAAGATGTGCCCACCTCTGCCAACCCCCCATCTCAGGTGGGGGAGGCGAGATGAAGCGCACTCTTCAGTGCCCGCCATCTTGCAGATGGCAGGCACTCTCTAAATTAGGAATAGGGATTGTGCCCACTCCCCCACCTGGGGTGAGCACACCAAGGGTGTAGTCACCCTAAGGTCAGTAGCCCATTGGCTACTGACATCGAGACCCCTAAAATTCCCCCTAAATACTGGATTTAGGGGGCAGCCCTGAACCAAGAAGACAGATTCCTGTAACCTAAGAAGAAGGTTGAAAGAAGTCGCCCAGCATAGGAGACTGTAGAGAATAACTTGGCCCCAGGCCTACAACAAGTCTGCAGTTTCCAGAGATCCTGCGCCAAAAGTCACCTTGTCCTGCAGTCAGCAACCTCCAGAACCCCTGGGAGGACTGACTGCCTTCAACAAAGACTGGATCTCCTGTGAACAGCAGCTTTGTTCAAAAGAAACAGCCAAGAAAGACTCCAAGCCTGCTGAGGACAAAGAAACCCGATGCCTGGAACCAACACTGCACACGACGCCTACGGCCCGAAACCAGGTGGCCCACTAGTCCCAGCAGGTCCCCCAGCGCTCCAGAGTCTGAGTCCACCATGGGACGACCCCTCCAGGACTCCCTGACGTCGCCTGCAGCCTCTTCACGGAGACCCCCCCAACTGCGAGTGGCCCAGTAAGGTGAAATCCGACCTCAAAAGACACCCCTGCATCCAGCCGCCCGGCGCCCTGGAGAAGAGAACTATAGATGCACATACTTCCCCGAGTCCTCCAACTTACCTGCTCGGCTATTAGTTCTTCCTGGAAGTCTTCCTGGACCGAGCCTGCAGCCAAAATCCAAAACCGGCAACTTCCATTGAAAAAAACAGGGCACCCAACGCTAAAACAGCACCTTGCACCCAGCCGCCCCTGCGCTGCTGTGGGTGTACTTTGGGTGCTAACTCGGATCCCCGTTTGCCCTGAGCCTAACACCAGGAGCTTTGGTCCCACAACCTGGTTGCCTGCTCATGAGCAGCCACCTACCGGAGGCCCCCTATGGATAACATTGGGCCTCAGCACTCTGCACCTGGCTGCTCTAGTGCCACTGAGGGTGCTTTGAGAGGGCATCCTCGACCCTGGGGGAACCCTGGTTCTAACCCAAGAATACCAACTTGCACAAATTGTACTTACCTGCAAACCGATAACTTCATTTCCTCCCATAGGATTGCATTGACTGTTTTCCTTGAAAATTCTTCTAAGAGTGAAGTTGGTTTGTATGAAACACTGAAAAACTGCAAATTTACAAAAACTGATACTTATCTTTTCTCTAAGAAATGTCTCAGTGTGATATCTGGGCATATTACACGGATTAAAAAAAGTAACTTAAAAAGTAATCTAAAAAGTAACGTACAAAAGAACCTATAAAATAACTGAAAAGTCATTTTGAAATATTGACTTACCTGTAATTCAAACAACTGCATTTGAACCTCCATTCAACTGTAAAACATTGCATAAGATTTTGCAAAGTATTATTTCACTTACCTGCACCAGGCTTGGCTTGGTTCTAGAAATAAAATAACTAAATAATATTTTTGATACAAACAAATTGGTCTGAGTTCAGTCTTTGAATGTGTGACATCATTTCTTGCCTGAGTGTGTACAACAAATGCTTAACACTACCCTCTGATAAAGCCTTACTGCTCGCCCACACTACCACAAATAGAGAGTAAGGTGCTATCAACTTTGTGGTTCCACTGGACTCTGTGCACACCATACCTCATTTTGGTATAGTATATACAGAGCCAACTTCCTACATGCATAGATTATATTTTGGTGTACCTTAGACTATGGTCGAGACTGAATGATATGTCCATGGGTTCCACCACAGACAGTAACCACAATCCCCTGAGACACTTTAGTTGGGGTCACCCTGGGGGGGTCCTCTTAGCTCCCCAAAACAGTTTCATCTACTAAGCTACTAAGGAGCTACTTCCAACAAACGATAACCAATGTCTTAATTGACCCCGGGTGGTTTTGGAGAAATGCAAACTCGAATCTATCAAGCAGAACCTGCTGACAAGCACAGCAGAGATCCAAGCTTAATTCACCAACCGGGAGGGTTGGGCATGATTCCTGATTGCCACACCGGTTTCTTTGAACAGTTAGCTACATACTTTACTGGCCTGAGGAGCCCCCATAAACCGGGCCTGAAGTTTAGATCTGAGTTGTCTTGGTTCAACAAGGAGGGCCAAAATGGAGTGGGACAAAGACAGATGGTTGCTGATTAGGGAGGCCTGCGATAGGAAGGACTCACAGAAGTTCTGGCTCGTAGTTACTTGAGGGTGCGCCCATAGGCCTTTACCTCCCACTAATAATATCGCTATTACTGCATGGTATGACCACTTCTCTAGTTTGTTTTCAGGCCCTGGTGTATCGGAAGCCGAAGATGCCCCCCATGGACTTGTCCTCATTTCATCAGTAGATTTATTTTCTAAAAGTGAAATCAAAACATGTATCAACTCAATTGTAAAAGCAAAAGCTCCTGGACCTGATGGCATTCTGGGTGACGTATTCACATACAATAGTGAGACTTGGTCAAACTACATTCTGGCCTTAGCCAATGCAATAGCCGAGGGGGCTCAAGTACCCATAAAAAAAAAATGTCATCCTCCGGCCCATTGTAATCTATTGCCTCCACTGAAGGGAAGCTAGTCGAGCCCATGGACACATCAATGGTAGACTGAAGGAAACGTCTATAACTGTCACTATTTCGGTGGGTGGGGGGTGCATTTTTCTAATTCAGATTCATTACATCTATCTGGTGTTGATATTACCCGGGACCCTTTCTCTTTTGGTTTGGCCACTTTTCCACTGAATTCCACCAATACCATTTCTACTACTTTTAATATGTTTTCTTGGAATGTTGCGGGGATTAGGGGTAAGCTGGATGACCCAAACTGGTGGAATTTTATCGACCAATTTGATTTGTGTTTTTTCAAGAAACTTGGGCCACTGATCCCCCTTATTGATCAGGGTACGCACCCTATCATGTATCCACTATTAGAACTGGAAAGGGTCGCCCATCAGGTGGCCTCCTTATATGGGCTAAATCAAATATCTGTGCTAAGATACCTTTCCTTCCTCCAATTTCACATGACATTATGGGCATATCTCTTTTTAGTACTGATACCAATACCTACCATCTTTATAAAATCCATAATAAAATGTCTGAAGAGCGGGACTGAGATGATCCAGGATCTTGTTAAACATAGTGCCTCTTTTGACTCCCACAATACTTCTATTTTTGCGGGTGATTTTAATACTACATATGAGCCCTACAATATGGGCAACTATTCCCCCACTAGTGAAGAGTTTGAAGAGCTGGAGGTCCCCACCCTCAGTGTTGCTCCAGTCAAGTGTTGGACTGGAGCTGCATATCAGCTCCTTTCCTCTAATCTAACATGTGGTTTGAGAGCATTCAATGATCATACGCCCTCTGACCTCAATGCTGCACATACCTTTATTCGCTCTGGACACTCGAGTAGAATCAATTATATTGTCATTCCTGTCCAGCTTTGGGGGAACTTGGCTGATTTCAAGATAATTAATAGGGACAACAGCAATCACAATGCCCTTTATTGTACATGTAATGGCTTGTTTTATCATCTGCCAGATTTCCCTATATCTCTTGCTTCGAATATAATACCTTTGAATGATAGGCGCATAGTTAATGGCCGGTGCACAAGGGACTCTATGAAGGGGGCTCTTAGGGAGGCATTGTTGGACTTAGACAAGTTAAGTTCCTGTGATCATAGGGATCGTCTTTGGCCCACTAGCATAACTATAATAAATGATGGTTTATTTCAAACTTTAGGCAAGTGTTTTATGCAAGTCTATAAGTCTAATAGTGCATGCCCTAAAACTAAACCCTCTTGGTACAACAAGATGTGTGCTGATAAAAAGAACGAACTTCTGCAGGCCCTTGCCCAGGGTGATATACCCTTAATCAGGCTAAAAAGAAGAGAGTACAATCTGACTCAATCTAAAGCACTTAGGGATTGGAAATCTAAGCTATGGGAGGATATCTGTGAGGCAGCTATGGCGAAATATTTCAAAACGTTTTGAAGTTGGTAGCACGTGGCAATGAGGGTCCATCAAGGCTATTGCCAGACAATTGCTTCAGAGGTTTGGCAGGCGCATTTAAGAGATTTGCATGGGTCACAGAAAGATTCTTTGGCTGATGTTGGTAGGCAGCAATAAGAATCAATTCACTCCCCCACAGGCCCTTTAGTGCTGGAGCTGAGGGATACACTGGAGGCAATTAAATTCATTGCTCCTGGGAAAGCAGCTGGGCCTGATGGGGTTCCGGGTGACCTATTCCAGGCTGATGTTGAGTTATGGGCTCTTTATTTTAATAAATTGTTAAACTACATTTTAGAGGGGCAAACTTCCCTTCCAGTTGAAAAGCGGCCCGAATTGTGTTTATTTATAAAAAAGGGATAAAGGACTCCCCACGTAATCGTAAGTCCATCAGCCTAATAGATGTAGTCCAAAAAGGTTTTGCCAGACAATTATTGGGGAAACTAGATTCTTGGATAGAGGACCATCAGGCTCTCTCCCCATTGCAGGCTGGATTCAGAAAACGAATTAGCATGACTGACCAG
Source organism: Calotriton arnoldi (assembly GCA_963921515.1). Classification (NCBI taxonomy): domain Eukaryota; kingdom Metazoa; phylum Chordata; class Amphibia; order Caudata; family Salamandridae; genus Calotriton; species Calotriton arnoldi. Next base: position 2,388,551 of record CAWUFW010001603.1, on the reverse strand, counting down.
ATTTTTAGTTTTTTTAATCTACTGGAAAATCATTCTTTTACAGAAGGCTCATCTCTACTTGGTTTTCTTTGACTTAAAGTTGGCATTTGACCTAGTTCCTATAGCAAATTTGTGGGCTGCTCTGTGGAGTGAGGAACACTGGGGCTCTATCCAACATTCTGGATATACTGGTTCATCTTCACCAAGACACTTATCCCCAGGTGAGAAGGGGCAGGAAGGGGCATTTGCTGATTGGATTGATAATGAAGAACAGCATTCGGCAAAGCTGCAACCTTGCCGCAACCCTCTTCTCCTTATATATTAACAATGTGATATCTTATGTGGAGGGTGGACTAAACAATGCTCCTTATTTGGGCAGTTGCAAAATATCCCTTCTGTTATTTGCTGATGACACTCTCCTGATTTTGAAGAACCTTAATGGATAACAACACTTGGTGGATATATTTGAAGATTTTGGACTGAATGACGACTTGTAATACGCCACACTAAGACTAGGTTTATGGCCCTTAGACCTCATAAAACATTTAGGGGCTCGACAATGTTGGGAGGTTGTCCCCTAAACAGGGTTAGTGAGTTTGACTATTGGGGGGTCTGGTTAAATAGAACCATGTCATGGGCCCCCTTGGTTGATAAGAGTAGCCTGAACGTACTCCAGGAGTCTGCAGCTATAATAAGACATTACAGAGCATCTTGAACTAGGTCTATCTCACCTGCACTTAAGGTATTTTGAGCAAAAGCTAAGAGTAGTGCTCTCTATGCTGCTGAATTGTGCAGCAATTCAAATTTGGCTAGACTGGGACTTGAGGAGAATACATTTCTGAGAGCAATAACCAATTTCTCTAATAATACTCAGCTAATACTGTTAAGACGAGATATGGGCCTCAATTCAATATTATTTAAAGCTCAATTGAGGCCCTTACTCTATTGGAGAAGACTGAAGTACTCTGAAGAGCTAAAGAATTACCGTGGAGCTTTGGAGGAGGTAGTTTCTGTGGATAGATGAGCTAAAATAAAGTGGCTACTTTATGTCCAAAAGTTGTTAAGACAAATAGGTTTAGGGGAACACTGGTCCTCCACAGCTTCCATGATTCATTTAGCCAAGTCTACACTTAAGGAAGCATGTTGGGATTATGTTTACCATACTAAATTCCAGAATGTGTCTGAGGGGTCTCTTACTTCCCTCTTTTTAGATTTTTAACCTAAGAGCCAATATGAACCTTTTGGGGATTTTATTAATCCATTATAAGCTGCGGTGCTTTTTCTAAAAATTCTGTTACAGTACTTTACCATTAATGCCACTACTAACAAAATGGAATTGTTCAAATCCAGCAAGTACTGTATGCCCAGTTTGCCAACAGTCAGAGGAATCACTAGTGTACTTTTTCTTCTTTTGTACAGGCTACCTTCGACCCAGGAAAACATGGATTATCCCTTAGTGCAAGCAATTAGGTTGCCACCAACTCAAGATTGCCCTACGTCTCCTTCTCACTGATTCATCTCAGACTGTTTGTGCGGTATCTAAGTATCTCCATTGGAATTAGTCTATTAGAAGCAAGGTGTTAGAATGAATAGTAGGGTTTGCTCTCCCAAATTGTTCACTCTTTATCTTACCCTCCTAACCCTTATGTGTCTGAAATATGTTTTATTTTGTATTTTAATTGATGTTTCTGATACTAGGGGTTTGATAAATGATATCTTTTAGGTTTTTGTAACCAGCTTTTTCTCTTTATGTCAATTTTAGACTTCTGGTGCACTTTTATGATACAACAGGGCACAATGATTTAATGTCTCTTGTGTTTTAATTAAATTATTGTTTTTGTTCATGTACTTTTATGCGTGAATATCCCGAATAAAGTATTTTGATGATGATGATTAAGAGTATGACATGCAGTTTACTCTGCCACTCTATCCAGACCCAATGTTCTAATGCACTTTTTTGTCTTCAGGACTTCCAAGAAGACAATCCTTTCTGCCAAATCCAAAAAGTCTGCTGGTCTATTGGGTGAGAGGAGTGGAAGCCCCACTCAAGCAACAACCACAATCCTTGTCAGGATGAATCACAAGAACGTCACTAAATTAAGATGTGCCTGGTACTCTGGTTGCTTGAATAAGGCATTCAGGCTTAACTTAGAGGCAATGGGGAAATAATGTATGCAGCACACAGACAGTAATAATGTAAAAACATAACAGAAGAAAATTCCAAAACCAAATTCGGAAGATAGGGTAAAATTTAATAAATAAAATTATACCAGAATGATAAAAATCCAATCAGCAGAGCATTAGATAGTTAATTTAAATGTTTTAGTGAAAATAGACGCAAGAAGCAGAAAAAAACACTTGTGGTTATCTGGTCATGCTAGGCTGGCGGAAAGTCACAAGTTCAGGCAGACCGCGATGGAGAGCGGGTGGGGAAAGGGACAAGGTTAATCCTGCTGAAGAGTTACTTTCTCAAGTCTGGCATGAAGTGTTTGGATTGCGTTGGAAGAAGCCGCAAGGAGGACGCTTTTGGTGTGAAGAGCCATATATGGGCCATGGACAGTTGTAGCTGAAGCGCGAAGAGCCGGTCCTCGCTGATGCTGCGCACTGGCAGTCGTCTGTACTTCTGTTGCTGTGGTGCAAAGTGTAGGTCTTGCATTGTGGGTGACGTGAACCATTGCTGTCACTTCAAAGATCAGGTCCCACTGGAGCTTATCCTTGGCAGTCATGTTGGGTGTGCAGAGTTTCGTCACAAACAGTCCAGTTCATGGTTGGAAGGAGCCCATGCTAGCAGGACACATGCAGGTCCAAGTTCACCTGGTCAGCTGGGCAATTGCAGGGGGACCTCTAGAAGCTTGTTGTGTTACAGTTACTCACACACAGAGATTATTTTAGGTATCTTGCGTTCCTGATCCACAGCGAAAACCAAAGCGAGCCATTGGGGTATGGCCAAAGAAGCTGACTCCCCCTGAATATTACTTAAAATTATCGAGGACACTGTGGCTTAGTTGCCAATGAGATATATCCCCAAATCTAGGGGAGGGGCTGCTCCATGTTCAGTTTGAATCTGTTTAAGCGCTTCAGACAAAACAGCAATTGAAGGAAAAATCTGAGTAATGCTGTAGAAGGAAGCGATTACGGTACCCCACTGGTAGACCTGTCAGCCTTATGGTGGTCTTTCCCCAATTGTTTTGCCTGCTTCCCTTCTCTTTTTGCAGATTCTTTTTGTTGGCCTTAGTACTCTGAGCACTTTACTACTGCTGAACAGTGCTAAAGTGCATGTGCTTCTCTCCTTAACATGGTTACATTCGGAATATCCACAATTGGGATTTTTTATTTATCTGTAAGTCCCAAGTAAAATACACTACCTTTGCCCAGGGCCTGTAAATTAAATGCTATTAGTGGGCATGCAGCTCTGATTGTGCCACTCACACATTAGCCCTTTAAACATGTCTCAGACCTGCCATTGCCGAGCATATCTGTTTTCCTGCTATTTTGACTTGACATTTAAAAACCATTGCCCAGCCTTAAACTCCCCTTTTATTACATATAAGTTACCCCTAATGTAGGCCCTAGGTAACCCAGCGAGCAGGGTGCTATGTAGGTAAAAGGTGGGACATATACTATTAAGTTTTACATGTCCTGGTAGTGAAAAACACCTAAATTAGTTTCTCACTACTGTGAGACCTACTCCTCTCATAGGTTAACATTGGAAATTCCTTAGTACACTTTTAAGCTGTAATTCCTGAGTAGTAAGGAGTAGCAATGTCATGTTTAATATCTTTGGAATGGTACTGACAAATCTCCTTTACTGGTAAAGTTGGATTCAACATTACCATTTTACAAATGCTACTTTTAGAAAGTGGGCATTTCCCTGTTCTTAAAGCTATGTGTGCCTGCAGCATGCCTCAAATACACATCTGGGATGGGTGACTTTGTGCATTCCCTCTAGACAGCCACACACACAAGAAGGTTAGGTGTGTCTGAGTGCCCATCTGCATCCCGATGGCTCATCCTGGGCAGGTTGGGAGGGAGGAGCTGACACACCTGGACAGGCAGTGTTCTGTCCTCACAGAAAGGGTTGATTACCCATCTGTAGTTAGTCTAGAGCCAGTACTGAAAAGAAAGGACCTCTGTGCACTCCAAAAACCCTTCTTTGAAGTCAGCCCCTCTTCAAAGGCACAACTAGGTTTAAGTACTGGGTCTCTGACCCCATCAAATCAGACACTACTAGACCTGTAAAGAACCTCTGTCAGAAGAACTGCTGTGCTGCTACAAGGACTGTCACTCTGCTGGACTGCTGATCTGGAAGAACTTCTTTTCTGCTGTGCTGTCCGGCTGCCCTCTGACCCTGCTGAGGAAGAGCTGGGCTCTGCCTTGAACCCAGAGTGATCACCAAGGGCTTGTTGCCTTGCCTCCTGTTTCCTGAGACTCAGGGATATCAAAGTCTCACCACCTGCTCCTGTGCCTGGTCCATTCTAAGTGGACCAAGGTGCTTGCTCCAGTCGAACAGACGCATCTCCTGTCTGTGTGTAGCAGGTCCTACTCATCAGCACATCGCCTTAAAGAATTGATGCATCAGAACCAACGCATCATTGCCGGTGCAGTGAGGGGAGAAACCCAGTACATCGTCTACAGAACCACTGCTTCTTGGCTTGGTGCATCATCTTCTGAAGAGACGCATCTCTGCCACTACGTGCAGAAAATCGATGCATCACCTCGACTGCGGGAACAACACTGATGCATTGTTCGTCTGTACCCCGCATCATGCTGTTGATATCAGGATCAAGGTACTGTGTTCAACTGTTTACCACAAAAGGGCCGCTCCCAGTATAGTGACCAGGGTTTTTACAGTGTTAAAAGAGTGAGTGGGGACATCTCACAAAAAGTTACGGACTGGTCTCACACACCACCTGGTGTCATGCTTCATCATTGGCCAGTCCTCGCCCTCCAAAAACTTGGTTTGGTGGAGGGCGGGCATACACCTGACGACAGGGATGCACTTCTAAACTAAGTGGGGGCCCGTGAAAGAGTGAGTGAGTTTAAAAAGCCATTATAGTTGCCTATTATGTTTTAATGTGGGTGGCAGCTATATGGTGTTTAAAAACAAATGGATGGTGTGATAGGGATATAATTGTCCCTACACCGTTATATATGTGATGGTCGATATCCTCGCTGGTGAGGAGAAGGAGAGGCTACACCTAGGTGCTATCACGGGAGTCTCACCCTTGGACCCTTAGGAACAGGGGTCTTCCCCTCACTTCCTCCTATGGGGCTTAGATTTCCCTGCCCCAGGGCTTAGAAGAGCCAGAGCACGGATATTGTGTGGAAAGTGACATTGATCACCCCACGAAGTGGTACTTACTCTTTACAACTGGGTAAGAACGGAGCCCTTACATATTAGGTACTGATGAATGCCATGGACCCGACCGGGCCACAAGGCAGAAACATGTCGACAATCACATATATAATGGTGTAGGGACAATTATATCCCTATCACACGGTCCATTTGGGCGAGGACTGGCCAATGATGAAGCGTGACACCAGGTGGTGTGTGAGACCAGTCCGTAACTTTTTGTGAGAAGTCCCCACTCACTCTTTTAACACTGTAAAAACCTTGGTCACTATACTGGGAGCGGCCCTTTTGTGGTAAACATTTGATGTTGGAGGCTGCCTGCTCCTAGTGCCCCGTGCCTCTAGTTCCCTCCCCAAGGCTCCCCTGGGGTTAATGTGTTTCATACTGTGTTCAACTGGCCTGCAGAGCTCCTGTATCTGACCCGTGCTCCATCGCAGTTGGCCTGAACTCTTGTCTTTGCCCTGGTCCAGCGCGACTAGATAACACCCAGTGGCGCTACAGACATTTTTATTCTTTAAAAATTCAAATCTCGACTTCTACTCATTGGATTTTTGTTGTTTTGGTCTTGTTTTATTTATTCAAATACTATCTATTCTTCTAACCTGGTGTGGAGTCTTTTTGTGGTGTTTTCACTGTAATACTGTGTGTTGTGTTGCACAAATACCTTACACATTGTCTCCTAAGTTATGCCTGCCTGCTCAGAGCCAACTTATCCAAGGGTGAGCACAGGATAATTTGTGGTGTGTGACTGACTTACCTTGACTAGGATTGTGGTTCTAACGTGGACAGGGTACATATCTCTGCCATCTAGAGACCCAAGTTCTAACATCCAAGTATTACACTCCTCAACTGAAGGAACCATACCATGTGGAGACGCATAGTAATAATTCTAAACTTATCTTGGGGTCCCGTATGCGGAAAAACCTCCTGAAGCAGATTTTGTTTGTGCTATCCAAAATGCAAACTCATCACATTTGGTCTGGATCTTACCCATAATTGCATTAATGGCAATTGGACTAATTGCAAGCACAGCTTACTACGCCAATCCAGCTTGAAGATCCCTTGCTAGGGCTGAATTTAAGGTACACATTATGAACTGCATCAGACTTCTATACAGCCTAACCAAATGATTTAAGAGAGCAAGCATCTCCTGGGGTGTTAATGCATTTGCATATAGAAAAGGCATATATCCTGCTAAGACTGTCCAGGTCCCCCCTTTGTTACCGAGAGGGCCCACTCTTACATTCTGATAGCAATGTGGGAGGGCGCCTTGGAACCAGTTATGATGTTCCAGGTAAGTTAATTGGAGTTCTAAATACTCATAAGGTCTATATGCAGCTGGAAGAGTAGCCTCAGTATGTATGTGAAATGTTTGTAAATTTGCATCAGCTGCAGAAAAATTAACCTACGAATAAAATATTTTCACATTTATAGGCTATGTGACCCTCAACCACGAAGGTAGCATCTCTACCGCCATTGGCAACCCCATTTCTCTTTAAATTATGTTACTGATTGTCTACAATTAATAGCAATAACCACTGCTTGGGCTGCCATATTAATGAATGGAATTCAAAGAAAGGAAGCAGTATTGGGGACTATCTTCTCAAAAGACCAGGCTTGATCAACCTACAGAAATAAATAGGTGTCCCCTTGAAACTGAGGAGGATAGCCTTATCACCACTGACAGCTACGTGTAAAGGCAATACAGGAGCCTTGGGCACACTCAGGAAACAATGCAGGAAACCCATTAAATTGGTACTAAACCTAAAACATTGGTGGCACTATGTTATACGGTTCATAAAATTTGGTAGGAGGGTGCCTTAGGTCAACAAAACTTCATAATAAAGAGACTGAGGGGGATATTCTCAAGAACGTGCGATAATCATCGCCAAAATAGGTTAACGCAAGTTTTAATATCGCCGCCTATCGCGGGAAAATAACTCCGTGTTAACGTGGCATTCTCAACACGGTGGTAACATGCAATAGTACCCCGATAACGCGGCAAATGTCCGCGATAACATTACCGGGACGGCGATAAAAATCTCAACCCAAACGTGAAAAAAGTTGCAATGTGCCAAACTGCGATAAAAAATCCAGCGATAAGCAGTGCCAGGCCTGCAAGTCCCACAAGTCAGGCTGCAAAAAGCACAATAAAAGCGGCAACACAAAACACAAACAAAACACAAACAACTGCGAAGCACCATGGAGGTTGCCGGAGCAAGCACAGAGGACAACCAGAACCCCAAAAGCCCCACGGAGGACCAGCCTGGGACCTCGGGGTCAGGGAAGGGCAAGGAGAAGAAGAAGAGGAAGACGTGGTTCAGTCCGCAGGAAAACAGGATCCTGATCACGGAGGTGATAGAACACCATCAACAACTGTTCGTCACCTCCACTGTGTCATTGGCAACAAAAATGGAATATGGCAGTCCATCGTGGACAAGGCGAATGCAGTCGGAGTGCTGAGGAGGACAATGGACGAGGTCAAGAGGCGCTGGAATGATGTGAAGCGCAAGACCAAGCAGAAACTCGCAGACAACCAGAAGGAAGCAATGCAGACTGGAGGTGGGAGTCCAGCGCCACAGGAGGAGCTGGATGAGATGGAGGAAATGGTGACCACAGTCATCAGTGGGGAGACGGTGGCAGGAGTTGGGGGACCGGACACTGCTCAACATGACCCGACACAACAGCAACAGGGTGAGCAACCACCAGGGACTGGGGGACGGGGGAGATGGGCACAATGGCACACATGCACAATTAAGTAGAGCACATCTGCGGACAAACCATGGCCAAGAGTCACAACTCCAACCAAGAGCCTAATTTACCCAAGTCTGCAACATCACAGCACTGCATAAGCACAGAAGTGAAAGCCACACCGCCTGAAAGGGATAAGGGCCAGCCAAATCAGTGCTGAAGGGGCAACTCACCTACACTGCAGTACACACACATAAGATCCAGAGCACCGCAACATTTACAACAATGTTGAACAAACAGCAACACCAGCATAACAGAACAGAGGACACAACTGCTGCCGCTTGTGTGTGGAAAATGGCCATTCGCATGTGGCATAGCAGGAAACTGTGAGATGATAATGTACTAGTACAACCCCACATCCCTGATGGTGTAGTAATGCATGTATGGCCGTGACCCAGATAGGCAGTGAGACACACATTGTCATACAAATGAACACTCATCACAGTTGAATACAAGTGAAGGTGCGTAGACTTTATTAGCATATGCGTGTCAGTACGGCCAAGATAAGTGCCACAACATGCAGACCAATGCAGCAGTATGTCAGAATGTGGAACGTTGCCAAGCGCCGCTGTCCACTCCAGGGGAGTGCCGCACCATTCACAGGTGTGTGTTTACCCGTGTTGTTGTCCGCTCATGTATTCGGAGTCCAGGCGAATGCAGCCATGTCCACTGACATCGTGGGAGATGTGACCAGAACCCCAAGTTCCAACAAGGTGTTGGGACATGTGCAATGTGTTCCAAACTGTTGTGTCTGCAGGTATGTAGTTACACGTCCATGAAAGCTAGTGCAGCTTCGTAGGCAATCATTTCCAACATGAGGTCGTTGTCAACTTTATCGAACAGGACGGCGAGGCTAACCATTAGCAGGTCCGGACAGAGGTGCTGCGTCCACCCCCTTTCACCAATTAGCACTACCGCCCAATAGGGGAGCGGCTCAATTTGGTCACTGCACACGAGGAGTTGTGCAATCTCCCAGGTCCAGCTGTCAGCATGTATCCCAAGCATCCAGGCATCCCATAGACGGGTGTCACGGTGACACTCATGGACGTGGGCCAACAGGGGGCGCACACACATGTCAAAATCCAGTTCGGCTACCGTCCTGTTGGATAGGCAGACATCCATGGACCACTCGAATATGCACGAGTGACAATGCAACACAGGTTGCACACAGGTGACGTTGGCAAGGTGGAAGCTTAGCCGGTAACTAATCCGCAGCACTACCAATGACAGTGCCCCCAGTAAATGCAGCATACGTGCACGGTACAGTTCCACGTGACAGGGGTTGTGCATGTGTCCGGGATGGTCTGCCATTGTGTTAGTGGCTCTGGTTGAAGCGGCACTGTTCTGACCTGCGCCAGTTCTGTGGATGATATGCCACAGCTCGGATCAATGAGTTGTTGAAGTTTGCAACGGTTGTACGCCTGGGATGGTGTGCGAGTAAGTGTGAAGGCCATTGTTGTATTCCGCTTTAGGTGTCCGTATATAGGTTTCCCTGAAACATGTCCTTATATAGGCACAATTCGCATTGCCCTTATATAGGCATAAGATCCCAGTCATTATTTAGGCATTAGCCATGCACTCCAAATACAGGCATGGTCACTGACATCCGTCCACCCTAACGTCACAACGAGTTCTTAGAAACCAAACCCTAAGCCCAGCACAGGATTATTGATTTCTCCAAGAACTCATCTATTATGCATGAACCACTATTCCTTAAGGGTTCATTCCTGACATCTTCCTCTGTCCGACTTCACGGCAATGCTAACATTCCAAGGCTCCTACCAGGTATAAATATACCTTCCCTTGCCCAAGCAAGTTAGAGGAGACCTCGACTTCAGAGGAGCCCGTATCCCGGCCTGACGCACTGAGAAGACGCTGTCATCCCTGCTTGCAGAGAATCCAGCTTCCAGTGTTCTGACTCCCTTCGCTCGGTGTTAGAGTTTGAGATCCGGCAGGAGATTCCCACCTCTTTCATTCTCAAGGTATGGAGCTGACTAGAACCTAGAGGGACTCTTGGCATACTAGACTTAGCATACTCTTAGTATACCAGACTAGAGAATACTTCACCTACTTCTTACCGTGCCCTACACCTAGACTAGTTTAGGTACATTGGGGTAGAACTAGCTTAGAGAAGCATCGTATGAGTACTCACATTTTTAGCGCATGTTATTTATGTATGTGAATATATGCTAAAAGATAATGCTAGCGCAGTATTATTTCTTTCTACTGCTCACGCTGTACATTATATATCTTGCATACTGTCTTGTGATCATAACAGCTCATATCTCTTACACGAGAAACAAGACTGTTCAATAAACCCTTTTTATTGAAACGCCCGTCTATTCTTTCTGTGTAACTCTGAGGAAACTAAGCATGCACGATTAGCTGAGTGAAACTGTTATCTATTGTTTCCATGATTCTGAGAGTGTTCCGATTCTAAAGGGAAACAAAGTTGTCATGTTTATGCGGTTGCCAGAAACTACTCCCTTCTTGTTTACAAGGAGTTTCTAGTGGCCTCTGAGTTAGCTGGCACAAAGTAATTAAGTTTAATATATTCGATAGGGACATACTGACCTCAGTCCTATGTCAAACCTATAGGGTATATTATTCCAATGCGCAGAGCCTATTAGGGAAATAGGAACTACACTACATGGCGCCCAACGGTTTGGTAAGGCACTAATTTAACGCTAGATACTGAGTAACCCAGTCGTGCTTTTCTCTCAGAGACCCCTACTCACATACTCCATAAGACGTCTGGAGTGGGTAGAGTTAAATATCCGCCAAAGCTAAATAGGAAAAAAAAACTATAGATTAGCTGTTTGGTTTAATCAACGTTGAAAGATACAGTGTTCCAAAATATTGTGCACCTTATCTTTTGTTTCCTTGAAACTTGTACTACATTTTTCAAAAAACAAATGTCCATACACGGGGACAATGGCACAGAGAACGGTGTAAGTACGGCTGACCCAGTCGTAACAGCTTTTAACTTTACCGGTTTCAATGAAGCCGATGAGGGTGTTATAAACATCCATCCAAACTTAAGGAGAGCCATCACTCTAAAACATATAAAACACGGCCTATCACCAAGAGGTGGTAGAGCAGTTTTCATGATAGAGGCACACGAATCCTTTCAGACAGAGGTATTCTATTAATGGATAGTATTCCCAGAATCAAATCCAGTAACAAAAGTGTTTGACTTCTTTAAAGAAGATGAACCACCAGAGGAATATATTCCTTTCGAGGATATTGAAATTCCACTCACATACCAGGAGCATCATCTCTGGTTTAAAGGCGCCCTAAAACATCACAAAAACATTACCAGGCTCGGTCCACTAGGTAGACCACGACCAACATGGCCGATTCTAGCCGGCTACACACCTCATCCTGACATCGATGTGATGTCAGACGAGGAATTACTTACTCAACTACTAGAGTTAATAAAAATTTACAGACAACTAGTCCAATATGTCATGCGGACTTTCACAGTCCAACCACCAATGACCATTCCAATTCAAACCCCTCAACAGGGGAATACACTAAAAATTACTCCACAGACTTTAAACGCAGTCATGGGAAAAATGCCCACAAAACGTGAGCAAATTCCATTCTGGATAGCTCAAAAAATTAGTCAAATTGAAGCAGTATTTCCAAATACTAGCCATTATGAGAAACACAGAATCCTAACAATCTGTTTACCAATGGGGATCAGACCACAACTTGAAGACTGCACCACTTGGGGCACAGTCTTTGCTGCCATCCATACTAAAACACATGGTGTTCCATCAATCGCAGTAATACCAGATGTCCTGAAACAATTTCAAAATGAATACGGGGCGGAGCCTGCTCTGAATTTAGGTATGAAATTACTGAAAAATTTCGACCAGGTCTCAACAATAATATTATCTAATATTAAAGGGGAGGCAGCATCAGTGGCGATCCGCCAACGCTTAAGGGAATTTGATGTTACAGAACATCAAAATGAACTACCCAGAATAATAGAATAATATAATGCAGAATTAGGCAGAGATAGTTTGGGTGGAAAACCTTTGAAGCCAAAACTATCTGAAAGTCCTGAGAAGGACTCTACTAAACAAACTCCTACATCTTCTAAAAAGAAGTGGGAAACTAATAAACAAAATTCAAAAGAGACACGTTCTCAATCCCGAGGTAGGTCTCCTCAAAAGGAGCCCTCTGAAAGGAGGTATAACCTCAGGAATAGGGATAATTTAAGAAAACCTGACAGGTATCAAGATACTGATACACGTTCCTCTCGTACCTTTCAGATATCATCACAGACATCGGAAAGAAGAGGACGGTCAGAACATAGAGAAGAACGCGTGAAATCCAAAGACGACAAACACGTTCAGAATAAAAAATCAAACCCTCAATTCACAAAAAAGAAGGTAGCAGGTCTGAAGATCAGACATGCCGAGAATACTGAGAACACAGCTCAAGAACGGAGAATGGGCTCAGACAATGCTGGACAGTGCAGCAGAAGTCACAATAGCTCGCCAGAACCTGAAGGAACTTCTGGAAACAGTGAACTTGAATGAGTATATCACAGTAGAGACTGGGTTAGTACTCCACAAAAGTTATATGAAATAACAATCCGAATGGAGGGAGACATACCAAGAAAAGTGAAAATACTCTTTTGGGAGAAACTTTCAAGGGGTTATGATATACTTCTAGCAGAAAAAGACTGGCCACCACAATTTGTCAGGGAGTGCCCACATGGTGAGGACATCATTATGCCTGCCTTCTCCAACCATATACCAATTAACATAAAATATACATATGCCAGGAAATGGGCAGTTGCCCAGGCCCCAGCATTATACAAAAATCATGTAGGGTGGGATGAGGACTCACCTCACCACAAAATACATCTAAAAAATGAACCTACTGCACAAAGGCAGTACCCAATAAAGCAAGAAGCTAAAAAACAGGTCAGGGAGATCTTAGATCAACTTGAATACCAAGGGGTGATTGAAACATGCACCTCCACAATGAACAATCCTTTGTTTCCTGTATCCAAACCAGACAATACATATCGTCTAGTTTTGGATTACAGACACTTGAACACTTGTTCAAAAACATTTGCAGTGCAAAATGCACATAGTACAGCATTAATGAATAACATTGTGCGTAAAAAACTATAAAACCACATTGGACATCTCAAATGGTTTCTTTTGTCAAAACATAGCACCTGAAAGCAGGTACTTAACAGCTTTTTCAATAATGGGGACCCAGTGTCAATTTTGTAGACTCCCACAAGGGTTCAAAAACAGCCCGGGGTTATTCTCAGCAAGAGTAACAGTGTTACTGCAAATTTATGATAATGAGGCATTGTCATATGTCGATGACATCTATCTGACAGACGATGACCTGGATAGGCACCTGAACAGGGTGAGTACCGTTATATTGGGCTTCGCCTCTGAGGGCTATAAGTTCAACTTTAAAAAATCCAGAATTGCCCATCTCAATGTCCTTTTCCTAGGATATGAGCTTTCAAGTGAAGGCAAAAGCCTGGCAGCCAACTTTTTAGAAAAGTGCGCGCTGCTCCAACCTCCAAAAACGCTGAAAAACTTACAATCCATCTTGGGTTTCCTGAATTTTGGAAGAACTTACATTCTAAATTACGCAGAAAGGGTTAAACCTCTCTACAAATTAATCAAACCTGATTTTTCAATCGAACATTGGACACAGGAACACACAGAAATCTTGCGTTCACTCCAAGCTAACATGTTAGCAACAAATCACTTACAAACACGCGTAAGTCAACGCAATTTAGTGATCCGAATCATTTCGGGTCAATGCGGATTCACCTATTTAACATTTAATGAGGGTGAAAAAGTACCAATAGCATACAAATCACATTTGTATACACAAGCAGAAATGCGCTTCACTTCAACAGAAAAAATACTGACAGCAGTTCAAACCGCTGTAGCAAAAGAAAGAGCTCTAGCCCAAGGGAAAAGCATTATTGTCGTAACTCCAGTACCAGCCTTAGAGGCAGTTACAAAAGCGAGCATTCCAAATGCAAAAGCTTTACATCCTAGATGGATACAATGGGTTAATTCTCTTGCTGCAACAGATGTTGAATATGTTTTTGATCCTGATTTAAAAACACAAGCGTTCCTGCAATATGAACATGAATGTCCTCTGCCCACTGAAATTCTGCCTCTCGATCAGTATGAATTTATAATTTACACTGACGGATCCACACAACCCGCTACAGGGAGTAAGCAAGCTTATAGTGCAGCGTGCGCAATCGTTAAAGGTCGCATGCGCGATGGTAACTTCAGACCAATGGTCACTAAAACTCAATCTCTAGGAGATTGTACAGCTCAGCGAGCTGAACTACAAGCATTCAAACTGGCACTTGAAAGTACAGATCGCGAATTCCCCACACTCCTAGTGTGTGATTCTTTCTACTGTGTGCAGTCGTATAATGAATATATACAGAATTGGCTTGAAAACGGGTTCAAAGATGCAAAAGGTGGCACAATAAAGCATAAAACGCTTTGGGAACAAGTAGTTCAGTTGAGAAACCAACTACCAAATGCTCACATAATACACACACTGAGTCATCAACGTGATGGCGTTCATGTTGCAGGGAATTCATTGGCTGATGAAGCCGCAAAGGGGGCTGTTCAGACGGCTTTCGTAGCTGCGATCACTCGTTCAAAAACGAGAATAGACAGTGAGATATTGTTGGCTGTCAATGCTTCAAGCAAAGGCAGTGGTGCAGTGTTACCAAAGAAATTTCCACTCAAGTACTCTTATGTAATTGATGCGAACAACGTTCCTTTTGCTCGAATCCCTGGAGTGGGGGATAGGGTAATACCAAACATGGAACTTAGAGCAGCTTTGATTTATGAAGCACATTTGGGGGAGGGTCTGTCACATCAAGGGATCTCTAAAACAATATTAACATTAAAAGAGATGTACTGGTGGCCTGGAATGAATACACAGATTCACATCTTCATCGATGACTGCATAGACTGCAATAGACAGCGTGATGCAGAACGCCACCAGACACCATGCTACGAAGTAGCCTGCCCAGTACAGACACCCTTGTTAGACAGCATTTGACTATCTATGCGCAGGCGTCCTTATGGACAAATGCAATCCCACAAATACTAAGTCAAGGTTCCTATGGATATGGCCTCAGCGCTCGGCTGATGCTTGAACTGTTATAAAAGATTTGCGAGTCTTTATCGGCACATACGCAATTGGCACACTACATTCTGACCAGGGCCCTGCGTTTAGCTCTCGGGCTTACAAAGAAGCCATGGCCAGTTTGGGCGTAGCATTGCGGTACTCCTCTCCATTTCATCCTGAGGGAAATTCTGTTGTGGAAAGGAAAAACCGGGACATAAAGCAGTCTATAACAGCTAGAGTATTAGGTTCGGGTGATGGGTGGGTCAAACATCTTTATGGGGTCCAACGCTCATTAAATAATTTGCCAAGAAGTTCTCTAGGGGGTCACTCCATATGAGGTCCTATTTGGGACAAGAATGTGGGTTCCTGATCTCGAATGTAAAGGCACAGTGGTGGAAAATAAACCCTTTGATATCAAAGATCGTTTGGCTGTTTTACAGGATCTAAATGAACTAAGATCGAAACAAAGCAACGTGTTGCTGAAGCCAACCACCACTGGGGAAAAACCGGCAGTCCCAGCAAGGCCTGTCTGGATCCCAAAAGTTGAGGATCTAGTCAGAGAGAAGATTGCGGGCAAGAAGGAATTTGGACCTTCTTACAGACAACCAGTACCTGTCCTAGCCGTCCACGGAACAAGAACAGTACTTCTGCCGCCCCTTGCTGGAAAAAAGGAGAAAAGATTTGTGTCAATCGACCTCATCAAACCACAGTATGTGGCCAATACTAAATAGTAGGCCTCGTGGACTCCGACCTAGTAGCAGACGCACTCCTCTCGCTACTATCCAAGAGGTTCAGACTGAAAGACTCATAACAATCGGGAATTCAGCAGTAACAGATGAAGGACTAAGCAACAATGCTATGGAACTCGTCCCTCTTGAAACTCAAGTAACAGTTCGTCCAGATACACCTGTCTACATCAACGTAACAAGTGATCAACTGGTTCCAGCGATTTCAACAAATTCTGATGCAATTCCAACAATTGACAGAACTGCTTCTGGCTATTTCATTAACTTTGATACGTTTTCTGAGGATCCGAGTGAACCTGAAACGACGCCAGCATCAAAAACTTTCAAACAGCAAGTACAAGACCTTTTTCATTTCCTGAAAGAGACTTATCTGGTTTCACCATGGATTGAACTATGGATTATTTCTGGAATATTTTTCTTTCTGCTTTGGCTAGCTTTGGTTATGACTATCAGCGTGCTTATAAATGGCAGATACATCCGTTTGGACACTGAAAGTAAAAATGTGAACTTACTTTTGAAACCACACAAATCATCCCATCGTGAAGCAAGAGACTTGTCAGCAGTGAACATCACAGCCGTTCCTATACAGGATGGTATAGTGTGGGACAAAACCGATTTTGATATATTCGGCCCGACGGAACTTTTGAACATTCCACATTTATTTAAAATTTCATTAAGTGATTTTATTTCCTCCCGTACCTATTCTGATGATTGGGACTTTGAGACTGTAAATGATATGATGTCTGATCTAGAAAGGTCTGCTGCGTTCTCTAACAATGAATACTTGGAGGGCTCATCAGACTACGAACAGCTATATTGTTACAACCACTAAGGTTATCATTTCTTGCATAAATCTGCAACACCTAGAAATGTGTTTATGTTTAACCAATGGGAACATTGTCCTACACCACCAAAAGGTAGTTCAAAAACGTTTGCCAAAAAGTTTCCATATTTTTCAGAGTACAATACATCTGATCCAGAAACATTTTACTATAAAACAAAACAGGACAGAAAATTATGTTAACAAATACAAAAAAAGATTTACTCTGCAGCCTTTATTACCCAATTGTCTAGACATGGATTTGACTTGTGGAAAGACACAAAATCTGTCTGGGGTTCTAAAGATTGGCAAGTACAGGGGATAGAAGCTTTGTTTAGAGCATTTATCATCCCACAGCAAATAATGTTTTTGAAAGACACTGTGCAACAAACGTCTTGCCTTGGTTTAGCCAAGATCAAAGGCATGAAAACACCTTTTGTACCAACACCTGCAAGTAATAACACTACACAGGCAGCGGTTACAGTTGACACAATACTACAAACCAACAGAACAGATCCTGATTGGAGAAAATTGCTACTCTGGCCCACAGACACAAACATCTGTCAAGAAAGATTCCTGAATAGAATACAGGGCTTTACTATCCATAGGCCAGACCCACGATACGTTCAAAGACAACATCCGGGGGTAGTAGCAACATACAGTGTAGGAAAATTGTGCCTCGACTGGCTACATAAATCTACACTTGAGGATGTGAAACAACACTTATCTTTACTTAAAGAACACGCAGACCTTAGGGAATTCTTGCTAGGACCAAGAAAACCGCGTGAAAAACGTTTCCTATATGCCGGTATTTATGCTGCTTATAATGAAGTATGGAAGGTTTCACAGGCAGAGGCCGCAGAACGAATACGTGAACTTGATCGTATTAACTTAGAGAAAACTCTCTCTGTGGTCGACAATGGGTTAACAACTTTTTCATCCAGAATTTATTCATTTGACAACATTGTATCCTCTCCTATTGACATACTGGAACAAGATTTAGCCATGTTACAACAAGGCCAATCACAGTTACGTTCTATTATGTTATTAGGCTGGACGCTGCAATCTTTGCGTGCGGGCTATGTGCCTTGGCGTTTTATCAACACGTCAGCTCTGTTTGCAGAATACAATCTAACAGATAAACAGATCGAACTGGCACAAAGGGGAGCAAAGTTTACAGTGCTGAGCATTGAAAAACTGGAAAAATTACCATTTACAGTAGCAGAAAAACCAGCTACAGAATGGCTTATCCATGGCAAAATCACTCTGCCTGTCACTACTTTTCAGTTTCAGTATTGCCTCAAACAAATGCAAGCAGGCAAATATGAAAGGTTGGGTAAAGAATACATTAAGACATCCTGGGATTTACCTTACGAATACAGATGTTGGAGTGGGGATTGTGAAGTGTTTCTAAGCGGTACAAACTGTGAAAAGGCATTAAGCGGTTCACTCATATGTCAGGACATTTCTTTACACGGGGCTTGTAATGGTTCTGTGGCAAATTTGTCCTGCCACCAGCAGGGTACACCGGCTACTGTGATTAATCCAACGTTTGGCCAACTTTCTAACGGGAGTTACCTCATGTTGAATGATCAGAGTTGCTGTGGCATGTTGCCAGGCATCCCATATCTGGTAACGGTCAACTCCAGGGTTACTTGCTGTATGCAAGTTGTGTTCCCCCCAATAGACACAGTCAGGTAGTCGCCTCTATGGCCTTCATTGAATGTTTCTTTTATACGTTTTGATACTTTAAGCAGAATGAAAGCCATGCTTTTGCAACAGACCGTGCCTCTGACCTCGGCCAAAGAAATCTATGATTTACAAATTGCAAGGACTTCGGCTGAGATACAGGCTTTAATTCGTACAAACTGCCCTATACATTTAGCAGAAATGATGGGACGTATCTTTAACATGTCTGATACAAGCGGTATTGTACATGTATTTAAGACCATCTGTTCAGGACTGTTAGCACCCTTCCAGGCAGTCCTCGGAATCATCCCAAACTTCGCACATTCGGTGTTTGGTGGTGTGCCATTAATTCTAGCACTTGTTGCAGGAATCCTATTTCTATTCCTACTATTACACTATGGCAAGCCTATCCACCAACATCACTCCGAGCGATGTGGAGAAAGCTCTCCTAGAACGGAAGTGCTGTGAGCGCATAGTGCAGCTTTTGGGCATGCCTCGTCTACGGGAAGTTAATACAACATGGTTCCTGTCATTCAGACCATTCTGGCAAGATTGCATCTTACCTGTTCTACGCTGTCTGCTTTGCGGTGAAGAATGCATGCTAGACACCTGTCTAATACTCCCATCAGTCATGCCAACAGATATCGATACTCTGCTGGACCCGGTAACGGCCCATGCTCTGTGTTGTCCCCAGAGGCTACCAATCCTGATGACGGCATTCATTGAGATCTCACAGACACTTCCTGCTGCTGCTGAGGTACGAGATGGATCAACAGGCACACAGGTAAAAACGGACACGAACAGTGCTGCGGCATCTTCTGCTGAAGGCGATGTTTCTCATCTCTGTGCAATTAACCTTCTGAATGAGGTGTTCCAAATGTCACCAACATCGGTAGACGATATTTTGTCTACAGAAATAGATGATTTCATGTTTACACCAGACCCATACACTGATTTTGATTCGGCTCACAGTGTACCAGGGAAGCAATGAATTTGGCCTTCATATTTTCAAAACTTGGAACTCTTCCTAAAATTGAACTTTTTTTCTTTTTTGAAAATACATGGCAAAACAATCTGCTTACAGTAGAACTATTCTTATAAAACGGACTTCTTTGAATACTTCCAGTGACACAATGTCACCTTATTTGTCTAAAATTTCATTTAATACCATGATATGCAATGGCTTTGATTTTTTGAAAACTTGTCAACCATTTCATCATATGTATATATTTCCGTTTATTCATTCATGTTGCATTTATTTCCAAAATATGCTTAGAATGAAAAAATGCTTTAAAATGTACAGTACCTATTGCATTACATGTTTAGCAACAGTTATTATAAAAACTTCTTTTATTATGCTTTTAGAAATGTTTTTAGCAATATGTGGTACTCAAGTTTAAATGTTTAGCATTTAGTATTATCGTTCATTCCAAAGTGGAGTGGGTGATGTATTCCTCTTTAGGTGTCCGTATATAGGTTTTCCTGAAACATGTCCTTCTATAGGCACAATTCGCATTGCCCTTATATAGGCATAAGATCCCAGTCCTTATTTAGGCATTAGCCATGCACTCCAAATACAGGCATGGTCACCGACAGCCGTCCACCCTAACGTCACAACGAGTTCTTAGAAACCAAACCCTAAGCCCAGCACAGGATTATTGATTTCTCCAAGAACTCATCTATTATGCATGAACCACTATTCCTTAAGGGTTCATTCCTGACGTCTTCCTCTGTCCGACTTCACGTTAATGCTAACATTCCAAGGCACCTACCAGGTATAAATATACCTTCCCTTGCCCAAGCAAGTTAGAGGAGACCTCGACTTCAGAGGAGCCCGTATCCCGGCCTGACGCACTGAGAAGACGCTGTCATCCCTGCTCGCAGAGAATCCAGCTTCCAGTGTTCTAACTCCCTTCGCGGGGTGTTAGAGTTTGAGATCCGGCAGGAGATTCCCACCTCTCTCATTCTCAAGGTATGGAGCTGACTAGAACCTAGAGGGACTCTTCGCATACTAGACTTAACATACTCTTAGTATACCATACTAGAGAATACTTCACCTACTTCTTACCTTGCCCTACACCTAGACTAGGTTAGGTACATTGGGGTAGAACTAGCTTAGAGAAGCATCGTATGAGTACTCACATTTTTAGCGCATGTTATTTATGTATGTGAATAAATGCTAAAAGATAATGCTAGCGCAGTATTATTTCTTTCTACTGCTCACGCTGTACATTATATATCTTGCATACTGTCTTGTGATCATTACAGCTCATATCTCTTACATGAGAAACAAGACTGTTCAATAAACCCTTTTTAATGAAACGCCCATCTATTCTTTCTGTGTAACTCTGAGGAAACTAAGCATGCACGATTAGCTGAGTGAAACTGTTATCTATTGTTTCCACGATTCTGAGAGTGTTCCGATTCTAAAGGGAAACAAAGTTGTCATGTTTATGCGGTTGCCAGAAACTACTCCCTTCTTGTTTACAAGTAGTTTCTAGTGGCCTCTGAGTTAGCTGGCACAAAGTAATTAAGTTTAATATACTCGATAGGGACATACTGACCTCAGTCCTATGTCAAACCTATAGGGTATATTATTCCAAAGCGCAGAGCCTATTAGGGAAATAGGAACTACACTACACCATTCCATGCAAGATAACTCCGAGCAAGGACTTCTGTGTGTGGGGTGTGTATACGTTGGTCTGCCGTCGGGCTGTGCGTAGTGTGGGAGTTGTCCTCAACTGCTATCGTATCTGTCAGGGGGTGCCGGGCACATGCAATTCCGAGGTCAGATGTGCAGATGTGCTTCCGCCTGATAGTTCAGACAAAGGAGCTTTCATCCCTAATGTCAGTTTGTCATCTGCTTGCATTCATGAAGTGTGATGTGGCTTGTTGGGTGTGGGGTGGGATGTGTGCGACTTTGGGATTCATGTTTGACTTGGCAAATGAGCGGCAAATGAGTGGCATCACTGTGTGTTACGTTCCCTCACAGCTGCTCCTCCCTACCCGAGCCTATTTACTTGTGTGCGCTGCGCGGTTGCATCACTTGCACTCCAACGGCACACCATTGTCATGCCTGTCTGCGCATGTCCACAAGCCTGACAACGACACTGTGATGTTGGCCGTTGAAGGTGGGCGGCCACGTGAGTGTAGGCCTATGGTAAGGATAGTGCGGACACAGATGTAGAGTTCATGCCTGGCTGAACTCGCGCTGTGACTAAGGCTAGGCATTTGGCTCATGCTGCGCCAATGCAGATACACACAACACTTGGCATGTATGAGCCAAGACCCCGAGCGGTCTTGCGCTCCTTCATTTCTCCGTTCGTGCGAGACCGCCCTCCGGGTACATGCTACAGTGCAACATTGTCAATTGCGGGCCGGGTGGCGCCGACACTACAACAGAGACACACGCATTGGTGACTTCCTTGTCCAGGCCAGAACTGAACCACGCCCTGAGCCCCGGGCTAATTCTACACACCCCTGCGCTGGACTGACATACGCCAGCCCACTCCGCTTATGCTAACAGGGGGGGACGACAAAGCTACATGTCCAAGGTCTTACCCACTGCCTGAGGTGACATGCTTGCGTCAGCTGTCCACAGCACGATGTGATGTGGTAGGGCCAGGGGCCATCACGCATACATAATGACCACACGGACACACTTAGATAGATAGTGGAACTAGCTATGGGCACGTGCGCCCAGCCCCTTTTTATTACCAGTGTCACATGTCCAGTGACGCCTGTGCTGGATGGGTGTGGGGTGAGTGTAAGCGAGCCCTCAGGGAGTGGTTGGTGCTGGCAACAACTAGAACAGTGATCATCGGATCACACACACAGAGTCACTCATGAAGGGTCCATGACTTGCAGTGCACTGAGGTAGGGGCACCAGAACTGGACTCACACACATATGATTACATCATAAAGGGTCCATGACTTGCAGTGCACTGAGGTAGGGGCACCAGAACTGGACTCACACACATATGATTACATCATAAAGGGTCCATGACTTGCAGTGCACTGAGGTAGGGGCACCAGAACTGGACTCACACACATATGATTACATCATAAAGGGTCCATGACTTGCAGTGCACTGAGGTAGGGGCACCAGAACTGGACTCACACACATATGATTACATCATAAAGGGTCCATGACTTGAGCTACACTGAGTTCGTGGCACCTGAAGCGCTCAGCGGGTGCGTGGCCTGCGATGATGCGTCATGCGGGCAGGCCGCCCTGGAAGCAATGTCTGTTGCCTACTGGACTCTGCCGTAAATGAATCAAGACTGAAATTGACTTGGGGGACCTGCTGACCGAAGTGTAGGCTGGAGGCAGCGGTCAGAAAGGGCCCACGGCCACGTGGCGTCGACTTGTGTTGCACAGGGTCAGTGGCACCTGGAGCGCTCAGCAGGTGCACAGCCAACGATGATGCGTCGTCCGGGCGGGCTGCACTGGGAGCAATGTTTTTTTGCCTACTGATTTCTGCCTCAATATTGCCACGTGGCGTCGACTTGTGTTGCACAGGGTCAGTGGCACCTGGAGCGCTCAGCAGGTGCACAGCCAACGATGATGCGTCGTTCGGGCAGGCCGCGCTGGGAGCAATTTTTTTTTGCCTACTGAATTCTGCCTCAATATTGTCACGTGGCGTCGACTTGTGTGGCACAGGGTCAGTGGCACCTGGAGCGCTCAGCAGGTGCACAGCCAACGATGATGCGTCATCCGGGTGGGCCGCACTGGGGGCAATGTCTGTTGACTAGTGGTTTCCTCCATTAACAGAAATGTGGCACGATTTGAATTGTGGGACCTGTTGACCACAGTGTAGGACTAAGGCAGTATCCGGCACACACATGACTCCGTGTTGCTGTGCCGCTGGATGCTCTGGGGGCCTATGTCATGGAGTCTAGAGGTCACAGCGGCGGACTCGTGGTAGGGTGAGGTGCGCTGCCCTGGCAGACGCGTTGCCCATCACGGAAGAGAACCACGCCCAGAGGCCCGGACTTTTAATCCGCACTCCTACGCTGGAGTGGTGTACGCCGCCCAGCCCACTGCGCTTATGCTTACAGGGGGGATGGCACAGCTACATGTCCAAGGTCTTCCCCACTGCCTGAGGTAACATGTTTGCATCCACTGTCCACAACACTACAAACCCAACAGTATATGTCCACATGGACATGTCTGTGCTATGCATTCTGTGGTCTGTCCAGCACATCACCGCCACACTTGACATTGTGTACATTCTTCTTCATGGGTGAGTTACCTCCTTCACACATACTTGGTTCCCACCTCTCCCCACATTCTGCACTTGTGTGGCTGAGGGGCCATGCCGTTTTTGGAAGGTCAGCTGTCTTGTCCTACGCTGCCTCGGTGGTAGTCCAGGGAGGGGGTCCGGAGGAGGTGGGGGGTCCTGGGGGTGGTGGCGGTGGGTGTTGTGGCCCTCTTGGGTCTCCGAGCTGCATGTTCATTAGCTCCATGGCATCTGTGGGTCTTCAGATGTGGCTCTGGGCTGGGCTCCCTTTCATACTGCAGGTAGTCATCCTGCTTAGCACCAGCAGAAGGCAGGTGTTAAATCCCTGCAGCTAACGTGCCTTATCGCCTGTTCTTGGTTCGCATTGCAGATCTGACTGGTCATTGAGAATCGCGCAAAGTGGTGTTTTCGTGTGTTTTTGCACGGGAACGCCTACTCTGCATATCATTAGCGTTAGTTGTCGCACTCATCCTAGGCGATGTTTTTTGCGGTAGCTATCACTGGGAAACTGGCGATGTTGGCAGTTTGCACCAACTTGTGAATAGGGCAAAAAATCTATTGCCACTTTTGCGGCGCTAAAGTGCCAATAAATCGTCGATAAGTCCTTGAGAATATGCCCCTGAGTCTTCTCACATCATCAGTAAATGTTGGTCTGGCTAGCTCACAGTACCGCATTTAAACTCCTAAACCTCCAGAGTTATAGATGCTGTTGGCACCCTCAAACATGACCACCCTTATTCCCAAGGAATTTGTGGAAACAGATCTAACCCTTTCATTTGTCGCTGTTGCATGCCCAAGGTTTTACAAAGAGAAGAGACATTTTCAAATGTTTTTTGAAAATATCTAAAATATCTAAAATATCTAGCCCTTTTATTGTTATCACTTGCAGCCCCCGGTTGTTCTGGTTAAAAGGTGTCACTTCAATTTTGGCTGTTTGCTTTATGAAAATTGAGAGCCCGCCTGATGGCTGGCCAAATGAGCTTGCACATGTGGCAGGCTTAAAGAACTCATAAAAACCGTATAGCACTGTGGGGTTTAGCACCCAAGTTTCCTGTAGACAGATGATATCACTGTTTTGCAGGCATGCTCATCCCGGTTTCGATGACAAGGTAGATTTCAGTCCTGCCACATTCCATGAGGTGATTGTGAGCTCATTCTCCCTTGGCCGTTTTTGGGCCAGGAGATGGGGTGGTTGGAGGCAAAGTCCTTGGGTGACGCTAAGAATAGGTTTGTTGCACGCCACTCTGAAAGTTGGTCAACTGATTCCGACCTTCAGTGTTCTGAGATCTTGGCTGGCATCTAATATTTCTGTAGTTGTTGATGTAGGATACTACTTGGGAATATGATGCTTTTGAAGTACTTAGTAGCCAGTCGTGGGTGGCGTGCCATGCACCCATCAGTACGCTTCTGCTTTGTACGGTGGGTTCCTCTAAGAGTAATATATGCAGGTATTTTGGAGGCTGCAATTTTTGGAGCTCAATACCCCATTCATAAGAAATGTGTGATTATCTAATAATGGCGTCCCTAATGACAGTAGATCCCCATTTGGTGATTGTAGTCTCTGATGTCCCTTTTCAGGGAGTTTGAGTGAATCTTACGGAAATGATATGTTTGATTTTTCATTGAGAAACTGTGTTGTAGTAGATGGAGCAAATTACCTCTAACTAGTGTGTCCAGGGGCCAGCTAGAGACAAAGTGAAGACAGTCCAGAATCGTCATTTCCATCTGCCATAGGAGTTGCTCCTATTGCAGTAGTTTGGTTGTCTACCACTGTTGTGGAGTACTAGATACGTTGCTGGTACCTCCTACAAAATAATTTGGCTGAATATTTATAGGAGAACTACTTTGGTGAATTTGTCTTGAGTTGAAGAGGGGATGATGTGGTTGATGCGGCCATCTGGGTTTCTACCGATGTCATTCCCCCCGATCGGGAGGTGGATCTGGTGTTGATTGTTCTTTGCTGTTCCAAAATCTAGAGCTGCCGGATGCACTGGAGGAATGGCGATTCTGGGGGGCTGTTCTAAGTTAGTATTAGGACCGTTAAATTCAGCTTTATGGACTAATTAATAATATTAGTTTCGATCGACCAGTAGGCATTTTGATGGTGATTACTGGCCCAGATAGGGCCAGTCGAGTTGTTACTTAAGATATCTCTGGTTTTTCATTTAAATAGAGTGAGTGCTGAATGGCTGCTTGCTTCTCTTGTGTGGGCCTGAGCAATAGGGTCTCCAAGATATTCCCTGCCATTAATCCAGGCATAGCAGATGTGGAAGGGTCCCCAATATAATGTTCGGCTGTTTGTTGTACTGTCAGTCCTATTTTGGGAAGAGGGGTGGATTCTGGGGTACATGTTGCTCCCAGGTCCGATCTGGTATTTCCCTGAGGTGCCATATTCCTTGAGGTGATCCCCAGGCTGGTTGCAGATCTTGGTTTGGTGCCAGGGGTGTACTGAGATGTAAATATTGCATGGGTGGTGTTGGCCATTTCTGTGGGTGTTTTTAGGGTTTCTTTTCCGTTGGTAATTGACAGGATGATTATTTTCTTTTTCTTTAGGTCACCTATCTCAGAGTCCTGTTGCATAGGGATCAATGGTGTTTCCTTCATGGTGTTTTCTGAGCTTGTATTTTCTGTAGGCCCGCTGCTTTATTTCAGGGCTCGATTGAAAATCGGGAAAAGCTTACTGGCATTGCCTTGTTGAGTTATACTTGATGTGATGTATGGCCTGGCTGTCGGATGTCTCCATTTTATAAGGCGCTGGTTTTTTTCAAAGTTTTTTTTGTTTCTTTTTTTCTCTTCGTGAGAGAGTAGGCAAAGTCGCAAGACCCTTTGAGAGCAGAGGTACTGAACCTTGTAAGGATGCACTTTCATCCATCAAGGGGTGGTCAACGGGGTCCTGATTTCTAGTAAAGGTGCCTATTTGCAGATCTGTTGAAAGGTAATCTCTTGGTTTGATTGCTGGGGAGACGCTGATTCCACTATTAAGGGAGAGTTGAAATTTATAGCAGTTTTTTCCCAATGTTGGTTCCAAAGAGATTTTTCCAGGTGTTTGTATTGAACTTTTAACACTGTCTAGAAGAGCCCATAGAATTTCTAGTAGTGAACTAATATATCAATTAGTGGAGAACAAGAGCAAAATTGATCCACTTCTGTCTGCCCAAATGTATGTTCCAAAGTTCTTAATCTCTTCCCTAGGTCCGTTAAACTTGAGGTGATGGATTGAAATAGACCTATTTGAAGCTCCAACTTTTGCGATTTCTAAAGAAGAACTTTGGCTATTGTGTCTTGTTTAAAGTTAAGAGAGGCCAAAGTTGGAGTTACTGGATTTATATCGCTGACTGGCGCACAATCCCCTGGGCGGGTTAGATGTGTGGTCTTTAAACTGAGCTCCATCTTTAATACTGGTGTTTGCACCAGAGATGCTTGCATTTGGGCTTCTATTTGTGCTTCTAATGTGGCTAGGAATTAGTCTGATAAGCTGCCAAGTTCGTCGTCAGATATGCTGCACCTCCTGGATTTCTTAGGAGGCGACTGAAAGGAGGCTGGCCAAGAGCTAGTTAATATCTTAGCTTGTGCTTGAGTTCCTGGGGCTGAAGCCAGGGTTGAAGCCAGGGGGGAGTGTGTATTACTGTTTGTGTGAATTTGAGCAATTGTCATGTGCTTATTTAAAAGAGAAGGCACAGCTTTGGGATGAGGATCTTGATGTAGCCCTGGGTAAGAGTTTGAGCTCCTGAGTTTTTTTCCTATTGTGCATGTATTTTCTGGGTCTGCTATGTGCGTGGATAAGGACTGCCTGTTTTGTTCGTTAGGGCTTTTTAAGCATCTGGAAGAGGGGGAGGAAGGGGCCTTTTGCGGGACTTATAAAAAGTATCCTTGGAGCCGACCTCGAGGGGATGGTTTAGGGTTTTCATCCCAAAACCTTTTCAAGGTGGTGGTGGTCCCACGGAGTTTCCTTTGGTCAAACTTAGTTATTGTTGGTGAAGGCCCAATAATGTCTAACTGCTTGAGCATGTTGGCCCCTTGGTCCCCAGCTGCTATTAAATCCCAGGTATGTCTCAGGTGAAGTAATGTGGCTTCTATCAAGGCACACTGAAATGTAGCATAGCAACGAGGGAGGCTTCCCACAAAATGAGATTTTCATCAGTGGTCGATAAACTTAAAGACTGAAGAAGCTGGCAGTTGTTCAAAATATTCAGTCAAGACTGATCAAGAATTTTTTTCCCATTTCACATAGAATTCTTTCATATATTTCTAATATAATCGTCTGTATTTCACTTCACATCAGGCTTTTGTTCATATTTAAGGTGTTATGAGAGAACCACATTCAAACGTTGATTTGTTATTTGCTTTTTTAAAGTTTACAGATAAAGCCTAGTAAAGAAAATATAAGTAGCAATAATCATATGATAAAATGAATCAACATAGTATTATATGAAATTATATAGTCACTAGTATATTAGTATAGTAATAATAAAATAGAAAAAGGAAAATGAAAATGAAAGGAAAAGGGATGAAGAAAGAAATAGTATATTCAAGTAATTTTTAACTAAAGTAGTGTGTGACAAAATTAACAAAGGTATAGAGCAAAGTTGGTAAACAGTATATCAAGACTATGAAAAGTACTGCAAATTAGCAGCCGTCTCAGTTGAGAAGGTAAGAAGGTTTGGGCACTTCTTCAGTTGAGTGATGGTGATGATTGATAGTTAATGTGGGAAATATAAAAAACAGTCACCAGTGACCAAATAATGTCCTGTTTGATAGCCCGGGCCAATGGAACTGTATACGCACTGTCAAGTCTATGGTTATAACAGATGCCATACCAACATTCTTGAAATGAAATCTTCACATCATTTTCCGGTTCTTAGTTATGTGTTAGAAGGCAACTACAAGTAATGGGTCTAAAATATTAAAAGTTAAAGAACAACAATTCCTATCATCTAAAGGACTACCTAAAATAAATGTATGAAAGTAAATGGCTCATTAGCATTAAAAATTGAATTAATCTGTTTCCATACTTTTAACCAAAATTGATATGTGCTTAGACATTCATATAAAATGTGTTTGAGATTAGATAAAGTAACATTACAGCACCAACAAAAAGGACAATTAGGTGGGTTGATTTTGTGTAATGTCACCAGGGCAATCATATGTCGATTGCAAATGAAAAATAAAGTTTGTGTTGTGTTAGCTGGCCAAGAGAATTTTAGTATTGTAAGCCAATTTTTATTCTAGGAAGAAACTGGAAATTAAGTATGCAACTATTGCTCCCATTGTAATTCAATTTTTATGTAAAGCATCTCGAATGGAGCCAGCAGCTGATTTGTTGGTAACAAAATATGAAAATAATTGATGTAATTTAGGGATTAGCAATTTTAAAAAATGAGACAAAATTTGATTGGGAATTGATCAGGACCTGCAGTTTTTTTTTTTTTTTTATAAAATTCATAGTGACAAGAATATCATGGGTAGAAATATCAGCTTCATAAGAGAAGAGAAATCAAACTAGGATTACATTCTTGCCAAATGGATGACAGGTAATGACTGTTATCATCCTGAAGACGATTTGATTCCGGGATATAATGAATGTTATAATACTTGTTTAATTAATCTGGAATTTCTGTGTCTTTAAAAATAGGAAGTGTATTATCACAGAAAATAGATTCCATTTTAACGCAATGTTTTTTACTGTAAGATGACAAGGCAAAAGTTTATCTGTCTCTTTTTGTCCTCCGTAATATTTGGCACTGGATTTTAGGGGATAAGAAGCAGCATCCTCTGTACAAAGTATATTATGTTCAAGCTTAACTTTAGCTAATTCATCTAAACAAGACTTGGATGTAGTATATAGATGCTCACATTTTTTTGAAATTCTTCATAAATCAAATTTTTTTTAATGTGCTTTCTCTTTCCATACAGACATAAGCAATAATGAAATATCTGGACTTAAAAGTATCCCACATTGTCTGGAGGGACAGGTCAGGGAAGTTATTGAGTTGAAAACATTCAATTAAAGAAGTCTTGTGACTTGTGTAAAAGAAGTCTCTAACAAAAGGGTAGTATTTCGGATCTTACTGGGTGGAGGCAGACGGAGGCGAGCCCGATGCCTCGCTGCTGAGCACACGTCAACCCCTTCCTTCAGACGTCACACACGCATGAGGATTCTTCTGGGTTAGGATGCCAGCCGGGAGACACGAGCCACGAGGTTCCCAGATGCACGGTGGATTTGAAATAGTCAGGTCTTGGGACCCATGAGAATACCCGTGAGGAGGTTAATAAATTCTGAACTGTCAGCCTCGGTCCCCCGGCCCGCTGCGAGGGACAACGAGGACAATGAGACATAAGCAGCCAATGCTGGTAGCTGCTTCAGGAGCTGCACTGTGAGGAAAAGCGGGGAGCCCCTCGACACCGGGCATAGAGCTGAGGTATGGAGGTCTTCCTTCGTTGGGGGAGTCTCCCCATTAGACCTGTCCTGCCCAGCTGGGGTCCCGGAGCAAGAATTGTGCTAGGAGGTTATTTTGGGCGACAGTGGGGCAGCAGTTTTGTATAGCTGAGAAAACTTCATAAAAATGAGAGGACAGTGTGGCCATACAGCGGAGGAATAATATATAAACTATTCTAGGGTCTGGATGGAGAAGCATGCGGCAAATGGTCTTGAGGGGGACAGGAGTAGGAACAGGAGCCACAGCCCGAGTCCTTCATCGCTAACTCAGAGGGCTAAGAGGAAAGCAGCCCAATCATGCATCCTCACAGCAAGGAGAGGAAAAATTTCCCAGAAGAAAAGTGGGGCTGCAAATAATTCAATGGATCAAATATCCCCAGGTCCCTCTCCACAGACATTGGCCTTCTTAGGGTCTTCTCCGGAGTTTGTTATCACTGAGACGGACGCTCGGGCGGAGAATGCCGTTGTCCCAGTCAGTTCCTTAAAGTAAAGGGAAGAGAAGGATCCAAAACCCTCCAACAATCTGCAGGAGACTGAGGGCACTGGAAGTGGTACAGTGACCACACCAATGGCTGCAACAAAAGCACGCAAAGAGAAGAAGAAAGTGTAAGGGGTGGACAATCCCCATAAGGATTACCCTTTATTCTCCAAAAATTGTAAAGCAATGCACGAGGACACTAATTTACAACCTGTAGGCCAGACGCCAGGCGGAACATCATCTAGGGACTCTACGGCACTAGACTCTCTGGAAATCTTGTCTGGCAGTGACCCTGACTCAAGGGGGCAGTTCGAATTAGGGAAAGGGCTGGCTGCGCCTCTTCGTGATTTAGTGATGTCAGGCTGCCCGGGTCTCTCGCCCGCTCCAGTATCTTAGGGTCTCCCGATGGAGGCCAGGGCTAAAGATATGGGTCTGCATAATCAGCAGGTGGTTGAGATGGTGACTGGGCATTCCAGGGAGAGTGAAAGGGTGAGTCAGTCCTCGATGGTCTCGATGCACCAAATGCAACAGCTTTTCGAGACTATCCTGGGGGAAATACGTGACTGTAAAACCTCCCAGGCCCAAGAACTTACCTTACTTCATCAAAGACTAGATAAAATCGAGAGTATGGCACAACAAATACCAGAGCGAATCAAAGAGCTGGAGCAACGAGTATCTGATATCGAAGACGGTTCTTTGGCCTGTGACTCCGATATTGCTTCTCTTCAGAATAAGCTGCAGGCCTCACAACTGAAGATGGATGAAATGGAGAACTATGGGAGGATATTGAATCTGCGCTTTACAGGGATACCGGAGGACATTGAGCGCTTCAATGGCCAGTGTAACCCCTTGTCCTATATGGAAATGCTGATCAGAGAACACATACTTGAGAACGCACCGGAGGACCTTACTATAATGAGGGCCCATAGGTTTCCTACCCAGAAACTTTCAGGGGCTAAGTACCCAAGGACGATGATTGTGAATTTTTCTGATTTTCGCATTAGAGAGGCTATTTTTAGTAAGGCAATACAAAAGAAGGATATCGTCCTATCTGATGGGGCCAGGGTGAGAGTGTTCGCTGATATGTCAGCATTTGCAGCGTGTCGGTGGAGAGAATTTGCGGAGTTGATTGGCCAATTTAAGAGCGCAGGAGCCGAGGCCTCTATCGTTTAACAGTCCAAATTGAAAGTCTTATGGAGAGGCCAGTTCCATCTTTGCTCTACTCTTGAAGAAGCTCAAGTGATACTGCAAAAGACATCCCAAGCAAGCGGAAAGTAGAAGAATGGGGGGGTGGACTAGTCTGTTTTGGGACAGAACATGGTTATGTGATTTTCAAGTACAGTTCAATATATTAAGTCCGGTTTATGTATGATCTCCTGCAAATCTCAGTAGGTTTAATTCCTTACACTTTGCACTTTATACACTGTGTTCACTTTCACTTTGCACTTTCTTTCCCTTTTATAGATATTCATTAGTATCTATTTATGCTGTAATGGGAAAAGTTAGCATTGATCTCTTTTTTATTATCAATCAGTAGCTTAAGCCTGATTGTATTCCAGGTTTTTAGAGGCTTTCGAAATAAGGTTTTGCACTTCCACGTTGAACTTTTTTTTGCCGGGAGTCTGTGTATAAGAGCTTTTAAGGCTCTGTGAATTTGGGACAAACCCAAGGTTGTGAAAATGTGCTTTTTAAAACACAATTTTGCTGGTTTTCTTTTTTTTTTTAAAGTGGGTTCTCATTTTAATTATTTAACAGAGTTCCAGACTCAGCTTATAAATGTATGTATAGATGGCTACCTCTGGTCAGTATAGGCACAAGAAGCACAAGCACTTTTTTCTTTTTATACTGCTAGCACTTTATGGAGGTTTTTTTTACTGCTGCTAAAAGACGTAGGCTAAATAGCACGGAGGGGGAGGGTGCATAGACGTGTGGCTAGGCGCAGGTCAAGGCGCCCTTGATTGTTGGGAGGGAGTCAAGGGCCACTCCCTTCTTCAGATGGGTTTGGGGTGGTGGGGAATGAGGGGTGTGTGGGGCTGTTGGGTGAAGCATCAAAAAAGGGCAGAAAAACAGCAGGTCAGAAATGGTTAAGATACAAGATTGGAGTAAGAGCAGGGGTCAAGGGGCTAGCTGCAGTTTATATGGTAGCAAGGGATTTGAGCCAACTCCAACAAACACGGTTATATGAAAGGGGGTATATCAAAGAGAAGAGCGCGACAAATATTCCCGGGTTGTGTAACTGTGCTATGTTTAATCCTGAAGAATGTCTCAATAGCTAAAGATAATTTCATGCAATGTAAATGGTCTTCTAAATGTTCATTAAAGGGGGGCAGTGTTAAAATGGCTGGGCTCATTCTCCCCCGAGGTGATTTGTTTTGCAGGAAACACATTTTAAGTCTAATACCCCCAATTTATCACCCCCAGGAAGTATTCCCACGCGTACTTTGCCTCAGCCAATAGGGCAGCACGGGTGGGTATTTTATTCTCATCTTTACTGGATTGGGAGGTGAGAGATGTGATACGGGATGAGGAAGCAAGGTGGATTTGGATTGAGGTTTTAATCACTGGGGTTTATCTCATTTTTTTGTAACTATTATGGGCCAATTTTTGATGATATTAAAGCCTTAAAACAGATATATGATATGTTGATAAACGCCCGCGGCCCTATAGTTATGGGGGGGATTTTAACTTTATACATGATTTAGGTTTAGACACCTCAAATAAGGCTAAACAACAACTAAAACCAAAGACTGCGAAATTATAAAAAATCATGAAAGAAGATTATGCCCTATTAGATCCTTGGCAGGTAGATAACTTAGGTTCTACACAGTTTACATGTTACTCCGCAAGGTTTAAAACAGCTTTATGACTTGACTTTTTCCTGATAAGTAAGCAACTTGTCAGAGTAGAGTCTGAAATTTTTGCTAACTCTTTCTCGGACCATTCAATAGTCTCCTTGGTGATATGCTTAAGCACCCCCCAAAAAAACAACACCAGTTGGCACTTTGATAAAGCACTGCCCTCGGACCCAGGATGGATCACAGAAACTTGGGAATTTATACAGCGGTTTTTTAAAGAGAATATTAATACAGCCCCAGTTGTTATGGTGTGGAAAACTTTTAAGGCCTCTTTTTGGGAGCAGGTGAT
This sequence comes from Calotriton arnoldi, assembly GCA_963921515.1. Classification (NCBI taxonomy): domain Eukaryota; kingdom Metazoa; phylum Chordata; class Amphibia; order Caudata; family Salamandridae; genus Calotriton; species Calotriton arnoldi. The sequence goes on along the minus strand of CAWUFW010001603.1, from coordinate 2,354,751 downwards.
TGCATATAAAGCTAACACATATAAGCAGAGGCAACGAAAGATTGTAGTACAACCAAAAGCTGTAGACCGGGCTAGGGCACATCTTAACTCCATGCCCCTAAGAGACCTGGATGAGAAGGTGTTACAGCAGGAATTATTGAGAGCAATTAAAAAATGTCTTTATCTTAGAAGAGATCTCTGGGAGTAAGGCATTTCAGCAGAAAGTCTATGGAGAAAGCCAGCTGGTAGGTACATTTTTAGCATGGTCTACTAAAACACAACAGAGTAGGCAATTAATCTCACAAATAAGGTACCCCACCACTGTAAGTCTGGTAGGTGATAAAGAAAGGATTGCTGAAATATTTTTATCCCATTTTAAGCAAATTTATGCTGAGGCCCAGATAGTAGACCTACAGGATCTCGAGAACAACTTTGCCGAATTCCAGTTAGCTAAAATCACTAGGGCTGATAGTGTGGCCTTGAATAAACTGATTGAACTTTCAGAACTGATCAAAACTGTAAAAGGGATGGCTAGCGCTAAGGCAAGTGGCAATGACGGAATTCCAGTGGAAGTATATAAGATGTTTTTAGATGAACTTTCTCCATTTGTAATATCCTTGTATAATCAGATCTTGGAAGGGACTCCCATTTCTGATAGATTTAAGGAGTCAGTGGTGATTACCATTTTGAAAAAAGATAAGCACTCAAACGACCCGAGCTCCTATCGCCCAATGAGTTTCTTAAATGTAGATTATAAGCTTTTTATGAAAATCTGGGCAAATAGGATCTTGGACTGCGCATATCAAGTGGTCCAAGCCAACCAAACAGGTTTCCTGCCTGGAAGATCGATGGCAGCCAATACCTTCTTTTTGTAAAAGCGATTGATTATTTTTCAATAAATAAGGATAAAGTGGCTATTTTAATGATGGATGTGGAAAAGGCATTCAACCTTGTGGATTGGCAGGCCCTCATTTTTATCTTAGGGAAGTTTGGTTTCCCACCCCTCTTGATAGAGATATTAAGGGGAATTTATAATGGGGGGTGGAAAGATAATTATTAATGCGGAACAGGTGGGAGAGATGGTGATTAGGCGTTACACCAGACAGGGTTGCCCCCTGTCCGCCCTCTTATTCTCTCTTTTTATTGAGCCAGTTGCGGTAAAGATCTGCACCAATACATCAATTCAGGCCCCTTAAATGGGGATGGCAAAAATCAAGCTGGTCGCCGATGATATGATTTTATATTTGAAGGCAGGTAAGGTAAACATACAGGCTGCGTTGGGGGAAATCCAGGCGTTTACAGCTCTGGGGGGATATAAAGTTAACCAGGCCAAAACAGAGCTTCTCTTGTTCAATTCTTCAGAGGCTCAACTCCCAGAAGGGCTACAATTCTTGCCATTATGACCTATAAGATATTTAGGATTATATGTTACAGCTGACTTCTCCCAATTGTTCCAACTAAATTATGGAAGTACCCTTAATAAGGTAAAAAGACTTTTCGAAAGATGGACGTTACTACCTCTGTCATTAGTGGGCAGAGTTTCCCTAGTTAAAATGTCAATTCCCTTTTTGGTATGTTTGTTTCTAAAAATACCAATCTCATATTTCAAGCAGTTGGATAAAGTTATTCGTGAGTTTATATGGGCAAAAAAACCACAGGTCAAACTATCCATTCTACAATTAGACATAGAGCAGGGGGGGCTAGCATTACCCCACTTTTCCACCTACTACCAAGCCGCGTTAGTTAGTCTACTAACTCAACTGGTAGCCCCTTCTTTGAAATTTGATAATTTTATGCTAAACCATATACTAACAGAAAGTGCAATTAAGCTACCAGTGTTTCTTCGTACAATGAAATTACCCGAGAAAACAAGATAGAAGGTCATAATTTCAATTGCAACACGTACCCAGCGGTTCTATAAAACCTATAATGTTCCAACATGCCACGCATACACCTCTCTTCAAGATTGTGAGATATGGGGTCTTCAGCTTCCTCAAGGGATGTTATAGTTCTCTAACAATATAGGGTTCTGGAAGCTAGGTGATTTTTATAATTGTTCCCAGTTTTTTTTTTTTTATTGAAATTTTCAAACAATGTCATAAACATTACAAACAACATGCCAGTTGCTAATCAATACACCTATTTTTACATCCACGTATTTCTATCATTACAGTTAGTAGTATAAACGTGCATCATTTTCCACAGAATACATGCAAGTGCTTGGTAGTCGCCACGACACAAGGTACTTTAGAACAAAAGAGTAATAGCTTGGAGTCCAGCTCGTCACAAACATCCTGTCTTATTCCTGCAATTTGACACAGTACATTTGAACATGGCACGCATTGTGTAACAACCCCCCTCCCACATATATTAATTTCCCCCAGACCCCACTGCACCTGTCAACGTAGTCTCTGCTATCTCCTGATCTTCACCATCTTCCCCTGCTGCCCCCTAGCCCATGACACAAAAGGCTCCCATATATCTTTAGGCCTGGATGCTGATGGCATTAGTTCCCAGAAAGTGGTTAGTTGCGAATGACCGAATGTTACGTCACGTAGCCATTCCTTTATCCTGGGAGTCCCTTTCCTCCCCCAATGTATAGCCACACAGCGTTTAGCGAACAAAAGCAACATAGGATGAAGCTTCCGACTTTTGACCGGCGTATCTTTCACATATCCCAACAGCCCCAGTAAGGGGTCCGGGACATCTGATGTGCCTATTATCTTATGTATTGTTGTGAATATATTAGCCCAGAATGTTGAAAGCTGTGGACAGCTCCACGCCATGTGTAAAAACGAGGCGGGGGCAGAGCCACATCTCCAGCAACCATCTTCGGGGCATATTATCAAGCCCCAGTGATAATTATCGCTGAGCGCGCTTAGCGCACTTAAAATTATCGCCCTCTTTCGCTGGAATATATCGCCAAGCTAGCGTTGTATTATCAACGCTTAGCGCTATGATATTCCAGCGATAGCGGGGTTTTCCATGGAACATCGCTGGTTTTCCAGCGATGTTCCATGGAAAACGGCGATAACTTGATGATAAGGCCCTGTGGCCTTAGCCCCACAATCCACCTCCCATGTTAGGTATGCCTTAGTCAGGAATTTAACAGACGTTAGATTCCTGCGTTAAGGCATAGTTAACGCGATTTCAAATATCGCTACCCCTCGTTGATAATATCGCGAAGCTGAGTTAGCGATATTTTCCCATGGAGTTTTGTCAGGCACGCCTCCTTTGCATCTCATTAACGATGCGATGCGAGGCGTGCTGACAACGGGCGCTAAGGCAAGGAAACACGCGCTAGCGTGTCCTTGTTAATAAAGCGATAATATTATCGCCGCTTTTCGCCCGAAAACGGACGCTAAAGCGGCGATAATTTTATCGTGGCCCCTTGATAATATGCCCCTACATCCTTTAGACCCATACGATGTAGGTTGGCATGGGTCCTGTAGAACCAGTGAAGGCATTTAAAGTGTATTAATCGAAGCTTGTAGTTGGGCGACAGGGCCGTGAGCTGGCAACAACAGTATGCCCATTGTTCTTCCGTGAGTGGATTATGTAACTCCTCATTCCATGCTTGAAGTGCCCGTGGCTGTGTCAGTGGGGCTGAGTTTTGCGTGTTGTTATAAATGCGTGTGATTAACCTAAGCAGCGATTCTGACTTAATGACATTTTCTAATGCAAGCAACGTGGGTGGAGGGCTTGGGAAAGTGTCGTGCAATGCCCTAAACATAGCCCGAAGCTTGTAATACAAAAACAGGTACGAGAATGTTACAGCATTATCTTCCACAGCTACCGTGGGGGTCTGAACGTCTCTTCTGGATATAGGTCCGCAAATGTACGGATACCCATTTTGAGTGCTAGTGTTCTACTAGTGCCCTCTTCCATCGTTGGTAACATTGGATTGTGAGCCAAAGGTATGGATGGGGCATAAAGGATGGATAGATGGGCTCTTCTCTTTAGCCCGTCTCATGCCCACCTCAAAGTGTTGATTGTGTCTGTGTCATCTCGGGGTCATTTGCAAGTGTGGTATAATGCTACCTGCAGAGGAATGGGTGCTGCAGCATCCGTCTCCACCGCTGTGTGGGGTAAAAAAGGGGTTGGGTGCACCCAGTAGTGCAGGAATTGTGCCTGTGCACTCAAGGCATACAATTGCATGTCTGGTGCTCCCAGGCCACCCTGATGCAATGGAAGGGTTACGAGTTCCCATGAGACTCGAGCCTGCCTACCTGCCCAGACCAGTGACACAAGCAGGGACCTAAGAGTTTTAAAAAATGCTTGAGTGAGGGGAAGTGGTATATTGACGAATAGATAAAGTAGTTTTGGCAGGACCACCATCTTAGCTAACGCTATTCGTCCCGCCAAGGACAGGGGGAGCCCGGCCCACGCAGTGACCTTACCCTCCAGCCACGTTATAGGTCGCCCATAATTAATTTCACATATGTCCTGCTTTTTCTTACTGAGCCATATCCCCAGATATTTCACCAGTTCGTCAGCCCACTTGAGAGGAAATTCGGTGGGAATAGGGGTAGTGGCTTCCGTCAGGGGAAAATGACTGATTTAGTCCAGTTAATGGACATCCCGGACAGGCCTCCAAATTTGATAAACTTGCGCAGTAATGGATCAAGGTTAATTGCAGGGTCAATGATATACAATGTGACGTCGTCTGCAAAGAGAGATATAAGAAGGCTTCTCGTACTGAACCCAATACCTCTGGCGGTGTGATGCTGTCTTATGCGGGCTGCAAGAGGTTCCATGGCTATTGCAAAAAGTAGTGGGGACAGAGGACAACCCTGCCTCGTTCCCCGCGAGATGGCAAATGACTATGACACCATTATATTTACCCTTATCCGAGCAGATGGTTTCACATAGAGCAGCCGAATGAGGCTAAGAAAAAGGGGACTGAACCCCATTCGTTCCAGTATATGAAACAAGTACGGCCATTCGAGCGTATCAAACACTTTAGTAGCGTCCAGGAAGACAGCGGCTGCTTGCACATCTGGATGTAGGTAGTGTACTACTGTGAAAAAGGTTTTGAGGTTGTGGGAAGTAGACCTCCCGGGACTAAAGCCCGATTAATCCCGGCGTGCAATTAGCAGGAGTAGAGGTTGCAGCCGATTTGCGACAAGCTTCGCCAATATCTTCATATCTACGTTTATGAGCAACAAAGGTCTGTATGAAGCTAGCTCATTTTCAGGTTTCCCGGGTTTCAACAGTGTTATTATTATTCCTTCACGCATTGTAGGTGGTAAAATGCCTGAGGTCTGAGCCTCTTCATATATTGCAGTCAAGTGTGGTGCTAATTCCTCCACGTACGTCTTATAAAACGCTGTGGTTAAGCCATCCGACCCCGGAGCCTTATTCAGTGGCAAGCTTTTTATGACCTGGGCTACATCCTCCACCGTAAATGGGTTGTCTAAGAACTCCCTATGACCCCGTCCTAGCCAGAGTAGTTCTAATGAGTCTAGGAAAGACTGCAGGCCCTTCGGAGTCGCAGTCTGATGGGAAGTGTATAATGCCGAATAAAAGTTGGAGAAAGCATCAAGGATTTCTTTCGGACCTTTAATTACTGTGTTGTGTGTGCTGTTTAGTTCAGTTACATAAGCATTGGTTCGAGGTGCGTGCAGCATAGATGCCAAAGTCCTCCCTGGCCTGTTCTCCTCCCCGTATCTTCTGGCCTGGGCATATTTCCCTAGAAATTTGACCTCTCGCTGTGCCTCTTCCTCAAACTCCAATAGTTTTTCTTTCAATTGGGCCATTGTCTTATAGTCGCCCGTAGCATAGAACTGCGTCTCCAGCTCTCTGACCTGTTTCTCCAACATTTCAAGCGTGCCTCGTATTGACTTTAGGACCCCGGCCTGGCGGGCTATGCAATTTCCCCTGATTACCGACTTAAATGCCTCCCATAGCCAGGCTTGGGTTGTAACCGAGCCCTCATTCAGGGTAAAGTAGTCAGTTGTGTCACTTCTAATTTCTTCTCTGAATGCGTCGTCTAGGAGGGCCTCCTGGGGCAACCGCCAAGTAAACATAGGTGGGGGAGAGTTCGGCAACGTCAGTCTCAAGAGGCTGGGCGCATGATCTGACAAGGATCTGGGGAGATGTTCAACCTCATTGACCCATGTGGCCATGTCCCTAGACACCAGCCAAAAATTTAGCCTAGACCAAGCCCTATGATGTTCAGAGATACACGTCCCTTCCCTGATCAGTTGGTGATTGTGTCTCCAAATGTCAACTTATTCTCCATCTTCGATAATAGCGTTCAGCGCAGCACTGGCTGCAGGGTGTAGTGACGTAGAAACCCCCTTCCTATCTAGTACACCATACAGTATGGCGTTGAAGTCCCCCCCCCCAGAATATAGTTTCGCAGTTGGTCGCCCTCACCTTGGCCCATATGTCTTGGAAGAAATTTGGGGCATCAACGTTCGGATCATACACTGCAACCAGCACCACCTGCGATCTACCCAGATTACCAAGTATTATGATGTACCTGCCTTCAGGATCGACCTGTATTTCACTATCTTTCCAGTCTAGCCCTCTCTTAACCAACACAGCCACCCCCCTTGAGTAGTTTGAATAAATGGATGAGTATACAGATCCCCATCTACTGTGCTTTAGTCTGGGAGAAGGTACAACATTTAAATGTGTCTCCTGCAACACACATACATCTATCTGGTGGCGTATGAGATATGAGTGGACTAATCTTGACTTTCTATAGTCGTTCAGCCCACGAATGTTCCACGTTAAAAAAATTAGCCTGGTCATGTGGTGGTCAGCCCTGCATCATATAGAGTTACAATAGGAACAGTGCACGGTGCAATGGGCCAAACAACACGGTGGAAGTAGTTGAAACTGCTTAGCATGATACTGGCTTTAAACATAACAACAACCTCCCCAACCCACCCACCTCCCACTCCAACCCCCCCAATCAGGTTGTAGAAATCCCGACCCAAACAACTTAAAGGGAAATTCCTTTGTTGGGAGCTCTCCCATGAGGGCGCAGTAACGCCAGCTAACTCCCCTGTAGTGAAACAGGGTGGCCAAGAACACTGCGGAGAGCTCTGCTTATCTATCTACTAGTATGGATGATGACCATGACGTTGTGGTAATCAGGGCCGGAGCAAAGGGTATCCACTGCAATTTAAAACAACAAGGCACTGTGAACCCTCAATCTAGCCCATTATATAACAAAATTTACAGTTCACAAGTCAGTACGATACCCATGTCAATCATTATCGCTCAGACGATCGGCAGGTGATTCTGTAGAATCAGGGCCCTTCTTGCTCCTCTTTCCCCTGACGTGCTTGGCAAACTTTAAGGCAGACTTCGCATCTGTGAAGAAGTGGGCTGTGCCATCATGCGTCACTTTGAGCTTGGTGGGGTACAGCAGGGAGTAGGGGATTTGAGCCTGAAGTAGGACACGTTTTGCAGGCAGGAACTCCCACCTTGCCGCCTGTACAGCTGGAGTGAAATCTGGATAAAAGAAGATAGTGTTTCCCTTGTGCGAAATTGTCCCTTTTTCCCTGGCCAGCCGGAGGATGAGATCTCGGTCTTGGTAGTTCAAGATTTTAGCAAGGATGGGCCTGGGTGTAGCTCCAACTGGGGGTCTGGGACCCAGGGAGCGATGCGCTCTTTCTACCACGAACACAGCAGATAGGTGGGGATCGAAGAGCTCATGGAGCAGGTCTGAGATGTAGGTCTCCATCTTGGAGATGGCCGTCGTTTCCAGTATTCGGGTAATACGCAAGTTATTTCGGCGGGATCTTGCTTCCAAGTCCTCGTTCTTGGCTCGGATGATCCCCAACACTTTGTCCATGTGTAACAACTGTTCCTTCGTTTCAACTTGGAACTCATGGAAGTCCAAGCTGTGATTTTCTAGCACGTCCAAACGGGTCTCATGTGACCCCACCTGCTGTTTGACCTCGTCCAGTTGAGAAGTGAGCGCATCCAGTTTGGTGTCAATGTTATGTAGGCTTGACCGCATCTCTAGCATTAGGGACCTTAGGTCCTCTCCACGGTCCTCCGTCTGCGACTCAGGAGTTTTCTCCGCGGTAACCTCCGGGTCCGATTCCATGAGCCTAGTGTTTCGTCGGTTGTCGAAGGTCAGCTTCGGCTGTTTTGCATCCTGTTTGCCCATTTTCCCCCAATTCAGGTTGTACGTGTCGTGTATACAACTATCTCTGTCGTATCTAGTGTTAGCGCACCATGCAGCCCAGCGCCGTTACTAGCGTTTTCCGTGTATGGCACTCCTCCTCGTGCACCTCTTCTGGGATACATTCTGGGCGCTTACAGATGTGTCGCCGGGTCCTTAATGTTATCTGTGTCGTTCCATTGCCCCCTTCACTGCCAGCCCGTATCTAACGAGTCTCTGGTGTGACCGCTGCACCCAACGGTAGTCCTTTGTTGGTGCCTATCGCATGCCCCACAGTATCAGTTGAGCCAGACTGTCACAGCGGCTGCTGCGGGTCAGCACACGCTGTCTCTGTCTACGGCACCGTCATGCACTCCCGCAATGCGACTCCTCCCTGTGTCAGCTTCCAATGTTCAGGCCTCATGACTGACAGGGTGCCCTAGATGGCCGCACCACACCTCCGGGCGTTATCTACTTGGTAAGGTCATGTGCCGGTGTTGCCTGGTGTTCAGAGGTCGCTCCCTTCGACCCCCGATGGCATCTCCAATTCCTGTGCACAGTCTCGTTTTTTGTTGGGGTTACTGTAGTGTTTGCAGTGACAGGGTGTTGCCCTTTACCAAGGGACGATCACCGTGCCCTTAAATTACGTGGCTCACCTCTTGAACATACCTATGAGGGTCAATCCAGCACCCGTCCAGGTACACATGCGGTCTTTCCCAGTCTCAGGGTGCTCCTTCTCCAATTTGCCGCCTTCACAGACCCACCGTTGACTGGGGCCTGCTTGCCTGACCCCAATATGGCGCCCGGACCTCAGGTTCGGTAGCGCTCCGATCCGCGGGGGCCGCACGTGTTCTCCAAAAATGCCAGCAAGGACACCACACGCGCACCCAGCCTCGCCGAGTCTTAAGTCGATCCGCTGGGCATCTTAAAACTATGCAGCGGCCCCGCTCTGACTCCACGCTCCACCAGCTTCGCACCCCCAGTTGCTCGCGTTGTCCTCAGTGCAAATAACCCGCAATCTTCCCCGCGCCCGACAGTGCCCAGCAGTCCGATAGCACCTACTTTTCGGACCCCCACGCCAAGAGCTGCACCTGATGTATCCAGGATTTGTCCTGCTGGTCATCACAGTCTCTGCGGCCCACGCCGCATGTGAAGCCTCGGGCTTGATTCCTGCGCCCTGCCGATCCGCCTTCCAGGGCCTCAGACAGGCCCCGCCTCGCTCTTCTCTGCCTGGGCCGTCCACCCACCGCAGGGTCGGATCCGTGCGCACAGAGCAGATCGCTCGGATCCCCGACCACCAGCCAGCATCTGGGTATATTTCCAGCACCGCAGTTCCTCTCCGATAGCAAGGATAATTACAGGATGTATTCTCGGCCGGCGGAGCTCACTTAACTAGCGGCCATTCCGCAGCTCGGCAGACCACGCCCCCCATAATTGTTCCCAGTTGATAACGTGGGAATCATTTGCATTGCAATTTGAACCCAAAAGTCGAGGCTTGTGGTTAAGCATTAGACAAATCACACGCTTCCTTAAGAACAATTATACAATGAATAATGAGATGGAAAAAACAATCCTAAAAGCATTTTTTTAGAAATATTTAAGCGGTATTGGAAACTGGTATTGGGTACTACGCCAGGGGATGAATAATAAGCTTATTGAGGAGATGCTCCCAAAAATTGCCCAGGAAACAAATTGTCGGTTCAATAGCAAGGAGTGTGTGAGTTTGCGAATAAAGCTTTGAGGATTGCCAACTTTAAAAGAATGTCTTTTTTGTCTAGATGGCTGGCATATTACACTCCCCTTAGACTGCATAAACTGTTCCCATCAACTCCTAATCAATGTTTTAGATGCAATATGGATGGGCCAGGAGAATGGGTACATATATTTTTTACATGTCCTAGACTGCAGGACTTTTGGGAGGAGGTTTTTAGGTTCATCAGTCGCTGCATGTCCATGGTCATTCTCCCCTCAATGTCATTGGCCTTATTTGGATTTTCCCATATAGGCTTTCAGCTGCCACAATTTTGGCAATACTTTGTTTTCATAGCAATAGCGGTAGCCAGATCCCTGGTGTTGCAAAATTGGAGTTCATTGAAGGTACCGACAATTGGCCAGTAGCTCTCTAAGCTGGACCGGACCTATCAATTTGAAGAGGCTTACGCAAAGAGGGTAGGGGCACTCCGTAGATTTAGGGCTTCATGGGAGGACTACGCTCTGATCAATCACGCAAATTGAAAATAAAAAAAATTAAAAAATGAAAAGGGGTGATGTCAATACAGCTCTAGAGTTTTAGTGTTGTTTTTTGGCCTTATTTATCCTCACTGTATGTAATTTGTCTTTTGATATAGTTAATGCTGGATATGTAATATTAATTTATGCTATTTATTGCGTGATGAAATATGAGACTATTTATTATGAAGTGTTTTTTAATCTTGTACCATTATGCTGACTATTTATGGGTGGATTTTTCTGTATGATCTGTCTGTTTTTTCTGCCCAATAAAAATAAAAAAGGGTAGTATTTCAGCACCATCCTATATTTCTATTTTGAGTAACAGAAAGGAGAACTAAGTTCAAAATGCTTGAGCATGATTGGAAATTAAAATGGTAGCAATGTTTGTTTTTAAAATATGTTGTGATAGGGCATTGGAAGGAAACAGGTGGTCAATCCTAGATTGGGAAAATTGAACAGGAGAGACAAATGTATATTCCTTTCAACAGGGGTTACATAATCTTCAAGTATCTATAAGGAATATTTGCTTAGTTGCAGAAGTAAAATGCTTGTGCATAGAAGAAGGAATAAATATTGTTTTAGAGGTTTGATCAATAAAAGGATCTATTTATTACAAGATTACAATCGCCACCAAAAATGTAATAGTCATCTGACATAGACATTAGTTTGTGTGAAATAGTAATCCAAGCTAATTTATCTAGATGTGTGGGAGCATAAATATTAAACATAGTAAAAGATATTTTGTTTATAGTTAGGTTCACTATAATCCACCTTCCTTCCAAATTTGTACTGATGAATGTAACATCCAAACCTCTATTACAAATTATTTTTTTAAGTTTAATAAGCTTTATTGAGTCATAAAGACGTCAATACCATACATTAAAGGCCTAAGGAATAACAATGCATAGGCAATCTTATAAACGAAATAGAATAGGCAAAAAAATCATAGTAGAAAGCTGTTTTCATTTTGGGAAAAATAAGGGAAAGGAAAGAGGGGGAGAGGGAAAGGATATGGTATAAATATATTAATAATAATAACCACTAAAGAGATGTCAATGCTATTCTCCTAAGAATTGTAAAATATAAAAGAAACAAATAACTGTTGAGTAAAAATTTCACCAAATATTTAGAAGGATAGGAAAGATAGAAGATAGAACAAAGAGGAAGGTATTCAATTCAAGGGGGTTGGAAATTTTCAGAACGATAATGAGAAACATTATTGATTGAAACCTTATTTAAATATGTAATTAATGGTAACCAAAAAACATCTCTATTCACATTTGTATTGCATTGAGAGGCATAAGCAACATCTAACCTGTGATACTGACATACAGTATTCCACCATGGCTTAATTGAAAGTTTGGTCAAACATTTCCAATTGATCGTAATTTGTTGAAATGCTAAAGCCAACATAAGATCAAACAATCCTCGTTGATGGAAAGGCAAAGGAATGGATTCTGACAAACTTCCCATAAAGAGAAGAGCATTGGACATAGGTGTGTGAATCTGAAAAATGCTAGAAAGACGATCCCAAATTTGCGTCCAAAAAGAAATAACAGGGGGACATGAGAAAAGAGATGTGAAAGATCTGCTGATGGAAAGTCACAGGACCAACATTTCTTATGTCTATGTGTGTGAAATTAGCTATAGAAATGGGAGTGAGATAAAGTGTGTGATAGAGGAAAAACATAGATTGAGTGGTGGAAGCGGATCTTGAGATCCTTAGCGAACGAGCCCAAATCTTATTCCATACATCAATGCTCCATTGAAAGCCTAAGTCTGATTCCCAAGCAAGTTCCACCTTAGTTTTGTCTTGTTCTGGATTTGTGGTATAGAAGAATTTATAAATTAAAGAGGCTTTTGGAATTAAAACTAATATTTTAAGAAGTGAGTCTTGAGTAATAGGAGCTTCATCTGATAGGAGAGAGTAAAAAATGTTCAGAAGTAATTCCATTAGTATGGAAAATTTATGTAAGAAGGAACGAGGATATTTAAATGTAGCCTGAAAATCAGGAAAGGAAGAAGGAGAAGTGCCATTGAATAAGTCGGTAACCCAAGTAATTCGCTTAGCTCTCCATGAGGCCCAGTACAAAGGTCTATTATTTATAGTTATGAGACGATTATACCATAAAGGAGAATGTAAAAAGGTATTTCTGGTTATGAGTTTTGGCTGAAGTTGAGGTCGTAACAAAGAGCAAGTGTGTTTAAATAATGGGAGGGATGTGAGGGCATTCTTGGCAGTAAAAGAGAGAACTTCCTTGTTCGAGAAAGGAGTAAACAGACAATGTTCAATATTGACCCATAAAGGAGTAAAGGGAGAGGATTCCGTGTGAAGCCAATGAGATGCTTGCTTTAAGCTAAAAGCTTTATGATATAATCGAAAGTCTGGGAAGTTTACCCCACCTACAAGTCTCGGTTTTCTAAGATGAAATAAAGAAATTCTGGATTTTTGATTTTTCCAAGGAAATTTGGAAAGAAGCGAGTCAATTTTTAAAAAAAAGGTGACAGGGATACGTAAAGGAATCATTGAGAAATAATATAATAAAATAGGAGTAATCATCATCTTAATGGAGTCGAGACGACCCCACCAGGAGAGAAAGAGGGATTCCAGGATGAGAAAAGCCTGGCGATACGATCTAGAGCTATATTCATGTTCAATTTAACCAAATTAGTAATAGAGTTGGAAAACCAGATACCAAGATATTTAATTTTAGAGCTGTTCCAATGAAAGCCAGTAGATTCAAATTGTTGTTTGAGACAAAATGTTGTTATTGGGAGAACTTCAGTTTTATCAGAGTTGATCTTATAGCCTGATACCGCTGAGAAATCAGAAATTTCTTGTAATAATGAAGGAATAGAAGAATCTGGATTGGAAATGAAAAGCAAAATATCATCAGCATAAGCAGATAATTTCAGATGATGATCTCCATATGGGAATCCAAAAATAGAAGAATTTTGACGGATACGGGAAAGAAAAGGTTCAAGTGAAAGAACAAACAAAAGGGGGGATAATGGACAACCCTGCCTAACTCCTCGATGAAGTGAAAAATACTGCGAGGTTTGACCGTTTACAATGGTAGAAGCAGAAGGGGTAGAGTAGAGAAGAGAGATAAGGGAAATGAATTTAGCACCAAAACCATGCCATCGAAGAGATTTAAATAAAAAGGACCAATCTACCCTATCAAAAGCTTTTTCCGCGTCAATGGAAATCGCCGCAAGAGGAAAAGATAAAGAGGGAGCTTTATTAAGAACATTAAAAAATAGACGAGAATTATCAGAAGTTAGTCTACCTTTTACAAATCCACATTGTTCGGGAGCTACTAAATGGGGAGGAAGAATTCCAGGCGCATTGCTAAAAGTTTAGCAAAAATCTTATAATCAACATTTACCAATGAGATGGGGCGGTAATTTTTGCAAAATTTGGGGTCTTTGCCTTCCTTATGAATAAGACAGATAGAGGCTTCTAAAAAGGTACCACTTGCTGCACCAATAGAACAAAAATGTTGGAACAGATTAAAAAGTTTTGGCAATAGCAAGTTGGAAAAATGGAGATAGAACTCTACAGAAAAACCATCAGGACCTGGGGATTTATTTTTCTTTAAAGAATTCAAGGAGGAGGAGACTTCCTGTGGTGAAAGATCTGTGTCTAGAGAGGCGAAGTCTAGATCAGAAGCGGAAGGAGGAGGAATAGAGCTAAGATATTCATTGATAAGTGAGTCGGTGGGAGGTGACTCAGGAGTGTATAAAACGCTATAAAATTTTGTGAATTCAGCTAGTATGTCTTTATCTTTGAAAAGGTGTTTGCCATCGTTAGATTGAATGGACTCAATGAATGTTTTCTCTTTTCTAGATTTTAAATAATTAGCAAGGAGTGAGTCGGCTTTATTACGGCCACCATAGTATCTGGCACTGCTATGAAGCAAAGTGAAGGAAGCCTTATCAGTAGAAATTTTGTTAAATTCCATCTTAGCTTTGATAAGTTGTTTCAGGGTAGGAGTCCGATGAAGAGGTATAAAACTGATGTTCTAAGTGTTTAATGGAAGATAAAAGAGCTTTATGTTTATTGGAGGATAGTTTCTTTTTCTTGGACACTATGGGGCCGATTCTGATGCGGGTTGGAAAAGCTTCCCGACCGAATCGGTTGGGAAATGGTGTCCGACCCACTCGGATTGGGAAAGTCCGACCGGCGGAGTAGGATGCATCCGGATGCTTCCAGATACGATTTGGTTGAACTCCCATTGACTTCAATGGGAACATTTGTTCCTAACCACATCAGAATTGGGCCCTCGGTCGGGAAGACACGTTCCCGATCCGATTTGGAAGGAGCAAATGCCGTTAGGAGGCCTTCCTAACCGCATCAGAATCAGGCCCTTGGTCGGGAAGCTTTTCCAACCCGCATCAGAATCGGGCCCAAAATCTATAATAAACCCGCGAGCGGTGGCTTTAAGACTATCCCATACCAAAACGGGAGACATAGAGGTATCTTCATTAATAGAGAAGAATTCTTCAGCAAAAGAGATGAAAGAAGAGGAAAAGACTGGATCCTGTAAAAGATAATTATTAAACCTCCACCTAGACATTTTGGAACGAGGAGGAAGTAAATCGAAGTCAACGACTACTGGAGCATGATCTGAAATCAAAATGGGCTCAATCGAGGAGGAAACAAGGTTTTGAGCTAAGGGTTTAGAGAGAAATATATAGTCAATCCGAGATAAGGATCCATGAGGAGGGGAAAAAAAGGAAAATTCTGATTGGTCTGGATTGCATAGTCTCCAGGCATCGACCAATTGAGTCTGTGTGATAGTGTTAAGAAATTGTTTGTGAGTTTTGTGGGGAATAAAACGTACCTGGGATTTGCGATCAATAAAAGGGTCTAAAACTTGATTGCAATCACCTCCAAGTATGATAAAGTCATCTTTATTTTGAAAAAACGTGTCCGTAACAATAGGCCAAAAAGAGGGATCAGGCTGAGTTGGACCATAAAGGTTAAACACAGTGAGAGGAATATTGTTAACTAAAAGTTTAACTAGACTCCACCTACCATCGGAGTCAATATCTTGTGTAACAACAGTGCATTTCAATTTTTTATGGCATAGAATAACAACTCCATTCTTCTTTGTGTTAGTAGGGGAAACTAATACTGAACCAACCCAACTACGTTTAAGTTTGAGAGCTTCAGCCTCAGATAGATGGGTTTCTTGTAACAAAACTAAATCAGGTTTATATGAGGCTAAATATGAAAGAATTCTCTGCCTCTTTATAGGGTTATTAAAACCT
This sequence comes from Calotriton arnoldi, assembly GCA_963921515.1. Classification (NCBI taxonomy): domain Eukaryota; kingdom Metazoa; phylum Chordata; class Amphibia; order Caudata; family Salamandridae; genus Calotriton; species Calotriton arnoldi. Next base: position 2,339,135 of record CAWUFW010001603.1, on the reverse strand, counting down.
TTTACGTTCCATGTGATAACTCTGAATCTAAAAAAATTAACATTAGATAAACAACAGTGTAATATTGAGAAAAAATGCAAATAAGTATAAAATGAAAAATGAGCATTTAAAAAATTAAGAAGGTTAAATAAAAGAAGTAAGGTAATATGATAGAAAATGAAGAAGAGAAATGAGAAAGGTGGATAATAAAGGAGAGTTAAGAAAATAGCAAAATCTTGCAGTAACTGTAGGAAAAGGGATAAAAAGCAGTAAGGAAAAAGAAGACATGAAATGAAATAGGGAGGATCAAGCAAAGAGAGATAAGAGAAGAGTATGTCTGTTAGAGAATAGGAAGAAAGAGGGAGAGGAGGGAAAAGGAAAGAGAGAGAAGAAGCAAGCATACACAGTACATATCCAAAAAGGATGACTGAGAAAAACACACCTGAGGGGGACAAAGAGAGATACAATGGGGCAAGGACGACACATAACAAGACGGACCACCCGAACTCAGGATGTCCGGATCACATCGGGACGAGGAAGAAAAAGGATAAGAACCATACGGATTGATAAAACATAAACAAACCTGTAAGAAAATATAAAAGAGACAATTAACATTGAAATAATACAAAGAAAGTTAAACATCTGCCAAACGAATGACAAGAGATATGACAAACATGAACCACTTATGCTATTTTGAATGAATAACTTTTAGAAGAAATGAACCACAAATAGAACATTACTAAGTCAATAGAAGTAACAACCAAAAACGAAACCATGTCATGACCGGAAAAATGTCTAAAAGATTAGTACATGAGGAAAACAGTAAAGTCAACCATTGGAAGGGCCAGCAGTGTCCATGGCATTTGTATTATGAGAATGAATAAATTTCCTAAGCTCCACAGGATCTTGAAAGGACAAAGTCTGATTTTGATAGGTCACCTTAAAAATGCAGGGATGAAAAAGACCATATCGAGCACCAAGAGATCGTAGAGGGGCTCGAAGATTAAGGAACTCCTTTCTTCTTGCTGCTGTAGCATTAGATACATCTTGAGAAATATACACCCTCTGACCAAGCCAAGAAATTTGTCGTTTGGCTCTAGCTGCAGATATAATTGAAAGCAAGTCAGTATATTTAAAAAAAAGAATAATGACTCCCCTTGGCTTGACCGGAGACGTAGAGCTTGAAGAACGTGGACCCAATCTGTGAGCTCTCTGAATACTAAGAGATGTAGAAGAAGGCATATCCAGGAGCTTCGGTAAGAAGGAGGAAAAGAAGGAGACAGGATCATCACCCTCGAGGGCCTCAGGCAGTCCGTAAATGCGTAGATTATTCCTCCTATTTCTGTTTTCCAAGTCCTCTGTGTGATGCCGAAGGTCACGAACCTCTCCCTCTAAAGAAGAAAGCCTCTGAGAGTTATCTTGTACCACAGAGAGTTGTTGCTCCACTAAAGATACTCTGCTCTCCATTGTAAACCACTTCTCCTCCAAGAGTTGCATTTTACTGTTGGTCTCCTCTACAAAGGGGCACAGAGCTCGAATTTCCTCCAACAACATTTCCAAGGAAATAGGAGATGACGATTTGTCAGGAGAGGGAGAATCATGCTTTAAACGTTTAGAAGATGATGACGGTGGTGAGGTTTTTGTAGTGGTGGACTGTGATGGAGCAGAACGATTAGAAGTAACACCTGCCATCGGTTCTTCGGTATGGGATGAGAATGGCACTGAAGAAGGAGTTGGTGTTGACGAGGAAGAATGATTTTTAGGTACAAAGATAAATTGTGGTTTACGCAGTATTCCCATATATAGAAGGTACACAGGTAGCACATAGAGTAATATACAACCTATATAACAACCGTAGCCTACAGTCCTCACAAAAAGAATAATGTAGAGTAGTCTCTTGAGATGACAAAAGCTTCGCAAAAGGAGATACTATTCCATTATGAATCTGAATAATGACACCAAGCAAAAATGATCCTGAGTAGCACCAAGAGGAGAGCCAACTGTGGACAAATGATGAAAGTAAGTCACGTATCAGAAATTAGTGATATCCAACTAGGAGAGCCATGCTGAGAAAGTATTTCCAGTGAAAGGAAGGCTGTCGTCTGAAGAAAGGAAGCTCCTAAAAGCTGAAGTGCTGTTAAGAAGGCACCAACAGAGATGGCTCAGCGAGAATTGTGATTAAAAGGAGTGAAAATCAAAACTATTTATGTAGAGGATACCATGGGTATTCCTTACATGACATGGTAAAGTGGGCAGCTCTGTCAGAAACATTTCCCAGGTTGCATTTTATAATAATGGCTGACAGGGCAATGCAGGCATATTAGTTATTGCTCTGAGGTAAATGAAACATCAGTGAAAGTCGTGAAAGCAGAGCCATTCATAGCAACAGACAGCTTACTGCAATAACGAGTTGCTCCACCAAGCAGAAATGCTACCTTCAAAATCGAGCAAGTGCTGGGTGAGAGCAGACACCGTCAGTCCATGCGTTTTTCCCAGTAGACAATAGCTCGGCAGTCAAAATGGCGGGCGCGCTGAGGAGATTGCATCGGCGGCAAAAATGACAAGAAGCAGAACGCGCTTCATGCTGAAGAAACGCTCACCAGACGCGCGGCATCTTCCGACGTTGGAAACAGGTGCTGTCCGGTAGTAAAAGGTGCAAAAATATGCACCCGCGGCTTATAAATGTCCCGGTGCGGCGGAGTCTCTGGTTCAGGCGGCCATCTTAAGCGGCGCCAAAGCCACGCCCCCTCTATTACAAATTATAACTAAACCATTTAGTTTACCGGTACCTGATGAAACAAAAGCACACCCAACCCAATTTTGAAAAGGTTTCTTAACCTCTATGTCAACAATAAGAGATTCTTGTAACAATGTAATATCAGCATTTATTTTGGATAGATGGGTCAATACCTCTGACTTTTAATATGCAAATCCAACTCCTTAACTTTCCATGAGATTATACTTCAAGTCATTTATAAGAAAATATAACATGGTTAATCTACTCTACACATAAAGAATAACTGTAAGTAAATTCAATGTGACACCTTGAAATTTGAATAATATTAAATTTAGAATAGGATATATAAAAAAGAGACATTTGGAAAATGAAAAATCATAAAAGGGGAAGAGAGGAAAGAAAACAGAGAGAAAGTAAAAAAAATAGAGAAAAATACCAACAATATAAAGGACAAAAAGACACTAAAGATATACCTAAATAGCAAACAAAGAGTTAATGAGACCAGATAAGGAAGATGATATGACTGGAGCCTGTAAGCCGTCGAAAGGGAGGAACCCACACCACACATACGATTATTGGTATACATCGGCAAGATATGGAAGGACTCCTAAAGAAAGAAGTAGGCACTGGGATAAAAAAGTGAAAAAATTCAATACAGTATGATAAACATAGAAACCATGTAAAATGTTCACAACAAGCACTATACTCCAAAATTCAGAATACCGAAAGCCTAGAAGTATTCATTGCTTCTTCTTTGCAATTATCTATAAATTTCTGCACAAGAGATAGATCTTCATAAGTTGTAGTCTTGTTTTTATAAGCCACTTTAAACAAACAGGGTGTCATGCCTTGACATGCCTGTTTATATACCCTTGTGACCACCTCCCAATCTATTGCTGACACTGGATGTAGTGCTACTTAAAAGGATAAACACTGATTAGACATTCAGAGACTTTGTCATATTAACAATGAACTTTGAAAAACTATTGTTATGCATTTATTTGCTCCTTTTTTAATTGTTCTTAATGCTGTTTTTTTAATTTTGCAGTCCTTTTCATGCATGTACCGCGTCTTGTGATAGCATGCTGTAGTGTTGCTAAGGCAACAGCCTTCCCAATAAATAGGGGACGCACCCACCAATGGACGCTTGCAGTGAAGTGTTCCCCATTCCGAGCAGCACCCGATTTTGAGTGGCACCAGACTTCTCTTGGCCCGACCGGCAAGGCATGTCTTGTCAACACGTATTTCTTATTAGTAGGAAATTGATGTCAGTATCTTTGTGATGTTGGTATCTTTGAGAACATAAGTGCACGTACTCCTGAAATTTTTTCGCTGTGCTTATGGTGAGCCTGAAAGGTGAGTTTGCAGTCATCCTTCGTGAGTGGTGCTATCATCCTTCTTGATAATTTACAGTTCATGGCCATGATAGAACTGGTTGATCTACAGTGTGAATAACAATGACTTAAGTGACACTATGCAAAGAGGATTGTTGTTTATTGCTGACTAGTGCGCACAAACAAAGACTGTTGAAGCATGCTTTGTGCTCTGAGGAGTCTATTCACCAAAGGACAATCATAGTTACATTTTGAATAGACATTGAGCTTACAGGTCAGGCTTTCATCGGATTGTCATTGGTACAAAAGTAAACATTTGCTGCGTGCAAGAATCTGCATTCAGTGCTCTGCCCACCCGGACTATCTTCCCCTTCCCTCTCCTACCTTCTTTAACTCATCCCTCGACCCCTGCCCCACACAGAAGCTCCTGCACACCATTACTTTCAGCAGGTGGTAAATATGTGTGCATTAAAGCCCTCGAAATTGTGAATATCATGTAATATACTACACAATGGGGCATATTCTCAAGGACTTAACGCCGAGTTAGCGACACTTTATCGCAGCCAAAGTGGTGATAAATCCATTGCACCATTCACAAGCTGGTGCTAACGGCCGATATCACCAGTCCACCTGCGATAGCAGCCGCAAAAACCATCGCCACGGATGACACGGGCAACTAACGCTAATGAGATGCAGAGTAGGCGTTCCTGTGCAAAAACCAGCGGAAACACCACTTCACAACATTCCCAACTACCAGCCAGGAAGGCGATAAGAATCAAAAACATGCGATTCGGCGCGTTAGCAGCATGGATTTAACACCTGCTCCTACCTGGTGTTAAGTCTGACGCCAACCTGCACCATGGAAGGGAGCCCAGCCCACAGCCACACCAGAAGAACAACAGATGCCATGGAGCTACTGATCATGCAGCTCGGAGCCCCAAGAGGGCCACAACACCCACCGCCACCACACCCAGGACCCCCACCCCCGGACTACCACACCGGCAGTGGGGTATGTGACGTGCTAGGCACCTTAGATTGGCAGGGTCACATGTCCCATGACACCTGTGCTGGATGGATTTGTTGTGGGTCTGAACGAGCCCTCAGGGAGTGGCTGTGGCATGCTGACGACTAGACCAGTGACCAGCAGATCACTACAGGGACGACCTGGGACACTTAGCGTTGTCGTCCCCCCCTGTATGCGTAAGCGGAGTGGACTGGCCTGGCGTATGGCAGGCCCGCGTAGGGGTGGGAACAATGAAGCCGGGGCCCTGGGCATGCTCCAGTTCTGTGCTGGACATGGAAGTTACTGATGCATGTGTCCCTGTTGTAGTGATTACGCCACCCGGACCACAATCGGCACTGTTGCACCCTGTCACACAAGTCCCACGACATGAGCAACATGGAAATTAGGGGAATCTCCCACCCTACATTCAACCATACGCACATATGTGAATGATCAAAGGCATGACACATCTGTGAGATTCTGAATGTTTATTACACATCCAGTGGAGTGTTGCAGCTGGAGTAGTACAGAGCCATGCAAACCCCACTTCACAATATTGGCCCGTGGAGGGCCAGCCAGAGTCCCACAGGGAATGACAAGTACATCGGAAGAGGAAGAGTTCAGTCCGCAGTCTGATCGCAGTGTCATTGGTAACCAAACGGAACATGGCAGTCCATGTCGAGGAAAGGTGAGTGTCGTAGAGTGTATCTGGGGACAGTGGAAGGTGATGATGCAAAGGGCAGAACCAAGCAGAAACAGGCCATATGGTGGAGATGGATGCTACTGCCTCCTCCTCACCAGTAAGGTTGGTTCACCCGCATCTTCGTCCTCTGATGGCACATGTGCCTCACACGTGGGTGGTGGTGGATTGCCTGCCACACTGTGAGGCACTGAGACAACAGGGGCGAAGATGTGGATGTAGAAGCTGCAGCAGCACCCATCTGAGCTAGGCCTTGAGGCAGCAATGCCATGACGATGTGCAGCAGGGCATTGAAGGCCCCAGCCACATCCCGCTGGTGTGCAGCCATGGCAGCCATCATGTCCGCCGTCATCTGCACCATGGTCTCCATGAGCCCCCGCATCTGTCCCAACTCCCGGCAGACCTTGCTGGAGCCACTCTGACTGGACAGTTGTTCTTGTCTCAGTAACATGACTCCAGCGATGTCAGCCATGGATCGCTGGAGAGCATGGAGCGGACTGTGGGTGTCCGTTAGGGACTGAAAGTGGTCCCTGATGGGAATTAGACACCCATGTATGGCATCAAGTTTGGCTGCCATGAGGTCTAACCCCACCCGTACCTGATCAGCCAAGTCTCCTGGCGCTCCAACACACGGCTTTGGAAGGCCATGTGTTGGTCGTGTGTGTCCTGGGAGTCAGCTGTGGTGGTAGGTGCTTCCTGCTGTGTGGTCTGTGCAGGGGGTGGAGTTCCCTCGATGCAGCTGGGCTGCACTAATCCTGGGTGTGGGGTCCTGAGGGCGTCCATGAGCTGTTGGTAGGCGTCGGGGTCGATGGTGGTGTGGTCCTCTTCGTCATCAGTGAAGAGAGGTTGGGTCTGCTCTGCAGGAGGTGTTGGTTCTCCCTCTGCAATGTGAAGAGTAGATGCAGTTTTACATTGTGTACACATGTATGTTGACGGATTGTACACATTTACATACAGACTGCATGACAATGTACATTGTTACTGTTTGGGAGGAGCTGCTTACTTGATGCGGGACAGTGGACATTCCGACATCATCACGGATGTGTGTTTGTACTCGTACATTTTCATCCCATGTTTCCCTGTTATGCCAAATGTGATTGGCCAGTTTCTACACACAAGCGGCACCACTTGGGTGCTCTGTTCTGTTGTGAACGTGTTACAGTTCATACCACATTGTTTTCAATGGTGATGTGCACTGCATATCATGTGTGTGTGCCGCATTTTGGGTGAGTCGCCCCTGCAACTCTGATGTGGCTGGTCCTTATCCCTTTCAGGCTGTGCGCCTTGACTTCTGTGTATTTACAGTGCTGAGATGTTGCATTCTTGGGGAAATTGGGCTCTTGGTGGGGGTTGGGGCTGTGGGGCATGGTTTGTCCGCAGGTGTGTTGTTGAGGTCAGGGGTTGTTTGTGCAGGTGGATGTGTCAGAGTGTGACCTGCTCCTTTAAGGATGTGGTCCACACTCAGCCACCTCAGTGTGGTGGCGTGCACCATGACATGATGATCGGACTGCAGCCATGCTACTCGTCATGCAGTGCCACTTGCATTGTCAGTGTGGCTCACGGACCCGCAGCTTTACTGGGTTTGGCACATGTGCATGGGTTGGTTGTGGGATAGGTGATGTGTGGGCGGGCCTCCTCTGGGCACATAGTTGACGGGGGCCTATGTGCTGTTGCTATGTGTGCTGCAGTGTGCCAAGGGGATCAGGGACATGATCCAGAGTCATTGTGGGTGTGCACTGTGCTCCGCTTGATTGTGCATGTGTGCCATTGTGCCCATCTCCCCTGTACCCCCAAGCCCTGGTGGTTACTCACCCTGTTGCTCTCGTGTCGGGTCATGTTGAGCAGTGTCCGGTTCCCCAACTCCTGCCACCGTCTCCCCGCTGATGAATGTGGACACCATTTCCTCCATCTCATCCAGCTCCTCCTGTGGCGCTGGACTCCCACCTCCAGTCTGCATTGCTGCCTTCTGGTTGTTGGCGAGTTTCTGCTTGGTCTTGCGCTTCACATCATTCCAGCGCCTCTTGACCTCGTCCATTGTCCTCCTCAGCACTCCGACTGCATTCACCTTGTCCACGATGGACTGCCATGTTGCATTTTTTGTTGCCAATGACACAGTGGAGGTGACGAACAGTTGTTGATGGGGTTCTATCACCTCCGTGATCAGGATCCTGTTTTCCTGCGGACTGAACTTCGTCTTCCTCTTCTTCTTGTCACTGCCCTTCCCTGTCCCCGGGGTCCTAGGCTGGTCCTCCGTAGGGCTTGTGGGGTTCTGGCCGTCCTCTGTGCCTGCTCCGGCTGCCTCCATTGTGACTCGCTGTGGTTCGGTTTTAGTATTTTTTTTTCTTTTCTGCTTTTATGGTGCTTTTTCCCGCCTGACGTGTGTGATTTGCAGGCCTGGCGCTGCTTTTCGCTGATTGTCTTATCGCGATTGGGCCCATCGCACCTTTTTTCACGTTCGCTGTTGGATTTTTTTCGCCGTCACAGTGGGTTCATTGCGGTCATTTTCCGCGTTATCAGGACACTATCGCATGTTACCGCCATGTTGGGAATGCCACGTTGACACGGGGTTATTTTCCCGCGACAGACGGCGATATGTGAACTTGCGTTAACCTATTTTGACGATGTTTATCGAACGTTCTTGTGAATATGCCCCAGTAACTCCATGTCTGCACAGCTATTCATCCATTCTGAGGGGTTTATCGCATAATAGGCAGAATTTCATGCAGAGATACCAGCTGGAACAGTAAATCTGGCCTCTGGGAACCTCAGCATGGAATTCTGCTTAATTTATAATCAGGCACTAAAATGAGACAGAACACAGATAAAAAGTTTTAGAACCCATTTTGTCTGCTTCATTATTAGAGCATTTTTACAGTTTTGTGCTCAATGGAAGGAGCAGCAAACGTGAGCATCCTGAGTGCTCAATTTGTTAATCTGCACTGCTTTTTATTATTGTGATTAACCTATATATCCAACTATTCTTTGTGCCAATGCCCTTATTTAGAGGTTGGTAAAGTAGTAAAAAGTGGTCAGTGCTTCTCTCTGTTTTCGTGTAAACAACAGCTGCCAACAAATCCCATGAGGTGCTGCCTCACACATAATGATATAAACACTGGAGAATAATTAAGCACCACTGAGTGGCACAGTGGGCTGTTATGAAAACAGCTATGGGGGATGCTCAGATTAGTTTTTGTGTGATTCTCTTTGTGTTGAAAAATAGAACTAAAATCTACTTAAATGTCATGCATGTTTTTCTGTGGATCTTTATTTCTTTTTCTTTTTTTCTTTTCTTCAGTTGCACCAGTTATTGAGTCCTTTAAAAATAATTGGTGTTACATCACTTGGACGTCCAAACACATATATTGTTGCTTAATTACAACTGTTATTAGCATTATTTAAATAACATTTGTTGCGTTATTAGTTTCTTACTATAGCAGTATGATCATTTTAGCAGAGTGCGATGGCCTGTATGGTATTTAATATAGCTCTTATTGAGCATTTCTCTTGATTAGGTGGAAAGGCAGGTATCCATGTCTGATTACAAATTCCTTCTGTATCAAACAACCTGTGCCCCATGAATCTCCCAAATCCAAACACTACGGGGCCGTTTACGATGCTGTCGGTAGAGGCTCCGTCGGTCGGAGCCTTTCCGACAGCATCGTAATTTGCCGGTCGGATTCCTTTCTGCCCGCCTCATTACAATAGAGGCAGTCGGAAAGGAATCCAACCGGTCATTCCGATTGGCTTCCGAAGGGCTCAGAGGGCCCGTTCGCAAGTCGTATTGCAGTCAGTAATCCCAAGTGCGGCTCTTTCCACCCGAGGGATTACGATGTCGGATTTCTGCAGCCTTTCTGTGCTGGCCTTTCTGTCACAGAAAGGCTGTAGGAACTCGACTTTGGGGGCCCCCAGCAGGGCCCCCATGGGTGCAAGCCGAGGGGCCCTGTTGATCCCTGAACCCTGTGGCAGGCACCTTGATGTCCCTGCCACAGGGTGCAGTGATGAACCGCACCTCCTATTTTACAATGGGAGCATGCATTCTGGCCGGAATACATTCTCCCATTGTTAAGTATAGGAATGCGACCGAACAGTGTTCGGTCGCATCCCACCTGGTCGGTCGGGACTGCCGACCAGGTGCTAGTCTGTCCTATGACCGAGACAATGTCGGGTGGAGGAAACTCTGTCCCGACATCGTAATAGGGCTCATAATCTCTTGCAGTGATGGCAGGCTTGCTCAATTCTATGCTTCTCCAACGAATCAAGCAGGTTACTTTTTGTTACATGCTCAATGGCTGTGCCCTTTTGTGCATTCCTTCACCTGCCTCTTGTTTATGATTTATATTGCATTTCCTAATGTTGCCATGGGCCTGTTCGCAATTTTTCAGAAGCAAAACATTTAACTGCAAATGCTCTTCTCCAAACACTCAACCGCTCACTATTATAACTTAAGACAAAGGATATCTTCTCTATAGTCGATGAGCTTACACAACCTGAGAGAGTGATAGCAAAACCTGTCCCCTCACAATCACTATGTGATTCCCTGAACTCGTATTTCATCGAGAAAATTGCCACCATTAAAAGCAGCATCCCTCCTCCCACACTCTCAACTGCCTCCCCTATCACATGCAAAAATCCCCTTGTGCTGGACCAAATCCTCCCAATCTCCAGGGAAGAATTTTTTGTCTTACTAAAAAAAATCGGATCAGGCTCCCCTACCGATTGCTGCCCCCCTCACATCCTACAAGAGGCTTTCCTTACCTGCCCAGACCCGCCCCTCTCACTCCTCAACAACTCTCTTAAACAAGGCATTGTCCCAAACACCTTTAAACATGCTGAAATTGTCCCAATCCTGAAGAAACCGAACGCTGACCCCCTGGTCCTGAGCAACTTCCACCCAATTTCTTTACTCCCCTACCTTAGTAAGATCTTAGAGGCCCACGTAGCAAACTGTCTGAGCTCATTCATTGAGCTTTCTCAGTTCCTCGACCCCCATCAGGCAGGATTTAGACCAGCACACTCAACGGAGTCAGTCATCCTAGCAGTTATGGACGAGCTTAGAGAGGGGCCGATAAAAACATCACCCAGGCCCTGGTACTTTTGGATCTGTCATCCGCTTTTGACACGGTCGATCATGACCTCCTGATAGATCGTGTCAGTAATGCTGGCATCCAGGGTCTGGCTCTGAAGTGGATCTCCTCCTTCCTACACAACCGATTCCAGGCAGTCTGTCTCGCCAACTTCTCAGCCAAGAAAGCTAGGTTGACCTGCGGGGTCCACCAGGGTTCCTCCCTCTCGCCCCTCCTGTTTAATCTGTACATGCTACCTTTGATCTGGTCCTTACGCAAAAGTAGAGTTGTAACTTTCAACTATGCTGACGACCTCCAACTGGTGTTCGAAATTGACTCTTCCAACACCTCAGTATCCAACTTTCAATACACCATGAGCTATATTAGCGAATGGATGTACGCTAACCAACTAAAACTTAACCCTGACAAAACTGAGCTGATTCTGGCTGGAGGCACTGCCAACCCTTGGAATTCTAATTTCTGGCCCCCTCTCCTAGGTAGTCCGCCTCGCCCAGTAGAATCAGTAAAAAGCCTAGGGGTCATAATCAGCAACGACCTGTCTATGAAACCTCAGATTAGCGCAGTGGTATCTACCTGCTTCTTCCACCTACGCAGAATCCGAAAGATCTGTAGATTTCTGACCACCGAGGCCTTGACCTTAGTCATCCTGGCCTTAGTCATCTCTCGTATTGATTATGTCAACTCGCTCTATGTCGGCATTCCGGCATATCAACTCCACCGTTTGCAACTGGTACAAAACCAAGCAGCCAGGCTCATTTTCCATCAACCCAGATACCAACATGTCCGCCCCCTGATGAAGAGCCTCCATTGGCTTCTGGTGGCTAAACGCTGTGCATTTAAACTGGGCTGCACCATCTTTAAAGCCCTTGCCGGCCATGGCCCAGTATTTATCTCGTCTAGGATCCATCGTTATGCCCCCTCTCGCGAACTTCGCTCCTCCCGTCTGAACCTGCTCACCACCCCCACCTTCAAACGCAAAAAACACGGTGACCTCAGATTCTCTTTCCTGGACCCTCAATTCTGAACTCTCTTCCCACTGGACTGAGGTCAGTAACCTCTTACGCCCAATTCAGAACACTTCTTAAGACCCTTCTGTTCTCTCAGGCATATGAGTAAAGCTTCTGTCATCATACCACTGTCGCCCTCCCACCCTCAGCGCCATGAAACCGCTTGGTGTAAGTGCGCTCTACAAATATTTTTAACATAACATATTATCTCTAGAGCTATACTGATAATCGGCCCAGGCCTTTAAGTGGGAATAAATAGTTTGGTGGTCTCTAAAAGGGGCACAGCCAAAGAAAAGTAACTAGGGATTATTTCCAAGAGCTGTGGTCTATGTAATTAAGGGCATGGCTTAAATCAGGGAAACTAAAATCCAGTGGTTCCGACAGCATGCCACCCGACCAGTATTTTGGTGCCTCTCTGAGCTTTCTTTTACTTCATCCAGATGTATCATACAATAACTGGCAGGCACCTAAAACACACCTCCTTACATTGTCACTGCTTGTTAGCAGTATAAGATAAATGAGTAAAAACAATGATTTTGTTGTGAATAATGTTTAATTCTAAAAAATTCGATTTTGAATAAAACATTTATGTCAACCCTAAGGTAGGCCATAAAAATCATTGGGCAGAGTGCAAAAGTAGGACATGGTTATTTAATGTTTCACATGACATGGCAATTAAAAACCTCCAAAGGCATTTTTGACTGTGGCAAGTCTGGATCTTGGGTTAACAGTGGTTTACACTATTACCTGTAATAAGGGCAAAATGCAGTTTGGGAATACCTAGTGTACGAAATTGAGTTATTGGTTGAGAGAGGAGAAGCCCCACTTAGGCAACAACCACAATCCTTGTCAGGGTGAACCACAAAAGTCACTAAATTAACCTGTGCATTACCCTCTAGTAGCTTGGCCCAAAGCAGTCAGGCTTTGTTTTGATGCAATGTGTAAAGTATTTATGCAGCACACAAACCGTTGTAAAGTGAAAACACAACACAAGAAAAATCCCACACCAATTTAGAAAATTAGGCAAATTTTAATAAATAAAATGATACCAGCATGATAAAAACCTAATAAGCTGAATCAGAGATATGCAATTTCAAAGTTTTATGTAGAGATGGGCGGAACTCGCGGAGTTCTACTCTATGGAAGTTCGTGGAGTTATCTTAAAACTCTGTGAAATTCCACAGAGTTCCACGTGAGGCGGAATGCCGACAGCTCCCAATTCCAAAGCATTGTAGTGAGTTCTAACTCCCCCTCAAAAACCCAGCTGACCAAACCAATACGACCATGAGCCCCAACCTGTCCACACACCAATGCATCTGATGATACATGCTGAAACACCCAACCGGTAGACCGTGAAGTGAACCTCACAACGCCAGTCCCCACAAAATTAGTTCATGTCACAAACACAAGCGTGCTCGTCTCGGAGGCACGGGCACCCATCTGCAGCCTGCACCAGGAAAAACCTCCCCTCCACGGTGTATCTTAATCTGCGGGGCAAAAGCACACCCCAAGTGCTGTGAACACTAAATAAAGCAAACAAAAGTAAAGATAAGACAGCGTCGTCCTTGAGAAGGGAGTGCACTGTAATGCAACTGGTGGTCATGCAAAGTGCCTCAATACACCCTCATGTCAGTCCACTCTGCAACTGCAAAAACAAAACACAAAGCACAAAAAGGCACACAAAAAATCACAGGTCAAACTATCCATTCTAAAATTAGACATAGAGCAGGGGGGGGCTAGCATTACCCCACTTTTCCACCTACTACCAAGCCGCGTTAGTTAGTCTACTAACTCAACTGGTAGCCCCTTCTTCGATATTTGATAATTTTATGGTAATCCATATGCTAACAGAAAGTGCAATTAAGCTACTAGTGTTTCTTCGTACAACGAAATTACCCAAGAAAACAAGATAGAAGGTCATAATTTCAATTGCAACACATACCGAGCGGTTCTATAAAACCTATAATGTTCCAACATGCCACGCATACACCTCTCTTCAAGATTGTGAGATATGGGGTGTGAGAAGTTGGCCTGGCATATGCTGTCCACTAATTATAGTGGGCACCTTGCACCAGTCCAAACAACCCCTTATTGGAGATAGGTTAAAGACAACCTTATTGAAAGCTATCCTAGTGGTAGCTATGGAGAGCAGCCTTCAGGCTAAGTCTTGAAGGAATGTAAAGCAGCTTCTTTTGTAGAAATAAAAACCTTCTTAGGGGTTCACTGATACACCTGGTCCTTAAGACCAACAAAGAAGAGATTGGCACGGAAGCTGTAATATCAAAAAACATGTTTTAATAACCTCAGATGAGGGAGATTGCGTCTTACGGTACCCGCAGGCCACTGTAGGAGGCATTCTAATGAGTGCAGAGAACAGGGTCCTTATATATGCATTTGTTACATAGTCAGCAATAAATCAAGGGGAGGTCCTAGCACATACAAGCATGCTTATTGACTAATATGGGTATACACAATTTGCTTGCTCCACAAAGTGGGAGGGGAGACTAAACTGCTTACATCAGTAAGAATAGCCTGACAGTTCTATACTAGGAGCAGGTGCATTCTACCAGCTAGGCCTTTCTGAGCATGTGCAAGACTCTGGAAGAGGGAGAAAGCACATGGCGAGCACATGGCTAACTAAAATGGCTGCCAAGTACAAAATGGCTTTCAGCTCATGCTAACAGCGATTCCTGCAATCTTTAACAGATGATCCTTTTAGCATGAGCTAAAGACATTCCCATGATCTAATAGAGACATAGAAAATATTTTGCACATTTTCTTCTCATAAATTCATCAATATCCTATGCTAGGTGGGCATTTACATTCTAAACATTTCATTAAGCGGGTATATATAAGGTATAAGCAGGAGTACAAAGGGAACAGAGCATTGGGTCATACAGGTAGCAGGAGAGAATAATGACTATTATCTCAAACAGAAATCTCAATATTTTTCCAACCCTAAGCAGAAAGCAAATACCAAAACCATCTAGTCTAATTCTAAGTTTCAGGGCTCTGATGTATTTCAGTGACTATCTATTTCAATTTCAGAATAGCCAACAGCACATACCTAATAAAAACATTTTCAATAGACTTTTTCAGTATTTCTTTTATGAGGGCTAAAGTATCAATTAATATACTCAAGGAAAGAGTAAAGTAACATTTGTTAACTGCTCAGGAAAATGTTTTTCGTGTAGAATAAGCATGATAAGTAATACAAATATCAGGGAAGTCAGACAGATTATTACAAAAACAATCCTGGCTCCGGGGGACCAGGAGGACCACACAGGGCCATAGGAATTAGGACGAGGAGCCGCAAAGGGCTGCTCCTCCTCAAAAATGGGACGACCAAAGGGGTACATTACTAACAAAAAAAAGAGTCCTTGGGAAATTGTAGTACAACCAGCCAGAGGGGAGTCTTCTCCCTGTGTCCGTTTGAGCCTCACAGGCAGGCTCTTGTTGTTCCCACGGTGGAGCTGCACAACTCGCAACTCAAGAATCACGGCCCAGTTTGAGAAGAAAAAGTCTTTCTTTCAGGATAGGGCAATCACCCCCCAGGGCAAATACCCTCAATGATCCTGTCCAGTGTCTCAGGCAGTGCATCAGTTTTCTTCACTTTAATCTAACAGGCACCAAGAGCACAGCACCTGTACCCTAAACTCAAGTCCTTCCCTAACTCCTGTATTGTTCCACTGGCGCACTGCTCTTTTGTTGGGGCCACAAATTGTAGCCAATATGCTCAGGCATCCCTTGATCAACAAACAAAGGCGCACACTTGCATTCACTTGGGACCAGGACTCAAAAGGCCTGATGCTGGGATATGTGAAGCAACCCTTGTTTCAAAGGGGGTCACCTCAAGCAAAAGCCTCCTTGCCGTCCGTGTCGGTCTGTGACTCTCTCAGCTGGGCATCAAAAACTGGATCCACACAAAGATTTCTCCATCCTGATTTGTGACCCCGTCTTTCGCCCAAGACAGTGGCAGGGGTACACATTTCACGTCCCAGTGCTTCCGCCTTCACTGAGGTCCTAGTTGCCAGCAACGCCTGTGCTGGTTCCTTTTGTCTTGACTCCAAGCTGGACTGGCGCTGACTCCCAGGCTGGATCTGATGTCCGGGCCCCTCTGACAATGGTTGTAAGGCAGCAAATATCTATTGGTGGACAGAACAAGAGGTCTTTAGACAAGGCACAGAAATAATCTATCAACAGAATACTTCCTTAGTCTTGGGGCGCCTCATACATTAGCAAGGCACCCAAGAACCACTTCATCTATCTGAGAGTAGAAAACCCTGGACCTATTGGCAAGTATAAAAGGAACTTTTTGGTGAACTGACAAGAGTAATACATCACCCAATCCCAAGCAGCCAAGGAAGTCTATGTTCATTTACTAAATTCTGAGGAAAAGAGAAAAACAATACAGACATACTCCAAATACTTACATTGGTGTATTCCTATATTACTAATCTGAAGAACCCTCAAGAAAAAGGAAATGTTCTACACTTTTACTCATAGGACTGCAGACACTTGTAAAATAATTTCTCTTACATGTTATGCTTAGGACCATGCTCTCATGTTATAGGCGCAGCAGGAAAATATAAAACTGCTAATTCAAGAGGGATTCTTATTGCAAAAAGAACTAAACTTCAACATAGTGGGTACATTTTATCCAGCAGAACATGTTATGACAAACAAACTCCTATAAAACAATATTTTCCTTCAAAATGTTTGCTAAGGATCACATGGGCGTCTTTCCTGCATTCTACTTTTCACGATCCGGACTATGCAACATCATTTTCAAAAGGAAAAAACCCTATCTCCAGCTCTAATAAGGGATGTCACCTTATTTACAGAGACTAGCTAATAAAAGACTAGCAATGCCCTTGCAAAACTGTATAGAACATGAGAATAACATAAACAATAATGCTATTGCCACCTGAGATTTTTGAACAGAAACCCCCACTATACAGTTCCCCTTAAAGATCAAATAAGGGAACAGCAATCTAGATTACTCATCCTTTCATAAAAACATCAGACAGGATGGGCAGTAACATAGCATATATTTTCATCATTTTATTAATGCTAACAATTTTAAAACAGTATTACAGAATAGCCAATAACTGTCTCATGGCCATTTCCTAGACAGCTTAGACAGACTCAAGAAAGAGTGAGAAAAAGAAGAGAGAAAACATAATTTTGCCTACCCTCAATTTGTAGAGGAGCTAGCCTCCTTCCCCCATTTTGACAGTAGGAAAACCTGAAACAGGTTTCACTTCTGTCAACACTTTCAACCCCTATTTGTAGCAACTGGGCACAAACAAACTTGTAGGAGATATCTTAGAAAGTGGCTATTCTCTGATTCAGCCTAACACAAGCACATTGAGTACTGTGGAAAGCGTTAGTAACCAATGTACCAATTCCTTCAGCAATTGTACTAGATTAACATGAGGGCGCAAGAATGCAAACTAAAATCCATTTCCTCCTTATCTTAGCCCCTACACAGTAATCTTTAAACTGAAACCATTATTTTTATATACATGGCAGATCTATGCTCTACTCAAGGCTGCTTTTCCTTCGTTTCATATGACTGCGCAAAACGTGTGTTTGCCAAAAATAGGAAGCAAAGCTTCTCTTCCTCTCTCTGCGCTGTCATCTCGTCTTTCAAAAAGTTTTCGGAGGTCGAAGTGTCCAAGCAAACCTTACCCTTCACCCTGCTAAGTTGCTAAATGCAGAACTCCGACCTTTGACCCGTTCAGCAGCTGTCCATTTTTTTTTGTGCAAGGCTTTCCATGCGGTTTTTGCAATTCAAAGCAACTCTGGAGAATCACGGCTGAAAGGCAGTCCTGTCCGGTCTGTTTGCCAGTAATTTAAAGGTAGGATAATAACATCTGCTGGTTTCTGTATACTTATTTTCATTTGTGTACAGTATGTGGTGTGCAGTAGGTCAGCTGTTTGTTCTATACTTGCATGTGTACCAGCTCTAGCTTGAGATCAGTTTGAAACCTGCCCTGAGTGGTAGAACTGGTTTTAAATAGTGAATTTTGCTCAATTTCGACTTTGGTGTTAGGGGCACTTAAAAATGAATATCCTACAATATTTTGGCATATTAGGGATCCCCAGGGTGTCCTCTAGATAGCCCAGGAATGGGAAATCAGAAATGTATAAGGTATACCCTTATAAAAATGAGTTTTGTACGGCTGGGTAAAGTGACATTTCACATTTAAGTTTCCACTTATTGCGGTACAGCACTGCTTAAATTCAACTTTGATGCTAGGAATTCACAGTATGATGATTAGCCTTTATAAAGATGAAAAAACGAATTTAAAGCATTTATTTTTAATAATATATATTTTTTTCATATAATTTTTTTTTTTAATAAAACCAACCATTTTGATGATTCCACATTTGAAAAGCAAGCTTCATTCGTAGCCTATCATATTTAAACGCATTCATTTATAACCCTAAGCACAGAAGCCTTACTTGAAACATAAAAAGTCTGCGCCACTTTTAAAGGACAGTTATTATTTAACATCAGAACCACAGATGTACTTATGTAAAAAGGCATTAAGAAAGGAAATCCCTACTTTCAATTTTGTTCTCTGTTATCCAAAATAATGAAACTGGTTTTTGAAACTTTTAAAATAATGCAGGCCTTTATACCAGTTTTACACTGACTTAAAATTTTGCTGACTCAGCATTCCTGTCTGTGGCCGTGATCAGGAATAGCCATATGCTATTTATGCAGCTGTTGTTTGTCAGCAGGCGTCGAATTTTCACGCCTTTCTCAGGAAAAACCCCTTTGTTATTTGTAATACCCTGACAGAGTTAAATCCCCATTTGCTGTGTCAAACAGCTTTTTTCAGTTAGTCAGTTTAAACACAGCTGGTGGAAAGCTTTTTTTCTCTGGTGCTGAAAGAAAGCATGTCACAGTCTATTTAAAAACGGAGGCATTTCAATGCAGTCAAATCTATCTTTCTATAATGTGTATTTAGTTCAGCAACGACCAAATTCACTCAAATTATGTGAATGCCTTTTAATGTCTAATACAATGTATCTAAGGAAAATGCTGTAACATTTTGTATTTTAGTCTATTTATTGCAAAACACACAATTTCGTTTTTCTTCCTCTGTATGAGGCGTATTTTAATCCTATTGAATACGAATTCTAATTTTATCTTTAGCATTGTGGCAATTTGCACACATGTATAGTGTCTTACTCTGTCAATTTAATAGTAACATGCAGCTGTTTAGCATATGTTATATAATTCATTTCTGGATTTTTATTTAATATGTAAGTAACTAAATGACATTTTGCATAACAGAATGATGACAGCAAAAAAATATAAACAAACTCATTGAGCTCATTCCAGACATTTACAGAAGGGGGTCATACACTCAGAACACACAATACAGCGCGCTTAAAGCTAGCCATTCTGACACAAAGAGCGCAATCGCTATTTACTCACACAAGTATGACCAATGTCAAACCACAAACCACATAGACATTTAAACACACATTTAACCCACAAATCAACACTTAGGACAGCTTACAAACTGTACGCAAAACCAAACTATTTGTAAATACTAATTGTAAGTCATATTTACAAGAAGAGCTCTCAAAAGTAGTCCAAAAGAATTCCATGTTCAAGAAGCCAAAATACACCAAATTCGCCAGTTTTGGCTGGTAGAAACACTCAAAAAGCGCTCTGCATATCACCACTTATGAATGTTACTAAGTGCGCAGATCCGGATCCGTTTTATGTACATATTTAGTTCCATGGGGTACTTAGTCACCAAGGAATAAATATCTTTTTACTATACCTAAACCTATTTAGGTATCCCCTCTGAGGGAGTCAGCTGAGTACTTCCTAAATCCATATTGGTACCTCCAAGACAGCAACACTTTCCACGAAGTGTGCTAGAAGCAGGCATATCAAGAATATTATAGCATATATAATATTATACTCCAAGTGACACTTAACACAATGTGTGCCGTTCAAGTTTTCAAAGTTAAAGAAAAATCTCCTCATTACCTGCCTTCATTTGCTGCAGCAAACAAACAAACAAACCAAAATCTTGGCCAAGTCATTCCAAACAAAAGTGTTGCTACAGCAACCTTACCAAACCAAAGTCTCCAGCTTCCAACTGCCAAGTTCTGAGTGACCTAACGGTCGTTTTAAAATACTCACGCCAAAGAAGTTCTCAGTCGGGAGCGGCAAACACTTGGAGGATCAGATCAGGAAGACCAGAAATATACTAGGCTGGAAGACAAACAATCTCCGTGCGCAGGGTACCTCCTCAGTAGATTCCTGTCCTGTACTCCTCAGTAGATTCCTGTCTCCCTTCAAGACCACTCCCTTGGATAGCCGCTTCACCGATGAGGTCCACTTTCGGGCGCCATTTGTAGAAATAAAAACCTTCTTAGGGGTTCACTGATACACCTGGTCCTTAAGACCAACAAAGAAGAGATTGGCACGGAAGCTGTAATATAAAAAAACATGTTTTAATAACCTCAGATGAGGGAGATTGCGTCTTACGGTACCCGCAGGCCACTGTAGGAGGCATTCTAATGAGTGCAGAGAACAGGGTCCTTATATATGCATTTGTTACATAGTCAGCAATAAATCAAGGGGAGGTCCTAGCACATACAAGCATGCTTATTGACTAATATGGGTATACACAAGTTGCTTGCTCCACAAAGTGGGAGGGGAGACTAAACTGCTTACATCAGTAAGAATAGCCTGACAGTTCTATACTAGGAGCAGGTGCATTCTACCAGCTAGGCCTTTCTGAGCATGTGCAAGACTCTGGAAGAGGGAGAAAGCACATGGCGAGCACATGGCTAACTAAAATGGCTGCCAAGTACAAAATGGCTTTCAGCTCATGCTAACAGCGATTCCTGCAATCTTTAACAGTTTTACCAGTCTATAATCTCTTGAGTGATCAAATGAAAGAGCACCACACCAGGTATATATTCAAAATATATGTATTTATTGCTAAACACACCCCTCTAGTCTCTTTATGAGGCTAGAGTTCGAAGTACACAAGTTATAAGTTATTTAAACACAGTAATAGCACAAATACACGTTTGGGCCCTAGGGGCGTACCAAACCATATACCAATAAAGTGGTATAAGAACCACGACTGAACTAGACACTAGGCCTAGAGCCTCTAGAAGTGCTTGGACCACAAGGAACCACCCAAGGTAGTGACACAGGGGACCCACGGGGGACGCGTGCAGTGTAAATACACAACCGCGATACGCCGTTAACTTCTATGGAGAAAGTCGCGATCAGGAAATTAAAGAAAAGGGACACTTAAAGGAGGACTTGGAGCAAACCCTTTGAGAACTAGTACTTTGGAGAGTCTCTACCCATGGGAGCACCGGAGTACTCGTGTTACCTCAACCAGGGAAGCCGGGTGCATAGGTGCCTTTCGGGGTCGGGTTTCGTCGTCGATTTGAATGGCGATCTGCTGCAAAGTGCTGCTGGCGACCAAGTGGAAAGTGTCCGGGTGGATCCAAGAGTGGATCGGAGATCTGTTGAACCTGAAAGCAGAGGGGACAGAGTCTGGGTCACTAGCCAGTGACCAGGAGGGCGATGGACAGATGCCCACCGATGTCGAGTGCTTCAGGTGCATTGACGGTCATCTTGACTCTTCAGCCACGAGGTCCAGGAGGCGTTGTCGGCAACCAGGAGCAGGATTCGGGCTGGTACATGATGTTTGTCGAGTGCTGAGGTGGCGGCGACCGCATTGGAACCAACAAGCCTTGGCAACGGCAAGTCTTGATGAAGATGAATATCGTCGATGGTGCAGACCAGCAAGGTCTGAGGAACTCACCTATCAAGGGTAAGTGAGGACAAGCCTGGAGCAACCAGGGAGCCCAAGAAGAAAAGGATTGGCCTTCGTGAAGGGCTACTAGCCAACAGGCTAGCGACCGCAAAGGAGCCTCAAGACGTCGCATGTGGATCTAGCTCACAGGACACTCGTGGAGTGGAGGCCAGTGATCTTCGGTGCAGTTGGTGCTGGAGGCTAGGGCTACTCGGAGCCCAAAGCATGACTTCGTGGGAGACCCAGAAGAGGATGCACTTGCAAATGTGCTTGGTGTCCAGGGGTCACGGTCTCACGTTACCCACGATAGCTACGGGCCTCAGCTTTGCTGGGGACTCAGGGTAGCCTCGGAAAAGTCTGAGAATCCACCTCTGGTGATGCGAAGACTTCGGCATCCGACGGGAGCTTCAGAAATGCAGACCGGACAGATGCGTCTTTGGTGCCTGCCAAGCAGGGGAGTCACTCCTTGACCCCAAGGGAGATTCTTCTGTCCTCTAGTCTTGAGTAGAGCGTCGAAGGTCCAGGATTCTGTTTCAGAGTTTCGTCCAGGGATAATCTAATCTCCTAAGGACTGGGTTCCTATACTTATACCAAGTTTAGGGGTTGGACTACTCTGTGGCCCCACCTATGGGTGGGTCAGGGCAGAGGGGTGGCTACACCCCTTTCCTTTGTCCAGTTCACGCCAAAGCAGGGGCTGCAAGCCCCTGATCCGGTTTGAACTGGGGTATGCACAGGGACACCAAATGTGCCCCCAGTGCAGGACTTCAAAGCACCCAGAGAGTGCTCCCGCCCAGCCCCAATACACATTATCCTGTCTGGGGAGGTGGTCACACCTCCCTGGGACAGGAAACCTATTGTCCAGGCCTCCCCTGCCGGAGTTTCGTCCAGCAGCAGGAGGCCAGACTCATGTCTGTGGCAGCAGCATCCATTTTGTGATGCCAGGGCTTTAGAAAGAAGTTACCGGGCTAGCCAGAGTTAACATGTCTTTCCCTCTAGAAGAGTGGAATGCTACCCCGCCGCCAGAATTGGCGGGGGGTAGTATTCCAAGATGTTTGACACCAAACACGACATGTTTCGGTGCAGCCATTCCAAAGTTAGCATTTAACGCGAGGTTATAATGCGCTTAAGAGTATATGGTCAGGCTGCACTACAAGCAGCATCAGAGAAGGGTCTCCGAACGCTGCAGAGGGGCCCTGCTCATGCAGGGGCACCCTCTCACATAGGAACCACGCACTCTGCCTTCAGGATTGATAAGGCCTGCCATAGGAGTGACTTATAGGTTTATATGTGTGTATGTATTTAGTGATATAGGTAGCCTATATCACAGTAAGGGGTGCATGCACCACCTTACCCAGGCTGCAGTAGCAGACCTGTGGTGTCAGTTTGGATGGCCTTCCAGGGGTGGCATAATATATGCTGCAGCCCCTGGCAGGCCTCTGAGGTACCTATGCCCTGGGTACATAGTATACCATATACTAGGGACTTATAAGGGCACTCCAGATTCCAATCAGAGATGTGCCTAAGGCACATGGAAACCATTTTTACAGAGAAAGCAGATAGACTGGGGCCCTGAATAGCAGGATCCCAGTCCAACTAAGTCATAAACCAGCAAAACACCATAAAAAAGTGGGGGCAACCATATAGTCAGATTCCACCTTCCTACATAACCCCCCCCAAATAAAAGGAGATAAGGCTAACCTTGGCCAGTTGAGCCTTTATTGACTAAGTGGCCACATAAGGAAGCACCTGCACTAGCATGGTTGCCCCCTGTCTTATGGTCCACTAAGCAATCCCTCACCCTAAGGGTGTGAGAGGGTCTCCACCATGGGGAATCACTACCTGTGGTGTGCTTAGGTAAAGTACAAGGCTGGTGAGGTGTCTGAGTAGGGAAGTGAGGCCCTAGGAATGTTGGCCTCAGCTTCCTCAGATCACTGGTCACCATGTATGCCTGTCTTTCCATGACTGAGTTGCACTTTGCTCTAGGGGTCAACCTTTGGCTGCCTACAGCTGGGGGTTGGGTCCCTTTGGATGGACTACTGGAGGGACATGGCAGGTTTGGAACCTTCTTGTCCCAGGTTTGCCCTTGCTTACCAGAGTCCTTCTGGGGAGGTCCCTACATAAAGGTATGGGGGATCCCTCAGTGGGTAGAGGAATTGTCACCTGGCTAGGGCTACTAGACTGGGTGCCCCTAATCTGCTGATGGGGGTTCCTCTGGACAGGGGGCCCTGGGGGTCCACTGACCTCCCTGACCTCTGCAGCCCTGGGCTGACTGAGGCAGGGTAGAGAGGGGCAGGTTACCTGCTCCAGACTGGGTACCACCTTGGAAGGGTCCTCTGCCATCAGGGGTGTGGCCAGGCCAGGCCTGACTACCTCTGTGGCAGTTCCTTCACTAGGGGTATGGTCAGTTCCCTGAGGAGGCTGACCCTTACCTACTGTCTGGGGGGAGGAAGACTTTTCTTCAATCCTTGTGCTCTCTTTTGGGGGAGAGTGGGACATTCTTTCAGGCTCCATCTCTCCAAATGCTTGGGCTGGGGCTGTGGCCATCACAGCCCCACTAACCTTTACAGGGACGCCCAACATCCTAAGGTGGGTTTGGTGTTCAACTTCAGCCCAGGCTGAAATCTCCAGATCATTGCCCATCAGGCAATCTACAGGTAAGGTGGGGGACACTGCCACTCTCTTTGGGCCTGTGACCCCCTCCCAGCTGAGATTGACTATGGCCATGGGGTGATCTGTTCTGACACCATCAATGTTGGTCACCTGGTATTTAAACTCAGATAAAAGCTGGTGGGGGGGACTAGTTTCCCTGCCACCATGGTGACACTAGCCCCTGTGTCCCTAAATGCCACAGCTTTCTGACCATTAATCATTGGCTCCAGTCTGTACCTGCCCATTGCTGTGGGACCCATGGTAAAGGTGGCAAATCCTACACCACCATCAGAGTCAGAGGAGTCTGTTGAGGGGTCCCTGTCTAAGCCAGGGCCCACCTCTGTTCCTGTTGCAAAAGCACCTAACTTTTTGGGTGCACTACTCCCAACTGGAGGATTACTACTGGTAGTACCAGGAGGGGGGGTAGGAGTTGCTGGGGGAACATTTTCTTTATTGCCAATCCTGGGGCAACTGGGATCAGATTTCCAGTGCCCAGGCTTTTTACAGACATGGCAATATGGTTTCTTTTCAGGAGAGGAAGGAGTTTGGGACCCACCCCCAGAAGAGGAATTTTGGGGCCCTGTAGTGGACTTATCCTTAGATTTATCCCCACCTTTCTCTTGGGACTTAGTAGAATCTTTCTTCTGGTCACCACCCTGATTTTTAGTCTTTACTCTGGTTCTGACCCATTTGTCTGCCTTCTTTCCCAATTCTTGGGGAGAGGTCAGATCAGAGTCCACCAGATACTGGTGCAAAAGCTGGTTTTGACAATTATTAAGGATCTGCTCCCTCATAATCACATTGTACAATCCTAAAAAGTCATGCACTTTGTTGCCATGTATCCAACCTTCCAGAGCCTTTGTAGCACAATCTACAAAATCAACCCAGTCTTGAGTCTGAGCTTTCTGGGTGTCTCTGAACTTCAACCTATACTGTTCAGTGGTTAGGCCAAACCCATCTATCAGAGCACTCTTCAAGACTGTGTAATTGTCAGCATCCTCTTCTCTTACAGTGAGGAGCTTGTCTCCACCTTTGTCTGCAAAGGAGAGCCACAAGATTGCTGCCCACTGCTTCTGGGGGACCTTCTGAACTTTACAGGCCCTCTCCAGTGCAGTTATCTATTTGTGGATGTCATCCCCACTCTGGTAGGGAGGGACAATCTTGTTTAGGTTTCTATGGTCATAAGACCTTTCCCTATCTCTAGGGATATTGCTGCCACCATGGAACTCTAGTCCCAACTTTCTTTTCTCTCTAAAGAGATCTAGGGACTCCCTGTCTAAGGCTACTTGCTTCTTTCTGAGTTCAAGCTGAGCTTCCTCATACTGAATCAGCCTCTTTCTCCTCTCATGAGAGGATTCCCTCCTATGAGATGAGACAGAGCTCCCTATTGAGGTGCCAGAGTGGTTAGACTCCTGAGAAGGAGATCTAGACTTTCTGGGCATACTCATAATCCTTCCTGGGGGGGCAAAGAGGGTATCATCCTGATCATCCTCTTCATTTTCCACAGGAGGGATTGGGTTATCCAGGTCAGGGTCATTGTCACCCTCCTGGCCAGTTTCAGAGGGGGGGCTGGGGGTATTGTTACCCCTGGCCCCTTCCTCTTCTTCTGCCCCACCCTCTGCTCCTACTCCTTCAGTCCCCAAGGGCTTACTGAGGTCATAAGCCACCAACAACTCTTTAAGGTGTTGGGTGGTGGGACTTTGGCCTGTCCTTAATTTCCTCAAGTTACATAATGCTCTCAATTCCAAGAATGGGAGTGTATCATACTTGGAGGGAAGAAGCCCAGTGGCTTCTGGTAAGGATTCTCTAGATCCTACCTTTAAAGACATTACTAGTGTGGTGTGGTGTATGCACTACCTACTCTAGTGTGGCCTACTAAACTCTCTTGAGTTGTAGAAAGGGTTGTGCTATCCCTTAACACACAACTCTAAGTTCAGTAGAACTTACTGTATTCTAAGCTTAAATTATATGTACCTTAGGTACCTTTAGTGGTTTTCAGTTGATCAATTCAATTGAGATTATCTGGTAAAACAATAGCAAGCTGGAATCCCACACGCTGCACACCAATGTGAGAAGTTGGCCTGGCATATGCTGTCCACTAATTATAGTGGGCACCTTGCACCAGTCCAAACAACCCCTTATTGGAGATAGGTTAAAGACAACCTTATTGAAAGCTATCCTAGTGGTAGCTATGGAGAGCAGCCTTCAGGCTAAGTCTTGAAGGAATGTAAAGCAGCTTGTTTTACCAGTCTATAATCTCTTGAGTGATCAAATGAAAGAGCACCACACCAGGTATATATTCAAAATATATGTATTTATTGCTAAACACACCCCTCTAGTCTCTTTATGAGGCTAGAGTTCGAAGTACACAAGTTATAAGTTATTTAAACACAGTAATAGCACAAATACACGTTTGGGCCCTAGGGGCGTACCAAACCATATACCAATAAAGTGGTATAAGAACCACGACTGAACTAGACACTAGGCCTAGAGCCTCTAGAAGTGCTTGGTCCACAAGGAACCACCCAAGGTAGTGACACAGGGGACCCACGGGGGACGCGTGCAGTGTAAATACACAACCGCGATACGCCGTTAACTTCTATGGAGAAAGTCGCGATCAGGAAATTAAAGAAAAGGGACACTTAAAGGAGGACTTGGAGCAAACCCTTTGAGAACTAGTACTTTGGAGAGTCTCTACCCACGGGAGCACCGGAGTACTCGTGTTACCTCACCCAGGGAAGCCGGGTGCATAGGTGCCTTTCGGGGTCGGGTTTCGTCGTCGATTTGAATGGCGATCTGCTGCAAAGTGCTGCTGGCGACCAAGTGGAAAGTGTCCGGGTGGATCCAAGAGTGGATCGGAGATCTGTTGAACCTGAAAGCAGAGGGGACAGAGTCTGGGTCACTAGCCAGTGACCAGGAGGGCGATGGACAGATGCCCACCGATGTCGAGTGCTTCAGGTGCATTGACGGTCATCTTGACTCTTCAGCCACGAGGTCCAGGAGGCGTTGTCGGCAACCAGGAGCAGGATTCGGGCTGGTACATGATGTTTGTCGAGTGCTGAGGTGTCGCGACCGGATTGGACCCAACAAGCCTTGGCAACGGCAAGTCTTGATGAAGATGAATATCGACGATGGTGCAGACCAGCAAGGTCTGAGGAACTCACCCAGCAAGTGTAAGTGAGGGCAAGCCTGGAGCAACCAGGGAGCCCAAGAAGAAAAGGATTGGCCTTTGTGAAGGGCTACTAGCCAACAGGCTAGCGACCACGAAGGAGCCTCAAGACGTCGCACGTGGATCTAGCTCACAGGACACTCGTGGTGTGGAGGCCAGTGATCTTTGGTGCAGTTGGTGCTGGAGGCTAGGGCTACTCGGAGCCCAAAGCACGACTTCGTGGAAGACCCAGAAGAGGATGCACTTGCAAATGTGCTCGGTGTCCAGGGGTCACGGTCTCACGTTACCCACGATAGCTACGGGCCTCAGCTTTGCTGGGGACTCAGGGTAACCTCGGAGAAGTCTGAGAATCCACCTCTGGTGATGCGAAGACTTCGGCGTCCGACGGGAGCTTCAGAAATGCAGACCGGACAGATGCGTCTTTGGTGCCTGCCAAGCAGGGGAGTCACTCCTTGACCCCAAGGGAGATTCTTCTGTCCTCTAGTCTTGAGTAGAGCGTCGAAGGTCCAGGATTCTGTTTCAGAGTTTCGTCCAGGGATAATCTAATCTCCTAAGGACTGGGTTCCTATACTTATACCAAGTTTAGGGGTTGGACTACTCTGTGGCCCCACCTATGGGTGGGTCAGGGCAGAGGGGTGGCTACACCCCTTTCCTTTGTCCAGTTCACGCCAAAGCAGGGGCTGCAAGCCCCTGATCCGGTTTGAACTGGGGTATGCACAGGGACACCAAATGTGCCCCCAGTGCAGGACTTCAAAGCACCCAGAGAGTGCTCCCGCCCAGCCCCAATACACATTATCCTGTCTGGGGAGGTGGTCACACCTCCCTGGGACAGGAAACCTATTGTCCAGGCCTCCCCTGCCGGAGTTTCGTCCAGCAGCAGGAGGCCAGACTCGTGTCTGTGGCAGCAGCATCCATTTTGTGATGCCAGGGCTTTAGAAAGAAGTTACCGGGCTAGCCAGAGTTAACATGTCTTTCCCTCTAGAAGGGTGGAATGCTACCCCCGCCGCCAGAATTGGCAGGGGGTAGTATTCCAAGATGTTTGACACCAAACACGACATGTTTTGGTGCAGCCATTCCAAAGTTAGCATTTAACGCGAGGTTATAATGCGCTTAAGAGTATATGGTCAGGCTGCACTACAAACAGCATCAGAGAAGGGTCTCCGAACGCTGCAGAGGGGCCCTGCTCATGCAGGGGCACCCTCTCACATAGGAACCACGCACTCTGCCTTCAGGATTGATAAGGCCTGCCATAGGAGTGACTTATAGGTTTATATGTGTGTATGTATTTAGTGATATAGGTAGCCTATATCACAGTAAGGGGTGCATCCACACCTTACCCAGGCTGCAGTAGCAGACCTGTGGTGTCAGTTTGGATGGCCTTCCAGGGGTGGCATAATATATGCTGCAGCCACTGGCAGGCCTCTGAGGTACCTATGCCCTGGGTACATAGTATACCATATACTAGGGACTTATAAGGGCACTCCAGATTCCAATCAGAGATGTGCCTAAGGCACATGGAAACCATTTTACAGAGAAAGCAGATAGACTGGGGCCCTGAATAGCAGGATCCCAGTCCAACTAAGTCATAAACCACCAGCAAAACACCATAAAAAAAGTGGGGGCAACCATATAGTCAGATTCCACCTTCCTACATGGGGTCTTCAGCTTCCTCAAGGATGTTACAGTCCTCTAACAATATAGGGTTCTGGAAGCTAGGTGATTTTT
Organism: Calotriton arnoldi; assembly: GCA_963921515.1. Taxonomy (NCBI): domain Eukaryota; kingdom Metazoa; phylum Chordata; class Amphibia; order Caudata; family Salamandridae; genus Calotriton; species Calotriton arnoldi. The sequence continues at coordinate 2,309,927 of CAWUFW010001603.1, read as the reverse complement.
ATAATTGTTCCCAGTTGATAATGTGGGAATCATTTGCATTGCAATTTGAACCCCAAAGTCGAGGCTTGTGGTTAAGCTTTAGACAAATCACAGTCTTTCTTAAGAACAATTATACAATGATTAATGAGGTGGAAAAAACAATTCTAAAAGCATTTTTTGAGAATAATTTAAGCAGTATTGGAAACTGGTATTGGGTACTACGCCAGGGGGCGAATAATAAGCTTATTGAGGAGATGCTCCCAAAAATTGCCCAGGAAACAAATTGTCGGTTCAATAGCAAGGAATGTGTGAGTTTGGGATTAAAGGGTGGCCAACTTTAAAAGAATGTCTTTTTTGTCTAGATGGCTGGCGTATTTCACTCCCCTTAGACTATATAAACTGTTCCCATCAACTCCTAATCAATGTTTTAGATGCAATATGGATGGGGCAGGAGAATGGGTACATATATTTTTTACATGTCCTAGACTGCAGCACTTTTGGGAAGAGGTTTTTAGGTTCATCAGTCGCTGCATGTCCATGGTCATTCTCCCCTCAACATCATTGGCCTTATTTGGATTTTCCCATATAGGCTTTCAGCTGCCACAATTTTGGCAATACTTTGTTTTCATAGCAATAGCGGTAGCCAGATCCCTGGTGTTGCAAAATTGGAGATCATTGAACGTACCGACAATTGGCCAGTAACTCTCTAAGCTGGACCGGACCTATCAATTTGAAGAGGTTTACGCATAGAGGGTAGGGGCACTCCGTAGATTTAGGGCTACATGGGAGGACTATGCTCTGATCACTCACGCAAATTGAAAATAAAAAATAAAAAGGGGTGATGTCAATACAGCTCTAGGGTTTTAGTAATGTTTTTGGGCCTTATTTATCCTCATTGTATGTAATTTGTCTTTTGATATAGGTAATGCTGGATATGTAATATGAATTTATGCTCTTTATTGCGTGATGAAATGTGAGACTATTTATTATGAAGTGTTTTTTAATCTGGTACCATTATGCTGACTATTTATGGATGGATTGTTTCTGTATGATTTGTCTGTTTTTTCTGCCCAATAAAAATAAAAAAGGGTAGTATTTCAGCACCATCCTATATATCTATTTTGAGTAACAGAAAGGAGAACTAAGTTCAAAATGCTTAAGCATGATTGGAAATTAAAATGGTAGCAATGTCTGTTTTTAAAATATGTTGTGATAGGGCATTGGAAGCAAACAGGTGGTCAATCCTGGATTGGAAAAATTGAACAGGAGAGACAAATGTATATTCCTTTCAACAGGGGTTACATAATCTTCAAGTATCTATAAGGAATCTTTGCTTACTTGCAGAAGTAAAATGCTTGTGCATAGAAGAAGGAATAAATATTGTTTTAGAGGTTTGATCAATAAAAGGATCTATTTAATACAAGATTACAACCCACCAAACATGTAATAGTCATCTGACTTAGACATTAGTTTGTGTGAAATAGTAATCTAAGCTAATTTATCTAGATGTGAGGGAGCATAAGTATTAAACATAGTAAAAGATATTTTGTTTATAGTTAGGTTCACTATAATCCACCTTCCTTCCAAATTTGTACTGATGAATGTAACATCCAAAACTCTATTACAAATTATAACTAAACCATTTAGTTTACTGGTACCTGATGAAACAAAAGCACACCCAACCCAATTTCGAAAAGGTTTCTTAACCTCTATGTTAACAATAACAGTTTCTTGTAACAATGTAATATCAGCATTTAATTTGGATAGATGAGTCAATAACTCTGACTTTTAATATGCAAATCCAACTCCTTAACTTTCCATGAGATTATACTTCAAGTCATTTATAAGAAAATATAACATGGTTAATCTACTCTACACATAAAGAATAACTGTAAGTAAATTCAATGTGACACCTTGAAATTTGAATAATATTACATTTAGAATAGGATATATAAAAAAAGAGAAATTTGGAAAATGAAAAATCATAAAAGGGGAAGAGAGGAAAGAAAACAGAGAGAAAGTAAAAAAAATAGAGAAAAATACCAACAATATAGAGGACAGAAAGACACTAAAGATATATCTAAATAGCAAACAAAGAGTTAGTGAGACCAGATAAGGAAGATGATATCACTGGAGCCTGTAAGCCGTCGAAAGGGAGGAACCCACACCACACATACGATTATTGGTATACATCAGCAAGATATGGAAGGACTCCTAAGGAAAGAAGTAGATCCTGGGATAAAAAAAAGTGAAAAAATTCAATACAGTATGATGAACAAAGAAACCATGTAAAATGTTCACAACAAGCACTATATTCCAAAATTCAGGATACCGAAAGCCTAGAAGTATTCATTGCTTCTTCTTTGCAATTATCTATAAATTTCTGCACAAGAGATAGATCTTTATAAGTTGTAGTCTTGTTTTTATAAGCCACTTTAAACAAACAGGGTGTCATGCCTTGACATGCCTATTTATATACCCTTGTGACCACCTCCCAATCTATTCCTGACACTGGATGTAGTGCTACTTAAAAGGATAAACACTGGTTACACATTCAGAGACTTTGTCATATTAACAATGAACTTTTTAAAACTATTGTTATGCATTTATTTGCTCCTTTTTTAATTGTTCTTAATGCTATTTTTTTTAATTTTGCAGTCCTTTTCATGCATGTACCGCATCTTGCGATAGCATGCTGTAGTGTTACTAAGGCAACAGCCTTCCCAATAAATAGCGGACGCACCCACCAAGGGACGCTTGCAGTGAAGTGTTCCCCATTCCAAGCAGCACCCGATTTTGAGTGGCACCACAGACTTCTCTTGGCCCGACCGGCAAGGCATGTCTTGTCAACACGCATTTCTTGTTAGTAGGAAATTGATGACAGTATCTTTGTGATGTTGGTATCTTTGAGAGCATAAGCGCACTTATTCCTGCAAAAAGTTTCGCTGTGCTTATGGTGAGCCTGAAAGGTGAGTTTGCTGTCGTCCTTCGTGAGTTGTGCTATCATCCTTCTTGATTATTTACAGTTCATGGCCATGATAGAATTGGTTGATCTACAGTGTGCATAACCATGACTTAAGTGATACTATGCAAAGAGGGTTGTTGTTTATAGCTGACTAGTGCGCACAAACTGTTGAAGCATGCTTTGTGCTCTGAGGACTCTATTCACCAAAGGACAATCATAGTTAAATCTTGAATAGACATTGAGCTTACAGGCCAGGCTTTCATCGGATTGTCATTGGTACAAAAGTAAACATTTGCTGCGTGCAAGATCCTATGGTGCCAGAATACGTCTGTATACATTGCAAGGCACGAATTGTGTTAGACAATGAACAGTTCTGCTTCATAAATCTTGTTGATGAATACAAATCTACATACAGTTTCCTTTTAGGTAAGATCCAGATATAGTGGGTTTTATTGATGAAGAGATATGCATATTGTAAAAGTTAGAGAATCTCAGCACCTTCTTTTAATCATAGACATTGTTTGTTCCATGGCCTCCCTCCCCGCAGTACCCTCGCTAATGCCCTTCCCCTCATTAAGCCACTCCGATCCTCTGTTTATTACTCAAATGCAGAGTTGGTGCTGCTGGATGGTGGGCTTTGGAGGTACTGCTTCTGAGGAACCATGAGCTAGCCTGTCACAGGGGAGAAAAAGACTAAATCTGGTATTCAGAGAACGAAGAGCCAGACCCATGTCCAGAAATCCTTTACATCTATCTGCAGTGGACTTAGCTAGATCTTGAGTAAAAAATAAGGTTTTTCCAGACCAGGAAATTCGACCTTTGCTTTTCGCTGCTTTAATGACTTTAAGTATAACAAGATATTCTAAAAACAAAACAATAATGCCTCTAGGTTTCTGAAAAGATGAGGAATGGTGAAACCTATTGCTAAGTCTGTGCACCCATTGAATATTTAAAGAAGTTGAATCAGGCTTTCCAAAGACGTTGGGATTAAAAGATTGAAAGAATAAAATACGATCTGAACCCTCCATTCCTTCAGCAGGGCCATAAATGTGGAGATTGTTTTGACAAGTGCAATTTTCCAAATACTTAGCCAGTTTTTTTAGTTATGTTGATTCAGATTGGAGATTTTTAATATCTTTTGCAGCATCTTGAAGTGCACCAACACATTCCACTTCAGTGACTCTTTTCTACCAAAATCATCTGTCATCTAATTGTGGAAGGATTATATTTCTTCATGTTTGAACTCCATGGAAATTGAAGGAGAGTTGATCAGGTAAGCAGCGTGTTTCTAATCCTTTTTATTGGTCTGAGGAGTCACTGTCATAGCAATGTTTGAAGACAACTTTGAAGTAGCAGACAAAGTTGTACCCACTGAGGATGAAGAAGATGAGTCGGATTTATGGCACCCTCCGTAGTGTTTTCCAGAGCAGAGAATTAATTGAAAATATCAACAGGAAAGTTGTGCGACAAAGGTGTAATTGGTGCATTTACTTTCAAGGTCCTAGTTTTCCCCATAAGTGAAAATTAGATCATATTGCAAACAGAATCCACTGACGAGGTGTATCGAATAAGTATTTAAGGTTGCCAGAAAGGTAAAATGTCAGAATAAATCCTTAAAAGAAGTGGGAAATGTCAATAGGAGTTCATACTGGTATTTCTCTTCAGATATGACCACAATGCAGAATATGAAGGTAAAAAAAAGAAACAAGCGTTTTCTCAAGTAGCAATCCAACATGGCAGGTGCGACCACATTGCAAGTGCACATACCACCAGGTCACGGAACCTTCTCAATAGCGTGTTTCAGAGTGAGGAAAAACACTCCATTAGGGGCAGGAGAATGTTCCTCCAGGAGTGCCTCCGGTTGCAGAGTGTTTGATGGCCGAAATGATGTTAGCAGGCTGACTTCCCCTCCTCGTTCACTGGAGCTCCGTCAAATTTGATTTGATTAGATTTTTGAATTTATAGCGCGCAGCAGATACCCGAGGGAGTCAAGGCGCTATAGACTAACCATCCAGAAAGAAAGTACCTGCAAGAGGGTGATATTGTGGATGTCTATAGGCAGAATAGCCAAGTTTTTAGGGCCTTTCTAAAAGGGAGGTGATGAGAAATGGCTTTAATGTTTATCGGCAGGGTATTCCAGAGTTCACTGGCAGCCATAGAGAAGGCTCTGTCACCCCATTTCTTCCTTACTGTTCTGGGTACTTGGAGATAAACATTAGAGGATGAGCGAAGGGATCTTCCCAGGGAGTACCAGGTGAACATGGATTTCAGTCTCGTAGGGTAGGGTAGATAGAGAGCCTTATGGACCATACATAAAGATTTGAAGCTGATGCATTTGTTAATGGTAAGCCAGTGTAGGGTTTTCAGTCCCTTCGCCGCAGAATGTCTTTTGGGATGTCCAGAACCAGTCTTGCAAGGGCATTTTGCACTAGCTGGAGTTTGTGCTGCACATTGTTGTTTGAGTCTAGGTAGAGTGAATTGCAATAGTCCAGCCTGGACATTACCAGAGCGAGGGAGAGCTGCTTATGTGCAGGGAGCGGGATATAAGGAAAGATTTTTTTCAGCATCCTTAAGATCCAGGTGCAGGTGGATACAGTATGGTTAGTTTGGGCGTTAAAATTGAGGTCAGGGTCCATCAGAACTCCCAGGTTCTTGTCCTTGTTTCCTAGGGAAGGACATGTTCCTAGAGAGTGAGGCCAGCAACTGCTGTTCCAGCTTGTTGCCCCTGGGCCAAAGACCATCACCTCTGTATTATCCCCGTTTAGTTTAAAAAAATTGGTAGACATCCATTCTGCCACCATAGTCATACAGCATCGAACATTCTCAGCCAATGATCCTGAATTCTTAGGGATTGTTACCATGATCTGCCTGTCATCAGCGTATGATACTATCTCCATTCCGCAGGAGTGAATTATGTTAGCTAGGGGTGCCACATAAAGGTTAAAAAGAGTGGTGCTTAAAGCAGAGCCCTGAGGAACTCCACACAGAAGGGAGAAGGCTTCAGAATAGAAGCGCTGCAGCTTCACCTTTTGAGACAGTTCCCCTAGAAAGGAGGACAGAAGGGCCAAGGCTTGATGCCTGATACCCAGTCCTTGGAGTCTGTCGAGCAGCAGGGTAGGAGAGATGGTATCAAATGCTGCCGACAGATCCAGAAGTATATGCAACAGTCCTTGTCCTTCGTCTACTTGGCGTCTGATATTGTCCGTGGCTGTGATTAGTGCAGTTTCTGTCCCATGATGTTTCCTGAAGCCAAACTGGGTGTCATTGAACCAGTGTTGTTGTTCAGCAGTCTCCATCAGCTGCATATTAAGATGCATTTCCAGAACCTTAGCAGGTACGGGTAATAGCGAGATTGGACGATAGTTTTTACATTCTGTATTATCAAGATTTGGTTTCTTCAGCAGAGGCCTAATAATGGCCTGCTTCCAACTCTATGGATATGACCCAGAGAGGATAACATTGTTTAATAGCTCACATAGTGGAATAGCTATGTTGCTGGCAGCCATATGGAAGACTGAAGGAGGGCAGGCTTCGGAGGGCGAGCCTGCATATGTTCTAAGGAGATATTGCTCGACCAGTTTAGGAGAGAGAGTGGAGAAAACGGAGAGTCCCTTGGTCTCCTGGCTTGTGTCTGGCAATGAGTACTGCCGTACTCGGGGTGAGCCCTAGGAGGCAGGATGCTGGAGCTGAGTAGGGGGCTTTGAGTAAAAAAGTGGCTAGCTGATTGCAGAACATCTGCGAGCTCTCTGGTTCCACTCTGGAGTGAGAGGCTGAGAGCAGTTGAACTAGCTTAAACAGCTCATTTGTGGACGCAGCATTTTCAATTTTCTGGGTGCAATACTTGTCTTTTTCTTCAAATATTGCAAATTTATATTCTTTGATGGAGATTTTGTATAAGACTCTATCTTGATTGTCTTGGTTTTTCCTCCAAGCACGCTTGTGGCGGCGGCAAGATTGTTTAAGTGTCCTGAGATTGTCGTTGTACCAGGGAGCAGAAGGAGAGAGTCTTTTGTGTACAACTTTCTTCATGGGTGCCAATATGTCTGCTGCGCTCTGTAACCAGGTGGTAAAGGTCTCTGCTCCCCTATCCGGGTTCTCTGGAATCACACATGGTATATTGTTTAAGCTTCTGGTTAATGTCTCAGCGGAGACCCCTTTCCAGTTTCTATGTTTCTCCACAAGTTGGGGCATATTTGTGATATTGCCTACTGATATTGATGAGATGTTAAAAGCCACTGCATCATGGTCAGACCAGGTGACGGGAAGCGTGTTTTGATAGATCACTCTGAGGTCGTTAGTAAAGATCCCATCTAGGATGTGTCCCGCCTTGTGAGTAGGGGAGGAGACCAGTTGTGATAGTCCACGATTAGCAAGCGCTTCTAGTAGATTGTTTGAATCATGATTATCCACCTCCTCAAAGTAGAAGTTAAAATCCACCATGATGGTTATTCGATTCTCTGCTAACAATGGTTCGAGAAGGATTTTAAGGTCTCTAAGAAATGGGGATCTGGGGCCTGGGGATCTGTATATCAACAGCCCACCAAAGGAGCAGGTGTGTGAGGTAATTAATTTGAATTGGAGGACTTCACATGAAGGTAGATTAAAGCCTGATTCGATCAGACATTTATATTGCGCTTTAAAGATTACAGCCAGGCCTCCGCCTATGCGTCCCTCCCTATCCACCCTCTGGATGGAGTAATTGGTCGGGATAGCATCAACCAGGTCGGGTCCTGAAGCATTGTTACCCCAGGTTTCAGTGATGAGAATCACGTCTGGATCAAGATCTGCGAGGAGAATGGCAAACTCCAGCTTATGCTTAATGAGGAAGAGGCCATTCAGAAGGAAGCCTTTATAGCTCTCTTCAATATTCGCGTCTGAATACTCGGGTTTGTTAGTGGAGTTATTAGCGCCTAGCAATTTGGGCAGATTGTGGCGTGTGGGTATCCTGTACCAGCAGAAGGGGCATATACGTTGTTGCTGGTCACCGATATTCTGAAAGGAGAAAGTAGTACATGATGGGGGTTTCCTGTTACCTTTTGAGTTTGAGAAGGTCCCCTCTAGAGTAGCTGAGTCTACGCATCTGTTCCCTGTTGCAGAGGCCAGCATTCCGGGTGCCGGGCGCAGTCCGGATGCGGACGGGCGCAGACGGGCTTGCCTTTGGCGCGTCAGTGTCACGTCCACTGCGCGCGTCCGTGCACACATAGGCCCTTTGAGCGTGAGTCTAGCGCGAAAGCTAGTGTGCTGACTTCCACTTCCTGCCCCGAAAGTGTCTCCCGAGCCTCCCTCTGCAACAATCAAGCAGAGCTGATCGTGGCGGACCGGGGAAGCCCCTGAGCACTTGAGGAAGGTAAAGCCCCCTTAAGGCACAATCGTGCAAAAGTGTAGGAGATTAGACAGAAGGGAAGCAAAGGTGGCCATCTTCACTTGGCATCAAACTACACCCCCAATGTTATTTTTTTCTAAAGCCTGCAAACACCAAAGGCGTCCTGGTGTTAGACAGACTACCCAATCATAGGTTAATCAGAGTGGACATAAGTGTTCCCATTCAACTTCTCCCGACTCAAACTTACTGCTTATCTTTAAAAAAATCATATTGTATTGGGTGAGCAAGACAGATGTCCAGATATGTTCCACAATTATAATCCACCACCCGATCCTAATTTTACATATTAGGTAGAAGTAATGAAGATGGGGATCCTCTATACATGAAACACATTTAGTTTGCATAATTCTTTTCTTTTCAAGGATTGTGCAAGACAAGGATAGCTCATTTGGGATATGAGTATCTTGGTACAGTCAAGCTAAAATCTTTCACCTAAGCCGTGAAAGCTGAAACCTTTCTTCTCAGCCTTCTACAAATAGATTTGGGATGATGGAAGAGAAAGTGGTCTCTGTCCTCGTGAACCAGCCTCATTTGCAGTATTCCAGTCACTTGACTTCTGCATTCTAGCTGAGCAGATGGCAAATAGGACGCCATAGAATTGAAGAGAAGGAAATGAAAACAGGAGCTAGGGAGGTGGGAAGGGACTGTGTTTTCATACCTCTTGATTCCTTATATGTTTCGTTCTCTTATTCATAATCACAAAAGTTCATTCCATACAATCAAAGAAGAGTTTACTCTAAACATACAGACAATCCCAAAATGTATTTATAAACTATATAATCATAAAATTACTGAAAGAAAAGAAAGAGCAGTACATCCTCTCCCAAAAAAGAGCTTGAAATAAAAAGAAACACATCTTACCAATCACCTTTACATTTTCTAAAATGGTCTATTGCGTTTAATTTTAATAAAAACTAGCTGCTTGGACAGGCCTATAGGTATAGAATCGAATGAGTTCTGATTGTCTACAAAAGCCAGACTCTATGCAAGATCGATTAATATTTCAGGAAAAACACTTCCTTCCTATATTTTAAATCAAATTAATGATTTGAATAAAACCTGTCTCCATGTTTCACCCTTCAAATTTCTTATTTTCCACTCAGTATACCTTTAAAACTTCCACATTTTTTCTGCACAGTTTGATATAAATTTTCCTGTACTTTTTGTCTTTATTATATTCCATATTTACTTGCCATTTTGTCTACTGATTGACAAAGTATAATCTGACATTTTCTCCATGTTCTTCAATAGAACCCATCTGCTCATAGGCCACCTATCATCATCTAATTCCATATAGCAGATCTGACACAGAACAAAATAACCTTTTAAAAAAATTATAAGATTGGGAAAAACGATTTTACAATGAATGTCATAAAAAATTAACGTGAGCGATTATGATTTGGATGTAAATATGTTGCTTCCGAATTAACGCCTTAGTTTATGAGGCACAAATCTATATTTTTCATTTGGAAGAACTGTAGATTGCATACATTTTATCAACATAGTCCACAACCTTTTTCCGTTTTGAATGTGACTGGTAAATGATAAATCATTTAGCTGAATTTTCCTTGTTTTCCAACCCTGCAATCTTTTTCAGCAAGAAAGTATCTTTCAGAGCCATCTTTTCAAAAGCATGTACATTACTTCCTGCCATTACTTTAATGTCTGGCACATGTCCAACTATTTCTTCTTTGCTTCCTTGTTTCCTGATTCCTTATTAAACTGAGATTCAGATGTATCTCCCAAATGTTTGCCACCATCTCTGATATTTGACTGTTACTTGTCAAATGAATCCCGGGCTGAGCATTCATTTTCATTTCAATATCTTGATAAGGTTCAAGATGTGTCTTCTGCCAGAGGTTATGGAGAGCGCACCCATTGCATATGGCAGTGAGTACTGCCCATGCAATATGCAGGACCCAGTACACTGGAGGTCTTTTTTGACATGTGAGAGCACCTATGACAAAATGCTGACATATGGCACTAGATGAGCTGACTAAACTGCACGTCATCAGTAACCGCTTGAAAGATATCTTCAGCAAAAAAACTAAACCATGCGAAGTCAAGCAGGCAAAACAGACCAAATATAACACAAAGGTGCAATAACAAATGTAAATAAAATTTCCAGAGTATGGCATCCACATGGCTATGTGTGTGTGTGCAATTCTTTATACTTAAAGGAAATCAAGCTGGATAGCCTTCTTGACGTGGTGACCAGGACAGAGAGACTATAGATGCACAGTTGTGCTGTCACATTACGTTGCTATACTAAATAGAAACACCACACCAGCTCCTTTACAGACTAGTGACAAAACATACCCACATACAAAAGAATGTCACTCGTTACGGGTATGTAATGTACGGTAAAAGTGTAAAAAGTTAAACTACAAGCAATGTAGAAAAAAACGGAAAATGTACAGGCTAAGTCATCTTCAAACTCATGCATTGAAATACCTTGCCATAATTTGGAAAAATTCTGCATTCGGTGCTCTGCCCACCCGGACTCGATCTTCCCCTTCCCTCCCCTACCTTCCTTAACTCATCGCTCGTCCCCTGCCCCACACAGAAGCTTCCGCTCACCATTACCACCTGCTTTCAGCAGGTGGTAAATATGTGTGCATTAAAGCCCTCGAAATTGTGAATATCATGTAATATACTACACAGTAACTCCACGTCTGCACAGCTATTCATCCATTCTGAGGGGTTTATCGCATAATAGGCAGAATTTCATGCAGAGATACCAGCTGGAACAGTATAAATGGCCTCTGGGAACCTCTGCATGGAATTCCGCTTAATTTATAATCAGGCACTAAAATGAGACAGAACACAGATAAAAAGTTTTAGAACCCATTTTGTCTGCTTCATTATTAGAGCATTTTTACAATTTTGCGCTCAATGGAAGGAGTAGCAAACGTGAGAATCCTGAGTGCTCAATTTGTTAATCTGCACTGCTTTTTATTATTGTGATTAACCTATATATCCAACTATTCTTTGTGCCAATGCCCTTATTTAGAGGTTGGTACAGCAGTAAAAAGTGGTCAGTGCTTCTCTCTGTTTTCGTGTAAACAACAGCTGCCAACAAATCCCATGAGGTGCTGCCTCACACATAATGATATAAACACTGGAGAATAATTAAGCACCACTGAGTGGCACAGTGGGCTGTTATGAAAACAGCTATGGCTGGATGCTCAGATTAGTTTTCGGGTGATTCTTTTTCTGCTGAAAAATAGAACTAAAATCTACTTAAATGTCATGCATGTTTTTCTGCGGATCTTTATTCATTTTTCTTTTTTTCTTTTCTTCAGTTGCACCAGTTATTGAGTCCTTTAAAAATAATTGGTGTAACATCACTTGGACTTCCAAACACATATATTGTTGCTTAATCACAACTGTTATTAGCATTATTTAAATAACATTTGTTGCGTTATTAGTTTCTTACTATAGCAGTAAGATCATTTTAGCAGAGAGCAATGGTCTGTATGGTATTTAATATAGCTCTTATTGAGCATCTCTCTGGATTAGGTGGAAAGGCAGGTATCCATGTCTGATTACAAAATCCTTCTGTATCAAAGAACCTGTGCTCCATGAATCTCCCAAATCCAAACACTACGGGGCAGATTACGTTGCTGTCGGAACAGGCTCCGTCGGTCGTAGCCTTTCCGACAGCATCGTAATTTGAGGGTCGGATTCCTTTCCGCCCAACTCATTACAATAGAGGCAGTCGGAAAGGAATCCGCCAGGTCATTCCGACTGGCTTCCGAAGGGCTCAGAGGGCCCGTTCCCCAGTCGGATTGCTGTCAGTAATCCCAAGTGCGGGTCTTTCCACCCGAGGGATTACGATGTCGGATTTCTGCAGCCTTTCTGTGCTGGGCTTTCTGACACAGAAAGGCTGTAGGAACCCGACTTTGGGGGCCCCCAGCAGGGCCCCCATGGGTGCAAGCCGTTGATCCCTGAACCCTGTGGCAGGCACCTTGAGGTCCCTGCCACGGGGTGCAGTGAGGAACTGCACCTTCTATTTTACAATGGGAGCATGCATTCTGGCCGGAATACATGCTCCCATTGTAAAGTATAGGAATGCGACCGAACAGTGTTCGGTCGCATCCCACCTGGTCGGTCAGGACTGCCGACCAGGTGCCGGTCTGTCCTATGACCGAGACGATGTCGGGTGGAGGAAACTCTGCCCAACATCGTAATAGGACTCATAATCTCTTGCAGTGTTGGCAGGCTTGCTCAATTCTATGCTTCTCCAACGAATCAAGCAGGTTACTTTTTGTTACATACTCAATGGCTGTGCCCTTTTGTGCATTCCTTCACCTGCCTCTTGTTTATGATTTATATTGCATTTCCTAATGTTTCCATGGGCCTGTTCGCAATTTTTCAGAAGCAAAACATTTAACCGCAAATGCTTTTCTCCAAACACTCAACCGCTCGCTATTATCCCTAGAGCTATACTGATAACCGGCCCAGGCCTTTAAGTGGGAATAAATAGTTTGGTGGTCTCTAAAAGGGGCACAGCCAAAGAAAAGTAACTAGGGATTATTTCCAAGAGCTGTGGTCTATGTAATTAAGGGCATGGCTTAAAACAGGGAACCTAAAATCCAGTGGTTCAGACAGCATGCCACCCGACCAGTATTTTGGTGCCTCTCTGAGCTTTCTTTTACTTCATCCAGATGTATCATACAATAACTGGCAGGCACCTAAAACACACCTACTTACATTGTCACTGCTTGTTAGCAGTATCAGATAAATGAGCAAAAACAATGATTTTGTTGGGAATAAAGTTTAATTCTCAAAAAATTAGATTGTGAATAAAACATTTATGTCAACCCCAAGGTAGGCCTTAAAAATCATAGGGCAGAGTGCAAAAAGTAGGACATGGTTATTTAATGTTTCACATGACATGGCAATTAAAAACCTCCAAAGGCATTTTTCACTGTGGCACGTCTGGATCCTGGGTTAACAGTGGTTTACACTATTACCTGTAATAAGGGCAAAATGCAGTTTGGGAATACCTAGTGTAAGAAATTGAGTTATTGGTTGAGAGAGGAGAAGCCCCACTTAGGCAACAGCCACAATCCTTGTCAGGGTGAACCACAAAAGTCACTAAATTAAGCTATGCTTAACCCTCTGGTAGCTTGACCCAAAGCAGTCAGGCTTTGTTTTGATGCAATGTGAAAAGTATTTATGCAGCACACAAACCCTAATAAAGTGAAAACACAACACAAGAAAAATCCCACACCAATTTAGAAAATCAGGCAAATTTTAATAAATAAAATGATACCAGCATGATAAAAACCTAATAAGTTAAATCAGAGATATGCAATTTCAAAGTTTTATGTAGGGATGGGTGGAACTCGCGGAGTTCTACTCTGTGGAAGTTCGCAGAGTTATCATAAAACTCTGTGAAATTCCACAGAGTTCCACGTGAGGAGGAATGCCGACAGCTCTCAATTCCAAAGCATTGTAGTGAGTTCTAACTCCCCCTCAAAAACCCAGCTGACCAAACCAATACCACCATGAGCCCCAACCTATCCACACACCAATGCATCTGATGATGCATGCTGAAACACCCAACCGGTAGACCGTGAAGTGAACCTCACAACGCCAATCCCCACAAAATTAGATCATGTCACAAACACAAGCGTGCTCAGCCACGGAGTCACGGGCACCCATCTGCAGCCTGCAAGGTGTATCTCAATCTGCGGGGCAAAAGTACACCCCAAGTGCTGTGAACACTAAATAAAGCAAAGATAAGACAGCGTCGTCCTTGAGAAGGGAGTGCACTGTAATGCAACTGGTGGTCATGCAAAGGGCCTCAATACACCCTCACGTCAGTCCACTCTGCAACTGCAAAAACAAAACACAAAATACGAACACACGCACAAGAAGAGGTTTAGTGTCCCAAGCCCAGGAGGACTCAAATGCAACAACGGGAGAACCTCCAATCCCCCCAAGTGAAAGCCACAATCAAGTTGCCGCATCCTCAATGAGGTGCACAAAGCACACCAGATGCACTCGTCATGGCATTTGTGTCAAGGGGCAGCCCGCATGCATCAGTACAGAGGCCAGGGTCCGATGCCTCTCGGCTGCAGTGCCCACTCTACACTGATGTGTCCCGAGCCACTCACCTCAGAGGATCTCTCTAACATTGCATGCATAGTCCAGTCACTCTGCAAGCCCAATGGAAACAAAGTGATCCTTTGAGTAACCCCCAGCCATCGTGTCATCTGCACAACGTCACCCAGTGTGCATTGAAGCAGAAACCAAGGGGTGCAGTGTGCTGCGTGCAGCAGCAAAACACTGCTTCTGCTGAACCTCCACCTCCCCATCCTACAACTGATAGGAGCGACTTGCTCTTGCTTCTTTCTGCACCTCTCTTGTAAATTTCTGCACCCCTGTTCCCTCTCTCTGCACCTTTCTTGCCTGTTTCTGCACCTCTCTTGCCTCTTTCTGCACCTCTGTTGCTTCTTTCTACACTTCTCTTGCCTCTTTCTGCACCCCTCTTGCCTCTTTCAGCACCTCTGTTGCTTCTTTCAGCACTTCTCTTGCTTCTTTCTGCACCCCTCTTGCCTCTCTCTGTACCCCTTTTGCCTCTTTGTGCACCTCTCCTGCCTCTTTCTGTACTTCTCTTGCTTCTTTCTGCACCGTTCTTCCCTTTTTCTGCACATCGCTTGCCTCTTTCTACACCTCTCTTGCCTCTTTCTGCACATCTCTTGGTTCTTTCTGCACTGTTTTTGCCTCTTTCAGTACCCGTCGTGCCTCTTGCTGCACCTCTTTTGCTTTTTTTCTGTACTTCTCTCTCCTCTTTCTGTACCCTCTTGCCTCTTTCTGCACCTCTGTTGCTTCTTTCTGCACTTCTTTTGCCTCTTTCTGCACCTCTCTTGCCTCTGTCTGCACACCTGTTCCCTCTTTCTGCACACCTTTTGCCTGTTTCTGCACCTCGCCTCTTTCTGCACTTCTCTTGCTTCTTTCTGCACCCTTCTTCCCTTTTTCTGCACATCTCTTGCCTCTTTCTACATCTCTCTTGCCTCTTTCTGCACATCTCTTGGTTCTTTCTGCACTGGTCTTGCCTCTTTCTGCACCCTTCTTGCCTCTTTCTGCACCTCTTTTGCTTTTTTCTGCACTTCTCTCTCCTCTTTCTGCACCCTCTTGCCTCTTTATGCACCTCTTTTGCTTCTTTCTGCACTTCTTTTGCCTCTTTCTGCACCTCTCTTGTCTCTGTCTGCACACCTGTTCCCTCTTTCTGCACCCCTTTTGCCTGTTTTTGCAACTCTCCTGCCTCTTTCTGCAGTTCTCGTGCTTCTTTCTGTACCCTTTTTCCCTTTCTCTGCACATCTCTTGCCTTTTTCTGCACCTCTCTTGCCTCTTTCTGCACATCTCTTGGTTCTTTCTGCACTGCTCTTGCTTCTTTCTGCACCCCTCTTGCCTCTTTTGCTTCTTTCTGCACTTCTCTCTCTCCTCTTTCTGCACCCCTCTTGCCTCTTTCTGCACCTCTGTTGCTTCTTTCTGCACTTCTTTTGCCTCTTTCTGCACCTCTCTTGCTTCTTTCTACACCCCTGTTGTCTCTTTCTGCACTCATCTTCCCTCTTTCTGCACCTCTCTTGCTTATTTCTGCACTTCTCTTGCTTCTTTCTGCTCCTCTCTTGCTTCTTTCTGCACCCTTCTTCCCTTTTTTGCATCCCTCGTGCCTCTTTCTGCTGTTCTCTTGCCATTTTCTGCACCTCTCTTGCCTCTTTCAGTACCTCACTTGCCTCTTTCTGCACTTCTCTTGCTTCTTTCTACACCTCTGTTGCTTCTTTCAGTAATCCTCTTGCCTCTTTCTGCACTTCTCGTGATTGTTTCTGCACCTCTCTTGTGTCTTTCTGCACCTCTGTTGCCTCTTTCTGTACCTCACTTGCTTCTTTCTGCACCCCTCTTACCTCTTTCTGCACCCCTCTTCCCTCTTTCTGCACCTCTCGTGCCTCTTTCTGCACCCCTGTTCCCTCTGTCTGCACCTTTCCTGTCTGTTTCTGCACCTCTCTTGCCTCTTTCTGTACCTCTGTTGCTTCTTTCTGCACTTCTCTTAACTCTTTCTGCACCCTTTGCGGCTCTTTCAGCACCTCTATTGCTTCTTTCTGCACTTCTCTTCCTTATTTCTGCAAACGTCCTGCCTCTTTCTGTACCCCTCTTGCCTCTTTGTGCACCTCTCCTACCTCTTTCTGCACCCCTCTTGCCTCTTTTTGCACCTCTGTTGGTTCTTTCTGCACTGCTCTTGCTTCTTTCTGCACCTCTTTTGTAAATTTCTGTATCCCTCTTGCCTCTTTCTGCACCCCTCTTCCCTATTTCTCCACCTCTCTTGTCTCTTTCTGCACCCCTATTGCCTCTTTCTGCACTTCTGTTGGTTCTTTTGCACTGCTCTTGCCTCTTTCTGCACCTCTCTTGTAAATTTCTGCACCCCTGTTCCCTCTCTCTGCACCTTTCTTGCCTGTTTCTGCACCTCTCTTGCCTCTTTCGGCACCTCTGTTGTTTCTTTCTGCATTCTATTGCCTCTTTCTGCATCCCTCTTGCCTCTTTCAGCACCTCTGTTGCTTCTTTCTGCACTTCTCTTCCTTCTTTCTGCTCATCTCTTGCCTTTTTCTGCAGTTCTCTTACCTCTTTCTGCACCTCTTTTGCCTCTTTATGCACCTCTCTTCCCTCTTTCTGCACCTCTCCTGCCTCAGTCTGCACACCTGTTCCCTTTTTCTGCACCCCTTTTGCCTGTTTCTGCAACTCTCTTGCCTCTTTCTGCAGTTCTCTTGCCTCCTTCTGCACCTCACTTTCCTCTTTCTGCACGTCTCTTGCTTCTTTCTGCACCCTTCTTCCCTTTTTCTGCATATTTCTTACCTCTTTCTGCACCTCTCTTGCCTCTTTCTGTACATCTCTTGGTTCTTTCTGCACTGTTCTTGCCTCTTTCTGCACCCTTCTTGCCTCTTTCTGCACCTCTTTTGCTTCTTTCTGCACTTCTCTCTCCTCTTTCTGCACCCCTCTTGCCTCTTTCTGTACCTCTGTTGCTTCTTTCTGCACTTCTTTAGCCTCTTTCTGCACCTCTCTTGCCTCTGTCTGAACACCTGTTCCCTCTTTCTGCACCCCTTTTGCCTGTTTCTGCACCTCTCTTGCTTCTTTCTAAACTCCTGTTGTCTCTTTCTGCACTTGTCTTCCCTCTTTCTGCACCTTTCTTCCTCTTTCTGCACCTCTCTTCCCTCTTTCTGCACTTCTCTTGCTTCTTTCTGCGCCTTTCTTCTCCTTTCTGTATGTTCTACCTATGTAGGCATAGTTAGAAATTAGCATTTAAAAAACCTTTGAAATTCACTGAGAAAACCATAGGTTTCAGGGATATTATAGTTAGAAATTTTCATTTAAAAAACCTTTGAAATTCACTGAAAAAAACAAAGGTTTCAGGGACGTTATAGTTAGTTGGACATTTCACACATACAAAACCAGTCAGTGATATCATCAGTGATGTCACTGACCACGTCATGAGTGATGTAATATGTGATGTCATCAGCAGTGCATTGCGGGGGTGCGAGTTATAGTTAGCTCAACTAACTATAACGGCCGAATTTCTCTGGTTTTGTACGAGTGAAATGTCCAACTCACTATACCGTCCCTGAAACCTGTGGTTTTTTCAGTGAATTTCTAAGGTTTTTTTAATGCTAATTTCTAACTATAACATCCCTGAAACCTATGGTTTTTTCAGTGAATTTCAAAGGTTTTTTAAATGAAAAATTCCTAACTATAACGTCCCTGAAACCTATGGTTTTTCAGTGAATATATATATGTCACTGACCATGTCATGAGTGATGTAATATGTGACGTCATCAGCAGTGCATTGCGGGGCGCAAGTTATAGTTAGCTGAACTAACTATAACGGGGAATTTCACGGGTTTTGTATGAGTGAAATGTCCAACTAACTATAACTGTCCCTAAAACCTATGGTTTTTTCAGTGAATTGCTAAGGTTTTTTAAATGCTAATTTCTAACTATAACGTGCCTGAAACCTATGGTTTTTTAAGTGAATTTCAAAGGTTTTTTAAATGCTAATTTCTAACTATAGCGTGCCTGAAACCTATGGTTTTTTAAGTGAATTTCAAAGGTTTTTTAAATGCTAGTTTCTAACTATGCCTATAGAGGTAGGACATGTGAAGATAGGAGAAAAAACGCACAGAAAGAAGCAAAAGAAATGCAGAAACAAGCAACAGAAGTCCACAAAGACGAAGAAAAGTGCAGGAAGAAGCAAGACATGTGCAGAAAGAACCAACAGAGGAGCAGAAAGAGGCCTTGTTGCAAAATCTTCCTGTGCCCACAACTTTTTCAGATGGGTACTGGTGGTAACTGACTCTGACTAACCAGGCCTAGAGCCAGTGCTATGCTAAAAGACACTTAGAATACAGTGAAAACACCTACATACACTAGGGAACACTATGCGTTGGGGTACCCCTGTGATTAGCATGACCTCCTCTGTAAGTCCCTAGTACATAATAGGGCAGGGGATTAAAACTACCTCTAAGTCAGAGGTGCAGAAATATGCAGTCTCCTCAGTAGGAAATGCTTTCAGTTTTTACTTTGATTCCATCAAGAAGGCATTCAGATGTGTCACACATTTGCCATAAATTCAGAATGTTAGCACTCTAGTTGTTCATTAGATCACTGTAGTAAAGCTACTGCTCACCAGGGAGTTAAATGGAAGTCTACTGCTGGTATTGAAAGTGATTGTTTCAGTCTGCATGTCAGAATTTTCTAATGAAATAGAAGAGGATTTGAGATCTCACTTAAAACATGCCCTAAATTTTCTTTCTGCAGCACTAACCATAATTTCTATGGCAAAATGAACCCCTCATTTTGTTCCTTTTTAAATTAAATGTTTTAAGTGTTACCAGTTTATTCCAATCAAGATGGCTTCAGGTGTGCCATACTTTTGTCATAAGTAAGACTGTTAGCGCTCTAGTTGTTCTTTAGAACACTCTGGGAAGCTGCAGTAGAACACAAAGGCATCAACTGACAGGCTGCTCCTGTTGAAATATAACAGGAAGATATTTGAGATCTCACTTAAAGCATGTCCTAATTTTTCTTTCTACAGCACTAACCATAATTTCTATGGCAAAATGAACCCCTCATTTTGTTCCTTTTTAAATTAAATGTTTTAAGTGTTACCAGTTTATTCCAATCAAGATGGCTTCAGGTGTGCCATACTTTTGTCATAAGTAAGACTGTTAGCGCTCTAATTGTTCTTTAGAACACTCTGGGAAGCTGCAGTAGAACACAAAGGCATCAACTGACAGGCTGCTCCTGTTGAAATATAACAGGAAGATATTTGAGATCTCACTTAAAACATGTCCTAATTTTTTCTTTCTACAGCACTAACCATAATTTCTATGACAAAATGAACCCCCTCATTTTGTTCCTGTTTAAATTAAATGTTTTAAGAGTTACCAGTTTATTCCAATCAAGATGGCTTCAGGTGTGCCATAATTTTGTCATAAGTAAGACTGTTAGCGCTCTAGTTGTTCTTTAGAACACTCTGGGAAGCTGCAGTAGAACACAAAGGAATCAACTGACAGTCTCTGCCCTTGTTGGATGTACATGTTTTACTGAGAATGTCAGACTTCATTCTCACATGACTGAGAAAGATAATGTGAATTTACAGAAAATATGCTCTCATTTTAGCTTCTGGAGCACCTTCCAAAACTGTATGGGACAAGCATGTGAAAATAGTTTTCTCTCAAACATGATTCATGATATCCCAGCAGAAGGTTTTTCACAGGGTAAAATCACCTTAGACCACACCACAATTCCTGAAATTAGTATGGTACCATCAACAAATGAATTCTAATGTAACTAAAGTCTATTATCACCCTTTATAGTTCTCCTTTTGGTAACCCTCAAAATCTTCGATTCACTACAATGCATTTCAATGGGGTACTATCATTTATATTGGTCCCAAGATGGCTGCCAGCAATTCCAGGATGAAGTGCTGACAGCCAATCAGATCTCACAATGACATGTGTGGTTAGGCTCCGCCCAGATATATATGTGTTTTCTTTTTCAAATTTCTCAGGAACTACTGAACGGATTTACACAATTTAACCAAAAGGCACGACTCTGAACCAAGGGCTACCTTTTGCCAAATTTGGTGTAATTCCGTTCAGCAGTTCGGGCTGTAGCTGCGATGAAAGGTTCCTATGGAAAATTGCATGGGGAAAACACGTTTTGGGACTCCCCTTTTTTCTCGGCCCCCGCTTGCCGAATCACCCTGAAACTTTCAGGATAGGAGCGGACCGGAGCGGGCCATAAGTTTTAAAAATTTCGCGAAGATTCGTCAACCGGCGCCATAGTTATTTCAAATAGAATGTTGTGAATTTCCTATGGAAAATAGGTCCTAACTATAACTATCTACTGGCGACGGCCAGTAGATAATATAGATATATATATATATATATACAAACAATGAAGTCCAAAAAACGGAGGGTGCACATGTTAGCTGGTGCTTGCGGCAAGGCAGGACAAGTCCTTGAATGTATATTAATCACCAAAGATATTACGCAGCACTCTCCAAAGGGTTTTTTCTTTAAGTTTATTAAGCCATCCTTACTCTACCTACGCGTTTCGACTGAACTGGTCTTGATCACGGTACATGGCAGTAGTCCCTCATTGCTTTTTCCTTTTATAACATTTCCCATTTAGCCAATAATGATGCATTATGGGATAGGTAGTTTTTACAACTTGTGTATTAATAAATAAACTTTTTTTTACATATTTACCAATTCCTTTCACACAACACTGGTTTTTATACGAATGAATTTACAATTCTACTTTTCCAAGGGTGTAAGTGCTATCACACATTATGAAACATCAATCAGTATTTTTGTTCTTTTGAGGTAAATACCACTGCTCGGATTAAACCACTGTTGTTTAACATTATTTTTTTTATTTTTACTCAGACTCAGGGGCCGATTCCGATTCGGGCCGGAAATCTCTCCGACCGAGCTGGACCCGGAGAGATTTCCGACCGAATCGGACCCTAGCAGTCCGACCGAATGAGTACGATGCGTTCGCATGCTATCGGACTCGATTCGGTCGGACTCCCATTGAAGTCAATGGGAGCATGTCGTACAATGCGTACGCGGGCTCCCATTGACTCAATGGGTGCGAGGCGGACAAGGGCGCCCCCTACATCGTGTACGCAGCGAAGCGACTCGTGCCGTACACGCACAGGTAGGGGGGACCCATGGGTCCCCCCTGTGTGCGACTCGCGCGGCTACGCGTACAGGGGGGTCCGACACGGATCCCCGAAGTACGGCTCCGACTGCTCTTTCGAGCCGGGCGTCGCGTGTCGGTCGGACTGCTCGCGGTGCGCATCGTACTTACCCGGCTGGGGAACGTCTCCATTGCGCAGTGCGAGTCGTGTCCGAGCGAGTCGGTAGGTGCGGTTAGACCCGGGAACGAGTCGGTCGGAGTGGTCGGGACGCCCGGACGAGTCGGTCGGCGATTTCGCATCATACTCGCTCTCCCGGACGCGCGTACGAATCGTTCGGGAAATAGGGCTCCGAATCCGATCCGGTTAAGCCGAATCCGATTCGGAGCCCTACCGGCCGAGATCGGAATCGGCCCCTCAGTGTCTGTCTACTTAAATGCCAAACTGCGTGGTTGTAGTGGGCATCGTGCCCTCTTTTTCACATTGTCGAGTCTCAGGTATAAGCTCTTGTCGGGCTGAGTGCCCTCAAATACATATATTCTCATAACCAAATACTGATTGTTCTAGTACATAATATACGTCCATTTTACACTCTGGCAAGCTTACATGTACGTACCACTTAGTCAGGGATATGCATTTTTATATATATGTTGTACATTCTGTGAGTATATGAACATGTAGATGCTGTCTTTTTTAGTTCATTTTTGGGGGCTAAGAGTCATACTTTTCTCAAGCATTGTTGTTATAAATGTATATACAACTCTTCGTACAAATTCAGGCCTGTCGGGATCTTTGTTTTGAACCTTATGATTAGCCGTGACTCCAAGCGTCTCAAATTCAGAGTTCTGTTTCCACCTCTTTCATGAATCGAATGGTAGCAAGTCCTGAATATGTCATGTTTTGCCATGATTTTCCCTTGTGCGTCATCATATGTTTAGGTTTTGCATACGTAGGGGCCGATTCCGATCTCGGTCGGAGGCGCACCCAATACCATTCGGTCGGGAAAAAAGCCATGCGAAAGCCAGTTTCCCGACCGATCCGTACAGCACACCGAACGAGCAAGTACGATGCGCACAACAGCAAAAATTCCGGCCGAGCCGTACTCACCCAAACCAGGTCCTGTTCTCCGACCGAGGCGAATCCGGAAACGCCGAATCGAGTCGCACGGAAGGGAAAATGCAGCCCCGTCCGGCCGGACAAGTACGATGCGCTTTCCGTACGCGCCGAACCCGTCGCTACGCACGGCACGTCAAAGCATCCGGGAGAGGCGCACATAAGCTCCGAATCGCGCCACAACACGATCCACGGCTACGAGACGAACACAGCACAGACGAGGACGACGCGAAGCGACGAGGACGAAGCGAAGCGACGAGGACGAAGCCAAGCGACGAGGACGACGCGAAGCAACGAGAAGGACGAACGACACGAACCAACCATGAATCCCTTCGTCCCGATCATACCAATATTCTACATCTACTACCGGAACAGGCACGGACGCGTACGGCGCAGAAGGTAAGTCAGACACCAACCACAAAACACATACAACACGTACACGACACATCACACACACACACGGGGATTCTGAATATACTTACACCAGCAACAGCAGCACCATAGGGGCGGGATGCCCATCACCAATGCCACATATGCACACAGGGGCCTGAATGCGCACCACCACCCCTACCCAGGGGGGCTGGATGCCTACCACTACTACCACCCTTAGCCAGGGGGGCTGGATGCCTACCACTACTACCACCCTTAGCCAGGGGGGCTGGATGCCTACCACTACTACCACCCTTAGCCAGGGGGGCTGGATGCCTACCACTACTACCACCCTTAGCCAGGGGGGCTGGATGCCTACCACTACTACTACCACCCTTAGCCAGGG
Organism: Calotriton arnoldi; assembly: GCA_963921515.1. NCBI lineage: Eukaryota > Metazoa > Chordata > Amphibia > Caudata > Salamandridae > Calotriton > Calotriton arnoldi. The sequence continues at coordinate 2,286,502 of CAWUFW010001603.1, read as the reverse complement.
GGGCTGGATGCCTACCACTACTACCACCCTTAGCCAGGGGGCAGGATGCCCACCACTACTACCACCCTCACCCAGGGGGGCTGGATGCCTACCACTACTACCACCCTCACCCAGGGGTGGCAGGATGCCTACCACTACTACCACCCTCACCCAGGGGGGCTGGATGCCTACCACTACTACCACCCTTAGCCAGGGGGCAGGATGCCCACAACTACTACCACCCTCACCCAGGGGGCAGGATGCCTACCACTACTACCACCCTTAGCCAGGGTGGCAGGATGCCTACCACTACTACCACCCTTAGCCAGGGGGCAGGATGCCCACAACTACTACCACCCTCACCCAGGGGGGGCAGGATGCCTACCACTACTACCACCCTTAGCCAGGGTGGCAGGATGCCTACCACTACTACCACCCTTAGCCAGGGGGCAGGATGCCTACCACTACTACCACCCCAACCCAGGGGCGGCTGGATGCCTACCACTACTACCACCCTTAGCCAGGGGGGCTGGATGCCTACCACTACTACCACCCTTAGCCAGGGGGCAGGATGCCCACCACTACTACCACCCTCACCCAGGGGGGCTGGATGCCTACCACTACTACCACCCTCACCCAGGGGGGCAGGATGCCTACCACTACTACCACCCTCACCCAGGGGGGCAGGATGCCTACCACTACTACCACCCTTAGCCAGGGGGGCTGGATGCCTACCACTACTACCACCCTCACCCAGGGGGGCAGGATGCCTACCACTACTACCACCCTTAGCCAGGGGGGCTGGATGCCTACCACTACTACCACCCCAACCCAGGGGGGCTGGATGCCTACCACTACTACCACCCTCACCCAGGGGGGCTGGATGCCTACCACTACTACCACCCTTAGCCAGGGTGGCAGGATGCCTACCACTACTACCACCCTTAGCCAGGGGGGCAGGATGCCCACAACTACTACCACCCTCACCCAGGGGGGCAGGATGCCTACCACTACTACCACCCTTAGCCAGGGTGGCAGGATGCCTACCACTACTACCACCCTTAGCCAGGGGGCAGGATGCCTACCACTACTACCACCCCAACCCAGGGGCGGCTGGATGCCTACCACTACTACCACCCTTAGCCAGGGGGGCTGGATGCCTACCACTACTACCACCCTTAGCCAGGGGGGCAGGATGCCCACCACTACTACCACCCTCACCCAGGGGGGCTGGATGCCTACCACTACTACCACCCTCACCCAGGGGGGCAGGATGCCTACCACTACTACCACCCTCACCCAGGGGGGCAGGATGCCTACCACTACTACCACCCTTAGCCAGGGGGGCTGGATGCCTACCACTACTACCACCCTCACCCAGGGGGGCAGGATGCCTACCACTACTACCACCCTTAGCCAGGGGGGCTGGATGCCTACCACTACTACCACCCCAACCCAGGGGGGCTGGATGCCTACCACTACTACCACCCTTAGCCAGGGGGGCAGGATGCCCACAACTACTACCACCCTCACCCAGGGGGGCAGGATGCCTACCACTACTACCACCCTTAGCCAGGGGGCAGGATGCCTACCACTACTACCACCCTTAGCCAGGGTGGCAGGATGCCTACCACTACTACCACCCTTAGCCAGGGGGCAGGATGCCTACCACTACTACCACCCTTAGCCAGGGGGCAGGATGCCTACCACTACTACCACCCCAACCCAGGGGGGCTGGATGCCTACCACTACTACCACCCTTAGCCAGGGGGGCAGGATGCCCACCACTACTACCACCCTCACCCACGGGGGGCAGGATGCCTACCACTACTACCACCCTTAGCCAGGGTGGCAGGATGCCTACCACTACTACCACCCTTAGCCAGGGTGGCAGGATGCCTACCACTACTACCACCCTTAGCCAGGGGGCAGGATGCCTACCACTACTACCACCCTTAGCCAGGGGGCAGGATGCCTACCACTACTACCACCCTCACCCAGGGGGGCTGGATGCCTACCACTACTACCACCCTTAGCCAGGGGGGCAGGATGCCTACCACTACTACCACCCTCACCCAGGGGTGGCAGGATGCCTACCACTACTACCACCCTTAGCCAGGGTGGCAGGATGCCTACCACTACTACCACCCTTAGCCAGGGGGGCAGGATGCCTACCACTACTACCACCCTTAGCCAGGGGGCAGGATGCCCACCACTACTACCACCCTTAGCCAGGGGGGCTGGATGCCTACCACTACTACCACCCTTAGCCAGGGGGCAGGATGCCCACCACTACTACCACCCTCACCCAGGGGGGCTGGATGCCTACCACTACTACCACCCTCACCCAGGGGTGGCAGGATGCCTACCACTACTACCACCCTTAGCCAGGGTGGCAGGATGCCTACCACTACTACCACCCTTAGCCAGGGGGGCAGGATGCCTACCACTACTACCACCCTTAGCCAGGGGGCAGGATGCCCACCACTACTACCACCCTTAGCCAGGGGGGCTGGATGCCTACCACTACTACCACCCTTAGCCAGGGGGGGCTGGATGCCTACCACTACTACCACCCTTAGCCAGGGGGGGCTGGATGCCTACCACTACTACCACCCTTAGCCAGGGGGGCAGGATGCCCACCACTACTACCACCCTCACCCAGGGGGGGCTGGATGCCTACCACTACTACCACCCTTAGCCAGGGGGGGCTGGATGCCTACCACTACTACCACCCTTAGCCCGGGTGGCAGGATGCCTACCACTACTACCACCCTTAGCCAGGGGGGCAGGATGCCTACCACTACTACCACCCTCACCCAGGGGGGCTGGATGCCTACCACTACTACCACCCTTAGCCAGGGGGCAGGATGCCTACCACTACTACCACCCTCACCCAGGGGTGGCAGGATGCCTACCACTACTACCACCCTTAGCCAGGGTGGCAGGATGCCTACCACTACTACCACCCTTAGCCAGGGGGCAGGATGCCTACCACTACTACCACCCTTAGCCAGGGGGGCAGGATGCCCACCACTACTACCACCCTTAGCCAGGGGGGCTGGATGCCTACCACTACTACCACCCTTAGCCAGGGGGCAGGATGCCCACCACTACTACCACCCTCACCCAGGGGGGCTGGATGCCTACCACTACTACCACCCTCACCCAGGGGTGGCAGGATGCCTACCACTACTACCACCCTTAGCCAGGGTGGCAGGATGCCTACCACTACTACCACCCTTAGCCAGGGGGGCAGGATGCCTACCACTACTACCACCCTTAGCCAGGGGGGCAGGATGCCTACCACTACTACCACCCTCACCCAGGGGTGGCAGGATGCCTACCACTACTACCACCCTTAGCCAGGGTGGCAGGATGCCTACCACTACTACCACCCTTAGCCAGGGGGGCAGGATGCCTACCACTACTACCACCCTTAGCCAGGGGGGCAGGATGCCCACCACTACTACCACCCTTAGCCAGGGGGGGCTGGATGCCTACCACTACTACCACCCTTAGCCAGGGTGGCAGGATGCCCACCACTACTACCACCCTCACCCAGGGGGGGCTGGATGCCTACCACTACTACCACCCTCACCCAGGGGGGGCAGGATGCCCACCACTACTACCACCCTTAGCCAGGGTGGCAGGATGCCTACCACTACTACCACCCTTAGCCAGGGGGGCTGGATGCCTACCACTACTACCACCCCCACTCATAGGATGGACAATGCATGACACAACAAGCACACCACAACCTAGGGAATGCAAGATTAAGACATCCCCCCACCACCATGACAAGCGTGTGTAGGCTGTGTCAAATGCCTACAACACCGAACATGACTTTCAACATACAATGTGACCCCCTAGCACATGTGCCACACATATATGTGTGTGGCACCCACAATGCAAGCAGCCCATGACCATTGTGGCAATGGGGCCTAAACCCCCATCATCACAGTGACCAAAAGGTAAGTGTGGGGTCCATAGCTGAAGCACATTTTGACCATTGTGGCAATGGGGTCCAAACCCCCATCATCACAGTGACCAAAAGGCAAGTGTGGGGTCCATAGCTGAAGCACATTTTGACCATTGTGGCAATGGGGTCCAAACCCCCATCATCACAGTGACCAAAAGGCAAGTGTGGGGTCCATAGCTGAAGCACATTTTGACCATTGTGGCAATGGGGTCTACACCCTCATCATCACAGTGACCAAAAGGTAATTGTTGACAAAGAAAGAGCTGCAACTGCCAAACTGCATGGATCATTCCTGCTCACAGAACCAAAAACTCATCTGTGGCAAAGTAGTGTATGTGTCCCATTGCAACATAAATTGGGGGAGCCAAATACTGCAGTGCAAATGAAACATTCCTTTGGCCATGTGCAGACAAACAACACCCATGGGGGCTGAGACCGTCAACAGTCATCAATGACACAATGACAGAAGTGACCATCAGAATGCAGAACCACATATTTGCACCAATGGGCACACAAATGCAGATACCCTGTGGAGACAGCAGATGTGAGGTGAACAGATACCATACCATGGCAGCAATGGGACACACAAACCATGATCACTGTGCTGACCGATGACCTAGGAGTCCCAGGGACAGCAGGGGAAACACACCAAACAACATACAGCCAATGGCACACCCAAGATATGCCAATGCAGTGGTGCAGATGCACAAACACAAACAGGCAGACCAACACTGTCATCATACACAGCAGGTGAGGGGTGGGGGTGCCAGTGTCCCCAGGCAACCACACAACACATGAGGAGAGCTGAATACCAATCATACAGATGTGCATACACTGCCACACTAAGGTAACTCATGGATCCAAATCCCCTATGTGGGCAAGCAGGCATTGTCAGGTGAGAGGGAGCACAAAACACACATGTCACACAGGCACGTAGGAACAACAACTGACACAGCAAGTCACAGACACACCACAGCACCACCCCCAGGGCCCCCACAATGTGGTGACCCTGGGCTGAATAAAAATACCACTGTGATGACAAAGCTAAATGTCGTTCACACTATGAACCACAGTCAGGTGTCCTGAGCAACAAACTACCATCACACCTACACAAGCACAAATCAATCAGCATGGCCAGTAAGCCAAGGCCAACATGGAGGCAGGGGCCTAGCCGGGCAACAACTCTCATCTGCACACACTCAACACCACACCCCTCGACCTCCAACAATGTGCAGCAGTGAAGTACACATGCACTGGTGACATTGCACATGCACCCATGACTATTCCAGGGTGGTGGGTGGGAACCAAGGTGTAGAAACACATCACACATGGCCACTCAACAAGACTCCTGAATGTCTGACACACTGCACACTACGCTGTACATGGACATGACGGCAATACCACACCGACCAATGGGATCCCAGCCACAGTCACACACCAATGAAGAAGCCAAGGTCACCCACAACGAACACACATAGACAACTTCCAACATTGCAGCTCTGACCCTGAGGAGTGGCAGCAGTCACACACACAACATGTCACAATCACTGAAAGATAACACAAACTGGAAATCACATGACAGGGGCAAACAACAAGTGCCAAGGGGAAACCTGACTGTGACCCATCTGCGTCTGCACACAAACTCAGCCCTGACAGCAAACACACCTATGGGTGACACCCTGATGACCAGTAATGTGCCATGCACCCACATCACAGAGAACACAGGGAGAAGACTTTGGGGGAACATAGCTCAAGTCAGCAAGCATCACAAACAGGTACAACACTAGGGATCACAGCATGCGCAGATGAATGGAAGTGAACACACAGACATGCACATACAACACACACCTTGGGTGCAGGCAATGTCACACGTGTACACACTGCCATGAGGGGACTCCACTCCTGTGTGAGGAAAGCTGTGCCATATGTTGCCTCAGTAGGGCCCCATCATGTCAGCTGAGCACTTGGTCACACAATCAACAATTAGCACCAAATGAGGGCTCCCATCACATCAGCCTGGTCATGGATGTGCCAACGGAATCATCAGCACAGATCCAACACACTTGTATAGCAATGTTGCACTGACTACACGGATGAGTCCCTCCCCATTGATGCCCAAACCTGCATGTCCACTGGAGATGGCAACACGGTCAGGGAAGTAGACAAATGCAACGATGGCAGGCACAACAGATGTGCAGGGGTGGAAGCCACAGATATGAAATTGCCAATGTAAGTAGGAAACCCATTGCCAAATACTGAACACATGACACCCTCAGATGCTGCTATTGATGACATGGATACACCACATGATAGGACACATTCCCCCTGGACCACATGGGTTCCTGCACAGTAACACTTCATAATCATGAGACCAGATATCACCATCACTGCAGCAAGGGCATGGTTAGCTGCACCAACAACATGTACATCTGAAGCATGAGCACTAGAGAAAAGAAAGTTGCTTTATTCAGCATATGTGTTGAGGCCAAACGAAGTCCTGAAAAAAGAGCAAAGGCCAATGGCCAGTCCATTGTCAAAGTTCAAACAGGGTGACACTGGCAGATGTCACCCTACGCATGCCTGCACAATACCAGGGACAATCCACTAGGAGGGGCAACCGGGGGGCAGGCCAGGCACCGCAGGGACAGGATCAGGGCTCACCAGGGGGAGTCAGGGAAGGGGTGGTGGGTGCAGGAGAGCCACTGACAACTGCAGTGGAGGTGTCTGACATGGTGTGTGCCGGCACAACTGGGGGGCATGACACAGATGTCGTGGGTGCCGGCACAACTGCAGTGGACCCTGCAGATGGGGTGGACAGGTCCGCCACTGCAGTGCCCAAGTCAGACAGGGCGGTAGTGGACTCCACTGCAGTGCCTACCTCCAGGGGAGGAGAATGGGGAACAGGCAAGGTGGGTTGGACAGAGGGGGGACACCCTCACCACATCAGTGGCACAGACAAGCGCAGCGGGGGTGTGGTGCTGGGAGAGCAAGTGGCAGGGGGAGAAGGCCGGAGCATCTTGGGGATGGTATATCTGTGGGTGGGGGAACCTGGGGCAGGGTGTGGTGGGGGCACCTGTGCAGTGGGGGCCTGAGGGATGGAGGACGGAGACCTTGTGCCTGAGCTGCAGGGTGGTGGCGGGGTCTTGCTCTTAGCACTCCGGGGGGACTTGCGGGTGGGGGCCTCAGTCCGTCTGCGCCTGGGGGAGGGTGTCCGGGGGCGAGGGGCACTCTGCTCCGTGTGGGTGGGCTTCCTCTTCCCCCGGGATGCTGGAGCAGCTTCATCGGTGGGGAAGAGGCCGAGGTCACAGAGGAAGAGCTGCTGTGACTTTGGGGTTGCAGGTGAGGCAAGGGAGGGTGCTTTGGAGGGAGAGGGAACTGAGGACTGCGCAGTGCATGTGGATGCGTGTGTGTGTTCCAGGGCCCCATCCCCTGTGAGTCTGGCTTCAGTCCCCTGAATGTGCGTGCGTGTGCGTTTTGTCATTGGCGTGTGTGTCAGTGTGCTGGATGTGTGTGTGCTGGTGTGTGCCTGTGCCAGTGTGTGTGTGCCTGGGATGGGTAAGGTGCTGGGGAGTGTGGATGGAGCAGAGGCAGGAGGGGTGAGGGACCGTTTGAGGAGGGACACTGCTGCCGTCAGGGAGGAGTCCATGGACCTATTGCCCCTCTGTAGGTCAGACATGCCCGATGAGATGCCCTCCATGAACGACACCAGCTGAGTCAACAGCGCGGTGTGCGCATGGAGGACACTCAGCATGGCTGTCTGCCCTACATGGAGCTGGCGAAGGAGGTACACAGACTCCTCACTCAGGGCAGCAGGGGACACAGGGGCAGGGGGTGCGGTGCCTGGCCCAAAGGAGACACGCTCCCGGACATGGGAGCCTCCACGGACCTGGGGAATGGGAGCCGATGGGAGGGCGGTGGTGGTGCTGGTGGTGGCGGGGACAGCAACACTAGCTGGGGTGTGGTGGCTGCTGACACCCGCCTCCACAAGGGAGTCATCCTCCGAGTTGCTCTGGTCCTCAGCTGAGGTGGATGCTGCTGAGGACTCCTCGGTGTGGCTCCCCTCGCCCTCCGTGCCACTGGGTCCCTCCGACCACTCCTCGGCTGCTGACCCAGTCTGGCTCTCCGGCTCCTCCTGGTCCGTGGAGCTGTCCCCTTCCGTGGCCGTGGATGTATCTGCAAACAATGGGGAAACAGACAGACATCAGTCACCTGCACCAAACGCACACACCACTGTGAGCACAGCACATTACAGAGCAAGCCCTGGCATCATTAGTTGTACATTGCTAAAAGTGCCCTAATTGAACAGGAGAAGTCAATTGTCAGTCTGATGCCAAGCATGGCACTCACATCCCACATGGCCTTGCACCCATCTGTCTGGTGTCTGTTGGATTGCAACACCCCAGTGTTGACACATGCACCAAGTACACAGTAGTTGGACAGTGCAGAGGACACGGTGTGGACACATCACAGCTCTTGCCACTGAGTCAGTACAGGTTTACGGATGTAAGGGATGCCCAGAGTCAAATAGGAAATGCATGTGATGCATTCCAGCGACAGACACCATGATGCACCCATGTCCTGATAGCCAGCGCCACTATGGTGTGCATGTAGCACATGTCACTCCCCTGCAGGATCACCAATCAGTAGACACATGCCATGGCGGAGGCATGACTGCAAAGTCATACATCACTGTCTCAGTGATGTATGACTTTGCAGCCAGACAACAACACTCTGCACTGTGTCACAATAGTAGGTCATGGGGAATGCAAGTCCTGGAGCTGCACAAGTGCACATGTACATCCCCCCACAACACATCCTCTTAACCCTCATCTGTCCAGGTCATACCTATTGGACATATGGGAGACCTGTGACACTACCCTCTGAACCTGAGCCCCTCACACTCTGCTGTGCATGGGGAACAGCTGCCTGAACTTCACATTTACATGCCCCAGTCTGCATGGGCAGCTGATCAGACACCTATGTGTCACACAAGTATCGTCTCCTATGGTCACATCTCCAGTGGCATGCTGAGCCCCTACCAAGAAACTCCACAGCAGTCCTGGCGACTAATCCACAGCACACTGACACAGAGGCAGACACCTGAGGGGTCAAAACACTGTGCACAATGTGTCCTCTGATACACGGGAGTGGGAGTACAGAGTGTATTGTATGGCCTGGAGTAGGCATGACTGTCCAGCCCCACATGAATGAGGGATGAGCCCTGGACTGTAGGCAGCTGGCTAAGTATGTGTGACACACGTCATATACATACTCCTGGGGCCCAAACATTGTTCCCACCCGCAGCATGGGTGTGTGCCAGGTACCCCAGCCACATGTGGTGGATCAGCTCAGCAATTGGACCACAGATCAAAGTAACACGCTGAATACATGTCAGAATACAGGCATTGTGTAAGCAATGGACCCACCCATGATGCCCACCACAGAGTCAGGGAAACAGATGCTGTCTCCCACCTTGAGTCAAGCAAACTGCAAGGACACAGTCCTAAGTGACAGAATTCCCTGCATGTAAGGGCCACACCTGGGTATCAGATGAGGAGTGGGCAGTGCACAATAGAGGGACATGGCTCCTGGACAACATGACTGCTGTACTGTGGCAGTTCAACCTGGCCCGAGGAGGGCACATAACATGTTAGACAGAGTACACAGTGCAGTCTTTGACTCACCCCCTCCTTGCTGCTCTCTGGCCTTCAGCTGCCCATCCAGGTCTGGAAAGACCACCGCCAGGATCCTGAGCATGTGGGGGGTCAGGGTCCGTGTTCCGCCCCTCCTGCGAGGAGGCGACAGCTTCAGCTGGACCCGTGCAATCCTCCGGGTCCAGCCCCGAAGGTCCTGCCACCTCTTTTGGCAGTTGCGGATCCGGCGCTTGTAGACCCCCACGGACCGGACAGCCCGGACGATGTCCTTCCATATCTCATGCTTCCGATGGGCAGAAGCCTGTCAGGATGACAAAGTGATAAGGCCATTACTACACATGCAACATATCCGTGCATGACACAGTTGCATATACATGTCGCAATCACAGGGGCACATGGTGTACCCAGGCAGTGCACGGCTGCCCATGGACAGTTTTCCAGAAGTCACTACATGGTATCATAGCATGGGGAGTAAAACCCTGTTCAGAAGCACTGTCACTGCACCATACCTGTCCAGTGCAAGTCACTACACACTATGGGGGGTGACAACTACTCAGTGAGCCTGCTAGCCAGTGGTGTGCTGACTCTCAGCCTTGCTAGTCAGACAAAATGCACATTCAGAAAGGCAGTGCACAGAACACTCACCTGCTCCCCTGGTGTCCCATACAGCTTGCTGTACTGTGGAAGTAGGCTGTCCAGCAGGGCCTGGTTCTCTTCAAGGCTGAAGGCTGGGGCTCTCTCCACAGTACGTGCCATTGCAGGGTCCAGAGGGGCAGAGACAGCAGCAGTGCAGTGGCAGATGTCGTCCTGGAGCATGTAGTGCAGGCAAGTGGGCTCTCAGGGGAACATGCAGCAATATATATGTGCTGGAGAGGCAGATACTGTCCCTTGTGTCCAAAGTGATAGGTCCAAGTCGTTTGCATCTTCTGAATCTGGCCAATCCATGGAATAGCAGCACCAAAACACGCCCACAGCATCCTTCAAAATTTCAACTTCATGACATACATGATTTTGCAACATTGTTGTGGGTGACCAACTGATTTTCCAGCAACCGACTCGTTCGAATATTCGAAAACGCGTCCGTTGCCAGGCAAGCCCATTGTCAATGGGTGCGCACCGATCGGTCCATTGAGGTACAACGCGCACAGGGGTACAACGCGTACCCGCACATTGAATGCAATGGGCCGGCCGGAGGCACCGATCGGTCCATTGCAGTACAACGCGCACAGGGGTACAACGCGTACCCGCACACATTGAATGCAATGGGCCGGCCGGAGGCACCGATCGGTCCATTGCAGTACAACGCGCACAGGGGTACAACGCGTACCCGCACACATTGAATGCAATGGGCCGGCCGGAGGCACCGATCGGTCCATTGCAGTACAACGCGCACAGGGGTACAACGCGTGCCCGCACACATTGAATGCAATGGGCCGGCCGGAGGCACCGATCGGTCCATTGCAGTACAACGCGCACAGGGGTACAACGCGTACCCGCACACATTGAAAGCAATGGGCCGGCCGGAGGCACCGATCGGTCCATTGCTGTTCAACGCATCACTGTACATGTGACTGGCATATGTCAGCATGCCTGTCTCAGATGGACATATGCCAGCCACAGATAGCTCCCAGGGAGTGAGGGGCACACCTACATCACGACAGCCTGTCCAAACCTTATCATAAGGCATGTAAGGCTGCATTTCCTATTGTGTGTATGTTGGTGTACATGTTGTCCTGTGGGTGTCACCTGTGGGCAGCCACCCCCAGGCTGTGCACGTGTTAATGGGGACAGGATCCTGGGTGTTACGTGTACGTGACCACTGTGATGTGCAACTGTTCATATCTGTGCATGTGCCATGGTCACATTTCACAGTGGTGTTTGTGTATGTCATGTCACATACCCCGTGAGTCCCATGTGGGACGGTATGTTTGAGCCAGGGTGTCCCAGTGGCACAATAGTGATGGCCCTCCACAGTCTTTGTGCATGTAGTGTTTACAATGTCTCTGATTTCATGTGCACAATGGGAGACAGTCTCCACATCCACGTTGTGTGTGCATGGACTCTGATGTTGTGCGTGTGTGTCACAGACGTCCATGGCTCTCCTGCCATGGCAAGTGTGGCCACTACCTGTGGGGGTCATGTTTGTTTTGTTGTGGTGTACACATGATACTCCAGGTGATGCCAGTGTCCATGTGGCATTACAGGGTCCCTGGGAATGTGCCTGTCGTTGAGCTGTGGTGCCTGGGGCACATCTGTCCTCACATGTCACTGGGGGGTGACTGTGACACAGCATCATGATATCCAATGGGCCAACCTGGGACAAATTGATGCCACCTGTAGGACCGTGTTGACAGATGTTGGCCATGTATGTACCATACATGTCGTTCCGGTACTGCACACTTCATGTAGTTGTGCCTCATGATGATGTATGTTGGGATCTTGAGTGTGTTCAATGCCGCATATGTGGGGTGACTGACGATCTTGCTTACTTCTCCTCTGCACTGCAGGGCTCCTGCTGTCCATCGGCCATTCCCAGACCTGGCAACGATGGTGGAACGGGACAGCATCCGACGGTACCGCTTCACCAGGCAGCTGATTGAGGATTTGGCAGTGCAGTTGTCCCCACATTTGCAGCCTGGCCGGCCGTATCCTACAGCGCTGACCCCCAAGGTGAAGGTGATGGCAGCCCTACACTTCTTTGCCACCGGTACCTTCCAACATACTGTGGCGTCTGCTGGTGGGATGTCACAGACCATGTTCAGCCGTGTGCTCCGCGATTTCTTGGCGGCAATGTTGCTCTTCCTGAACCGGTACATCTATTTCCCTAGACTGCGACGACTCACTGACGTGAAGAGTGACTTTTATGCCCTGGGGAGGATGCCGCATGTCATTGGCTCCATTGATGGGACACATGTGGCTTTGGTACCACCACAGGCCCAGGAGCAGGCCTACAGGAACCGCAAGCACTACCACTCGGTCAATGCACTGGTGGTGTGTCTTGCAGACATGACCATCACACACGTGTGTGCCCGTTTCCCTGGTTCAGCACACGATGCCTTTGTGATGAGGAGTAGTCGCATCCCCAGGTTGATGGCACAGATGCAGAACCAGCGTGCCTGGCTTGTCGGTGTGTACTGACTTTGTGCCATTGTGTGTGATCTGATCTGTAGTATTCCGCCCACTTTTCCAAGTCAGCTGATGTGCACTTGTCTGTCCGTAGGTGACTCGGGATACCCCAACATGCCGTGGTTGCTGACACCCCTCAGGAACCCTGTGACACCTGCCCAGATGCGCTACAATGAGGCACATGGTCGGACCAGGAGAGTGATTGAGCGGACCTTTGGTCTCCTGAAGAGCCGCTTCCGCTGCCTGGACAAGACCGGAGGGTCCCTCCCATATGCCCCTGCGAAAGTGTGCAAGATTATCATCGTCTGCTGCATGCTCCACAACCTGGCAGTGCGGAAGGAGTTGCCTCTCATCCAGGATGACGATGACCAACATCCGCCACCTGTGGAGGATCCTGGCCTGGACCACGATGCCAGTGACGATGATGATGATGATGGTGATGGTGATGTCCGCACACAGCTCATCACCAACTTCTTTAGCTGAATGTGAGTATCCTGAGGTGTCATGTGAATGATGTGAGTTGGCATGATGTGTGGGTGGTGCTCTGGTGCTGTTGGAGTGTGTCCATGGGCTACTTGACTGGATGTGTGTTGCGATGTGTGGTGACAGGTGGGCTGTACTCCCCAACAGTGTTGACATGCTAACTTGGTTCTGGGTGGGTATCTTGTAACATGTATTGTGCATGAGTTTTGCTGTTCTGTCCTGTACTCCATTGCTTTTGACTGTGTGTCATTTCTGTCCTTCACAGGGTACTTTCAGATTCGTTTGGTCAACTGTGTCCACCGACAACGTGATTGCACATCCAGGCTGGTAGCTGTTGTGTCCCTACAGGTGATGTGCGCCACACCCATGGACTTCCTTCTGTCTACAGTTGTTGACTGTGTGCCCGCTACCAGGTGGGGTTACCTTGCATCTGTAGTGGTTACGGCATGTTGCTACTGTGTAATAAACCTGTGCTTCACTTAGTGATGTGCGTTGTCTGTGGTCACACATTTGACTGCCATTTGCTTACTGCACCTGTGGGCTACTTGACTACAACTGGGAATGGGTGTGGTGTCTGTGCATTGCACCGTCTTCCCTGGCAACATCAGTGTAGGCAATGAGTCAGATGGCCTAGGTGTGTATGTGTTGTGTAGCCCTGGTGGTGTGTCTCCCTCATATGTGTCACGTTGCCTGTACTCACATGCCTGTGTTGTCCTTGCTGTTGCAGTTCGCATACACAGTGTAATTTTGTTGTTCATCATCCCCATAACAGTACCCACGTTGGAATCACGACAGAGGCAAGTATGGTGTATTATTGTGTTTATTGTGATACATCTGTGATAATAGTGCATAGGATGGATTGTGCTGTACATGAATCTTGCAATCCCAAGTTCCTAGATGAATAGAAAGTCCAGGTAGACAGGATCCCCAGTATCGGGGCCACAGTTGTCTGACACATTGTTCCAACTTGTACTCCCCATGCAATGTGTGGGAGTAGTGTTGCCATCAACAGGGTGAACAGTCTGTGCACAAAGGCGAAAATCCAGAACAGGTTCAGGCTTCCTGGGAGTTGCGCTTGGCCATCAGCCTCTCACTTTCCCCTCCTCGGACGACCCCTCTTCTTGGGGGGGGGCCCTCAAGTGCAGGCTGCTGCGGTGCAGGGGACTCTCCGCCAGAGTCCTCCTCCCTCCCTGTGGCAGTTGCAGTTTGTTCGGTACCAGATGTTGTTGGCACACAGGGAGGTGTGGACTGGTTGCTGTTCATCTGGCGGAGGCATTGTAAAATGTCCCTGTGCACCGCCGTCATCTCATGTAGTACATCCCACTTGGACTCCACGCGGGTCATGTGGGAGTCCACACGTGACATGTGGGAGTCCACACGTGACATGTGTGACTCCACATGGGACATGTGGGAGTCCAAGCGGGCATGATGGGCAGCCTGCTGCTGTTTGATGTCTCTGAGGAGCCCCACTACCTGGCTGAGCTCTCCGGTGCTGGACTGGTACGCATCAGCTATGCGTACCAGTTGTGGGTCTTCATGCACACCAGCAACGTCTGCAAGCAGCGACCTCTGTCTCCCACCCCTCCCACCACCCCTGCTGACATGTGCAGTGTGTGCAGTTGCACGCACAGATAACCCTGGTCCACCTTGGGGGTTGGTGGTGGTGGTGGTGTCCATGGCCCCAGGTTGGTCCAGGGTCACTGCGCTGGTGTTGTTCCTTATTCTGTCCATGTCGGCAGGGATGGTATTCGTGGTGACAGTCGTTGGAGGGGTGGGTGCAGGGGGTGCAGCTGGTGGACCTGCTGGTGCTGCAGCTGGTGGTCCTGCTGGTGCAGCATGTTGACTTGCACCGGATGTGCCAGGTTGTTCTTCATCGTCCGAGGAGGACAGAGGCTGTACGACGCCAGTGAGCTCGGCATCCTCTTGAGCCTGGGACTGGGACTCCTCAGCGTCTGCTGCTGTGTCCCTATCATCACCTGTTTTTGGGAGACACAAACAATGTATGTCATGTTTCTGCAGGCATCAGTGGTTGACACACCTGACAGTTGTGACTGTGCCTCGGGGTGCGGGCCTGTACATTGTATTGTCCTAAGTCGTCACAGTCAGGGGTTGATATTGGTGTGGCACATTGTCCTGCATTATTTGGGCATTTCTATGTATTCTCTGGGGTGTGAACATGGTCTGCATTGATTGTGTTTGGTTGACAGCCAGACCTCCTTCCCACCCACCCACCCACCCAGTCAGTTATCCCACCATGGAACGTGCTTGCATTGCAGGGAGTGTAAGTTGTCTCTCAGGATGTCAGTCAGAGGTGTCCTGCTGTTTGTTGGTGCACAGTTGGCAGCAGGGCCTTGTGCTCCCCGCAGCAGTAGCCAGTGTCAGCCATCTTGTGAGTCCTTCTCCACTCCCTGTGATGTGAGCATGGTTCAGGGTGGTGTTGATGGGCCAGTTGTGAGGCTGAGCAATGTCTGTGACTACGACTCCCATCATGCTATTGCCTCCACCCCCCTTCCCAGCATGCCCATGCTTCCTTCCTTTTGACTCTGCTTCCCTGTGGGGTGGGCTGGCTGTGCTGACAGGATGGCTGGGAGTGTTGTCCTGGCAGTTGTTTGGCTAAGAGTCCCAAGAGTGTCCCTGTGCTTCACACAACATAACCCAGGGTGGTGGTGCTTTGTGGGATCTTGTGTTAGGATGGAGGGCATTGCATTCTACCAGGTGGGTACTGTGGAGTTTGTGTTGGGGGGGGGGTGTGAGGGGAGGTGCTGGTGACTATGGTCAGTGCTGCAAGTCCCCCTTCCCACCCAGCCAGCCGGATATCCCACCATGGAACGTGCTTGCATTGCAGGGAGTGGAAGTTGTCTCTCAGGATGTCAGTCAGTGGTGTCCTGCTGTTGGTTGATGTGCAGTTCCCAGCATGCCCTTGTGCTCCCCACGACACAGCAACAGTGTCAGACATCTTTGATGGGCCTTCTCTACTCTCTGTGGGATGTGCATGCGTGCAGTGTGATGCTTGCTGGGCCATGTGGTGAGGCTGATGTAGAGTCTGTGACTACGACTCCCATCATGCTATTGCCTCCACCCCCTTCCCAGCATGCCCATGCTTCCTTCCTTTTGACTCTGCTTCCCTGTGGGGTGGGCTGGCTGTGCTGACAGGATGGCTGGGAGTGTTGTCCTGGCAGTTGTTTGGCTAAGAGTCCCAAGAGTGTCCCTGTGCTTCACACAACATAACCCAGGGTGGTGGTGCTTTGTGGGATCTTGTGTTAGGATGGAGGGCATTGCATTCTACCAGGTGGGTACTGTGGAGTTTGTGTTGGGGGGGGGGGGTGAGGGGAGGTGCTGGTGACTATGGTCAGTGCTGCAAGTCCCCCTTCCCACCCAGCCAGCCGGATATCCCACCATGGAACGTGCTTGCATTGCAGGGAGTGTAAGTTGTCTCTCAGGATGTCAGTCAGTGGTGTCCTGCTGTTTGTTGGTGCACAGTTGGCAGCAGGGCCTTGTGCTCCCCACAGCAGTAGCCAGTGTCAGCCATCTTGTGAGTCCTTCTCCACTCCCTGTGATGTGAGCATGGTTCAGGGTGGTGTTGATGGGCCAGTTGTGAGGCTGAGCAATGTCTGTGACTACGACTCCCATCATGCTATTGCCTCCACCCCCTTCCCAGCATGCCCATGCTTCCTTCCTTTTGACTCTGCTTCCCTGTGGGGTGGGCTGGCTGTGCTGACAGGATGGCTGGGAGTGTTGTCCTGGCAGTTGTTTGGCTAAGAGTCCCAAGAGTGTCCCTGTGCTTCACACAACATAACCCAGGGTGGTGGTGCTTTGTGGGATCTTGTGTTAGGATGGAGGGCATTGCATTCTACCAGGTGGGTACTGTGGAGTTTGTGTTGGGGGGGGGGTGAGGGGAGGTGCTGGTGACTATGGTCAGTGCTGCAAGTCCCCCTTCCCACCCAGCCAGCCGGATATCCCACCATGGAACGTGCTTGCATTGCAGGGAGTGTAAGTTGTCTCTCAGGATGTCAGTCAGTGGTGTCCTGCTGTTTGTTGGTGCACAGTTGGCAGCAGGGCCTTGTGCTCCCCACAGCAGTAGCCAGTGTCAGCCATCTTGTGAGTCCTTCTCCACTCCCTGTGATGTGAGCATGGTTCAGGGTGGTGTTGATGGGCCAGTTGTGAGGCTGAGCAATGTCTGTGACTACGACTCCCATCATGCTATTGCCTCCACCCCCTTCCCAGCATGCCCATGCTTCCTTCCTTTTGACTCTGCTTCCCTGTGGGGTGGGCTGGCTGTGCTGACAGGATGGCTGGGAGTGTTGTCCTGGCAGTTGTTTGGCTAAGAGTCCCAAGAGTGTCCCTGTGCTTCACACAACATAACCCAGGGTGGTGGTGCTTTGTGGGATCTTGTGTTAGGATGGAGGGCATTGCATTCTACCAGGTGGGTACTGTGGAGTTTGTGTTGGGGGGGGGTGAGGGGAGGTGCTGGTGACTATGGTCAGTGCTGCAAGTCCCCCTTCCCACCCAGCCAGCCGGATATCCCACCATGGAACGTGCTTGCATTGCAGGGAGTGGAAGTTGTCTCTCAGGATGTCAGTCAGTGGTGTCCTGCTGTTGGTTGATGTGCAGTTCCCAGCATGCCCTTGTGCTCCCCACGACACAGCAACAGTGTCAGACATCTTTGATGGGCCTTTCTACTCTCTGTGGGATGTGCATGCGTGAGTGTGAGCTTGCTGGGCCATGTGGTGGGGGATGTAGAGCTGTGACTACGACTCCCATCATGCTATTGCCTCCACCCCCTTCCCAGCATGCCCATGCTTCCTTCCTTTTGACTCTGCTTCCCTGTGGGGTGGGCTGGCTGTGCTGACAGGATGGCTGGGAGTGTTGTCCTGGCAGTTGTTTGGCTAAGAGTCCCAAGAGTGTCCCTGTGCTTCACACAACATAACCCAGGGTGGTGGTGCTTTGTGGGATCTTGTGTTAGGATGGAGGGCATTGCATTCTACCAGGTGGGTACTGTGGAGTTTGTGTTGGGGGGGGGGTGAGGGGAGGTGCTGGTGACTATGGTCAGTGCTGCAAGTCCCCCTTCCCACCCAGCCAGCCGGATATCCCACCATGGAACGTGCTTGCATTGCAGGGAGTGTAAGTTGTCTCTCAGGATGTCAGTCAGTGGTGTCCTGCTGTTTGTTGGTGCACAGTTGGCAGCAGGGCCTTGTGCTCCCCACAGCAGTAGCCAGTGTCAGCCATCTTGTGAGTCCTTCTCCACTCCCTGTGATGTGAGCATGGTTCAGGGTGGTGTTGATGGGACAGTTGTGGGGGGGCAATATGTGTGACTGCGACTCCCATGATGCTATTGGCTACACTGACTTGGCCAGCATACACAGAATTCCTTCCTTTGAGTGGTCTTCACTGTGTGTTGGTGTTGTTGTGGTGGCTACATGTGTGGATGTGTGTGTTAGTTCTATTTGTGCCACTGCCTAGCTGTAGTTGTGGTTGTGTTTGTACATGTGTTGGCACAGTTGGATGTGACTTTTTTGATGGCATGTGTTGTGTTTATCTGACTGACATACACATTTTGGGATGATTCTGTTCTAGTTGCTGTGTAATTGCTATGAGTGCATGGTTTGACTCTCCCCTTGACAGTGATGTGTGTGTTTTGTGGCAGTTTATTGTGTACATTTGTTGTGTACTCACCAGGCTCTGGGATGTCCTCTAGTCCATATACGCTCACTGGCGGAAGGATGGCCCGCACCTTCTCCTCCCAGGGCCTGAGGTATACTGGCTTGGCAGGAGGGCCACTGCCGGTGTATTGGCTCAGGTGGTAGTCTTTCTTGAGCAGCTCCCGGACCCTCCTGCGCACGTCATACCACCTGTTCTGGATGTCGGTCTTTGTGCGCCGACATGGTGATTGGGCGTTCACCCTGTTGATGATCCTCTCCCACATCTTGGTTTTCTGCGACATGGGGGTCTGTTGGACCAGAGTGCCAAACAGCTGTGGCTCCACCCTGAGGATCTCGTCTACCATGACTTCCAATTCACTATCTAGGAACTTGGGATTCTTCTTGGGGGGCATGGTGATGGGTGGTGATAGTGGGTGCTGTGTGTGTTGGTGTGCAGGTGAGGGTGTGTGGGTGTGTGTTGTGCTGGGTGTATGTGAGGTAGGTATTTGTTGGTGTGCTGCTGGTGTGTGGCTTGTGTGAGGGATGAGCTGTGGGTGTGTGGTTGCTTTCTCTTGGGTGCTGGCAGTGGAATGGCATTTGCAAAGGCTCATGGTAGTGATTTGTGTCCTTTATATAGGTGGAGTTGTTGGTGTGTCTTTGTTCTCTGTCCCCACCCCCCAGTATTTATTGGCTTGGTAATTGCTTGTTTGGCCTTTTTTGGTTGATTTTTCCTTTGTGCTGTTTGTGTATGTTGGAAACGTTCTTGTGACCGAGTCGGACCGTGCATTGGTCTCGTACGGTGTTTTCCGTTTCGTTCACGCTGTGTTTGTGCAGTTTTGTATGCTGCGTACGCGTCGGTCGCGGTGTATTGTGTTGCTTCGGCTCGGTTTTGTATGCGTGTCGGTCGTACGGCTTGTCCTCCGTCCGACTCGGTCGGGATTTTCGCGCCTTGCATCGTACTTTGCGGGTTGGAGTTGGCGGGTACGATTCGGTCGGATTTGTTCCGGGTGCGTGTCGGTCGGTTGGATTCGCGTGTTTTTCCGGCCGGATTGCTATTTTCCGAGCGGGTCGGTCGGTCGGCTTAGTTTCCTGACGTGTCGGTCGGATTTATCGCGGCTTGCATCGTACTTGGCGTGTCGGGCGCCACTGGTACGTGTCGGTCGGTATTTTTTCCGGATCCGAGTCGGTCGGTGCTTTTTCCGGCCCGAATCGGAATCGACCCCGTAGTGTCTTTGTTTTGAGTTGCCTTAATGTGTTCCAATATCCGCTTTTTTAAAGGGCATATTGTGCTGCCTATGTAGCGTTTCCCACATAGGCACTCTATTAGGTAGACTACAAAGGAGGATTCGCAAGTGATGGTTTCATTAATATTAAAGATTTTTCCTTGTGGGTCAATGATGTTCTTTCTATTCTTCCAAATCTTGCAGGCCTTGCAACTGCTACATTTGCTGAATCCTTTTTGTAGATTTTGAAACCAAGTTTTGGATTTTTTCATCACGAAGTGACTATTTATCAGTTTATCTGAAAGTGATTGTGCCTTTCTGAATGTTATTAAGGGTCTTGCTCCCAGTTGTTTCCCAATGTCTGGATCTTTAAGTAATACATTCCAGTACTTATTCATTATATTTCGAATTTTGACACTTTCCTTACTGTAGGTCAAGATCATTCTGATATCATCATCTTTTTGTTTTTGTTTTTACCTTGGGCTTGATGTAATCACTTTAGAGCTTGAGTTTTCTTGGAGGGGCATTGGGAAAGCTCAGCATTCTACTGCTGTGTAAGGCAGTCAGTCAGTCAAATATTGACATCCTGACACTAACTCCAGCAGAGGCAAGCAGCATTGTTCAAGCAGGTCAGCCGGGCAGTTGCATGGAAGCCTCTGAAGCTTGTGGTGTCCCTGTAGCTCACACAGGAGCTCAGCCAACTAATACTTGGAGTCACACTGTTTAGGCTGTGATAAATGGAGCAATTCTTACTTCTTAGAGAGCAAGGTAGTTCCAAAGCAACAGGGCAGTCATCTGGTAGTGACATGGCAGTCTTCTGGTGGCAGGGCAGTCCTTCTGTAATATCCATAGGCCCAGGAGTGTACTGATGAGTGATGAGTGCCTCTGGAGATCCAATATTTATACCCGATGCCATCCTTTAAAATGGAGGAATTCCCTATACTACGCCCATATCTGGTCCTGGAAAGTTCTTCTCTTCCCCTGTCGAAACTTCAAGAAATGTTGGGTGACAAAGGCCTGGTGTCACGGTTTCTTTGTGTCTGCTGGAGGCAAGCCCTTTGAAGTGTAAGTGGGACAGCGCACAACTCGGCCCCAGCAATCATAGGAGGGTATTCAGACAAAATATTGAAACTAAAATATCGCCCTACCAAAATATTGTGTCCAAAATATTGTGATATGCAAGAATATCGTTGTCAAGAATATAGATTTTAAGGTCATTAATATTGATTTTCAAAATATCTAAGTCATTAATATTGTTTACAAAAATATTGTTGTTTATAATATCACTTTTTAATTATTATGTATTTTTGTATATATTTTAAATGTATATTATGTACATTTCTGGTATAATTATCCTTTATGTTTTTTTAATATAGTTGCTTAATTTTCGGTAGTTATTAAATTTATTTTTGGTGATTTTTAGTTCTGTAGCATGTTGTAGGTTTATAGGGGTACAGGGTGAGAAGTAATATAATTATAATAAATTATTAATTCATTTTTATTTCATATTATTTATTTATTTGATAATTACGCTAATTGTGCAATTACATTTTTTATTAAATTTTTAGCGGCGGTGGTGGAATTTAAAGGGGTACAGGGTGGGAAGTAAATTAATTATAAGTAATTAATATTTAGTTTTTAGTTAATAATATTTATTTAATTAATAATTAATCAGACACTCTGGGGCCGATTCCGATCTCGGCCGGTAGGGCTCCGAATCGGATTCGGAGCCCTGTTTCCCGACCGATTCGTACGTGTGTCCGGGCGAGCGAGTATGATGCGAAATCTCTGACCGACTCGTTCGCGAGACCCAACCGCACCGACCGACTCGTTCGCGAAAGCCGACCGCTCCGACCGACTCGCACGGACACGACTCGCACCGCGCAATGGAGACGTTCCCCGGCCGGGTAAGTACGATGATGCGCGCCTCGAGCAGTCCGACCGACTCGCGCCGTCCGGCTCAAAAGAGCAGTCGGAGCCGCACTTTGGGGGTCCGTGTCGGACCCCCCTGTACGCGTAGCCACGCGAGTCGCACACAGGGGGGACCCATGGGTCCCCCCTACCTGTGCATGTACGGCGCGACCCGCTTCGACGCGTACCCGCTGTAGGGGGCGCCCTTGTTCGCCTCGCACCCATTGAGTCAATGGGAGCCCGCGTACGTGTTTTACGACCGGCTCCCATTGACTTCAATGGGAGTCCAACCGAATCGAGTCCGATAGCATGCGTGCGCATCGTACTCGTTCGGTCGGACTGCTAGGGTCCAATTCGGTCAGAAATCTCTCCGGGTCCGGCTCTGTCGGAGAGATTTCCGGCCCGAATCGGAATCGGCCCCTCTGACTTAGACCATCGTTGTTATGTTTCTTCTAGCGCTGGGAAGCCTAAGGGCAGCTACGCGCTTTATAAATCCATAAACATAAACATAAACTATGTTAATTGTGTATTTTTTTGGGGGGTGTAGGTTTTGTAGGGGTATAGGGTGGGAAGAAAATACATTTTAATTAAGTAATACATTTTTTATTGATATTAATTATGAAATGCATAATTAATTATGTTATTTGTGTAATCATTTTTGTTAAGTTAAATTTTAGAAGCATGTGTGTTTTGTGGTGGTATATTGTGGCAAGTAAATTAATTATAATCAAGTATTCATTGATTTTTAATTATTGATACTTCGTTTATTGATAAATATTTATGTTAATAGTGTAAATATTTGTTTTTTAAAGTTAATTTTTAGGTGTTGGTCGTGAGTTTACTAGGGGTATAGGGTGGGAAGTAACTAAAATACAATTATTTGATAAATATTTTTAAATAAAATTATTTATTTAATTGAAAAATATTGTTGCATTTTAATTATACTATTTGTAGTCAATTTTGATATGTATTTTATATTATATGTATTTATTTTATTTAATTTCTAATATAAAATATATTTGTATTTTTTTTACATATTTATATTTTTATTTATTAACTATGGGGCATATTAGCAAGGGCGTTATTGTCAGGATATTTCTATCGCCCTATTAGCAAGCTGACGCTAACAGCTGTTAGCGACAGCTTCATGGCGAAAGCGACCGTTTTGGTGCCGCTTTGCATGTCAGCGATATTTATCGCTAATGACATGCAAAGTAGGCGTTCCCAACTAAAAGCGACTGCAAACAGTCGCAAACACAACTTCCCCCTATTACCAATGCCCGCGAAGCGATAAAAAAAGTCGCGCTAACCGCGAATATCGCTGGAATTTAACACCTCCTAGAAACCTGGCTTAACCATTCTTGTCAATGGGAGGTGGATTGTAAGGTTAAGTCCTCACCTGCCTATTAGCAAGCTTTTCATTAGCGCAGTGAATTTATCGCTGGATTTCTTGCGCTATTGCTGGGTTTCGCTGCTTTCGCTGGATTTTTTATCGCATTGGAGGTAGGCGTTGATAATAACGCGTTATCTCCGCAATGAAATCCAGCGATAGCCGGCGATAAAAAAAATTATCGCAAATCCTTGGTAATATGCCCCTATGTTTTTGGGACATAGTACAATTTAGCCCTCTGCAATCCAACACTTTCCCTACTGTTGAACAGACTAGAGTGGAAATAGTAAATTTTACTCCTCCGCAATCCAACACTTTCTCTACTGTTGCACTGATTGGAGTTGAAATAGTAAATTTTACCCCTCCGCAATCCAGAACTTTCCCTACTGTTGCACTGAC
Source organism: Calotriton arnoldi (assembly GCA_963921515.1). NCBI lineage: Eukaryota > Metazoa > Chordata > Amphibia > Caudata > Salamandridae > Calotriton > Calotriton arnoldi. Next base: position 2,262,716 of record CAWUFW010001603.1, on the reverse strand, counting down.
TGGAGTGGGAATAGTAAATTTTACCCCACCGCAACCCAACACTTTTCCTACTGTTGCACTCATTGGAGTGGGAATAGTAAATTTTACCCCTGCGCAATCCAACACTTTCCCTACTGTTCCACTGACTGGAGTGGGAATAGTAAATTTTACCCCTCCGTAATCAAACACATTCCCTACTGTTGAAGTTATTGGAGTTGAAATGATACATTTTACCCATCCGCAATTCAACACTTTCTCTACTGTTGCAGTGACTGGAGAGGGAATAGTACATTTTACCCCTGTGTGGTGTAACGGTTTTCCTTCTGTTGCATTGCCTGTAGTGGGAGTAGTAAATTTTATACATCCTTAGTACACATTTGTGCCTATGTTTGTATGAATTGTAGTGTTAATAGTATATGTATTAAGTGTAAAATTGTTTAATTTATTTTATATTGTGACAACGTATAGTATTATTATTTTGCTTATTTAAAATATAAAATATATAGTTAATAATGTTTTTAATGTGTAAAACATTTTTATTAAACTGGAAGAAATGTATGTTGTTTACTTTTGTATTTTAATTAACATGGTTTGTTTTTTAAATATTTTATGTTCATGGTATATATTTGTAATATTATTACATTATTTTTAAAAATTCTTAAATTATAATATAAATTATAATTATTAGTTTAATAAAAGTTTAACTAGATTTATGTAAATAAATATATATATATATATATATATATATATATATTAATATATATGTGTGTGTGTGTGTAACTATTTTAAAACAAGTTTATTTGTTATATTTGTTGAAATATATATTACATCTATTCTTATTGTATTGTATTGTATTGTATGATGTTACTATTTAATATTTTATTATTCAACATTTAAATGTATATATATTTAAATAAACAGTATTTAATACAATGATATTTTTGTACTTACCATTTTAAGTATAGAATGACGTATTTTTGACAACAATATCGGTATGGTGATATTTTGTCAGTGAACCTCAGAGCAGCATGGCTCATCCTGCCACACCTTTGTATCTTCTTCTAAGAGGAGTACACAAACCACAACAGCAGAGCCATTCACAGTAATCTGGCCCTAAACACTAGCAGAAGGTGCAAATGGTTAGGGCAAGAAAATGCCAACTTTCTAAAAGTGATACAAAAGGGGGGGGGAAGACATGGCTTGGCAGTTCGGGCTGGACTGTTCCCATGAGGCACAGGGTCAGACTGATTTGCATATGGCCATGTCTGAACTGGGGTGGTGGAGTGAGCTAAAGAATGATGATGGATTAAACCCAGATCAGTTGACTGGGGGTGAGTGTTTGATTGGCTCAAACGTTCCGTCCATCATCCCCTTTTGTATAACTTTCTAAAAGTGGCATTTTCAGAATTGTGACTTAAAATTCAATTTAACCAAAAAAGAGGATTGTAAATTACAATTCATTTGAGTGAAAACAGTATCCTTTTTTCACTGACAGCACATATAACACATAAGTACACTTGTCATACTTTTTAAATACAATGCACCCTGCCCATGAGCTTTCAGGGAAAGTGGGTAGGAACGCACTGCTTGCATGTAACAGCGTCATTACCCCATAGCGTCTTGGTCATTGTAGTTCAGTTTTTCACACAAAGTTCATATTATTTTGTAGCTAATTCTGTCTTTCAAAATCGTATCTCTAGACACCAGTGTTTCAGGATTCCTCCCTCATCAGTAGAGAATCTTCACGGGTTGCTGGACATGCTGCCAATGTTCTCAGGTATAATTCCACTCATAGCGTGAAGGCATTCAAATGCTTGTCAGCTTAGGGGTGGATCATGAGAGCCTTTTATCAGTGAAAGTGGATAGTAACTCACTGCTTGCATATAACAGCGCCATTACCCCATGGTGCCTTCATAGTTGTAGTTCAGTTTTTCACACAAAGTTCATATTACTTTTCAGCTTATGCCGTCTTTTGAAATCGTATCTCTAGATACCAGTTATCCATGATTACTCCCTCATCACTAGAGACTATTTACGGGTTGCTGGACATGCTGCCAATTTTCGACATCGAATCGCTAGTCAGCCTCAGTCCCATGCAAGGAGATCAGAAAACCAGATAACTGCGTTTGGTGTTTTCTGCTTTTTGGTGCAATTTTTAATTCAAACTTTAAAAATTCATATCCCTAGTTCTACAAATTGGATAGCCATTGTGGTGTCATCATTTCATTTATTAAAATATTCTCTATTTTTCTAAGTTGGTTTAGGAGTTTTCTTTTGTTATGTTTTGACATTATTTCTTAATGCTTTCTCCATAAATACTTTACTCATTGCCTCTACCTTAGCATTTGCACCAAGCTGCCAGAGGGTTAAGCATAGGTTTATTATTAGTGAGTTTAACGGTTCACCCTGACAAGGATTGTGATTAGTATTTGAGATGGGTTCCCACTCTCCTGAACTAATACTCCAATTATTTCAATTGTTTAATCATTGCAAATGTAGCCCTGGAAGTATCAATTATTTGCATCAAATATGAATGTTGATTTGTTTTAGTTCGAGGCTTTCTGTAACGCTGAACATGCTTGCAAATTTTCGTGACTCTTGTACGCCAATAAGCCCCAATCATGGCAGAAATATCTGCACATAACAGATATTAGAACATTGGAATGTTGAGAGCTCCATTGAAGACAATAGAGTAGCTCTGGGCTTATAATGGCTGGTATAAGCCCAGCGCTCCAACATTCCAATGTTTGTCTTTTTGTTTCTCCATTTTTAATTTAGAACATTCTACCCTTAGTGGGTGGAATGTTCTAATAGCCTTATAGCCCTTCTGTCTCAGGCTATACCGGTTGTTAAAGGCCCTCTCCCTCGTTATAGGCTCGGGATCAGGGCCTTTAACAGCCGGTATAGCCCTCGGCAGCGGCTATAAGGCTATATTCTAGCACTTTTACACTTTTCTAAAAGCGCCTCAGCATTGAATCCTCTCAACTCAATCTCTTCAGTTTTTACAATCAAATCCATTTCCACAAAAGAGATTATTAAGAGCTGAATTGTTTAATGCAGTGTTGCCTGAGGCCCAGAGTCAGATTGCAACAATATTTCCCAACATCAGGCATGTTCTCTGGTCTCACAACTGCTGTGGCCAGCTATCACTCAATATGTTGCTGTATTCTCTTCCTGCCCTTCCAATAAGGACATAACCGAGATAACACATATATCCCTGCAGCTCTAAATGGAGGAGGGGTTTTCCAATCGCGTTAGTAGGGAACATCTTTATTGAGACAAACCATACTACCGCTTGGAAAAACAGTCAACATCTTTCCGAAACTCTCTCTATGTACATTCCATTGAACAAAATGTACTTTAAATCCAGTTAATTAACTGAACTGTTTTATATATATATGCCATATTTTCTATGGTAATCTATTCGTTTGTTAGTATACAGCCTTCATACATATCTATGCATGCATTTACAATTATAAAAAGGCACTCAGACAGAAAAACGAGATTGAAGTATATAATACTAATGTAACTTTGATGCACTACTGTACCAACTGGGTCTTGAATTCAAGTTTGTTTGGTGTAACAAAAGATGTTTTGGAATAAACAGAGGCTTAGGGATCTGAACTGCTGTCTGAGATTTAAAATGCTGGAGTGTAGTTAGCCTATTATAATTTGTTTTTAAATGCATATTTAATGTATTATCTGTATGTTTTATTAATCTGTCTGAGGGATTGGATAATATTCATACCAAATCCTTGATTTAAGAAACTACGTGTACGTCGATTTGTGTTTACAAATGGGTCCCAAGTCTCCTGAGGGACTATTGGAGTGCACTGCTTGGTGGAACGAAGTGTAGTTAGCATCATCTCTTTATTGATTGTAAATGGGTATTACATTTTAAGTCATTGTTTTCTAGGCGCAATGTGATTTCAGGTACTATAAAGCTTTGCAGCCAGATAACAAAAGCACAAAACTTAGCCAGGACGAAAATTTGTGTAATTTTGTTTTTAGAAATCATGTGAAATACCTAGAAAACGATGCAAAAGTATGTATTATTACTAGGCTCAGGTAAAAATAATTTTACCTGGGTGTAATCTTGCATAATTCAAGTAATTTCGCACTACCCTTGTTACACGAAATTCCTAAAAAATAATGCTATAAAGCTGTGTCACGTAATTAAGTGCTGTTCGCAGCAGGCAATTTGCACGAGTGCACAGAAACAACTTGGATGACCAGAAAGCAAGCAACTGATGTTTGCTTCACTTGTGCCTTTTGCATTTTTTGTGCTAAAATATAGCACTAAATGTCTTTTTGTAATTCATGTAATTGTGAGTAATTTAACGTTATTTTTCTGAAATTTTACGTTATTACAGAGAAGCAAATTACACACATTTCCCACAGCTCTATTGTTGAACTTGCCCCTCTCTGCAGAGTCCTCCCCAAACTTTTTGCCTTCGCCCTTCTGTTTTCTGAACCCATTTTTGTTGGCTTTTTGGACTTGGCACAATTTACCACGGCTAACCAGTGTTAAATTGATTGTGCTCTTGCCTTTAAAATTGGTAAAATTGGCTTACACCCTATTGGCACTTTTAATTTATATGTTAATTCCTAGAAAAGTGGTACAATATGTTCCCAGGGCATGTAAAATTGAAAGCTACTAGTGGGCCTGCAACATATGTGTCATGCCTGCCATTAAAAACTATGGAGGTCATTACGATGGCGGGAGGAGAAAGTCCGTCCGCCACCGCAGCGGAATGCGTGACCGTCCGCAAGGGGTGCGGCGGTCCCGCACCCGATATTACGATGCCACCGCCACCGTGGCGGTGGCAAGCCCTATTCACATCATTGTGGCGGGCGGTGATTTTGTGATGAACGATGACATTTGTCAAATATTTCACAGTGAAATACAGATTTTGTCATCATAATGACAGCCCCCAAAACTCTCTGTATAACTTTGAAATGGTCATGGCTACTGGAATTATGCAGTATAGAGGTTTAGAGGTTCAAATTATGCAGTAATGATAACTAAATTATAAAGAAAAAATGCTAATCATGCAGCACAATCCCTCTCCATATTCTTTTAATTCATTTGAGACAAAAACTATTTTTTTGTAAAATCAGCCATTTTGAAAAATCTGTGATAAATTATGTGGACAATACAAGAATCCCATAGTTAGGTGGCTAACAATGAGGCCACAGAATCACCTAAAACCACAAACCCTTACTCCCTGTTTACTAGATTTTCAGATATAAGCACAAGTTGCTGAGCGGGCTTGAAATGTTTAACACTTTTGTATATCTTGGCTGTTTAGGATCTCCTTCACAATGTCATAAATGTAAAAAAAAGGAACGAGGTTCATTAACAAGGGAGAATTTTTTAAAAGTCCAAGGAAGGAATTGTGGATCCGAGCAAACTGATTGGTATCTACAAGAGAAAATGTTCCCTTGCGGTGCCCATTTAGAGCCTAATTACAAGTCTGGCGTTCCTCGCACCACCAGACTTGTGGTGGGGCGGCAGTGGAGGTCTTCCAACCACCACATTACGACCTTGGTGGTCGTGCCATCCAGGGACCGCCAACTCTGCCAGGAAACCGCCATTCCCTGGCAGTGGTGCAGCAGTCAAGAGGCATCAATATGCTTGGCGGGACCGTGGTTGTCTCACCAAGCATATTACAACTTTCCTCACCGCCACTGATTTCATGGCGGTGCTGGAACTTTATTTGACGTTCCCATTCCGGTGCCTATTTTATAGCTACCACTCTGGGAACGTCAAAGAATCACCCTCCAATGACAAAAAAATGAATTATATGGCAGGCGGTTCTTACGCAGGCTTGGTGGTGCTGCTGCGGGGCGGTCCCACTGCTGCACCGTCAAATTTGTAATCCGGCACTTAATGAGAAACGGAAAAAAGACTATTTAAAGGCATTTAAAATGCTTCAAATATATTTCTTCATACATATAATACATCACATATTATTTATACAGCAAAATATTTAAATATGTAAACAATATTATGCACACATAATTAACAAGAATTTATGTTTACATATATTCAAACTATAAAGGAATGTTTAATGAAATAAAGTTTCTTTAGATTGTGTCAGTGAGGAGTTTTTTTGCTCCAGAGAGACTTTTCATTGATGAGCCTAGGGAGGCAGGAGGCATTATGGGAGCAAGGTATGCTAATGCTTGTGTTGATGGAAGGAAAGTGAGATGGAAAGAAGGAAGATCACAAGGGTGGTGATACTTCCAAATGACCCATCTGCAGCCACACAGTCTTTATTTTTGTGATGTGCAAACATGAGACATTGCAGATAGCAGATAGCTGTGGTATGGCATTAGCAAATATATATGAAAGTGGGGAGGATCACTATCATTTGTTGTGTAGGATAGGAAACACCTGGAGGTTGAAGTGGGGGGATAGAATTACTTACTGAAGCAGTAGATTTGCTTGCTTGTATACATGGGCATACTAATGTAGATCATACTACAAAGCAGTGTCATCCTTTTCTTTTTGTCCTTTATAATCAACCACAGAATACTAGGGCTATGTCCAGGGGGAGCAATATCAGAGCCACCACTGCCACCACACCTGAAGGCATGCCTGGTGTAAGTTTTTCCTTCTTTGATTTAACAATAATTGATCTCACATCTTATGTAACATGACCTTCTATTTTACCTTAATTTATATTTTTCTTAACTTTTTTCTAACTTCCCTTACCTTTCCCTTTTATCTGTTTTAGTGCCTGTTAAACCCGCACACCTCCTTGTGTTTTTTTTATATTACCTTGTGTTTCCGCAGCCTACTTTCCCCTGCCTCTTTTAGTTTTTGCCTTTCCATTTCCCCCGTTTTGTTACTGTGATAGCAATCTGTTCCTTACTCCTGCTTTAGTTTCGCTTCTTTTTTCCCATCCACCCCATTCCTTATTCATTATGTTATCAATCCTTTTCTAGCATTGCCCCTATTATTAAAACATTTTATTATGTTGGATTTTTGAGAATTTGGGCCCAGATTTACAATTCTCTAATGCAAGGCAAGGCAAGGCAAGGCACTGCTGTAGTACAAGTGTATGTGCATTCTCTGAAACATAGATGTTATAGAGGATGGGGTCACTTCTCAATGCCCCAATGTCAAGTTCCTTTCTCAATGGCAACTGCTGCATTTGTTACGTATTCTTTCCTTGCCCCTAAGTTATCCACCTTACTGTGATTCTTTTTCTGCTTTTGTGGCCCTTTAAATTAGTGAGTAGAAGAGGCATTCTTCCCAGTGCCTACCCATACCTAGTACCTCCTAACCTATCCCATCAAGGCACATGTTGCATTTCTCCCACACATTCTTCCTAAGTTTCTTATTATCCTGCTTCTTACACTAGTCCATCTACTTCTTTCTATTAACTACCCAAACAGCATACTAAAACCTAAAGTTACCCTAAGCCCTAACCTAAATTCAATCGTACCTAAAACTTACTCCCTAAGTCAGGAACAATATTGGTTGTACTGTAGTTTGAGCCTTTGGGCCATATTAGCAACAAAATGCGATAAATATCGCAGAGCGCGCTTAGCGCGAAATATTTTATCGCCAGCTATCGCTGGAATATATCGCCACGCTAACGCTGTATTAGCAACAATTAGCGCTATGGCGATGATTATTCCAGCGATAGCGGCAAAATGCGAGAAATCGCTGGAAAACCAGCGATATTCTCGCATTAACGCTAAGGTGGATTCAGCATTAGAATCCACCTCCTATACTACAAACAGGTAAGTCACCCTCACTAGCAGGTGTTAAAATCTAGCGATAAACGCGCTTAGCGCGAATTATTTTATTGCTTCGCCTGCCTTGCTAATAGGGGGTAGTGGTGTTAGCGACTGTTTTCAGTCGCTTTTAGTAGGGAACGCCTTCCTTGCATGTCATTAACGATAATTATCGCTGACATGCAAGGCGATGGAAAACGCGGCCTCTAACGCCTGAAAGCTGTCGCTAACGCCTGTTAGCGACAGCTTGCTAATAGGGCGATAAACTTATCGCCGCTTTAGCGGCAAAAAGTGCAGCTAAAGCGGCGATAAAGCCCTTGATAATATGCCCCTTTGTTTTTTTAGGGTTTAGGGAGCGGATGGATATTTTGCAAGTGCAGTAGATGGATGAGTTGGATAAGGTGTAGTTTATAGTAGTGTTTTTTAGGGTTCATTGTGGTGGGTCTTGTTGTGAGTGAAGTGGATGGGTGGAGTTGGGGAATGGGTAGTTTAAGAGATTGTTGTTTAGGGGTTTATCTATGTTTTTTACAAGAAATATTTTCATCTTATACATAACAGTTTTTTTCTTTAGTAATAATACTGTTTTTAAATAGACTGCATCCCCCAATAAACCATGGAGGATCCCCTTACTTACTAACACAGGTCTAGCCACAACCCTAAATAATCATTAAAAAAAAGGAGTTCCCTTGTCATTTCTCTACCTCCTTGTATTTGAGCTGACTTTACAGGCCACCCCAATGTGGCCTTCATTGTCCTGAAATCATTGTCAGAAGTCTCACCATGCTTAAACTAGGCTTCCACTTCATGACTTGTGACTCAAGCCATTCCCATTTACTGGTAGCTAGTTACGGCCCTCCCAATTCCCAGTCATCACAAGCAGTACTGCCCAGAGAATAAATGTTATATGATGCTCGCTTCCACAAACCCAAAGCACTCCCTCCTCCTCACCTATGCAGTCATATCTGTCTCCTTTCCAATACCTTTGAGTAGCAGTTGATGCAGGGATTTTGACAAAGAGATTGACTCATGGCCCAAACAGGAATGATATCACACAAAACAAGGTTTCTTACTCTGTGATTGGCAAGTGAGCGAGCAAAGGGATTCTGTAACATGAAACTAAAGAGTGTTTGGAAAGTCCAAGACAGAGGCCTTCATACATCAACGCTTGCGCTTGTGAAAGAAAAGAAAAATGTTGCTTATTTTGAAATAAAGGCCTGGAATCAAATTCACTGACATACCTTGGAAATGCAGTAAACTAAGCTTTCACAAGCGCAAGCGAGCCTCAATGTAGAAGCCATTACCCGACCTGGAGTATTTCAGAGAATAATGTGACTCCTGTCAGGGAAATCTTTTTCAGTTTGTGTTAACTCTTCAGCTATGTAGTCTGGGTTATTAATATCTCAAGGGTACATGTTGGCCCCAGTGCATTTTCAATACACAGGCATTTATTTTCCTTTTCCTTTCTAATACCGCAGTTATCGCCATAGTATCACGCTTTTTCTGATATGAGGGTCCATGTTCACACTGGCACATTTGCATAGTTACATTCTTGCCATGTATATTGCTCAGATCCATATGATCATTTGCGCACGTCCCATGAATTTATTTTCTGTCTATACCTTTAAATATTCTGTATGGCAAAAAGAGGTCTGACGTAATTATGGCCTTTGTTTGTTTTTCTAGGTTACTAATCAACCTGGTCGGATATTAGGTGTACTCGTGGCACCCATCACTTTTTTTCTAAAAAAGTGTTTTTTTCAAGTGAGTTTCACTGTAATTATATCGTTTTGGAAATTGTTTTTCCTTGGGTCATATTTTGACCTTTTTGCTCTCCTCCTCTGTTTCCCTACTTAGGAGCCTACGGGCCCTCACCTTTACCACACAGCCTTATTACACATGCTGTCTACAAATGGTAAATACCTTTCACTACCTTTTGGTACAGTAGTAGTGTTTTTTAACAACATCACCTAATTTTAGCCTATTTACTTCTAGGTGCCCCTTCTGCCCTATTCACTTTCCCTTGAGTCCTGATGACGGCCCCCAATAAGGATGAAGCTACCTTTATTTATTTATTTATTTATTTTAGAGGTTTTATATAGCGCTGGCTGGACCCGTAGGTATCAGAGCGCTTTACATGATAGAGCTAGTTACGGTCAGAAACAAATTACATCATCATGGAATAACGAAACATCTGAGCGCTTAACACGACAGAGAAAGAACAATAAAACAAAATTTCAACAACATGTGAATAATAGCAGGTAAAACAGAAGAAAGAACGGCTTGAGATTAAACATATTAAACATATCATGTAAACAGATAGTCAGAGTAAAGGGTTAAATACCTATAAGATATGGCAGATCGAGTTTAAGGCACAGATAAAGACCCCCAATATTTGTTGAGGAGGTGCATTTTGAGGTCTTTTTTAAAGCTGGAGTAGGAGGGGTTGCATCGTAGGTCTTTGGGGAGGGCGTTCCAGATGTAGGGGGCATTTCCGGAGAAGGAGCGGGATTGTGTGGACTTCTTTTTTAGCAGGGGTGGGACAAGGAGGAGGGCGTTAGTGCTTCTCAGAGGTCGAGTGCTGCCCGCTTTGCAGAGTTTATTGGCGAGGTATGGAGGGAGCATTTTGGTGGAGGATTTTGTGTGTGATGCATGCGTTTTTGTAGGCGGATCTGCCTTCGATGGGGAGCCATTTAAGAGTTTTGAGGGCTGGGGAAATGTGGTCGAACCGTTTGCAGTCGGTGATGAGCCTGGCTGCAAGGTTGAGTACAGATTTGAGTGGAGCTAGGTGGACCTTGGGGATTCCAGTGAGGATGGCATTGCCGTAGTCAATTCGCGAAAGGACCAGGGATTGAACTACTAATTTAAAATCTTCAGTTGGGAGAAAGGGTTTGATTTTCTTGAGATGACGCAGAGTGCAGAGGGCTCCTTTAGCCGAATTTTTGATGTGGACATTGAGGTTGAGGCTGTTATCGATGGAGATACCAAGAGATTTTACTGAGTTGGACAAGGAGAGAGAGCAGTTGAGGGCATTGAGGTCAGAGATCCAGGTTTGAATGGGGAGGGGTTGTTTTTAGGGGAGAAGAGAATGATTTCAGTTTTTGGGGGTTGAGTTTGAGATGATTAAGGTGGAACCAGGATTGGATTTAGTGAGGGTGTTATTAAGGTGTATGATGTCGGCAAGGGATTTGATCTTATAGTAGAGTTGGGTGTCGTCGGCATAGAGGTGGTAGTTGATACCAGCTTGTTTAAGAATGAGGGTGAGAGGTTCCATAAAGAGGTTAAAGAGAGAGGGTGAGAGAATAGAACCCTGGGGGACTCCTAGGGAGATCGGAGTGGGGTTAGATAGACAGTCTTGAATTTTATTTTGCTGGGTTCGATGCTGAAGATAGGAGACAAACCATTTGTGGGTCGTACCATTGAGGCCGAAACGATCTTTGAGCACCTTAAGTAGGGCAGAGTGGTTAACAGTGTCAAAAGCTGCGGAGAGATCAAGGAGGATAAGTAGACATGTTTCACCATTATCAAGGGAGTGGTGGATGTCAGTCAACAATGTTTAGTATGGCAGTTTCAGTGCTGCAGCCTTTTCTGAAGCCTGATTGTAAGGGGTCCAGAAGGTTGAATTTTTCGATGTGTTTGTCTAATTGGAGCAAGACACATTTTTCAAGGGCTTTAGAAAGAAGGGGGAGGTTGGTGATGGGGCGGAGGTTGTTTAAGTCATTAGGATAAGCATTAGTGTTTTTAATAATGGGGGAGATTTGACCAAGTTTAAGGGAGCTAGGGACATTTCCAGTAGCAAGGGAAGAGTTGATGATTGTGGTCCAGGATGGGACAATGATGTGCTTTAGGTCTAGGACGAGGTTAAATGGGAGGGGTCTTTGGTATGGGAGGATGGTTTTAGTTTAGCAATGATGCTGTGGATTTCACGCTCAGTCACAGGGAGGAAATTTTGGCAGGAGGCATTATTTTTAGGTCGTGAGTTTTGGTGTATTGGTACGAGAGGAGAAGTGGTGGAAAGGTGTGGGGGGAGGTTTAGGGTGGTAATAGGAGAAGGAATGTGTGAGGAGGGGTTAGGGTGAAGTGAGGGAGCGGGTGAGTGTGAGGGGGGATCAGGGGGTGTCAAGAGTGAGGAGTGAGATTTAGAGGTGATGTCAGGAGTAAGCAGGGGGTTGGTTGGGATCTGAGTTGAGCGGAAGGATTGATCTATTTTGGCGATTTTTTCAGAGAAGAAGAGGGCAATTTCTTCGCATCTAATGGTAGAGGCCATGGGGTTAGGCGGAGCTGAGGAGGTTTGGTGACGGATAATGTTGAACAGTTCTCTAGGTCTGTTTTTGGCCCGATCGAGTTGTGTACGAAAGAAGGATGCCTTTTCGTTGAAAATGTGTTTTTTGTATGTAGATCTAGCTGATCTGAGGAGTGTCAGGTTTGAGTGGGAGGGATGCTGTCTCCAGGTTCTTTCCATCAGTCTTAGTGAGCGTCTTTCGTTGTTAAGTTCTAGGTTAAACCATGATTTGGAGGGGATGTTTCTTAGAGTTTTAAATTTAGAAGGGGGCAATTGGTCTAGGACATCCGTAACAGCTTTATTAAAGTGCTCAGTAAGCTCATTTGCGTTATGTGAGGGAGGAGTGAGGAGCAGTTGAGCTTGGAATTTGGACTCAAGCTCGTCAGGAGGGATACATTTTAGATTTCTGGTCCATTTCAAGGGTTTAATTTGTTTGGTGGGGAGGGGAGGGGGTGTGATAGCAATGGTGAACAATATGAGGTGGTGGTCAGACCAGTCAATGGGGATGATGTTGGTCAGGGAGGCCAAGTCATTGTTGGTAATGATGGCGTCCAAGGTGGCTCCTTTGGTGTGGGTGGGGGACTGACATATTTGTTTGAGGTCATTGATCTCGAGAAGGTTGGTGAAGAGGGTGGTAATCGGATCATTGGTGTCGTTCAAGTGGAGGTTGAGGTCTCCAAGGAAGAGATTTTTTGAGTTGGATGTTGAGGCTTGTGTCATCAAGTCAGAAAGTTCATCAATAAAGGAGTGAGGATCACCAGGAGGGTGGTATATAGTATGTAAACGAATAGGGTGGGTATTTTGAACATTAAGTTCAGCTTCAAGGTATTCGAAAGTCGAATGGCCAGAGTTGTTAACGAGGGAGAGCTGAAGTTCGCTTTTGAAGATTATGGCCAGGCCCCCCCCCTATTCTGTCAGGTCTGTCTTTTCTGAGGATAGAGTATCCGGGGGGGGAGATTAGATCAAGCATGCTCGTTGAGTGGTCATTGAACCAGGTTTCCGAGAGGAACGCAATATCAATTGATTCGCTAAGGATAGATTCGGAGATTTCAGTGGCGTGTCGAACGGCAGATCGACAGTTAACAATCATGCAGGCGAGTGGTTTGGGGTTGTTTTGGGGGGAGGGCAGGAGTGGATGGTGGTGAGATGTGGAGGGGGTCTTGGGGAGGGGGGAGAGGAGGGAATTCTATTGGTGCCTAGAATGACAGGGATGTTGGAGTAGGTGGGAGGTGGGTTGTTGACTAAGGTATTAGGATGGTAAGAATTGCATAGTTCGGAGAGGTCTGATGGGGAGAGGTGGTTCGAGGTGCGGCGAGGTCTGGACATCCGGTTGTAGAGGGGGGAAGTATTCCAATGATGACGATTGATGTTGGCGGGGATTTTGTGGTTGGAGTGGGGTGAGTTTGCACGTGTGAGTCGGGTTCCAGAGCTGAGGGATTTAACATCTTCTCTAAGTCGAGAGAATTCATTAGTCAGTAAAGAGAGATTGCGTTCAATGTTGTGTAGGGTCAAGGTTATAGGGGAGAGGGGGATCTTAGAAGGGGAGGATGAGGGTGAGAGGGAATGGATAGTGTTTGTTGCAGACGGGAGGCAGTTGTGTGTGGGGTGTTTGGGGTCGATGGAGGTGGAATGAGTAGAGATAGGGCTATTAGGCGTAGGTGATGGCATGATGGAGGACAAGAGATTAGAAAACTCAGGGGATGTGGATAGAAATAATATGAGGGCATTGAGAGTTTGAAGTATGACTGCGTCGGGGATTAACGGTGGCGAGAAATTCGGTGGTAGTGGTGGAGGATTAGGCACGGGTGAGGGTAGGTCCAGATGTGGGACGGTGGGAGAGCCGGGGAGGAGGGGTAGGGATTCAGGTTGGGGGGTCAAGGAGGGAGGATAAGGGTTAGGTATTTTGGAAGGGGTTGGGGGACAGGTCATTGGAGGATGTGAGTGGTTGGAGGAGGGGGTGTGAAGTGGGGATGTCAGGAAGAGGGAGGATCATTGGAGGGGGAGAGTATATGGGGGACTGTGATTGGGAGCTGGTATTGGTTATAGGGATAAAAGGGGAGGGTGTGGGAAGTAGGTGTTTGGACTAAGGTGTTGGTAGGAGGGAGAGAGAGGGGAGGGGAGAGTGGGGTAGGGGGAAGGGGAGAGAGCGGGGGTGTTGATCTGTTGGTTATATGGAGGATTAGGGATCATTTTGTCTAGGTGGAGAGACAAGGTACTGAAGTGGTGCTCAAAGATGGAGAGGTGTGATTCAGCGGCTTGTATAAGGATGTTACCCGTTTTGAAGATGGAGATGTCGATTTCACCAGGAAAAATTGGGGAGGAAGTAGTGGATAATTTAAATCCATAGGGAATTTTGACTGAGTGAGTGACTGGGAGTTGACGTAGGAAAGTACTTTTCCATTTGGAGGGGCGTTTGGAATAGAAGATGTAGTTGGTTTTTATGGCGGAAGAGAGGCTGAGGTAGTTATCGACAATAAGTGTTTCAGGGTTACGAATGAGTATTTTATGTTTGAAGTTTTTCTTTGCATTTTTGGACAGATTGGGGGGGTAAAGGATGGTCCAAGAGTTAGGGCCATGTTTGGAGAGAGTAAAGTCATGGGGGGTGTTTGAGTGATTGAAAGGGGCATGTTAAGACGGGGTTGAGAAGTAGAGAGTTTGAAGAAGGTCGTGAGGGCATTAGGGGGTAAGGTAAAAAGGGGGGATGTATCAGGTGGAGGAGAGTGGGAGGGACACAGAATACGGTGATCAACCGCCCGTGCGCTACTACCAAGTGTTCCTGTTTAGTTGTAATTTATGAACCAACAAGATAAACAGAAGGTAAAAGTAGTAGTATGGTCTCTACAGGAGTGCAAGATAAGGTAGTCTAGACGGTCTGGGACAGAAAAGTTACACTTACAGATCGGGAATGGTAAGAAACGTGCTAAGTTATAGACATATGTGTCTGGAAGGGATAGAGCTAAGCGGGGGCATGACGTGCTGGAAAGTTCAATAACAAAGACTTTAATAGTGAAGGTAGGTTAATAGGTTGTGAACAGGGGATGGGTAACTGTGGAGAGGATATCAGCAAGTAATTCTAGTAGTTCTACAGACCACCAGCTAAGTAACTGTAGGGAAGATATCAGGATGTAATTCTAGTATTTGGTCACAAGGTGGAGCTCCAGGCTAAGGCCATATAATAGAGTACTATTAGTTTGCCGTGAAAGCCGATCAGCAGTCCCTGCAAATCAGCCCGAGGAATTGTCTAGGTAGAGAGCTCAGCAGTCGCCACCATGGTTAAGTAAAGGAGCATTATCTATATCTATATGCAGATCCTCGAGACCCGGGAAGGGGGCGCCCTCTTCAGGATCAGATGTAGGAGGACGAAATGGCAGCCTAATCACAGCAACAGGCCATAAAAACACACAAAATGGGTGCTCACAAATGTACACATCATCTTAGAAATAGATCCAGAAGTAGGTCCGGCTCGTGTGGCAGCCATAAATCTGTTAAAAGTAAAACCGGACGAGCCTGCAGCATCTTCTGGCAGGCCAGAGCCGTCACAGTTTATTCTTCAGTGCCTCACAGAGACGGTAGCCCCCACGCCCCAGACTCCTCATTAAATCGAGGCAAAAAAAGAGGCAGCAGCGGGGGGAGGGAAAATCAAGGACCCCAGGACTTCAATGGCGGGTGGCCGGCAGACCCTCATCAGAGGCGTTACGACACCTTCGAGCCCGCATCTCCGGGCCAGAGCTACATTCAGTGCACTCCGCCAACGGCCTGACTGAACCAGCCGTGTCTCAGGGCATGGGAGTCGGCTCCCCCGTGGTGTAGTAGGACGTCACAGGGCATAGCGTGCAGAGGGCCCTCGAGCAAGCTCTGCTTCCAGGATCTCGGTGGCAGTGGGGAGGGCGGTGCGGTGATCACCTTGTTGGTCCCGAGCTCACCGTCTCAGCCTTGGGAGCTCGGGGCGATGTCCGGCAAGTTGGAGACTCACCCTGCAGCTGCTGCGGGGGAGCTATGCCAGGTCTCTATGCACAGTGGATCAGACCCACAGGCCCACTCAGGAAAGCCCACTCTGCAGCAGGGATCTCCGCGACGGCTGCTACGACGGTGAGGTGTTCTCCATGATGAGAACCAAGCTTACCGTCTGAGCCTGAGAGCTCGGGGGTGATGTTCAGTGTCCAGTGTCCCCGGGGATGAGGTGATGTTGGTCCGGCAGGAGACTCACCCTGTGGCTACAACGATGGAGCTCTGCATCCGCTTCAGACTGGCCAAGGCACCGGTCTCCACAGAAGTCAGCGATGGACTCAGGGGAACAACGATATCTCCGACGGGCTTCGGTAGGTTTTTTTCATCTTTGCGATGGTATCACTATGCTAGTTGCGTTACAGAGGCTTTTACTTGTATATTTGCGTTGCAGAAGCTTGTGGATGGGGGGTATAGACAGGGATATTCACAAAGGTGTGATCCCAAGCCCTGGAGCTCCTTTGTCGAGCTCCTACTCGGCGGCCATCTTGATCCAATGCAATCAATTTATGATTACAGAGGTCGAAACGTTGACATATGGTTATTTATATCAAACACAGGCGACAGAGACATGTTTATCTGTGCCCATAATGTTATGTTTTGTCATTTGATTGTTCTGCCAAAGTAAAAGGCCGGATTGGATCTAAAGACTTGGATGTACTTGAACCACATTACCTTTCCATTCCTCTGCACCATCACTCATTTCTCCTTGATCACTCACAAACCCCCACTCCTTTTTCCCCCTCCTTTCTCTCTGAGCACCAAAATTTATCAATGTAATATTAATCGTATATTCATATGTTTTGATTAATTTCGATTCTGTGATATTAATAAAATCACAAGAAATCATCTGTTCTTGTCGTGTCGTTTTGAATTATCTAGTGTATTTTCAATTCATTTGTATATACGTGAGTTCCTAATCATTTTTCCACTGTGACCATTTATCTATGTACCAGTATTTACCCGGGTCCAGTGGTCCTACGGGTCACCCCATTTATTATACACTGTAACTTATAGAGCGTACATCCACCAAACTGACCCTTGGGGCTAGGTAACTGACTCAGCACATCTCAGTATACTTATTAATAGGCTTGCTTAAAGTGCCAAGTCTTAAACATTTGTTTAAATTTTCCATAGTTTGAGGTGGTCCTAAGTTCCAGAGGCAGGGAGTTCCAGACATGGGGAGCGGTAACTGAGAATCTGGATCACTAAATAGTGTAGATGAGTGGATCTGAGATCCCTAGTGGAGGGAGTACTTATGTATCTGATATTTGATGAAGCTGGACTATTCATTTGCAAAGCCTTGAAGATAGTGAAACATACTTTGAACATGGATCTCTGTGCAACAGGGAGCCAATGAAGATCTCTTGTCACTTGAGAACTGTGACAGTGTTTGGGAAGTTGATAGAGCAGCCGATCAACCAAGCAGCCTGATTTTGAATCAGCCTGCGCTTGAGATATTTAGGAAGACTCAGGCAGAGGAAATTTGCATAGTCAATTCCTGACATGACTGAGTGAATTATAACTTGGACCAAGGCATCAGTGGTAATCAAATTTGTTATCTTCTTAATCCTGCAAAGTTGGCAAAAGCAGGAAGATATCAGTGGAACCAATCTGCTGTTTTAAAGATAGCTCCTCTTCAATAATGAAGCCAAGACTTTTTACAAACTTTTTAGACTGGGGGAGGGGAGCTCATCTCATTGGGTCAGAAGGAGGGGCTCCAAAGGTCAAACCTATTTTTGATGACAACTGTTTTGTCAGAGTTTCATTTCAGATGGTTACTGTTCATCCAATCGCAGATGAACAGCATGGTGTCTTGGAACTGCAATGTAGAATTTGGTGAATTATCAATCGTAAAAATGAGTTGCATGTTATCATCATAATTAAAAATATTGACTTTCCTGTTTTTGAGAGAATGATCTAGAGGACGGATGTAGATATTAAATAGATGAGGGGAAAGAGAGGAGCCTTGTGACACACCGCAGTTCATTTGAACTTCAGGAGACTTAAAGGGGGGAAAGTCTATCTGATTGTTAATCTGTCACTGAGAAAGAGACAGCTGTGCCCTACAGCCTTGTTGCACTGACACGGTCAGCCAAAACAATATGGTTAACTGTGTCATAGGTGATTGACAGATCGAAGAGTACTAGGGCTTGAGTGTTACCTCTATCCACCTCCTTACACACGTCATCAAGTACAGAGAGGATCACTGCTTCAGTCAAATGCGTTGGGTGGAAACCCACTTGGCAGGAATCAAGGAAGTCAAAGGCCTCTATAAATAAGCAGAGGTGATGAGCTACATGCGCCTTAAGCAGTTTTGCCAAATAGGGGAGGAGGAAGATAGGTCGTTCAACACTTACCTAATGCCCCTGGCTGAGAACATCAGAACTCATGGCCTCAACATCATATCCTATGCAGACAACACCCAGCTCATTCTCTTGCTCTCAGAAGACCCCTCCACTACTAGGACCAACTTCCACAGTTGTATGACGAGTGTAGCTGACTGAATGAAGGCCAACTGCTAAACGGATTAGACCAACTGCCAATGGATAAGATGGAAGTGCTGAATTTTGGGAACAATACCTCCCAGTGGAACAACACCTAGTGGCCCTCCAAGCTCGAACCCGCACTGATAGACCAAGCATGCAACCTTGGCCTCATCCTGGATAGTAAACTCACCATGAAATACCAGTCACCACCCAGCTGGACAACAGCAACGTGCCGTACCCAGGAATCACCACCCAACTCCTGAAGAGACTCCAGATGATACAGAACTCAGTTGCCAGACTGATCCTAGACCTTCCCAAACAGACCCACATCACCCCCTACCTCAGGAACCTCCACTGGCTCACCATCCAAAAAAGATGCCAGTTCAAGATGCTGATACACACCTACAAGACCCTCCATGACCAAGGACCAGCATACATCAACTACCACCTGAACTTCCACCAACCCTCCAGACACCTGTACTCTGTCTCCCTCGCACACACGTCTTGCATCTGCCAAAGCTAAAGTGTAGGGAGATCCTTCTCCTAACTCACCGCCAAGTTCTAGAACGACCTTCCCCTTTACCTCTGAATATCATCCTCTCTCCCAGAATTCAGAAAGGGATTCAAGGCCCAGCTTTTCGACTGATCCAAGCAAGAACCTAGCACTTGGATACCCTTGATGGTGATTAACCGTGCTCTACAAATGTGAGTTGATTGATTGAATGGTAAAAATCGATTACAGCCCAATAGATCTCACAACTGAAAGACCCCACAATCAATGACTGAGGGGGAATTACGGCAATGCTGAGAGAAAGACAGGCACAACAGTCAACCACCCCATGATCATGGCACATTTGTCGTTGAACAGCTGGGTAAACCTACTCCAACACTGGTTAGCAGCCAACAAACTCCAAAGTTAAGTGCCTAGTCTGGCATGAAAAATAGGGAGAACACACACTTCTAAAATACTTATAAAGAGCAATTCTGCATTTTGGCATGTTCCATCTTGGGAAAAGGTATGACCCACAGAGTAGGAGCACCATAGAAGTTCCTTGTAGAAGAGAAAATCTTTTGAATGAAAAAAGTCCAATATTTGAGCATCATGTTAAATTCGGCTGGTTTACCATTAACTAAATGTCAATCTAGTATCAACCACAGATAAGCTGACAACTAGCTACATTTACCCTAGATGACTGATCATCCAAACATTAAAAAAGTCATATTTATCTATACCCATCATGTCCACAACATTAATCAGGATTTTCCACTCCAGCCACTAGTAAGCTTTAGTTTCAAATAAATCAAGTCTTTCTACTCTGTAGGGTAAACCTATTTGAGTCTTTTCCCATTAAAGTAGATAGAGATGAATCCTTCTTCTGGGCATTATTAATGGGACATGCTGATTTTATTTTCTTCAAAAAAGACAGACACTTGTTGAACAAGTGCAAGACAAATTTGGAGCCAGAGTTAAGGTAAACTTTGTTCTCAAAAATACATAGAGATGCTGGTGTGCGGTTAACAAAATGACAGTCAAATAGCACTGTCAAAGACATGTAGTAGGGTGCATGCAGAATGGTCATCCACACATTATTATGTTTACGGAAGCCTCTGCCATCAATGACAGGAATCCTCATTTGGCATTTATTAATGCATGCAAGTTACCTGTTTTATGTGTGGAATCTATATATCTGTGTGTCTCTATTTCCATGGAAGTGACGTACATAAGCAGTGCAGTCCTTTATCTTCACTAACCATGAAGCATGAGAATGAAAAGCTAGGCATGGGAGAAATTGTGTCTTTCAGGAATGGTGGGATTCATTTCAGTGAAAGTGGTTAATTAAATGGAGTGTATTGGTGCCCACCACAAGTAATAAAGTCACAACCTTGCTAGGTCACGTCAAAGGTTTCTATCTGGTGAACTGGAAATCTCTATTCTACAGCCTTCAAAAATGTGGATTCCCTTTCCAGTTTATTTCAATGCTGTCAAACCTATACCAGGGGGCACAGGCTAAGGTGTTTTTAAATTCTAAGATGGCCGGTTCATTTGCAATCAAAAGGGGTACTCACCAAGGGTGTCCCCTTTCCCCAATTTTATTTACATTTTCCTTTTAACCCTTCGTGGAACAACTCGGAGAGAATGACTAGGCTGAAATTATTCGCAGACAATTTTATTCTCTATTTACAGCCTGACAAGGATAATATTAGGGGAGCTATGCAGATGATAGCAGAATGTACTAAAATTGGAAGATATATCAAAGTAAAACAGAAGTTCTGGTTTTTAATGTTACAGTTACAGACCTTCCAGATTCGTTTCGGTCACAAGCAAGGTTGCAGACCCCAATAAGATTTCTGGGGATGTTATTAGCAAACAACTTTGCAGATGATAGCAGAATGTACTAAAATTGGAAGATATATCAAAGTAAAACAGAAGTTCTGGTTTTTAATGTTACAGTTACAGACCTTCCAGATTCGTTTCGGTCACAAGCAAGGTTGCAGACCCCAATAAGATTTCTGGGGATGTTATTAGCAAACAACTTTGCCAGCTTGTTTCACCTGAATTATGAGAAAATGTTACAAAAGATAAAAGGGTTGCTCAAGAGGTGGTCACTGCATCCCTTGACAATAAAATGGCGTATCGCAATGATTACAATGTTGGTGCTACCATTGCTGATATTCCTTTTCTCTAATATTCCAATAAAAATTCACAATAGCTTTTTTCAGGAACTAGATTCAGTATTTAAGAGTTGTATCTGGAATAAGAAATCATCCAGGGGCAAGTTGAGTGTATAACAACTTGTGAAATCACAAGGTAGGTAAGATCTTCCCCATATGCAAAGTTTCTATCAGTCCATTCTGATGGACTTTTTATCTAGATATTTAAATGGATGTAGAACATTAGATAATTTCTTGTTTATTATTATGATACAGGAATCAGAAATTATTCTACCAGCTTTTATCAAAATAGCGAAATTGCCCAAAAAGACTAGGTATAGGTTTTTGCAGGATACTAGTGGGTGGATAAGCACTTCAAGCTAACTCTTTCAGTCATCTTTTGATGGGTCATCACTACTGCTTCAGGAGGGTTGGTTCCCTGGGCTTGTTTTAGAATATAGAGAGGTCAGATTCTGGAACTCAATAGGCTTTAAACTCTTTGGAAATTTTATCTTGCGGGGAAAATCTATCTCTTGGGAAGAACTCCTCTCTAGGGGGTCGATTACGATGGCGGGCGGATTGGCACCGCCGTGGCTGCGGTGGCTTCCGCCGGCCTGGCGGGTGCAGTTTTGCCAACCACGGTCGCGAATCCCCGCCCGCCATATTACGATGGGCAGACATAGGCCAAATCCCTACCGCCGCGGAGTTTCCAGTACCGCCAGCACCTTGGTTCCGCGACGACGGCGGACGTAGCCAATAGCGGGAGACCGCCGTGCGGAATGACGTGTAGACCGCCGTCCGAATCACAATGCCTCAGATAGGCAATCGGACCGCAACGGAGAAACCACCCATTCAAACACGGCGGAAACAATACTGCGGAGGAAAACAGCAATAACACACAACTCCACGCGTTCGCTACCGCAATGGATCCTGCTCTACAAGCCCTACTGCTGCTGTTCCTGATCCTCCATCAACAAAGACGCCGCCACCGTCGACAACACCGCAGGTACGTCAATGCCACACCTCTGCATCGGGGCCATCCATCAACAACGTCATCACTGCATCCTCCCGGTCACGTCACCACAGCGGTGAAGACGCGAAAAAAGTTCCGCACAATCCAGTAGGCAGGGCCAGCGGCACGCATGGGCAGTCACAGGGACGTGTAAGGATTGTGTTGGCCCTGGCCCAAATGTACATTGTGTCCCTCTGTTGGTAGCAGCTGACATTACCTGATACCATCACAGCTCCTACCATCCCACCCTGTTCAACATCAAAATGTGTGCCCATCTGACATTCAGGGATAGTGATGTATGTGAACAAGTCCATAGGTGTATTGTGGCAAAACAACACCTGCAAGGTAATGCCAAATAGGTGCCTGTGATGTGAAACCCCCTTCCTGCCACTGCCAAGATGAGTAATAGGTGGCAAAACAACACCTGCAAGGTAATGCCAAAAAGCTGCCTGTGGTGTGAAACCCCCTTCATGCCACTGCCAAGATGAGTATTAGGGGCAAACCCCACCTGCAAAGTAATGCCAAAAAGCTGCCTGTGTTGTGAAACCCCCTTCCTGCCACTGCCAAGATGAGTATTAGGGGGCAAACCCCACCTGCAAAGTAATGCCAAAAACCTGCCTGTGTTGTGAAACCCCCTTCATGCCACTGCCAACATGAGTAGTAGAGGGCAAACCCCACCTGCAAAGTAATGCCAAAAAGCTGCCTGTGTTGTGAAACCCCCTTCCTGCCACTGCCAAGATGAGTATTAGGGGGCAAACCCCACCTGCAAAGTAATGCCAAAAACCTGCCTGTGTTGTGAAACCCCCTTCATGCCACTGCCAAGATGAGTAGTAGGGGGCAAACCCCACCTGCAAAGTAATGCCAAAAACCTGCCTGTGTTGTGAAACCCCCTTCCTGCCACTGCCAAGATGAGTATTAGGGGGCAAACCCCACCTGCAAAGTAATGCCAAAAAGGTGCATGTGTTGTGAAACCCCCTTCCTGCCACTGCCAAGATGAGTATTAGGGGGCAAACCCCACCTGCAAAGTAATGCCAAAAAGGTGCATGTGTTGTGAAACCCCCTTCCTGCCACTGCCAAGATGAGTATTAGGGGGCAAACCCCACCTGGAACATACATGTTTGTAGTTGGCATGTACAGGGCCACATACACCTCAACACCACTGACAAGGACAGGCCAAGCACACTGTGTGACCACTCAACTGCACACATCCAAATATACCCATGTGAGTACGAAGACAGGCCTTCACAAGATTACCACACACACACTGCTGTCCACACATCCAAACACATCACACAGACATCACCAACCTTGGACACCCCGCAAGTTAGACTGTGTGTAGAATTCACCTCTGTTGTGGTATAGCCCCTAACATGACATGTGTACAATCATACTGAAATCAACAGCAAATGATGATTGCAAGAGTACATCAACACCCACAAACATCATTGCACCCCCAAACCTCAGAGTAAAGCAGACCAAAAGTGTGTGTTACGTTTGCCAAACAATGACAAAGTGAATGAAGTCAATGGCAATGTGGAAGTGCCATGCAGAGCATGTGGCACATTCATCCATACCCACACATCAAAATGTTTAATTAAGCAAGGGCAGTAACAAACGATACAACAGGAGTAACAGTGTTTATTGCAAAATAACCTGATAGGCACAAAATGACAAACAAATAAAAGGCCATTGGCCAGTCCACAGTCCAAACAATGCACATGTGTGCATGAAAATGTTTACAGTGAATGTGGAACACCGTACACTGCCATGTGAATGAACAAAGCACCGGGGCTATCAAAGCGCAGTCCAGGCACCGCTGTGGGAGAGATGGGTATGGGAGGGGGTCTGTGCCTCAGACTTGCCTGTCAGTTGGACTGGGAGGTGGCTGATTGTCGTGGACACTGGCGGAACTGGACCTGGGCGAGAGAGGCTCGTCAGAGTCAGAGTCAGCAGTGGCTGTGGCAGGCGTAGGGCTGCTTGGACCGGGTGGCATGGTGGCACGTGGAGGCGGAGAGATGCTGCCATGAGACACAGAGCCAGTAGTGGCTTTGGCAGGTGTAGGCCTGCTTGTACCGGGTGGCATTGTGGCACGTGGAGGCGGAGAGATGCTGCCGTGAGACACAGAGCCAGTAGTGGCTGTGGCAGGTGTAGGCCTGCTTGTACCGGGTGGCATTGTGGCACGTGGAGGCGGAGAGATGCTGCCGTGAGACACAGAGCCAGTAGTGGCTGTGGCAGGTGTAGGCCTGCTTGTACCGGGTGGCATTGTGGCACGTGGAGGCGGAGAGATGCTGCCGTGAGACACAGAGCCAGTAGTGGCTGTGGCAGGTGTAGGCCTGCTTGTACCGGGTGGCATTGTGGCACGTGGAGGTGGAGAGATGCTGCCGTGAGACACAGAGGCAGTAGTGGCTGTGGCAGGTGTAGGGCTGCTCGGACCGGGTGGCATGGTGGCACGTGGAGGCGGAGAGACGCTGCCGTGAGACACAGTGGGTGAGGGTGAATGTTGAGGGCTGCCTCTACACTTCTTGGGTATACGATATTGCAGAAGTGTCTTGGGAGTAGTGGGAAGTGTGGCTGGCACAACAGAGTCCCTCGCCACCAAAGGTGTGACAGGTGCAGGTGGCCCTCCTTGTGGGGATTTGCAGGATGTGGACTTCGCCTTGCTTTTTGCTTGCCTTTTGCCCTCCATCCCCTGTGGCCCTGGTGAACGACTCACATTGCTCTCCTGACCACGCTTCACAGGGGTGTGGGTGGGAGTAGAGGTCCTGGGTGAAGCAGTCTTAGGTTGCTTTGTGGGCTTTCCCTTCAGCGGCACCAGCACCACATCAGGCATGCCAACTGTTTGTCTGTCACTTGGAGCAGTTGTGTGGATGGGAGTCTCTTGTGATGGGTGCAATCTTGTGGACCGTGAGCTAGAGGCCTGCTTCTTTGCCTGATGCCCCTGAGTGTCATGTGAAGGGCTTTTTTCTTTGCGTCCCTGTGTGCCTGTGTCACTTTTTGGGGATGGTGTCTGTGGTCTTGCACGCTTGGAGCGCTGCTGTCGTGTGCTGGGTGTCGACGACTCGGGGCCTGAGGGCTCAGTTGTGTGGTCACTCCCCTCAGGGGTTGCCACTGGCAGGGTGGTTGGTGAAGGCATTGGGGCTGGACTTGGATGCTGTGATAGCTGAATGGCTGCCGTCACGGTGGAGGACAAACCCTGGACAGTCCTGTGTAGCCCACCCACGTCCGAATGAATGCCCTCCATAAATGCCAGAACCTGTCCCAACTTCTTGTCCTGATCCTGGAAAGCATTTAGGAGAGCTGTCTGACCCACACACAGCTGGCGCAAGAGTTCAATCGCCTCAACACTGAGGGCAGCAGGGGAGACAGGGGCAGGGGCAGCGGTGCCTGGGGTGAAGGCGACTCTACCCTTAACAGCCCTGCGGGCACGGACAGCACTAGTGGTAGTAGCCGGGATGGTGGGCACTGGCCGATGTGTGGTGGAGGAAGAGGCAGCATTGTCACTCCCTGTGACCACCATTGTCGCTGACTCCCCACTGGAGTCCGATGATGTTGAGGTTGTGCTTTCTGCGCGTGAGTCCTCAAGGACACTCCTGTCCCCCTCTGAGGCGCTGGTCACATCAGTGTCAGTGATCTCATGGCTATCATGCGTGCCACATGCTTCAGCACTGGTGTCCGTATCATGGCCTTCCGTGCACTCGGTAGATGCTGCAATGGACAGAGACATAGGTTCAGTACAGTGCCATACACACAAACATCAAATGCAAGCACAGAACTAGACTAGAAAATGACAACCCCAAGTTGCACAACACCCTGTGCAGTCTGCATGTGCAACAATCATGCTGAACACAGAAGATGCATGGAAATATGCATTGTTTACATCAATGAGCCATGTGAGGTTCACACCGGCAAATAGCAGGTCCCTGCCTCCTTGTAATGTAACCTAAACATCTCTGCAAGCATACCCACGTGCCTGTATGTGAGAGAGGCATACATCTCAGCATGTTGCCTCTGTCACATATGGAGTCACTGTAAGGGGACAACACAGATACAGATTCAAATTTCTACTTAATAATGTCCATGAGCTACTGATGTCTGACAAGGTGAGCAATTCATCTTGCAAACTGATGCACGTTGGTGTCAGATGTGTACTTCACACCATTAACAAGTCCTGTAGTGCACACATCGTTAAATGCACACTGACATGATGCACACTGCTGTACACTGCCTGGTGATGTCCATGACACCCAGAATGCAGAAGATGTCATAAGGCCACATCTCATCATGCAATGGCAAGGGCCATTGTATGAAACACATGATCAAGTCCATCTATGGGAAAATACATGACACCTGCACTGAACACATAGGCCACTGAGAAGTAGTTCCTAAAAATGTACACAGCAGCAAGATCAGCAATGTCTCACGGTCGCCATTCATGCAGTCACTCACACCCAAAGTCAGCCTACGCAGAATACTCACCACTTACTCCCTGCTGATGGTCCCTCAAACGTTCATACAGCTCTGGCTGTGTCACAGACAAGATGCGGGACATTAGTGGAGTCATGGTTCGGCGCGCCAACCTGCCACTGCGAGGGACCAGCCCCACCGTCATCTCTGCCACGGTCCTGCTCAGACGGGAGATGTCGTCCCACCTCTTGTGGCAGTGTGTGTGCCGTCTGTTGGATACACCCAGAGTCCGCACCTTCCGTGCAATGTTCTTCCATGCGGCCTTACGCTGGTGGACCTTCAGCTGCAGGCATAGGAGACAAGAAAAGGAAGTATCAGAGACCCTGTGTCATTCACACTGTGTGTCAGCACAGGAGAACATAAATGCATGGCACACAAATCGCTACATCTTCATCAGAGGCCATACAGCATGACACATAGTACATGTTCATTACAATACTACACAGAAATGAATGCATGTATGGCAAGGCACACAGTACATGGCCATCTCATACACATGCACAATGGCAGCACAGACAGCCATGTGCAGAAGGCCCTCATCTGTGATGCAGTATGTGAGTGAGCATGACATGCAATACAGTAATAATGAAGTGTAGTGGCAGACTCACTGTGTCCACCACTACACACCCCACGATGCCCTTGGCCTGTGAATGGCTCAATGCATTTCTCAGGAAACATATTGGGACATAATCAGATTTATCACGCACTTCTCACATTGTTAAGTCCTCGATTGTGCAATTCTCAGTACTATGATGGCTCAGTGAGTATTAGGTGTGTGGACTAAACACATGTTTGACTCAGTCCAGTTAGGCATGGCTCAGAGTAACATTGGACAGTGTCTGTGCAGGCCAGAGGAACTCACAGTGCGGCTCAACATGGTCCCTCAGATAAATCACATGGATGTACAGCATGAGAGGGTGAAAAGTGCCAACACATGCCAGACTGAACACATGTTCAAATCAATGTAAGGATGACATCTACTACTTACATTGATGTGAAGTGTTATTGTTGCATTAACATCAAGTGGGTTCCACTCATGCATTGGACTATTGTGCATGATGCTCACATCAACATAGTGCACTTAAGAAATAGTCAACACACATAAGTTAGTGCTCCATACCAATATACATTTCAACAGTCACATATGAGGTTGTGATGAGTGAGTGGACAGTCACATAACATGGCACAGTAAAAATCAGTCCCGACTTGTGCTGTTTCAGAACACCATCGTATCTGTGTGGCTGTTTAAACAATGCATGTCTCCCCCTACCTACAATCAACTTATGTAGGTGTGGAAATAAGCCTACAGACACCATTGACATGAAGTTAGCATGCATGGCAGTGTAACACACATTTACATCACCTAGTCTCAGACCAACATGTTCATTAAGTTTGTGCAAGAATGGCTGTAGGAGTGTCCATTTACTACACATAATCAAAGTCAAGTCCCACAGAACATGTATGGAGCATGCCATGTCAACTATTAGGATGCCTGTACATCGACTTGCACTCACAGGCACATACTACTGCACAGCAACATCATGGTATCATTTTGATCACTCTCACACTTGGAATCAGGGACACTTACCAGTACATCTGGTGCACCAAAAAGCCTCCCATACTGTGCAAGGACCTCGTCCACCAGAAGCTCCAGCTCCTCTGTAGTGAAGGGACGGGCCCTGACATTCTCTGTTCTCGCCATCACTGGGTCCAGGATACAGCAAAATATGTAGTTGTAGAGGAATGGCAGTCTGCAGTGTCTGAATGCATATGAAATGTGTGGCTCTCCCACAGAGATTTATAGGCCCCTGGGTTGGTATCAGTGGCAGGCAGCTGCTGCAATTGGTCCACCTGGCTGGCATCTTTCAAGTGTGGCCAATGAGCGGCACCGCGGTGGCGGTGCACGCCTACCGCCGTTTTCAAAGTTGCATTTCACTACCGCGATCGCGGTTCCCATTGGCTGCAATGGCATTGGTGGTGTCACACCGCGGGGACAGGCTGTCGCTACCGCTATGCTGCATCTTTCAAGTGTGGCCAATGAGCGGCCTCGCGGTGGCGGTGCACGCCTACCGCGGGTTCCACAGTAGCATTTCACTACCGCGACCGCGGGTCCCATTGTCTGCAATGGCATTGGTGGTGTCACACCGCGGGGACAGGCGGTCGCTACCGCTATGCTGCATCTTTCAAGTGTGGCCAATGAGCAGCCCCGCGGTGGCGGTGCACGCCTACCGCCGGTTTCAAAGTTGCATTTCACTACCGCGACCGCGGTTTCCATTGGCTGCAATGGCATTGGTGGTGTCACACCGCGGGGACAGGCGGTCGCTACCGCTATGCTGCATCTTTCAAGTGTGGCCAATGAGCGGCCCCGCGGTGGCGGTGCACGCCTACCGCGGGTTCCACAGTAGCATTTCACTACCGCGACCGCGGGTCCCATTGTCGGCAATGGCATTGGTGGTGTCACACCGCCGGGGACAGGCGGTCGCTAGCGCTATGCTGCATCTTTCAAGTGTGGCCAATGAGCGGCCCCGCGG
The DNA here is from genome assembly GCA_963921515.1 of Calotriton arnoldi. Lineage (NCBI taxonomy): Eukaryota > Metazoa > Chordata > Amphibia > Caudata > Salamandridae > Calotriton > Calotriton arnoldi. The sequence goes on along the minus strand of CAWUFW010001603.1, from coordinate 2,233,553 downwards.
TGGCGGTGCATGCCTACCGCGGGTTCCACAGAAGCATTTCACTACCGCGGGTCCCATTGTCTGCAATGGCATTGGTGGTGTCACACCGCGGGGGACAGGCGGTCGCTACCGCTATGCTGCATCTTTCAAGTGTGGCCAATGAGCGGCCCCGCGGTGGCGGTGCACGCCTACCGCGGTTATGGGCACATCATGCACTAGCAATGGCAATGGTCAAATTTAACAATTGAACACTATGCCTCCATAGTGTCTTTGTGCACTTGTTGTGTACAATGAATGCTGGTGTGACATTAAACTCACTGATGCCTACACATGCCATGTCTGTGGAAACTGTGACATGCATTGACATGCACTTACTCACGTCACCCATGATATGTGTGTGGATGTACATCTATTGGTTGTATGATGTTGTCTCATCTTTGGAATCAACTTAATGTGTGAGATGGCTAAGAAAACAACAGTAATGATTGCCTGAACACATAATGGTGGTATGTTACTGTGCCCATGGCTGGTTTAAGTAGGATATGTGCTCAGCTTAAACACACTGAGCACATATGTGATGATAGTGGTCTGTGCAACTTAAGCAAGAAGGTGTGGCAGGTAAAGCAGCTACATATGAATCAGCAGTGTTGCTGTCTCATACCTGTGCTGTGTCACCTACTCCTAGGCCTGGGGCCACCAGATGTATTGGTGTACCATTCACAACCTCTGAATATGTTTGTCTGGTAGTCAGTATGTACAACATGACCCCTTGTAAACACACATGTGGTGAATGTCTCTCTGCATCTGAGTTGTGGATTCAGCAATTGTTGGAGTACGTTCATTGTTTCTGCTGCGTGAGTCAAGATGTGAGAAGTCGGACACATCTCATTGTGTAATTTGAATAACATTAGTCCTCTCCCATTTCATGTAGGCGACGACCAAATGTGCACCGGCCTTTCACAGTCCTGGCGGGCATGGAGGGCCCGATTCACAGAACTAACTTACGACAAAATCCTAAACTTACTACCATTTTGGTATTCACAGAATGAACTTACTCATTTTGGTATTCACAGAATAAACTTACTCATTTTGGTATTCACAGAAGACACTTACACATTTTGTGTAACTTACACATTTTGTGTAACTTACTCATTTTGTGTAACTTACACATTTTGTGTAACTTACACATTTTAGTATTCACAGAAGGCACTTACTCATTGATGAGTAAGTGCCTTCTGTGAATACCAAAATGAGTAAGTTAATTCTGTGAATACCAAAATTGTTGTAAGTTCATTCTGTGAATACCCAAATGTGTAAGTTCATTCTGTGAATACCAAAATTGTTGTAAGTTCATTCTGTGAATACCCAAATGTGTAAGTTCATTCTGTGAATACCAAAATTGTTGTAAGTTCATTCTGTGAATACCCAAATGTGTAAGTTCATTCTGTGAATACCCAAATGTGTAAGTTCATTCTGTGAATACCAAAATGTTGTAAGTTTAGGATTTTGACGTAAGTTAGTTCTGTGAATCAGGCCCGGAGGATGTGGACATCATCAGGAAATTCAGTCTGGATCGCATTACACTGCAAGAGCTGTGTGCTCAGTTGGAGCCCCATCTGAGTCCTCAACGCACATATCCAACTGCCCTATCCCCAACCATGAAGATCATGGCAGCGCTGCATTTCTTCGCTACGGGCTCTTTCCAATACACGGTGGCCACCGCCGGCGGGATGTCGCAACCAACATTCAGCATGGTGCTCTGGGATGTGGTGTCCGCAATGATGCTATACAAGGACCAATACATACGATTCCCGAATACAGCAGATTTGCCTGCTGTGAAGGCTGTTTTTTATGCCCTTGGCCACATTCCTCATGTAGTTGGTTCCATTGACGGCACACACATTGCCCTTGTCCCACCACAGGCACGTGAGCAGGTGTATAGGAACAGGAAGCACTACCATTCCATAAATGTACAGGTGGTATGCCAAGCTGATATGATCATCAGCCATGTTTGTGCGCGATTTGCTGGCTCCGCCCATGACTCCTACATCCTGCGGAACAGCATTGTACCCCGGCTGATGGAAAATCTACATCCAGAGAGTGCATGGCTTGTAGGTGAGTACACTGAGTCAAGTAGTGTGCTGTGTGTGACATGCTGTTCTCGTCAACTGTTTGTATCACAACATTTCTCTGTGTATGTCACACCTAGGCGACTCAGCGTATCCCAACAGGCCGTGGTTGCTGAGCCCACTGCGGAATCCAAGTACCCCGGGAGAAGTCAGCTACAACGAGGCACATGGTAGGACACGACGTGTGGTGGAGCGCACCTTTGGTCTACTGAAGTCCCGATTCCGGTGCCTGGACAAGAGCGGAGGTGCACTGTTGTATTCCCCACGAAAGGTGTGCCGGATAGTTGTAGCATGCTGCATGCTACACAACCTTGCCTTGCGCAAAGCCGTTCCGCTGATCATGGATGACGATGAGCAGCAGATGCCCCCTCCTGCACACCCACACACTTCCAGTGCAGACGATAGTGGTGAAGAGGAAGGTGTTGACCTGCATCAACAGCTCATTGCCAACTACTTCCCTTGAATGTAAGTGACTTTGTAGACAAGTGACATTGTGTGTTAGCTTGGATGTTACTATCAAGGCTTTGATAACTCTAACTGCTGGCTGTTGTTGTGTGTGTGATGAGGGATGATGTGTGTGGCACAGGGTATGTGTATCCAGGTACATCATGTGTATGTTGAGGTTGTTGACCATTGCTAGGGGTGCTTGTTTTTGTGCCTTAATGCCTAGTGTTGTATTTCTGCTGTGAAGGCATCACCTGATGGGAAAAGTCATTCTCTTGTGTCTTTCTAGGTTCATTCACCCTCTGAATGCCTCCTCTGCTTCACAGCTGTTGGAACATTGAAATCTGATTTGTCATTGTACATACTGGAATAAACATGTAGCTCACACAGACATAGGTATGTGAAGAGTGTTTATTTGGAATTAGTTTTTGTGCAAGTGACGGGGATATGTACATAAATGTGAACAGTGAATAAATGAGTTGTCAGTCATGGTATTTGAGACAAATAGTGTATTCACCACAAAGCAGAAGTCACACAGTCCAACAGACTCAGGCCATCAACATGGCAATGTGGGCAAGAATAGTCAACATAGTCAATGCAAAGGGGAACATCAAGATACCATCATGGCTGGCTCTGTGAGTGGCGTTGGTATGGTGGCCTGTCACCAAATCCTCCCCTGTGGATTCTCGGATGGCCCCTGGTGCGTTTGGGAGGGGGGGCATCTGCTGCAGGGTCAGTGGTGTCTGAGAACTCACTCTCCTCCTGCACACCCCTCTCTGTGGCTGCAGCTGGAATGTTGGGCTGCACAGCAGGCAATCCACTGGAGGGGGGTGGAGCGGCACTTGGGGCTGGGAGTCTTTCCTTCAGAACACCCACTAGCTGGCCAACAAGGTCGACAAGTTGGCCCATTCGTGTGTCCATGGACTGCTGCAGCAGGCGGATCTCATGCATGTCTTCTGCAAGCTGGCCCATTACTCCCTGGTTCTCTTGGTAGGCACCAAGGACTCTTACAATGGTGGCCAGGGATTCAGGGTCATTGTCTTCCTGTGTCTCTGCCCCAGTTGTACTCCCACCTGCCCTCCTGACACAGACCTGTGGCATAGTCCCCTGACGCACTGGCACACTCTCCCTGTCATGCTGGGATTGTGTGGTGGTGTTGGTAACCACCGTGGCAGGGCGTGTGTTGCAGGCATCAGTTGTGATGGTGGTGGTGGAGGCCACATAGGTCGTAGTGGCAGGGGGCAGCACAGTTGTTCTTGCCGTGGTGGTGGTGGTGGTGGAGCCCACACAGGTTGTAGTGGCAGGGGGAAGCACGGTTGTTCTTGCCGTGGTGGTGGTGGTGGAGGCCACACAGCTCGTAGTGGATGGGGGCAGCACAGTTGGTCTTGCTGTGGTGGTGGTGGGGACAATGAGGGCTTGAGACATGTTAGTCCCTCCCACACCAGAGGGGCCAGCTTGAGAATCCTCGTCGGAGAATGTTGGGGAATCTGCATCCGAGAGTCCACGTTCCAGGGGGGAGACTGGCTCCGCATGTTGGTGTCATCCTCTGCAGTTAGTTGTTGATCTCCTGTTGAACAGAGGTGATATGGTGATTGAGTTGCACGCAACAAGCTTGATGTTAGACAATTGTTTGAGACATTTGATCCAACACACACTTTACAATGCAATGACTTTGTATGCCTGCTATATGCTGTGCACCATGTCATGACGGTGAGGTACATACCTTTTAAGTCCATGGTTTTCGTTGGGAATTGATACTTGGTGCAGTGTATAGATAGTGTTAATACACGGACATGTCCTCATCTACCTAATTGCGTGACATCAATTTTCTGTTGGGCGTCTTTTCATTTAGCTGTTCATGTTATCTATTTCAACAGAGCTAGTAGGAACAATTGTCATGTTATACATAGCTTTGGAATCACATGTACTTCCCTTTTTTTCCATGTAGACCATGCATGTTTGGTGTTGAGATGGGCGTTCATGCTCAGACACCATGGCACTTCCACATTGCATTTTCTGCTGTGCACAATTGTGGGATGCATTTGTTTCACTTGTGACTTGGTGAGTATGAGTTCAAAATATGTGACAGTTAGGTGCACTTAGATGTCTGCACACTGGATGTGGCATTGAAAACTATGCAAAGTTGGCTGACATGTTAGTGCGGATGTTGTTATGTGGCTACATGCATTTAGATGAGGATGGCGGGGTACATGCAGTCACTACCTACCTGTAAGTTTGATGAGAACAATGAAATGGCTGCCACATGGTTCTGGGTGGGGGGACATGCTCCATCCTGCTGAGCTGTGGGACAAGGGTGCCTGGGGGGAGTTGTAGTGCAAGCTTCCCACACACAAACACCCCTCCCTGTTAAGATGGCTACCTACCTGTTACTTTGATGGGTAGAATGAAATGGCTGCCACATGGTTGTGGGTGTGGGGAGTGCTCCATATTGCTCAGCTGTGGGACAAGGGGGCCTGTTGGGAGTTGTAGTGCAGACTTCACAGCCGCAAACACCCCTCCCTGTTGAGATGGCTACCTACCTGTAAGTTTGATGGGAAGAATGAAATGGCTGCCACATGGTTCTGGGTGTGGGGGGTGCTCCATCTTGCTGAGCTGTGGGACAAGGGTGCCTGGTGGGAGTTGTAGTGCAAGCTTCCCACACACAAACACCCCTCCCTGTTGAGATGGCTACCTACCTGTAAGTTTGATGAGAACAATGAAATGGCTGCCACATGGTTCTGGGTGGGGGGGATATGCTCTATCCTGCAGAGCTGTGGGACAAGGGTGCCTGGTGGGAGTTGTAGTGCAAGCGTCCCACACACAAACGCCCCTCCCTGTTAAGATGGCTACCTACCTGTTAGTTTGATGGGAAGAATGAAATGGCTGCGCCATGCTTGGGGGTGTGGGGGATGCTCCATCCTGCTGAGCTGTGGGACAAGGGGGCCTGTTGGGAGTTGTAGTGCTGGCTGCCTGTACATGTGCCCCCGTGTAAATATTGTTATGTACCTTTGTGGTGGATGAGAGGGAGTTCTTGTGGGATCTGTGAGACCTGTTAGGGGGTAGTGTGGTGGACATGAGTACATTTGGGCCTAGGAGGTGTTGCTTTTTAGTTGTGCAAGCTACTACATAGCAGTGTTATGGCAGGCATTTGTTGGTACTTACCAGCCTCCATTCCCCCCTCAATTCCAGTGCAACTCTCTGGGTGCAGTATGCCAAGCACCTTCTCCTTCCATGCGTTGAATGTTCTTGGTGGAATGGGAGGGCCACTGCCAGTCCGGTTTGCCAGCTCACGGTTCTTGCTGTTCTTCTCCTTGGCCTTGCTCTTGAGGTCAGTCCACCTCTTCCTGATCTCCTTCCTGTTACGTGGAACTTGCCCTACAGCATTGACTCTGTCAACTATCCTTTGCCACATTTGATTTTGCCTGGCTGATGGGGTCTGTTGGACCCTGCTTCCTAAAATATATGGCTCAACTCTTATTATCTCATCCACCATGACTGACAACTCACCATCAGTGAATTTGGGCATCTTATGTGCCATGGTGTGTGATGTGCTGAGTGGTTAAGAGTGCAAGTGTGCAGGTGGTGGTGGTGGTGGTGGTGATGTGTGTGGTGTGTGTGTGTTTGTGATGGTGTGATGTGTGCAGGGTTGCCTATCCTTTGTGTGATGTTGTTGGGCCCTTCTGTTATGGAGTTGTGCAAAGAATTGTGGTCATGCAGGGGCTGGTTTTATGCTCTGCTATGTGGGTGGGTCCCAACTGGATATTCATGTCAGGTGTGTTGTCTGTGTTGGGCTGGGATTTGTAGTTCTTATTTGCCAGGGGCATGTGTCAATGGGCTGTTTTGGCTGTTTTCATTGGCTGAGCCAGATGCACAGCCACATTTGGTGGTTTTGTGGTGTAGTTGCTTCCGACCGCCATTACTGTTTCCGCGCGGACGCCGCGGTCGGACTGCAATGGTCATTCCTCCAGCTCTCCCATTCATCATTGTTGTCAATCGCGGCGGTCGGAAACAAGCAGTCGTACCGCTGGCACCGCGGTAAGATCATAATTGCACTCATGGGAATTCCGCTTGTGTATCGGCGGGTTGTGAGCTTTCCGCAGTGGATCCGACCGCCGTGGAGGGTATTTCGCATTTTCTGCACGTGCGCCGCCGGTGTTTCTTGGGTTCCGACCGCGGTGGTCTGATTTTTCCAGCGGTGCATCGTAATGTGATCGGCGGTGGTGCCGCAAGCCATGCGGGCGATCTTTTCCCATTGCCACGGCGGGCGGAATGGTTTTCCGACCGCCATCGTAATCGGCCCCTAGGAGTGGTGCACAATGCAAGAAACATTTTTTAAGCTTCGGGCAGATAATGCATTTTTTGGAGGCTAATATTCAGAGGGAGAGTCAGGAACCCCACTCCACCAGTAGTGCTCTGGTAAAGAGTAGACTGCTAGGAATAGGAAACTGGTATGGACTGTTGTATAACCTATCCTCGCAGGTATGCCTTACTAATTATCTGTCCAAGATAAAGGAAAAAACACAATGCAACCATATCAGAAAGGGACTGGCATTCCATCACCGAGGTAGGAAACAAATCTCATTGTGTTGCAAACTTCAAAAGAATGTCATTCCTACCCAGATGGATAGCATATTATACCCTGGAGATTCTCCATAAAATGTATGCAGCAGTACCATATCATTGTTTTGGCTGTCATCAACAAGGTGCAGGAGGCTGGCTCCATACATTTTATACATGACCGCATTTGTCTAAATTTTGGCAGTAACTATTTGAGGTCATTAGCCTGGCTATCAAGTGTTCTATAGTTCGAGGCAAGTCTTATGTTATTTGGAATTTCTAAAAGAAGCCAACAATTAGATAAGGGTAGACAATATTTTGTATCCATTGCTTTGACGATTCCACACTCCTTTAGCCTCCAGAATTGAAAGACTAATAAGATACCAACAGTCCAGGGCCGGAAGATCAAAATAAATCATACTAGGAATTTTGAAGAGGCATATGAAAAGCGTGTGGGGGGACTCAACAGGCTTATTGCCACTTGGCAAAACTTGAAACGAATCACTGACAAAATATCGAAGGTCAGAATATCGACCTACAGAAATATCGACGCAAGAATATCGAAGTCAAGAATATCAACATCCTATCTACATTATGGTAAGTACAAAAATATCGAGAGAAAAAATATTGATGTCAAAAATATTGTTGTTTGTTGTTAAAAATATCCTTTTTTATTTAAGTTAAAAAAATAATGTAAAATAAAGTAAATAATACATATAATTAAAATAAACATATTTAAAAATATTTTAAAATGTTTAAAAATTATAAGTAATATATATGTAATATAAAAATAAATTAAACATATACATATATTATATATACTTACTAATAATTTTTAATAATTATTTTAATAACAATTTTTTTTAAATATCATATAAATTATAAATACATCTATACACATAAAACAATAATATAAATAAAATTTAAATAAATATATATTAAAAATTTAAAAAATTTAAATTCTTTTTAATTTTTTTAAAATTAATTATATACTACATTAACTAAAATAATTAAAAAAAAATTAGATAGCGGAGGTAATAAAATTACTATTTCAACTCCAAACAGTGCAACAGTAGGGAAAATGTTGGATAGCGTAGGGGTTAAAATGACTATTCCCACTCCAGTGAGTGCAACAGTAGGGAAAGTGTTGGATAGCGTAGGGGTTAAAATTACTATTCCCACTCCAGGGAGTGCAACAGTAGGGAAAGTGTTGGATAGCGTAGGGGTAAAAATTACTATTCCCACTCCAGAGAGTGCAACAGTAGGGAAAGTGTTGGATAGCGTAGGGGTAAAAATTACTATTCCCACTCCAGTGAGTGTAACAGTAGGGAAAGTGTTGGATAGCGTAGGGGTTAAAATTACTATTCCCACTCCAGTGAGTGCAACAGTAGGGAAAGTGTTGGATAGGGTAGGGGGAAAAATTACTATTCCCACTCCAGTGAGTGCAACAGTAGGGAAAGTGTTGGAAGGCCTAGGGGTAAAAATTACTATTCCCACTCCAGTGAGTGCAACAGTAGGGAAAGTGTTGGATAGCGTAGGGGTAAAAATTACTATTCCCACTCCAGAGAGTGCAACAGTATGGAAAATGTTGGATAGCGTAGGGGTAAAAATTACTATTCCCACTCCAGTGAGTGCAACAGTAGGGAAAGTGTTGGATAGCGTAGGGGTAAAAATTACTATTCCCACTCCAGTGAGTGCAACAGTAGGGAAAGTGTTGGATAGCGTAGGGGTAAAAATTACTATTCCCACTCCAGTGAGTGCAACAGTAGGGAAAGTGTTGGATAGCGTAGGGGTTAAAATTACTATTCCAACTCCACTGAGTGCAACAGTGTGGAAAATGTAGGATAGTGTAGGGGTTAAGTTAACATATTTATTCATTAAATAATTTTTGTGAAATAAATAACATTAATAATTAATTAACTAAAAAATTTATAATAAATACCAATAAAATTAAATTAATATTTACTTAAATAACATTAAATTACTTCCCACCCCATTCCCCCATAAATACACAACCCGCTACACATACAAATTAACATAATTAATTTAATTATCAATTAATCGATTAATAAACAACTAATTACCAATTAATAACTAATTAACAATAAATTAATTAACAATAACAATAAATAAATAAACAAATAATTATAATTAATATAATGATACATTTATCAATTAAAAAAATTAATTACCAATTAGTAATTAACACTAAATTAATAATCAATAACAATAAATAAAAACATATTAATTCATTAATTATAATTAAATTACTTCCCATCCTATTCCCCTATAAACCCACAACCCGCTCTGATACTAAAACGCTAAATTTACTTAAAAAAAATTACTAATTTCTAAACATTTAATACATATATTTAAAAATAATAAAAATACATTACAAAAAATGTTAAACGTACATATAAAATACATACTAAAATACATAACACTAATATAAATATCGATATTATTAACAACGATATTTTTGCTAACGATATTACTTACTTCGATATTACTTACTTCGATATAAAAAAAAATGATATTAATTACCTTAAGGTCGATATTCTGGTCACCGATATTCTTGACATCGATATTCTGTCCCTACGATATTAAAAACTCGATATTAGTGTAGGTCGATATAAAAAAATCGATATTTTGACTGCGCACCACTTGAAACAAGGTTAAAGGCTATTCATAACTCTGTATTGTATTACAAACGGATGTCCTCACAGTTTTTCAAACAAATCCTAGAATATGGTAATAGCTCAGATGAACTGGAGCTGAGCTATTGAAAAGATGTCCTGAATTCAGTTCTACTTTTTGTATTGCACTTTAGATTGCACTTTTGGAGCACGAAAGCACTTCTCAAAGTACTGTAAAGTATTAGAAATGCGATTGGACATGTAAAATACGGCTGGAGAATCAAGTACAAATTTTTGCACTTTAAATCGCTAATTTGCACATATCTTAGATGATGATTAACGGTTTGGAAAGATCAGACTGTAGTTATTTGTACAATTTGCTTACCTGTATAAGAATTTTTTTTAATGTAATTCTCTGTTCGTTTTAAAGAAGCTTACAGTATTTATCTATCTCTGCTCTATAACAATAAAACATTTTTTTAAAAGTTTTCAGTAACTAAACTCAGAGCTCATCCCCTGGTAGCTGTTGCACAGAGCAGGCAGGCTTAACTTAGGGTAAAGCATTTAGAAGTAACAGTTAGAAAGTCAGCAACACAAGACAATAACAATCCCACTCAAATTTATGAAAAGAGTGAAAAATTCAATAGGCAAAATGACACAAAAATGTATTTAATAAAGGAAATCAGTGATGCAAATTTGTGAAATTTTAAGTGGAAATAGTGGCAAAAAGTACAAAGCACCAATGGAAGTCAATGGTCGCAGTGGAATGGGACCTAGGCTAGATTTGAGGCTGGACGTGATGGAGCATGGGCTGAATACCCCAGGTAGATTGGCCCCACGAGGGCCTGGAAGTAGGGAAGTTTGAAAGGGCATGGAAGTAGGGAAGTTAGAAAACATTTCTAATCAGAATCTGAAAAGGGACTTCATCATTTTTCTAAGGAAACCCTCTTCTTTGCATGGGATGAACCTGAAATACAGTCCAATGCCACAAAACTGCTGGTCCACTAATTTTCGTGGTCGACCCCCTAAAAGGACTGGAGCAAAGATTTGGAAAAATTACCCAAACTTCTTTTGTTGCCCAAACAACCACTGGAGTACCTTCCAAGGTCCTCAGAACCTCAGGGGAAGCACTTAGAGACTCTCAGGATGTCAGGCAATAGGCAATAGCAAAGTCATGCCCAGGTGCAGTTGCCACTTGGTTTGTTCATATACTTCACAGAAATATCGTCAGCTTGTTTATGTTCCTGGAGCCACCCAGGGCTAGTCTCCTTATGATCCTCGGAGATCTTTCTGTTCCTGGATTTTAAGCAAAAGGGGGATCGAACCTGTCCCTGTTCTGCCCCGGCAAGTGCTGTTTGTGCGGAGGGACATGTCTCGCTTTTTCCTCACTTCTGGTGTGCTACCGGATTTCGGGTTAGCGCACTATTCAGCCTCTACTTCCTCTCCTCCTACCTACTTAAGGCAGGAAGGAGTGCGGACGTGCAGCGGACGCGCGCAGCGGACGCGCGCAGCTGCGCGCCAAAGGCAAGCCCGTCTGCGCGCGCCCGCGCCAGAACGCCACCAGCCGCCCTGACCCCTGCGCATTTTTTTATTTATTCTTTTTGTTTGGACAGGTATTTTAGTTTGCTTGCCCAGACATGACAAAATTGCACTATTCTAGCCTAGAGCTTAAGTTGTTAAATAAAGCTTCTATCCCCCGTGCACCAGAATTCCTTTTGAATCCCTTGACATATACCGTTGCCTTTAATGAGGATATGAACACCACTCTTAATAAGGAAACTCCTCTCCCTAAAACTCGCGTAACCCAAGGAAACACTGTCAGTAACATTACCCAGACACCCAAGCAACTAAAAGGGCTTTATTTTAATGCCCGGTCGATCCCTAGGCACACATTAGAAATATGGAGCCTATTAGATTTAGAAAAACCTGACATCTGTTGCATTACGGAAACCTGGCTTCATGATCATGCTTCCCCTGACGTGGCAGTCGCATTCCCTACTGAATACCATCTGACCAGACTAGATAGACCCAGCAAAAAAGGAGGCAGGATTAAGATAGCCACTAGGGCTGGATTAAAAATAACCACACTAGATAGGTCCGCTACAGAAATGTCTGAAATCCTCATTTTAAAAATTGAAACACAACTAAAAGGTACTTGGAGAGGCGCACGAGTTTACAGGCCTCCATGCCAGAAAACCAAGTTTTTAAACCATTTAGTAGAGACAATTGCTCCGCATGTTTTAGCCTCAGACAACTTTCTCCTAATTGGAGATTTTAATTATCATGCTGAGCTGGTATCAGACCCAGATACTAGTCAACTGGTGACAAATTTGAATACACTGGGGCTAGCCCAGATGGTGGTGGGCTCCACTCATCTGGCTGGCCATACTCTCGACCTTCTTTTTACAAACTCAACAACTGTAAAAGTTGAATCCCCTCTCCCGCTGCTCTGGATGGATCACTTCTTGCTAAAATTTACATTACCTATAGACACTAAAATTCTTTTCCCCAATAGGGAACCTACATGGAGAAGACCATGGCATAAAGTCACTCAATCCTCTATCGTAGCGCATTTTAACCCCCCGCCCCTATTCCACACTGAGAACATTGACCTTGCAGCAACAGATATAGAGGATGCAATCACTTCGGCCTTGAACATCGTTGCACCTCTGTCAAGGGTTAAGAACAGGCCCAGGGCGTCACCCTGGTTTACAGAAGATCTGAAAGCCGCCAAAATGTCCAGTAGGTATGCTGAACGCATATGGAGAAAAACCAAGACCAGTAAAAAACGCCAAAAATACAAACAGATCCATCGCAGCTATTTAAATAACATTAGATCAGCCAAAAAAACTGTATTTTATAGACAGGATCAATCGAGCGGCCAACACTAATAAGGAGCTCCATAAAATACTAAAGGAGTTTACTACTCCTTTGTCTGACCAGCACGACAATATACCGTAGCAAGAATGGGTTGACACATTGTCAACTTTCTTTGATGAAAAGATCAATTCTATTCATAGTTCTTTTCCAACTGCTGATACTAGTATCCTTGACAATAATCCAGTCAGAAACACAGATTCTACCTTCCCTCTCCTACTGGAACTTACCATATTCACATCAGATGAAGTCTCAACCGCCCAGGCCAGGATTATATCAGGTTCGCCAGCTGATCTGCTTCCGCCCGCTTCCTTCCAATCTTTGCTTACGGATAAACTTACAGATCTATTCAACATGTCAGCAGCCCAAGCAAAGATCTCGGTCAGATGGAAGGCAGCTTTAGTCAAGCCCATCATAAAAAAAACCCTCAGCTGATCCTAAAATACCCAGCAACTATCGTCCTATCTCATTGCTGCCTTATTTTGGGAAGGTACTGGAACATCTGGTCAACAAGCAGCTTACCACCCATTTGGAGAACTATGGACTTCTCGACCCTTCACAGTCGGGGTTCAGGGCAGCTCACAGCACCAAAACCTCGTTGGTGGAGGTTGTGGATAACATCAGACTGGCCTTGGATGACAGGCAGTCAGCCATGCTCATTCTGTTGGATCTGTCAGCCGCCTTTGACACCATCTCCCACAGCATTTTAGAACAGTGGCTCAGGGAGGTGGGTGTCAGGGGCAAGGCTCTGGAATGGTTCAAGAATTATCTAATGAACCGAACAACTTCAGTCCAAATAGGCACCCTGGCCTCCCGCAGTTGGGCGGTAAGCATGGGAGTTCCTCAGGGTTCTATCCTTAGTCCCATGCTTTTCAACCTGTATGTGACACCTTTGGTCAGGGTGATCAGGTCTTACGGCTTTGATGTGGTGTCGTATGCCGACGACACACAGCTATTAATCACTTTAGGCCCTGACCCCCTCGACACAAAGGCCCGGTTTAAAAACTGTATGATCCATGTTAATAATTGGATGTGTACCAATCACCTCCAACTAAATGGAAGCAAGACCAAGGTCATCCTCTTTGGCAAGGCAGATGAACACTAGTCGAGTGATTGGTGGCCACAGAAACTAGGCCCGTGTCCATCCCCCAAATCGGTGGTGCGTAATCTTGGAGTGATCATGAACAATCAGTTGTCGATGAAAAACCATTCAACTAGGTAATCGGCATTTGCTATGGCTTATTGCGTAAATTACGCAAAATCTTTCAATGGATTCCTATTGAATCCAGGAAACCACTGGTCCAGGGATTCATCATGAGTCGCATTGACTATGGCAATGCCCTGTTGGCCTCCATAAACAAAGAACTCCACTCTAAACTTCAAGTCTTGCAAAATACCGACACCAGACTGATATTAAACCTCCCTGCAAGAGCTCCTTCTGCGCCCAGTCTGAGATCCCTCCACTGGCTCCCTATCAAGAAGCGTTGTCATTTCAAAATGCTCTGTCTAGTGCATAAGAGTATTTATGGAGCCGGGCCAAGTTATCTGGCCAAGAAACTTGTCTGGTATCAACCTAGTAGGACACTCAGATCCAGTTCTAAACGTCTTCTCACTCCTCGCAGAGTCCGTACCGCCAGAAATGGCGGCCGATCTTTCTCGCGCCTGTCCTCTGGAACAAGCTACCACCCCATCACCCCGCCATCATGGATCATAGGTCCTTTCGTAGGGAATTAAAAACTTGGCTTTTCAATCATCTTTAACTCTGCATTTCCGACTGTCAGTTTTCATGGAGTCCTTGCTAGCGCCATGAGACCCTATGGTGATATGTGCGCTTAACAAATGCCTTTGACTTGACTTGACTTGACCTTCTCAGGTCCTTATTGCAGGACACAGATGCCAAGTGCAAAAGGTTCAGTCCACCTTGTATCCTTTTACAAGTCCAGCAGTGTTCTGAGGAAGGCTGGATGAGAGTCCAGCTGTGTAGGGTTTACCGGTCTTAGTGGACACCGTAAGGCACTCATTCTTCTCTGACAAATAGAGTAAAGGATCCCAGACATTGAGCGAACCAGCTTTTAAAGTAGTTCCTGTGGCTTAATTGCAAACAAGCGCAAAATGCCATGTGTCAGTGCATTTTCAAAATGGTGAAAGTCTTCAGCCACACTTGACAGTTGGGTATGTGTGTGGGAAATATACTATGGTACTCCTAGTCGCCTCCCACATCTAACACTAAAATCCAGTTCAAAGCAGCAACTGTGCCCACAGCAAACCCATTCAGAAGTCTGGTAGGACAATAGAGGGTCCTCCTGCAACCAGACAAGTGATACACTAGAATTGTCCTGGCATGCTGTTTGCTCTCTTTGAATGGTGCAAAACCTCCACATGTTCTTCAGACATACCTGTCATGCAGGATTTGACACTGGGATGTTAACAGGAGTGGCACAGCATCTACCCTGCATATTCTATTAAGCTCGGAGGGGTGATTTCTGCTCATTCAGATCAGCCTATTTTTTGCTCCTGTGAAGAATTTCATGCCTATTTCATACCTCTTCCCAGGCTGAGCACAGGCTTTGAGACACTGGAGGGTTAATGCAAAACAACCTTCAGGAGCTTAAGGCATGGGAAAGGAAACTTTCTAAAAGGTGTTTTTCCTCAATATTTATTAAGCATTCATCTTCACAATTGAATTGGATTTTTAATAACTTTAAAAAAATAGTGGTTTAATTATTTTTCAGGTTGCTCCCTTTCCTGAGTTAGCAGTATTTTAATCTGTACTCTGGTTTTCTACATAGGACAGTTAGGCCTGTCACAATGAAAATAGCTTTGATGGCCTTGTCACTGTAGGGACATGTTAACATTCACCTTCCATATGTCCCACATTTAAATACTGTGCACTGTACCTTGTGGGCTACAAGGCCTACAAAGGGGTGACTTACTAATATTTAAAATGGAGGTTTTTACTTGTTGAAAAGAGTTATTTTAACAAGTTGCACTGCAAGTTTAAACTTCAGCAGTCAGTCTACAAAGGTAGGTCTGATACCATGTT
The DNA here is from genome assembly GCA_963921515.1 of Calotriton arnoldi. NCBI lineage: Eukaryota > Metazoa > Chordata > Amphibia > Caudata > Salamandridae > Calotriton > Calotriton arnoldi. The sequence goes on along the minus strand of CAWUFW010001603.1, from coordinate 2,217,888 downwards.
TTCCTTGTCCACTAGTGGATGGCACAATACATGCTGAGGTTCACAAGTGACATTTAGCTTTTCATGCCCTGCATGCAGGTTCCACACCATATAATATGGCCTTATAGGACAGTTAAACATGCCAATCGGGGTTAGCCAATTTATACATGTTTTAAATGTCAGTGGACAGTCTTTCAAAATCAGCAAAAAAGGGGGGTGACCATGCAATAAGCAGAAATTTCTCACACAGACACAGAGGCCTTGCTCTTTACAAAGTCTACGGGTGAGAATAAGGTTGAATATGTCATGACCACCCAGTCAGCAGACCAATATAGCTGTCTCTTCCTTCGTTATCTGTCTATGCCTTGCATTCTAGTCAATTAATTGTATTTACTTTTCTTGACACACCAAATATAAAGGTGTAAACTTAGTACTTTTTTAGACCAAGCACTTATTAGAAAAACTATAGTGGAAAGCTACATACAAAAATTCTGGGGGTCCTCTAGGGCCTGTGGGAACCCTATGGGAGCAAGAGGAAATAGACAAATTGATTAAATTAATAAAAAATAATGACCATGACTCAGAGGTTTAAATCCATGTGGGTGAACATGTGGAAACATATTTTAAAATGGGAAATAAGCACCTGGTGTTCCTCAAGGGACCTTGCGACCATTTGGAGCACTCTGGGGGAGTAGCTAAAATAGAATAAGTTAATGTACAACAGACTAAAATATGCCTGAACACATCCATGGACCTATGCACCACCAGTAAATGAGCAACAAGAATGTAAACGATCAACCAAGAGCAAAAATTATAACAGCACAGCAGCATGGAAAATGACAAAATATTGTTAAAAATAAATTCTAAAATGCCTTAAACATAAACAACCTTAGGCAACCACTTCAAAAAGCAAAAGACTTTTCGAATGTGTAGAAAATGCACATTACTCAACCATTTTTCTCACACATGCACACAAAATGATAGGCAACCACATGTAGAGGTAGGTGGCTGAGAACAAAGTAAAGTATCTGACTAATGAAGGTTGCTGAGAACGAAGAACAATGTTAGCCCACTACCATCCCAGCCACCAAAATGCGCTTGCAAGCAAGCAAATAATCTCAATTTCACATAACTCCAAGGGCCCTAAAATATATTTGGCACAGCAGCAGTGAGAATGTGAAAAATACATCACAAACAAAATCTATGGCCTATAGGAGGCTAGGTCCTATACAGTAAAACACTACATTATAATCACGAATCTGGACAAAAACATCAGCAAATAGGATGGAATACATCCCAAGGCTTCCACCATCCAAAAGTATCTATTGCCCTTAAGCTCTTATAAATTGATCTCCAAAAGGGCCTGCCATGTGTGCCCTAGTAAAAACTCAAGGCCATCTAGCAGGAAACAAAGGAAAATAAAAATCCAATGGGAAGGAAAGAATGGTGGTACCTGTCCTCCCTCAAACATCAAACATTTTGAAAAGTACTGCATTGAGCTTACTGGATTTTTCGAAACAAACTAAATATCCCAAAGGTGGATGATGTAGCAGAGATTACGGACAAAAGATGAGTAATGCTTTCCCTCCATATTCCAAATACAAATTGACCAATGGCTGAACAAAGAACTGGGAGAGGAAGTTGATACTGTATTTATTGTAAAGTCATGCTCTATGGCGCTTCCAGTGCAAAAAAATAAACAGACAAAAAAAATATTCTTTGTGCTAAAACAGCCCGCTTGAGAAAAAAATTCAATGCAAATTGAGTTTTTGAATTGATTTAATAGAGCCCGGTGTTAAAACAAGTGCCTCTCATTGTTGGTTCACTTGTGTTGTTCCCATGTTCCAGATACATGATTTTTTACCCAAATGAAAACTTGGTTACATGATGCAGTGTAATGGCATAAACTCATGCATTATATGTCACATCTGCAATGTGAAATGTCAGAAATTACTAAAGAGTTTTAAACTGGCATAAAGGAAATTATACCCTGATTTAAACAGGACTCAATTTACTAACCGCTACAAACATGTTAAGTGAGTGATCACCAACATTTTTTTGCACAGAAGTCCATCATAAGTCCGATATAAATTCTGAAACTAATTAATCACTCAGCGTTGAGCACTTTTTAAACCAATGCTAAACTAAACAATTGGCCTTATTAAATATGCAACTTTTTTTGTATGTACCGTTGAGATTGGATTGATTGCTTATAAACTTCATATTGAGTAAATGGTGACAATCAATTAATGCTCAACTGGACAGAGTTAATTAATGCTCAAATTAATTGAGCAGTAGTTGTAGTTAAGCAATTGAACTCGCGTGTCAAAATCTCTGCGCACGCTTATTGAGGTTCACTTTCATAACAGTTCACAAAAGGTTCAATTCTCCTTGATGAGTGCTGTTGTAGTTTCATGGTAGGGAAAATGGCCTAGTCTATAACGTTCGCAATCTATCTACCTCTGTTCATAAGTAAAGCCTGTTAGAGATATTTACGAACTCTCCAGTCCCAAATGCATGTAATGCCACACTGTCTTACGGAACAGTCATAAATACATGTAGTTCACAGAAAAAAATCAAACTCACACTTGTTTACAGAGCCCAGGAAAATTGATCTTTCATGCATATAGGGCCGATTCCGATCTCGGCCAGTAGGGCTCGAATCGGATTCGGCTTACCGGATCCGATTCGAGCCCTGTTTCCCGACCGAACCGTACGCGGGTCCGGCCGAGCGAGTACGATGCGACTCGCCGACCGACTCGTCCGGGCGTCCCGACCGCTCCGACCGACTCGTTCCCGGCTCGAACCGCACCGACCGACTTCGCTCGGACTCGACTCGCACTGCGCAATGGAGACGTTCCCCGGCCGGGTAAGTACGATGCGCGCCGCGAGCAGTCCGACCGAGCCGCGCATTCCGGCTCGAAAGAGCTGTCGGAGCCGTACTTTGGGGGTCCGTGTCGGACCCCCTGTGCTCGTAGCCGCGCGAGTCGCACACAGGGGGACCCATGGGTCCCCCTACCTGTGCGTGTACGGCGCGATCGCTCGCCGTGTACCCGCTGTAGGGGGCGCACTTGTCCGACTCCGCACCCATTGAGTCAATGGGAGCCCGCGTACGCGTTGTACGACCGGCTCCCATTGACTTCAATGGGAGTCCGACCGACTCGAGTCCGATAACATACGGCCGCATCGTACTCGTTCGGTCGGACTGCACGGGTCCGATTCGGTCGGAAATCTCTCCGGGTCCGGCTCGGTCGGTGAAATTTCCGGCCCGAATCGGAATCGACCCCATAGTGTATTACACACCATTTCAGGCAAAATAAAGTTAACATTTTACAACAATTAAATTTAGAAACTCACTTTTCCACTCTTATAATAATTTACGATTCCTTTCTTCCTCTACCCCTCCTTTAGAAATTGGCTTGATCAGAATCCCTTTCACACAATCCCTCCCATGTTTAGTACTGTAGCGTGTACTAGCAACAGAAAAGTTCTAAATATCGCACAGGAAGCATTGAATGGGGTTTACACTTCATATGGATCACAAGCAACTATCCCCTCTGATCACGATTCATAGAGCTGTACAGCATATGAGAAAATTAATAGGTGTGGCCAACAAAGCCCTGCTTTTGACTCTCATAGGAAATTACCCCATGTTCTAACGCCAGGCCATGCAAATGTGGCAAAATGTGGCATCTATTAACGTCGCCAGAAAGGTTCAAACATTATGACATTCCTGCCATGCAGCAACCGAGGAGGTGACATGGTCCTGACAGGCTTGCTGATACTGATGAGCATGGCTGCAGGAGAGTTTGCTGAGCATGAAGCTGAGATATAAGGATATGGCTGGTGTATCTTGTGTGGTCTTGTTGGTGTCCAGACCTGGAAAGGCTGAGGAAGAAAATGTAATTCTATACTGTGTATGGACCCCACCAAATCCTCAGATCTCAAAGATCAGTGACTCAAGGATAGAAGAAGCAAAACATAACTTAATCTCTCCTGCCTTAGATTCCCTGCATTGTGCTGGATATTATCAAATACACATACCTCGGATTTGGGCACCCAACCGCTCCATATTCTCTCAATTTTTCAATTCTGCCATTCTCATATAATGAAAATACCTGCCACCCAGAGTCTATACCTCAACCTGATTTTCAGTGCCAACATCTCCACCTGGAATAAACAAAAACTATGTACCACCTTCGAAACCACCCTAGGTAAGACCCTCCCACACCACTAATCAATATTTTTAAAAAACGTGAAAGCAGCCACCCTCCCACTTACCACTATCTGAGCCGTCCCTTTCTAACCTCTTAAGAGTGGGCAGCCTGCACTGTGCTGGTAATCGGTTTGTCTGTACATCTGCTAGTATGGATTTAAAACTCCTCTCAGCTTTGGATTTGCACAGACTCATAATTGACAGGGGAGATAGCTCCACAGTAAAACCACCCACAATCCTGAGATAGCTATATGATCACCACCTGCATTCCTTCAGGAGATAAGAACAACACAGGCGATAATCAGCCGCAATCCACTGGTTCCCAAGGGCCTGCATTTTGTGCTTCGTTTTGAGTGCAAAGCAGCACACCAGTCTTCAGTATATATTTAATGTACCAAAAGTATTTATGATGAGAACAGCCTGCACTATGTTTTCACATGCAGTTGCTGCACTATCCGTGGCAATGCGAACTGGGAAATCATTCTGTCACAGTTTTACACTAAAATAGGAACTGTGGATAATTTCATTTCCAAACTGTAACATACAAGGAGTACAGGACTCCTTAAAAAATAAGTGACCTTCATGGACCCTGTACTTATCCTTTTGCATAGGCCACATTCCGACACTGCCTGCAGGATTTAAACTATTTGTTTTTTAAGAATGGAAACCAAGGTGAGAGAAGGTGGATTATTATTTGAAATGAATGGTAGTCCTCTTCAAGTCATAATGGCACTGTTCATTACCAGGTCCAGTTAGGTCTCAATAATTTAAACCTGAGCTTAAGCCTTGGTAGCTGTATCATAGAGCAGACAGGCTTAATTTGGGAGAAATGTGTAAAGCATTTATCAGTACCAAACAGTTAGAAAGTAGAAAACACAACACAATAAAAAACCCACTTCAATTTATAAAAATAGAGTAACATTTATTGAGCAAATAGACTCTGAAACGAAAAAGCACAATGCACCAACAGTGGGTTTCTGTTACTGCTACACAGGGCCAGAGTCATGGCCTACCGAGATAGAGTGTAGTTCTGATACAGGGACCAGGTTTGGATCATTTGAATGTTTTACCTTCTGACTTAGAAATGTCTTTGGAAGTTGAAGCCAGCAGGCTGTGGCCGAGATGCATTCCATGAGGCTGGATAGTCATCAGGCAGTGCCCCAGTGAAGCCTTTGCTTTTGGTAGGAAAGGTCCAAGCAGGAGAAATTGAAACTTGCCGTCAACTGAAGATCCCTCGCTGGCCAATTGCTTTCAGTGCCTTCTCTTGGTGAAGATTTCTACATTTTTGGAAGTCAAAGATTTTCCAGTAGGGCAAACCACCAAGTTGAATCTGTTCAGCACAGCAAGATCAGTGGTGCGGTTTAGGGCGGTTCTGGTGGTAGACTCTGTTTGGCAGAAATCCTTGGAAAAGTTTGTAACTCCCAGCTTTTATGGTAAGCAGGAAGAGTACACTCCAAAACGTATCCAAGGACACTGGGACTTTGGAGACCCCACTTGGTAGTAAGGACTAACTCCGGGGAAAAGCCACCAGCAGGGTGCTGGGAATGTCCAGTTGCAACTGGTCAACTGGGCTCTTCAGCAGGGGCGTAGCTTGGTCAGTAAGATTGGGGGAGTGTGAGCTTACACACAAAAAGGGCATTTTTGTACATGGGGCACATAGGCAGTCATGGTTCCCATATGTCAATAATATGTCATCAGTGAAAATGGTGCCAGCGTCCGCCAGAAGACTGGCATCAGAGCTGATCATTCAGTGCACTGATGTAAAAGCAATGAAACGCAAACATTTTTTTAATGCCCTCAGTAGTGACTATCGTGATTTCCTATTGTGTTCTTTTATTGCAAAGAGTTACTGTGCGATCTGAGAATACTCATCTTGCTCTGCAATCAGTGCCCAGATTACGAAACTGCACTGTTTTATTTTGAACTCAAAGCTCCCAATTGACAATTCAAACTAGTACATGAAGAGCTGCAGCCAGGCTTCCATAGCTGGGTCCTCTCATGCATATGTCCTCTCTATCACTTAGCAAACATTCCTTGACTAATTAAAATATCTAAATCATGCAAATCACAAATAATGTCCAAAAATCACAAGGCATTTTCATAGATATTTGGCGAACCCCAACCCTTCTGGATTTCAAACAAAATCAAAATATGTCTGTTCCGCAGCACATAAAATTCCATGCTGATATTCCACTACTTTTTTGTTAAAGAGGTACCTTTTTGTTCCCTACAGCATCACAACACTCTAAAATAGAGCTCATGTGCTCAATAAAACCCATAATATTATTATTATTATTATTATTATTATTAATGCTCTTATTATTATTGTTATTATTATTAGTGGTAATAGTATTAACAATAATAATAAAAATAATGATAATCAACTGTGATAAACAAAGCCAGGTTACATTCTATAGTTTTAGTTCATTTCTGCCTTTCCAAATTAGGCTTATTTAAACAAGAGGAACTAGGAGCTTTTGGATAGGTCCAGCACATGTGCTACCTTTATTAATAACTTAAATACAGGAGTGTGCAGTTCCTTAGACAAAGGTTAAGTGTTAGTGGTATGACAGTGGAATACACTCCAAAAGGAGCAAGTGCCCTCACACACCCCAAAGGTGTCATGCTTCATCATCTGGGCATGCTCCTAGTCGGGCCGGCACTGCAATGCCCAACAGGCACCCGCGAAGGGGCTCTTTGCCGGAGATCTTTTGATTTTGCCGTATGATGAAGTGTGGGAATGTGGGGTATGAAGAGTGTGTAGTGTGGTGAAAAAAAGGCGATTTAAAATAGGTCTAATGATGGTGGGTTTGAGTAAACTTTGCTTGTGAAGCTCACTAACCTAATTAAAATCATTGATGCTCGTATGGGATTCAATGGTCCTAAAGAGCAGTCGTGATCAATTTAAAAAACGTGAGGTCAACATGTTTCTTGCCTACTCTAGCCCAAAAGGGGTCTATTGGCAATTCATCAGGACCGGAAAAAAGCAACCCACACTACTGTGTGACTGATTCATCAATGTGTCATGAAAATACCAGTAATCAGTCACACCATAAATCACAAAGCATGATTCTACCTAGTTTTGTGAACTGACCCGTTTTGGAGTCAGTGCGGGTTTAACGGAAATGAAACAGAGCGAACTGCTCACTCGCGACTCGTTTGCGGCGTGGCGTGCACCTCTACACCTACCCCGGCTCTGTGTCCTGTTCAGTACCTGTGCACACTGCTGTAATTAAGTTTCCAAATTAGGCCCCATATCAAAAGGGGCAGTTCAGCCGAACTGCTACTGTCAGTTTCCTATTAAAATTAAATTTTGGGCTTGCCTTCCACAGGAAGCCATTAGCATTCATATGAGATTCAAAATCCACTTCTTCTTGGCTGGATGTCAAAACTATGCAAAAAGCTTCACTTTTGTTGTTTCTGTTTAATGTCATTCAGACCCCTCAGTGAAAAGGATCCCCTTTATTCACTTTTACCCATCTATAATTCTATATATTGTACCCTAGACTTCCCCATAGTGTTGTATTTATTAGACCCACGGTATGGATAGTATGAGGTAGGGTGCATGGTAAGAAGGCAGACATCGACGCTCTAGCTAGTCACCTCTTTACGTATTATGTTAACACTGACACAATTCATTGTCAAACTTATGTTTTCCAGCTGTCTATTCCGAATGCGGCAATAATAATGGTTTTGTGAAAGAAGATGTCTAGGGAAACCAAGGTGTTATGACAGCCTGCAGCATATTTCATTGCATAGTAGACGTATCTAGTTACTGGAGACTTTGAAAGGCAAGAAACGGGAAAGCGAATTGAATGTACATAGTGTAGCCCCGTCATTTGCACCTCTCCACCTCCTCTTACAGCCTTTCCGTTAAAGTTTCAGATCAAAAGAGCTTTGTTCTGTGTCACGTTTTCTCGCTTTGCCAAGTGGCACCTGCTTTCAAATACTAATGCAGTGTAATTCGACCCTCAAATCCTTGTTAAATGAGGGAGACAGAATGTCCAGGAGTCATAACAAAGGCAGAAACTGAGGTGCCGAGTGAGCACCTCGTGCTGTGAGGATGGGAGCAAATGAACCCTGAAGGGGGGTCATTACGCATTCTAGTTCTGGCAGTGCAGTGGATCAGTACTTTCCCAGTACCTGGGAGGTGTTGAAATATGTTAAGTTTCAAGATCAGCAGCTGCATAGACATCTGAAACAGCATTTCTTTAAAACCCAGAAAGAGCTCTGATGTTATCAAATATTTCAACATTTTAATGTTTTGCCTGGGATTTATGGGGCAGATTTACAAGGCCCTTGCGCCACTTTTGCGTCACTTTTCCCATGTTAAAAATGACGCAAAAGTGGCGCAAGGGGCTTGTAAATCTGCCCCTATGTGTTTTAGACCTCAGCCTTAAAGAAGCAGCTTAAGTCAATGGCAGTACAAAAGAGGAATACAAAAATTAAAAGTTAAGCAGTGAACCTTGAAACTAAAAATCAGACCAGCTCAGGGGATAGCTGTTGTACACCCACGGTAACAATGCAATTGCTTCCTCAGAGAGGTGCGGGAGCGCTTGATCGGCAAAATGGGCATTGATTTTTATTTGAAAAAGAAAAATAATTTCAGATTTTTTTTTAACTAAATAGCAATCGGTCTTGTAATATGCAATGCAATATGTTGGTGCATCGCCAGTATTGGACAACCAAGCACCCGTGCAAGCGATGCAGATGTTAGCATTTATGAAGCAACACTCTCACATTTGAGAAAGGTTTTACTTTGTAAATTCCTGCTGGACAACCAAACACAACTGGCACCTTCCATGTGAAAATTTCTTGTAGTACTTTTTGAATCTTTTCAAGAGCTGTGCTGCCTTGAAGAGATTCTCTTTCTCCTTGGAATAAGCTGGACAGATTTACCTGGTTTAGGAGGTTTATTTCTACAACTAAGTCATCATCATGGTCGGAGATGTAAATGGTGTTGTAGAATGTCACAAATGCTTTTTCACTGAGTAAAAACCTTCCCAGAATCAGAAAGAATTATTGCTGGAGCAGCTGGCATGGTCTTGCATTCTCAAAGCTGTGCTGCACATAAACAACCCACCTTCTCACCATTTTCTTAGTTGTGACACATCAGCCAAGACAATGGGATGACTCCTGGTGGCCTGCTGCATTGGGAACCCCCCCCCCACCCCTACGGACCATGCACAAAACCTGGGCATCATACTGGACTCCTCGCTCACCATGAACCGCCAGATCAATGAAGTATCCTCATCTTGCTTCCACACGCTTCGCCTACTTCGTAAGACATTCAGATGGATCCTCACCTAATCCAGAAAAATGGTCACCCACACTCTCATCAGCAGCAGACTCAACTGTGGCAATGCACTCTATGCCGGCGTCACCCAGAAACAGCTCAGAAAACTAAAGAACTTTCAAAATGCCGCAGCCAGACTGGTCCTCAACCTCCCCGGCCGCAGTCACATCACCGAACACCTTGGAGAACTCCACTGGCTCCCAGTCAACAAAAGGACCACTTTCAAGCTCCTCACACACACCTACAAAGCCCTCCATGATGCAGGACCAGCATATCTGAACCGCTACCTCTCATTCCGTGTTCTCACCAGACACCTCCACTGTGCCCAACTGGCCTTGGCCACTGTCCCATGGATCCACAAAACCAGAACCGGAGGAAGATCCTTCTCCTACCCCACCACCAAGACCTGGAACACCCTGCATCTCCACCTCAGGCAATCCCCATCGCTGACATAATTCAGGAAGGATCTGAAGACCTGGCTCTTCGACTGAACCCCAACGCCCAGAGGGATCAGCAGTCCCCCCAGCACCATAAGACCCTCACGGGTGAGTAGCCGCGCTTTATAAACCCCTGATTGATTGATTGAATGATTGAAAGAGACGCTAAATCTTGTTCGTGCTCACCAGCTTACCATTTTCGAGCCACACATGGGAAAAAACTCTGGTGGAATTTGGCCAGAACTGCACGTTACAAGTGGAAAGCAGAGTGGCCAAAATTCTGCCAATTCCACAGGCAGAGCAGACTATATCACCCACCTCTAGCTCTGTGTCTCCTGATACCTTTCTACAAAACAAACTGTGCCTGTTCAACTTGACTCTTGTGAAAGCTAAGTCCTTCATTATCACAGCTTTCCGGTTATGGGTTCCTAGAAATCTACAGAGTCTGGTCTGAGACACTGATCCTTGTTATTTTCCATGAAGGCATCAATATTGTAGTGGCATTCTCATATGAAAGCTCATACCTGGATAGTGTCACTTTTCCCAGGTCCAGGAAAAGATGTACTGGGGAGTGGTCAGTCAGTACCACTTCTAGAATTTTGCACTTCACTATGTCTGGTAGTAGGCAGTCTGAGACTACGTTGTCAATCCTATTGCACATGCCATGCATGCAGAAAAGGAATGCATATTGCCTGGCTCAGGGCTGGCAACTGTCCAAGGGCCAACAATGGTATGAACCTGCATGTGATCCCTTATTATTCTCCTGTCTGCTTCAAGACATGTTTGGTCTGTCCAACCTATATACCACTGTATCAGGCACCTGGTTCCACTCTCTACCAAATACAACTTTCATTCTGCTGAATATAGTAGTAGTACTTGACAGGTTTGAAAACAAGACTGACTTGGCACCAGTGGGTTCATAGAATGATCCCAAATCAGTGTAGATCCCTGGAAAAATACCATGACAAAGATATACTTCCCAGCTCAGTCCACCCAAATTTTCAATAGTTTGATTAACAACATTTCCTGAACAATAGATAAACTCCATCTGTCATGTATTTTTCTGAAGTCACAGATTGCTGACCACCAGAGTTTCTTTTGCTGACAGAGACCACCTGATCTCTTTTTATTTTCTTTGTCTTTGCAGGCAATGGGTGTGTCTTTTTCCTCAGAGCAGTGTCTGTTGAGTCCAGGTAAGCTAACACTTTCTTGCACTTAATGCAGTGTGCTAGTTACAGAAATAATCTTCCAAACATGAGTTTGGAAAGGTTCTTGTAAAGGGAGAGCAACTGCATATTCAATGTAATGTGAATAAACTATTGGCATATTTAGGTTTGCTTCAGAGCAGGTCTCTGCATTGTAGGAAAAGCAGGGCAGTAGGTGTGCACTGTCAGCAACAGAAGTAGGAGGAGTACCTTCCATGGATGCCGCTGCTGGCTGTACTGCATTTCATATCATGTGACTCTGAAGTTCAAGTATGCAAAGTTGGGCATATGAGATGCAGGAATCAGTAGAAGCCAAAGCAGGTTGGGGAGAGTCAGGGACCCTTCTGGCATGTTGTGGGCAAAAAGATACTTCCAGATGTCAACTCTGCAGAGGGATGGGTATGAGTCTATGCTCTAGGACACTAAAAGGGTCAGAGATGTATGGGAGTAATAATAATTGGGGGAAAGAGCACCACTATCCTATAGTGCAGTCTATTGGGGCTATTGAAGAGTTTGCCTTCTCAAGAAGAGCTAGCGTGGAGAATCAAATTTGATTCTTATAAGCCTCACTCACCAACCTGGTTGGTGACATGCTTCATCATCGGGCTCACCAGGAAGGTCGAATACCTCCCCGATGTGGGAGGTATTCGACCTTCCTGGTGGGGCCCGATGATGAAGCATGTCACCAACCAGGTTGGTGAGTGAGGGCTTTATAAGAATCAAATTTGATTCTCCACGCTAGCTCTTCTTGAGAAGGCAAACTCTTTTGTTGTTTAGACTACAATTTGGGGGATCAAGAGTGTTCCTTCTAAAAATTCCCTCTCTCTCCTATTGTTTATAGATATTGGGGCTATTGACCACAATGAGCCTATGGAATCAACATATACAGTGTCTGTTCATAGGAGGTTGTCTTGGTGAGGCTTTTAATTAGAATGTTGTATTATGGTATAGGCACTGAGGAGAGTGGTAAATAGTGAAGGCGGTTGTTGGTGTATTTTGCATTCAATCTGCATTTTATTTTACATTGTCCATTTGTGGAGTTGGTTTTTATTTTGGGATAGTGCTGAATCTGGGAGTCTGGGTCTCTTTTGTACATTATAAGTGAGCCTTTCAAAGAAGATCTGGACTTGTCTCATGGCATGTTAGAGGCTTTTCCTGGTGGAGTCTCTTTGTCCACATATCTGTGCTGTATTCAATCTCTGTTAGAAGCATCTATGGTTCTTTTTGTGATCCTTTCTAACTTCAAGCCTGATGCATTGGGTGGATGGCAGATTTCCGTGATCGAGGTATAAAGTGTAGCTAAACAGGTCTCTTAAACTGCTGGATCAAAAAGTCCTTTGACACGCCATGTAGCATGGTCATCAGTGTGGCAGGCCCCTGAACAACAGAGGGGCTGTCTCATTTGTGAACAGGAAATTGAGAGCCAAGAACCGTTACCTGTTCAGATAAGTGTCTTTTGAGAGGTCAGCTGACATTGGCAACATGCTGAGTATATGGGCCATGTTTCCTGTCTGAAACAATCACCTGCCAGGCAACAGTCTCCTGTTAGGCCTGATGATGTAGCAGAAAACACAATATTATTGATTGTAGACGGTTCTTCTAAACTGATTATGGGAGCGGACCTTGTGTGCTCTTTGAAATTTCAGTGCAAGTGAAAAGGAGATATCCAACAGTTCTAGCAGGAAACCCAAGAGAAATTCCAGAAAGTGAATATTGTCACTCCTGCTCATGTTCTTGTCCTTCAAGACTATCTCCTTGCAGCACAGAATCCAGAGTTCCTGACTTCAGTCAGGTGTGTTTTTCAGTTCGTCCTAAATAGCTGTCAGTGGAGTCCACCTCCAAATAACAGAGGTAATATCAGAGCGAGTTGATTTAATCACTGTGGTCATGTCAGAGGTGTCTTCCTTGTCTGTCCATAGAGATAATTTGATGGGCCTGAGTTATCTCCTGACTCTACCTCATCCTCTGCAGTGCGGATCGATGTTTTTCTTTACCCACCATAGCTTTTTTGAATAAGAACTGCCTTGCCAATCAGCCTTGTGACATACGTACTTGGATGTAGGTTCCTTTCTTGTACACCATGTCAGTGTTCTTTAGAACAGTCACATGATTCATCCCAGCAACTGAGAAAAAAGTAGCACAATTTTACCCCATCGGATGAAGATTTGGCTCAGAGGCATTACAATTCAAATGTATATGTGAGTTCAGATAAAGTAGAGGTCTTACAGAGGAGAAGGGAGCCTCCAGTATTGATCTCAATAAATCAAATGATCCTCAGAATAGGGTTTGTCAATAGTATTGCCCCATAGCTACAACACATCTATGCACTCTCTTCTGTAAAAGATGCAAGGATAAGGAATGAGTTGTTAATGAGCAGATCCATGGCCTAGCCAGTATCAAGTCCTCACCATTCTAAAGATAAGTGCGGTGAGGGCCCTCTTGGGATGCAAGTTGGAAGCATCTGCCAAAAGTATAGCCGGTATACATTCTATGGACGATTGCTGGGAAAAAAAAGGAACTGTATGTGCCACTGTATTATGCAGGCAATGTGGGTGTTCTGTATACATTGTTTTCTATCCCAGGTAATGTAGGAGGTTGAAAGAATCACTTTTCCTTATCTGCTCAGGAAGTAGAGGAAAGCAGCATTACCTCAGGCAAGTGTGTGTATCATTGTATTGGCCTCACTCCAATTCAAAATAGCCATAACCAAATGTAATAAACTCTGCACACTGGCAGCAGTCTTGTCTGGGTGTTGTGTTTGCTTGGTTTGTCCACACTTGCCATCGATATACACCAATACTATTGTTATCAGCAGCCATTAAAGACATTGTTTTTTTTCCAAACACCAATAGCATTCTGGGACATCACACTTGACTGCATGGGATCACTGCACTCATTTGATGTGGCAGCATCAATAGACTCCCACCCGCAAAGCTCTACTTCACCAGTACTACTGGTAGATCTAGGGTGGGGAAGAAGGTTGGGCCAGTGAGATAGAGAGCAGTCTGTACTTCAGGGTTTCTGCTGTATTCTTGCTCCTTCATCATCAGCTCTCCATCAATGCTAATTGAGTGACACTTTAGGAACATCATTCAGGCACTTTCCATTCATGCAGGGGTCCACACAGGATACCCTGGAAGGTATAGAGTCATTACACATACTTTGGTGTCACTGTAGAGTAATGTGAACCTAAAGGCTTGCTCACACCTCCACTGTGTAGTGGCCCGGTTAGTGGCATTGCTAGTACGCCACTTCTTAAGTGGCACACAATCAGTGTTCCTCCTGGCAGCCTAGTTATCCTTACTTCAGAGTCAGTAATATGTCAAGGTGCAGAGGCAAGAGCTCTCTCTTAGTTGTATGGGGCAACACCCATAAAAATGAGAGAAAGTCTCTTGGTCATTTGTTGGAGCAAACCTTGCACCCAAACCATTGGTATTACAAAGAGGACATATAAACACCTTTGGCCCCTTATGTATTACAAAAGTGCCTGAGGAGAACAAACAGCAGGCACATAAACCTGTCACACCCAAAGCAGTTCCTATGTGCACCAATTCTGGGAGACCAATGCTGTAACGCCATGGGTCCATTTACTATTGATCTTAATTTTTCCTAGAACTACTCCTGAGAAGTATTTATGTATTTACTTGGTCCTCCGATGAATCTTTAACCGTGCGGTGAGGGGTCAGATATAGGGTAATCAATCCAGTTATCCAATGAGGACCAGGAATTGAATAACTGACCTACAAACGTGATTAGATTCATGTATATAACTCTCAAGACTATGCTACACAAATACAAGATCACTACTGTTAGACCAAATCTCCTGAAGAAATTTAGTCTGTCTATGATCACACAGACCAATAATTCGGTTAGGGCTACGCAAAACAGTAACATCAGAATCTGTTGGCTAGAGACATCTCTATTAGAATTCACATCCCTCATTAATACTATATTTGTATGCACAATCAATTATAGGAGCCAAGTTATAGAAAGCCAGAAACAGGATTTGAGGATCGTTAGATTTTTATCAGTAAGTTAAGAAATGTAAATACATCAATATCACTCATTTAAATGTAGTAATGCAGAATAATCAAATGAACCTGTTTCGGGCCATTGATTACCAAACTTCAAAGGAAAAATGTCAGGAAGGGACATGGACCTAATTAGTTCAAGAGTTCTCTCCCATGGGGAGGAGAGTTCAGGAGTAGCACATACAGCGTATGTGTCAGACCAAGAAAAGCCAGTAGAGTCCGCAAGAAACAAGCGATGTCTCTCTGTCCGCAAGGAAGCAATCCTCAATGGAAAAGTGGCAAAGTGTGAGAAAGGAATTGTATGGAATGGAATAGCATGGAATGGCCTCCTTATCATCAATCTAACATATGATATACCTTCTCAGGTTCTGGGGTAACACCTCCTGTGTCACCTCATCTGGTCAGACTATTCAGTTTATTGCGATACAAAAGGGGATGATGGACGGAACGTTTGAGCCAATCAAACACTCACCCCCAGTCAACTGATCTGGGTTTAATCCATCATCATTCTTTAGCTCACTCCACCACCCCAGTTCAGACATGGCCATATGCAAATCAGTCTGACACTGTGCCTCATGGGAACAGTCCAGCCTGAACTGCCAAGCCATGTCTTCCCTGGACCGGAAACAAGCATCCTAGGACCGGTTTCTGGCATTCCAGCCGTCATCAGCCAGGCTTGCTTGAATCCAGTGGCAAAGTGAGCAAGGGACCCACGTCTGGGCATACCCCCGCCAACTTAGGGCGACCAAAGCGATATAAAAGGGGATGATGGACGGAACGTTTGAGCCAATCAAACACTCACCCCCAGTCAACTGATCTGGGTTTAATCCATCATCATTCTTTAGCTCACTCCACCACCCCAGTTCAGACATGTCCATATGCAAATCAGTCTGACCCTGTGCCTCATTCAGTTTATTGGTCAGTTTGTATAGGGTGATTGCCATTCAGCATGACCAAGACACATTTTATGGGAAAAGGGTGGAGATCATTACTTGAGGTATTAAACCATTCAAAAAATAAGAGTGTGAACAATTGTCTTTTATCAAAGGCACATGAGTGAGTTGAAAAGGACAGTTTCTCATGGCAGATGTTCCCAAAGTAACGATATAGTTGCTAATAACCCTGGTATGTGCATGAGAACCCTTTTATGAAACATAGTTTCATCCAACATTGCAAATGTATGAGCTTCTCATGAGAACAGAATTCAGTAAGAGAAAGAAAATGCAGGCCCAAATTGAATTTTGTTCAGGAAATACATGATATAAACTAATGGAAATATGCATTTCAGTCAAAGGTTTCTAAACTCTTACATTCTTTCTTCAATTTATGGTACTTTCAAAGCATTTTAAATTCATTGCAATTAGCACGTGTAACTATGACACATTACTACATTTCATAAGTACCAACGTATAAAATTATTTCAAAATGTGAAGTAACTAAGGGGCATATTCTCAAGGACTTATCGCGAGTTAGCGGCACTTTATCGCAGCCAAAGTGGTGATAGATATATCGCACCATTCACAAGCTGGTGCTAACAGCTGATATCGCCAGTTTTCCTGCGATAGCAGCCGCAAAAAATATCGCCACGGATGACACCGGCAACTAACGCTAATGAGATGCAGAGTAGGCGTTCCCGTGCAAAAAGCCGCGAAAACAACACTTCACAATATTCCCTACGACCAGCCAGATTGGCGATAAGATCCCAAAACAGGCGATAAGGCGAGTTAGCAGCAGGGATTTAACACCTGCTCTTACCTGGTGTTAAGTCGGACGACAACTGTACCACAAAAGGGAGCCCAGACCAGAGCCACACCTGAAGAACAACAGATGCCATGGAGCCACTGATCATGCAGCTCGGAGCCCCAAGAGGGCCACAGCACCCACCGCCACCACACCCAGGCCCGCCAGCCCCACCCCCCGGGGCCCTACCCCGCACAAAGATATTTTACATCAACCTTACGAAATCATGAACAAAACAATTCGCCTGATGTCGCACAAGTACAACAATTAACATTCATGTGTGGTCAGAAAAAGGAGAATCATTCATTCATCTTTGAATTTCCATACAAATTATTTTATTCAAATTTAACTCAAAACAACTATTCGGAAGAGTCATGGCGGGTCTTCACTGGACAATCTGTAAAACACAGCCTGCAACACAAAATTCAAGATAAGAAGGTGTGCAGTGCGCTCATCAAAGGACAGAGAGAGAGAGAGAGAGAAGAAAGGGAGAGTGAGTGAGAGTTTAAAGAGAGGGAGAGAGAGAGAGAGTGAAAGAGAGGGAGAGAGAGAAAGAGAGAGAAAGGGGGAGAGAGAGAGAAGGAGAGAGAGAGTGAACGAGGGAGAGAGAGAAAGAGAGAGAAAGGGGGAGAGAGGGAGAAGGAGAGAGAGAGTAACAGAGGAAGAGAGAGAGACAGTGAAAGGAAGAGAGGGAGAGGGAGAGAGAGTGCCGACACTGCGGACACAGGCCTCACTGCTCACCTGCTGCCACCGGTGTGTCTCCAACCACCTGCCGGTATACACTGCAGTCCACCAGGTCCCTAATCTGAAACAGAGTCCAGATCTATGAATGGCAGAATCCATATCATTGCACACGCCACCATCGCTTGGCCGCCCCTGCACACACAGGCTGCTGCACCCCAGCCACTCCCGCTGCCCAGTGGTGTTCGCCCGCCCCTGCGCACCCAGGCCTCACTACTCACCTTCCGCCACCAGCGTGTCTCCAAGAGGGCCCACCACGTGCCGGTGCAAGCTCCAAGCCTGGGGCCCGCGACCTTGGCAGCCTCCACATCATGCAGCCCCACCCCGCGGGCCACCAGGGCACACATGTGATTCTGGGTCTTGATTTTGCAATGGTAGAGATCATATCAGTGCACACAGCAACATCGCAGGCTGCACACCCGCTCAGCCCTATAGGTGCCACTAACCCTGTGAACCGCGAGGCAATGCCACATGGCGGTAGGCCCGCGCTGCCCACTGGCTCAGGCCTACACTGCGGTCCAGCAGGGCTCATACACACCCTTACCAGTCCGGACCGACAGGACGGCGCATCATCGCAGGCTGCACACCCGCTCAGCACCTAAGGTGCCCCTACCTCAGTGCACCGAAAGTCACCGTCCCGTGGCGGTAGGCCCATGCCGGCCGCAGTGTTTCCGGTGCCACCAACTCTGTGCAACGCAAGTCATGGACCCTTTCTGATTGAGTCACGTGATATGCCAGGCGTACGCAGCCATGTCAACTCCGGCAGTGGGGAAGAACTGGGACACGTAGCGTCGTCGTCCCCCTTTTACACGTACGCCGAGTGGGCTGGGTCGGCGCACGCCAGACCAGCGTAGGGGTGTGAATAATTATCCCTGGGCTCTGGGCGTGGTTCATTTCTGGGCTGGACAGGAAACCAACTGATGCGTGTGTCTCTGTTGCAGTGTCTGTGCCACACGGCCCGCAATCGGCAATGTTGCATGCACCCGGAGGGCGGCCGCGCACAAAGGGATTGTATAAGGAGCGCAAGGCCGCTCGGGCTCTTGGCTCATGCATGCCAACTGTTGTGTGTGTATCGCTATTGGTGCACCATAAGCCTAAGGCCTAGCCTCAAATGCAGTGCGAAAACCACATCACATTTCCAGAATGTAAGCAGTAGTCAGACTAAAATTAGGGATGAAAGCTCCTCTGTCACAATACATAAGGCGGAAGGACATCTGTACCTCCGACCTTGGTCTTGCATGCGGCAGGCACCCCCTGAGAGAGATACCATAGCAGATGATGACGACTCCCACACTACGCACAGCACTAATGAAGGACCAACGTATCCACACCCCACACACAGAAGTTCTTGCTCGAGGTACTCTTGCATGGAATGCCCTTGACACTTACGTACACAACAACCTATACGTCCAAACGTTGCACACACATACGACTCATTGCTCCGAGCTGTGGCATATCATCCACATAACTGCCGCAGGTCAGAAGAGTGCCGGTTCTACGAGAGCCACCAACGCAATGGCAGAACATCCCGGGTGCATGCACAACGCCTGTCATGTGGAACTGTACCGTGACCGAATGCTGCCTGTTAGTGTCTGATGCATTGGTCTGCATGTTGTGGCCCTTGTCTTGCCCATACTGACACGCACATGGCAATAAAGTCCACGCAACTTCACTAGTGTTCAACTGTGATGAGTGTTGATTAGAATGAAATCGTGTGCCTCAATGAGCATTGTCCGTACACAGGGAGCCCCTAAGTGACGCATTTCACTTAGGGGTGAGTCCCTATTGCCAGGTCCACCTCTGTGAGCCAGACATAGTGGTTTGGATAGTTGCTGATAGACCTGTGCTCTTACGTGTCTTCAGCAATGTGAGTATGGTGTCCATATTCCTGCCATGTGGATCAATGTGATCCATCATTACAGGCTGTGTCCACCCAGTTGAGTGTGAGTAGGTATGCGAAGAGATGTTCTGTTGTCAAATGTGATGGGGGACACTACTTTAGGCCTGCCAACGACTTTGAAATTTCATACCCAGCTCTATTTCTAACATTGCGTGGGGCAAAGTTGAGGAATTGCGCGATTGTTGTTTCAGAGCAATGAGGCCACAACTAGTGAACACATTCCCAGTCATCTCACTTCCTATGTGTGTCGCGGTCAAACATGCGCATTGCTTTCATTTCCCAGGGTGTACCTTTTTGGGCAATCAATGTCCTTACATTCATCCATACTTTCATACTTGATTGATTATGGACATGACACATCTGTGTGAATTTGAATGATTTACACACATTCGGTGGAGTGTCGGAGCTGGAGCAGTACATGGCTATGCAAACCCCACATTACATTGTAGCCCAGTGGAGGGCCAGCCAGAGTCATTTAGGGATTGACAAGTACATTGGAAGAGGAAGAGTACAGTCCGCAGTCTGATTGCTGTGTCATTGGTAAGCAAACAAAATATGGCAGTCCATGTCGAGGTCCAAGGTGAGTGTCGCAGAGTGTTTCGGGGGACAGTGGGAGGTGTTGTTACAGGGCATGATGCAGAGGGAAGAACCAAGCTGAAACTGGGCAGATGGCAGAGAAGAATGCTTCTGGCTCCCTCTTACTACAAAGGTGGAATCACCCGCATCTTCGTCCTCTATGTCATCTGTCTGACATGTGGGTGCTGATGTTTGGTCTGCAGCACTGTGTGCCACTGACACATCAGGGGCCGGAGATGTGTGTGTAGAAGTACCAGCAGCATTCATCAGCAACTGCCTTAGTGGCAGCAATGCGATGATGACGATCTGCAGGGAATGGAAGATCCCAACAACTTTTCGCTGGTGTGCATCCGTGGCAGCCATTCTTTCTGCATGCATCCGCTCCATGTTCTCCATTATCCTCAACATCTGTGACAACTCTCGGCTGACATCGCTGAGGCCACTCTGACTAGACAGTTGTTCTCCTCTCAGAGTCATGACTCCAGCGATGTCGGGCATGGATTGTTGGACATCATGGAGCGAACTGTGGGTGTCCGTTAGGGAGTGTAAGTGGTCCCTGATGGGACTTAGACACCCACGTATGTCATCTAGTTTGGCTGCCATGAGGTCGAACCCCACCCGCACCTGTTCAGCCACCTCCTTCTGGCAGTCTAACACCTGGCCTTGGAATGCGATGTGTTCTTCGGTGATGTGCTGGGAGCCAGCCGTGGTAGTGGGTGCTTCCTGCTGTGTGGTCTGTGCAGGGGGTGGGGTCTCCTCGATGCAGCTGGGCTGCCCTGCTCCTGGAGGTGGGTTGCCGTAGCTGTCCATGAGCTGTTGTAGGGCATCAGTGTCGAAGGTGTGGAGGTCCTCTCCATCATCACTGATGAGTTGTCTGGTCTGCTCTGCAGGAGGTGTTGATTGTCCCTCTGCAATGTGAAGGGGAGATGCATTTTAACATTGTGTTGACATGTATGTTGACGCATTGTTCAAGTTTACATACAGACTGCATGACAATGTACATTGTGACTGTTTGGGAGGAGCTGACTATTTGATGCGGGACAGTGGACATTTGAACTACATCACGGATGTGAGGTTGTACACGTACATTATCATCTCACAGTTTCCTGCTATGCCAGATGTGATTGGCCAGTTTCTACGCACAAGCGGAGCCAGTTGTGTCCTCTGTTCTGTAGTGAGAGTGTTGCACTTTGTACCACATTGTCGTCAATGATGTTGTGCTGGTATTGCTATGTGTGTGTGCTGCATTGTGGGAGAGTCGCCCCTGCAGCTGTGATTTTGCTGCCCTTTATCCCGTTGAGGCGGTGTGCCTTTGACTTCTGTGCTTCTACAGTGCTGAGATGTTGCAGACTTGGGTAATTTTGGCTCTAGTTCGGATTTTGGACTCTTGGGCATGGTTTATCCGCAGATGTGTTGTTGACGTCAGGGGTTGTTTGTGCACGTGGATGTATCAGAGTTTGACCTGCTCCTTTCCGGATGTGTTCCACACTCAGCCACCTCAGCGTTGTGGCGTGCACCATGTCATGATAATTGGACTGCAGCCATGCTGTTCGTCATGCACTGTCGCTTGCATTGTCAGTGTGGCTCACAGACACGCAGCTTTGCTGGTTTTAACATGTGTGCATGGGTTGGTTGTGAGATTGGTGCTGTGTGGGGAGGGACCCCTTAGTGCCCATAGTGGACGGAGGCCTACTTGCTGTTTGTATGTGTGCTGCAGTGTGCCAAGGGGATCAGGGACATGATCCAGAGTCATTGTGGGTGTGCTGTACTTAATAGTGCATGTGTGCCTTTGTGCCCATCTCCCCCCGTCCCCCCAGTCCCTGTTCGGTACTCACCCTGGTGCTGTTGTGCCAGGTCATGTCGAGCAGTGTCCGGACCCCCAACTCCTGCCACCGTCTCCCCACTGATGACTGTGGCCACCATTTCCTCCATCTCATCCAGCTCCTGGTGTTCCCCTGGACTGCCACCTCCAGTCTGCATTGCTGCCTGATGGTTGTCAGCGAGTTTCTTCTTGGTTTTGCGCTTCGCATCATTCCAGTGCCTCTTGACCTCTCCAATTGTCCTCCTCCTCACTCCGACTGCATTCACCTTGTCCAGGATGGACTGCCATGTTGCATTTTTATTTGCCATTGACACGTTGGAGGTGACGAACAGTTGTTGGTGGTGTTCTATCACCTCCGTGATGATGATCCTGTTTTCCTGCGGACTGAACCTCGTCTTCCTCGTCTTCTTCTCCTTGCCCTTCCGTGACCCTGAGGTTCCAGGCTGTTCCTCCTGGGGGCTTGTGGGGTTCTGGTCGTCCTCTGTGCTTGTTCCGGCTTCCTCATGGTGCTACGCAGTTTTAATTATTTTGTTTGTGTTTTTCGGTGCTTTTATAGTGCATTTTCCCACATGACGCGTGGGAATTGCAGGCCTGTCGCTGGTTATTGCAGATTTTTTTATCGCGGTTGGCCACATCGCCACTTTTTTCACGTTCGTGTTTCGCGTTTTTTGGCCGTCACGGTAATTTTATCGCGGTCATTTGACGCGTTGGCGTGAGACTATCGCATGGTACCGCCGTGCTGAGAATACAACGTTAACACGGCGTTATTTTCCCGCGGTAGACTGCGATGTGCAAAGTTGCGTTAAGCTAATTTTCCGATAATTATCACACGTTCTTGAGAATATCCGCCAAAGTGTCAACCACAGTCATCTGGTCGCAGTAGAACAGGTCCAAGTCTCACAAGTTGAGGATGACCGCAATGAAGCATAGACCCAATTCAGGACTGAGTCGAGTCCGCTGACAAAATTACCTTGTGGCCTGGGTGTCAAGATGCGGGGTCTGGCTTCAAGGAGCCATCAACGAGGAGCTGCGATGTGAAGTCTGGTGTTAACCCCTTCAATGCTCATGACGAGCTCAGCTCGTCATGCTGCGCGGTCGCGCTGTGCGCATGACGAGCTGAGCTCGTCACGACCACACCCGCGATCGGAATGTTCAGCACCTGGGCGGAATTCCGATCGCGGCGAAGCGGTTAAGATGCATCATGCAGTGGCGGCGCCTATGACCTTGCAGAGACTTGTGCAATGATGCATTGGTGTAGGGAACAAGATGCCTCACGAGGCGCAAGTGTTGACTTCGGGCTGTGTCGTTGTCGCAGAAACTGCTGGTACTTATGAGGACTTGCACTAGGATACGTCAGCATCAAGGAAGAACTGCGTCATGCTTGGGCCAAGTCGATTGTGGGCTGGTTCGGGCTATGTGGAGATGCATGGAGATACATCAAAGAAGCCTGTTACGTCCCTGTGGTTTAAACAGGGGGCCAGCCATCTGACCCTGGGAGATTTCCTGGAGTTCTGGGTCCACACGGGCAGGCTGGTTTCAGCAGGGCAGCTCTCAGCAGCAGAAGAGACCTGGCACTGAAACATCAGGCCTTGGGCAGCAAAGCCATCCTTGATCAGCAAGAAGGTCAGCAGGGCAGACTTCATAGCTGGGCAGCCCTTCTTCCTGCCAGATCTCACAAATAAAAAAGTGATCTGAAGAGTTGGGTCTGACGGTCCACTAGTTTTAAGTGGGAAAAGCTTCTAGAGTCCTCCCCCTACAGAGATGTCAGAATTTCCTGCCCCCTTTTCTCGCCCCAGCTTGTCTGGGGACACAGAAGACTATTGTGAAACCCTGTTTGAGTGTGCTGAAGCAGCGTCTTTGTGATGTTGAAGTGTGGTAGGTGACAGCTCTGCCCCCTATCAAAGCAGAGATGGCCGAACCAGCCAACACCAATTTCTCCTTTGTCTCACTGTCTAGGAGCAATATGAAAAAAACAATTGCCAGCTACGTCTAGTCATGTGACCCAGGATATAGGCTGCAGGCATCAAATGGTTAGGGCAAGCAATTGCCAACTTTCTAAAAGTGGCATTTTCAGAATTGTGACTTCCAATCTGACTTTACCATTAAAGAGAGTTTTAGATTACAATTCTTTAGAGACGAAACTAGACATTTATAACTACAACAATTGAAAGTTATCAATTATTAAATGTAATATGGTAATCCAATGGAATCCTAACAGAGAGGCAGACCTTCAAGTAGTGAAATAATAATGTAAGGGTTTTTCACTTCAAGGACATGGAAAAGTCAAAAGTAGATGTCCAATTTTTTAAATACACTGCACTCTGGCTTGTGGGCTATTTAGGGCCTAACCCAGGGGTGAGTTATATGTATTAAAGAGAAAGGATCAGGCCTGGCAAAAGGGTGAGTTATATGTATTAAAAAGAAAGGATCAGGCCTGGCAAAAGGATTATTTTGCCAGGTTGAAATGCCAGTTTAAAACTGCCAACAGGATGCAATGGCATTCCTGGGACATGTTTCAAAAGACTACTAAAGTCGGGTGGCAGAATTAGTGCTGTAGGCCCACTATTAACATTTAATTTACAGGCTCTGGGTACACACAGTACTACTTCACTAGGGACTTATAAGTAAATTAAATTTGTCAATTGGGTGCAAGCCACTGTTACCATCTTTAAAGAAGAGAGCACAAGCACTTTAGGCACCGGTTAGCAGTGGTAAATTGTGCACAATCCTAAGCCAAGAAAGCAAAAGCATGAGGATTGAAGGCAAAATGCTGGGGGAAAACAAAGCCAAGGATGTCAGGTCCTACACCTGGGGTGAGGGTGTACTCACTTTACACCCTTTCATGCACTTTTTGTTTTACTTCAAGGACATGGCGACAGAGTCCCACAGTCATGCAATAGTAGCTGCAACATGTTCCCTCAATGTTGCAGTAACCCAGACTGATCATTCTGGTACTACTGAACCATCTTTAGATCTGTGGCTCAGACAGGAGAAAATTCTTCCTTGGCCATTTGGATGCAAGAATATTATTTAATATTTGGTACCGTAGACGCTCTGTGAAATAATGGTCCAGGTATCTCTGAAATGTAACTTCTTAGAGCCCACCAGAGCACCTTTTAAGATGCTAATTTGTTGAAGGCTACCGAAGGGATTTACACCAACCCAAAATTGATGTTATTCTTTTCTACTGTTTTTTCTGTGTCAGAGAGCAAAGAATCATTTTGGGAATTAAAATGTGAAACAGCACATTTAGGACTCCCGCCCTTTCTTGGCCCCCATTTGCCAGATCGCCATGAAACTTGCCATGAATAACCCAAAGTGAGAGAACATTTTTTATAAATTTTTCGCAGATTCTTAAAAAATAATAAATGCCTTTCCTATGGAAACTAACCTAACCATACCTAAAGTGGTGCCATCAGCGCCAATGTAATATATATTGTATACTTAAAGCTTAGAGATTTAATTATTCACTCATCTTGCTAATTATACAAGCACATTGCTAAAGTCATCTTGCAGCAATTGTGCTCCATTTATTTTGAACAGTTTGAAGTCCTGTGAGGAAAAGTTATTCTAGCTGTTTTGTCTGGCCACATGCACGTTCTGAGCGGTGCACGTTCTGACTAGAGGAGGCTCATAAAAGGTTTGAAGAAACGTGGCAGGAAGTGTCGCTTTTGTAATGATTAATTGGAATCTGTTGTACTCTTTTTTTTGTTCTACATTAGGAAATTTGCAAGTTTGCTGCATTGTTTCTTTAAGAACAGCCCTAGGCATGTACTGACAAATGGGACCAAACGAATTCCTGTGAAATGCTGACACTTCTTAATGGTATTATTTGATAATTGAGTTTCCCATTTATTTAAAAAAATGTGTTAAACTAATATGACGTTCACCTCATTACACGCAGTTTATACCAGTTTGCTAGACTGTAAATTGAATTAATTCACATTATATTGGTATATTTGATATACTGCACACACTGGCACGTGAAAACTTTAACTATGCATGAATCAAGAAGAAAACTTTGCACTACACAGTTGCCTATTCTGAATTGCCAAAACAGGTCACTGAAAAAGGTTTCCTTCCTAAAGTAGGATGTAATTAACAACAAACTCTCAATGGGCGATACCAGCACCTTGTAAGATGGGCACTTCAGTCTAAGGCAGAACAAAGTGGAATCTAATTCCCCAATTGTGAGCATGCAGTCACAGATACGTCTCTTCTTCAAGGAGCAATATAGCTTTTATTTCTAAATGCCGGCATACAGAAACTTCAACAAACTCCATGGAATGTGAATGAGTGCGATAATAAATTATAAAGCTAATGGAACAAGAGTCAAGGAGGCAGTTCTACCACTAGTTGCTTGTCGTTGCAGACATAACACCAGAGTTGGAGGGGCAGTAAATTGCTCGACACTGGCCGAAAGCATTTCCACTCATTGAGTACTCTTGGGAAGCCAGACCGGAATAGTGCAGCAAATGTTCCCGTAATGTGCACTGTTTCTGCCCCTGTTTCTGTGTGCCCTTACCCCGCATTTTTTACTCCGCATTAACTTTTACAACGCAGGGCTTTACACCGCAAAACTGTTACAACGCATTCCCCAAAGTAACACCCCCCTGGAGTTAGAATAGTAATTGCGCTGGAATGGGGAATGCGTTTTAACAGATTGCGTTGTAAAGCCCTGCGTTGTAAAAGTTAATGCGGAGTAAAAAATGCGGGGTAATGGCATGCGGAGTAAAAAATGCGGGGTAAAGTGTCCTATTCATTGATATGGTACCTTGAAACACCTGCTTTGTTCTTGCTAAATGTCATTGCACACAGTAGTGCCCAGATAGTGAGTGGGCCATTCATTTCTGGTATGTGTGTGAACTCCTGTTTCCGCAAAATTAGAATTGCAAATTTTCCAGTCATTACTACACTCACCACAAATTTCCCGAGGTGCAATTTGCCAGGTCACACCTGCTGAAAGGTTCCTGGGGCAAATGTCTATTCCTTAATAATAACGGTTGAATTTGGTGCAAAAAGACATCAAATTCGACATATCATGCTCCATTCCCCAGAGAAAACTGTAGCGAGACCCTCTTGGCACTTTGGTTTTTCATTTTAGTTTTACATTTTACACGTTTTAGCAGATTTCATTTTTGGGTATAATATTTGTACATGTTTTATTTCAGAGTAAACACTGTACATGCTGCTTGTTTTTAGCCAGCCATTCCTGTGAATTTATCTGTACACTTTGTTCAAGGCTAAGAACAGAACAAGATATCCTAATGTTTGCATTGCCTGTCCGGAGACAGCTTCACACATCTAGACACATAATTGCATGCATCAGAGCTGCACCTCTAACACAGTTGTTTTCTCATATACACAGTGCACTGTCCCTTTACTGGTCAGAGGCAGCACTCCAGCCACGACGGTCCTGGAACGATAGCTCTGTTCGACATGCAGCTCTGCTAATGCTGATATGCTATCCTGATCCTGCAGAGAGGGATTTGCCAATCCTACTCCAGACCAAGTCTTCCAGGTATAGGGTCTCAGGCTAACCTAAGAGATCGAGCAGAAGGCACATCCGCTATGCTCTCAGTGTAGGGGTAGTGATAGGTAGGGATATATACATATGCAAATTAGACTGCCATGGTTGGCCTGATAATTCTTTACACCATGTTCATAATGCTGGTTACTTTGCTTTGTTTTATCTGCCTAATAATCGCAGCTCATTCTCTCTATGCAAGATTATGATTATTCCAACAAATGTTTTAAAAACTTCCTTTGTATCTTTCTTATGTCTACCTAGGGCATGCATGAGTAGATAACGAAAGGGGTAAGATCTGTTTCCATGATTTACTTGGAGATCAGAGTGTCATGTTTGAGGTTGGTAAAGTCACCTGCTACGCTGGAAAGGTTAGGGGTCCAGGTGAGGCACTATGAGCTAGCTAGGAATTGGGCCAACAGTCTTTGATGGTGTAGATGGACTCAGGGCCAGATGTACGACCATTTTGCATGCGCAAAATCGGTCGCAAAATGATTTGCGCATGCAAAAATGGCTGTTCACAATGTACAAAGCCCACTCGCAATTGCCTCAAACAAATTGCGAGTAAATACCGACTCGCAATATTAGCTCATGCAATTTGTGACTACCAAATTGCGTATCGCAATTTGTGAGTCGCAAAATTGCATGTACATAATAGTCGCAAATTGCGAGATTGCGCAAAAAGGGCATTTTGCGCTTGCAATTTACCACTAAGCAGAAACAGGTGGTAATCAGGTTCAACCTATAAAAAGACACCCAGAATGCATCTCAAACCTTTCCACAATGGCTGCCCTGTATTTGTTAGCAAGGAGGAGGCGGATAATGACGGCATTGCAGAGGAGAAGAAGACAGGAGAGGATATTCAGAGTCAGGCTGACATTGTTGGATAAGACTGAAGAGGAGATTTATGATCAGTACAGGCTAAGTAGCAGGGTCATACTAAAGCTCATTGATACCTTGAAGCCACAACTTGAGAGTAAAACCATGCGCATCAATGCTATTCCCACACATGTGCAGGTGTTGTGCTCCCTCCACCTCTTGGCCACCTAGTGTTACCAGGATGTCATTGCAGTGGCTGGTGGTGTGTCTCAGAGTGCGCTTTTGCGTTTCTTCCATGACTTCCTAGATGCAATGCTACACCACATACATCAACACATATACATGCCCCGTGACAATGAGGAATTAGACCAGACAAAAATGGATTTCTACAGGTGAGCAAGATTCCCACAGGTAATAGGGTGCATAGATGGGACACATGTGCCCATATGTCCACCATCCTGCATCAAATACATTTTTTGTAACAGAAAAAGCACACATTCCCTCAATATCCAAGTAGTGTGTAACGCAAAAAACATAATAACAGATATTGTAGCCAAATACCCAGGAAGCACCAATGATGCATTCATTTTCCGGCACAGTGGGCTACATCAAAGGTTAGAAAGAGGTGACTTTGATGATGGATACCTCCTAGGTAATGTTATCACCTGTCCCCAAACTTTTGTTGATGTCATTGCATGTCTGTAAGCATTTAACATCAACATCATATGTCTCACAACAGGTGACAGTGCGTATGCTCTGCGTCCGTGGATACTCACACCGTACCTGTCTCCCAACAACATACATGAAAGGCGGTACAACACTGCACACAGGCACACAAGGACAGTGATTGAGCGTACTTATAGAAATACTGAAATTGCGCTTTAGATGCCTACATAAGAGTGGGGGAGCTCTGCAGTATGCGCCAGAGACAGTCTGTAAAAGTGTGGCAACATGTGCCATGCTGCACAACATGGTCTGCAGGGGTGGACTGCCCATGGATGTGTCTGACACAGATTCTTAGGATGATGGCCCGGGACCACCTGCCCAACAACTAAGGGATGGTAGCGCTGCAGCAGAGGGGAGAAGATGCGGGGACCAGATTGCAAACAACTTTTTCTGAAAGGTATGTACACACCAGATAGACACTCAGCTGTACAAAGACATGACTAATTGTGAATGCCAATGGGTGTTTTAATCTTCACACATCCATTTTCAAAGTAGGACAACATGTCCATCAGTAACTGTAGGTTAATGCCGCAGAATGGAAAATAAATGGGTTTCGTCACCAATAGTAAAGAAATTAAATGGACATGAAAGATGTTTGGGGAACACAAAACTTTCATTTCCTGCCCCTGCGCGTAGCCTGGCCAGAGGTGCCACTACCCATCCCAAGGTTGTGGCTGCTGCTTCTGCGCAACATAGGTGTATCTGTGGCTGATATGCTGCTCCTGCTAGACAATTCACTATCAGTGCCACCAAGGCCAACATCCCCAATTAACTGGTTCATCTGCAGTGTCTCTACTGCAGCTGTGATCTTTTCCAAACCACGCGCTACATCGCCACTGTAGTGGCCCATCTCCGCTTGGAGGCCAAGTGTGCACTGGCTTTGTCTATTAGTTGCATGCGCCAGCCTATTGATTGCCCTGGTGAGATTGTCCATTTTCTGTCCCCTGCTACACTCAATGTGCCTCTGGTTCTCTCTTTCTGCCGACCACTCCGTGGCCAAGTCTGCCACAGTGCTGGTGAGGGCATCCAGTTTGGCTTCGATTCGGGACTGGTTTTGTGCCAGTTTGGTTGTCACCATGCGGAAGCCCTGGGACATTCTCACATTTCTTTGTCTTTGTATTTGGTTGTGCAGGCGCTGTATCTGCAGCATTTCCCTATCAATGGAAGCAGACATTGCCTGGCTGATTGACCCAGTTGTGGACAGACCTTGGGACCGATGCTCGGACTGTTGGGTACTCCGTGAAAGACGCACACGGGTGGACTGAGGGCCTGGTGGTGTGATGTTGTGCTGCGCTGCAGAGGTGGCAGTCGGTGTTGGCACTGGAGTGGTTGCAGCCCCGGTGGATGGGACGTCAGTGGACCTGTCCCCACTCGTTTCCCCAACATCCTGCCCTTCCTCCATTTCCTCTGGCTCGTGGCTACCCGATGTGTCCCCATCAGTGTCCTCTGCTTCCAATGGTGTGTCTATGTGACAAAAGAGATGACAGATGATAATAAAATATGTGTTTCACTGTATCAGTGGTTTAACACTGTTTATCAGCTCAAGTCATTTCCTCACTACA
This sequence comes from Calotriton arnoldi, assembly GCA_963921515.1. Lineage (NCBI taxonomy): Eukaryota > Metazoa > Chordata > Amphibia > Caudata > Salamandridae > Calotriton > Calotriton arnoldi. The sequence goes on along the minus strand of CAWUFW010001603.1, from coordinate 2,187,311 downwards.
CTTATTTTGTCACAGACTACATCTCCCATGATGCAACACTAGTGTTGTTTGTTGTTTGTACATGGATGTATGCTTGTGATTGATTAGTATGCATGCACAGTACAGGCGTTTGTGGGTATACACACATCACATGCACAGTTTTCACTTACCAGGATTCATGGATGGCTGGGATGTATCCAGGGTCCCAAAGCCTGCTACAGTTGCCCTCTCAAGGGTGGCTTCCACCAATGCTTCAGCTGGTGTCGGGTCTGCTGAAGTGGATGGTCCGCCTCCGGTCTGTTTTGCTGCTTCCAGGTGCTCTGCCACCCTCTCCTTTGCCCTGGAGCGAAGGTCATACCATCTTTTCCTGATATCATCTATGGAGCGGTGTGCTACTCCCAGGGCATTAATCCTTCGCTTCATGCTGCGCTAGATCCTCCTTTTCTCACTTTCACCCAGGCGGTGTGAGGCTCTGCCAAAGAATTCATCATGATCATTGCAGCATTCTTCTGTGATGATGTCAAGTTCTTTTTCTGCAAACTTCAGCTTTCGCTGCCTCTGCTTAGTTCTCTTATTGGTCTCCTTGCTGCTCATATTTTCTCTCTCAGCAGTGTCTCACAATGCTGCTGCACCTGCACATGTGTTTATTTGTGTTCAGGAGTAGATTTGGGCAACACTTCCTGTTTGGGGGGTCCTTCACCACAAACAGGAAGTAAAACATTTTTTTCTTCAATTTAGCTATTTGCGAGTGCTTTATTGTGATTTTCACTCACACTCGCAAATAGCGCATGCAAACACGCTGTTTCTACGGGTATCGCTATGTGCGAGACGGTTGCGAATCGCAAATAGCGAGTGGCCCAAATAGCATTGCAAGTGAATAGCGACTCGCAATCTGGTTTACTGAGGTGTTTGTAGGTAGCGAATAGCGACTCGCTATTAGCGACTTGCTATTTTTCGCTAATAGCGAGTCGCTATTTTCTTTGGTCGTACATCTGGCCCTCAGTCCCTACATTCCGACGTCCAATATGCAGTCCTACCTTTTACAGTGGGAACCGTATAACATAGCACCATCACCGTTCTTAGGTCAGGTACTTTTTTAAATGGGCTCCTGAGTAGTTCTTCTGCGTGCCCAAGGTACCCTATTCACCTTTAGAATGGAGACGTCCATGGTGTTAGGGACAAGTCCTCCTCTGCATAATAGGAAGTACCTATTTTTGTCTGTAGGTTGTTCAAGCTTGACCCATTAAAAGTATACCCCACTATAGTTATTCCCTCTCTGAATTCCATTCAGTACAATGGTGAATGCAATCAATATTCCTGCTAATTGCAGACCTGCTGTTACACCACATCTAATATTGCATGGGCTACAGAATGGGGATGGAGATGTTATCTATGTGGTTGAGGCGCATGAAGCTTATAGAACTGAAGTATTCTACTCCTGGTTCATCTTTCCAGCAATCGACACTAACACACAGACATTTTACACATACGATGAAGCTGCCTTACCAGGTCAATACAGAGTTTATAATGATTTAGAAATACCATTAACATATCAAGAACCTCAAAATTGGTTCCAAGCTGCACCACCACATACATTACACAACAATCAAATGGGTCCCCTCAGCAATGACGGGGCTACATGGCCAGCATTATCTGGCTATGCACCATACTCAAATTTAGCACCGCTTAACGCAGGAAATTTATGCATGCTCTATATTGGTCTAGTTACACTATACAAATGTTTAGCGCAGGTTCTTATGCATACAATAACAACTGCCCTAGCGAGGGCTGTTCAAGCTGTACAGTCACAGTTAGCTGTGCCTGCGATTAATACTGTAACTATCAATGTTATTATGGGAAAGATTCCCACCAGATGGGAGGAAATTCCATCTGGACTGCCCAAAAAAACAAATCAGTTTGAAGCAGTGTGTCCCCATATGGGACTCCAGAATAAACATTGAATTCTCACAATGTGCTTGCCACTTGCTTCCCTCCATTGATGACTGTGCCACTTGAGGTACAGTTTTTGCTGTAATATATACCATAACACATAGGTCATTGGCCATTGGCTGCCTGTGGCCAAGCGTCTAGAGTTCAAGGCCCTCTGCATTACTTTCAAAATCCTTAATTTTTCATCTCCATGTATTCTGGCCAATCTGCATACTTTTTACATCCCCTCCCGCCACCTTCGTTCTATGGGACAGAATCTTGTGGCTGTCCCCAGGGTGAGGAGGGTACGTGCTGGAGGGCGCTCCTTCCGTGTGCTGGCCTCGAAACTCTGGAATGCGCTCCCCACTTCTATCCACAGTATAAAGACCTATCTGCCTTTCCGTAAAGCTGTGAAAACATTCCTTTTCCCTCCGTTATAGCTGTCTTTTTTGCTACAAGCTGTTGCAGTTTTCTGTTTTCAGCGCCGGGACGCCCCTTTGCTGGGGCAGCCGTGCGCTTTACAAGTCACCATAACATAACATAACATAACATAACATAACATAACATACACCATTGTTGGAAGGTGGTTTTTGAGTAGGTGCAGGTAGGTACTAGGTCTGGGCATGAAATTCTGCTCCACTCATGGTGCTTACAGAGTTTTTCCCACTCTGTGCTCTTCGTAGAAAGCGGAGTTCCGAAAAACTCAGCAGAGTGGAATTTTTTCCTCACTCGCCAATGTTAAGTTGACGAGCGTGAGCGAGGAAAATCTTACTCCAGAACACCTCCCAGCAAGATTTCTCAAGGCGGTCACAGATGGTTGCTAATGCTCATGTTGAGAAATCTTCTGTTCGCGTTGAGGAAGCTGCCACACGAGTAGAACATCTTCTCGAGCAGTAGAAAGAAGCAGTGCCCTGTTGTGCTACGTGTGGTGCCATTTGCACAGATTTTACAGTGTGGGACAAACACCCGGTGCTAAAAATCAGCAAGAACGGCATGACCTGACGCACTCTGCCCCTTGCGGTATTCTGTGTAGCGCGGCATAGATTTTTGGTCACTTTGCGGAGTTCTGCGTAGCGGAACTCCACCCAGGCCTAGTAGGTACCTACAGCAAGCAATAACACCACAATTACAAATAAGGTCTAGTCAAGTCCAAATAAATTAATCATTGCTAAACCCTTGGTAGCTTGGCTCACGAGCAGTTAGGCTTAACTTGGGAGATATGTGTTTAAAGCATCTAATATCAACAGAGCAGTCAATAGGAAAGACACAACATACAATAAAGATCCAACATCAATTTACAAAACTAGAGAATATTGTTATGATTTTTAAAGATTAAATGTAATAATGTGCTTTCTAGCACCAAATAGTGAAAAGAGACAACCGCGGCTATCTGGCAGTATTTGACCAGGATCAAGTCAAAGTTTTCAGGCCCACTGTAATGGAGCGCAGGTCAAATATGTTAGGTGGCTGGGGCCAGTCAAAACTTTATCTTCACAATTCGTAAATTTTTGGGTTCTTTTTCCCTCGATGTTGAGCGATACTCCTTGGCAAGTCAGGTTGCAGTTCGAAGACGGCAGACTACTTCAGCGCGATGCCTCTGTGGCTACTGGAGGTCTTTGTCTTCATCGTTGATGGCCTTTAAAAGGACAAACCGAGATTTCAGACTGAGTCATGGTTTGATGCCACCAGCCGTTGGGGGGTGGGTGGTCTTACGGAGCTTTTTGACAAAAGTTGTCCAAATGTTCTCAAACTTCCGGATCTTCTTCCAGACAGACTCCTTTGGGTCTCTCAGGGTCAACAATAGCAGTCAAAGTTCCAGAAGCACTGAGTTGCCTTTTGGAGTTTTGGAACTACAATTCCCACAATGCACCTGCTCAAATCCTTCAAAGTCCAGGTGAAGCTGGTCAGCTAGGTTTGTCTTGGTGGAGTTGTTGCAGATGACGTTTTGCAGCTCCTTTCTACCTGTTGCTTTCAGGAAGTCCCCTTCTTAATTTTCTGAAGCAAGGTAAAATCCTAATTTGTGAAGCCCAGGGTGTGCAGTAGGTGTAGTCCTTGTGAGTGCAGTCCTCTCTTGGGGCAGACCAGGGGTTCAGCAGGGCATGCCTTCTTCTCTTGATATTTCCAGAAAGGAATATGAGGTGCTGTGCAGCTCTCCCATAATTAATGCAGTTTCTGGGCCAGTAAGAAGGGGGGCACCCCTGACCAATGGAGTTCAAGTTACCATCCTCTGTGATGATCACTTTCTTAGAAGTGTGGCATATTTTTATTCCAGAATGCACTATTTACTAAAAATCAAAATGGAAAAAAACTCCCCTGGACGTTCAGGTCTGACAAACCCAACCCACAGTTATAAGGGCTCCCATCTGGCTGGGGTATGCAGACAGTCGGAGTGTGCCTAGTTCCTGTCCTATCTGTCTTTCTCCCTATGAAGACCAGTTTAGCTACCCAGCCCTCTTTCTGTCCTGGCATCTGCAGTTGCAAATCTCTTTCCACCTGATGGTCCCTTTGTTTCAGCCCAGGACACTTCGCACCTAATCAGGAACTCGGTTCAGCCTGTCAAAGGCTGGCTAATCAGAAGAAGCTGCTACAGGGCTGTTTTTGCTAACATGAGGAAAGCAAGTTCTGCAACTTCTTTTCTGCAATAGTTATAATAAATCTAACCTTGGCAAGTTGTTGGATTTATTGTAACTATTATTTTGATAGTACAATTTAAATAATTGTTCTAGCTCACTCCTGTTAAAAGTTTATCTTTATTAAAGTTGAATAGACCTCTTCCATGTTAGCCTATGGAGCCAGCACACTACAATGGGGAAAAATGAAATTGTCAGTTTTTCCCTCACCAGGGCATATAAAACATGTTTTAATGCTTTTTATAACAAGGCACCTTACCCCTGGGGCACCTAGGGCAGACCTTAGGGAAGACATATGTAAACGAAAGGTAGTTTTGACTTTTAATTCCAAAGTCAAATTTAGAAACAGTTTTATTTTGATAGCAGCCTGCAAAAAAGTTCTGCCTTTAAAATGACAGCAGACATGACAGCAGTAAACACTTAAGTGTGTGCATTAAATCCACTGGGGTCTCTAAACCTATATGCCCTACCATATACTAGGGACTTACAGGTAGGATGTCAGAAATAATTGTAATTACATCTAATTACCTCATACCTTTTAAATGGAGCACTGACCATGGGCCTGGTTAGCTGAGACCAGGCACAATAAGAGTCAGAAAAACAGCTGCTAGTAGTCCAAATGGGGGCACAAAGTGGGGGGACATCTGCAAAAAGCCCTCTTTTCTTACACCCATCACTTGCCATTTTACCATAAGTGCTAAAACAGTTTCAAGATGAATACAGGGCTGCCCTATCCCTGAATTTTCTACAGTCTCAATCATATTAAGTAATATTAAATGGAAGCAGCAGCATGGAAGAAGCGCCAACACCTCACGCAGGTTGCAGTAGCAGACCAGGAGTGTGAATTACCAAAATTTGTTGCAGGCACCTATACATCTATAGGTCGAGATAGTTTGGGAGCCAGACCAAATAAGCCATGGCTTAAAGGTAGTTTCAAAAGGGCAGTTCCAAAGAAGCATCAGAGTCTTCTGAAGATTGCTGGGACAAACAAAAAATAAAGAAAAAAACAAAAACAGGGGGTGGATCCCAGCAACCGGAGACCTCTGATAGGCATTAGTACACCCATACACGTCCTTCTCAATCCTATCAGGACTCATTGAACAAACAGTCAGAGAGAAGTGGGAAGTCTGAACATAGATAAGAAGAGTATTTGAAACCAAAAAAGGATTCACAACACTCATCTGGCATCAGCATAAAAAAGAAGAGAAAATTCCAGAACAAAAATTCCAATTTAAAAAGAAGAAGGTTGCAGGAATTTCAGCTAAATATGCCACACATATTGAGTATTCTCCTTCAGAACAAGACATGGGCCGTGACTATGCTAGACAGCATGGCAGAGGTCACGATAGTTCACCAGAATCTCCAAGAGTTTCTGGATGCGAAAGCAGATGATGACTTCATAGAAATTGAAACCCCAGATCAACCCATCAGGCCTCCAGACAGACTTTATAAATAAAAAATTCAGATTTAGGATGACATAATGCAGACCATTAGGGTAATATTCTGGGAAAATCTAACTCTTAGTTATGACATTCTCTTTGCAGAGGTCGATTGGCCACCAGAATTTGTAAGAACAGCTCCACAAGGAGAGGAGGTAATTTTACCATCATTTTCAGTGCTTGTCTCCGAAGTGTGTGTGCTGCAGAATGGGCTCTTGCACAAGCCCTGTAAATATACCACAACCATGTAGGCTGTGATAAGGAGTTGTATTATACCATTATACCCATAAAGTCCAGCCCACAAGTGCAACCACAATACCCAGTTAAACATGTAGCGAAAGCACCTGTGAGAGAAATTCTCTCACAACTCTAGTATCAGGGAATAGCTGAACCCTGTGTATCTCCTATGAATAATCCATTATTTCCGATTGCTAAATCAGATCATGCCCACTGCATAATCTTAGACTACAAACATTTAAACAGTAATACACGCACATTTGCAATTCAAAACTCACACAGTACAGCTCTAATGAACAACATTGTCCATAAGATATACAAAACAACCATGGATATTTCCAATGGCTTTTTCTGCCAAAACATAGCACCTGAAAACAGAGATTTGACAGCATTTCCTGTGCTCGGTTCACAACATCACTTTTTCTGACTCCCTTAAGGGTATAAGAACAGTCCAGGACAGTTTGCTGCATGAGTAACATCAATTCTACATGATATTGACCCAGAAGCATTGTCCTATGTTGGTGATATATATCTAACCGACGATGAGTTGAACACACACTTAGCCAGACAAGATTGCATTGTATTGGGATTTACTGAACAAAGCTACAAATCCAGTTTCAAGAAAACAGAAATTGCCTTTCACAGTGTCCTGTTTACTGGAGAAATGTGCTATTCTACAACCACGAACACCATTAAAAAATTACAATCCTTATTAGGATTCTTCAATTTTGACAGAACATATATACTAGCTAATGCACAACGGATAAAACAATTATACGATTTAATTTGCCCAGATATTTCCAGTACACATTGAGCATCAGAAAATACACAAATACTCAGATCACTACAGACTGATATGCTTTCAAGACACCTACACGCACGTGTCAACAAAACTAACTTGGTCATCCATATAATTGCATGTGCCATTGACTTTACATATGTCATATTCAATGTGCTGATAGCATATATATCACATTTATATTCTAATGCCAAAATGCATTTTGCACCCACTGAAAAAATACAAACTGCAGTCCAGGTGACTGTCATAAAGGAAAGACCACTGGCTCAAAGGATACTCATAATTGTTGTTGCTTTTGTCCCAGCCTTAGAGGCTGTTACAAAGGCTGCCTTCCTAAAACAAAAGCCATACATGCTAGATGGATACAATGGGCTACTTCCCGTATGACTACTGATGTAGACTATGTCTCTGATCAAGGTAAGTAGAGAGGGGCCCCACAATCCAAGGGGACAGGGCACCGTACTAGGTTATTAAATCAAAAAAATCCTCCCTCTGGTTCATAATAGCAGATACCCTTACGACACCCTTGAGTACAATTGTCCAAACCTGCAGGACAAGGAAAGAAGCACAGGCAATACTGTAAAACAGTATCAACACATAATATCAACTGCATTTTTGGTATTTCATACTGAATGTTTATCCCATAATGGACACTGCAAACTCTACATGAAATCAAGAATAAAAGGTGATGGCACTCAGACAGGTAAAGAAATAAACAGCATGCTTGTAGATGGTTTTCTGTGTCGATCCCACAGGCTACCATAAGTGGTATTGTTATTTTGACTACATGAAAGGCACCCTCATGCAGGCGGATAGTAACTGTAATCAGTACCTCTAAAAGGGCTTGTTAGGGCCCCATAAGGCACAAATGGGTGAAGACGGAAACTGTAGTCAAACACTGTGGTGATTGTGTAAAATAAGGTCTTAAATAAGAAAATTATCATCAACACAAAAATCACATCTGTCACCCCGGAGGCAAGATTACTTACTTCATCAAAGGTGCCAGTCTGGTCGGTGTGATATGTCACGGTAACATCCCAAGCGTGCATCCTTAACGTCATATGTCATATGGGTGGAGCCATGAGATGTCTGTACTCTGGGCCAGGATGGCATCTACTTCCTTTGCCCAAGGTACACTTGGTAGAAAAAAAAACAATAACAAAAAGGGGTGAAAATAAAGAAAAGACAAACGTGGTCTGCTTCTCTGGAAAAAGTAATGGTCTTGAAAAGGAGTACTGATCCTGAAATAAAACTTGTTAATTTCACGAGCCCTTAACTGAAAATGTGGAACTAACAGAATTCTAAAAAACAACACATATCCTGTTCCTGAGGAATAAAATGCAATAAATGTAAAAAAATTCTCAAAATGTCACAAAAAAATCACAGTTCCTATTTTCAACCTAATATCGGATTGATTAGGAACCTCAGATAGGTAACACTCAGAAGTACCAAACTATGTGATGAGATGTAATCAGAAAACTACATTGAGATTGCTACTCATCATGCTAAGGCTTACCAGGGGATGTTATCATTTAATCCTGTTCTGAAAGTCTGTAGGCAATAGATCCATTGTTGCTCTCATTCAAGAGGATCTTATCTACTTTTTTAATCAAGATATCTACTGTCTCTAGGATAACCCAATGTTATTTCTCTTCAGTGTGGGGTTGCGTCAAGTAGTGATCGCTCATCTTGGTTGTGACCCTTTTGTAACAAATGTTGCTTGTATGTTCACCTATCCATATTATGATCTTTCTACAGGTCATCCCAATGTATCTCATATTACAAGGGCAAGTGATCATGTATATTACATGTAATAAGTTGCAATTAGTATGTTTTATTTTCTTATCCATGGTTTAGCTAAACCTAAGTAAATGAACTAAGTTGGGGTAGTTAGGTGGCACACATTACAAGATCCACATGGAAAATGGCCCACAACTAGTTGAAGTCCACATAGTTGTGATACTATGATTGGTTGATGAGGTTTTGTCAATGATGTGCACAGACAGGTATAGACCAGGTAATATGTTGTGGCATCTTTTATGGGCAAACCTTGGTTTTTCAAGGTTCAATGAACCTGAGTTTATGACATGCCAATTCCTAGTAATGATTCTCTTAACCCTTTCCGTGCTCATGACGAGCTCAGCTCGTCATGCTGCGCGGTAGCGCTGTGCGCATGACGAGCTGAGCTCGTCACGACCCCACCCGCGATCGGAATGTCCAGCATACGAGCGGAATTCCGATCGCGGTCAAGGGGTTAATATGATTCAAGGCTATGTTATGTGTTGTCACACAAGTTAGAGAATTAGTTTCTTTGGTTTCAGATACAAGGTCAAGAAGTCCTTCACTATTCTGATTCCTAGCTTGCTTGCAATTTTTTTAATCATGAAATCTGGACTATCTCTACTCTTCAATTTCACTGTGAGCTCCCCTGAATATTGTTTGTAGTCCTGAATGTCGCTACAGTTCCTTCAAATTTGTAAGAACTGGCTGTATTGAAGGTTTTCACATAAAGGGCACGGGTGGAAACAGCTAAATTTCAACAGACTGTTTTTATCCTTGGGTTTGTTATGTGTTGGTCTTCAGACCCCCTTGGTCCAGAATGATGTTGACATCTAGAAATGGAAGGATAGTGTTGTTCATGGTATATGTGAAATTTAGATGGTCATCACATAAATTGAGCCAAGAGTGAAAATCATGGACCATCTCTTCACCCCCTTTCCAAAATGAACAAGATGTCATCAATATAGCATTTCCATAGTACTATATGGTGTCTATAGGGATGTCGATTTGTGAGGACAAAATTCTCTTCAAAGTGATGTACATACAGAACTGCCACACTTGATGTGAAGGTTTTCCCCATCGAAATCCCATGGGTTTGTAGGTATAGGGCACCTTGAAACTCAAAAAAGTTCTCAGTAAGTGCCAAAATGTATGGAGTCTTCATGGTAAAGGACCTCTTCTATAGTCCCCAAAGTGACATTCTGGGGCAGACTGGTATAAAGACCCTCAATGTCTAATCCAACTAGTAAATTATTAGATGGATCAAACAGTATGTCACACAAGAGTTGTAAGAGATCTCTTGTGTCCTTGAGATAAGTAGGTGTGGGTTGCACAATGGAACAAAGAAAAAAGTCTGCAAACTGTGATAGAGGTTCCAAAATGGAAATAATCCTTGACACTTTTGGGCGACCCAGTGGAGGTGTCTTATTTTTATGCATTTTAATCAAATAATAGAAGTAGGGCATAATAGGGTCTTTGTTCACCTGGGAATCTGCTTCTTTTTTCAATAATAATTCACCGATCCGAGCCTCTTCAATGATATAGTGAATTTTGGTCTTCAAACGTGTCATAGGATCCTCTCTAATTGTCCTGTAATGACTCCTATCTTCCAAAAGGCACTGACATTCAGTCACATAGTCAATCTTCTTGAGGAGGACAATACCACCCCCTTTACCTGCTGGTTTAATGATGATGGGCCCGATTCACAAAAGTAATCTGAGACAAAATCCTAAACTTTACGACTTACGGTATTCATAAAGGGCATTTAGGAGTAGGAGTAGTAAAGCATTGAAGGAATTGGCCAGTGATCCTGACATTGGGCCCGATTCACAAAAGTAATCTGAGACAAAATCCTAACTTTACTACTCCTAAATGCCTTTTGTGAATACCGAAAGTCGTAAAGTTAGGATTTTGTTTCAGATTACTTTTGTGAATCGGGCCCAATGTCAGGATCACTGGCCTATTCCTTCAATGCCAGACTCTCATTGCGGCTGATATTCTGAAAAGTTTTATATGTTTTTGGGTCAATTGATTCAATTTCTTTAAAGACTGCTGGTTTAAAATTCTGTATCAACACCTATTGGCGAATAGGAGACAATACAGGACAATTACAGAGGATCCTACGACATGCTTGAAGACCATGATTCAGAACATAGTTAAAGAGACTTAGATCGGTGGATGGATCTCTAAAAATGTAGTAGATTTTCTTGATGACAAATGTCCTATTTAGGAACTTATTTTACATGATCTCCAGAGTGTTTGACTACAGGGTCCTCCTGCACCATCTTTGCCTAGTGAGGCGATAACAAGCCTCTTTACAGGCTTTTTAGGATGTGTGAGTGTGCCTTTCACATGGTCAAAATGGGTGCCCGTGGGATCGACACAGAAAACCATCTGCAGGCATGCTGTTTATGTCTTTACCTGACCGAGTGTCATCACCTTCTTTTCTTGGTTTCATGAATAGTTTGAGGATAAACATGCAGTGTGAATCTCCAGAAATGGGGGGTATTCTGTGTTGATAATGGTTTACAGGATCGCCTGTGCTTCCTTTCTTCTCTTGCAGGGTTGGGCAATTGTACCCAAGGGTGTTGTAAGTTATTGACTTGCATGGGTAATTCTCTACCTCACCTTCCAGTCACTAATTAGTGATTATAAATATACTAGATATTGGACAGCATTCCCATACTTTTTAACAGGGATCTGCTTAGAGAGGTCCTGAGGAAAGCCACAAGACCTGACAGGGCAAGGGAGATTAAACATGTAGACCGCGATAGTTGTAGATGTAAGGGACCATTGATATGTCCCCCGTTACATCTTATTGTGTTTATAACCATAACCCAATTCCCTTTTTATGGAATAAATTCTACAGGGAATTTGAGGGACTTTTAACACACTTCTCACAGATCCCACTAATTTCTCACACTAAGAAGTGCTCCCTCCCTAGGGAGGTTGAGCCTACTCTGTCACTTTAGATGTTTTGAGTGCCGACCCGATGATGAAGCATGCCACTAGTGAATTCTAGTGGGTGAGGGTCTCCTAACAAATACTGAGAGACTCTTAATTAAGACAGGCATCTTTTTGGGACCCCACTTTTGGTTTGATTGTTTGTTTACTGTTGAAAGCTGAGTGGCCATACCCCTAAGACTTCTATCTCATCCACCTTCTGACTTTTAATAGTAATTCGTAATGTGACATCAGTGGCAATTTGCCATAGTATTTTATATCCCTGGTATGTATCCTGCCAATACTGTTTATTGGTGGTGTACACAGACCTTCAAGAAAGCTTTGATCATTTCTATTACCAATCCTGACTTTGAGATCTATTTATATCTTGATGGTATAGATACTTCGTTGCGTCGCAATGGTGATCGAGTATCTATACTGCCAAGATAATGGTACGCTTGCCGGATTTAGATGCGAGCGGACCATAGATTTAATCACAGCAGAGATTATTCTGTCTCATCATGATTAAACCCCCCAGATGGCCCTGTGGAGTAAGGTCCATCGGCAGTACACGTGTAAATCCACCCACCTAATTTAGGTTTGCGGAATTTCAGGTCAATTTTCCCTGCCCATCATTGCCACGATAACCCTGGCTGTAAGGGGCAGTGAAAACTGCTAAATTCTACCTTCGCCATGTGATAAGATAAAAAAAATGTTTGGTGCAGGGCTGTGTCATGTTGAAATGTATTGACAGGAACCGCAATGATGGTGGTTCCCGGCAATGTTTTATAAATGACCGCCAGCTTGGCAGTCATTTATAAATCTGCCAGGTGGTTCCTCCACAAGGCTGATAATTTAACCTCTCACCCTTTCGGAACAAAGGGCTATCTGCCAGGATTTAAATCTGTCCCACAGTTCTTTAAAGTGCTTGATGAAATGTAGTACAGGGAGGTCAACCAATAGATATATGAAGTTGTGCTTTGTAAAGTCTCAGGTGCCATGCAGCAACAAACAGCTGATATACACTCTGGGCTGCTCCATCTCAGACTGTATACCTCAAATGAAGACCTTTGTACTCCAGCTTAATATTCTTGCATCTAATTCTAAGAGTAGCTATGAGTATGACCCTAACATTGTCCTGCCATTTGATGTTTCCAGATGATCTAGAAATAAAAATTCTCACAATTCCTCTTGTACTTCTACAATTAATAAACCCCATTTGAATGTGTAATATTGTTAAACTGGGGGAGGGGTTTCAAACCTGGGAACAGTGCTTGTACAGAGAAAGGCATGAAAGCTCCTTAACAGTGTATGGAGGACACATATTTTCTACTTGATAGAGAGATGTCTCTATTATCAGAGTTGAAGAAGCTCAATGTATTATAAATATCAGACTTTCAACTGTCTAATGAAATATGTGCATATTATTGTACCAGCTCAGGCAAAGTCTCTATCACAAAATTCATACCTTAGAGAGGATTGGACGTTATCTAATGAAATATAAACAGTGACATTTTTGGTTATCTATTTGTTGAAATCATACCCTGAAAAGGAGACAAATATGGCCTGTTTCTGAAAAGGTGAGGTCACCCACATTATGTATTCAATGAGTGCAGTGTTAAATTACAACTCATGTGCAAACCAGTTTGCAGAGGCATCACAAGTACAAGTGGGTCTGGGTTTTCTGTACTCCTCAGAGTTTTCCCCAGATAAATATTGGCAGATCAAACCTGCTGAAATATACCAGGTTGAAAACGTCTGTAAATACCAGTGTATGCAGATTTTAATGCAGGAAGCACAAAACTGCATGTTATTCCCCATCACATTGAGGAGCGCCCATAATAGATTTCATTTATTGCAGGTAAATAGAGCCTGTCCTGCAAGCCAGCTAGTAATCACAACCTTTGTCTACCTTCAATAGGTGAGTTTCCTCAATTTAATCGAAAGAAAGATTTTACATGCCCAAGAAAACACAATAGGTGTTGGTATTGGGCCCGATTGAAGAGAATTTTTGGGCACATTAGAGTATTACTCATCAGCTTTTTCCCCAAAGGCCAATATTTTTATAATTGGATCTACAGAGTCAAAGTGATTTTATTTTTTATTACAAGAAGACCATGTCCTTTTAATACCTGTTTTGAGTACTTGACATGGTTTCAGAAGTATAAACATTGAGGTTGACTATCAGGAGTCTAGACTACATTAACCAGGATAAGGGACTAAGTGCGATCTGCTTCTCAGATATTCCATGACATGATACAATGGTGACAATTCATTAGAATTGGGATGCATCATTAAATAAAGACGGATCAAACATTGGAACTCCAGCTTTATCCAGTATCCTGGGAACACTCTCACGGTTTTCTTTATCAAAACATTACTCTCCTTCTTTTGGGTTGTCTCAATCACTAGAAAGAAGATTAATCCCCTGTGCCAGTCCCCATCCTAGGTGTAAAATATTCATCATTTTCACCAATTTTGTGCCTGTATCATTAACATAAATAAATGTTCTCTTGGCCATCTTTTTATGTACCTGTAGGCATAAGTAACAATAGAATGGCTTCTAACCAAAATATGAATGTACATTAATGTCATGGGAGTCTCTGAGTCTACTAGTGCATGTTCTCATGCTTCGTCGGTTGACAAGAACGTGTGAACACTGACAGATACTAAACATTTCTAGTTGCATAATGTAACTTGCGGTTGTAAAATACTTATCCATCATTTGACAATATTTTAACTGGTGTTTCCCTTTCTTGCCTTCACTCATAGGGTTGTGGTATTAAATGACTTCATTCGCTCTTGTATTGATTTTACTAACTCAGGGGCCTATTGCGATGGCGGGCGGAGACACGACCGCGGTGCCGGCGGTGGCGGTAACACCCATTTACTGCACGCCGCCAGCGGTCTCCACGCCCGCCATATTAGGATGGCCACACATTGCACATTTCCCGCCCGCTGCGGTGCGACGCCGACCGCCATCAAAGTGCGCCCGCCACCGCGGCGGAGTGAGCCAATCACCACACACCGCCGTGCGGAATGACGCCCGTACGCCGAAGATATCACGATGCCGGAAACAGGGCAGCGCACCGCGATGGAGAAACCGCACAGCGAAAGTCGGCGGAGACATCACAGCGGAGACAGAAAAGAAACACCCGGGACACACCGCGATGGATCCTGCCCTACACGCCTTCCCGGTGCTGTACATGATACACCACCTGCAAGTTATCCACCGCCGCGGACGCCTCCGCAGGTACGTACAGACACAACAGTGCAAGTAACACAATACACAGCTCCAGGGTGGAAAAACATCGCATGGGAACACCACACACCCCTGTGGGGACAGGCACACAGCCATCACTGCACACACACATGTCCCACCTGTGACAAAAACATCTCGCCACATACTGCCCACCCATGTACCGCATTCATGAACAAATGTCCCGGTCACGTCACCGCCGCGGTTCCTGCACACAACGCAGAGCACAGGGCCAGCGCATGCCAAGGGCACCGTACAAATCGCACAGAGCCACAACTCCATCACAACACACCAGCTACCTCCCTGAAGGGACACAACATGTGCCTCCCAAGTGCCACTCCTGCACAACAACCACACAACTAGAGCCACACCATGCCCCAAGTCACAACAACTGCATATACAGCCACAGCAGGACCCTTTGAAAAGGAACACATAGCACAGAAGCCCAGGCCCCAGCCAACACACACACCACAACAACATCACACACAAGCCAAGAACACTGAGGCCAGGCACAAAATGTACACACACACAGATGAGGACCAAACACTTCACTGCACACACTACCTGACAAGTCACACACACACACACCACCCTGACTCACAGCTACATACACACACCACATGCCAGCAGTAATGGAGGACAACATATAGGAAAGCCAAAGTGAGGTGCCCACAAATGGAAGGGCAGTGACACAACCATCAAGCATGTGTGATGCACATGCAAGACAAGACACATGTGAGAACACACTCAGCCCATCACAGCACACATGGCTGACACAGTCAGTCAACACAAACCACGGTCACCCCAATGCAACAACTCCTGGAGACAGCAAGGACACCCATGTATAGGCACAGGGATGTAAGGAAGGCCCTGAACTCAAACACTGACCAGCCACACATAGGCATCCAAATACAGGACAAGAGAATGTCTGCTGCAGAACACACAGGGCCCAGTGACACACTACATGACAGCCAAGCACAAGTAGGATATGTCACACATACCTCCTCCCACAACAGCAACACACAATACTGCCATGTGCACAAAACACAACCACAGGGCTAAACAAGTACACATACAGGCACACCACTCCAGGGTCACACATGGCAGTAGTTGACAATGCAGATGCACACACATCCACAGTCACAACCAAGTCACCCCCTTCACACCATACACTTCTCCACCACCCAAGTGCACACCTTGGAAGTAAGCCATGGGACCTGGATAACTCATCACCACAAGATGTCCATACACCAACACTGATTGGCACACAGAAAGGAAGCTCACACAGACCCCATGACCCTGGCCTGCCTGCCTGTAAGCCTGTGCCCAAACTCCCACCCTGTGCTGCCATTGCCCACAAACCTGACATGTGTCCACCATAGATAACATGAGCAAAGAAGGAAGATGACAACAAGAATTCATTGCCAACCACCTGCACTGCACCCATTCACAGTCATGTAGAAATGAAGTGCCTCCCACCCCTGCAAAAGAAATGAAATGTGAGACAACCCATTGGCAATGTTGAAGTGGCATACTGAGCATGTGACACAGTAAACCATGCACACACAGAAACAACTTTATTCAGGAAGGACACTGACACAACTCACAGCAGGACCAACTGTGTTTATTCACAATTTGCATATTGAGACAACAAATTTGGGCAACAGCAAAGCCAGTGGGCATTTCAATATGCACAGTATTAAATTAGAACCTGCACAGGCAGGGGGCAAACAGCAGTGAACCACAAGGCAAGTACAATGTGCAGAGTAGTTCCATCAGAAGCTGCACAGGCAAGGGGCAAACAGCAGTGAACAACATGGCCAGTGGCCAGGACACAGTGCAGGTGAGGTACATGAGAAGCTGCACAGGCAAGGGGAAAACAGCAGTGAACAGCAAGGCCAGTGGCCAGGACACAGTGCAGGTGAGGTACATGAGAAGCTGCACAGGCAAGGGGCAAATAGCAGTGAACAGCAAGGCCAGTGGCCAGTCCAAAGTGCAGATTAAGTCCATGAGATCCTGCACAGGCAAGGGGCAAACAGCAAGGCCAGTGGCCAGTCCAATGTGCAGATTAAGTCCATGAGAAGCTGCACAGGCAGGGGGCACACAGCAGTGAACGACAAGGGCAGTGGGCAGGACAAAGTGCAGAGTGAGTCCACGAGAAGCTGCACAGGCAGGGGGCACACAGCAGTGAACGACAAGGCCAGTGGGCAGGACAAAGTGCAGAGTGAGTCCATGAGAAGCTGCACAGGCAAGGGACAAACAGCAGTGAAACACAAGGCCATTGGCCAGTACAATGTGCAGAGTAGTTACATCAGAAACTGCACAGGCAAGGGGCAACCAGCAGTGAACAGCAAGGCCATTGGCCAGTACAATGTGCAGATGAAGTCCATGAGAAGCTGCACAGGCAGGGGGCAAATAGCAGTGAACAACAAGGCCAGTGGCCAGTACAATGTGCAGATGAAGTCCATGAGAAGCTGCACAGCCAGGGGGCAAATAACAGTGAACAACAAGGCCAGTGGCCAGTCCAAAGTGCAGGTGAGGTACATGAGATCCTGCACAGGCAAGGGGCAACCAGCAGTGAACAGCAAGGCCAATGGCCAGTACAATGTGCAGAGTAGGGACACCAGAAGCTGCACAGGCAGGGGGCACACAGCAGTGAATGACAAGGCCAGTGGGCGGGACAAAGTGCAGAGTGAGTCCATGAGAAGCTGCACAGGCAGGGGGCACACAGTAGTGAATGACAAGGCCAGTGGGCAGGACAAAGTGCAGAGTGAGTCCATGAGAAGCTGCACAGGCAAGGGGCAAACAGCAGTGAACAGCAAGGCCAGTGGCCAGTCCAAAGTGCAGATTAAGTCCATGAGATCCTGCACAGGCAAGGGGCAAACAGCAGTGAACAGCAAGGCCAGTGGCCAGTCCAATGTGCAGATTAAGTCCATGAGAAGCTGCACAGGCAAGGGGCAAACAGCAGTGAACAACAAGGCCAGTGGCCAGGACACAGTGCAGGTGAGGTACATGAGAAGCTGCACAGGCAAGGGGCAAACAGCAGTGAACAGCAAGGCCAGTGGCCAGGACACAGTGCAGGTGAGGTACATGAGAAGCTGCACAGGCAAGGGGCAAATAGCAGTGAACAGCAAGGCCAGTGGCCAGTCCAAAGTGCAGATTAAGTCCATGAGATCCTGCACAGGCAAGGGGCAAACAGCAGTGAACAGCAAGGCCAGTGGCCAGTCCAATGTGCAGATTAAGTCCATGAGAAGCTGCACAGGCAGGGGGCACACAGCAGTGAACGACAAGGGCAGTGGGCAGGACAAAGTGCAGAGTGAGTCCATGAGAAGCTGCACAGGCAGGGGGCACACAGCAGTGAATGACAAGGCCAGTGGGCAGGACAAAGTGCAGAGTGAGTCCATGAGAAGCTGCACAGGCAAGGGGCAAACAGCAGTGAAACACAAGGCCATTGGCCAGTACAATGTGCAGAGTAGTTACATCAGAAGCTGCACAGGCAAGGGGCAACCAGCAGTGAACAGCAAGGCCAGTGTCCAGGACACAGTGCAGATGAGGTACATGAGATCCTGCACAGGCAAGGGGCAACCAGCAGTGAACAGCAAGGCCAGTGGCCAGGACACAGTGCAGATGAGGTACATGAGATCCTGCACAGGCAAGGGGCAAACAGCAGCGAACAGCAAGGCCATTGGCCAGTACAATGTGCAGATGAAGTCCATGAGAAGCTGCACAGGCAGGGGGCAAATAGCAGTGAACAACAAGGCCAGTGGCCAGTACAATGTGCAGATGAAGTCCATGAGAAGCTGCACAGCCAGGGGGCAAATAGCAGTGAACAACAAGGCCAATGGCCAGTCCAAAGTGCAGGTGAGGTACATGAGATCCTGCACAGGCAAGGGGCAACCAGCAGTGAACAGCAAGGCCAGTGGCCAGTATAATGTGCAGAGTAGGGACACCAGAAGCTGCACAGGCAGGGGGCACACAGCAGTGAACGACAAGGCCAGTGGGCAGGACAAAGAGCAGAGTGAGTCCATGAGAAGATGCACAGGCAGGGGGCACACAGCAGTGAACGACAAGGCCAGTGGGCAGGACAAAGTGCAGAGTGAGTCCATGAGAAGCTGCACAGGCAGGGGGCACACAGCAGTGAACGACAAGGCCAGTGGGCAGGACAAAGTGCAGAGTGAGTCCATGAGAAGCTGCACAGGCAGGGGGCACACAGCAGTGAACGACAAGGCCAGTGGGCAGGACAAAGTGCAGAGTGAGTCCATGAGAAGCTGCACAGGCAGGGGGCACACAGCAGTGAACGACAAGGCAAGTGGGCAGGACAAAGTGCAGAGTGAGTCCATGAGAAGCTGCACAGGCAGGGGGCACACAGCAGTGAACGACAAGGCCAGTGGGAAGGACAAAGTGCAGAGTGAGTCCATGAGAAGCTGCACAGGCAGGGGGCACACAGCAGTGAACGACAAGGCCAGTGGGCAGGACAAAGTGCAGAGTGAGTCCATGAGAAGCTACACAGGCAAGGGGCAAACAGCAGTGAAACACAAGGCAAGTACAATGTGCAGAGTAGTGACATCAGAAGCTACACAGGGAATGTATGCAACTCTACCATGCCATGCCCAGCAACAGAGTAATGGGACTGACAATGGGCATCACACGCACCCCTGTGGACAGACAGGTGTGTGAGGGTGACCACCACTCAGATGGGGCTGTCTGTCGGACTTGGAGCTGACTGTGTGTTGGGGTCAGTTGGAGGACTGCCCTGGGCAGTGGGAGTAACAACTGTGGAAGAGCCAACTGTGCATGTGGTAGCTGGGGGGCTGCTTGGACCAGGTGGGGTGGTGGCCCGGGGAGGTGGACTCATGCCCTGGTGAGACACAGTATGTGCCGGAGATTGTGGAGGGATGCCTCTCCACTTCTTGGGGATCCTGAAAGGCTTCCCTGTCTGTGGATTGAGGGGAACTGGGACAGACACAACAGGTGACCCCAACACCAAAGCTGATTCTGGTGTGGATGGTGACCCCCCCTCTGGGGACATGCTGGATCCCGCTGTGCGCTTGCCTGGTGTTTGCCGCCGCCCTGCCTCCCTCTGTCTACCAGCTTTGCCCCCTACAGTGTCCTCCTGTGCTGGCTTCACAGGGCTTAGGATGGGAGTGGAGGTCAAGGATGGATTATCCATGGGGCCCTCATCCTGTGTAATGTTTGCAGGCAACACCTTCTCAGTGGGTGTGGAAACTGTCTTTTTGCCTCTGCGAGACGTCTTTGGGACAGGGGAGTCTTTGGCAGGGGAGGAAGGTGAGGCCTGTGACCCTGATGCTTTTTTCTTTGCTTTGTGGCCCTTGCTGTTGCCTGATGGGCTTTTCTCCCTGCGCTCTGGGGTGGCCTTACTCTTATGTGGGGATGGTGTCTGCGCCCTAGTACGCTTGGTCTGCTGCTGCTCCTGTGTGCTGCGGGTTCTGTATCAGGACTTTGGGGTCCATTGAGCATTGTCACTGTCGTCAGAGGTGCACAGTGACACAGGGCCGGACCGAGTGCTGGGAGCCACTCCCTGACTATCTGCCTGTTGCAGGGCTGCTGTCACAGTTGATGACAAGGACTGCACAGTCCGGTGTAGCCCACCTACGTCGGAATGTAAGCCCTCCATGAAAGCTATAACCTGCCCCAACTTTTTGTCGTGCTCTTGGAAGGCATTGAGAAGTGCGGTCTGCCCCACACACAGCTGGCGCAATAGCTCGACTGCTTCTGCACTGAGGGCAGCAGGGCTGACATAGGCTGGGGCAGCTGTGCCTGGGGTGAAGGTGACTCTTCCCTTCCTACTCGTGCGGACACGGTCAGCACCAGTGGAGGTTGAAGGGAGGCTGGGCACTGGACGCTGTGTGGCGAAAGAGGAGGCCGAATCCCCGTTCCCTGTACCCCCCAACATGGATGTGTCACCGCTGGCGTCAGATGAGGTAGAGCTTTGTGTCTCCAGCTGTGAATCCTCTAGCAGACTCCTGTCCCCCTCCTCGGCGCTGGTCACATCTGTGTCAGTCAGCTCCGGTGCGGCTGTTGCACTGGAAGCCTCACCACTGGTGTCCGTCCCCTCTCCCTCTGCACATATGGGAGCTGCTGCATAGGAGAGAGAAGTTCTGTGAGATGAGTGGCATCAACAGAACTAACACGTGCCAATACATCTGCATCCTAGAAAGAGGTGTGCAGCACATTCCATGCCACCCTGTGCACACATATATCTTGCCACCCAAAATGTCTACACAACGGTGCATGTCCGCCACACATCCTGCCATAAGTGCCCCAGGTGATTCACACAGCACACCATCCTGCAGTTGGCTCACATCAGACACAGCCCCAAAATGGCCTGTGCACACACACTGTCCCGATGTTGGCAAGGATGAACACCACGACATGGTGCACATCACCTACATGTGTGGAGCAGTAGGGGACCACACAGACTACAACATACCAGCCCACAATGACCCTGCACACATGCCATCCACCATATCGAGTCCATGGGCACATCTACTGTTGCACATTGGCCTCAGATGTCTGACTGGCAGACATCTGAGGTCTGGAATTGCACGCATTCATTGAAACGCATTCACAGTTGGCACACTGGCATTCCCATCCATCTGAATTCACACACTACCCCACAGCAGAAGGTACCTGAAGTCCACAACTCCAAATGTAAGAGAGATGCACAGTGCTAAAACTCACTTCATGAAGCACCGTTTGGGAAAAAGCATGGCACATACACCCAGCACAGAGGCCACTCCCAAAACATTGCACCACACAACCAACGTCACACAGCTGACAATTTGCACACTCTGTAGACACATGCACCCACTCCCAGTCAAAGGCAGCCTGCAACACATACTTACCCCTGGCTCGCTGCTGATGCTCCTTCAGTCGTCTGTCCAGCTCAGGTTGTGTGACAGCCAGGATGCGGGCCATTAGTGGTGTCATGCTGCGCCTAGCCAACCTGCCAGTCCGAGGGAGCATCCCCAGCATCATCTCGGCCACGTTCTTGTTCAGCCGGCAGATGTCATCCCACCTTTTATGACAGTGGGTGCGCCTTCGGTTTGACACACCCAGATCCCGGACTCTGGAGGCAATGGCCCTCCACACGGCTTTACGCTGGTGGACCTTCAGCAGCAGGCATGGGAGACAAGAGGTGTGAGGTTCCAGTGACACAGTGCACAATGACAACACAACAAAAATGCAGTAGCACGACAGTGACTCATCCAAAACTCCAGCTACAACTGTCACATAGCCAACAATTGCTCTGAACATGGTGCAATGTCATTGGTCAATCAGACGTACAGGCATGCATGTTCGATGATGGACACAGTACCTCCACATCCCATTCACATGCAGGATACCAACACAGCAAGCAACATGTAGTCTGCCTGCAGCTACTGTCTGCAGTTACCTACAACTACACATAGAGAAGATAGCAAAACATGTGTCTTGTTGTTGGACTCACTGTGTCCAACACTGCGCATTCCTAAGTGTCCTAGCCCTGTGAAAGCCTCACTGTGTCCTGGAACTCACATAGAGTGACAACAACTGTCATACACACACCCTTCTCCCACACCTGCTCCTGTGCAATATACATGGCAGAGATGGGACTTAGATGAAGAGGCGTGACCCAAACACACATGGAACACACTGTACATGCAGTGATGTGGACATGTGGACATGTGGCATTCGGCGGGGACTGTGCAGGGCAGGTGGTCTGACACTGAGTGGGTTAATTGGGAGCAACACAGCCATTCACACAAACGATAACTGGCCAGACTCCTGCATCACCAAAATGCAGCTGCACTGTATGGCTGACACTACAGGACATATCCCTCTACTCAGGATAGGCATGCAGGGTAACGTGTGAAAGAGCCCACCAAACCCTTCCCGCTGTAGTAAACATGATAGGCAGTGCATGTCAGAGCCCCACAACCACTGACACATACCGAAGCACCTCCACCCCACGTGTGCACACCCTGCACTCTCACTCACAGTCTGGGAGACTTACCACGACATTAGGGCCACCATAAAGCCTTGGGTACTGTGCAAGCACCCCGTCCTCCAGGACCCCAAGCTCCTCACTGGTGAAGGGACTGGCACAGATCTTCTGAGTCCTCGACATCACAATGGACATGTGGCAGCAGCAGCACGTTGAGGGTGGCAGCCAGCAGTCCCTTGAGGCAGCAGCAGCAGGTGGAGGGTGGCAGCCAGCAGTCCCTTGAGGCAGCAGGTGGAGGGTGGCAGCCAGCAGTCCCTTGAGGCAACAGCAGCAGGTGCAGGGTGGCAGCCAGCAGTCCCTTGAGGCAGCAGCAGCAGGTGCAGGGTGGCAGCCAGCAGTCCCTTGAGGCAGCAGCAGCAGGTGCAGGGTGGTAGCCAGCAGTCCCTTGAGGCAGCAGCAGCAGGTGGAGGGTTGTCAGTCAGCAGTCCCTGGTAGCTGTGGGAATGTGGTGCACCCTCCCACACATATATAGGCCCCTGGGGCTGTGTCAGTGGTCCCAGGGTGCTGCAATTGGTGTACCAGGTCTGCCTCATTCAAATACATCCAATGTGCACGCCTACCGCGATTTTCAAACTCGCATCAGGCTACCGCGAGGCTGCTTCCCATTGGCTGCAAGGGCATGGTCCAAGCCGGTGACACACCGTAGGGTGCATGTGTGCGCTACCGCGGTGGTGCATCTTTTGAATGCCTCCAGTGACCGCCTCCGCAAAGGTGGTGCATGCCTACCGCGATTTTCAAACTCGCATCAGGCTACCGCGAGGCTGCTTCCCATTGGCTGCAAGGGCATGGTCCATGCCGGTGACACACCGTAGGGTGCATGTGCGCGCTACCGCGGTGGTGCATCTTTTGAATGCCTCCAGTGACCGCCTCCGCGGGGGTGGTGCACGCCTACCGCGAATTTCAAACTCGCATCAGGCTACCGCAAGGCTGCTTCCCATTGGCTGCAAGGGCATGGTCCATGCCGGTGACACACCTCAGGGGCCAGGCGGTAGGCACCGCCATATGTCTGCCAGACAGTGCCTGGAGTGACCGTGATTTGGGTAGCGGTGCATGGTGACCGCCATTGTCACATACATATCTGGCGGTGTCACCCGCGATCGTGCCTGGGTTATGGGCGGTGCCACACCACAGGGGCCAGGCGGTAGGCACCTCCATATGTCTATGTGAAATTATTCAAGCACGGTGGCGAGAACAAACCGTGTGCACAGCTTAACACATGTTATACTACTCAACAAGATTCAACAACAAACATATACAATTTTGTGCAACAAAGAAACAAATGCGAGAAAGTAGTGCATTTCAAAATTTTGTTAATTGAGTTTCAAAAGGTAGTCATCATATGTCAATGAAAGAAAATACAAAAAGTCATTTACATCATGACAATGCATACTGACAACATGATTTCACAAAATCAACATTGGTCGCAAAGTTACAATGGGGGAAGAAAGAATAGCGCTTGTGACCTTCGGCCCAATGCATTTCGGGACCTCTTGTCCCTTCCTCAGGGGCCACTGTAAATAAACACAAACATATACAATTTCACGTATGAAAAACAACATTCTTGATACCATCAATAAGAATAAAATGAATGATAGAGCCAGCACATCCACAGACACCCCGGTGGATCCAAGAAAACGCAGCAAAGAATGAAAAGCCATAACTCGCAGTAAAAAAGAGTGATATAGAGTGACCCAAATACAAACTACCACCGTGCTTCCTAAGGACAAAAAACAAAAACTCAATGCAAAGTGACCGAAAATGAAAAAAAGATACACAACGAGCCGCCTGAACTACCTAAAGGATATAATGCATATGCACCACGAACATGCACGAGTGAGTACGCATGATACGACAGCTCACAACCGGTGACACTTACTATAAACTTCGAGGAAGCTACCAGCTCGCAAAAGAAGCAAATAACCTCGACCTCCTACATGGAAATCAACACAATGTAAAGGCCAATGCTCTACCAGTAAAATAAAAATAGAAAGAAAAACGTAATATGCCACATCATACCTGAAGTGCATCTGCAGGTAACACGAACCGTCTAAAAGACAACAAGACACCTATACATCAATGAACCCATATCGGTAAACTCTATGGAAAAACGCTCCAACGCCACCATGTACCAACCTGAATGCGGGCTTGATGTGAAGAAAATTGCTCGTGGCGCTATCATGCGAGAACTAACTTTGCTGCTGCACCCGCTTTGCTTTCTAGCATGAAAACCGCGCATACACGCTGAATAAGTCACATGGTACGGAACGAAACAACACTATAACAGCACGCAACTATGTCGGCCATGTTGGAGTGAGTTACATGTACAAGAAATGAAAAGAAATAAAGAAGAAAAGGCCAATCCACATATCATGTTTGCACACAAGCATAAAGATTGAGAATAAAGATAAGACCTACACTAAACCACTATGAGAGAGCACCCGCTGAGAATGATAAACACCAAACAATCACTCATGAAGGCTGTAGGCCAACAACTTGTGCCCCAAGGCTCCAGAAACTCGCGATTATAAACAAGCAATCACCCCGACACAAACAAAGTGAAAAATAGACTAAACGCAGGCTGAAAAAAAGATTAGAGAGAAAAAAATAAGAAAAAGTTGAATGTGCGAAACGAGCATCACAGACTCAAATATAAACATGAATAGACATGATTCCCAGAATACATCTGCCACTTCAAGAAAACATGAAAAAAACGCAGTTTAAAAACACAGTATGAAAACATCAACACGATGCTAGAAAAGTTTGCCCTTGTCCAAAGTAGGGTGGTCTGTCAGCATTAATGCACATAATAACACAAACTGGAGCTGATCCGAATGAGGACATGTTATAAAAAACAAAATGAGTGAGAAATAAACAGAGCATATGCATGAAACACTGAATTCATGGCTGTCTTAACACATAACATGGAACAAAAGAGAACAGATCCTACGTGATTTCTAGCTGCGTGGCTTCAAAAAAAGGCTGCGGAATATGAATCAAGGTTGAAAAAAGTCATAATACATGAGGAGAAAAACATGCTGAGGTTGTTGAAGGAGTTACAGAAAGCAGCTTAAATCCAGTTTGTCGTTAAGACCCAACGGTTCCATGGAATTACATTTTTTGATCCAAAGAACTTCTCTTTGGGATAAAAACTGACTCGGATCACGTCCCTCTCTGAATTGTACTTTTTCTAGAACCAAGAAACGAACTTGAGCAATATTATGATGTTCTCGCAACCAATGAACAACCAGATTGGAATTGGTATTCTTGGTGCGTATCATGCTTTTACGCGCGGTTTTCATGCTAGAAAGCAAAGCGGGTGCAGCAGCAAAGTTAGTTCTCGCATGATAGCGCCACGAGCAATTTTCTTCACATCAAGCCCGCATTCAGGTTGGTACATGGTGGCGTTGGAGCGTTTTTCCGTAGAGTTTACCGATATGGGTTCATTGATGTATAGGTGTCTTGTTGTCTTTTAGACGGTTCGTGTTACCTGCAGATGCACTTCAGGTATGATGTGGCATATTACGTTTTTCTTTCTATTTTTATTTTACTGGTAGAGCACTGGCCTTTACATTGTGTTGATTTCCATGTAGGAGGTCGAGGTTATTTGCTTCTTTTGCGAGCTGGTAGCTTCCTCGAAGTTTATAGTAAGTGTCACCGGTTGTGAGCTGTCGTATCATGCGTACTCACTCGTGCATGTTCGTGGTGCATATGCATTATATCCTTTAGGTAGTTCAGGCGGCTGGTTGTGTATCTTTTTTTCATTTTCGGTCACTTTGCATTTAGTTTTTGTTTTTTGTCCTTAGGAAGCACGGTGGTAGTTTGTATTTGGGTCACTCTATATCACTCTTTTTTACTGCGAGTTATGGCTTTTCATTCTTTTGCTGCGTTTTCTTGGATCCACCGGGGTGTCTGTGGATGTGCTGGCTCTATCATTCATTTTATTCTTATTGATGGTATCAAGAATGTTGTTTTTCATACGTGAAATTGTATATGTTTGTGTTTATTTACAGTGGCCGCTGAGGAAGGGACAAGAGGTCCCGAAATGCATTGGGCCGAAGGTCATCAAGCGCTATTCTTTCTTCCCCCATTGTAACTTTGCGACCAATGTTGATTTTGTGAAATCATGTTGTCAGTATGCATTGTCATGATGTAAATGACTTTTTGTATTTTCTTTCATTGACATATGATGACTACCTTTTGAAACTCAATTAACAAAATTTTGAAATGCACTACGTACTCGCATTTGTTTCTTTGTTGCACAAAATTGTATATGTTTGATGCTGAATCTTGTTGAGTAGTATAACATGTGTTAAGCTGTGCACACGGTTTGTTCTCGCCACCGTGCTTGAATAATTTCACATTGTAATGTTCATATTAGGGACAGGCAGCCCTCCTACATCGTGTAGCACGCTTCAGTTTGATTCAGGTGTTCGCATTAGCGTTAAGTATAAAGTTGATCAACCAAGCTTTCTATATGGTGTGCAAGTGTCATTTTCTTTATACCTCCATATGTCTGCCAGACAGTGCCTGGAGTGACCGTGATTTGGGTAGCGGTGCATGGTGACCGCTATTGTCACATACATATCTGGCGGTGACACCCGCGATCGTGCCTGGGTTATGGGCGGTGCCACACCACAGGGGCCAGGCGGTAGGCACTGCCATATGTCTGCCAGACAGTGCCTGGAGTGATCGTGATTTGGGTAGCGGTGCATGGTGACCGCCATTGTCACATACATATCTGGCGGTGTCACCCGCGATCGTGCCTGGGTTATGGGCGGTGCCACACCACAGGGGCCAGGCGGTAGGCACCGCCATATATCTGCCAGACAGTGCCTGGAGTGAGCGTTAATGGAGTTGTGGAGTAGCTGTGCTTCACCTAACATGTCCTCCAGCTCTCTGCATAGGCCAACATGTACAGTGCCCAGTGTCTCAACAATTGAAGGGTCCTCATGAGGGCAAATGCACAAAAGGGACATGTCACTCCACGTCACCAACACATACCATATATGGGTCGCCAGTACATTGCATGGTCACATACACTCGCACATGTCACATGTGCTGTGTAATGAAATGTAGACTGTCCAGTTAATGTGTTGCATAGCATATGTAGATAATGGTCAATGTCTGTGTGTGCAATGTAACGCACACTGTCGTCTCATCTACTGAACTAGGGGCATCAGCAACTGGCACATTGTCCAATGCACATGCACACACGTGTCCCCCACGCTCAGCTGGTGGTCAGTGTGTAGTTGAAGTGTGCCATGTGCAACCTGTTTTGGTAGGTGTATCAGGGACAGCAACATGGTGTGTTCGGGTAGTATTGCAATTAGTGACATATGCTGGGGGTCATACTCACAGGTATGCACACTTATCTGTTAGTACATCACACTGTGCATGCGAATGAGCCGGAGGGGTGCACAGATAATTGCTGCTGGTAAGGGGACAGGTGTACGAGTAGTGTGCCTGATGTGTACCTACTTGTGAAGTGCCCTGTCGGTTAATGGTGCATGTTGTAAGACTTGGGAATGTGTCTGTTGAAAAAATTTATGTGACATCTGTGCACTTTGATCTGTCCTAGGAGGAGGAGGCCCAATATCCATCGTCCGTTCACAGTCCTGGCAGACATGGAGAATGAGGATATAATACGCAAATTCAGGCTGGACCGACAAACCCTGCAGAACCTATGTGCCATGTGGGAGCCCCACCTGCAGCCACGTCGGACATATCCAACAGCTTTCACCGCAACATCTAAGGTAATGGCATGCCTGCATTTCTTTGCAACAGGCTCATTCCAGCACACAGTCGCAAGTGCAGGCGGGATGTCACAGCCGATGTTCAGCATGGTGCTGAGGGATGTCCTGTCGGCCATGATGCTGTACAAAGACAGATATATCCATTTTCCCAGGGGGCCTGAGTTGGTGGCTGTGAAGGGCGATTTCTATGCCCTTGGACATATCCCCCATGTCATTGGTGAAATTGATTGCACACATGTTGGGCTTGTGCCACCACAGGCACGTGAACAGGTTTACCGCAATAGGAAGCATTTACACTCGGTAAATGTTCAAGTGGTGTGCCTGGCGGACATGATCATCTCCCACGTGTGTGCCAAGTTTCCCGGCTCAGCCCATGATGCCCACATCTTGCGCAGCAGCATCGTTCCTCAGTTGATTGCCAATCTGCTTCCTGAGCGTGCATGGCTTGTGGGTGAGTATGCATAGTGGTATTAGAGTGGTGTGTGTGTGACATGCTGTTGTGTTGCATTTTGGGACTCCAAGGTTAATCTGTGTCTCTCACACCCAGGTGCCTCGGCATATCCGAACCGCCCGTGGTTGCTGAGCCCATTGCGGAACCCCTTCACGCCAGCTGATGTGCGATACAATGATGCCCATGGGAGGACACGGCGTGTGATAGAACGGACATTTGGTCTCCTAAAATCAAGATTTCGGTGCCTGGACCGTACTGGAGGTGCCCTTATGTACTCGCCAGGGAAGGTGTGTCAGATAGTGGTGGCATGCTGCATGCTCCACAACCTGGCCATTCGCAAGGCAATACCCCTGATCCTGGATGACGATGATGAGCAGCCAAGGCCGCCGCCTGCAAATCAACCCGGATCCAGTGACGAGGGCAGTGGAGAGGAGGAAGGGGTCGACATGCGTCGACAGCTCATCACCCGCTACTTCACTTGAAGGTGAGTGACGATGTAGAAGGGACAAAATGGTCTGATGGTGTTGCTGTTGCTGTGTGGGTGTATGTGAGCTTGCTGACTGCAGCTTGGTGTTGACTCATTGCTGCCTGCCAATGTATGTGTGATTGGTTAGTGTGATATTAGTGTGATACAGAATGTCTCTATGGTGACTGTTGCTCTGTGTAAAGTTTGTAGATCTGAGTACCTTGTTGACAAGTGTTGTGTGATGTGTGCAATGCCACACCCATACAAGTGACTCTTGTTCTGCGGTTTTCCCTAGGTCCCTTCAGCATCTCACTTGTTACCTACATTCCATTCCCCTGGACCATGTCCTACACGATGATGGTTGCACATCCTGTATTAAAGACGGAGCAGACACAACAACATGTGTGTAAGGTGTATTTATTTACAACTGTGACATGCGAGGGTGGAGAAAATGTGAAGGGGGGAATTGAAGAAGTGAGTTGACAGTCATGGTAGATGAGATAGTTGAGTAGTCCCCACAATGATGTGGAGACCCAGTCCAACAGATAGATGCCATTCACATGGCAGTGTGGTGAAGGATAGTCCAAAAGGTCAATGCAGTGGTGCAGTGGTCTGCCATCATGGCTGGCTCGGGGACTAGCGTTTGGCAGGTGCTTTGGCACGTGAGTCCCCCTGGCCTTTCCTTGGACGGCCCCTCTTGCGCTTGACTGGAGGGGCCACTGCTGCAGGGGCAGTGGTGTCTGAGGACTCACCCCCCTCTGTGGTCGCAGGGGAGGATGATGAAGTGTCATCCTGCTGCCCAACAGGGGGAGGCGGAGGGGTAGAATGTTGTGCTTGCCTGTCCCTCAGAACCGCCACTAGCTGCCCCAAGAGGTCCACAATCTGTCCCATGCGTGTGTCCATGGACCTCAGCAGCAGGAGGTGCTCCCGAGATTCTTCCTCTAACCGGCCCATTCGTCCCTGGGCCTGTTGGTATGCCCCAAGGACTCTGTCGATGTGGCCCAGGGCTTCCGTCCCAGGATCAGTCCCCCTCTGCATGACCCTGTCCCAACCAGCTGCACTGCTGCCACGGTCCAGTCCGGTCCTCGCATTGGCCCGCTGCATCCTTTCCCTGGCCTCTGCAGTTGATGTGGTGGGCTGCTCAACCCCTGGGGCAGGGAGGGTGTTGCGGACAGCTGTGGTGGTGGTGGTAGTGGTTGACACACAGGCCGTGACAGCAGCTGTCAGAGGATGGTCAGGGGCTGCAGCTCATGTGGTTGGGGGGACAATGGGTGCCTGGGACTGGTTGCATCCTGCCACACCAGATGGGCCAGCGTGGAGCTCCTCATCCAAGGAATCCAGGGAGTCCTCATCCAGTTGTCTCTGTTCCGGGGGGGGACTGGCTCTGCAGGGTGGTGTCATCCTCTGCAGTGAGTTCTTGGTCACCTGTGGGTCAGATGAGAAATGGTCATTGTGTTGCACCCATCAAAGTTTGTGTTAGCAGTGTTACATCAACTGTTTGTATATCCAGCAGTTGTTCACTGTACAAATTTGCATTGACCGACATCCAGTGATGCATTACAAGCTGTTGTGGTACATGCATTACTTGTCCATATTGGGAGTTGTCAAGACATGACATGCACAATATCATTTTTTGACATTGACAGTCTCATGTTGGCATCCTGTTATTGATCAATCATAAGTCATCCATTTACGCGTATGTGTCACTTGTAGAGCCCTTTCAGCGGTTTACTCTGCACAGTGAGTGAGCATTGTAGTTTCATGCATACCTTTTCAATGTGGTGTAGATATCTGTATTTGCAATTCCAGACATGCTTAAGTTTGCTTTAATTAGATCCTAGGTGGTCTGGACCACTGCTACTGTCAGATGGCATGTAGTGGTGTGCATGGTTGTGCTCGGAGTTCCATCTACATGTGTTTCAATCATTCACACTTTGGTTGCTGTCACAGTTTCATTTTCTTAGGTGTGTGCACACTATAGTTGCCAATGCTATCTGGGTGTGCAGTTGTGCATTGAGAGGCCTGGTGTCCTATGCCAACATGTTTTTTTAAATGCATATCTGGCTGCATGTTGTGTCTGTTGATATGTTGTGTTTGCTGTGTTTTCCTTGTATTTGAGAGACCTCTCTGTGTGTGTATGATGAGGGCTTCCATCTTGGTCCAGTGTGGGACAAGTCAGCATGATATGTCCACATGCCAGTTCTTTTGAAGTGTACATTGCAATGACTGACACATGCATGTTGGTGCCAGGAAGTAATGGGTCTTGTGTGCTGGCGGTCAGGTGGGCCCGTGTGAGTTGTTGTGCAAGCTTCCCAGCCTCACACACCCCGACCTGTGAGATGCGGTTACCTACCTGTGAGTTGGGTGGGTAGCATACATTGCCTGCCACATGCTTCTTATTGGGGGTGTAGTGTCCCATCCTCCATAGTGGTGGAACAGCATGCATGTTGCATTTTGTGGGACGGATAGCCAAACACACTACACCATCTCACTGTGAAGATGGCTAACTACCGTTTGAGGTGAAGGTGAGCAATGACATGGCTATGTGACTTGGTAGAAATCTTTGGATGGAATGTGGGTGTAGTGAGCATGATGTGTGTGTGGCTTTTTGTACCCATTGATTTCAGATTACATTTGGTCATGGGGTATAGCCCCCCATCACTGTTGTCCCAGCTATCTGGCTGTGGGGTTCACTCCCCGACATTTGAAGGCACAATAGGGCAAGGGGTATAGTCTCGTAGCACAGTGGTGACATACAGCAGGGTGAAGATCTCACCCAGCATACATTTCCACACTGTCATGGTTTCATGGTATTTGTGGACCTGAGAACATGAGCACAGTACTGGTGAAGCAGTTGTTCCAGGGCATCCATACACTGACATGTTGTGGTCAACAGTGGTGTGTGTGTGAGGTGTACTCAGCCCTGTGCAGACAATGTGTGCTTTTGGGGCCAGACTATACCAGCACTGTTCAGACAGACAGTGTGAGATGTGAACATTGTCAATGCATACACACATTGGTGGTCCAAACAAGACACCTTTGACAATTTTAATTCAGACAAGGTGCTGTTCTGCAATTCAGTGCAGCACTGTGGTAGCTGGGTGTGTTGCAGGACATTTGGGATGTGCTTAGTTTAGCATTGTGAGTCCCAGCTGCAGTGTAGTTTTTGGGTACACTGCACTTCCACTGTTTACATTGCAACACTGTGGTATGACATGGGTGATTTGCACTTTCCAATACAAACGGCCAGACACTGCTGCAGGGCAGCATGATCGTTGTTAGTGTTGCAGTGTGTGATGCCTGGCACAGTGTACACAATGTGGGTCAATTTTGAACATGGTGACTACAACACAACTGTTTTGCATTATTTGTGTTGGTGACTGTGGACTAAGTGGCATGGTGTCATGTGCGGCTGCACAGACGTCACATGCCTATGAGTGGGATTAGTGCTCCATCCTGCTCAGCCGTGGGAGAAGGGGGCCAGGTGGGAGTTGTAGTGCAGGCCTCCCTATTCCACAGACACCTCCCTGTAAAGATGGCTACCTACCCGTTAGGTGAGGGTGAAGCACACAATGGCTGAGGCATGCTTCTGGGTGGGGGGCAGGGCTCCATCCTGCTCAGCTGTGGGACAAGGGGGCCTGGTGGGAGTTGTAGTGCAGGCCTCCCAAACACCCACCCACCTCCCTGTAAAGATGGCTACCTACCTGTTAGGTGAGGGTGTAGCACACAATGGCTGAGGCATGCTTCTGGGTGGGGGCAGGGCTACATCCTGCTCAGCTGTGGGACAAGGGGGCCAGGTGGGAGTTGTAGTGCAGGCCTCCCTATTCCACAGACACCTCCCTGTAAAGATGGCTACCTACCTGTTAGGTGAGGGTGAAGCACACAATGGCTGAGGCATGCTTCTGGGTGGGAGGCAGTGCTCCATCCTGCTCAGCTGTGGGACAAGGGGGCCTGGTGGGAGTTGTAGTGCAGGCCTCCCAAACACCCACCCACCTCCCTGTAAAGATGGCTACCTACCTGTTAGGTGAGGGTGAAGCACACAATGGCTGAGGCATGCTTCTGGGTGGGGGCAGTGCTCCATCCTGCTCAGCTGTGGGACAAGGGGGCCTGGTGGGAGTTGTAGTGCAGGCATCCCAAACACCCACCCACCTCCCTGTAAAGATGGCTACCTGTTAGGTGAGGGTGAAGCACACAATGGCTGAGGCATGCTTCTGGGTGGGGGCAGTGCTCCATCCTGCTCAGCTGTGGGACAAGGGGGCCTGGTGGGAGTTGTAGTGCAGGCCTCCCAAACACCCACCCACCTCCCTGTAAAGATGGCTACCTACCTGTCACGTGAGGGTGAAGCACACAATGGCTGAGGCATGCTTCTGGGTGGGGGCAGTGCTCCATCCTGCTCAGCTGTGGGACAAGGGGGCCTGGTGGGAGTTGTAGTGCAGGCCTCCCAAACACCCACCCACCTCCCTGTAAAGATGGCTACCTACCTGTTAGGTGAGGGTGTAGCACACAATGGCTGAGGTATGCTTCTGGGTGGGGGCAGTGCTCCATCCTGCTCAGCTGTGGGACAAGGGGGCCTGGTGGGAGTTGTAGTGCAGGCCTCCCAAACACCCACCCACCTCCCTGTAAAGATGGATACCTACCTGTTAGGTGAGGGTGTAGCACACAATGGCTGAGGCATGCTTCTGGGTGGGGGCAGTGCTCCATCCTGCTCAGCTGTGGGACAAGGGGGCCAGGTGGGAGTTGTAGTGCAGGCCTCCCTATTCCACAGACACCTCCCTGTAAAGATGGCTACCTACCTGTTAGGTGAGGGTGAAGTACACAATGGCTGAGGCATGCTTCTGGGTGGGGGGCAGTGCTTCATCCTGCTCAGCTGTGGGACAAGGGGGCCTGGTGGGAGTTGTAGTGCAGGCCTCCCAAACACCCACCCACCTCCCTGTAAAGATGGCTACCTACCTGTTAGGTGAGGTTGAAGCACACAATGGCTGAGGCATGCTTCTGGGTGGGGGCAGTGCTCCATCCTGCTCAGCTGTGGGACAAGGGGGCCTGGTGGGAGTTGTAGTGCAGGCCTCCCAAACACCCTCCACCTCCCTGTAAAGATGGCTACCTACCTTTTAGGTGAGGGTGAAGCACACAATGGCTGAGGCATGCTTCTGGGTGGGGGCAGTGCTCCATCCTGCTCAGCTGTGGGACAAGGGGGCCTGGTGGGAGTTGTAGTGCAGGCAGCATGTACACATGTACCCATGGTGATGTTGCTAACTACCTTTGGGGGGCTTCAGGGGGAGTGTCTGTTGTATCTGTGAGAGATGTGTTGGGGGAGTGTTGTTCACATGAATGAATTTGAACCTAGGATGTATTATTTTGTAATGGTGCAAGACAGTACATTTGTGTGATGTTAGGCATTTGTTTGTACTTACCAGCCTCCACTCCCCCGGGTATTCCTGAGAGACTCTCTGGATGTAGAATGCCAAGCACCTTCTCCTCCCATTCAGTGAATGTTTTGAGTGGAACGGGAGGGCCACTGCCTGTCCTGTGAGCCAGCTCATGGTTCTTGGCTCTCTTCTTTTTGACCACTGCCTTCAGATCGTGCCACCTCTTCACGATTTCATCTCTATTGCGTGGCACGGTCCCTACTGCATTGACCTTCTCTACTATCCTTCTCCACATTTGTGTCCTTGTTGCTAGTGGTGTCTGTTGGACCTGGTTACCAAACAATTGTGGTTCTACCCTGATTATCTTATCGACCGTTTCCCTCAACTCACTCTCAGTGAATTTGGGCATTCTCTGTGGTGACATGGTGTGTGATGTGTCAAGGTGTTTAGGGTGCAGGTTTGGAAGTGGTAGTGGTGGTTGTGATGTGTATGGTGTGTGCTGTGCAAAGGTGTTAGAGGTGCAGGTGTGGAAGTGGTGGAGGTGGTGGTGATGTGTGTGTGTTGTGCAGATTTGCCTCTCCTGTCATCTGTGGTGGATGTCCCCTCAGTTGTGGAGTTTTGCAAAGGATTGTGGTATGTTGGGGGCTGGATTTATACTGGTGTCTGTGGGTGTGTCAGGATGGGGTATTGGTAGCAGGTGTGGTGTGTGTGTGAACCTGGGATTTGTAGTTTTGGAGTTTACCATGGGGGTGTGTCTTTGGGCTGTGTTACCTATTTTTGGGTGAATGCCTTGTTTGGTTGGTGCACTTTGTGGCCATGTTGTGTGTTTTTCTAGCGACCGCCATTTTTTTAACGGAGCGTCCGCAGTGGTGGCTCGGCTACGGCGCTTCCGCCGTCTCACTGATTCTTCAATGTTGTCGACCGCGGCGGTCGGAAACAGCGCACTGCACCGCGGGGATGTCGGGAATATCATAATTTTGATGGCGGAGTCTCTGCTGTGGTTGCGGTCGTTTGGGCTGTTTCCGCTGCGAAACCGACCGCCGCGGACGGGTTTGGGCCTTCTCCGCAGGCGAACGGCGGTTTCTCGGGTCTCCTTGCCGCCGCGGTTGCATTTTTACCGCCGAGGATCCTAATCTAGCCGTCGGTTTTCCCGCGGTAGCGGCGGGCGGTGTTTTCCTGCTACCATGGCGGTCAGTTGTTTTTCCGTCCGCCATCGTAATGACCTCCTCAGTTCCTTAAGGGCTTCCTTAATAGTATTCCTATACTTCTCCTATACAAAATATAGTGAAAGCAATTATTTTGGTCGGATTTACAAACATCAATCAAATCTTTATTCGTGTTTACATCAACAGAGATAAGCAATTCATCAATCACATTGTAAAAACTCAAGCATAATAAGAGACCATTTAGTACAAAATCTGGAACTTTTAAAATATGGAAAACAAATGTATTGAGTCTACTGAAATTATAGAAAATGACATACATCCTCCACTGTAAAATTACTGTTTTTTGGAAAAAAAAGTGTTCATAAAAATGGTCTACGTTGTCATCTCAAAACAAGAGTAGAAACCATGATTAAAATACTGGATTCCATTATCATGTAAAGTGCAAACACATTTATAATAAGATAATCCAAGCCATGCCCCACTTACCACTCTAAATGGAAGAGAATTGACCATCAGAAATAGAAGCATTCTACGCACCTTTGGGTCAATTGAAACTCAAGGTAAGGCTTCATTTTTTAATCTTGGCTAGGTCCACTATAGGTCTGCTTTTCAAAGACAACTTTAGTTGAGTTGATGACCAGCTCTTGATGGTTTCCTTGGCCCAAAGAGTGGCAGAGCAAAACTAAAGTTCTTTAGAAAGGAACTGTCTGTCTCCTTACCCCTAATGTGCTTGTCATATAATAGTTCCCTGCACAATAATTTTAGAAGTGTATCAATCAAAACCCAAATGGATCACAGCAGCCTCTGTAACCCCTGGTGGGGGTAATCAAACAGGATGTCCTTGTCAGTAAACCAATATCCATACTTAGTTGTGATGCTTACTGCCTAGCCTAGCAGATACATTATGCATGTATAGAGAGAATAATAGGGAGGCCAATGAACACCCTTGTTTTAATCCATTCTTTGCTGAAATCCCCAATGACAGACCTTGGACAGCTCTCAAAAAAGCTTACACGAAGTGGAATATGAATCACAACTATTCATTCTAGCAAGCAAGGAGGAATCCTAAATGCTCTGTCACAGAACATTGAGAAATCAATGAATGGCATGTAGACAGGTTAAGTTCAAAGACTTACATACTTTTCCACAATAGACTGCACAATGAGGATACTATCAGTTTGCCTTAAAGACCAATTACGCAGAAGAAAAACTTCTTACATATAAAACCCAGGATGGGAAATGCTCTTGACTACTTGTGTGAAAACGTTTCCTACTGAAACAAGGAAAACAAACTGTTTAACTACTTGGCTGTTTTTGTGGTTCATTTTATAGATCACATTTTAGCATTTTTCTGTTACGTTTGACTGAAACATATCAGCCATTATATAAATCTCTCCATCAGCTGAGCTGGCTTCATGTGGCAAACATAATTTCTGTGTGATGCACTGTATCTATTATGAAGAAGGACCACAATTTTTTGTTTAAGAAATTAACCAGTTGTTGTCCTAGGCTACCCTGAAATTATCCTCTAAAGTGCATTTGAATGTTCCTAGATTAAATGCAAACAATGGGGGGTGGGGCAAAGGCTATGGCGCTTGATGTGGTCTACTCTTCCTATTTGTTTTAAGATGGAATCCCTTCTAATTTATATTTGAAAGAAATCAAAGAGATTAGTTTTTACTATTTAAATTTCCATCTTGTTCTTAGATTAGCTACTATAGATTAGCTTGACCTACAGAACCAAGAGACCTTTTGATGAAGTATTTCCCTTTAAAATTAGCCGAATAATAACAACAATAACAATAATAATGATGATGATAATAATAATAATAATTATAATAATAAGAAGAAGAAGAATAATACTAATAACAACAAATTTTGAATTTCAGGGCATTCAGAGTCAGAAGTCCATAAAGCAGTATTTACTTGTGACTTATTACTTGCAGGTTTCTTTTTGGGCCTGTGAGGGTGGAACCAGGAGTAGTGACAGCAACATACCTACAATTATCTTTGTTATCTGACTTAATCAATAACAAAACTGCTTTTGTGACTGCAAAATTTATTGAACAATGTTTATTGGAATTTTACTTCAAAAACCTACTCCTCATTGTTACGATATATCTTTTACTTCATTAAAAGGATCTCATTTGTTCTGTGGAACTTATTTGTTTTCTATTAAAGACCTGGGGAAAAGCAGCAGAAAAGAAACAATGTATGTTTTACTTGAAAATCTGCACGAGTCATCATGGGGAAATCCATTAATTTACAGACAGAAAAAGAGATTTGGCTATCTAAAATAACAGATGTTCCCTCTAATAAAAGTGGGTAGACACCACAGACAGCAGCTACGAAAATAAAAGGTGATCATGGCTTATAAGGGATGTAATTCTCAGCGCCCATGTACAGATGCATGAATGCAGGACAAGACATGCAGAACACTCCTTGCAGTTGTCCAAGAAAAGTTCTATACTGAGGAACTCATACTATGATCATGAGAAATTTGAGGTCTGCACTAGAAGACACATTTGGCTTGCTGAGAAGGGGAACCATGGCTCACCAGCAGAGCACCAAGAAAGAAAATTAGCAAAGTCTCCTGTCCTCCTTTTCTGTCAATAGCTGTGTACATAAGTATGTGCAGAGGATGTAGTCACTTACTCCAAGTGAGATGGCCTCTCATGGTAAGATAAAGCTGACAAAGAAGTGGCTACCTCATTAAACTAAGAGTAATAATAATGAGAAATCAAAAGTATTAGTGAACAGGGATAGACACAAAAGGGCCCTTGATTGTTTATTTATATATTGATTCTAGTTTTTTGTTTTTCACCCAGACTATTTGGGAGGGGTCTTTCTTGTTCCTTGTAACCAGCTTTATTTAAATTAACAGCTATACTAAGCAGATTAAATGTCTCCATGCCATAAAACTAAACCCTCAACGGATACCATTATAGTCGGAGCTCAGCAATGCAGTCTAACGTGCTTTGTGTTATAGTTCACCCCCTATATTGATATACAAAACAAGACAGAAGAGTAATAATGTATTAGCCAATAGTATAGTCTCTCAAAATTGTACATTTGATATAAAATATTGAAGGCATAA
Organism: Calotriton arnoldi; assembly: GCA_963921515.1. NCBI lineage: Eukaryota > Metazoa > Chordata > Amphibia > Caudata > Salamandridae > Calotriton > Calotriton arnoldi. The sequence goes on along the minus strand of CAWUFW010001603.1, from coordinate 2,148,010 downwards.
AAAGAGACTTGCTGGGTTCCTTAAATGTTTATTGCCATATATGTTTCTCTCAAGAGGGACAAATAAAGGTTGTAACTCAGACTCCCTGAGCAAATTAAGTGAAGTTGAACTCTCATGTCCCTAGGTGGCAAGCATCATCCTGGGATTCGCTCATTACTCCAGTTAAAGTACAATGACTGTGGTGGAGCCCTCACTGGTTATGAGTTCATTGGTATCTTTTCAGTATTGTTTGAAGTACCTTCAATGCGTTAGAGTGTGAACTTGTCTCCAAGTGATGGTATGATTCTGGTACAATATACTTTCGCCCAGATTTCAGAGAGGCTAATAGGACCAGCTACATACTACAATTTCCTAAAAGAAAACCAATTGTGTTGTACTTGTTTCTCCCTGTGGCAAACGTAAAAAGCACAAGAGCTTAAAAACAGTTATGCTTTTATAGCCATCATGATTCTACAAGGATTAAGCCCTAAACAGGTCTTTCTCAATCATTAGGACCAAGGTATAAAGTTTCTTTGCTGCTAGTAAACACATAGGAGGAAAGAAACAGGTACCAAAACCAGTGTGAATATTTAAATCACTTGTCAAGAATGGAATAATTAATTTAGGAAGTGGGCACCCCTTCCAATTTAGTACATCCACTCTGGTTAGGTCAAAACACATTGCAGAGAGAATCTCTGCTCAATCTGTGGTAGTTGTGGCACAAGCAGCAGGCGATCCGCAGAGAATTATGAGGATGGCTTGTTGGATGTTCTCCATTGTCAGTTCCCCTACCCTCTACAAGTAGCCAGCCCTCGGTCAACATTGGTATAACAGACATTTCACCACCTTATTTAGAGTTGTCTGTCCTCACAGTAGGACAGAGGGGCCCCCGCCATCAAGGTTAGTGGATGCATAGCACAATGCACCCCCTCCTCAAAAGCCACAATACCTGCAGCTCTCATTACATAATGCACTATTCAAGCCACTCAAATCATTTACCACTCACAACATGAAGCAGCAGCTGAGCACCTGAGTGGCAGTTTCCAAACATGGCTGTTCAATCACAACCTGGATTCTCAGGAAATGAGCCAACTTTGATGGTAGGTAAGATAATTTTGACTGAGCCTCAGTTGTTTAGAGCACTGGTCCAGACAACATCCATGAGCCAGAGAAGGAAACTATGGGCCAGAATTGGGGCAGGTAAATGTTGTCTCCAACTTCATATGCTCACAGGAGGACATCACAAGCAGCCGAACAACCTGAGTGGGGGAGTAGAAGTCCATATACTCAGTTCCAGGGCACACCAATTGTCCAAGGCCCCTCAATCTCATACCCTGGGAGCAGAAGGTATTGGTCAAACTTACACTGAAGGCATCATGGGTATTCCAGGTGGAGTAAAAACTGGCAAGTACAAACTCTAGCTCGCTCTCACTAACAAATTCACCACCTCCAAACGCTGGTACCTCTAATCTCTAATGCAAACCTCTGCACTAATAAGAACCTATTCACACAAGTATGCTAAATTATGTCTTTATTAACTCATTTAATTCCCAATGTAATCACTATTTACCATTTCCTTACCCTGCCACACCATTCTCCTTAACGCAACTTATATTAGAAAACCATTCAAACAATGATAAAATCACATTTTGCCCACAACTGACATCCTCTCCTATGTAACAGCAACATTGATCAAGCTACTAGTCCCACTGTAAGCTGTACACACTCATTATATTCAGACAGCATATTCTAACTCTCAGGATCCTCTAAAATGCCATTTCCAAAATAGTCAGCTGTACTAGGGTGACCAGATGACTCCAAGTCACTGGGACTAATGATGCCAGGTCAGGGTTTTCTTTTATCATATCACTAGCTTTCTGTTTTGTTTTTCAATTTTACTTACTTACTTTGTAACAAATGGGCTTTGCCCATTTAATCCTCCTGGATTTTCCACCTGGAGGGTGTCTCACCACTTGAGTCTCACTCATAGTATATTCAGTGTAAACTGACTGATATGGTTGACTGCCAGTCAGACCCTCCACGATTTCGCGATTTGCAAAATAATCGCAAAATCAGCAGTTTTGTAAAAAGGCCACACTTTTGCAAAAGTGATTGAAATTTAATGAATGTGATGGCTTGAGACCAAGCTTGTGCCTCCATTAAATCATCCTCTAATCTCTTGAACACTTGCAAACAAACCATCACCCACCGCTAAGTGCTGCACAATGATGCATCTTTATTTAATTACATGAATAGTCGATGCCTCCTGGTTTCAGGGTGCTCGGTCTCTGTGCATACAATCTTTTTCTAGGCTGATGTAGTGGCGTGACCTGGTGGATATTGTAAAGAAACAATGGCAAAAGCTTATAATGGAATCTTAGCTAGTACCTTATTCTGGGAAAGAAAGTACATGGTAAACTCTACTTAGACAGACAATAAATAAAGTTGTGGGTTATCGGTGCTTCCTCAGCATGTAGCAACAACTCTGGGGAATCTGTGAATGAACTCTGCAGATGCATATTCACCACAATGTGTTGATATCACAAGGGAAGAAGACCTATGTACAAAAGCACATGGCTTCTTTCGCCAAAATGTCAGGGACAGTGGAAGTGACATAACACAACAGGACTCCTGTTCACTTTGTGTTGCTGCGCCTGCTCCCTTCCTGAAAATGTGACCAGAGTAGCAAAGCAGTACCAGCACTGACAAAGAGGTTGCTGCGGACTGCCCCGACTTTATTTTTATGCAAAGCAAGAGCTATTGTGTGGTTCTGGACTTATTGCACTTCATTTTATTTCACTTTAGGATTGCCAACTGGCATCCCCTGTTGTTATGAACATGAATAGAGAAGCCACCATCAGCCTTGATTTCTTTGGGGTCAGTAAACCACGAGTCAATGATTGCCTTTCACATTTTGAATAAGCCTACAGTAGCTACAGAAAGATAAAGAAAGAGACATAAAGAATAGAGATATGACCAAAAGAATTAACGTATATCAAATAATTTATTAAATCAATGTAATTTAAATGCAGCACATCAAACAAGTGTAATCGGTAGCCCCAAGTCAGCACAATGCCACAAAAAACAGGATGACTAGCAACCCTGTGCTATTGCACTTAGCATAACCTATGCTCCAGAATGTTACCACAAAGGAGAATATAGCAAACAAACACTCACACACACTTTAAACATGCTTATTTTAAAGTGGAATACTCTACTAAAACAGGTTCCATTGATTTAAGGCTGAAAAGGAATGACTACGAGTAAAATAAAGTGCTGCAATAGTGCTGCAAAATTTCCATTATAGTGTCATATAATTTGCAAATATTTGCAGCAAAATCCTCGGGGGTCTGGCCTGTGTCTGCCATTTAATATAAGGGCATAGCTGCACAGCTAGGGAAAGAAAGTTTTGGGCTGGTTACACATGAACACGCATGTGTGACTACTGTCTTGTGAAACCTAGTGTCTCTGTACAGGTGCCCTATTGCAGAAAGCACCTGTGGGAAGCTGTCTCTCTATTTAGTGTACTAAAATGAAGTACGCTGTGCAGAGTCCAGTGGATCTGCAATAGGTGTGAAGAGGTAAAAGCAGATAATTCTAGTGCTCTTTTTGTGATGGTGTGGGAGAGCAATTAGGCTTATCAGAGGGTAGTGCTAAGCATCTGTTGTCACACACAGAGACAAGAAAAGACACACAAACTCTAGAATAAATTCGAGACCATTTAGGAAACATAAAATTGTATCTTAATATATATATATATATATATATTCACTGAAAAAACCATAGGTTCTAGGGACAGTTATAGTTAGTTGGACATTGCACTCGTACAAAACCCGTGAAATTCCCCTGTTATAGTTAGTTCAGCTAACTATAACTCGCGCCCCGCAATGCACTGCTGATGACGTCACATATTACATCACTCATGACATGGTCAGTGACATCACTGATGACATCACTGATGACATCTCAAATGACATCACTGATGACATCACTGATGACATCATCCAGTGACTGTGTGTTTCTGTAAAGTTTAAATATGTTTAATATATATAGGGAAAGGCGTATTGAAGAATGAGTGGGTGTATAAGTGTCTGAATGGATGATTTAGTACGTGAGTGACTGACTCTACAAGTGAGTGATTAAACGTATCTTACTGAATGCATGGGTTAGTGACTAAACTGTGTGAATGTCTGTATCCGTCTGTTTGTTGGTGTGTAAGTGGATGCATGGATTTGCGAATAGCTACATGAGTGTCTATATGGGTTATTGATTGGTTCTCTGAGTATCTGTATGGCTGCCTGAGTGTTTGTGTGGGTGGGGTGTGTGTGACTCTATACATAGATGTGTGAGTGGGTGATTCACTGGGTGCATGATTTCAAGAGTGCATCTGTGATGGACTGCTTGGGTGGGTGAGTGTGTGTATGGGTGTGTTAGTGAGTGAATGTATATCTCAGTGGTACATGTGCAAGTAACTACATATGTAAAAGGCAGTATATATGTGTGTTAGAGTATTTAAATGGCTATAAGTGAGAGTGTGTTATTGTGAGAGTGGCTGTATGGATGCGTGTGTGCTTGTATCAGTTATTGTATAAGAGCGTAAGAATGTGCTAGTATTTGTATGAGTAAGTGAGCTGGTGTGTGTATAACTGTATAGGTGAGTAAATGGGTGTGTGATTAATTTTTTGCATGACTGACTAGGTGTGTGAGTACCTCTATGGATGAGTGGTGGTGTGTGAGTGTTTATATAGGTGTATGAGTGCATATGATAGTCCTGTACTGAGTGACTGTAAGTATGAGTGACTGTACAGGTAAGTGAGTGGATGTGTGTGTAGACCTAAGAATCAGTGAGTGGGTATGTAGTTTTTGGTGTTGGAGTGTCTATGGTTTTGAGAATGGCAGTCTGTAATTTAGAGTGGGTGTATCAAAAGTTATATTAGGGTGTGAGAAGATGCATGAAATTATCACATGGATGATGTCATCAGTGATGTCATTTGAGATGTCATCAGTGATGTCATCAGTGATGTCACTGACCATGTCATGAGTGATGTAATATGTGACGTCATCAGCAGTGCATTGCGGAAGCGCGAGTTATAGTTAGCTGAACTAACTATAACAGGTGAATTTCACGGGTTTTGTACGAGTGCAATGTCCAACTAACTATAACTGTCCCTAAAACCTATGGTTTTTTCAGTGAATTTCAAAGGTTTTTTAAATGCTAATTTCTAACTATAACGTGTCTGAAACCTATGGTTTTTTCAGTGAATTTCAAAGGTTTTTTAAATGCTAATTTCTAACTATAACGTGCCTGAAACCTATGGTTTTTTCAGTGAATTTCAAAGGTTTTTTAAATGCTAATTTCTAACTATAACGTGCCTGAAACCTATGGTTTTTTTCAGTGAATTTCAAAGGTTTTTTAAATGCTAATTTCTAACTATAACGTGCCTGAAACCTATGATTTTTTAAGTGAATTTCAAAGGTTTTTTAAATGCTAGTTTCTAACTATGCCAACAGAGGTAGGACATGTGAAGAAAGAAGAAAAAACGCACAGAAAGAAGCAAAAGATGTGCAGAAAGAACCAACAGAGGAGCAGAAAGAGGCCTTGTTGCAAAATCATCCTGTGCCCACAACTTTTTCAGACGGGTACTGGTGGTAACTGACTCTGACTAACCAGAGCCAGTGCGCGTTTGCACAGTGGTGAAGGGAGGGGGCCTGAGGTGACATGTGTGCAAACGCGCCCATGGCGCGTTTTAAGTTGCGGGATTAAGTCCCCTTGAATCCTGAGGGTCCCTGGGGCCCAACTAGCCCCCCAGGTACCTACAGTTAGGACCACAGAGCTGAGTTGCAGAGAGGCGTTCCGAGGCCACGCACCTTTTTTCACCTCTCTGCAACGCAACTCTGTTGTGCTTACTGAAGGTACCTGGTGGGCTAGTTGGCCCCCAGGATTCAAAGGGAATTAACTCCCCAACTTAAAACGCACCACAGGGCGTGTTTGCGCACATGTCACCTGAGGCCCCGCCCCCTCCCTTCACCACTGTGTAAACGCGCCCCGTGGCGCGTTTTAAGTTGGGGGATTAGGTCACCTTGAATCCTGAGAGTCCCTGGGGCCCAACCAGCCCACCAGGTACTTCCAGTAAGCACCACAGGCCTGCGTTGCAACGCCTGTAACAAATTGTGCAGTTGTGTTTAGGTAGTGAAGAGGGTCGTGCTGGGGGTAGTGTTTTAGGGTTTAGGGTAGTGCAGTGGTGTTTGTGTAGTGTAGGGGGTCATGCTGGGGTTAGATTTAGGGTTTAGGGTAGTGCAGTGGTGTTTGTGTAGTGTAGGGGGTCATGCTGGGGGTAGATTTAGGGTTTAGGGTAGTGCAGTGGTGTTTGTGTAGTGTAGGGGGTCATGCTGGGGGTAGATTTAGGGTTTAGGGTAGTGCAGTGGTGTTTGGGTAGTGTAGGGAGTCATCCTGGGGGAGTGTTTTAGGGTTTAGGGTAGTACAGTGGTGTTTGGGTAGTGTAGGGGGTCGTACTGGGGTTAGTGTTTTAGGGTTTAGGGTAGTGCAGTGGTGTTTGGGTAGTGTAGGGGGTCGTGCTGGGGGAGTGTTTTAGGGTTTAGGGCAGTGCAGTGGTGTTCGGGTAGTGTAGGGGGTCGTGCTGGGGGAGTGTTTTAGGGTTTAGGGCAGTGCAGTCGTGTTCGGGTAGTGTAGGGGGTCATGCTGCGGGGAGTATTTTAGGGTTTAGGGTAGTGCAGTGGTGTTCGGGTAGTGTAGGGGGTCATGCTGGGGGTAGTGTTCTAGGGTTTAGGGCAGTGCAGTGGTGTTCGGGCAGTGTAGGGGGTCGTGCTGGGGGTGGTGTTTTAGGGTTTAGGGTAGTGCAGTGGTGTTCGGGCAGTGTAGGGGGTCGTGCTGGGGGTAGTGTTTCAGGGTTTAGGGCAGTGCAGTGGTGTTCAGGCAGTGTAGGGGGTCGTGCAGGGGTGGTGTTTCAGGGTTTAGGGCAGTGCAGTGGTGTTCGGGCAGTGTAGGGGGTCATGCAGGGGTGGTGTTTTAGGGTTTAGAGGCAGTGGTGTTCGGGCAGTGTAGGGGGTCATGCTGGGGGTGGTGTTTCAGGGTTTGGGGCAGTGCAGTGGTGTTCGGGCAGTGTAGGGGGTGGTGCAGGGGTGGTGTTTCAGGGTTTAGGGCAGTGCAGTGGTGTTCGGGCAGTGTAGGGGGTCGTGCAGGGGGTGGTGTTTCAGGGTTTAGGGCAGTGCAGTGGTGTTCGGGCAGTGTAGGGGGCGGTGCAGGGTGTGGTGTTTCAGGGTTTAGGGCAGTACAGTGGTGTTCGGGCATTGTAGGGGGTGGTGCTGGGGCTGGTGTTTCAGGGTTTAGGGCAGTGCAGTGGTGTTCGGGCAGTGTAGGGGGTGGTGCTGGGGCTTGTGTTTCAGGGTTTAGGGCAGTGCAGTGGTGTTCGGGCAGTGTAGGGGGTCGTGCTGGGGCTGGTGTTTCAGGGTTTAGGGCAGTGCAGTGGTGTTTGGGCAGTGTAGGGGGTCTTGCTGGGGCTGGTGTTTCAGAGTCTAGGGCAATGCAGTGGTGTTCGGGCAGTGTAGGGGGTCTTGCTGGGGCTGGTGTTTCAGGGTTTAGGGCAGTGCAGTGGTGTTCGGGCAGTGTAGGGGGTCGTGCTGGGGCTGGTGTTTCAAGGTTTAGGGCAGTGCAGTGGTGTTCGGGCAGTGTAGGGGGTCGTGCTGGGGCTGGTGTTTCAGGGTTTAGGGCAGAGCAATGGTGCTCAGGCAGTGTAGGGGGTTGTGCTGGGGGTGATGTTTCAGGGTTTAGGGCAGTGCAGTGGTGTTCGGGCAGTGTAGGGGGTCATGAAGGGGGTGGTGTTTCAGGGTTTAGGGCAGTGCAGTGGTGTTCGGGCAGTGTAGGGGGTCGTGCTGGGGGTAGTGTTTTAGGGTTTAGGGTAGTGCAGTGGTGCTTGTGTAGTGTAGGTGGTCGTGCTGGGGGTAGTGTTTTAGGGTTTAGGGTAGTGCAGTGGTGTTTGTGTAGTGTAGGGGGTCATGTTTTAGGGTAGTGCAGTGTTGTTTGGGTAGTGTAGGGGGTCATGCTGGGGGTAGTGTTTTAGGATTTAGGTTAGTGCAGTGGTGTTTGGGTAGTGTAGAGGGTCGTGCTGGGGGTAGTGTTTTAGGGTTTAGGGTAGTGCAGTGGTGTTTGTGTAGTGTAGGGGGTCGTGCTGGGGGTAGTGTTTTAGGGTTTAGGGTAGTGCAGTGGTGCTTGTGTAGTGTAGGGGGTCGTGCTGGGGGTAGTGTTTTACGGTTTAGGGTAGTGCAGTGGTGTTTGTGTAGTGTAGGGGGTCATGTTTTAGGGTAGTGCAGTGGTGTTTGGGTAGTGTAGGGGGTCATGCTGGGGGTAGTGTTTTAGGATTTAGGTTAGTGCAGTGGTGTTTGGGTAGTGTAGGGGGTCGTGCTGGGGGTAGTGTTTTAGGGTTTAGGGTAGTGCAGTGGTGTTTGTGTAGTGTAGGGGGTCGTGCTGGGGGTAGTGTTTTAGGGTTTAGGGTAGTGCAGTGGTGCTTGTGTAGTGTAGGGGGTCGTGCTGGGGGTAGTGTTTTAGGGTTTAGGGTAGTGCAGTGGTGTTTGTCTAGTGTAGGGGGTCATGTTTTAGGGTAGTGCAGTGGTGTTTGGGTAGTGTAGGGGGTCGTGCTGGTGGTAGCGTTTTAGGATTTAGGTTAGTGCAGTGGTGTTTGGGTAGTGTAGGGGGTCGTGCTGGGGGTAGTGTTTTAGGGTTTAGGATAGTGCAGTGGTGCTTGTGTAGTGTAGGGGGTCGTGCTGGGGGTAGTGTTTTAGGGTTTAAGGTAGTGCAGTGGTGTTTTTGTAGTGTAGGGGGTCATGTTTTAAGATGCAATGCTCCAATACCTGACCAGTCTGCACTACATAAAACTGCAAAAAAACTAAAAATAAAAAGTGTTTTGCACACTTTTGTCATTGGGCTATATGTGGGCTACATCTGGGTAATATTTGTGCTACATTTGGGCTCTTTTTTCACTGGTGGCCATCTTGGAAGACTTCTTTGTTATGAAGTGTCCTAATTTCTTCATTTACTGCAGTCTCCTCAGTAGGAAATGCTTTCAGTTTTTTACTTTGATTCCATCAAGAAGGCATTCAGATGTGTCTCACATCTGCCATAAATTCAGAATGTTAGCACTCTAGTTGCTCATTAGATCACTGGAGTAAAGCTACTGCTCACCAGGGAGTTAACTGGTAGTCTGCTGCTGGTATTGAAAGTGATTGTTTCAGTCTGCATGTCAGAATTTTCTAATGAAATAGAAGAGGATTTGAGATCTCACTTAAAACATGCCCTAATTTTTCTTTCTGCAGCACTAACCATAATTTCTATTTAAAAAAGAACCCCTCATTTTGTTCCTTTTTAAATTAAATGTTTTAAGTGTTACCGGTTTATTCCAATCAAGATGGCTTCAGGTGTGCCATACTTTTGTCATAAGTAAGGCTGTTAGCGCTCTAGTTGTTCTTTAGAACACTCTGGGAAGCTGCAGTAGAACACAAAGGCATCAACTGGCAGGCTGCTCCTGTTGAAATATAACAGGAAGATATTTGAGATCACACTTGAAATATGTCCTAATTTTTCTTTCTACAGCACTAACCATAATTTCTATGACAAAATGAACCCCATCATTTTGTTCCTTTTTAAATTAAATGTTTTAAGTGTTACCAGTTTATTCCAATCAAGATGGCTTCAGGTGTGCCATACTTTTGTCATAAGTTAGGCTGTTAGCACTCTAGTTGTTCTTTAGAACACTCTGGGAAGCTGCAGTAGAACACAAAGGCATCAACTGGCAGGCTGCTCCTGTTGAAATATAACAGGAAGATATTTGAGATCACACTTGAAACATGTCCTAATTTTTCTTTCTACAGCACTAACCATAATTTCTATGACAAAATGAACCCCATCGTTTTGTTCCTTTTTAAATTAAATGTTTTAAGTGTTACCAGTTTATTCCAATCAAGATGGCTTCAGGTGTGCCATACTTTTGTCATAAGTAAGGCTGTTAGCACTCTAGTTGTTCTTTAGAACACTCTGGGAAGCTGCAGTAGAACACAAAGGAATCAACTGACAGTCTCTGCCCTTGTTGGATGTACATGTTTTACTGAGAATGTCAGACTTCATTCTCACATGAGTGAGAAAGATAATGTGAATTTACAGAAAATATGCTCTCATTTTAGCTTCTGGAGCACCTTCCAAACCTCCATGGGACAAGCATGAGAAAATAGTGTTCTCTCAAACATGATTCATGATATCCCAGCAGAAGGTTTTTCACATGGTAAAATCACCTTGGAATACACCACAATTCCTAAAATTAGTATGGTACCGTCAACAAATAAATTCTAATGTAACTAAAGCCTGTTATCACCCTTTATAGTTCTCCTTTTGGTGACCCTCAAAATCTTCTATTCACTACAATGCATTTCAATGAGGTACTATCATTTATATTGGTCCCAAGATGGCTGCCAGAAATTCCAGGATGAAGTGCTGACAGCCAATCAGATCTCACGATGACATGTGTGGTTAGGCTCCGCCCAGATATATATGTGACTTTACTTTTGATTTTCTCAGGAACTACTGAACGGATTTACACCATTTAAGCAAAAGGCACGACACTGAACCAAGGGCTACCTCTTTGCCAAATTTGGTGTAATTCCGTTCAGCAGTTCGGGCTGTAGCTGCGACTAAAGGTTCCTATGGAAAAATGAATGGGGAAAACACGTTTTGGGACCCCCTTTTTTCTCATCCCCGCTTGACGTATCACCCCGAGACTTTCAGGATAGGAGCGGACCGAGCGCCCCAACAAGTTGGAAACTTTCGCGAAGATTCGTTAACCGGCGCCAACGTTATTTCAAATAGAATGTCGCGGATTTCCTATGGATAATAGGTTTTAACTATAACTATCTACTGGCGACCGCCAGTAGATAATATATATATATATATATTATATATATATATATATATATATATATATATATATATATATATATTCAGAAACCAAGAACTTCGTTCAACAGTTAATAAATGCTTTGTATGTCGATGTTTAACAAAATGTAGTTAAAGACACAAATGCTTACAGGTTTTAAGCATCAGTGGTCAATACCGTCAGGCAGAGACTGTCATGGTGAAGGGGAAGAAAAGCATAGGGTTAGATAGCAGAGTACCGCCAACACATTTACCATCGTGGTCAGGGGAGTAAAAATGTTGGAAGTCCCAGGGCTCAGGCACAGCAAGCAGTTCTAGGTTACCTGGATCAGAGGTGCCCGGAAATCTTAGGATGCAGAATTTGTTCTTCACCAGCAGCGGTCAGCTACAGGTGCGGTGAGGGTAGTCTGTCATGGTTGGGGCGGTCGTGCCCAAGTTGCTGCTTTCATGCAGTCGACAAACCCAGAAAGCGTGTACAGGCTCACAGGAGCGGGGCTGTTTCCAGCATCAGTCACAGGTACTGTGAGGATCCCTCTGGCTGGTGGATGCGTTGAAGGGGGTCAGTTACCGTACTGGTGACCAAAAAGCCTTGGCTGCTGCAACTTTTGGTTGACGAGGTGAATCACGTCAACACAGTTCGTATCGGTCTTCGTCTCGTAGTGGTCTTTATCAGTGGCGTGCCAAGGACTAGTACCACTAGTCCAACGGGGGCCCAGGCAATTGGTGAAGGCTGGCAGGGCTCCAGGCTTCTTGAAGGCTGCACAGTTTTCAGGTAGGGACGTCAGACCACTTATGTTGAGTCCTTTTGCAGTTGGAAGGGTTTGGTGCCTGTGCAGGTCTCAGTTCCTGGATCAGCAGCACGTCTTCTTCCTTTGTCTTCTTTAGGTCTGTGTAATCTGAAGTCAAGGTCTCGGGGAGCCACCTAAATACTAAATTTAGGGAGTGTTGAAGGGGAGCCAAGTAGGAGCCAATGGGCTGCTTACCTGTAGGGTGACTACAACCTCTATATGCTTACCCCATGTGGGGGGTGGACATATCCCTGACCCTGATAGGCAATTTCCCCCATTGTTCAGATGGTGGAAAGTGAAGGGTGGGGTCCATCTCACCCGTCCCGCCTTATGGGTGGTGCAGATTGAAATGGGCACACCTAGTCTCACTGGTTTTCCCGCCTTTCCTCCTGAACAAACATGGAGCAGGAAAGGGGGGTTTTAGCATCCCCCACTATCTGGAGGTACCAGGGTTGGATTTCAAAGGTGGCATGGCCTTTGAAGCTTACCACCCAAGAAGGCCATCCTGTCCTGGAGTAGGTGTGCAACACCTTCGCCCAGAGCAAGCTTTGTCTCTGTCCTCTTGAGAGTCCAGGCTCTCACCCCATGAGGTCAGAAACATGTCTAGTTGTGGCAGACTGACAAAACCCAGTCAGAAACCTCATCAGGGCTTGGTAGGTTATCAGGGGACACTCTGAAAGGGTCTCCTGTGTTAATTCCCTAATAAATCCATCACTGACATCAGTGAGGAATTATTAAGACAAAATGTTCGGTATCAAACACCTTAGAAATTAATGAAGCCATCATGAAGCTAGGGAAGGCATGTTGACGAAAATCCAGCCTATGTACTCTTTATGGCTTCTCTGTTCACTTACAACATCACAGAATAGATATTGTAGGAGCCTATCTGCTCATGCAGATATGCCCACACATAGAAAATAGTGTACCCTGTCTTAGGGCTGAAGACCTGCAGCAGGGGTGGCTTACCTATACCTTATGCAGTGTCATGTCAATTCTTTGGATTTTCCTGAACCAAGACACACAGCCTGCAGTGGCAGAGTGCACAGCCTTGGTGAGGGGGCCCTGGGTGGCATCATCAGTGCTACAGCCCCAGAGGACCCTCTTCAGTACCCATGCCCTATGTACCGGGGGTACCATTTATTAGGGACTTATGCTGTGACTGAAGTTGTGCCAATTGTGGTACAGTTTTGGGGAAAGAGATCTGGCACTGGGAACCAGGTTAGCAGGGACCCAGTGCCCTTACAGTTCGAAATTACATCTGGCATCAGGCAAAAAGTGGAGGATAACCATGCAAAAAGAGGCACTTTCCTACAGGACCTTTTACGGATTGGTGATGACCTGGGGTAGACCATATAATGGGAGTGAGCATTCATACTAGTGATTATTGGAAGTCTGTGGTGCTTAACTGATTTACACATTATAGGCAAAATCTGCCCAAGAACATCAGTAAGGCAGGGAAACTAAAAGAAGAAGCCTGGTCACTGAGGGGACTGGGCAGATCAAAACACATAATACTCTGCTACAATTTCAAAACTTCCCTTGGAGAAGGCTAAAACCTCTGGGAGTCTACCTAAATTTTGATGGGGAGGGAATGGGCATGTGGTACCCTCCCCTAGATCTTTCATGGCCCTGAGGATTCCGCCCCCCATCACCCAAAACATAAGAAACTGTCCTGGGGGTCCTCATCTCCAGGATACAACAGAGATTAGGGTCAAGTGCATTGCCTGCCTCATATCATTATCTGGAGGCAGGGTATGCCATCCCACTGTCTGTTACCAGTCGCCAGTGTGTGCAAGAGAGAACAGAGTTGCTCCCAACTTCGAGTGGGGCAGAAGAAGTGTTGTTTTCTCTTGCTGTGGTAGGAGCAGAAAAGAGTGCTTCAGGCTTCTATACCAGCTCGGCAAAGGCTCAGGAAGCCAGTAAACACCACAGGAGCATTGGAGGCCCCTGTGCAGCCCCAAGAAAAGAGCATGCCTGTGATTGCACTGGGTGGGACTGGGGCACCCATGACCATTGTTTCTACATGCAGTGAAGCTGCTGACGTACTATGCATGCAGTGAGCAGGGGATCACCCTATAAGCCCACAAGTACACCTAAGAAATGTGCATTTTGGCATGTGTGGTGAACCACAAAGGACAGGGGCACCATCAACAGGAGAGTTTTACCAAAAAGCCCTACATTTTCCATGGGTCTGAATCCCTGACCCGGAGATAAGTTTCATTTGGTTTCAAAGCCTCCTGGGCCTGGAGCTTTTGCTCTTAAGCTCTGAAGTACAGGGACCCCTGTTTTTGGTCCCAAAGTGGCAGTAGCAGCACAGTAAAAAGTTTAAATTAGACTCTGGGACAAAACGTATTAAACATAGTGCTTTATTGACAATGTTGATGATTAACAATACAAGGTTTTACAGTATAATGAATAGTATTGCATTTTGGTATTACCTCCATTGACCTTATTGCTGTTGCAATGGTGAATTATAACATGATGCTGCTTTTACTGATGGAGTGACACCCTGAAAAAGATATTAGGCCTGCCTTATTGATAATGTCACCTCCTTATAATATGATAATGCTTCTTGTATAGGTAAAAATACTGTGCTTATGGTTGTATGACAGAGGCATGCATGGCTAAATCACGTGTGCCTCTACCACACAGCCCGAACTACGAATGCATCTGAACCACGCATTCCTTTCCCACGCATGCCTTTAAAATGCATTTTTGTGGTAAAGGCATGATTCGTATAGAAAAGTGTGGTAAAGATCTCACCCTATGCCCCCTGCCCTTAGCCCTAACAACTACCCTGACCCCCCGAGCCCTAAAAAGTACCCTGGCCCTACCCTGAGACCTAAAAACTAACCCGACCCCCCTGAGTCCTAAAAACGTATCCAACCCCCCAAGCCCTGAAAACTACCTCGACCCCCCTAATCCCTAATAATTGCCCGAACCCCCTAAGCCCTAGAAACAACCCCAACCCGCTGAGCCCTAAAAACTACCCCAACCCCACCCTGAGCCCTAAAAACTAACTGGACCACCCTCCCCAAGCTCTAAAAACATCTCCATCCCCCCACGATCCCTAAACACTACCTCAACCCCCCAAGCCCTAACAAGTACCCGATCCCCCATGCCCTAAAAAGTACCCCAACCCCACCCTGATCCCTAAAAACTAACTGACTCCCAAGCCCTAAAACCTATCCCAAGCCCTAAAAGTACCCTTACCCCCTAAGCCCTAAAAACTACCCCGAGTCCTAAAAGCAACCCCGACCCCTAGCCATAAAAAATCCCCCACTCAAGCCCTGGAAACAACCCTAACCTCCTAACCTGAGCCCTAAAAACTACCCCAACCCTTAAAAACTATCCCCCACCCCCCAAAACCCGGACCCAGCCCCACTTTCCTCACCGCAACCTCTCCCAATCCTTCCTGTTCCTGGGCCCGTCCATCTCAGCATCTAGACAGCGCATTTGCCTTAACCACGCATGTGCGTGGTTAAGGCATATGCGTGGTTAAGGCAAGCAAGGCTGCGCTTGCATGGGAACTGCACGCGTGGCTCAGCCCGCATTGTTCAGGCCGTTTCTCATGGTTATAGGTTCCAGGACTCACTATGGGTGAAACCTAAGGAATTTCCATCTACCTGATTGTATATATTTTTAATTCATGCATAATATTTAGTAGTCTGTGAGTAATAAAAGTACTTTTCTTTTTTAATAAGAAAAAGATATGACTAGACAATGATTTATTGAGCGTTCTTGTTGCATAGCAGCGAGCTGGGGTTAATAGCCCACACCATGTCCCACCTGAGAAGGGCTTGGACTTCTCTGCTTCATTACCCTAAGATAACCTCATGAATGATTAGCCACGCTTTATAAATCCAGATTGATTGATTGACTGAGCGAGTCAATTACTGCAATGGGGTTACTTGGTTCCCAGGAAAGAGAAACTTGCAGACGTATTACTTGTGAAGGGCTCATGGCCTTCACAACTAATAATCACATTTCTTTCACTATGGAACTAACACACAATGCCTAAAATAAGTCAAGGAATGGAAATGTGGTGTCACAGTGAATTGGATTTGTCTCGTCAGCTTAGTAACAATTTATTGTGGCAGTCATCAACCTCACCCATAACAGTGAGTAGGTGGTGGTGAAAAGTGCAATTACTCCTCAACATTTTGGGAAAAAACAATCAATATTCATTACCCCGTCTACATTGAACTGGAAATAGAATGATGTGTATATAAATATCTCAAGAACGATAATGATCAGGTGTATCATTCAACTGTGGCACACCATACCTCTGGTAACAACAGATTGTAAGTAGAAAAAACATCATTGCTTGCTGATTCCCAGATATTGTATGAGACTCTGTAGCAAAAATACAACCATAGATACTGCATACATACTGAGGAGTAGTGTAGCACCTGAATTGTGCATCATGCCTAATAGATCTGAAACTATGAAAGAGGATGGGTTGAGTCACAGGAAATCAACAACCCCAGATATAGTTGCCTCCCTACCACATATAGCCTATATGATATTGTTTCTAGTTTGTATGTAATATTATTTTATATTGACAAAGTTCTAATTTTGACTGAACTAGAAGCATTGAGATGCACATTTTTTAAAAAGTCTTTCTCGGCTGTATGTTGGGTTCAGAATGTGTTTTATGCCACCACTAACCTCCTGAGAAGCTCATTATTGTTCAGCATCGCCATCTGACAGTTAGGTGCAGAGGGGTTGGACTAGGCACTGTTAAGCTAATTAATAGTAGGACTGACCCTCGGATAGGAGATCCAAACAATCCTAGTCCCCACAGCTGATATCCAGAAGTCCAGGGCTGCCATGTTGACCTCCAAATCATATTTTGCAATGGTTAACATGACAAACTGTGATGCATATGTAATGTTGGCAAATAATACATGCAAGCTTCATAAAATAATAAGAATTATTAGATTATGTTTTTACACAAGTCCAAGCAACTCATAAGGCTACAACAAAGCAATACACATAAAATAACTTTAAAAAAATCAGAGAGAAGTCAAAATATATGAAAATATATGTGCTTAAAAAATTGGCTTCATAAGCTCATACATGGAATGTACCTGAGGAATACATGGCCATACATGTAGCAGCACAACATGCTCACCAAGGTTAGCAAAGATAAGGCACACTATAGGGCACTACCAACTAGCGGTGGCACATCAATTAGGGCGGAGGAGCACCGCCCTCCCTTCCACCACCCTCAAATAAAATGATAATAAAACTGGCTTTAAACCTTTTTATTATCGTCTTATTTTAATCCCCCTGGACCAGCCCTCAAGACTCTGACCAGTCTTAGGGCAACATTACGATGGCGGGCGGACTGCGGGACCGTCCGCAAGGGGTGCGGCGGTCCCGCACATGCTATTAGGATGCCACCGCCACCGTGGCGCTTGCAAGCCCTATTCACAGCCCTATTCACAGCATTGTGGTGGGCGGTGTTCACCGCACAGCCCGCCACAATGCTGTGAATGCACGTTGTGCATGTGCATGCACAACGTGACAGGCACCGCACGGTGCCTGCCACCTTGTGCATACATTTGCAGGGGGGTACCATAGGTACACCCCATGTGCACCCCCCACCCCCCTCAACACCGTAGGGGCCCGCAACGGGCCCCCATATACAAAGACCGTATGCCTTTCCATGGCGGCAATGCCACCATGGAAAGACTGCACTCCGCAGTCATCATAATATGGATGGCGGTGTCTTGGAGACACCACCACCATATTATCCTTGTTTTCCACCGGTCGACTCGTCTGGATGGCAGGCGGATCGCCCCCGCCGGCCCGGCGGGGGTGATCCGCCCGCCATCATAATGACCCCCTTAGCGTGGGTCCAGGCGGGTGACACTGTTTGTGGGGGAGTGGTGGGCACTGTTACAGTGCGCATGATGGTTTGGCTGGCCGTCTCAGGCGCACTGAAGCTCTTCCCAGCCCCAGCTGTGGGGCTGGAGAGAGCAGGCACATGCTCCCAGTCTACCTGGAAGTGCAAGTTGACAGCGCTCAGGTCAATCCTGACGCTGCTTTCATGCAGCGTGAGGATTGGCCGCAGTGCAATCTGGGAGTCTGTGCCCAGAAGAAGACTGGAAAAGCGGAATGCGGCAGGCCGCGGCATTCAAGTAAGTTATTTTCTCTTTTATTTTTTTGTCCCCGAACCCCCGCCACCTTCCTCCGCCAGCCCGCCCCGCTACTTTGGCAGGGGACAGGCCGCTACTGCTACCAACGGGCACATAAAAGCTATCTTCTAGTACAAAAAATGTGCTATATCAATATGCTGAAAGCAAACATCAGATAATTACATTTCTGATAGATTTCTAGAGCTATCAGGACGAATCACTGACAGAATATCGACGTCAAAAATATCGACTTCAAAAATATCGGAGCCGAAATATAGATGTCAAGAATATCGAAGTCCTATCTACATTATGGTAAGTACAAAAATATCGAGAAAAAAAATATTGTTGTCAAAAATATCGTTGTTAAAAATATCGGGTTTTTTTAATGTTAAAAAATAATGTAAAATAAAGTAAATTATACATATATTTAAAATAAACATAGTTAAAAATATGTTTAAAATTATAAGTAATACATATAATGTAAAAAAAAATTTAAACATATACATATACAATATAATATATATACTTACTTAATAATATTTACAATTAATTATTGTAATAACTTATAAATTGTTAAAAAACATTTGATAAATTATGAATACATACATACACATACAACAATAATATAAATAAAAATATATATAACAAATTAGTTTGTTAAATAAATGATACACAACATTAACTAAAACAGTAAATATTGGATAGCGTAGGAGTAAAAATTACTATTCCCACTCCAGAGAGTTCAAAAATAGGGAAAGTGTTGGATAGCATAGGGGTAAAAATTACTATTCCAACTCCAGAGAGTGCAACAGTAGGGAAAGTGTTGGATAGCGTAGGGGTAAAAATTACTATTCCAACTCCAGAGAGTGCAACAGTAGGAAAGTGTTGGATAGCGTAGAGGTTAAAATTACTATTCCAACTCCAGAGAGTGCTACAGTAGGGAAAGTGTTGGATAGCGTAGGGGTTAAAATTACTATTCCAACTCCAGAGAGTGCAACAGTAGGGAAAGTGTTGGATAGCGTAGGGGTAAAAATTACTATTCCAACTCCAGAGAGTGCAACAGTAGGGAAAGTGTTGGATAGCGTAGAGTTTAAAATTACCATTCCAACTCTAGAGAGTGCAACAGTAGGGAAAGTGTTGGATAGTGTAGAGGTTAAAATTACTATACCAACTCCAGAGAGTGCAACAGTAGGGAAAGTGTTGGATAGCGTAGGTGTAAAAATAACTTACTAATGAATGAATGAATGAATGATGTCATTTATAGAGCGCTGGCTATCACTCCAAAGGAGCATCTTGGCGCTACGAGTGAGAGTCAAAGGGGGTGTGGTCTCTAATGTCGCAGTAATCAGATAAAAGATAGGGCCAGACTATCTTTTCTTAAAGATGGACTCCGTCTGAATAAGTCTCAATTGGGTAGGTAGATAATTCCAGGCTTTTGTCCCTAGTACAACCATAGATTTTCCCCTCTGGACTTCAGACGAAAAAGGGGGTGCAAGTAGATTTTCCTTAGAAGATCTTAAGTCACGAGCAGGAACATAGGCTTTCAATCTGCTCCTAAGGTATTTAGGACCGGTTTGTTTTACAACTCTGAAGATTATCACAAGGATTTTAAAGAGAATTCTCTTGTGTATGGGTAGCCAATGGAGGATTTGAAGAGCCTCGGAAGCAGAGGACCCCTTAGGTAGATTCAGTACCATTCGGGCCGCTGCGTTTTGTACAGTCTGCAACTTTTTTAGAGTACTCTTTTTTATACCAGCATACAGGCTGTTACAATAATCTAGTCGTGACAAGATCATCGCCACTGCTACAGACTTACGAGCTATGGCTGGCAGGAGGTCAAAGAATTTTTTCAGAGTTTTTATCCAATGGAAACAAGTTCCTGCTACCGACAGGGCCTGCTGATCAAAAGAGAGAGAGCTATCAAATCGTACTCCTAGATTTTTTGCCGTGTCCACAGTATTGGGGGGTGGGGCTGCGTCAGTTGGCCACCACAATTTGGGTGAAAAGATATTATATTTTCCTAGCAGCAGAATCTCTGTCTTTTGGCTGTTACATTTAAGGTGATGAGTCTTCATCCATTCAAAGACCGCCGACAGACATTGTTGAAAATTTTCTTCAGCTGCTGTGGTTTCTTTATCCAAGGTAAGGATGAGCTGTGTATCATCAGCATAAGACACAGTCTCAATATCAAAAGATGATATTAGATCTAACAGGGGCACCATATATATATTAAAAAGTGTGGGGCTCAAAATTGAGCCCTGAGGCACACCTGAATGCAGCTGCTTCTCAGTTGAAGTAAAATTGCCAAGTGTTACTGATTGTCTTCTGTTTCCCAGGAATGATATCAGCCAGGCCAGAGCATTCTGTGAGATCCCTGCACTTCTTAACCGCTTACCCAGAGCAACATGGGAAACAGTATCGAACGCGGCTGATAAATCCAACAGAATCAGCACTGCCGTCTTTCCTTGATCCAAGGCAAATTTTAGCGTCTCCGCAGTGTGTAGGAGAGCTGATTCTGTTGAAAACCCAGCCCTGAAACCTGATTGCCTGGGATGTAACACATTGTTTAATAGGAGGAAGTCATTTAGTTGCTTATTTACAAGTTACTCTGTTATCTTACTTAAACAGGGCAATAAAGAAATAGGTCTGAGATTGGTCAAAAGAGTAGGATCCGCAAGATGTTTCTTCTGAAGAGGTTTAACCGATGCAACTTTCCAGCTGTCTGGTACTACTGCCTGTCTGAGTGAGGAGTTGATAATCTGATTAATAATAAGATTAACAGTATCAATCAGAGCATGTAAAATTTTTGGAGGGCAGGAGTCGCCTGGAGAGCCCGATTTACATGTCAAAATAGCCTGTCTGGACTGTTCAAGGGTAACCTCATCAAAATGATTCAGCAGAGGTCTATTTTCTGAATTCTGATTTGGTCCTTCGGTAGGTGGTGTATCTATTGAAAAGTCCTTTCTGAGATCACTAACCTTGTCATTGAAATAGTCTGCAATCTGATCACACAATTGTTGTGATGGGGAATTTCCTGATTGAATATCTTAGGATGGGTGAAAGATTGAACAATTTTGAAAATCATTTTTTGATTGAACTCTGCCTGCTTAATGAGGTTGGAGTAGTACACTTTCTTTTCCTGATTAATCAGCCTATGATATTCTTTCAGTGCTATTCTAAAAATAGTGAGATCATTGTTATTATATTGCATCCTCCATTTACGCTCAAGTTTCCTGCATTTACCTTGTAGCTCTTTGAGCTGAGGGGTAAACTGGAGGGCGGAGGTTTTCCCCCGGGAGGCTCTACTAAGTATAGCCACCGGGGCCATTTTGTTGGCTAACACAGTCAGCCAGTCATTGAAGATGCTAGTGTCAATAGCCGGATCTCCTGTTAGTGTGGGTTTACTTAATTCTGCCGACATATGCAGGTTAGGATTTGTTAGCATTTTGTTCCATTTCCTGTTGATAATTTTGCCAAATTGATCAGGATTATGTTTGGCTGCACATGAAGTACTGTCTGCAATGCCAAAAGGGATATACTTATGGTCAGACCATGTTAAAGTGGTTGGGGTATCCACAGTAAGGTTGGTAAAGTTCGTACAAATTCCATCTAAAGTATGTCCAGCCTCATGTGTAGGGTCAGTTATCAACTGCTTAAGTCCTAGCGTTTCTATGGTTTCCAGAATTGTTTTTGAAATTGGGGAGTTATCTGTTTCTAAATAAAGATTAAAATTCCCTAATATAGTAAAGTTAGAGTATCTGACAATAAGAGCGCTAAGACTTTCAGCCAGAGTGTCTACAAAGTCAGAACTAGCTCCTGGGGGCCGGTAGATCAGGGCTCCTGCAAAAACCACTGAGCTAGATAATTGAAGGCAAAACCCAGACTTTCAGCTCCCTCAATCTCCGAAATATCAAATGTTGAGCATTTTAGGGAGTCTTTATGAATGATTGCAAGCCCTCCCCCCTCCGTACAGGTCTATCTCTTCTGGACATAGTATAACCTGGGGGAGAGACTGAACAATATCAGGATTAGACCAGTCTTTCAACCATGTTTCTGTGACAAAGAGACCGTCTAGTTTAAGATTTTGAACTAGATTGTAAATATGTAGGGCATGTTTCCCTAATGACCTAGCATTCACCAGACCGCAACAAAAGGGTCTAAAATCCGGTTTTGAATTTATTCTGTGGGCATAACCAAAAGTAGGGACAGTACTGGCTTCAAAACCAAGTTCATAATGACAATTTATACAGGTGACTGGGCCTGTCATTTTATCTAGTTGGAGATGATAATAATAGCAGTCTCTAGCTGGCATATTAAATGCCCTTAATTCCTCACTAGAATAACAGAGGTGTTCTTCATGACCGGCAGCGTTTCTGGCCCCGTTCGGGACGCGGACGGGCGCAGACGGGCTTGTCTTAGCGCGCCTTCGGCGCGCCATCGGCGCACGCCCGCTGCGCGTCCTGTTCAGCATATGGAATATATTGCTGGCCGGAAAGAGATCAACGCGCTATGCTCCTCCCACCGAAACACCTGAGGTGGGGAGGAGTATCTGGAAGCCCTTCCGCTCAAACGGAAAACCGCGGCGGACCGAGGGCGCCAGAGAAGTTAAAAATGCAGTAAGCGTTTAATACATGATACAAGTTAAAATATGTGACTGTTACCATAAAAAAAGGCCCCAGGTAAAAGACCCCTTCACAGTGCAAATAATAATTAAAATATTTTTTTTTAAATAAATAGTAATTTAGGGGCCCATTACGATACCCGGCGTAAAAAAATCCGCCAGGCATGGAAGCGGCAAAAATCCGCCCGCACACACCGCCTGAACACCGACCACGCCATTACGATTACACAAACCGAAACCGCCATCGGCGGAAAAATCACACAAAATACCGCCCGCCATCGTCCGAGTCGGAGTCAAACCGCCCGCCACGGACGGAAACACGCACGACAACACAAAACCGCCCGCCCACACGGCCGACACACCGCACGTGAAATTACGATCGCACCGCCATGAGCGCGGAAAACCACAAATATACCGCCCGCCAGCGCAAACAACGCCGATGAGAATCGACACGGCAGAAGCCATGGCGCCAACGTACCTGCACAGAAACCATCCGCACACAAAACCAATAGCACACAACATGGCCAACAAGTCCACACAGCAAGGCACGCACAAATACACAAGCACAGTACACATCCCGAAAACACCCCCCGGACAAACAAAAAATACAAAGGCCAGAACCCCAGACACAACACACCTGAAAACAACAGACCATGAGGACACACCCACATAGGTGAGTACAAAAGCAGCACTCCCACAGACCACAACCCCTTGCTACATTGCAAACCAGAGAGGAGAGGAGAGGACACAGTGACACAGCAAGGACAGCAGCACACCACAGAAACGCACACATCACAACCACCACCACCACCACCACCACCACCAAACACCACCACCACCACCACCACCACCAAACACCGGCACCACAAACCCCCTGCACATTACACAACACACACCGCACCAGCACCACAAACACCATGGCACCACAAAGGATGCCCAAGTTCACGCCCATGGAGCTGACGGTCATGGTCGACGAGATCATCAAGGTGTACCCACAAATCTATGGGAACATGGTCCAGCACACACCACTAGCCACCAGAAACAGAATGTGGAACCGGATCGTAGACCAGGTCAATGCAGTCGGGACCCTGCCCAGGAACAGAGTCGAAATTAACAAACGTTGGAATGACGTAAAGAGCCTGGTCAAGAAGAAGGAGGGCAAAAACAGAGAGCTGGCTGCCGTCACTGGCGGAGGGAATCCCGCGCTCTTTAAGACCTTCAAAGCGTGGGAGGAGAAGGTGCGAGTCGTAATCCATCCGGAGATCCTCGCCGGATTAGCAGGGGGAGTGGAGGCTGGTAAGTACAAACTAATGTATACCAGCACACCGCTATGTACTCACATGCGCAACTACCATGCCACAGCTCCCAGGGACAAACACCCCCATGTCCAGCACACAATACACAACACATCACACACACATGCAACAGACACTACCACACACAGCCCAAACCGAACAACTGTAAGATGCGTGGGGACATGTGTACACTAAGCCAGCCACGTAACCACCAACAGGTCCCCAAATATGCCAGAAGCGCCACAACGAGCACCCACCACACCCATGTGTCCGCCACAGCTGCACTAACCGACAAGTAACAGGTAAGTGGCAGGAACACAAAGTGCAGTGGGTGGGACGGTGGACTGCCCAAGTACAACACACACCAGGCCCCAGTCCCACAGCACAGCAAGGAGGAGCATCCCCCACACCCCACAGCCACGTGTCAGCCACCGCAGTGCACAACGACAGCCGAAAGGCAGACATCACGGTCCACAGCAATCGGTGTCAGTGGGTGTCCAGCCACCCCCACGACCCACAACACCCCCCCACCCCCACAGACCTGCAACATGGAGCACCCCCGCTTAGAGCCATGTGGCATCCAGTACAGTGCACGCACGAACAACTTGCAGGTGGGAAACTGGACAGGGCTGGATTACTGGAGGCATGAGGACCATAACACGACCAACACATGGGACATGTCACGTAGCAGACGAACACGCAGCACCGCCCACCGTCACGAACAAGTGAACAATGTGCACACGGACACGAACCACAGACTCACACCCCACATGACCCATCACAAACACAGCAACACCCAAGGAGCCACGTCTGCATGCACAAGCCACACTGAACATAGTACCACACGGCAGCCACTGTGCAACCCATCACACACAACCGAAACACCATTGAAGTCCAGTCCATGTAGCCCCTACTGCCTGTCAACCACACACCCCACAACTACGCCTATGTAAAACAAACAACACTAGACGCAACAGAGCGGAACAACAGAAATGCACACGAACACCACTGAACCCATCAAACACACAGACACACCATGCACATACAACATACCATCCATCCCATCCGTCAGCCCCAGTCTCATGAAAGGCATGTCATCCGCACAGCTGCCACATATACAGCAGTCACGCTAAGACACATGCCCATGACCAACCATGTGCCAGAAGTCAATGAAGCGCACGACACACTGTGAGCAACAACACACAACATGGGCCCCCCCGAGCACTGCAGTGATGCACATGGCACAGGGCAGCACGCACACCAAGGAGATGGGACAACTGCAATACGTTGGCTGGCACACAACCAACACTCACTCATAACGATGCGTCCAATGCCATGTCCAGTAATCACAACAGACAGCAAATATGCAGGCCATGTCAAGCATGCACACACCTCAAACCATGCACTGTCATGCTGCCACAACACATGTCACGTTCGGCACCCATGGCTTACAGCATGTACCCCAAAAGCATATCCCCTCCCAAATGTGAATCTGGGGCATGGCCCCCATGTTGCCATATGCGTTCCTAAGCGTTCCATTTGAACCCCAAAAGCATATTCCCTCCCAAATGTGAATCTGGGGCATGGCCCCCATGTTGCCATATGCGTTCCTAAGCGTTCCATTTGAACCCCAAAAGCATATTCCCTCCCAAATGTGAATCTGGGGCATGGCCCCCATGTTGCCATATGCGTTCCTAAGCGTTCCATTTGAACCCCAAAAGCATATTCCCTCCCAAATGCGAATCTGGGGCATGGCCCCCATGTTGCCATATGGGTGCCTAAGCGTTCCATATGAACCCCAAAAGCAAAGTACAAACCAGACCCAGGATGGGCCAGGAGCCCGCATACACCAGAGTCACAATGAGTAGGGGCACAGCAACACACCCATCGGCATGGCCAATCCGTCCCATGCCACATGTGCACAGCACACAGTCCCATTGCCTAGCACACACAACTACAGATGCCACAGCCACACACTCGCCTCCGGGAAACCCATGTACGAGATTGCACGAACTGCCAATGTCAGACGACAAATACATACTTCGCCAGGTGCAACACAATAACAAATCTCATTCTCTCCACAGGTGACGAACTGCCGGATGCTGGGGATGGAGACAGCAGCCAGCACAGCCAGCCCACAAGCCCCCAACGAGGACACACGGATCTGGAGGATCTGTCCTCCTCTTCGGACACGGACCACCAAGCAGGCCCATCTGGTGTGGCAGGGCCCAGCCGCTCCCCAGGACCCCTCCTACCCACCAACCCATCATCCAGGGATGCTGAACAGTCCCAGCCCCCTGCTGCCACTGTCGTTGCGGCCACACCCACGGTCATTGCGGCCACACCCACGGTCATTGCGGCCACTACCACTGCCGCAACCGCCACCATCGCCGCACCGACCACCACCGCCACCACCACCACCACCACGTCTTCGCTGGCACCAGCCCCAGCGCAGGTGGTGGCCCGGCCGACTGGATCCACCCTGGGAGCCACAGCGAGGACCGTGGTGTGCAATGTGGCTAGTGGGCAGGCCGGTGGCAGCAGGACTGGTAGGAGGAGCAGGGTCAGGGAAACGCCAGCCTCCCCTGGGAGCCATGCCCTGCCTCAAATGGCCAGAGTCCTTGGGGCCTATGAGGAGGCCCAAGAACAATGGGTCAGGTCTGCTACAGACACGCGGGAGGTGCTGGGGGTGCTGAGGTCCATGGACGCCCGTATGGGCCAATTCGTGTCCCGTATGGACCAACTCGTGGACCTCATGGGCCAGCTGGTGGTGGCGGTGGGGTCACAGGCAAGGCCAGCAACACCACCTCCGCCACCACCTGCTAGGGCGCAGGGTCGGGCAGCAGTGTCCACTTCCCCTGCGTCCACAGCCAGTGAGCACACCTCACCCACCACCAGCAGGTCGCCACCACACACCCCCCTCCCAAACGTGGAAGGGGCCGTCCGAAGAGGAAACAGATCTCCCGGGAGGACTTCGCACGCTCCAGTCGCAAGTGAGGCAGCCAGCCAGCCTTCCGCCAGCCTTCCTTGACCAGCCACTGCATTGACTTGCTCTACGATCCCACTCCACACAGCCAGCTGGATGGCATGTGTGTGTTGGACTATGGACATAGAACCAGTGGGTACACCCTGAGCTTCACGCAGCCATGACCGACAGCTCATTGTCACTGCACGCACCACTTTTGTCATCACCTTACACACAATCACATGTCACAGTTTGGAATAAATGCACCTTTTTCACTAACTGCTGTTTGTGCCCTGTGTTTTATTTGTACGGAATACAACGGCCACCTTGGGCGGAAAGGCACCTGATGCGTGGCATGGCAATGGAATCCGGAGGGCCTGTAGGGACCTAGGGGTGGGAGACAGAACAGGAGCACATTCAATGAGTGTGTCACACACCCATCACACAGTACATGTCAACAACTACAAGCAATGTACACACATCGCACAGAGCAATAGGGCACAATGCCACAGTCACCAACAGTGGCATACTACCCTGGCCATGGAGCGTTGACACACTGCACGCAGTGAACATACGGCCACCCTGACACAGCACACACACACCTGCACAGATACAGACACATCATCCGTCGTACATGGACACTCACCGTCAAGTGAAGTAGCGGGCGATGAGCTGCTGGCGCACATTCCCAGCTTCCTCCTCTCCGCTGTCCTCCTCACTCGAGCTGTCCTGGTCTGCGGGCTGGGGCCCTGGTTGATCTCCGTCATCCACAATGAGGGGGATCTGCTTCCGAATGGCCAGATTGTGCAGCATGCAGCATGCCACCACTATCTGGCACACCTTCTGTGGGGAGTACGCCAGTGCACCCCCGGTGCGGTCCAGGCACCTGAACCTGGACTTGAGGAGGCCAAAGGTACGCTCGACCACACGTCTGGTCCTCCCATGTGCCTCATTGTATCGATCGTCTGCTGGGGTGCGAGGATTCCTCAATGGACTGAGCAGCCATGCCCCATTCGGATACGCAGAGTCACCTGGGTGTGAGGGACACAGAGAACCGTTGCTATTCCAACTGGACAGGGGACAGCATCGCACAACCAGCACGCTACACCACTCCACATACTCACCGACAATACAGCCACGATCCTGTTGCAGATTGGCCATCAGTCGTGGCAAGATGCTGTTGCGCATTATGTGTGCGTCATGTGCCGAGCCTGGAAACTTGGCACACACGTGGGTGATCACCATGTCCGCAAGGCACACCACTTGCACATTCAGGGAGTGCGTGTGCTTCCTGTTGCGGTACAGGTGCTCAGTGGCCTGTGGTGGAACAAGGCCAACATGTGTGCAGTCAATGGCTCCCACGACGTGTGGGATTCTGCCAAGGGCATAGAATGCACCCTTCACTGCCGCCAATTCACGAGCCCTGGGGAATCTGATGTACCTGTTTCGGTACAGCATCATGGCTGCCAGTACATCCCTCAGCACCTTGCTGAACATGGGCTGGGACATCCCTCCTCCACTGCCCACTGTGTGCTGGAATGACCCAGTGGCGAAGAAATGCATGGCGGCCATCACCTTAGCCGTGGGGGTGACAGCAGTCGGATACACCCTGCGGGGACGGAGATGGGGCTCTAACATGGCACACAGTCGATGCAGGGTTGGCCTGTCCAGCCGAAACTTCCTGATCACCTCTGTATCGTCCATGTCCGCCAGCAATTGGTATGGGCGGTCAATGTTCGGTCTCCGCCTGGGGAAAATGGCAGAGGACACATGTCAAAGCAACACGACACATAGCAATTTCGCATACACATCACTGACATGACTGAGCAAGCACATGAGCCACAGCCCAGCTGTCAAGCTGGGACGGCACGGCCACAATACACTTACACAGGTCTCCCAACAATGGCAATGGCAAGTGAGACATACCACTGCCATGTGCATGCACATGGGGATCTAGGCCCCAATGACTTGCGGGGCGTGCTGATGGGGACTGACTGCATATTCGTCAAGCGGCAACGCCACGGCAACATGAGTGTCTGCTGAGCATGGAACTGCTTCCGAGGCTGGATGAGTATGGCACACGACGACGACGATGTGGGCACGGGCTGAGCGGCCAATACAAGTGGGACCTGTGGCACGAGGGGATATGAGACAGTAGTAGGTGTCAGCACTGCACCCTATGTACAGCACTGTACGGATCACAGCTCCCGAAACATTGACTGGTGTCCACATTGACAGCCCCATGCCAAGACGGCTGTGTGCTTGCAGTCACACGTCACAGGTGAGAGGTTACATTGCACGTGCCAGGTGGCAGACGTACATAGTGGGAGCTGGCATGTGTGTGCATGTGTCTCCTGTTCAGGATCCACCAGATGGGCGCTGACTCTGTACTGAGCATTGGACACAGCATGTTCCGTGGAAGGCTTGTGTGTGTGGGATGGTGGCACTGGATGTGCCTCCGTTGGGTGGGGGGCCATGCACAGGGCGGGTACGTCGATGATTGCGCATTGTTGGTCACGGTGGGTGCACCAACTAAGATGTGTTGCCCTGTGTTCAATTCCTATGTCCGCATGATGATGGACTGTGGATGTGGGCAGACTACACATTGGTCGATGTGCTGTCTATATGCATGTGCCTTCACACCAGGCACCGCTGCCCCTGCACATGTGACCCCTGCTGGACTCGCTGCTGGGTCTGTGGAGCTGATGCACCTTCTGTGCGTGGGGCGGACAGCTCTCCTCACTTCCCTCATTGCGCATGTCATGTCTTTGCCGCAGGTGACATGGATCATGGAGGGCCCACATGTACGCGTGGGTAGGCTACACATGATTGTTCACTGGTCGCCACCCCAGTCAGTGTTTCGAATGGGAAGGTTGTCGTGCTGGTGGTATGTTCGATGTGGCGGATGGGCGAGCCTAGGTGCGGGCTTACGTTCCGGACATGGGGGGTAGTTGGATTGGCGACTAGTTGCAGTACACACGGGACACGTCTCTTCCTTTCCACATCTGGGTCATCCCTTGTACTAACTGACAGTGATACGGTCATCTTCGCCCCAGCCCTCATGTCCTCCCCTCGCCCCCCAATATGCATGCTCACCTGCGTGGCTAGCGCTTGCACAGGCAGCCCCAAGCTCGCACCAGAGAGGGCAAGGAGTGTATGTGTGGGTCCAGTTGCACGAGTGGGCTGTCTCAGGGTATGATGTGTGGCGGGACGCCGTCCACCTGCGTGGTGCCCCAAATGGAGACCCGGCCTGCATGGACTATGCATCACAGTCTTCGCCTTCCGGATCCGCCACCTGCGACACCCAGTGGCTGTGGCTGCCCTTGCGGCCAGGCCGCGTCCGTCTGTGACTGGTGGCCCACACATTCACTCTTTGGCCTCTCTGGGGAGGGCTCGGGGGTGGTGGCGCACGCGCTTGCACTTAGTCGCAATGGCATGTGGCGTGGTTGGTATGATGGGCAATGGATGGGATGGTGCGAGCCACCTCCCGTGACGTCAGTGCTGCTCGTGCTGTGGTGCGTCCCCCTACACTTCCATCTGACTTGTGCCATGCTAGACGTTGAGGTTCTATTGCCTGCGTGATATGACCAGGAGGAGCGCGAGGAGACCTCTCACACACCATGCTCCACTGCCATCCCGTGCCCTGTATCGCCTGTGCGGATTGACTATGTTGGGGTTACACCTGGTCGACTGGGGCTGTGTGTGCCTTGTCAAGGGGCATGGCGGGCGCACAACAGGATCCAGCTTGTCCACAGAGGGTGGGCTGAGGTGCGCCTGGTACCGCTTTGTACGTGTGCCCGGCTGCTGTGCACACACGTGTTCACTCCCCCCGACAGGTGTCCTCTCACAATGCCCAGGGAAGCGGTGGTGTACTGTTCATGACCCCTCCCAACACGGCGTGCTCCAACTTGGCATGTGCGCATCTACCCGTCACACCCACCCACCTGAGCACTGCGTCCATACGACTTCACACGACACATGTGTGTCTTCCACAGTTGTGCTACTCATTTGCGTTGACATCCAATACCAGTGGACTACATGGTCATGTCACGACTGCCGTGTACTTCACATACTCTCATCCTCTCTCATTCGTACTTGTGAAATGAGTCAGCGGAGACAGTTTTGGTTTCAAACATTATATTGAGTCTTCTGTCCTCTGTGATGCAGTATAGTGGACACTACTGGCAGCGGAATACATGTTGAGGATATACTGAGCATGATTACAAATGGGATAGGGTGTGGGGTTACATGTGATTGGCTGTTGCATGTGGGATGTGGGCTTCAGAGTGACATCTGCTTGGCCAAGGCTGTGCTAATGTACATTTACGTATAGCTGCGGAGCTGCGGACTTTGACACAGACGGTATACATGTAGCCTACCAGACCGCTCGGCATCATGGGCACAGTCCATCTCAGTTCCATGTGACAGGTTTGCTGCGGTTGTTCCTCATGCACGCGTGCATGTGAGATGACATCAGGGCATGTGCTTGCGTGCATGCAGCGGCGTGCCACTTGTTGTTGCACTGTGGTGGTTACTGGACATGTCACAGTCACTGGGGTCGTGTTGTTGTTGTATGCACTTGTCGTCCATGCAAAGGTCCTGGTATGGGATTCCCGGGGCGGGGGTGGGAGGGGTGCAGCACCCACAGACTCCAGGCGACCTATTCATGTCCACTGAGCGGTGTGTGTGTCCATGTGCGCTGGATCCATGTCGTGTCCTGGTTGTTCGTGCAGTTCCGTCCATGTGGGTGCGATACACAGAGCCCATGCCACTGCCTCCCACGATGCATGCGGTGTTCCTGGATGTGATGGGGAACAGTGTGCATGTCCCGGTCATATCCGATGTCATGGCGATGTCGTTGATGGCGTGGTTACAGTTGCCGGTCGTTTGGTATGGCTGTTGTGGTGGTGACTGGCCAGTCCGTGCGGAAGCTGAGCATGGGTGCGGGGTTGGACTTCATAGGTCAGTCGGGGAACCTGCGTTGTGGTCCGACGTATTTACAGGTTGTCAGGTATGCGATGCCGTCCAGCAGGGCTTCCATGTCATTGGTGGTGTACATGTTTGCCAGCCAATGAAGCGGATGGTGGCTCTCAAGGTGTTGTTCGTAGGTTGTCCCTTGGAGGACCATGATGGGGCATGCTGGGTGACATTCGATGTAGCTGTTCTCGATGATCCGTCGTGTGGAGGCACAGTGGTCCCATTTCAGTGCGGGTGCGATGTTGGCCACATACGCCATGCCCCCATAGGCAGAGCAGGCCCTGTCGTGTGCGTCCAGAGGGAGGAGTAGTGGTAGCAGGTCCGCCTTCAGACATGCCGGGTTGGAGAGGCATATCTCGACGGGATGCTGGTAGGGACACCTCCGACAGTAGAAGACGGGCATGACGCAGCTGAACAATGTGATGCGGTAAGTCAGTCGGTAACTTACGTTCAGCAGGGACAGGAGATCGCATCCCAATGTATGTATCGTGTTGGTTTTGTACAGCTTGAGCTGTTCGGCGTAGTTGGGTAGGTGTGTTGCGGTTGCCATTTCGCAGCGGTTCGTTGAGGTGGCGTGCTCCGGCTGTGTGTGCAGTCTGCAATGTGCACGCTCCGGGGTTGCTGTGAGCTCTGTGTAGTCGTAGGGAGACAGGACTTGTGTTCTGTTGGCTTGTTTGGAGGACACGGGCCCTCTTCCCACATGCTTCTCAGACAGTTCAAGGTCAGTGCTGTGTGACTCCTTCCAATTAACTTGCATGTGGCCGACATGGGGGAGTGTTTTCTTCTTTCTTCCCCGTCCGTTGTGTGCTTCTGTGATATGCGCTATCTGCCCTGTGGTCGGTCTCCTCGGCATGCCTGTGTTGGTCTATTCTTGGACAATGGCTGTATTCACCGGCTTCTGTCGTAGGGCTGTGGTTTCGGAGTTGGAATGGAAGGTCATTCAGTGCTGTCTGCTCTCCCTTGTGTGGGCGGCAGCCTGCCTTTCCGCTCAGCGTTGGGCCTTGTGTGTGGATGTTATTCTTGGGCCACCTGTTGTCGGTCCCCGGGCTCTTTGGTGTTCCGTTTCATGTGTCTTGTTCATATGTGCAGGGTGGTATGGGTTTTTCAGTGTGGTACTGGCGTTCCTCTTCCCGAAGGGGCCCTGCTTCTCCTAGTTGGTGTTGCCGCCGCTGTGTGCTTCGCCATGTTTGTTACACTGGGGTGTGTCCTGCTGTTGCGTGACTTCACTGACATGTGTGCGTCGGTTGTGTGGCGTTGGGTGTTGTCCGTGAATTGGGCGTTGGGGACATGTCTGTGGCCGGCCTGTCACGTGTCATGTGCGTTCGGGGTGGGGCTGATGTGTGTGCTGCTTGGTTGTGTCCCTGTGTCTGTGTGCGACGCATGCATGGCGCTGCGGTTGGCCTCTGCGTTGTGCGCATGTGTGGCGGCGTCATCGGCGCTTTGTGGCCGTGACGGGGTGGTTGGTTCCTAGTCCCAGGTGGTGTGTACACATGTGTTCCGCGATGTTAGGATTTGGCCTGTGTGTCATATGTGGATGCAATGGTGGATGTGTAGTGTACACGCGCTGGTGGGGGGTTGTCCGCTTTTTCCGCCCTTGCACTGTGTGCGCTGTTTGCGTGCACTTGTTGTGTGTGTGCCTACCTGCGTCTCCGCGGTACGTTGCGTCCTTGGTGGTGCATCAGCAGAAGCATGGGAAGGG
This sequence comes from Calotriton arnoldi, assembly GCA_963921515.1. Classification (NCBI taxonomy): domain Eukaryota; kingdom Metazoa; phylum Chordata; class Amphibia; order Caudata; family Salamandridae; genus Calotriton; species Calotriton arnoldi. The sequence continues at coordinate 2,114,604 of CAWUFW010001603.1, read as the reverse complement.
CCTGCAGTGCTGGATTCATGCCCGGGGTGCCGCTTCTTCGTTGTCCGTGCTCTGCGTCCGTGTTACCGCCTCTCTTTCACGTGCGGTGTCTCTTAGCCGTGGGAGCCGTTTGTTTGCGGCATCGTAATTTATGCGCCGGGCGGGACGTGTTTCGTCGGACGGTGTGTGTCAGTTGGGCTGCGCCGCTACGTGTACGGGCGCACTTTGATGGCGGACGGTGTTGCTGGCTTGCCGGCGGTGTTTGGCCTACTTTTCGCATCGTAATTGTGCGGGCGTGTGGACTGCTGCGTGCCGGCGGTAACTGGTGGTTTTTGCATCCGCCAGCACGGCGGTTGTGCTTCCGCCCGCCATCGTAATGAGCCCCTTAATTTTTATAAATTCAATAATAATCTTTATATATTCATATTTATTTAATTTATAATTTATAGTGTTAATTGTGGGAATTAATTTATTGAAAATTATTTATCAATTGTTTGTTAATTAATATTAATTAATTAATTAATTAATTAATTGGTAATTCATTGTTATTTGTGTCATTTTTTAGGAATGGGTGGTGGGGTTTATAGGGGAATAGGGTGGGAAGTAATTTATTTATTAATAATTAATTGTTAATTAATGGTAATTAATTAATTAAAAATTAAATATGGCAATTGTGTAATTAATTTGAGATGTGAGTTGTGGTGTTTATAGTGGCAAAGGGTGGGAAGTAAATTCTTTTAAATTAAATAAGTTGTTGTTAATTGATATTAATTTAATAATGTAAAATTAGTTATGGAAATTGTGTAATGATTTTTAGGTGTGTGTTGTGGTGTTTCTTGTGGTAGAGGGTGGAAAGTATTTTAGGTTTTATTAATTAATAATTAGTTGCTCATTATTATTCATTCATTAATTGATAAATATTTATGGTAATTGTTTACTTTTATTTTGTGTGTGGATTTGGTTTTATAGGGGTAATGTTTGGTGAGTAAATTAATTTTTATCTGTTTTAATTTGTTTTTAAATTAATAATATTTGTTTATTTGATAATTAATTATGTTAATTATGGAGGTACACTTTTTAGAAATTTAGATGTGTGTTCTTAAAGGGTAGGAAATAAAAAATATTAATTTTATGTAAGAATTAATGTTTTTGATTATAATGAATTTCTCTTAAATATAGTTATTTGTTTGTAAATTATTTTTACATTTTTATAAAATAATGTTTGCAGGTAATTTTTAGATTTTTTTAACATTATAATATTTCTATCTTTTGTCAGTTTTAATATTTTTATATATGTTTTCATTTTTTGTTTTTAACATTTTTTGTATTGTAGTTGATATTTTGTTTGTTTTTAATTTTGAATTGACTTCAGTGGGAATATACATTTTTACCCCTCTGCTTTCCAACACTTTCCCTACTGTTGCACTCACTGGAGTGGGAATAGTAATTTGCACCCCTCTGCTATCCAACACTTTCCCTACTGTTGCACTCATTGGAGTGGGAATAGTATTTTTTTCCCCTCCGCTATCCAACATTTTCCCTACTGTTGCACTCACTGGAGTGGGAATAGTAATTTTTACCTCTCCTCTATCCAACACTTTCCCTACTGTTGCAGTAATTGTAGTGGGAATAGTAATTTTTACCCCTCCGCTATCCAACACTTTCCCTACTGTTGCAGTAATTGGACTGGGAATAGTAATTTTTACCCGCCCACTATCCAACACTTTCCCTACTGTTGCAGTAATTGGAGTGGGAATAGTAATTTGTACCCCTCCGCTATCCAACACTTTCCCTGCTGTTGCACTCACTCGAGTGGGAATAGTAATTTGTACCCCTCCGCTATCCAACACTTTCCCTACTGTTGCACTCACAGGAGTGGGAATAGTAATTTGTTCCCCTCCGCTATCCAACACTTTCCCTACTGTTGCAGTAATTGGAATGGAAATAGTAATTTTTACCCCTCCGCTATGCAACACTTTCCCTACTATTGCACTCACTGGAGTGGGAATAGTAATTTTTACCCCTCCGCTATCCAACACTTTCCCTACTGTTGCACTCACTGGAGTGGGAATAGTAATTTCTACCTCTCCGCTATCCAACACTTTCCCTATTGTTGCACTCACTGGAGTGGGAATAGTAATTTTATATATGTATGTTTAAATTTTTTTAATTAAATTCATTTATTATATTTGTTAAAATGTACATTACATCTAAATAATTTTTTTGAAATTAGTTTTATTATTTAATTTATTTACCATTATTTTTTATATATAAAAAAAACAATATTTTGTACATCGATATGTTTTACATCAATATTATTTTTTGATATTTTAATACTTGACATTATAAAGATAGGATGCCGATATTTTTGACATCGATATTTATGTGTCGATATTTGTGTATAGGGATATTTTGGTAATCGATATTATGTCAGTGATCCGTGAGCAAGGGACCCACGTCTGGGCATACCCTGCCAACTTAGGGTGAACAAAGCAAACACAAGGAGATGATGGACGGAGCGCTGAAACTTTTCAGACACTCACCCCCAGTCACAGATCTGGGTTGAATCCATCATCATTCTTTAGCTCACATCGCTACCTCAGTTCAGACCCAGCTATATGCAAATCAGTCTTGACCCTGTGCCTCATGGGAACAGTCGAGCCCGAACTGTCAAGCCAGTTCTTCCCTGGTCAGGAAACAAGCATCCTGGGACCGGTTTCAGGGTAACACCCCTCATCAGCCAGGCTACCTTGAATCCAGTGGCAAAGTGAGCAAGGGACTCACGTCTGGGCATACCCTGCCAACTTAGGGTGAACAAAGCAAACACAAGGAGATGATGGATGGAGTGCTGAAACGTTTCTGACACTCACCCCCAGTCACAGATCTGAGTTGAATCCATCATCATTCTTTAGCTCACTTCACCTCCCCAGTTCAGACCCAGCTATATGCAAATCAGTCTTGACCCTGTTCCTTATGGGAACAGTCCAGCCCGAACTGCCAAACCAGGTCTTCCCTGGACCGGAAACAAGCATCTCCTTGTGTTTGTTCTGAGAAGCTTGATACCAAACTTCTCAGTCTTCAGTAAAGCCATCATGGAGCTGTGGAGTTCGGGGTGCCAAACTCCCAGCCCATAGTTTAAAATGGTTTCACTGCACTTTCAATACCTGTGAATGGCACAGGTACTGTAGGCGCCCAGGGCTCATGTCACTGTGCCCTCACCTGTGGTATGGTGCACCCTTCTTTAGGGCTGGAAGGCCTACGAGAGGGGTCACTTACCTATGCCACAGGCAGGGTTTTGGTGGGCATGGCACACAGGGATGTGTGCCATGTCGACTTGTAGTTTTAGGGTCTCCCTCCGGTACACAGACTGCACTGGCAGAGTGTATGGGTCAGGGGAGGAGTCTCTGAGGGTGGCAAAATATATGCTTCAGCCCTCAGAGACTTTCTCTGGCTACAAGGCCCTTGGTGCCACTGACAACTTTTACTTGGGACTTATATGCAGGCAAGAGGAGTGGCAATGTGGGAGCAAAGGTACAGTTTTGGGGAAAGAACACAGGCCCAGGTACCTGATTAGCAGGAACTCAGGGCACACTTAGTCAAGAAGCATCAAAAGTGGGGGCAACCATGCAAAAAGGGACACTTTCCTACATGGACAGAGTGTAGTTTCGGGCTTATCCTCCCGAGCAGCGAGTCTGTGATATTCAGGCTATGATACCAATGTGACATCAACGTGAGCGAGAAGTCCAGACAGCTGGTGACCCTCCTCAAGGATGACGAAAGGCTAAAGGCTGAGAGAGCGCAGGCCTTGAAGACCAAAGAGCGCATGGCACAGGTGGCGACTGCAGTGGGTAGCAACAATCAGATCAATTTTGGTCGAGGCTCCAGTCAGCCAAACCTGTCCACCAGCTACTCTGAGCATGAATATGGCAAGTCAGGTGGCTCTCCAATCTTCCTACCATGGCTGTAAGTACATCCGTTTTGTGTTCAGGCTCAGCAGTTGTTCATTTCAGAGTGTTCATTTTTTAACATCACAAACATTTTGGTTGAGTGTTATTGAACTTTAAAAGTTGCATCACGTTAGTAATCCGTCAATTATGGAGACATTGGTTCAAATTGTATTCACTGTTGACAAGTAGCTAATGGTATTTAACCATAATCTTTCGTTTTAATTGAAATTGCGATTTGCGACACTGTTGCAGTGTATCAGATAGAATATCACAGAGTTGAGGGATGTGTTGTGATTCTGATTCTAATTCACAACAACCTTTGAAAGTTTTGGTTTATGCCTTTTAAGAAGGAGTTTTTCTCCCAGTTAAAAGAAGCCTCAACAAAGCTTTTTGTGACTAGCGTTAACCCCCTTTATACATAATACATATTTAATATGTTACATTATTGACATATGTATGGAGCTCAGATTGCCCCTGTAATCCCTTATCATACCATTCCAGTGTTTCCATCACACTCTGCATCCAACACCGATGATATGTTTATTCTCTTGGTCTGTGGTGTGACTTTTCTGATGTTGTTAATGTTTAGATTTATTTGCCAGTGTCATCCATGGTCCTTTAGGACGCCTTGCAGGTGATACGGTTGACTCAACCTTGGTTTCAGAGAACCTCCTCTGTGTGTGCATTTCATGCGTCTATAATTGCTCATTTGTGGCAGTTAAAGACAGTCTGTGCTTGGTCTTGCTTTGTATGTGTTTCAGTGTTGTGCAATGTTTTGAGTATATGCTCTTTTGTCTTCTTGACGTGGATTTGCCACTAAAAGAGCATGTGGCCTGTTCTCTCCTTTGTTGAGGTTGTGATATTGCAAAGGCTAGCACCCTAAGCCTTCTGTGGTACACATGAGCTGTTGTGGATTTTTGTGACTAATTCTATTGAGCACTTCAGCCTTAAATTATTTAGAAGTGTGTAGGCTTTTTTTTTTCTGTGGAATTTGTAGTTAGTGATAATAATGCATGCGTTCTAAAGGTTGTTTCCCCATGGAGGGTGCTGGTGTAATGTGCGTGTAAAGCTTTGGTAATGTATGTGTGGTATGATAAGTTGTCTTGGGGCAGCAAGGTCGCTGTCGATATGGCATATACGAGCTGTGCTGGGTGTATCCAAAGTATTCTGAGTAATGTGCTCTGTTAGGTGCATAATATATCTTGATGGTATGTGCTGTCTTAGCCTTATCTCAGTGTTTGTGCAGTCATAGCTGCAGTAAGAGGATTCCTTCGTACATTTACAGTGTAAGAGAATGTTACAGATACTCTTAATTGCAACAGAACATATAAGAAACACGTATGTGCACCACTTTGAAACAACTGTATGGAAAAGAAAAACTAAAAAAGCTGCTAACCAATGAAAGTTCAGCAGCATCAAGAACACTTTGCTAAATTGCTGTTCCTGAATTATCTTCACCACAGTGTTCTTTAAGAGCCCAAAAGTCTTCAGCAAGACCAGCAGACAGAATGGGTAAACATGTCATGCTCTGTGATCACATTTAAACAGTACTAGGTTCACTTGATAGCTATATTCTTACAGCCTTGCCTTCAGTCTGCTTAGAAGGCCAGCGTGCGATACGGTCCAAATGGAGAATGTACAGCCCCGTTTCCAATTAATAAGGGGGTAAGGCAAGGACGCGTGCTGGCCCCTTCCCTTTTCAATCTTTATATAAACGGGTTGGGCCAAGCACTATTGAATACATGCCAAGATCTACCCAAGATTGAAGGACGGCACCTGCCCGCATTATTATATGCGGACGATGCCGTCCTGATGTCTCGCACCCAAGTTGGTCTACAAAGATTATTAAATGGTTTTGCAGCCTACATGTACGATCTAGGATTGAGGGTAAATACAACTAAAACCTATGTTATGAGATGCGGCTTGGGCAGCCAAAAATTTAGAGACATGTACATTGATGATCAAAAAATTGCTTTTACAAATAAATTCAGCTATTTGGGTATTTTATTCGACCATAAAGCCACATGGTGTCAAGCGGTACAATCTAGAAAACTTGCTTTTATGAAATCAACCGCAGCCCTTGCCAATTTTTCCAAAAAACTGGGTAAGAGACCCCCACAAGTATTATTAAAGATATGTAGAGCCAAGTGTGTTTCGACAGCCGTATATGGTGCAGGGGTCTGGGGACACTGCAATGTTTTATCTTTGCAAGTAGCTGAAGATCGATTTTTAACATATATTCTGGCAGTCCCAGCAAGCACTTCTTCCTATGGTTGCCACTCCGAATTGGGGCTCTCTTTTATTACAGACCTTATTAAAGTGGAACCAATCCTGTTATGGCACAGGATATGGCTATCAGCAGAAACTAATTTTAATAGAGACATTTTAAAAGATGTTTTAAGAATGGAAGGTGCCAAAAGAATTAAATGGATAAAGTATGTGCGGGACTTTATGTATGATTTAGGACATCCGGAGTTTTATAATGAGCCGAGCTCAATGAGTATTTGGACAAGAAAAGTGTTGAAAGAAAAATGTTTGTCGCTACTTGAATCACTTAGGCTAACAGAGGAACTGTCTAAACCCACAGTTCTACACAATCAACTAATATTAACTACTTACAGTATCCAACCCTATCTTATATTAGTCGATGGTACTTATGACAGATTTTTGCTAACGAGATTTAGATTCGGGATACTGCACAGAATAATCAGTTTTCCTAATATAAATGATTGGGCGAAGGTGATGCAATTATGCCCCTGTGACAATAGTTCGGAACAAACGGCACTTCACGTGGTCCTCTTTTGCAAATTATATAATGTACAAAGGAAGAAAAGGGTGCTACCACTTTTAAAGAAGCTTGGTTTTAGACAATGCATTCCTGCCTTTTTGGCACTACAGGCTTTACAGAATGATTTTATGATATGGATTTTAACAATGTTTTTAAAAAGCATAATAAAATGTAGGAAATCGATTATAATATGATGGTTAAACTTCTTATTAGTCCAGATGTGTATCTAATGATTTAAATAAGTGACCTTACGCTTTGTTATATATTTGGCGATGAAATGAAATAATAATTATGTAATTAGGATAGTGTGTTTTTGTGTGCTTTTATGAATTTCTTAAACTGAAATCGAATAAAGCATTGTTTGACTTTGGCTTTAGAAGTTAGTTTACTTTGTGCTTTCTAATCATATTCACTTTGCCCATGACAGTAAAGATTATATCGAGATATAGACAATTTTACCTCAAGGTGTGTGTAGACAATCAGGCTTCTGTGCCTTCCTGTGATAGCAAGGGTGATAACCCTCAACACTTGACGACCAAGCAACTGGCCTTACCGTGTGCCAGTAATGTAACAGGGCGTTGTGATGAAGAATGTGATATGTATGAGATAATATGGGCGTTGGCTTCATTCATTTGTGATGCTGGGAACGTTTCTTTGAGAGCAGATTTTGATTGATACACTCATTTTGCCCCTGTGGCCAGTGCAGTGGTATTTTTATTAGATGTAGAACGATTGAGCCTCCTTTATTTTGCATCTTGGTTGACATATTTTATCAGAGCTTCTTCAGTAACTTGTATGAAGAGTGCCTGTGATGACAGCATGCAAATCATATAAAGATGCTTCACCCCTATCCTGACATTAAGCAAATGCAAAGCTCTTTTGGAGATCATTGCAAACTTTAGAAAAGAATATCTTGTGATAAGTTCCACTACTGATTTAGTTGTGTGAGTTGTTGTAACCCCTCTGTGAGGCCATTGGCAGCCCACCTCTCTGAATCCAGCTCATTTCTCATCAAATCACGTCTCCGACTCGTCTCAAACCTCTTTCTACTGTTCTCTCCAATGCTACCCTATTTCTCACCCTATACCTCTTTCAATATATCCTCTAGCTCAACTCTCTCATTCATCCCAAACCCCATACCACTGCTATGATCCCCAAAATAACCCTTTCTAGACTCTTCCCTCCTCTACCCCTCCTTGCATCATCTCATACCTTTTTACTATTCCGATCCCCAAAACAAGCCTTTCTAAACCCTCCCTCTGACTCTTCTACTCCACCTCCCTTTTACTCATCCCAAGCATTTACCTACTGCTATGAGCTCCAAAACATCCCTCCACTATCCTTTTCAATCCAAATAACAAACTAACATATCCACCACTCAAATTACTTTCATATTTTCACTATACTAATTCTCCACTAATCCTTAATGGGTTCCAGAGTAGCATGCTACTAGCCGAAAAAGCGCTTTAACGCCTCATCAGGGGTAGCAAGCACTATATAAATGCAAACCTTTGTCCCTCTTCTATCCCTCTGCTACCCTTCTCAATCCAAATAACTGACTAACATATCCACCGCTCAAATTACTTTCATATTTCACTATACTAATTCACCACTAATCCTTTATGGGTTCCGGAGTAGCGTGCTACTCGCCGAAAAAGTGCTTTAACGCCTTGTCTGGGGTAGTAAGTGCTATATAAATGCAATTACAATACAAAACATAGACCAGTCTTGTCTCTGGAGCTCTGGACAAGGTGGGCCACGTGGTATTTACAAAGAGGAAAGGTAAAAGGACAGGGCGCTCAGGGAGACCTCTGTCTTAAGCAGGGCTTTAAATGGACAGGTGCTGTCCGGTCCTGAGTACCGGCACTTCTCAGCGCTGCTGCAATACATTTAATGGGAGCGTACCGACACTACTCAGCAGCAAACAGGTACTCTAAAGAGTGAGTGCCTGCACTTCTATATTTCAATCTTTGGCACTGATTTTAAGAGCTAAAATAGAGGCCTGTCCTGGGGATTCTGATGAGGAAATATAGCTATGTACCTAATCTCAGCAGAACTACCCACACGCACTAGGTAACTATCCTGTTATCCCGGAGTATTCATCATTCTTCACCTGAGTTCTCTTGGAGTGACGTCTCACACACAGGCGTGCACCCAGCATGCAGTGCCAGGAGGCAGCTTCAAGGCTCTAGAATCCCTTCGCGCATCCCTGTGCAGCACACGGCTGTCACCCCAAATGTGTCACTTCGCCATGTGCAAACGGATACATTTAGCAATGCTTTTTAAAAGAGTGCAGATTGCCTCTGCACTTACGGCGTATGAACACCATTTGAATGTTCACTGGTCCACCATGATGTATGCTGTGTGCAGTCTGACAAACAAACCTAGACAAGGACACACCATAACCCCGCCCTTGTTGACAGGTACCACCTCTTTATTTATTTTTTATTTTTTTACGGAGTTTTATATAGCGCGAACTTGACCCGAAGGTATCGGGTATCAGAGCACTTTACATAGCACCAGTTGCATTACATGAGGACACATTCATTTTTGTTAGGCACGGGGAGATTAAGTGATTTGCCCAGAATCACAGGATGTACAGCGTCATTGCCGAGACTCGAACCCGGTTCCCCAGAATCGAGGTCGACCGCCCTAGCCATTAGGCCAACTCCTCTCCCCTAAATAAAAAAATAAAAAAATAATTTTTTTTTAAAACCCCGCCCTTGTGACAGGTACCACCTCTTTATCTTTATTGTTCCTGTTTATTCAGCCATGGCGCCTCCTTTAAAGCACCTTCTGGAATTCCCTTGAATTCAATAACAGTGTTTATTTACCTAAGGGTTGTAGTCAGTTTAAAAGTACGAAATAATTAAGGACATTTATGTAAAGTATTTGAAGTACAAAAACAAAGGTTGTAGAATTCCATGGGGTGACTAAGAAAATAAGCATTGAAGAATTATTTATTTATCCTATGGTGTTCCAAGCCACATGACTTCTTGGCAAAGTTGAAATTGTATTCCTAGTTCTTCCTGTGTGTTTTTATTTGTATTTAAAGGACCCAAGGGCTAATCATTGTTTAATGTATCCTTCATTGCAGCATGTAACTTTATATATGGATAAATAGAATTTCAATGAATTTTGGTGTCAAGCCACTTCTGCAGAAAAGTTGAACCCCCTCAAAGTGATGTATTTGTAACTCATTTTTAAATCAAAAACTGCACTTTTCCCCTCTCCCTTTCCCTCATTCTTCCTTCTGCTCTCTCATTCTATCCATCACTCCCTTCCGACCTCCTTTCTCTCACTAGATCTTGGACTCCCTGTCCGAAACCTCCTATCTTCTACTTCATATGGCTCTTGTCTTCACCCCTCACTTTTTCTTCGATCACTGTTTCTCATCTTTGGGGTCGATTCCGATCCCGGCCGGAAGCGCACCTAACAGTATTCGTCCGGAAAAAATACAAGCCGAATGCGTGTTTCCTGACCGAATCGTACACTCGTCCGGACGAACAAGTACGATGCGTATAACAACCCAGTTTCCGAACGAGCCGTACTCACTCAATCTAGCTCCTGTTCCCCGCCCGAGCCGGATCCGTAAACGCCGATTCGAGCCGCACGAAAGCAAATACACACCACCTTCCGGCCGGACTAGTACGATGTGCATTCCGTACGCGCCGAACCCGTCGCTACATCCGGCACGTTTGAGCATCCGGGCGAGCCGTACATAAGCTCCGTTGTGCGCTACAAGACGATCCACTGCTACGAGACGAACAAGCCAGCGACGAGTACGAGTCGAAGACACGAGAAACCCGAACGAGACGATCCAAGCATGAATCCCATTGCGCAGGTCCTACCTATACTCTACATCTATTACCGGGACCGGCACGGACGCGTACGGCGCAGACGGTAAGTCAAACACCAACAATACAAACAAACTACACGTACCCGAAATATGTCACACACACATAGGGATGCACAAATGACGTACACAAGAAACAGCAGAACCATAGGGGTGGGATGGCCAACACCAATGCCATACACACCCATAGGAGGATGGATGCCTACCACCACCACCACCCTACCACCACCCCTACTCATGGGTGGCTAGATGCCTGCCACCACCACCACCCCTACTCAGGGGGGGCTGGATGCCTACCACTACCACTACCCCTACTCAGGGGGGCATGGAAGCCTGTCACTACTACCATACCTACCCTTAGGGGGCTGGATGCCTACCACTACCACCACCCCTGCTCAGGGGGACATGGATGCCTGTCACTACTACCATCCCCACCCTTAGGGGGATGGATGCCTGCCACTACCACCACCCCTATCCAGGGGGGGCTGGATGCCTGTCACTACTACCATCCCCACCCTTAGGGGGATGGATGCCTGCCACTACCACCACCCCTACTCAGGGGGCCTGGATGCCTGCCACCACCACCACCCCTACTCGGGGGCTGGATGCCTGTCACTACTACCATCCCCATCCTTAGGGGGATGGATGCCTGTCACTACCACCACCCCTACTCAGGGGGCCTGGATGCCTGTCACTACCACCACCCCTACTCAGGGGGGCATGGATGCCTGTCACTACTACCATCCCCATCCTTAGGGGGATGGATGCCTGCCACTACCACCACCACTACTCAGGGGGGCCTGGATGCCTGTCACTACTACCATACCCACCCTTAGGGGGCTGGATGCCTGCCACTACCACCACCCCTACTCAGGGGGGCATGGATGCCTGTCACTACTACCATCCCCACCCTTAGGGGGATGGATGCCTGCCACTACCACCACCCCTATCCAGGGGGGGCTGGATGCCTGTCACTACTACCATCCCCACCCTTAGGGGGATGGATGCCTGCCACTACCACCACCCCTACTCAGGGGGGCTGGATGCCTGCCACCACCACCACCCCTACTCAGGGGGCTGGATGCCTGTCACTACTACCATCCCCATCCTTAGGGGGATGGATGCCTGTCACTACCATCACCCCTACTCAGGGGGCTGGATGCCTGTCACTACTACCATCCCCATCCTTAGGGGGATGGATGCCTGCCACTACCACCACCCCTACTCAGGGGGCCTGGATGCCTGTCACTACTACCATACCCACCCTTAGGGGGCTGGATGCCTGCCACTACTACCACCCCTACTCAGGGGGCCTGGATGCCTGTCACTACCACCACCCCTACTCGGGGGGCATGGATGCCTGTCACTACTACCATCCCCACCCTTAGGGGGATGGATGCCTGCCACTACCACCACCCCTATCCAGGGGGCTGGATGCCTGTCACTACTACCATCCCCATCCTTAGGGGGATGGATGCCTGCCACTACCACCACCACTATCCACGGGGGCCTGGATGCCTGTCACTACTACCATACCCACCCTTAGGGGCTGGATGCCTGCCACTACTACCACCCCTACTCAGGGGGGACTGGATGCCTGTCACTACCACCACCCCTAATCATGGGTGCCTGGATGCCTGTCACTACTACCATCCCCATCCTTAGGGGGATGGATGCCTGCCACTACCACCACCACTATCCAGGGGGGCCTGGATGCCTGTCACTACTACCATACCCACCCTTAGGGGGCTGGATGCCTGCCACCACTACCACCCCTATCCAGGGGGGGGCTGGATGCCTGTCACTACTACCATCCCCATCCCTAGGGGGATGGATGCCTGCCACTACCACCATCCCCACTCATGGGGGGATGGATGCCAACCACTAACACCACCCCTACTCATAGGACGGGTAATGCATGACACAACCAGCATACTGTATGCAAAAAAGGTATGAAGTTCCTCAGAAGCAAGCGACAAAGGGAGGAGATACTGTGAGGTGTGAGTGGTGAAAGGTAGCTACATGCCTAGTCAAGGATAAAGGCAAGAAAAGGGGGGGAGGGGGAACCCCTTTACGGAACTAGGGCTCTCACACACCCAGCAAGCTAGGTGTCATGCTTCATCATATGAGCCTGCCCCTCGTCCAGTCGGCGCTGAAATACCGGACGGGCTCCCGAACCGGGGCTCTTTAGCGGGGATCTTCTGTTCCTGCCGGTGGGTGCAGTGGGGGTGAGTGGCCTAGTGTGTGTAGATGTAAAAGGAAAGTGAATTAAAACAGGTCAGTTCGTCCTAACCATTATTTAATTCATAAGGTAAACCGCCTGATTAAAAATATATAGAGAGGGGCAGTGCACTAGATGTAATGTGTCTAGTCATATAGCCCTACTCTCAAATGATCGACATGTTTCGTGCCTCTAATGTCAGGGGGATCTGGGCACTTCCTCAGGATCAGAGTGAAATACTATCTACACTACGTGGTCAAGTGACATCTACGTACCACGTGTTCAGGTCAGTGACCACGTGTTCAGGTCAGTGACCTATCCTGCTGTCTAGAGTTGCTAGCAACAGTACCGGCGGTCATAAAATGGACACCGTTGTGGGTCCCGCGTGTGACCACGCCAAGCCTGCGACCTACCCTGCCGCCGGAACCGGGACTACTACCATCCCCACCCTTAGGGGGATGGATGCCTGCCACTACCACCACCCCTACTCGGGGGGCCTGGATGCCTGCCACCACCACCACCCCTACTCGGGGGCTGGATGCCTGTCACTACTACCATCCCCATCCTTAGGGGATGGATGCCTGTCACTACCACCACCCCTACTCAGGGGGCCTGGATGCCTGTCACTACCACCACCCCTACTCAGGGGGCATGGATGCCTGTCACTACTACCATCCCCATCCTTAGGGGGATGGATGCCTGCCACTACCACCACCCCTACTCAGGGGGGCCTGGATGCCTGTCACTACTACCATACCCACCCTTAGGGGGCTGGATGCCTGCCACTACCACCACCCCTACTCAGGGGGGCTGGATGCCTGCCACCACCACCACCCCTACTCAGGGGGGGCTGGATGCCTGTCACTACTACCATCCCCATCCTTAGGGGGATGGATGCCTGTCACTACCATCACCCCTACTCAGGGGGGCTGGATGCCTGTCACTACTACCATCCCATCCTTAGGGGATGGATGCCTGCCACTACCACCACCCCTACTCAGGGGGCCTGGATGCCTGTCACTACTACCATACCCACCCTTAGGGGCTGGATGCCTGCCACTACTACCACCCCTACTCAGGGGGCCTGGATGCCTGTCACTACCACCACCCCTACTCGGGGGCATGGATGCATGTCACTACTACCATCCCCACCCTTAGGGGGATGGATGCCTGCCACTACCACCACCCCTATCCAGGGGGGCTGGATGCCTGTCACTACTACCATCTCCATCCTTAGGGGGATGGATGCCTGCCACTACCACCACCACTATCCAGGGGGCCTGGATGCCTGTCACTACTACCATACCCACCCTTAGGGGGCTGGATGCCTGCCACTACTACCACCCCTACTCAGGGGGCCTGGATGCCTGTCACTACCACCACCCCTAATCATGGGTGCCTGGATGCCTGTCACTACTACCATCCCCACACTTAGGGGGATGGATGCCTGCCACTACCACCACCCCTATCCAGGGGGGGCTGGATGCCTGTCACTACTACCATCCCCATCCTTAGGGGGGTGGATGCCTGCCACTACCACCACCACTATCCAGGGGGGCCTGGATGCCTGTCACTACTACCATACCCACCCTTAGGGGGCTGGATGCCTGCCACCACTACCACCCCTATCCAGGGGGGGCTGGATGCCTGTCACTACTACCATCCCCACCCTTAGGGGGCTGGATGCCTGCCACTACCACCACCACTATCCAGGGGGGCCTGGATGCCTGTCACTACTACCATACCCACCCTTAGGGGGCTGGATGCCTGCCACCACTACCACCCCTACTCAGGGGGGCCTGGATGCCTGCCACCACCACCACCCCTACTCAGGGGGGGCTGGATGCCTGTCACTACTACCATCCCCACTCATGGGGGGATGGATGCCAACCACTAACACCACCCCTACTCATAGGACGGGTAATGCATGACACAACCAGCATACTGTATGCAAAAAGGTATGAAGTTCCTCAGAAGCAAGCGACAAAGGGAGGAGATACTGTGAGGTGTGAGTGGTGAAAGGTAGCTACATGCCTAGTCAAGGATAAAGGCAAGAAAAGGGGGGGGGAGGGGGAACCCCTTTACGGAACTAGGGCTCTCACACACCCAGCAAGCTAGGTGTCATGCTTCATCATATGAGCCTGCCCCTCGTCCAGTCAGGGCTGAAATACCGGACGGGCTCCCGAACCGGGGCTCTTTAGCGGGGATCTTCTGTTCCTGCCGGTGGGTGCAGTGGGGGTGAGTGGCCTAGTGTGTGTAGATGTAAAAGGAAAGTGAATTAAAACAGGTCAGTTCGTCCTAACCATTATTTAATTCATAAGGTAAACCGCCTGATTAAAAATATATAGAGAGGGGCAGTGCACTAGATGTAATGTGTCTAGTCATATAGCCCTACTCTCAAATGATCGACATGTTTCGTGCCTCTAATGTCAGGGGATCTGGGCACTTCCTCAGGATCAGAGTGAAATACTATCTACACTACGTGGTCAAGTGACATCTACGTACCACGTGTTCAGGTCAGTGACCACGTGTTCAGGTCAGTGACCTATCCTGCTGTCTAGAGTTGCTAGCAACAGTACCGGCGGTCATAAAATGGACACCGTTGTGGGTCCCGCGTGTGACCACGCCAAGCCTGCGACCTACCCTGCCGCCGGAACCGGGACTACTACCATCCCCACCCTTAGGGGGATGGATGCCTGCCACTACCACCACCCCTACTCGGGGGGGCCTGGATGCCTGCCACCACCACCCCCCCTACTCGGGGGGCTGGATGCCTGTCACTACTACCATCCCCATCCTTAGGGGATGGATGCCTGTCACTACCACCACCCCTACTCAGGGGGCCTGGATGCCTGTCACTACCACCACCCCTACTCAGGGGGCATGGATGCCTGTCACTACTACCATCCCCATCCTTAGGGGATGGATGCCTGCCACTACCACCACCCCTACTCAGGGGGCCTGGATGCCTGTCACTACTACCATACCCACCCTTAGGGGGCTGGATGCCTGCCACTACCACCACCCCTACTCAGGGGGCTGGATGCCTGCCACCACCACCACCCCTACTCAGGGGGGCTGGATGCCTGTCACTACTACCATCCCCATCCTTAGGGGGATGGATGCCTGTCACTACCATCACCCCTACTCAGGGGGCTGGATGCCTGTCACTACTACCATCCCCATCCTTAGGGGATGGATGCCTGCCACTACCACCACCCCTACTCAGGGGGCCTGGATGCCTGTCACTACTACCATACCCACCCTTAGGGGGCTGGATGCCTGCCACTACTACCACCCCTACTCAGGGGGCCTGGATGCCTGTCACTACCACCACCCCTACTCGGGGGCATGGATGCATGTCACTACTACCATCCCCACCCTTAGGGGATGGATGCCTGCCACTACCACCACCCCTATCCAGGGGGCTGGATGCCTGTCACTACTACCATCTCCATCCTTAGGGGATGGATGCCTGCCACTACCACCACCACTATCCAGGGGGCCTGGATGCCTGTCACTACTACCATACCCACCCTTAGGGGGCTGGATGCCTGCCACTACTACCACCCCTACTCAGGGGGCCTGGATGCCTGTCACTACCACCACCCCTAATCATGGGTGCCTGGATGCCTGTCACTACTACCATCCCCACACTTAGGGGGATGGATGCCTGCCACTACCACCACCCCTATCCAGGGGGGGCTGGATGCCTGTCACTACTACCATCCCCATCCTTAGGGGGATGGATGCCTGCCACTACCACCACCACTATCCAGGGGGGCCTGGATGCCTGTCACTACTACCATACCCACCCTTAGGGGGCTGGATGCCTGCCACCACTACCACCCCTATCCAGGGGGGGCTGGATGCCTGTCACTACTACCATCCCCATCCTTAGGGGGATGGATGCCTGCCACTACCACCACCACTATCCAGGGGGCCTGGATGCCTGTCACTACTACCATACCCACCCTTAGGGGGCTGGATGCCTGCCACTACTACCACCCCTACTCAGGGGGCCTGGATGCCTGTCACTACCACCACCCTAATCATGGGTGCCTGGATGCCTGTCACTACTACCATCCCCACCCTTAGGGGGATGGATGCCTGCCACTACCACCACCCCTATCCAGGGGGGCTGGATGCCTGTCACTACTACCATCCCCACCCTTAGGGGGATGGATGCCTGCCACTACCACCACCCCTACTCAGGGGGCCTGGATGCCTGCCACCACCACCACCCCTACTCGGGGGCTGGATGCCTGTCACTACTACCATCCCCATCCTTAGGGGGATGGATGCCTGTCACTACCACCACCCCTACTCAGGGGGCCTGGATGCCTGTCACTACCACCACCCCTACTCAGGGGGGGCTGGATGCCTGTCACTACTACCATCCCCATCCTTAGGGGGATGGATGCCTGTCACTACCATCACCCCTACTCAGGGGGGCTGGATGCCTGTCACTACTACCATCCCCATCCTTAGGGGGATGGATGCCTGCCACTACCACCACCCCTACTCAGGGGGGCCTGGATGCCTGTCACTACTACCATACCCACCCTTAGGGGGCTGGATGCCTGCCACTACTACCACCCCTACTCAGGGGGCCTGGATGCCTGTCACTACCACCACCCCTACTCGGGGGGCATGGATGCCTGTCACTACTACCATCCCCACCCTTAGGGGATGGATGCCTGCCACTACCACCACCCCTATCCAGGGGGCTGGATGCCTGTCACTACTACCATCCCCATCCATAGGGGGATGGATGCCTGCCACTACCACCACCACTATCCACGGGGGCCTGGATGCCTGTCACTACTACCATACCCACCCTTAGGGGGCTGGATGCCTGCCACTACTACCACCCCTACTCAGGGGGGACTGGATGCCTGTCACTACCACCACCCCTAATCATGGGTGCCTGGATGTCTGTCACTACTACCATCCCCACCCTTAGGGGGATGGATGCCTGCCACTACCACCACCCCTATCCAGGGGGGGCTGGATGCCTGTCACTACTACCATCCCCATCCTTAGGGGGATGGATGCCTGCCACTACCACCACCACTATCCAGGGGGGCCTGGATGCCTGTCACTACTACCATACCCACCCTTAGGGGGCTGGATGCCTGCCACCACTACCACCCCTATCCAGGGGGGGCTGGATGCCTGTCACTACTACCATCCCCATCCCTAGGGGGATGGATGCCTGCCACTACCACCACCACTATCCAGGGGGGCCTGGATGCCTGCCACCACTACCACCCCTACTCAGGGGGGCCTGGATGCCTGCCACCACCACCACCCCTACTCAGGGGGGGCTGGATGCCTGTCACTACTACCATCCCCACTCATGGGGGGATGGATGCCAACCACTAACACCACCCCTACTCATAGGACGGGTAATGCATGACACAACCAGCATACTGTATGCAAAAAAGGTATGAAGTTCCTCAGAAGCAAGCGACAAAGGGAGGAGATACTGTGAGGTGTGAGTGGTGAAAGGTAGCTACATGCCTAGTCAAGGATAAAGGCAAGAAAAGGGGGGGGGAGGGGGAACCCCTTTACGGAACTAGGGCTCTCACACACCCAGCAAGCTAGGTGTCATGCTTCATCATATGAGCCTGCCCCTCGTCCAGTCGGTGCTGCAATACCGGACGGGCTCCCGAACCGGGGCTCTTTAGCGGGGATCTTCTGTTCCTGCCGGTGGGTGCAGTGGGGGTGAGTGGCCTAGTGTGTGTAGATGTAAAAGGAAAGTGAATTAAAACAGGTCAGTTCGTCCTAACCATTATTTAATTCATAAGGTAAACCGCCTGATTAAAAATATATAGAGAGGGGCAGTGCACTAGATGTAATGTGTCTAGTCATATAGCCCTACTCTCAAATGATCGACATGTTTCGTGCCTCTAATGTCAGGGGGATCTGGGCACTTCCTCAGGATCAGAGTGAAATACTATCTACACTACGTGGTCAAGTGACATCTACGTACCACGTGTTCAGGTCAGTGACCATGTGTTCAGGTCAGTGACCTATCCTGCTGTCTAGAGTTGCTAGCAACAGTACCGGCGGTCATAAAATGGACACCGTTGTGGGTCCCGCGTGTGTCCACGCCAAGCCTGCGACCTACCCTGCCGCCGGAACCGGGACTACTACCATCCCCACCCTTAGGGGGATGGATGCCTGCCACTACCACCACCCCTACTCGGGGGGCCTGGATGCCTGCCACCACCACCACCCCTACTCGGGGGCTGGATGCCTGTCACTACTACCATCCCCATCCTTAGGGGATGGATGCCTGTCACTACCACCACCCCTACTCAGGGGGCCTGGATGCCTGTCACTACCACCACCCCTACTCAGGGGGCATGGATGCCTGTCACTACTACCATCCCCATCCTTAGGGGGATGGATGCCTGCCACTACCACCACCCCTACTCAGGGGGCCTGGATGCCTGTCACTACTACCATACCCACCCTTAGGGGCTGGATGCCTGCCACTACCACCACCCCTACTCAGGGGGCTGGATGCCTGCCACCACCACCACCCCTACTCAGGGGGGCTGGATGCCTGTCACTACTACCATCCCCATCCTTAGGGGATGGATGCCTGTCACTACCATCACCCCTACTCAGGGGGCTGGATGCCTGTCACTACTACCATCCCCATCCTTAGGGGATGGATGCCTGCCACTACCACCACCCCTACTCAGGGGGCCTGGATGCCTGTCACTACTACCATACCCACCCTTAGGGGGCTGGATGCCTGCCACTACTACCACCCCTACTCGGGGGGGCATGGATGCATGTCACTACTACCATCCCCACCCTTAGGGGGATAGATGCCTGCCACTACCACCACCCCTATCCAGGGGGGGCTGGATGCCTGTCACTACTCCCATCTCCATCCTTAGGGGGATGGATGCCTGCCACTACCACCACCACTATCCAGGGGGCCTGGATGCCTGTCACTACTACCATACCCACCCTTAGGGGCTGGATGCCTGCCACTACTACGACCCCTACTCAGGGGGCCTGGATGCCTGTCACTACCACCACCCCTAATCATGGGTGCCTGGATGCCTGTCACTACTACCATCCCCACCCTTAGGGGGATGGATGCCTGCCACTACCACCACCCCTATCCAGGGGGGCTGGATGCCTGTCACTACTACCATCCCCATCCTTAGGGGGATGGATGCCTGCCACTACCACCACCACTATCCAGGGGGCCTGGATGCCTGTCACTACTACCATACCCACCCTTAGGGGCTGGATGCCTGCCACCACTACCACCCCTATCCAGGGGGGCTGGATGCCTGTCACTACTACCATCCCCATCCTTAGGGGGATGGATGCCTGCCACTACCACCACCACTATCCAGGGGGCCTGGATGCCTGTCACTACTACCATACCCACCCTTAGGGGCTGGATGCCTGCCACTACTACCACCCCTACTCAGGGGGCCTGGATGCCTGTCACTACCACCACCCCTAATCATGGGTGCCTGGATGCCTGTCACTACTACCATCCCCACCCTTAGGGGGATGGATGCCTGCCACTACCACCACCCCTATCCAGGGGGCTGGATGCCTGTCACTACTACCATCCCCACCCTTAGGGGATGGATGCCTGCCACTACCACCGCCCCTACTCAGGGGGGCCTGGATGCCTTCCACCACCACCACCCCTACTCGGGGGGCTGGATGCCTGTCACTACTACCATCCCCATCCTTAGGGGGATGGATGCCTGTCACTACCACCACCCCTACTCAGGGGGGCCTGGATGCCTGTCACTACCACCACCCTTACTCAGGGGGCATGGATGCCTGTCACTACTACCATCCCCATCCTTAGGGGGATGGATGCCTGTCACTACCATCACCCCTACTCAGGGGGCTGGATGCCTGTCACTACTACCATCCCCATCCTTAGGGGGATGGATGCCTGCCACTACCACCACCCCTAATCAGGGGGCCTGGATGCCTGTCACTACTACCATACCCACCCTTAGGGGCTGGATGCCTGCCACTACTACCACCCCTACTCAGGGGGCCTGGATGCCTGTCACTACCACCACCCCTACTCGGGGGGCATGGATGCCTGTCACTACTACCATCCCCACCCTTAGGGGATGGATGCCTGCCACTACCACCACCCCTATCCAGGGGGGCTGGATGCCTGTCACTACTACCATCCCCATCCTTAGGGGGATGGATGCCTGCCACTACCACCACCACTATCCACGGGGGCCTGGATGCCTGTCACTACTACCATACCCACCCTTAGGGGGCTGGATGCCTGCCACTACTACCACCCCTACTCAGGGGGGACTGGATGCCTGTCACTACCACCACCCCTAATCATGGGTGCCTGGATGCCTGTCACTACTACCATCCCCACCCTTAGGGGATGGATGCCTGCCACTACCACCACCCCTATCCAGGGGGGCTGGATGCCTGTCACTACTACCATCCCCATCCTTAGGGGGATGGATGCCTGCCACTACCACCACCACTATCCAGGGGGCCTGGATGCCTGTCACTACTACCATACCCACCCTTAGGGGGCTGGATGCCTGCCACCACTACCACCCCTATCCAGGGGGCTGGATGCCTGTCACTACTACCATTCCCATCCCAAGGGGGATGGATGCCTGCCACTACCACCACCACTATCCAGGGGGGCCTGGATGCCTGTCACTACTACCATACCCACCCTTAGGGGGCTGGATGCCTGCCACTACTACCACCCCTACTCAGGGGGGCCTGGATGCCTGTCACTACCACCACCCCTAATCATGGGTGCCTGGATGCCTGTCACTACTACCATCCCCACCCTTAGGGGGATGGATGCCTGCCACTACCACCACCCCTATCCAGGGGGGGCTGGATGCCTGTCACTACTACCATCCCCACTCATGGGGGGATGGATGCCAACCACTAACACCACCCCTACTCATAGGACGGGTAATGCATGACACAACCAGCATACTGTATGCAAAAAAGGTATGAAGTTCCTCAGAAGCAAGCGACAAAGGGAGGAGATACTGTGAGGTGTGAGTGGTGAAAGGTAGCTACATGCCTAGTCAAGGATAAAGGCAAGAAAAGGGGGGGGAGGGGGAACCCCTTTACGGAACTAGGGCTCTCACACACCCAGCAAGCTAGGTGTCATGCTTCATCATATGAGCCTGCCCTTCGTCCAGTCGGCGCTGCAATACCGGACGGGCTCCCGAACCGGGGCTCTTTAGCGGGGATCTTCTGTTCCTGCCGGTGGGTGCAGTGGGGGTGAGTGGCCTAGTGTGTGTAGATGTAAAAGGAAAGTGAATTAAAACAGGTCAGTTTGTCCTAACCATTATTTAATTCATAAGGTAAACCGCCTGATTAAAAATATATAGAGAGGGGCAGTGCACTAGATGTAATGTGTCTAGTCATATAGCCCTACTCTCAAATGATCGACATGTTTCGTGCCTCTAATGTCAGGGGGATCTGGGCACTTCCTCAGGATCAGAGTGAAATACTATCTACACTACGTGGTCAAGTGACATCTACGTACCACGTGTTCAGGTCAGTGACCACGTGTTCAGGTCAGTGACCTATCCTGCTGTCTAGAGTTGCTAGCAACAGTACCGGCGGTCATAAAATGGACACCGTTGTGGGTCCCGTGTGTGACCACGCCAAGCCTGCGACCTACCCTGCCGCCGGAACCGGGACTACTACCATCCCCACCCTTAGGGGGATGGATGCCTGCCACTACCACCACCCCTACTCGGGGGGGCCTGGATGCCTGCCACCACCACCACCCCTACTCGGGGGGCTGGATGCCTGTCACTACTACCATCCCCATCCTTAGGGGGATGGATGCCTGTCACTACCACCACCCCTACTCAAGGGGGCCTGGATGCCTGTCACTACCACCACCCCTACTCAGGGGGGCATGGATGCCTGTCACTACTACCATCCCCATCCTTAGGGGGATGGATGCCTGCCACTACCACCACCCCTACTCAGGGGGGCCTGGATGCCTGTCACTACTACCATACCCACCCTTAGGGGGCTGGATGCCTGCCACTACCACCACCCCTACTCAGGGGGGCATGGATGCCTGTCACTACTACCATCCCCACCCTTAGGGGATGGATGCCTGCCACTACCACCACCCCTATCCAGGGGGGCTGGATGCCTGTCACTACTACCATCCCCACCCTTAGGGGGATGGATGCCTGCCACTACCACCACCCCTACTCAGGGGGCTGGATGCCTGCCACCACCACCACCCCTACTCAGGGGGGCTGGATGCCTGTCACTACTACCATCCCCATCCTTAGGGGGATGGATGCCTGTCACTACCATCACCCCTACTCAGGGGGCTGGATGCCTGTCACTACTACCATCCCCATCCTTAGGGGATGGATGCCTGCCACTACCACCACCCCTACTCAGGGGGCCTGGATGCCTGTCACTACTACCATACCCACCCTTAGGGGCTGGATGCCTGCCACTACTACCACCCCTACTCAGGGGGCCTGGATGCCTGTCACTACCACCACCCCTACTCAGGGGGCATGGATGCATGTCACTACTACCATCCCCACCCTTAGGGGGATGGATGCCTGCCACTACCACCACCCCTATCCAGGGGGCTGGATGCCTGTCACTACTACCATCCCCATCCTTAGGGGGATGGATGCCTGCCACTACCACCACCACTATCCAGGGGGCCTGGATGCCTGTCACTACTACCATACCCACCCTTAGGGGGCTGGATGCCTGCCACTACTACCACCCCTACTCAGGGGGCCTGGATGCCTGTCACTACCACCACCCCTAATCATGGGTGCCTGGATGCCTGTCACTACTACCATCCCCACCCTTAGGGGGATGGATGCCTGCCACTACCACCACCCCTATCCAGGGGGGCTGGATGCCTGTCACTACTACCATCCCCATCCTTAGGGGGATGGATGCCTGCCACTACCACCACCACTATCCAGGGGGCCTGGATGCCTGTCACTACTACCATACCCACCCTTAGGGGCTGGATGCCTGCCACCACTACCACCCCTATCCAGGGGGGCTGGATGCCTGTCACTACTACCATCCCCATCCTTAGGGGGATGGATGCCTGCCACTACCACCACCACTATCCAGGGGGCCTGGATGCCTGTCACTACTACCATACCCACCCTTAGGGGGCTGGATGCCTGCCACTACTACCACCCCTACTCAGGGGGCCTGGATGCCTGTCACTACCACCACCCCTAATCATGGGTGCCTGGATGCCTGTCACTACTACCATCCCCACCCTTAGGGGGATGGATGCCTGCCACTACCACCACCCCTATCCAGGGGGGGCTGGAGGCCTGTCACTACTACCATCCCCATCCTTAGGGGATGGATGCCTGCCACTACCACCACCACTATCCAGGGGGGCCTGGATGCCTGTCACTACTACCATACCCACCCTTAGGGGGCTGGATGCCTGCCACCACTACCACCCCTACTCAGGGGGGCCTGGATGCCTGCCACCACCAACACCCCTACTCAGGGGGCTGGATGCCTGTCACTACTACCATCCCCACTCATGGGGGATGGATGCCAACCACTAACACCACCCCTACTCATAGGACGGGTAATGCATGACACAACCAGCATACTCCCACATAAGGAATGACAGAAAATTACATCCCCCAACACCCTGACAAGCGTGTGTAGTCTGTGTCAAATGCCTACAAGACTGAACATGACATTGAACATACAATGTGACCCCCTATCACATGTGTCACACATAAATGTGTGTGGCCTCCACAATGCAAGCCGACCATGGCCACTGTGGCAATCGGCTCGAACACCCCATCACCACAGTGACCAAAAGGTAAGTGTGGGGTCCATAGCTGATGCACTTTTTGAACAGTGTGGCAATGGGGCCTAAAGCCCCATCGCCACAGTGACCAAAAGGGAAGTGTGGTGTCCATAGCTGATGCACATTTTTGAACAGTGTGGCAATGGGGCCTAAAGCCCCATCACCACAGTGACCAAAAGGGAAGTGTGGTGTCCATAGCTGATGCACATTTTTGAACAGTGTGGCAATGGGGCCTAAAGCCCCATCACCACAGTGACCAAAAGGGAAGTGTGGTGTCCATAGCTGATGCACATTTTTGAACAGTGTGGCAATGGGGCCTAAGCCCCATCACCACAGTGACCAAAAGGGAAGTGTGGTGTCCATAGCTGATGCACTTTTTGAACAGTGTGGCAATGGGGCCTAAAGCCCCATCACCACAGTGACCAAAAGGGAAGTGTGGTGTCCATAGCTGATGCACATTTTTGAACAGTGTGGCAATGGGGCCTAAAGCCCCATCACCACAGTGACCAAAAGGTAAGTATGGGGTCCATAGCTGATGCACCTTTTGAACAGTGTGGCAATGGGGCCGAAAGCACCATCACCACAGTGATCATAAGGTAAGTGTAGTCATGGTAAAGCTGCCAAAGCCAAACTGCATGGATGAATCCTGGTCACACAACAACAAACACATCAGTGGCATAGTAGTGCTTGTGTCCCATAGCAACATAGATTGGTCGAGGCAAACAGTGCAGTGTCACTGAAACATCGTTTTGGCCATGTGCATACAAACATCACCCATGGGGTCCCACATTGTCAACATTCACAAATAACACAATGACAGAAGTGACCATCATAATGCTGACCCACATATCTGCACCAATGGACACACAAATGTAGATATCCTGTGGAGACTGTAAATGTAAGTCCGTTTTTATATAGCGCAGCTACTCACCCTTACGGGTCTCAAGGCGCTGGGGGCCGGAGTGGAAATTAAGTGAGCTATTGCCCAGAGTCACATGGTGCTGAGCTGAGCTGCCGCCGGAGCTGGGGATTGAACTGTGAACCCTGTGCTCCGAAGTCAGCTGCCCTGGCCGCTGCACCACACCTCTCCACAGACTGTAGATGTGAGGTGAACAAATACCATACCATGGCAGCAATGGGACATACAAACCATGATTATTGTGCTGACTGATGACCTAGGAGTCCCAGGGACAGCAGGGGAAAGCCACGAAACAACATACAGCCAATGGCACACTCAAGATATGCCAATGCAGTGGTGCTAAGGCACAAACACAAACAGGCAGACTCACACTGCATATCAAACACAACGGGTGATGGGGGGTTGTGCCAGTGTCCCCAGGCAACCACACAACACATGAGGAGGCCTGAATTCCAACCACACAGATGTGTATACAGTGCCATTCAAAAGTTACTCATGGATCGGATACCCCTATGTGGGCAATCAGGCATTGTTAGATGAGAGGGAGCCCAAATTACACATGTCACACAAGCTTGTAGGAACAGCAACTAACACAGCAAGAGACAGACCCACCACAGCACTACCCCCAGGGACCCCACATTGTGCTGACACTAGCCTGCATGATAATCCCACTGTGATGACAAAGGTAGATGTCGTTCACACTGTGAATCACAGCCATGTGTCCTGAGCAACAAACTACCATCACACCTACACAAGCTCTAATCAATCAGCACGGCCTGCCAGCCAAGGCCAATATGGAGGTAGGGGTCTAGCCGTGCAACAACTCACATTTGCACACACTCAACACCACACACCCTGATCTCCACCAATGTGCAGCAGTGAAGCTCACATGGACTGGTGACATTGCACATGCACCCATGACAATACCAGGGGTGGTGGTGGGAACTAAGGTGCAGAAAGCCATCACACATGGCCAGTCAACAAGACTCGTCAATGTCTGACACACAGCACAGTACGCTGTACATGGGCATGATGTGAAATCCACCACAATCAATGGGATCCTGGCCATAGTCACACACCAACGAAGAAGCCAAGGTGACACACTAAGAACACATGTACACAACTTCCAACATTGCAGCTCTGACCCTGAGGAGTGGCAGCAGTCACACACACAACGTGTCACAATCACTGAAAGCTACCACAAACTATAAATCACATGACTTGTGTAAACAACAAGTGCCAAGGGGAATCCTGAATGTGTCCCATCTGCGTTTGACCACATCCCCAGCCCTGACAACAAAGACAACCTGGGATGACAACCTCATGAACATTAGTTTGCCATGCACCCACATCACGGAGAAACCAGGTCCAAGATGCTGGATGAACACAGAACAACTCAGCAAGCATCACAAACAGGAACATCCCTAGGGACACAGCCTGTGTAGGAAAAGGGAAGGGAACACGCACAGACATGCTTACACAACACACAACACAGGCCCACGCAATGTCACCGGATTACACACTGCCATGAGGGCACTCCACTCCTGTGAAAGGTCCGCTGTGCCAAACCTTGTCTGTGCACGACCCAAACATGTCAGCAGAACACTCCGTCAGTGAGTCAACAACTACAACACACAGAAGGCTCTGCTCACATCAGCCTGGGTACGGGAGTGTCACGTCAGTCATCTGCATACACCCAAAGCACGTGTCAAGCAAGTTGCACTGTATACACAGATGAGTCCTTCGACATTGATGTGCAAAACTGCATGTCCAGTGGAGCTGGGCACACAGTCAGGGAAATCGGAACATTGAACAGTGGTAAGCCCACCAGATGTGCATCAGTGTAAGACAAAGATGTTCATTTACAAATGCTAAACGTACATCCCTGTGTCAAATGCTGAACATCACACCCTCAGACTGCAGCAAAGGATGCCATAGATCCAGACTACAACAGGACACATATCCCATGGACCACATGGAGTCCATCACAGCAACACTTCATTTTCCTGATATGAACACTATTACAACTGCAAATGCAGGATGCTACTCATCCACATCATGTACATCAAAAGAAAACCCACAATTAAACAAAAAGAGGCTTTATTCAGCAAATGTCAAGGAAAACTCTGAAGTCCAAAGGAAACTAAGGCCAATGGCCAGTCCAAAATCACAGTCCCAACAGGGTGATAAGTGACAACT
Organism: Calotriton arnoldi; assembly: GCA_963921515.1. Lineage (NCBI taxonomy): Eukaryota > Metazoa > Chordata > Amphibia > Caudata > Salamandridae > Calotriton > Calotriton arnoldi. Next base: position 2,086,826 of record CAWUFW010001603.1, on the reverse strand, counting down.
GGTCACCCATTGCTTGCCTGCACTGGTACGGACAGGGGACATCCCCTTGGAGGGGCATAGAAGGGGCAGGCCAGGCACCGCATGGACAGGATCAGGGGATGGCAGAGTGAGGCAGTGAAGGGGTGGTGGGTGCAGGAGTGTCACCGGCAACTGCAGTGGAGGTGTCTGACTCAGGGGGCCGGCACCACTGTGGTACACAAGACAGTTGGTGTGGGTGCTGCAACCACTGCAGTGGGCTGGTCTGATGTAGTGGACTGGGTCCCCACTGCAGTGCCCGAGTCAGACGGGGTGGTTGTGGACTCCACTGCAGTGCATGACTCCAAGGGAGTGGAAGGGTGGGCAGGGTGGGCAGATGAGGTGGGCAGGACAGAGGGGGGGACCCGGTCTCCACAGCAGTGGCACTAACAGGCAGAGCGTCTGGGTTGGGGGTGGAAGAGCAAGTGGCAGGGGTGGAGGACCTAAGCAGTCTGGGGATGCGGTATCGGTGTGTGGGGGAACCTGGGGCAGGGTGTGGCGGGGGAACTTGTGGAGTGGTGGCCTGGGGGATGGAGGAGAGAGACTGGGTGGTGGAGCTGCGTGGTGGTGGTGGTGGGGTCTTGCTCTTCCTGGTCCGGGGGGACTTCCGAATGGGGTCCTGTGTCTGCCTGCGCGAGGGTGTCCGGGGCGAGGGGCACTCCCCTCTGTGTGGGTGGACTTCCTCTTCCCACGGTATGCTGGACCAGCAGAATCGGAGGGGAAGAGGCCGAGGTCACACAGGAAGATCTGCTGTGTAGGTGGGGTAGTAGGTGAGGCAAGGGAAGGGGTCTTGGAGGGAGAGGATTTGGAGGAATGCGGAGTGACTGTGGATGCCTGTGTGTGTGTCTGTTCCCCATCCCCTGTGTGTGTGGTATCAGTCCCCTGAGGATGCTTGTGTGCACATCTTGCCTTTCTCTTGGGTGTGTCTGTGCTGCTCGTGTCTGTGTGCTTGGGTGATTGTGCAGGTGTGCATGTGCTTTGGACAGGTAGGGTGGCAGGAAGTGTGGATGGGGCAGAGGTGGGAGGGGTGAGGGACTGTTGGAGGAGGGACACGGCTGCCGTCAGGGAGGAGTCCATGGACTTATTGCTCCTCTGTAGGGCAGACATACCCGTCGAGATGCCCTCCATGAACAACACCAGCTGTGTCAACAGAGTGGCGTGTGCATGGAGGACACTCAGCATTGCTGTCTGCCCTACATGGAGCTGCCGAAGGAGGTACACAGACTCCTCACTCAGGGCAGCAGGGGACACAGGGGCAGGGGGTGCGGTGCCTGGCACGAAGGAGACACGCTCCCGAGCACGGGAGCCTCCACGGACCTCAGGAATGGGAGCAAATGGGAGGGCGGTGGTGGTGGTGGCGGGGCCAGACAGACTAGCTGGCCTTTGGTGGCTGCTGAGACCCGCGTCCACAAGGGAGTCATCCTCCGAGCTGCTGTGGTCCTCAGCTGAGGTGGATGGTGCTGAGGACTCCTCGGTGTGGCTCCCCTCGCCCTCTGTGCCACTGGGTCCCTCTGACCACTCGTCGGATGCTGACCCAGTCTGGCTCCGCTGCTCCTCCTGGTCCGTGGAGCTGTCCCCTCCTGTGGCCGTGGATGTATCTGCAAACAATCAGGGAAACAGACAAACATCAGTCACCTGCACTGACCGCACACACCACAGTAAGTACAGCACATCACAGAGCAAGCCCTGGCATCCTTAGTTGAACATTGCCTAAAGTCCTCACACAGATTCGGGGAAGCCAATTGTCAGTCTGATGGTCAACCTTGGGACTCACACCCCTCCTGCCCTTGCACCTGTCTGGTGCCTGTCTGGTGGTAAGACCCCAGTGTGGACACATGCACCACCTACACAGTTGTTGGACATTACAGGGAACACGGTGAAGTATGTGAACATGCACACATCACATCTCTTGCCACTGAGTCAGTGCAGGTGTCCAGAGAAAGGGATGGCCAGAGTCTAAATAGAAATGCATGTGATGCATACCAGCACCAGACACCATGATCCACCCATGTCCGGATAGTCAATGCCACAATGGGGTGCATGTTGCACATGTCACTCCCCTGCAGGATCAGTCTTAGGAAGTTTAATGCCATGACACAGGCATGCGTGCAAAGTCATACATCACTGTCTCCAGTCACATGGCCATGGCAGCCAGCCAGCCAACAACAGTCTGCACTGTGTCACAATCCTAGGACATGGGGAATGCAAGTTATGTAACTGACAATTGCACATGTCCATCCCCCAAAAACAACATCATCTGAACTACTAGTTGTCCACGTCATACCAATTGGACATATGGGGGAAACGAAACACAACTCCCTGAACATGAGCACCTCACAGTGTGCTGTGAATGAAAAACAGCTGCCTGAAAGTCACAGTCGCATACACCTGTGTGCACAGTCAAGTGATCAGACACCTATAAGTCACAGAAGTATCGTCTCTCATGGTCACATCTCAGATGGCATGCTGAGCCCTAACCGACAAACATACCAGTAGTCCTGACAACGAAGCCACAGCACAATGACACAGAGGCAGACACCTGAGGGAACATGTCACTGATCACAACATGTCAGATGATCCACGGGAGTGGGAGTACAGAGTGTATTGTATGCCCTGGAGTAGGCATGACTGTCCAGCTCCACCTGTAAAAGGGATGAGTCCTGGACAGTAGGCAGGTGTCTAAGCATGTGTGACACACTTGATATACATACTCCTGAGGCCCAAACATTGTTCCCACCCACAGCATGGGGGTGTGCCAAATACCCCAGGGACATGTGGTGAATCAGATCAGCAAGTGGACCACATATCAAAGTTACACCCAGATTACATGTCAGGACTTGGGCATTGTGTGAGCAATTGACCCACCCATGAATCCCACAACATAGTCACCGGAACAAATGCTGTCCCCCACCTTGAGCAAAGCAAAATGCAATGACACAGTCCCCAAGTGACACAATTTCCTGACTGTAAGGGCCACACATATGCGTATCAGATGAGGAGTGGGCATGTCACAATAGAGGGACATGGGTCCTGGACCACAAGACTGATGTACTGTGGAAGTTTAACCAGGCCAGAGGAGGGCACATAGCATGTCAGACAAAGTGCACAGTGCTGTCATGGACTCACCCCCTCCTTGCTGCTGTCGGGCCTTCAGCTGCCCATCCAGGTCAGGGAAGACCACCGCCAGGATCCTGAGCATGTGGGGGGTCAGGGTCCGGTGTCCGCCCCTCCTGCGAGGAGGCGACAGCTTCAGCTGGACCCTTGCGATTTTCCAGGTCCAGCCTCGAAGGTCCTGCCACCTCTTCTGGCAGTTGCGGATCCGGCGCTTGTAGTCCCCCACGGATCTTACTGCCCGGGCGATGGTCAGCCAGATTTTCTGCTTCTGGTGGGCATCAACCTGTGAGGATGACAAAGTGAAAATGCCATTACTACACATGCAACATATCCGTGCATCACACAGTTGGATATACATGTCTCAATCACTGGGGCACATGATGTACACAGGCAGTGCAACGATGGCTATGAACAGTTTGCCAGCAGTTACTACATGGTATCATTGCATGGAAAGTAAACCTTGTTGGAATGCACTGTTACTGCACTGTACCTGTTCAGTGCATGTAACTACACACTTTGGGGGCTCAGAACTACTCAGTGAGCATGCTAGCCAGTGGTGTGCACACTGTAAGTCCTGCTAGTCAGACAACATGCAAAATTAGAAAGGCAGTGGACAGCACACTCACCTGCTCTCCTGGTGTCCCATACAGCTTGCTGTACTGTGGAAGGAGGCTGTCCAGCAGGGCCTGGTTCTCCTCAAGGCTGAAGGCTGGGGCTCTCTCCACAGTACGTGCCATTGCAGTAGCCAGAGGATGCAGAGACAGCAGCAGTGTTGGTGGCAGATGTTGTCCTGGAGCATGTAGTGCAGGCAAGTGAGCTCTCAGGGGAACAGCCAGCATTATATGTGTGCTGCAGAGGCAGATACTGTCCCATGTGTCCAAAGTGATAGGTCTAAGTCGTTTGCATCTTCTGAATCTGACCAATCCATGGAATAGCAGCACTAATACACGCCCACAGCATCCTTCAAATCTTCAACTTCATGACACCCATGATTTTGCAACATTGTTGTGGCTGGCCAACTGAATTCACTGCATCAGACTCGTTGGAGCTTCGAAACGCGACCGTTGCCATGCCAGGCCCCAGCCAATGCGTGCGCACCGATCTGTCCATTGCTGTACAACGCGTATTTCGGGATACAACGCGTACCCGCTCACAACAGATGCAATGGGCCGGCCGGGCACACCGATCGGTCCATTGCTGTACAACGCGTATTTCGGGATACAACAGATGCAATGGGCTGGCCGGGCACACCGATCGGTCCATTGCTGTACAACGCGTATTTCGGGATACAACAGATGCAATGGGCCGGCCGGGCACACCGATCGGTCCATTGCCGTACAATGCGTATTTCGGGATACAACAGATGCAATGGGCCAGCCGGGCACACCGATCGGTCCATTGCTGTACAACGCGTACCCACTCACAACAGATGCAATGGGCCGGCCGGGCACACCGATCGGTCCATTGCTGTACAACGCCTATTTCGGGATACAACAGATGCAATGGGCCAGCCGGGCACACCGATCGGTCCATTGCTTTACAACGCGTACCTGTACAGGTCATTCGCATATGTCACCATGCTTGTCACTGGTGAACGTATGCCAGCCACATATACCTGCCAGAGACACAGGGGCACACCTACAACACCACACCCAGTCCACACTGTTTCCTAAGGCATGTAAGGCTGCATTACCTTTTCTGTGTATGGGGGTTAACATGTGGTTTCTGTGGTGGCACTTGTGGGCAGCCACACCCAGGCTGTGCATGTGTTAATGGGGACAGGGTCCTTTGTGTGTTGTGCACATGACCACTGTGATGTGCAACAGTTCATTTCGGAGCATGTGGCATGGTCACATTTCCAGGTTGTGTATGTGTGTGACATGTCACATACCCCCAGGGTCCCATGGGGGAAGGCATGTACGTCACAGGATGACCCATTGCCACAATAGTGATGTCCCTCCACAGTCTGTGTGCATGTTGTGTTTCCGATGTCTCTGATTCCATGTGCACAATGGGAGACAGTCTCCACATCAACGTTGTTTGTGCATGGACTTTGATGTTGTGCGTCACTGGCGTCCATGTCTGTCCTGCGGAGTCGACAGGGGCCACTACCTGTGGGAGTCATGTTTGTTTTTCTGACGTGTACATGATACGCCATGTCATGTCAGTGTCCATGTGGCAAGACAGGGTCACTGGGAATCTACCTGTCAATGAGCTGTGATGCCTGTGGCGCATCTGTCCAGACATGTCACTGTGGTGTGTGTGTGGAACGTGACAGCAGGAAATGGGTACTGTGACACAGCCTAATGGTTTCCCATAGCACAACCTGGTACCTGTTGTGCACACTTGTTGTACTGAGAAGTTAGATGATGGGCATGTAGGTGTGAGTTATGTCCGAACAGAACGGCACACACATCAAGTACTTGTGTCTCGTAATGATGTATCATGTGAAATTGAGTATGGTGAATGGCACATATGTGGGGTGACTGACAATCTTTCTTTCTTCAACCTATGCACTGCAGGGCTCCAGCTGTCCATAGACCATTTCCTGACCTGGCAGCGATGGTGGAACGTGACAGCATCCGACGGTACCGCTTCACCAGGGAGCTGATTGATGATTTGGCAGTGCGCTTGGCACCACATTTGCAACCTGGCCAGACGTACCCTACGGCGCTGACACCCAAGGTGAAGGTAATGGCAGCCCTACACTTCTTTGCCACCGGTACCTTTCAACACACTGTGGCGACTGCCGGTGGGATGTCACAGACTATGTTCAGCCGTGTGCTACGCGATGTTTTGGAGGCAATGTTGAGATGCCTGAACCAGTACATCTATTTCCCTACACGTCAACAACTCACTGACGTCAAGAGTGACTTCTATGCCCTGGGGAGGATGCCACATGTCATTGGCTCCATTGATGGGACACATGTGGCTTTGATACCACCACAGGCACATGAGCAGGCATACCGGAACCGTAAACATTACCATTCGATCAATGCTCTGGTGGTATGTCTTGCAGATATGAGCATCAGACATGTGTGTGCCCGTTTCCCTGGTTCAGCACACGATGCCTACGTGATGAGGAGTAGTCGCATCCCGAGGATGATGGCACAGATGCAGAACCAGCGTGCCTGGCTTGTCGGTGTGTACTGACTTTGTACCATTGTGTGTGTTCTGATCTGTAGTATTCCACCCACTTTTCCAACTCAGCTAATGTGCACTTGTCTGTCCGTAGGTGACTCCGGATACCCCAACATGCCGTGGTTGCTGACACCCCTCAGGAACCCTGTGACACCAGCCCAGATGCGCTACAATGAGGCACATGGTCGGACCAGGAGAGTGATTGAGCGGACATTTGGTCTCCTGAAGAGCCGCTTCCGCTGCCTGGACAAGACAGGAGGGGCCCTCCCATGTGCCCCAGCAAAGGTGTGCAAGATTGTCATTGTCTGCTGCATGCTACACAACCTGGTAGTGCGGAAGGAGTTGCCTCTCATCCTGGATGACGATGACCAACGTCCGCCACCTGTGGAGGATCCTGGCCTGGACCACGATGCCAGTGATGATGATGATGATGATGATGATGGTGATGTCCGCACACAGCTCATCACCAACTTCTTCAGCTGAATGTGAGTATCCAGGGAGATGTAATGTGAATGATGTGAGTTTGCATGATATGTGTGGGTGGTGCTCTGGTGCTGTTTGAGTGTGGCCATGTGCTACTTGACTGGATGCGTGCAGCAATGTGTCCTTACAGGTAGTCTGTAGTCCCCATCAGTTTTGACATGCTAACTTGGTTTTGTGTAGTTGTCTTGTGACATGTATTGGGCATGAGTATTGCAGTTCTGTCCTGTTCTTCAGTGGTTTTAACTGTGTGTCATGTCTGTCCTTCACAGGGTGCTTACTGAGTACTTTGGTCAACTTGGATCCCCCGACACCATGATTCAGCTTTCAGGGTGGCAGCAGTAGTTTGCCTACAAGTGATGTGCCACACACCCCTGGACTTCATATCTTCTGCACTTGTTGACTGTGTGGCCACTGCCACGTGGGTAAACCTTGCATTTGTAGTGGAAACAACATGTTGCAAATGTGTAATGAACCTGTGCTTCACTTTGGGATGTGCGTTGTCTGTGGTCACACATCTGACTGACATTTGCTTACTGCACCTGTGGGCTAGTTGACACAGAATCTAAATAGGTGTGGTGTCTGTGCATTCCACTGTATTTCCTGACAACATCACTGTGGGCGATGAGTCCGATGGCCCTGGTGTCTCTGTGTTGTGTAGCCCTAGTGGTGTGTCTCCCTCATATGTGTCACGTCACCATGACTCACACGACGGTGTTGTACTTGCTGTAGCAGTTAGCATACACAGTGTAATTTAGCAGATCATCATCACCATAACAGTATCCACATTTGAATAACAACAGAGGCAAGTATGGTGTACTAGTGATTTTATTTACAGAAATGTGTGTGTGTATAGTGCACAGGATGGTGGGTGCTGTACATTGGGATTGTGATCCAAAGTTCCCAGATGAGTTGGAAGTCTTGGTAGTAGAAATGTCCTGAGTGAAGTCCACAGTCATATGATACATTAGTCCAACTTGAACTCCCCATGTCATGTGGGAGAGTAGTGTTGCATTCGACAGGGTGAAACGTTTGCACACAAAGGAGAATTTCCGGAACAGGTGTTGGCTTCCTGGGGGATGTACGTGGCCATCAACCTCTCAGTTTTCCTTCCTCGGACGACCCCTCTTCTTTGGGGGGGGACCCTCACATGCAGGCTGCGGCGGTGCAGGGGAGTCTCCGCCAGAGTCCTCCTCCCTCCCTGTGGCGGTGTCAGTTGTTGCAGCACCAGATGTTGTGGGCACACAGGGAGGTGTGGCCATGGTGGTGCTAATCTGGCGGAGGCATGTCAATATGTCCCTATGCACCGCTGTGAGTTCTTGCAATGTGTCCCACTTGGACTCCATGCGAGACATGTGTGTCTCCACACGGGACATGTGGGAGTCCAAGCGGGCATGATGGGCAGCCTGCTGCTGTTGTATGTCCTTGAGGATCCCCACGACCTGTCTGACCTCTCCGGTGCTATCCTGGTACGCATCAGCGATGCGTGCCAGTTGTGGGTCATCATGCAGTCCAGACCCCTCTGCCACCAGCGACCTATGTCTACCACCCCTCCCACCACCCCTGGCGACACGTGCAGGACCTGCGGTGGCACGCACTGGTGACCCTAGGCCCCCTTGGGGGTTGTTAGTGGTGTTGTCGTCCATTGCTCCACGCTGGGCCTGGGGCCCTGTGCTGTTGCCATCGGTGATCCTTGGTCTGTCCGTGTCGGCGGGGGTGGTCTGTGTGTTGGCAGTTGTTGGAGGGGTGGGTGCAGGGGGTGCAGGTGTTGGTCCAGCTGGTGCTGCATGATGACTCACACCGGAGGTGCCAGGTAGGTCTTCGCCATCCGAGGAGGGCAGAGGCTGTTCCACACCAGTGAGCTCTGTGTCCCCCGGAGCCTGGGACAGGGACTCCTCCTCGCCTGCTGCTGTGTCCCCATCATCATCACCTGTATTTGGAAGAGACCCACATTGTATGTTATGTTTCTACAGGCATCAATGGTTCACACACCTGACAGTTGTGACTGTACCTCTGGATGCGGGCATGTACATTGCATTGTCCTAAGTTGTCACAGTAAGAGGTTGATATTGGTGTAGCACATTGTCATGCATACCTGGGGCATTTCAATGTCAATGTTGAGGTGTGTGCATGGCCAGCATTTGTTGTATTTGGTGGACATCCGGCCATCCTTCTCCACCTAGCCCAGTTATCCCACCATGAAGCATGCCACCCTTGCAGTGGGTTCAGGTTGACTCTCAGGATGTCATTCAGTGGTGTCTTGCTGTTGGTTGTTGCACAGTTCCCAGCAGGGCCTTGTGCACCCCACAGCAGTACCCAGTGTCAGCCATCTTGTCAGTCCTTATCCACTCCCTGTGTTGTGAGCATGGTTCTGAGTGGTGTTGATGGTCCAAATGTGAGGCTGCCCATTATCTGTTACTACAAGTCCCATCATGCTCTTGGCTACACTGACTTCACCAGCATACACAGGATTCCTTCCTTTCTGTGAGCTTCCCTGTGAGGTGGTGTTCTAGTGGTGGCTAAATATCTGACAGTGTTTGTTGGTTAGATTTGTGCCACTGCCTAGCTCAATTTGGTATTGGATTTGTACATGTCATGACACAGTTACATATCACTATGAGATGGCATGTATTGTGTTTATCTGACTGACATACACTTTTTGGGATGATTATCTTTTGTTTGCTGTTGATTTGCTAGGGGTGCATGGTTTGACTGTCCCCTTGACAGTGATGTGTGTGTATTGGCACACAAAATTGTGTATATTAGTTGTGTACTCACCAGGCTCTGGGATGTTTGTTAGTCCATATACGCTCACTGGTGGTAGGATGGCCCGCACCTTCTCCTCCCAGACCTGAGGTATACTGGTTTGGCAGGAGGGCCACTGCCGGTGTGCTGGCTCAGGAGGTACTCCTTCTTCAGTAGGACCCTGACCCTCCTGCGCACATCATACCACCTGTTCTGGATGTCTTCCTTTGTGCGCAAACATGGTGATTGTGCGTTCACCCTGTCGACGATCCTCGCCCACATCTTGGTTTTCTGCGACATGGGGGTCTGTTGGACCAATATGCCAAACAACTGTGGCTCTACCCTCAGGATCTCGTCTACCATGACTTCCAATTCACTATCTAGGAACTTTGGATTCTTCTTTAGGGGCATGGTGATGGGTGGTGGTGGTGATTGATGTGTGTGTGTGTGTAAGTGAGGGTGTGTGAGTGTAGGTTTTGCTGTGTGTGTGTGAGGGTGCTATTTGTTGAGGTGCTAATGGTGTGTGGCTTTTGTGTTGGATGAGCTGTGTGTGTGTCTGTGTTTGCTGTGTGATGGTGTTCTCTGCTGGCAGGTCAGTGGAATTTGCAAAGGATCATGGTAGGGATTTGTGGCCTTTATGTAGGTGGAGTTGGGGGTGTGTCCTTGTTCCATTTTTTTCACCCCCTGTATTTATTGGCTTTGTCATTGCTTGTTTGGCCCTCTTTTTTTGTATTTTTTCATTTGTGATTATTGTGCATGTTGGAGTCGTTCTTCTGACTGAGTAGGACGTTGCAGTTATCTCGTACGCGCCTCTCCGAGTCGTTCCCGCTGTGTTTCAGCTCGGTTTCATATGCGGCGTACGCGTCGGTCGCGGTGTATTGTGTTTGTTCGGCTGTGTTTTGTATGCGTGTCGGTCGTACGGCTTGGGCTCCGTGCGAATCGGTCTGCTTTTGCACCCATTGCATCGTACTGCGCGGGTCGGAGTTCGCGGGTACGTTTCGTTTGGGTTTCTTCCTGGTGCGTGTCGGTCGGTTCGAATCACGTGGTTTTCCGGCCGGATAGCTTGTTTCCGTCCGGGTCGGTCGTTCGCCTTGAGTTCCGTACGAGTCGGTCGTGATTCACATGCATTTCATCGTACTTCCCAGGTCGGGCAACGCCGGTACGTGTCGGTCGGACTATTATCCCGTACCGAGTCGGTCGGTATTTTTTCCGGCCCGAATCGGATTCGGCCCCTTTGTGTCTCCTTCTCTTTCTTTAGTACCTTCCCGTCACTCTTTCTCCAACCCTTATCCTCATTCCTATTCCTCCTTTCCACCCTATCTCCAGATTGTCTCTCTTCCCCTTTTGAATGGTCTAAAGGCGCACATGCAAAACTCAAGATTAGAGAACTCAGCCGGACCGCCAGTCAGTCACTGTTACCCTCATAGACTGATATCCATACACATCATATACCACAAAGAGCCATCTGCCAGAGAATCAGTGGCAAACAGTGTTAGCCTTGTCACAGCGTCACACACCTGGCGCTGCATTTCAGGGCACTGGTTTGTAACCCTATACTCAGGGCCACTGGAATTATGCGATTCTGCATCTCAGGCATTTTTAGCATAGTAATGGATTTGCTGCATTTGCCAAATAAACCATAATCTGCTGCATCATCTGCAGATTTTTCCCCCAAAAAATTGTTTCCAGTTGAAATGGATCAAAAGTTACTAAAACATGATGACAAATCTTCTCTGTGCAGTGGAAGGCCCTTCGAATAGGGTGACTCGTCATCTGTGAGTATCCTATTGCTAAATTGGGGTATTGAACTGGTACTAATAAGGTGAAATCTTTTCCCATTCGGTGTTACTATATGTAAAAATGACAAAATAATGAAGTAAGACTATCATAAAATGTGACACATTAGGCCTCAAAAGTTGGCTTTTCTTGCAGCATAATTTAGTCAATTCCGCCGCATAATTTTGTCCTCCAGTGGCCCAAATTCCAGTGGCCCTGGCTATATTGCAAAAAATCCTTGAACAAAGCAAAGCAGTAGTGCTGCCACGACCAAACAAGTGTCGCAGAATGAAATGTCTTGTTACTTACCGGTAATCTTCATTACCCCGATTACGGTCCTCCTCGTCCCAGTCCTAACATAGTGAGGCAATCCTGCCTCCCGACAGCCAATCAGAACGCTTATAATATTTTCAAAGGATATATAAGCCCCTCCCACCCACCGCCATGCCTGTTATCAACAAGTCCTGACACAAATACAGCAGGAGGGAGGGAGGGAACAGGACTGGGACGAGGAGGACCCTAATCGGGGTAATGAAGATTACCGGTAAGTAACAAGACATTACCCCCTTATGGGTCCTCCTCATCCCAGTCCTAACATAGTGAGGAACTCACAAGCAGAGACCCAAGAAGAAAAAACGCAGGACACCAGGGATCCTTGCAAAAGTACAAAACTTAATCAAACAAAGGATTAAGGAACAGCAGCGTGCAAAACGCCAACAGCAAAATGGGCCACAGAGGCAAGGAAAACAGCAAAGCGATAATGCCGAACAAGTGTGTGAAGGGACAGCCAAATGGCCGCTCCACAAAACACCTGGACAGAGACCCCCGCCTCCTCAGCTCAGGAAGCGGACACAGAACATGTTGAATGACCCAGCACCAGAGACGAAGGAGGCAGACCCACAGACCCACATGATAGGCAGACCGCCAAACGCACATAGCGAGTGAAGGTGGAAGGAGAAACCAACCATCCCAGAGCCACACACCCACATGAGAAAAACAGGGCAGGGGAAAGACAAAACCCCAAGGTACGGAGGAAGAAAAACCGAAGGGCGCGAACAACCAAGGATGAAGGAACAAAGGAATCCCCATCCCCAGGCAAAATAGGAAGGAATCACCTCCAGCAGCAAATGGAACCCGGAGGAAGCTCAGGGAAAAAACCGGGCCCAGCCGCAAAACAACCCCATCCAGCAAAAACTGCAAATAAGGGAAGGAGAGAAGCAAAGCACCCAACTCACCCAACCGCCGCGCACAGGAGACGGACAACAAAAAAGCCACAGTTGCGGACAACCACAACAAACAGCCTCCAAAAAAGGCACAAAAGGGTGCAACTGCAGACCCCGCAAAAGAGTAGGCAAACCCAAGAAGAAACAATCACAGGAGAGATCGGATGTGGAAGCCGAAAACAACACAGAATCCGACTCACCCAAGGAGTAACAACCTCCAAAGAGGCCCTAGACCCCGACAAGCCTGAACCACAGCCCAACGAGCAGACAAGGTGGAAGGGGAAAGGTCCATCAAAACCCATCACAGAGAAAGACAAGAACAGAAGCCGGACCACCAACCATGGATCCAGACCAAGAGAAGAGCACCAAGAGACAAAAGACCTGCAACGCGCACCACAGTCCTTAAGTGTTGAAGGCCGACGCGACAACGGAATGACACAGGCCACCACAGAAAAACAGCCCAAAGACGCCAATGACAGCCGCTCAAGAGCCAGGCCGACAGATGCAGGCGACAAAGATAGGGCAAAGACAGGTGCAGACACAGAAGTGGAGCCGGAGTCAAGGGAAGCCGGCCAAACCCGCCCCCCTCCAGCAGCAGCAGGAGCGGAAACCAAAGGCAGCGAGGTCAAAAAGGAGCAACCAACAGCACAGACACCTTCACCCCCCGAATCCTCTGCAGCACCCCCGGGAAGAGGGAAAAAGGTGGGAAGGCATACAGAAAGCCCGAAGGCCAAGGAAATGAGAGAGCAACCCCCAAGCCTGAGGACAGACCACCTCGGAACAAAACCGGGGGAGAAGAGCGTCGCGAGGGAAAGCAAAAAGACCGATCCAGAGAGTCCTGATCCGAAAACAAAGGTCCCGGAACAGAGGAACAGACAGGCGGCACAAAACAGAGGACGGGAGGAAGCGGCCCAAGCCGTCCTTACGAAAGTCAGAAGCCTCTGAACGTAAATAGCCCTCAATGCCAACAGATGAGATTTCACCCAGACACAAATCACGGAAGGCAGCAGGTACAGAGACGCGCACCTGGACCTCCCAAGAAGGCGCACGTAACAACAAGCCAACTGATTGTCAGGATGAACCAACAGACTCGTCAGCCACCAAGGACCCCAACACGGCCCCCCAAGGACAGGCGTCCGAGGTCAACAAGAGGAGAGAAGGAAGCAGAAAATGCACCCCCACACCAGGGTGGGAGAACAAAGTCACCATACCAAATTAGGAACCAGAACAGGGGAGAGAGGAACCAGAGCCACGCAACCTGTATGGGAAGGGTCCCAACGAGCCAAAAGAAGAATCACCAAGGACCTGAGGCGCAGGCGAGCTCAAGGAACCACAACCGTGGAGCCAGCCACCAACCCCCAGACCTGCAACCAACCCCGAGCCGGGGCAGAAGGGCGACCCAGCAGGACCCTCAGAAGAGTCAAAAGGGCAGAGAACCGAGCCAGAGGGAGAAAACAGCACCCTGCAAAGCGTCAAACAGGCCTCCGAGATACTGAAGCCCCAGAACAGGAAGCAGATGAGAAAAGGCGAGATCCAACATGAACCCCAGATCCTGGAACAAGGCCTTCAACGCCACCACCGCCAGAAGAGCCACAAGGAGGGTGGAAGCAGAAACCAGACAAAAGCAACATCGGGAAACACAGGGAAACCCAGACTCAGCAAAACCTCCACAGCAGGAGCCAACACCATGGAAAAACCCGGGGAGTAGTAGAGAGGCCGAAAGGCAACACCTGAAACTGGTAATGGAACCCGTCCACCGCAAACCGCCACCGCAAACCGCAGGAACCGCTGACAGGAATGTGAAAACAGGCGACTTCCAAACCTGGGGAAGCCAAAAAATTGCCCACCAGGACAAGGGGAACAACGGACAGCATGGGGAACATCCAAAAATGACCCAGCCGCACCAAACTGTACAAAGCCCGGAGATGCAGAAACCGAGCAGAAGGAACCATCGGGCGCCAGGACCAGGAACAGAAAAAATAGAACGCCAGGCCCCGTTCCGTCACCAGAACCAGCACAACAGTGCCCCAGGACAAAAACATGCAGACGCCAGAGAAGATGGCAGAGTGCATCACGGGGCCAATGGACAATGGGGCAACCTCAAAAACAGTCCAAAAAGGGGGACGGCCACAGAACAGAATCCGGTAACCAAGATCGATGACCGACAAGACCCACCAGGCGGAAATCTGACCGGACCAACGATCCAGGAACAACCAAGCCGAGTCCCCAAAATTGCAACATCGCCAACAATGTAGACAGGGAACTCACAACCAGCGAAACACCAGGAGTTGAACACATACCCTTTGGAGGAAGAGACCGCAACCGGAACCACCAGGCCACGGTGACTCCTCCTGGGCAGAACAATATCTGACCAACACCCAGGGGCAGCAGCAGGTGCTGCAGAGGCCAGGAACCAAAAGGAACACAGCCCCCCGACCACGGGCCTGACCACGAAAGGGCCGAGAAGAAGACAGAGAATCCGGAAACTCCAGATGATGGAAAAAAGACGAGCCCCTCTGCACAGACTGCCTTTGGAGTAAGCCAAAAAGCTTGAAAACCACAAAAGGCAGGTAACGGACCAAGGCGTCAGCGCAGCATCAAGGCACCAAAGCGCGGTCCAGAAAGACCTCCTACCACCCCAGCAGCCGAGGAGAGGGCCCTCAGGGCAACAAAAAACAGCAGACAGAAACTGAGCCTAGACCTCCATCTGCGCCAAGATAGGAGTGAGATCCCCCCGATCCGGAAGGCAGACAAACAGGTACCCAAACCCCTAGAATGGACCTGCAAAGCAGAGGCTGAGGAAGTGCAAGCATGAACCCCAAAACGAGAAGCAGCAGAAGAACGCATTAGAGCAGACTTCTCCGAAGACAAAGATGAGGAAAAAGACATGGCGGTCAGAATAGATAGACCCCAGGAACCAGAGGAAAATGAGTATCAAACACCGTCATGCGATACCGCTTCCCCAGAAAACGAGGAATCCCCCGCATGTCGACCTCAAGCCATTCGACAGCCAGAACCTCCAAAACGACATAATGGAAATGCAGGTCATGCACCACCGAGGAACAATACAGGGAGTCACCCCTCCGCAGACAATGAAGCAGGCGTAAAGCCGAGAACCTCACGAAATGGACCAACATGACCAAAAAAAACCTTGCACTGGACATACCCCCCAGCAGGGAAAATGACCACGTACTCCCACCCTCCGGAGAGGAGGAAGCAGAAGGCTCAAGCAGCGCAGCCCGCATGGGAAGGCATCACAGCAGAATGAACCAAATCCCGCAGGCTAGACCCGGAAACTGCAACAGGTCAACCACCTGCAGCTCCCGAAACATGATGATGCAGAAACAAAGATCCTGCAGGCACTGGAGCGGAAACCTCAACACCCCTGGCCACATGCAGCAGTATCAGGAAGCCACAGCACACACCAGGAAGTGCCCAGCAACTCCCCTAAAAAACTGTCCCCAAACAACCAAATCATAGCAACACGAGACCCGGGAAAGAAAAAGAGACAGTCCCGCAGTCTCCCCACAGCCACAGAACAAACATTATGGCCGCGGGAGCCGGATGCCGCTAGAAGACCCCAGCACCGGAACGTCCCGAGGCCAGAACGCAAAAGAAAGCTCTCCGCCCCAGCCCAGCACATGCGCGGGGAGCGCGTTCTGGCCAAGGAGCAGGAACGCGGCCGACCGGAACACCTGTACGGCTGCGTGCAACAAAAGAAGTAGGAAACACGGAGCACACCAGTGTTCTGACCGACGTCGGACAGCAAAAAAATCAGGCATGGCGGTGTGTGGGAGGTGCTTATATATCCTTTGAAAATATTATAAGCGTTCTGATTGGCTGTCGGGAGGCAGGATTGCCTCACTATGGGGCTCAATAGGATGGCGGTCAGAAAACCTCCCCGACCACCATGGTAGCGGGAAAAGACCGCCCGCAAGGCCTGCGACATAACCGGCGGTCGCATTACGATGTTCCTTGCTCGAAATCCGACCGCGGCGGTCGGATCGCAGGCTTTAACATTGCGGCGGTTGCTGATGCACGCAGCACTGCCGCGATGTCAAAAGGAGCATGTCCTGCATTTCCCAGCACTGCGTGGCAGGCACTGCACAGTGCCTGCCACCTGGTACAGGGAAATGTAGGGGGGACCATGGGTACCCCCCAGTGCACCCCCCAACCCCAACACATTGGGGGCCCGCAACGGGCCCCCGGAAGACATTCCATGGCGGTTTGACCGCTGAGGAAAGGCTGGCTACCACTGGCATCATAATCGTGCCGGCGGAGCCAGATCGGCACCGCCACCATTATCCCGGTCCTTCTCCGTCCGCAAGGCAGGAGTGCGGATGGCAACCGGCAGAAAAACGGCAGTCGGAATTTCCCACCGCTGCGGTCACCACCGCCATCCTAATCTGACCGGCGGTTTTCTGGCTTGCGATCGCGGGCGGATGTCCGCCGCCGGCCGGGCGGCGGTCATCCGCCTGCCATCCTAATAAGCCCCTTTGTTAGGACTGGGACGAGGAGGACCCATGAGGGGGTAATGCACCGCACCGCAGCAGAACCGATTGAAAGCAGGGGCGTGGCTTACTTTGGGCGCAAGTGTACCACATGTATGAAGTTCGAAATATCTGGAAATAAAGAGTGGTGCTGGAAGGGGGCTCAGTTGATATTTCACAGAGAGTTATTGTTTGATTAAATCGCGTCTTATTAAGTGTTCACAAATTCCAGACTATGGAATGTGTCCCTTTGCTTTAAATCTATATGTCTCTGGCTTGCTCTCCCTGTCTTCACTCTCCACACTTTGGGGCTTATTTACAAACCCCTTGCGCCGCCGGTGCGTCACTTTTAACATAGGAAAAAGTGACGTATGGGTGGCGCAAGGGGCTTGTAAATAAGCCCCTCTCTTTCTCCACTCATTCTCCCCTCTCACATGTTTCTCTCATCTTTAACTTTCAATACCTCTCTTACGAGCCACTGAGGAAAACTAATACAGCTTAAATATTTGCCATTGTAAAACTGCGTCCAAACAGAACTCAAATGTTTTTTCACACTGCCTCTTGCCTGCCAAACTCTACTGTAGCGCAAACCACTTAGATCTGCTAAAAAAAACTTTATACAACTTGGATTTAATGCCCCTTTTTGAACGGCACGAGCAGCAGGCCCTGCGTCGCACACCGACTGTGCAGGGTCAGTGGACCCTGCACTGTAAATCCCTGTGCAATGCAAGCTGTCCAAACCTGTGAGGAGCTCTGATAAAGCAAACGAGCTGCTGAGGATTCATCAGCAGCTCAGCTTAGAGAAACACCAATGCACGGCTGTGGAGGGGCGCCCTCACGCACTCATGCCACCAATGCACGGCTGTGGAGTGGCACGCTCATGCACTCATGCCACTGATTCACTGTTGTGGAGTGACGCGCTCACGTACTCATGCCACAATACATGGCTGTGGAGGGGCGTGTTCATGCACTCGTGCCATTGATGCATGGCTGTGGAGTGGCATGCTCATGCACTCATGCCACTGATGCATGGCTGTGGAGTGGTGTGCTCACGTACTCATGCCATAATACATGGCTGTGCAGGGGTGTGCTCACCTACTCATGCCACCGATGCAGGGCTGTGGAGTGGCGCACTCATGCACTCGTGCCACTGATGCATGGCTGTGGAGTGGCACGCTCATGTCCTCGTGCCACCGATGCATGGCTGTGGAAGGGCACGCTCACGCACTCATGCCACCAATGCATGACTGTGCAATGACACGCTCATGCACTCATGCCATCAATACATGGCTGTGGAGTGGCGCACTCACACACTTGTGCTACCGATGCATGGCTGTTGAGTGGCATGCTCATGCACTCATGCCACCGATGCATGGCTATGGAGTAACGTGCTCATGCACTCATGGCACCGATGCATGGCTGTGGAGGGACACGCTCATGCACTCATGCCACGATACATGGCTGTGGAGTGGCATGCTCATGCATTCATGCCACCATTGCACAGCTGTGGAGTGACGTGCTCACGTACCCAAACCACAATACATGGCTGTGGAGGGGTGCGTTCACGCACTCGTGCCACCGATGCACGGCTGTGGAGTGGCATGCTCACGCACTCATGCCACCGATGCACGGCTGTGGAGTGGTGTGCTCATGCATTCATGCCATAATACATGGTTGGGGAGGGGTGTGCTCACCTACTCACGCCACCGATGCATGGCTGTGGAGTGGCGCGCGCACGTACTCATGCCACTGATGCATGGCTGTGGAGTGGTGAGCTCATGCACTCGTGCCACTGAGCACGGCTGTGCAGTGACGCGCTGATGCACTCATGCCACTGATGCATGGCTGTGGAGTGGTATGCTCACACCCTCGTGCCACTGATGCATGGCTGTGGAGGGGCATGCTAACACACTCATGCCACCGATGCATGGCTGTGCAGTGATACGCTCATGCACTCATGCCACCGATACATGGCTGTGGAGTGGCACGCTCATGCACTTGTGCCACCAATGCTTGGCTGTGGAGTGGTGCACTCACGCACTCATGCTACCGATGCATGGCTGTGGAGTGGCACGCTCACGCACTCATGCCATGATACATGGCTGTGCAGTGGCACGCTCATGCACTCATGCTACAGATGCATGGCTGTGAAGTGACGCGCTCAAGCACTCATGCCACCGATGCATGGCTGTGGAGGGGCACGCTCATGAACTCATGCAAAGATACATGGCTGTGGAGTGGTGCGCTCATGCACTCATGCCACCGATGCATGGCCGTGGAGTGGCGCGCTCATGCACTCGTGCACCACTGCAGGGCTGTGAAGTGGCGCGCTCATGCACACGTGCCACCAATGCACGGCTGTGGAGTGGTACACTCACACACTCGTGCCACCAATGCATGGCTGTGGAGTAGCGCGCTCACGCACTTGTGCCACTAAATCACGGCTATGGAGAGGCGTGCTCATGCACTCATGCAATGATGCATGGCTGTGGAGTGGCGTGCTCATGCGTTCAAGCCACCGATTCATGGCTGTAGAGTGGCACGCTCATGCACTCGTGCCACCGATGCACAGCTGTGGAGTGGAGCGCTCACGCACTCATGCCACCAATACATGGCTGTGCAGTGGTGCGCTCATGCACTCAAGCCACCAATGCATGGCTGTGGAGTGGCGTGCTCACGGACTCGTGCTACCGATGCATGGCTGTAGAGTATAGCGCTCACGCACTCATGCCACGATACATGGCTGTGGAGTGGCATGCTCACGCACTCATGTCACCGATGCATGGTTGTAAAGTGGCATGCTCACGCAGTCATTCCACCAATGCACAGCTGTGGGAGCGGCGTGTTCATGCACTCATGCAACCGATGCACGGCTTTGGAGTGGGGCGCTCAAGCCACCGATTCATGGCTGTGGAGTGGCAGGCTCATGCACTTGTGCCACCAATGCACGGCTGTGGAGTGGCACGCTCACACACTCCTGCCACTGATGCATGGCTGTGGAGTGGCACGCTCATACACTCATGCCACCGATGCATGGCTGTGGTGTGGTACGCTCACGCACTTGTGCCACCGATGCACAGCTGTGGAGTGGAGAACTCATGCACTCGTGCCACTGATGCATGGCTGTGGAGTGGTGCACTCATGCACTCATGTCACTGATGCATGGCTGTGGAGGGGCGCACTCACACACTCATGCCACCGAAGCATGGATGTACAGTGACGTGCTCACACACTAATGCCACTGATGCATGGCTGTGGAGTGGTGCGCTCACGCACTCATGCCACCAATGCATGGCTGTGGAGTGGCACGCTCACGCACTTGTGCCACCGATGCACAGCTGTGGAGTGGAGCACTCACACACTCATGCCACTGATGCATGGCTGTGGAGTAGCGCACTCATGCACTTGTGTCACTGATGCAAGGCTGTTTGGGGGTGCGCTCATGCACTCATGCCACCAAAGCATGGATGTGCAGTGACGCACTCACATACTCATACCACCGATGCATGGATGTGCAGTGATGCGCTCACGCACTCATACCACCGATGCATGGCTGTGGAGTGGTGCACTCGTGCACTCATGCCACCAATGCATGGCTGTGGAGTGGCGTGCTCATGCACTCATGCTACCGATTCATGGCTGTAGAGTGGCACGCTCACACACTCATGCCACGACACATGGCTGTGGCGGGGCGCGCTCACGCATTCATGCCACCGATGCATGGATGTGGAGTGATGAGCTCAAACACTCATGCCACCGATGCATGGCTGTGGCGGGGCATGCTCATGCACTCATGCCACCAATGCATGCTATGGAGTGGCGCGCTCACGTACTCGTACCACCAATGCATGGCTGTGGAGTGGAGCGCTTACGCACTCGTACTACCGATGCATGGCTATGGAGTGGCATGCTCACGCACTCATGCCACAATACATGGCTGTGGAGTGGCACGCTCATGCACTCATGTCACCGATGCATGGCTGTGGAGTGACACGCTCATGCATTCATGCCACCGATGCATGGCTGTGGAGGTGCGCGCTCACGCACTCATGCCACCGATGCATGGCAGTGCAGTGACACGCTTGCGCACTCATGCCACCGATGCATGGCTGTGGAGTGGTGCGCTCATGCACTCATGCCACCAATGCATGGCTGTGGAGTGGCACGCTCACGCACTTGTGCTACTGATGCATGGCTGTGGAGTGGTGTGCTCATGCACTCATGCCACTGATGCATGGCTGTGGAGTGGCATGCTCATGCACTCGTGCCACCAATGCAGGGCTGTTGAGTGGCATGCTCACGCACTCATGCCACCAATGCATGGCTGTGGGGGGCATGCTCACGCACTCGTGCCACCACTGCACAGCTGAGGAGTGGTGCATTCACACACTCGTGCCACCAATGCACAGCTGTAGAGTGATGCACTCACGCACTCGTGCCACCAAAGCATGGCTGTGGAGTAGTGTGCTCACACGCTCATGCCACCGATGCATGGCTGTGGAGTGGCGCGCTCATGCACTTGTGCCACCAATGCATGGCTGTGGAGTGGCACATTCACACACTCGTGCCACCGGTTCACAGCTGACGATTGTTGCGCTCACACACTCGTACCACTGATGCATGGCTGTGGAGTGGCACGCTCACACAGTTGTGCCACCGATGCACAGCTGTGGAGTGGAGCGCTCACGCACTCATGCCACCGATTTATGGCTGTGCAGTGACGCGCTCACACACTCATGCCACCGATGCATGGCTGTGGTGTGGCGCACTCACGCACTTGTGCCACCGATGCACAGCTGTGGAGTGGAGCGCAAACGCACTCATGCCACCGATGCACAGCTGTACAGTGACGTGCTCACACACTCGTGCCACAGATGCACGGCTATGGAGTGGCACACTCACACACTCATGCCAACTATGGACGACTGTGGAGGGGCACGCTCACATTCTCATGCCGCTGACCCAGACAGTTGAACTGTGATGCTGTGAGACGATGGGGCGCTGGAGACAACTAGGGCAAGGAAAGAGCAGGTAAAGGGAATAGGACAATGGCAGAAGGGCGGTAACAGAACAGTTAGTGATTAAGATGATAGTGATGTGGGGTTTCAGGAGAGGTGTTTGTCTTGTGAAGTTTAAGGGGGGCTGGACAGAAAGTGTGTGTATTGTATTATTGAGGGGTTGTTATAAGACATCCCCAAGATTTATTATTATTAGCACTGATCAGTCGCTTGAAGCTGTTTTCTCACACCATAGCAGCGTCTGAAACACCCCTCACCAAGGATGCCAGCGCACTTGAGATGCCATCATTTGTTTACTCTAGATTAGATAGGTCTGATACTTTTTATTTTTTGTACAATCCTTATAAATCCTTTATTTTCTGTTACAATACTAATAAATGAAACATTAAAGCTACCCCAGGTGGGCGAGTGGCCCCTCAGAGCCTCACGCCGTCTACCTTGCGCCCTCCCCCCATTCCTTGAGTAATGGGGACACAGACCTTTCTGGTGGGTAAATGGACGCAGTTTAATAACATCATAAATATGGGTCATAAATCATCAAAAATCAACGGTCATTAATATGATCCATACATCATGCAAATCATTACCAGTCAACTTGACATATCGTTTCCATCAGAGATCCTAGAATCACTTACACGCCCGTCCCTGATCGTGTTACTCCATCACCATAAGTCCTCATATCACAGCTCCGATAGCACCTCCCACACAGTACGGTACTCATCGGCCCTTTGGTGTCCCGCGCTGCGGCCTCTAGGCTTCCCTTGCTACTGATGTCCTGCGTAAGTGTCCCTCTGGCTTTGACTGGGCTGCAAGAGCCGTGTCAGTCTGGCGCTAACCCTTTTCTTGGTCGCGCGTTCGCCCTCCAGTGTCCATGCCGTGGAGGCCTCCCAAGGACCCTGTTCAAATGGCTCTTCCTCCTGCCCTACTGTGCAATTATAGGCAGTTTTTGGGTGCTGCCTCCACAACTGTTCCATGGTTGTTATTGTTATTGTTATATGCATTTGTAGCGCGCTCGGCTACTCCAGAGAGTGTCCCGGCGCGGAACCTGAGAGGATCATAAATCAGAGCTTAAAACAGGAAGGTTTTCAACTTTTTCTTGAAAGTGCGGGAGTCTGGAATACTGCGAAGAGCCAAGGGTAGTGCATTCCAACCTAGGGCCGCTTTTCGAACAAGGGAGCAACCACCAAGCCTTTGCCAAGAAAAACGTGGAATCTGGACCAGTAATTGAGAAGAGGAGCGCAATTGTCTCGTCGGCGCATAAAAAGAGAACCTCTTTTGCAGATAACTAGGTCCCCGGCCATAAAGGGCATTATGGGCAATCGACAAGACCTTGAATTTGATCCGCACCTCCATCGGAAGCCAGTGCAGGGCGCGCAGATGGAGGCGCACGCTACTCCGCCTGGGAAGATCCAATAAGAGGCGGGCCGCCGAATTCTGCACCACCTGGAGCTTATTCAACAGATAGCTGGGGGTCCCTACATACAGAGCATTAGCATAGTCCAGGCGAGACAAAATCAAAGCCCGACCACGGTTTCCCTAGCTGCCATTGGGAGAAGAGGGAGGAACTTCCTCAAAGATTTTAAAATCCCAAAGCAGGACCCCGCCAGCTTCTTGATATGGGTTGCAAAGGTTAAGTTTTCCTCAAACCATACACCCAGGTTTTTAGCGGCAGCACCCAACAAGCACGGCAGAGGAAACCCTGAGGGCCATAATAGCTCTCTAAATTTGGAAGGAAATTTCCCATACAGAAGTATTTCGGATTTCTCTTCATTGCATTTTAGCTGGGCCTGAGCCAGCCAGCGAAAAACCGAGAGTAGGCAGTGTTGGGCAGAGGAAACATCAGCATCGGCACCCTCCCAAGTAAACAAAAGCTGAGTGTCGTCCGCATAGGCAATCACCTTAGGTTATCAGCTCCCTCCACTATTTCCTACCTACGCGCCACCCTGAAGTCTAAGAAAATCCTAACTGCTCAAGCGCTGCCACGATGTTCAACAGGAACATCCATGCCTACCCTGGAGAGATGAACCCCGTCTTCCCAAAGTTGCCCAGAGTTTTGAACTCACTCAGAACATACCTTTCAAGCAAGACTGAAATCTGGTGATTTGCTACAATCTCTGTTATTCAGGGATAGACTCCCAACACAGTCCCGACATTTGCAGCCCAACTGACCGATGCAAACACGCAGGCAGTTGCAGCTCTAACTGGGCCATGTACACCTTCACGTTTCT
Organism: Calotriton arnoldi; assembly: GCA_963921515.1. Classification (NCBI taxonomy): domain Eukaryota; kingdom Metazoa; phylum Chordata; class Amphibia; order Caudata; family Salamandridae; genus Calotriton; species Calotriton arnoldi. The sequence continues at coordinate 2,062,596 of CAWUFW010001603.1, read as the reverse complement.
CGCTGGGATCCTTGGAGAGACACAGAGACCCTCTGCAGCACAGGACGCTCCTGGCTTCACTTGGTCCACTTTCTCTAGCTGTTCATTGGACAAGGACTGCGCTGGGATCCTCCTCCTGCACAGTCTGTCCTATCGGCAGGAGGTTAAGCTGCTTGGTACCAGGCAGACCATCAACTCCTCCAGTATAGAGTGCAGACTCCAGCTGATGTCCCCTCTCCTCGTGGAGATCTGGCGGTCAAACAGACACCAGCCCGGGTGACATAGCAGCACTTTAAGTGCTCTGCATGTTGATCCACTGTCTCACACTTCAGAACCTTTTTGTGGTGGGAGGGCTCTTTCAAGTGTGCTTCTCAGGCTCCTCTCCAGACTCAGCCGTTGAGTAAAGTGAGGCTTCTCACAACAGGTAGCAGCACTAGGGCTGTCTCCAAACAGTAGTGCCCACATCAGGGGCACAATGAAGTGTGATGTTGCTGAACCTGGCTTTTATCAGCCTTACTAAAGCAGTGATCAGGGATAGACAAAAGGGAGGGTCTGATTCAGAAATGTTCCCATCTTGGAGCAACAGAAACTGCAGTCCCACCCTTCACCACTATCACCCTTAAATGGCAGTGCTCTGAAAGAACTAATCAGCAGCAACTTGCCTAACGAAGGGCCCGATTCACAGAAGTAATCTGAGACAAAATCCTAAACTTACTACATTTGGTATTCACAGAAGGCATTTAGTAGTAGTAAAGTTAGGACTCCTAACTTTACTACTACTAAACTGAGATAAAATCCTAAACTTACTACTTTTGGTATTCACAGAAGGCATTTAGTAGTAGTAAAGTTAGGACTCCTAACTTTACTGCTACTAAACTGAGATAAAATCCTAAACTTACTACTTTTGGTATTCACAGAAGGCATTTAGTAGTAGTAAAGTTAGGACTCCTAACTTTACTACTACTAAACTGAGATAAAATCCTAGACTTACTACTTTTGGTATTCACAGAAGGCATTTAGTAGTAGTAAAGTTAGGGCTCCTAACTTTACTACTACTAAACTGAGATAAAATCCTAAACTTACCTAAACTTACTACTTTTGGTATTCACAGAAGATATTTAGTAGTTGTAAAGTTAGGACTCCTAACTTTACTACTACTAAACTGAGATAAAATCCTAAACTTACTACTTTTGGTATTCACAGAAGATATTTAGTAGTTGTAAAGTTAGGACTCCTAACTTTACTACTACTAAACTGAGATAAAATCCTAAACTTACTACTTTTGGTATTCACAGAAGGCATTTAGTAGTAGTAAAGTTAGGACTCCTAACTTTACTACTACTAAACTGAGATAAAATCCTAAACTTACTACTTTTGGTATTCACAGAAGATATTTAGTAGTTGTAAAGTTAGGACTCCTAACTTTACTACTACTAAACTGAGATAAAATCCTAAACTTACTACTTTTTGGTATTCACAGAAGGCATTTAGTAGTAGTAAAGTGCGGACTCCTAACTTTACTACTACTAAACTGAGATAAAATCCTAAACTTACTACTTTTGGTATTCACAGAAGGTATTTAGTAGTAGTAAAGTTAGGACTCCTAACTTTACTACTACTAAACTGAGATAAAATCCTAAACTTACTACTTTTGGTATTCAAAGAAGGCATTTAGTAGTAGTAAAGTTAGGACTCCTAACTTTACTACTACTAAACTGAGACAAAATCCTAAACTTACTACTTTTGGTATTCACAGAAGGCATTTAGTAGTAGTAAAGTTAGGATTTTGTCTTAAGTCTGTCTTAAGTCTGTCTTAAGTCTGTCTTAAGTCTGTCTTAAGTCTGTCCTAAGTTTGTCTTAAGTCTGTCTTAAGTCTGTCTTAAGTCAAACTTAAGACAAAATCCTAACTTTACTACTACTAAATGCCTTCTGTGAATACCAAAAGTAGTAAGTTTAGGATTTTGTCTCAGATTAGTTCTGTGAATCGGCCCCAAAGTCTTCACAGAATTGCTAAAAGTTGCCATGTCTCCATCCTCCTCATCTGACTTCCAGCCACAGGAACAAACACAAGCATTAAACTTCCACTGTCTAGGGAAACTATTGTTACCTTCCACCTTGTGCCATGCTAAACTAGGGATATTCAAAGTTGATCCCACTGCCTGCAGTACTCAGGCTCACACACGCACGTACGCACGCACACACACTCACAGTACCATGCATTTATCAGAAACGCATTGTAAATGCATTCATACTCGACATACACATAGGATGTCAGCGCACGGTATTGGGTTTTCACATAACAGCCGAACTCTGCACAAGAGGGATCAGTAGGCCACACTCACTAACACAGATAACAAGCATTTGCAATGCAATAGGTCTCGCATTTCGAGAATTTGAGCTATTGCCATTGTAAATGACAATGTATTTTATTTATGTGTTTTGAAAACCTGCAAGCGGTGCCTAAACACGCACTTTGTGCTTATAGTCCTTGCTTATGAACAGCAAGGCTGGCAGTAAAAGAGGTGCAGTTACTGGCAGCCTTGCTTCTCTAAAGCAACGACTATAAGCACAAAGTACAAATACAATTAGTCGCTTTAAAGGAGGGACTGCAAAGCCCAATGACCAATGAAAAGCCACCATTTACAAATGACAGGGACAGGAGCCATTTAAAAAGATGGGTGGGAAGTAAGTGGAGCTTTGTCCACATATCCTGAATACAGCATGTCTCGAAGAGACAGCGCAAGCGCTGCCTAGGCGAGACCTAAAAAGGTCCAGTCTCAAAACACGGCATGCTGCCAGCACCTCCTTATGCGCTATACCCATGACAGGGACAGCTGTCCACTGTGAAGGCACGCGCGTGCGCCCATCCTGGTCACAGGACGAGGACATTGGCCTCGCATAATCGGAGGTTAGATTAGCATGACTCAGGTCAAATATTAAAGTCATGATACCAGATACACACACAGTCAGGCACTCGGGGTAGGGAAACACGTCCCATAGACATAGACACTCATCCCAGCACTGACCGGCTGCAGACACTGTGCATCCTTATGGGCATTACCACTCAGTTTCAGGCTGCAGTGAAAACAGCTGAGCTCAGATGCTCTTCTCCAGCCCAGGTTTGGCAGATGGAGTGTTACAGGAGGGAGAAAGAGCAGAGGTAACTTGTTCAACATTGGGGTCAAGTGTAATGCTGCTGACGGCCAGGGAACGCCTATGCTAATGCACTGACTGCGCGCTGGGGGATTCTGAAGTGCTGCACTGAAATGGCGTAAAACAAAGAGTGCTACTGGGGTCAGTACGTCTACGTGCATGTGAGTTACTTGATTACATCTCTTACAATGGTCTTAAAATATTTTCGATGATTAATGCACGGGGACCTTTAAAGCACCAGAATCCTGGTGCAAAATTACACTGATGCAAACACTAAGCATGACATCATTGCACAACACCACTACCACACGCAGCAGCACTACTGCAACTAAGTATGCACTGCTCCAAAGGATATCCAGCATAGCTGCAACCCCCATGCGCAGCACCACTGCAGCACTGCAATTCACAGTACCAGCGTTCCTTCCGCCCTGCAGCACTGCACCTGCCATAAACAGTCCATTGCAGCTGCACGTGCCGCACCATTGCAGCGCTGCAATGCACAGCATGACTGTCACCTACAGTACCAGAGTTACTTCTGCCCTGCAGCGAAGGACCTTCCATACACAGCACCATTGCAGCTGTCACATGCCGCACCACTACAGCACTGCTATGCACAGCATGACTGTCAGATGCAGTAGCAGCATTCCTTCCGACCTGCAGCACTGCACCTGCCATACACAGCACCATTGCAGCTGTCACATGCCGCACCACTGCAGCTCTGCAATGCACAGTACTAGTCTTCCTTCCGTCTTGCAGCACTGCACGTGCCATATACAGCACCATTACAGCTGTCACATGCCACACCACTGCCGCACTGCAATCCACAGTGTGACAGTCATGTGCAGGGCCAGCATTCCTTCCACCCTGCAGCACTGCACCTGCCATACACAGCACCATTGCAGCTGTCACGTGCCGCACCACTGCAGCAATGCAATGCACAGTACCAGTGTTCCTTCTGACATGTAGCACTGCACCTGCCATACATAGTACCATTGAAGCTGTTACGTTCTGCAGCACTGCAATGCACACCACCAGTGTTCCTTCTGCCCTGCAGCACTGCACCTGCCATACACAGTACCATTGCAGCTGTCACATGCTGCACCACTGCAATGCATAGTACCAGTGTTCCTTCTGCCCTGCAGCACTGCACCTGCCATACACAGAACCATTGCAGCTGTCACGTGCCACACCACTGCAGCCCTGCAATGTACAGTATGACTTTCACCTACAGTACCAGCGTTCCTTCTGCCCTGCAGCACGGCACCTTCCATACACAGCACCATTACAGCTGTCACATGCTGCACCACTGCAGCACTGCAATGCACAGTGCCAGTGTTCCTTCTGCCCTGCAGCACTGCACCTGCCATACATAGCACCATTGCAGCTGTCACGTGCCACACCACTGCAGAACTGCAATGCACAGTATGACTGTCGCATGCAGTACCAGCATTCCTTCTGACCTGCAGCACTGCAACTGCCATACATAGTACCATGGAAGCTATCACGTTCTGCACCACTGCAGCACTGCAATGCACACCACCAGTGTTCCTTCCACCCTGCAGCACTGCACCTGCCATACACAGCACCATTGCAGCTGTCACGTGCTGCACCACTGCAGCACTGCAATGCACAGTACCAGCGTTCCTTCTGACATGCAGCACTGCACCTGCCATACATAGTACCATTGAAGCTGTTACATTTTGCACCACTGCAGCACTGCAATGCACACCACCAGTGTTCCTTCCACCCTGCAGCACTGCACCTGCCATACACAGCACCATTGCAGCTGTCACATGCTGCACCACTGCAGCACTGCAATGCACAGTGCCAGCGTTCCTTCTGCCCTGCAGCACTGCACCTGCCATAGATAGCACCATTGCAGCTGTCACGTGCCACACCACTGCAGAACTGCAAAGCACAGTATGACTGTTGCATGCAGTACCAGCGTTCCTTCTGACCTGCAGCACTGCAACTGCCATACATAGTACCATGGAAGCTATCACGTTCTGCACCACTGCAGCACTGCAATGCACACCACCAGTGTTCCTTCCACCCTGCAGCACTGCACCTGCCATACACAGCACCATTGCAGCTGTCACGTGCTGCACCACTGCAGCACTGCAATGCACAGTACCAGCGTTCCTTCCGACATGCAGCACTGCACCTGCCATACATAGTACCATTGAAGCTGTTACATTTTGCACCACTGCAGCACTGCAATGCACACCACCAGTGTTCCTTCCACCCTGCAGCACTGCATCTGCCATACAAAGCACCATTGCAGCTGTCACGTGCCACACCACTGCAGCACTGCAATGCACAGTACAGCATTCCTGCTGCCCTGCAGCACTGCACCTGCCATACACAGCACCATTGCAGCTGTCATGTGCCGCATCACTGCAGCACTGCAAAGCACAGTATGTCACCTGCAGCACCATCGATTATTCCACCCTGCAGCACTGCACCTGCAATACACAGTGCCATTGCAGCTGTCACGTGCTGCACCACTACAATGCACAGTACCAGCCTTCCTTCCACCCTACAGCACTGCACCTTCCATACATAGCATCATTGCAGCTGTCACATGCCACAGCACTGCAATGCACAGTGCCAGTGTTCCTTCTGCCCTACAGCACTGCACCTGCCATAATCAGCACCATTGTAGCTGTCACGTGCCTCACCAGTGCAGCACTGCAATTACACAGTACCAGCGTTCCTCCCACCCTGCAGCACTGCACCTGCCATACATAGCACCATTGCAGCTTTCAACAAAGGAACCTACGCTCTAAAGGGGCATCTCGCCTCAAAATCCCAAGATACAAGAAAAAAACCATGGGTGGCACATCCTTCTCTGTTCAAGCAGCCAAACTATGGAACTCTTTACCCCCAACATAAGATCCACCGACAACCACCTTATCTTCAGAAAACTACTCAAGAATTGGCTCTTCCCGACATAAGCACCATACGCAAACAGAAATTTACAGCATATTCCTCTGTATATAAGCATTTGTTTTCACTATAGACATGTACCTATCTTTGTGTATTGCTTTGTATAAACATGTAGAATAATTATGTTGTTGAGAGAAAAAAAATTATAAGAATTATAAATAAATAAATAAAAATCACCTTTGGTCTACATGTACTTACTTCCATTGTGCATCTATGTAACTCCATGTACTTGGATCTGTGTCTCTGTTACTTTTCTCCTGAAAAAGCATATCCAATGCACTTCCCTATTTCTCATCCTGTGCCTCTATCAATATCTTTAATCTACATATACTACCTCCTTTATGTATCTATATACTTTCAATGTACTAATGGATCTATATATTTATCACTTTCTTCTAATTTAGCATTTCCAATGCACTACCCTAGTTCTCAGCCTATACTTCTCTCAATATATCTTCTAGCCCAACCTTCTGACCCATCTCAAACTTCTTTCTACTACTCTTTCCAATGCACTACCCTATCTCTCACCCTATACATCTATCATTATATCCTCTACATCCACTCTCTCATTTATCCCAAACCCCATACCACTACTATGATCCCAAAATAACCCTTTCTAGACTCTCTCCTACTCTACCCTCCTTGCATCATCTGACACCTCTTTTTACTATACCGATCCCCCAAAACAAACCTTTCTAAACTCTTCCCTCTGACTCTTCCCCTCCAAAACTCCCTTTTACCCATCCAAAAGCCTCCTCCTACTGCTAAGACCTAAAAAAAAAAATGGGGGGAAAAATCCTTCACTCTTTTATCCCTCCACTATCCTTTTCAATCAAAATTAACAGACTAACATGTTCAATTCTCAAATTCCATTTTCAACTATACTAATTCCCCACTAATCCTTTATGGGTTCCAGAGTAGCGTGCTACTCGCCAATAAAGCGTCTCAACACCCCATCAGGGTTACAAGCGCTATATAAATGCAAACCTTTTCCCTTTCTACCCTCCCCAACCCTTCTCAATCCAAATAACTGACTAACATATCCACCACTAAAATTACTTTCATGTTTCACCATACTAATTCAACACTAATACTTATGGGTTCCAGAGTAGCGTGCTACTTGCGCTTCAAAACCCCATCAGGGGTAGCAAGCGCTATATAAATACAAACTTCTTTCCCTCTTCTATCCCGCCACCTATCCTTCTCTACCCAAATAACTGAATAACATATCCACTACTCAAATTACTTCATATTTCACTATACTAATTTTCAACACTAATTCTTAATGGGTTCCGGAGTGGCATGCTACTCGCCAGAAAAGCGCTTCAACACCCATCAGGGGTAACAAGTGCTATATGAATGCAAACCTTTCTTCCCTTTTTATCCCTCCGCTATCCTTCTCACTCCAAATAACTGACTAATATCCACCACTGAAACTACTTTCATATTTCACCATATTAATTCACGACTAATCCTTTATGGGCTTCCGGAGTAGCGTGCTTCAACACCCCATCAGGGGTAACAAGCGCTATATAAATACAAACCTTTTTTCCTCCTCTATCCCTCTGCTATCATTCCAAATCCAAATAACTGACTAACCTATCCACCACTTAAAATGTACTTGCATGTTTCACTATACTAATTCAACACTAATCCTCTATGGGTCCTGGAGTAGCGTGCTACTGCGTCGAAAAGCGCTTCGACGCCTCGTCAGGGGTAGTAAGCGCTATATAAATGCAATTACAATACAATACAATACATGCCGCACCACTGCAGCACTGCAATGCACAGTGTCAGTGTTCCTTCTGCCCTACAGCACTGCACCAGCCATAATCAGCACCATTGCAGCTGTCACGTGCCTCACCAGTGCAGCACTGCAATTACACAGTACCAGCGTTCCTCCTGCCCTGCAGCACTGCACCTGCCATACATAGCACCATTACAGCTGTTACATTCTGCACCACTGCAGCACTGCAATGCACACCACCAGTGTCCCTTCCACCCTGCAGTACTGCACCAGCATACACAGCACCATTGCAGCTGTCACATGCCTCCCCACTGCAGCACTGCAATGCACAGTATGACTGTCACATGCAGTACCAGCGTTCCTTCTGACCTGCAGCTCTGCACCTGCCATACAAAGTGCCATTGAAGCTGTTACATTCTGCACCACTGCAGCACTGCAATGCACACCACCAGTGTTCCTTCCACCCTGCAGCACTGCACCTGCCATACACAGCACCATTGCAGCTGTCACATGCCTCACCACTGCAGCACTGCAATGCTCAGTACCAGCACTCCTGCCACCCTGCAGCACTGCACCTGCCATACACAGCACCATTGAAGCTGTCTCGTGCCACACCACTGCAGTACTGCAATTCACAGTACGACTGTCACGTGCAGTGCCAGCGTTCCTTCCACCCTGCAGCACTGCACCTGCCGTACACAGCACCATTGCAGCTTTCATGTGCTGCACCACTGCAGCACTGCAATGCACAGTATGTCACCTGCAGTACCAGGGTTCCTCCCACCCTGCAGCACTGCACCTGCCATACACAGTACCATTGCAGTTGTCACATGCTGCACCACTGCAATACACAGTACTAGCACTGCTTCCGCCCTGCAGCACTGCACCTTCCATATATAGCACCACTGCAGCTGTCACGTGCCACATCACTGCAGCACTTCAATGCACAGTGCCAGTGTTCCTTCTGCCCTGCAGCACTGCACCGGCCATACTCAGCACCATTGCAGCTGTCACATGCCGCACCACTGCAGCACTGCAATTACACAGTACCAGTGTTCCTCCCGCCCTGCAGCACTGCACCTACTATACACAGTTGCATTGCAGCTGTCACATGCCGCAACACTGCAGCACTGTAATGCACAGTACCAGCGTTCCTTCCACCCTGCAGCACTGCAGCTACCATACACAGTACCATTGCAACTGTCACATGCTGCACTACTGCAGCCCAGCAATGCGCAGCATGACTGTCACCTGCAGTGCCAGCATTCTTTCTGCCCTGCAGCACTGCACCTGCCATACACAGCACCATTGCAGCTGTCATGTGCCGCACCACTGCAGCACTGCAATGCACAGTATGTCACCTGCAGTACCAGGGTTCCTTCCAACCTGCAGCACTGCACCTGCCATACACAGTACCATTGCAGCTGTCACGTGCTGCACCACTGCAATACACCGTACCAGCATTCCTTCCGCCCTGCAGCACTGCACCTTTGAAGGAAGTGGCCCGATTAGGGTCACTCGGGTCACTCACAACCACCTATCAGCCTTCCATACAAATGAAGAGTCGGTCAGACAGTAGAGAATACAAACCAATATCTGTTTATGCAGAGTACGCTCAGAGTGGAGCCCTATCTGCCCAGTCGCTAAGGAGTGCTGCAGAGGGACTGACATCAGCAAGCATAACGATACATTATGTACACTTCGAAACCAAGGTAAGCACGCCCACCATGGAATTTTCCAGAGAGATGCAGCTGGACTGTAAATTACAAAGGAGTAAGTTTCGATTCTGAGGCCAGGCACACATTATCTATCTTTGAAGGTTACTATGCCTGTGCCTGCCACTAGACAAGTGGGAGAAGGCTTACATCTCAGAAGAAAGGTATGCGCTAATAAGAACAGTGCATTCATTAGTGTGGCAGAACCCAACTCTAAAGAAACATAACCTAGAGAAGGCCGTTTCTCGGAAATAGCAAAAATGAGTTTGTATCTAAATCTAAAATGGCGCCTACACACAAAATGGCGCCGCGAATGCTAACTTACGAAAAACAATACAGAAACATAATTTTTATTTCAACAGACCCTCCTTTTAGCATTAGCTAAGCAATTACTGTGTGATAATAGGAAAAACATATAGTTCAACAAACCATGAATACATTTAGGAGCACTCCATATCTTCAGCATCTGGAGGGGAAACGGTAAGGAGGGAAGAGGTCTCAAAAATACCCTTGTCTATCTGCATAAGGTCATCGAGCTCTTTGTGAAGCATTATTGTTGCGTTCGTATCGTGAATTGATATTCTTTTAGGAGAGAGAAGAGTGGTGGAGTATGAACAGCATAAGGGACGACACTGGACCAAAACACAGCATGAAATCAAAATCACAATGAAATATATTACCTTTTCAAGGATCCAACCCCACCCACCGAACAATGACCAACTCCAAATGCCACTCTCCATTCCTTTCACATTTTCTAGGATGTCTAAAATGTGTTAGGTAATATTTTTTTCCATATTAGTTATCCCGACTACACACTTGTCTCCTACTACTGCGCACACACCACCGCTCTTAGCTAAAATGAAATCAACAGCATATCTAGTCTGCTCAGAATATATTCGCATACTTTCTAATTGGGTGGTGATATCATGTAGAGCTGCCACTGTGGAATTTAACTGTATCTGTAGCTTACATCCAAAATATTCTCTAGCCCTTTCACCTCTAGCCATAGCGGTACCACCAAAGGTAATAATGTAGGAGAGAATATACCCAAAGGTGATACCGTTACTATAATTATTAACTTCCAAATCTGTCACTCCGTCACAGAATTCTGCTGTTAACGTTCTTTTTACCCACCATATGTTTGGCTTACCATACTTACAAGGCACACCTAAAGGGAGCACTATTCCTAAAGCAACATCATCTGTGCCATTATGAACATTTGAGTAAGTACCATTAGACAAAAAATAAAATCCCAGGTGCGCATAAAGTGTACCTTGATAATCTACAGGGGCATATCTAGTGTTCAGTCCTACGGTGCTTGGATCCTTCCTTTTTTCTAGAGACATTGTATTTTTGAACAATTTTATCCCAGAACAATTGACATACAGAAATGCATCAGTGCTGTTTACTATCGGAAAACAAGCGGGATAATATCCGGCTTTTCGAGTAACTGTTAAATCTTGGTAATGCCAACCTACCAAGGTAATGTTCTGCTCGCTCATATACAAATTATCACAATATGTATTATTGTCACAACCCGGATATCCCTTTCCTCGTGGTTTCCTATAATATAGACAAGGACCGGGATACCCCAGTCCAAACTCACCCCTTACCTCTACAAAGTGGGCTGGGCGGATATACGTATAATTGACCAACGACAATGGGTAAGCAGTCCATAAACTTGTAACAGATTTGGTAGGATAACAAGCTGTACCTCCTCCAAAGAATATTTTATGTGTGTCCAGAAAGACATTACTCGGGGCTGTCATTTTAGTGCGTGTTTTAGATTTAGTACATGACAGTACATCCTGATCGCATTCCAAAACCCAGGACAGCCCGCCCAAAACTAATAGTAGCAATAGCACAAGAACTATACACAATATTTTTCTCTTTGTAGACCAGAATATACGTATAGGAACAGGGGGAATCACTGGCTGCTCTTCATCAGCAACCATCCTACCAAAGGGATGCATGATAAACGATAAAGCACAGGGAGGAAGGAACCAAAATTGTCAACAAGGAAAAGATACAAGTTCCCAGTGTCCATCTGAGCCTCACTGGTACAGGCTCCTATTGTTCATCAAAAACGTTGGCGCTCTTGAGCACCGACGGTGGAGCACAAATCCCTTCTTGCCCTAAACCAAATCCGTTGGTACTATGCAAAGTACGCCCTAACTTACACAGTCCATCCCTAACTAATCAGACTCCTCCTTTTGTGCACCGTTCTTTAGCCGAGGGCGCAAATTATAACTAGTGACTCCAGGTACAGAGGGATCAGTGAAAAGGGGCTCCTGGATAGCCCGTTCCGGAGGTACTGCTGCATTCAGCACTTCATCATTCTCCTCATCCGTTTTGGTCCAAGTCAGCCTGGCGTCACTGAAAGGGACAAACTGAGGCACCTTCTCGCACTCAGAGTCCCCTACTCCGTCTTTCGTCCACTGATCATAGGGCAAAGGGAGAGGAACCCTCTTGCAATGGGATGTATGAATCCAATTCTTACGACCAGAAACCTTGACGGCTGTGCGGGGTGCCCGCAAGACTTGGAGTGGCCCCTTCCAACGCGGCTCCAAACTCGTCTTTCGCGGAAAATTTCGAACAAGTATATAGTCGCCGGGCTGAATGTCGTGTCCGGGCCCCTCTGGTGTAGCTGGTAGGGCTTCCCAGACCTGTTGGTGAATAGAACGCAAATTTTCAGTTAACTGGCATAGGTAATCAATCAACAAGGGGTTCTCGATATCAGTAAACCGTCGAGGGCGCGGGACACCCCAGACATTTCCCGGGCGTCCAAACACGACCTCATACAGTGACAATCCTGTCCTAGAATGTGCTGTAGTTCTTGTTGACAAAAGTGCTAATGGTAGAGCATCTGGCCACTGTAACCCTGTTGTCTCTTGAATCTTTGCCATTTTCAGTTTGAGAGTACCATTGTACTTCTCAACCAAACTGCTGACTGCGGGTGGTTTGCAGCATGAAACTTCTATTTTATGTGCAGACCATCACAAATTAACTGAATAACCTTGGAATTAAAATGACTTCCGTTATCACTCCAAATCAAACCGGGCAAGCCGAAATGAGGAAAGAACTCCTTCAGGAGTACCTTTGCAGTCGTAACGGCTGTATTGTCTTTAGTGGGATAAGCTTCAACCCATTTACTGAAAGCACAGACAACCACCAAGACATACTTCAAATTATTGCACCGCTCCAGTTCTATAAAATCCATCTGAAGGACTTCAAAAGGGAAAGTAGGTGCTGCAAAATTGCCGGGTGGTGTAGGGGTACCTTTTCCAGGATTGTGCATCATGCACACCATACAATACTTCACTAAATGTGCAGCAGTTTTTGAAATGTTATCATTCTGCCATACAGGGTCTAACAACTTGCAAATACCCTTAGCACTAATATGGGCTGGGCCATGGGCCATCATAACTACAGGGAGAACATATGCATCTGGCAACATCCATCTCTGCTTTCCTGACTTGTCAATCCAACATCCCTCATCGTTCAATTGTGTTGTACTTTCTTGCCATAATGCTAATTCTTCTATTGTGGCTTCACTTTGTATCTCCTTCACATTCTCAAGTGTATCCTCAAACATAGTAACTTCAGGCACCCACCTAGGGGGACCTGCTACAAACATTCTTTTCATTTTGGTTCGGGCTGTTTCCTTAGCTGTCTGATCGGCAAAATCATTTCCCCTACCTACATCGTCAGTGACTTTTCGATGGGCACTACACTTCACTATAGCCAATCTCTTAGGGAGCGTCAAAGCAGACAGAAGCCTCAATATGAGGTGCCCGTGCTGAATCCTAGTGCCATGTGAAGTAAGAAACCCTCTCTCTGCCCAGAGTCGCCCAAAGTTATGTGTGACTCCAAAGGCATTTTGGCTGTCAGTATAAATATTGACAACCAATCCCTCACTCAACTCGCAAGCTCGTATCAAAGCAACAAGCTCCGCAGCTTGAGCCGATTGGTAAGGAACTTGTGATGTCTCAACTACTGTACGCAGTGTGGTAATAGCATATGCAGCAGTTGTAGTGCCATCTGGTAATTTAAAACAAGAGCTATCGACATATAGTTCCCCTTGTGGGTCAGATAAGGGGACATCAGTCAGGTCTACCCGTCCCTTCGTCTCTTCTTCCGTTCGGAAGATACAATCATGTTTATCAATCTCATCATTCTCAGAAGGGCGGGACAGTAACGTGGCTGGATTCAGAGTGGCACATCTTTTATCCCCTTGACCGCGATCGGAATTCCGCTCGTATGCTGGACATTCCGATCGCGGGTGGGGTCGTGACGAGCTCAGTCATGAGCACGGAAAGGGTTAATTGTGATGTGTTTGGCAAACAAAGTTAATTCATAACCAGTCAGACGTGCACTGGTGAGGTGCTGTGTCTTAGTTTTATTCAAAAGTGTATCCACAGCATGGGGTACCATGACCGTGAGATCAGTATCAAGTACGAGTCCAGCCGATTGTCTGATAGTTACGGCCACAGCAGTGACTGCTCTTAGAGAGCTCGTGAGGGCTCTTGTGACAGGGTCTAGAACAGTAGAGAAATAAGCACACGGCCGTTGCTTATCTCCAAATATTTTTGTTAAAACGGAAAGCGCGCAGCCAGCCATCTCAAGGACGTACAACACAAACGATTTTTTTAAATCAGGAGTGCCAAGCACCGGAGCCGAACAAAGCGCAGTTTTCAATTGCTCAAAAGACTGCTGACAGTCGGGCGTCCAAGGCAGGGGCTCATGCACATCTTTAGTGGTTAGAGCAAACAAAGGTTTAATTAGTAAGGAGTAGTTAGGTATCCACTGCTGACAGTAGGAAGTGATACCTATAAAAGTGTGCACATCTTTCTGGGTTTGTGGAACGGGCATCTTAACAATGGTACTGATACGCTCTGGGGTCAATCTCCTTCCCCCCTTCGTCAGTAGGTGACCTAAGTAGGTGACCTCCTGTCGACAATATTGAAATTTAGAAAGAGACACCTTATGTCCATGTCGGGCCAAATGCAACAACAATTTAACTGTACTGTCTTTGCAACCTTGTTCAGTGTCAGAAGCAATGAGCAAGTCATCAACATACTGCACCAATACATTACCTGAGGGAAGCGATAGGGAATCCAACTGACTTTTTAAAGCTTGACTATAAATACTTGGACTTTCAGTATAGCCTTGAGGAGCTCGACAGAACCTAAAACTCCTACCAGCTAGTGTAAATCCGAACAAATATCTGCTATCCGGATGAATAAGGATACTAAAGAAAGCATTTTTCAGATCAATGACAGAGAAAAATTTAGCAGTAGAGGGAATCATTGTCAAAAGAGTGGTACTATCAGGAACCACTGGAAACTGAGGGACCACTATTTTATTAACTGCGCGCAAATCAATCACGAAACGATAAACATCTTCATGGTCATCAGGGGAACCTAAGGGCGTCCTTTTAAGAATTGGAAGAATAGGGCTATTGCAAATATTAGCAGTTGTCTCTTCAACCACTCCCTTCTCAATCAAATCCTACATAATTTGCAATAAGGCTCGCTCTCCTGCCTGTGGTATTTTATACTGAGGGATAGGGGGCAAAATAGCACCATCCTTAACCTGTATCGAAACCGGCGAGATCTGCAACAATCCCACATCTGTGTCACCTGTCACCCACAGAGTGGGTGGCACATCTTTTAACTCGACAGGAAGGGGTGTATCTTTGGACAAAGACTGCTTAGCACGTGCTACATCTGGACCAATTGTCATATAGACACCCGCCGGAGAACAATAAATTGTGGCATGCAATTTCTTCAACAAATCCAAACCTATCAAATTTTCACCACAATTAGATGTCAACAAGAACGGCGAATCCACAGTGAAAGGACCAATAGTCAATGCAAGAGGTTTTGAAATGGGGCTTACAACCGGTACAACAGAGAAGCCAACCGACACATTATTATGGCAAGACAGAGCCGCCCCAGGTACCATATTTCGAGAAACAGAACTTTTTGTCGCACCTGTGTCCACCAAAAATTCCTTTGTTGAACCTTGCAGTTCTGCTGTTACATAATGACCACACTGGTCTACAGGTATCGGAACTGGTTCCTTGCTCTGCCCCAGGCTGTCCTAGCTGTAAGACATCCCTGTCACTTCCTCCATGTCATAATCATCATGGTAATACTGTCCATCACAAGGGTCATCAAAGTAATTATTATCAGAACGACCCTGTGAGGCTACAGCATTCTGAGTCCTATCTGCCCCATTAGCTCCACGACCCCGTCCACGAGAACCTCGTCCTCTCGGGACCGCTACCTTCTGCAAAAGCACAGGACATTGGCTACGCCAATGTCCCTCCTCTTTACAGTACGCACACTGATTCGGACCCAAAGGCGTAGTTGTTGGTTGCCTACTAGTGCGTGGAAGCTGTCGAGCAGGACCACCACGTCCTCTCGCATTCCCTTTAAAAGGCTGCTGTAACAACACCTTTGTCTTTAAATCCTTATGTCTCTTCTCTGTCCTCTCCTTTTCCTCATTATCCCTATGCTCCTAATACTGCACCATGTTCAAAATAACAGAGGGAGAGGAGGTGGACCAGGTACTCTCAGAAGCTTGCAATCGAGTCGCAATTTCAGGAAGCATGTTAGAAACAAATCTTTTGACAAACAACCGAACACCTCCCTGGTCGGACAAATCCTGTCCACTATAATCCAAAAATGTGCCTTCAAATCGAGTGAAAAAATCAGACACACTCTCATCTTTCTTCTGTCGACAGGCCGACAATTTATCCCAATCCACCTTTCTTGGCGGAATACGAGAATGCATATACGTAATTATGCGACCTGGCAACGCAAAAATCTCCGCTCAAGGCTTATCACCGGCCTTCCTTTCCTGATCCCATGCCTTAATAGGATCCCAAGTACCACCCAACTCTGGAGCATGATCTTGAGTATGTACCTGCCTCCAAATATCGACCAGAACAAGAAGACCAAAGAACATTTCGATATCAGCAAGAGTCATCACCGTGGAAGAAGCGGCTTCAGTCAGTTCTTTATAATAAGCAGTGGGATTCTTCCTAGGATCTGGTAAATGAGCTTCAAGAGATAAAACCTCACTTCTTTTCCACGGAGTATAAACCCACTGCTCCTGGAACCTGGCCGCCACTGCTGCTCGAGTAACATTACCACGACCAGCTGTCAATTCCGGTATCTCGGGGTGATATATGGGATGCACCTCTCTCATCGGAACCTGAGATACTGACCTTGGGCTTTTCTCAAGTAATCTTCCCCTATATGCAACTATTGTCGTAACATTAGCAAAAACCTGTTCTGGCCCCTGTTGCATTAGTTCTGCACATATACAGAACTACGCGCAAGAAACCAGGACCTCGGTGTATAGTGGTGTACCAACAACTCACCTTAGTGCCCGGAACCCCTATCCGACTAGCTATAGTGTCTCATTCGTTCTCCGTACTACATCGAAGCT
Source organism: Calotriton arnoldi (assembly GCA_963921515.1). NCBI lineage: Eukaryota > Metazoa > Chordata > Amphibia > Caudata > Salamandridae > Calotriton > Calotriton arnoldi. The sequence goes on along the minus strand of CAWUFW010001603.1, from coordinate 2,045,592 downwards.
ACCAATGATTCGACATCCTAGAACATGTAACTCAGACTCTCTCAGTACTCGCGGGAGCAAGAACACTCTTTCATCAACTCACTCATACTTGTCCACAACGTGAGTAATCAGAGACACTGTATAGTTTAAAATGTTTATTTTAACTAACGTGCTCTATAATGCAGTACACGAGCCAATACTAGCAGCACAATGCATAAACTCAATATAGTGAGCATTGTTACAATTCCATAAAATATGAACGGGGATATCATTTTATAAACCTAGTGGAAAAAAGGCCTAATGTGCCTTGCCACCCTCCCTGTGCTAGAAACTAGTTCATTATAATTATAGAAGACCTCTGGGCTTTGTCAGGGGGACCCCATACCTCCAGGTTTAGATGCAAAAGTTTACATCTCCGGACAAGCACAGCTCTTCTCTTCAGAAAGTTTTCTCCAAGTGCCTTAACATGCATGCATTGCAATATTAAAAGCACCCGATTTTCAATAATGCAGCTGTGCTCGTATAATGTCTAACATGCGTGGGACTGACCAAAGCAGATTAACAGAGCACATTGTTTTTCGACCTTGAACATGTTGTGCAGACAAAAGACCACAGAGTTCAGCAAGAAACGTGAAAGGTAGACGGTTCCCATGTGAGCGTGCACAAGCAGAGTATTTGTGAAAACAAAATCATGTAGACACGTGTGCAAAAGCGGCAACATGGCAGGCAAGTTTATACCAACTTATGCTAACTTAATAATGTACGCTGTGAATCCATACCCTCACTACACCCCAATTCACTAAAATACACTCGATCTCTTATGTCATGTAAAATTTTAGGTGCTTCCGCTTCAAAGTGCTGTTGCCAAAGACCAATCAAAGTGGCAGACATGTGTTTAAGGGCATGCTGCTGTATAAAAGGCTCAGAATCTTTCATAGTCGCCCAGACGTCCTCTACACTATAAATAGGATTACGGGCCCACTGTGCAGCCTGATTAGCTATTACCCTCTTTTCTTCATCTCCCACATCAGATCTTACTAACGGTCCCATGCGCTCCTTAAATTTCGTCCAATCCCTGTCCTCAAATCCACGCACCGGCATCCCACTACTTACTAATATTGGAGGATGAAAAACCACAGTGGGAGACGCAACAGAAGCAACAGGGACTATCGTCGCTGGGGGCTGTGTCGTGGGGGAAAGAGATGGCGGGAGAGTAGCTGAGACAGTAGGTACGGCAGGAGTACTAACAGTCACAATTGCCACAGACGGCGAAGAAAAAGAAGGAGGAGCCGAAGCCAAAGTCGTCGAAACAGCAATAGTAGATGCCAGGACAGAGACAGTCGAAGCAACTGTAACAGGCGACTGCGAGGGCATCGTAACAATGGGATATATTCTTTGCGGGGCATATGGAGGCGGGGATTGGGTATCTAGCAATTCTTCAACAAAAGTGTCATCTTCCTCCTGAGCCACATATGATTTATAAATATGTAATCGAAACCTCCTATCTTCACATTCAATACCCTTCTCCTGCTTTTCCCTATCATATGCTACAGCTTCTGAGTCAACATCTGCATTCTCCCTTTCCGGGCCTCCTTTTCTGCCTTCAACCGCTTTTGCCTAGCTGCTTTCTGCCACGTTCTGCTGGAATCAAACATAGACTGCCTACTTCGCTTCTTAAACAACTGTTCCTGTAAATACTCAATCTTTTGTTCATCGAAAGTGCCTGTCAACGGTCACTGCAATTCGGCATTGTCCCCTCATATATTTGTGCCATAATGTACTAAACATAATAGGGCAGTGCTTAATTTGTAAAATATTAAGTGCCAGGGCTCTGACCAGGAGGCCACTGCAGCTTGCACCACCCATCGCCCCTGTCATCGCTGCCAAAACAACTACTAATCATCTCTCTCGCATGTAAATGCGACAGTTCAGATTATTCCAGGTCCCCAAAGCTAAAGGAATGGCTGGGGAAGCAGGTATTAGTAATTTTTTAATGTATATTGTTTTCCTAAACAACTATTATACTGCTCATCTCTAAATTACATGAGCAGCGCCACCCTGTGGCAGACTGCCCTAAGTGTGGTGTTGACAATTAGGTGCCGGTGCCGAGCACCGGAAACCAATAAAGTGCCAGTGCTCAGCACCGGAAAGCTCCGGCTCAAATTAAGCACTGTAATAGGGCCAAGACCATGCTTCACGTACATATCAAAATTCTTAGTGCCTTCTGGAGGCGCCGGCTGACTTTCTTCCAATTGAGCATCAGTAGAACAACAACGACAGCACAAGACAAACAATTTACTGAAACTAGGCATTTTCAAAAGAAAACAAGTTCACTATTTTATGCCTAGCAAAACAATTGCAATTGCTTTTGCCCCAAAGATGGGCTTTAGACCATACCAAATACAAACCAAAATGGTACCATATCCACAAAGAACCAAAACAAACTCACCTGATATATGCAGGTCAAACGAATCTATTCTCCACTGCCAACTCTTCGGACCAAACGGTCAGATCCAAGGGTTGCGCCGTTCAGGACTCCAGTCGGGATGACCACTGGGCGAGGCACCGTTCGGCAGGACAGAAGGGGCAGCTGCGAGTATCAGGAACTCTTCGTGCAGGGATCTCTGATTCGTCCGTCCGGCCCGACGATGGCCTAGACCTCCCCCTCGTCCGCGGAAGGGGAAGGGCCACTCACCGGAAGGAGTTCCTGTTCGGGCGCCAACTGAAAGAAGTGGCCCGATTAGGGTCACTCGGGTCACTCACGACCACCTCTCAGTCTTCCATACAAATGAAGAGTCGGTCAGACAGTAGAGAATACAAACCAATATCTGTTTATTCAGAGTACGCTCAGAGTGGAGCCCTATCTGACCAGTCGCTAAGGAGTGCTGCAGAGGGACTCACATCAGCAATAATAACGATACATTATATACATTTCGAAACCAAGGTAAGCACGCCCACCATGGAATTTTCCAGAGAGATGCAGCTGGACTGTAAATTACAAAGGAGTAGTTTCGATTCTGAGGCCGGGCACACATTATCTATCTTTCAAGGTTACTCTGCCTGTGCCCGCCACTAGACAAGTGGGAGAAGGCTTACATCTCAGAAGAAAGGTATGCGCTAATAAGGACAGTGCATTCATTAGTGTGGCAGAACCCAACTCCAAAGAAACATAACCTAGAGAAGGCCGTTTCTTGGAAATAGCAAAAATTAGTTTCAATCTAAATCTAAGATGGTGCCTACACACAAAATTGGCGCCGCGAATGCTAACTTACGTAAAACAATACAGAAACATAATTTTTATTTCAACACCTTTCATGCATAGCACCATTGCAGCTGTCACATGCTGCATCACTGCAGCACTGCAATGCACAGTGCCAATGTTCCTTCTACCCTGCAGCACTGCACCGGTCCTACTCAGCACCATTGCAGCTGTCACTTGCCGCACCACTGCAGCACTGCAATTACACAGTACCAGCGTTTCTCCCACCCTGCAGCACTGCACCTACTATACACAGCACCATTGCAGCTGTCACGTCTCGCAACACTGCAGCACTGTAATGGACAGTACCAGTGTTCCTTCTGCCCTGCAGCACTGCATCTACCATACACAGTACCATTGCAACTGTCACATGCCGCACTACTGCAGCCCTGCAATGCGCAGCATGACTGTCACCTGCAGAGCCAGCATTCCTTCCGCCCTGCAGCACTGCACCGGCCATGCACAGCACCATTGCAGCTGCCACGTCCTGCACCACTGCATCCGCAGGGGCTAGCACCATCCCCAGCCCTCTTCCAATTCCTGAGGGTTACCAAACATGAAAGGGTCTTGGGCTTCTGAGATGAGATCAGTTTCAGAGGATACACAACCTGGAAGGTCATGGGAAGGGCAAAAGCAACCACAACCAAGTAAAACATGCATTGGAAAAACCAATAAGTTTCGCCTATGCAAAAACTATTGGCTTTGTCAAGGTTTTTTTAGACATGTTGCACTGCAGTACAGGCTGCTGCCCAATATGGGTTAAAGTTTTTTTAAAAGTGCTATGACGTGGCCGTAATTGACTCCGTCTTAGTGCTTTTTTTTCTTTAAGTCATGTTGCACAGCAGTCCAAGTTGGTGTGCAATATGTCTAAAAAACTTTAAACTAAGCCAAACAGAACTTGCATCCACCAGAGCTACCTGGCTTGGTTTAAGGTTTTTTGTGGGGGATGGGAGGGTTGGAGAGGGCATGGGGAACTGTGGGGTGTTAGCAACACAGCGTACATGGGGAGGAGGGTGAGGGGGCAAGCTACAAAACGGCAGTATGGGGAGGAGGGAGGAAGCAGCAACACCATGAGGGCAGGGGGAGTGCCGGTGTGGGTCAAGCATCACATGGAAGTTGTGTGGGAGCAGTGGTGGCTCCTCTGCCTTCTCCTCTGCTAAGGCAGAGGAGCGTCGCTCCTCTGCCAGGAGCAGCAAAGAAAGGAAAAAATAAAATGATAATAACGGAATGTTATTATCACTTTATTTTGTCCTCCTGCTGCGGCAGTGCGTGAGGGGGGGGCGGAGCTGCAGGGGAGGAGTGGTAGACACTCCTGTGCGCAATGACTGTTTAGTCGGCCCTCTCGGGCCGCCCAAAAAAGTCATGCGCACTCCCCTGTTATCCATGCAGGCTGCATTGCAGCCGGCATGGAGAACATGCCCACCCCTACAGCCCCTGGCTGAACGCCGTATCACGCCGCTCAGACCAATCACAACGCTCCATTGGAGCATTGTGATTGGCTTAGGGGTAGGAGCCTGGCTGCCTGCTTCCTGGTCCGACCTGGAGTCTGATACAGGCAGCAGGAGAGAAGACGCAGGACCCGGTGGCAGCAAGGTAAGTTTTAATTTTTTTTATTTTTTTTTAAGCATCCTGCTCCCTCCTACCCCTCCTCGCCTGCCCGCGAGCCGTGCCGGCCGCCCTGGGTGGGAGGAAGGAGGAAGCAGCAACACCACAGAGGGTGGGAGGTGTGCAGGGGGGTCAAGCAACATGAGGATTGTGTGGGGGAAGAGGGAGGGAGCCGCACCACCATTGAGGGCAGGGGGAGTGCAGGAGGGTCACGTAACATGAGGGATGTGTGGGGCAGGAGGGAGCAGCAATCAATGGAAAGTGGTGGCGTGTGGGGGCAAGCAACATGAAGGAGGTATGGAGGAGAAGGAAGGGAGCAGCAACACAACAGGGTCGGGGGAGTTCAGGAGGTCAAGCAACACAAGGGAGGTGTGGGGGATGAGGGAGGGAGCACCACCACCATGGAAGGTGGGGGAGTGCAGGGGGGTCAAGTAACACAAGAGATGTGTGAGGAGAAGGGAGAGAGCAGCAACCCACCGGAGGGCAGGGGAGTGAGGGAGGCGAGCAATAAGAGGGAGGTTTGGAGGAGGAGATCAATCAATCAATCAATCATATTATTTGTAAAGCGCACTACTCACCCGTGAGGGTCTCAAGGCGCTGGGGTGGGGAATGCTTCTACTGCTCGAAAAGCCATGTCTTGAGGAGTTTTCTGAAGGTCAGCAGGTCTTGGGTCTGCCATAGGTGGATGGGGAGGGTGTTCCAGGTCTTGGCGGCGAGGTGGGAGAACGATCTGCGAGGGCGAGGGCGAGGTCGGCGGAGCGGAGCTGGCGGTGGGGGTGTAGAAGCTGAGTCGTCTGTTGAGGTACGTTGGTCCGGTGTTGTGGAGTGCCTTGTGTGCGTGGGTGAGGAGTTTGAAGGTTATCCTCTTGTTGACCGGGAGCCAGTGCAGGTCTCTCAGGTGGGGTGTGATGTGGCTGCGGCGAGGGATGTCGAGGATCAGACGTGCAGAGGCGTTCTGGATGCGTTGGAGCCGTCTCAGGAGTTTGGCCGAGGCTCCTGCGTAGAGGGCGTTTCCGTAGTCCAACCTGCTGCTGACGAGGGCCTGGGTGACCGTTCTTCTCGTTTCAGTGGGGATCCACTTGTAGATCCTGCGGAGCATGCGGAGGGTGTTGAAGCAGGCGGAGGAGACGGCGTTGACCTGTTTAGTCATGGAGAGGGTGGAGTCGAGGATGACCCCTAGGTTGCGTGCGTGGTCGGTGGGTGTTGGGGCGGTTCCCAGTGCGGTCGGCCACCAGGAGTCGTCCCAGGCTGAAGGATGAGGACCTCCGTCTTGTCCGAGTTCAGCTTCAGTCGGCTGTTCCTCATCCATTCAGCGACGGCCTTCATTCCTTCGTGAAGGTTGGTTTTGGCGGTGTGGGGGTCCTTGGTGAGGGAGAGGATCAGCTGGGTGTCATCGGCGTAGGAGATGATGTTGAGGTCGTGCCGACGGGCGACGTGGGCGAGGGGTGCCATGTAGATGTTAAACAGAGTTGGGCTGAGGGAAGAGCCCTGGGGTACGCCGCAGATGATCTCAGTGGCTTCGGAGCGGAAGCTGGGAAGGCGGACGCTCTGTGTTCTGCCGGAGAGGAAGGAGGTGGTCCAGTCCAGGGCCTTCTCTTGGATCCCGGCGTTGTGGAGGCGTGTTCGTAGTGTGTGGTGGCAGACCGTGTCGAAGGCGGCTGACAGGTCCAGGAGGATGAGGGCCGCCGTTTCTCCGTTGTCCAGCAGGGACTTGATGTCATCGGTGGCGGCGATGAGGGCAGTCTCGGTGCTGTGGTTGCTGCGGAACCCGGACTGGGAAGGGTCCAGGATGTTGTTTTCCTCGAGGTAGCGGGTCAGTTGTTTGTTGACGGTCTTCTCAATGACCTTTGCCGGGAACGGGAGCAGGGAGATGGGCCGGAAGTTCTTGAGGTCCTTGGGGTCCGCCTTGGGTTTCTTGAGTAAGGCGTTGATCTCGGCGTGCTTCCAGCTCTCCGGGAAGGTTGCTGTCTCGAAGGAGGTGTTGATGACTTTCCGGAGATGGGGTGCGATGGCTGTGCTGGCTTTGTTGAAGATGTGGTGTGGGCATGGGTCTGACGAAGATCCGGAGTGGATGGTGTTCATGATCTTGATGGTGTCGTCGTCGTTGATGTTGGTCCAGGAGAGCAGGCGGTTGGTGCGGATGGTGGTCGTGGGGACGGAGGTCTCAGTGGTTGTTGGGGCGGCCGTGGCGTTGAAGCTGTCGTGGATGTCTGCGATCTTGCGGTGAAAGAAGGTGGCCAGCGAGTCGCACAGGTCTTGCGAGGGTGGGATGTCGTTGGTGTTGGAGCTGGGGTTGGAGAGTTCCTTCACGATGTTGAAGAGCTCTTTGCTGTTGTGCGCGTTGTTGTCTAAGCGGTCTTTGAAGGAGGCCCTTTTGGCGGATCTGATGAGGTGATGGTGTCTGCGGGTGGCGTTCTTGTGGGCTGCGTGGCTGTCCAGTGTTCGTTCACGGAGCCAGATCTTCTCCAGCTTTCGGCAGGTTTGCTTGGAGGCCCGGAGGTCTTCAGTGAACCAGCTGGCTTTCTTGTTGGTGTGACTGTTGGAGGGTTTCTTGATCGGGGCGAGGGTGTTGGCGCAGTCGTTGATCCACTGTATGAGGTTGCGGGCGGCGGTGTCGGGGTCGGTGGGGTCGGCGGGTGGGCTCTGGGCGAGGGTGGTGGTTAGCTGGTCTTCGGTGACTTTGCTCCAGCAGCGGCGGGGCATCTGTTGGGTGCGGTGGTGCGTGGTGGGTTTCTTGAAGGTGAAGTGGATGCAGCGATGGTCTGTCCAGTGGAGTTCGGTGGTGTGGTTGAAGGAGACGTGGGGGCTTGCGGAGAAGATGGGGTCAAGCGTGTGACCGGCGGAGTGGGTGGGTGTTGTGATGAGTTGTCTGAGTCCGAGGTTGGCTAGGTTGTCGATCAGGGTGGTGGAGTTGGTGTCATTGTTGTTCTCGAGGTGGAAGTTCAGGTCCCCGAGGAGGATGTAGTCCGTGGAGGCGAGGGCGTGTGTGCTGACGAAGTCAGCGATGGAGTCGCTGAACTGTGGTCGGAGTCCTGGGGGTCCGTAGACGAGGGTTCCTCTGAGGGTGGTGTTGGGATTGGTGTGGATCTGGAAGTGCAGGTGTTCGGCGGTGCTGAGGGTGTCGTCGGTGTTGGTCGAGACTCTGAGAGTGTTCCTGTGGACGATGGCGATTCCTCCTCCTGCTCCGTTGGTGCGGTCCCTGCGGGTGATCTTGTAGCCTTCCGGGACGTCTATGGCTATGTCGGGTGCCGAGGCGGGGTTCAGCCAGGTCTCCGTCAGGAAGGCGATGTCTGGGGAGGTTGAGTCGAGTAGGTCCCAGAGTTCAACGGCGTGTTTGCGGGCGGAGCGGGTGTTGAGAAAGATGCATCTGAGGTGGTTGGGTTCTTTCCTGGTCGGCGGCATGGTGGGGCGGATGCTTGTGAAGCTGCAGTTCCGGCAGGTGAAAGCTCCGTGGGTGCGCTTCGGGGCGGCCAGGAAGCAGGTGTGTGATCGTCCGGTGTTGAGTGCGTGGAGGGATCTGGCATCGTAGCGGTGTCGGGCGTCGTGGCGTTCGCGGGGTCCAGGGGTCCTGGCGCTGGGCGCGGTCCAGGCGCGGACGCGCGCAGACAGGCTTGCCTTAGGCGCGCCTTCGGCTCACCAGCGGCGCGGCCTCCATATGAGGGGATGTGGGAGGGAGGAGCAGCTGGGAGGCGGGAGCGGGGCGGCGAATGGGATTGCAGGGGGGCTGGGCCGCAGGGACGCAGCGGCGGGAAAAACGGGCGGGCCGCGAGAGAACTGGGCGCGGGAAGGAAAAACAAGTTTAGGCAAGAAAACAAGTACACGCACAGAGGAATAAAAACAAGTCTGGGCAAGAAAGCAAGTAGGCACAGGGGGATAAAAACAAGTCTGGGGAAGAAAGCAAGTTAGGCACAGGGGAATAAAAACAAGTCTGGGCAAGAAAGCAAGTTAGGCACAGGGGAATAAAAACAAGTCTGGGCAAGAAAGCAAGTTAGGCACAGGGGAATCAAAACAAGTCTGGGCAAGAAAGCAAGTTAGGCACAGGGGAATAAAAACAAGTCTGGGCAAGAAAGCAAGTTAGGCACAGGGGGAAAAAAACAAGTTTGGGCAAGAAAGCAAGTTAGGCACAGGGGGAAAAAAACAAGTCTGGGCAAGAAAGCAAGTTAGGCACAGGGGAATAAAAACAAGTCTGGGCAAGAAAGCAAGTTAGGCACAGGGGAATAAAAACAAGTCTGGGCAAGAAAGCAAGTTAGGCACAGGGGAATAAAAACAAGTCTGGGCAAGAAAGCAAGTTAGGCACAGGGGAATAAAAACAAGTCTGGGCAAGAAAGCAAGTTAGGCACAGGGGGAAAAAAACAAGTCTGGGCAAGAAAGCAAGTTAGGCACAGGGGAAAAGTACAGGATTAGGCAAAAACAATGCAGGCAGAACCGTGCAGCAGCGTGGGGAGCGACCTGCCTGCGAGCAGGGTCAGAGGAGAGAGGAAACAGCAACACAACGGAGGGCAGGGAAACTGCAGAGGCAAGCACCACAGAGGTGGGGGAGAGCAACACAAAGGAGAGTGGGTGGGGGTCGGAGAGAATAGCACTGGCTGTAGGAGGAGGCATGGACTGAAGACACATGCACTCGTATAGAGTGCTCGTGAAAAGATATTTTCTAAAAAATACCTGCAGAGGATGCGGCCAGCGGCAGGACACTGGCCACAGACAGGAAACTGTACTTGGTCCATGCTCCACGGCAGGGACAAACACTTGAAGACACAGCATGAAGTAGGGGGTGAGCAGGAGGCGGTGACGTGTTGAAAACAAGGAAACAAGAGTGGCGTGGAAGGCAACCAATGGTAAGTAATGGTGGTAAGTGATGGGCGGGCTCCACGCCCGTTTTTAAGCTTCATTTTTCTTGATAAAAGATTTCACTGACAGTAAATGCGCGCTGTTGGGGCGAGACCTAAAAAGGGCCTGAGCTGAGACCAGTCAGACTCGACAGCAGGTAAACAGGGCCTCATCTGTGTTCACAAGAACACACAATTAAGAGAGGACCCCTCTGTTCACCAGGCTCAGGTCAGACAACACAGGACATCATGTGTATCCAGTACGAACAAGGCCTCGTCTGTGTCCAGCAGAAACCACAAGAGATAAAAAAAAATCAAAATAATTGTAAAAGTCTCATCTTTGTAACCAAAACCCAACAGCAAGTAAAAACACCTGCACTGCATTCGCGTTCAGCTGAACCTAACAGAAAGCTACAAGGCTTCACAAGGGACCAGGGCTGTAACTGAAAACAAGTGGGTCTCCCTGCATGATCCGGCTAGGCTGGGCCTGCCTTACATTTCTCTCGGCTTGACAGACTCACAGTGAGTCTGTCTGGGTCTGAGGGGTCTCACCTGCACTAACCCCCACCCCCTCATCATAAGGGCCTACCTTACTTGCCTGCCCTCTGCTGTAAATCAGCCACAGCTGGTGCACCAGGCCTCATGTGTTTACAGCATGGGCCTCGGGTTGGTACATAAGGCTTAGCTGTGGACAGATGAATTCTAAAGCAGATGGAATCGGATCTTGTCTGCCTCCAGTGTGAGTCCGCGGCTGGTAAAGAAGACCTCTTCTATGTCTAGCAGAGCCCCACAGGTAAGTAAACAGGGTCCTATCCTTGTTCAGACAGACCTTGCCTCGTTGACTTAGATACAACTCCATGGGATGCAAGCAAGGCTGTGTGTGGGCAGCAGAACCGAACTGAGGGGTTTAGAGCCCTAACACCAATCTATATCCGCTGACACGGAAAGTAAACATGACTATCACATAGACCGAGATTTAATGTGAAAATGATCGCGTTCTTACTGTCTTACTTCACTTCTCCTGGAGTCTGGCATTTTTTGTTTTGGGTGTAGGCAAGGATGAAGGGAACGGGTGGCACCAACCCTAACATCGCAGCAGAATGGAGGCAGGGTTGGTTCCTCTGAAACACGGAGGGTTGGCAGGTCTGGGAGTAGAGTGTGGTTTTCATGAGTGGCACAATATGCAGTGTTTGGGGGTTTTCCTATCCTTGCGTGGGGATCTTGTTGTAAAGTGAAACCCCTTGTCCCTGCACCTTTGAGTCGGCAGGGCCTTGTCATCAGGCCTTATGTTTGTTTTTGGGACAAGCTGCACAGCCGGACTGGACCAGGCTGTGCAGCTTGTCCTACCTCAGGCCCAGGACCTGTTGATAAATATACATGACCCCTGGGAGTTGGAAGGCCCACTTTGGCCTGTCTCTTTCGAGAGGGCCGGCTGTCACTTGGGAGCAGGCCTCGGGCTGCGGGATCCCCTCAGAGGCTGCAGCGCCTTTTGTAAAGTGATCTCCTCAAAGCACATGCCCCAAACCCCAGGCAGGAGCTGAGGAAGAACCCACGGCAGCAAAGCAGCCAGGCAAGGCCCCTGCTAGTTAATGTAGCATCCACCCCAGCTCTGGAGCACGCTAATAACTAAGCCACACATTGAGCTCTGTAATACACGTCTTTAGTCTTCGGCATGCAACCATTTATTTAATGCACTGCGTCATAGACCTTATTGGCCACACCCAAACTAAACTATAAGGAAATAGATGAGGTTGTCGACGTTTCGGTCTTGTTGGTGTATACATCCGTTAGACCATCTTCAGGATGATGAAATAGACTGTTGTATGACCCACTAAGGAATGTCTAATCATGATTGAATCTGTAGATAGATAAAATTTCCTTTAGTTTAGTTTTTCCTTAGAAAGTGTTTTCTGTTTTGTTCAGATTCACTGTTCTATGTATGTATTTTTCAATGGAATAGATGTTTGCAACAATGACACTGAGGTATCAATAGCACAGAATTTCTTTGTAAACCTCGGTCATTTTTTGTGTTTTCTCAATCTTTCTGTACCCTTTATATTCATATTACATAAACTTGAATCACGAAGAATTCACACCTGCATCATCTGTATCTTTTATTGATCTTTTGGGAAGAAATTAAAAAAGGAATTATAATTTGTTTAACTATAGGTTACCGGTTGGATCCTTGATATATCATTGCATGCACTGTTTGACTGAGTGCTCCTAAGTAAATCCCTTGTAGGCACTTTTACCTGTTAGTATTTACAATATGGCGCACCATGGCGCAAGGATTGACCTGACGCATCTGTTGGCCCAAAAGTCATGCATTGCTGGAGTTGTGTCGCAAGCATGACGCAACTCCAGCAATGCATGTTGAGGCCTATACTTACTGTACTGCGTCACTCCTTGTGCCTGCTTCAAGCAGGCGTAAGGTTCTGACGCAGTGGCGTCCTAGAAGTGGCGCAGTGAAATCTTGTAGATTTCACTGCATTACTTATGAAAGGCTTTCCTGCGCGGGAACGCCCACCCTGCATACATTATACCTGACGCAGGTATAATGTGATGCAGGGCTTTACAACGTGACGCATCTCCCTAGATGCTTCACGTTGTAAACAGCCGCATTGTTTACACCGCTGCTGCGTCACAAAAGTGATGCAACGGCGGCGCAAAAGTGTCGCAAGGGGCTTGTAAATCTGCCCCTGAGTCTTTTGTATCTGAACAAACCAACACGAAAAAAGTAGTAATGTACCTACAGTTCGCTTCTAGCTCGAGTTGATGGTATCCTTTGTTTAAATCCCGATGGGAGAAGACATCTGCACCATTGAGGTGTGTAATCATGTTCACTATGTGCGAACCTGGATGTCTATCTCTCTCATTTGCTTTGTTGGCCTAGCGCATATCAACACAAATGCATACTGCACCTTAACTGCCCTTTTTTGGTGCTACCACTATGGGCGAACCCCATGGCGTCAGACCAGTGGAGTGCTCGATGATGTCATGCTTTAATAATGTTTCTAGTTCTTTCTCAACGGCCTCTTGTAAATGAAAAGCAAACAGACGGTTTTGCTGAGCAACAGGACGAATGTCCTCATTAATGTCAAGTTGCACCTTCATTGTCTTGAGTTTCCCTAGTCCATGAAACAACCTCAAGAATTAACTCACTATTTCAGAATGTGCATTGAGGTTGTAGTTGATGGATACCAGTACCATGTCACTAGCAGCGCTGAAACTGAGTAGACATGCACTCGACGAAGTACCTCGGAGAACATGAATTGGTGCTTGTACTGCCAATTTCTATTGTCTCATGGGCGCTACAAATGACGATTGACTTTACTTTGCAAGGACGTTGAAGCAGCCCTTGTGTATACATTTGTTTTCGATGGTGTTAGACGTGGTACTAGAGACAGTGTGTTGTATTTTTCTGCTGGCATGATATTGACTGATGCACCACTGTCTAAAATTGAAAGTTGTAGGGCAGCCATTCACCTTTAGTGTGATCTTGGGGCATCGGCCAAATGTGTTTCGTTGCTTCACGTGGCGATCTCTCTTTGACTTGTGTTCTTCTTTGCAAGCGGCCAATCCTACATGTTCATGTATTTCTGTGGTCGACATCACCATTGCACATCCATCTTCACTGTCACTTGACGATGAGACTGAAGACCCTTTGGAAGATGAATTTTATGATGATCAACTTCATTTAGTCTCTACTTGCCTTAATTGATGTTACCGTTTGGCCTTGTGGGTGTGGCTAGAATGCTTCTGGAACTTTCTGGCGCCCATTTTCTCTTCTCGTCGTGATGCACTTAGTTTCTCTTTCGCTTTGCAGACCATTACGAAATGGTTTTCTGTCCCACAGCCTTTGCATATCTGTATTATGGCAGGACATTTACCTTCGTGTGGAAATGAGAAGCCACATCGGAAACTCAATTTCTGTTTCTTCGGAGACATCGTCTTCTGGGCCTCCACTTTGTGTTTCTGCTTACTTTTTATGATCAACGCTGATTCCTTCTGGGTTGTTCCAGTTTCCACATCAGCAGCCTGTCGATCTGCCCGTTCCTCAGCTCTCCCAGCCAAGAGTACCTTTTCTAGATTGAGTGTCTCTCTCAGCATGCGTCGTCTGAATGAATTGAAGAGGTAACCATCAATGACTTTGAGATGCATGGCTTCTTTGTCATTGAATTCACTGAACTTGCAGTGCTTGATAAGGGTATCAAGTTTTTCAACAAACTCATCCATCGTTTCACCAGTTTGCTGTCTTGACTGGTTGAAAATGTACCTTTTATAGTCAACATTCAGCATTGGATTGAACTTGGCTTCCAACATTTCCTTGATTTGACGGTACGATACTTTATCAGCTTGAGACATTTTTTTTATCACTTCTTTCACTCCATCACCTGCAAGGTTCTTTAAGTATTTGATGATCTTTTTGTCATCTACTTCTAGAGCATCTATGAAGTCATCGAACATTTCAATCCACGCAGTCCATCTGGCACCAATATTCTGCTTTTTGGCTGTGTCGAGTGGCAGGGGTGGTTTCAGGACACAGCAGCATCATAACTTGTGCTGGGACTTACTGACGTTGAGCCTATATGCTGTCCTGACGACGGCTGCTGCTCACTCTGACCTGCACCTTCTGTAAGCTTCAGCCGTGTGCTTACATCTGGGTTGTCGCACCCAGATTGATGTCGTATGGCACCATCTTTCTTGACTGGGAGTAACGGTTTTGTCTCTAGCCCATGTTCGTCACACTCTTCACTTTGTGAATCGTACCTGGTTGTCACTGCCTTTAGCACTTTCTTGCACCTGGCTGTCGCTGCCTTTAGCACTTTCTTGCACCTGGCTGTCGCTGCCTTTAGCATTTTTGCTTTATACTGACGATGGCTCTGTGTTAAACTGTGACGCAGTATCTCTTCTTTTGGCCTTATCAGTATGTTTCTGGTGGGCTTTCAAACTGTGCTCCTCTGTAGGGTCCCTCACCTTCTTCGAGGGTCTTGTACGAGCTAGAGTGGCGCTTTGATTCCAGATATGCCAACCGTAGTCTGCTTCTTGGGGCAAACATGGCAGGGAGAATTGTCTTGTTTCTTTGGGACACATATCCCCTACTCGTCGCCAGTTGTAACATCCACCCCAGTTCTGGAGTAGGCTAATGACTACGCCACACACGGAGCTCTGTAATACACATCTTTAGTCTTCAGCATGCAACTGTTAACTGAACGCACTGCGTCATAGACTTTATTGACGACACCCAGACACACCCAGATTATTTAACTTTGTAAGGAGTCCACATAGGACCACAAGGGTCCTACTGCACTTGATCACACAACACTACAGTGAATGGGGCTTTAAGGGGAAACAGAGGCCCGGACTGGGATTTGAAGTGCTAAAATTCAGATCAGAGTTCACCAAAACAACCACTCGACTGGGCTTTCATCATGCTGTCACAGCAGGGAGGGGCGACACCGGATGAAAAATGCCAGAGAGCTTCAAAGGGCATTCCAGACTTAACACAATTATCTTCCATTTCATTATAAAATAAAAAGGCTATTTTCCTTTGGGGACATCCAGGGCCCAGATGGAAGAGTTGGTGCTTTCTAAGCTTTTAACATCCTTTGAAGTGTATTCAATAATGAGTTACATATTCTCGCTTTTGAAAAGCGGTTTTTTCCGCTTTATGAATTACTCCAATACTCATTAGAGCAAGAAAAACGATTTTTAAAAATCCCATTAATTGAAGCATCTGATCATTCGTTCTTTCATTTCTTGGATATCAGACTGATAATGAAATATTCCAAGTCTATCATCTTGCAGTTTTAAGGCTGTGTTTTGTGCACTATAAATTGTTCTGTGATGCCGGATGTTCATATTGTTGTTACTGGATTTTGCCACGTCAGCATTTGGGAAACGGAGGTCATGGACAAGTCCTTTGAAAGGGGGACCCCAAACTACAAAGGAAGGGGTTGCATCCCCTTTTGTCTCTTACTACTGGCAAAACATGTTTCTGCCAATTCCTTAATTACACCAGGACTACAATACCCCTGAGTTCCCGTCACTTCGTTTTAGCGGCCCCACACGTGCTCTTTTCTCCTACAACAGCCGCCTTTTCACAGATGAACCCACTGAGGAGCGCATGACACCCACGCTGTGACAAGCACGCGCACAATCACTAATGACAACCCAAAACGTAAACACAAACCAACGACTTGTCGCGACTGAACCTGGAAATGTTTACCTACATCAAAATGACATGTTAAAAATATGGGTGGGCAGGAAGGGGCTGGCCTTTCCAGATTATAGAAACTGCATTCCGATCACATGCAGGTTTAGGATTCGATAGTCGGTCCCTACGCCACCAGGGCAGCTCAGCGAGTTGAACGCGTGCTGCTTGCCACCCAGTTCCAATTCTGTAACTGCAGACTCAGCATTCCATCCTTCCGAGGTCGGTAAATTGAGTGTCATATACTGGTTAATGGTAGCATCTCTTATCACGGGTCGCTTCACCTAAAGCCGACGGACCCAAATGGATTGGGCAATCAGATATTAAAGTCATTCTTTTGTGAACAGAATAGGTCAAGTGTGACAACGTTACCGGAAAAAAACAGATCTGGTATTGTGTGGCTGCAGATAAGCACACTTTTTAGTGAAATAAGAAGTTCAGAAAAAGCTCCTTTACATGTGTGGTGGAAGAGTGGCATCGTGCCAGGTGTTATGAACATCACAGACATCTGGAAGAAACCACCCACCTCTGGCAGTGATCGGCCAATGCGCGCCATCACTGTAGATCATGGCCACAGTAAAGGCCGGTGCCTGACTTTCATCATGAATTTATGCAGTGTCCGGACCACTACGTTGGCGAAACATGCGAGTGCATCTGTCAACGACTAGAACCTTCCGGAGAAAAGAGAAACAGAAAAGATGCTTGCAGGGCACCTCAGTGGAACGCACCATTGTGGGCGCATGCGTCTGCAGGTGATGACGACTGGCATCTTTGGAAATGGGTCTGCTTGGTCCAGTTGCATATATATTGGGCTTCAGAGGAAGAATACTGGCCATCGGAAGCAGTACTTGGTCCAGGCTCCATTGCAGGATGAAGACTCCAAGCCCAGGAGGAAGAGGGAGACAGGTTGAGGCGCCTACCAACAGCAAGCAAGGAAATGAGAGTGAGGGCAGCCAATGGTAAGTAATGGGCGGGCTCTAAGCCCCTTTTAAGATTTTTTTTTAATACAAGAGATTTCGCACAGGCGAAACGGCCGAAACCTGAAAACAACCAGTGTACCCCAACTGCCTGGAGTCTGTCTCTGCTGTAAAATGGATGCCAGGCAATTGAGGCAGATTTCCTAAAGCTGGCAAGATACACTCGCGCCCCACATATTCCAATTTTCTCACTGTGTCTGCTGGAAAATATCACCGAAGGGGCCACATTTGGCAAAAATATAATGGGAAGAAACAAGTCATGTCACTTACATGCCTGGGTTTGTCTTCCTGTTCGACTTGAATATTTTTAAATGTTCAGAATCCATATTTCTACATGCCTCGCATGCTGGACCTCAGATGGGTCACCGACAGTCTTTTCTGACAGCAGAGCTAGCCGAGGCCCCACCATCAGAAACAGAGCAGTTCTCCACCTGTAGATAGGGTGTGACGCGGAAGGACTTTGTGGGGTTCATGGTGGATGTCCTGCGTCCACCACACTCAAAGGGACCCCTCTCATTCACCTCTGTTTTAGTGCAGTAGATTGGCTGCTAACTGCAGATATCTTTCAACATTTTCCTCTTCCCTTTGACTAACTTTTGGGTCACTTGCTTTGAGTTTAATATCTCTTTTACTATTCTTATAAGCATTTTGTTGAATTGATGGTTGTCATTCTACGGCTATAATTCAAAATGAGAAAATATCTACTTTAGTATGATAGTGCAATATAAATAAATGACAATAAACAGCAGAGGTGGTTAAATACGTCACACGAGGTCAGCTGGCTGGTTCTGACCGATCAGGGCCGCCGAGCGTTCAACGAAAAGGATCCCTTGCGGGTTCCAAGCAGCTTCACAGCCACTGCTGACCCTTGGCACCATTTTTAGGCGCTCCATCACTTGTGACTGTCCAACACCACCTTCAGATCTTAATTTACAATTATGGTATCATAGTCCACCTTTCCCTGGAAAAAAGCCCATAAAATCTTTAAAATATCTAAAAATGTGTAAGCTGTATCTGCTTGGTGGGGGGCGTGTGTTATGTATGAGCACAGTGCACACTTTTATGTTTAAGAAAGCAATAGCTTTAAGTCTCTCAAATGTGAGACTTTTTGCATTGCAAATGCTTGTTCTATTTCTATGGGAGGGTGTTTCAGTAGCTGTGAGTGGCCATGTGTGGTGTTCGACCGACTCCAAGGCAGGGCTGGAGTACATTTACCCCAGTTTTGACATGTTTAGAGTGGTAGTAACTTCAGAAGTGTAGTTTGTGAATAGCAATAATCTTACTCTTTTTTAGGCGCGTCTTTGTGTTACATGCCCCTCCTTTAACCCCTCTTGAGATTTCTCTAAACACCCCTCCTATTCAGGAGTACGTATTCCTTATTTTTCAGCCACAACTGCTTCACCCTCCCACATTTGCTACTGAAACGTATACCTACGTGTGTGAGGGTCTCACTGTGGGTGAGACCCTCTCAGAAAGACTCTGTCCGTAGGCTTGCAAACAGCGGTGGCCACTCCATTAGGGCGGAGGAGTGCCGCACCCCCAGCCCCGCCACCACCAGCAAATAAAACGATAATAAAACGGGTTTTAAACCTGTTTTATTATCGTTTTATTTTAATCCCCTGGATCTGCCCCCAGGACTCTGATGAGTCTTGGGGGCGGGTCTAGGGGATAACAATGCTGGTGGGGGAGTGGTGGGCACTCCCTTCACTGCGCATGAGGGTTTGGCCGGCCGTCTCAGGCTGGCCAAACCGCTCATGCGTAGTGAAGCTCTCTCCAGTCCAAGCTGCTTTCCGGAGAGCAGGCACAGGATCCCAGTCTGCCTGGGAGCGCAAGTTGCCACCGCGCACAGGTTAATCCTGACGCTGCTTTCATGCAGCGTCATGATTGGCCGCAGTGCAGTCTGGGAGCCTGTGCCCAGAAGAAGAAGCCTAGAGGAGCAAGATGCGGCAGTCGGCGGTAGCAACGTTCAGGAAGGTTTCTTTTACATTTTTGTCTCCCGAACCCTCACCCCCTCCCCACCTCCCTCCTCCGGCCCAGCCCGCCCCACCACCTTTGCAGGGGACGCGCCGCTGCTGCTTGTGAATATGCCCCTATTGCGCTGATACTGCCTCTATTTCCCTCGTCCCTTTTATCGATCAGCATGCTTTCCTTTTGAGACCCACCTCTCCCACAAATTTCCGGGGAAGGGACCTTCTATTTAAATTCAACTTTAAGGTGTTTTGTAACAGTGGTGGCATCTATTTGAATGTAACTATTGAAAGATTAGCATGCTGTTTTTTGTCTTTGCTGTGTGAACATAAGGATTCCTCAGACACCAAAGATGCTGAGAATGCCCCACCCCAAACAGGATGACAAATTGGACGACGTCCAGTCCTCTCTGTGGTGTCCACAGGGGATGTAGATTGTATTTTGACTGCTGAACCAGTCAAGATTAGGATGCATCCGTTGAAGAAGCTTCCTGGCACAGTTCAATCCCCATTGCAATATGCCCAAACTTTGGAAGCACGCTAAGATTCTTCCATTGATTAAAAAGACTAACGCTGATCCAACGAATCCTGCCAATTATAGGCCGATCTCCCTGCTTCCGGCCCTCTCCAAAGCCTTAGAGAAGCATGTAAATAAAGCCCTGCAAAAACATATTGAAGAGGGGAAGCTCCTTCATGAATCCCAGTCCGGCTTTAGGGCAAATTTCAGCACGGAATCCGCTCTGCTGGAAGTAACAGAGTTCATTAGGGGCAAGTTAGACGAGGGAGGCAAGGCCGTTCTGATACTGCTTGATCTGTCAGCCGCCTTCGATACGGTCCCACACAAGAGGCTCTTAAACAGACTTAAAAACATCGGCCTGGGTGGGACTGCCCTCACCTGGATGTCCTCCTATTTGGGGAACAGATCCCAGAACATCTGGCTCCCACCGTTCTCCTCTTCGGTTCCGGCCATCAATATTGGTGTCCCTCAGGGTTCCATTCTCAGCCCTACCCTCTTTAATATCTATCTTTCTCCCCTGGCATCCATGGTTGAGGATGAGGGCGCCAAAATGGTCTCTTACGCTGACGACACTCAGCTTATCTTCTCTTGTGATAAAGGATCTGACTTTGATGGGCCTAAGATCAAGTCCTGCCTCACGAAGGTCTTCAATTGGCTTAAGGTCAACCAGCTCAAGTGTAATCCGGGCAAAACGGAAGTGGTTTTATTTGGAAAACCAGAAGCACTCGACTGGAGCTCCTGGTGGCCCAAGGATCTGCCGTCCCCGCCTAAAAAAAAGAGAAAGCAAAAAATTTAGGAATTGTCATTGACAACACACTTTCGATGCGTTCTCAGATCTTAAATCTCACTGGCGCTTGCTTCAGTACTCTCCGAATGTTGAAGACATTTCTGCCACTACTACCTCTCGAGAGTAGAAAGATAGTGGTGCAGGCTTTAGTGACATCAAAACTTGACTACGTCAACTGCCTGTACTTTGGTCTCCCCAAATCCTTGACCCAGCACCTACAAGTGGTTCAAAACGCAGCAGCCAGAGCCATCCTAAGATCTAAACCCAGATCTAGCATGACTCCGATTCTCAAATCTCTTCACTGGCTCCGCATTAAAGAGAGAATAAACTTCAAAGCTCTGACCATCTTTTTTAAGGCGTTCCACAAGGGTGGAGCCGGCTACCTAATTAAACGAGTGAACCATTATTCTACTTCAAGACCCCTATGCTCTTCCAACGCGAACCTGGCTGTTGTGCCCAAAATTTGCCTTGTCCGCACTGGAGGTAGATCCTTTGGTTTCTTGGGCGCTAAACTATGGAATAGCCTTCCGGAGTCCTTGAGTCTAAATTCTGACCTACTTTCATTTAGAAAGAATCTAAAAACGTGGCTTTCTAATCAATAATTGGCTCCTCCACTCCTCTCCCTTCACTGTCTACGCGCCAGGACACTCTAGCTTGAGTAGCTGTGCGCTTTATCAAATACAATACTTCATTCATTGCATCCTGAGGTGGAAGCAGGAATCTGCATCATCATTTCTGCCCTAATAAAACAAAAGGGTTTGTTACCCACTGTGAGTGTCTGTATGACCTCGATTGTGCCTATCAAGCAGGCTGTTTAGAATTCCAATGTCCTGCTATATCTACAGGGAAGTTTTTTCGCACGTGGGACACCTTACTGGGAGATATTATCTGGTGCAATGGGCATCGTAGGGGCGTATTGGCTAAACTAAGACTCCCTTGGACAGGGGTGGAGTGAGGTCTCCAAACTTTGAACATTACTACCTTCCAGTGCAGATGCAATGTGTCTGTGACTGGTTGGCCGAACGTCACATTGATGACACAGCTATGATGCCTACCCCCTGATGATTGGAACAACTATTGCAGATTTTCTACCCATCAATGCGCGTGCCCCTCACCCTCGCTCACTATATACAGCATCCTGTGTTTCTTTCCAAAGGCCTGTAAATAACATCTCAGAGTACCCCTTTCATGCCAGTTATTCCACTACTAGGCTTCCCAAAACATAAGAGCATCTTAACATCTTCCGACTTAAAACGACAGACTCTGGGCTACCTTTTCCAAGATGGCCGTCTCCTTCCTGTGATGCACTGGTAGTTCAATTTAACGTGCATAGAGGTCAATTTTAAACATAGAGAACAACAACACATGCCTTTCAGACCATTTGGAACATTTTGCCAGCTGGGCCACAAACCCACACCATCATACAATATAACCACGCCACGGGTAGTGGTCAGCATCTTATTAGTTGGCTAACCAAAAGGATTTGGCAAACACACACAGATCTCCCTAGAAGCTCTGTGAGACAAGTGAGAAACAGAGGTAGAGAAACGGTTTCATGACAAGGAATGGGAAAGAATACTGGCTTACCTGGCTGTAGTCTCTAGAAATGCTAAAATTAAACATATCTAATTCAACATACTCCATACAGCCTACCTCTCACCTGCTAAAAGAAACTTTTTTTTCACCATTGGCTGACACTTGTTGTCCTCGCTGTAATTCACCAAGCGCAGATCTATTGCGTATGTCATGGCACTGACCATCCTTATCCCACTCCTGGTCATCGGTCACCTCAAAACCAGCTCAGGTCACAGGATACACCACCTCACACTACTGGGAGACCAGTGCACTGGAACCAGCTCAGGTCAGAGGATACACCACCTCACACTACTGGGAGACCTGTGTACTGGAACCAGCTCAGGTCAGAGGATACACCACCTCACACTAATGGGAGACCTGTGCACTGGAAGAAGCTCAGGTCACAAGACATACCACCTCACACAGCTGGGAGACCTGTGTACTGGAACCTGCTCAGGTCACAGGATACACCACCTGACACTACTGGGAGACCAGTGCACTGGAACCAGCTCAGGCACAGGATACACCACCTCACACAACTGGGAGACCTGTGCACGGGAACCAGCTCAGGCACAGGATACACCACCTTACACAACTGGGAGACCTGTGCAGTGGAACCAGCTCAGGTCACAGGATACACCACCTCACACAACTGGGAGACCTGTGCACTGGAACCAGCTCAGGTCACAGGATACACCCCTCACACAACTGGGAGACCTGTGCAGTGTAACCAGCTCAGGTCACAGGATACACCACCTCACACAACTGGGAGACCTGTGCACTGCAACCAGCTCAGGTCACAGAATACACCCCCTCACACAATTGGGAGACCTGTGCACCGGAACCAGCTCAGGTCACAGGATACACCACCTCACACTACTGGGAGACCTGTGCACTGGAACCAGCTCAGGTCACAGGATACACCACCTGACACTACTGGGAGACCAGTGCACTGGAACCATCTCAGGTCACAGGATACACCCCTCACACTACTGGGAGACCAGTGCATTGGAACCAGCTCAGGCACAGGATACACCACCTCACACTACTGGGAGACCTGTGCACTGGAACCAGCTCAGGCACAGGATACACCACCTCACACTACTGGGAGACCTGTGCACTGGAACCAGCTCAGGCACAGGATACACCCCCTCACACAACTGGGAGACCTGTGCACTGGAACCAGCTCAGGTCACAGTATACACCACCTCACACAACTGGGAGACCTGTGTACTGGAACCAGCTCAGGTCACAGGATATACCACCTCACACAACTGGGAGACCTGTGCACTGGAACCAGCTCAGGTCACAGGATACACCCCCTCACACAACTGGGAGACCTGTGCACTGCAACCAGCTCGGGCACAGGATACACCCCCTCACACAACTGGGAGCCCTGTGCACTGGAACCAGCTCAGGTCACAGGATTCACCACCTCACACAACTGGGAGACCTGTGCACTGGAACCAGCTCAGGCACAGGATACACCCCCTCACACAACAGGGAGACCAGTGCACTGGAACCAGCTCAGGTCACAGGATACACTACCTCACACTACTGGGAGACCTGTGCACTGGAACCAGCTCAGGCACAGGATACACCACCTCACACAACTGGGAGACCTGTGCACTGGAACCAGCTCAGGTCACAGGATACACCCCTCACACAACTGGGAGACCTGTGCACCGGAACCAGCTCAGGTCACAGGATACACCCCCTCACACAACTGGGAGACCTGTGCACCAAAACCAGCTCAGGTCACAGGATACACCCCCTCACACAACTGGGAGACTTGTGCACCGGAACCAGCTCAGGTCACAGTATACACCACCTCACACTACTGGGAGACCAGTGCACTGGAACCAGCTCAGGCACAGGATACACTACCTCACACTACTGGGAGACCTGTGCACTGGAACCAGCTCAGGTCACAGGATACACCCCCTCACACAACTGGGAGACCTGTGCACTGGAACCAGCTCAGGTCACAGGATACACCCCCTCACACAACTGGGAGACCAGTGCACTAGAACCAGCTCAGGTCACAGGATACACCCCCTCACACAACTGGGAGATCTGTGCACTGGAACCAGCTCAGGCACAGGATACACCACCTCACACAACTGGGAGACCTGTGCACTGGAATCAGCTCAGGTCACAGGATACACCCCCTCACACTACTGGGAGACCTGTGCACTGGAACCAGCTCAGGTCACAGGATATACCCCCTCACACAACTGGGAGATCTGTGCACCGGAACCAGCTCAGGTCACAGGATACACCACCTCACACTACTGGGAGACCTGTGCACTGGAACCAGCTCAGGCACAGGATACACCACCTCACACTACTGGGAGACCTGTGCACCGGGACCAGCTCAGGCACAGGATACAACACCTCACACAACTGGGAGACCTGTGCACTGGAACCAGCTCAGGTCACAGGATACACCCCCTCACACAACTGGGAGACATGTGCACCGGAACCAGCTCAGGTCACATGAAACACCACCTCACACTACTGGGAGACCTGTGCACTGGAACCAGCTCAGGCACAGGATACACCACCTCACACTACTGCGAGACCTGTGCACCGGAACCAGCTCAGGTCACAGGATACACCCCTCACACTACTGGGAGACCAGTGCACTGGAACCAGCTCAGGCACAGGATACACCACCTTACACTACAGGGAGACCTGTGCACTGGAACCAGCTCAGGCACAGGATACACCACCTCACACTACTGGGAGACCTGTGCACTGGAACCAGCTCAGGCACAGGATACACCCCTCACACAACTGCGAGACCTGTGCACTGGAACCAGCTCAGGTCTCAGGATACACCACCTCACACAACTGGGAGACCTGTGTACTGGAACCAGCTCAGGTCACAGGATACACCACCTCACACAACTGGGAGACCTGTGCACTGGAACCAGCTCAGGTCACAGGATACACCCCCTCACACAACTGGGAGACCTGTGCACTGCAACCAGCTCGGGCACAGGATACACCCCCTCACACAACTGGGAGACCTGTGCACTGGAACCAGCTCAGGTCACAGGATACACCACCTCACACAACTGGGAGACCTGTGCACTGGAACCAGCTCAGGCACAGGATACACCCCCTCACACAACAGGGAGACCTGTGCACTGGAACCAGCTCAGGTCACAGGATACACTACCTCACACTACTGGGAGACCTGTGCACTGGAACCAGCTCAGGCACAGGATACACCACCTCACACAACTGGGAGACCTGTGCACCGGAACCAGCTCAGGTCACAGGATACACCCCCTCACACAACTGGGAGATCTGTGCACTGGAACCAGCTCAGGCACAGGATACACCACCTCACACAACTGGGAGACCTGTGCACTGGAATCAGCTCAGGTCACAGGATACACCCCCTCACACTACTGGGAGACCTGTGCACTGGAACCAGCTCAGGTCACAGGATATACCCCCTCACACAACTGGGAGATCTGTGCACCGGAACCAGCTCAGGTCACAGGATACACCACCTCACACTACTGGGAGACCTGTGCACTGGAACCAGCTCAGGCACAGGATACACCACCTCACACTACTGGGAGACCTGTGCACCGGGACCAGCTCAGGCACAGGATACAACACCTCACACAACTGGGAGACCTGTGCACTGGAACCAGCTCAGGTCACAGGATACACCCCCTCACACAACTGGGAGACCTGTGCACCGGAACCAGCTCAGGTCACATGAAACACCACCTCACACTACTGGGAGACCTGTGCACTGGAACCAGCTCAGGCACAGGATACACCACCTCACACTACTGGGAGACCTGTGCACCGGAACCAGCTCAGGTCACAGGATACACCCCTCACACTACTGGGAGACCAGTGCACTGGAACCAGCTCAGGCACAGGATACACCACCTTACACTACAGGGAGACCTGTGCACTGGAACCAGCTCAGGCACAGGATACACCACCTCACACTACTGGGAGACCTGTGCACTGGAACCAGCTCAGGCACAGGATACACCCCCTCACACAACTGCGAGACCTGTGCACTGGAACCAGATCAGGTCTCAGGATACACCACCTCACACAACTGGGAGACCTGTATACTGGAACCAGCTCAGGTCACAGGATACACCACCTCACACAACTGGGAGACCTGTGCACTGGAACCAGCTCAGGCACAGGATACACCACCTCACACTACTGCGAGACCTGTGCACCGGAACCAGCTCAGGTCACAGGATACACCCCTCACACTACTGGGAGACCTGTGCACTGGAATCAGCTCAGGTCACAGGATACACCCCCTCACACTACTGGGAGACCTGTGCACTGGAACCAGCTCAGGTCACAGGATATACCCCTCACACAACTGGGAGATCTGTGCACCGGAACCAGCTCAGGTCACAGGATACACCACCTCACACTACTGGGAGACCTGTGCACTGGAACCAGCTCAGGCACAGGATACACCACCTCACACTACTGGGAGACCTGTGCACCGGGACCAGCTCAGGCACAGGATACAACACCTCACACAACTGGGAGACCTGTGCACTGGAACCAGCTCAGGTCACAGGATACACCCCCTCACACAACTGGGAGACCTGTGCACCGGAACCAGCTCAGGTCACATGAAACACCACCTCACACTACTGGGAGACCTGTGCACTGGAACCAGCTCAGGCACAGGATACACCACCTCACACTACTGGGAGACCTGTGCACCGGAACCAGCTCAGGTCACAGGATACACCCCTCACACTACTGGGAGACCAGTGCACTGGAACCAGCTCAGGCACAGGATACACCACCTTACACTACAGGGAGACCTGTGCACTGGAACCAGCTCAGGCACAGGATACACCACCTCACACTACTGGGAGACCTGTGCACTGGAACCAGCTCAGGCACAGGATACACCCCCTCACACAACTGCGAGACCTGTGCACTGGAACCAGATCAGGTCTCAGGATACACCACCTCACACAACTGGGAGACCTGTATACTGGAACCAGCTCAGGTCACAGGATACACCACCTCACACAACTGGGAGACCTGTGCACTGGAACCAGCTCAGGTCACAGGATACACCCCCTCACACAACTGGGAGACCTGTGCACTGTAACCAGCTCGGGCACAGGATACACCCCCTCACACAACTGGGAGACCTGTGCACTGGAACCAGCTCAGGTCACAGGATACACCACCTCACACAACTGGGAGACCTGTGCACTGGAACCAGCTCAGGCACAGGATACACCCCCTCACACAACTGGGAGACCTGGGCACCGAAACCAGCTCAGGTCACAGGATACACCCCCTCACACAACTGGGAGACCTGTGCACTGGAACCAGCTCAGGCACAGGATACACCACCTCACACAACTGGGAGACCTGTGCACCG
The DNA here is from genome assembly GCA_963921515.1 of Calotriton arnoldi. NCBI lineage: Eukaryota > Metazoa > Chordata > Amphibia > Caudata > Salamandridae > Calotriton > Calotriton arnoldi. The sequence continues at coordinate 2,018,470 of CAWUFW010001603.1, read as the reverse complement.
GAACCAGCTCAGGTCACAGGATACACCCCTCACACCACTGGGAGACCTGTGCACCGGAACCAGCTCAGGTCACAGGATACACCCCCTCACACAACTGGGAGACCTGGGCACCGAAACCAGCTCAGGTCACAGGATACACCCCCTCACACAACTGGGAGACCTGTGCACCGGAACCAGCTCAGGTCACAGTATACACCACCTCACACTACTGGGAGACCAGAGCACTGGAACCAGCTCAGGCACAGGATACACCCCCTCACACAACTGGGAGACCTGTGCACTGGAACCAGCTCAGGTCACAGGATACACCACCTCACACTACTGGGAGACCTGTGCACTGTAACCAGCTCAGGTCACAGGATACACCCCTCACACAACTGGGAGACCTGTGCACTGGAACCAGCTCAGGTCACAGGATACACCCCTCACACAACTTGGAGAACTGTGCACTGGAACCAGCTCAGGTCACAGGATACACCCCCTCACACAACTGGGAGACCAGTGCACTGGAACCAGCTCAGGTCACAGGATACACCCCTCACACAACTGGGAGATCTGTGCACTGGAACCAGCTCAGGCACAGGATACACCACCTCACACAACTGGGAGACCTGTGCACTGGAACCAGCTCAGGTCACAGGATACACCCCCTCACACTACTGGGAGACCTGTGCACTGGAACCAGCTCAGGTCACAGGATATGCCCCCTCACACAACTGGGAGATCTGTGCACCGGAACCAGCTCAGGTCACAGGATACACCACCTCACACTACTGGGAGACCTGTGCACTGGAACCAGCTCAGGCACAGGATACACCACCTCACACTACTGGGAGACCTGTGCACCGGGACCAGCTCAGGCACAGGATACAACACCTCACACAACTGGGAGACCTGTGCACTGGAACCAGCTCAGGTCACAGGATACACCCCTCACACTACTGGGAGACCTGTGCACTGGAACCAGCTCAGGTCACAGGATATACCCCCTCACACAACTGGGAGACCTGTGCACCGGAACCAGCTCAGGTCACATGATACACCACCTCACACTACTGGGAGACCTGTGCACTGGAACCAGCTCAGGCACAGGATACACCACCTCACACTACTGGGAGACCTGTGCACCGGAACCAGCTCAGGTCACAGGATACACCCCCTCACACTACTGGGAGACCAGTGCACTGGAACCAGCTCAGGCACAGGATACACCACCTCACACTACTGGGAGACCTGTGCACTGGAACCAGCTCAGGCACAGGATACACCACCTCACACTACTGGGAGACCTGTGCACTGGAACCAGCTCAGGCACAGGATACACCCCCTCACACAACTGGGAGACCTGTGCACTGGAACCAGCTCAGGTCACAGTATACACCACCTCACACAACTGGGAGACCTGTGCACTGGAACCAGCTCAGGTCACAGGATACACCCCCTCACACAACTGGGAGACCTGTGCACTGCAACCAGCTCGGGCACAGGATACACCCCCTCACACAACTGGGAGCCCTGTGCACTGGAACCAGCTCAGGTCACAGGATTCACCACCTCACACAACTGGGAGACCTGTGCACTGGAACCAGCTCAGGCACAGGATACACACCCTCACACAACAGGGAGACCAGTGCACTGGAACCAGCTCAGGTCACAGGATACACTACCTCACACTACTGGGAGACCTGTGCACTGGAACCAGCTCAGGCACAGGATACACCACATCACACAACTGGGAGACCTGTGCACTGGAACCAGCTCAGGTCACAGGATACACCCCTCACACTACTGGGAGACCAGTGCATTGGAACCAGCTCAGGCACAGGATACACCACCTTACACTACAGGGAGACCTGTGCACTGGAACCAGCTCAGGCACAGGATACACCACCTCACACTACTGGGAGACCTGTGCACTGGAACCAGCTCAGGCACAGGATACACCCCCTCACACAACTGCGAGACCTGTGCACTGGAACCAGCTCAGGTCTCAGGATACACCACCTCACACAACTGGGAGACCTGTATACTGGAACCAGCTCAGGTCACAGGATACACCACCTCACACAACTGGGAGACCTGTGCACTGGAACCAGCTCAGGTCACAGGATACACCCCTCACACAACTGGGAGACCTGTGCACTGTAACCAGCTCGGGCACAGGATACACCCCTCACACAACTGGGAGACCTGTGCACTGGAACCAGCTCAGGTCACAGGATACACCACCTCACACAACTGGGAGACCTGTGCACTGGAACCAGCTCAGGCACAGGATACACCCCCTCACACAACAGGGAGACCTGTGCACTGGAACCAGCTCAGGTCACAGGATACACTACCTCACACTACTGGGAGACCTGTGCACTGGAACCAGCTCAGGCACAGGACACACCACCTCACACAACTGGGAGACCTGTGCACCGGAACCAGCTCAGGTCACAGGATACACCCCTCACACCACTGGGAGACCTGTGCACCGGAACCAGCTCAGGTCACAGGATACACCCCTCACACAACTGGGAGACCTGGGCACCGAAACCAGCTCAGGTCACAGGATACACCCCTCACACAACTGGGAGACCTGTGCACCGGAACCAGCTCAGGTCACAGTATACACCACCTCACACTACTGGGAGACCAGAGCACTGGAACCAGCTCAGGCACAGGATACACCCCCTCACACAACTGGGAGACCTGTGCACTGGAACCAGCTCAGGTCACAGGATACACCACCTCACACTACTGGGAGACCTGTGCACTGGAACCAGCTCAGGTCACAGGATACACCCCCTCACACAACTGGGAGACCTGTGCACTGGAACCAGCTCAGGTCACAGGATACACCCCCTCACACAACTGGGAGAACTGTGCACTGGAACCAGCTCAGGTCACAGGATACACCCCCTCACACAACTGGGAGACCAGTGCACTGGAACCAGCTCAGGTCACAGGATACACCCCCTCACACAACTGGGAGATCTGTGCACTGGAACCAGCTCAGGCACAGGATACACCACCTCACACAACTGGGAGACCTGTGCACTGGAACCAGCTCAGGTCACAGGATACACCCCCTCACACTACTGGGAGACCTGTGCACTGGAACCAGCTCAGGTCACAGGATATACCCCCTCACACAACTGGGAGATCTGTGCACCGGAACCAGCTCAGGTCACAGGATACACCACCTCACACTACTGGGAGACCTGTGCACTGGAACCAGCTCAGGCACAGGATACACCACCTCACACTACTGGGAGACCTGTGCACCGGGACCAGCTCAGGCACAGGATACAACACCTCACACAACTGGGAGACCTGTGCACTGGAACCAGCTCAGGTCACAGGATACACCCCCTCACACTACTGGGAGACCTGTGCACTGGAACCAGCTCAGGTCACAGGATATACCCCCTCACACAACTGGGAGACCTGTGCACCGGAACCAGCTCAGGTCACATGATACACCACCTCACACTACTGGGAGACCTGTGCACTGGAACCAGCTCAGGCACAGGATACACCACCTCACACTACTGGGAGACCTGTGCACCGGAACCAGCTCAGGTCACAGGATACACCCCCTCACACTACTGGGAGACCAGTGCACTGGAACCAGCTCAGGCACAGGATACACCACCTCACACTACTGGGAGACCTGTGCACTGGAACCAGCTCAGGCACAGGATACACCACCTCACACTACTGGGAGACCTGTGCACTGGAACCAGCTCAGGCACAGGATACACCCCCTCACACAACTGGGAGACCTGTGCACTGGAACCAGCTCAGGTCACAGTATACACCACCTCACACAACTGGTAGACCTGTGTACTGGAACCAGCTCAGGTCACAGGATATACCACCTCACACAACTGGGAGACCTGTGCACTGGAACCAGCTCAGGTCACAGGATACACCCCTCACACAACTGGGAGACCTGTGCACTGCAACCAGCTCGGGCACAGGATACACCCCCTCACACAACTGGGAGCCCTGTGCACTGGAACCAGCTCAGGTCACAGGATTCACCACCTCACACAACTGGGAGACCTGTGCACTGGAACCAGCTCAGGCACAGGATACACACCCTCACACAACAGGGAGACCAGTGCACTGGAACCAGCTCAGGTCACAGGATACACTACCTCACACTACTGGGAGACCTGTGCACTGGAACCAGCTCAGGCACAGGATACACCACATCACACAACTGGGAGGCCTGTGCACTGGAACCAGCTCAGGTCACAGGATACACCCCTCACACTACTGGGAGACCAGAGCACTGGAACCAGCTCAGGCACAGGATACACCCCTCACACAACTGGGAGACCTGTGCACCAAAACCAGCTCAGGTCACAGGATACACCCCTCACACAACTGACCTGTGCCCCGGAACCAGCTCAGGTCACAGTATACACCACCTCACACTACTGGGAGACCAGTGCACTGGAACCAGCTCGGGCACAGGATACACCCCCTCACACAACTGGGAGCCCTGTGCACTGGAACCAGCTCAGGTCACAGGATTCACCACCTCACACAACTGGGAGACCTGTGCACTGGAACCAGCTCAGGCACAGGATACACACCCTCACTCAACAGGGAGACCAGAGCACTGGAACCAGCTCAGGCACAGGATACACCCCCTCACACAACTGGGAGAACTGTGCACTGGAACCAGCTCGGGCACAGGATACACCCCCTCACACAACTGGGAGCCCTGTGCACTGGAACCAGCTCAGGTCACAGGATACACCACATCACACAACTGGGAGACCTGTGCACTGGAACCAGCTCAGGTCACAGGATACACCCCTCACACTACTGGGAGACCAGAGCACTGGAACCAGCTCAGGCACAGGATACACCCCCTCACACAACTGGGAGAACTGTGCACCAAAACCAGCTCAGGTCACAGGATACACCCCTCACACAACTGACCTGTGCCCCGGAACCAGCTCAGGTCACAGTATACACCACCTCACACTACTGGGAGACCAGTGCACTGGAACCAGCTCAGGCACAGGATACACCACCTCACACTACTGGGAGACCTGTGCACTGGAACCAGCTCAGGTCACAGGATACACCCCTCACACAACTGGGAGACCTGTGCACTGGAACCAGCTCAGGTCACAGGATACACCCCCTCACACAACTGGGAGACCAGTGCACTGGAACCAGCTCAGGTCACAGGATACACCCCTCACACAACTGGGAGATCTGTGCACTGGAACCAGCTCAGGCACAGGATACACCACCTCACACAACTGGGAGACCTGTGCACTGGAACCAGCTCAGGTCACAGGATACACCCCCTCACACTACTGGGAGACCTGTGCACTGTAACCAGCTCAGGTCACAGGATATACCCCCTCACACAACTGGGAGACCTGTGCACTGGAACCAGCTCAGGCACAGGATACACCACCTCACACAACTGGGAGACCTGTGCACCGGAACCAGCTCAGGTCACAGGATACACCCCTCACACCACTGGGAGACCTGTGCACCGGAACCAGCTCAGGTCACAGGATACACCCCCTCACACAACTGGGAGACCTGTGCACCGAAACCAGCTCAGGTCACAGGATACACCCCCTCACACAACTGGGAGACCTGTGCACTGGAACCAACTCAGGCACAGGATACACCACCTCACACAACTGGGAGACCTGTGCACTGGAACCAGCTCAGGTCACAGGATACACCCCCTCACACTACTGGGAGACCTGTGCACTGTAACCAGCTCAGGTCACAGGATACACTACCTCACACTACTGGGAGACCTGTGCACCGGAACCAGCTCAGGTCACAGGATACACCCCCTCACACAACTGGGAGACCTGTGCACCGAAACCAGCTCAGGTCACAGGATACACCCCCTCACACAACTGGGAGACCTGTGCACCAGAACCAGCTAAGGTCACAGTATACACCACCTCACACTACTGGGAGACCAGAGCACTGGAACCAGCTCAGGCACAGGATACACCCCCTCACACAACTGGGAGACCTGTGCACTGGAACCAGCTCAGGTCACAGGATATACCACCTCACACAACTGGGAGACCTGTGCACTGGAACCAGCTCAGGTCACAGGATACACCCCCTCACACAACTGGGAGACCTGTGCACTGCAACCAGCTCGGGCACAGGATACACCCCCTCACACAACTGGGAGCCCTGTGCACTGGAACCAGCTCAGGTCACAGGATTCACCACCTCACACAACTGGGAGACCTGTGCACTGGAACCAGCTCAGGCACAGGATACACACCCTCACACAACAGGGAGACCAGTGCACTGGAACCAGCTCAGGTCACAGGATACACTACCTCACACTACTGGGAGACCTGTGCACTGGAACCAGCTCAGGCACAGGATACACCACATCACACAACTGGGAGACCTGTGCACTGGAACCAGCTCAGGTCACAGGATACACCCCTCACACTACTGGGAGACCAGAGCACTGGAACCAGCTCAGGCACAGGATACACCCCCTCACACAACTGGGAGACCTGTGCACCAAAACCAGCTCAGGTCACAGGATACACCCCCTCACACAACTGACCTGTGCCCCGGAACCAGCTCAGGTCACAGTATACACCACCTCACACTACTGGGAGACCAGTGCACTGGAACCAGCTCAGGCACAGGATACACCACCTCACACTACTGGGAGACCTGTGCACTGGAACCAGCTCAGGTCACAGGATACACCCACTCACACAACTGGGAGACCTGTGCACTGGAACCAGCTCAGGTCACAGGATACACCCCCTCACACAACTGGGAGACCAGTGCACTGGAACCAGCTCAGGTCACAGGATACACCCCCTCACACAACTGGGAGATCTGTGCACTGGAACCAGCTCAGGCACAGGATACACCACCTCACACAACTGGGAGACCTGTGCACTGGAACCAGCTCAGGTCACAGGATACACCCCCTCACACTACTGGGAGACCTGTGCACTGTAACCAGCTCAGGTCACAGGATATACCCCCTCACACAACTGGGAGACCTGTGCACCGGAACCAGCTCAGGTCACAGGATACACCCCTCACACCACTGGGAGACCTGTGCACCGTAACCAGCTCAGGTCACAGGATACACCCCCTCACACAACTGGGAGACCTGTGCACCGAAACCAGCTCAGGTCACAGGATACACCCCCTCACACAACTGGGAGACCTGTGCACTGGAACCAACTTAGGCACAGGATACACCACCTCACACAACTGGGAGACCTGTGCACTGGAACCAGCTCAGGTCACAGGATACACCCCCTCACACTACTGGGAGACCTGTGCACTGTAACCAGCTCAGGTCACAGGATACACTACCTCACACTACTGGGAGACCTGTGCACCGGAACCAGCTCAGGTCACAGGATACACCCCCTCACACAACTGGGAGACCTGTGCACCGAAACCAGCTCAGGTCACAGGATACACCCCTCACACAACTGGGAGACCTGTGCACCAGAACCAGCTCAGGTCACAGTATACACCACCTCACACTACTGGGAGACCAGAGCACTGGAACCAGCTCAGGCACAGGATACACCCCTCACACAACTGGGAGACCTGTGCACTGGAACCAGCTCAGGTCACAGGATACACCACCTTACACTACTGGGAGACCTGTGCACTGGAACCAGCTCAGGTCACAGGATACACCCCCTCACACAACTGGGAGACCTGTGCACTGGAACCAGCTCAGGTCACAGGATACACCCCTCACACCACTGGGAGACCTGTGCACCGAAGCCAGCTCAGGTCACAGGATACACCCCCTCACACAACTGGGAGACCTGTGCACCGGAACCAGCTCAGGTCACAGGATACACCCCTCACACTACTGGGAGACCTGTGCACTGGAACCAGCTCAGGTCACAGGATATACCCCCTCACACAACTGGGAGACCTGTGCACCGGAACCAGCTCAGGTCACATGATACACCACCTCACACTACTGGGAGACCTGTGCACTGGAACCAGCTCAGGCACAGGATACACCACCTCACACTACTGGGAGACCTGTGCACCGGAACCAGCTCAGGTCACAGGATACACCCTCACACTACTGGGAGACCAGTGCACTGAAACCAGCTCAGGCACAGGATACACCACCTCACACTACTGGGAGACCTGTGCACTGGAACCAGCTCAGGCACAGGATACACCACCTCACACTACAGGGAGACCTGTGCACTGGAACCAGCTCAGGCACAGGATACACCACATCACACAACTTGGAGACCTGTGCACTGGAACCAGCTCAGGTCACAGGATACACCGCTCACACAACTGGGAGACCTGTGCACCGGAACCAGCTCAGGTCACAGGATACACCCCCTCACACAACTGGGAGACCTGTGCACCAAAACCAGCTCAGGTCACAGGATACACCCCCTCACACAACTGGGAGACCTGTGCCCCGGAACCAGCTCAGGTCACAGTATACACCACCTCACACTACTGGGAGACCAGTGCACTGGAACCAGCTCAGGCACAGGATACACCACCTCACACTACTGGGAGACCTGTGCACTGGAACCAGCTCAGGTCACAGGATACACCCCCTCACACAACTGGGAGACCTGTGCACTGGAACCAGCTCAGGTCACAGGATACACCCCCTCACACAACTGGGAGACCAGGGCACTGGAACCAGCTCAGGTCACAGGATACACCCCCTCACACAACTGGGAGATCTGTGCACTGGAACCAGCTCAGGCACAGGATACACCACCTCACACAACTGGGAGACCTGTGCACTGGAACCAGCTCAGGTCACAGGATACACCCCCTCACACTACTGGGAGACCTGTGCACTGTAACCAGCTCAGGTCACAGGATATACCCCCTCACACAACTAGGAGATCTGTGCACCGGAACCAGCTCAGGTCACAGGATACACCACCTCACACTACTGGGAGACCTGTGCACTGGAACCAGCTCAGGCACAGGATACACCACCTCACACTACTGGGAAACCTGTGCACCGGGACCAGCTCAGGCACAGGATACAACACCTCACACAACTGGGAGACCTGTGCACTGGAACCAGCTCAGGTCACAGGATACACCCCCTCACACAACTGGGAGACCTGTGCACCGGAACCAGCTCAGGTCACATGAAACACCACCTCACACTACTGGGAGACCTGTGCACTGGAACCAGCTCAGGCACAGGATACACCACCTCACACTACTGGGAGACCTGTGCACCGTTACCAGCTCAGGTCACAGGATACACCCCTCACACTACTGGGAGACCAGTGCACTGGAACCAGCTCAGGCACAGGATACACCACCTCACACTACAGGGAGACCTGTGCACTGGAACCAGCTCAGGCACAGGATACACCACCTCACACTACTGGGAGACCTGTGCACTGGAACCAGCTCAGGCACAGGATACACCCCCTCACACAACTGCGAGACCTGTGCACTGGAACCAGCTCAGGTCTCAGGATACACCACCTCACACAACTGGGAGACCTGTGTACTGGAACCAGCTCAGGTCACAGGATACACCACCTCACACAACTGGGAGACCTGTGCACTGGAACCAGCTCAGGTCACAGGATACACCCCCTCACACAACTGGGAGACCTGTGCACTGCAACCAGCTCGGGCACAGGATACACCCCCTCACACAACTGGGAGACCTGTGCACTGGAACCAGCTCAGGTCACAGGATACACCACCTCACACAACTGGGAGACCTGTGCACTGGAACCAGCTCAGGCACAGGATACACCCCCTCACACAACAGGGAGACCTGTGCACTGGAACCAGCTCAGGTCACAGGATACACTACCTCACACTACTGGGAGACCTGTGCACTGGAACCAGCTCAGGCACAGGATACACCACCTCACACAACTGGGAGACCTGTGCACCGGAACCAGCTCAGGTCACAGGATACACCCCTCACACCACTGGGAGACCTGTGCACCGGAACCAGCTCAGGTCACAGGATACACCCCCTCACACAACTGGGAGACCTGTGCACCGAAACCAGCTCAGGTCACAGGATACACCCCCTCACACAACTGGGAGACCTGTGCACCGGAACCAGCTCAGGTCACAGTATACACCACCTCACACTACTGGGAGACCAGAGCACTGGAACCAGCTCAGGCACAGGATACACTCCCTCACACAACTGGGAGACCTGTGCACTGGAACCAGCTCAGGTCACAGGATACACCACCTCACACAACTGGGAGACCTGTGCACTGGAACCAGCTCAGGTCACAGGATACACCCCCTCACACTACTGGGAGACCTGTGCACTGGAACCAGCTCAGGTCACAGGATATACCCCCTCACACAACTGGGAGATCTGTGCACCGGAACCAGCTCAGGTCACAGGATACACCACCTCACACTACTGGGAGACCTGTGCACTGGAACCAGCTCAGGCACAGGATACACCACCTCAGACTACTGGGAGACCTGTGCACCGGGACCAGCTCAGGCACAGGATACAACACCTCACACAACTGGGAGACCTGTGCACTGGAACCAGCTCAGGTCACAGGATACACCCCCTCACACTACTGGGAGACCTGTGCACTGGAACCAGCTCAGGTCACAGGATATACCCCTCACACAACTGGGAGACCTGTGCACCGGAACCAGCTCAGGTCACATGATACACCACCTCACACTACTGGGAGACCTGTGCACTGGAACCAGCTCAGGCACAGGATACACCACCTCACACTACTGGGCGACCTGTGCACCGGAACCAGCTCAGGTCACAGGATACACCCCTCACACTACTGGGAGACCAGTGCACTGGAACCAGCTCAGGCACAGGATACACCACCTCACACTACTGGGAGACCTGTGCACTGGAACCAGCTCAGGCACAGGATACACCACCTCACACTACTGGGAGACCTGTGCACTGGAACCAGCTCAGGCACAGGATACACCACCTCACACAACTGCGAGACCTGTGAACTGGAACCAGCTCAGGTCACAGGATACACCCCCCCACACAACTGGGAGACCTGTGCACTGGAACCAGCTCAGGTCACAGGATACACCCCCTCACACAACTGGGAGAACTGTGCACTGGAACCAGCTCAGGTCACAGGATACACCCCCTCACACAACTGGGAGACCAGTGCACTGGAACCAGCTCAGGTCACAGGATACACCCCCTCACACAACTGGGAGATCTGTGCACTGGAACCAGCTCAGGCACAGGATACACCACCTCACACAACTGGGAGACCTGTGCACTGGAACCAGCTCAGGTCACAGGATACACCCCCTCACACTACTGGGAGACCTGTGCACTGGAACCAGCTCAGGTCACAGGATATACCCCCTCACACAACTGGGAGACCTGTGCACCGGAACCAGCTCAGGTCACAGGATACACCACCTCACACTACTGGGAGACCTGTGCACTGGAACCAGCTCAGGCACAGGATACACCACCTCACACTACTGGGAGACCTGTGCACCGGGACCAGCTCAGGCACAGGATACACCACCTCACACAACTGGGAGACCTGTGCACTGGAACCAGCTCAGGTCACAGGATATACCCCCTCACACAACTGGGAGACCTGTGCACCGGAACCAGCTCAGGTCACAGGATACACCACCTCACACTACTGGGAGACCTGTGCACTGGAACCAGCTCAGGCACAGGATACACCACCTCACACTACTGGGAGACCTGTGCACTGGAACCAGCTCAGGTCACAGGATACACTACCTCACACTACTGGGAGACCTGTGCACTGGAACCAGCTCAGGCACAGGATACACCACCTCACACAACTGGGAGACCTGTGCACTGGAACCAGCTCAGGTCACAGGATACACCCCTCACACAACTGGGAGACCTGTGCACCGAAACCAGCTCAGGTCACAGGATACACCCCCTCACACAACTGGGAGACCTGTGCACCGGAACCAGCTCAGGTCACAGTATACACCACCTCACACTACTGGGAGACCAGTGCACTGGAACCAGCTCAGGCACAGGATACACCCCTCACACAACTGGGAGACCTGTGCACTGGAACCAGCTCAGGTCACAGGATACACCACCTCACACTACTGGGAGACCTGTGCACTGGAACCAGCTCAGGTCACAGGATACACCCCCACACAACTGGGAGACCTGTGCACTGGAACCAGCTCAGGTCACAGGATACACCCCCTCACACAACTGGGAGAACTGTGCACTGGAACCAGCTCAGGTCACAGGATACACCCCTCACACAACTGGGAGACCAGTGCACTGGAACCAGCTCAGGTCACAGGATACACCCCCTCACACAACTGGGAGATCTGTGCACTGGAACCAGCTCAGGCACAGGATACACCACCTCACACAACTGGGAGACCTGTGCACTGGAACCAGCTCAGGTCACAGGATACACCCCCTCACACTACTGGGAGACCTGTGCACTGGAACCAGCTCAGGTCACAGGATATACCCCCTCACACAACTGGGAGACCTGTGCACTGGAACCAGCTCAGGTCACAGGATACACCACCTCACACTACTGGGAGACCTGTGCACTGGAACCAGCTCAGGCACAGGATACACCACCTCACACTACTGGGAGACCTGTGCACCGGGACCAGCTCAGGCACAGGATACACCACCTCACACAACTGGGAGACCTGTGCACTGGAACCAGCTCAGGTCACAGGATACACCCCCTCACACTACTGGGAGACCTGTGCACTGGAACCAGCTCAGGTCACAGGATATACCCCCTCACACAACTGGGAGACCTGTGCACCGGAACCAGCTCAGGTCACATGATACACCACCTCACACTACTGGGAGACCTGTGCACTGGAACCAGCTCAGGCACAGGATACACCACCTCACACTACTGGGAGACCAGTGCACCAGAACCAGCTCAGGTCACAGGATACACCCCTCACACAACTGGGAGACCTGTGCACTGCAACCAGCTCAGGTCACAGGATACACCCCCTCACACAACTGGGAGACCTGTGCACTGGCACCAGCTCAGGTCACAGGATACACCCCCTCGCACAACTGGGAGAACTCTGCACTGGAACCAGCTCAGGTCACATGATACACCACCTCACACTACTAGGAGACCTGTGCACTGGAACCAGCTCAGGCACAGGACACACCACCTCACACTACTGGGAGACATGTGCACTGGAACCAGCTCAGGCACAGGACACACCACCTCACACTACTGGGAGACCTGTGCACTGGAACCATTCAAACACACTAAAAAGAATAAACTAATAACCACATTCCTTGACCTTGCCCTTTGGTTTCTAGGAACTCCATGGCTTGTGTGTCTGCCTGGAGTCCATTGCTGATAGCGTGGACCATGGCAGAGGTTGTATGCACTGGAGGGATTCAGAAGCATCCCCTGCATTCAGGCTGAGACAAGAATACATACTCCCGCCTTAGACGTGACTTTGACTATAAGGTGGTAACATTGCCAACTGTGTTGCTGCATGTCCCTGCCCAGGCACACCCCCTCTACAATCCCATCACATTGAAGCCTCTACTTGTTGAGGTCTGTTCACTACCTTCCAGATGGTGTGTAATGTGTGCATTGATTTCACAATATGTGGGATTCTTGGGGCAGATTCACAGAACTAATCGGAGATAAAATACTAAACTTACTACTTTTGGTATTCACAGAAGGCATTTAGTAGTAGTAAAGTTAGGACTCCTAACTTTACTACTACTAAATGCCTTCTGTGAATACCAAAAGTAGTAAGTCTAGGATTTTATCTCAGTTTAGTAGTAGTAAAGTTAGGAGTCCTAACTTTACTACTACTAAATGCCTTCTGTGAATACCAAAAGTAGTAAGTTTAGGATTTTATCTCAGTTTAGTAGTAGTAAAGTTAGGAGTCCGCACTTTACTACTACTAAATGCCTTCTGTGAATACCAAAAGTAGTAAATTTAGGATTTTATCTCAGTTTAGTAGCAGTAAAGTTAGGAGTCCTAACTTTACTACTACTAAATGCCTTCTGTGAATACCAAAAGTAGTAAGTCTAGGATTTTGTCTCAGTTTAGTAGTAGTAAAGTTAGGAGACCTAACTTTACTACTACTAAATGCCTTCTGTGAATACCAAAAGTAGTAAATTTAGGATTTTATCTCAGTTTAGTAGCAGTAAAGTTAGGAGTCCTAACTTTACTACTACTAAATGCCTTCTGTGAATACCAAAAGTAGTAAGTCTAGGATTTTATCTCAGTTTAGTAGTAGTAAAGTTAGGAGTCCTAACTTTACTGCTACTAAATGCCTTCTGTGAATACCAAAAGTAGTAAGTCTAGGATTTTATCTCAGTTTAGTAGTAGTAAAGTTAGGAGTCCTAACTTTACTACTACTAAATGCCTTCTGTGAATACCAAAAGTAGTAAGTTTAGGATTTTATCTCAGTTTAGTAGTAGTAAAGTTAGGAGTCCTAACTTTACTACTACTAAATGCCTTCTGTGAATACCAAAAGTAGTAAGTTTAGGATTTTATCTCAGATTAGTTCTGTGAATCAGCCCACTTATGTTTATTGTATCAAACTGCTGATGATGTCTCTTTACGCCTGACTACTTCTTAACTAATCATTATCCAATGCCTGCTAAGCTTGCTGCTTTGCGTTTGTGTTTCCAGTTATGCATGTATGTGCTCCCACATGTAGGACAGAGCGCTTTAAAGCTGCCGCTAGACAAATCACACTGCTCATTTCTACATACCGCACTGAAGAGGACTTCTAGAATGCTCCTCACACAGCAAATAACACCATATGAAAGCACTTGAAATATCTACATTGCTATGCAATGTTAACAATATAAACTCAATAAAGAAAGGTTTAAAAAGAAGCCTGGTTAAGATTCCTATCAATTGTTTAAGACCTGTGTTCCGTTAATGCTGTGGTATTGCAAGGTTTTCCTGTTGTGCAAAATCCGGCAACCATTTTGTCATGCATACTGGCAAAGCCACCAGGTTCACTGTAGTTGATTTATGTTCTGCCTTTTTCTTTATTCCCATACTCCCCAACAGTCAGTTATGTTTGTTTTCACATTTTGTGGGTCCCAACTAACATGGACAAGGTTACCCCAGGGTCCACAGAGTCCCCTTCCATCTTCTCACAAGCTCTACAGTAAGATTTGGACCTCGTTGACTTCCCAGAAGGGTCTACTTTGGATCAGTACATTGATGATCTGTGACTTGCTTAGGACTCCTTTGATCAGAGAATTTCTCCTTGTATTTGCTCACTGAATTTGCGAAGAAATGGCGTAAAGCTAATAAAGATAAGTTGCAGTTTTGCCTTCTCCATGTGCGACATTTCAGCTGGAGAGAGGCACGTATCTGTTGATAACATTGAAATTGTTCAAAGGCTGCCACAGCCTGTCACCAATTCTCAGGTATGCACCCCTTTGATGATGGCTGGATACTGTAGACAGTGGATTTTAGGGTATTATTGTATTGTCAAATCACTACAAGATTTCTTTAAGACATCCCGTTGCCATGGCCAAGGAAGCAGAACATGCCTTTGCGTCCTTAAAACACGATTGTTGCCAGCATCCGCCCTTGTCCTGCATGATTACACCAATCTATTTACACTTTATTGATACGAGAGGAGGGCTTTGGTTTGGGAGTGCTCGTGCAAGATCACGGTGATTAAAAGAAACCAATTGCTTATTCTTCCTCTGCCCTCGATGCTGCGGCAGATGGTCTGCCTCCATGCTTCTGCACAGTTGTGCCTCCTGCCTATCTTGTTGCAGTGTCAGAAAACACTGTACTTGCGTCACACGGTTGCTGTATCGCGTACTGTAGCTGCACTACTGTTTGCTACTAAAACACAGCATTGCTCTATGTCTAGGCTAGCCAAGCTTCTGACATCACCTTGATTTGATACCCTGAGTTAAGTTCAGAGTCCTCGTTTCGTACCGTACCTTTCAGTGATCTTGTATAGCACATGGATGGTTCTTGACTCCGGAACGACAAAGAAGCCCTGGTTGCTACCCCTGCCGTATGTACTCCGTATACAGCTGTAAAGGTCTATGTTTACCACAGGCCACTCTTCTCAAGTAGCTGAATGAGTAGCCCTTACCCGTTCTTGCACTATAGATTGGGGAGAGGAGTTGGCCTAACGGCAAGGGCGGTCGACCTCGAATCTGGGGAACTGGGTTCGAGTCTCGGCAATGACACTGAACATCCTGTGATTCTGGGCAAATCACTTAATCTCCCCATGCCTAACAAAAACAAGCATTTGCAATGCAATAGGTCTTGCATTTACGCGAGTTTGAGCTATTGACATTTCAAATAACAATGCCTTTTATTTTTGTTTTCGTTTTTAAAACATAAATAAAAGGCATTGTCATTTATAATGCCAATAGCTGAAACTCGCGTAACTGCGAGACCTATTGCATTGCAAATGCTTGTTAAAACAGAGTTTAACTAAAAACTTGCCACCAGGCCGCTCCTCAAGACAATTAATATTTGAAAGATGCTGTTTATCGGATACACAAATATGAAATATATAATTTTTATTCCGTTTGAATTATGAGTACACGATCTATGGGCTGCGATCAGAAACGTTTTGTATAATTATATATTGTATTTTTGTATGTTTTGTATGATTAGTGTACATTACAATTTACCGTAAAGTGCTAAGAGACCTGCCGGTGATTATGCGCTATGTAAAAATCAATTAACATAACATAACCGCAATGTATTATATTACTTTACCAGACGGCTCGTGCAGCAAAAAGAATTAAAAAGGTAGAAAACGTATATATTTGGTCCTTATGCTTCTGCACTTCGTTTTTTCACTGCATTACATGGTTGTTTGTTCTTCTTCGGGACATATTAACATCTTCTATTTTTTTTAAATAAAATATGGTACAAGTCATATGTGGGGGCCAAGTGCGCGCCCTGAAATTTGCCATTTCGATAGAGGTAGGCTGATAACGATTTTAAAAAAAACGCCTGGAAGGCGCCATCAGACTGGGTGTTGTCCATGTACAAAAAAGAATTCACACACATATCATTCAAATATAAAAAAAAGCAAAATTGAAGAGATAAATAGATACAAAAAATGGAAACGACATATGGTAGGTATGCTGGAGACATGTGAGGCCCCAGTTCCCAAAAGAGCTCACATCAGAGCATCTCTTGGGCTTTGAGTTAAAGGGTGACATGGAATCAGGGCACGAGTCGGGGTACCACGCGGGTGGACGGCGTCCCCCCACTTATTTTCCAGGGTGGACGCTGTCCACCCTGCTTATCAAAACGCCGTCCACCCTGCCCTGCTCATCTAAAGCGTGATAAGAGCGCGCACCAAACCACGCATTTCCGGGTGATTGCGGCTGAATCCGGAAATTTCTTGTGTGCGTGCTGAAGCATTTCCACGGTTTATTTATCTGATGCATCATGCCTTGCATGTCCTTGGGCAGGTAGAACTGGCCCTGGTGCAGACTGCCCGGGGCAGCCAGCAGCACCCTGGGAGGCACGAGTGGGCAGGAGCTGGCGCTTACATGCAGCCAGGCCTCTCGGTGCCAGGCGGAGGCACCCGTCCAGCTCTGGCGGGAATCCCCCACCTGCTCCTTGGAACCCGCCTGAGTTGCAACACTGGGGCACACACAGCCGCTGGCACCGGCGTGATGCTGAACGCGCCTGAGTGCCAGCACTGGGGCGCAAGCGGCCGCAGGCACATGGCTGCAGAGAGCCACGCTACCTGCTGCTACATCAAAAGAACTTACTGGCACACTCCTGTCCTCGCTGCCCCTCGTCCTTATACCCATCTCGGCATCCTCCTGTCTCCCTCCACTGTCCCTCGTTGCCTATCTCCCCCTCCTCCAGTTATCTCTCGCTTTCTCCTTTACAACCCTCACTTTTCCACTGTTTAAAGCTGCGCGCCCGTTTCATATCCATCCTCCCTTCACTGTTCTCTTCTCTGTCTCTTCTCTCTCCATCTCTTCTCTGTCTCCCTCTTCGCTCCGCTCTCTCGTCTACATACCCCTTTCTTTCACGTCCCTACACTTCTGTCCATCGCGCTGCATACCCACATCTCATGCATCTACGAAGCCATAGCTGTTGTTTATTTATCTGATGCATCATGCCTTGCGTGCAGTCTGATCTCGTAATCCAACTCTGATTATATGTCATTGTGTACATTTAGGACTGTTTCTGCTCCAAAGCTGAGAACAAGCTTTAAGACTCAAATCATGCATCATTAATAAAATAAAATACATTTGGACAATCCGGTGTTACATCACCCAGGGAGGCGGCAATAAAAAGATGAACTTTTATTTAAGTCAGGTAGAATAATCCTCACCTCTGTGTTCCTAGTAAATCATAACTTTCTTTTCTAATAGCTAGGGAATTTTACATTTCTTGGCAGGACTGTATATGCGATTGTTCAAAGCTTACTAATTGCCACAGAGGTAAAATCTGATACCGGCATAAAATAAAACTTTTTTAAACTAGACTCTGGTGACCAGTGTGTTGTCCTTAAAAGGTCCTCTGGTGGAACACATAAAGAACAAGCCTTAGGCGGCCATCACTCCCCTCGATCAATGTGGCAAAAGAGATTGGGGGGGCTGCCTCCTGCATCGTCCATCTTGGTAAGGTCGTTGAATAGACTGCCATAAATAGTTTTCATGAAGCTGCTCTAGTTATCATTGCACTGATCACGTTCTCACACTAAGACATTGTACCCCTCTTAGCCTGGGATGTTCAGAGCAAGCTGGGTATGGAATGACATGCTTAATGGACTGTACGCTCCTGGAAGCAGTAAACATCACACTGGCCAGGTTGAAGGATCTTCTAGCCAAGTCCAGCACATGCACATTCAACACTTTATGGCAGGAGAACAAATAAAGCAACATGGTGATCTTAGCAATCAACTGTTTACGCTCCAAATCTTCATTGTCCAACTATACAAAAAAAATCCAACACCTTGTTCACAACCCAAGCAAATGTGTATGTTTCCTCTTAGAGCTTCACCATCCAAGTGCCTTTTAATAGCATGCACATCAAATACAGCACACGGAGACTTCACAGAGGCGCTATGGCTGCCTCTGTGAAGTCTAGCAGGAGTTGGGTGCCAATAAGTTGTAAGCTTAACAGCTGTTTCTATGCTTGCGATGTTATGTGCTGTATGTCTCTGTAGTAGATCTCTTCCCATCTTTTGTGTGTCAGGGTCGTTCCTAGCTCTTGTTCCCATCGTTTTTGCCCCAAAGTTTTGGGGGACCACAAAAGGAAGAGGGCGACAAGGAGTGCGGGGCAGGGGTTGTTTTCAAGGTAGAGAAGCACACAGAGGGGGGAGAGAGTAACACAAAGCATGGAGGGAGTTTGCAGGGGGAAGTACACGAGGAAGAGAGCAATACAGAGCAGACGGAGCATCTTCCTGGGGGAGAAGCACAGAACGGATAGGGAGGGACAGAGATCATGGGGCAAGGGAGGTTTGAAGGGGCAAGAAGCGCACGAGAGGGAGAGAAATACAGTAAAAGGGCAGGGGAGAAATGAGCAAGACAGGGATTTGCAAGGGAAAGCACACAGGAGAGAGAGCAACACAGAGTGCAGGGGTGTTCAGAAGGTGAAGAAAGCACATGATGGAGAAAGCAACACAAATCTGAAGGTACTTTACCATCGCTTTTAATTGGCTACAATGTGATGTCATGTGCAAATGATAGATCTGCTGCACATGTGATGTCACTTCCTGCCGTGATGTCACTTCCTGCCGTGATGTCACTTCCTGTGACACCACCTAACTTGGAGAGTCCCCCCACTTCTTTTTTTAGGACTTGTGCCCTGCACGGAATCCAGGTGCTTTCGGATAAACAGGGCTGTAATACGCACGTTGTTTAGAAATAACTGTGTATTAGGGAATGTGCTGCTCTGAAATTGGAGCAAACATCGATTTAATATTTTATATCCTGATAATGTCACGTGCACACTCAGAGTTGTCTGAGGCGCAGCCGTGAATGTTCGGTTATTTTTTTACATGTTGTGGTATTGCTGCAATATTCACTGATTTCAAACCCATAATATCTGCCCCACGAGGGAACTAAAAGTATACACACAGGGCGGGAAAAGGAAAAACGTGAGCAGTTTTTTTTCTCAATTTGTCACGAATTTAAACCTTGCTCCACCTGAAGTCCCGGCTTGCTGAGGGGGAACAAGCTTGCAATTACCGGGCGCTAATGACCCCTGCAGGACGCGGGATACCGCCAGGGATTCCTATAACAGAGCCTGCTAAGATCTGAATTCACCAGCTAGAGCCCGGGAAGCAGGGGCCGGCGGTATATTTACCGCGCGTTAACCGGGTTTGCAGTGCAATCTGACCCTGAACAGGTGTTCTCCAAATTCTGCGAATTCAGGGGCATATTAGCAAGGGCTTTATCGCCGCTTTAGCAGCACTTTTTGCCGCCAAAGCGGCGATTTTTTTATCGCCCTATCAGCAAGCTGTCGCTAACAGGCATTAGCGACAGCTTTCTGGCGATAGCGGGTGGTTTTCCCATCGCCTTGCATGCCAGCGATAATTATCGCTAATGACATGCAAGGTAGGCGTTCCCAACTAAAAGCGACTGAAAACAGTCGCTAACACAACTTCCCCCTATCAGCAAGGCAGGCGAAGCGATAAAAAAAGTCTCGCTAAGCGCGATTATCGCTAGAATTTAACACCTGCTAAAAACATGACTTACCTGTTTGTTCAATGGGAGGTGGATTGTCAGGCTAAGTCCACCATGGCGTTAATGCGTGAATATCGCTGGATTTCCAGCGATGTTCACGCATTTCGCCGCTTATCGCTGGATATTTTATCGCATTGGAGATAAACCTTGCTAATAGCATGTTATCTCCGCGATAATATCCAGCGATAGGCGGCGTTAAAAAAAACCGCGCTAAGCGCGGTTTGCGATATTTTTCGCTAGTTGTTGCTAATATGCCCCTGAGTTCCACCAAAGGGGTAAATTCACCCCTGGAGCGCCTAGTAAACGGGAGTGGGTGGTTGGGTTCCCCAGTCGCTAATCAGATTCGCAATGTGATCTGCTGCGCAAAATAGCATCCTCAGAGGCGGCTGCTCTTGGCTGGTGCAGTCCGAGCGAACATCTTCAGGGCCTGCCAAGCTTAAGAACTGGGCAGCGGCAACATTACATTTTTCCCTGGCTGGTCGCTACCGTTGTTAGCGCAAAGGTCAGTGCGAAACTGTATTAACACGAGTGCGGTCAGGGCAATTTCGAAATATCTGTCCAAACATCAATCTGTGTGATGCACAAGTATACGTGCAAAATTGCGCCTATGCAATCATTGCAACCCCGAAACAGTTGTGCTAAATTTCCCCTGTGCACTTTATCTACTCCGGAAACATTGGTTCACTATTGCACTGGTGAAACGGATGTGGTCCAGAAGTGTCAGTGTGAAAATGCACTAGCCCCGATATAGCCTATGTAATCACAAAATTACACGGTAGTGGCGCCCCGCACCTAACTCCCTTCCTCATCCGGCTGTCAATAGGAGAGCCCTTCCGATACCAGCAGTATTTTTTATGCCAGAAAGTACCGCCTGTGATAGGATTGGGATGCGTGCTTTCCGGGGACGCGGGGTGTGGGGGTAGGGGTGCAGAGCCTTCCAAAGCAGGCTCGCTCTCCGCTACCAGCAGCAAGAGCAGGGAGGGGTCAGCGGCGGCCCACATGGCGTTATTACAGCGCAGTAAAGTGGAAAATGGACTTCAAGGCCCCTTTGTACTGAGGTGAAGGTACAACCCTCCCCGCCCTCCCCTCCACAGGGTTAAGCAAACTCAATCAACGTATGGACACTGGTCTTTTACCCAAAACGGAGATGGGGATGGGGGGGGTCAAAAATCAGGACTGGACCCTCCCCCACCACCATGTTGTAATTTGGCAGCACTTAAGTTAAGCATTGGCTAAAGACAGCCTGTATTTAGAGGCTAAATTGTCCGCTTTGTGGAATCCATTTTGTATTTCTGGCAGCCATTTTGGTTGCCATGTGCTGCCATGTGCTCACCATGTGCTCTGTCCTACCTTCCTGTTAACTGCTCTTGAAATCTGCCTAGAGACAAGTTATATTTAGTTCCTCTTGCTTTGCACATGCTCAGTTGAGCTTGCAGCTGTTCCGAGTTTATAAATGTCAGGATGTGTCTACTAGAAGTAGAAACTGTTAGCTCCACCCACTTGTCGACTGTGCATTTTCTGTATGACCTTATATGTATCTAAAACCAGCATTTGTGTTTGTACCGCCTTCATTTGAGCCCCTGTGTGGGTATAAAAGGACCATGGTCCTTCCATTCAGTGTGCTACTTCATGCATTACTGAAGGGTGATGTGCGAATTTAGCTCCACCTCATGAGGTTTAATAAACTCTGTCTTTCTTATTCCAGTTTCTATGCCAACTTCTTCCTAAGTGTCTGAGGACTCTGTGCAGAGAAGGGTGAACCCCTAAGCACTGGTAGGCCTTGCTGAGGCTCACTACTACAACCACCCCCAGCACTAGCGCTCTCTCCACCTTACACCAGCCCCCTCCGGACCCCCAGCACTGGCCTCTTACACCAGCCCCCTCCGGACCCCAGCACTGGCCTCTTACACCAGCCCCCTCCGGACCGGACCCCCAGCACTAGCCTCTTACACCAGCCCCCTCCAGACCCCAGCACTGGCCTCTTACACCACCCCCCTCCAGAACCCAGCACTGGCCTCTTACACCAGCCCCCTCCGGACCCCCAGCACTGGCCTCTTACACCAGCCCCCTCCGGACCGAACCCCCAGGACTGGCCTCTTACACAAGCCACCTCCTGCCGCGACTCTCCATCGGGGGAGCCCAGAGACACAGCACCCCATGAGAATCAGACACCCGCACATAGACACAGACATAGGTGCCTGCCGGCAGCAGCTGCGCCCCTGACTGTGCATTGTGTGGGTGTCTTGGGGGTGTTTACACTTGTTTACAGGGCGCTCCACCGATACGATACGTGCGTCAACAAGTACTACAAACAGGCTTCGGGGAGGGGCAGCAGTGCCCTACGGTTGCTTGTTTGTTTTTTATTTTTCTTCCCTTTTGTTTTTTTGCTCTGTGAATCGTCGTCCAGGGCTTACTGGGGAGTTAAGATGGAAAACGTGACTTCAATTGCTTCCCGGATCGTTTGAAGGAGTTGTGTAACAACAACAACAAAAACCACCTCACATCCTGCCCCAGTCCTCGACACTGGATTAAAGGAGGCAGGGGCTTTGTTGTGCGCTCAGGGCTGTGGCTGAAGGCCTTGTGTGTTTGAGAGCAGGCCCTCCTGAGCGTGTGTGTACCAGAGCATCACCACCGTGGTGTTACATATAAACACACACACACACCGTGCTAGCATTCTGCTTCAGACTGATGTGTATGCACACAGCGGTACATTCGGAATTAATGCGTATTATAAAGAAACGGAGGTCTGTCCTTTCTAGAAAAGTAACCTCCCTCCGACCACCACGTTTGTTTACATGCTCTAGAAAACAAGCGCGGCCGCAAAAGTCAAAGCGGCTCACGCGGCAAAATATATAGCTAGAGAACTAGTGCTTATATAAAGCGCTGCATTTTGGCGGCGCATGCAATAATAAAGTTGCGCGGCCGCCGTATGCGCTTTATAAAACAAGCTGTCGCCATTGCCAAAGCAGAATGAAAAAAAAAAACATAGTGCCTACTGGCGAATAAAGGAGACCGTGTAACGCCGCAAGTAAACGATCGAGTCCGGATGGGCCGTCCGAGAAGGAGACAGGGCGGTAACAAAGAAGCCTCATTCACAATCACGACCCAGCGTTTAGCATAAACGGTGACGCCAGCCAATCAAAATGATGGGCGTGGCTTTAAGTCCCCTTCTGAAATTGTATTAATTACTATACGCCTCGCAGAGCGAGGAGCGCATACGCGCTCCAACGCTAGGCGAGACCTAATGAATGTGTCCTTATGTAATGTAACTGGTGCTATGTAAAGTGCTCTGACACCCGATTCGGGTCAAGTTCGTGCTATATAAAACTCTGTAAAAAAAAAAAAAGATACTCAGAAAACTGTAACCATTTTTACTGATTCCATGTGCATGCTTGAGTTGCTCACAACTGTGACCTTCTCTGGATGCAGCAAGAGTTCCTTACCTTCCTCTGCACTAAGATTAAATATGCCACTAAAGGTAACTATCGTCAAATGTGCTGCTCCCCAATCTACTCAGGATGAAGTATCCAAGGGTAACACTTTCGCCGACTGCTAAAGAGGCTGCTTTGTCCCCTGACTCTGTAGTGTTTTTGCCCGTGTCTCACGTTGCTGAACCCCTAATACTCACCATGGGATCCCTTGATGATTTACATCTGCGAACGCCTTTGTTCACATACAAATTGATGTTATTCAGATACCCAGCTTCTGCCCCTATGTATGTGTGCTGATGACACATATATGCTTTAAGGATGGGTCAAAGCCTATTCTCGGACCCAAGCTGATACAATCAAAGTGCTAGAAGCCTTCTGAGACTTTATCACCAGCTTGGAATCCCACAATGGTTCAGGAGTGACAAAGGAACTCATTTTGGGGCATATTGACAAGCCCCTATTGCCTTCACAACGTCACTGCAGCCCCTATCGCCATCACAACGTCACTTTCAGTGATGTTGTGATGCCGATAGAGACCTCACCTTATTTACAGGGCAGCGTTAAGCCCCTGAGCGTGGCTTAAAGCTGCCTTGTAAATAAGGCCCCTTTCATACTATGCTTAGCGTAAAAGGGGAGGGCAATGGGTGTTGCAGTGGGTGTTCCACCGCAACACCCATTGATTCTGACGCTGCCTCCTATTTACAAGGAAGGCGTAAATAGGAGGCAGCGCCAGAATTAAGACCAGGGGAAACCTGTTCTTACCTTGGCGCAATTCTCCTCGTTTTTGCTGTTTTCATATGTGTAGCGTTGTGCAGCACACATGAAAACAGCAAAAGGCCAATGATTGTTTATGTACAGGAAGGTCCCCCTTCCTGCACATAAACCATCATTTTTTTTAAATGCCATTAAGCAGCACACATAGAAGTTACAAAGCGGCATTTAAAGATTGTTTATGTGCAGGAAGGGGGACCTTCCTGCACATAAACAATCTTCCCCTGCACGCAGACACCCTTGCACTATGGTGCAAGGGTGCCTGCGTTGGTGCGAGGCTGTAAAGTGTAGCGCCAGCGCAGGGGGAAACGCAGGGCTGCACCATATTCTTGTAAATATGGTGCAGCACTGCGTTTCTGAAGTGGCGGAGTGCGGCGTTAAGCCAGGAAGTCTAACGCCTCACTCCGCCACTTCCCTGGTACATATGCCCCTTTGTGCCTACTTTTGTTCAAGAACTATGCAAGGCCTTTGGGATTCAACATCTTCACTGTGCCTACCACCCTAAGTCATCCAGGAAACTCAAGAGGTAGAGTCAAACAAGGAATCTATTCACAAAGGTAAACTTTCATGTGAATAAATCTACACGTGTAAGTTCACTCTTACACTTTTGAGTAACTTTTCTACTTTTGGCTATTCACCATTTCCGAGTGTAAAGTTACTAAAACGTGTAGACTTACATATCCAAACCCCATCAATTAGATATTGAAGTCAGTAGAAATGTCAAATATGAGTCTAAAGTTACCACTTGTAGTGACTTTATGATCAAATTTGACGTGCTGCACACTTGGTGAAGACCTTCACTCTCGAGGCGAAGATTTCCTTATAGTAAGTTACGAGCAAAAGTTTAAAAGTGTAATAAACTCTCAAAAAATAGATTACATATATTTTTTTTAAAACATTCTTTTTATTTTATTCAGTACATTTATGCATAGTACATTATCACAACCACGGATCATT
Organism: Calotriton arnoldi; assembly: GCA_963921515.1. Taxonomy (NCBI): domain Eukaryota; kingdom Metazoa; phylum Chordata; class Amphibia; order Caudata; family Salamandridae; genus Calotriton; species Calotriton arnoldi. The sequence continues at coordinate 1,992,610 of CAWUFW010001603.1, read as the reverse complement.
TTTATCATGCACAGGTTCTGGTACTCGTAGGCTATCATTACGTTTATCCCCCACTTATCACGTTTCAAAATGAATTGATAGTTTATCATTCAGTCACCCACCACTTCGACAACAACCTCTTATAGTTTGCAGTTAAGCATAGTCCCCGCAATTGCAGTCCTCTATATTTAACCCACAATCCCCACACTTTATCCCACTTTCGGGGACAGCCTCGGCTTTGATAAATTACCTTCTCTGCCGAGCAGCACCAATCAAGGTCTTGTTCCCATTCTCTCACTGTTGGTGGCAGCGGCTTCCCCCATGCTCTGGCTATATTTCGTTTCGCAACCATACCCGCTAGCATTAACCATATTTTAATGTATTTTGGCCAGTTGTCTTCTCCTGTGACGCATAATATGTGCCAACGGGCTTCCATTGGGACAGCTTGTCCTATAATCTTGGACATTATTGCTACAATTGTGTTCCAGTTTTGATGCAACTCAGGGCAGCTCCATATTGTGTGAAAAAATGTGCCCACTTCCCCGACAGCCTCTCACATACGTTTGAGTCGCATTTGCCCATTGTATCGAGTTTGGATCTGGTTGTGTAAGATCTGTGTATAATTCTGATTTGAACTAGTCTGAAACGTGCCCTTATAGCAACTTCTCTAGGGCTCTGTGTGACTTCCAGCCAGTCTTCCTCTTCTAAAATCCCCACGTCAGATTCCCACATTCCCCTAAGGGCCAGTAATGGGTCTGGGGCAGTTCATAATTTTTTTATAAATGAGTGAAGTTGCCTTATCTGGTATTGGATCTGCTAATATTCTGTCTTCTAGCGGGGCTATCTCTGATATTTGGTCTCCCGTGTGTACGTGTGATCTTAGGGCATGTGTCAGTTGTATGTATCTAAATTTTTCCTAGTTTGACATTTGGTACTTCGCTTGTAATTCCTCAAAGTCGATCATTTTTCCCCTTTTCCAGATGTCGCCCAGGTAATCAATGCCCAGTAGGGCCCAAGGACGAAATCCCTGTAGATCCTGCACCTCTGTCAAAAGGTTGCTCTCCCACAGGGGTGTGCGTTCCGTCAATTTCCCTTCCCAGCCTAGAAATTTGTTTGCTTCTCTCCATAGTCTTAATGTTCTTTGTGTATGGATCGGGAGCCCGTTAGTCGCTTTTTTGGTGTATAGGGCTTTCAGGTACCCCCCTTTGCCCATCTCCCAGTGATCTACCCGGTAAGCCGGTTCATCTCCGGGTCTGGTGGCTCAGTGGACTAATGCGTCCATTGCAGGGGCCTGTGTTCGACCTCATGGTCACAGGTTCAAATCCCGGCGGGTCCACTCAGCCTTTCATCCATCTGAGGTCAATAAAATGAGTACCATTGAGTTGGGTAACAATGAACATCTGTTATTCAGCGCCAAGAGACCTCTGGGTGAACGTGCGCTTTACAAATACACATGTTATGTTATGTTATCTCTCCCTGCAAATACCCAGTCATTGAGTGACACCAGCTGTGCAGCCCAGTAGTATTTACGAATATCTGGGACTGCCAGTCCACCGTCGTATGGCCCTCTCTGCAGCTTATTTAGCGCTATCCGGGGACTACCTCCATCCCATAGTAGTAGCTGTATCTCAGAGTCGATCTTTTGAAAGTAATCCGTTGATACCTTATATGGGGTGTTTTGCAGGACATATATATAGGCGGGGCAGTGCCATCATTTTGAAAATCGCAGCCCTTCCCATCAGTGAAAGTGGCAATTTGCGCCAGTGCGCTACATCATTCCGTAGTCGACTAAGCTGGGGGGCTAGATTCTCATCTCTAAACTCCTGTTCTGTTTGCGTGATCACTATTCCCAGATATTTAAATTTAGATTTAATTAATAACTCTCTTGCTGTGGTTGTCAATTCCGGCACGTCACCAGTCAGAACAAATATGAGCGACTTGCCCCAAATTATTTGATATCCTGAATAGCTGAAATATGTGGAGTGCTCTGTGTATGGTGGAGCGTGGCCTGGTGACATATAGGAGGATGTTGTCCGCATACAGCGAGATTCTTTCCTCCCATTCTCCCCCAATCGGGATACCTCTTATCAATGGGTCAGCCCTGACCCATGCTGCTAAGGGTTCCAGTGCAAATGCAAACAGCATGGGCGAAAGTGGGCATCCCTGTCTCGTGCCCTTGTGCATCCCCACCCTCCTTGACACAGCACCGTTAACCCGTACTCTGGCTAGGGGGATCTGTGTATAATAGCTGTATCGAAGCACGGAACTATAGGCCAAAGCCCAATCGTTCAAGCACCGCAAACAGATAGTGCCATTCTATGGTGTTAAACGCCATACGGGCATCGAGTGACAACAACACGGTAATCTCTACTTGCTGGGCCTTGACTGCTTGTTGTACACCGTATAGGCGCCGTAGGTTTAGTCTAGTACTCCTCCTGGGCATAAAGCCCGATTGATCCGGGTGTATCAATCCAGTTATTACTTTGGTAAGCAGATGACATATCTTTAAGTTAAATATACATGTTAATTAGTTCTGAATACTATATTTAAATGGAGAATAACATGATAAAATTTTATAGCATTAATAATTTAATTTTACATTTAAAATGTAATTGTTTAGACTATATTGAATTAAAAAAAAAATTCTGATACATTCCCACCTAACAAAAACAATACACCTTTTTATTATGTATTTAAAATTATTAAAAGTAATGTATAAAATTCATTAACAGTACTTTTATTATTGTTTGTAAAAATATGAATGTTACATACATTTTTATGTTAAAAAAGATTAAGAAAATATTTTAAAATACACTAATAATTATGTTCTTTTTAGATAATTTAACCTCACATAAAATGTATTTAAATAATTTCGTTTATTTTACGGTTAGTTCCTAAAGGTTTTATTTTATGTCCCAACATCCATCATTTTCTGTGGGAAGGTTTTCCAGTATCAGTGGGTGGCCATGTGTGACGCTGGACGTTTGACTGTAGTGTCTATAGAAAGGCAGTTTGTGGATAGAAATGGGCTCCCTCTTATGTGGATGGGGGGTGCATGTTCCTCCCTAAGTCCTTCCCTAGCCCTCCCTTAATGCTTCTTTACTCCTCCCTTAAACCTCCCTTATAGTGGGAAGTATTCCCCATTTTCCAGCCGCTGCCCTCTGTCCCCTCTCACATTCACTACTATAAGGTATACTTAAGTAGGCTGTGTAGACAAAAAAGATAGGCGAGACAGAGGCGTACACCTGTGCACGCAGGTATGTGAATAGCATTTTGTAGAGCATTTCGTGGTCCTATGGCAGTACTACTAAATGAACGACAAAATGCAGTTTGTGAGTAGAGCACAAGGTGTTTAAATATGTAGTGAAACTGGTTTTAAGTGGCCTGATGCTTCAATCTTGGTACCTTGCTCACCTTGACTCACCCCTCGCCCGAAGAGCGCATCGAGTCCTTACGAAACCTTAATGGGTACGCCCATGATTTTTCCTGCTACCCTTCCATTGTCTCCAGCTTTACTCAATTTACGCTTCAACGATGATGTCACCGTAGAATACTGCAAACAACTTATTTGGTGTCTCAACAGCTTCTATTCTTAGGTCAAGGCTGTGCTGCCCAGCAGTCCAACCAAAGCATGGCGTGGCCTGACCGGCAGCTCAGCGACTGGGTGCGCATCAGGATCCACCAATGGAAGTCAGCGCTTCGGCTCCAGCGGCAAAGACCAGACCCGATGCTGCTCAACCTGAGCACCACTGAGAAGGTTTGTGGATTGGCTGTCTGAATCCCTGCAACACGACGAAAGAAGACTACAAAACAGAAGAAAGCGTTGCCAATATTGGCAAATCATCTCTATCAGTGCCAAAAGCTACCAACCAAAAACTAGATTCAGGAGAAGCTCATTGCCAGGGGTGTCACCCAGCACAGTCTGAAGGAAATACTGAATCACTGATATGAGCTGAGGTCACTGATGTGCAGCAGGAGGAAAGAAGCTTCTGGTACAGGAGGAGGCCCATCTGGCCAACCTCCACCAACACAGAGGAGCATGAAGAGAGCACATGCACCCAGAAGACTGGTCTGGATGTAGTGATGGAGACACCTCCACCAGCACCACAGAGGAGCTTGAAGAGGGCACATGCACCCAGAAGACTAGTCTGGATGTAGTGATGGAGACACCTCCACCAGAACCACAGAGGAGCTCGAAGAGAGCACATGCACCCAGAAGACTGGTCTGGATGTAGTGATGGAGACACCTCCACCAGCACCACAGAGGAGCTTGAAGAGGGCACATGCACCCAGAAGACTGGTCTGGATGTAGTGATGGAGACACCTCCACCAGCACCACAGAGGAGCTTGAAGAGGGCACATGCACCCAGAAGACTGGTCTGGATGTAGTGATGGAGACACCTCCACCAGCACCACAGAGGAGCTCGAAGAGAGCACCTGCACCCAGAAGACTGCTCTGGATGTAGTGATGGAGACACCTTGACCAACGCCCACAGGTTTGTGCAACTCTCCCTTCCCCACAACCTCTACTGATAGATGTTTGATGCATGTATGAAAGCTGCGTGTGTCTTACCTTAACAAAACATGTATACATAGCTCACATATAGAAATATTAACAATGCTTCCAGTCATGTCCTTCCTGCAACTTGGAAGTCACATTGTCAGAGATGTAGTTCGTTGTTATATGAGTAAAAGTGAAGTACTAATTATATTATTAAACAAATTGTAGATAGATTTAGACCCAAATTCCCTACTTCCAATACAAAGAATACTTTACAAATTCATTACTGTCATACAATCATAGTAAGCAGTGTTTTTATAGAGCCCACAGTAGAAGAGGAGGATTGAAAGGTCGAGGGAGGTAATGTAGGACAGTCTGGCCCAGCAGCCTCTGAGACCCCACAAGTCACCACTGAACCTGCACCCTTGCCAGCAAGAGTGACTTCACCACTACCAGCACCAGAGACTGCAGGTCACTTACCCCACCGACTACTAGATTTAAACATCAGAGTTTATTAAGAAGACATCGGGCTGGCATTAGGGCAAGGTCCACGTGTCGAATGGACGGTCATGAGGACAAGCCATGAGTCCAAGTTCTGAGATCATGGTGGGTGTGCATGCTGCCTGTCCAACGCCAGAAATTTAAAGCTGTGTATCTGTTAGGAAGGCAAGTTTTGGGGCTAGAGAAATCTAGAAAGGAGGGTCTTCAGTCGTTGTTTGAGGGACACTGGCAAATGTCTACACATTTGGATGCAACGGCAGAGAAAGTACCTGTACTCTGTTCATAACGATACACAGGGACGGAGACATAGGCAGATCTGCGCTAGTCTACAAGGGTTTGGGAGATCTGGGGGCCAGCTTGCCTCTGCCACACATGTACTATCAAGGTCAACCCTTAATTCAGGAATTGAAAACTTGGCTCTTCTCGCTCCCATGATGGTTGGGTTCTGGTCTATCTCCCATGTAGTTGCTCATCTCCTGTGCTAGCGCTTTGACACCCATGGTTATAATGCACTCTATAAATACTAAAATAAAAAATTAACCTAGAGGTTTGTATGGGTCACTTTAGTTGTGATATAGCCAAATCCCTGCTACAAGTAACATCAGCATTAGGGCAGCCACATACAGCTCATGTCACTGGAATAGAACACACACTATCTGCGGAAAGCGAGCTGTCCCCAAGCCTGAGCACTGTGTCTGTGCCTGGCGAGGGGTCCCCAAGCCACGGCACTGTGTCTGTGCCTGGTGAGGGGTCCTGTTAGAAACGGGGGTCTCTAGTTGGCAATGGTTTGCACCTTTGTCCAAGTAGGGACCCTTCTTTCTAGTCAGGATAAGGAAGTTACACTCCTAAAATAACCCCTGCTCACCCCCTTGGTAGCTTGGCACGAGCAGTCAGGCTTATCTTAGAGGCAGTGTGTAAAGCATTTGCACATAACCAACAGTAATACAGTGAAAGCACTACAAAAGGACACCACACCAGTTTAGAAAATATCGAATATTTTTATATATCCAAAACAAGACCAAAAACGATAATCATCCACCATACAGTTCTCACAACTCTTCAAAAAATAAAAAATAGACTTGAAATACAGTTCCTTGAAGTCGATAGCTCTGTCCGGGGCTATCACGGCGTCGTGAACAACAAATCCAAACAGTTCTGGCAGACCACAGCGTCGCGGGCCAGCTACAGTGTCGGGAAGACCCGCAAAACAGTACCTTTAGAAATGTAGAGTGTTGGCGATCTCTCGATGAGCCCCAAAGGGCCGGTGTCCACAGGCGTGGGTGTAGGAGGTCGGTGTAGGAGTCGTCGGGCCCTTGAAGTCACACGCGTTGCAGATCGATCTCCTCGCGATTGAAGTCTGGAGCGCTGGCGTCGGCGGGCATCGGGGCTGCGGTGCGAAGTGCAGCGGTGCGGCGTGCGGTGCCCTCAGGTTGCGATGAAGGCAGTGGCTCGGTGACGGTCGTACAGTGGCGTCGGTGAGACCAGGGCTGCGGTGTGAAGTGAGGCGGTGCTCGTCGCGGTGCTGGCAGTTCACGGTGCAAGCAGCGGTGTCGTCGTTGCTGAAGCGCTGTTGTCGGCTGACGAACTGGAGTCAATGGTGCCGGTGTCTGTAGGCCAAGGCTGCGGTGCGGGGTGAGGACGGTGTGCCGTGTAACTTACGAGCGGTGCCCTCGAACCACGGTGCAAGCAGCGGCATCGTGTTGGTGTGAAGCGACGTCGTCGGTGATACCAGGGCAGCAGCGCGAGGCGGTGCGGAGTGCTGTGCCCACAGGTCGCAGTGCAAGCAGTGGGTTCGGTGGCGGCATCAGGTGGCATCGTCGGTGAGACCAGGGTTGCGGTGCAAAGTGCGGCAGTGCCCTCTGCGGTGCCTTCAGGACACAGAGTCGGCAGCGGCGTCGTTGATGGCGTCGGGTTGCTTTTTCTTCTATTGTAGCACAAAACACACAGTGCTCAGTGCTGGTAACAGATGAACTTGAAGTCTTTGCTGTTCTTGGGACTTCTTCATGAACAGGGGGCAAGCTCTACCTCAAGCTCTTGGAGAAACTCACAAAAAGGAAGTTGCAGAAAGTTCAGTCCAGTCCTTTCACTGCCCAAGACAGAAGCAGCCACTGCAGGCCAACACAGCAAAGCACACAGCAAAGTGGTAGTCCTTCCTCACAGCTTCTCCAGCTCTTCTTCTTGGCAGTCTTCTTGGCTCCAAAAGAGTTCTCTGAAGTCTTTTATATCCCTGAGACTTCCAACAGGAGGCAAGCTTTACTTCAAGCCCTTGGAGAAAACTCTAACAGCAGGATGATTAAAGTACATTCAAGTCCTTTCCCTGCCGAAGACAGAAGCAGCAAGCAGCAGGCCAACACAGCAGAGCACGCAGCAAAGTGGCAGTTCCTCCTGACAGCTTTTTCAGCCCTTCTTCCTGGCAGGTTCCTTAGTTCAACAGTAATCTAAAATACTGGGGTCTGGGCCCCAATATTTATACACCAAAATCCTTTGTTCTCTGGAGGCAGAGAGTGTTTGTGCTCAGCCAAAACCAGTTCTGTCCTCTCTGGCCCAGCTTCCCGGCAGGAGGTGGAGACAGCATTGTCCAAGGCAGACAGGGCCTATTGAGGTGCAAGGGAAATCTCCTCCCACCACTCTAAATGCAGACCGGGCCTATTCAGGTGCTAGTGAAAACTCCTCCCACTACTTTGAATGCAGCCCAGGTCTATTCAGCCCAGCCCTGACTCATTCAGGAAAGGCAGGCCACACATCAACCCCCCCACCCTCCCCGGTGGCTGTCTGAGAAAATGCACCTCCCCAGCCCCTGTCACTTCAAAGCGAGCGACTCAATACACAAACCAGCAGAGGCACATAGAATGGCTAAGCAAGAAAATACCTACTTTCTAAAAGTGGTACTTTCAAACATAGAATATAAAAATCATATTTACTAAAAGATGCATCTTTATATTCTGAATTCAGGCATACTAAACTTTACTTTCCTATCTTGTCCCACTGGCAAGTTATATTTATAAGATGTTATAAACAAACTCCCATCCTACCCTATGGGACAGAGAGCCTTTCCATAGTGAAAAACGAAATGCACTGTACTTTACTACCAGGACATGTCACACACACCAGTACATGTCCTACCTTTAACATACACAGCACCCTGCCCACAGGGGTACCTTGGGCCTTCCTTAAGGGTGACTTATGTGTAAGAAAAGGGAAGATTAGGGTCTGGCAAGTGGGTGCACTTGCCAAGTCGACATGGCAGTCACAACTGCGCGCAGACACTGCAGTGGCATGCCTGAGATACCTTTACAGGGCTACTTCTGTAGGTGGCACAATCAGTGCTGCAGGCCCAATAGTAGCATTTGATTTACAGGCCCTGGCACTCTCAGTGCACTTTACTAGGGACTTAATAGTAAATCAAATATGCCAATCATGGAAACACCAATCCATAACACAATTTACACAGAGAGCATATGCACTTTAGCACTGATTAGCAGTGGTAGAGTGCCAGAGTCCTAAAACCAACAACAGCAGGTCAGGACAAAATAGGAGGAAGAAGCAAAACGTTTGGGGAAAACTCTGCAAAAAGGGCCATTTCCAACAACAGTCTATGTATTCCTATGGAGAGAAATGAAGTACTCTTTTCTGGGGTTAGAACAAGGGTTCCCCCAAGGGTCAAGGATACACTCTCAAAGCACCCTCAGTGGCACTAGGGCGGCAGAGTGCTGAGGCCCAATTTTATCCAATGGGGGGTAAGGGGCCTCCGGTTCATGGCTGCGCACGAGCAGGCTACAGGGTTGTGGGAGCAAAGCTCTTGGTGTTAAGCTTAGGGCAAAGGGGCCATTTCCAACAGGTTCCGAAGTCGCGGCACTGTGTCTGTGCCTGGTGAGGGGTCCCCAAGCCGCGACACTGTGTCTGTGCCTGGTGAGGGATCCCCAAGCCTCAGCACTGTGTCTATGCCTGGTGAGGGGTCCCCAAGCCGCTGCACTGTGTCTGTGCCTAGTGAGGGGGTCCCCATGCCGCGGCACTGTGTCTGTGCTTGGATATCACCTCACATTCCTACAAGAAGTCACGGCACTGAAAGAGAAGGAACAGCTGTAAAGAGAGCTGCTGTAGGGAAAGGATAAAAGATGCAGAGGGAGTGATATAAATAAAACATTCACAATCTGTGATAATCAGGACATTCTTTATGCTATTTTTCTGTATTATTATGATTCCCTGGTTTGGATGGCAGCTTGTTTTGATGCCTGATCTTGAATAAACATAATGTTTTCTTAGTACGTTGAGAGTATGTTCTATGTTTGCGTATGAGTCAAAGAATGATATGATACCTACCTTGAAATGGTTGTTTATGATGTCTGCTCTGCAGATCCTTTCTTATGCTGTTCTGTTGGCATCCGCGACTGTAGCTGATTGACAAGGGAGGAGATGTTTATCCTCTGATTCATTGCCTGGCTCTATGGGCAGTGCTCGCGCAGATGCAATGTACGCAGGATAGCACAACAAGCAATGATTCTGCAGCAAGTCTCATGCACATTGTGCAGTGCTCCGCCACTTTTGTGAAGGCTCCAAAACCTTCCATCAAGGAGTTCAAATGTACGTTCGACTATGAGGCAAGGTGGATACTGATGGGTCACGGTGACCAATATTTTTCATGCCATGCTTCATCATTGGCATCCTCTCCTCATCAAGGTAGGTGAATATCACCTTGGTAGAATCAATCTGTAATGGGAGTTTCAAATAAAGTTCTCTGGATAGATGCAGGGATCCAGTAAATCAAAAATATCTTAGGGTATACCCAAAGGATGTCTCTCTTTATTCAGGTGATACCCAAGATTTGATTAAAAATAGATTAGGATGTTAATTGAAGACAATAGTTCATACATCCAGGTTTTTGTCTACATGTGTCGGCCTCTTCTCGTGACCAACTGGCTCAAAGGCCTTCTTCAGGGCTTATATGATCCCTAACTGATTAGCATTTCTTTCATGCAATAAACTTATATAATGAGGTGTAAAGCTCTCATACCTCTTTGGAAGAGATGATCACCTGCGATGGAGATAAAAGCAACACTTGTTGATACTTTAAAATGTATAAATACAATTAACTTTTCTATTAGCCATATATCTATGGCACCCTTTAGTGAACACTACAACAAACACAATAGTGGAATACTCAGTGGTGAGAAGGTGCACAGAGCACAATTACCAAAAACACAGCAAATGTGATGACACATGTTATTTGACCTTACTCATACTAAACTTACCCTAACTCAAGGTCATTCTTGCTTTCTGGACGTAAAGAGGTGACTCTCCCATGAAGTCGCCCACTTTTGAAAAGAAAACTACTGGTTAGGATTGTACATTTAGTCATATTGATCATATTATTGTTAGTGCATAGTTTCCTCAACGCTTGTTTCTTCCCACCCGCGTTGTTGATGGAAAATACATACAACATTCAAGCATACAAAGCACATAAACTGACAGGTAGACCATATGTCATTTTTTTCAATCACAATTAATGTAACATTCCCTGCCAGCATTCTTCATAAGCAATCATGCTGTGGGCCTTATGGCTACTTGGATTACGTTATTTGATACAGGTATTGTATGCAAAAGAAACTTTACGACATTGTCCTAGTTTAGCTTCTACCATCCACTCATTCGTATTCACAATTTAAGCCATGATTTGCCCATATAGGCTACATTATTAAGTAATGACGCTGTGCCCCAAGTGGACATTGTGAACATTCTATTCCATTGTTTTGTTGCATCACTCATTTCTATTGGTGTCGTCCGACCTTATGCTTTGAGTGTCAATCATTTCTCACATACTGCATTTAATCACCAATACCAAATATCTAATGGGGCTGATAAGGGGGGGAGGCAGAATCCGAAGCTCTCAAGTGCCGGCTCATTAACGCGCGCTCACTGGTGACACATGCACAGGAACTGAACCTCCTGCTGGAGTCCAAAGAAGGAGATATTCTTTTCATAACAGGACCCTGGATCCCCCCGGACTCAGGTGTGGACTTCGGCTTCACACGCCCGCTGGGGTATAAAGCGATACACCGACCCGGGACAGGTAAATGCGGAGGAGGGGTGGCGACTATTTTCAAGGATAAGTGGGGACTTGTGACTCTCCAAGTTGATAAACTTCAGGGAGCGGCATTGCTTGGCCTCTCCCTGAAGGAAAGGAGTGAGGCGGCCCTAACAGGAACTTTATGCTATAAGCCTCCAGGAACTTTACAGGATTTTACTCAACCACTTTTGAAAATGGTCTCAAATCTGGCCCTGACCCACTCTAATTTTCTGTGGTTAAGAGATTTCACTATCTGGGCTGAGGACAGTTCACATAACCAGAGCAGAGACTTTTAAAGCTCATGTGAGATCTTAGGATGGCAGAAAGAGGTTACGGGTCCTTCACATCAAGGAGATCATACCCTTGATATAATACTTGCACCACCAGACATGATTGTCGTCAGAGATCTGAGCCCAGTGAGCTGGTCCCATCACCTAATAGTGACTTTCAAACTAATTTGGCCCAGATTAAGGGTAGAGGAAAAAACTTTAAAGGAACTGTACAAGGTAGAGCCTGGGCTAATCTAAAAAAGATGGAAGGGAGAAAAATAATATTTGACACCTCAAACTGCTATCGTGAGAACGATACAGTGGACGCAAACTGTGCATATTTAGAGAAGTCAATTTTAGACACATTAGCTAAATTAATACCAGTAAAATCTTTGACGCTGAAATTAAGACCTTCAGCGCCTTGGTTTACAGAAACATTAAAGGAAAGAAAAAACGACTATAAGAAAGCTGAAACGGTAATGGTGTAGGACCTATTAAGAAAATGATAAGTTACAGTTAAAAACTGCACTAAATAATTATAAAATGGAAAGTAGAAAAGCTTAAGAAAGCTACTCTACAAGGACCATCATTGAAGCTGCTATTAGATCAAAGAACGTATTTGAGATAGTGAGAGAGCTGCCGACCCCAGATTGTGTAAAGCAAAGGTGGAATCGTCACAAGAATTGTGCAATAATCAATCCGATTTTTTCATAATATAATTGATTTGATCATAAATGACATAAAAAGGACAGTAATCCTCAGCTGGGAAGCGGCCATCAGAGCGATGGCCAACCAATGGGTGCCACCTTATCACCGAGTGTAGACTTGGAGGGGCCCAGCTGTAAACCAGATAACATGGAAACTCAAACAGAAGAAGAGATCAGAACATGAGCTATGTCAGTCTCATCAGTCTCCCGGCTAGATCCAACTCCTTCCAGGCTTTGGAAAGAGAGAGCGACCGAACTCTACCCAGACCTGCTAAAGGTCTGTCACCAATCCCTGTCCACGGGCAAGGTACGTCTGCTTAGAAGAAAGCTTTAGTCACTCCTTTATTGAAAAAGCCATTGGTGGATGTTAACGATCCTAGTAACTACTGCCCAATCTCTCAGCTCCCTCACCCGGTCAAGATTGTTGAGAAAGATACCAGTCAAATATTACCTGGCTATTTAGAAGACTGGGCTCTGCTAGAGTCAGAGCAAATGGGCTTCAGACCAGCCCGTGGCACGGGAACAGCGCTAATCCCACGAATGGATGCGCTAAAGATGATGACTGACAGAGGACAGGTTGCAGTTCGGATTTTTATTAGATCTGTTGGCTGCCTTTGATACTGTCAGCCATCAAATACTACTTAGCAGATTAAAGAAGACTGGGGTGGAAGGCACTTTTCTGAATTGAGTCAAATCATATCTGTCGGGTACATATGAAGCAATCTCCATTCCCCCTTTCCGGTCAGAGATTAAGGACATTGAATATGGGGTGCTTCAAGGATCGGCCTTGAGCCCTATCCTTTTTTAATGTCTACCTACGTCCACTGCTGACTCTGATCAAATCATGTGGGATGTCATATATAAACTATGCTGATGACACCCAGTTAATACTAGCCCTAAATAACAATGGCACGACCCAGATAGAGAGATCACACTCCTGCCTAACAGAGATGTGAAACTGGCTGAGGGGGGACACACTAACATTTAATGGAAGTAAAACCGAGTTTCTGTGCTGCTCCCCTTCCCAAGTGCCGTATTCCCTCCCAAACAGTTTTTGGCCCTAGTCTAGTGATGAGTATCTTATAACAGCCCAGTCAGTCCGAAATCTAGGGGTCTATATTGATGAGAAGCTATCTATGGAAACCCATATTAACAAAACAGCAGCTACGTGCCATGGACTAGGGTGAAATTTAAGAAAACAAATTCCACTATTACCACAGCTGGCGAGAAAACTGGTAGAGCAATGTACAGTTTTAAGCAGAATCGATTCCTGCAACGCACCTCTTCCGGGAGATGCAGATTCTCTGGTCACACGGGATACAAGTGATGGCGGCCAAAGTGGCACGGAACAAATCCAGACTTGACTCGGCTTCAAGCGCCTCGAAGGCGCTCCACTGGTTACCAGTCAAAGAAGAAATATTTTCAAAGCCGTGTGTGGTTTACAAAGCTAAAAGTGGAACAGGACCGAGTTTGCTAAAAAGGAAGTTTTGCCACCACAGACCTCTGAGGCCACTGCGATCTTTGTCAGCTAGCCTTGCGTGTGTGCCAAGCTTTAGGAAAACAAGGATGGGCGGGAGATCCTTCCAAGTCGGGGCAGCTCAGTTATGGAACAGCCAAACTCCCTCAGAGCTAACGGGAATCTGATGAGCTTTAGGAAGAACCTAAAAACGTGTCTCTTCCCTCAATAGAGGGCGTAAGCCACTGTGCCCTCCATTGCAGTATTAAGCCACTGTGCCCTCCATTGCAGTATTAAGCCACTGTGCCCTCCATTGCAGTATTAAGCCACTGTGCCCTCTGCAGTATTAAGCCACTGTGCCCTCTGCAGTATTAAGCCACTGTGCCCTCTGCTGCAGTATTAAGCCACTGTGCCCTCTGCAGTATTAAGCCACTGTGCCCTCTGCTGCAGTATTAAGCCACTGTGCCCTCTGCTGCAGTATTAAGCCACTGTGCCCTCTGCAGTATTAAGCCACTGTGCCCTCTGCTGCAGTATTAAGCCACTGTGCCCTCTGCTGCAGTATTAAGCCACTGTGCCCTCTGCAGTATTAAGAAACTGTGCCCTCTGCAGTATTAAGCCACTGTGCCCTCTGCAGTATTAAGCCACTGTGCCCTCTGCTGCAGTAGTAAGCCACTGTGCCCTCCATTGCAGTATTAAGAAAGGTCCCCTGCGTTTTGGTGGTTCGCTAGCGCCGTGATACCTGTCAGGGGAACGATGCACTTTACAAAATGCTAATACTAATAATACCTGTGGGATGCCGCGTATTTCATTTGAAAGATGGAGTTTCACTTACTTCATCAAGAGGTGGGTGTTGTTGCACACCTATCTGTGGCCCTCCTTTGGAGACGTTTGGCCCCGGTCGAGGCAGAAGAGTAGCCACCGTGGCCAAACTTAAGGTCCGCCTGCAATTAAAGTTTGTGGGCGGACCACTATATTGGCGACAGAGTACCCTCTCCACCAATATATACATCAGGCCCGTAGTCGGAATGTATGACGATAAATCTATGATTAATAACACGGATCTTCAATAAAACGCTGACCCAGTCAAATACGTAGGCATTTTGGTAACGGGTAATTAACAATATATGGTCTGGATGAACGAAGCTAGTACCATTGAAAAAATAAAGGGGTCTATTACGATGGCGGGCGGACTTTGTCCGCCCGCCACCGTAACTGTACACGGGTCCAACCGCCAGAGGTGCGGCGGTCCCGCTAGACCCATTAGGATGCGACCGCCACCCTGGCGGTCACATCCCGCATATATTACATTGCGGCGGGCGGTGCTGTAAGCAGCACCCGCCGCAATGCAATAATGCATGTTGTGCATTGGCATGCACAACGTGACAGGCACCGCGCGGTGCCTGCCACCTTGTGTATGCCAATGAAGGGGGGTAACATAGATACCCCCCAAGTGCAGTCCCCCACCCCCCACCCTCCTGGGGCCCGTAACGGGCCCCCAAAGCAATTTCCGCAAGCCTTTCCATAGGCCTTTGAAAGTAATGAAATGTAATGTAAGTAGCATTTCTATAGCGCGGCTGCCACCCAACGGGTATCCTGGCGCTGAGATTACCAGTAAAGGACACTATGCGTAACTGAATTCATAAGAGTCAGGCCGAGGGGACTGAAAAAGTTATTCTCTGGGAAAAAGTCTGGTTTTCAATTCCTTCCTAAACCGCAGCAGGGTGTTAGTTTGTCTGAGCTCGATTGGCAGTGCATTCCAGAGTTTGGAAGCTACAAGACTAAATGATCTGCCGCCCAATCGAGCTTTGTTAAAATGTGGGATACATATCAAGTTGGCTGAAGAAGAACAGAGACTTCTAGCTGGGGAATACCAGAGGAATTTCCTCTGTAAGAGCTTAGGCCCCATTTTATGTACTGCCCTATAAACAATACAGAGTGCCTTGAACTGAACTCTCTGCGCGATGGGTAACCAGTGAAGATCTTTTAAAGCAAGCGAGGCAGAGGCTCTGCGTTGTCTGTTTAATGCAAGCTTAGCTGCGATTACTTGTATCCTTTGTAGCTTTTTTAGCAAGGAGACTGGAGCTCCCAGGAGTAGAGCATTACAGTAATGTATCCTGCTCATAATAATACTCCTTACCACTTGAGGTCTAGCTGAAGCTGGTAAAAAAGGAAGTCTTTTTCTGAGAGCTCGGAGCAGAGATAAGCAAGTGCTCACTGTTTTATTCACTTGGGAGTCCAGTTGTAAGTTACTATCTAGAAGTACTCCTAGATTACGGGCTGTTTTAACAGGCAGCGGGGGATTATTTGCGGGGATTATTGCAAGGCACCGCCACCATATTGAGGGCCTTTTCCGCCCGGCAGGGATTCCGACAGGCAGAAAAGCGGCGGACAGTCTTACCGTCCGCCGCGGTGCCCCCCGCCATACTAATATGGCGGGGGTGAAACGGGAGCATCTGGCGGGCGGATCGCCACTGCCGGCCCGGCGGTTGGCGATCCGCCCGATAGCATAATGGGCCCCAAAGATTTGACACAAAATTGGTCACCAAAATATTTGAGCTTGTAGAGTGGATTAGAAGCAGTAAAGAGAACTTTGAACCGTATTATTAACTATGTAACATTTTGCCCCTGAGATTATCACCAGCTTTTTTCAACAAAATATATTCAATATTATTAGCGTCTTTGGGCCAATAAAAAACACAGAATTGCTATGAATAAATTGAGATTACAAAAAGAAAAGGTGGAGGTCAGACAGGCATTTTTAATCATTATCAAAAGACATTCATATGAACGAAACCTTCGTATAGATTTAGAGCACCTATGGAAGGGGTACTTACAACCCAGGGGTTTCAAATAGAAAGGGCCTTCCTGCCAACTCTCGTACCCGGAAAATCACCCCAACAATACATCTCACAAATAAAGATTGATGTAGCAGGAGTATTGAGAAACAGACCATATAAGGAACAACAAAAGTATCTAAACATTTTACATGCCCCTGTGGAAGAATTGGAACATTAGCATTAACAATGAAGTGTTAGAGCTGAAAATTCAGAGGGAAGCAGGAATATTTATGAATAGAGATCTGATGGACGGTGATAAACCGCTTGCATTTATTCAATTCCAAAAAAATCAGATATGCATGATATTGAGTTTTATGCATTCCTAAAATTGAAAAGCTTATAAAAAGCTGAAATCGTCCTAGGACAACCCGGACATAATTTAATTTTATGAGAAACTTATACATATAAATGGGGTACATTTAGTTCATGAGGAGGATGAACAAGGTAGAGAAGTTATCCGGGTAAATGTTTTTTTTTTATCGGTAGATCAGGCAGGTTTCAATTATGTTTAGTCAATTCGAATATTACTTGATACATAACTGCCCTTGGAACTCTTGTACACTGTTGAGCTGTGACCTGGAGGATTCAGGGAAATGCTGCCAATGTGGAGACGAGCACAGCCCCTTAATTCCTATCCTGGCACACTGTAGGCCGGACCAAACTTGTTGATCTCAAGGAGTTTCAAAAATAAAATATAATACTTGGAAAATCTGTCACTTTTGGAGCGATATGGTCAAGTCTAGGTGTGTTCTCCGACTCAGATATCATCCGTTCTGGGAAGAATGTAATGAAACTACTGGACGTATTTATAATTCTTGGAGTGAAATCAATGATGTGTAGGCGGAAGATGATGCACACGTCTTGTCTCATACTGAGGGCGGCGCGGAGCTCTCATCCAAGGAGCACTGGTAGTGATGGATTGTAGAAGACCTTATTTAATAGAGGTCTGAAGAACTCAGGCGATACTGGCTCTAAACTTGATGACTGTATCCAACAGGTGAACCGTCCATGGAGATGATGGTCCTAGAGCGAAGCAAAGATTGTGGATTCAGTCTTACTGAATAACTCTGTACGTGCTAAAACCTTATATGTAGAATGTTTTGAACAACATCTTGGCCATCCTGAGTGGTGTGTTTGGCTTATTAGAGATTTTACTTTGTTTTTGTCTTCTTTAATATGTTTCCTTTGGTGTCTTCTTTACTTTCTTGACTATATTCTCCTTCTAGATTTCATTTCTTTTCCTCTAATGTCATCCATGTTAATTTTCTTCATGACATAGACGTCTTGTCATATTACAGTACAGACACGATCAAGTGATGACATCCAAGATCTGATGCGTAACACTTGTGTGCACATGCCTATAAGACAAAGCACAGTCCTTATATGTGTTACTTATATTTTATGTGTTGCTGACAAGGCCCCCTATTACAGAAAATTCAATAGCGAAATTTGAACAAAGTAAAAGAAACGGGCCCACACAAACTGCTGCTACCAACAGAGTAATGTAGCCAAGAGCTCGCATGAGTATGACATCATGGCAGAGAGGACCTTCAGACTGACCACATGCTAAGCCTGGAATAGCAGACGGAAGGGGAAGCCCAAGTGGCTGCCCAACACATCTCAACCTAAGAGACACATCTCAATTCTGCCCAGCCAATAGCGATGCCTCTAGAAGATCTTCCTGGATTCCTAAAGGAGAAGGAGTTTGCTGAAACCATTAGAAGCACCAATCAAGGATTCAACCCAACATCCCAAGGTTTGAGTGGAAGGTTATGACCTTTCTTGGCACAAAGATCATGAGACTGAATAAAAGAAGACACCCTCTCAAGATAGATTAAACGGGCTCTTTTAACATCCAGTCGAATGAAGAAACATAAACATTGGTTCTCTGAATGAAGCATCGGAAGCCACAAGTCATCAACAAGCATTGGCAAAGTCAATACGTCTCTCCTCTACAAAAGCTATTGCCTTTGGCAATGTGGCTTTGCCATGTTGTACACCAGTGTGGCTGCTGTTCAGCATGGCTAAAGGTTAGTGGCGTGGAGTGTCCTGGAGTGGAGTGGGGGGATTAGAGTATTGTAGACTGGACTTGCTGGAGTAGAGTGTTGTACAGTGGAGTAGGAGGAGTAGAGTGTCGTAGAGTTGAGTAGAGGGGAGGAGAGGAGGGTTCAGTGGTTCAGTGGCAGAGAGTGTTGTAGAGTGCAATGTTATAGAGTCCAGTGGCATAGAGTGAAGTGGAGTAGAGTGAAGTGGAGTAGAGTGAAGTGGAGTAGAGTGAAGTGGGGTGAAATAGGATGGAGTGGGTTGGAGTGGTTTGAGGTAGTGGGTTAGATTGGAGTGGAGTAGATTGGAGTAAATTGTAGTGGGGTAGAGTGGGTGGATTGGAGTGGATGGACTGGATTAGGTGGATTGGATTGGAGTGGGGTGGATTGAAATGGAGTGAGGTGGATTGGATTGGGATGGATTGGAATGGGGTGGATTAGATCGGTTTGGGGTGGGGTGGATTAGAGTGGAGGTGAGTGGGTTGGACTGGAGGGGGGGATTGGATTGGAGTGGGGTTGGGTTGGGTTGGAGTGGGGTGTATTGGATTTGAGTGGGGTGGGGTGGGGTGGGGTGGATTGGAGTGGTGCAGATATAACTGGAGTGGGGTCGGGTGGATTGGAGTGGATTGGAGTGGGGTGGATTGGATTGTGGTAGGGTGGATTGGAGTGGAGTAGATTGGATTGCAGTAGGGTGGATTGGATTCAATTGGGGTGGATCAGATTGGGGTGGGGTGGGGTAGGGTAGGGTGAACTGGTTTGGGGTGGATTGGATTGAGGTGGATTGGAATGGGGTGGGGGTGGATTGGAGTGGGGTGGAGTGGGGAGGGGTGGATTGGAGTGGGGTAGATTGGATGTGGCTGGATTGGATTTATGTGGGGTGGATTGAATTGGAGTGGGGTAGATTGGACTGGAGTGGGGTGAATTGGATTAGGGTGAGATGAATTGGATTGGGGTCAGGTGGATTGGATTGGAGCGGGATGGATTGGAGTGGGGAGGATTGTTTTGGATTTTGGTGGGACTAAGTGGCGTGGGGCACACTATTTTGGATTGGAGTGGGGCAGATTGTTTTGGATTGAGTGGGGCACGTTGATTTGGTTTGGAGTGGGGCAGATTGGAGTGGGGTAGATTGTTTTGGATTGGAGTGGGGCAGATTGTTTTGGATTGGAGTAGGGCAAATTGGAGTGGGGTGGATTTGTGTTGGCAGATTGTTTGGGTTTGGAGTGGGGCAGATTGTTTTGGAATAGAGTGGGGTAGATTGGAGTGGGGTGAGTGGTTTGGATTGGACTGGGGTGGATTGTATTGGGTGGGGCTGATTGGTGTGGGGTGAGGTGGGGTGGATTGGCGTGGATTGGAGTGGGGTGGATTGGGGTGTACTGCAAGATTATGTGTTAAAGCATAATTTCAGAAATTACACATAAGAAGGAAACAATGTGGCTTTGCAATAAAATAATCCTCATCTTTTGAGAACAGCACCCACGAGCAAAAACAATAGAAAGCATGAGTGCAAAGTGAGAAAAGAAGACTTGGCAAAATAAAAGAAAGTTAACTATAGAAAATAAATCTTTGCAATTTTGTTTGTCCTGCACGACACGATTTGCCAGTCACACGCCTTCTGCTTGCAGGACACTAAAAGTTAAAAATAACAAAATAGTACCTCAATCACATCGGGAGCAGCGGATGGGCACTGCTTAAGTTGAATCAGCCAGTGCTTGGTCCCTGCTCCACAGAGAGGAAGGGAAATGATGTTAGGCCTGCCTTGACGAATTACGAGGCTGTAAAAAGAGTGCCAGTCAGGCCAACAAATGGTAAGCAACGGGCGGGCTCCAAGCCCTTTCAGTATACAAGAGTGTCTCGCAAGAGAGGCGCATACGCTGGCTCATGCTCAACCCTAACAAACGCAAAAGAAACAATTGATGGACGGAATGCTGGACAATGCAAACATTCACCCCCAGTCACAAGGATCTGGGTTTAATCCATCATTCTTTTGCTCACCACACCACCCCAGTTTGGACCCAGCCATATGCAAATCAGTCCTGACCCTGTTCCTTGTGGGAACAGTCCAGCCCGAACTGCCAAGCCAGGTCCTCCCTGGACCGGAAACAAGCATCCTGGGACCGGTTTCAGGGCATCACCCTTCATCAGCCAGGCTAGCTTGAAACCAGTGGTGTAGTGAGCACGGGACCCACGTCTGGGCATACCCTTCCCACTTAGGGCGACCTACGCAATAGAAACAATCGATGGATGGAATGCTGGACAATGCAAACATTCACCCCCAGTCACAAGGATCTGGGTTTAATCCATCATTCTTTTGCTCACCACACCACCCCAGTTTGGACCCAGCCATATGCAAATCAGTCTTGACCCTGTTCCTTGTGGGAACAGTCCAGCCCAGATTCTTGTCCATTAGTTGTTTCTTTTGCATATGTCGCCCTAAGTGGGAAGGGTATGCCCAGATGTGGGTCCCGTGCTCACTACACCACTGGATTCAAGCTAGCCTGGCTGATGAAGGGTGATGCCCTGAAACCGGTCCCAGGATGCTTGTTTCCCGTCCAGCGAGGACTTGGCTTGGTCGTTCGGGCTGGTCTCTTCCCACAAAGAACAGGGTCAAGACTGATTTGCATATGGCTGGGTCCAAACTGGGGTGGTGTGGTGAGCAAAAGAATGATGGATTTAACCCAGATCCTTGTGACTGGGGGTGAATGTTTGCATTGTCCAGCATTCCGTCCATCAGTTGTTTCTTTTGCATACGACCCTAACAAACAGCACAATGAAGAAAAATGCTCCAGACGCGGTAGAAGGAAAGAATAATGAGGAAAGCCACCGAATAAGAAAATAAATGAAACAGATAATAAAATCATCCACTCAGGAGGGGGCACACTGCACCCCAAAGCCACTGTGTGCAGGTATTGTATTATATTAGTGACAAAAGACCTCCGGCAGCAGCCAGTTAAAGCTGCCTGCAGGTGAGAGACCTAAATCCGGGGGAATTGCCCGCCTTTACACACAACGCTTTTGTGTAGAAGTCATTAAATCCCAAAATTGTAGCCATGGGATATTTAAAATACTAAAACAGAGGGATGACTTCTAAAGTTTTTGCCAGGTAATTATAGGCCAAAAATATTAAATGAAGGTCTGCTTGTAGTTTTATATGCTGGACTACAAACACCGGAATGCAAAGCGCTTGGTAGCTTGTCGAGGGGCGAGAAAGCGCTATAAGGGCGCAGTACAATGAAACGAGGGTGGAAGGTGACAGTAGGCATTTCTCAGCGAAGTGCCCGCTGGCTGCCCCCGGGCCTGCTCTCTGTATGTGATTACCGTGGAGCGCTGTCCTGTCTGTACCCGGCGCTGTGACTGTGCCACTTCTTGAGAGAATAAATGAAGACAGATGGGAGGGATCTGAGAGCGCGGGCGCCTCAGGGCTGCCCTCTCCAACGCTGCCCCCGATAATGAGGCGCTGCGGGCGCCAGACGGCCTCAGCGGGGGCTCGCGGCTCAAGTCCGGTTTGTAGTGTAAAGCAAGTCCTGCTCCGTCCCTCACATGCATTATAGATCCCAGGAGAAGATCATCCTTGGCTAAAGCACATCTATCTACGTCATCACTGACGTCAGCCTAGGTTTGGGTGAAATATCCCCCCCCCCCCAGTTCAAGTCTGTGGTTTGTAGTGTAAAGCAAGTCCAGGCTCCTTCCCTTACAGACATCATTTTAGATCCCAAGAGAGCCCCAGCCTTGGCTAAAGCACGTCTATCTACGTCATCAGTGACGTTAGTCTAAGTTTGGGTGAACCCCCTCCCCCCCCCCAGCACACGTCTGTGGTTTGTAGTGTAAAGCAAGTCCTGCTCCGTCCCTGACAGACATTATAGATCCCAGGAGAAGATCATCCTTGGCTAAAGCACGTCTATCTGCGTCATCACTAACGTCAGCCTAGGTTTGGGTGAAATATCCCCCCCCCCCCCACACCCCCAGTTCAAGTCTGTGGTTTGCAGTGTAAAGCTCGTCCTGCTCCATCCCTGGCAGACATTATAGAGCCCAAGAGAGGGCGCTCGCGCGCACGGCCTTTGCTAAAGCACATCTATCTACGTCATCACTGACGTCAGCCTAGGTTTGGGTGAAATGTCCCCCCCAACACACGTCTGTGGGAGGGTGACCAACCGTCCGTAAATTTCACGGACCGTCGGTCATTTTGGTGTCATGTCCGTTGTCCGTAATCATTCCTTTTAGGACGCCTTTTGTCCGTAATTTTGGAGATTAATTACAGCGAGCTGTGCTGTTCCCCTGCGAGAAGCCCCAAGAGATTAGAAGTTCTCAGGGGCAGCTCGCACTTGTCTGTTGAACTCCAGAGGCTGCAGCGGCCCCTCCCTGAGCCCGCACAGACTGAGGACAGGCCCAGTGTCACTCTGACTGAGACTGATTATCCCCTTTCGAATGACCATGCGCCGTCTGCCCTTAGCATATCATGTGCGAGTGAGCGCCTTGGAGGCCAGTGACTCACTTGGCGCCAGTGGATCATAGTTAGTGATTACAGAGGAGCTTTCCCCAAACAGAGTACTGTGGGGAACTTGAGGCCTTGTGTAATTTGCCAATGTTCACTGAGAGTGACACGGCAGGAGCAGTGACGGCCGGGGCAGGAGAAGTGACGGGGCAGGAGAGGTGACAGGGCAGGAGCGGTGATTGGGCATGAGCAGGAGCGGTGACCGGGCAGGAGCGGTGAACGGATAGGAGCAGTGAACGGACAGGAGCAGTGAAGGGGCAGGAGAAGTGAAGGGGCAGGAGAAGTGACGGGGCAGGAGAAGTGACGGGGCAGGAGAGGTGACAGGGCAGGAGAGGTGACGGGGCAGGAGCGGTGACGGGGCAGGAGCGGTGATTAGGCATGAGCAGGAGCGGTGACCGGGCAGGAGCGGTGAACGGACAGGAGCAGTGAACGGACAGGAGCAGTGAAGGGGCAGGAGAAGTGAAGGGGCAGGAGAAGTGACGGGGCAGGAGAAGTGACGGGGCAGGAGAAGTGACAGGGCAGGAGAAGTGACGGGGCAGGAGCGGTGATTAGGCATGAGCAGGAGCGGTGACCGGGCAGGAGCGGTGAACGGACAGGAGCAGTGAACGGACAGGAGCAGTGAACGGACAGGAGCAGTGAAGGGGCAGGAGAAGTGACGGGGCAGGAGAAGTGACGGGGCAGGAGCGGTGATTAGGCATGAGCAGGAGCAGTGACCGGGCAGGAGCGGTGAACGGACAGGAGCAGTGAACGGACAGGAACAGTGAACGGGCAGGAGAAGTGACGGGGCAGGAGAGGTGACGGGGCAGGAGCGGTGATTAGGCAAGAGCAGGAGCGGTGACCGAGCAGGAGCGGTGAACGGATAGGAGCAGTGAACGGACAGGAGCAGTGAAGGGGCAGGAGAAGTGACTGGGCAGGAGAAGTGACAGGGCAGGAGAAGTGACAGGGCAGGAGAAGTGACGGGGCAGGAGAAATGACGGGGCAGGAGCGACGATTAGGCATGAGCAGGAGCGGTGACCGGGCAGGAGCAGTGAACGGACAGGAGCAGTGAACAGGGCAGGAGCAGTGAACGGGGCAGGAGAAGTGACGGGGCAGGAGAAGTGACGGGGCAGGAGAAGTGACGGGGCAGGAGAAGTGACGGCGGCAGGAGAAGTGATGGGGCAGGAGCGGTGATTAGGCATGAGCAGGAGCGGTGACCGGGCAGGAACAGTGAACGGACAGGAGCAGTGAACGGGGCAGGAGCAGTGAACGGGGCAGGAGAAGTGATGGGGCAGGAGAAGTGACGGGGCAGGAGAAGTGACGGGGCAGGAGAAGTGACTTGTACTTATGTTTTTTGCCTATTTATTTATATACTATTGCATGACATTCACTGATGTGCCTGTAAAGCAGACCTTTTGTCCTGAATTTTTGTCCTGAATTTTGACCTTCCGTCATGAATTTGTGTCCTGAATTTTGACCCTTTGTCCTGAATGTTTACACTCACCGTCCTAAATTTGCGTCCATGCCAGTTGTCCACCCTAGTATGTGGTTTGTAGTGTAAAGCAAGTCCTGCATCATTCCTCACAGACATTATGGATCCCAAGAGAGCCCCGGTCTTGGCTAAAGCAAATTTATCCACGTCATCACTGAAGTCAGTCTAGGTCTGGGTGAAATATATCCCCCCCCCCGGTGCGTACCACCGCGGTTACACAGTCAAACCCAGATAAAGGATAACTTTTGTCCATCCACTTTTAATCCGAGAAGCACAGATAATGATGACAGATAATCTTTGCCTTTTCTCTGTATCACTGATAATTAAGGTGAGCTGGCGGTTCCATGTCACTGGGACATTGCTTTTACATAACAGTGGATTCTGGGAGTTGTAGTCTTGGTTCATTTTAAAGTCGCCCATTGGTCCAACACACCTGAAAATGATTTGTAAACGCAAAGGAGGAACCAGCAGGGCTTCAACTGGGATGAAAAAAGTGTGTGGGGGGCGGGGGGTCTCTAAAAGAAGCCCAGCCTATGTAATTAAGGGAGTGGCTTAAACAAATAAGTTACATTTCTTTGAGCCCACCATAGTGTGCCACCCACTAGTATTTTGGTGCCTCGCTGAGCTTTCTGTTATTGCATCCAGATTTATAACGCAACTGACATACACCAAAAATCCGCCAGGACACTTGGCTTTATCAGTGCTTGTTAGCTGTTTAAGATAAATGAGTAACAACAATTTTATTTTAAATAATTAATATTGAACATGTTTCAAATCTGAAATTGTGAGACTGTGAATTAAATATTACCGAGGCCTATGGAGGGGCCAGTGGTCGCCAGAGTGTCTCAATCACTCTTGAGCAGGCGTCCCCGGCAAAGCGAGGACGGCGCCAGTAGTCGCGCCACAGGCAGGAGCCCCACCCTGCACAGGAAGTGCAGTCATCTGAGGGTCGTCCGACAGTTACGTCATCAAGAGGCACAGAGGGTCCCAGGGGCCATTTATGCCTGCTAATCCCTGCTGCGGCCCTCTTTTGTCCCCTCCATCGCGTCCGGTGCAGTTTGGAGCCGCCATCACTCGTTTGCTCGCTGTTTACTCCTGAGCCATGTGCAAAGCTTCCGGTAAACGAGCGGTGATTCTGGGATCGGGCGTGGGAGAGGGGGCCACCACTGCGTAGCTACCGTGCATGCATGCGAGTAGGATGGTAACTGGTTATGCATGCCGGGCTGATGTTGAGGCGGGTGCAGGGCTAGGGTTGGTAAGTACCCAGTGCTTAATTTGAGCCGGTGGTTTCTGACACTCGTCACCGGCTCTAGTGACAGTCCACCACATGGTGGCGCTGTCTATTTAATTTTGAGATGAGCACAACAGTTGTGTTTATTAAGTCAATGTACATTGAAAATGAATAATACCAGCCTCTCATGCCATTATTATAGCTTTGTGAGGCCTGAAATAGTCTGAATTGGCACACTTGTAGGAGTGCGATGGGTAGGTGTTATGTTGGTACTGTCATTGGCAGCTCGGGCAGGGGTAATGGGTGGTGCAGGCTGCAGTGGCCTTCCGAGAAGGGCCCTGGCACGTAGTTTTTTACAATTTAAGCACTGTAAGTACCCCTAGCATGCAGCATGCAGCATGCCTCGCTCATATGTATATTTGCTTTTGCATGGTTTGTTTTGGTGCGACGAGTGGAGTGAGTGAGTCAACGGGCGGCATTCGCGTGGCTTTAATTTTGTGTGCGGTGCATAAGTGTTGTCGCCTTTACTATTGGCGATGGTTGTGGCATGAATGTGTCATTGTGTAGTTTAACTGGTGCTCATGTAAAGCGCTCAGGTCGAGTTTGCGCCCAAATAAACCAACCTTTTTGAACAATAACTTCAATGTCTAGGGCAGAGATGTCCTGGGTGGAACTCAGAGGACGGTGCAAATTGGGGCCTGAGGGCACAATGAGTACAGGAGATTTCACCACAATGTACGCGTTCTTGATGATATATAATGTAAATTCGATCTTTCGCCTAATGTAACCTTATGGCTCTTGATTGCATCTGATTATCCTTCATCTGACTTTAAGAGAATTCTTGATGACGCATATGCTTGCGCCACTAAAAAAAAAAAAAAAAGGTTTGCTGGAAGATGGACCGGCATATTGGGAGGGGTGATCTCTGAAGACCATCACGGTCGGTACAGGGAGACTTAGAGAAGGGCTCCTGTGTCGTGCATTGTTTCCCCGGTTTGTCTGTGACATACAAACTGGCTCTCTTTTTCAAGGTATGAGACACCGGCTCAGCAACATGGCGAGCAGAGGCGCCATTGGTTCCCTTTTTTCCTTTGATAGGAGGTGAGCAGGCAAACGAGGGCGGAGGGGGCACGTGCAGTAAATTTTGTTTAAAATAATATTGAACATGTTTCAATTCTGAAATTATGAGACTGTGAAATAAACACTACTGAGGCCTGTGGAAGGGATAGTGGTCTACAGAGTGTCTCAATCACTCCTGTTACGTTCACTCTGTTAGACATGTACATCCCTTGTCTCTCCACATCTCCTCCATCTTCATATCACACAGCTCATCTTTCCTCTTCAGCATCCTCTTTTCACTGTCTCCTGAATGCACTTCCTCACTTCTCCTTCTCTCTTCGCCACCCCCGGACACCCACGCACTCGCTCACCTGTAAGCACCGCATTTTCTTTTACTTTCGCTTTGTCAATATTTTGACAGCTGTGTCTCTCCTTCACACACATCTGCATTGAATCACAATTGCAACTGGATTGTGTGACCACTGCTCTGTACGCTCTGCAGAGAGGCCAAGAATCGGATGACCATGTATTCTGAACAACTTTCTGACCCACTGTGAAAAACTCACACTGCTTCACCCTCAACTCCAGAGCACTCAGTCGGGGCCCGTTACAAAGATACGGAAGAGACTCACTTCAAAGTGTGCACTATCCACGTGGAATGTTAAAAACAGGACCACAACGTCCTGGAAATAGCGCACTCCGGGAATGCAATATTAAGGAAACCATGTGAAATATAAACCAAAACCGTTGTTCACAAATAGATCAGTGTTTTTGCCATCGCCTTTAAGAGCATAAGTACAGGGCCCCATAGGGACCCGTGTCAATGTCTGTTTTTAATTACTACCGGTATGAGACCCAGAGGGACCCGGCCCACTCAAAGCCCTGGGAACCAGGTTTGAGTCTTGGCGTTGGCTCAGCATCCTGTGATTCTGGACAACTCTCTCAATGTCCCTGTGCCTAAAAAAGAAGCATTGGTAAAGCTAACAGCTCTCGCTTATGGGCGAGTTATTGGCTTTGGCAATCGGGTGGGGGCGGGTAACTAGTGAGTAACGGGATGGTTAACCATCACCATCATGGGGCATGTCTCCCTGCCCTCCCTCCCCTCCCCCCCTAGTTTACAAAGCTGTGCACTCACCTGCGATCTTTCTTTCTATGGAGGAGCACCTTGTATGGGCGCCACAGGGTGAGTGTGCAGCCTGGGGGCATGCTTGGCTGGATGCTGCAGTGGACCCATCTCAGTTCCTTGTTTGTGATGGTAGCACAGGGTGGTGGGGGCCTTTCAGGGTCCTGTATCAGCCTGGGACCCTGCACTGTACAATTCCTTCCTTTGTGCAAGCGTCTTACTGTAGAGTGTTTACTGACCTGTGTGTGGGAGAGGGTCACACTGGCCTGTGGGTGGGAGAGGGTTACACTGGCCTGTGGGTGGGAGAGGGTTACACTGACCTCTGGGTGGGACAAAGTTACACTGACCAGTGGGTGGGGGAGGGTTATAGTGGCCTGTGGGTGGGGGAGGGTTATAGTGGCCTGTGGGTGGGGGAGGGTTACACTGGCCTGTGGGTGGGGGAGGGTTACACTGGCCTGTGGGTGGGAGAGGGTTACACTGGCCTGTGGGTGGGAGAGGGTTACACTGACCCCTGGGTGGGACAAAGTTACACTGACCAGTGGGTGGGGGAGGGTTATAGTGGCCTGTGGGTGGGGGAGGGTTACACCGAATTGTAGGTGGAAGAAAGTTACACTGATGGAAGAGGTTTAAACTGACCTGTGGATGGGAGATGGTTACACTGGCCTGTGGGTGGGAGAGGGTTACACTGGCCTGTGTGTGGGAGCGGATTACACTGACCTCTGGGTGGGAGACGGTCACACTGACCTGTGGATGGGAGATGGTTACACTGGCCTGTGAGTGGGAGTCGATTACACTGACTTGTGGGTGCGAGAGGGATACAATAACCTGTGTGTGGGAGCGGATTACACTGACCTCTGGGTGGGAGACGGTCACACTGACCTGTGGATGGGAGATGGTTACACTGGCCTGTGAGTGGGAGTCGATTACACTGACTTGTGGGTGCGAGAGGGATACAATAACCTGTGTGTGGGAGCGGATTACACTGACCTCTGGGTGGGAGACGGTCACACTGACCTGTGGATGGGAGATAGTTACACTGGCTTGTGAGTGAGAGTCGATTACACTGACTTGTGGGTGCGAGAGGGATACAATAACCTGTGTGTGGGAGCGGATTACACTGACCTCTGGGTGGGAGACGGTCACACTGACCTGTGGATGGGAGATGGTTACACTGGCCTGTGAGTGGGAGTCGATTACACTGACTTGTGGGTGCGAGAGGGATACAATAACCTGTGTGTGGGAGCAGATTACACTGACCTCTGGGTGGGAGACGGTCACACTGACCTGTGGATGGGAGATGGTTACACTGGCCTGTGAGTGGGAGTCGATTACACTGACTTGTGGGTGCGAGAGGGATACAATAACCTGTGTGTGGGAGCGGATTACACTGACCTCTGGGTGGGAGACGGTCACACTGACCTGTGGATGGGAGATAGTTACACTGGCCTGTGAGTGGGAGTCGATTACACTGACTTGTGGGTGCGAGAGGGATACAATAACCTGTGTGTGGGAGCGGATTACACTGACCTCTGGGTGGGAGACGGTCACACTGACCTGTGGATGGGAGATGGTTACACTGGCTTGTGAGTGGGAGTCGATTACACTGACTTGTGGGTGCGAGAGGGATACAATAACCTGTGTGTGGGAGCGGATTACACTGACCTCTGGGTGGGAGACGGTCACACTGACCTGTGGATGGGAGATAGTTACACTGGCCTGTGAGTGGGAGTCGATTACACTGACTTGTGGGTGCGAGAGGGATACAATAACCTGTGTGTGGGAGCGGATTACACTGACCTCTGGGTGGGAGACGGTCACACTGACCTGTGGATGGGAGATAGTTACACTGGCCTGTGAGTGGGAGTCGATTACACTGACTTGTGGGTGCGAGAGGGATACAATAACCTGTGTGTGGGAGCGGATTACACTGACCTCTGGGTGGGAGACGGTCACACTGACCTGTGGATGGGAGATGGTTACACTGGCCTGTGAGTGGGAGTCGATTACACTGACTTGTGGGTGCGAGAGGGATACAATAACCTGTGTGTGGGAGCGGATTACACTGACCTCTGGGTGGGAGACGGTCACACTGACCTGTGTATGGGAGATGGTTACACTGGCCTGTGAGTGGGAGTCGATTACACTGACTTGTGGGTGCGAGAGGGATACAATAACCTGTGTGTGGGAGCGGATTACACTGACCTCTGGGTGGGAGACGGTCACACTGACCTGTGGATGGGAGATAGTTACACTGGCTTGTGAGTGGGAGTCGATTACACTGACTTGTGGGTGCGAGAGGGATACAATAACCTGTGTGTGGGAGCGGATTACACTGACCTCTGGGTGGGAGACGGTCACACTGACCTGTGGATGGGAGATGGTTACACTGGCCTGTGAGTGGGAGTCGATTACACTGACTTGTGGGTGCGAGAGGGATACAATAACCTGTGTGTGGGAGCGGATTACACTGACCTCTGGGTGGGAGACGGTCACACTGACCTGTGGATGGGAGATGGTTACACTGGCCTGTGAGTGGGAGTCGATTACTCTGACTTGTGGGTGCGAGAGGGATACAATAACCTGTGTGTGGGAGCGGATTACACTGACCTCTGGGTGGGAGACGGTCACACTGACCTGTGGATGGGAGATGGTTACACTGGCTTGTGAGTGGGAGTCGATTACACTGACTTGTGGGTGCGAGAGGGATACAATAACCTGTGTGTGGGAGCGGATTACACTGACCTCTGGGTGGGAGACGGTCACACTGACCTGTGGATGGGAGATGGTTACACTGGCCTGTGAGTGGGAGTCGATTACACTGACTTGTGGGTGCGAGAGGGATACAATAACCTGTGTGTGGGAGCGGATTACACTGACCTCTGGGTGGGAGACGGTCACACTGACCTGTGGATGGGAGATAGTTACACTGGCCTGTGAGTGGGAGTCGATTACACTGACTTGTGGGTGCGAGAGGGATACAATAACCTGTGTGTGGGAGCGGATTACACTGACCTCTGGGTGGGAGACGGTCACACTGACCTGTGGATGGGAGATGGTTACACTGGCCTGTGAGTGGGAGTCGATTACACTGACTTGTGGGTACGAGAGGGATACAATAACCTGTGTGTGGGAGCGGATTACACTGACCTCTGGGTGGGAGACGGTCACACTGACCTGTGGATGGGAGATAGTTACACTGGCCTGTGAGTGGGAGTCGATTACACTGACTTGTGGGTGCGAGAGGGATACAGTAACCTGTGTGTGGGAGCGGATTACACTGACCTCTGGGTGGGAGACGGTCACACTGACCTGTGGATGGGAGATGGTTACACTGGCCTGTGAGTGGGAGTCGATTACACTGACTTGTGGGTGCGAGAGGGATACAATAACCTGTGTGTGGGAGCGGATTACACTGACCTCTGGGTGGGAGACGGTCACACTGACCTGTGGATGGGAGATGGTTACACTGGCCTGTGAGTGGGAGTCGATTACACTGACTTGTGGGTGCGAGAGGGATACAATAACCTGTGTGTGGGAGCGGATTACACTTACCTCTGGGTGGGAGACGGTCACACTGACCTGTGGATGGGAGATGGTTACACTGGCCTGTGAGTGGGAGTCGATTACACTGACTTGTGGGTGCGAGAGGGATACAATAACCTGTGTGTGGGAGCAGATTACACTGACCTCTGGGTGGGAGACGGTCACACTGACCTGTGGATGGGAGATGGTTACACTGGCCTGTGAGTGGGAGTCGATTACACTGACTTGTGGGTGCGAGAGGGATACAATAACCTGTGTGTGGGAGCGGATTACACTGACCTCTGGGTGGGAGACGGTCACACTGACCTGTGGATGGGAGATGGTTACACTGGCCTGTGAGTGGGAGTCGATTACACTGACTTGTGGGTGCGAGAGGGATACAATAACCTGTGTGTGGGAGCGGATTACACTGACCTCTGGGTGGGAGACGGTCACACTGACCTGTGGATGGGAAAGGGTTACCCTGACCTGTGTATGGGAGGTGTCTGTCATTCCTCCCTTTCTATCCAGCTCTTGTTCCCTTGCCGGAGTGCTTCTGGCTCCTGCCCCACCTCCACCCCCTCCCTGCCTCTTCTGTGTCACAAAGTGTTTGGTCTGGCTCTTTAACTTACTCAGGAAGCCTACTGTTCACCACCACCATGTAATACACTGATCATGCAGGGTGCATGCAGAATTGGAGGATGCCAGAGCCCCACCAACTCTGAACAGTGCACAAGAGCTGATTGTCCAGTTCTCTGGATATGTACTGGCTTCTCTGGCCAGTTCCCTGTTCCTCACTGATGAAGGAGAAGCTGGACTCCAGATCCTGAGACGCAGAGGGAGCGACTGTCTGGCTGCTACCCTACTAACAGACTTCGGACTGAGCCAGGACTGAGGTCTCCGGCAGAAGCGCTGCTGGACAGCCTCGAGGGAAGGAGAGCCCTGCCTCCTGCGGAGAGGGGTGCTGGAATGTACCCTCCGGAGGAAAGCCTGCTTAGAAGAGGAGGACAACCGCCCTGCTGCTTCCAAGAACCTGTGAGCGCACCGTGAGGTCTGCAGTGTTCCAGAACATAACATCAACACGTGCGGTGCAAGGATGAGAGTCATGAAGTACCTGCATCCCCCCAGGGCCCAGAGGTGGATCTGTCGGCATCTCCTGGTGCATGGGGCAAGTCTGCTTTGTCCCTGACCCCCGTGTTTGCCCTAACTGCATCCATAGGTCCAAGAGCAGCTCCTCAGCAGCCTCTGCTCACAGGTGTAGTGTCTTGCGAGTTCACACTGAAGGAACCCTGTTGGCTCCAAATGAACTCCGTAGAGTTATGACGTAATGAATAGAGTATCGCAGTGAAGGCTGCTTTAGAATGTTGAATTCTCAGTTACACGCAGACGAATAAAGACGTGTGATAAAGACGTGTGATACCAAGCTCCTTGTGTGGCGTAGTCATTGGTGGGTACACCGGTTGGGAAGACGCTACAACCAGGAGGTCAGCAGGGAGGTAGTTAAGTGTGGCCTTGATGAGCTCTTCGCCACAAACCATGTCTACATCCACGGAGAAGGGGCATAGTATCCACCTCCGAAGCCCCAGCTCGTACCTGCCGTGGCTCCTGCCTCCTGTGTCCCCGCAGCGACGGGTACTCATTGATGCAGGAAAATGGCAACAGCGATCAGTGGTTCTTGACATAAACCGTCCTTAACTTTACATCGCCCCTGGTGTGAGAACCTGTAACAGCGCTGAGATAGATCCTTCATCGCCAACCCTTAAAAGGCACCTGGACCCTGGTGTATGGCCACCAGGTTTATTCTTAGTCCGCTGATGGCGGCGGACTCCCATGGCCTGTAGCCCTGTCCTCTTCAGCCTCCTCTTCCTGTTGTGACCAGCAGTGCCAAGATTGGGGTGGGCTTGGAAGACTCCTGCGAGGCCATGCAGCGGCCTCATGACACCCCAAGGCTTTGTAGTGGTGCAGGGGACCCCTGCACCCAGGAAACCAAACACAGCCTCTAAACTCAACCGCCAGTGTACCTGTGGCCGCTGAGCCTCATCTGGAGAAACAAAGCGCGTCTTCGGGATCCGCAGACCCATGTCAAGATTAGGGAACCAGGAGCTGAGTCTTAATAGAAACACCGGCCTTTAAAGCTCACATTGTGTTCTCTCGAAGAGAGACGTCTGGACTCCATTCACCCTGTAGCTGGAAGGTGCTGGGGCCCTCTGGCTTTCATTGCTTTGTTTCATACGTACTATTTAGTTCTGTGGGCCTTAAAGTGCTTGTCTTTGTTGGAAATGCAAAGCTCTGATTGGACATTGATTTAGTAAGCGATATCTAGTTGTGATTCTGAGTGTCCAATCCTCATCACCCCCCAGAGTAAGCCCTGGACTGTGCAGCCTCGCTGTCCTGAGGGTGAAAGCTAAAGGGATCTACGTGGTGTTCAGTTTGGACCAATAATAGCGAAAAACGAGTCCAGTTGTCACTGTTGGAGCCCAGTAGACCCTGATTGCCCTGGGACCCTTGGAGTCAGGTCTCACTAACGTCTCTTTGTTACTATTGGCCACCTCTGCTGTTCTGTGGCTGAGCTGGGCGCCCACTTTGTGCAGGTAAACAAGAATCTCTGATGTTCCAAGACAGTCTTGGTGCACTCTCATGACGACATAGGCCCAATTCTGTGCCTGGTTCTGGGAGCCCAGGGTCAAGACCAGAAGAGCAGACATGCTTGTATAGCTGCATGAAGGATCTTGGCTGCCATCTTTGTAAGGTAAAGAAGGGTGTCTCCTGTTCTGTCTCTGATCTTTGGAGCCATCTTTATAAAGTAAACAAGCATGTATTCTGTTCTATGCCTGATCCTTCGCACTGTTTAATGCGAGTAAACAAGGCTGTCTGCTGGTCTACGCCTGATCCTGGCGCCATCTTTTGGAGGTGAACATGCATGCCTGCCCTTTCTATGCCTGATCAGAATGCCAAGGCTGCCCAGGGGGGCCACGTAGGGGACCCTCCAACAGGGCGGCCGCCTTAGTGCCACAGGAAGGCACAGAAGTCTGCTGATTAGGCTCCCTGGGCTAGGGACCAGGGGGTCTGCGGGCCGCGTCACTTCCGGCCGTGGGAGGGGGACAGGGGTATAAAAGCCTTCCCCCGCCCACTGTACGGTCTCTTGACCGCTCCCGTCTCGCTGTTTGGAGCGTTCGGCGTAGCGCTCGGTCTCCTTGGTCTCACCATTGCCCGGGTGCCGCCTGAGTGCACGCTCCAAGACCTCGCTCCCCCACCCGTGGCCCGGGATCAGGAGGAGCATTCCGCTGCCCTGACGCCGTTTAGATGTGGGACCGTCTGGAGCTGTCTGCGGTGAGTGCGATTCACCTCCGCCCCCACCCCCTCCTTCAGGGCATGGCTGCAAGGCCTGGCCATTGCCGTGGCAGCGGGCGTCATGTTGGGGGTAAGACAGCTCCCGGTTTGCAAAGGGTAGCGGGCCCCTCCCCTGGTCGTGGTCAGCATACTGCGGACCGGCGTTGGGGCCTTAGGGGGTTGGAGGCCTCGCACCAAGCCTTCTATGCTGGCATACCCAACCCCGGGTCCCCGTGGGGAAAGGAGGGTGGGGGTACGGTGAGTGCCGCAAGGCCCCCTCCCCCCTCGGATTTTGAGTGTGCGGGCCGTGTTAGGGTCCGCGACTCGCTATGTTCAGGGGCCGCCCGCTCTGGAGGAACTATACAAAACGCCCCATAAGGTGGGCGAGTCAAACGCTCCTTGCTGGGCCTGTTTGTATCGGGGGAGAACAGCGAGCACCGCGTTGCTTATCCCCCTTGGACTAGTTCTGGCTGCGCCGGTCCCATGGTTCGGCCCGCGGGGGCTTGACCTTCGTGGCAGGCCTATTCCTGGTCTTTGGTGGATCGCTGGTATGCAATGAGGGTCGTGTGTCGCGTCCTCACGCACACCAAGCAGTGCATGGGGGCATTCCATTCGGACGGGGTAGTGTCAGTCCGCGTTATCTTTGCGGGGGAGGCAGCGAGCGCCAGGATAGTACCCCTACCTGCGCATTCGCTGGGTCCCGGTCCACGGGGATTTGTGGCTGCGTGTTAGGGGAGGGCAGCGAACACCAGGATGTAATCACCCCTACACGGCTCACCAACGCGGAGTTCCGGGCGGGGCCTCCGCCTGCGGGGACTAGCGCTGCGTGGTGGGGGAGGAGGTGGGCATGCGACGGTTGCTCCCCACTGTTCTGATTAATGCGGTACGGCCGGGTGTGGGGGGGTCGCGTTAGTGGCAGACCTCCGCTGGTGCGAAGGCGGTTGCACCTGGTCTTGCGCTACAGCTGGGCGACCCGCGGCTCTGATGTCGCCCGACATCCAAGCACAGCTTGGATTGTGCTGCATTCTCCCTGGGGGTGCACCTCGCAGAGTGACGTGTGCATGTCCACCAGCGCCGAGTGCAGACCGGCTGCGGTGTCCGGCCGTTGTGACTCTTTCCACTTCCCACAGCCTTGGGGAAGGAGTGTTGTGCGGTCAGGGAGCTTGTGCGGGGGCATTCAAAGTTAATAGCTATGGGTTTGTGTCTTGTCAGTGGCGGAGGACATAGCGGGGGGGGCCTCGGGGGCCTAGTCATACGTGGGTCAGAGGTCATGCCCCTTGGCTCTCTCTCTGTGGCGGAACACCCGGCTGTGACGGTAACAGGGCCGCGGCCCGTGTGGAACTTGCAAGCATTGTTTATACCAGCTGTCCTGACTTAGGTTGTGAGGATGCTACTGGTTACTTGTATGTGGATGCAATGTAGGACACAGCCATACACAGGTCGGGCGGCACACAGGCCCAAGCCAGATCCTGAGCACATGTGTTGCCACGCCCTCAATTACATTGCGAGGAGCTGGGCCCAAGCAGGCGGCGCAGGCACCATTCCCTCAGAGGGGATACCGCAGGGTAGGCCCTGCATAATAGGATTGGGCAGAGGAGGCAGCGTGGTACTCATTAGCTTGGCTGTAACTCTGATCCCCAGACAGCTTGTTTTCGAGGACCGCTGACACTGTGGTGTCTCCTTGGTTATGCTCACTGGCCCTGGTTCGTCCCAAATCGGCCCGGTGGCGCCGACCGCAGACGGGTACCAGGGCACTTGGGTAGTCGAGTTCTAGGGAACAGGGGGGGATAGGAAGCTATTCATTATTATACACAAGCCCAGTTGCTGCTTATTTATCTTTTGCAACTAGCATCCATTGACAAGTCCCGACCGGATGCATTCCTGGGAAAGGTTTCATTCGTGTTCAGGAGGAAGGCCTGGACCGGAGACGGGGATAGCTCAACGCGCCTCAGGAATACAAGTGCCTCGGCCAGGGGGCACGCGCAGTGTTGCAGCGGGCGCACTAAAGTCGGCGATCTGGTCATTCCAGTGTTGCCGTCTCAGCTGCGGCAGGGCCAGACCAGAGTCCCACCCTCGGTGTGCAGCCTCAGGTGGCCTTGTTGAGGTGTACGCTCGGGGTGAGTGCACGGAATTATCTGCAGGAGTTTGTAATTTCATGGGTTTGGTGATTGCATGCAACCTCAAGGGGTCATCGGCCCTGCAGGCTGTAGTCACGGACTGCAGATCCCTGCGATCGTTGGAGGTTTACTGATGCGAAGGGGGCCCGGACGGGAGTTCCTGAGTCTGAATCTTTGACGTCCGTCACTAGCGTAAGTTTGTGAACTACGTCACACTTTTACTGGGCCTACAGGCCCGGTTAACTGGTCAATATTTACTGAAATTTTGTTAGTGGGGAGACCGTGGCGATTCACACACTCCGACATCCCTTTTTAAGGAGTACGGGGGGCATCGCTTAGACAATTTTACGGTAGATCTGGCCGTGATCTCCTGTGATTCCAGTCTTACGGTTTGCGATAGAAGGGTTTTGCGGAGGGTAGTGTTGTATGCAGTCTCATATGCCTTCTGGTAAAGCTTATATTCCCTTGAATTGACTTCTCGCGGGTTACAAGACTTTACACATTGGAAGGTTAACCACTTTGATCTCCTCTCTCAGTGCACTGAAATAATTCACATTTCCAGCTGTCCTTATTGAGTTGGGGGTTCTTATATTAACTTGAATATGACTGCTCGCGGGTCTACAAAAGTTTACATATGGAAGTTTTCCCACTTCACTCTCCTCAGTGCAGTGAAAGAACTCACATGCTCCAGCTGACCGTGAATGAGTTGGGGGTCTATTGAGCATCGTGGCATGTGGGGGCAGCAAACGGGTCCTTGTTCTCCTGTTCTGCTACGCATTACTTTCATGAGCTCAGTCTTTTCGTGAGTCACAGCTAGAACCAACTAGAAGTGGAAGGAAAGAACAAATAGCATTACTTCAGGCCACTGGCTTAGAATCATGCTTGTACTTCTATAGGGGGAGTATATATATTTTAATTGGTAGCAGCAGGATTACATAAGATGACAAAGGTTACAGCACAGGAACTCTGTTTCATCCAGAATGCAGGGTCATCTCCGGCATATACGGTACGTGACTAAGTCATAGGGGATGGCACGTTGTTTCAATGTTTCCCATGGGTGCAAACAGGCATGGTTTGCAGTTATGGGATAGGCTAAAGGAGGACTTTTACTAGGGTGTCAGCAGTGGCCCACATGCAGCAGGCGCGCACTGGAGCAACGCTACGACAAAGTTGTAAGGGTGGAGTGGGAGACAGAGTAGCTACCTCGTCTTCTGACTCTCTGCACTACGCAGCATGCGCTCTTCCAGCGCCAGTGTAGCGGGGCATCGGCTGCCTGAGTGGTGTCCCTTGAAGGAGTGTTACCAGCGTGCCCTGTTTTTGCGCTGGAGTGCGTTTGTATTGTACCTTTTTGCAATTTCATATAGCGCGGGCCAGGCCCGAAGGCAGCAGGGCTTTACAATGATAGCAGGATAACTAGGTACTGCGAGTCGGGCCTACCAATACACACAAGCTATGTTTTCTTTGGCCACTAGGGGTAGTCTGCATTGGAGTCACTGGCCGACGTTGATGGGTCCTCTCTTTGAGCCTGACACTGAGCGGGCGGGGAATCTCGTGCTCGGCAGTAAACATATGGCCTGTAGAACATGCTGCTGTGGGGCGCTTGTTCCTCAAGCAGCGCCCTTGGCAAGTGTGTGTGGTAGGTGTCACAGTCATGTGACTGACAGTGGGAGTGCGTGCGCAACCCCGAAAGCTATGCGTGAGGGAAGAATATGGAGGGTTCTGGCCTTCTGTTGTGGGATAGCATGGCAGTACTTTAGATCACTTTGCTCAGTGTATTAGTAGTCCGGGTCTGTTATGCAGGGATACTAACATTTGGGGCGTTGGTGCCTCCTCCAGCACAATTCGTGGGTTGCAACAGTACTTGGAACACCCAGTTGGGTGGGAGAGATGCTGCGGCCAGTCTTGTTGGTATCGCATCTCACACTAGGGGCACCTTTCATCTGGGATTTTTAATGGAGGGAGGCGACCGAGCCTCGCATTACATGTGCCATCATCAGTGGTAAGGCAGCTCCTCTCAGCCAGGTCACTGGAACTATGCAACGACACGCCTTATGGCCTATATCCTTGGACCTGCTGCAAACTCCGTCATTTCCAGCACAAATTGCAGTTAAATGAAATAAAGTCAGAGATGTCACAGCTCACTCAGAGCAACAGTCTAAAACACATCTACGGGGGGTCACACGCAGTAGAAGGCCCATGGATAGGTGCACTGGAAATCTGTGTTCCCTTATACAGTTATTTATTTAGTAATTAACACGTACTAAGGTGGGGATACCTTGGGCATTACTTACATTCCTGATCGTACGTAGCGATGAAGTAAGTGTCCCAAGTTGCGCAACATGATACACTTGTGTATAAGAAAGTTGTAAAAGCTTCTGTTGGTCTAACAGTGCCAGGTCATTGGGGACCCTTGTACAAGAAACAAACAGGAGTGGTTACCCAACCTGTGGGTTAGAAGGGATGTTGCCAAGAGCAGAACTCAAACTAATTAGCGTTAAACACTTGATCAAGATGATTTAAGTGACATGCCTAAAAGCTGTAAATGTTGTGCTAAAGGGATGGCATGCCAAGGGAGATATCTTCCAGATTTCACAGGATCCCCTCAATCTAACTTCCCTAAAGTAAGCGGAGGATGCCTGATGGATTTGTTAGACCTGTTAGTAGTTTTATTAAACACACCAGGTACCATGAAGTAGTGTCAAATGTTCTGTCATCATAGGTACTTCCAGGACACTGGTCGTCCAATACACACACCTCCAGACAGGACTGCCCCCCCCCCCCTTGAGCAAAGGGAAGTAAAACATGATAAGTGTTAGCATGCTTCCACAGACGTTTGTGGCAAGCTCGCACATGGGGGTGTCCCGCTGAGTTTGGGGGGCAGGTTAGCAGGCTTCACCTTGTCACTGCTCTGTCAGAGCCAGCAGACCCCTAGGGTGACAGCGCTCTAAAATTCATGTCATGTTAGAGGTAGGTTCAGGATAAAAGGTCGTGCTTGCTGAGGCTCAAATCCAAGCGGTTGGGGTATCCTTCAAAGGGGCACTTCGGGTTGGGCAGTACAACAATTTTCAAGTGCAATTGGGGATCTCCTCATGTATGTCAGAGTTTGGGGCAGGGTAACGGGCCGCACCTTGTCTCTGTGGGTTTGATGTGTGGCCGGGTCTTTTGACCGAGTAGAAGCATTACCGCTGGGTATTCTGGGCATGTAGGAATGCCAGGCAAGAATCGAGTGAAGGCAAGTAGTGGTACTTTTGGGGCATTTGTTGGATTGTCTCTCTGGCAGACCGTCATGCAAGGGGACTGTCTTAGGTCATCACATCAGGCAGAGGTGCTCAGGGGAAGCACATGAGGGGGACTGAATAAGACAGAACAGGACACTGCACAGGTTAGATGTCAGCGTATGGTGGCTACACTACTGCACAGGGCAAAGTAAACCTGGACTGAGTCTCATGCGGGGAGTGGTGGTGTTGGTGGTTGCTACCTCAGTACACAGGATCACTCCCTGTTAGGTCTCTCGAACATCTCAATGGGCATTAATTTACAGCCTCTCTAGTCTCTGCCTCACTGTGAGTAGGTTAGCCATTTGACTTTAATAAAGTGCTGCAATGGCCCTCAATTGCTATAGTACAGCATCTAGGGTACCGGTGCTTACTGGACCATCATTAGCACCAGCAGCGACTCACACGGGCAGCGGTAAAGCTCCTTTTATTTCGCCTGGGTTTGGGGCTGGCAGGGTTATCAAACTGCAGACAGAAACAGAATAGGCAAAGATAGGCATTCCTGGGATTGTACAACGCGCACTCAGCAGTAGGTTTCAGCATAATCCTGGTATACCGTTGGTAAAATACGTAAGGTTATGGGCTACTCACGAATAGGCACTTTCTGCCAGCTGGGGCATGAGCGGGCCATTCCCAGGAGGGTGCGGGTTGCCTTGATAGTACTGATATGGAGGGGATGGAGCACTAATACGGACAACTACGAGAGCACATTCTGCAGTCATAGTTATGGTTAAATTGATTGCATGTTACCAGTTGCTCCAGTTAAGCAATCTTCCTTGGGAGTTGTCAGCAATCATTCAGACTGCAATTTTGGTGGTTGCCGGTTGGCAGGCCTTTTAGATGTGGGTTTCTAGCTCAGGCATGCCCAAGTATGGGTTAAGGTGCTTGAAGTCTGCCCTGGGAGACAAGTTCACAGGCATGTGGAGCGGTAGAACTGAAAGGGGCTTGGGTTCGACCTCTGGTCACAGGTTCCGATCCTGGTAGGTTCACTTAGCATTTCTTTTAAGCAGGGTGGGCGCTGGGAGTCGCAATGCTACAAACGATATATAAGGCCTTGACCTGAAGGATATGGCGAGAGGACTCTTAGGTACCATGTTGCAACCGACAGTCAGGGCTTACAGGTGTACGGTTTTGGCCCGAATTGACAAATGATGTTGCGGTGATGTGGTGTTGTTGTGCAATTATAGATTATTAGAATATAAACGTTACAACAATTATGGTTTCAAACACAACATCTCTTTATTTACCAGGAACCTAGGTCACAGAGATCACGTGGCTAGGTTACCCAGGTATGCGCTGGAGCGAGCTGATGAGGAAGCTGCAGCAGAGTCTTGGGGGAGGGATCGGTCCACCTCCTATTCTGGTCATACACTGGGGAGGGAATGACCAGACGACTCTGGGGAGGAGAGTACTGCTTCAAGACATGAGGGACATCATGAGTCAGTTGAGTAATCAGCTTGGGGCATGTGAACTGTGGTGGTCTTGAATTTTACCCCGCTCAGTTTGGCAAGAAGCCCGATCTGGAGACGCCATCGAGATATCACGTAGGGGAGTGAACAGCGCCAGGCGTAAATTCACGGGGCAAAAGGGGATTTGGCTTCATCAGTCATGGTTTTCTTCATGCCAAGTCTACGTGATGCTGGGAAGTGAATGGGATTCACCTCTCAAGGGTAGGCATGGACTTAATTTTGCTGGGCCTTGAAAGCAACAGGCTGTAGGTAGGAATATCTGCCTTAGTGGGGGGGGCCCTGGTGGTGACGGTGGCCACCCCCAGAGCTGTGGAGGAGTTACAGGGCGATCCAGAGTCTGCAAGGTACAGAAGGGTACTATTTT
This sequence comes from Calotriton arnoldi, assembly GCA_963921515.1. Classification (NCBI taxonomy): domain Eukaryota; kingdom Metazoa; phylum Chordata; class Amphibia; order Caudata; family Salamandridae; genus Calotriton; species Calotriton arnoldi. Next base: position 1,950,807 of record CAWUFW010001603.1, on the reverse strand, counting down.
GCAGCAGCACAACAAGGGTGCTAAGCCAAGGATACCCAGGGATGTCTTAGCGGGTCCCCTGGAAGAACTACGGCGCCCCGTTATCCTACGGGCGGTTGTGGGTCTGAGCAACCGGGGGCTGCCTGGAACGCTCCGCCCACCTGTTGGGGCGTGAGTAAGGGAGTGGACTGGCGGTCCACTGATGGGAGAGGTGGCCTCTCCCAATAATGGGTAACCACCGATTGGCGACGGCCACGGTGCTATTTGGCTCATCAGACGGGCAGGCGGCATAGGGGCTGGCCTGCCCTGGGATCGCCCGTAAGATAACCCACCATGTTGGCATATTGTTTATGCAAATAAACCTGCAGCAAAATTTCTCCACTAAAAAAGGAGTTGTGTGGTTTATTTATATATGTTGCTGTATGAGAACTGAGTGTTGCCGATATTGGCACTATGTGCTCTGTTCGATGCCGGTCCTGGGTTCCCTTGTTGGGCCAGTAAGCATGAGTGTTTGCTGTTCTATACCTGATCCTGGCGCCATCTTTGGACGACAAACAATCATGTCTGGCTCTTTTGAGGAGCAGCCCCTCTGTGGTGGAGTCTGTGGAGTGTGCTCTCTGGAGATAATGTATGCGGTGCAAGCCTCGTTTCAAGAGATTCTCGCTGATTTTTATAGACAGGTGTAAGATGTGTAACAGGAATGTCAGAGTCAGTTCTTCCACCGTAGAGAAGGCGAGAATGAAATGTCAAATGTGCTTTGACGGGAAACAGAGAGAACATGGGGAGAAGTGACCTGGGGGGTGCTGGTGGGATTTCTACCGAGACTGTTCCCTGCCCCGCATCAGAGAGAGCCTTGATGATTGAGAGGGCAGTGATCTGGGGGGTGCTGGAGGGATGTCTACTGAGACTGTTCTCTGCCCTGCATCAATGAGAGAGAGAGTCTTGATAGACGAGAGTGCAGTGACCTGGGGGGTGCTGGTGGGATTTCTACCGAGACTGTTCCCTGCCCCGCATCAGTGAGAGAGAGAGCCTTGACGGGCGAGAGGGCAGTGTCCTGGGGGGTGCTGGTGGGATTTCTACCGAGACTGTTCCCTGCCCCGCATCAGTGAGAGAGAGAGCCTTGACGGGCGAGAGGGCAGTGACCTGGGGGGTGCTGGTGGGATGTCTTCCGAGACTGTTCCCTGCCCCGCATCAGTGAGAGAGAGAGAGTCTTGACAGACGAGAGGGCAGTGACCTGTGAGGTGCTGGTGGTATGTCTGCTGAGACTGTTCCCTGCCCCACATCAGTGAGAGAGAGAGCCTTGACGGACGAGAGGGCAGTGACCTAGGGGGTGCTGGAGGGATGTCTGCCGAGACTGTTCTCTGCCCCGCATCAGTGAGAGAGAGAGCCTTGACGGACGAGAGGGCAGTGACCTGGGGGGTGCTGGAGGGGTGTATCCTGAGACTGTTCCCTGCCCCGCATCAGTGAGAGCGAGAGCCTTGACGGACGAGAGGGCAGTGACCTGGGGGGTGCTGGTGGGGTGTCTGCCGAGACTGTTCCCTGCCCCGCATCAGTGAGAGAGAGAGCATTGACGGACGAGAAGGCAGTGACCTGGGGGGTGCTGGTGGGGTGTCTGCCGAGACTGTTCCCTGCCCCGCATCAGTGAGAGAGAGAGAGCCTTGACGGACGAGAGGACAGTGACCTGGGGGGTGCTGGAGGGATGTCTGCCGAGACTGTTCCCTGCCCCGCATCAGTGAGAGAGAGAGAGCCTTGACGGACGAGAGGGCAGTGACCTGGGGGTGCTGGTGGGATGTCTGCCGAGAATGTTCCCTGCCCCGCATCAGTGAGAGAGAGAGAGCCTTGACGGACGAGAGGGCAGTGACCTGGGGGGTGCTGGTGGGATGTCTGCCGAGACTGTTCCCTGCCCCGCATCAGTGAGAGAGAGCCTTGACGGACAAGAGGACAGTGACCTGGGGGGTGCTGGTGGGATGTCTGCCGAGACTGTTCCCTGCCCCGCATCAGTGAGAGAGAGAGAGCCTTGACGGACGAGAGGGCAGTGACCTGGGGGGTGCTGGTGGTATTTCTACCGAGACTGTTCCCTGCCCGCATCAGTGAGAGAGAGAGAGCCTTGACGGACGAGAAGGCAGTGTCCTGGGGGGTGCTGGTGGGATTTCTACCGAGACTGTTCCCTGCCCCGCATCAGTGAGAGAGAGAGCCTTGACGGGCGAGAGGGCAGTGACCTGGGGGGTGCTGGTGGGATGTCTTCCGAGACTGTTCCCTGCCCCGCATCAGTGAGAGAGAGAGAGTCTTGACGGACGAGAGGGCAGTGACCTGTGAGGTGCTGGTGGTATGTCTGCCGAGACTGTTCCCTGCCCCGCATCAGTGAGAGAGAGAGAGCCTTGACGGACGAGAGGGCAGTGACCTAGGGGGTGCTGGAGGGATGTCTGCCGAGACTGTTCTCTGCCCCGCATCAGTGAGAGAGAGAGCCTTGACGGACGAGAGGGCAGTGACCTGGGGGGTGCTGGAGGGGTGTATCCTGAGACTGTTCCCTGCCCCGCATCAGTGAGAGAGAGAGCCTTGACGGACGAGAGGGCAGTGACCTGGGGGTGCTGGTGGGGTGTCTGCCGAGACTGTTCCCTGCCCCGCATCAGTGAGAGAGAGAGCATTGACGGACGAGAAGGCAGTGACCTGGGGGTGCTGGTGGGGTGTCTGCCGAGACTGTTCCCTGCCCCGCATCAGTGAGAGAGAGAGAGCCTTGACGGACGAGAGGGCAGTGACCTGGGGGGTGCTGGAGGGATGTCTGCCGAGACTGTTCCCTGCCCCGCATCAGTGAGAGAGAGAGCCTTGATGGACGAGAGGACAGTGACCTGGGGGGTGCTGGAGGGATGTCTGCCGAGACTGTTCCCTGCCCCGCATCAGTGAGAGAGAGAGAGCCTTGACGGACGAGAGGGCAGTGACCTGGGGGGTGCTGGTGGGATGTCTGCCGAGAATGTTCCCTGCCCCGCATCAGTGAGAGAGAGAGAGCCTTGACGGACGAGAGGGCAGTGACCTGGGGGGTGCTGGTGGGATGTCTGCCGAGACTGTTCCCTGCCCCGCATCAGTGAGAGAGAGAGAGCCTTGACGGACGAGAGAGCAGTGACCTGGGGGGTGCTGGTGGGATGTCTGCCGAGACTGTTCCCTGCCCCGCATCAGTGAGAGAGAGAGAGCCTTGACGGACGAGAGGGCAGTGACCTGGGGGGTGCTGGTGGGATGTCTGCCGAGACTGTTCCCTGCCCCGAATCAGTGAGAGAGAGCCTTGACGGACAAGAGGACAGTGACCTGGGGGGTGCTGGTGGGATGTCTGCCGAGACTGTTCCCTGCCCCGCATCAGTGAGAGAGAGAGAGCCTTGACGGACGAGAGGGCAGTGACCTGGGGGGTGCTGGTGGGATGTCTGCCGAGACTGTTCTCTGCCCCGCATCAGTGAGAGAGAGAGAGCCTTGACGGACGAGAGGGCATTGACCTGTGAGGTGCTGGTGGTATGTCTGCCGAGACTGTTCCCTGCCCGCATCAGTGAGAGAGAGAGCCTTGACGGGCGAGAGGGCAGTGACCTGGGGGGTGCTGGAGGGATGTCTGCCGAGACTTTTCCCTGCCCCGCATCAGTGAGGGAGGGAGCCTTGACGGACGAGAGGGCAGTGACCTGGGGAGGTGCTGGAGGGGTGTCTCCTGAGACTGTTCCCTGCCCCGCATCAGTGAGAGTGAGCGAGAGAGCCTTGACGGACGAGTGGGGTGTCTGCCGAGACTGTTCCCTGCCCCGCATCAGTAAGAGAGAGAGCCTTGACGGACGAGAAGGCAGTGACCTGGGGGGTGCTGGAGGGACGTCTGCCGAGACTGTTCCCTACCCCGCATCAGTGAGAGAGAGAACCTTGACGGACGAGAGGGCAGTGACCTGGGGGGTGCTGGAGGGATGTCTGCCGAGACTGTTCCCTGCCCCGCATCAGTGAGAGAGAGAGAGCCTTGACGGAGGATAGAGCAGTGACCTGAGGGGTGCTGATGGGATGTCTGCCGAGAATGTTCCCTGCCCCGCATCAGTGAGAGCGAGAGAGCCTTGACGGACGAGAGGGCAGTGACCTGGGGGGTGCTGGTGGGACGTCTGCCGAGACTGTTCCCTGCCCCGCATCAGTGAGAGAGAGAACCTTGACGAACGAGAGGGCAGTGACCTGGGGGGTGCTGGAGGGATGTCTGCCGAGACTGTTCCCTGCCCCGCATCAGTGAGAGAGAGAGAGCCTTGACGGAGGATAGAGCAGTGACCTGAGGGGTGCTGATGGGATGTCTGCCAGGAATGTTCCCTGCCCCGCATCAGTGAGAGAGAGAGAGCCTTGACGGACGAGAGGGCAGTGACCGGGGGGGTGCTGGTGGGATGTCTGCTGAGACTGTTCTCTGCCCCGCATCAGTGAGAGAGAGACAGCCTTGACGGACGAGAGGGCAGTGACCTAGGGGGTGCTGGAGGGATGTTTGCCGAGACTGTTCTCTGCCCCGCATCAGTGAGAGAGAGAGCCTTGATGGACGAGAGGGCAGTGACCTGGGGGGTGCTGGAGGGATGTCTGCCGAGACTGTTCCCTGCCCCGCATCAGTGAGAGAGAGAGCCTTGACGGAAGAGAGGGCAGTGACCTGGGGGGTGCTGGAGGAGTGTCTGCCGAGACTGTTCCCTGCCACGCATCAGTGAGAGAGAGAGCCTTGACGGACGAGAGGGCAGTGACCTGGGGGTGCTGGTGGGATGTCTACTGAGACTGTTCTCTGCCCTGCATCAGTGAGAGAGAGAGAGACGTTGACGGACGAGAGGGCAGTGACCTGGGGGGTGCTGAAGGGATGTCTCCCTAGACTGTTCCCTGCCCCGCATCAGTGAGAGAGAGAGGCTTGACGGACGAGAGGGCAGTGACCTGGGGGGTGCTGGAGGGATGTCTACCGAGACTGTTCCCTGCCCCGCATCAGTGTGAGAGAGAGGCTTGACGGACGAGAGGGCAGTGACCTGGGGGTTGCTGGAGGGATGTCTCCCGAGACTGTTCGCTGCCCCGCATCAGTGAGAGAGAGAGGCATGACGGACGAGAGGGCAGTGACCTGGGGGGTGCTGGAGGGGTGTCTGCCGAGACTGTTCCCTGCCCTGCATCAGTGAGAGAGAGAGCCTTGACGGACGAGACAGCAGTGACCTGTGAGGTGCTGGTGGGATGTCTGCCGAGACTGTTCCCTGCCCCGCATCAGTGAGAGAGAGAGAGCCTTGACGGAGGACAGAGCAGTGACCTGAGGGGTGCTGATGGGATGTCTGCCGAGAATGTTCCCTGCCCCGCATCAGTGAGAGAGAGAGAGAGAGAGCCTTGACGGACGAGAGGGCAGTGACCTGGGGGGTGCTGGTGGGACGTCTGCCGAGACTGTTCCCTGCCACGCATCAGTGAGAGAGAGAACCTTGACGGACGAGAGGGCAGTGACCTGGGGGGTGCTGGAGGGATGTCTGCCGAGACTGTTCCCTGCCCCGCATCAGTGAGAGAGAGAGAGCCTTGACGGAGGAGAGAGCAGTGACCTGAGGGGTGCTGATGGGATGTCTGCCGAGAATGTTCCCTACCCCGCATCAGTGAGAGAGAGAGAGCCTTGACGGACGAGAGGGCAGTGACCGGGGTGGTGCTGGTGGGATGTCTGCCGAGACTGTTCTCTGCCCCGCATCAGTGAGAGAGAGACAGCCTTGACGGACGAGAGGGCAGTGACCTAGGGGGTGCTGGAGGGATGTTTGCCGAGACTGTTCTCTGCCCCGCATCAGTGAGAGAGAGAGCCTTGATGGACGAGAGGGCAGTGACCTGGGGGGTGCTGGAGGGATGTCTGCCGAGACTGTTCCCTGCCCCGCATCAGTGAGAGAGAGAGCCTTGACGGAAGAGAGGGCAGTGACCTGGGGGGTGCTGGAGGGGTGTCTGCCGAGACTGTTCCCTGCCACGCATCAGTGAGAGAGAGAGCCTTGACGGACGAGAGGGCAGTGACCTGGGGGGTGCTGGTGGGATGTCTACTGAGACTGTTCTCTGCCCTGCATCAGTGAGAGAGAGAGAGAGCGTTGACGGACGAGAGGGCAGTGACCTGGGGGGGTGCTGAAGGGATGTCTCCCTAGACTGTTCCCTGCCCCGCATCAGTGAGAGAGAGAGGCTTGACGGACGAGAGGGCAGTGACCTGGGGGGTGCTGGAGGGATGTCTACCGAGACTGTTCCCTGCCCCGCATCAGTGTGAGAGAGAGGCTTGACGGACGAGAGGGCAGTGACCTGGGGGTTGCTGGAGGGATGTCTCCCAAGACTGTTCCCTGCCCCGCATCAGTGAGAGAGAGAGGCTTGACGGACGAGAGGGCAGTGACCTGGGGGGTGCTGGAGGGGTGTCTGCCGAGACTGTTCCCTGCCCCGCATCAGTGAGAGAGAGATAGCCTTGACGGACGAGAGGGCAGGGACCTGGGGTGTGCTGGAGGGGTGTCTGCCGAGACTGTTCCCTGCCCCGCATCAGTGAGAGAGAGAGCCTTGACGGACGAGACAGCAGTGACCTGTGAGGTGCTGGTGGGATGTCTACCGAGACTGTTCCCTGCCCCGCATCAGTGAGAGATAGAGCCTTGACGGACGAGAGGGCAGTGACCTGTGGGGTGCTGGAAGGATGTCTGCCGAGACTGTTCCCTGCCCCGCATCAGTGAGAGAGAGAGCCTTGTGCAGTACACCTGCATAAGGATCCAGAATTACACACACCTGCATAGGGATCCAGTATTACACACACCTGCATAGGGATCCAGTATTACACACACCTGCATAACGATCGAGTATTACACATACCTGCATAGGGATCCAGTATTAAAAACACCTGCATAAGGATCCATTATTAAACCAGCATAAGTATCCAGTGTTCAAAACACCTGCATAAGGATCCAGTATTACACATACCTGCATAGGGATCCAGTATTAAAAACACCTGCATAAGGATCCAGTATTACACACACCTGCATAGGGATCCAGTATTAAAAACACCTGCATAAGGATCCAGTATTACACACACCTGCATAGGGATCCAGTATTACACACACCTGCATAGGGATCCAGTATTAAAAACACCTGCATAAGGATCCAGTATTATACACACCTGCATAGGGACCCAGTATTAAAAACACCTGCATAAGGATCCAGTATTACACACACCTGCATAGGGATCCAGTATTACACACACCTGCATAAGGATCCATTATTAAAACAGCATAAGGATCCAGTATTGAAAACACCTGAATAAGGATCCAGTATTACACACACCTGCATAAGGATCCAGTATTACACACACCTGCATAAGGATCCAATATTAAGCACCCCTACATAAGGATCCAGTATTACACACACCTGCGTAAGGATCCAGTATTAAACACACCTGCATAGGGATCTAGTATTAAACACACCTGCATAAGGATCCAGTATTGCACACACCTGCATAAGAATCCAATATTAAGCACACCTGCATAAGGATACAGTATGACACACACCAGTATAAGAACCAAGTATTACACTCACCTGCATAAGGATCCAGTATTACACACACCTGCATAGGAACTAAGTATTACACAGACCTGCATAAGAATCCAGTACTAAACACATCTGCATAAGGATCCAGTATTACACACACCTGCGTAAGGATCCAGTATTACACCCAACGGCTTAAGAACCAAGTATTACACTCACCTGCATAAGGATCCAGTATTACACACACCTGCATAGGAACTAAGTATTACACAGACCTGCATAAGAATCCAGTACTAAACACATCTGCATAAGGATCCAGTATTACACACACCTGCATAAGAATCCAGCATTACACACACCTGCATAAGTAAAAAGTATGAAGTATACCTGCATAAGGAACTAGTATTATGCACATCTGCATAAGGATCCAGTAATACACACACCTGCCTAGGGATCCAGTATTACACACACCTGCATAAGGATCCAGTATTACACACACCTGCATAGGGGTCCAGTATTACACACACCTGCATAAGGATCTAGTATTACACCCACCTGCATAGGGATCCAGTACTAAAAACACCTGCATAAGGATCCAGTATTAAACACACCTGCATAGGGATCCAGTGTTAAAAACACCTGCATAAGGATCCAGTATTACACACACCTGCATAGGGATCCAGTATTAAACACACCTGTATAGGGATCCAATATTAAAAACACCTGCATAAGGATCCAGTATTACACACACCTGCATAGGGATCCAGTATTACACACACCTGCATAGGGTTCCAGTATTACACACACCTGCATAGGGATCCAGTATTACACACACCTGCATAAGAATCCAGCATTACACACACCTGCATAAGTAAAAAGTATGAAGTATACCTGCATAAGGAACTAGTATTATGCACATCTGCATAAGGATCCAGTAATACACACACCTGCCTAGGGATCCAGTATTACACACACCTGCATAAGGATCCAGTATTACACACACCTGCATAGGGGTCCAGTATTACACACACCTGCATAAGGATCTAGTATTACACCCACCTGCATAGGGATCCAGTACTAAAAACACTTGCATAAGGATCCAGTATTAAACACACCTGCATAGGGATCCAGTGTTAAAAACACCTGCATAAGGATCCAGTATTACACACACCTGTAAAGGGATCCAGTATTAAACACACCTGCATAGGGATCCAATATTAAAAACACCTGCATAAGGATCTAGTATTACACACACCTGCATAGGGATCCAGTATTAAAAACACCTGCATAAGGATCCATTATTAAACCAGCATAAGGATCCTGTATTAAAAACACCTGCATAAGGATCCAGTATTACACACAGCTGCATATGGATCCAGTACTAAAAACACCTGCATAAGGATCCAGTATTATACACACCTGCATTGGGATCCAGTATTACACACACCTGCATAGGGATCCAGTATTAAAAACACCTGCATAAGGATCTAGTATTACACACACCTGCTTAGGGATCCAGAATTAGAAACACCTGCATAAGGATCCAGTATTACACACACCTGCATAGGGATCCAGTATTACACACACCTGCATAAGGATCCAGTATTAAACCAGCATAAGGATACAGTATTAAACACACCTGCATAGGGATCCAGTATTAAACACACCTGCATAATGATCCAGTATTACACACACCTGCATAAGAATCCAATATTAACCACACCTGCGTAAGGATACAGTATGACACACACCAGCATAAGAACCAAGTATTACACTCACCTGCATAAGAATCCAGTACTAAACACATCTGCATAAGGATCCAGTATTACACACACCTGCATAAGGATCCAGTATTACACACACCTGCATAGGGATCCAGTATTAAACACACCTGCATAAGGATCCAGTATTGCACACACCTGCATAAGAATCCAAAATTAAGCACACCTGCATAAGGATACAGTATGACACACACCAGCATAAGAACCAAGTATTACACTCACCTGCATAAGGATCCAGTATTACACACACCTGCATAGGAACTAAGTATTACACAGACCTGCATAAGAATCCAGTACTATACACATCTGCATAAGGATCCAGTATTACACACACCTGCGTAAGGATCCAGTATTACACCCAACGGCTTAAGAACCAAGTATTACACACACCTGCATAAGAATCCAGCATTACACACACCTGCATAAGTAAAAAGTATGAAGTATACCTGCATAAGGAACTAGTATTATGCACATCTGCATAAGGATCCAGTAATACACACACCTGCCTAGGGATCCAGTATTACACACACCTGCATAAGGATCCAGTATTACACACACCTGCATAGGGGTCCAGTATTACACACACCTGCATAAGGATCTAGTATTACACCCACCTGCATAGGGATCCAGTACTAAAAACACCTGCATAAGGATCCAGTATTAAACACACCTGCATAAGAATCCAATATTAACCACACCTGCGTAAGGATACAGTATGACACACACCAGCATAAGAACCAAGTATTACACTCACCTGCATAAGAATCCAGTACTAAACACATCTGTATAAGGATCCAGTATTACACACACCTGCATAAGGATCCAGTATTACACACACCTGCATAGGGATCCAGTATTAAACACACCTGCATAAGGATCCAGTATTGCACACACCTGCATAAGAATCCAATATTAAGCACACCTGCATAAGGATACAGTATGACACACACCAGCATAAGAACCAAGTATTACACTCACCTGCATAAGGATCCAGTACTAAACACATCTGCATAAGGATCCAGTATTACACACACCTGCATAAGAATCCAGCATTACACACACCTGCATAAGTAAAAAGTATGAAGTATACCTGCATAAGGAACTAGTATTATGCACATCTGCATAAGGATCCAGTAATACACACACCTGCCTAGGGATCCAGTATTACACACACCTGCATAAGGATCCAGTATTACACACACCTGCATAGGGGTCCAGTATTACACACACCTGCATAAGGATCTAGTATTACACCCACCTGCATAGGGATCCAGTACTAAAAACACCTGCATAAGGATCCAGTATTAAACACACCTGCATAGGGATCCAGTGTTAAAAACACCTGCATAAGGATCCAGTATTACACACACCTGCATAGGGATCCAGTATTAAACACACCTGTATAGGGATCCAATATTAAAAACACCTGCATAAGGATCCAGTATTACACACACCTGCATAGGGATCCAGTATTACACACACCTGCATAGGGTTCCAGTATTACACACACCTGCATAGGGATCCAGTATTACACACACCTGCATAAGAATCCAGCATTACACACACCTGCATAAGTAAAAAGTATGAAGTATACCTGCATAAGGAACTAGTATTATGCACATCTGCATAAGGATCCAGTAATACACACACCTGCCTAGGGATCCAGTATTACACACACCTGCATAAGGATCCAGTATTACACACACCTGCATAGGGGTCCAGTATTACACACACCTGCATAAGGATCTAGTATTACACCCACCTGCATAGGGATCCAGTACTAAAAACACTTGCATAAGGATCCAGTATTAAACACACCTGCATAGGGATCCAGTGTTAAAAACACCTGCATAAGGATCCAGTATTACACACACCTGCATAGGGATCCAGTATTAAACACACCTGCATAGGGATCCAATATTAAAAACACCTGCATAAGGATCTAGTATTACACACACCTGCATAGGGATCCAGTATTAAAAACACCTGCATAAGGATCCATTATTAAACCAGCATAAGGATCCTGTATTAAAAACACCTGCATAAGGATCTAGTATTACACACACCTGCTTAGGGATCCAGAATTAGAAACACCTGCATAAGGATCCAGTATTACACACACCTGCATAGGGATCCAGTATTACACACACCTGCATAAGGATCCAGTATTAAACCAGCATAAGGATACAGTATTAAACACACCTGCATAGGGATCCAGTATTAAACACACCTGCATAATGATCCAGTATTACACACACCTGCATAAGAATCCAATATTAACCACACCTGCGTAAGGATACAGTATGACACACACCAGCATAAGAACCAAGTATTACACTCACCTGCATAAGAATCCAGTACTAAACACATCTGCATAAGGATCCAGTATTACACACACCTGCATAAGGATCCAGTATTACACACACCTGCATAGGGATCCAGTATTAAACACACCTGCATAAGGATCCAGTATTGCACACACCTGCATAAGAATCCAAAATTAAGCACACCTGCATAAGGATACAGTATGACACACACCAGCATAAGAACCAAGTATTACACTCACCTGCATAAGGATCCAGTATTACACACACCTGCATAGGAACTAAGTATTACACAGACCTGCATAAGAATCCAGTACTATACACATCTGCATAAGGATCCAGTATTACACACACCTGCGTAAGGATCCAGTATTACACCCAACGGCTTAAGAACCAAGTATTACACACACCTGCATAAGAATCCAGCATTACACACACCTGCATAAGTAAAAAGTATGAAGTATACCTGCATAAGGAACTAGTATTATGCACATCTGCATAAGGATCCAGTAATACACACACCTGCCTAGGGATCCAGTATTACACACACCTGCATAAGGATCCAGTATTACACACACCTGCATAGGGGTCCAGTATTACACACACCTGCATAAGGATCTAGTATTACACCCACCTGCATAGGGATCCAGTACTAAAAACACCTGCATAAGGATCCAGTATTAAACACACCTGCATAAGAATCCAATATTAACCACACCTGCGTAAGGATACAGTATGACACACACCAGCATAAGAACCAAGTATTACACTCACCTGCATAAGAATCCAGTACTAAACACATCTGTATAAGGATCCAGTATTACACACACCTGCATAAGGATCCAGTATTACACACACCTGCATAGGGATCCAGTATTAAACACACCTGCATAAGGATCCAGTATTGCACACACCTGCATAAGAATCCAATATTAAGCACACCTGCATAAGGATACAGTATGACACACACCAGCATAAGAACCAAGTATTACACTCACCTGCATAAGGATCCAGTATTACACACACCTGCATATGAACTAAGTATTACACAGACCTGCATAAGAATCCAGTACTATACACATCTGCATAAGGATCCAGTATTACACACACCTGCGTAAGGATCCAGTATTACACCCAACGGCTTAAGAACCAAGTATTACACACATCTGCATAGGAATCCAGCAATACACACACCTGCATAAGTAAAAAGTATGAAGTATACCTGCATAAGGATCTAGTATTATGCACATCTGCATAAGGATCCAGTAATACACACACCTGCATATGGATCCAGTATTACACACACCTGCATAAGGATCCAGTATTTCACACACCTGCATAGGGATCCAGTATTACTCACACCTTTGTAAGGATCCATTATTAAACCAGCATAAGGATCCAGTATTAAAAACACCTGCATAAGGATCCAGTATTAAACACACCTGCATAGGGATCCAGTATTAAACACACCTGCATAAGGATCCAGTATTACACACACCTGCATAAGAATCCAATATTAAGCACACCTGCGTAAGGATACAGTATGACACACACCAGCATAAGAACCAAGTATTACACTCACCTGCATAAGGATCCAGAATTACACACACCTGCATAGGAACTAAGTATTACACAGACCTGCATAAGAATCCAATATTAAGCACCCCTGCATAAGGATCCAGTATTACACACACCTGCATAAGTATCCAGTATTAAACCAGCATAAGGATCCAGTATTAAACACACCTGCATAGGGATCCAGTATTAAACACACCTGCATAAGGATCCAGTATTACACACACCTGCATAAGAATCCAATATTAAGCACACCTGCGTAAGGATACAGTATGACACACACCAGCATAAGAACTAAGTATTACACAGACCTGCATAAGGATCCAGTATTATACACACCTGCATTGGGATCCAGTATTACACACACCTGCATAGGGATCCAGTATTAAAAACACCTGCATAAGGATCTAGTATTACACACACCTGCTTAGGGATCCAGAATTAGAAACACCTGCATAAGGATCCAGTATTACACACACCTGCATAGGGATCCAGTATTACACACACCTGCATAAGGATCCAGTATTAAACCAGCATAAGGATACAGTATTAAACACACCTGCATAGGGATCCAGTATTAAACACACCTGCATAATGATCCAGTATTACACACACCTACATAAGAATCCAATATTAACCACACCTGCGTAAGGATACAGTATGACACACACCAGCATAAGAACCAAGTATTACACTCACCTGCATAAGAATCCAGTACTAAACACATCTGCATAAGGATCCAGTATTACACACACCTGCATAAGGATCCAGTATTACACACACCTGCATAGGGATCCAGTATTAAATACACCTGCATAAGGATCCAGTATTGCACACACCTGCATAAGAATCCAAAATTAAGCACACCTGCATAAGGATACAGTATGACACACACCAGCATAAGAACCAAGTATTACACTCACCTGCATAAGGATCCAGTATTACACACACCTGCATAGGAACTAAGTATTACACAGACCTGCATAAGAATCCAGTACTATACACATCTGCATAAGGATCCAGTATTACACACACCTGCGTAAGGATCCAGTATTACACCCAACGGCTTAAGAACCAAGTATTACACACACCTGCATAAGAATCCAGCATTACACACACCTGCATAAGTAAAAAGTATGATGTATACCTGCATAAGGAACTAGTATTATGCACATCTACATAAGGATCCAGTAATACACACACCTGCCTAGGGATCCAGTATTACACACACCTGCATAAGGATCCAGTATTACACACACCTGCATAGGGGTCCAGTATTACACACACCTGCATAAGGATCTAGTATTACACCCACCTGCATAGGGATCCAGTACTAAAAACACCTGCATAAGGATCCAGTATTAAACACACCTGCATAAGAATCCAATATTAACCACACCTGCGTAAGGATACAGTATGACACACACCAGCATAAGAACCAAGTATTACACTCACCTGCATAAGAATCCAGTACTAAACACATCTGCATAAGGATCCAGTATTACACACACCTGCATAAGGATCCAGTATTACACACACCTGCATAGGGATCCAGTATTAAACACACCTGCATAAGGATCCAGTATTGCACACACCTGCATAAGAATCCAATATTAAGCACACCTGCATAAGGATACAGTATGACACACACCAGCATAAGAACCAAGTATTACACTCACCTGCATAAGGATCCAGTATTACACACACCTGCATAGGAACTAAGTATTACACAGACCTGCATAAGAATCCAGTACTATACACATCTGCATAAGGATCCAGTATTACACACACCTGCGTAAGGATCCAGTATTACACCCAACGGCTTAAGAGCCAAGTATTACACACATCTGCATAGGAATCCAGCATTACACACACCTGCATAAGTAAAAAGTATGAAGTATACCTGCATAAGGATCTAGTATTATGCACATCTGCATAAGGATCCAGTAATACACACACCTGCATAGGGATCCAGTATTACACACACCTGCATAAGGATCCAGTATTACACACACCTGCATAGGGATCCAGTATTACTCACACCTTTGTAAGGATCCATTATTAAACCAGCATAAGGATCCAGTATTAAAAACACCTGCATAAGGATCCAGTATTAAACACACCTGCATAGGGATCCAGTATTAAACACACCTGCATATGGATCCAGTATTACACACACCTGCATAAGAATCCAATATTAAGCACACCTGGGTAAGGATACAGTATGACACACACCAGCATAAGAACCAAGTATTACACTCACCTGCATAAGGATCCAGTATTACACACACCTGCATAGGAACTAAGTATTACACAGACCTGCATAAGAATCCAATATTAAGCACCCCTGCATAAGGATCCAGTATTACACACACCTGCATAAGTATCCAGTATTAAACCAGCATAAGGATCCAGTATTAAACACACCTGCATAGGGATCCAGTATTAAACACACCTGCATAAGGATCCAGTATTACACACACTTGCGTAAGGATCCAGTATTACACTCAACGGCTTAAGAACCAAGTATTACACACATCTGCATAAGAATCCAGCATTACACACACCTGCATAAGTAAAAGTATGAAGTATACCTGCATAAGGATCGAGTATTATGCACATCTGCATAAGGATCCACTAATGCACACACCTGCATAGGGATCCAGTATTACACACACCTGCATAAGAATCCAATATTAACCACACCTGCGTAAGGATACAGTATGACACAAACCAGCATAAGAACCAAGTATTACACTCACCTGCATAAGAATCCAGTACTAAACACATCTGCATAAGGATCCAGTATTACACACACCTGCATAAGGATCCAGTATTACACACACCTGCATAGGGATCCAGTATTAAACACACCTGCATAAGGATCCAGTATTGCACACACCTGCATAAGAATCCAATATTAAGCACACCTGCATAAGGATACAGTATGACACACACCAGCATAAGAACCAAGTATTACACTCACCTGCATAAGGATCCAGTATTACACACACCTGCATAGGAACTAAGTATTACACAGACCTGCATAAGAATCCAGTACTATACACACCTGCGTAAGGATCCAGTATTACACCCAACGGCTTAAGAACCAAGTATTACACACATCTGCATAGGAATCCAGCATTACACACACCTGCATAAGTAAAAAGTATGAAGTATACCTGCATAAGGATCTAGTATTATGCACATCTGCATAAGGATCCAGTAATACACACACCTGCATAGGGATCCAGTATTACACACACCTGCATAAGGATCCAGTATTACACACACCTGCATAGGGATCCAGTATTACTCACACCTTTGTAAGGATCCATTGTTAAACCAGCATAAGGATCCAGTATTAAAAACACCTGCATAAGGATCCAGTATTAAACACACCTGCATAGGGATCCAGTATTAAACACACCTGCATATGGATCCAGTATTACACACACCTGCATAAGAATCCAATATTAAGCACACCTGCGTAAGGATACAGTATGACACACACCAGCATAAGAACCAAGTATTACACTCACCTGCATAAGGATCCAGTATTACACACACCTGCATAGGAACTAAGTATTACACAGACCTGCATAAGAATCCAATATTAAGCACCCCTGCATAAGGATCCAGTATTACACACACCTGCATAAGTATCCAGTATTAAACCAGCATAAGGATCCAGTATTAAACACACCTGCATAGGGATCCAGTATTAAACACACCTGCATAAGGATCCAGTATTACACACACTTGCGTAAGGATCCAGTATTACACCCAACGGCTTAAGAACCAAGTATTACACACATCTGCATAAGAATCCAGCATTACACACACCTGCATAAGTAAAAAGTATGAAGTATACCTGCATAAGGATCGAGTATTATGCACATCTGCATAAGGATCCACTAATGCACACACCTGCATAGGGATCCAGTATTACACACACCTGCATAAGGATCCAGTATTACACACACCTGCATAGGGATCCAGTATTATACACACCTGCATAGGGATCCAGTATTATACACACCTGCATAAGGATCTAGTATTACACACACCTGCATAGGGATCCAGTATGAAAAACACCTGCTTAAGGATCCAGTATTAAAAACACCTGCATAAGGATCCAGTATTAAACACACCTGCATAGTGATCCAGTATTAAATTCACCTGCATAAGGATCCAGTATTACACACACCTGCATAGGGATCCAGTATTGAACACAACTGCATAGGGATCCAGTATTAAAAACACCTGCATAAGGATCTAGTATTAGACACACCTGCATAGGGATCCAGTATTAAAAACACCTGCATAAGGATCCAGTATTGAAAACACCTGCATAATGATCCAGTATTACACACACCTGCGTAGGGATCCAGTATTAAAAACACCTGCATAAGGATCCAGTATTACACACACCTGCATAAGGATCCAATATTAAGCACCCCTACATAAGGATCCAGTATTACACACACCTGCGTAAGGATCCAGTATTAAACACACCTGCATAGGGATCTAGTATTAAACACACCTGCATAAGGATCCAGTATTGCACACACCTGCATAAGAATCCAATATTAAGCACACCTGCGTAAGGATACAGTATGACACACACCAGCATAAGAACCAAGTATTACACTCACCTGCATAAGGATCCAGTATTACACACACCTGCATAGGAACAAAGTATTACACAGACCTGCATAAGAATCCAGTACTAAACACATCTGCATAAGGATCCAGTATTACACACACCTGCGTAAGGATCCAGTATTACACCCAATGGCTTAAGAACCAAGTATTACACAGACCTGCATAAGAATCCAGCATTACACACACCTGCATAAGTAAAAAGTATGAAGTATACCTGCATAAGGAACTAGTATCATGCACATCTGCATAAGGATCCAGTAATATACACACCTGCCTAGGGATCCAGTATTACACACCTGCATAAGGATCCAGTATTACACTCAACTGCTTAGGGGTCCAGTATTACACACACCTGCATAAGGATCTAGTATTACACACACCTGCATAGGGATCCAGTACTAAAAACACCTGCATAAGGATCCAGTATTAAACACACCTGCATAGGTATCCAGTGTTAAAAACACCTGCTTAAGGATCCAGTATTATAAACACCTGCATAGGGATCCAGTATTAAATACACCTGCATGGGGATCCAGTATTAAAAACACCTGCATAAGGATCCAGTATTACACACACCTGCATAGGGATCCAGTATTACACACACCTGCATAGGGATCCAGTATTATACACACCTGCATAAGGATCTAGTATTACACACACCTGCATAGGGATCCAGTATTAAAAACACCTGCATAAGGATCCATTATTAAACCAGCATAAGTATCCAGTGTTAAAAACACCTGCATAAGGATCCAGTATTACAAACACCTGCATAGGGATCCAGTATTAAAAACACCTGCATAAGGATCCAGTATTACACACACCTGCATAGGGATCCAGTATTACACACACCTGCATAGGGATCCAGTATTAAAAACACCTGCATAAGGATCCAGTATTATACACACCTGCATAGGGACCCAGTATTAAAAACACCTGCATAAGGATCCAGTATTACACACACCTGCATAGGGATCCAGTATTACATACACCTGCATAGGGATCCATTATTAAACCAGCATAAGGATCCAGTATTGAAAACACCTGAATAAGGATCCAGTATTACACACACCTGCATAAGGATCCAATATTAAGCACCCCTACATAAGGATCCAGTATTACACACACCTGCGTAAGGATCCAGTATTAAACACACCTGCATAGGGATCTAGTATTAAACACACCTGCATAAGGATCCAGTATTGCACACACCTGCATAAGAATCCAATATTAAGCACACCTGCGTAAGGATACAGTATGACACACACCAGCATAAGAACCAGGTATTACACTCACCTGCATAAGGAGCCAGTATTACACACACCTGCATAGGAACTAAGTATTACACAGACCTGCGTAAGAATCCAGTACTAAACACATCTGCATAAGGATCCAGTATTACACACACCTGCATAAGGATCCAGTATTACACACACCTGCATAGGGATCCAGTATTAAATACACCTGCATAAGGATCCAGTATTGCACACACCTGCATAAGAATCCAAAATTAAGCACACCTGCATAAGGCTACAGTATGACACACACCAGCATAAGAACCAAGTATTACACTCACCTGCATAAGGATCCAGTATTACACACACCTGCATAGGAACTAAGTATTACACAGACCTGCATAAGAATCCAGTACTATACACATCTGCATAAGGATCCAGTATTACACACACCTGCGTAAGGATCCAGTATTACACCCAACGGCTTAAGAACCAAGTATTACACACACCTGCATAAGAATCCAGCATTACACACACCTGCATAAGTAAAAAGTATGATGTATACCTGCATAAGGAACTAGTATTATGCACATCTACATAAGGATCCAGTAATACACACACCTGCCTAGGGATCCAGTATTACACACACCTGCATAAGGATCCAGTATTACACACACCTGCATAGGGGTCCAGTATTACACACACCTGCATAAGGATCTAGTATTACACCCACCTGCATAGGGATCCAGTACTAAAAACACCTGCATAAGGATCCAGTATTAAACACACCTGCATAAGAATCCAATATTAACCACACCTGCGTAAGGATACAGTATGACACACACCAGCATAAGAACCAAGTATTACACTCACCTGCATAAGAATCCAGTACTAAACACATCTGCATAAGGATCCAGAATTACACACACCTGCATAAGGATCCAGTATTACACACACCTGCATAGGGATCCAGTATTAAACACACCTGCATAAGGATCCAGTATTGCACACACCTGCATAAGAATCAATATTAAGCACACCTGCATAAGGATACAGTATGACACACACCAGCATAAGAACCAAGTATTACACTCACCTGCATAAGGATCCAGTATTACACACACCTGCATAGGAACTAAGTATTACACAGACCTGCATAAGAATCCAGTACTATACACATCTGCATAAGGATCCAGTATTACACACACCTGCGTAAGGATCCAGTATTACACCCAACGGCTTAAGAGCCAAGTATTACACACATCTGCATAGGAATCCAGCATTACACACACCTGCATAAGTAAAAAGTATGAAGTATACCTGCATAAGGATCTAGTATTATGCACATCTGCATAAGGATCCAGTAATACACACACCTGCATAGGGATCCAGTATTACACACACCTGCATAAGGATCCAGTATTACACACACCTGCATAGGGATCCAGTATTACTCACACCTTTGTAAGGATCCATTATTAAACCAGCATAAGGATCCAGTATTAAAAACACCTGCATAAGGATCCAGTATTAAACACACCTGCATAGGGATCCAGTATTAAACACACCTGCATATGGATCCAGTATTACACACACCTGCATAAGAATCCAATATTAAGCACACCTGGGTAAGGATACAGTATGACACACACCAGCATAAGAACCAAGTATTACACTCACCTGCATAAGGATCCAGTATTACACACACCTGCATAGGAACTAAGTATTACACAGACCTGCATAAGAATCCAATATTAAGCACCCCTGCATAAGGATCCAGTATTACACACACCTGCATAAGTATCCAGTATTAAACCAGCATAAGGATCCAGTATTAAACACACCTGCATAGGGATCCAGTATTAAACACACCTGCATAAGGATCCAGTATTACACACACTTGCGTAAGGATCCAGTATTACACCCAACGGCTTAAGAACCAAGTATTACACACATCTGCATAAGAATCCAGCATTACACACACCTGCATAAGTAAAAAGTATGAAGTATACCTGCATAAGGATAGAGTATTATGCACATCTGCATAAGGATCCACTAATGCACACACCTGCATAGGGATCCAGTATTACACACACCTGCATAAGAATCCAATATTAACCACACCTGCGTAAGGATACAGTATGACACACACCAGCATAAGAACCAAGTATTACACTCACCTGCATAAGAATCCAGTACTAAACACATCTGCATAAGGATCCAGTATTACACACACCTGCATAAGGATCCAGTATTACACACACCTGCATAGGGATCCAGTATTAAACACACCTGCATAAGGATCCAGTATTGCACACACCTGCATAAGAATCCAATATTAAGCACACCTGCATAAGGATACAGTATGACACACACCAGCATAAGAACCAAGTATTACACTCACCTGCATAAGGATCCAGTATTACACACACCTGCATAGGAACTAAGTATTACACAGACCTGCATAAGAATCCAGTACTATACACACCTGCGTAAGGATCCAGTATTACACCCAACGGCTTAAGAACCAAGTATTACACACATCTGCATAGGAATCCAGCATTACACACACCTGCATAAGTAAAAAGTATGAAGTATACCTGCATAAGGATCTAGTATTATGCACATCTGCATAAGGATCCAGTAATACACACACCTGCATAGGGATCCAGTATTACACACACCTGCATAAGGATCCAGTATTACACACACCTGCATAGGGATCCAGTATTACTCACACCTTTGTAAGGATCCATTGTTAAACCAGCATAAGGATCCAGTATTAAAAACACCTGCATAAGGATCCAGTATTAAACACACCTGCATAGGGATCCAGTATTAAACACACCTGCATATGGATCCAGTATTACACACACCTGCATAAGAATCCAATATTAAGCACACCTGCGTAAGGATACAGTATGACACACACCAGCATAAGAACCAAGTATTACACTCACCTGCATAAGGATCCAGTATTACACACACCTGCATAGGAACTAAGTATTACACAGACCTGCATAAGAATCCAGTACTAAACACATCTGCATAAGGATCCAGAATTACACACACCTGCATAAGGATCCAGTATTACACACACCTGCATAGGGATCCAGTATTAAACACACCTGCATAAGGATCCAGTATTGCACACACCTGCATAAGAATCCAATATTAAGCACACCTGCATAAGGATACAGTATGACACACACCAGCATAAGAACCAAGTATTACACTCACCTGCATAAGGATCCAGTATTACACACACCTGCATAGGAACTAAGTATTACACAGACCTGCATAAGAATCCAGTACTATACACATCTGCATAAGGATCCAGTATTACACACACCTGCGTAAGGATCCAGTATTACACCCAACGGCTTAAGAGCCAAGTATTACACACATCTGCATAGGAATCCAGCATTACACACACCTGCATAAGTAAAAAGTATGAAGTATACCTGCATAAGGATCTAGTATTATGCACATCTGCATAAGGATCCAGTAATACACACACCTGCATAGGGATCCAGTATTACACACACCTGCATAAGGATCCAGTATTACACACACCTGCATAGGGATCCAGTATTACTCACACCTTTGTAAGGATCCATTATTAAACCAGCATAAGGATCCAGTATTAAAAACACCTGCATAAGGATCCAGTATTAAACACACCTGCATAGGGATCCAGTATTAAACACACCTGCATATGGATCCAGTATTACACACACCTGCATAAGAATCCAATATTAAGCACACCTGGGTAAGGATACAGTATGACACACACCAGCATAAGAACCAAGTATTACACTCACCTGCATAAGGATCCAGTATTACACACACCTGCATAGGAACTAAGTATTACACAGACCTGCATAAGAATCCAATATTAAGCACCCCTGCATAAGGATCCAGTATTACACACACCTGCATAAGTATCCAGTATTAAACCAGCATAAGGATCCAGTATTAAACACACCTGCATAGGGATCCAGTATTAAACACACCTGCATAAGGATCCAGTATTACACACACTTGCGTAAGGATCCAGTATTACACCCAACGGCTTAAGAACCAAGTATTACACACATCTGCATAAGAATCCAGCATTACACACACCTGCATAAGTAAAAAGTATGAAGTATACCTGCATAAGGATCGAGTATTATGCACATCTGCATAAGGATCCACTAATGCACACACCTGCATAGGGATCCAGTATTACACACACCTGCATAAGAATCCAATATTAACCACACCTGCGTAAGGATACAGTATGACACACACCAGCATAAGAACCAAGTATTACACTCACCTGCATAAGAATCCAGTACTAAACACATCTGCATAAGGATCCAGTATTACACACACCTGCATAAGGATCCAGTATTACACACACCTGCATAGGGATCCAGTATTAAACACACCTGCATAAGGATCCAGTATTGCACACACCTGCATAAGAATCCAATATTAAGCACACCTGCATAAGGATACAGTATGACACACACCAGCATAAGAACCAAGTATTACACTCACCTGCATAAGGATCCAGTATTACACACACCTGCATAGGAACTAAGTATTACACAGACCTGCATAAGAATCCAGTACTATACACACCTGCGTAAGGATCCAGTATTACACCCAACGGCTTAAGAACCAAGTATTACACACATCTGCATAGGAATCCAGCATTACACACACCTGCATAAGTAAAAAGTATGAAGTATACCTGCATAAGGATCTAGTATTATGCACATCTGCATAAGGATCCAGTAATACACACACCTGCATAGGGATCCAGTATTACACACACCTGCATAAGGATCCAGTATTACACACACCTGCATAGGGATCCAGTATTACTCACACCTTTGTAAGGATCCATTGTTAAACCAGCATAAGGATCCAGTATTAAAAACACCTGCATAAGGATCCAGTATTAAACACACCTGCATAGGGATCCAGTATTAAACACACCTGCATATGGATCCAGTATTACACACACCTGCATAAGAATCCAATATTAAGCACACCTGCGTAAGGATACAGTATGACACACACCAGCATAAGAACCAAGTATTACACTCACCTGCATAAGGATCCAGTATTACACACACCTGCATAGGAACTAAGTATTACACAGACCTGCATAAGAATCCAATATTAAGCACCCCTGCATAAGGATCCAGTATTACACACACCTGCATAAGTATCCAGTATTAAACCAGCATAAGGATCCAGTATTAAACACACCTGCATAGGGATCCAGTATTAAACACACCTGCATAAGGATCCAGTATTACACACACTTGCGTAAGGATCCAGTATTACACCCAACGGCTTAAGAACCAAGTATTACACACATCTGCATAAGAATCCAGCATTACACACACCTGCATAAGTAAAAAGTATGAAGTATACCTGCATAAGGATCGAGTATTATGCACATCTGCATAAGGATCCACTAATGCACACACCTGCATAGGGATCCAGTATTACACACACCTGCATAAGGATCCAGTATTACACACACCTGCATAGGGATCCAGTATTATACACACCTGCATAGGGATCCAGTATTATACACACCTGCATAAGGATCTAGTATTACACACACCTGCATAGGGATCCAGTATGAAAAACACCTGCTTAAGGATCCAGTATTAAAAACACCTGCATAAGGATCCAGTATTAAACACACCTGCATAGTGATCCAGTATTAAATTCACCTGCATAAGGATCCAGTATTACACACACCTGCATAGGGATCCAGTATTGAACACAACTGCATAGGGATCCAGTATTAAAAACACCTGCATAAGGATCCAGTATTGAAAACACCTGCATAATGATCCAGTATTACACACACCTGCGTAGGGATCCAGTATTAAAAACACCTGCATAAGGATCCAGTATTACACACACCTGCATAAGGATCCATTATTAAACCAGCATATTGATCCAGTATTGAAAACACCTGAATAAGGATCCAGTATTACACACACACCTGCATAAGGATCCAGTATTACACACACCTGCATAAGGATCCAATATTAAGCACCCCTACATAAGGATCCAGTATTACACACACCTGCGTAAGGATCCAGTATTAAACACACCTGCATAGGGATCTAGTATTAAACACACCTGCATAAGGATCCAGTATTGCACACACCTGCATAAGAATCCAATATTAAGCACACCTGCGTAAGGATACAGTATGACACACACCAGCATAAGAACCAAGTATTACACTCACCTGCATAAGGATCCAGTATTACACACACCTGCATAGGAACAAAGTATTACACAGACCTGCATAAGAATCCAGTACTAAACACATCTGCATAAGGATCCAGTATTACACACACCTGCGTAAAGATCCAGTATTACACCCAACGGCTTAAGAACCAAGTATTACACAGACCTGCATAAGAATCCAGCATTACACACACCTGCATAAGTAAAAAGTATGAAGTATACCTGCATAAGGAACTAGTATCATGCACATCTGCATAAGGATCCAGTAATATACACACCTGCCTAGGGATCCAGTATTACACACCTGCATAAGGATCCAGTATTACACTCAACTGCTTAGGGGTCCAGTATTACACACACCTGCATAAGGATCTAGTATTACACACACCTGCATAGGGATCCAGTACTAAAAACACCTGCATAAGGATCCAGTATTAAACACACCTGCATAGGTATCCAGTGTTAAAAACACCTGCTTAAGGATCCAGTATTATAAACACCTGCATAGGGATCCAGTATTAAATACACCTGCATGGGGATCCAGTATTAAAAACACCTGCATAAGGATCCAGTATTACACACACCTGCATAGGGATCCAGTATTACACACACCTGCATAGGGATCCAGTATTATACACACCTGCATAAGGATCTAGTATTACACACACCTGCATAGGGATCCAGTATTAAAAACACCTTTGTAAGGATCCATTGTTAAACCAGCATAAGGATCCAGTATTAAAAACACCTGCATAAGGATCCAGTATTAAACACACCTGCATAGGGATCCAGTATTAAACACACCTGCATATGGATCCAGTATTACACACACCTGCATAAGAATCCAATATTAAGCACACCTGCGTAAGGATACAGTATGACACACACCAGCA
The DNA here is from genome assembly GCA_963921515.1 of Calotriton arnoldi. Classification (NCBI taxonomy): domain Eukaryota; kingdom Metazoa; phylum Chordata; class Amphibia; order Caudata; family Salamandridae; genus Calotriton; species Calotriton arnoldi. The sequence continues at coordinate 1,924,606 of CAWUFW010001603.1, read as the reverse complement.
TAAGAACCAAGTATTACACTCACCTGCATAAGGATCCAGTATTACACACACCTGCATAGGAACTAAGTATTACACAGACCTGCATAAGAATCCAATATTAAGCACCCCTGCATAAGGATCCAGTATTACACACACCTGCATAAGGATCCAGTATTACACACACCTGCATAGGAACTAAGTATTACACAGACCTGCATAAGAATCCAATATTAAGCACCCCTGCATAAGGATCCAGTATTACACACACCTGCATAAGTATCCAGTATTAAACCAGCATAAGGATCCAGTATTAAACACACCTGCATAGGGATCCAGTATTAAACACACCTGCATAAGGATCCAGTATTAAACACACCTGCATAGGGATCCAGTATTAAACACACCTGCATAAGGATCCAGTATTACACACACTTGCTTAAGAACCAAGTATTACACACATCTGCATAAGAATCCAGCATTACACACACCTGCATAAGTAAAAAGTATGAAGTATACCTGCATAAGGATCGAGTATTATGCACATCTGCATAAGGATCCACTAATGCACAGACCTGCATAGGGATCCAGTATTACACACACCTGCATAAGGATCCAGTATTACACACACCTGCATAGGGATCCAGTATTATACACACCTGCATAGGGATCCAGTATTATACACACCTGCATAAGGATCTAGTATTACACACACCTGCATAGGGATCCAGTATGAAAAACACCTGCTTAAGGATCCAGTATTAAAAACACCTGCATAAGGATCCAGTATTAAACACACCTGCATAGTGATCCAGTATTAAATTCACCTGCATAAGGATCCAGTATTACACACACCTGCATAGGGATCCAGTATTGAACACAACTGCATAGGGATCCAGTATTAAAAACACCTGCATAAGGATCTAGTATTAGACACACCTGCATAGGGATCCAGTATTAAAAACACCTGCATAAGGATCCAGTATTGAAAACACCTGCATAATGATCCAGTATTACACACACCTGCGTAGGGATCCAGTATTAAAAACACCTGCATAAGGATCCAGTATTACACACACCTGCATAAGGATCCATTATTAAACCAGCATATTGATCCAGTATTGAAAACACCTGAATAAGGATCCAGTATTACACACACACCTGCATAAGGATCCAGTATTACACACACCTGCATAAGGATCCAATATTAAGCACCCCTACATAAGGATCCAGTATTACACACACCTGCGTAAGGATCCAGTATTAAACACACCTGCATAGGGATCTAGTATTAAACACACCTGCATACGGATCCAGTATTGCACACACCTGCATAAGAATCCAATATTAAGCACACCTGCGTAAGGATACAGTATGACACACACCAGCATAAGAACCAAGTATTACACTCACCTGCATAAGGATCCAGTATTACACACACCTGCATAGGAACAAAGTATTACACAGACCTGCATAAGAATCCAGTACTAAACACATCTGCATAAGGATCCAGTATTACACACACCTGCGTAAGGATCCAGTATTACACCCAACGGCTTAAGAACCAAGTATTACACAGACCTGCATAAGAATCCAGCATTACACACACCTGCATAAGTAAAAAGTATGAAGTATACCTGCATAAGGAACTAGTATCATGCACATCTGCATAAGGATCCAGTAATATACACACCTGCCTAGGGATCCAGTATTACACACCTGCATAAGGATCCAGTATTACACTCAACTGCTTAGGGGTCCAGTATTACACACACCTGCATAAGGATCTAGTATTACACACACCTGCATAGGGATCCAGTACTAAAAACACCTGCATAAGGATCCAGTATTAAACACACCTGCATAGGTATCCAGTGTTAAAAACACCTGCTTAAGGATCCAGTATTATAAACACCTGCATAGGGATCCAGTATTAAATACACCTGCATGGGGATCCAGTATTAAAAACACCTGCATAAGGATCCAGTATTACACACACCTGCATAGGGATCCAGTATTACACACACCTGCATAGGGATCCAGTATTATACACACCTGCATAAGGATCTAGTATTACACACACCTGCATAGGGATCCAGTATTAAAAACACCTGCATAAGGATCCATTATTAAACCAGCATAAGTATCCAGTGTTAAAAACACCTGCATAAGGATCCAGTATTACACACACCTGCATAGGGATCCAGTATTAAAAACACCTGCATAAGGATCCAGTATTACACACACCTGCATAGGGATCCAGTATTACACACACCTGCATAGGGATCCAGTATTAAAAACACCTGCATAAGGATCCAGTATTATACACACCTGCATAGGGACCCAGTATTAAAAACACCTGCATAAGGATCCAGTATTACACACACCTGCATAAGGATCCAGTATTACACACACCTGCATAGGGGTCCAGTATTACACACGCCTGCATAAGGATCTAGTATTACACACACCCGCATAGGGATCCAGTACTAAAAACACCTGCATAAGGATCCAGTATTAAACACACCTGCATAGGGATCCAGTGTTAAAAACACCTGCATAAGGATCCAGTATTACACACACCTGCATAGGGATCCAGTATTAAACACACTTGCATAGGGATCCAGTATTAAAAACACCTGCATAAGGATCCAGTATTACACACACCTGCATAGGGATCCAGTATTACACACACCTGCATAGGGATCCAGTATTACACACACCTGCATAAGGATCTAGTATTACACACACCTGCATAGGGATCCAGTATTAAAAACACTTTTAATCCGAGAAGCACAGATAATGAAGACAGATAATCTTTGCCTTTACTCGGTATCACTGATAATTAAGGTGAGCTGGCGTTTCCATGTCACTGGGACATTGCTTTTACATAACAGTGGATTCTGGGAGTTGTAGTCTTGGTTCATTTTAAAGTCGCCCATTGGTTCAACACACCTGATAATGATTTGTAAACACAAAGGAGGAACCAGCAGGGCTTCAACTGGGATGAAAAAAGTGTGTGTGGGGCGGGGGGTCTCTAAAAGAAGCCCAGCCTATGTAATTAAGGGAGTGGCTTAAACAAATAAGTTACATTTCTTTGAGCCCACCATAGCGTGCCACCCACTAGTATTTTGGTGCCTCGCTGAGCTTTCTGTTATTGCATCCAGATTTATAACGCAACTGACATACACCAAAAATCCGCCAGGACACTTGGCTTTATCAGTGCTTGTTAGCTGTTTAAGATAAATGAGTAACAACAATTATATTTTAAATAATTAATATTGAACATGTGTCAAATCTGAAATTGTGAGACTGTGAATTAAATATTACCGAGGCCTATGGAGGGGCCAGTGGTCGCCAGAGAGTCTTAATCACTCATGAGCAGGCGCCCCCGGCAAAGCGAGGACGGCGCCAGTAGTCGCGCCACAGGCAGGAGCCCCACCCTGCACAGGAAGTGCAGTCATCTGATGGTCGTCCGACAGTGACGTCATCAAGAGGCACAGAGGGTCCCAGGGGCCATTTATGCCTGCTAATCCCTGCTGCGGCCCTCTTTTGTCCCCTCCATCGCGTCCGGTGCAGTTTGGAGCCGCCATCACTCGTTTGCTCGCTGTTTACTCCTGAGCCATGTGCAAAGCTTCCGGTAAACGAGCGGTGAATCTGGGATCGGGCGTGGGAGAGGGGGCCACCACTGCGTAGCTACCGTGCATGCATGCGAGTAGGATGGTAACTGGTTATGCATGCCGGGCTGATGTTGAGGCGGGTGCAGGGTTAGAGTTGGTAAGTACCCAGTGCTTAATTTGAGCCGGTGGTTTCTGACACTCGTCACCGGCTCTAGTGACAGTCCACCACATGGTGGTGCTGTCTATTTAATTTTGAGATGAGCACAACAACTGTGTTTATTAAGTCAATGTACATTGAAAATGAATAATACCAGCCTCTCATGCCATTATTATAGCTTTGTGTGGCATGAAATAGTCTGAATTGGCACACTTGTAGGAGTGCGATGGGTAGGTGTTATGTTGGTACTGTCATTGGCAGCTCTGGCAGGGGTAATGGGTGGTGCAGGCTGCAGTGGCCTTCCGAGAAAGGCCCTGGCACGTAGTTTTTTACAATTTAAGCATTGTAAGTACCCCTAGCATGCAGCATGCCGCGCTCATATGCATATTTGCTTTTGCATGGTTTGTTTTGGTGCGACGAGTGGAGTGAGTGAGTCAACGGGCGGCATTCGCGTGGCTTTAATTTTGTGTGCGGTGCATAAGTGTTGTCGCCTTTACTATTGGCGATGGTTGTGGCATGAATGTGTCATTGTGTAGTTTAACTGGTGCTCATGTAAAGCGCTCAGGTCGAGTTTGCGCCCAAAAAAACCAACCTTTTTGAACAATAACTTCAAGGTCTAGGGCAGAGATGTCCTGGGTGGAACTCAGAGGACGGTGCAAATTGGGGCCTGATGGCACAATGAGTACAGGAGATTTCACCACAATGTACGCGTTCTTGATGATTGCTGCAATGTATATAATGTAAATTCGTTCTTTCGCCTAATGTAACCTTCTGGCTCTTGATTGCATCTGATTATCCTTCATCTGACTTTAAGAGAATTCTTGGTGACACTTATGCTTGCGCCACTAAAAAAAAAAAAAAAAAAAGTTTGCTGGAAGATGGACCGGCATATTGGGAGGGGTGATCTCTGAAGACCATCACGGTGCAGGGAGACTTAGAGAAGGGCTCCTGTGTCGTGCATTGTTTCCCCGGTTTGTCTGTGACATACAAATTGGCTCTCTTTTTCAAGGTATGAGACACCGGCTCAGCAACATGGCGAGCAGAGGCGCCATTGGTTCCCTTTTTCCTTTGATAGGAGGTGAGCAGGCAAACTAGGGCGGAGGGGGCACGTGCAGTAAATTTTGTTTAAAATAATATTGAACATGTTTCAATTCTGAAATTATGAGACTGTGAAATAAACACTACTGAGGCCTGTGGAAGGGATAGTGGTCTACAGAGTGTCTCAATCACTCCTGTTACGTTCACTCTGTTAGACATGTACATCCCTTGTCTCTCCACATCTCCTCCATCTTCATATCACACAGCTCATCTTTCCTCTTCAGCATCCTCTTTTCACTGTCTCCTGAATGCACTTCCTCACTTCTCCTTCTCTCTTCGCCACCCCCGGACACCCACGCACTCGCTCACCTGTAAGCACCACATTTTTTTACTTTCGCTTTGTCAATATTTTGACAACTGTGTCTCTCCTTCACACACATCTGCATTGAATCACAATTGCAACTGCATTGTGTGACCACTGCTCTGTACGCTCTGCAGAGAGGCCAAGAATCGGATGATCATGTATTCTGAACAACTTTCTGACCCACTGTGAAAAACTCACACTGCTTCACCCTCAACTCCAGAGCACTCAGTCGGGGCCCGTTATAAAGATACGGAGGAGACTCACTTCAAAGTGTGCACTATCCACGTGGAATGTTCTAAACAAAAGAAAAACAGGACCACAACGTCCTGGAAATAGCGCACTCCGGGAATACAATATTAAGGAAACCATGTGAAATATAAACCAAAACCGTTGTTCACAAATAGATCAGTGTTTTTGCCATTGCCTTTAAGAGCATAAGTACAGGGCCCCATAGGGACCCGTGTCAATGTCTGTTTTTAATTACTACCGGTATGAGACCCAGAGGGACCCGGCCCACTCAAAGCCCTGGGAACCAGGTTTGAGTCTTGGCGTTGGCTCAGCATCCTGTGATTCTGGACAACTCTCTCAATCTCCCTGTGCCTAAAAAAGAAGCATTGGTAAAGCTTATAGCTCTCGCTTATGGGCGAGTTATTGGATTTGGCAATCGGGTGGGGGCGGGTAACTAGTGAGTAACGGGATGGTTAACCATCACCATCATGGGGCATGTCTCCCTGCCCTCCTACCCCCCCCCCCCCCAGTTTACAAAGCTGTGCACTCACCTGCGATCTTTCTTTCCATGGAGGAGCACCTTGCATGGGCGCCACAGGGTGAGTGTGCAGCCTGGGGGCATGCTTGGCTGGATGCTGCAGTGGACCCATCTCAGTTCCATGAATGTGATGGTAGCACAGGGTGGTGGGGGCCTTTCAGGGTCCTGTATCAGCCTGGGACCCTGCACTGTACAATTCCTTCCTTTGTGCAAGCGTCTTACTGTAGAGTGTTTACTGACCTGTGTGTGGGAGAGGGTCACACTGACCTGTGTGTGGGAGAGGGTCACACTGGCCTGTGGGTGGGACAAAGTTACACTGACCAGTGGGTGGGGGAGGGTTATAGTGGCCTGTGGGTGGGGGAGGGTTACACTGGCCTGTGGGTGGGAGAGGGTTACACTGACCTGTGGGTGGGAGAGGGTTACATTGGCCTGTGGGTGGGAGAGGGTTACACTGGCCTGTGTGTGGGAGAGGGTCACACTGGCCTGTGGGTGGGAGAGGGTTACACTGACTTCTGGGTGGGACAAAGTTACACTGACCAGTGGGTGGGGGAGGGTTATAGTGGCCTGTGGGTGGGGAGGGTTACACTGACCTCTGGGTGGGACAAAGTTACACTGACCAGTGGGTGGGGGAGGGTTATAGTGGCCTGTGGGTGGGGGAGGGTTATAGTGGCCTGTGGGTGGGGGAGGGTTATAGTGGCCTGTGGGTGGGGAGGGTTATAGTGGCCTGTGGGTGGGGGAGGGTTATAGTGGCCTGTGGGTGGGGAGGGTTATAGTGGCCTGTGGGTGGGGAGGGTTACACCGAATTGTAGGTGGAAGAAAGTTACACCGATGGAAGAGGTTTAAACTGACCTGTGAATGGGAGATGGAAACACTGGCCTGTGAGTGGGAGTCGATTACACTGACTTGTGGGTGCGAGAGGGATACAATAACCTGTGTGTGGGAGCGGATTACACTGACCTCTGGGTGGGAGAAGGTCACACTGACCGGTGGATGCGAAAGGGTTACCCTGACCTGTGTATGGGAGGTGTCTCTCATTCCTCCCTTTCTATCCAGCTCTCGTTCCCTTGCCGGAGTGCTTCTGGCTCCTGCCCCCCCTCCCTACCTCTTCTGTGTCACAAAGTGTTTGGTCTGGCTCTTTAACTTACTCAGGAAGCCTACTGTTCACCACCACCATGTAATACACTGATCATGCAGGGCGCATGCAGAATTGGAGGATGCCAGATCCCCACCAACTCTGAACAGTGCACAAGAGCCCATAGTCCAGTTCTCTGGATATGTACTGGCTTCTCTGGCCAGTTCCCTGTTCCTCACTGATGAAGGAGAAGCTGGACTCCAGATCCTGAGACGCAGAGGGAGCGACTGTCTGGCTGCTACCCTACTAACAGACTTGGGACTGAGCCAGGACTGAGGTCTCTGGCAGAAGCGCTGCTGGACAGCCTCGAGGGAAGGAGAGCCCTGCCTCCTGCGGAGAGGGGTGCTGGAATGTACCCTCCGGAGGAAAGCCTGCTTAGAAGAGGAGGACAACCGCCCTGCTGCTTCCAAGAACCTGTGAGCGCACCGTGAGGTCTGCAGTGTTCCAGAACATAACATCAACAGTGCGGTGCAAGGATGAGAGTCATGAAGTACCTGCATCCCCCCAGGGCCCAGAGGTGGATCTGTCGGCATCTCCTGGTGCATGGGGCAAGTCTGCTTTGTACCTGACCCCCGTGTTTGCCCTAACTGCATCCATAGGACCGGGAGAAGCTCCTCAGCAGCCTCTGCTCACAGGTGTAGTGTCTTGCGAGTTAACACTGAAGGAACCCTGTTGGCTCCTAATGAACTCTGTAGAGTTATGACGTAATGAATAGAGTATCGCAGTGAAGGCTGCTTTAGAATGTTGAATTCTCAGTTACACGCAGACGAATAAAGACGTGTGATAAAGACGTGTGATACCAAGCTTCTTGTGTGGCGTAGTCATTGGTGGGTAGACCGGTTGGGAAGACGCTACAACCAGGAGGTCAGCAGAGAGGTAGTGTCTACATCCACGGAGAAGGGGCATAGAATCCACCTCCGAAGCCCCAGCTCGTACCTGCCGTGGCTCCTGCCTCCTGTGTCCCCGCAGCGACGGGTACTCATTGATGCAGGAAAATGGCAACAGCGATCAGTGGTTCTTGACATAAACCGTCCTTAACTTTACATCGCCCCTGGTGTGAGAACCTTTAACAGCGTTGAGATAGGTCCTTCATCGCCAACCCTTAAAAGGCACCTGGACCCTGGTGTATGGCCACCAGGTTTATTCTTAGTCCGCTGATGGCGACGGACTCCCATGGCCTGTAGCCCTGTCCTCTTCAGCCTCCTCTTCATGTTGTGACCAGCAGTGCCAAGATTGGGGTGGGCTTGGAAGACTCCTGCGAGGCCATGCAGCGGCCTCATGACACCCCAAGGCTTTGTAGTGGTGCAGGGGACCCCTGCACCCAGGAAACCAAACACAGCCTCTAAACTCAACCGCCAGTGTACCTGTGGCCGCTGAGCCTCATCTGGAGAAACAAAGCGCGTCTTCGGGTTCCGCAGACCCATGTCAAGATTAGGGAACCAGGAGCTGAGTCTTAATAGAAACACCGGCCTTTAAAGCTCACATTGTGTTCTCTCGAAGAGAGATGTCTGGACTCCATTCACCCTGTAGCTGGAAGGTGCTGGGGCCCTCTGGCTTTCATTGCTTTGTTTCATACGTACTATTTAGTTCTGTGGGCCTTAAAGTGCTTGTCTTTGTTGGAAATGCAAAGCTCTGATTGGACATTGATTTAGTAAGGGATATCTAGTTGTGATTCTGAGTTCTGAGGGGCATATTTACGTTCCCTGGCGCATCCCTGCATATCAGCAGGGATGCGCCAGACAAAATGCGTCACGCAAGTTTACCCTTGCGCCATGTCCGATGCGCCGCATTTACAATGCGGCGCATCGTGGCGCAAGGATAAGCAGATGGGTGACGCATCTGCCGGCGGAAGGTTGGCGCAGTGCTGAAGTTGTGTCGCAAGCGCGACGCAACTCCAGCACTGTTCCAACCTTCCCTATCCCTAACATGGTGCGTCAATCCTTACGCCTGCTTTAAGCAGGCGTAAGGATTTGACGCACCAGCGTTGAGAAAGTGACTGCGTGAAATCTTGTAGATTTCACTACGTCACTTTTCCGAGGCGTTCCTGCGCTGGAACGCCCCCTGCGCCGGTGCGCCCACATGAAACCTGACGCAGGTTTCATGTGGCGCAGGGGTTTACTACGTGACGCATCTCCCTAGATGCGTCACGTTGTAAATATAGCACAACGCGGCGCATGGTTTGCGTCGCCGCTGCGTCACATGCGTGACACAACGGCGGCGCAAAAGTGGCGCAAGGGGCTTGTAAATATGCCCCTGAGTGTCCAATCCTCATCACCCCCCAGAGTAAGCCCTGGACTGTGCAGCCTCGCTGTCCTGAGGGTGAAAGCTAAAGGGATCTACGTGGTGTTCAGTTTGGACCAATAATAGCGAAAAACGAGTCCAGTTGTCACTGTTGGAGCCCAGTAGACCCTGATTGCCCTGGGACCCTTGGAGTCAGGTCTCACTAACGTCTCTTTGTTACTATTGGCCACCTCTGCTGTTCTGTGGCTGAGCTGGGCGCCCACTTTGTGCAGGTAAACAAGAATCTCTGATGTTCCAAGACAGTCTTGGTGCACTCTCATGACGACATAGGCCCAATTCTGTGCCTGGTTCTGGGAGCCCAGGGTCAAGACCAGAAGAGCAGACATGCTTGTATAGCTGCATGAAGGATCTTGGCTGCCATCTTTGTAAGGTAAAGAAGGGTGTCTCCTGTTCTGTCTCTGATCTTTGGAGCCATCTTTATAAAGTAAACAAGCATGTATTCTGTTCTATGCCTGATCCTTCGCACTGTTTAATGCGAGTAAACAAGGCTGTCTGCTGGTCTACGCCTGATCCTGGCGCCATCTTTTGGAGGTGAACATGCATGCCTGCCCTTTCTATGCCTGATCAGAATGCCAAGGCTGCCCGGGGGGCCACGTAGGGGACCCTCCAACAGGGCGGCCGCCTTAGTGCCACAGGAAGGCACAGAAGTCTGCAGACTAGGCTCCCTGGGCTAGGGACCAGGGGGTCGGCTGGCCGCGTCACTTCCGGCCATGGGAGGGGGACAGGGGTACAAAAGCCTTCCCCCGCCCACTGGAGGGTCTCTTGACCGCTGCCCATCTCGCTGTTTCCTCGCCGTCGTCCGGTCGCGGATCGTCGCCCCCGTCCACGTGTGCGGTCGGTCGTAACCCCTTGGGTCCCAGGGTCAATCGGGGATTCCACGCTCGCCAGCGAATCTTCAGGCGACACGCGGTCCGCTTTCGCAACAGTACGCACCGAACCGCTTCCTATTGAGCACGATCGCCCACATTCAGGAGAAACCCGTGGAGGCGCCCAGCGACCGTCACCCCCTTTCAGCACGTTGGCTCATAACCAGTAGAGTAAGTACAGGCGCAGCTTGTGCGTCATAGAAGGGACAATAGGAGGAGTTTGGGAGTGGCTGATCTCTCTGGTCAAGGGTATAGCTCACAGCTGTTTTTTCTTCCAGATTGAGTCGGCCACAGCAGGATGTTATGGATAGGCAGGGATCCCCGTCGCTTTTCACGTTGACGTCCCAAGTGGAGGAAACCCAGCAAGGCAATTCCCAAGACGCTCAGCTAGCAGCCATCGTGGAACTGGCCAAGACCAAGGGATTGGCTTGGGCCGCTGAACTTTTGAAGGCTAGCAACCCGGTGGATTCCGGTGTCATCTGTGGGGGGTCGATCACAGAGCAGGAGCCTAGCGAAGAGGCAGGCCCCTCCCGGTCCAAGCGGACACGCAGGGCAACAGTCAAAGATTTCCCGGCAGACCCGCCGCCACCTAAGAGTCGGGCAGTGGCTATTACACGAAGTGCTGCGCTGCCCGATCCCCCGCCCGTGACACAGGGACTAGCCCCCCCCCCCGGCCAGCGGCACGCCCCAAGGGACCTTGGCAACTATTGAGGACTTGGGTAAGCTCTCTGACACTTTAAAGGGCTTCATGGCAGAGGTCAGAGCTGGTCTCGCTGGGGCTAGCGCGACGGTTGGGCCCATCAAGGGGAACAATGGGGATGGAGGGGTAGCAGCGGCAGCGAATGTGTGGGCCCTCCAAGGGAGCCACACCCAAGTGCATCAGTTGTCCCCCCCTGTGGGGGAACTCGGATTAAGAGCTCAGACAGGGCCTGGTTTACCGGGAACTGACAAGGGGACAGGGGCCGCCGGGACAGTTGGTGTCCTTGGACTAGGTAACCAGACTCCGACTCTCCTGGGTACGGCACCTACAGCAGGGACTAGCGGAGTGCAACATGGCGAGGTGGTGGGGCTTCCTTTAGCGGGGGCAGCGACTATCTCCACTCAGGCCACACCCAGCGCTCCCCTAGTTGCGCATTCCACAGCAATCCAGCCGGTCGCAACAGCTATTGCCCTTACAGTGCCCCCCCCGGTGGCGCAACCAGGGCACTTGCCGGTCTCCCACGCGCCTCTCCTGTCAGGCCGCAGCTCCTTGTCCTGGGAGGTGCCTCTTTCTGTTAAGGAATTCATATGGAGGCGTGAATTTCTAGACATCTTTTCCCTGCTCCTGCTTGGTCAGCATGGCCAGGACGCCCGGAGAGTTGGGGGGAAAGAGGAGGATAAGAAAGTCAGGTTTCAGGCATGGCCAGAGAAGTCTATCGATAACTGGCTATCGGCCTTCTCCATTTTCCAGTCGGTGATCTTGGAAAAATTCCCAGAACAAGGGCAGGCACTGGTGCAATATCAAAGGCTGATCCACACAGAAGCACAAAAGTGGGGTGGGTCAGGGTGGGTGAACTATGACCGCGAATTTAGGGAAAAAGATGGCAGTATGCCTGGAGATGGGGTGGGATCAAAAGGAGGTCCAGTTGTGGATGGACCACATGGGGTCCCGCGGGGCGCAGAGCACAGTGACGCAGCCTAAGGCGCAGGGGGGGGCTCACCAAGATTCAGAGACCTCCCAGACTGGCACTAGGGCTTCCAAGCAGTCCTTTCGAGGGTCGCGTAGGGGGGGCCAAAGAGGGGGGTTTAGGAGGGTGTCTCCTGGAACATGCAACCTCTATAACGCAGGGGCATGCTCATGGGGGATCAAGTGTGGGTTCCAGCATGCTTGCAGCAAATGCGGTGGCCGACATCCCGCGACCTCATGCCAGGCCAAGCAGGATAAGAAACCGTCTGCTGACAGTAAACAGGACAATTGAGGCAGCACTGACGGAAGCAAAAAGATCAATCCCTCTAGCACATGACCCCCCGCGCAGCGCCTCATCCGTACTTGTCATTCCACCCAAGCGTAGTGCACCCCTGGCATCCCCCTGCTCGCCTGCTCCCCTCGCACAGAAAGGGCCGTCTCCAAACATCCTGAACAACATCCTCCCCCTTCTAAGACGGTACCCTAACAAGGGGGACGGGGCTCTATTGTTGGGAGGGTTCTTTGAAGGTTTTGTGATCCCTTATGTGGGCCCCCTGTCTTGCAGGGAGGCGGACAACCTCAGGTCTGCCAGGGACCTTCCTTCTGTAGTGCAGACAAAAGTCAAGAAGGAACTGTAGCTAGGTAGGGTAGCAGGGCCTTTCAGGGAGCCCCCACTGGACAACTTTGTAGTTTCCCCGCTGGGGGTGGTACCGAAGAAGCAGCCGGGGACCTATAGACTCATTCATCACCTTTCATACCCGGAAGGGGACTCGGTCAACCATGGGCTGCGGGAGGGAACTTGCTCAGTGTCATACTGTACTCTAGATGTGGCTCTGGACTTAGTCAGGAGGGCGGGCAAGGGGGCCTGGTTAGCGAAGGCAGACATTGAATCGGCGTTTCGCTTGCTACCAGTGCACCCGAGCAGCCAACACCTGCTGGGTTTCAGGCTAGATGGCTGGTACTTTTTTGACAAATGCATGCCCATGGGGTGCGCGGTCTCCTGTGCTTTCTTTGAGGCTTTCAGTTCCTTCTTGCAATGGGCGTTACAAGAAACCTTTGGGGTGGAAGGGGTCTCCCATTACTTGGATGACTTCCTTTTCATTGGGCGGGATGGCACGCAGGAATGCAAGGCGGCTCTCTCTGACTTTCAGACCCTTGCGAACCACCTGGGGGTCCCCCTAGCACCGGGGAAGACTGAGGGGCCTGCGCAAGTGCTTACGTTCCTAGGGATTGAACTGGACACAGTGCTGGGTGAATCCAGGCTGCCTCCAGATAAGGTCCGGGACCTGGGACAACAGATTCGGCTAGCCGTGGGGAAGGACAAGGCCCCTCTGGCCTTCGTGCAGAGCCTCCTTGGGAAACTCAACTTTGCTGCCAGGGTCATTCCCGCTGGGAGGGTCTTTGCGCGCAGGCTGGCCAGAGCTACTGCTTTGGTCACAAAGAAGCACCACATGGTAAAATTGAGCAGAGGCATGAGAGAGGATCTGCTAATGTGGGCGGACTTTTGGAGAACTTTAATGGGTCAGTCATCTGGCGCGCACCCTGGGCCAACAGCGCAGAATTGTCACTGTTCACAGATGCGTCTGGAAGGGAAGGGTTCGGGGTTATCCTGGACAGGGAGTGGTGTGCCGAGAGGTGGCCTAACTCTTGGCACAAGAGAATGATCACTTCCAAGATCACTGTGTTGGAACTCTTCCCCATAGTAATAGCTCTCCACCTTTGGCCGGGGGTGCTGACAGCGAAAAGGGTCCTGTTCTGGTCCGACAACCTAGCAGTTGTCCAAGCAATCAACTCACATTCAGCAAGCTGCCCCTTGGTATTGTGCCTGTTAAGAGAGCCGGTGAGGGCATGCTTAAAAAACAATGTGGACTGCAGGGCTCACCACATTCAAGGGGTGCAGAATGTGGCTGCTGACGCTCTCTCTCGTTTTCAGTGGCGCCGTTTCCAAGAGGCGTGGCCAAGAGCGAGAGAGGAGATGACCCCTTTCCCACAACACCTGTGGCTTCTACTGAAGTGGAACAGCGGATGAGGAGTTTAGGTGAGCTGTCTCTGGCACCAAGGACGGTGAAGCGCTACAGGACTTGTGTGGACAATTTTTGTGCGAATATGGGAGCGTGGGATGATGCGGGGTCTTCGCTAGAGCTCAGAGTGCAAAAGTTTATCTTGTGGGCCAAGGATGGTGGGAAATCCCACCCCTGGATTTCGGGTCATTTGTCAGCCATCAGTCATCACGCCCGGTTGAGAGGACTACCTGACCCGACCAAATCCTTTGTAATCAGGGCTGCACTTAAGGGATGCGCAAGGAGTGAACCCCGATCCCCTGACAGCAGGTCTCCCATCAGTTACCCGATCCTACAAGGGATGCTGGACAGCATGCCCAAGGCCACCCGCTCGGGGTATGAGGCAATACTATTCTCTGCTAGTTTTGCGCTTGCCTTTTTCGGGGCCTTTAGGATTGGGGAGCTAGTGGCGCGATCCAAGCAGGACACCTCGGGGGTGGCTTTGAATATCAAGGACGTTACCATTAGCACATCATGTCTCAGGATAGTCGTGAGACAATCTAAAACTGATCAGGCAGGAGAAGGGAGAGTAGTCCTGTTACAGGGGCTGGGGGACGCTAGGTATTGCCCTTTGCTCTTTGGCAAGGCTTATTTGGCCCTTCGCCCAGGGACTGCGGGGTACTTCCTGGTGCATGAGGACGGGTCTCCGGTTACAAAGTTTCAAGTAGACCACATCATGCAGGCATGCTAGCATTGGTCAGGACAGACAGGGGGATACAAGAGATTCAGCAGTCACTCCTTCAGGATTGGGGCGGCAACCACTGCCTTCTTATCAGGGATGCCGCCAGAGCGAATTAAGCAGGTAGGGCGCTGGGAGTCGCAATGCTACAAACGATATATAAGGCCTTGAGCGGAAGGATATGGCGAGAGGACTCTTAGGTACTATGTGGCAACCGACAGGTGTTTAAAGGTGTACGGTTTTGGCCCGGATTGCCAAATGATGTTGCAGGGATGTGGTTTTGTTGTGCAATTGTAGACTATTAGAATATAAACATTACAATAAATATGGTTTTCAAACACAACATCTCTTTATTTACCAGGAACCAAGGTCTGGGTAATTGGCCATTCAACCATCGTTAGAGTGGCACGGTGGGCTGAGATAAGAAAGTGGCGACATGGCTTCTCCGCCACAGAGATCACGTGGCTAGGTTACCCGGGTATGCGCTGGAACGAGCTATGAGGAAGCTGCAGCAGAGACTGGGGGGAGGGATCGGTCCACCTCATATTCTGGTCATACACTTGGGAGGGAATGACCTGACGACTCTGGGGAGGAGAGGACTGCTCCAGGACATGAGGGACATCATGTGTCAATTGAGTATTCAGCTGGGGGCATGTGAACTGTGGTGGTCCGAAATTTTACCTCGCCCAGTTTGGCAAGGAGCCCGATCGGGAGACGCAATTGAGATATCACGTAGGAGAGTGAACAGCGCCATGCGTAAATTCACGGAACAAAGGGGATTTGGCTTCATCAGGCATGGTTTACTTCATGCCAAGTCTACTGGATGTTGGGAAGTGGATGGGATTCACCTCTCAAGGGTAGGCATGGACCTATTTTTGCTGGACCTTGGGGAGGCCTTGGAAGCAACAGGCTGTAGGTAGGAATATCTGCCTTGGTGGGGGCCCTGGTAGTGACGGTGGCCACCCCAGAGCTGTGGAGGAGTTACAGGGCGATCCAGAGTCTGCAAGGTACAGAAGGGTACTATATTGCAGCAGCACAACAGGGTGCTAAGCCAAGGATACCCAGGGATGTCTTAGCGTGTCCCCTGGAAGAACTACGGCGCCCCGTTAGCCTACATGCGGTTGTGGGTCTGAGCAACCGGGGGCTGCCTGGAACGCTCCACCCACCTGTGGGGGGGCGTGAGTAAGGGAGTGGACTGGCGGTCCACTGAGGGGAGAGGTGGCCTCTCCCAATAATTGGTAACCACCGGTTGGCGACGGCCACGGTGCAATTTGGCTCATCAGGCGGGCAGGCGGCATAGGGGCTGGCCTGCCCTGGGATCGCCCGTAAGATAACCCACCATGTTTGCATATTGGTTATGCAAATAAACCTGCAGCAAAATTTCTCCACTAAAGAGGTGTTGTGTGGTTTATGTATGTATGTCACTGTATGAGAACTGAGTGTTGCCGATATTGGCACTATGTGCTCTGTTCGATGCCGGTCCTGGGTTCCCTTGTTGGGCCAGTAAGCATGAGTGTTTGCTGTTCTATACCTGATCCTGACGCCATCTTTTGACGACAAACAATCATGTCTGGCTCTTTTGAGGAGCAGCCCCTCTGTGGTGGAGTCTGTGGAGTGTGCTCTCTGGAGATAATGTATGCAGTGCAAGCCTCGTTTCAAGAGATTCTCGCTGATTTTTATAGACAGGTGTAAGATGTGTAACAGGAATGTCAGAGTCAGTTCTTCCTCCGGAGAGAAGGCGAGAATGAAATGTCAAATGTGCTTTGACGGGAAACAGAGAGAACATGGGGAGAAGTGACCTGGGGGGTGCTGGTGGGATTTCTACTGAGTCTGTTCCCTGCCCCGCATCAGTGAGAGAGAGTGCCTTGACGGGCGAGAGGGCATTGACCTGGGGGTGCTGGTGGGATGTCTGCCGAGACTGTTCTCTGCCCCACATCAGTGAGAGAGAGAGGCTTGACGGGCGAGAGGGCAGTGACCTGGGGGGTGCTGGTGGGATGTCTTCCGAGACTGTTCCCTGCCCCGCATCAGTGAGAGAGAGAGAGCCTTGACGGACGAGAGGGCAGTGACCTGGGGGGCTGGTGGGATGTCTGCCGAGACTGTCCCTGCCCCGCATCAGTGAGAGAGAGCCTTGACGGACGAGAGGGCAGTGACCTGGGGGTGCTGGTGGGATGTCTGCCGAGACTGTTCCCTGCCCCGCATCAGTGGAGAGAGAGAGCCTTGACGGACGAGAGGGCAGTGACCTGGGGGTGCTGGAGGGTAGTCTGCCGAGACTGTTCCCTGCCCTGCATCAGTGAGAGAGAGAGGCCTCGACGGACGAGAGGACAGTGACCTGGGGGTGCTGGTGGGATGTCTGCCGACACTGTTCCCTGCCCCGCATCAGTGAGAGAGAGAGCCCTGACGGATGAGAGGGCAGTGACCTGTGAGGTGCTGGTGGGATGTCTGCCGAGACTGTTCCCTGCCCCGCATCAGTGAGAGAGAGAGCCTTGATGGACGAGAGGGCAGTGACCTGGGGGGTGCTGGAGGGATGTCTGCCGAGACTGTTCCCTGCCCCGCATCAGTGAGAGAGAGAGCCTTGACGGAAGAGAGGGCAGTGGCGTGGGGGGTGCTGGTGGGACGTCTGCCGAGACAGTTCCCTGCACCACATCAGTGAGAGAGAGAGAGCCTTGACGGACGAGAGGGCAGTGACCTGGGGGGTGCTGGAGGGACGTCTGCCGAGACTGTTCCCTGCCCCGCACCAGTGAGAGAGGAGAGCCTTGACGGACGAGAGGGCAGTGACCTGGGGGTGCTGGTGGGACGTCTGCCGAGACTGTTCCCTGCCCCGCATCAGTGAGAGAGAGAGAACCTTGACGGACGAGGGGGCAGTGACCTGGGGGTGCGGGAGGGATGTCTACCGAGACTGTTCTCTGCCCCGCATCAGTGAGAGAGAGAGAGAGCCTTGACGGGAGGGATGTCTGCCGAGACTGTTCCCTGCCCCGCATCAGTGAGAGAGAGAGCCTTGACGGACGAGAGGGCAGTGACCTGGGGGTGCTGTAGGGGTGTCGGCCGAGACTGTTCCCTGCCCCGCATCAGTGAGAGAGAGAGCCTTGACGGACGAGAGGGCAGTGACCTGGGGGTGCTGGAGGGGTGTCTGCCGAGACTGTTCCCTGCCACGCATCAGTGAGAGAGAGAGCCTTGACGGACGAGAGGGCAGTGACCTGGGGGTGCTGGTGGGATGTCTACTGAGACTGTTCTCTGCCCTGCATCAGTGAGAGAGAGAGAGAAAGCCTTGACGGACGAGAGGGCAGT
Source organism: Calotriton arnoldi (assembly GCA_963921515.1). Classification (NCBI taxonomy): domain Eukaryota; kingdom Metazoa; phylum Chordata; class Amphibia; order Caudata; family Salamandridae; genus Calotriton; species Calotriton arnoldi. Next base: position 1,906,696 of record CAWUFW010001603.1, on the reverse strand, counting down.
GACCTGGGGGTGCTGGAGGGATGTCTCCCGAGACTGTTCCCTGCCCCGCATCAGTGAGAGAGAGAGGCTTGACGGACGAGAGGGCAGTGACCTGGGGGTGCTGGAGGGATGTCTACCGAGACTGTTCCCTGCCCCGCATCAGTGAGAGAGAGGAGCCTTGACGGACGAGAGGGCAGTGACCTGGGGGTGCTGGTGGGATGTCTGCCGAGACTGTTCCATGCCCCGCATCAGTGAGAGAGAGAGCCTTGACGGGCGAGAGGGCAGTGACCTGTGGGGTGCTGGTGGGAAGTCTGCCGAGACTGTTCCCTGCCCCGCATCGGTGAGAGAGAGAGAGTCTTGACGGACGAGAGGGCAGTGACCTGTGGGGTGCTGGTGGGAAGTCTGCCGAGACTGTTCCCTGCCCCGCATCAGTGAGAGAGAGAGAGAGCCTTGACGGACGAGAGGGCAGTGACCTGGGGGGTGCTGGAGGGATGTCTACCGAGTCTGTTCTCTGCCCCGCATCAGTGAGAGAGAGAGAGAGCCTTGACGGGAGGGATGTCTGCCGAGACTGTTCCCTGCCCCGCATCAGTGAGAGAGAGAGCCTTGACGGACGAGAGGGCAGTGACCTGGGGGTGCTGGTGGGATGTCTTCCGAGACTGTTCCCTGCCCCGCATCAGTGAGAGAGAGAGAGAGCCTTGACGGACGAGAGGGCAGTGACCTGGGGGGTGCTGGAGGGATGTCTGCCAAGACTGTTCCCTGCCCCGCATCAGTGAGAGAGAGAGAGCCTTGACGGACGAGAGGGCAGTGACGTGGGGGTGCTGGTGGGATGTCTGCCGAGACTGTTCCCTGCCCCGCATCAGTGAGAGAGAGAGAGCCCTGACGGACGAGAGGGCAGTGACCTGTGAGGTGCTGGTGGGATGTCTGCCGAGACTGTTCCCTGCCCCGCATCAGTGAGAGAGAGAGCCTTGTCGGACGAGAGGGCAGTGACCTGGGGGGTGCTGGAGGGATGTCTGCCGAGACTGTTCCCTGCCCCGCATCAGTGAGAGAGAGAGCCTTGACGGAAGAGAGGGCAGCGGCCTGGGGGGTGCTGGTGGGACGTCTGCCGAGACTGTTCCCTGCCCCGCATCAGTGAGAGAGAGAGAGCCTTGACGGACGAGAGGGCAGTGACCTGGGGGGTGCTGGAGGGACGTCTGCCGAGACTGTTCCCTGCCCCGCATCAGTGAGAGAGAGAGCCTTGACGGACGAGAGGGCAGTGACCTGGGGGGTGCTGGAGGGACGTCTACCGAGACTGTTCTCTGCCCCGCATCAGTGAGAGAGAGAGAGAGCCTTGACGGGAGGGATGTCTGCCGAGACTGTTCCCTGCCCCGCATCAGTGAGAGAGAGCCTTGAAGGACGAGAGGGCAGTGACCTGGGGGGTGCTGGAGGGGTGTCTGCCGAGACTGTTCCCTGCCCCGCATCAGTGAGAGAGAGAGCCTTGACGGACGAGAGGGCAGTGACCTGGGGGGTGCTGGAGGGGTGTCTGCCGAGACTGTTCCCTGCCACGCATCAGTGAGAGAGAGAGCCTTGACGGACGAGAGGGCAGTGACCTGGGGGCGCTGGTGGGATGTCTACTGAGACTGTTCTCTGCCCTGCATCAGTGAGAGAGAGAGAGAAAGCCTTGACGGACGAGAGGGCAGTGACCTGGGGGTGCTGGAGGGATGTCTCCCGAGACTGTTCCCTGCCCCGCATCAGTGAGAGAGAGAGGCTTGACGGACGAGAGGGCAGTGACCTGGGGGTGCTGGAGGGATGTCTACCGAGACTGCTCCCTGCCCCGCATCAGTGAGAGAGAGAGAGCCTTGACGGACGAGAGGGCAGTGACCTGGGGGTGCTGGTGGGATGTCTGCCGAGACTGTTCCCTGCCCCGCATCAGTGAGAGAGAGTGCCTTGACGGACGAGAGGGCAGTGACCTGGGGGTGCTGGAGGGATGTCTCCCGAGACTGTTCCCTGCCCCGCATCAGTGAGAGAGAGGCTTGACGGACGAGAGGGCAGTGACCTGGGGGTAGCTGGAGGGATGTCTACCGAGACTGTTCCCTGCCCCGCATCAGTGAGAGAGAGAGGCCTTGACGGACGAGAGGGCAGTGACCTGGGGGTGCTGGTGGGATGTCTGCCGAGACTGTTCCCTGCCCCGCATCAGTGAGAGAGAGAGAGCCTTGACAGACGAGAGGGCAGTGACCTGGGGGGTGCTGGAGGGATGTCTACCGAGACTGCTCCCTGCCCCGCATCAGTGAGAGAGAGAGAGCCTTGACGGACGAGAGGGCAGTGACCTGGGGGTGCTGGTGGGATGTCTGCCGAGACTGTTCCCTGCCCCGCATCAGTGAGAGAGAGTGCCTTGACGGACGAGAGGGCAGTGACCTGGGGGTGCTGGAGGGATGTCTCCCGAGACTGTTCCCTGCCCCGCATCAGTGAGAGAGAGAGGCTTGACGGACGAGAGGGCAGTGACCTGGGGGTAGCTGGAGGGATGTCTACCGAGACTGTTCCCTGCCCCGCATCAGTGAGAGAGAGAGAGCCTTGACGGACGAGAGGGCAGTGACCTGTGGGGTGCTGGTGGGATGTCTGCCGAGACTGTTCCCTGCCCCGCATCAGTGAGAGAGAGAGCCTTGACAGACGAGAGGGCAGTGACCTGGGGGGTGCTGGAGGGATGTCTACCGAGACTGTTCTCTGCCCCGCATCAGTGAGAGAGAGAGCCTTGACGGACGAGAGGGCAGTGAACTGGGGGGTGCTGGAGGGGTGTCTGCCGAGACTGTTCCCTGCCACGCATCAGTGAGAGAGAGAGCCTTGACGGACGAGAGGGCAGTGACCTGGGGGGTGCTGGTGGGATGTCTACTGAGACTGTTCTCTTCCCTGCATCAGTGAGAGAGAGAGAGAAAGCCTTGACGGACGAGAGGACAGTGACCTGGGGGTGCTGGAGGGATGTCTACCGAGATTGTTCCCTGCCCCGCATCAGTGAGAGAGAGAGAGGCTTGACTGACGAGAGGGCAGTGACCTGGGGAGTGATGGAGGGATGTCTCCGAGACTGTTCCCTGCCCTGCATCAGTGAGAGAGAGAGGCTTGACGGACGAGAGGGCAGTGACCTGGGGGTGCTGGAGGGATGTCTACCAAGACTGTTCCCTGCCCCACATCAGTGAGAGAGAGAGGCTTGACGGACGAGAGGGCAGTGACCTGGGAGGTGCTGGAGGGGTGTCTGCCGAGACTGTTCCCTGCCCCGCATCAGTGAGAGAGATATAGCCTTGACGGACGAGAGGGCAGTGACCTGGGGGGTGCTTGAGGGGTGTCTGCCGAGACTGTTCCCAGCCCGCATCAGTGAGAGATAAAGCCTTGACGGACGAGAGGGCAGTGACCTGTGAAGTGCTGGAAGGATGTCTGCCGAGACTGTTCCCTGCCCCGCATCAGTGAGAGAGAGAGCCTTGACGGAAGAGAGGGCAGTGGCCTGGGGGGTGCTAGTGGGATGTCTGCCGAGACTGTTCTCTGCCCCGCATCAGTGAGCGAGAGAGAGCCTTGACGGACGAGAGGGCAGTGACCTGGGGGGTGCTGGAGGGGTGTCTGCCGAGACTGTTCCCTGCCCCTCATCAGTGAGAGAGAGAGAGCCTTGACGGAGGAGAGGGCAGTGACCTGGGGGGTGCTGGAGGGGTGTCGGCCGAGACTGTTCCCTGCCCCGCATCAGTGAGAGAGAGAGCCTTGACGGATGAGAGGGCAGTGACCTGGGGGGTGCTGGAGAGATGTCTGCCGAGACTGTTCCCTGCCCCGCATCAGTGAGGAGAGAGAGCCTTGACGGACGAGAGGGCAGTGACCTGGGGGTGCTGGTGGGATGTCTGCCGAGACTGTTCTCTGCCCCGCATCAGTGAGAGAGAAGAGCCTTGACGGACGAGAGGGCAGTGAACTGTGAGGTGCTGGTGGGATGTCTGCCGAGACTGTTCTCTGCCCCGCATCAGTGAGAGAGAGAGCCTTGATGGACGAGAGGGCAGTGACCTGGGGGGTGCTGGTGGGATGTCTGCCGAGACTGTTCCCTGCCCCGCATCAGTGAGAGAGAGAGCCTTGACGGACGAGAGGGCAGTGACCTGGGGGGTGCTGGAGGGATGTCTGCCGAGACTGTTCTCTGCCCCGCATCAGTGAGAGAGAGAGAGAGAGAGCCTTGACGGACGAGAGGGCAGTGACCTTGGGGGTGCTGGAGGGATGTCTGCCGAGACTGTTCCCTGCCCCGCATCAGTGAGAGAGAGAGCCTTAACGGACGAGAGGGCAGTGACCTGGGGGGTGCTGGTGGGATGTCTGCCGAGACTGTTCCCTGCCCCGCATCAGTGTGAGAGAGAGAGCCTTGACGGAAGAGAGGGCAGTGTCCTGCGGGGTGCTGGAGGGATGTCTGCCGAGACTGTTCCCTGCCCCACATCAGTGAGAGAGAGTCTTGATGGAGGAGAGGGCAGTGACCTGGGGGTGCTGGAGGGGTGTCCGCCGAGACTGTTCCCTGCCCTGCATCAGTACACCTGCATAAGGATCCAGTATTACACACACCTGCATAGGGATCCAGTATTACACACACCTGCATAGGGATCCAGTATTACACACATCTGTGTAAGGATCCAGTATTATACCCAACAGCTTTAGAACCAAGTATTACACACACCTGCATAAGAATCCAGCATTACACACACCTGCATAAGTAAAAAGTATGAAGTATACCTGCATAAGGATCTAGTATTATGCACATCTGCATAAGGATCCAGTAATACACACACCTGCATAGGGATCCAGTATTGAAAACACCTGCATAAGGATCCAGTATTACACACACCTGCATAAGGATCCAGTATTAAACACACCTGCATAGGGATCCAGTATTAAACACACCTGCGTAGGGATCCAGTATTACACACACCTGCATAAGGATCCATTATTAAACCAGCATAAGGATCCAGTATTAAAAACACCTGCATAAGGATCCAGTATTACACACACCTGCATAAGGATCCAGTATTACACACACCTGCATAAGGATCCAATATTAAGCACCCCTGCATAAGGATCCAGCATTACACACACCTGCATAAGGATCCAGTATTAAACACACCTGCATAGGGATCCAGTATTAAACACACCTGCATAAGGATCCAGTATTACACACACCTGCATAAGAATCCAATATTAAGCACACCTGAGTAAGGATACAGCATGACACACACCAGCATAAGAACGAAGTATTACACAGACCTGCATAAGAATCCAGTACTAAACACATCTGCATAAGGATCCAGTATTACACACACCTGTGTAAGGATCCAGTATTACACCCAACGGCTTAAGAACCAAGTATTACACACACCTGCATAAGAATCCAGCATTACACACACCTGCATAGGAGAAAAGTATGAAGTACACCTGCATAAGGATCCAGTATTACACACATCTGCATAAGTATCCAGTATTTCACACACCTGCATAGGAATCCAGTATTACACACATCTGGGTAAGGATCCAGCATTACACACACACCTGCATAAGTAAAAAGTATGAAGTACACCTGCGTAAGGATCCAGTACTACACACACCTGCATAAGGATCCAGTATTACACACATCTGGGTAAGGATAAAGTGTTACACACACCTGCATAAGAATCCAGCATTACACATACCTGCGTAAGGATCCAGTATTACACACGCCTGCAGAAGAACCAAGTATTACACACACCTGCATAAGAATCCAGCATTACACACACCTGCATAAGTAAAAAGTATGAAGTACACCCGCGTAATGATCCAGTATTACGCACATCTGCATAAGGATCCAGTGTTACACACACCTGCACAAGGATCCAGTATTACACACATCTGGGTAAGTATCCAGCGTTACACCTGCATAAGAATCCAGCATTACACACACCTGCATAAGGATCCAGGATTACACACACCTGCAAAAGAACCAAGTATTACACAGACCTGCATAAGAATCCAGTACTAAACACACCTGCATAAGGATCCAGTATTACACACACCTGTGTAAGGATCCAGTATTACACACACCAGCATAAGAACCAAGTATTACACACACCAGCATTACACACACCTGCATAGGAGAAAAGTATGAAGTACACCTGCATAAGGATCCAGTATTACACACATCTGCATAAGTATCCAGTATTTCACACACCTGCATAGGAATCCAGTATTACACACATCTGGGTAAGGATCCAGCATTACACACACACCTGCATAAGTAAAAAGTAAGAAGTACACCTGCGTAAGTATCCAGTACTACACACACCTGCATAAGGATCCAGTATTACACACATCTGGGTAAGGATCCAGTGTTACACACACCTGCATAAGAATCCAGCATTACACACACCTGCGTAAGGATCCAGGATTACACACGCCTGCAGAAGAACCAAGTATTACACACACCTGCATAAGAATCCAGCATTACACACACCTGCATAAGTAAAAAGTATGAAGTACACCCGCGTAATGATCCAGTATTACGCACATCTGCATAAGGATCCAGTGTTACACACACCTGCGTAAGGATCCAGTATTACACACATCTGGGTAAGTATCCAGCGTTACACCTGCATAAGAATCCAGAATTACACACACCTGCATAAGGATCCAGGATTACACACACCTGCAAAAGAACCAAGTATTACACAGACCTGCATAAGAATCCAGTACTAAACACACCTGCATAAGGATCCAGTATTACACACACCTGTGTAAGGATCCAGTATTACACACACCAGCATAAGAACCAAGTATTACACACACCTGCATAAGAATCCAGCATTACACACACCTGCATAGGACAAAAGTATGAAGTACACCTGCATAAGGATCCAGTATTACACACACCTGCATAGGAATCCAGTATTACACACATCTGGGTAAGGATCCAGGATTACACACACCTGAATAAGAACCAAGCATTACACACACCTGCAGAAGAATCCAGTATTACACACACCTGCATATGAATCCAGTATTACACACACCTGCGTAAGGATGCAGGATTACACACACCTGCAAAAGAACCAAGTATTACACAGACCTGCATAAGAATCCAGTACTAAACACACCTGCATAAGGATCCAGTATTACACACACCTGTGTAAGGATCCAGTATTATACACACCGGCATAAGGATCCAGGATTACACACACCTGCAAAAGAACCAGTATTACACAGACCTGCATAAGAATCCAGTACTAAACACACCTGCATAAGGATCCAGTATTACACACACCTGTGTAAGGATCCAGTATTACACACACTGGCATAAGAACCAAGTATTACACACACCTGCATAAGAATCCAGCATTACACACACCTGCATAGGAGAAAAATATGAAGTACATCTGCATAAGGATCCAGTATTACACACATCTGCATAAGTATCCAGTATTACACACACCTGCATAGGAATCCAGTATTACACACATCTGGGTAAGGATCAGGGATTACACACACCTGCATAAGAATCAAGTATTACACACACCTGCATAAGAATCCAGTATTACACACACCTGCATAAGAATCCAGTATTACACACACCTGCATATGAATCCAGTATTACACACACCTGCGTAAGGTTCCAGTATTACACACACCTGCAAAAGAACCCATTATTTCATACCTGCATGTGAACGAAGTATTACACACACCTGCATAAGAATCAAGTATTACACACACCTGCATAAGGATCCAGTATTACGCACACACCTGCATAATAACCCATTATTACACACCTGCATAAGAACCAAGTATTACACATACCAGCATAAGAATCCAGTATTACACACACCTGAAAGGGGTCCAGTATTACACACACCTGCATAAGGATCCAGTATACGCACACACCTGCATAATAACCCATTATTACACACCTGCATAATAACCCATTATTACACATACCAGCATAAGAATCCAGTATTACACCCACCTGAAAAGGGTCCAGTATTACACACCCTGCATAAGAATCCAGTATAACACACCTGCATAAGGATCTAATATTACACACACCTGCATAAGAATCAAGTGTTACGTACACCTGTATTGGGATCAAGTATCACACACACCTGCATAAGTATCCAGTATTACACACACCTGCATAGGAATCCAGTATTACACACATCTGGGTAAGGATCCAGGATTACACACACCTGCATAAGAATCCAGTATTACACACACCTGCATAAGAATCCAGTATTACACACACCTGCATAAGAATCCAGTATTACACACACCTGCATATGAATCCAGTATTACACACACCTGCATAAGGATCCAGTATTACACACATCTGGGTAAGGATAAAGTGTTACACACACCTGCATAAGAATCCAGCATTACACATACCTGCGTAAGGATCCAGGATTACACACGCCTGCAGAAGAACCAAGTATTACACACACCTGCATAAGAATCCAGCATTACACACACCTGCATAAGTAAAAAGTATGAAGTACACCCGCGTAATGATCCAGTATTACGCACATCTGCATAAGGATCCAGTGTTACACACACCTGCACAAGGATCCAGTATTACACACATCTGGGTAAGTATCCAGCGTTACACCTGCATAAGAATCCAGCATTACACACACCTGCATAAGGATCCAGGATTACACACACCTGCAAAAGAACCAAGTATTACACAGACCTGCATAAGAATCCAGTACTAAACACACCTGCATAAGGATCCAGTATTACACACACCTGTGTAAGGATCCAGTATTACACACACCAGCATAAGAACCAAGTATTACACACACCAGCATTACACACACCTGCATAGGAGAAAAGTATGAAGTACACCTGCATAAGGATCCAGTATTACACACATCTGCATAAGTATCCAGTATTTCACACACCTGCATAGGAATCCAGTATTACACACATCTGGGTAAGGATCCAGCATTACACACACACCTGCATAAGTAAAAGTAAGAAGTACACCTGCGTAAGTATCCAGTACTACACACACCTGCATAAGGATCCAGTATTACACACATCTGGGTAAGGATCCAGTGTTACACACACCTGCATAAGAATCCAGCATTACACACACCTGCGTAAGGATCCAGGATTACACACGCCTGCAGAAGAACCAAGTATTACACACACCTGCATAAGAATCCAGCATTACACACACCTGCATAAGTAAAAAGTATGAAGTACACCCGCGTAATGATCCAGTATTACGCACATCTGCATAAGGATCCAGTGTTACACACACCTGCGTAAGGATCCAGTATTACACACATCTGGGTAAGTATCCAGCGTTACACCTGCATAAGAATCCAGAATTACACACACCTGCATAAGGATCCAGGATTACACACACCTGCAAAAGAACCAAGTATTACACAGACCTGCATAAGAATCCAGTACTAAACACACCTGCATAAGGATCCAGTATTACACACACCTGTGTAAGGATCCAGTATTACACACACCAGCATAAGAACCAAGTATTACACACACCTGCATAAGAATCCAGCATTACACACACCTGCATAGGACAAAAGTATGAAGTACACCTGCATAAGGATCCAGTATTACACACACCTGCATAGGAATCCAGTATTACACACATCTGGGTAAGGATCCAGGATTACACACACCTGAATAAGAACCAAGCATTACACACACCTGCAGAAGAATCCAGTATTACACACACCTGCATATGAATCCAGTATTACACACACCTGCGTAAGGATGCAGGATTACACACACACTACAAAAGAACCAAGTATTACACAGACCTGCATAAGAATCCAGTACTAAACACACCTGCATAAGGATCCAGTATAACACACACCTGTGTAAGGATCCAGTATTATACACACCGGCATAAGGATCCAGGATTACACACACCTGCAAAAGAACCAGTATTACACAGACCTGCATAAGAATCCAGTACTAAACACACCTGCATAAGGATCCAGTATTACACACACCTGTGTAAGGATCCAGTATTACACACACTGGCATAAGAACCAAGTATTACACACACCTGCATAAGAATCCAGCATTACACACACCTGCATAGGAGAAAAATATGAAGTACATCTGCATAAGGATCCAGTATTACACACATCTGCATAAGTATCCAGTATTACACACACCTGCATAGGAATCCAGTATTACACACATCTGGGTAAGGATCAGGGATTACACACCTGCATAAGAATCAAGTATTACACACACCTGCATAAGAATCCAGTATTACACACACCTGCATAAGAATCCAGTATTACACACACCTGCATATGAATCCAGTATTACACACACCTGCGTAAGGTTCCAGTATTACACACACCTGCAAAAGAATCCATTATTTCATACCTGCATGTGAACGAAGTATTACACACACCTGCATAAGAATCAAGTATTACACACACCTGCATAAGGATCCAGTATTATGCACACACCTGCATAATAACCCATTATTACACACCTGCATAAGAACCAAGTATTACACATACCAGCATAAGAATCCAGTATTACACACACCTGAAAGGGGTCCAGTATTACACACACCTGCATAAGGATCCAGTATACGCACACACCTGCATAATAACCCATTATTACACACCTGCATAATAACCCATTATTACACATACCAGCATAAGAATCCAGTATTACACACACCTGAAAAGGGTCCAGTATTACACACCCTGCATAAGAATCCAGTATAACACACCTGCATAAGGATCTAATATTACACACACCTGCATAAGAATCAAGTGTTACATACACCTGTATTGGGATCAAGTATCACACACACCTGCATAAGTATCCAGTATTACACACACCTGCATAGGAATCCAGTATTACACACATCTGGGTAAGGATCCAGGATTACACACACCTGCATAAGAATCCAGTATTACACACACCTGCATAAGAATCCAGTATTACACACACCTGCATATGAATCCAGTATTACACACACCTGCGTAAGGATCCAGGATTACACACACCTGCAAAAGAACCAAGTATTACACAGACCTGCATAAGAATCCAGTACTAAACACACCTGCATAAGGATCCAGTATTACACACACCTGTGTAAGGATCCAGTATTACACACACCGGCATAAGGATCCAGGATTACACACACCTGCAAAAGAACCAAGTATTACACAGACCTGCATAAGAATCCAGTACTAAACACACCTGCATAAGGATCCAGTATTACACACACCTGTGTAAAGATCCAGTATTACACACACCGGCATAAGAACCAAGTATTACACACACCTGCATAAGAATACAGCATTACACACATCTGCATAGGAGAAAAGTATGAAGTACACCTGCATAAGGATCCAGTATTACACACATCTGCATAAGTATCCAGTATTACACACACCTGCATAGGAATCCAGTATTACACACATCTGGGTAAGAATCCAGGATTACACACACCTGCATAAGAACCAAGTATTACACACACCTGCATAAGAATCCAGTATTACACACACCTGCGTACGGTTCCAGTATTACACACACCTGCAAAAGAACCCATTATTTCATACCTGCATGTGAACCAAGTATTACACACACCTGCATAAGAATCAAGTATTACACACACCTGCATAAGGATCCAGTAGTACGCACACACCTGCATAATAACCCATTATTACACACCTGCATAAGAACCAAGTATTACACATACCAGCATAAGAATCCAGTATTACACACACCTGAAAAGGATCCAGTAGTACACACCCTGCATAAGAATCCAGTATAACACACCTGCATAAGGATCTAATGTTACGTACACCTGCATAAAGATCCAATATTACACACACCTACATAGGAATCCAGTATCACACACACACCTATATTGGGATCAAGTATCACACACACCTGCATAAGAACCAACTATTACACACACCTGCATAAGAATGCAGTATCACACACACATTAATAAGGGTCCAGTATTACACACCTGCACAAGGATCCTGTATTGAACATATCTGCATAATAACCCAGCATTACACACTTGTATGACAATCCACTATTACACACATCTGCTATAGAATTGAGTATAAAACACACCTACACAAGAATCCAGTATTACACACACCTGCATAAGAATGCAGTATCACACACACCTGAATAAGGATCCAGTATCACACACCTGCACAAGGATCCTGTATCATACACACCTGCATAAGAATCCAGCATTACACATACCTGCGTAAGGATCCAGGATTACACACGCCTGCAGAAGAACCAAGTATTACACACACCTTCATAAGAATCCAGCATTACACACACCTGCATAAGTAAAAAGTATGAAGTACACCCGCGTAATGATCCAGTATTACGCACATCTGCATAAGGATCCAGTGTTACACACACCTGCACAAGGATCCAGTATTACACACATCTGGGTAAGTATCCAGCGTTACACCTGCATAAGAATCCAGCATTACACACACCTGCATAAGGATCCAGGATTACACACACCTGCAAAAGAACCAAGTATTACACAGACCTGCATAAGAATCCAGTACTAAACACACCTGCATAAGGATCCAGTATTACACACACCTGTGTAAGGATCCAGTATTACACACACCAGCATAAGAACCAAGTATTACACACACCAGCATTACACACACCTGCATAGGAGAAAAGTATGAAGTACACCTGCATAAGGATCCAGTATTACACACATCTGCATAAGTATCCAGTATTTCACACACCTGCATAGGAATCCAGTATTACACACATCTGGGTAAGGATCCAGCATTACACACACACCTGCATAAGTAAAAAGTAAGAAGTACACCTGCGTAAGTATCCAGTACTACACACACCTGCATAAGGATCCAGTATTACACACATCTGGGTAAGGATCCAGTGTTACACACACCTGCATAAGAATCCAGCATTACACACACCTGCGTAAGGATCCAGGATTACACACGCCTGCAGAAGAACCAAGTATTACACACACCTGCATAAGAATCCAGCATTACACACACCTGCATAAGTAAAAAGTATGAAGTACACCCGCGTAATGATCCAGTATTACGCACATCTGCATAAGGATCCAGTGTTACACACACCTGCGTAAGGATCCAGTATTACACACATCTGGGTAAGTATCCAGCGTTACACCTGCATAAGAATCCAGAATTACACACACCTGCATAAGGATCCAGGATTACACACACCTGCAAAAGAACCAAGTATTACACAGACCTGCATAAGAATCCAGTACTAAACACACCTGCATAAGGATCCAGTATTACACACACCTGTGTAAGGATCCAGTATTACACACACCAGCATAAGAACCAAGTATTACACACACCTGCATAAGAATCCAGCATTACACACACCTGCATAGGACAAAAGTATGAAGTACACCTGCATAAGGATCCAGTATTACACACACCTGCATAGGAATCCAGTATTACACACATCTGGGTAAGGATCCAGGATTACACACACCTGAATAAGAACCAAGCATTACACACACCTGCAGAAGAATCCAGTATTACACACACCTGCATATGAATCCAGTATTACACACACCTGCGTAAGGATGCAGGATTACACACACCTACAAAAGAACCAAGTATTACACAGACCTGCATAAGAATCCAGTACTAAACACACCTGCATAAGGATCCAGTATAACACACACCTGTGTAAGGATCCAGTATTATACACACCGGCATAAGGATCCAGGATTACACACACCTGCAAAAGAACCAGTATTACACAGACCTGCATAAGAATCCAGTACTAAACACACCTGCATAAGGATCCAGTATTACACACACCTGTGTAAGGATCCAGTATTACACACACTGGCATAAGAACCAAGTATTACACACACCTGCATAAGAATCCAGCATTACACACACCTGCATAGGAGAAAAATATGAAGTACATCTGCATAAGGATCCAGTATTACACACATCTGCATAAGTATCCAGTATTACACACACCTGCATAGGAATCCAGTATTACACACATCTGGGTAAGGATCAGGGATTACACACCTGCATAAGAATCAAGTATTACACACACCTGCATAAGAATCCAGTATTACACACACCTGCATAAGAATCCAGTATTACACACACCTGCATATGAATCCAGTATTACACACACCTGCGTAAGGTTCCAGTATTACACACACCTGCAAAAGAACCCATTATTTCATACCTGCATGTGAACGAAGTATTACACACACCTGCATAAGAATCAAGTATTACACACACCTGCATAAGGATCCAGTATTACGCACACACCTGCATAATAACCCATTATTACACACCTGCATAAGAACCAAGTATTACACATACCAGCATAAGAATCCAGTATTACACACACCTGAAAGGGGTCCAGTATTACACACACCTGCATAAGGATCCAGTATACGCACACACCTGCATAATAACCCATTATTACACACCTGCATAATAACCCATTATTACACATACCAGCATAAGAATCCAGTATTACACACACCTGAAAAGGGTCCAGTATTACACACCCTGCATAAGAATCCAGTATAACACACCTGCATAAGGATCTAATATTACACACACCTGCATAAGAATCAAGTGTTACATACACCTGTATTGGGATCAAGTATCACACACACCTGCATAAGTATCCAGTATTACACACACCTGCATAGGAATCCAGTATTACACACATCTGGGTAAGGATCCAGGATTACACACACCTGCATAAGAATCCAGTATTACACACACCTGCATAAGAATCCAGTATTACACACACCTGCATATGAATCCAGTATTACACACACCTGCGTAAGGATCCAGGATTACACACACCTGCAAAAGAACCAAGTATTACACAGACCTGCATAAGAATCCAGTACTAAACACACCTGCATAAGGATCCAGTATTACACACACCTGTGTAAGGATCCAGTATTACACACACCGGCATAAGGATCCAGGATTACACACACCTGCAAAAGAACCAAGTATTACACAGACCTGCATAAGAATCCAGTACTAAACACACCTGCATAAGGATCCAGTATTACACACACCTGTGTAAAGATCCAGTATTACACACACCGGCATAAGAACCAAGTATTACACACACCTGCATAAGAATACAGCATTACACACATCTGCATAGGAGAAAAGTATGAAGTACACCTGCATAAGGATCCAGTATTACACACATCTGCATAAGTATCCAGTATTACACACACCTGCATAGGAATCCAGTATTACACACATCTGGGTAAGAATCCAGGATTACACACACCTGCATAAGAACCAAGTATTACACACACCTGCATAAGAATCCAGTATTACACACACCTGCGTACGGTTCCAGTATTACACACACCTGCAAAAGAACCCATTATTTCATACCTGCATGTGAACCAAGTATTACACACACCTGCATAAGAATCAAGTATTACACACACCTGCATAAGGATCCAGTAGTACGCACACACCTGCATAATAACCCATTATTACACACCTGCATAAGAACCAAGTATTACACATACCAGCATAAGAATCCAGTATTACACACACCTGAAAAGGATCCAGTAGTACACACCCTGCATAAGAATCCAGTATAACACACCTGCATAAGGATCTAATGTTACGTACACCTGCATAAAGATCCAATATTACACACACCTACATAGGAATCCAGTATCACACACACACCTATATTGGGATCAAGTATCACACACACCTGCATAAGAACCAACTATTACACACACCTGCATAAGAATGCAGTATCACACACACATTAATAAGGGTCCAGTATTACACACCTGCACAAGGATCCTGTATTGAACATATCTGCATAATAACCCAGCATTACACACTTGTATGACAATCCACTATTACACACATCTGCTATAGAATTGAGTATAAAACACACCTACACAAGAATCCAGTATTACACACACCTGCATAAGAATGCAGTATCACACACACCTGAATAAGGATCCAGTATCACACACCTGCACAAGGATCCTGTATCATACACACCTGCATAAGAATCAAGTGTTACATACACCTGCATAAAGAAGATCCAATATTACACACACCTATAAAGGAATCCAGTATCACACACACACCTGTATTGGGATCAGGTATACACCTGCATAAGAACCCAGTATTACACATACAGGCATAAGGACCCTGTATCACACACCTGCATAAGAAGCGAGTATCACACACTGCATAATAATCCAGTATTACACCCACGTGCATAGGGATCCAGTTTCACACACACATACACCTGCATAGGGATACAGTATTACACACCTGCATAAGGATTCATGATTATACGCACCTGCAAAAGGAGCCAATATTATACACACCTGCATAAGAACCTAGTACTAGACACCCCTGAATAAGATCCCAGTACAGCATACCTGCATAGTAATTCAGTATCACACACGTGTATTACGATCAAGTATCATACACACCTGCATAAGAACCCAGTATTACATACACAGGCCTAAGAACCCTGTATCACACACCTGCATAAGGATCGAGTATTGCATACTGGCATAAGAATACAGTATTGCATACACCAGCATAAGGATCTAGTCTCACACACTCCTGCATAAGAACCCAGTATCCCACGCACACCTGCATAAGAATCCAGTATAACACACTTGCTTAAGGATCCAATATTACACACAACTGCATACAAATCCAGTATTACACACACACCTGCATAAGAACCAAGTTTTATACACACCTGAATAAGATCCAGTATTACACATGCTGCATAAGAATCCAGTATTACACATACCTGCATAAGAATCCAGTATCAGCACACATACACCTGCATAAAGATCTAGTATTACACACACCAGCATAAGCATCCAGTATCCCACACACATGCATAAGGATCTACTATTACCCACACCTGCAAAAGAATCTACAATTACACACACCTGAAAAAGAATCAAGTATTACACACACCTGCATAAGGGTTCAGCATTACACATAGCTGCATAACAGTCCAGGATTACATTCACCTGCAAAAGAGGAGCCAAGTATCAGACACACACACCTGCATAAGGATCTAGTATTACACACACCTGCTTAAGAAGAATTGCAGAAGAGCACACAGTGCGTTTTGTAACATCTCTTATCACACGCTCTCTGGTCTGGGTTATTGGAGGCTCTCCTTGGAATCCATTTGTACAGGAGGTACACCCAAGAAATCCATATGGAAGTGTTTATAAATTCCACCCACATTTTCACAGACACTGGACTAAAATCTCAAACCTGTGAGCAGGTCATTGATTGGACTAAAGTCTCAGACCCATGAGCAGGTCACTAATTGGACTAAAGCCTCAGACCCATGAGCAGGTCACTGACGTGACTAAAGTCTAGACCCATGAACAGGTCACTGATTGGACTAAAGCCTCAGACCCATGAAAAGGTCACTGATTGGACTAAAGCCTCACACCCATGAACAGGTCACTGATTGGACTAAAGCCTCAGACCTGTGAGCAGGTCACTGATGTGACAAAAGCCTCAGACCCATGAACAGGTCACTGATTGGATTAAAGCTCAAGACCCATGAAAAGGCCACTTATTGGACTAAAGCCTCAGACCCATGAACAGGTCACTGATTGGACTAAAGCCTCAGACCCATGAACAGATCACTGATTGGATTAAAGCCTCAGACCCATGAACAGGCCACTGATTGGACTAAAGCCTCAGACCTGTGAGCAGGTCACTGATGTGACTAGAACCTCAGACCCATGAACAGGTCACTGATTGGACTAAAGCCTCAGACCTGTGAGCAGGTCACTGATTGGACTAAAGCCTCAGACCCATGAACAGGTCACTGATTGGACTAAAGCCTCAGACCCGTGACCAGGTCACTGATTGGACTAAAGCCTCAGACCCATGAACAGGTCACTGATTGGACTAAAGCCTCAGACCTGTGAGCAGGTCACTGATTGGACTAAAGTCTCAGACACATGAGCAGGTCACTGACGTGACTAAAGCCTCAGACCCATGAACAGGTCACTGATTGGACTAAAGCCTCAGACCATGAACAGGTCTCTGATTGGACTAAAGTCTCAGACCCATGAGCCAGTCACTGATTGGACTACAGCCTCAGACCCATGAACATGTCACTGATTGGACTAAAGCCTCAGACCCGTGAGCAGGTCACTGATTGGACTAAAGCCTCAGACCCATGAACAGGTCACTGATTGGACTAAAGACTCAGACCCACGAACAGGTCACTGATTGGACTAAAGCCTCAGACCCGTGAATAGGACACTGATTGGACTAAAGCCTCAGACCCATGAGCCGGTCACTGATTGGACTAAAGCCTCAGACCCATGAACAGGCCACTGATCGGACTAAAGCCTCAGACCTGTGAGCAGGTCACTGATGTGACTAAAGCCTCAGGCCCATGAACAGGTCACTGATTGGACTAAAGCTTCAGACCCATGAACAGGTCACTGATTCGACTAAAGCCTCAGACCTGTGAGCAGGTCACTGATTGGACTAAAGTCTCAGACCCATGAGCAGGTCACTGACGTGACTAAAGCCTTAGACCCATTAGCCAGTCACTGACATGACTAAAGCCTCAGACCCATGAGCCGGTCACTGACGTGACTAAAGCCTCAGACCTGTGAGCAGGACACTGACGTGTCTAAAGCCTCAGACCCATGAGCAGGTCACTGACTTGACTAAAGTCTCAGACCTGTGAGCAGGTCACTGATTCGACTAAGCCTCAAACCCATGAGCCAGGCACTGACATGACTAAAGCCTCAGACCCATGAGCCGGTCACTGACGTGACTAAAGCCTCAGACCCGTGAGCAGGACACTGATTGGACCAAAGCCTCAGACACATGAACAGGTCACTGATTGGACTAAAGTCTCAGACCCATGAACAGGTCATTGATTGGACTAAAGCCTCAGACCCGTGAGCAGGTCACTGATTGGACTAAAGTCTCCGACCCATGAACAGGTCACTGATTGGACTAAATACTCAGACCCGTGAGCAGGTCACTGATTGGTTAAAAGTCTCAGACCCATGAGCAGGTCACTGATTGGATAAAAGTCTCAGACCCATGAGCAGGTCACTGATTGGATAAAAGTCTCAGACCCATGAGCAGATCACTGATTGGACTATAGCCTCAGACCCATGAACAGGTCACTGATTGGACTAAAGCCTCAGACCCATGAACAGGTCACTGATTGGACTAAAGCCTCAGACCCATGAGCAGGTCACTGATTGGACTAAAGCCTCAGACCCGTGAGCAGGTCACTGACGTGACTAAAGTCTCAGACCCATGAGCAGGTCTTTGATTGGATTAAAGCCTCAGACCCATGAGCAGGTCATTGATTGGACTAAAGCCTCAGACCCATGAGCAGGTCATTGATTGGACTAAAGCCTCAGACTCGTGAACAGGTCACTGATTGGACTAAAGCCTCAGACCCGTGAGCAGGTCACTGAATGGACTAAAGTCTCAGACCCATGAACAGGTCTCTGATTGGACTAAAGTCTCAGACCCATGAGCCAGTCGCTGATTGGACTACAGCCTCAGACCCATGAACATGTCACTGATTGGACTAAAGTCTCAGACCCATGAGCCAGTCGCTGATTGGACTACAGCCTCAGACCCATGAACATGTCACTGATTGGACTAAAGCCTCAGACCCGTGAGCAGGTCACTGATTGGACTAAAGCCTCAGACCCATGAACAGGTCACTGATTGGACTAAAGACTCAGACCCACGAACAGGTCACTGATTGGACTAAAGCCTCAGACCCGTGAACAGTACACTGATTGGACTAAAGCCTCAGACCCATGAGCCGGTCACTGATTGGACTAAAGCCTCAGACCCATGAACAGGCCACTGATCGGACGAAAGCCTCAGACCTGTGAGCAGGTCACTGATGTGACTAAAGCCTCAGGCCCATGAACAGGTCACTGATTGGACTAAAGCTTCAGACCCATGAACAGGTCACTGATTCGAATAAAGCCTCAGACCTGTGAGCAGGTCACTGATTGGACTAAAGTCTCAGACCCATGAGCAGGTCACTGACGTGACTAAAGCCTTAGACCCATGAGCCAGTCACTGACATGACTAAAGCCTCAGACCCATGAGCCGGTCACTGACGTGACTAAAGCCTCAGACCCGTGAGCAGGACACTGATTGGACCAAAGCCTCAGACCCATGAACAGGTCACTGATTGGACTAAAGTCTCAGACCCATGAACAGGTCACTGATTGGACTAAAGCCTCAGACCCGTGAGCAGGTCACTGATTGGACTAAAGCCTCCGACCCATGAACAGGTCACTGATTGGACTAAATACTCAGACCCGTGAGCAGGTCACTGATTGGTTAAAAGTCTCAGACCCATGAGCAGGTCACTGATTGGATAAAAGTCTCAGACCCATGAGCAGGTCACTGATTGGACTAAAGCCTGATGGAGCAGGGTAAACGAAAAATTTTAACCTCTTAATATTTACGTTAAATAATTAACACACAAATTCGTCTTAGTAAATAACCAACCATGTATGTTACATGTAAAGGGTTAAAGGTAACACGCTATTTATGTGCAAACTAATTTACTTACACTTGTTGACGTGGATAACATAAGTCTAATATTTGCGTACTAATTAGAATAATAAATGCATGATTTGTGCTTGGAAATAAACTGTGTAGTGGCAAAGTAAAGCGTTGGTAAGTAAGGGATGGCTTTATATGTCGCTTTTGCTAGGTAATACCTAATTGGGGTACGTAGAATGACGGGAGGGAAACTAAAGGGTTTATATTCTTTATTCTTAACTATGTTTTGTTTATCTTTATAATAGTGCGCTTAGGCCTGTTGAGCCGCGATATAAAATGGCCGCCATGAGCTAGAATACGCAGGCGCGAGAGGGGTTATGAAAAGAGAGAAAGGCCGTGAACAAAAGGGATCATGTGATCGTTCCAAAGCCTAGGATGGAAGCGTGGTCAAGGCTGCGATGACCTTATCATATAAACGTGTGCCAAAGAGGAACAGCGAAAAGCGTGAGAAGTCGCAGTGAATAAGTAAATGAACAATGAACTGTTAAACCTAAAAGTATCAGAAAAGGATACAGTTTGAAATATAAGAGCGGATGGGTAATGTCATGAACCCGTGAGAAACGACAGAAGTATGAACTTTCCACAAAGAACTGGTTGGAACAAGGATATTCATAATGAGATGTATACTGATCCGAATGGACCAATTAGAGAGAATCTCGCCATAAAGATGTAACATTTTCACTTAGTAAGCTAGTATTAGGGTATAAGAAGACCTACTCTTGGAGGGGAGGGGTTAGCTTCTATTGGGGTTTAGCTGCTTTTGGAGCTGTTAGCTGATGCTGCTGCTGCTGCTATTTTATATTTTGATTGAGCATGAGACGCTGCTATTGGAGAACCTTTTTACTCCTAATAGATTTTTCCATTTAAAACTATTAGACTTTTATTCTTAAAATACTGAAGGGGAAAGGACCGAGAAGGCCTGTTTTCCAGGACAGATAGATAGATCTTTTGGAGTTCTTGCTGTGACGAACTTTATTTTTCCATCTAATAGGTATGCATTGCAATTTCAATTTATTCTTATAATGATGCTAAATGTAATAACCTGAATAATAAATCTGAAAACTTATTCATGCTTCTAAAATTTATATAAACTTTATTATCTTTAAAACAATGAGTCAGTGGTTCTTTAGCTCAATGATAAATGTAAATGTTTAAAGGTTTATTGTGATTGAGCTGGTCTTAATCACCATCAACTGATTCCTACTAGTTGGTCCATCGACCAATGAGCGGAATACCTTAAAAGCTTGAGAAGTATTATGTCGTTTTAAAAAGGTATCCCGTCTCCTTCCAGCGAATCATTAACTGTTTTCTCCTAGGTAAGGACGGATGAAATCCAGGGAATATATGAGAGAGTGAATGTATATGCGGTGTTATGGGCCCCATCGTCATATGGATATAGTTGTGTTTAAGAGGGATATTTGTACCTGGACGTCCAAAGCATATAGGAGAAGAAATTTTATTGATAGCGCTGGATCAGATTTCTTGGTAGCAGAGTATGGTTACTATAGATTAGTTTGGTGATTATTGATTACTGATTATTGATTATTTCATGTCTAACACTTTATGTTGAGTCGTGTTATGTTATATGTAAGTCAAAGTTTTAACGCTTCCGGGAAGTAGGAAGTGGAACACGTGTGGCAAGAGAAGTCACATGGAATAGTGCATTGTCTGAGTTCATATT
Organism: Calotriton arnoldi; assembly: GCA_963921515.1. Taxonomy (NCBI): domain Eukaryota; kingdom Metazoa; phylum Chordata; class Amphibia; order Caudata; family Salamandridae; genus Calotriton; species Calotriton arnoldi. Next base: position 1,884,409 of record CAWUFW010001603.1, on the reverse strand, counting down.
GGTGATAACACTGGTTGTGTTCTGATAGGGACATTTTCCGTATAAAAGGTGTGTGAGTGAAATAGCAGCCGGTTTTCTTGTGAAACTCTGGCCTTAATTCTCAGGAGCAGTGTAGTCTCCACAGGTGTTTTATCCCCAGAGAAACGGGTTTACCCCTTGCTTGAAAGAAGGGTAAGGTAGAGGGAAGTGCTACACTTATCGAACAAAACTGTATTCTTGTGAGCTAGAATAAAACTGTCACTTTTGTTTAGCGAAATCAGACAATGGAAATGTGGTTTTAATGTCGTAACTAACGAAGAACTGTTGAAAAGTAAATTGCCGATAAATTTTGTAAAGGAGGGGTCAGGAGCAGAACTGACGTAGACAAAAGCCGCGCTGGGATTGGACAGTGCGCTGTTATACAGAAGCCGCTCTGATTGGAGCGTTGGTGTGAGTCGCGCTGGGATAGGTCCGAATAACGCATAGAGAACAGTGTTGAATTGCGGACTTTTGAGAAGGAAAAGAGATTGTGAATCATGGCTTATTATGAATATGGTAGAGAGAAAACGTCGTGGATGTCGAAAGTTAAGAACTTTTTTAAGAAAGACAAAAAGGTAGTGACTAGAGAGGGACAAGTAATTCCTCCGCCGAAATCACCAGCTTCGCATATGATGCTGAAGTACGGATATCATACATGCATATGGTTAGAAAATTGGACTAAATATACTAAGAATGATGGAGCATTGGCTTTTCCTGAGAATGGTTCATTTAGTGTAGCTGTACTTCGGAATTTGAGGGAGAAGATGGCGATGCTTGAACCTAAACCTAGACCGACACAGTTTGAAGCTTTAAGTGAATGGGAAGATGAGATGTATGAACGAGAGAGATTCAGAGGATTAAAGAATCATGAGTTTGTGCCCGGAAGATTGTGGGGAGTGAATCATGAGGATAGAATAAAGTGTTGGAGATATGCTAATATGACAGGAGGTTTGTTTCCAGCTTTTACAGTTGAGGAAGAAGCAAAGAGAAAGTGTACAGAGAAAAAGAAACATGTAGTTACTGAAAAGTATGGGTATGGTGGTAGTGAGACGGAAGATGAATTGCTGGAAGATATTTTAACAGAAACCCACCTCCATACCAACAGAATTCTGCGGTGGTGACACCCAATGCACCGCCAATGGAAACTGGGAGGAATAAAAATCCCGAACGAGGATATGAGATAAATAGGTCACAAGAACAATTGAAAACTCCACAAAATGAGAAGATAGAAAGTGACAATACAACTGAATTAGCAAAAACCACAAGAGAATTAACTGAAAAGATAAGAGAATTAACGATGAATATGGAAGCTGTAACTGTACCAGTAACGATAGGTCCAGTAATACCAGTTTTAGAGAATCAGAAAATTGACGAGCATTCTTTAGTCATTCCAATGAAGTCACACTTGCAAAGAAGAAAAGAAGGGATGGAATTTGACAACGAAGGTGCGAGAAATTTGGTTAGCACGTATAGACCAAGCCCACCTACTAATTTGACGATAAATGAGAATGAGTTCAGGAGAATACCTATGGTAACTGAGTCTGCATCAGAGACACCAGAAAGAAGTAAAAATTGGATAGAATTAAATAGTACGCCCGTAGGTCCGACTCCAGATGAATTGAATGAATGGATGAAAACTCTAAAAACGAAAGAGACAGAATCAAAACCATTAGATGTAATTAGGTTAAAAATAGACATGGAAGAATTGATCTTAGGGACGATTGGCACAGAAAAACTGAAAAGTTATCAGGATGACGAGATTAGGTTCTTATGCAAGAGCATTACATGGAGAGCTAGAAATTTACATGACAAACTAGAAGAAACAGCGAATGAACTAGGAGTAGAATTTGTAAAAGTGAGAACGTTGCAGAAACCATATAGAGTAGATTTTTGCGAGAAAGATATAGAGAATTTGAACACATCAGGACGATTGACACAAATAAAAGAATTAATTGTTTTGCTGAGAAAATGGGGTGATGTGGATAGATGGAGAAGCAGATGGACTAAAAGGAATGAGAAAATAACAGATAAAGCGTCTTTAGCTTTTGCAGTGACAGACAAGGAATCAATTGTAAGGGAGTACCCGATGAGAGAAACTCCAGGAGGTAGTTATGTGCATGTTCCATTGTCTAGACAGGATATACTGTCATTTACAAATGACTTCCCAAAGTTGAGAGAGAAGCCAGTAGAATGGTACAGACAAGTGGAGAGATTTGTTAAAGTTTCGAAGGTGCTGTGGATAGATTTGGATGGATTGTTTGATATAGTAGTACCAGCTGATTTGTGGACAGAATGTAAGATTACTATTGATTGGCCAACTGTAGAATATCCAAGAGATGCTAAAACAGGAGTGCCAGGACCAGAAGTCATGAGGAAATATGATCAAGTAATTACCTTTTTGAAGAATAAGATCCCACCCAAAGAAACGGATTGGGTAAAGATAGACAGAACCACACAGGAAAGTAAAGAATCAGTACACGCATACTACGAGAGACTACTGTTAGTTTTTAAACAGTATAGTGGCTATGAGACGCTAAATGAGAAGGTTATGAGTCATTTTGTATATAGATTTGTTTATGGGTTGAAACCGGAGATAAGTGAAATGATTAAACAGCATATGATTTGTTGGCAGAATAGTACAGTTGACGAAGTTTTGAGATATGCTAAATATTGTAGTGATGACATTGAGAGTAGACAGTGTAAATTGAAAGAGAAAGCAATGTGGGCACAAGTGAAAGTTGCAGAGAAACAAGAAGCTCAATTGAGTAATCCAGTTAAGGAGGCAGGACAGGCTAGATTTAGACCAAATATAGGTAAAGGAAAAGGTCAAATGAGCATAGAAGAGGCAAAGCTAGGGCATTGGAGAAACGAGTGTAAATTTCCCCCAAAACTTAATACGGAAAATCAATCATTAAATCCACAGGTGCAGAGTGAGGTAGTTACCCAACAAAGTCAGGTGCCACGACCACCACTTCCCAAGAGTGTTAATCAACAGAAATACAGTGCAGAAACAGGATTCTACGGAGGAGAGCAGGTAACACAATTGCCGCGCGCAGCTGCCATATCTCAGTACTGGTTACGACAGGATGGTGATGAGTCGGGTGAAAGTTTATGACGGTGCCTAGGAGAGGAGGAAGAGTGCGTGTTTGGCGCAACTCTAGAGGTAGATCAAGCAGGTCCATTTGTGGATGGAGAAGTGAATGGTGCAAATGTAACATTCCTTGTGGACACTGGAGCTACCCGTTCTACTGTTAGGTCAGTGGAAATTCCAAACCTTCCTCTCTCAGGTGAACATATCCAAGTAGTGGGTGTATCGAATCAGCAAATTAAGGCGCCTCTTACTAAATTAGTGGAGGTAAAGATTGGTCCATTTAGTGAAATGCACCGATTTGTGGTGTGTGATTGCAGTCCTGTGAACCTATTAGGACGCGATCTACTTTGCAAGATGAACTGCACCATCTATTGTACTCCAGATGGAATTGCATTTCAGACCCCAGATGAAGATGTATTGTATAAAATGACAGTGGTAAATTTAGAACCAGAAGTGAATGATTTGTTTCCCATATTTGATGTAGAGAAAAACCCAATAGAACTAAAAGAAACAGTGAAACAGGAAGTGTGGGACTTTACTGGAGAGGATATAGGGTTAATGAAAGGAGTAGACCCTGTTAAAATCTCTGTAAAAGAGGGAACGAGTTACCCAAATACGCCCCAGTATAAATTGACACCAGAAATAATTGAAGGAATAACACCCGTAATAAATAAAATGATTGAGCAAGGGATTCTGAAAGAAATAATGAGCAGTCCGTGTAATTCACCGATAATGGGACTAAAAAAGCCGAACGGAACATATAGAATTGTACAGGATTTGAGAAAGGTAAACAAAATTGTTGTGCTTTGTTGCCCAATAGTACCGAACCCTGCTGTGATTCTATACCAGATTCCACGCGAAGCAGAATGGTACACAGTTATTGATTTATGCCATGCATTTTTCTCTATTCCATTGCATCCAGATAGCCAGCCATTATTTGCGTTCAGGTTCGGAGAGCGTATTTTGGCATGGTGCCGAATTCCTCAGGGGTACACAGAAAGCCCCTCGATCTTTAATCAGATTTTAAAGAAATCATTGGAAGATTTAAAAATGCCAGAAAAGTCAGTGATGGTTCAGTATATTGATGACCTATTGGTGGCATCAAAAACGAAGGAAGCATGTGTCAATGATACAATGGCTTTGCTGAATCATTTAGCAAAAAGAGGACATAAGGTGTCCCCATCAAAATTGCAGTTTTGTCAACAAGAAGTCCAATATCTAGGGCATAAGATTGAAAAAGGAGTGCGAAAGGTAACGACCGAGAGAATAAAAATAATTCAAGGAATGAGAGCTCCAATGACACAAAGAGAGGTAAGAATGTTTCTAGGAATGGTTGGATATTGTCGACAATGGATAAGTGGATTTTCATTAATTGCAAAACCGTTACAGAAATTGACAAAGAAGGATGTTAAAGATCCTTTTGAAATGAATTATGAGGAAATGAAAGCATTCAGAGAACTGAAAAGGAAACTGTGTGAAGCTCCGGCATTGGGAATGCCTGACTATGAAAAAGACTTTGAGTTGTATTGCAGTGAAAGAGATGGGTGTGCGTTTTCAGTCCTGGTGCAGAGACACGGAAACATGAAAAGACCCATTGCATATTTTTCAGCTGTTTTAGACCCAGTAGCGAAAGCGTTGCCTGGATGTTTGAAAGCAGTTGCTGCTACTTGTGTAAGTCTGGAGCAGAGTGAAGGCATAGTGATGGGATATCCACTGAGAGTATATGTCCCACATTCTGTGGAAATTCTTTTGAAAAGAACCAAAACCCAATACATGACACATAGTCGGCTGACTAGGTATGAAAAAGTAATTTTGAGTGCAGATAATGTGACCATTGACAGATGCATGAATGTGAATCCTTCGACATCATTGCCAGATGAAGAGAGTGTGATTGAAATGGATGAAGTTGATCATGATTGTCTGAATGTACTTGAATATTGTACAAAACCGAGACCCGACATACGGGATGAGCCTTTAAAGGAATCAGATTATATTCTGTTCGTGGATGGCTCATGTTTGAGAACGGATGATGGAGTTCTAAGTGCAGCATATGCAGTTTGCACAGTAGCTGCTGTAATGGAAGCATCTTGTTTGAAAGGGATACGTTCTGCCCAAGAAGCGGAATTGATTGCTCTAATTCAAGCATGCAAGTTGGGAAAGAATGTCCGAATCACAGTTGTCACGGATAGCCAATATGGCTTTGGAGTGGTTCATGATTTTGGACAGATCTGGTCGCAGAGAGGTTTCTTGACGTCTGCAGAAACGCCGATTAGAAATGGAGATTTTGTGAAAAAGTTGCTTGAGGCGATACAGCTGCCTAAACAGATTGCAGTGGTGAAGTGCAATGCACATAAAAATGGGGAAGATTACATAACTGTCGGCAATAAGTTTGCTGATGAAATTGCACAGTATTGCGCTAAGAATGTGGTCTCATTGAATAGAAACCAAGAACGAGAGCATATTTCATGTCCTTTGCTTTTTACTAACCCTGTTGAGACATGGGATGAGGTGAGACAATTACAGGAAGCAGCAGATGATGAGGAAAAAGATACCTGGATAAAAGCAGGATGTAGAAAACATGAGGAAAATGATGTTTGGGTTTACAGGGATGAAAGACCAGTTATGCCTGATAGCATGATTTCTGACATGGCACGGATGTACCATGGACAAGCTCATATTGGGAGAGACTCAATGATCAGACTTTTTAGACAGACATGGTATAATCCAAAATTCAGAGCCATAGCTGAGATTCTTTGTCAAAGATGTCTTATTTGTCAACAGCTAAATCCAGGAAGAAAGACAGTAGTGAGTCTAGGAACAATAGGACGAGAGGGAGGTCCGTTCACGAGAATGCAAATGGATTTTATAGAAATGCCTCCGAGCAATAGACTAAGGTATGTCCTTGTAGTCGTCTGTTTGTTTTCCCGTTGGGTGGAAGCATATCCGACCAGAAGGAATGATGGAATCACAGTAGCAAAACTTATGCTGCGAGAATTTATTCCAAGGTATGGTTTTCCAGTAACGATTGAAACAGATAGAGGAACACATTTTCAAAACGAATTGATTCAACTGATTTGTGAAGCACTTAGTATTAAACAGAAACTGCACTGTGCATACAGACCAGAGGCTTCTGGAATAGTAGAGCAAGTGAATGGAACAATTAAGAATAGGCTAGGTAAAATGTGTCAAGCCACAGGACTCAAATGGCCAGATGCCTTGCCATTAGTCTTAATGACAATCAGAAGTATACCGGAAAGAAAAACAGGACTCAGTCCCCACGAGATAATTATGGGACGAGCAATGAGACAAGCACATGTACCTGTCAACAAACTACTGACTATAACTGATGATCTGGTGCTGGATTATTGCAAAGGATTGGCTGATGTGGTACGTTCTGTGTTTCATCAGGTTGGACCGGATGCGACCACTCTTGAAAGAAAACCAGCCCACGATTTGAATCCAGGCGATTGGGTCCGCATAAAAGTCCACAGAAGAAGAAACTGTTTGGTTCCTCGCTGGGACCGACCACGACAGGTGATTCTGGTGACAACAACTGCAGTCAAATGTGCAGGAGTGAAACACTGGGTACATGCCAGTCAAACCATCAGAGTTCCAGAACCTGAAGATCGACATGTGAGTCGACATCTGGAAGTATTGGATACCAGTTCAGCATCTGACGCAGAAGAAGAGATGAACAGGGCTCCAGAACCTGAAGATCGACCTGTAAGTCGACATCTGGAAGACCCAACTACAAGTGCAACGACAGGAGAGGTGGAGGAAATAGCTGAAGTTCCAGAATCTGAAGATCGACATGTGAGTCGACATCTGGAAATATCAGACACCAGTTCAGCATCTGATACAGATCATTCGGATTGTGAGGAAAATCTGAAAGGAAATTGGAAATTTGATAGCATAAAAGAAGCAACTGAGCAAAAAGACAGTAACAGTGAGCAACCAAGTACAAGTTGTGGTGAAAATCCTTCAGAGATAATATTAATAGACGAAGAAGGGAGAGTTTCAAATAGAAAGATAGGAAAATCGGAAGATCCCCGAGGAGCAATAGGGACAGATCGGCGAACAAAAGAACAGGGAAATTTAGAAGCAGATAGAGAGATCGACACAAATTCGGAAGAACCTCGAGGAGGGACAGAAGTAGGTGATCGAAGGAAAACAAGAGAGAAACCACAAATAGATGAAAGAAGTGAAATTATAAAATTCAAGATAAGAGACAATAAGGAAAGAACTGAAACAGAGTCAGAAGAAAGTGGAGAAGAAAGAAACCAGAAATTAGAGTCAAGAAAGAGAACTTGGAGAACAGAAAGAGAGGAAAAAGAAAGTGAACCAAAAAGGCCAAGAAAAGGAGACAATTGGCCCAACGAAGTTAGAAAATTGAGATACAAGATCATAAGGCTAGATGGAAAAAGTGCAGAACAAGTAAATGAAATAACAAGTCAAAAAGAACAAGAAAAACAAGGTGGAAAACACTTGCAGAAAACAAAAAGAGTAAAGAAAGTAAATCTGAAGTATAAATCGCCTGAATGGCTATACATTGCCTTGACTGATATCAAAGAAGAAGAGATCACTCACGAGAACCCAGAACAAAGCTGCAACCTAATGGGTGAAAGTGATGTGCAACAAACTTGAAGAAATTTGAACAAATTTCTACCGGAGTTGATGAAACACTGGATTTGACAAAGAAAGAGTTCTGAAAAGAATTAAAAGAAAGTACCAAACAAAGACAGAGTGAGAGAGCAGAGTGGCTAAGAGGTCATTTCTGAGGTGTGGTGACACATTTTTCCTGTACATAATATAAATAGGTTATAGAACAAAATGGAAGATACTAAAGATAGAAAATGTAGATGTGAGTTCTTAAGCAGGTGGTGTAAGATGTGCTTCTTTTGTACAGGATTATTAATGACAGTATGGGTGATTTTAGCAATCACTATTCCAATTAGCTTAGCTGTAGAGGAAACGTCTAATCACACAGAGAAAGAAAAAGGAGCTAACATACAAGAAACAGCTATATTAAAAGGTAGTGCAGAATTACATAAAGACAAATCAATAACAGATTTTTCAAAAAATGTTTTTACTAAATTATTATATGAGTATGTAGAAACAATGGATGTAAGAGATTGTTATGTTTGTATGCAATTGCCTGCGTCTGTTGCAGAGGGTGTGACCTATCATCACCTTCCTTTGACGTATGGAATAACATGTAGTGTTTTAGCAAGTCTATTTTACAAGACAGGAAAATTAGAATATTATTACACTAATATAGATAAGATTTTTGCAAAGATTCCTGTAGTTTCAGAACTAAACAAAGTGAATGAGGCAAAAACATTTGGTGAATTTTTCATAGAAGATAAGATTCTAACATTAGAAGATATAGTTAAAAACAACCTTACCTGTGAGTTAAAGAAGGAAGAAAAGGTATTTTTAGAAATGGTCGAAGATAGAAGAGCGAAATTTCAAAGAAAAGTGATAGAAGAGACAAAAACACCGCTTTGGGCATTTGAGGAAGAAAATCATGACAAGAAAAAGACGAATGCAGCTATGACTCTGGATTGGCCCCAACAGGGAAGGTTGTGCATTAGAAGAAATAGAACAAGATATGACAATTATTTTGTGGGTTCCAGTGATTGCCATGACAATTATAAAATTTTAGGCGGATGGGGATTCAAAGGGGAAAAGATCCAATATTTCCTGGGATCTATTATATATGCGGTAACAGAGCTTATTACAGGTTGCCGGACCATTGGTATGGATCATGTTACTTAGGACTGGTCTTTCCAAAAAAATTTCATGTGGATAGAGCAGAAAAGGGAACACACGAAATGATAAAGACATTTATACGTAGAAAAAGGGAAAGTTTTTCAGAAATAGTAGGTGATATTTTTGGAGCATTAATACCAGCAGTGGGAATATCTTTGAATGCATTTAAAATTCGGAAATTATCCACAGTAGTAGATCGTTTATCTACAGATACTGCGGGAGGGTTCTTGATGGTGAATACCGAAATGGTTGCCATGAGAGCTATGGTGATGCAAAATCGACTTGCCCTTGACATTCTTTTGGCAAAAGAGGGTGGAGTCTGTGGAATGCTGAAAGTCCAACATTGTTGCACTTACATTCCAGATAAAAGTGAAAATATACAAAAGTATATAAAGAATATTACAAATTTGCACAAAGAACTTGTTCCACTGGAGGTTGAAAATGCGTTTGGGAAACTTGGTAAGAGTTTTTCTTCAGTAATAAATTGGTTTACTAGAATGAGTGGATTAATAATAGGGAAAGTAATAATAGTAGCAACCATGATAATTATAATAGTTTTAGTACTGAAGCTAATAATTACATGTTTAAAGAGAAGAAAAAGACAGAATAAAATAGAAAAAGAAAACAAGACAAACAAAGAAAGAGAAAGAGAAATGGGTGAAATAGAGCTAGAAGAAATAAAAGAGAACATGTAGAAGAAAACAAAGAGACAAGTTGAAAGGGATACAGTTGTGTAAACTAACAAAACAAATGGACAAAGAAATATGCTGTCTGATAGAATTGTGTAACATGGGTTTTTGTGGTGATATTAAAAATCACCAAAGGGGGGAGTTGATGGAGCAGGGTAAACGAAAAATTTTAACCTCTTAATATTTACGTTAAATAATTAACACACAAGTTTGTCTTGGTAAATAACCAACCATGTATGTTACATGTAAAGGGTTAAAGGTAACACGCTATTTATGTGCAAACTAATTTACTTACACTTGTTGACGTGGATAACATAAGTCTAATATTTGCGTACTAATTAGAATAATAAATGCATGATTTGTGCTTGGAAATAAACTGTGTAGTGGCAAAGTAAAGCATTGGTAAGTAAGGGATGGCTTTATATTTCGCTTTTGCTAGGTAATACCTAATTGGGGTACGTAGAATGACGGGAGGGAAACTAAAGGGTTTATATTCTTTATTCTTAACTATGTTTTGTTTATCTTTATAATAGTGCGCTTAGGCCTGTTGAGCCGCGATATAAAATGGCCGCCATGAGCTAGAATACGCAGGCGCGAGAGGGGTTATGAAAAGAGAGAAAGGCCGTGAACAAAAGGGATCATGTGATCGTTCCAAAGCCTAGGATGGAAGCGTGGTCAAGGCTGCGATGACCTTATCATATAAACGTGTGCCAAAGAGGAACAGCGAAAAGCGTGAGAAGTCGCAGTGAATAAGTAAATGAACAATGAACTGTTAAACCTAAAAGTATCAGAAAAGGATACAGTTTGAAATATAAGTGCGGATGGGTAATGTCATGAACCCGTGAGAAACGACAGAAGTATGAACTTTCCACAAAGAACTGGTTGGAACAAGGATATTCATAATAAGATGTATACTGACCCGAATGGACCAATTAGAGAGAATCTCGCCCATAAAGATGTAACATTTTCACTTAGTAAGCTAGTATTAGGGTATAAGAAGACCTACTCTTGGAGGGGAGGGGTTAGCTGCTATTGGGGTTTAGCTGCTTTTGGAGCTGTTAGCTGATGCTGCTGCTGCTATTTTATATTTTGATTGAGCATGAGACGCTGCTATTGGAGAACCTTTTTACTCCTAATAGATTTTTCCATTTAAAACTATTAGACTTTTATTCTTAAAATACTGAAGGGGAAAGGACCGAGAAGGCCTGTTTTCCAGGACAGATAGATAGATCTTTTGGGAGTTCTTGCTGTGACGAACTTTATTTTTCCATCTAATAGGTATGCATTGCAATTTCAATTTATTCTTATAATGATGCTAAATGTAATAACCTGAATAATAAATCTGAAACTTATTCATGCTTCTAAACTTTATATAAACTTTATTATCTTTAAAACAATGAGTCAATGGTTCTTTAGCTCAATGATAAATGTAAATGTTTATAGTGATTGAGCTGGTCTTAATCACCATCAACTGATTCCTACTAGTTGGTCCATCGACCAATGAGCGGAATACCTTAAAAGCTTGAGAAGTATTATGTTGTTTTAAAAAGGTATCCCGTCTCCTTCCAGCGAATCATTAACTGTTTTCTCCTAGGTAAGGACGGATGAAATCCAGGGAATATATGAGAGAGTGAATGTATATGCGGTGTTATGGGCCCCACCGTCATATGGTTATAGTTGTGTTTAAGAGGGATATTTGTACCTGGACGTCCAAAGCATATAGGAGAAGAAATTTTATTGATAGCGCTGGATCAAGCCTCAGACCCATGAGCAGGTCACTGATTGGACTAAAGCCTCAGACCCGTGAGCAGGTCACTGATTGGACTAAAGCCTCAGACCTGTGAGCAGGTCACTGATTGGACTAAAGTCTCAGACCCATGAACAGGTCACTGATTGGACTAAAGTCTCAGACCCATGAGCTGGTCACTGATTGGACTAAAGCCTCAGACCAGTGAGCAGGTCACTGACGTGACCAAAACTCCAGACCCCTGAGCAGGTCACTGACGTGACTAAAGTCTCAGACCCATGAACAGGTCACTGATTCTACTAAAGTCTCAGACCCATGAGCAGGTCTGTGATTGGACTAAAGTCTCAGACCCATGAGCAGGTCACTGATTCGACTAAAGCCGCAGACCTGTGAGCAGGTCACTGAAGTGACTAAAGCCTCAGACCCATGAACAGGTCACTGATTGGACTAAAGCCTCAGACAGTGTTGTCTTAAGGCTATGGGGGCACTGGGCAATAAATATTTTGGAGGCCCTTGCTTGGCACAACTTCGAATTGTATTGCCCATATTCTGCTAATTCCAGCCCTATGTTCCCTAACAATATTATATTATTTGATGAATGTTGACAGACAGCAAGAATGTTCACTTTCCCAGGTGCCCACTTTGTCCATGCCTTAAAATGTCTCTGGCCTCAGACCTGTGAGCAGGTCACTGACGTGACAAAAGTCTCATAACCGTGAGCAGGTCACTGATTGGACTAAAGCCACAGACCAGTGAGCAGGTAACTGACGTGACTAAAGCCTCAGACCCGTGAGCAGCTCACTGATTGGACTAAAGCCCCAGATCAGTGAGCAGGCCACTGATTGGATCAAAGTCTCAGTCCAGTGAGCAGGTAACTGACGTGACTAAAGCTCCAGACCCCTGAGCCGGTCACTGATTGGACTAAAGCCCCAGACCAGTGAGCAGGTCACTGATTGGATAAAATCCTCAGACCCATGAGCAGGTCACTGACGTGACTAAAGCTCCAGACCCCTGAGCAGGTCACTGATTGTACTAAAGCCACAGACCAGTGAGCAGGTCACTGATTGGATAAAATCCTCAGACCCATGAGCAGGTCACTGACGTGACTAAAGCTCCAGACCCCTGAGCAGGTCACTGATTGTACTAAAGCCACAGACCAGTGAGCAGGTCACTGATTGGATAAAATCCTCAGACCCATGAGAAGGTCCCTGATTTTTGATTCCTACTAAAGTAATTGAATGATCTGCTGCCAGGCGTGGTGTGAGATGCATTACATGATTCTGTTTTTGTCACAAGCAAAGAAGACATTCCCCATATACCTCCTGTACATACCCCACAGATTGGCCTGTTCTGTGTCCTGATCTTCAGGACTCCTCTGAGATCTGAAGCCTCTGCACCCCACCTTCCCCCTCAACCCCCCCCAAGCTCTCACCTGCTTCTGTTGAAATGCATAGGCCTTCCCTTATGTCCAAATCACCCCTACATCTCTGCCACTGTGCAGGCACAATGATGAACCTGGAGCCTGTTCCCTCGTCATCGGGACATGAAATCTTTATTTATAAAGGATACACTAATTACTCCTTTTTGAGGACTTTGAAAATGAGAAGCATATGTAATTAAGGTGAAACTCCTGCATATTACATTTGGTGAAATCAGTTTTCTAAATCTTATTTTCTGACCAACTATAAAATGTTACTTTAAAATCCAACCAGCCCTCATCCAACATACAGACCACTGCCCGTGGCTGCCCAGGCCTTTCCTGAAGGCATGAATCTGGTTAATTGTGTGCTGATGATTGTCTCTGGGGGTGGCCAATGCACTTCACATTTTGGAACAAGGTAGAGGATTTTGCACTTGCAAAGCAGGTGAGGAGTCATTCGTCTTCATGGGAGGCGCCCAGGCTTCAGGCCCACTGTGGGACCCCTCCCACTGTATTGCCTCACTTCATGGGCTCTCCTAGAAGTGCAATGATTATTAGAACAAGGGCCCCAGAGATGAGGCCATACCTGGGTGGGGAGGCCTTTCCCATCTTGGAATCACAAGAAACTTCACAGGAGACTTTAGTGGTCTAATGGCCACTCTCAGTAGGGCCACTCTGCTCTAAAAGTGGATGGTCAGTTGTTTAAACTCTTGTTCTTATGATAATCTTTACTTTAAAGGTGCTCTTTAAACGTGGTGCCTTCTTGGCCAAACTTTAGTGCTCTGAATGGAGCCTCCCACAAGGCCCCTGCACCAAGGTCTATCTGACCCCTTTTACGTCAATGCGTTTCAGTTCATGGATATTTTGTGAGGCCTTCTTCAGGGCAGTTGAGGACCAATGAAAATACTGGGAAATAAATGCTTTTAGGGAAGTGCGTCATGATTGAGAAAATCTTTAGCACAGCAACTTTAAATTTAATGGAAAAAAGGGAATGTGTTGTAGATCTGCCAGTGTTTTAGTTAGTGTGTGACTTGTACAATTCTTTATTAATAATGAGTAAAAATTTTAAATGCAGGTACTTATTTGGTGCTGTGTGATTCATTTACGGGATGAAGCCGTGTGCAGTATGACTAGTATAGCCTTAAATGCACCGATGACAATTGTTTGTGTCCTTAGGTCCTGATGAATGTGCTGCAACCCTTTAGGAAGTGAAACATGTCGACCATCACACCACAAAGGTTTAGACATATGGCTTAATCATTCAGCTCTTAGTATGATGTTATATTGTCTTTTGCTTAATTGTGTGAGGTTTCTTGCCTGAGTCTCCATTTTGTCAAAACAGTGAAACCTATTAAGCAATCTGTATCATGGATTATAGAGTTCCCTGATATGTTTTGGAATTCTTTAGAAATTCTTCTTGGGACACAACACAAAATTTGCCTAAAGGCCTATTCTCCACTGGGCAAGCAGAGTCTCAGGGTGTTCTGTTTAGCGCTAGACGGGAACTGCAAGCAATGTTGGAGGGTTTGGAGTCATAAGGCATTATTGAGGAGATAGAATCTGCAGAATGAGTGTCTCCTATTTGTCTTTCAAAAAAAGAAATGGAAAGTTGTGGCGTTGTGTTGATTTGAGGGAACTCAATAGGTCAATTTTTCATTGACAGGCAACTTCTACCCAACATTAATTAAATGATCCTTAGTCTTGATGGAGACAAAGTATTTTCCAACTTGGACCTCAGTGATGCTTAACCATCAGATAGAGGTGAGCAAGATTCCAAAGCCGTAACAACTTTGATTACCCCATTTGGTTTGTTCTGTTGCCTTTTGGATAAGCTTCTGCTTCATCCATTTTTCAAAGAACAATGTTCCATTTCTTTAAGGAAAAACAAATAATGGGAAAATCAAAATGAGATTATGAAACATAAAAATAACTCCCCGTAGGACATAGAGAAGAATATAGGAAAATAGTCTCTGTCCCACGAGTAAAGAGGCCCTCAAACAAGATGTACGAACTTGCGTGTTTGCGATTTCCTAATGGCGAATTTTAGCGATTCGCTATTAGGAAATCGCAAACTGTGATGTACAACAGTGTGTTTGACACTGTTAGCGATTCGCAGTGGCTCGCAAATGGACATGCCTCATCAATATTCATGAGGCAGGTTGCAATTTGCGACCCATTGTGATGGCTACAATCCCAGGGATGGTGAACTGTTGGGGTCAGCAGACCACCAGGACTGTGATTGCTTTTTAAATAAACTAATATTTTTTTTGTAATGCAGCCTGTTTTCCTTAAAGGAAAACTGGCTGCATTTCAAAAATAAAAATGAAAAGCGGCCTTTTAATTTTTTAAGAGTACGCAGTGGTCCGTGGGACCGCTGCCTGCTCTTAAAAAATGTTGGCGCCCACATTCACAAAGGGGAAGGGACCCCTTAATGATCCCTTCCCGTTTGCGAATGGGTTAACTGCAAATGTTTTGCACCCACATTCCCAGTCGCAAAACATTCATACATACCAGTGCTATTCGGTTTTAGGAAGGGACGCCCTAAACACCCCCCTTCCTAACACCGAATCGCAAAAGCAAAATGTGATTCTGTAACAACTTACCGAGTCGCATTTTGCCTTCTGTACATGGCAAAATGCATTTTACTAGTCACAAATGGGCCATTTGGGACTGGTACAATGGTTCGTACATCTGGCTCCTAGTTTCTTCTCCCACCTAGTTCCTGGTCTCTTCCTGGGTAATCCATTGAAGTCCTGGACACAGGAAGATGGTAAGCTAGGCCAATTAGCCAGTTGAAATGGTGGTGCCCCCTAGCCCAAGAAAGGTGATACCTCCTTATTGGTAAAGAACACACAATGTTCTATATCTTATAACTTGAATAGATTATCAGAGGTTGTCTTCGGTTTCATACTTTTGAGAAAGGGTGTAGCCAGAAAAATAAAATACCCACCACTTTGAGCCATATCCTTAATGTCAATAAGTGATGGAACCGAGTGAACAAGCATCCACCTATGCAGGGGAGTTTGTGGATCACCCCCAAGGAGAGTCTGAAAGGAAAGGCCATACGGTGCATTCCAGAGCATTCTATATGCTTACATCCTTCCTCACATCTTTTCTTACACCGTTCCCTCTATGGGTCTCTTCTCTTACATCCATCCTTCTATCAATCTATCCTTTCCCATTCTATCTTCCCTTCCATCCTTCTGTCTTTCGTCCTTCTGTTCTTGAATGCTTCCTTCCCTTTTCTTCCATCTTTCTTTCCATCCCTCCTTCCATTGTGACACCCTTCCTTTTATCCTTCTATTGTTTCATCAATCCTTTCTTGTGTAATTTAATCTGTCCTACATCTCTTCACAGTTCATTCCTTCCCTCTTTACTTTCCTCTCTTATTTACATCCTTCAATGCTTTCTTTCACCTTCTTCCTTCCACCGACCTGTACTTACATGTTTCCTGTCTTTATTTCCATCTCCTCCTTTCCATCTTCCTTTCCTGTGCTCGCTCCATTGGCCTCTTTCACCTTTTTGTTTTTCGGTTTTATAATTTCTAATTGTATTCCCATTGTGCTAAACCTTTCCAGCACACTTCCATCCAGCACTCCACAGCTCTGCCATCATATCTTCTTGCATTTATTAGCTGTTGAGCAGAGACCTGGGTGTCAAAGGTCAAAGGGTGAAGGAGATATAAAGAATATTCCAGAGCCCCACAAACCCCTTGCTGGTGCTAAGGAAGGCAGTGGTTCACAATTCTCTCACCTTTGAGACAAAACTATAAGTGTGCATTATACTAACTGCTGCCAAACTCTAGAACTGAATTGAGAGTTAAATTGTATTTTTCTTTATGAGGACCTGTGTTACTACTGAGCTGTTTCCAGCCAATGCAGCATTTTAAGCTAAATAAGTTATCTTTTGACTGTGAGAATATATTACCCTTCTTTAATGTCACATGCCTGGTGCAGCAGCAACGGGACCAGGTGATGGGGACTCCTAATGCTGCTTTACATCTTGCTTGTTGACACTTCCTAATGTCAGCCTGGAGGCCAGGGACAAAATCAGGCCAGACTGGCAGCAGGGCCTACACTGGCAATGAAAACACATATCATTCTCACAGAGCATATGTGCCTGAAAACTGTTCAGCAGGCATCAGGGGGCTTCAAAAACATAAAAATATATAAATATGTAAAATAAACTGGAACATATCAAGACAATGGAATTCCTCACAGTGATCAACATACAGTCGAGGATGCAGCCCACAGGATCCCATGTGTGTATGTTATGTTATGTTAAGTTATGTTGATTTGTATAGCGCACTAATCACCTGAGACGGTTTCCAGGCACTTGGTATGCAGCTGTGTAGACTCACAAGGGACAAGCAATGAAGAGGGACTTTACAGATGCTGTTTCAAACCAGAAACTTCAAATGCACAGTAGTGACAGCTGCTAGAGGAGTCGAAATAACCACCCAGAATGTACTCGCCTTTAAAAGAACTGGGGAAATGACCATGAGGCGAGCAATGAATACATCCCCTCACAAAAAGTATTCAAACTCTTTGACTGCGAGATGCTTTTCACCACAAGTTTCATAACTGTCACAACAGTGGAGACAGGGTTTAGCCTACACTCTGGTACTGAAGGAAGTGACCACCTCTC
This sequence comes from Calotriton arnoldi, assembly GCA_963921515.1. Taxonomy (NCBI): domain Eukaryota; kingdom Metazoa; phylum Chordata; class Amphibia; order Caudata; family Salamandridae; genus Calotriton; species Calotriton arnoldi. The sequence continues at coordinate 1,867,025 of CAWUFW010001603.1, read as the reverse complement.
AGCCTTCCATACAAATGAAGAGTCGGTCAGACAGTAGAGAATACAAACCAAGTATATTTTATTCAAGTACACTTGAGCGGAGTCCAGTCTGACCAGTGTCTTAGGATTGCTGCAGAGGGGCTGACATCAGAAGACATGGTGATACATTATGTACGATCCAGAACCAATGAAGGCACGCCCAGACTGGAAATTTCCAGATGGAGGCAGCTACACAAAGGAGGTACAGAAGGATAAGTTTCGATCCTGAGACCGGGCACACACTATCTTCATGCCAAGGTCGTTCTGCCTGTGCCCACCGCTGGACTAGTGGGAGCAGGCCTCTATCTACTGGGAAAGATATGCGCTAATAAGAACAGTATAAACAACACGACCAAGACATTTTTATTCTAACAGTACCACCATTGTATTCAGTGCACGGCTGGGTCACAGCATCACCTGAGACCGCGGCCGGCCTGGCAGAGATCTCTGTGACTTTAGAGAAGGCTCCTCTGAAGGCTTTGAATGTGTGCTGAGTGACCAACATGGTTCATGCAGCCGCTCAACAAACCTTTTCCTTCTACAGAAACAAACTCACAAACTGGGAATTTATTTCTGTAAAACAATAAAAAGTAATGACCCTGACACCCTGAAGTAATGACCTTGACGCCCTGAAGTAATTACCCTGACACCCTGGAAGGTTTATCCCATGGTATGGGGTTCATTTTTCTTTTTTTCTCTTTGGGACTGACAGGCTTTTACTGGTGGTCCTGGCAAGAAAAAAAGTGCTTTATCTGCTCTAAATAAGCCTTACTAGCTGATGTATCACCGACGGCCCTAAGTCCATCAGTGTAGGTTTTCCACCAACTGAGCCAGTGAGAGCACCGGTGACAGAAACATGACAGTCATCTGGACTCTAAATAGAACGGACTGGCCATCTGGTTGGCAGACAGTGTACTCCATCACATTTGTAGTGGAGTACACTGTCCTTCAAACTCTATATCGGGCTCTGAGTCCCAAAGATGTTTGTCATGGGGGTTACACTGGACATAAATAAATATGCCAGGCTTCATTTGGGTGGTTTAGGAGTTCAAGGGCAGTAGCACTAGTGCTTGTCACAGATAGAGGAGAAACAATACTTAGGGGCAGATTTTCAAACAAATCACGCAACGCAGTGCAGCAACCAAAAATGCTGTGCTGTGTTACGTGACAGGAAGGGAGCAGGAGAGCGCCAAATCTACAGCCCCTCTACCTAGCGCCAGTGCTGATTTCAGTTGCCGTGAGCCAGGCACACACCTTACCGCCATAGCGCTATGGTACGTTCCTGAGTCTAGCATAGGTTTTGTACAGAAAGGGTACCCTTCCTGTACAAAAATACAATGCCTAGACAAGTTCAAACACGTTTTCCACTTTGTATGTGTGCTGCACAGTGCAGCACACATGCAAAGTAGGAAAAGAAAGGAGAAATAAATACATCTCAGCTCTTAACGCCTCCTTTCAGATGGCGTTAACGTTTGGCTCTAAACCCTGTCTACAATTGTTTGTTTTCGCGTCAAAAGGCATGGGTGGTTGCATGGGGATGCCCAGGTACCACCCTTGTAATATCCCCTTGGTGCTAAGTAATGTAAAGCAATGTTTCACGCTGCTTTGCGTTACTTGTAAGGTACTTTCCAATGCAAAACAAGTTTTGCGCTTGAAAGTAAATTGGTAAAAAAACATTTTGTAATGTTTACTGTCACTTTTGTAATGCTAGCCCAGTGCAAAAGGTTTGAAAATCTGCCCCTAGTTACCATCACCAGAAGAGTTTGGGTATCAAGTCGACTTCGAGAGTGGATCCTCCTGAGTATTTTGTAGTTGAGGGGAAAAAGGGTAAGGGAAGAACAGAGTTCATTAATTTTGTTCTGTTTTTTAAAACAATTAGGCAAGTACAAGGGGTTGAAATACTGGATTGTGGTAAAGGAAGCTGCTGCTTCAATAAAGCATATGGTCAGGAAAGTGCCTAGAGTTATCGGGGCAAGTTAAGAGAATTTTTTTAGGGGCTTAAATAATAGGAAAATGAGGGGTGATACTCCGAAACCGGTCCCAGGATGCTTGTTTCCGGTCCAGGGAGGGTGTGGCCTGGCAGTTTGGGCTGGACTGTTCCCATTGGGCGCAGGGTCAAGATTGATTTCCATAGGCTGGCCCCAAACTGGAATGGTGTGGTGAGTAAAAAAAACAATGGATTTAGGCCTAGATCTCTGTACCATGAGTGAATGTTTGACATTGTTCAGTGTTCCGTCCATTAATTGTTCTTTTTGCATTTGTCACCCCGAATGGGACAGGAATGCCGAGACGTGGGTCCCGTGCTCACTGTGCCACTGGAGTCAAGCTAACCTGGCTGATAAGGGGTGAAACCCTGAAACCGGTCCCAGGATGCTTGTTTCCGGTCCAGGGAGGGCGTGGCCTGGCAGTTCGGGCTGGACTGTTCCCATGGGGAGCAGGGTCAAGACTGATTTGCATATGACAGAGCCCACCTGGAATGGCGTGGTTAACAAACAAAACTATGGATTTAGGCCCAGATCCCTGTACTGGGGGTGAATGTTTGACATTGTTCAGCATTCCATCCATCATTTGTTCCTTTTGCATTTAAATAGTAGGAAGGTTATAGAGCCAAAAGGGTCATTCGAGTCATTCCCTTGAGTTTCTTCCATTGTAATACTGCTGAAGTGTATAAGAGAACTAAGCTTCTGCATCGACTTGCACAGTTTATATTATCAAACAAAAAAAGGGGACTGGGGGCGCTTATAGGTCTAACATACTAGCCCCTGGGTACCTGTTTAACAAAAAAGATATGCAGTTCCTAGAAAATGTAGGACGGGAAAGAAGAGGACAGATTAGTATAGGTTAATGTCCAAAAAGGGGGTAAGGGATCTCCTACTTTAGGAACTAGGGCCCTCACACGCCTGGCTGGGTGTCATACTTCATCAAAGGGCATGCTCCTCATCAGGCCGGCGCTGCAATGCCTGACGGGCACCCTATGAGGGGCTCTATGCCGGAGATCTTTATTCTCAATGCCGTAAGGTGCGGTGTGGGTATAGGGACTTGTGGTGTAGATGAGTGTAAAAAGTGTGGGTGCAATGAGGAGGTGAAAATACTAAAATGGGATATAGTGGTTGTTAGACCTGGCTTTTCCAGCGGGTTTATCCAGAGACCTTTTTGCTTTTTGGCCTCCTGTTTTTGACCCTGTTTTTGTTGGTTTTCGGACTCTGGGCACTTTACCACTGCTTATCAGTGCTAAAATGCATATACTCTCCCTGTAAATTGTGTTTATGGATTGGTGATTCCATGATTGGCATATTTGATTTACTAACAAGTCCCTAGTACAGTGCACTGTGTGTGCCCAGGACCTGTAAACCAAATGCTGCTACTGGGCCTCCAGCACTGATGGCGCCACCCACATGAGCAGCCTGTAAATGTAACTCAGACCTGCAACTGCAGTGTCTGTACGCAGTTTGGTATTGCCATGTCGACATGGCAAGTGCACCCACTTGCTAGGCCCTAACCTTCCCTTTTCTTCCCTTTTCTTACATTTGAGTTACCCCTAACGTAGGCCCAGGTCCCCCTGTGGGCAGGGTGCAGTGTATGTGAAAGGTAGGACATGCCCTGATGAGTGTGGCATGTCCTGATAGTGAAATATTGCCAATTTCGTTTTTCACTATTGAAAGGCTATCTGTTCCGTAGAATAGAATGGGAGTTTATTTATAACATCTTATAAATATAACTTTCCATGGGGACAAGATAGGAAGGTAAAGTTTAGTATGCCTGAACTCAGAATCTAAAGATGCATCTTTTAGTAAAGTAGATTTTTACATTCTGGGTTTGAAAATACCACTTTTAGAAAGTAGGTATTTTCTTGCTTAGCCATCCTGTGTGCCTCTGCTGGTTTGTGGATTGACTGTCTGGGTTCGGAGTGACAGGGGCTGGGGATGTGCATTCACTGTAGATAGCCAGTGGGGGGGTGGAGGTGTGTCCTGCCTCTCCTAGATGAGTCAAGGCTGGGCTGAATACTCCTGGGCTTCATTTAGAGCAGGGGGAGGGGGTTTCCTTTAACCTGAATGGGCCTGGTCTGCCTTACACAATGCTGTCTCCACCTCCTGTCAGGAAGCTGCACCGGAGAGGACAGAACTGGTTTTGGCTGGACAAAGAGCTTCTCTGCCACCAGAGAACAAAGGAATTTGTGCTATAAAAAGTGGGGCCCAAACCCCTGAACTTTAGAATACTTCTGGACTCAAGAGGAACCTCTGCGAAGGAGAAAAGCTGGGAAAGCTGAAGGAGAAGTACTGCCCCTTTGCTGTGTGCTGTCTGGGGTTGACCTGCAGTGGCGTCTTCTGCCAAGGAGAGGATAAAGACTTTGCTGTGTCTCCTGCTTGAAGAAGATCTCCAAGGGCTTGAAGTAGAGCTTGCCTCCTGTTCTGAAGTCTCTGGGACACAAAAGACTTCACCACCAGCTCCCCTAACTTCCTTGCTGGGAGTTCTGACCTGCCAGGAGGTGCCTGTTGCTGTGTTGGGCCTCTGGAGGTTGTTCCTGCTGTTGGGAGCTGGAAAAGAGACGCAACGAAGAGAATCGCGATGCATCCGCACCAGTTTCCGATGCATCGCCGAAGATTATGTGCCAGTTGGTCAGCCTTAGTTGTGTAATTCGTCAGGGTGCTACAATTGCTGCACAGCCGTAAAAATTGTCCAAAGATGAGGTTGTCTTTCAGGGATTTTGGATTGTGGCTGCTGTATAGGAGAAGACTGTTACAATCTGTGGGTTTCTTATAGACTGTGGTACTTAATTGTCCATCAGTCAATGTGATCATGAGATCTAGGAAAGGGATGTTCTTGTGGGATATGGTGTTGGTGAAGCGGAGGTAGGGATTAAGAGTGTTAATCTACTTTCAGAAATCCTCACACATTAACAATTCTCCCTTCCAGAAAATCAAGATATCGTCAATTTATCTTCGCCAGAGTAATATATTCATGTTATAGGGATTGGAGTCATCAAAGATCATCCTTTTTTCAAAAGCAGACATGTAAAGGCATGCCAAACTCGGGGCAAATGTGCTGCCATAAAAGTCCCCTGGGTTTGGTGGTATAGTTGGTTTTTGAATTGAAAACAAATTTCAGTTAAGGCTAGTGTGGCACATTCCAAAATGAAAATGACGGGTAGGTGAATCCCAATCCTCAGCTCGGAGGGCAGCCTCTACCACTTCCAGTGTGGCTGTTTGGGGAATGTTTGTGTAGAGTGCCTCCACATCCAACGTGACTAATAAGTCAATTTCATTTGTATTGTGGATGTTTTCAATCAGCCGTAGTACATCCCTAGTATCCTGTAGGAATGATGGTGTTTTCTGTACCACTAGTTGTAAAAAGTGGTCACAGAACCGTGACAAGGGCTCAAGGAGAGAATCAATCCCTGATACGATGGGTCTTCCAGGAGGGGCGTTTAGGCCCTTGTGAACTTTGGGTAGGATACAGAAGTACGGCGTTCTTGGTTCCCTGTTGATGAGAAAACCAGCCTCATTCTTGCTGATCCAAACCTGAGTTTCAGCTGTGAAGACCATTGCAGTAATGATAGTGGTTAGGCGGCCAATGGGATCACTGGCGATTGGGGTGTAGTATCGGCGGTTGGCTAGTTGGCGATTACATTCAGTGTCGCAGTCCAAAGTGGACATGATCACGGTAGCCCCTCCTTTGTCTGCTTGTTTGATGGTGATCGCGTGGTCATGGGCCAAAGAGTTCACAGCCGCGAGTTCTAAGGCCGAAGGTTGTGGAAGGGGGGTGGTTGTTGCACCTCTGGAGACTTCTTTGAGAAATGCTTGTTCGAATGTGAGGATTTCATTTGGAACCATGCTGGTATTAGGAGTGAATTTAGAGGGGTTGCGTAATCCCGTGTCCAGTGGTATAGAGTCAGGTTTATCCTGAAAGAACGCTTTTAGGCCTATCTTCCTGAAGAAATTGTGGAGTTCTCAATTATCATGGAACTTATCCATCCTCGGGGTAGGTACATATCCAAGGCCCTTGTTAAGGACTCTGATTTCAGTCTTGGTGAGCACACTAGGCGAAAGATTTACAATCAATTTTTCTTCCTTGATTGACTCTAGGTTTCCACTGATGTTGTGGTGGTTCCTGCCACTGGACTCGTTTTTGATTTTCTCTTCTGCGACCTCTTCCTCTGCCCCAACCTCTGTCTAAAAAAGAGGGGTTGGAAGTATGGGGGGAAAAGTGTTGTAGGCCCTGGGAGAACATGGGATACAGGTCCTTGAAATGGAGGTATTTCATATCCAAAGTAGGGGGGACGTGGGGCCCTTCTGGTTCCTGGTTCCATTGCTACCCCAACTATCATTGCTGGAGTTGCTGTTGGAGGATGAATTTCTCCTACGCGAGTTCTGACCCCCATCTGATCAGTTCTCCCCTCTCATTGGCACGTAATCATCTTTGAGATAAGGATATACCTTCTCTTTGTCAAATTTGTGAATGTCTTTTTTGTAATTTATTAATCTTTTGTTTCATTATGTAGTCTTCGAATTCTAATCGAATCTGCAAGATCATTAAAAAACACTGGGGCATTTTATAAGCCGGTGAAATGACTTAACCTCTACCTTGGTTTGCTTTCAAACGTACGAGGAACTTAAAGGACATACTCGTCCATACTAGACCACCACCTGCGATCCACTGCAATCAAAGATCCCTGTGGTGTTTACCCCCAGTTCCAGGACACTACCTTTGTGGGTCCTGCACAGTGTGTGCTTTTACTGAGATCACTAAAGACATCAGGGGCAGATTTACAAAAAAATGACGCATCTGTAGATATGAGTCAGTTTCCCTGCGCCGGCCTGCGATACCCTTGCGTCACCATGGATGCGCCATATTTACAATACAGTGCTCCATGGCGCAAGGATTAACAGATGTGTCAGAAATTCTCACACATCTGTTGGCCCAAAAGTCACGCATTGCTGGAGTTGTGTCGCAAGCTCGACGCAACTCCAGCAATGCATGTTGAGGCCTGTACTTATTGTACTGCGTCACTCCTTACGCCTGCTTCAAGCAGGCGTAAGGTTTTGACGCAGTGACGTCCTAGAAGTGGCGCAGTAAAATCTTGTAGATTTCACTGCGTCACTTTTACGAGGCTTTCCTGCGTGGGAACGCCCACCCTGCATACATTATACCTGACGCAGGTATAATGTAGCGCAGGGCTTTACAACGTGACGCATCTCCCTAGATGCGTCACGTTGTAAATTGACCATATTGTTTATGCCGCCGCTGCGTCACAAAAGTGACGCAACAGCGGTGCAAAAGTGTTGCAAGGGGCTTGTAAATCTGCCCCATCAGACTCTCTGACACATTCAAATGGGTACAGAAGAAACATGCCAACTGTAACACTAGCAACTGCATATATACTCTCACATACCCTTGCAATGATACATTGGGATGACTACTAGTATGGTAAACACTCGGATCATGGAACATCGTAGCAACATTTGTTGCTGCAAACTCAATACTAAGATGTGCACACACTTTGAACAGAAGAGACACACACCAGATAAGTTACGCTGGACAGTAATTGAGGCACATCCGCAGATGAGTAAAAATGCCGTCTTCAGAAGAGAGAAAAGTTGGATTTTTCAACAGACAAACAGGGTCTGAATGAGGATATCCCTTGGAGTGAACTTGACAGATAAACCCCTCCATTGGATTTTGCCATATTTCCTTTTGGAATGACCCTAGTACACCACGACCACTGCCCTGCTTTACCTTCACTACCACAACAGTAAGTTACCTCGTGCATATCCCCACCCTAGGCAGATATTTGCCACAGGTCGGTAACTTCACAACGACATCCTTATGGCCCTGACCCATAGCTTCCTTCTACATCCTTGATCACATCCTCATTGTACTGATGTGTTCTTCCTCCACTGCAGCACCACATCCGCACTACACATGGCCCAGTCCCTTTTCCACCATCACCCAATCTGCTGTGGACCGCGCTCTGCCCCAACATTGCCTGGTTTGACATTGTTTTCATGCAACTAGCTGTGGTCTTCTGTCTACCACAATACCTACAGCCGTCCAGCTGAGAGCTGACTCCGAGCAGTTCTTCTTGACTCGTGATTTATAATGGGGGGACATTCTGCCCCAGCCATGTACACACCAGAACCTTTTTCATCCCCTTTTGATTTCCCAGCACACAATGACCCGCATCTCCGGTGCCTATGGCACCCAGAGTTTTTCGTGCCATGCACAGAGCTAACCCACCTGATTATGACCGTTCCAAACTGGCGCTCATACCTGAGCCATGCATATAGCCCATCAACCGGATCATTACGCTTCCAACATGGCGCCCAGAACTGAGCTTGCAGCCTCTGACGCGCCCATGTACACACTAGTACTTCTTCCATCGCCTGTTTAATTTCCCAGCACACAATGAACCGCATCGCCGGTGTCTATAGCCACCCAGACCTGTTTGTGCCATGAATGGGGCCAAATCAACCGGATATTTACCATTCCAATATGTCACCTACAACAACGCCGGCAGCCTTTGACGCATCGTTGCCACGTGCCACATTCTCCTGGCAGACCACAACCCTCATGGGGCCAGCCGGCTGCCCCCGTCCTTCCTCCCGCTTTGTTGTGCCTTGCCTCCGCGAGTACCTAACCGTGCACCACAACCCTCCCCACACTCTGCCGAACTGGTGGAGTGAGGGTAGGTTGACCGGCTAATGAGCCACTGCTCAACCATAAGTTCCGCGGTATCGCGAACAACAGGGGACACACCCTTTTCCACCCCTTCGGTAAGACTGCTTCCACTAGTTTGCCATTTTGTTGTAAAATTATATTTTTCTCCTTTCCATTTGTTGCACACCAGGACGTTAGACATACTTTAACGTCCCCTCTACCAGAATTCGATGCTGCTGGTGATCCGCCCAAACAGGGCGAGTTACAAGTGTTCAGTTTCCATCATGGTGGTTGTTTACCGACCCCGCATGCCTCTCCCCTTAGATGTGTCACTTGCCTGCCACATATCCTCCCCTTTGTCACTACTACTATCACCTTTTGCCTTTTACTACCAGCTTGACTTTGCTTTTTGCATGCTGCTTTTACTGAGGACTTTTAATGATTTCTAATGAGCCCTACCATTATACTTCTGCAGGTCGGTCTAAAAACCAGGTACCTCACTGTTAAGTTTTCTGTGTGTTTGGTCTACCCTGGATACTAATTAAGGAAACCAACCACTGTGTAGATAGTTTTTTATTTACGTTTGGTCCTGAAGGATTGTGAATTGATCCTGCAACAACCTAGGCAAGAAACATGTTGACCTCTAAACTCTAGCCACTACTGAACATAACATCAGTAGAGTGCCAAGATCGTTTTTAACTGAGATTAGTGGACTCACTGATTAAAATTAATTTTGAGTATCACTATATCTCATTTTAGTATTTTCACCTCCACTTTGCACCCACACTTTTTACACTCATCTACACCAGAAGGCCCTATACTCGCACCGCACCTTACGGCATTGGGAATAAAAGATCTCCGACAAAGAGCCCCTCATAGGGTGCCCATCAGGCATTGCAGCGTCGGCCTGACGAGCAGCATACCCTTTGATGAAGCATGACACCCAGCCGGTGTGTGAGGGCCCTAGTTCCTAAAGTGGGAGACCTCTTTCCCCCTTTTTGGACATTAATCTATACTAATCTGTCCTCTTCTTTCCCGTCCTACATTTTCTAGGACCTGCATACCTTTTTTGTTAAACAGTTTATATTATGCCATATTCATGGACCAATATACCCTGCCTAACATCCATGAGATGACTGAGGCAAAGTTTTTTTCCACTTTGGGTTCAAGCAGCGCACATCACCAGGTAGCTCCATTAGGAGTTGAAACATCTCACAGCTTTCATCACTCCAGAAGGCTTCTTCCGGTAGAAGAAGATGCCCATCAGCCTTTCCAAGCTTCACCCATGTTCCAACATTTGAAGAAAGAGACTTTGCAGAGTTTAGATGAGGCAATTCAGGACAATATTCTCCTTTATGACAAGGACTGCACCAAGGTGTAAGGGATTTGGCTGAGAGAAGTTTAACACTAAGGTTTCACAGGTGAATGTTTGCCCGCAACAGTGTGGAATATCTGGAACACAACTTCACATCCAGTGGAATTCAGCCCAAAGCAAGCCTTGTAAAAGCTGAACTTGAAGCTCCTGTACCGAGTTCTAAGGAAACATTACTGTCTTTTTTGGGTTTCACTAAATTTTAATCAAACTTTGTAAATAATTATTCTGCATTTGAGGCTGACCCGTTAAGGATATTGCTGAAGATAAATGAGTGGGGCGTTGAGCAGGACACTGCTTTTGGGGAGCTGAACATTCTCTGTGCCCCATGTCTTAAAGCTTGTGTGGTTGGGGAAGAATGTATCCTTGGAGTGGATGCGGCCACTCTTTGTGTGGGTGCTGCTTCAATGCACAGAGCGTGATAGGATGAGTGGTTGGATCATATGTTTCGAGAACTTTCAGACAAAATAGAGAGAAAATATTCTGGAATCAAGAAGGAATTATTGACCTAAACTTGGGAGACTGAGAATTAGAGAATGTAGGATTGGGGCGGGCAGAGGGGCGAGGTTCAGAGCAACCATAGACCAAGTGCCAGATATTGTGGGATATGTTAGGATGCGATAATAGGAAGCTCACAGATACGCGCCAGGTGGCACGTTGGGTGAAGTTTAGTTTACATCTTTTAAGCCATAACCCTAATTGCATAGGGCACGCTTCTTTTAGAGACCCCCCCCCTCCAACCTTTTTCATCCACTTAATGCCTTGGAGCTAGGAATGTGGTGGCTGGATATGGAATGGGCTTATTAAAATGTGTGCAACTTTAACGTAAAACCAGAGGCATTGTGTTCACAGGCCTGGGCTCGTGTACATTTATCATCTTACCAAAATCCGTGCAAACTTTACAGTGAATCCGGGGACATCGTGTTCACAGGCATGTGCTCGTGTACATTTAATTTCTTACCAAAATCCGGGCAAACTTCATGGTGAATCCAGAGACATTGTGTTCACAGGCCTGTGCTCGTGTACATTTAATTTCTTACCAAAATCCGTAAACACTTTACTGTGAATCCAGAGACATTGTGTTCACAGGCCTGCACTCGTGTACATTTATCTTCTTACCAAAATCCATGCAAATTTCACCATGAATTAGGAGGCGTTGTGTTCACAGGCCTGGGCTTGTGTACATTTATCATCTTACCAAAATCCGTGCAAACTTTACAGTGAATCTGGGGACATCGTGTTCACAGGCCTGCGCTCATGCATATTTATCTTCTTACCAAAACCCGTGCAAACTTCACCATGAATTAGGAGGCGTTGTGTTCACAGGCCTGCGCTCATGTACATTTATCTTCTTACCAAAATCCGTGCAAACTTTACAGTGAATCCGGGGACATCGTGTTCATAGGCATGTGCTCGTGTACATTTAATTTCTTACCAAAATCCGGGCAAACTTCATGGTGAATCCAGAGACATTGTGTTCACAGGCCTGGGCTCGTGTACATTTATCATCTTACCAAAATGCGTGCAAACTTTACAGTGAATCCGGGGACATCGTGTTCATAGGCATGTGCTCGTGTACATTTAATTTCTTACCAAAATCCGGGCAAACTTCATGGTGAATCCAGAGACATTGTGTTCACAGGCCTGTGCTCGTGTACATTTAATTTCTTACCAAAATCCGTAAAAACTTTACTGTGAATCCAGAGACATTGTGTTCACAGGCCTGCACTCGTGTACATTTATCTTCTTACCAAAATCCATGCAAATTTCACCATGAATTAGGAGGCGTTGTGTTCACAGGCCTGGGCTTGTGTACATTTATCATCTTACCAAAATCCGTGCAAACTTTACAGTGAATCTGGGGACATCGTGTTCACAGGCCTGCGCTCATGCATATTTATCTTCTTACCAAAACCCGTGCAAACTTCACCATGAATTAGGAGGCGTTGTGTTCACAGGCCTGCGCTCGTGTACATTTATCTTCTTACCAAAATCCGTGCAAACTTTACAGTGAATCCGGGGACATCGTGTTCATAGGCATGTGCTCGTGTACATTTAATTTCTTACCAAAATCCGGGCAAACTTCATGGTGAATCCAGAGACATTGTGTTCACAGGCCTGGGCTCGTGTACATTTATCATCTTACCAAAATGCGTGCAAACTTTACAGTGAATCCGGGGACATCGTGTTCATAGGCATGTGCTCGTGTACATTTAATTTCTTACCAAAATCCGTAAAAACTTTACTGTGAATCCAGAGACATTGTGTTCACAGGCCTGCACTGGTGTACATTTATCTTCTTACCAAAATCCATGCAAACTTCACAATGAATTAGGAGGCGTTGTGTTCACAGGCCTGCACTCGTGTACATTTATCTTCTTACCAAAATCTGTGCAAACTTTACCGTGAATCCAGAAACGTTGTGTTCACAGGCCTGGGCTTGTGTACATTTATCTTCTTTCCAAAATCCATGCAAACTTCACCATGAATTTGGAGGCGTTGTGTTCACAGGCCTGCACTCGTGTACATTTATCTTCTTACCAAAATCCGTGCAAACTTTACAGTGAATCCGGGGACATCGTGTTCACAGGCTTGCACTCATGCATATTTATCTTCTTACCAAAATCCGTGCAAACGTTACTGTGAATCCAGAGATGTTGTGTTCACAGGCCTGCGCTCGTGTACATTTATCTTCTTTCCAAAATCCATGCAAACTTCACCATGAATTTGGAGGCGTTGTGTTCACAGGCCTGCGCTCGTGTACATTTATCTTCTTACCAAAATCCGTGCAAACTTCACCATGAATTAGGAGGCGTTGTGTTCACAGGCCTGGGCTTGTGTACATTTATCATCTTACCAAAATCCATGCAAACTTCACCATGAATTAGGAGGCGTTGTGTTCACAGGCCTGTGCTTGTGTACATTTATCATCTTACCAAAATCCATGCAAACTTCACCATGAATTAGGAGGCGTTGTGTTCACAGGCCTGGGCTCGTGTACATTTATCATCTTACCAAAATCCGTGCAAACTTTACAGTGAATCCGGGGACATCGTCTTCATAGGCATGTGCTCGTGTACATTTAATTTCTTACCAAAATCCGGGCAAACTTCATGGTGAATCCAGAGACATTGTGTTCACAGGCCTGTGCTCGTATACATTCAATTTCTTACCAAAATCCGTAAAAACTTTACTGTGAATCCAGAGACATTGTGTTCACAGGCCTGCACTGGTGTACATTTATCTTCTTACCAAAATCCATGCAAACTTCACAATGAATTAGGAGGCGTTGTGTTCACAGGCCTGGGCTTGTGTACATTTATCATCTTACCAAAATCCGTGCAAACTTTACAGTGAATCCGGGGACATCGTGTTCACAGGCTTGCACTCATGCATATTTATCTTCTTACCAAAATCCATGCAAATTTCACCATGAATTAGGAGGCGTTGTGTTCACAGGCCTGCACTCGTGTACATTTATCTTCTTACCAAAATCCATGCAAATTTCACCATGAATTAGGAGGCGTTGTGTTCACAGGCCTGTGCTCGTGTACATTTATCATCTTACCAAAATCTGTGCAAACTTTACAGTGAATCTGGGGACATCGTGTTCACAGGCCTGCGCTCATGCATATTTATCTTCTTACCAAAACCCGTGCAAACTTCACCATGAATTTGGAGGCGTTGTGTTCACAGGCCTGCGCTCGTGTACATTTATCTTCTTACCAAAATCCGTGCAAACTTTACAGTGAATCCGGGGACATCGTGTTCATAGGCATGTGCTCGTGTACATTTAATTTCTTACCAAAATCCGGGCAAACTTCATGGTGAATCCAGAGACATTGTGTTCACAGGCCTGTGCTCGTGTACATTTATCATCTTACCAAAATCCGTGCAAACTTTACAGTGAATCCGGGGACATCGTGTTCATAGGCATGTGCTCGTGTACATTTAATTTCTTACCAAAATCCGGGCAAACTTCATGGTGAATCCAGAGACATTGTGTTCACAGGCCTGTGCTCGTGTACATTCAATTTCTTACCAAAATCCGTAAAAACTTTACTGTGAATCCAGAGACATTGTGTTCACAGGCCTGCACTGGTGTACATTTATCTTCTTACCAAAATCCATGCAAACTTCACAATGAATTAGGAGGCGTTGTGTTCACAGGCCTGCACTCGTGTACATTTATCTTCTTACCAAAACCCGTGCAAACTTCACCATGAATTAGGAGGCGTTGTGTTCACAGGCCTGTGCTTGTGTACATTTATCATCTTACCAAAATCCGTACAAACTTTACAGTGAATCTGGGGACATCGTGTTCACAGGCCTGCGCTCATGCATATTTATCTTCTTACCAAAACCCGTGCAAACTTCACCATGAATTAGGAGGCGTTGTGTTCACAGGCCTGGGCTTGTGTACATTTATCTTCTTACCAAAATCCATGCAAACTTTACCGTGAATCCAGAAACGTTGTGTTCACAGGCCTGCGCTCGTGTACATTTATCTTCTTACCAAAATCCATGCAAATTTCACCATGAATTAGGAGGCGTTGTGTTCACAGGCCTGTGCTTGTGTACATTTATCATCTTACCAAAATCTGTGCAAACTTTACAGTGAATCCGGGGACATCGTGTTCACAGGCTTGCACTCATGCATATTTATCTTCTTACCAAAACCCGTGCAAACTTCACCATGAATTTGGAGGCATTGTGTTCACAGGCCTGGGCTTGTGTACATTTATCTTCTTACCAAAATCCGTGAAAACTTTACCGTGAATCCAGAAACGTTGCGTTCACAGGCCTGCGCTCGTGTACATTTATCTTCTTACCAAAATCCATGCAAATTTCACCATGAATTAGGAGGCGTTGTGTTCACAGGCCTGTGCTTGTGTACATTTATCATCTTACCAAAATCCGTGCAAACTTTACAGTGAATCTGGGGACATCGTGTTCACAGGCCTGCGCTCATGCATATTTATCTTCTTACCAAAACCCGTGCAAACTTCACCATGAATTAGGAGGCATTGTGTTCAGAGGCCTGCGCTCGTGTACATTTATCTTCTTACCAAAATCCGTGCAAACTTCACCATGAATTAGGAGGCGTTGTGTTCACAGGCCTGGGCTCGTGTACATTTATCATCTTACCAAAATCCGTGCAAACTTTACAGTGAATCCGGGGACATCGTGTTCATAGGCATGTGCTCGTGTACATTTAATTTCTTACCAAAATCCGGGCAAACTTCATGGTGAATCCAGAGACATTGTGTTCACAGGCCTGTGCTCGTGTACATTCAATTTCTTACCAAAATCCGTAAACACTTTACTGTGAATCCAGAGACATTGTGTTCACAGGCCTGCACTGGTGTACATTTATCTTCTTACCAAAATCCATGCAAACTTCACAATGAATTAGGAGGCGTTGTGTTCACAGGCCTGCACTCGTGTACATTTATCTTCTTACCAAAATCCATGCAAATTTCACCATGAATTAGGAGGCGTTGTGTTCACAGGCCTGTGCTTGTGTACATTTATCATCTTACCAAAATCCGTGCAAACTTTACAGTGAATCTGGGGACATCGTGTTCACAGGCCTGCGCTCATGCATATTTATCTTCTTACCAAAACCCGTGCAAACTTCACCATGAATTAGGAGGCGTTGTGTTCACAGGCCTGCGCTCGTGTACATTTATCTTCTTACCAAAACCCGTGCAAACTTCACCATGAATTAGGAGGCATTGTGTTCACAGGCCTGCGCTCGTGTACATTTATCTTCTTACCAAAATCCGTGCAAACTTCACCATGAATTAGGAGGCGTTGTGTTCACAGGCCCGTGCTTGTGTACATTTATCTTCTTACCAAAATCCATGCAAACTTTACCGTGAATCCAGAAACGTTGTGTTCACAGGCCTGCGCTCATGTACATTTATCTTCTTACCAAAATCCATGCAAATTTCACCATGAATTAGGAGGCGTTGTGTTCACAGGCCTGTGCTTGTGTACATTTATCATCTTACCAAAATCCGTGCAAACTTTACAGTGAATCCGGGGACATCGTGTTCACAGGCTTGCACTCATGCATATTTATCTTCTTACCAAAACCCGTGCAAACTTCACCATGAATTTGGAGGCATTGTGTTCACAGGCCTGCGCTCGTGTACATTTATCTTCTTACCAAAATCCGTGCAAACTTCACCATGAATTTGGAGGCGTTGTGTTCACAGGCCTGGGCTTGTGTACATTTATCATCTTACCAAAATCCGTGCAAACTTTACCGTGAATCCAGAAACGTTGTGTTCACAGGCCTGCGCTCGTGTACATTTATCTTCTTACCAAAACCCGTGCAAACTTCACCATGAATTAGGAGGCGTTGTGTTCACAGGCCCGCACTCGTGTACATTTATCTTCTTACCAAAATCCGTGCAAACTTTACCGTGAATCCAGAAACGTTGTGATCACAGGCCTGCGCTCGTGTACATTTATCTTCTTACCAAAATCCGTGCAAATTTCACCATGAATTAGGAGGCATTGTGTTCACAGGCCTGCGCTCGTGTACATTTATCATCTTACCAAAATCCGTGCAAACTTTACAGTGAATGTGGGGACATCGTGTTCACAGGCTTGCACTCATGCATATTTATCTTCTTACCAAAACCCGTGCAAACTTCACCATGAATTTGGAGGCATTGTGTTCACAGGCCTGCGCTCGTGTACATTTATCTTCTTACCAAAATCCGTGCAAACTTCACCATGAATTTGGAGGCGTTGTGTTCACAGGCCTGGGCTTGTGTACATTTATCATCTTACCAAAATCCGTGCAAACTTTACAGTGAATCCGGGGACATCGTGTTCACAGGCTTGCACTCATGCATATTTATCTTCTTACCAAAACCTGTGCAAACTTCACCATGAATTTGGAGGCATTGTGTTCACAGGCCTGCGCTCGTGTACATTTATCATCTTACCAAAATCCGTGCAAACTTTACAGTGAATCCGGGGACATCGTGTTCACAGGCTTGCACTCATGCATATTTATCTTCTTACCAAAACCCGTGCAAACTTCACCATGAATTTGGAGGCATTGTGTTCACAGGCCTGCGCTCGTGTACATTTATCTTCTTACCAAAATCCGGGCAAACTTCACCATGAATTTGGAGGCGTTGTGTTCACAGGCCTGGGCTTGTGTACATTTATCATCTTACCAAAATCCGTGCAAACTTTACAGTGAATCCGGGGACATCGTGTTCACAGGCTTGCACTCATGCATATTTATCTTCTTTCCAAAACCTGTGCAAACTTCACCATGAATTTGGAGGCATTGTGTTCACAGGCCTGCGCTCGTGTACATTTATCTTCTTACCAAAACCCGTGCAAACTTCACCATGAATTTGGAGGCATTGTGTTCACAGGCCTGCGCTCGTGTACATTTATCTTCTTACCAAAATCCGTGCAAACTTCACCATGAATTTGGAGGCGTTGTGTTCACAGGCCTGGGCTTGTGTACATTTATCATCTTACCAAAATCCGTGCAAACTTTACAGTGAATCCGGGGACATCGTGTTCACAGGCTTGCACTCATGCATATTTATCTTCTTTCCAAAACCTGTGCAAACTTCACCATGAATTTGGAGGAATTGTGTTCACAGGCCTGCGCTCGTGTACATTTATCTTCTTATCAAAATCCGTGCAAACTTCACCATGAATTTGGAGGCGTTGTGTTCACAGGCCTGGGCTTGTGTACATTTATCATTTTACCAAAATCCGTGCAAACTTTACAGTGAATCCGGGGACATCGTGTTCACAGGCTTGCACTCATGCATATTTATCTTCTTACCAAAACCCGTGCAAACTTCACCATGAATTTGGAGGCATTGTGTTCACAGGCCTGCGCTCGTGTACATTTATCTTCTTACCAAAATCCGTGCAAACTTCACCATGAATTTGGAGGCGTTGTGTTCACAGGCCTGGGCTTGTGTACATTTATCTTCTTACCAAAATCCGTGCAAACTTTACAGTGAATCCGGGGACATCGTGTTCACAGGCTTGCACTCATGCATATTTATCTTCTTTCCAAAACCTGTGCAAACTTCACCATGAATTTGGAGGCATTGTGTTCACAGGCCTGCGCTCGTGTACATTTATCCTCTTATCAAAATCCGTGCAAACTTCACCATGAATTTGGAGGCGTTGTGTTCACAGGCCTGGGCTTGTGTACATTTATCATTTTACCAAAATCCGTGCAAACTTTACAGTGAATCCGGGGACATCGTGTTCACAGGCCTGCACTCGTGTACATTTATCTTCTTACCAAAATCCGTGCAAACTTCACCATGAATTTGGAGGCGTTGTGTTCACAGGCCTGGGCTTGTGTACATTTATCATTTTACCAAAATCCGTGCAAACTTTACAGTGAATCCGGGGACATCGTGTTCACAGGCTTGCACTCATGCATATTTATCTTCTTACCAAAACCCGTGCAAACTTCACCATGAATTTGGAGGCATTGTGTTCACAGGCCTGCGCTCGTGTACATTTATCTTCTTACCAAAATCCGTGCAAACTTCACCATGAATTTGGAGGCGTTGTGTTCACAGGCCTGGGCTTGTGTACATTTATCTTCTTACCAAAATCCGTGCAAACTTTACGGTGAAACCAGAGACGTTGTGTTCACAGGTCTGCGCTCGTGTACATTTATCTTCTTACCAAAATCCGTGCAAACTTTATTGTGAATCCAGAGACGTTGTGTTCACAGGCCTGCACTCGTGTACATTTATCTTCTTCCCAAAATCCGTGCAACCTTCACTGTGAAAGGGGGTGTTATGCTGAGAGGCTTTAGTATTTCCTCAGGTCTTAGAGCTTGAATTTGCAGCTTTCTTACAGAAATCTCCCAGCATCAGCCCATGTGAAGATATTCCCTTCTGTACACTCCTCCCTCTCTTAACCTTACGCTTCACCCCCAGGAGACGCTCTAAGGCATGAGCAATGTGGGCAGTTGCCCCGGGCCCCCACCTTCAAAGGGGCCCCCAGAGAGGGATCTTTTTCTGTAGGCCAACTCAACCACTCTCCCTCTCTCTGCCTATCTCTGCCTCTCTCTGCCTCTCACTCCTTCTCTCTCTCCCTCTCTCTGCCTCTCACTCCTCTCTCTCCCTCTCTCTGCCTCTCTCTGCCTCTCACTCCTTCTCTCTCTCCCTCTCTCTGCCTCTCTCTGCCTCTCTCTGCCTCTCACTCCTTCTCTCTCTCTCTGCCTCTCTCTGCCTCTCACTCCTTCTCTCTCTCCCTCTCCCTCTCTCTGCCTCTCACTCCTTCTCTCTCTCCCTCTCTCTGCCTCTCTCTGCCTCTCACTCCTTCTCTCTCTCCCTCTCTCTGCCTCTCTCTGCCTCTCACTCCTTCTCTCTCTCCCTCTCTCTGCCTCTCACTCCTTCTCTCTCTCCCTCTCTCTGCCTCTCACTCCTTCTCTCTCTCCCTCTCTCTGCCTCTCTCTGCCTCTCACTCCTTCTCTCTCTCCCTCTCTCTGCCTCTCACTCCTTCTCTCTCTCCCTCTCTCTGCCTCTCTCTGCCTCTCACTCCTTCTCTCTCTCCCTCTCTCTGCCTCTCTCTACCTCTCACTCCTTCTCTCTCTCCCTCTCTCTGCCTCTCTCTGCCTCTCACTCCTTCTCTCTCTCCCTCTCTCTGCCTCTCTCTGCCTCTCACTCCTTCTCTCTCTACACAGTGTCATTCTAAGGCCTACTTCAGCTGTTTCCATATGATCCAACTTTGCAAAGCTGAAGCATAAGTCAATGTTGTTTGGCATCATGTGTGCTGAAGTAGCAAAAACTGTGTAATAAAGTTCAACGTTTTTCTGAACTTGAGCCTCAAAATATACTTTGCCAGGGCCCAAAAAATCCTTAGGATGACACTGACACTCTTCCATCCTTGCCCAGATCTTCTTACCCTTGAGTCAGCCTATGGCAACCTCCCTGTTATAATCCCGCCCCTTCTCTCCCCCGCTTTCCGGTGCAGCACTTTCTCCTTCTGCAGATCACTGCAGTGTGACGCCTGTCTCTGCCCTCCCCGTTCTCCTCCACTCTTTTTCGTGCCCTGCTCTTGTACCCAACTCTGGGCCAGATTTAAAGTTTGGATAGGTTTGTCTCCCGGTCCTAGCTGTTGGCCTGCCCCCCTGAGTTGTATTCTAGGATAGGTTTGCCTCCCGGTCCTAG
This sequence comes from Calotriton arnoldi, assembly GCA_963921515.1. Lineage (NCBI taxonomy): Eukaryota > Metazoa > Chordata > Amphibia > Caudata > Salamandridae > Calotriton > Calotriton arnoldi. The sequence goes on along the minus strand of CAWUFW010001603.1, from coordinate 1,846,784 downwards.
CTGTTGGCCTGCCCCCCTGAGTTGTATTCTAGGATAGGTTTGCCTCCCGGTCCTAGCTGTTGGCCTGCCCCCCTGAGTTGTATTCTAGGATAGGTTTGCCTCCCGGTCCTAGCTGTTGGCCCGCCCCCCTGAGTTGTATTCTAGGATAGGTTTGCCTCCCAGTCCTAGCTGTTGGCCCGCCCCCCTGAGTTGTATTCTAGGATAGGTTTGCCTCCCGGTCCTAGCTGTTGGCCTGCCCCCCTGAGTTGTGTTCTAGGATAGGTTTGCCTCCCGGTCCTAGCTGTTGGCCTGCCCCCGAGTTGTATTCTAGGATAGGCTTGTCTCCCGGTCCTAGCTGTTGGCCTGCCCCCTGAGTTGTATTCTAGGACAGGTCTGTCTCCCGGTCCTAGCTGTTGGCCTGCCCCCTGAGTTGTGTTCTAGGATAGGTTTGCCTCCCGGTCCTAGCTGTTGGCCTGCCCCCTGAGTTGTATTCTAGGATAGGTTTGCCTCCCGGTCCTAGCTGTTATCCCGCCCCCCTGAGTTGTATTCTAGGATAGGTTTGCCTCCCGGTCCTAGCTGTTGGCCCGCCCCCCTGAGTTGTATTCTAGGATAGGTTTGCCTCCCGGTCCTAGCTGTTGGCCCGCCCCCCTGAGTTGTATTCTAGGATAGGTTTGCCTCCCGGTCCTAGCTGTTGGCCCGCCCCCCTGAGTTGTATTCTAGGATAGGTTTGCCTCCCGGTCCTAGCTGTTGGCCTGCCCCCCTGAGTTGTATTCTAGGATAGGTTTGCCTCCCGGTCCTAGCTGTTGGCCTGCCCCCCTGAGTTGTATTCTAGGATAGGTTTGTCTCCCAGTCCTAGCTGTTGGCCTGCCCCCCTGAGTTGTATTCTAGGATAGGCTTGTCTTCCGGTCCTAGCTGTTGGCCTGCCCCCATGAGTTGTATTCTAGGATAGGTTTGCCTCCCGGTCCTAGCTGTTGGCCTGTCCCCCTGAGTTGTATTCTAGGATAGGTTTGCCTCCCGGTCCTAGCTGTTGGCCTGCCCCCATGAGTTGTATATAGGTTTGTCTCCCGGTCCTAGCTGTTGGCCTGCCCCCCTGAGTTGTATTCTAGGATAGGTTTGTCTCCAGTCCTAGCTGTTGGCCTGCCCCCCTGAGTTGTATTCTAGGATAGGTTTGCCTCCCGGTCCTAGCTGTTGGCCTGCCCCCCTGAGTTGTATTCTAGGATAGGCTTGTCTCCCGGTCCTAGCTGTTGGCCTGCCCCCCTGAGTTGTATTCTAGGATATGTTTGTCTCCCGGTCCTAGCTGTTGGCCTGCCCCCTGAGTTGTATTCTAGGACAGGTTTGCCTCCCGGTCCTAGCTGTTGGCCTACCCCCCTGAGTTGTATTCTAGGATAGGTTTGCCTCCCGGTCCTAGCTGTTGGCCTGCCCCCCTGAGTTGTGTTCTAGGATAGGCTTGTCTCCCGGTCCTATCTGTTGGCCTGCCCCCCCTGAGTTGTATTCTAGGACAGGTTTGTCTCCCGGTCCTAGCTGTTGGCCTGCCCCCTGAGTTGTATTCTAGGATAGGTTTGTCTCCCGGTCCTAGCTGTTAGCCTGCCCCCCTGAGTTGTATTCTAGGGTAGGTTTGTCTCCCGGTCCTAGCTGTTGGCCTGCCCCCCTGAGTTGTATATAGGTTTGTCTCCCGGTCCTAGCTGTTGGCCTGCCCCCCTGAGTTGTATATAGGTTTGTCTCCCGGTCATAGCTGTTGGCCTGCCCCCCTGAGTTGTATATAGGTTTGTCTCCCGGTCCTAGCTGTTGGCCTTACCCCCTGAGTTGTATTCTAGGATAGGTTTGTCTCCCGGTCCTAGCTGTTGGCCTGCCCCCCTGAGTTGCGTTCTAGGATAGGTTTGTCTCCCGGTCCTAGCTGTTGGCCTGCCCCCCTGAGTTGCATTCTAGGATAGGTGTGTCTCCCGGTCCTAGCTGTTGGCCTGCCCCCTCAGTTGTATTCTAGGATAGGTTTGTCTCCCGGTCCTAGCTGTTGGCCTGCCCCCTGAGTTGCATTCTAGGATAGGTTTGCCTCCCGGTCCTAGCTGTTGGCCTGCCCCCCTGAGTTGTATTCTAGGATAGGTTTGTCTCCCGGTCCTAGCTGTTGGCCTGCCCCCCTGAGTTGTATTCTAGCATAGGTTTGTCTCCCGGTCCTAGCTGTTGGCCTGCCCCTGAGTTGTATATAGGTTTGTCTCCCAGTCCTAGCTGTTGGCCTTCCCCCTGAGTTGTATACAGGTTTGCCTCCCGGTCCTAGCTGTTGGCCTGCCCCCTGAGTTGTATTCCTAGGATAGGTTTGCCTCCCGGTCCTAGCTGTTGGCCTGCCCCCTGAGTTGTATTCTAGGATAGGTTTGCCTCCCGGTCCTAGCTGTTGGCCCGCCCCCTGAGTTGTATTCTAGGATAGGTTTGCCTCCCGGTCCTAGCTGTTGGCCTGCCCCCTGAGTTGTGTTCTAGGATAGGTTTGCCTCCCGGTCCTAGCTGTTGGCCTGCCCCGAGTTGTATTCTAGGATAGGCTTGTCTCCGGGTCCTAGCTGTTGGCCTGCCCCCTGAGTTGTATTCTAGGACAGGTCTGTCTCCCGGTCCTAGCTGTTGGCCTGCCCCCTGAGTTGTGTTCTAGGATAGGTTTGCCTCCCGGTCCTAGCTGTTGGCCTGCCCCCTGAGTTGTATTCTAGGATAGGTTTGCCTCCCGGTCCTAGCTGTTGGCCTGCCCCCTGAGTTGTATTCTAGGATAGGTTTGCCTCCCGGTCCTAGCTGTTGGCCTGCCCCCTGAGTTGTATTCTAGGATAGGTTTGCCTCCCGGTCCTAGCTGGTGGCCTGCCCCCCTGAGTTGTATTCTAGGATAGGTTTGCCTCCCGGTCCTAGCTGTTGGCCCGCCCCCCTGAGTTGTATTCTAGGATAGGTTTGCCTCCCGGTCCTAGCTGTTGGCAGGCCCCCTGAGTTGTATTCTAGGATAGGTTTGCCTCCCGGTCCTAGCTGTTGGCCCGCCCCCCTGAGTTGTATTCTAGGATAGGTTTGCCTCCCGGTCCTAGCTGTTGGCCTGCCCCCCCTGAGTTGTATTCTAGGATAGGTTTGCCTCCCGGTCCTAGCTGTTGGCCTGCCCCCCTGAGTTGTGTTCTAGGATAGGTTTGCCTCCCGGTCCTAGCGGTTGGCCTGCCCCCCTGAATTGTATTCTAGGATAGGTTTGCCTCCCGGTGCTAGCTGTTGGCCTGCCCCCCTGAGTTGTATTCTAGGATGGGTTTGCCTCCCGGTTCTAGCTGTTGGCCTGCCCCCTGAGTTGTATTCTAGGATAGGCTTGTCTCCCGGTCCTAGCTGTTGGCCTGCCCCCCTGAGTTGTATTCTAGGATATGTTTGTCTCTCGGTCCTAGCTGTTGGCCTGCCCCTGAGTTGTATTCTAGGACAGGTTTGCCTCCCGGTCCTAGCTGTTGGCCTGCCCCCTGAGTTGTATTCTAGGATAGGTTTGCCTCCCGGTCCTAGCTGTTGGCCTGCCCCCTGAGTTGTGTTCTAGGATAGGTTTGTCTCCCGGTCCTATCTGTTGGCCTGCCCCCCTGAGTTGTATTCTAGGACAGGTTTGTCTCCCGGTCCTAGCTGTTGGCCTGCCCCCCTGAGTTGTATTCTAGGATAGGTTTGTCTCCCGGTCCTAGCTGTTAGCCTGCCCCCTGAGTTGTATTCTAGGATAGGTTTGTCTCCCGGTCCTAGCTGTTGGCCTGCCCCCTGAGTTGTATATAGGTTTGTCTCCCGGTCCTAGCTGTTGGCCTGCCCCCCTGAGTTGTATATAGGTTTGTCTCCCGGTCCTAGCTGTTGGCCTGCCCCCCTGAGTTGTATATAGGTTTGTCTCCCGGTCCTAGCTGTTGGCCTTCCCCCCTGAGTTGTATTCTAGGATAGGTTTGTCTCCCGGTCCTAGCTGTTGGCCTGCCCCCCTGAGTTGCGTTCTAGGATAGGTTTGTCTCCCGGTCCTAGCTGTTGGCCTGCCCCCCTGAGTTGCATTCTAGGATAGGTGTGTCTCCCGGTCCTAGCTGTTGGCCTGCCCCCCTCAGTTGTATTCTAGGATAGGTTTGTCTCCCGGTCCTAGCTGTTGGCCTGCCCCCCTGAGTTGCATTCTAGGATAGGTTTGCCTCCCGGTCCTAGCTGTTGGCCTGCCCCCCTGAGTTGTATTCTAGGATAGGTTTGTCTCCCGGTCCTAGCTGTTGGCCTGCCCCCCTGAGTTGTATTCTAGGATAGGTTTGTCTCCCGGTCCTAGCTGTTGGCCTGCCCCCCTGAGTTGTATATAGGTTTGTCTCCCAGTCCTAGCTGTTGGCCTTCCCCCCTGAGTTGTATACAGGTTTGCCTCCCGGTCCTAGCTGTTGGCCTGCCCCCTTAGTTGTATTCTAGGATAGATTTGTCTCCCGGTACTAGCTGTTGGCCTGCCCCCCTGAGTTGTATTCTAGGATAGGTTTGTCTCCCGGTCCTAGCTGTTGGCCTGCCCCCCTGAGTTGTATTCTAGGATAGGTTTTTCGCCCGGTCCTAGCTGTTGGCCTGCCCCCCTGAGTTGTATATAGGTTTGTCTCCCGGTCCTAGCTGTTGGCCTGCCCCCTGAGTTGTATACAGGTTTGCCTCCCGGTCCTAGCTGTTGGCCTGCCCCCCTGAGTTGTATTCTAGGATAGGTTTGCCTCCCGGTCCTAGCTGTTGGCCTGCCTCCCTGAGTTGTATTCTAGGACAGGTTTGTCTCCCGGTCCTAGCTGTTGGCCTGCCCCCTGAGTTGTATTCTAGGATAGGTTTGTCTCCCGGTCCTAGCTGTTGGCCTGCCCCCTGAGTTGTATTCTAGGATGGGTTTGTCTCCCGGTCCTAGCTGTTGGCCTGCCCCCTGAGTTGTATTCAAGGATAGGTTTGTCTCCCGGTCCTAGCTGTTGGCCTGCCCCCCTGAGTTGTATATAGGTTTGTCTCCCGGTCCTAGCTGTTGGCCTGCCTCCATGAGTTGTATATAGGTTTGTCTCCCGGTCGTAGCTGTTGGCCTGCCCCCGAGTTGTATTCTAGGATAGGCTTGTCTCCCGGTCCTAGCTGTTGGCCTGCCCCCCTGAGTTGTATTCTAGGACAGGTCTGTCTCCCGGTCCTAGCTGTTGGCCTGCCCCCTGAGTTGTATTCTAGGATAGGTTTGTCTCCCGGTCCTAGCTGTTGGCCTGCCCCCATGAGTTGTATATAGGTTTGTCTCCCGGTCGTAGCTGTTGGCCTGCCCCCGAGTTGTATTCCTAGGATAGGCTTGTCTCCCGGTCCTAGCTGTTGGCCTGCCCCCCTGAGTTGTATTCTAGGACAGGTCTGTCTCCCGGTCCTAGCTGTTGGCCTGCCCCCTGAGTTGTGTTCTAGGATAGGTTTGTCTCCCGGTCCTAGCTGTTGGCCTGTCCCCCTGAGTTGTATTCTAGGATAGGTTTGCCTCCCGGTCCTAGCTGTTGGCCTGCCCCCCTGAGTTGTATTCTAGGATAGGTTTGCCTCCCGGTCCTAGCTGTTGGCCTGCCCGCACCCTGAGTTGTATTCTAGGATAGGTTTGCCTCCCGGTCCTAGCTGTTGGCCTGCCCCCTGAGTTGTATTCTAGGATAGGTTTGCCTCCCGGTCCTAGCTGTTGGCCTGCCCCCTGAGTTGTATTCTAGGATAGGTTTGCCTCCCGGTCCTAGCTGTTGGCCTGCCCCCCTGAGTTGTATTCTAGGATAGGTTTGCCTCCCGGTCCCAGCTGTTGGCCTGCCCCCCTGAGTTGTATTCTAGGATGGGTTTGCCTCCCGGTCCTAGCTGTTGGGCTGCCCCCTGAGTTGTATTCTAGGATAGGTTTGTCTCCCGGTCCTAGCTGTTGGCCTGCCCCCCTGAGTTGTATTCTCGGCTCCAGTGCGCCCTCGCTGCTCTCCGATCCGGATCCCAGGCGGTTCCAATACCCTGCCTTACATACCTCCTGACTCCTCTCCAATTCCCGCACCCGGGCCTGACCCTCGCACCCCGCCTACCCGGCTAAGTGCATTTCCTACCGAGCCGGACACTGGACAGCCTCCTACGTTACCCCTGAATCTTGCCTCTCATTTCTGCCGAGGTGTATCCGCCCCTGCGCCACCCGGGCGTCTGCCCAGGGAGACCTCAACGCGTTTCCCTCCCCGCTGCATCCTTGATGCCATCGCCATGCTCCCCCCATTTCGTGCTACCTTCTTTACAATCTTGAATTCGACTCAACCCCTACGGGCCGTCGTACACTCTTCCGGTCCTTAGCCCTGATGAGTCACGGGATTGTTCCCGGTGACGAAGCACGTGTCGGCTGGTTTACTAGGCTGATGTACTATATTCAACACAGTTGTTGTTGAAATAAAAAACATCTATTTGGATAAATACTGATGTTGACCGTCGCTTTTGAATAACGCATTTATTCTGCATATCACATTACCAATACCCTCACCGCGTGTGCCCAGGACTATGCTTATGTTATAAATTGTGGATCTCGTGATCCACAGATTCCCCAGGGGTTATCGGGTTATTCCCCTGATCTGGCAGCACCGCACTACCAAAGGTTCATTAATAGCACACGCAATTGCCAGAGCGCCATTTTCCTGACTAAACACAAAAACCCCCATTCTAACCTCCATCCCGGTCCTAGCTGTTGGCCTGCCCCCCTGAGTTGTATTCTAGGATAGGCTTGTCTCCCGGTCCTAGCTGTTGGCCTGCCCCCATGAGTTGTATTCTAGGATAGGTTTGCCTCCCGGTCCTAGCTGTTGGCCTGCCCCCCTGAGTTGTATTCTAGGATAGGTTTGCCTCCCGGTCCTAGCTGTTGGCCTGCCCCCATGAGCTGTATATAGGTTTGTCTCCCGGTCCTAGCTGTTGGCCTGCCCCCCTGAGTTGTATTCTAGGATAGGTTTGTCTCCCGGTCCTAGCTGTTGGCCTGCCCCCCTGAGTTGTATTCTAGGATAGGTTTGCCTCCCGGTCCTAGCTGTTGGCCTGCCCCCTGAGTTGTATTCTAGGATAGGCTTGTCTCCCGGTCCTAGCTGTTGGCCTGCCCCCTGAGTTGTATTCTAGGATATGTTTGTCTCCCGGTCCTATCTGTTGGCCTGCCCCCTGAGTTGTATTCTAGGACAGGTTTGCCTCCCGGTCCTAGCTGTTGGCCTGCCGCCCTGAGTTGTATTCTAGGATAGGTTTGCCTCCCGGTCCTAGCTGTTGGCCTGCCCCCCTGAGTTGTGTTCTAGGATAGGTTTGTCTCCCGGTCCTATCTGTTGACCTGCCCCCCTGAGTTGTATTCTAGGACAGGTTTGTCTCCCGGTCCTAGCTGTTGGCCTGCCCCCCTGAGTTGTATTCTAGGATAGGTTTGTCTCCCGGTCCTAGCTGTTAGCCTGCCCCCTGAGTTGTATTCTAGGATAGGTTTGTCTCCCGGTCCTAGCTGTTGGCCTGCCCCCTGAGTTGTATATAGGTTTGTGTCCCAGTCCTAGCTGTTGGCCTGCCCCCCTGAGTTGTATATAGGTTTGTCTCCCGGTCCTAGCTGTTGGCCTGCCCCCCTGAGTTTTATATAGGTTTGTCTCCCGGTCCTAGCTGTTGGCCTTCCCCCCTGAGTTGTATTCTAGGATAGGTTTGTCTCCCGGTCCTAGCTGTTGGCCTGCCCCCTGAGTTGCGTTCTAGGATAGGTTTGTCTCCCGGTCCTAGCTGTTGGCCTGCCCCCTGAGTTGCATTCTAGGATAGGTGTGTCTCCCGGTCCTAGCTGTTGGCCTGCCCCCTGAGTTGTATTCTAGGATAGGTTTGTCTCCCGGTCCTAGCTGTTGGCCTGCCCCCCTGAGTTGCATTCTAGGATAGGTTTGCCTCCCGGTCCTAGCTGTTGGCCTGCCCCCTGAGTTGTATTCTAGGATAGGTTTGTCTCCCGGTCCTAGCTGTTGGCCTGCCCCCTGAGTTGTATTCTAGGATAGGTTTGTCTCCCGGTCCTAGCTGTTGGCCTGCCCCCTGAGTTGTATATAGGTTTGTCTCCCAGTCCTAGCTGTTGGCCTTCCCCCCTGAGTTGTATATAGGTTTGCCTCCCAGTCCTAGCTGTTGGCCTGCCCCCCTTAGTTGTATTCTAGGATAGGTTTGTCTCCCTGTCCTAGCTGTTGGCCTGCCCCCCTGAGTTGTATTCTAGGATAGGTTTGTCTCGCGGTCCTAGCTGTTGGCCTGCCCCCTGAGTTGTATTCTAGGATAGGTTTGTCGCCCGGTCCTTGCTGTTGGCCTGCCCCCCTGAGTTGTATATAGGTTTGTCTCCCGGTCCTAGCTGTTGGCCAGCCCCCCTGAGGTGTATACAGGTTTGCCTCCCGGTCCTAGCTGTTGGCCTGCCCCCCTGAGTTGTACTCTAGGATAGGTTTGCCTCCCGGTCCTAGCTGTTGGCCTGCCTCCCTGAGTTGTATTCTAGGACAGGTTTGTCTCCCGGTCCTAGCTGTTGGCCTGCCCCCCTGAGTTGTATTCTAGGATAGGTTTGTCTCCCGGTCCTAGCTGTTGGCCTGCCCCCCTGAGTTGTATTCTAGGATGGGTTTGTCTCCCGGTCCTAGCTGTTGGCCTGCCCCCCTGAGTTGTATTCTAGGATAGGTTTGTCTCCCGGTCCTAGCTGTTGGCCTGCCCCCCTGAGTTGTATATAGGTTTGTCTCCCGGTACAGCTATCTGTTGGCCTGCCCCCATGAGTTGTATATAGGTTTGTCTCCCGGTCCTAGCTGTTGGCCTGCCCCCCTGAGTTGTATTCTAGGATAGGTTTGTCTCCCGGTCCTAGCTGTTGGCCTGCCCCCTGAGTTGTGTTCTAGGATAGGTTTGTCTCCCGGTCCTAGCTGTTGGCCTGCCCCCTGAGTTGTATTCTAGGATAGGTTTGTCTCCCGGTCCTAGCTGTTGGCCTGCCCCCTGAGTTGTATATAGGTTTGTCTCCCAGTCCTAGCTGTTGACCTGCCCCCCTGAGTTGTATATAGGTTTGTCTCCCGGTCCTAGCTGTTGGCCTGCCCCCCTGAGTTGTATTCTAGGATAGGTTTGTCTCCCGGTCCTAGCTGTTGGCCTGTCCCCCTGAGTTGTATTCTAGGATAGGTTTGCCTCCCGCTCATAGCTGTTGGCCTGCCCCCATGAGTTGTATATAGGTTTGTCTCCCGGTCCTAGCTGTTGGCCTTCCCCCCTGAGTTGTATTCTAGGATAGGTTTGCCTCCCGGTCCTAGCTGTTGGCCTGCCCCCCTGAGTTGTATTCTAGGATAGGTTTGTCTCCCGGTCCTAGCTGTTGGCCTGCCCCCTGAGTTGTATTCTAGGACAGGTGTGCGCGCCAACACTATTGTGGTCCCTATTTAGATAGCCCCCCTGATCTCCCCAATGGTAACCTCTGTACATTCATAGGAACCGTTGTCATGACAGTTCCTGTCAAGATACAAAGAGTTTGGTTTTGACAGCTGTTCACCCAACTTTAGCAAAGTTATTGCTTTTCAATAACAAACTCCCACTATGGGCATTTGTTATTGGAAAACAAATAACTAATGACCCCCACACCCAGCGAACTTTTCTCTCTGAGTGTGGGGGAGGGCAATATTTGTTTTGTTCTCTCCCTCAAGGCCCTCACACTGTCGACCTTCAATGGGGCAGGTGGTGTAATGTCCTTTCTCCGATGGCCTCTACTCCGCCGGAGGAATCTGTCCGTCGACAGGGACTACGGAACCTCTGCTGACTGACGGAAGACTGATGGTCCGTCCGACTCTAAATGAGGCCGCGGACGAGGATTTGGCAGACAGGGTAATCTATCGCGTTTCTGATGGAGTACGCTGTCACCCAAAGTCTAAATCGGCCGTCTGTTGCTTTGCAGCTAGGTTTGCACTGTATAAATCACACATATACAAACACAAAAAGATAAATACATAGGTATGGGCTTACAATGTATAAGAGTAGGGCCACCCTCCTTCAAGCCCCGCCCTTTCTTCACCTGTCTGCAGACTGAGCCTTGACCCCTCAGGACCCTGCATTCCCTCCACCTATCTACAGAGTGGGGTTTCCCCCCCTCAGCCAGGCCCTTCCCCCAGGCCTGTGGTGAAAGCCCCTGCTACACTTCCTGCTTCCGGTCTTCGCCTCCTCCTCAGCCTGCAGAGCCCTGAGCAGGAAACAATAAAACAAAGAAAACCCCAAAGCCATTTCCCTGGGAGTGATGAAGGGCAGCAGAGGGAGGAGAGACAGAGACGAGCGACAGAGGTGGCCCAGAGACGGCAGCTGCGGAGGGGCCCCCGCCACGGCCAGGGATGAGCGGGGGCTCAGCTGCAGCAGACAAAAGAATAAAAAAACCTCTTTCAGGCGAAGGAAGAGCGCAGGAGCCGAGCATTGTCACTAAAAATAGTCCGCACGCCCAGCTATTATTTCCAACCATAGCAACCACTGATCATGAGCAGGTGAGCAGGCATGAGCAGTGGAGGCCGGAAGTGGAGGCTGGGGGTAGGATCGGGCCAGCCCCCTCCTAATGTGAGGCATGGTTCAAGACACCTGGACACCCCCTGTCAGGGAGGGGAGGTCTCAGGTGTGGAGGCAGTGCCCCCAGGAGCACTGGAGGTAGAAGGTGGAAGCTGGGGGAGGGTGGGGTCAGCCCCCTCCTAATCTAAGGCTCAGGATAGAGACACCCAGAACATGCCCGGACAGTGAGGGAACCCTGGGGGGTCTCAGGTGTGGAACCAGCGTCCTCTAGGAGCAATGGAGGTAGAAGGTGGAAGCTGGGGAGGGGTGGGGCGAGCATCCCTCCTAGCGTGAGACACAGTATCCAGGCACCCAAGACGTGCTCGGCCAGTGAGGGGACTCTGGGAGGTCTCAGGTGTGGAGCCAGCGTCCTCTAGGAGCACTGGAGGTAGGTGATGGAAGCTGGGGAGGGGTGGGGCGAGCATCCCTCCTAGCGTGAGACACAGTATCCAGGCACCCAAGACGTGCTCGGCCAGTGAGGGGACTCTGGGAGGTCTCAGGTGTGGAGCCAGCATCCTCTAGGAGCACTGGAGGTAGAAGGTGGAACCTGGGGGAGGGTGGGGTCAGCCCCCTCCTAATCTGAGGCACAGGATAGAGACACCCAGAACATGCCCGACCAGTGAGGGGACTCTGGGAGATCTCAGGTGTGGAGCCAGCGTCCTCTAGGAGCACTGGAGGTAGGTGATAGAAGCTGGGGAGGGGTGGGGCGAGCATCCCTCCTAGCGTGAGACACAGTATCCAGGCACCCAAGACGTGCTCGGCCAGTGAGGGAACCCTGGGGGGTCTCAGGTGTGGAACCAGCGTCCTCTAGGAGCACTGGAGGTAGGTGATGGAAGCTGGGGGAGGGTGGGGTCAGGCCCCTCCTAGCGTGAGACACAGTATCCAGGCACCCAAGACATGCTCGGCCAGTGAGGAGGACTCTGGGGGGTCTCAGGTGTGGAACCAGCGTCCTCTAGGAGCACTGGAGGTAGAAGATGGAACCTGGGGGAGGGTGGGGTCAGCCCCCTCCTAATCTAAGGCTCAGGATAGAGACACCCAGAACATTCCCGGACAGTGAGGGAACCCTGGGGGGTCTCAGGTGTGGAACCAGCGTCCTCTAGGAGCACTGGAGGTAGGTGATGGAAGCTGGGGAGGGGTGGGGCGAGCATCCCTCCTAGCGTGAGACACAGTATCCAGGCACCCAAGACGTGCTCGGCCAGTGAGGAGGACTCTGGGAGGTCTCAGGTGTGGAGCCAGCGTCCTCTAGGAGCACTGGAGGTAGGTGATGGAAGCTGGGGGAGGGTGGGGTCAGCCCCCTCCTAATCTGAGGCACAGGATAGAGACACCCAGAACATGCCCGACCAGTGAGGGGACTCTGGGAGGTCTCAGGTGTGGAGACAGCGTCCTCTAGAAGCACTGGAGGTAGGTGATGGAAGCTGGGGGAGGGTGGGGCCAGCCCCCTCCTAATGTGAGGCACAGGACAGAGACACCCAGAACATGCCCGACCAGTGAGGGGACTCTGGGAGGTCTCAGGTGTGGAGCCAGCGTCCTCTAGGAGCACTGGAGGTAGGTGATGGAAGCTGGGGATGGGGGGGGCGAGCATCCCTCCTAGCGTGAGACACAGTATCCAGGCACCCAAGACGTGCTCGGCCAGTGAGGAGGACTCTGGGAGGTCTCAGGTGTGGAGCCAACACCTCCCAGGAGTAGTGCAAGTAGAACGTGGTAGCTGGGGGAAGGATGGGGCTAGCCCCCTTCTAATGAAAGACACCTGGGGCACGCCCATCCAGCCACTGACATTGACTCTGGGAAATCTAACCTGTGGAGCCAGTGCCCTGTTTGAACACTGGAGGTGAAAGATGAAATTTGGGGAAGGGTCCGGCCAGCTCCTTCTTAATGTGGTAAACAGGAGTCTGCTAATATTGGACATGCTCAGGAGCCCACGACATCTATTGTGTGGAACCAACCCTGTCCAGGAGCACCAGAGGCAGACTATGGAAGCTGGGGCAAGGCACCAGGGAGACCCTGGACCCAAGACATTCTCGGCCAGTGAGGCGGTTTCTGGGAGGTCTGAACTCTGGAATCAGGACCCTCTTGGGGCGCTGGAGGTAGAAGATGGAAGCTCAAGGAAGGATGAAGCCAGGGATGTGGGACATGGGACACGCTCAGGATTCTGTGAGGTCTAATGTGTGAAACTAGCCCATTCAAGGAGAATATTCAGGCTGGGGGAAGGCACAGTGGACACACCCGGGACCCGGACAAATTCTGCCAATAAGACGGACTCTAGGAAATCTACCACATGGAGCTTGTGCCCCCCAAGAGCACGAGAGGTGGAAGATGACAGCTGTGAAAAGGATGGCCGCAGCCCCGACTAATGTCGGGAACAGGAACTGTGGACACAATGCATGCCCAAAGTGATGCAGAGGACTCTGAGGTTCGGGGTACAGAGCCACCACCCCAGGAGCAGTGGAAGAAGAAAAGGGAAGCTGGGGAAGGCTGGCACCAGCCCCCCCCCCTATGGTGAAGAACCGGATAGAGACACCCGGGGCATGCCCAATGGGTGAGGGGGAATCTAGAAGGTCTAAGGCGTGGAGCCAACACCCCCCCCCCCCCGGAGCAGTGGAGGTAGAAACTGAAAGCTGGAGGAAGTAAGAGACCAGCGCCTCCTAATGCGGGGCACAGGAGGCTGTGGACATGGGACATGCCCAAAGCGATGCGGAGGACTCAGGGAGTGGAGGACGATAGGCAGATGATGGAAGCTGGTGGGAAGAATCAGGCCAGTCCCTTACTTGTGTGCACTGGGCACAGGGGGCTGCGGGGTACAGGACATGCCCAAAGCGATGCGGAGGACTCAGGGAGTGGAGGGCGACAGGCAGATGATGGAAGCTGGAGGCGAGAATCAGGCCAGCCCCTTACTTGTGTGAACTGGGCACAGGGGGCTGCGGGGTACAGGACATGCCCAAAGCGATGCGGAGGACTCAGGGAGTGGAGGGTGACAAGCAGGTGATGAAAGCTGGAGGCGAGAATCAGGCCAGCCCCTTACTTGTGTGCCATGGGCACAGGGGGCTGCGGGGTACAGGACATGCTCAAAGCGATGCGGAGGACTCAGGGAGTGGAGGGCGACAGGCAGATGATGGAAGCTGGTGGGAAGAATCAGGCCACCCCCTTGCTTGTGTGCACTGGGCACAGGGGGCTGCGGGGTACAGGACATGCTCAAAGTGATGCGGAGGACTCAGGGAGTGGAGGACGACAGGCAGATGATGGAAGCTGGAGGCGAGAATCAGGCCAGCCCCTTACTTGTGTGCACTGGGCACAGGGGGCTGCGGGGTACAGGACATGCCCAAAGCGATGCGGACGACTCAGGGAGTGGAGGGCGACAGGCAGATGATGGAAGCTGGAGGCGAGAATCAGGCCAGCCCCTTACTTGTGTGCACTGGGCACAAGGGGCTGCGGGGTACAGGACATGCCCAAAGCGATGCGGAGGACTCAGGGAGTGGAGGGCGACAGGCAGATGATGGAACCTGGTGGGAAGAATCAGGCCAGCCCCTTACTTGTGTGCACTGGGCACAGAGGGCTGCGGGGTACAGGACATGCTCAAAGCGATGCAGTTGTCTCAGGGAGTGGAGGGCGACAGGCAGATGATGGAAGCTGGAGGCGAGAATCAGGCCAGCCCCTTACTTGTGTGCACTGGGCACAGGGGGCTGTGGGGTACAGGACATGCCCAAAGCGATGCGGAGGACTCAGGGAGTGGAGGGCGACAGGCAGATGATGGAAGCTGGAGGCGAGAATCAGGCCAGCCCCTTACTTGTGTGCACTGGGCACAGGGTGCTGCGGGGTACAGGACCTGCTCAAAGCGATGCGGAGGACTCAGGGAGTGGAGGGCGACAGGCAGATGATGGAAGCAGGAGGCGAGAATCAGGCCAGCCCCTTACTTGTGTGCACTGGGCACAGGGGGCTGCGGGGTACAGGACCTGCTCAAAGCGATGCGGAGGACTCAGGGAGTGTAGGGCGAAAGGCAGATGATGGAAGCTGGTGGGAAGAATCAGGCCAGCCCCTTACTTGTGTGCACTGGGCACAGGGGGCTGCGGGGTACAGGACATGCCCAAAGCGATGCGGTGGACTCAGGGAGTGGAGGGCGAGAGCCAGATGATGGAAGCTGGTGGGAAGAATCAGGCCAGCCCCTTGTGTGCACTGGGCACAGGGGGCTGCGGGGTACAGGACATGCTCAAAGCGATGCGGAGGACTCAGGGAGTGGAGGGCGACAGGCAGATGATGGAAGCTGGTGGGAAGAATCAGGCCAGCCCCTTACTTGTGTGCACTGGGCACAGGGGGCTGCGGGGTACAGGACATGCTCAAAGCGATGCGGAGGACTCAGGGAGTGGAGGGCGACAGGCAGATGATGGAAGCTGGAGGTGAGAATCAGGCCAGCCTCTTGCTTGTGTGCACTGGACACAGGGGGCTGCGGGGTACAGGACATGCTCAAAGCTCTGGGAGGGCTAATGTGTGGAGCTAGCCCTCTTTAGGAACAGTGGAGATACAAAATGGAAGCTGATGGAAGGATGGAGCCAGCTGCTTCCCCTGTGTGGCTCAGGAGACACACAGGGGACCTGTCTATCCAGTGGGAGAGACTCGGGGAGGACTAAAGTATGGAGCCAGCCCCCTCCAGGATCATTGAAGGTAGATGGAAGCTGGAGAAAGGATAGTGCAGTCTTTCCCAGTGTGTGGCTCATGAGACATACAGGATCCAGGACCTGTCCAGCCAATGAGAGGAACTCTGGGCGGTGTCCTGCCCAACTCCACAAATCTAGGTCTATCCGACCCTACTACGTTACTCTGCAGCGGTCCTCCATCTTGCTGCTGCATCACACAACAAAGAAGGAGCCTTCACTTGCAACCACTGTTGCTTTGCATGCAACAACCCACCCACTACGCCAACACCGCCAACACCACCTACAGTCATCCAACCTACACATAGCACACCTCCCGCTCCTACTACCAAACACTCACCCCAAGATAAACTACCATGCATGCTCCTCAACACCCGTGCACTCAGCAAACATGCCACGAAAATCTGGGACATCCTGTACAACAACTCGGTAGCCCTCCTCTTCCTTATTGAAACATGGCTGACTGCTCAGTAAGCACCTGGCATCGCCATGGCCATCCCAGCAGGATACCAGATCAAACAACATGACCGCCAACACAAACTAGGAGGAGAAATTGTGATAATCTTAAAAGAAACTGTCAACTGCACCACAGCGACCCCCTTCATGGAATACCTAAATTTCGAAATGTGAATCTCAGCAACATATGCCTTGAACGGAACCCTTATCTACTAACCACCTGGACCACGAGCTACCTTCACCAACAACATCGCAGATTTAATCGCTCCCCTCACCATTGACTCTAAAGCCTACATCCTACTCGGAGACCTCAACTTCTCCATGGAAGACAGGAATGACCCCAGCTCAGTCACACTCCTCAAAAGCCTATGAACCCTCGGACTGACACGACACATCGCCGGACACAGACACTCCGCCGGGCACAACCTCGGCCCCGTCTGCACCACATTCAACAGCATCCAAATCACTGTAACCCCGCCTCTCACCACACCGACCACACCATTGTCCACTTCCAAATCAAAATCCCATCTCAAATAAAACCCACTACCACTGTTGAAATGTAAATGTTATGCACTCGTTTTGCTTACATATTGCACTGTGTAAAGTTAGCATTGGCAGCACCATTTTAAGCTGAGCCGCCATTTTGAGCCGTGATCGAAACTAACTTCTGCTCACTCTGTTCGCCTCAGCAGAAAGCAGCTGCGATATTCATTTTTTCATTTCTCCAAGGTTGAGCTACGCTGTACTAATGAATAGACTGTTTTATTATTACATACCTCTCTCACTAGATAGGCCTGCTCCCACCCTTAGAGCGGCAGGCACAGGCAGAGTAACCTTGACGCTGAGATAGCATGTACCTAGTCCCGGGATGGTACCACATCTTTCTGTAGCTCTTTTGTTCATTAGCTACCAAGTGGAAATTTCCAGTCTGGGCGTGTCTTTAGTGGTTCTGGAGATGTACAATAGGTGTTACCATGTTACCAGAAGTCAGTCCCTCTGCAGCAATCTAAGAAGGCTGGTCAGACCAGACTCCACTCGAGTGTATCTCTAATAAATACCTTTGGTTTGTATTCTCTACTGTCTGACCGACTCTTCATTTGTATGGAAGGCTGACAGGTGGTCGTGAGTGACCCGGGTGACCCTAATTGGGTCACTTCCTTCATTTGGCACCTGAACAGGGACTCCATCGGGTGGCCCATCTTTGCCTGCAGAAGGGTGAGGAGGTTGGGGCCACGTCGGGTCAGACGGGCAGACCGGGGATCCCTGCACGAGAGAGTCTTGTACTCGCAGCTGCCCCGTCTATCTGACCGGGCAGTGCCTCGTAGAGTGGTCATCCCGACTGGGGTCCTGAACGGCGAAACCCTTGGATCTGACCGTTTGGTCCGAAGAGTCGGCAGTGGAGAATAAACTCGTTCGACCTGTGTGCACCAGGTGAGTTTGCTCGAGTTCTTTATGAATATGGTACCATTTTGATTTGTACTTGATGTGGTCTGAGGACCAACTTTGGTAAAGATATTTGCAAATATCTGCTCGGCATAAATAGTGAATTTGTGTTCTTTTGAAAAATGCCGTGATGTAGTAAGGTGTTTTGTCTGGGCTGTCGTTGTTGTTCTACTGATGCTCAATTGGAAGAAAGTCAGCCGGCGCCTCCAGAAGGCACTCCAAATTTTGACATGTACGTCAAACATGGCATTGGCCCTATTATGTTTAGTACGCTTTGGCACAAATATACGAGGGACAATGGCGAGTTGCAGTGGCCGTTGATGGGCACTTTTGATGAACAGAAAATTAATTTCCTGCAGGAAAAATTGTTTGCGAAACGGAGTAGACAGTAGATGTTTGATTCCCTCAGAACATGGCAAAAAGAGGCTAAGCAGAGACGAATGAAAGCAGAGAAAGAGTCCCAGAAGGGGAGAATGCAGACATTGACTCAGAAAGCTGTAGCGCATGATAGAGAGGAAATAGAGAGAGGAATAGAGTGTGCTGATAGGAAATATGGATTACAATGTGAAAAGTCTTATGTTGCTCGAGAGGAAAATGACGCATTTGTGGAGGAATTGTTAGATACTAGACCTCCTCCTCCATATGCCCCGCAGAGAATATACCCTGCCATACCCCAGTCCAAGCCATCAGTTCCTTCTGTCTCTGCTGCTTCTGTTTCTTCTTCTATTGATCACGCTGTTTTGGCCACCGTGCCTCCTTCCCTTTCTTTGACTTCGCCTTCTACGGCTACGATGACTGCCAGTCTCATTGCAACGCCTATTGTTTCGGCATCTCTCTCTCCAGCACTTACACCTACGACGCAGCGGGCAGCGACGTTGGTGCCTAGTACTTCTACTGTTACTTCTCCCCTGTTACTCCATCCCCCTGCATTACTGAGGAGCGAAACGCCCGTGCGTGGACTAGGGGACGGAGACTGGGCGACAGCTAGGAAGCGACTAGGACGGATACTGATACGATCTGATGTGGGGGATGAAGAGAAAAGGGTGGTAGTCAATAAGGCAGCTCAGTGGGCTCGTCACCCCATTTACAGTATGGAGGATGTGTGGAGTGTAATGAAAGATTATGAGCCATTTGTGCAACAGCATGCTCTTAAGCACACGTCGGCTACCTTGATTGGACTGTGGGAACAGTGTTTTAATGAAGTAGCACCCCAGATTATTTATGATATTAGGGACCATGTATATGCTACAGATATGGCACTTGGTGAGGTTTTTGTTAAAGTCGCGACGCTGGTCGCTTATCGGAGTAGGTTGCTTGAAAAGAGTCCAAAGACAGTATCCCAATTTCCGATGCGGGAAGTCCACCCCATATACCACCCTGAACTACTGGAGCTGCGGGATCAGCAGAATACTGTTATTAGACCGAGGGTAGAAGTCCGGTTCCAAGAACAATGGGTGTGCACTCCATGGAAAAGGAGTGAGGTTTTGTCCCTTAAGACTCAGTTACCCGACCCTAGGAAAAATCCTACTGCATATTATAAAGAATTGACTGAGGCTGCTTTCTCGACAGTAATGACACTTGCGGATATTGAAATGTTCTTTGGTTTATTGGTGCCCATTGATATTTGGAGACAGGTGCACACACAGGATCATGTCATGGAATTGGGTGGTACTTGGGATCAGATTAAAGCATGGGACCAGGAGAGGAGCCTGGTGAGAAGCCTAAGGCCAAAATACTGGCTTTACCTGGCCGAATTATTACGTATATGCATTCTCTTATTCCACCGAAAAGGGTAGATTGGGACAAGTTAACGTCTTGTCGTCAGAAGAAAGATGAAAGTGTGTCTGATTTTTTCACTCGGTTTGAAGGCGTGTTTTGGGATTTTAGCGGCCAGGATTTGTCGGTGGAGGGGGGTGTCCGACTGTTCGTTAATAGATTTGTTACGAACCTGCTTCCTGAGATCGCGACTCGGCTGCAGGCCTCGGAGAGCACTTGGACTACTTCCTCCCCTTCTGTAATTCTGAGTATGGCACAGTATTATGAGCACAGGGAAAATGAGGAGAAGGTGGAGAAAAAGCATAAGGAATTGAAGACGAAGGTGTTGTTGCAACAGGCTTCACGAGGGAATGGTAGAGGACGTGGTGGTACGACCCGACAGCTTCCTCGTATAGGTGGGAATACTACGTCTGTGGGGCCGAACCAGTGTGCGTACTGTAAGGAGGAGGGACACTGGCATAGCGAGTGTCCTGTGCCTTTGCAGAAGGTGGCGGTCCCAAGGGGACGAGGGTCTCGTGGACGGGGTTGCGGAGACAGTGGCCGGGACAGAGTTCAGTCAGTTGGGACTTCGCAGGGTCACGCTGACATGAACTACTTTGAAGACCATAAGGGCAAGCAGTACTACCACGATGATTATGACATAGACGAGGTGACAGGAATGTCTCACAGCTAGGACAGGTAAAAAAAGGAGAGGGACCCCTTCAACAGAACCAGGGGAATAGGGTACTACTACAGGGTAGAAAAATAATCCCTTGGCCAACGATACAATACAATTGTTAAATGCAATATTAGCGTATACACAAAAAATGTTTATTCTTTATCTTCTGTCGCCCATGCGTTACACCAGTTCACCACAACTCATACAGCCCATATGATAGAGTCAAATAGTTACATAAACGACATAAATGTATTAAGAATAAAAACATATTTTATTGTTATTAAAACATCCCATAAATCAGTATATCATAAAAATACCCCATACATATCACAAGGGTACAAGTTAAAATACATATACATCAAACATTCATAACACAAAAACGAGAGAGAAACACATAGACAATACACTTTGTCATCCAAAAGCACATCTAAAAGGAACAATTCTCTTGCTTCTCCTGGATACACTATATTATCTTTTGTCTGCAGGGTAAACTTGTTCAAAAGATTATGCAAGAACAGCGTCGACGCGTTTCGATAGCTTAATTTATTTTTCCATCTTTATCAAGACAACCATTGGCACTCTCTTATTGGCACTGAATGGTTACCAAAAACAACAATCCTGTATAAAACAAAAACATATATTTCTATTTAAAAATCTTGACCGTAATACAATAAACAGTTCTATCAACACTCAATTAGCACCACGCTATACTGTGTTTGTTCAGCATGAAGTAAATTTCATGACATATTCAAAACAATGTGAGTTCACAAAGCTAATATGTGATCCTTTTTATAGTTTAGAACAATTGCATTAGATCTTTCTTACAGAAAAACAGTTTTATTGCATTCTTATACTGTTCCAATTCAAACCGCATGTTTCTATAGCGTCCGCCCTTCATGTCTTTCCCTATAGCTCTTACACCCTATTAGGGAGCCAAAGATATACTGCTTATGGGGTCTCGTTATTGCACAAAATCAAAACGAACATATGCTCAAGCCTCTATCATATGGGCTGATCATTTAATAAACCCCACCCTCGAAATACAATACATTCCCCAGGGGCAAAGAGGTAAGTTATCATAAATGCTGCCTCACTCACTTAAGGGTTTGAAACATAATCATACTATGTACCGATTGTCCTCATTTTTACCTTATCTCATTCGGAATATTTCATCTATGTTTGTCTGTAGGGCATAATATCAGCCCTCAGTCACCCACATCTGTTTTAAAAAGAAATAAACCAAGATATTATATACCTGGTTTAACTGGGGCATATCTGCCTACATCGCTTTTCTATAAGTGCAATCTTCCATTGTTACCTGTTGGAAGTCGGGAAATCTCCTCACGCTCACGGATTCCTTTTGCCTCTAATGTATTTCTTTTAAATCTTAAGCGTTAGTAAGCTTGAAGCTCCCTTTCCTTTATGGACACTGAAAAAGAACCAAACCAGTTTCTATCAGAATTTACACCATCTTACTACCACAAATAAGAAATGTTATGCTACACGCCTAAAGGACCGATAGTCTTAGTTTACAAGACTACCGTCTACTTAGCCCTCACTCGTACCTTACCTTGCGGCATTAAGTATTGCGGGACTGATAGACCTTCCACTCGCCTACGTAACACGGGAAAGCTCCTCACCTCGGCGATGCGTTGATACTAATCGCCTGACCCCACCCTGTTTAAATAGGCGGTTTCCTTCTATTTCATTGGTTCCACCTTCAGAGTTACAATTGTTGGCAGCTGCGTGTATATCTACTTCCGTTTGTAACTTCACAGCTTAACTCAAATTAACCCGGAAGTTCTAAATAGTCGATGGAACACTAGACCGGCTCACTGCCTAATTTTTACCGGAAGTTCCCTTCCTCCACACCACGTCCAATCTAATATTTAACTGATACACGATCCCTCTCCACCACAATGAAAAAATATATATTTTATCATATGATGTGAAGCTTAATCCTATCTACGCTCATTTAACAAGATGAAAAATTTTACTCATAATTATTATTTTGCAACTAATTTCATCCATTCCTCGCGAGAATTAAGGCCTTTGTCAATGGTATCCAAGTAACACATATGCCATTGTTCACGCGTTTTCCTTATAGTCTCTAGGTTCCCTCCTCGTCTGCTCATACTAACTCTTTCCAATGGAGAGGGATCGTGTATCAGTCAAATATTAGATTGGACGTGGTGTGGAGCAAGGGAACTTCCGGTAAAAATGAGGCAGTGAGCCGGTCTAGTGTTCCATCGACTATTTAGAACTTCCGGGTTAATTTGAGTTAAGCTGTGAAGTTACAAACGGAAGTAGATATACACGCAGCTGCCAACAATTGTAACTCTGAAGGTGGAACCAATGAAATAGAAGGAAACCGGCTATTTAAACAGGGTGGGGTCAGGCGGTTAGTATCAACGCATCGCCGAGGTGAGGAGCTTTCCCGTGTTACGTAGGCGAGTGGAAGGTCTATCAGTCCCGCAATACTTAATGCCGCAAGGTAAGGTACGAGTGAGGGCTAAGTAGACGGTAGTCTTGTAAACTAAGACTATCGGTCCTTTAGGCGTGTAGCATAACATTTCTTATTTGTGGTAGTAAGATGGTGTAAATTCTGATAGAAACTGGTTTGGTTCTTTTTCAGTGTCCATAAAGGAAAGGGAGCTTCAAGCTATTAACGCTTAAGATTTTAAAGATATAAAAATAATAATATATGGAATCCAGGCCGGCATAATAAAAGCAATTTACAGGTACGAAACAGTGTCAGCAAAAAAAAACTCGTTGGTATGGTGTCATTAGTATTAAAAAATCCTGAGCTTTGACATTAGTTTTTCTTTTTCCTTAGATTTTAACGGCAGAAATCTAGAAAGAATGATTCTAAATAATTAAAAAAAGAAATACATTAGAGGCAAAAGGAATCCGTGAGCTTGAGGAGATTTCCCCGACTTCCAACAGGTAACAATGGAAGATTGCACTTATAGAAAAGCGATGTAGGCAGATATGCCCCAGTTAAACCAGGTATTTAATATCTTGGTTTATTTCTTTTTAAAACAGATGTGGGTGACTGAGGGCTGATATTATGCCCTACAGACAAACATAGATGAAATATTCCGAATGAGATAAGGTAAAAATGAGGACAATCGGTACATAGTATGATTATGTTTCAAACCCTTAAGTGAGTGAGGCAGTATTTAAGATAACTTACCTCTTTGCCCCTGGGGAATGTATTGTATTTCGAGGGTGGGGTTTATTAAATGATCAGCCCATATGATAGAGGCGTGAGCATATGTTCGTTTTGATTTTGTGCAATAACGAGACCCCATAAGCAGTATATCTTTGGCTCCCTAATAGGGTGTAAGAGCTATAGGGAAAGACATGAAGGGCGGACGCTATAGAAACATGCGGTTTGAATTGGAACAGTATAAGAATGCAATAAAACTGTTTTTCTGTAAGAAAGATCTAATGCAATTGTTCTAAACTATAAAAAGGATCACATATTAGCTTTGTGAACTCACATTGTTTTGAATATGTCATGAAATGTACTTCATGCTGAACAAACACAGTATAGCGTGGTGCTAATTGAGTGTTGATAGAACTGTTTATTGTATTACGGTCAAGATTTTTAAATAGAAATATATGTTTTTGTTTTATACAGGATTGTTGTTTTTTGGTAACCATACAGTGCCAATAAGAGAGTGCCAATGGTTGTCTTGATAAAGATGGAAAAATAAATTAAGCCATCGAAACGCGTCGACGCTGTTCTTGGATAATCTTTTGAACAAGTTTACCCTGCAGACAAAAGATAATATAGTGTATCCAGGAGAAGCAAGAGAATTGTTCCTTTTAGATGTGCTTTTGGATGACAAAGTGTATTGTCTATGTGTTTCTCTCTTGTATTTGTGTTATGAATGTTTGATGTATATGTATTTTAACTTGTACCCTTGTGATATGTATGGGGTATTTTTATGATATTTTGACAGTAAAAGCGAATCGGATGACGGACCCAAAGAAATCGCACCTCACTAGTAACTGTGCCCCTCTTTTGTAATGTTTTGTCGTGCACACTTCGACACTTGTGTTACACACAAGAATCCAAGGAACTGACGACCGGTCCGCTTATTGAGGTGGCCGGTTCTACTTCGGGAAAACCCATTAATCCTGGGATTCCCTATGGTCATCCACTAAACTACGCTTCTGATTTTATCTTATTTAAGCCCTGATGAAGTTCCACACACTGTAAAGTGGGAACGAAACGCGTTGGCTGTCTGTCGCAAAAGAAAATGAAATAAAGAATAAAAAGTTGAAGAACAAACCAACACCAGATTGTGCTACTTAATTTTCGGTGCACCTTCAATTGAAGGTATTTTTATGATATACTGATTTATGGGATGTTTTAATAACAATAAAATATGTTTTTTATTCTTAATACATTTATGTCGTTTATGTAACTATTTGACTCTATCATATGTGCTGTATGAGTTGTGGTGAACTGGTGTAACGCATGGGCGACAGAAGATAAAGAATAAACATTTTTTTGTGTATACTCTAATATTGCATTTAACAATCGTATTGTATCGTTGGCCAAGGGATTATTTTTCTACCCACCTCACAACTAGGACAGCCAGGGACAGAGTGAGGGACCTGTTCAGATACCTGTAGATCAGCGCGGTCCTTACGTTACTGCAGATTTGCATGGCTCAGCTAAGGAATTTTTGGTGGATACAGGTGCAATGAACAGCTCTATTTCTCGTTCACTGGTCCCCGGGGCAGCTCTGTCTGGCCATAACAATGTTTCGGTAGGATTTTCTGGTGTACCGGTTGTGAGCCCCATTTCAAAACCTCTTACACTGACTATAGGCCCTTTTAATGTAGACTCGCCATTTTTGTTGACATCTAATTGCGGGGACAATTTGATGGGCTTAGATTTGTTAAAGAAGTTGCATGCGACCATTTATTGTTCCCCGGAAGGTGTCTATATGACAATGGGTCCGAATGTGGTCAGCACTAAGCAGTGTCTATCCAAAGATGCGCCACTCCCTGCTGAATTTAAGGACTTGACGCCAACGTTGTGGGCAACGGGTGACACGGACGTAGGACTGTTGCCGATACCTCCGGTTTTCATTAAAATAAAAGACAATGCTATCTTGCCTCGCATTCCTCAGTATAAAATACCGCAGGCAGGGGAACGAGCCTTGTTGCAAATTATACAGGACTTGATTGCGTCAGGTGTTGTTGAGGAGACGACTGCTAATGTGTGTAATAGCCCTATTCTTCCTATTCTTAAGAGGGCACCTTTGGGTTCCTCTGATGATCATCCTGATGTTTATCTTTTTGTGATTGACTTGCGCGAAATTAATAAAATAGTGGTTCCTCAGTTCCCGGTGGTCCCTGATATTACTGCTCTTCTGACGATGATTCTTTCCTCTGCTAAATTCTTTTCTGTAATTGATCTAAAAAAATGCATTCTTCAGTATTCCGATCCATCCAGACAGCAGGCCCTTGTTCGGTTTTACACTCGCTGGCAGAAGTTTTAGATTCTGTCGAGCTCCTCAGGGCTATACTGAGAGCCCTAGTATATACAGTCAGGCTTTGAAGGCACAATTGGACTCTCTCACGCTTCCTTCAGGTAACGTATTGCTTCAATATGTAGATGACCTTCTCATCGCTTCTGACACTGAAAAGGGTTGCAAAGATAGTATGGTTAAATTGTTGTTGCATTTGGCACACCACGGACATAAAGTGTCCCTTTCTAAAATTCAATATTGTCGACATGAGGTCACCTACCTAGGTCACCTACTGTCGAAGGAGGTTCGGAGATTGACCCCTGAGCGCATCAGTACCATTGTTAAAATGCCTATCCCTAAAACTCAGAGAGATGTGCAGGCTTTTATTGGCATTACTTCCTATTGTCGTCAGTGGATCCCTAATTATTCATTATTAACAAAACCCCTGCTTGCACTAACCACTAAAGATGTGCATGAACCCTTGCCTTGGACGCCTGAATGTCAGCAGTCTTTTGAGCAATTAAAAGTTGTGCTTTGCTCTGCGCCTGTACTTGGTACGCCCGACTATGCAAAGACGTTCGTGCTGTACGTACACGAGATGGCTGGCTGTGCGCTCTCTGTCTTAACACAGGCCTTTGGAGGTAAGCAACGGCCGTGTGCTTATTTTTCTGCTCTTCTTGACCCTGTCGCAAGAGCCCTCCCGAGCTGTCTAAGAGCGGTCGGGGCTGTGGCCGTCTCTATAAGGCAATCGGCTGGGCTCGTACTTGATACTGACCTCACAGTCATGGTCCCCCATGCTGTGGATACCCTTGTAAATAAGACCAAGACGCAGCACCTCACCAGTGCACGTCAGACCGGTTATGAGCTAACTCTTTTTGCACCACATGTCACGATTAAAAGATGTGCCACTCTGAACCCAGCCACGTAACTACCCCTCCCTTCTGAGAGTGAGGAAATTGACATCCATGATTGTATTTTTCGGACTGAGGAAGAGACAAAGGGACGGGTAGACTTGACTGATGTTCCCTTATCTGACCTCCAAGAGGAACTATATGTTGATGGCTCTTGTTTCAAATTACCAGATGGCACCACCACTGCAGCATATGCAATCACAACACTGTACACGGTAGTTGAAACGTTACGAGTTCCCTATCAGTCGGCCCAAGCTGCAGAGCTCGTTGCCCTTATTCGAGCCTGTGAGTTGAGTGAGGGTCCAGCTGTCAATATCTACACTGACAGTCAGTACGCCTTCGGAGTCGCCCATAATTTTGGACGGCTCTGGGCAGAGAGAGGGTTTCTCACTTCCCATGGGATGAAGATCCAACATGGTCCCCTCCTACATAGGCTTTTATCGGCTTTGACACTCCCCAAGAAATTAGCGATAGTAAAGTGCAGCGCCCACAAGACAATTGCTGACAATGTGGGTAAGGGGAACGCATTTGCAGACCAGATAGCTAAGGGGACAGCCAGAACAAAGATGAAAAGGATGTTTGTAGCAGGTCCCGCTAGGTGGGTGCCCGAGGTCGCCATGTTTGAGGATACACTGGAAAATGTCAAGGAGATACAGAGTGAGGCAACAATTGAGGAATTTGCGATATGGCAGGAAAGCACAGCACGTTTGGATGAGGAGGGGTGTTAGACTGATAAGTCAGGGAAACAGAGATGGATGCTTCCAGATGCATATGTTCTTCCCGTAGTCACCATGGCACATGGGCCAGCCCATATCAGTGCTAAGGGTATTTGTATGTTGCTAGACCCTGTATGGCAAAATGATAACATCCCAAAGACTGCTGCTCATTTGGTCAAATATTGTATGGTGTGAATGATGCACAATCCTGGAAAAGGTACCCCTACGCCACCCGGTAACTTCGCACCTCCCACTTTCCCTTTTGAGGTCCTTCAGATAGACTACATAGAAATGGATCGAGTCAACATTTTGAAATATGTGTTGGTGGTTGTTTGTGCATTTAGTAAATGGGTTGAGGCCTATCCTACGGAAGAAAATACGGCCATAACGACTGCAAAGGTATTCCTGAAGGAGTTCTTTCCTCGCTTCGGCTTTCCCCGTTTGATTTTGAGTGACAATGGAAGCCACTTGAACGCTAAAGTGATTCAGTTGGTGTGTGAGGGACTCCATATCAGACAAAAATGTCATGCTGCAAATCACCCTCAGTCCGCAGGTTTGGGTGAGAAGTACAATGGTACTCTCAAACTGAAACTGGCAAAGATTCAGGAAAGCACAGGGTTGCAGTGGCCAGATGCTTTACCATTAGCCCTTTTGTCCACGAGAACCACAGCGCATTCTAGAACAGGATTGTCCCCCTACAAGGTCGTGTTCGGGCGCCCGGCAAATGTCTGGGGTGTCCCACGTCCTCGTAGGTTTTCTGAAATTGAATATCCTCTATTAGTGGACTATCTGTATGAGTTAACTAAAAGTCTACGTTCTACTCACCAACAGATCCAAGACTCCCTACCGCCAATTCCTGAGGGGCCAGGACATGACATGCAGCCTGGAGATTTCATATTAGTTCGGAACTTTCAGAGAAGGAAGAACTTGGAGCTGAGGTGGAAGGGGCCAGTCAGGTGCTCCTTGCCACCCACACTGCAGTCAAGGTCACAGGCCGAAAGAACTGGGGGCCTGATTCACAAAAGTAATCTGAGACAAAATCCTAACTTTACGACTTTCGGTATTCACAAAAGGCATTTAGGAGTAGTAAAGTTAGGATTTTGTCTTAAGTTTGTCTTAAGTTTTGGTCTTAAGACAAAATCCTAACTTAAGTTAAACTTAAGTTTGTCTTAAGTTTTGGTCTTAAGACAAAATCCTAACTTAAATTAAACTTAAGTTTAACTTAAGTTAGGATTTTGTCTTAAGACCAAAACTTAAGACAAACTTAAGACAAAATCCTAACTCAAGTCTGGGGAACCGATGGACCCCTGCTCCCACCAAATTTACAACATGGGTACCTCCCCAATCACTGAAGTTCTCACCCGCATCCTGAACACCTTCATCACCACCACAATGTTCCCAGAGGCCTGGAAACATGCAGCAGTCAATACTTTGCATCCACTACTAAAGAAACCTTTGGCGGACCCATCCCGGTTAGCAAACTACCGCTGTCATATCATTTAGGTTAGTCCCATCATGTTCATACAGATTACATACATTTTGTCCCATCCACACGACATAACGCCCTTACACAGGTGACCTTTTACCTAGTAGCTTACTTCTGTCACTTCGACAACCAGGCTCTTGGTATCCTATCTTAATCCTTGCACCTGACGTACATAAACATGTCCCCAGGCACAGTGGATTTATTCTGTATAAGGGTCACCACCTTTCTTTTTCATCCATGGCCCACAGCCAGCTGTGCATAAGTGTTTTTGTTTAGAAAAGGATTAGCAAAGGATTAGTGAATGTTTTAAAAACATATTGATTCTGGAAAACCCTGGAGTGATCACTTTTGTATAAAAGACCCTCACTCCCTCTTACAGAGGCAGAGGAGAATTCCTTCCAAGCTGGACCGAGGCTCTGCAGGCTGAAAGAACTGGGGGCCTGATTCACAAAAGTAATCTGAGACAAAATCCTAACTTTACGACTTTCGGGATTCACAAAAGGCATTTAGGAGTAGTAAAGTTAGGATTTTGTCTTAAGTTTGTCTTAAGTTTTGGTCTTAAGACAAAATCCTAACTTAAGTTAAACTTAAGTTTGTCTTAAGTTTTGGTCTTAAGACAAAATCCTAACTTAAATTAAACTTAAGTTTAACTTAAGTTAGGATTTTGTCTTAAGACCAAAACTTAAGACAAACTTAAGACAAAATCCTAACTCAAGTCTGGGGAACCGATGGACCCCTGCTCCCACCAAATTTACAACATGGGTACCTCCCCAATCACTGAAGTTCTCACCCGCATCCTGAACACCTTCATCACCACCACAATGTTCCCAGAGGCCTGGAAACATGCAGCAGTCAATACTTTGCATCCACTACTAAAGAAACCTTTGGCGGACCCATCCCGGTTAGCAAACTACCGCTGTCATATCATTTAGGTTAGTCCCATCATGTTCATACAGATTACATACATTTTGTCCCATCCACACGACATAACGCCCTTACACAGGTGACCTTTTACCTAATAGCTTACTTCTGTCACTTCGACAACCAGGCTCTTGGTATCCTATCTTAATCCTTGCACCTGACGTACATAAACATGTCCCCAGGCACAGTGGATTTATTCTGTATAAGGGTCACCACCTTTCTTTTTCATCCATGGCCCACAGCCAGCTGTGCATAAGTGTTTTTGTTTAGAAAAGGATTAGCAAAGGATTAGTGAATGTTTTAAAAACATATTGATTCTGGAAAACCCTGGAGTGATCACTTTTGTATAAAAGACCCTCACTCCCTCTTACAGAGGCAGAGGAGAATTCCTTCCAAGCTGGACCGAGGCTCTGCAGGCGGATGCTTCGACAGGCAAAGACCTGACATCCTTTGAGATAAGAGTGACTCTACACGGTGGAAGGAGGCGAGCGAAGTCAGTGGAGGACCACTCTTGGAGTAAGTGTGACTATAGGGGGCCTTCCCTCGCCCGCCGCCAGTACTCTTTTAATTTGCTAGAGGGACTTCCTCAACACGTAAGGAACTGGTTGTAAGTTACCCTCTTATCTCATTTGGAGGTGAGAGTGAGGACGCACTGGGACAGGTAGAGTCCTGAGGAAGGCCGGCGTGACCCCACACGAGGGGCATACACTAACGGCCGAAACATGTTGACCACCTGGCAGTAAAGGAGGGGTGCTAGGAGCACTTAATATCTCCCAATCACCACCATCCTTCACACTTTTTAACCCTGGCCGGAAGGTCCAGGAATAAAGTTTTAGGCACAGCGACACTTCCGAGCTAGTTTTAAACTACACTACACTGCACTTTCACTACCGTCGTTCCCAGTCACTGTATAATTATTTTGTGTCTCTTTGTGTTGTATTGTCTTCCCCTACCCTATTGCTCCACCCCATGCGTGGCTACGCTGGGGTGTTTTTGTAAGCAGCCCTGTGATGAAGCATGTCACACATCGGTGTGAGTGAGGGCAGTATAAGCACATATTGCACGTGCCACCACGAAATCCATTAGGATCTATCCTGACATTTACATTCACATGATTCACCTACATATCTAGGTTAGGTACACTTAGGTAGGCTCCGCATCGTAGGAGTACGCCAATGCTATTGTTTTATATAATCTGCTTTTATTCATCTTATTAGCACTATGGTAGAAATGTATCTGCTATTTACGATATTGGTACTAGTGATTACATTTGTCTGCTCCTGTCTTTTGATTGTCGCAGCTAACATGTTTCATACTAGACTGACGCTTGACCAATAAATAATTATTGAAACCATTCCAATGGTCATTCTATGTATTTTGAGAAAAGCAAGCACGAGTGACAAGAGAAAGATACCTTATTGTTTCCACGATACCTGAGGAATCAGGGTTGTCATGTTCAGTGGTTGCCAGAAACTACACACACCACTGTAGAATACAGGGGGTGGTAGTGGCACCGTAGAGCTAGCTGGTCTAACGGCTGACTCATCCTGTGGGGGTGTCCAGAGTCTGTCTGCACACCAAGCCCTCAGTTTAGGTCATCCAAAACGTGCAGGTCCTGGGGGGTCCTAGGAACTACACGGCACCGCCCGATCTCCCTACTACCCTGCCCAGCCAAGGTCATGAAGAAAACCATCAGCAAGCAACTCATCCACTACCTGAGCACACACCAACTCCTAGGCACCAGGTAATCGCCATTCACAGAACTGACACTTCTCTCATCGCAGCTACAGCCGACATCAGAAGGATCCTAGACCGAGGAGAAACAACAATCCCCATTCTAATCAACCTCTCAGCGGCCTTCAACACGATCTCATCTCCATCCCTGATCAGGAGACTACATGAAATAGGTATCTAAGGACCCGGCCTGAACTGGATCTGTTTCTAACTACACAAAAAGTCAGCATGTCGCCTACACCTTAGAAGCCAAGAACTTCATCTGTGGAGTCCCCCAAGGATAATCTCTCAGTCTGGCCTTGTTTAGCATCTACATGACCTCACTGGCCGGCCTCATGAGATCATACGTCATCAACATACTGTACTATGCAGATGACACCCAGCTGATACTCTCCCTGACGGATAAGACCCCCGCAAAAAAAATCAACTTACCTTCCTGCATGGCCACAGTAGCCACCTGGATGAAATCCAACTGCCTCAAACTCAACTCAGACAAAACTGAAGTGGAGATCTTTGGAAGGAAAACCTCTGCTTGGGATTCCAGCTGGTGGCCGGCAGGCCCTGGCTCCACACCAACCCCCAGCACCCACGCCAGAAACGTAGGAATCATCCTAGATGGCAAGCTCGACATGACAGCCCAGGTGAACGCGGTGACCTCCACCTGTTTCCACATCCTGAGGATGCTGTGAAAAATCTTCAAGTGGCTACCAGACAGTGGCGGCTTCTCCACTAAGGCGGAGGAGCGCCGCCCCACTGCATTTTTGCAGTGAAAGAGGGAGAAAATAAAAATGATAATAACTTACGTTATTATCATTTTATTTTCTCCTACTTCTGCCCACAGCATTCCGTGAGGGGGCGGGGGCAGGGGATGAATGGTTGCACCCTCCTAAAGTGCACAATGACTGCTTGGACGGCCCTATCGGGCCACCCAAAACAGTCATGCGCCCTTCGCATGTTCTCCATGCAGGCTGCATCGCAGCCTAAGTGGAGAACATGCCCAGGCCTCCAGTCAGCGTCTGAGCGCCGAAAAACGGTGCTAAGACCAATCACAATACTGCTAAGGCAGCGTTGTGATTGGCTGACTGGGAGGCTGGGTGTGCTTCCTGTGGCCGGCTCTGAGCGAGGGAGTACTATGGAAGAGAGACGGGCGAGGAAGCGGTGAAAAGGTACGTTTTTTATTTATTTTTTACTTTGCTGCTTCTTCTGCGCCCTCTCCCCCCTCCCGCATCCTCCCCCCTAACTCACGCGTCCTCCTGCCACTGCCCCCCTACCTCCGATCGGTGTCGGACGCCCCTGCTACTAGAGAACACCAGGAAAACAGTCACACAGGCCCTGATAACCAGGGGGATTCGCAAGAGCAATGCACTCTATGCAGCAATTGCCAAATAGCTCCCGAACAGGCTCCAAACCATGCAAATTGGTGCCGCAAGATTCTTCCTCGCCGCACCCACATCACTGCACACCAAAAGGAAGTTCACTGTCTCCCCATACACAAACGCACTCAGTTCAAACTCCTCACATACACATACAAAACACTACACAACATAGGCCACACCTACCTCAACAGCCGCATACACTTCCACCAAACTTCCAGGCACCCCCATTCAGTCGAACTCTCACTAGCACATGTACCTCACATACACAAAAATAAAAACGGAGGTCGCACCTTCTCGTATATCGCCCCATAAGCATGGGACGACCTCCTCAACACATCAGGGCCCCCTCATCGCTTCTTGAGTTCCGCAAGAAGCTGAACTTTGGTTTCTCGAAAAATCTTACCTGGGAGATAGCCACCTACCCACCTGCGCAGCGCCTGGATACCCTCACTGGTGATTAGCACGCTATACAAATATAACTAAGCATAACATCGCATTAAAAAAACATAACATGGGGAGCCAGCCTGCCTCGGCTGCACTAGAGGTAGATGGAAGCTGAGGGACGGATGGGGTCAGCCCCTCCCACTGTGTGTCGCAGGGGTTATCTGGCCCTGCCAGACAGGAGAGCCTGGAGGGGGGGTGTCTCATGTAGAGACATTGCCCTCTGGGAGGAGCAGCAGCGACAGACAATGGATGAGCTTGAGGCATCAGGCAGTGGTCTAAGTAAGAGCTCCAGGGGGCCGCATGTAGTAAAGCCTTTTCAGGGAGACTGAAAAAGGCACAGGTCTGGGTCTTAACCCCAGTGAGCTGGTGGCGTTAGTTCTCTCCTCAACACCAGTCCCAGCATCCCAGTGATGACATCACTCCGGGCAGCATATACTGATGCTTCCACCATGCAAACAAGCAGGTGAACCCTGCAAAATTGGTTCTCAATAAGCAAATACACCAGATGTCCATTTAAACCCTGCTGAGAGTATGCAAAGCCAGGGACCCACTGGGTCCAGTACTCTGCCTTTACTCCTACTAGAGAGTTATTTTACCCAAACATGTGGACTACATCCTCACGGGAGTTACTTGGGGATCAGAGTCCATAAATGCCCTCAGATAGGAAACATGTTTCTATGCAGAGCAGCGGTCAGCATTCCCCAGGCCAGGGCTCGCCGCCTCAGAGATGCTTCTGGTTCCTGGTTCTGCACATTTAACTGAGCTTAAGGAGCCCGGCGGCTTTGTTACCTGCCTCGGCTACAGCAACCCCCCCTTCTCCTGTCCCTCGCAACCCCCCCCCCCCCCCCGGTCAGGTGAATCTCCAGGGCTTTGTCTGTACCATCGCCGCCATCATTTACATATTCACAGGAATGAGATGGGGGCAGAACAGAGCAAGGCCTCAGGTCCTCAGAAAAGGTTGTCACTTGTTTTTCCTCTCACAAAAATCCGAGAACGCAGCGCATTCTGGGCCGCATTTACAATATTTTGACACAAGGTAAGGCAGCAACCCTTCCCGCTGCGCTGCCGTGCGTCAAAATAAAAGGGCAGGAATGCGCCATTTCTACAAGATGCAGCGCATTTCTGATCCGTCCCCCCTGTGCTGGCGCACAAACAGCAGCTGTGCGTCAATGCAGACACCCTTGCGCCATGGTGCAAGGCTGCCTGCGTTGCAGGGATGATTGTTGTTGTGCAGGAAGGGGCACCTTCCTGCACAAAAATAATCATTGATGGCGTTTTGCTCCAAAGAGCAAAAAACAAGGAGAAATAAAAGTATTTCTCTTTGATGCGCCACGCCTGGGGAGGCGTGGGATTCGCACCCCTGGGGAGGCGTGGGATTCGCACCCCTGGGGAGGCGTGGGATTCGCACCCCTGGGGAGGTGTGGGATTCGCACCCCTGGGGAGGCGTGGGATTCGCACGCCTGGGGAGGCGTGGGATTCGCACGCCTGGGGAGGCGTGGGATTCGCACGCCTGGGGAGGTGTGGGATTCGCACGCCTGGGGAGGCGTGGGATTCGCACGCCTGGGGAGGCGTGGGATTCGCACGCCTGGGGAGGTGTGGGATTCGCACCCCTGGGGAGGCGTGGGATTCGCACGCCTGGGGAGGCGTGGGATTCGCACGCCTGGGGAGGCGTGGGATTCGCACGCCTGGGGAGGTGTGGGATTCGCACGCCTGGGGAGGCGTGGGATTCGCACGCCTGGGGAGGCGTGGGATTCGCACGCCTGGGGAGGTGTGGGATTCGCACCCCTGGGGAGGTGTGGGATTCTGATGCATTCCCAGGTTTACGACACTTTGTAAATCTGTGTCAGGTTACATGGATGTTGCATGGGAGCACTCACAGCAACACCCATGGAACATGCCTTTCACGCAGAGTAATGCGTGAGAGGGGCCCATATTTACAAGGCCATGAAAAGTCGCCCAGGGTGACTTTACGAGGCCTTGTAAATATGGGCAGGCACACTGCGCCGTCGGTGCCTCAAAAAAAGTGATGCACGGCGGCGCAATGGGCTTTAAAGGAGGCCCTCAATCTCTGATGAGTGTTCACGGTTCGTGCCCTTTAGAGGAGCCGTTTTACTCCCAACCGAGGAATCTGTGTGGCCCCTTAAGGTGCTCAAACTTCTTGTGTAGAAACAAAACATTTTTTTTGGTTTCCTGGACCAAATCCAACTAAGGAGATACACTTCCGATTACTCCAGGGTTGGGACAACCCCCCTGCCAGTTCTTACTTCGGTCACTTCCTGGCGGTGCTAATTCAGCCTTAAGTGCAGACAGGAAAGGGCGGGCCATGTCGCTTTAGAACCTGCCCAAAGTGTAAGCCCTTGTCTTCTCCTGTTCCCCCTGTCCATGAAGAAGCCCGTTGAGGGAACTACCCTCAGGACCTCGCTGCCCTCACATTTACGCTTGTCCTCATTTATACCACCTCTAGTGATATTTTGGGGTTCTGCTTCCTCAATCAGGAGACTAGTAGGTTAACCCCAGGGGCTCCTTCCCAGAGGAGCTCTCTTTAGATGCTGCTTTCCATCTCAGCTGATGTATGAAAAAAGTGGTGGATGGATTGCTTGACTTAATCTCAACCACTGGTAATTACTCAGGGCCGCATCCTAGTCCATCGTTATTGTGCACACCATGCCACCTCATTTTGGACCCGACTGATGAGCCCCAATCAAGGCGAAACCAGTCCCAGGATGCTTGTGTTCTGGGTTTAGGGAGGTCCTGGCAGTTCCCATTGGAGCAGGCTCTAGACTGATTAGCATATGGCTGGGTCTAAACTGAGGTGTCATGGTGGGTAAACTAGCAATGGATTGGGATGCAGCCCGAGTGACTATAAGTAGCTGAGATTAATTCAAGCATTCCATCCATTGCCTTGTTTTTTGATTTCCTAAGTGTGACAGGTATGCCCAGATTTGAGTCCTGTGCTCGCTGTCACACTGGAACTCAGCTGTACTTGGCTGAAGAGCCCCAAAAAGAGCAAGGTCAAGACTGATTTGCATACAAACAGAGGTGGCATGGTGGGTAAAAGTACAATAGGAATGGAACAACTGTCAGAGGTTAAACTTACTGCAAGCATCCTCCCATCCCCTTTGGTGTTTGAGTTCCATCTCAGCCGAGCGCTCCAGGGGCAGTACCTCCGTCCAGCGACTAAATAGTTCCTTCAAAGGATGGTGCATGCAGTTGTGGACACCTTACTTTGAGCGTTCTCTCCAGCCACTAGGCTGGCGACCTTGGCCTCTCCTGAGGTCCTGCAAACATAAGTAGTCTTTGAGTGATATTCCAAGGTTTCATGCTCAGATTTCCTGTGACCAAAAAAATCCTAGCATAGAGATTATGAATTTCTTTCTTGCAGTGCCCTGGGCTGTTCATCTGCTAGATGGGGATGTGCGAGGTAAAGTTGTGCAACCCGGCAACGGAGCCATAAACCTTTATCCCAACAAGTAATATTTAGTAGTCTCTGTCAGTAGCCCTACAGGTCCACTGGGCTTGATATGGAATCTTGGCTAGGGATTCGGGAAGAGCCTGAGACTCTCATTAAGTGAGCCAAGAAGACATTTAATAGCCTCCAAGTAGTTTTTCATAAGGCTTACGGGGCATTATGAATAAGAAGGTGAATGCGGTTGTTCAACAAGGTGAACCCTCTTCATGCACACACTCTCCTTTGCATCAGTATAGCACACCAGATACTATGTGTAAACATCCTACGCAGTGGAAATGATCCTGTTATATTTAGCAGGGAGCCCTAAACTGCTCTCGCTAGCAACTCCCAGTATGAGAGTGTGCACTGAGACAGCAGTCACCTCTCCAAGTCGTGGATGTACCTAGGATGATCTGGATCAGACTTGAAGGACGGCTGAGGATGGGCGCGTGGTAAGCAAGTGAGAGGGGAGCTCAACGAAGACGCTCTGGTCCCTCAAGAGGTCACCTTAGAGAGAGAAGCGGGGCTCCCTGTAGGTGTGCCCCTTGCTGATGCCTCCGTTCCCCCAAGTACTTCAATGCTGAGCACTGTGTGGTGTGGCCTGCTTGGTCCTCTTCCGGGTCCCCTTGCTAGATCTACAAGTAGACGATCACGTCTTCGAGGAAGAGGCAACGTTCACTAATGGAGGAAGGTCCGCTCTTGGCTGGAAAACCTCTTGCATCAGGCACATGCAAGACACTGATAATTTCAGCAAAGGTTCCAGGATGACAGGAAATCCAGCCGCCACCTACTTGTACTGAAGTGCAGATCCGTTCAAAGAGACCTCCGTCCTATTTGCATCACTAATCTTGAAGCTTTTTTAGGGTGAAATAGAAGATGTTGGTAATGCCCTGCTCCACGGCCTCCCAGACTCTTCACTGACACAAACCACAGCACGTCGTATCCAGGGCTTGAAGAAATATGATCACATCACCCCATCCTGATGGAATTCCACTGGCTCCCCTTGCAGGCCTGCGCCATCTCCAAAACCAGCAGCATCTTTTACAAAGCCATCCAGACCAGCACCCTCTCCTATCTGGCTAACAAGCTCACCTTCTCCAGTGGTTCTCGGCACACCCTTAGTAAGGATAACATCAGACTGCAGGCGAAGAGATGTAAAAAAGAAAAAACAAGACAGCAGGCCTTTTCCATCTATGCACTCAGGAGCTGGAACAACATCCCTGTAACTATGAGGATTGCACCATCACCCTACAATATGGTGTCTTATCTAGATCTCAAGCTTGTGACCCCTGAATGCCCACATACTGGGGGTCTCTCAACCAACACAGGCTCCTTTCTCTCAGAGACAGGATGTCATGTGGGTCCTACGGACAGAAAATCAGCACAACGATACTGGGCTTTTGTAGAAGCACCGGAAAACAGTCTACGTGGCAGGCATCTCTTCTTGAGCCCAGATCACAATATACCCGGTAGACCTCTCTTCTGGCGGTGCAAGTTACAAGCTACCTGCTAGACCTCTCTCCTAGAGCCCTGGGTCACAATCTACATAGTAGACCTCTCTTTTAGAAGAGCGAGTCACCGTCTAGTTGGTAGACCTTTCCTCTAGAGGTATGGGTCACAGTATAACTGGGAGACCTCTCTACTAGAGGCCAGGGCCACAACTTACTTGGTAGACATGTCTTCCGGAGGCCCAGGTCACAATCTTCCTGGAAACACTGTCTTCTATAGGCACAGGTCACAATCTACCTGGAAGACCTCTCTTCCAAGGACCAGGGTCACAATCTACAGGGTAGACATCTCTTCTGGTAGACCTCTCTTCTAGAGGCACGGGTCACACTCTACTGGTTTAGACCTCTCTCCTAAAGGTGCGGGTCACACTCTTAGCGGTATTTCTCTCTTCCAGAGGCTAATGTCACAATCTAAAGGATAGACTCTTTTCTGGTAGACCTCTCTTCTAGTAGCACAGGTCACACTCTGCCGGGTAGAGCTCTCTTGTAGAAGCACGGGTCACAATCTACCGGGTAGGCCTCTCTTCTAGAAGCACGGTTCACACTCTGCCAGGTAGACCTCCCTTATAGAAGCATGGGTCACAATCTACCGGGTAGACCTCTCTTATAGACACACAGGCCACAATCTACTGGGTAGACCTTACTTGTAGAAGCACAGGTCAGAATGCCCGGGTGGGCCTCTCATCTAGAAGCACAGGTCGCACTCTACCAGGTAGACCTCTTATAGAAGCACAGGTCACAATCTACCGGGTAGACCTCTCTTTTAGATGCACAGGTGACAATCTACTGGGTAGGCCGCTCTTCTAGAAGCACAGGTCACACTCTACCAGGTAGACCTCTTGTATAGAAGCACAGGTTACACTCCACCAGGTACACCTCTCTTATAGAAGTATGGGTCACAATCTACCAGGTAGAACTCTCTTGTAGAAGCAAAGGTCAGAATGTTTGGGTAGACCTCTGTTCTAAATGCACAGGTCACAATATACCAGGTAGACCTCTCTTGTAGAAGCACGGGTCACAATCTACTGGGTAGACCTCTCTTGTAGAAGCATGGGTCACAACCTACTGGGTAGACCTCTCTTGTAGGAGCACGGGTCAGAATGTCCAAGTAGACCTCTCTTCTAGAAGCACAGGTCACAACCTACTGGGTAGACCTCTCTTGTAGGAGCACGGGTCAGAATGTCCAAGTAGACCTCTCTTCTAGAAGCACGGGTCACAATCTTCCGGGTAGATGGCTCTCCACACCATTCACACTGTAAGGATTTTGGGAGCGACATGCAAGGCCAGACACTGGCACCATGAGTCGAGAACGCACCTGTAGACGCTGCAGAAGCTGCTGCTGTCTGAACACAACACTGCTCCCGACCCTGCTTTAGTCACTGGAAGTGTCATCTATGAATCTTCTGTTTCGATGATTCATTAGAGATAACTTGGTTTTCATATATTAAATTCTACTCGCAAAACGGTCTCCAAATTGCAGCCATTAAGCAATCATAAAAAAAAAATGTAAGTCCGTTTTTATATAGCGCAGCTACTCACCCTTACGGGTCTCAAGGCGCTGGGGGCCGTCGTGGAAATTAAGTGAGCTATTGCCCAGAGTCACATGGTGCTGAGCTGCCGCCGGAGCCGGGGATCGAACTGTGAACCCTGTGCTTCGAAGTCAGCTGCCCTGGCCGCTGCACCACATCTCTCCACTCATGCTAAGTTTAAGTGTAAACTTTCATGAAAAAATTGTTTTATGAAAACATGCAGTTTTATTTATTCATATCTGAGGTGCATTTTTCTACATCTTTCTGCACACAGCTCTGACCTTTAAATACATATTTTCTTATGGCAAGACGTTGGCTCCTTGTACACGTGACGTAAGCACGCACGACTGGCGCCGGTTACGTCAGAGCATCCCAGTTTTGCCTTCCACCGAGGAGAGGAAGGGCTGGGAGTCAGGCCACGCGCCTGGAGACACGTGACTGGGGTTCATTATACTGCGTCTCGAGGCCTTGGTTTCAGCACAGCAGGTCAGAGGGTGACGTCAGTGTGCGGTATTACCACCTCGCGCTATGCCTCTTGTACCATCAATAGTGCGATGAATTTACATTTTACCCTCCAAATGAGCAGCAAGCAGTATTTAATCAAGATTCCCAGATCCTTTCTAACAAATGGATGAATTATTAACCTCACATGTGGTTACAGGTTTGTCACCGTATTTAGGTACAATACTCTGCTGGATTAATGCATTTTGATGCAAGGGGTACCGTTCCTGCCAAGTTCCAACCACACCTCCGCTTCATGTGGGACCTGCTTGGAAATGTTTGGTGGATCAGCTGAAGCGGAGAGCCTGTCAGACCCTGCGGGTCAAGACGCAGGTGGCCTCAGCCTTTTTATTTATTTATTTATGCATTTTTATATAGCGTGGACATTAGTACCCAAAGGCGCCAGAGCGCTTTACAATAGAAATATCTTGTTACATGGAAGTTACAGTACAACCAAAAATAGTTGCAAAGGTATCATTACAGAAAAACAAGCTGTACAAGAGGTATATACAGCAGTGGAAAGGTTGAGGTTGTGTAGATGTCTCTGCCAGGAACTGATTGCGATGTCTTAGCTAAAATATCGTTGGAGGAGAAGGGCTTTCAGGTCCGTTTTGAAAGTCGCCAGAGGTGGTTGTATGAAGGTTTGGAGGTAATGAGTTCCAGATTCTGGTTGCACTACCTGAGAAGGATTGTGCCATGAGACAAGTGGCGGCTGCTACCTGGAAGCAGCAGTGGTGCGGGGTGGGGAGGCAGGGGCATCGGGTTAATAAAAACAAATCAGTTACCTCCCGGCTGCCGCCGCCGCCTCTCCTGCATCCTCTTCCTGGCATCTTGGGGGAAACAGGAAGCAGAAAGCACCAGGGCTCCCACGCTTCCTGCAGGATCTGAGCGCTGTGACACGGCGCTCACCCAGGGGCTGGAGGGGGGGGCATGTTCTCCGCGCAGGCTGTAATGCAGCCTGCATGGAAAACATTCTATGTGCGCATGACTGTTTTGCCGGCCTGAAAGGGCTGGCCAACCATTCATGCTCACATAGGGAGTGCAAACCACTCCTCCCTCTGCTCTGATATCTCCCCGCCCCACAAAGACGCCGCCACAACGGGAAAAAATAAAATGATGATAACCTTGAGTTATCATTTTATTTTTCCTTTTTTTACACTGCATAAAGCAGTGGGGCTACGCTCCTCAGCCTTAGAGGAGGAGCCGCCACTGCATCAGACATTCCTTTTTAAACGATGAGGGTTAAGAAGCCTTGCCTTGGGGTTTTGCGATGGTCTAGAGCCGCCTAGTAGCTTGACTTTGTCCGCCAGGTAACGGGGAATAGATGTGTGGATAGCTTTATGGGTGATGAAGGCAGTCTTGTAGAGAGGCCTGGCTTCAATTGGCAACCATCGGAGAGTGATCAGCATAGGTGTAATGTGGTCATTCGTTTTGCTCCGTGGACGAACTGTGCTGCAGAGTGTAGTATTGATTTTAGGGGGTGAGATGGGTTTTGGGAAGACCAGTCAAAAGAGAGTTACAGCAGTCTGTTCTGTAGAGCACCAGTGTATGAGCAAGAGATTTCACATCTTGCTCTGGAATGTAACAGCAGATTCCCCACAGAAGACGTAGTTGATAGCGGGCATTTCTGCCCATGGTGCTGATTTGAGAATGAATGTTGAGTCTTTTGTCCAGGATGACTCCCACTGATTTTCCAGTGTCAACAATGGTGGTTTTACTGTTAAGGATGTTGTGTGGGTCCATCCAGGTCTTCAGCAAAAGTCTTTATTTAGAACGGGAGATGAGGAGAAATTCAGTTTTAGAAGGGTTTACTTTTAGATGGTAAGAGGTCACCCAGTCATGAACAGAACTAAGGGTGTTGACGAGGTCTGAGATGTCATTTGGTGAGGAGACCTTTAGATACAGGTATGTGTGGTCAGCATATTGATGATAGTTGATCCCTGTCCAAGTAAGGAGGGATCCAGGTAGCTCAATGTATAGGGTGAACAGGGTTGGTGCAAGCCTAGACCCCTGAGGGACCCCTCGTTCAACCGTGATCGGAATAGAGAGACAGTCATCAATTTTTATCCTCTGCGACCTATCCATGAGGAATGAAGCGAGCCATTTAAGTACCAAGCCATCAATGCCCATTGGATTTTTGGGTGTGTCGAGGAGCTTGTGGTGGTTGGCCGTGTCGAATGCTGATGATAGGTCAAGAAGAATCAGGAGACAGGGGTTGTCTAAGTCTAGAATTTGAGGAGCCTCATCGAGACCTGTAGTAGTGCGGTTTCTGTGCTGTAGCCCCGATTGAAACCAGATTGGTATTCATCTAGTAGGTCGTTGTTTTTGGTGTGGTGGATGAGTTGCTCTGCGGCACATCTTTCAGTGAATTTTGCGAGTAAAGGCAGGTTGGAGATCGGCGATTGTTGAGTTCATTAGTGTCTATGGAGGGTTTTTGAAGAGAAGGGAGACTCGTCCAGCTTTGAGGCACTTGGTCTTCCGTCCTGCTGCCTGTCTCTTGGCTGCAGTCTTCATAGTACAGGCACGTGTTCTGCTACATAGAAGGGAAATCACGCGTGCCACACTAAATATGTGCTAGACTGTGAGGTGGCAGAGCGAGCAACACTCCTCTCTCCATCCTTTTCAGCCTCCTGCCGGCCTACTTAGGAGACGGCGCTGACTTCTCCATATGATGCCTTCGCCCAGCAGGTCACATTGCTCCCACCATCCTCTCAAACTCATGTTGTCATTTTTTAGGTGAATGTGTCCATTATTCATCATGGTGATGCAGGCTTCTGTATAACTCAGAGTCACAAATTGCACAAGATTAATAGATATTAACGTTAGGCAGTGGTGGCTTCTGGGATCAGGACTTTTGAGTCCTCGTTCCGCCCCTCAAGGCATGGCTACCTGTGAGTGAATGTCCCCATTTGGAAGCCCTCTAGGGAGAGGCTGATGCAGTGGGCTTGGGGTCTTCCAAGGTCTCTTCTGACTTTATTTTGCCTTGGTCTCCCCAGGAGCCTTTGTGCTGTGGGGCAGCTCTCCCCTCTATAAACATTACTCTCTGTAATTGGTACTTGTAGGTACCTCCCACCCTGGCATTACTCCTGGGTTTTGGAGCCCTGGGATGACTGTGTGTTCTTCCGACCCCTGCTTCGATTGGTCCCCTGCTTCCAGCGGGCTACCTCCCTTTCTGATTGACATTATTTGCTGCCTATCAGTTCAGAGCTAGAAGTAGATAACTGATGTGAGCCAAGTATGAGAGAGCCAAACGCTGACAACACTCTGGGGGACAAGACCAGTGGCATGCTTCTGAAGAGTTATGTTGATCAGCTCCACATGTCTGCCTTCTTCACAACCATCCAATAAATCCAATGTTCACAATTTACATTCTGCTTTTTCTGACTGTCTCACATATTCTGGAAGATTGGGCAGATTCCTGACTAAACGTCCTCCAAATGCATTTTGTTTCCTTCCTGATAACCTTTTTACTCTGATTCTTCCATATCATTAGATTCTTGATTTTTTTATTTTTAAAACAGATTTTTATTGATTTTCTGAAAAAGCCAAACAAACAGCTTCATAGACAGCATACATTAATGATTGGGGAAGCAATATACATTACAAGTGCAATTAGTGTCATGACTGCGGTCCCCCATAGGGCTCCGCTCAATGTCTCCCCAGGGCCCTCATGACCCAATACTGAACCCCCCCTCAGCCCCCGCTTTAAGCAATTATACAGTCCCAAGCAGCTCCATGTAGGTTATCGTTCAGAGTGCAGGTTCATCTTAGGAGTGAGAGAAAAACAAAAACAATAAACAAACAGCCCCAACGCCCATCCCCCCCCTGCTAACCCTCAAGTCCCCTATAGATCCCCCCGCCCCAGCCACCCCCCCAAGCATGCCGCCGGCTCCTAAATAAAAGGTTCCAGATATTCCCAACTCGTCTCCATGGACCGCCTGACTCCCCACCGCTCAAATCCGCATTCTTGGTAGGGCAGAAACACTGGGGGCGACCCCGCAACCCTGCCATCGGCTGCAATACACCTCCCCGTCAGCTAGGGCCCGCCATATCAGTTGTCTTGAGCGCCCCGTCCCAACCAACACATTCTCTTCATCACCAGGTGGATGCTTAGTCAGTTCCACAAGCGCCACCCATGCCCTGGCCAGCTCCATTGATTTCTCATTCTCCGTACGTCTAGCCATGCCCATCCTGCAGTTGCCTTCACTCTCCACCCATTTTACAAGCTCCCGCTTCCACCGCTCGAGGGAAGGTCCCTGTCTCGCGTTCCACCGACTAGTAAGCTCTCTTTTCGCCAGTACTAACCCCAGGTCAATGAACTTGCTGGTGACCTTGGTCTTCGCGGTGTGGGGAAACTCATGTAGCAAACAAGCCCCTGGAGTCAGTGCTATCTCCCTCTCTGTCACAGTCGTTAAGACAGACATTACCTCCTGCCAGTAGTCCTCCAATTGCGGGCAGCCCCAAAGCATATGCAGGAACCCCGCCCCCTCTAGATTACAACGAGGGCAGGCAGATGACCCCCAAAATAGTCGTTCAGTTTGCTGGGTGTTAAGTAAGCCCTATGTAAAACATAAAATTGAATGAGCTGAAAGCGCGCATTTCGGGAACTCTTCCAAGGCCTCTCAACTACCTCCCCCATGCCTTGTCTGTGATGGGTTCCCTAGGTCCGTCTCCCATTTACCGCAATGCTGTCAGGGGCTGACGCAGGTCCTGAGTAATCCGGCGATAAAGATAAGTCACCGCTTTAAAAGTACCCGCAGCCATCACCACGTACTGACACGCAAGGGACGTGTCCGGTTCCACTAACCCCCCTCGCCAATGCTTCCTAATTGCCGCAGACAGGGCTGCATGAAAAAGGAAATCCCCTCGCGGGAGATCATGACGCTCCATGAGATCATTAAACGGTAAGAGGTTGCCCTCTTCGTACAGATCCCCTAAGGTGAGTATGCCCATCTCCGTCCAGGACTGCAGCTTGCTCCAGTCACCCCCACGAGGTAGCACCTCGCACATTGTCAGCGGAATTTCGGGCGCATACAAGGTCCTCACACGCAGCTTCCTGGCCATACGCATCCAGCACCGCTGCACCACGGCCAAGTCCGGCGGTATCGTGTTGCCTCCCGGGCTCACCCGCAGCAGAACACAGGACAACAGGCGCCAGCTAGGATCCGATCTCCCCACAGTCTCCGGATGTCGAATGTGGCCCGCCACCCACTGCGTAAACCATTGGAATTGCGCAGCGTGATAATAGGCCTCCAGGTCCGGCAGCGCAAGGCCCCCCT
The DNA here is from genome assembly GCA_963921515.1 of Calotriton arnoldi. NCBI lineage: Eukaryota > Metazoa > Chordata > Amphibia > Caudata > Salamandridae > Calotriton > Calotriton arnoldi. The sequence goes on along the minus strand of CAWUFW010001603.1, from coordinate 1,802,062 downwards.
CCACCCTAGGCCGTTTCATAGTAAGCAGTGCAACTCTCCGTCTCCCAGCCCCCCACAGGAACCCCGTTATTAAAGAATTGAGCTGCGCAAAGAACCTATTCGGGATCCAAACGGGGAGTGTCCCAAAGCAATAGAGGAATCGTGGCAAGGTGATCATCTTCACCAAGACGACCCTACCCGCAACAGAGAGCGGGAGGGACACCCAGAACTCGAAATTAGATTTGGCACTACGTAACGCTTGCCCCACATTGCCCTCCATCAGGTCACCGCTGTCATGATAAATCTGGGTCCCCAAGTAAGGGAGGCAACAAAGCTCCCATGGTATCGCCCCCACAGTCTGCCGATCTCGCCCGTCAGCTTTGGTAGGAAACAGGCACGATTTGGCCCAATTCACTCGAAGCCCCGACACTCTCCCCAAAGTCTCCAATAACTGCTTCGCCCCCTGAAGCGCATTTCGAATGTCAGGTAGGAACATGAGTAAGTCATCCGCATATAGCGCAATATGCTGCTCCTGTCCCTCCACCAAGAGCCCAGTGTAATAATTGCCCGACCTGGCATGTGCAGCCATAGGCTCCATTGCCAGAGTAAACAGCAAAGGGGACAGTGGACACCCCTGCCTCGTCCCTCGGGCAACCCCCCAGGCAGCAGAAATTAGGCCCCCCGTCCTGACTCTGGCGGTAGACTCGCTGTACAGCAGCGCCGTCCATCGGAGGAACCACTCTCCGAGCCCAAACTCCCGCAGTGCACTAGTAAGGTAGGGCCACTCCAGGCTATCAAAGGCCTTCTCAATATCGACCGTATATCATAGGTGTCGGACCCCAAGACGCGCATGAGTCTACGAACATTCATGGCGGTATTCCGGGACGGAATAAAGCCCGCCTGATCCCTGTGTACCAGCGTCGTCATGTGGGGCATTAACCTACTTGCTAATACCCGGCTCAATACCTTATAGTCCATATTGAGCATCGCGAGAGGTCTATACGAGGAGCGGTCCCACGCGGGCCTGCCCGGTTTGAGAAGAGGAACTATAATGGCCTCACGCGTGGAGGCAGGGAGAACACCCTCACGATACGCTCTATTATACAGCGCCATCAGACAGGGTACCAGAGTGTCTGCATAAGTCGCATAAAATTCCACAGGTAGCCCGTCCGTGCCCGGGGTTTTGTTCCTGGCCATATGTTTTATAGTGCTGCGTATTTCACCTGCCTCGATATCCCTACCAAGGGTGTCTGCCTCTTCAGGGCGAATCTTAGGGAGAGCCGCATCCGGCAGGAACCTCTCGTCACCAGGGAGGCCAGGGCCCAGCTTGGTACGATATAACTCGGAGTAGAATTGCAAAAATTGGTCATTAATACCTCTTTGAGTGTAAACCACCTCGCCTCCCTGCCCCCGCAGTTCCGTTATCGCCGTTCCTCTACGCGCCGGATTGGCTAACCAGGCCAGCAGGGCACCAGACTTATCAAGCTCCGCGTGCATCCTGTCTGTGTACGCCTTATAATCAAAGCAGCGCAAGCGCTCGAGCTGGAACGCAAACTCCTCCCTGGCCGCAAGTAGCGCATCATGTTTATCCGGACGCTCTGGGCGCTCTCGCTCTGAGACACGTAATTGCTGCTCCGCTGTTGTCACATCTTGCAGCAGCACCCTGCGAACTCCCACCATCTCTCCAATACAACGCCCTCGAATCACCGCCTTAAAGGCGTCCCATTCGACGAGCAGAGTGGATGCTGTATTAGTATTAGTCCTGAAATAGTCGTCAATGGCCGACCCTATAGTGTCCTTGAACACTGGATCTTCCAGCGTGTCCGGCCGCAGCCGCCATGTGGGAATGGCCGGGTGATCCCGTGTCCAGTGCAACTGCACCAGCAAGGGGTTATGGTCCGAGGACGTTCTGGCCAAATATTCGCTATGTACCATCCCCCCATGCACGTCCGGAGAGCAAAGGACCGAGTCCAGGCGAACATGCAGATCATGTAGTGAGGAGAAATAGGAGTAATCCCTGTCAGTCGGGTGATGGGCCCTCCACGTGTCCGTTAACCCCCATCGCTGCTGCCAGGTGCGCCTTGCCGCAGCCAGTCTGTGTACCGGGGCATCCACTAAAGGGGGGTGTGACCGATCTAAAAGGACATCAGTAATGCAATTGAAGTCGCCCCCCAGGAGCACAGATCCCACCAGCAGAGGGGCCAATTTCGCTGATAGATGCGCAAAAAATGATACCTGGTCAGTGTTAGCCGCATAGATGCTCCCCAGTACTATGTCTCTACCATCTAAGCGCCCCAACACTACTACAAATCTGCCCTCAGGGTCTACCAGTTGGCCAGTACTTTGAAACGGGACTCCAGCCCTGATCCAGACCAGAGCGCCTCGCGCGTAGGCCGAATATGTCGTGCAGAACACCTGCCCTCGCCATCTGCGCTGCAAAGCTAAACCCTCCTGCTTGGTCAAATGGGTCTCCTGCAACAACGCAATCTGTACCCCTCGCCTTCTAAGATAGGCATGGACCTTATGGCGACGTGTCATATTATGCATCCCCCTAACGTTCCAGGACAAACAGCGGATACCTACGGCGGTTCCCATGAGGCGGCGGTTCGAAGTCCATTGTCCCTACCTCCTGCAGCAGCATGCTTGGCCCCAAGTACTCCCTCCCCCCCCATTACCCCCCCAAACCCCCAACTCCTCTTCCCCCAGGACAGGTTCCCTGAAACTAGTTCCCATCCAAACTGATACAACCTTTAACTGTGCACACAGCAGCAGTGAGACGTGTGCCGACCCTTCAGGACCCAAAGCCCCGCCTGGTCCCCCCCGCTCAACACCAGTAGGGGGCCACCCATCAATAGTAAACAATGGACACCGCCTCTCCTTTGCTGCAGGCCCGGAAGCACACAATAAACAAACCCAAACCAGGCTACAAGTCCAGTTCATCCAACCGTCCGCTGCTCACTCAGCCAAAAAGGTCCGCCGTCTGCGGAGTGACCACAGGTAGCTCGGTGTCAGAGTTCATTGTCGGGCTGCAAGAGATAGAAGTCTCAGATCCACACAGGGTTCGACTAGGGATAGCAGCACCCGGGCCGACTTCACCCTGACTGATCACTGCGACCGCCTGTACCGCCCTGTCCCGTTCAAGGCGGAGATCCGGCATCGAAGGCGCCCTCGCCAGACTCGAGTGTGCAGGGGATCCGCGCTCCACGTGGCTCGCAGCAGAGTTTCGCCTGGACCTCGTTCGTCGCATCTCAAGCCATTGCCAGGCCTCTTGTGGGGTAGTGAAAAAGTGCGTGCCAGTGGTGTCCACTACTCGCAGCCGGGCCGGGAAGAGCATGGCATACTGTAGCCCAAGTTGGCAGAGTTTCCGTTTAAAGGCAATGACGGAGGCGCGCTGTTTCTGAACCTCCCTAGTGAAATCCGGGAATATCATCACCTTGGAGTTGTCAATTTGAAGCTGTTGCTTTTCCTAGCCCGCTGCAAGAGATGATCCCTGTCTCGATAGTGCAACAGTCTCACCACCAACGGCCGCGGGGGAGCACCCGGCTTAGGAGGCCGCGCCGGCACCCTATGGGCTCGTTCAAGGGCAAAGAATGGGGACAGTCCCTCCGGGGCCACTTCAGATCTGAGCCACTCCTCCAGAAATCGAACAGCGTCATCCCCTTCTGCCCGTTCCGGAACCCCCACTATGCGGAGGTTATTTCTGCGGGATCGTCCCTCACTGTCCTCTGCCCGAAGTTCCAAGACCCGAACCTTGGCTTCCACCTGTGTCAAGGATCGCTGCAGGACTGACACTGCATCCGGTACTCTCTCCATTGTTTTCACCGCCGCCGATACTCTTTCTTTTAATTTCCTGTGGTCGTCTTTAAGTAGAGAGAGATCCACACCAATGGCGTCGATTTTCGCCTCAAGGGTCTCTCTGGACGCGGTAATAGCCTGCAGTATGTCGGCTAGCGTAGGTCCTCCCGGTGCGACAGCTCCCGAGCGCTCCGATACCGCTTCCTCCTCATCGGATTGATGACCTGCCCCTTCCATCTGGAGGACCGCAAATCCCTTCCTCCTGGACACTCGCCCCATCTCAGCAGAGCACCAGCAGCCACAGGGATCCCCAGCCGCCGCAGTTCCCCACCAGCAGCCAAACCGTCCACCCTCTGGGCCGGCTCCGGTCAGCGACCGGGGTCCCGTCTCACCAGCGGGCAATAGTGGCCAGTCGTGTTGCGGCACACGGCGAAGAACGGCAATCCTCCGCCAAGATCCCACAGCTACTCCACCAGGGGGGGGGGGAATCTGGGGGCACCCTTCGTCGTAGGCGCTGGTCTCGCCTGGGCGTCGCAGCAGGTGAAAAGCACTCCAATGGCCCAGGGTGCAGTTAGTAAAGTCCCCCGGGGCACCGCATCTCATGCAGCATCCACCTAACTCAGCGGTGAACTCGGATGCCCGGTTACTCCCAGCCAGCGCCCCCCCACAGCCAGGCGCACTCCTCAGATCTCTCCTTCCCGTATACAAGTCCAGCCAGGGGCCGCTAGGGTCCGCGCCAGTGCATCAGGGCCAGGGGATGTTCAGACTCTCAGTCTCACAGGCCCCGGCGCCGCTCCCCCCAGACGTCCATATGGCCTCGTGCAGGCAGCCGGGACGAGCTCCAGCGCTCCGCCGTCACCTTCCGCTCCCCACCGCCGGGCTCGCTCACTCGTACCAGGGATCACTCCGCACTCGTTCTCTCACCAGGTCGGGTCCGCCGACCGTCTCCTGCCGGCCACTCCCGCAGTCAGGTTCTCCCGCAGCTCACGGGTACACCATCTTGGGGCCGCAATCAGCCTCCTGCTGCATAGATGTCCCAACTCCATATGCCGCCTCCGCTCCCGATCTGCTGCCAGATTTCGCTCCAGGGAGAGCAGAGAGCCACCGCCCAATCGTCCGCAGCCCGGTTCAGGACGTCCAAGCGCTCGGAGGGCGCTCCGTCAGGACGCGGCAGCCATCTTGTGCGATCGCCGCCGGGAGCGGACCCGGTCAGGAAAACTGCTCCCTGCGCCTCAGTCCGGCCACACTGAGCGTCGCCAGTGCACCAAGAGGGGCAGCAAGTGTTCCGACACCCGATGGGTGTTCAGGGGCCCCCCCAATTCATCAGGATGTATGGTAGCGGAGGGAGGCCACGGAGGAGCTCCGAGGTCCGCTACGTCCTCATCGGCGTCAAGCCACGCCCCCCCATCATCATTAGATTCTTGATGCCGCCTAAAGGCAGACAGTTGTGTGAGCCTTAATCTTCCACATAGTACATGGCAACTTAAACCTAGCTAACCCGGTCAACAAATCCGTTCCAGTTCCAATTGTAATGCTCCATAGGAGGTGTGTTTGTGATGTGGAGACGTCGCTGTGGTGCTCAAAATTCTTTATCTTCTGTACGTTCACTGCTTTTGTCCTTTTTTGTTTTGCTTCCAATTTTCATAACTCACTTTTTTCAGCGAGCTGTTCTTTTCCAGTATTGCACAACACTTTTCTACTAGCGACTCACAGCGCCATCCTCTTCTGTTCTGCTTGGAGTCTGCACTTCTCAATGTCTCTGTTGGGATGGAAAAGTCCACTGCATGGCTGAAGACGTGTACCCTGCCCTGAGTGCACCGCTGTGCTGTTGCCTGGATCCCTAATGCAGATTTTTTTTTTCATAGGTAAACATGGATCATATGTGTGCACCATGGCATAGGTCTGTCTCATGGATTGCGGTCTTGTTGGACCGGGAGGGTGCTCAAAGTGCTACCGTCATAGTGGTGAAAGGCTACCATCTTCACAAGGAGTTATGCAGCACAAGTGCGGTGGTGGCAGCATACGGTGTGGTGATCAGTAGTAGTGAACAGGACCTTTTTACTCTGTGTCACTGGAGTGAGGCCTACAAGCTCACTCACCTTTTTAAAGTTCTGCTGCTGTGTGCTTAACTGACCCTTGGCCTACATGCTGCGCAGCGCAGGACTAGTGACTCTGAGCTGGATGTACGTGTGCCCGGGAAGGGTACAGTACAAGAGTAGTGCAGTACTGTGTAGTTCATGTGGGGTTAGTGAATGTGCTGGGTGTTTTTATGCCTGCGAGGAATACAGGACATGAAAGATGTAGTGCTGTGCAGTGTATGCGCAGTGGAAGCATGTGTTGGGTGTATGTTTGAGCGCGTGAAGTACAATACATGAAGGGTGAAGTGTTGTGCATCGCGTGCACGGTGAATGTGTGTGCTGGCTGTGTGTGTGTTTGCGAATAGCACACCTTGGTAATGTATTGAAAAGCTTCAGTGCTGAACAGTGCTCTCAGATTGAATGTGTGTACTGAATGAATGTGTACGTGTATTGGTACAATGCCCGGAGGAAACAGTAAACATTTACAGCACACTTACTGTCCAGAACTGAGTAAGTGTGCCTGCACTGGTACATTACATGGAGGACTCAGGGTTCCATTTTGGGAAGCTCAGACCTGCCTGGTGAAGATGAGGAGGAGAGGAATCCTCCCAGACAGATTTGTGAATTGGTGCATTCCTGTGAGCTGGGTGGGAACACACACTAGAAGAAGAGACTGCCTTTACACTTCAAAAGGCTGCTCTTTGATTCAGTGATAGATCACAAGGAAGGGGCCTGGGCACATTTCAGAAAGGGAGATGGGGCTGATAAGGAAATCCTAAAGAGTAGGGCTGAAGGTCTGGGATTAACCTTTCGATGCACATACCACTGTGACTGACATCCAGGTGTGAGCTCTGGTCACTCCCATGAATTGTATTGTGAGTCAATCAGCTCGGAGTCTTGCCTGCTGTGACAGACATGCAGGTGTGAGCTCTGGTCACTCCCATGAATTGTATTGTGGATCAATCAGCTCGGAGTCTTGCCTGCTGTGACTGACATCCAGGTGTGAGCTCTGGTCACTCCCATGAATTGTATTGTGAGTCAATCAGCTCGGAGTCTTGCCTGCTGTGACTGACATCCAGGTGTGAGCTCTGGTCACTCCCATGAATTGTATTGTGAGTCAATCAGCTCGGAGTCTTGCCTGCTGTGACTGACATCCAGGTGTGAGCTCTGGTCACTCCCATGAATTGTATTGTGAGTCAATCAGCTCGGAGTCTTGCCTGCTGTGACTGACATCCAGGTGTGAGCTCTGGTCACTCCCATGAATTGTATTGTGAGTCAATCAGCTCGGAGTCTTGCCTGCTGTGACTGACATCCAGGTGTGAGCTCTGGTCACTCCCATGAATTGTATTGTGAGTCAATCAGCTCGGAGTCTTGCCTGCTGTGACAGATATCCAGGTGTGAGCTCTGGTCACTCCCATGAATTGTATTGTGAGTCAATCAGCTCGGAGTCTTGCCTGCTGTGACAGACATCCAGGTGTGAGCTCTGGTCACTCCCATGAATTGTATTGTGAGTCAATCAGCTCGGAGTCTTGCCTGCTGTGACAGACATCCAGGTGTGAGCTCTGGTCACTCCCATGAATTGTATTGTGAGTCAATCAGCTCGGAGTCTTGCCTGCTGTGACTGACATCCAGGTGTGAGCTCTGGTCACTCCCATGAATTGTATTGTGAGTCAATCAGCTCGGAGTCTTGCCTGCTGTGACAGACATCCAGGTGTGAGCTCTGGTCACTCCCATGAATTGTATTGTGAGTCAATCAGCTCGGAGTCTTGCCTGCTGTGACAGACATCCAGGTGTGAGCTCTGGTCACTTCCATGAATTGTATTGTGAGTCAATGAGCTCGGAGTCTTGCCTGCTGTGACAGACATCCAGGTGTGAGCTCTGGTCACTCCCATGAATTGTATTGTGAGTCAATCAGCTCGGAGTCTTGCCTGCTGTGACTGACATCCAGGTGTGAGCTCTGGTCACTCCCATGAATTGTATTGTGAGTCAATCAGCTCGGAGTCTTGCCTGCTGTGACTGACATCCAGGTGTGAGCTCTGGTCACTCCCATGAATTGTATTGCGAGTCAATCAGCTCGGAGTCTTGCCTGCTGTGACTGACATCCAGGTGTGAGCTCTGGTCACTCCTATGAATTGTATTGTGAGTCAATCAGCTCGAAGTCTTGCCTGCTGTGACAGACATCCAGGTGTGAGCTCTGGTCACTCCCATGAATTGTATTGTGAGTCAATCAGCTCGGAGTCTTGCCTGCTGTGACTGACATCCAGGTGTGAGCTCTGGTCACTCCCATGAATTGTATTGTGAGTCAATCAGCTCGGAGTCTTTCCTGCTGTGACTGACATCCAGGTGTGAGCTCTGGTCACTCCCATGAATTGTATTGTGGATCAATCAGCTCGGAGTCTTGCCTGCTGTGACAGACATCCAGGTGTGAGCTCTGGTCACTCCCATGAATTGTATTGTGAGTCAATCAGCTCGGAGTCTTGCCTGCTGGGACAGACATCCAGGTGTGAGCTCTGGTCACTCCCATGAATTGTATTGTGAGTCAATCAGCTCCGAGTCTTGCCTGCTGTGACAGACATCCAGGTGTGAGCTCTGGTCACTCCCATGAATTGTATTGTGAGTCAATCAGCTCGGAGTCTTGCCTGCTGTGACTGACATCCAGGTGTGAGCTCTGGTCACTCCCATGAATTGTATTGTGAGTCAATCAGCTCGGAGTCTTGCCTGCTGTGACTGACATCCAGGTGTGAGCTCTGGTCACTCTCATGAATTGTATTGTGAGTCAATCAGCTCGGAGTCTTGCCTGCTGTGACTGACATCCAGGTGTGAGCTCTGGTCACTCCCATGAATTGTATTGTGAGTCAATCAGCTCGGAGTCTTGCCTGCTGTGACAGACATCCAGGTGTGAGCTCTGGTCACTCCCATGAATTGTATTGTGAGTCTATCAGCTCGGAGTCTTGCCTGCTGTGACTGACATCCAGGTGTGAGCTCTGGTCACTCCCATGAATTGTATTGTGGGTCAATCAGCTCCGAGTCTTGCCTGCTGTGACAGACATCCAGGTGTGAGCTCTGGTCACTCCCATGAATTGTATTGTGAGTCAATCAGCTCCGAGTCTTGCCTGCTGTGACAGACATCCAGGTGTGAGCTCTGGTCACTCCCATGAATTGTATTGTGAGTCAATCAGCTCGGAGTCTTGCCTGCTGTGACAGACATCCAGGTGTGAGCTCTGGTCACTCCCATGAATTGTATTGTGAGTCAATCAGCTCGGAGTCTTGCCTGCTGTGACAGACATCCAGGTGTGAGCTCTGGTCACTCCCATGAATTGTATTGTGAGTCAATCAGCTCGGAGTCTTGCCTGCTGTGACAGACATCCAGGTGTGAGCTCTGGTCACTCCCATGAATTGTATTGTGAGTCAATCAGCTCGGAGTCTTGCCTGCTGTGACTGACATCCAGGTGTGAGCTCTGGTCACTCCCATGAATTGTATTGTGGATCAATCAGCTCGGAGTCTTGCCTGCTGTGACAGACATCCAGGTGTGAGCTCTGGTCACTCCCATGAATTGTATTGTGAGTCAATCAGCTCCAAGTCTTGCCTGCTGTGACAGACATCCAGGTGTGAGCTCTGGTCACTCCCATGAATTGTATTGTGAGTCAATCAGCTCCGAGTCTTGCCTGCTGTGACAGACATCCAGGTGTGAGCTCTGGTCACTCCCATGAATTGTATTGTGAGTCAATCAGCTCGGAGTCTTGCCTGCTGTGACTGACATCCAGGTGTGAGCTCTGGTCACTCCCATGAATTGTATTGTGAGTCAATCAGCTCGGAGTCTTGCCTGCTGTGACTGACTTCCAGGTGTGAGCTCTGGTCACTCCCATGAATTGTATTGTGAGTCAATCAGCTCGGAGTCTTGCCTGCTGTGACAGACATCCAGGTGTGAGCTCTGGTCACTCCCATGAATTGTATTGTGAATCAATCAGCTCGGAGTCTTGCCTGCTGTGACTGACATCCAGGTGTGAGCTCTGGTCACTCCCATGAATTGTATTGTGGATCAATCAGCTCGGAGTCTTGCCTGCTGTGACAGACATCCAGGTGTGAGCTCTGGTCACTCCCATGAATTGTATTGTGAGTCAATCAGCTCCGAGTCTTGCCTGCTGTGACAGACATCCAGGTGTGAGCTCTGGTCACTCCCATGAATTGTATTGTGAGTCAATCAGCTCCGAGTCTTGCCTGCTGTGACAGACATCCAGGTGTGAGCTCTGGTCACTCCCATGAATTGTATTGTGAGTCAATCAGCTCGGAGTCTTGCCTGCTGTGACAGACATCCAGGTGTGAGCTCTGGTCACTCCCATGAATTGTATTGTGAGTCAATCAGCTCGGAGTCTTGCCTGCTGTGACAGACATCCAGGTGTGAGCTCTGGTCACTCCCATGAATTGTATTGTGAGTCAATCAGCTCGGAGTCTTGCCTGCTGTGACAGACATCCAGGTGTGAGCTCTGGTCACTCCCATGAATTGTATTGTGAGTCAATCAGCTCGGAGTCTTGCCTGCTGTGACAGACATCCAGGTGTGAGCTCTGGTCACTCCCATGAATTGTATTGTGAGTCAATCAGCTCGGAGTCTTGCCTGCTGTGACAGACATCCAGGTGTGAGCTCTGGTCACTCCCATGAATTGTATTGTGAGTCAATCAGCTCGGAGTCTTGCCTGCTGTGACAGAAATCCAGGTGTGAGCTCTGGTCACTCCCATGAATTGTATTGTGAGTCAATCAGCTCGGAGTCTTGCCTGCTGTGACAGACATCCAGGTGTGAGCTCTGGTCACTCCCATGAATTGTATTGTGAGTCAATCAGCTCGGAGTCTTGCCTGCTGTGACAGACATCCAGGTGTGAGCTCTGGTCACTCCCATGAATTGTATTGTGAGTCAATCAGCTCGGAGTCTTGCCTGCTGTGACTGACATCCAGGTGTGAGCTCTGGTCACTCCCATGAATTGTATTGTGAGTCAATCAGCTCGGAGTCTTGCCTGCTGTGACAGACATCCAGGTGTGAGCTCTGGTCACTCCCATGAATTGTATTGTGAGTCAATCAGCTCGGAGTCTTGCCTGCTGTGACAGACATCCAGGTGTGAGCTCTGGTCACTCCCATGAATTGTATTGTGAGTCAATCAGCTCGGAGTCTTGCCTGCTGTGACTGACATCCAGGTGTGAGCTCTGGTCACTCCCATGAATTGTATTGTGAGTCAATCAGCTCGGAGTCTTGCCTGCTGTGGCTGACATCCAGGTGTGAGCTCTGGTCACTCCCATGAATTGTATTGTGAGTCAATCAGCTCGGAGTCGTGCCTGCTGTGACAGACATCGAGGTGTGAGCTCTGGTCACTCCCATGAATTGTATTGTGGATCAATCAGCTCGGAGTCTTGCCTGCTGTGACAGACATCCAGGTGTGAGTTCTGGTCACTCCCATGAATTGTATTGTGAGTCAATCAGCTCGGAGTCTTGCCTGCTGTGGCTGACATCCAGGTGTGAGCTCTGGTCACTCCCATGAATTGTATTGTGAGTCAATCAGCTCGGAGTCGTGCCTGCTGTGACAGACATCCAGGTGTGAGCTCTGGTCACTCCCATGAATTGTATTGTGGATCAATCAGCTCGGAGTCGTGCCTGCTGTGACAGACATCCAGGTGTGAGTTCTGGTCACTCCCATGAATTGTATTGTGGATCAATCAGCTCGGAGTCGTGCCTGCTGTGACAGACATCCAGGTGTGAGTTCTGGTCACTCCCATGAATTGTATTGTGGATCAATCAGCTCGGAGTCGTGCCTGCTGTGACAGACATCCAGGTGTGAGCTCTGGTCACTCCCATGAATTGTATTGTGAGTCAATCAGCTCGGAGTCTTGCCTGCTGTGACAGACATCCAGGTGTGAGCTCTGGTCACTCCCATGAATTGTATTGTGAGTCAATCAGCTCGGAGTCATGCCTGCTGTGACAGACATCCAGGTGTGAGCTCTGGTCACTCCCATGAATTGTATTGTGAGTCAATCAGCTCGGAGTCTTGCCTGCTGTGACTGACATCCAGGTGTGAGCTCTGGTCACTCCCATGAATTGTATTGTGGATCAATCAGTTCGGAGTCTTGCCTGCTGTGACAGACGTCTTTCATGAAGGATGATGTAAAAGGAGAAGTGTCCACTTCAAAAGAAGCAGAACCGCAACATAAAACTTCAAAGGCTCAGACTCCAAATTACATTTTGGTATTTGGAAATGGACTGGGGGCCGAGCTCTGCTAGTCTCCCTGCTGATTGAGGGGACATTAACCAGGAAAACCAAGACCACCGCCCTGTAGCCTGGAGTACCAGCGCCTGCCAAGACCAGTGTGCCCTTTGAAGAACAAGAGAGGGTTGGAGGGAGCGAGGTCCAGTGGAGAGCCCTACTTTGATGCCTCCCTGTGCGAAGTGTGAGGATTTGGCTATGCACTGATTGGGTCGCTGCGCATGTGCAGTGTTGGCTCAGTAAACTCCTGTATGCCCGGAGAGGGCCCCCGTGGACTGTGCCGTGTGTTGAGTGCCGTGCAGGTCTTGCTAAGCACATGCCACCACATTGTGGTGGCCCCGTATGCCAAAGGGGGCCACAGGTAAAGTTGCTATTGTAAGAAGTGCTGAGACTCGTAATCGTCTTGACGGGGGTACTTGTGCCCATATTCTCCCATATATTGCGGCAATCCCATATGGCAGATGGGGCTACCAATGCTAATGTTGATGAAGGATTCAGGCTGTCGCAAGAAGGAGAGACTGTTCTACGTTCAGCGGGTTGGACCTGCACTGCGTGGGGACTGCCCCTAACCTCTGAGGTCTGCCGAGGATGCCATTGATGAAATTGCACCCTTGCTGGCTCCAGCTCGGAGCTGAAGAAAGGTTCAATGCCCTCACTGGGTAAAGCCAACTTGCTGCATCTTTGCGAGCTGGGAGCTGCTCTGACAACTGCGAACTCCGGCAGTGCCTCTCAGGAAAAAAAGCGTGTGCCTTTGATGGCTGCGCATGAGCCACGCACAGCCACGCTTCTCCGAGCTGAGCAGGACTCACAGATGCTCACGCTTAGGGCACCCGCTGCACTGCTAAACTTTTCTGTGCTGCAAGAGTGGGTAAGACGAGAACTGGACCTATTGGACCGTGGGGTACTCACTGCTAACAGTGCTGCGGCACCATAGACACTTTTGACTAAAACCTGAATAGTCAAAGGGGAACTCTTGAGTACGGCCTAATAGTGAGCATTCCCTGGATGGGGCAATGAATGGGGAATTACCCCGAACACATTACACAAAGGAGGCTGGGTGAGGGATTTGCCTGACAATTACTAGAGCCCTGACCTAAAGAGGATTGTGTTGTTGCTTCTGAATGTCGTATTCCTTTGAATGTGTAGCATTAGAAATAAAATACTACTTTTTCCTATTAAAGCAAGTATTTGACCGGACATTGATTTATTGTTCATACAGTTTGCACTTTGAATTATGAGTCATATTCACTGACCTGTATCTACATCACCCTCCTCCCCACAAAAGGAGCTTTGACTGCTCAACCATAGCTACCACTGAGAGTCAAGTGCAGAAGGGGTACAGTTGCCCAGGACCCATAGTAGGTCAGAGCCAGGGATATTAAGAGTAAAAAGCCTCAACCATCATGGTTGGGCACAGTAGCCCCTTGTGTGCCCGGGCGCCCTCTGAAAGGAGTTCTGACAGTCTCTCTGAACTTGCTTTGGCAGCAAGGCAGGTACTGGTGTGTGAGCTGGAGGTGCTCCAGGTGACCGTAGAGCATCGACAGGGGTGAGACCGGAGGCTCCATGGTTACTCTGCCAGCACACAGATGGAGGACTAGTGGGAAGGCTCTATGGTGTCTCGGACTGATCAGGGTCCAGTGCCAGTGTCTGCTTACCTGTTCGTGCTGGTACTGGCTCTCAATCAGGGCTTCGGTCTGCTGTGCCACATGTCTAAACTTCTTGTGAGAAACTGATTCTTTGGATCTGTGGACATCACCGCTGCCTTGCTAGCTTTCTCGCTTTCTGTTGTAGGCTTCATCTCTGCCAACCTCTTTCCAAGTGCCGCTGTGTGCAATATCTGCCTTTATCTCAAGTGGTTATTGTGCCACTTGGGTTCTGATCCCAGAGCTCTAAGGGCCGAGCCAGGGTCAGAGCTAGGTGAAGAGCCAGGGCTTCAGTTTCTTGCAGAGTTCAGGAACTGAGACAGAGGCTCTGATATTCAGGGGTAGGTCGTTCCAGGCTTTAGGAGTGAAGTAGGAGAAGGCACAACCGCTGGATCTGGTTCTGCGTATGCCAAGTAGGAGTCTGGCTGAGAGGAGGCGTTGAGTAGGTTTGAGGAAGTTTATGCAGTTGTTGAGGTAGTGAGACCTGTGGGGTGTAAGGCTTTGTATGTGTGCGTGAGGAGTTTGAAGAGTGCTCGTTTGTGGATTGGGAGCCAGTGGAGCTCTTTGAGGTGCAGGGTGATGTGAGTGAGGGTGGGAGGTTGAGGGTGAGTTTGTATGGTCTGGAGTGTTCAGGTCATTTGAGCGTTGATTACAGCACAGAGAGTTTGCTGGTGATGAGGGCTTGGGTGGTGGTTCTGAGTGTTGGTGGGGAGCCATCTGAGATCTTCTTGAGCATTGAGTGTGTGAAAGCAGGAGACGGAGACTGCGTCCACTTGGCTGGTCATGGTGAGGTTGGTTGTCTTCTGCTATTCAGTGGGTCTTTGCTTGGGTTGCCGGGAGGGGTGTGGGTTCGAACTTGGCAGGCTACCAGCTGGAGTCCCAGAGAAAAGTGTCTTTTCCAAAGATTTCTTATTTTGTCTTGTTTGTGTTGAGCTTGAAGCAGTTGGTTTTCATTCATCTGGCAACTTAAGTTCTGTAGGTGTAGAAAATGATCTGGTTGTGTGGCGTCAAGTCGGAGAAGGAGAGTATGAGTTCGGTGTCATCAGCAGAGGAGATGATGTTGATTCCATGGGCGTGGATGATGCTGGCAGGAAGGGTCATGTACGCGTTGAACAGAGTGGGGCTGAGTGAGGATCCTTATGGAAATCCGCAGATGAGGTTGACAGCATCCGAGGTGAAGGGGGCCAGGCAGACCAACTGGGTGCGGCCTGTCCGAAAGGAGCAAATCCAGTGAAGTTGGGACCTTGGATGTCATCTTGGTGCAGTTGTTGGTTACTCGGCTCCCCTGTGGTAGCAGGCAAAGCAGTCAAGCCAGAATGCAGTGGTGTGAATCTGGAACCGGATACTGTACGCATAAGTGATTGACATCAGTAAATGACGCTGACAACACCGGAGAGGGATTTACCCCATGGATACAGAAGTAAGAATCTTACCTTCCCAATTCCTTCCCTGAGGATGCATGTCTAGATTTACTATGAGTACAGCTCGCTGCTGTCATAGACGATTCACAGATAACCAGTTTAACCAACTTTGCAGGATGCAGGTTTATAACGGGTCGATTGAGCTCGTCCAAGGTCCCGAAAACCTTGTTACAACACTGGCTGTGACCACTGATTACGGCACCCTACCTTGCATTACCTTAAAGTGACAGTTATATATCTGCGTGAACGTGAAATACTTCCAGACTCTACTTTCCTCCGCCTGCAAACATTTTGAAGACATGCAGGCCTGATATCTGTGCCTGAAATGACCTCACTACTATCTATGGTGCTTAGGATCTGACTGACATCAGACCATAAGCCTCCACAGCCTTTGGCTGCACATAGTATTTTTAAACAAGTTATGGCCAGACAATCAGATCTGGGATGACATCATAATACAGACCATATGACCGACTTACAGACACTAGGGATCAACTGTCATAGTATTACTCTCTGACTGTAAATGACATATAGTCCCACAATTGTAACTTGTATTTTGTTTAGATATGGACTGAATTGCAACTACTATCATTTTGACGATGCAAATGGACTTACAACCTCCCTCCCTAAGGTATACCTTTGCTATTCAGGCCTATTATGAATTAGATATCACAATTTTCATTAAAGTTAACCCACTAACACTACCGCAAATTAATATATCAAAGTATGTGACTAACTCACTCCTTTTCCCTACTTTTGGTGAATAGAATAAGTGACCCCTACGTCTAGACAGCAATAATGATGTGCTTTGAGCACTGCCAGCAACTCGCACTTAACTTTCTACTCAACTCCTGTAGTCCATACGATCATTTCCCTAGTCTGGGGCTCACCTGAACCACCCGATGTATTCACCACTAATCTATTTTTTTTAAATTACAATTGGAACCTTCAACTCCTTTCACTGAAATGAAAAAACTGGGGGGGATATGTAGTAGGAAGTGGCGGAGCATGTCGTTAGCCTCCATGGCTTAACGACACGCTCCGCCACTTCTGAAACGCAAGACTGCACCATATTTACAAGAATGTGGTGCAGCCTGGCGTTTCCCCCTGCAATGGCGCTAAGTTTAACAACTTAGCGCCAACGCAGGCACCCTTGCACCAGAGTGCTAGGGTGTCTGTGTGCAGGGGAGGATAGGTGTCCCTTCCTGCACATAAACAATCCTAAAATGCCATTTTGTGACTTTCATGTGTGCTTCTTCATGCAGCACACATTAAAGTGACAAAATTGCATTTTTTTAAAAAGGTTTGTTTATGTACAGGAAGGAACACCTTCCTGTACATAAACAATTCAAGGCAATTTGCTTTTTCCATGTGTGCTGCACAAGCCAGCACATATGGAAAAAGCAAAAACGAGGAGAAATCATGCATTTCTCCTCGTTTTGCCAACTTAAGACCAGGATTATCCTGGTCTTAATTTTGGCACTGCCTCCTATGTACGCCACCCTTGTACATAGGGGGCAGCGTCAAATACAATGGGTGTTGCGGTGGAACGCCCACCGCAACACCCACTGCCCACCCCTTTCACGCTAACCATAGCATGAAAGGGAGCCTTATGTGCAAGGCAGCGTTAAGCCACGTTAAGTGGCTTAACACTGCCTTGCACATAAGGCGCAGCCCCTATCGCCACCACAACATCCGTAAAAGTGACGCTGTGGTGGCGATAGGGGCTTGTACATCTGCCCCTGGGTGTTCTCTACTCTCACTTATGGTGACGGCCTCCCTGTAATAACAGAAGTAAAATCTAAAATGTGAAATGTCTGTTTTTAGGTTCACAGCCTTGAAGAAGCCCCAGGCATATCAGCCTGAGGGGGCGTAACACATGTTGGCTGTTCTTTTGACCTACATGGCTATTCGTTTGAACCACATATCTCCTCCGCTAAGGCGTAAAAGCGTCGCCCCACTGCTTTTAAGCAGTGTGACGAAAGGAAAAATAAAATGATAATGATTTGCTCTTATTATCATTTTATTGTTTCCAGCTGCTTTACGGGTGGGCGGCTCTGCTCTCAGGGCAGGGCAGGGGAGGAGTGGTTTGCCCACTCCAAGTGTGCATGCCTCTGGGGCTGCCCAAACAGTCATGCTCACTTTGCATGTTCTCCACGCAGGCTGCAATACAGCCTGTGTGGAGAGCATGCCCAGCCCTCAGTCTCTGTTTGAGCGCTGAACCAAGGCGCTCAGACCAATCACAAGGCTGCATTGCAGCGTTGTGATTGGTATGGGGAGACTGGGTGCTTACCAATCACAAGGCTGCATTGCAGCGTTGTGATTGGTCAGGGGAGACTGGGTGCTTACCAATCACAAGGCTGCATTGCAGCGTTGTGATTGGTCAGGGGAGCCTGGGTGTGCTTCCTTGTTGCTGTTCCGGCCCGAGTCCGACGGAGGAGAGAAGGAGCAGAGACGCGGGAAGCGGCGATAAGGTAAGTGGTTTTTTTTGTTTGTGTTTTTTACATTCCCCTTCCTCCTCCTCCCACCCCCGCCACCCCCGATCCGTACCAGCCGCCACTGCATATCCTACATCAACCTTACCTACTTTCAAATACAAAGTGCATCTCACAGAAAAATGGATATGACTATGTTTCATCATTGAACGGGAAGACACTTCAAATACCTTCCTCAGTAAATACACACCTCTTGAGATGTACACTTGAAAAGGGGGGACCCCAAATCAACACAGGTGTGAGTACTGTGATGCTCACAGTTCACGGGGTGTCACCTCAAAACTAAGCTTTGGTGCTAGACATGTTGAGGGATAATTTAATGTCATATAGTGCACCCACAAACTGATTGCATGCATAATTAGAACATGGAATCTGTTTGTGAGTGAGATGCAGTGTGCGTCACACACTCAGGCCTGCGCTGCGTTGTGGCCCGAATGGCTGAAGCCAGCCTAGGGTTGTCAGTGTTTCCATCTACAAGGACCTGGCTTCACAGGTTAGGAAGGAGGGTTCCTGCTGAACCAGGACTAAGGCCGCTTTGCATAAGGTTGATCCCTGTCTCAAGTGCCCTCTCGGCAAAAAACGATAGAATGGAATGTGAGCCGGTGTGGCTGAGGTCAATTCAGTCCTTCCACCCATCGCTTTTTAGTTTTTCTTCCATTTTGGCTCCAGGGCAGAGTCCACTGAACTTTCTTTGCCAGGAAGGGCCCTCCTCTGCGGTTCTCCGGATTCATGACCTTGTGGGCAGATGCCTGTGCCCGAGGCAAGGTCACCGCAGAAATCAGGGTTTCCTTGGCGCCACCAGTTAACATAATTGAAAAGGACGATCTTAATGGGAAATGCTGCCTGTCACTGGGATCTTTCCGGCATTTAAAGGACAAAAATGTTGAAAAAAAGTCCAGTGGAAAAACAATAAAACAACAAGCAATTGAAATGCGATTTGACGCTGAGTGCCACACAAAGATAAAATAACTTTTGGTCGCAATAAGCCCTGGGATATCAGATTAAAGGTTTACTTTAGATTACATTTGGAGTGTTCAGAAATATTTTTTTAATATAAGCTGACTTAGACATTTGCTGTTAGGGTCCCCATTCCTAGTACCCCGTTAACTCTGAGGGCAGATCGCGCCGCTGGAATTAACGATTCCGGCGGGTGTTTCCTCGTGACTTAACGGGGGTCACAAGTGAAACTGGACGGAATGGTGAATAACTTGTTAGACCTGGAATTACCGTGTCTTTTAATCAGGCTTTCCCTGATTCCTGGGAGATTAGCTCTTATATAAATATCTGTGGGAGATACCTGTGCGGGAGGGGGTTTGAGATGAAGAGTGAGGCCATGTAGGGGTGGGGAGGCTGTGGCCTCACTGGGGGAGCACTGAGCTCCTTCTGTAGTGGTGCAAGCGGCTGGCGGGGGTGGGGGCTGTGCCTCTGTCCCAGCTGCAGAGTGCCCCCTGTAAAACTGACCCTGGTCTTTCCAGACCACTCTGGTCCCCCAGAGCTGTCTCCCCAGTGAAGATACAGTGCAGGGGGAACTTGCAGTGGGTGACGGTTCTTTCTATGTCTACAGAATTTGTGACTCCTTTGCATCTTGGCCCAAGTTGGCACAGCCCTCAGATCTATGTATCACTAGGCCTGGGTGGAATTGGAGAAGTTTGGTGGCTCTGCCTTACTCTTTCAATGCGGACTTCCTGCCAGCGTCTGCCAATCGCCCCATGGCGGAATATTTTTCCCATTCGAGCAATGCGATGATAACACGAAACTCCAGCAAGAAAGCTGGCGAGCACGAGCCAGATTTGGTATCCCCTAGCACAATTTCTGGTAGTTAGGAAGCCTTCCGGAGCATTTTTCTAACGCAAGAGGGTGCGGGAGCAGTCACAGTCAGATGGCTGCTTTTTGTTTTCTACTCGATCTGCAGCAAAATCAACTCGAATGGCCACGCGCTCTTGCGCACCGTATATTATCGTTCGCACTGATTTTGTGGCGAGGAAAAAGCTACCGGCACCAAATCGCACCGCAAGCAGCAAGACATGCATTTTTCTGCCTCTTGGCAGAACTCAGTGGAATCTCGCTGAGTTTTTATACAACTCCACGGAATTTCGGGAAGTGAAATTCCGGTGGTTCGGCCCACTCCTATGTATCACGTGACTACGGTTTCTTGGGCACCTTGTAAAATAACGAAGGGCTTACTTTATATGTTGGCAGTAAGCATACTTAGTCGCAGTGGTGACAGAGTAGACTTAACGCCAACATATTAGTCCGCCCGCCAAATTTAGATGCGGGTGGACCTTTCGCTTAGTCACAACAGAGACTACTCCATCTCCGCTTTGATTAAACCCCTCTGCTGGCCCTGCGGAGTAAGAACCATCGGAGTCAGACCTCTACGTCTACTCATCTAATTTAGAGGGGCAGAATTAGAGGTCAGTTGTCACTGCCCGTCATCGCCAGGAAGACCCGGGAGGAAAGGGTCAGTGAAAACTGCTAAATGCTCCCCTTGCAATGAGCGAGGACGCCCCTGCTGAGGGGAACATCTTCTGTTTTATTTACACCAAGAAAATCCCACTTCAAGATTTTCTTTTTGATAATAAAAAGAAAGTGTTTTGGTGAAGGGCTCAGTCATGTTGACAGAGCCAGGGCCGGACTGGCCATAGCGGGCACCGGGCGTTTCCCCGGTAGGCCGCTAGGGTGGGGGCCTGTTTTGGTGAAGGGCTCAGTCATGTTGACAGAGCCAGGGCCGGACTGGCCATAGCGGGCACCGGGCGTTTCCCCGGTAGGCCGCTAGGGTGGGGGCCTGTTTTGGTGAAGGGCTCAGTCATGTTGACAGAGCCAGGGCCGGACTGGCCATAGCGGGCACCGGGCGTTTCCCCGATAGGCCGCTAGGGTGGGGGCCTGTTTTGGTGAAGGGCTCAGTCATGTTGACAGAGCCGTGCACCAAACTGCAAAGAGAATTGACAGGAACTTCCGTAACGGTGGTTCTTGGCAACGCTTTAAGAAATGGCCGCTTGCTTGACAGTCATTTATAAATCTGGCGGATGGTACCTCCGTCAGGGCGACGGAGTAGTTTACTTCGTCGCCCTGGCAGAGAAACGGGCTGGCAGCCAGATTGCAAATCTGGCCCGAAATATTTAAAGTCTATTAAATTCTGTAAGGTTGTGGTCTCTGTATATTGTCAGCAGGAGGCATCCCTGAGCCCATCACCAGGAACCAGGGACCATCCCTGCTCTTATAGCAAGAGGAGGGAGTGGGGGGCTGACGAGCTGATCTTGGGGTGCGCTGTGCCACCATGTGCACTACATTCACAGGGTTAAGCTTGTGAAGACATCTAAGCACTGACCATCGGAGCCTGAATGACGCCCTGCTCTCAGCAGAGAGCCACTGTAGAGATCATTCACCTCACATTGGACACGTGATTGCATCGCTGCAGTGTGGGGTGTAGCGCCTTGTAGCGCCTGCAGCTGCAAAGTATTCACAAGCCATCAGCCATGCTTAAAGGGTACTCCCGGAACAGCTTCGCCTTGGCCAAGGCCACGACTATCTGAGAGTGAAGATTTCTGGTGTGAATAGTGAAGATCAACTAAGTCGGCACAGTTTGAAGACCGTCCTCTAGATTTGATCACCCTGATTGACAGGATCATTCCAAAGCAGGAAAAGGGTGAAAAGTCGAGACAAATCGATTTACGAGCCCAAGTTTTTAACTTTCCTGGCCAATGCTGTGTTATATATGTGGGAAGTCTCATGAGTTCCCGTACTTTCTGGGACAGTTTCTATTCTTGTTTTTCATTTACATTTACTAAAACTATTAGCCGGTGCTGAATGCCATGACCTTGATTTATTGCCCCTGTCCTGTTTGTAAGCATAGTTTGTTATTTTTAATGGTGCCACCACCACACTTTAGGAAGAGGAGCCTTCCCTTATTCCAGAGGAGCAGCCAGGGGTCTTTGAAGCCTGTGTCCCCCCTCTGTGTGTTGAGTTCCTCCAGCCGGGCTCATAAGAGCCCTCCCCACTGCTGGCTTAGCCTCGATCAGTGGCACTTACTGGAGGTGGCCCAAACCTTACAGGCGGGTGGGAGGCAGCACTAACGCCCACCAGGAGCCGGAGGCATGGGTCCCCCTCAGTAGGGGCTTTGAGCTTGCGTGGCCAGGGTGGGCGTAGGATGGATAGGGTGAGGACTCGGAGGATGTTACCACCCGATTGACTCTGGCCCATTTGGGTCTTTTCCAAGGCATATGTGTATTTGTAAAGCGCACATTGGCGCTGAATAACAGATGTTTATCGTTACCCAACAGTAATCATTTTATCGACGTCAGAAGGATGAAAAGCTTAGTGGACCCACCAGGATTTGAACCTGTGACCATGAGATAGAAAACCCACCTTATTGCATACTCTTGTATGGAATAAACCTGCGACAGTTTTTCCCATAAACAAAGTGTCTTGTGGTTTATTATGCATGTTCACCTATGGGAAAGTGGGGGGATGTTGCCGGTATTGGGACTAAGAACACAGAACCCTACAGTAGACGCATTACTCCACAAGGCCACCAGACCCGGTCCATCCAGAGCCCTGGATGGGCGGTGATTCTTACCTCGGTCCCTGTTTGTTGGTGATGGCGAGGTTGAGAGAGGTCCTTTGAGGGAGGGGCCCCTCCAAGATGCTTGTTTGAAGAGGCTGCTGGAGGGTGGACTCTTACAGCCTTCCTCAGGAGGTGGCTGGCTTGAATCAGCAGATGCTGGAGCCAGCTGGGGGTGGCTGCAGGTGACTTCAAGCAGTGCTCGGTTTCATGTGTTATAAAGCTCAACTTTTGTTTGGTTTCTCACTGAAAAGAATGGAATGTTTTGTAGTCGAGCTGCTGGGAGCTAATGGCTTCCGGGTCAAGGCTGCTGAAGTGGTCTGGTGTGGGAGGGATTTCCCTTTGTGTGTTCTCTTTGGGTCATTGTGGAGTTTTCAATGGCCTTCAGCGACCGTGGATTTCTTGCACTCTAATTTTGATGTTCGTTAAATACATCTCAGTGTGAGCAGGTAATATTTAAACCACGCATAGTTTTTGTTCATTTGTTTCTTTTGCACCGGGTGCAGTTTTGTGGTGTGTTGTCTGGCCATGTTGAGTGTGTCAAGAGATATTTGGGCATCAGGTTAAGGTGTAAAATGTGTGTTTTCAGGATAAGGAGTGTAAGGGGTTGCTCTAGAGAATCTATTTTGTGTCCTAATGTTGAACCCCTCAAAAGAAACTCACGCTTGTATTGACCCTGCATTTCACACTAGACCCCCCCACACTGTCCCTTTCCTCCATCACGTCACCTCTCACCCTTGCACCTCCCGCCCACCTCCCTTTCTTTCCCACCTCTGTGCACCCAGATTGTGGTGTTCCCTCCACCTCATCACGCATCCATGCATCCCCCTGCCCATGGCCCTGAGTGTGGGTCTACCCTCGAGGTGCCACTTTCTGCCAGGGGGCAGGGTGCTACAATGCAGATCCTTCTCCCACCTCGCCGCCAAGACCTGGAACACCCTCCCCACCAACCTCCGACAGACCCAAGACCTACTGGCCTTCAGAAGACTCCTCAAGACCTGGCTCTTCGATCAGTAGCAGCACCACCCCCCTCTTCCCCCAGCGCCTTGAGACCCTCGCGGGTATGTAGTGCGCTTTATAAGTGACATGATTGATTGATTGATTGAATGCCTACCTGGTTCCTTTTAAGACAGACTGCCACCCAGTGGCTTGATGGTTAGTCACATTTATGGATTTAAAGTCGGACTAGACGTAGGGATCCGGGCATCGTGGTATTTATTTATTTACGAGACTTCCAAGTGTATTTATCCAATATATTTCCCGGTCCTGTCGGTAAAAATGAAGTTGCAACGCGTATATTTACACATGTATTTATTGACATGTTAAATATACACTCACACTTTGATGTCTGTGGGGTTGCAGTGTGGCTGCAGACATATACAATCACATAACACACTCACCTGAAAACAGTAAATAATGGCAGTGCGCGCGCCCGTCTTCAGCTCCTGAACGTGACTCGCATAATCTTAGTCGCTTTTTAACTCCCTCCCACGCTCCAATACCCACTTCTATTACCATCACAATCAGGGCCGACAGCATGGAGAGAAACTCAAAGAAGATCTAATTTCTCTACTATTCTCTTTCCCAAAATATATTTAGACGAGAGAACAGATTGCTTGCTGTTTGTACATATTTATAAAAAATCAATAAAAACTAAAAAGCGTCAGCCTTAATTTACAAAGAGCCTGTGTGTGAACAGCATCGCCTCCTGAAAGGAAGTACAATCACAGAGAAGGTAAGTACTCCTGTTTATTATGTCCCATCAAGGCAGCTCCCAGGCAGCAACTGCCAAAGCAACACATTCCACGTTCCACGCAGGGAACAGTGCCACGGGAGGATTCCATAAGGGAGAACGTGATGGAGATCCCAACACACCTCCCTTCCCACACAATAAAAGAAAAAACAAAAAGAAGAGGAAATAAATAAATAACAAAATGATAAAACAAATAGAAGAGAAAAAAATCAAACAACTGTAAAAACATAGTATCATGAATGCACAACATGTCTTGACATTTAACCAGAATAGATCTCATCCTGGAAGAAAAACATAGTATCATCAATTCATAACATAGTCTTGAAACTTAACTGGAGTGAATCTCATCCTGGAAGGAAACCTTTTGAAGGAAGAACAGTCCGAACGAACATTCCTATTGGAAGGAACAGTATTAGAAGAAGAGCAACTTGTAAGAACAGGAGTAGCATTAGCGGGATCAAAATGAACACCCATCTTCCCACCAACGTATACAATTTTAGATTGAGGAACAACAGAAATGGCACACTTGTTCCAAATTTTCCCATTCTCCAACACCACCACACGGTCTCTCACTTCCGTCACCTTAGCTGGGGCTGAGAAGCGAGAATTCCCCTTGCGAATGAAGCCAGGCTTTTTGATTCTTACCCAATCTCCAACGCACACAGGAGAAACATTTTCAGAAACAGTGGTGTACTTTGATTGAACTGCAGACCTCACATCTGCTACCTTGCCAAGTCTAGCTTGATTGACACCTTTCCTAGACATCCAATCTTTATTCAACTTGGAACCGGCAACTCTTCCCCTAAGCAGGGTGAAAGGAGACATCCCAGTACTAATATGCGGAGTAGTTCTGATTGCCCACAACATGTCTGCAATGGCCATTTTCCAGTGTAAACCATTCACCAAAGCCAATTGCAGTTGATCTTTGATAACGCGATTAAAGTGTTCAACTAATCCGTTGCTACGCGGATGATAAAATGAGGTTAAAACGTGTTTGATGCCATGCTCTTTAAGGAAATTTTGCATTTCCAAAGACACCAACTGGGTCCCGTTATCTGTCATGAGTTCCTCAGGAAACCCCTCCCGGAGAAACACTTCTTTGAGAAAATTAATGACAGACAAGGAATTCACACACTCCACAAACTTGACCTCCGGCCACTTGGACATATAGTCCACTAAGACCAGAGCATACAAAGGAGAACCTCCAGAATTCCCAAGAGGACCAGCAACATCGAAAGCTAATTTGCACCAGGGTAAATTCTTGACAACAACAGGATCAATGGGAGAGGGATGAGTTACTTGAGTCTTATCACTCAAAACACATGCACAACAGTCCCTGACGTAATGCTCGATGGACCTGTCCACCCCGGGCCACCAAAATTCCTCACGGATTCTGCGTTTCATAGCGCGAATACCAAGATGACCCTCGTGAGCTAGATCTAAAACCATTTTTTGCATGCATGACGGAACGACCAAAAGGCCACTCCTGCGTAAAATTCCATCCACCATGGACAACTCATCACAAACCCTTTTGAAAGGAATTAACTCAGAAGATAAATCCTTGTTGACAGGCCAGCCATGAACCAAAAAGTCACCAACCATTTTGATTTCACTATCCTCTGATAGAGCTCGCAACCATTCATGCTCAGAAAGTGCACCCTTCACAATGTCGACAACAGCACCAACGGCACATACAATAACAAGATCCTCCTCAGAGGATTCGCTGATGTCTTTGGCAAGGGGTAAACGGGATAGAAAATCAGCAATGTTGTTTTTTACACCAGCAACATACTCCAAACGATAGTTGAATTCTTGTAGTCTATATTGCCATTTGGCAATTCGTGGAGTGGCACGACCGCCACCTTTGGTGGTGAAGAGATCAACCAAAGGTTTGTGATCGGTCCTGAGGATCCTTCTATGGCTTCGATCACATCCATGGTGCACAAACGTTCAAGTTCATGCTTCAATTCCGCACGCAAACTCAGAGGTACTTTGCGCACCTTGTGTGCAACTGCCTTTGCACCATTTTTAGGTCTCGCCTGAGCCAGCGCGCATGCGCTGCTCTGGCGAGACTTTTAGTAAGCGGGTTTTGGAAGTGCAAACAGTGGCTTTTGCTGCGGACTAGCCTGCGTTCACGCGAGCGTGCATGCGCGATCAGGCGCCATATGGCTTCCCTCGCCATCTGGACGCTCGCGTGAACGCAAGCTGGTCGCCAGCAAAAGCCACTGTTTGCACTTACAAAACCCGCGATTACTTTCACGGCCGCGGCCGTGTCAGTTTCACGGCCGCGCGGCCAATGCTTGTTGCTCGCGCTTCTTGTCTCTTATTCTCCTTTCTCTTGCTTCTTCACACTATTATTTTCTCCCTCTCTTTTCATTCCCCCCTCTCTCTCCCTCTGCCTTTGTCTTACCTTTCTTTCGCCTTCTCTCTCCCCTCCCGCTCTCTCGCTCTCGTCCCCACTCTCTTACTTTTGTTTTCCTCTCTGTCGCTCCTTCTCATCTCTCCCCTTGCCTTGTTGCCCTGCTCCCTCCTTCCTGCTTCTCCCTGGAAGCTCTGAGTGGAATTACCCCAGCCTTAAAAGCTTCGGAGGAGGCCCAGCTAAGAGCTAATCAATGCAGGGCAGGCCCCCTGTCTCCTGCCCCTGCCGGGCAGCGGCGCGGCCACTTCCCCCTCTACCCGCCATGATTACAAACGTCAGGCCCGCTTTGTCCGACGGCAGGCAGAGGGGGGAAAAATCTCATTTGGTGCCCATAGAAAACGCGGCCTCGGTCTTGCTGCTTCCCTACAGCCCAGGAACGGAGCCTCGTCCCCTAGGTGCCCAGGGGGGCGAGTGGAGAGTGACCTGTTGGCTATGCCAATGCTTGTTTTTTTGTACGTTTTTTTTCTAATTTTCAAAAACAAAGAAGGCACCACATTAGGTGACGATCGCACATGCCAAATTTTGACATCATTTAAAACGAAAACATTTACAGAAGAGTGAAAGAATGAAAAAGCAGGGTATATAGGATGGTCCAGACCGATATCTGAAAGACTATACTCCGAAGCTCTGGTAACTTGCAATAGTACTGTGTGTGGAGATTTGAAGCACCTTATTTGGGACTATAGGAAAATAATACAAACATAATTCAGTGCACAACCCAAATAGTAATATAAGCTTTGTGGATATGGTCTATGAGGTATACGTCCCACATAGTCAGTCCTGGGAATTCTGGTTGATTTGGTTTAAATAGGTTTGTAAAGGCTGCCCTTTGAGCCCTATGGGCGTTGCGCGCCTGCAACTACTCGCTTGCCCTCCTCTCCCCCACCTTTGAACTCTGCGCCGCCATGGTGCTTTCATACTTTTGCTACCTGATGTTTCAAACCAGCCCGGTGCAGGGAGCTGTTGGGTCTACGTTAACATCATGGCCTGTCTCAGTGTACTCACTACATTAGAGTCATGAATATTCATAAGCGGGAAGGAGCTCGTCAAAAGAGCCAGGCTTAACTGCAGACTTATTCGTGGTAGAGTAGGACAGAGAAAACACGCACAGACGGTTTCACTAAAGGCTGATCGTTTTATTTGAAAAATGTCTCGAGGTGCATTCCACATTCGCCGTGTGCGCCATCACAACAATCTTTACGTGAGCCAGTTACATTTCACTTGGAAGTAAATTGCAAATTGCCTCTCTTTTTTTTGCATTTTTATATAGCACAAACTCTGACCCAAAGGTGAGCACCAGAATAGATAGATAGACACTACAATAGACACATTGAAGTATACTTCCATATTCACACAATAACGTACAAAGGCTAAGACCAGGGCCACTGGAATTATACGGCACGGCTAAGTAAATTATGTGGCAGGAGAAGGCAAAATTACATCAACTCACCACAACTCAAACAGACTAGGTATGGAGATCGATTGATAAACACAAGACCTCAAACACACTTACAGTCACGTATCACAGACTAAACAAAAACACGAACACACATGCTGCTTTACAGCACAGCTTAAAAACAATGGCAAAGCCAATAGCTCTGGCTAAACACTTATAAGGTTCCAAAGGCGAGACCTATTGGCTATGCCAATGCTTGTTAAGGATGATGCGGTGCTGAAAACCTCTTAGCTTGCCGAGTTTGTCACAAAAAACTTCGGGATACCTCTGAATCCACTCATCACCTGACAAGTGTCCCACCACCACTGAATTGGACAAATTGGAAGATGAAGATGGAGTGTAAAATTTACGTGCTTCTCGTCTGGACAAAACCATGTCGGGATGATTAGGATCAAGAATGATACCAAGCTCACCTTGCTCCTCCCATCCCAACAAATCTGCACCATCCTCAACAATGTATACAGTACCTGTAGCAAGATCCCCACAGAATTCCAAATTTGCTTCAAATTTACCAAGAACTTCCACTCTTTTGCCCCATACGCAAAAATTCTGATCTTAGACTGGTGCAATTGAATGTCTTCTAACCCCCAAAATCCTTAGCATTGATAAGGTTAAATGGGGAACCAGAATCAGCCAAAAAATTCACATTTTTCCCATTCACAGAAATAACACATGCAGGAGATTTTCTCTTGCGCATGCCACCCATAGATGCAATTTCAACGACACCCTCAGATTGTAAGGATGGAGAAGACAACATTAACAACATACTGTCATTTTCGTCACTAGAGTCAATAAAGTCTTCTTCAATGGACTTGACAATTTGCGTGTTTCCTTTGCTGGACACCATGGCTTTGCAGAAACGTGCCAGATGACCTTTTTTCCCACATTTGAAACAAGTCTGGTTCAAAGCAAAACAGAACTTTGCATTACCTAAATGAGATTTGCTGCCACAACGAAAACAAAAGAGTTGCGTCTTTTCAGATTTGATCTTGGGGGAAGGTAGAGAAGGTGATTTTCGTGTTGTATTTTCAATGGGAACTTTGGTAGTCTTAACACTCTGTTTTGCTGACAACAGTTTAACTTCGGTAGGCTGAGAAGAGTTGCACATTTCCTTCATGCAAAATTGAGAGTGCTCAATGCTCCTCGCAAGAGTAATAGCTGTCTCAAGATCAGGGTCGTCTGATGACAAGAGCTTCTCTTGAATTTTCTTGTTACATGTGCGCTCAATTAATTGATCACGTATAATTTCATCTCTAAATTCCCTGTAGTTACAGGTAACAGAAAGAGTTCTGAGCGCAGAAACAAAATCTTCAATAGATTCACCAGGAACCTGGGCACGTTGTAGAAACTTATGACGCTCAAGTACAACATTCTTCTTGGGGTTGAATCTTTTGTCCAAAGTTTTGATCAGTGATGCATAGTCATCAATGATCAGGGAATCGCCATTGTCGCCGCCACTCACACGAGTGCTGACAACCTCAAGAGGCAATGTTTCAAAATGCTTCTGCCTTCAGCGCCAAGATTATACATAAGAAGTGCTTTCTTCTTCTTTGTGGTGAATGTATCACCGTCGATGGCTTCCAGATAACTCTCAAATGTATCCTTCCATTGTTGCCATATAATGGGAGGAGAACCAGGAGATTGTAAGAAGGGTGGCGGAGCTAGCACGTGATCCATGCTGAAACAGAACGTGGGTGAGTTGCTGCCCACACAATTGTAATAAATGCAGGAATAAGATGAATTCACGTAAACACAGTAAATTCTTATGATGCACACTGTGAGTGCATCACAGAATTAGCTGAGTGTTAATTGAGGAAAGAATAGAAAGAACAATGCAGGAATAAGCTGTGCACATCAGCGAATACTTTACAAGATGTGCGCATAAACAATAAATATTGAACAGCTGTGCGCATCAGCGGTGAAAGCAACACTGGCGTTGCTAAGCTGGTGCGCAAATTAGGAAGCGTGGTAATCTGATCAACAGCTGTGCGCATCAGCGCGAAAACAACCTTGGTGTTGTTATGGCAACACAAACATGAGGGAATAATCCAAAATGGCCGCACGCAACGCGAGGACGTTGCGTGCGGGGATGACAGGCAGGTCAGGCAAGTCAGGCAGGACTCCGACGACACGCAGCACGTCTTCAGCAGGGACGACGTCACGGGGGAGAGCGCGAGAAGCAACGATTGCTTTAATCGCGCGCACGCAACAAACAGCAGAAAGTACCTGAAATGGCCGGGAAACAGCCAAAATTGACGTCGGTGCCCCAGGACAGAAGCAGAACCGCAACAGGAGTCCACGCGGATGGCGAAACTGCGAGGAGACGCCGTGGAGTACAAAACGCCACACAAGAAGAATGGAGCTCCAGGGGTCGGCAGGCAGGAAGCAGGTTCACTCAGGAGAGGGAGGTCAAAGACGGGACAACTCGTCGCCAATGAAAGGAAGTACAATCACAGAGAAGGTAAGTACTCCTGTTTATTATGTCCCATCAAGGCAGCTCCCAGGCAGCAACTGCCAAAGCAACACATTCCACGTTCCACGCAGGGAACAGTGCCACGGGAGGATTCCATAAGGGAGAACGTGATGGAGATCCCAACACCTCCACCCTGTGGGTGGTGGAGAATCTGGGAGATCAGGGGGTGTCCGCCATGTTGGCTCTGATGTCTCCCCGGAAGTGGCTTATCCCAGGGTGGGTGAAGCCGCTTTGGCAGAAGCCGATGGAGGAAATCTCACTGTGCTACTGGGGTATGGTGAGATACCCGCCAGCATATGTGGGTGAAAGGAATGCACCCCCAAAGTATGGACTCATTGTAAGTTCTTGCGCGGGACCAGTTCTTGTTTTCCAACATGGTATGGAGGCTTGACGTACTTTTGGGTGAAAGTCCACCACCCTTCCCAAGGTGGTTTTTCACTGTGCAAACACCACCAAACATGGCGGCTGGAGAGTTACTTTGGGCTGGGTGGCAGGTTCACCCTATACCTGCCCAGTTCTGGACCTGATGGTGGAAGCAGATTCCACCGGCAGGACATCCGATATCCACCACTCTCTAGGAAGGGGGTGGAGTAGCCGGAGCTGCAGAGAAGACCCTCATCCATTTTTGGTGGCATAACCTTTACCGCTCTCTTTAAATCAGGCCACAGCTCTACAAACCACTGTAGTATGGCGGTTTTCGGGGTACATGTGGTAGTATGGCGGTTTTCGGGGTACATGTGGTAGTATGGCGGTTTTCGGGGCACATGTGGTTATTCATTCTGTGAAAGGTGACCTGAGAAGCTGCCTGTTAAACGTGGGGATCAGCGACAACACCAAAGCGTAAAGTGCCCCCTGCAGCTTGAGTTGGAGCCACAGTAAGTAGCAGGTGTCCTTTTTAGGTTTCACCTGCACAGCACTTGCCCTGTGCTTGAGAAATCTATTGTTTTTAATATAAACCTAAAAGGGACTTACATCCCGCCTCCTTTCTTTCCTGGCTTCTCATTGGTTCCTGTGTGTGCCACTAACCTTTCCTCCATTTCTTTTGGCTGTAGCATATTTTCCCACATTTACCAATGCTTGTTCCTCATCTGCTTCTCTTATCAGTTTCCCGCCGCTGAAATACTGCTAACATCCGCTTTGGTGGAACTATATTTTCATAAAGGTTTGCCGTTTACTCATGCAGTATATTTATATAGCAATTTATTACCTAGAGAGATTAAGTGATTTGCATAGAATCACAGGATGTTGCGCGGTGCCCCTGAGACTCGAACCAAGATCCCCATCTCTCGAGTCAGCAGGTTTGGCCGCTGCACCACATCCTCTCCACTGCCCTGTTATCTGTCAGGGAGCTCTTTCCTTCTCCCGGACAATGATGATAAAAACAGCTCTCTATTCATTACATAGGCAAAACCGATGCATTACCAATGCTTGTTATGAACAGCTCAACTTTATAGATCGCACCAAATATCTTGTCTCTGAAGCAGTCCCGATACCCACTGAGCTTTCTTAGCAGCTGGGTATAGATGGTTTGATTGACTAGTGACGCTCATCATCATCAGGACTCTTGGCCACAGTTTCTATCAGTCAAGCCTCTCTCCCCTTCCGCCTCCTGCTCTCCTCCAGCTCCAGATGTGGGCTCACAGCTGCTCGTGCACACAGACACCTGAGCTTCCGCTCCTTGACAGATGACATTTGCATTCTAAGGTCTAGCAGGCTTTCCTTGTGAACTCCATCAGCCTGCAGTCCCTTGGGGAAGGCGCTTCACAGAGGAGCTTGTTGCCTCCAGGCCTGGCTCCAGGCACTCTCATCATTGTGGCTCCGCGGAGTGCGCAAGAGGGGGGTGATGACGCGGATTACACTCAGCCCCCAACCGGAGGGCTCCAGAGACCTAAGTCAAGTAATGCAAGGCCCGCTGGATAAAAGCCCTGCTACCATCCAGAAGCGAGGCCTGATAATATCAACATGGACAAGTAGGGGGACGCGGTCGCTGCCCGAGGGCCTTGCTCCTCGCCTGCGCTCCTGCTTGCTTCGTCTGTCTTCCTGTGTCTCTGGGCCCCTCTTAGCGCACTTATATCCGGCAGCAGTCTTGGCTAGCAGCTCCTCTGATCGAACCTCCTCCCTCTTGAAGTCTTTCTTCTCTTTCTTTCCCTTAGCTTTGACGCATCGAACACCCTGCCTCCTACTCTTAATTTGAGAAAGGAGGTAACAGGCGCTAAACTAAAAAAGGCAGATTTACCATCTGTACTTCCTACATTTTTACCACTGTAGTCAGTAAACCCTGTGTGGCGGACATGTTACCAATGGAGGAACCTTCTGCTCTGCTATTGGCGTAGCCAAGGTCAGAAGTTGACCCGGCTAGACAGTGGTGATTTATCAGCTGCCCAGAACGGTCACTGGTCTGCCATGTCTGGCAGAGTTAACTCTATGAACCAGCATTGGTAAAGCCAATAGGTCTCACCTATGCAAGAGCTATCGCTAAGGTGTTTACCCATGTTGTACACCATTGTGGCTGCTGATCGGCATGGCTTAAAGTTAGTGGAGTGGCGTGGAGTGGAGTGGGGTAGATTGGGTGGATTGGGGTGGTTATTTTGGAGTGGGGTAGATTGGGTAGAGTGGAGCGGGGTAGATTGGAGTGCAGTGGAGTTGGAATGTAGTGAAATAGATTGGGGTGTAGTGGAGTTTGAATGTAGTGAGATAGATTGGGGAAGAGTGGAGTGTGGTAGAGTGGAGTGGAATGTAGAGGGGTAGATTAGGGTGGAGTGGGGTAGATTGGGTGGATTAGAGTAGGGTCGTTTGGAATGGAGTGGGGTAGATTGAACATGAATGACTGGAGTGGGGTAGTTTGGAGTGGGGTATATTGGAGTGGAGTGGGGTAGATTGGAGTGGAGTGGGGTGGGGAAGATTGCAGTGGGGTTGAGTGGGGTAGAGTAGGATAGATTGGAGTGGAGTAGATGGGGTAGATTGGAGTGGTGTAGCCTGGGGTGGAATGGGGTGGGGTAGATTGGAGTAGGGTGGATTGTGGTGGAGTGGGTTAGATTGGAGTGGAGTGCGGTATATTAGAGCGGAGTGTGGTGGAGTGGGGTAGATTGGAGTGATGTGAGGAAGATTGGGTGGATTGGACTGTGGTAGGTTGGAGTGGAGTGGGGTAGTGTGGAGTGGGGTGGGGTAAATTGGGGTGGGGTAGATTGGAGTGGTTTGGATTGGAGTGGAGTGGGGTAAAATGGAGGGTAGTGGGGCAGACTGGGTGGAGTGGAGTGGACCAGATTGGAGTCAAGTAGATTAGTGTAGATTGTCGCGAAGTGGAGTGGGGTTGGTGGGGTACAGTGGAGTGGGGTGGATTGGAGTAGTGTAGAGTGGAGTGGTATAAGTGGTGTGGAGTGGAGAGACGTAAAGTGGAGTGGCATGTTTGTGTGGTGGACTGAGTGGTATAGATTGGAGTTGTGTGGAGCCGAGTGGCATGGAGTGTCTTAGAGTGGACGGGCGTAGAGCAGAGTGGCATGTCGTAGAGTGGATTGGAGTGGTGTAGAATGGAGAGGCGTGGCACAGAGTGGAACGCCATAGAGTGGAATAGAGTGACGTAGTATGGAGTATGCCTGGTGTGGTAGCGCACTGCCATTACAGACAACACATTTACAATTGAAATGACCACTACATTTGCACCAACATACCGTTTTACTGCATAGAAACGATAATGTGTGCAAATGTCACCACCTAGTGTAATGATGTGCTTTGATCATATTCAAATATTTGTTTCAACCACACTTCAGAATAACAAAAAAAGTGCTTCATTTGTACTAATTCTGATTTATTCTAAAACATCAGAACAGTTTAATTTTTTTGTGTGCTAGAAAAAAACATCCTACACCCTCTCCTCCTACATGGGTACTCAACAGGATTGTCACATAAATTCTCTCACTTTTTGAATTCAGAGAAAGAAAAGTAATCACCAAGCTCCCTCGGAAGACATCTTGACATGTGACTACTGTCTTTGAATGCACAGCAAATGTGACAAGATAAGAACAAGATTTAAAAGCCTGCCTACAGAAAGCCAGTTTGTGGAATAATACAGGGAGCAAGGTTTGGGCAACGGGAGAGACAAACTCAAGCTGGACAGCCTAAATCAAATAAACCCAGCAAATAGATAGCCAGAAAATGTGAGTTACAAACCACAAAGCCAATGGTCAGCTTTCTGAATGTCCCCAAGATGTCTTTAGCAAACCAGACAAAGGCTTCGATCTAAAAACCACCATGACAAAAACACAGTGGGTGAGACAGCACATACCAATGACCACTGACACGATGAGTGTGTGGAAAAGGACGCTTTAAAGACAGGGGCGTAACTCAGGCCCCCGCTTCCCCCACGGTGCGGGGGGGCCCCCCAGCTGCAGGGGGCCCGATTTTCAAAAAGGGGGACAGGTCCAACCCCAGCTGTTATAGACCGATCTCTTTGATCGATAACACACTTAAGATACTTGGGCGGGTGTTATTCAATAAAATCAGGAATTGGGTTGAGGATGAAAGTATTTTAAACAAATGTCAGTTAGGCTTTAGAAGTAAATTGGGAACGGTAGAGCAATGCCTCAATCTAAATTTGATAGTTGGCAAGTACACGATAGCTCGGAAGTCTCCCATCTACCTAGCTTTCATGGACCTTACCTCAGCATTTGATTTTGTAAACCGATCACGCCTATGGTTATGTCTTTTAAAATATGGGCTGGATGAGGCCTTAGTGCACTTTTTGGCTTATTTACATAGGGACCTGGGGGAAAAGGTGAGGATCAGTAGGGATGGGGCAGTCTCAGGGAACATCATCATTGGCAGAGGGATCAGGCAGGGTTGCGTGCTGGCCCCTCTGCTTTTTATTTTATATATTAATGAGCTGCATAATGAGTTGTCCAAACTGACTATGGACGTCCCGATGATCAACGGCAACAAACTACCCGCCTTATTATATGCGGATGATGCGGTCCTAATGGGCCGCACACCCAACGCCCTGCGCATTTTAGTTGGGGGCTTTGTTGATTTTATGAATAAGCTGGACCTTTGTACAAATTTAAAAAAATCATTTTTAATGAGTTGTGGCCCGAAAAAACACCATGTTAATGTAATTACCTCTGGTTCTGAAAAACTGTTATGCACACGCACTCCCATATTTGGGTTTGGTTTTTGCAGATAATGGCTCTTGGGCTGCTCATTTGGCATATAGCCGGAGCAAGTTTTTAAAGGCTGACAATTCGATCCTGTGCCTTCCCCAACCTAGAAGAACTGAGGTAGTGTTATCCCTATTGAAAATATACAAAACTCAGTGCATACCTACCGCAACATATAAAGTAGAAGTTTGGGGCCACGTGAATTGCAACAGTATCCAGGTAGAAGAAAATAGATTCTGCCGGAGAGTTTTGGGGGCACCGATCTGTTCCTCATCCTTTGTCTGCCACCATGAGTTAAAACTGTCCTATATAGAGGACTACATTAGGACCCGCCCAGCCATTTTCTGGATAAAAGTATGGCAAAATCCAGCAGCCACGTTAACTAGAGAAATCATAGCTGACTGCCTTAAATGTGACAAGGGCTGTGACATACCATGGTTGGCGGCCGTTAAGGATAGCCTGCCCACTGTAAATTTGTTGCATATTTTCACAAACCCAAGCACCATGGCAGGCATTAACAAAAAGATTATTCAGAAGGGTTTGTATGAGTATTACGGCGACTTGAGACATAAGCACGACATTTTGAAATCCTCAGTCGCCCGGT
This sequence comes from Calotriton arnoldi, assembly GCA_963921515.1. NCBI lineage: Eukaryota > Metazoa > Chordata > Amphibia > Caudata > Salamandridae > Calotriton > Calotriton arnoldi. The sequence goes on along the minus strand of CAWUFW010001603.1, from coordinate 1,765,987 downwards.
ATATAACTATGGTGGATGTTGACGGCCCCCCTACTGGCTAGTTATCTCCTAAAAGTGACCAACCGCTGGGAACGAAGCTTGCTCTTTCGCCTTAGGGCTGGCACTTTAAAATACCTACTGTGCTTCCCCTTGGGCTTTAACATCAATCTTGAGCAAACGCCTTGCCCCTGTGGAAATCGCGGTAGTCAATCCATGTTACACTTTTTGTTTTTCTGTAACTTCTACCAAATATATAGCAAACAGCTGCTGATTCCCTTTTTTATGGCTTCGGCTATCACTGATTTTAAGGCGGCCTACAGGGATATTGTTACGCTTAATGGGGAAAATATAACCCTTCGTGTTAGCACCTTTTTGAGACTGGCTGTTCGATCCCGTGCCTCCATGAGCACTGTATAAGTAGTCTTTGCACTCTTCGACATTTTTTGACCCTTATGTCGGTCGGATAACGTACTTGTATGCACTTTATTTGTACTGTTAAATCGTCTGCACTTTACTACATTATGCTGCTACATTTTATGATTTACACTGTTTTAGGAATATCATTGCTATTGGTTTTAACTAAATTACAAGTCTATGATGAATTCGCCGCATCGATTTTTGCACTATGTATATGTTTTTGTGTGCTTATTGCTTTTAGCTATGCGTCTATTGTTTTTATGCATGTTGATTGTCATTGGTTTTTTAATGCATATTCGTGCTGGTATTTTATTCTGTACTTTTATGAATATCTTTTTTATCCGAATAAAGAATGAATTGAATTGAATTGAATTGAAGAAAGCCAGTTTGTGGAAGAATACAGGGAGCAAGGTTTGGGCAACGGGAGAGACAAACTCAAGCTGGACAGCCTAAATCAAATAACCCCAGCAAATAGATAGCCAGAAAATGTGAGTTACAAACCACAAAGCCAATGGTCAGCAATGGAGAGAATGCATTTCTAGGTCAGCTTTCTGAATGTCCCCAAGATGTCTTTAGCAAACCAGACAAAGCCTGCGATCTAAAAACCACCATGACAAAAACACAGTGGGTGAGACAGCACATACCAATGACCACTGACACGATGAGTGTGTGAAAAAGGACACTTTAATGACAGGGGCGTAACTCAGGCCCCCGCTTCCCCCACGGTGCGGGGGGGCCCCCCAGCTGCAGGGGGCCCCCTCAGCACAGTACTCAGGTCTGAGCGCTCCGGATAAAATCCGGAGCGGGGGCCCCTCCGTGTACATTGCAGGGGGGCCCCTTAAACTTTCGTTACGCCACTGTTTAATGAGACAGGTGTGTATCACATCATAACAAACCTCGCAAATTCATCATTTTTCCTGACCCTCCCTTGCCCCTTCCCGTCCCTCCAAAGCCCCCTTCTTCTGTTTTAGGAACTATACACCTGAGGAAACCTTTTCCCCCTTGCCCTTATCAACCTCTTCTGCGCCCACTCCATCCCACTAAAATTCTTTATCTGTTTTAAAATTTCTCCCCCAAGAGCTGTATCAGCGCTGCTAAAACTGCAGCAAATACAATTCTATGCCAACGTCCGACAGGCAGGGCTGTCTTAACAGCATTATAGACCCCAGGTAAAGCATTGCACTGGGCTCGCCTACACAATCACTTACAGGAATGAAAATGTTTAAGGGACAATTAGTGTTAATTCTGGCCTGCATGGGGCCCCTATGCTCGTGGGGCCCCCGGGCAACTGCCCAGTGTGCCCATGCGTTAAGACGGCACTGCCAACAGGTGCACGCCATCAGCCCTAAAGAACTCTTTTACTTGAGATCTTATTTCCTCATCGACAATTCAATCTACCCTTTCATCTCAGTAGAAATGTCCCAACTCCCTTTTCATCTTTCTACATGCCATGTCTGTGGCCTCCGGATTCTGTGCTCCTCGCCATTCCCAAATAGACATCAATTCCGTCCAAATTACAGCTGTCCCTAGAGGTAGGCGAGCCAACAAATTAACAGGGAGAGCCGAGCCAGAGCCGAGCCAAGGGTCCACTCTGGCTCCAAGAGCCCATGCATGATCCGAGCCCTGAAATATGGAAAGTCATACAACAAAATCATGTTAATATATGAAGAAGTTTCTTCAAAAGTTTATTTTTAGCCAACTCCAGGGTGGTGCGACCTGTGCCACCGCACCGGGTTCTGATTTCGGGGGTGCTGTGTTTGCAAGTTTATTTTGCTTTGAAAAGCACTTGCTGCCACATTCCTTGGCTCTAGTAATTTGCAGACGACAATAAACATGTCAAGATAACTCCGGTTATTGGTGTTCTTCTTGGAGAGAGATCGGAGTTTTGTCTAGTTGAGGTTTTGACTGATCATAAAATAGCACAGAGGGTTAATGTGCCTGCTGCAAAGAAGGTGTTCCATGCAGATCACAAAGTGCATATAATGTAAATAGGTCAATGGGTTACTGCTTTTGTCTGAGAGATCCTTTTGTTACTTGCAGTTCATAAGTTAAAATCCTAATATACAACAGTGAATTATTAACTGTTATCAAAGAACTACATGCACACTGCAAAGTATAGATTAGGGCATAGACTAATGTTACAAAAAGGGTTAATTTGGGTAGAAATCGATTCTTATTATTAAAGAGAACCCCCAACTATGGGGTTCCGTTTTTAGTTGTGGGTTTCGGCTTCTCCAGACGAAGCACTCTTAGACTATACTGCCTACAAGTATGGATGACATGTCATTCCTACACCTTGTAGTCCTATGGCTTATGTAACATTTCCTATAAGCTGATCTACACATGTTTCATTGATTGTCTATGTGTAATATGTGCGTGATGCAAAGTGCTCGGACACCCTGATGGAGCAAGGACTCGTAAATGAGACTTGCTCGGAAGCAATCCTTTCGTTTTAACTCACTAACGAATTACTAACTATGTGTTTGTAATTAATAATTCGCATTTCAGAAAGACACGCGGGACAACGAAGCTTGCATATGTGTTTATTAACTTTAACAAAATGAACGAAGGACTAAAACGTACTCTAACAAGGGATCTTTACCGTGCATGCGTCTACTGCATCTACGTAGTATGACGTATGTACGCTTGGAGGGAAAATCTTGCGCATGCGAAAAGGCATTAAAATGGCAGCTTGAAAGTTCACATGCATGGCACCTGCTTGGCTAAATAGAAAGTAAGTTTTATATTAACGCTAATGCAGAAAAGGGTAATAATAATTAAAGTGGGTTAGAGTAGAGGTTGGTGGTATACAGTGAAACCATTTATTTTTTAAAATAACATTTCTTCTTTTGACTTTATTATTAGTGCGCATTTGGGCCTTCCACACTTGTCTGAATTGAGCTGACTGATTTGACCCTACGCATGCGCACATGAGAGAGAACAAGGAAGGATGAGTAAGGATTTGTCACGGGTCCAAGGCCAGAGAAGATGTGCCCTGGGAACATGAGGGTGAAGAGTTCATATGAAGAAGCCTTATTCATGAAATTGAAACATTTTGTATTAATAAAGTTTGGAGATGTATGGGAAAGGAAATGATTAATAAAGTTTAAGGGGATGGGTTTGAAAACAATGGTTCAATGAAATAAGTGAAATGTAAGCATGGTGTGATGATCATCCCCCCTCGCCTGACCAATCAGAGTTAGTATTTTATGAAATTGAAACATTAATGGGTGGTACATGAATACTGAAAGGTATAACTGAGGTAGTTTTAGTTAGTTAGTTAGCTGAGGCGATGCAGAGCTCGGGAAGCTGTCGGTGCTGTGGGTGGTGCTGATGCTGTGAGACGCTGATGAAGAAACTGAATGCAGAGACTTCCATCTTAATTTAATTGGGTTAGAAAGAAGATCGCGGAAGAACCACGAGGAGGAAGAGAGTGTCAGAGAGGGGTGCAACGCAGTTGTCGGTATTTAGAGAGGTGAAGTATCCTGTCCTGATTCCTGTCCTGAAGTCTTTGTCTCCTGATCTATCCTGGGGGACCCTTACCAGCCCTTTGGCCAGGGGGTTGGTCTTCACACCATTCTGGGTAAATATAAATTCATTGTATTTATAGATGTTCTTCTCTCTCTGTCCTCTCCTTTCTAGGCATAGTTTTTGTGAGAGTCTGAAATATTTTTGCTTATTGATTATTGATTGAGTTGACACTCTTGAGAATGAGGGTGTTTGTACTGAAACTTTGAGATGGTTCACATGCAATTAATTTAGATAAACATTTTAAAACTTCCTGAGTCTGTGATTATTTTATTATTAAAGAATGTTTAATAAGTTAAGTTAATTATCACCATCAATTAGTTCCAACTAATGGTCCATCGACCAGAGGAAAGAACTTTTTGATCAGTGAAAGGTTTAGTTAGAACAGAAATATAACTATTCCTGGAAACATGAAATCTATAAACTACAAGCTCCAGCGGTCTACTTGGTATTAGTGGAAGAAGTTATATGGGCCCAGGTGAGTATATGGTAGTGGAGTATCTGTTGTTAGTACACCGCTGGATGAACCCTACACTGCTAAGAGTGGTGCTATAAAACTAATTAAATGCATCTGAGAGAGAGTGGTTATGGAGATTTGAGGGGCGCTGTTAAAAGCTGGTGGTGAGGGGAATCACCTCCACCATGGATAGAGGGGCGCCAACAAACATTGTTGCACCTGGTGCCACCAGCGCTAAAGCTGGCCCTGTATTTAACATGTGGATGCTTTTCAGTATTTCAGTTAATATCACTGCATTGAGAAGTATTTATTAAAAGTGAGTTTTTAAACATAAACCTAAAAGCAATCCGGCCCCTCACCCTCCTGACAATGCTACTAGTGAACTCAGATGCAAGTCAGCTGTAATGTGTTCCCTATATATGTGGTGTAGATTTTTATTTGAGACTAAGAAACATTGTGGTCTACTAAATAAAAAAACAAAAGGTTTTTGTATAGGGAACATCCTGAACACAGGCATTTGAAGGCTCTCTCAAATGTGATAATGAAGACAAAGGAGTTATGGTGGAAAAAAATATTTGCCTAGGATCACATAATTTTATCAAGGTGAGAAGCCGGGATTTCTTTTTTTTTACTGTGCAATTCGATTACTAGATGTGTACCGGCTTGTCTCTTAGACGTTTCACTTCAAAGGTTTGTCATCGAAGCTTTGTCTTTAACTCCTGGTGCATGAGGTGACAGCCTGAGTGGCAGGCAGCAGCCACATGAAAGCTCGGCTCGTTTTGGGATTGAGGTGTGAAGCTGACTTCGAGCTGAGCCAGAGCCAGGTTTCTGGCTTGAGCCTGGCTCAAGCTTTTAGTGGCTCGTTGGCCTCTAGCTCTCCATGCTCAACACTGCCGCACCTCCTTTAGGTATTTCTTTATCTCTTTCAATAATCCCAAACCCTCCCTCTTCCGCAGGTCTTTCCCCCAGGTGTATTAGCAGCACATTCAGACAAGCCCAAATGTTTTGCCATTTGTTAAGTGTGGGTTAACAACGCAGCCCACCACATCCCCCCCCTTGCCAAACCACTTTATTTGCACCTTCAAATCATCGAACCCCAGTTGCCGGCCGTAGCGCCACTGTGAAGCCTTGTGTGCTACCCATCTAACAAAGGATGGCCACAGATCCATACAGAGATGAAAGCTCTTTGAGGGCCATCCATGCATTCTGCAAATAACTAGAGCGAGAAAATACATAAACAAGGTAGACAGATCATAGCACAACACCCACTCGGGCGTACATACCTCTGAAAACATTCAGTGGCTTATTTATGGGATTTTGGCATAGGGAAGTGCAGCGCTGCCCTACATCAAAGTGAAATGGCAGGAAAGCATCATATGGTGCATTCCTGTCCTTTCTCCCTGCACCAGGGCCTTTCAGCAAGGGTGCCTCAGTTGCATGCAGGATTATTTTTGTGCAGGAAGGGGCACCTTGGTGCACAAAACAATCTTAAGCAGCGTTTTCCTCTATGCGTACTGAAGAATGAGGCACACATGGAAAGAGGAAAAAACGAGGAGAAAGAAACATATTCCTCCTCGTTACGCCTCACCTCGGGATGTGCACCGATTTGGCGCTTCCCCAGGTTTACATCACTTTGTAAATCTGGGAAAGCATCAAAACCCGTGGGTGTTTAGTGGGAAAACCCTCCGCAACGCCCATCGAACGCCTCCCGGGTGCAGAGAAGGCAACGCAGCGATTTGCGGTGTGTCACCTTACTCAAGATTTATGAGAGCACTCAAAGCCAAGCAGGGTGGCTTTGTGTGGCTTTATAAATCCCCATGAGAGCCCTGCGTCACGCATGTACCACTTTACGTGGTGCAAAAGGGACGCAGGGCTCTCATAAATAATCCCCATTCAGTTCTGCATCCTCCATCCAAACACGTTTGCTATAAAAGGCCACTTCTGACAATGTACCGCTAGAAACACTAGGGACAACCCTGTCTCTATTAAATCCGAGCTAAAATTCACCATATCATTTATGCGCTCCCTTGCCCCCTCCCTGTCTCCAATCCAACCATTTTCTTCGGAACTAGGGGAACTGCAGTATCCATCATCTCCTCATGGAAGGTGGACACACTGCTTGCTCCTGTGACCCCACCAGTACAAAGACATCTAAGTAAAGGGTAACCACCTGACTTCCTGTACAGCGCTCGAATGCCTGAATGGAATTTATTGAACTGAGCTTTTCCAAATGAGTGCAGGAAACTGAACAGCCCATTGGCAGGGATTTGTCCACAAAAAAGCTGCCTTGGAACTGAATACCTAAGCACCGGCAGTAGCCTAAAAGCTGACTTTATGAGGGGCTTGGGCATGTAAGGCCCGGCCCCGCCTCCCTCACCAATTGAAAAACGCTGTCAGCTCCTATGTTAAGTGGTCGTTCATTGGACTACCTTCTGGCCAAGAGAAGTGTTGAATCAAGCGATGCGCCCCTCTTTCTTTTTTTGGGTGCAACTACTATTGGAGAAATTATCAAGTTTGGCAACGGGCAGTGGTGAAAAGGTTCCTCCATCCACCCTTTACCAACCGCCCTCAACAGCCCGGACAACAACCAGTCTAGCAATGCTTTTGCTGAAGGTAAGTCCTCCGCCCACCGTGCCTCCCTGAGACCCCCATAACCCGACTTGAATCCAACAGAAAAACCCTCAACAAAAGCTCTGCTGCCTCCCTTTTACTGCACAGCTGAAGCCAGCCCCAAAAGTGATCCCCCTTTTCCCACCACCAAAGGAAGCCTGTTTGCTCCCCCTGCACCCTCCTTGGTACCAAGGCGTATCCTGCTTCTACCAGGCTTGTTGGCACCCTACAGCGTGTAACGGGGTGCCTGCCGCTGTGCGCTGCTCTTTGAACACATGTGGCAATGCCACATCCTTTTTTGTGGCTCCAACATACTGTATGCACTCCTGGTGTGCCTCCTGCCCCTGCCCGCTGCTCCCACGCCTGCCCGCTGCTCCCACCCCTGCTTAGGTGGGGTGCCCGTGAAAGGGACGATAAATCAGTGGCAAACCAATAGCTGTATAGGTCGTGCGAGCGGGCATGTCGGTGCCATCCTGTGCAACCACAGATCATTTTCCAACACTCCCCACTTCTTCCGCTGCCAACCTTGCCTCGAACTCCTCATCATAAGGAATCCTACAAAAGTGATTTGTGCCTTCCTCATCACACCCACTTACTTAAAAAGCACAATATAGCTCTCTGGATGTGTTTCACAGCACACGCTGGCATATATTAAAGAACACAGGCTGCGCTCCAGTTCTCAATAATCACTGGAACCCTTGGCCAACGTGCCTGCTCACATTCAGCTTCTGTTGATCACTCCTTCGCCTGAACCTCTCTATGTAGGAGCTTAAATGCCTGCATATATTCCCCCCATATGCTTTCTTTTGTTGCCAACATCGGATGTCCCCAAATGCTCAATAATTCCCATGAACAGCAATTTCTTCTGCGTGATCTACTTATTTTCCCACTTCTCTTCCCCCCCGCAGCCTGCCCTTTCTCCCAGTCCTCCTTTCCTGCTTTCAATACCCCCTCCTACCCATTCAACATACCTTCCTTACCACTTCCTATGTACCTTTGTTGTCCTCCAGACCCGTCCCTGATCCCCTACATATTCACCTCTCCACAAATGTAGAGGTGTCACCTTCACCATCCCCTCCAATGCCTACAGAAGGCTCTGATGAACTTCTCCGATAAGCCCTTTGCTGGCCAAAGGATCGGAGCCCGCTCCAAAGCCGCCAGTCCAGCTATGGTGTTGCTCGTAGCTAGGGCCACTGGAATTATGCGGCAGGAGAAGGCCAAATTATGTGCCAGGGTCAACTAAATTATGTGGCAAGAAAAGGCAAATTATGTGGCGTGATGCGGCATATTTTCTGATAGTATGACTTCATTATTTTGCCATGTTTACACTTGTTAACACTGTCTGGGCATTGGTTGCACCTCATTAGTGCCAGTTTAACACCCAAACATAGATATATAAGCATTAGAAAGGTGACCAGTCAACCTTTGCAAAGGGCCTTTAACTGCGCAGGAACAAGTGTTGCTGCGTTTTTAGTAACTTTTGAACCGTTTGAGCTGGAAACAATTTTTTTTGTTAATATCTGCAGATTATGCAGCAGGTGATCGATTATGTGGCAAATGTGGCAGAACCATATATATGTCTAAAATGCCGTGGCTGCACAATTATATAATTCCAGTGGCCCTGCTCTTAGCACTTCTCCTTTGCACCGCTATTGCCTGTAAAAAACCAACTTCTCTCTCCATGTTAGCACACCTGTCCCTCCGCTCTCTCTCAGTGTCCTGTGCCCACTATCACCACTCTTGCGCCCTTATATCCTTCCCCATCTCTCAATCTCCCCTTCCTTCAATTCCTCCCCATCTTCATCGTAGTCCAACTCTGTTGTATCCATGCGGAGACGGCCCTTGCTCAGATAGTGTCCTCGGTGAAAGAAAGTTGGCGCCCTCGAGGCAGCTGCTGAATAAAATAAGGCAGCAGGGGGTCAATGTGGATTCACAGGTCATTCACGGGCCTCTGAGCACAACTTTCTTGGCACCTCCCCCAAATATTCTGCTTCACTCACAGCGTAGCTCCACCACTCTAGTGCCAAGCTGGTGGTGCGAATGACGGTGCTTGTGTGTGTCAGTAGAGGGGTGAAAGGGAGTTGGGAGGGGAGGGAAGGAGGTTAAAGGGGTTCAAAATGGCACCTGCGGCAAGTAAAAATGACTAAAAGCAGTTTGGTCTGAACCACTAGAGTTAAGTAAGAGGGACCCTGCTGTCTGCAGGACTTTAATGGAGACAGCTCTGTGCGCCCCTCTGAAGACTGCCGCCCTGGGCCTGGGCCCAGCTCGCCCATGCCAAAGGCCGGCCCTGTGGCCATGCCAACCTCCCAGGACCCTTTGATTGCCTTGTCCCTTTTCCCTCCACTTCTGCTAGGTCTTTCTCTACCCCCCAACACCACCATCACCCCAAGGATCCCACAATTGTTCTGCGAGATCAGCCGTTGTCTTCTTCAGGGGGGCCGCCTGAAGCTGTCCCTGCTCTGATCCAGATATGCCCACCCTCGCTGTCCAGCCAGGCCCACTAACCCTGCCTTCACTTCATACCGACTTTCCTGGCTCACCAGTAATCAATCAATCAATCAATCATGTCATTTATAAAGCGCACTACATACCCGCGAGGGTCTCAAGGCGCTGGGGGAAGAGGGGGGTGGTGCTGCTACTGATCGAAGAGCCAGGTCTTGAGGAGTCTTCTGAAGGCCAGTAGGTCTTGGGTCTGACGGAGGTTGGTGGGGAGGGTGTTCCAGGTCTTGGCGGCGAGGTGGGAGAAGGATCTGCCGCCGGCGGTCGTTTTCCGGATGCGGGGGCCTGTGGCGAGGGCGAGGCTGGTCGAGCGGAGCTGGCGGGTGGGGGTGTAGAAGCTGAGTCGTCTGTTGAGGTAGGCTGGTCCGGAGTTGTGGAGTGCTTTGTGTGCGTGGGTGAGGAGCTTGAAGGTTATCCTCTTGTTGACAGGGAGCCAGTGCAGGTCTCTCAGGTGGGGTGTGATGTGGCTGCGTCGGGGGATGTCGAGGATAAGACGTGCAGAGGCGTTCTGGATGCGTTGCAGCCGTCTCAGGAGCTTAGCCGTCGTACTGCCAGCTGTAGCTCGCATTCACCAGCATCCATGCCAACCCTCCCGATTCAGACGGGAGTCTACCGATTTCAAGGCTAGTCTATCACCACCTGATTCCTGCATGCAGAAACCCAATTCGTAGTTTTGTAAAACTGCCAAAAATAAAATGTTGATGCCTGTCAGGCACACTCCAATCTCCCCCTCCAAGAATTACCTCTGACATCAAAGATTAATGCTTTGTCCTTAATTCTTGGAGGGGGAGATCAGAGCATGTGATAGGCTTCAACATTTTATTTTTGGCAGTTTATAAAGCCTAAACAAAAAACAGAGTTTAGAACTCTGTTTTTGTTTGCCAGAGTTTAGAACTCTGTTTTTGTTTGCCAGAGTTTAGAACTCTGTTATTGTTTGCCAGAGTTTTGTACTCTGGTTTTGTTTGCGCTATGTTATTAAACTGCCAAAAATAAAATGCTGATTGTCTGTCACCATACACACCAATAGATCCGATACAGGCAGATTGCCGCTGCTTCCTTTTAAGTCAGTGGGGAGAATACATTCGCCTGACTATTTAATTTTTTAGGTCTCGCCTGAGCCAGCGCGCATGCTCTGCGAGGCTTCTAGTAAGGACTTCCAACTCGGACCACACGCCCGTGCGTGTGTTTTTTATTTTTGCTCACAAGCAATTGGCCTTTGCGTGCGTCTTTCTAAGAAAGACAGCACACAATTGGCCAAAGGCGGGTGCATGTCCCGCCTTCTCTCTCCCCTGGCCTAGGGAGCTCGGGAGCGAGCAGCGGCCCTGCACTGTGCCTGCTGCATTCCTTAAATTCTTTGCAGTGCGCACGCGCGCACCACTCGCGGGCAGCAGTTATATCATTGTTCGCGAGCTTTCCCCATCCAGAACTAGGGATGTGCTGCCACCTTGTGGCCGTTAACAGCAACATGCCAAAACCACAAGTGTATGTGAAAACCAGCCTGAATGAACTATTTTATCAGTCACCCAGAAACCTTCCCTTTTACTGTTTTTAAGAGTTTAATGAAATTATTGTAAAAATAACTCCAGGTTTCTGCAGTGTGAGGCCTCATGGCCACAGACACATTACTGTACTTAATGCTCATCAGGACAGGGACATCTTAAGGATTTTGGGGGCCCTGGGCCAAACGTATTTTGGGGCTGCTGTTAGGGACAGCTTTGAATATATGATCAGTTTCAGCTCTTTCATGCCATCTCTGGCCAGGTCACTGGCAATGCACAGGCACACTCATCCAAATTCTAAATGTGTTTACATATAATATTCAGGGACAGTGACGTGTGTTTTCAATATTGTAAAACAGCAGCTCACTAATATTAATGCAAATAATCTCTGCGACGCTCTCCCATTTCTCATATGTGAGGGCCTGTTTTGATCAAAAAGTATCTTTTTTAAGGATGTTGCATGAAACATAATCACATCTCCCTGCAAAATGTCTGTAATAGACTCTCACACATCACCCACATTAAAAATAAATGACAAGAAAACGGTATTTAAAAAAAAAATGTTTAAGAATTATTCAAGGTCATCAGAGCAAGACTCTGCAAAACAGAGCTGGCTCTATCAGGGGACCCCATCTGTGGCTGGGGCCCTGGCCCCACTTTGCCCATGCCTTAAAACGTCTCTGCATCAGGACTGATGGTTCAAGACTAACGGAAACACAGTACATTATTTAAACGTGAACTTGATTGTTTCTGGCACAGCGGCTCAACAGTACAGCCTCTTTATCATCGTTACTGCTCATCTAGTTATGATTTGCACTTTCAGTTGTCCTCTGCACTACTGCTACACACATCCTCCTGCGATGCCCACTCAGCACCGCTCTCACCCTGGCATGTTCAGGAGGTGCCCCTTCTCAGAGCCCTGAGTAATAAGCTATTCCACCGCCCCCACGCTGCATGCCATGCACTGCAGTGGAATTTGCTTTGTACCTGCCCAGCCCAGCCAATCTTAACATTGCTCTTTAAATTGAAGTATATGAGAGCAGCATTGGGATTGGCTTGAGCAGGCCAACTCAGTGTTCAATCGGAGGCAATGGACTTGTCGTCTTAGACCCCCCCATCTTCTCTGCTACAGTGGGAATCGGAGGCCTTTGAAGTGCACGTCAGATTGGGCTCGCCACAGCTCTTCTCCAGCACAACATGCACACTTTAATTCTTAGCAGCCCCGTTCTCTGTAGGCATTACAAGGGGAGGACCCCACACCTCCCCCTACACAACTGTAACTGCAAAATTGCGGAGCAGCTCGCATAAGATTTAATACATGTTTTTAATTGTCAGGAGGATTAAAAAAGGAAGAAACAAACAGTGCATTTATCTGACATTGTGTGGCAGCTCCCGCGTAGAGGGGCACCACTCATTTGCACCTTTTGATGAGCCGCCGCGGTTTAGAAGACTACACACAATACAATAGAGCACACTCTCCAACAAATCACCTAACAGCTTGCAGGTGTAGGTAATTCATTTTTAGTCATTACTGTGCAGTTTTAAAAAGCAGGTGCCGAGACGAGTCCCTATCGGGCTTCCCATTTTTACCTTCAAGGTGAAAAAAGCAAAAAAAAAAGCCTTCATTCTGCAACCCGTCGCTGTCTTTGATGTAATGTCAAAGAGACTCGTTTTTCAGTTTTATGTAGCGAAAACTTGGAGCGCTTTACATGGGCACCAGTTGCATTACACAAGGGCATATTGATTTTTTGAATCACGGGACGTCAGGCTCGAACCTGTTTTCTCAGCTCGAAGGTCGGCTGCTCTAGCCTTACGCCACTTAATTGTGTGTTGTTTCTTCAGCTTTGTATCCCTACGATGCAGTTACATTATTTCTCCTCTCGCCAAAGAAACTTTGGAATTAAGTGACAGCTTATTAACCATTTTAATACTTAACTTCTCTACAAAATAGCTTAAAAACATTGGCAAAGCCAATAGATCTGCCTAAACACTTATAAGGTTCCAAAGGCGAGACCTATTGGCTATACCAATGCTTGTTTAAATCTCCCACCTGCTCTAAAATGTTGGCATGTATGCACCAGTGATCATCGTCTGACCTACCTCACCCGCTGGGCGACCTAAATGCTGCTTCAACATCTGCCCCGTTTTTCCTCTAACACCTCTTACTCTGGGAACCCCTCCATCCTTCTGGGACCCTCAACTCCCCCGTACCTCCTTGATTGATAACCTGCTCTCCTCACCTTTTTAGGTCCCGCCTAGCGCAGCGCGCATGCGCTGCTCTAGGAGAGGGCCTCTTGGAATCACTTCAGACTTCCAAGAGACTTTTCCGTGTGGGTCTGCCTCCTTCCACACATCCCATTGGCCTTTGCGTGTGGCTTTCAATAATGAAAGCACGCAAATGGCCAAAGACGGGTGCATGTCCCGCCTCTCCTCAAAACTTTCACTCCCATGGCCTAGGGGTCTCGGGAGCGAGCAGGCACGCAGGCTGGCAGCTGCATTCCTGAGGCGCGCAGGCTGGCAGCTGCATTCCTGGTGTCTCAGGTTACACGCACCGCGCCGTGCTTTCGCTTGTTTTTGTATTTTTTTTGCAGTCAATGTTGTCAGGAGCGTGCCCTAAGGCATACAGTCAGGTGGGCACTTTCTTTTTACGGGGCTTACACTGAAAATTCCCCGGTATCTGGCATGACACAGTTGATATAACAGTCATGCCAGATGCATCTTTACAGTGGATCCCTATGAGACCGCGTAAAGCGTCACCAAGTAGGTCAATAGCGGCCTCGCCTTTGGGAATACATGAATTTTTAAATACTCCCTATCCAACGTTTGGATACGCTTGGCGTGGTCACGTCGCGGGTTCTTTTAAAAAGGGACTTCTAATGCCCCACGATAACATCTTTTGTACTAGGGGACGCTACCGAGGACGTTCACCGCCGCTACGGATACGGTATGCCGCCATTCGGGTTTCTTTTATTGTTTACCTGAATCATGCGGGGCGAGTGGGAGGCACATGCTTTATACTTTGGGCCGTAAACCTAGTGGGTACTCCTTATAACTACCCAAGTATGTGTGCTTGGGCTTGGCGCTATGTCGCTCACCTTTATCCTTAGCATCATTGCCGCTCACCCCAGGAATGACTTAGCAGCGGGGGTTAAAATCATACATGGAGATAGCGGGCCAGCATTCGTCATGATTTAGTGCCGCTAAAGATGCACATTTTTTTTTTGGCACGCTTAGACCGATGGTCACTACCGGTTTTCTAAGGTGGTCCGCACCGTACAGGGAGCCCTCACATCGGCACTTGAGGACATAGCGGGCACTTCACGGCGCTTTTACTTGTGCGCGCCTGGGCTGTTTCGTAGTGCTGGTTAACCATTGAAGTTACCTTTAAAAGTGTGGTTAAAACTAATCACATGGTTAACATACCGGCACTTGTGATTTCATGTGACGATTTCAAGCATGTTGGGCGGGTCTAACCTTAATCACAATGTGGGCGGGGGATTACCCCCACCTTTTTTAACTTTCTTGTGGTGCAATACATGATAATTCCCAAATCGCGCCAGTCTGCTTAGGTTGTTGACAGGTTTTGTCTCCCACCCTCACTCATCGTTTACTCACGCCCACTTGCTGCTCCAAATCACGCGCGTGTGAACCCATCTCACTTATTAACACTATTATTCACAGCCGCCTGTGACTGCCGAATACCTTTGAGCCATATCTGACGTGGGCTGCAAATGGCACGACTAAGGTCATGTGTGTGTTTGACGAGGGGTCACCATTCTAAACTTTTGCCTAGTGTTCTGATGTTCATAGATGTTGTAGCACCCAGGATAATGTGTTGCATGGCTAAAAACTTATAAGGTCCCAAAGGCGAGACCTATTGGCTATGCCAATGCTTGTTTTACTCCCCCACTCCCTATCTCTAGCAATGCTTCCCTTTGCACAGCCTTGCCCTGAGCAGCTGCCCCTGTGGACTCCCCCAACGACCAAAACGCTGTCACGTTCCAAACTGCAGTCGTGCTGTCCGAAGACTTTGCTCTTTGCCCCGCCGCTACCCTTCCCTTCCCTGCTGGCGTCCCTCTCGGTCTATGCGGCCCTCATAGTTCGTTTTCAATGACCCCCTGCTCGAGAGGCAGAGCCGCAAACTTGCTTCATCGTGCACACGTTGCGGGATGCCTCTGCTCTTACACCTGGCGCCCCCTGGAGGCTCTTGTGCACCATTACACTGCCTGGGGCGACTCCCTCCACTGTCGGGCCATCACCTTGCCTCCTGGTAAAGTATTTGGCCTCTTGCCACATTTTCTCTTCTTTTGCCACCTTAACTGCTTGACGGGATCTATTTGCAAGCGTACGGTGCTGCGTGGCTTCCCGGGCACCTACCTCCCGTATATCTCCTTCTTCTTCTTATTATTATTATGTTCTTGTATAGCGCACGGCTACCCATAGGGATTCCCAGCACTTAAGAACAGTTTCATCAGCCTAGAATTATGTCCTAAAATAATCAGGTTTTTAGCTCCTTGCGAAAAGTGGACAAGAAGGCGCAGCCTCTGAGAGATTCAGGGAGAGCATTCCACAGCTTAGGGCCCAGAAAAGAGAATGAGCGGCCACCCATCCAGGTGCATCTATCTCTGGTCACTGTGAAAAGGGCGCGGCTGCTGGAGTGCAGAGAGCGTGGGGAGAGCTAGGGGATGACAAGTTTTTGCAGGAACCAAGGTCCTGTATCAGAATGTATTTTGTGCATAAAACAAACTGCCCTAAAGTTAAAGCACTTGTCCACTGTGAGCCAGGGGAGATCACGGCGAAGACCAGAATGTTTGGGAAGCCAAAATAGAGCACCACGTATGCAGTGACACGTGTGCTCACCACATGCACTTTAAATGTACCACGTGCATGTTGTTTATTTGACTGATTCGTTTCTGAGCAGTATGAGTGTATTTTAAACTGTTTCACTCATGCTGTGATATGTCATTGTTTTGCAGGAGTTCTGAAAAAAGCCTTGGTAGAGTTGGACTAGAAGCCAGCCTACGCGAGTGGTTTTATCTTTGTCTCTTAGAGACTAGATAGGAGCCCTCTCTCTCACTCACGCCCTGATGAATGCCATGAACCCTCCTGGCCGTAGTGGCAGAAACATGTTGGCAACGCACATGGAGATGGGGTACTAGACCCCCTAGTCTCCACCATTATTTTTAATATCGAGCACCCTCTGCACTATTAAAATTTCACGCAGGACTGTGCATCGATTTTTAAACATCACTCACTCACTTTTTCAGCACGGGCCCCCACTTAGTTATAGAAGTGCCTCCCTGTCTCCAGGTGTAGGCCCGCCCTTTATCAAACTTGGTTTTTAAAGGGCGAGGACAGCCGATGATGAAGCATGACACCTAGTGGTGTGTGAGGCCAGTCCATACATTTTTTTGAGATGTCCAGCACCACCTTGATCATCGGCAAAATGTGCCTTTAATTTTTATTAAGAATCAGACACTGAGTCAGGGTAGCTTCTTGTGTTACAAGCCAAAATGGGAGCCTGGCGGCAGAATTTTGAACCACCTGAAGGCATCTGTTCACGGTCTTATCAGCCCCAAGGTATAAGATATTACCATAGTCCAACCTAGATAAAACCAGGGCCTGGACGACGGTTCTCTGGGCAGAGAAAGGGAATATCCATAAATGTTTTTTAGCCATTTCATAAGGGAGGAAGCAATGTTCGCTGCCTGGAGCTTCATGGACAAGGTGGGGTCCAGCCAGAAGCCCAGATTCTTCACTTTGTGACAGGTTCAGGTAGTGCTGCCAGAGTAGCAGGCCAGTGTTGGGGACCCCAGAGCTGTGGGGTTATTGCGCAGCACCATAACCTCAGTCTTGTCACCATTTAATTTCAGAAAGTTGGAATTCATCCAGGAGGAGACAAGACTGAGGCAGGAGTTAAGATCTTCCACACTGGCTTCCTGCTCGGACGACATAGAGAAAATAGTTTGTGTGTCATCAGCGTATGAGAACAAAGTCAGGCCACAGCTTTCCAGTAGGACTGCCGGAGGGCGGACGTAAATATTAAAAAGCATAGGGCTAAGGGCAGAACCCTGTGGATCTCCTGAGGTGAGTGTGTGAGAACTTGGCACTACATTCGAGGAGAAAACTTGGAAAGTGTGATCCGCTACAAAGGAAGTTAACCAGGCAAGAGCCATGCCTTGAATGCCTAATTGGGCAAGTCAGGCAGTAAGAGTATCATGAGACACAGAACTAAAGGCAGCGCTAAGACAGCCGTGCCACCCTATCCAGGAGTCGACGTAGGTGTACCGTGACTCCTAGAAGGACGGATTCTGTACTGTGCTCAGCTCTGAATCCTTACTGGGAGGGATGGAAGGCATTCTGGGCTTCCACATATGCAGTGAGTTGGATTTAATCTTCAATGAAAACCTGCGCCTGTGTCTGGGGCCTTTTCTCACATTGGTCCTGGGTGGTGAGCATGCGAGTATCACCATCGCCACCCCACCAGCTGCACACCTAACTGGGTCAGGGCCAGTCCTTGGTTTTTTGATGCCCCGGGGTGAAAGGGAAGATGTGAGGCCCCTCTGATTTGCACGTGACATCAGAAGAAGTGACATCACAGAAAGTGACATCACAGGAGTATTAATCTTCTTTGGCATTGCTGAAGTGACCCGGTGTGGATATCAGTAACAAGGATAAAAGACAAATACTAAAATGAAATAAGTCCGTCTATTTTAAAGCTGTATTAAGTTGATTACATTAGCCACATTGAACAGATAAGCTGGACACAGGTCTCAGAAAGACGGATTTCCGTACTCAATTTTAACCGATTGTTTCCAGATTAGTGCATGATAAAATTCCTGAGCATTGCAGAAAATAAATTGAATGGCATCACCGTGGTAAAAATTATGCGACCGGGTATTGCAAAATCAAGTTGAGTCCCAATACATGTTCCTTTCCATTTCTATTTGAACGCTTTATACTTCACAGTTGAGAACTAAAAAAGGGCAGCAGAGATCTGTAGAAACAAAGCAAAGCATGTATCGTGGACAAGCGCCATATCTCCATGTGCGGCTGCGTCAAAGAAGGATTACAATCACCCCTGTGCTGAAAAGGCTGTTTAAAATGTGAGTTTTTAGAGTTCTCAAACTTATACATCATTTGATGTATTCCTTTCATCTGGGTCTTGTATTGCTGCATCTATGATGGAGAAATAAAAAGCAGAGGGGCATATTAGCAAGAAGCTCGTTAAAATTATCGCCGCTTTAGCGGCAGGAAACTGCCGCTAAAGCGGCGATAATGTGCTTGATAATAGTGCTATAGAATTCCAACAGAAGCCCAGGATCACAGCAGAACATGGGCTTCTATTGAATTTCTAAGAGCATATTATCAAGCCTCATTATCGCCGCTTTAGCGGCAGTTTTCTGCCACTAAAGCGGCGATAATTTTAACGCCATTTCTTGATAATATACCCCTATGAGTCATTAAGAGGTTCTTGCATCGCACTGCTGCGGGGATGTTTCTAACGGACTCTTGCTGTAGTGGTGACTAAGGGGGGGCACTGCTGTGATGGACCCTCTATAGGGAACACATTATGGTTGTGTCAGCAAGTGGGACTTAAAACAGGGAGTCTGACTGTTTATGGTGGTTTCGCAGAGCGCCACTCGCAGGCAGGGGTCACAACGGTGCTTTTCCCTGCAGCCCCCTTGAAGAAGGTAAAGAGGATGCTATATTACACAGTTTACTTTGGACACCTTGCCTATTGCTACAAACACAATATACATCTCAAGCACAGCTCATGGCTCTATAAAGCTCTCTCTAGAGCCTTACACTTAAAACAAAACATGCTACAATTTACAATTACTAGTGAAACATTCAAGTAGCAGTTGGGTGTCACTCAAAATGGGTGTCACTCAAAATGAGTGTCACTCAAAATGGCATACGTATGATGTAGAGATGCCACACAAACACACGGCAAATACAGAAATGTCACACATAGGCAAGGGAGTAGCCAGAAAATAAAAATACCCTCTCCTCCACTTTCAACCAAAGCTCTTATGGCATCAAGCAAGCTAAGCAAGTCATTGCGACCCTCCTCAGGAGAGCTCTCTCGTCTCTTCCATCCAAGCATCTATCCATTCATCCTTCCACCAACCCGCTGATATCCACCATTTAACCTTTACATTCTGTCATCCATTCATTCTGTCACCCATCATTCAGTCTTTCACCATTCTATCCATCCATGTGCCCATCCATATCCAAACCTATCCATCCATCTATCAATCCGTCCATCCATCCATCCATCATTTAACTCATCCATCCATCCCTCTATCCACTCTGTCACTCATTAATCCATCCTATCACTCATCCATCCATCCACACTTTCACTCCATCCTTGCCCTAATCCATCCATCCATTTATCCTTTCGCTCATCCTTTCACACACTCACCCATCCATTCACTCATCCATCCAGCATTCACCCTTTCACTCATCCATCCTTTCTTGCATCCCTCCGCCCTCCCTTTCACTCATCTATCCTTTCATTCATCCACCCTTACAACGATCATTTCACTCATCTATCCATCCTTGTGCTCATCCATCCACCCTTTCACTCATCTATCCATCCTCCCTTTCCCTCATCAGTCCATCCTTACACTCAGCCATCCATCCTTTCACTAATCCATCCACCCTTCCACCCATTCATCCATTAACCCTTTCACTCATCCATCCTTTAATTTGTCATCCATCCATCCAACCATTCTCTCATCAGCCATCCATCCACTCTTTCACTCATTCATCAATCTATTCACCCTTTCACTCATCCATCATTTCACTCGCCCATCCACCCTTTCACTCAATCCATCCATCCATCCTGCATTTCACTCATTTATCCATCCACACTTTCACTCAGCCCTCCGTGTTTTTACTCATCTATCCACCCTTTCACTCAATCCATCCATCCATTCGCTCTTTCACTCATGCATCCATCCTTTCGTCCATTCACCCTCCCTTTCACTCATCCATCCATTATTTCACTCATCCCTCCATACATCCACCCTTTTACTTATCTGTCCATCCATTCACCCTTTCACTCATCCACCCATCCATCATTTTACTCACCTATCCACCCTTTCACTCAATCCATCCATACATCCTTCATTTCACTCATTTGTCCCTCCACCCTTTCACTCAACCACCCATGCTTTCACTCATCTATCTATCCTTCCACTCATACATTCAGCATGGGGTTCACGAGTCATGCATGATGCATAGCGCCCGGACGTGAGGTGATAGTGATATGGCATTGTGCTTTCTGTTTTCTGCAGTTTTATATAGTACAAACTCAGCCCAAGGTCTTAGGAGCGCTTTATTAGAGTGCCAAGAACATTACTAAAGGTCGGAGGGTTCTTTTGTAGGTATGGTCAGATTTAATCATTTGCCCAGAATCACAGGATTTAGAGCCGATGCCAGGGCTTGTACCTGGTTCCCCACTTCCATTAAACTACTCCATCTGCCGCGAGGCCGAGTGGAGGGAGTTTTACCCCCTGGGTTTCACAGTAATAGTGCAGTGCTGAAGTCAAGGAGAGAGCCCCACCTCCCACCCACCCTGGGCCTGCAGCACTGGATAATGGCTGCAAGGCCCTGGAAAGGGGGCCCCATAAGGGACCTTGATGCTTGATGCAGAGCTTCATGGCCTAGGGGAGTGAGCTTTTCTAAACACTGCCCTGCCTTTTCTGGCTGCTCTCTCCTTCCCCAACCCACCTCTACTTATCTGATAATGTCTAGCTGGTCCATGGAACAAAGGGGCCCTTCAGTTGCCTGGCAACGCAAACAGGAAGGACAGGCAACGCTTCAGCCAGGTTTTTCTGAGAGGTGCTGCCCCACCCTTGACATTTTGAGCCAACACAATTTTTGGCTTTGCTGCTGCCCACTTCCCCACCCCTGCACCCCCAGGAATGCCACCATGCCCTTGGACCAGAGGAGGCTGGTTTAGTATATGGTGCACACTTATTTTAGTGATGCACCTTGCACTAATCCAGGCAAACCTTATGGTGATTTAAGAGGTCTAAGACAACCTTTGAAAGCTCTCAAAATGGTAGCTGTGGAGAGCAGCCTTCAGGCTCTTCTTAAAGGAGTGTAAAGCAGCTTGTTTTACCAGTTTACTCAATAGTTTAAGTTAGATGAAAAAGAACCATGCAGTGTTTATATAAAAATACTTATATTTATTACACAACATTCACTAACACACTGGTATATCTCCTACCTGGAGATACCAACACAATACACAAGAATACTTCAAATGCAATCAGGCAAGTAGTACAAAATACAGTGGTCTACAGGGGAGACCAAACCATATACTAAGAAAGTGGAATGCGAACTGCAAAGGAGGATGAGACTTGGACCAGAAGACCCAGATGAACCAAGGACACAAGAAACCACCCAAGGTAAGCACCCAGGAACACCACAGGGGCTGTGTGCAGAGTGGAAACACAGCCGCATGCCCAATGGAAGTCAATGGAGAAGTCGCGGTTGCAGTTTTGTAGAAGGACTCTTCCCCGAGAACCCCGAAGAATTCCCTTGGAGGACGGAAGGTTGGAGAACCACCCTACCCGTGGATGCCCAGAGACCAGGTTACATACACCAGAGAAGCCAGGTGCATAGGGGTGAAGAGACGTCGGAAACGTCCTTAGACGACAATGGAAGCCTGAGAAGAAAATGCCTCTGGAGAAGTTCAGGAAGGAGTCCGGTGAAATCCTTGGGTGGATACTGGAAGTGAAGAACCTAGAGTCTATGCCACTTGGACATGACCAGGAGGGACGAAGACACAATGTCCACCGATTTTGGAAGGTTCAGAAGAGTTGACAGTGACATTTTTGCTACAGCTGTGAGGAACAGGCAATGCTGAGGAATACCAGGAGGCGAGGACGAGCTGTCCCACGTTGGATGTCGGTAACTAGGTGGTCGGTGTCCGGCGGGAGCACCAACAAGGCTTGATAGCTGCAACTGGTGTGGAAAACAAAGAAGGAGCAACGTTAGGACCAGCAAGGTCCAAGGGACTCACCAACAGCAGGAGAGTCCTAGCAGGCCCCAAGCAAGCATGTGAGCCAATTGAAGCCAAAGGAGACCCTCGAGAGGACCCACAGGCCGAAGGCACAGAAGTCACAAGAGGACCTCGAGCAGCTCACCAAGAATGAAAGCCCACGGTGCAGAGGATGCCGTGAGGATGCTGATCTTGGAAGGAAGAGATGCTGGAGGCTGGAGCTTCTTGTAGCCCAAAGATCTCTGGAGTGCAGAGCCAACAAGCCTTGGCAACGGCAAGTCAAAGCAGTGCACAGAGGTTTGGCCCCAGTGGTTCCGATGAGGGATACTGGCCCCAAAATTGCAGAGAGAGGACAGGTCAGGCCTCGAGGGAGTTGCCAAACCACCACCTGTGTTGCTGAGCCTCAGGAAGTCCGTGAGGATGACAGGAGCAACAGACCGGTCAGCTTCGTTGCGGTGCCTGCAGATGCAGGGGAGTGACTCCTTCACTCCAAAGGAGATTTCTTCAGGTGTCCTTGATGCCCACAGGTCTGCTGAAGAACCTGGAAGAAGCACAGACACTGATAACGAAGAAGACTTGAAGAACAGCGAGACCAGGAGCAGCAAGAGTTTTCCTTGGTGCAGTCTCGCTACCATTCGAAGTCCAACGAAGTCCAAGTGTCCAGATGGTCAAAGAGTGACATAGTTTCAGGCTTGAGTCTTGTCCCATGACCAACCTGAGGACTCACCCACAGGTAAGCCCATAAGTACCCTAAGAAAAGGGGTGGAACAACTCAGGGGCCCCTCCCAGAGGAGGGGCTGGACAAAGGGGAGGATACTCCCATGTTATCTGACCAGTTTCGCACCAGAGCTGAAGCCTAGGGCTCCCTAAACTGGCTCAAACTGGAGTATGCATGGAGGGCACCACATTTGCTCTTCAAGCAGTACTGTGGCGCAGGCAAGCGCCTCCACCCCAGCTCAATACACTAAGTCCTGTCTGGGAGGTTGTCACACCTCCCTGTGACAGGAAACCTATTGCTCTACCTTCCCCTTCTCGAGCTTGGCTCAGCGGCAGGATGGCAGAATGGTGTCTGTGGTTGGCAGCAGCACTAGCTTGCTGTCAGACCCTGAAAAGTTGCTACTGGGAGCACAGGGGGGGTACCCCAAGGGAGACCCCCCTAGTACATGAGAGAATATACTTCCAACACTGGAATCGGTGTTGGGGTATGATTCCAACATTTTTTATACCAAACATGACCGGGTTTGGTGCAGCCACTATATAGTTAGACATCTCGCAATGGCTGATGTCCACTATATGTATTAAAATGGCTGACCCCACTTACAAAGCCCGGAGAATTGACTCCAGGGTTTGTAGGGGTGTCTTGCTCATGCAGGGGTGCCCTAACACTTATAACCAAGCACCCTGCCCACAGGACTGAAGAGCCTGCAAAAGGGGTGATTTACAGTTTGTAAGTGCACTGACCTCAGATATAAGGAAACGTATATCTGTCGTGAGAGGTGCAAGCACAAACTCGCACAGGCTGCAATAGCAGCCCAGTAGTCACAGTTAAAGTGGACTCCCATGGGTGGCACAATACATGCTGCAGCCCATGGGAGACCCCTGGTGTACCTATACCCCGGGTACCTTAGTGCCAAATACTAGGGACTTACAAGGCTACACCAGTAGCTAATTGTGGATGTACAAAAGTACTTACCATGGTCAATTTAGGGAGAAAGCACAATGACCGGGGTCCTGATTAGCAGGATCCCAGTCAGACTAGGTCAAAAACATACTGACACCAAGGAAAAAGTGGGGGTAACCATGAAAGCAGATCCTACTTTTCTACACACCTCCATTACAAAAATTTCATTTGTGATGTGATCGGATGGGGAAGGGGCACTAGAGGAGCAGGGGGACTGCCTAATAATGTGGCATTTCACACAGAAGCGGGCCCATGTTTCCGACCTGAGTGGGGGACCTGGGAAGCTACCCACATGGCCCTGAACTGGGTGCAAGGCCCTCAGCACCCATACCTGCTCCTGTACACCCAGTTTTAGAAGGTCAGACTTCCCTGCCTTCTACAGACCTCTCAACACCTCTAGGAACTTGCTGTTCGCCATAATACCACCCGGAAGCACCCACTGCAGAAAACTCTGTGCCCGATTCACAAAAGTAATCTGAGACAAAATCCTAACTTTACGACTTTCGGTATTCACAAAAGGCATTAGTTCGGAACTTTCAGAGAAGGAAGAACTTGGAGCTGAGGTGGAAGGGGCCAGTCAGGTGCTCCTTGCCACCCACACTGCAGTCAAGGTCACAGGCCGAAAGAACTGGGGGCCTGATTCACAAAAGTAATCTGAGACAAAATCCTAACTTTACGACTTTCGGTATTCACAAAAGGCATTTAGGAGTAGTAAAGTTAGGATTTTGTCTTAAGTTTGTCTTAAGTTTTGGTCTTAAGAAAAAATCCTAACTTAAGTTAAACTTAAATTAAACTTAAGTTAGGATTTTGTCTTAAGTTTTGGTCTTAAGACAAAATCCTAACCTAAGTTTAACTTAAGTTTAATTTAAGTTAGGATTTTGTCTTAAGACCAAAACTTAAGACAAACTTAAGACAAAATCCTAACTAAAGTTTAACTTAAGTTTAACTTAAGTTTAACTTAAGTTAGTATTTTGTCTTAAGACCAAAACTTAAGACAAACTTAAGACAAAATCCTAACTTTACTACTCCTAAATGCCTTTTGTGAATACCCGAAAGTCGTAAAGTTAGGATTTTGTCTCAGATTACTTTTGTGAATCGGGCCCTATATACCTAAACTAGCTGGTCAACCACAGGCTATTCTAGTTAGCCAGACATCCTTAAGCCTAACCCTTGGAACTTGACAACAATATACCGCCGTCCACAACTTACCTAATCTCCTGTGGCCAGTGTGTACCCGCCCAAAGGTGACCCCACCCTAACTACACTATTTTAACCCAAAGCCCTACACCCACGATGAAACTGACCAGCCATGAACAGCAGGCCAGCGGTCAGTGATAACATACCAACTAAGCCCCCCCCCAGACAATCCACACGATTTGTAGGCTTGGGAGTCATTTTAAATACTCTGAAGTAGTCCGAGTAATTTCTATAATTCTGCATTACTCTTTGACCCGGAATAACCGATAATAACACAAGTACACCCACCTGTGTAATTAAGAGTACTTTGGGGGAAAAAATAATCCTACAGCGAGAGCACATTTAACAAGCTTGTGCGGCTGCTTGCACTTCTCTCACTGCTCGCACTGCTGTTTATGTTCTGTTGCATTTAGTGCAAAATACAAAACATTAGAGCGGGATTGGCCAAAATCCTATGATGCTGCTTAAAGGATTGCCTATAGGGAAGCAATTCAGATTTACCATAAAGCCATTAGGGCAGCCTGCACCTCATTTATCACTCAAAAAATTGAAAACGCCCCTGACTCTTCTAAGAAGGTCTTTGCAATTGTGAAGAACTTCTTCGATTCATGCTTTAAAGCTCCCTTCATTCTTCCTAAGCTGACGAGGTGCAATGGCCTAGCACTCTTTTGTCAAACAAGGTCAGAAAAATATACTCCTCTTTCCCGGATATGACAGACACTTCCGCAGACCTGATAGAGTTAGCAGCCGGCTCAGGCCCTCTGCTGTCCAGCTCTCAACCTCTCACTTGGGCAGACCTCACTATGTTGGCCAAGACCATTGAATCCGCCTTGCCATTGGACCCATGTTCTCAAAGCTGTTGCTGTAAGGGTCTACCTGGCGTTCTTGGAGCTTCCTAACTCTTCTATTTCGACCGTCTCTGCTCCACCATCTTCGAAACATGCAGTTGTAAGGCAGTTACTTTAAAAAGCGGCCCTGGATGCTTCTTAAGTTGAGACATATCAGCCTATTTCTTGTGGCCCTTCCCCATGTAACTGTGAGAAAAATGCATCAGTCAGCATTGTCCACCTACACTGAAGCCCACAGTCTGCTCCACGCCTCCTAGGCAGGCGTCCGACCACTCCATAGTACAGAATCCACCTTACTGCTGGTGTTGGAAGAGCTGAAGTGGACTCTTGACTGGGGTGGATCGGCTACATTTATCCTACTCGATCTCATTGCAGCATTCGGCACCATCTCCCATACTACGCTGCACAGGCGACTGCAAACCGGCGAGGTAAAAGGCAGAGTCTTGGGTTGGCTCTCATCATTTTTGGAAAACCGTAGCTTGCAAGTTTTTGACGATTCCTTTTTTGGTAGTGCTTATCGATTGACTGTGGAGTTCCTCAAGGATTTTCCTTGAGCCAGACCCTTTTTAATATCTATAGCCGCTCTTTGACTTTGGCTTTACTCCGCTTTCATATGCTGACAACACCTAGTTGTTTTTTTCACTTTTGCCTGGTCAGCGCTCAGCTGCGGACCATCTTAGGAGCTGCCCATCAGCTGTATTCAACTGGATGGGAGAAAATTGCCTGCAGCTCAATGGTGGGCCGGGGGGAGAGGGGGAAGACGGACGTCCTGGTGATGTTCGAAACCAGCCTCATCTTTGGTCCCCAGATGGGTGGCAGGACTATCTTAACCCCTTCCCTCCTGCTAAGCTCACTGTTAAGAATATTGGGATCTGGAGGTGGGCTAATGTCACCACAGATCTCCTGGTCAAAAGGTTGGCAGCTATTGCTGAGAAGTCTCAAAAAGTTTCTCATGTCCTTAACTGATACCACCCACAAGCCTGTAATCCAGGCGATCATCATGTCGTTCTTGGACTATGGGAATGTTCTTTACGTGAGAGCATCACACTCTTCGACTAAGCGTTTGCAGGCTATCCAGAATGCTGTAGCCTGGCTTCTCTTACACATTCCTAAGCACCAATAAGTGTCCTCCAAGTTCTCAGCCTTTCACTGGTTACCAACGGGAAAAAGGATTAATGTTCAGGCTCTTTGTTTTGCCTTCTGGGCCTTCCCTGGAACTGGCCCGCGATATGTCAGACAAGTGATCCAGCCATTCCGTCCTACCACAGCGTTGAGCTCCACAAGCTCAAATCTGGCTTCTCCGCCCAGGTTCAGCAGAGCCTAACAGGACTGTCGATCCTTTAAATATCTGGCGAACAAACTTTCAAAAGCCCTTCCTTCTCAGCTTTGAAAAACCAGTTAAAAACCTGGAATTTGAAAATTCATTGGGGTTTCTGTTGTGGCCTTTTCAGTCGACAGAGCTGGGACGCCCTGTTAGGAGTACCATGCAAACTTTATAAGTCATCAACATATACATAAATATAATGTTTAAAACCTGAAATTCACTGGTTACAGTTTAGCAAACTAACTTTAACTTGCGCCCTTGCCATGCACTGCTTATGACCTCACACATTATATCACTCATGACATGTTCAGTGTCATCACATGTGAGAAGTTGGCCTGGTATATGCTGTCCACTAATTAAAGTGGGCACCTTGCACCAGTCCAAACGACCTTTATTGATGATTAGGTTAAAGACAACCTTTATTGAAAGCTTTCCTAGTGGTAGCTATGGAGAGCAGCCTTCAGGCTAAGTCTCGAAGGAATGTAAAGCAGCTTGTTTTACCAGTATATAACCTCCTGAATGACCAAATGAAAGGAGAACCACACCAGGTATATATAAAATATATGTATTTATTACTAAACACTCTCTACTAACCTCTTTATGAGATTAGAGAACAAGACACACAATATTAAATCACTAGAACGACAGTAAATAGCACAATACACAGCGGGCTCCAGGGGGAGACCAAACCATATACTAAGAAAGTGGTATAAGAACCACGACTTGACTAGACACAGTGCCTAGAGCACGTAGAATCGCTGGGATCCAAAGGAACCAGCCAAGGTAGTGACACAGGGGACCCACGGAGGACGGGTGCAGTGTGGGAACACAGACGCGAGCTCCGTACAACTCTATGGGAAAGTCGCGGTTGGAAATTTAAAGATTAAGGACACTTAGGAGAGGACTTTAAGCAAACCCAGCTAAACATAGAAGGTTCTAAGGCCAGCACCCTTGAGAGTACTGAGGTACCCGTGTTACCTATTCCAGAGGAGCCGGGTGCATAGGGGTCAAGTGGTGTCGGAAACCCTCGTCGTTTTCAATGGCGTGATGCGGAAAAGTACTGCTGCCGTGGAGAAGAAAAGTGTCCAGTGTGATCCATGCCTGGATCAGAGATGAGAAGAACCTGAAAGCAGAGGGGACAAAGTCTGGGTCACTTCACGTGACCAGGAGCGGAGCAATCGAATGCCCACCGATGTCGGGTGCTTCAGGTGAGATGAGGTGAAGCTTGACTCTGCAGCCACGGGGACCAGGAGACGTCTACAATGACCACAGTCCGGATTCGAGCTGTCCCACAAAGGATGTCGAGTGCTGCGGGGTCAGTGTCCGGATTGAACACCAACAAGCCTTGGCAATGGCAACCCACGCGGTCAGAGGAAAGATGCTTCTGTGAGGACCAGCAAGGTCCTGGGGACTCTCCAAGCAATGGAGAGTCAGGGCACGTCTGGAGCAACCAGGGTAGCCCACTGAAAGTTAAAGTTGCCTTCTCAGGGACCCACAGGCCAACGGACCAGGGATCGCAAAGGGACCTCGAGCTGAATCACTAAATGCCAGCCCACGGAACACTCGTGGAGTGTAGGCCGGAAATCTTCAGTGGAATTACTGCTCGGGGTCAGGACTACAAGTAGCCCAAAGCACAGCTTCAGGGATTGCCGAAAAGCATATGCTGCTGCAAATGTACACGGTGTCCAGGGGTACGGGTTTCACGGTCCCCACAAGGGATACGGGCCTCAGAATTGCTGAGAGCGCAGATCGACCTCAGAGACCTTGGGAACCCACCTCCTGTGTTGCAGAAATCTTTGGAGTCCTTCGGGAGCTTCATAGATGCAAACCGGTCAGATGCGTTTAGGTGCCTGCTCAGCAGGGGAGTAACTCCTTTACTCCAAGGGAGATTCTTCTGTCGTCCAACGAAGTGTAGATCGTCAAAAGTACTTGGTTTCTGTAGCAGAGTTTAGTCGAGGTAAATCTAAAGTCCTGTAGTCAGGGGTTCCTATTTTATACCCAAGGAAGGGGTGGGACAAACTCTGGGGACCCACCTATGGGAGGGTCAGGACAGAGGGGTGGCTACACCCATGTCCTTTGTCCAGTTTCGCGCCAGAGCAGGAGCAAATGGCTCCTGCAACCGGTTCGAGCTGGACTATGCACAGGGACACCAAATGTGCCCCCAGTGCAGACATCAAAGCACTCTCAGAGTGCACCCACCCAGCCCCAATACACTAAAGCCTGTCTGGGAGGTGGTCAAACCTCCCTGTGACAGGAAACCTATTGTCAAACCTTCCCCTGCCGGAGTTTCGCCCAGCAACAGGAGGGCAGACTCATGTCTGTGGCTGGCAGCATCCATTTTGTGATGCCAGGGTCAAGAAAGCTGGTACTGGGTGTACCGGTGCTGTCATATTTGTCCCTCTAGGAGGGTGGAATCATACCTCCCACACCAGTTACTGGTGTGGAGGTATGATTCCAAGGTGTTTGACACCAAACACAACATGTTTCCATGCAGCCATATTAAAGTTAGCATTTACCGCGAGGTTATAATGCACTTAAGTATATATGGTTGGCTGCATCACAAACAACCCTGGAGAATAGGTTCCGAAGGCTGCAGAGGGGCTTTGCTCATGCATGGGCACCCTCTCACATAAAACCCAGCACCCTGCCTTCAGGATTGATAAGGCCTGCCATAGGGGTGACTGATAGGTTTATATGTGGAGTGATTAGGATAGATATAGTGAACCTATATCTAAGGAAGGGGTGCATGCACCACCTTACACAGGCTGCAGTAGCAGACCTGTGGTGTCATTTTAAATGGTCTCTCAGGGGTGGCATAATACATGCTGCAGCCCCTGGGAGGCCTCTGGGGTACCTATGCCCTGGGTACATAGTGTACCATATACTAGGGACTGATAAGGGTACCCCAGTATCCAATCTGGAGTGTACCTAAAGTACTTGCAATCAATTTAGGGAGAAAGCAGATAGACTGGGGTCCTGATTAGCAGGATCCCAGTCAGACTAGTCAAAAACCAGCAAATCACCAGAAAAAAAGTGGGGGTAACCATGCAGTCAGATTCCACCTTCCTACATCACAGATGACATTTCAAATGACATCATGGAGGATACCACTGATGACATCACTGATGACATCATCCAATGAGTGTGGCAGTTTGATATATGCTTATCATAATGCAAGGTATGCAGTAAGGTACATCTTAACCTAGTTGCCTCTTTACTTTTGCAACATTCTTGGCCTTCCGATGGGTGTTCCTGTGTGTGTGGAGGGCGTCGGCTCTCTGTGAGTGGTTGTGCACTGCCCAAAGGCCATGTGTAGCAGAGACTCGCCAACAAATATTGCGTTGATTACCCACAAGAGGTCAGCTGTCTGTAAAAGCTTTCCTCAGAGGCAAATGTTGTATGCAGTACATGCTTTCTCTCCTAAGTAGCCTTGGCTGTCTAGTGAGAATGGGCTCTGCAGGTAAAGGCCCATCCATGTGTGCCTGATTGTCCACAGAAGGTTGACTATGCCCAAAGTTCTGGGTACAGGGTGCACACTATGGGGCATATTCTCAAGGAGTTATCGCCGAGTTAACGGCACCACATCGCAGCCAATGTCGCGATAAATTTATCACCCCATTCACAAGCCGGTGCTAACAGCCCATAGCACCAGTTTACCCGCGATAGCAGCCGCAAAAAACATTGCTACAGATGACACCGGCAACTATCACTAATGAGATGCAGAGTAGGCGTTCCCGTGCAAAAAGCCGCGTCAACACCACACCGCAACATTCTCAACGACCAGCCAGATCGGCGACAAGTCCACAAAACATGCGATATGGCGCGTTAGCAGCAGGAAACTAACACCTGCTCTGACCTGGTGTAAAGTCGGACGGCAGCCGGCACCAGAAAAGGGTGCCCAGCCCACAGCCACACATGAAGAACAACAGATGCCATGGAGCCACTCATCATGCAGCTCGGAGCCCCAAGAGGGCCACAACACCCACCGCCACCACCCCCCGGACCCCCCCGCACCACCCCCCCGGACCACCACAGAGGCAGCGCAGACACAGGCTGCGGACCTTCAGAAACGCACCAGCCTCACAGACATGACACCAGAGTATGTCATTGCCCACTACAGGCTCAAAAGGACAACCATCCTCCGCATCCTGAACATCATTGCCCACAGGCTGACAGTACCAACACAGCGGACAACCAACATCCCTCCGCAGACAAAGCTGCTGGCTGTGCTGCACCTGTTGGCCTCTGGGACATTCCAACCAACAACCGACAGAGTCGGAGGAGTCTCACAGCCAGCCCTATCAAAGTTCCTCACACCTGTCTTGGATGCCATCATCAGCTTGGTACCCCAGTACCTATACTTCCCCCACACTGCGCAGGAACAGCTAGAGACCAAGCAAGGATTCTACGCCATAGCTGGATTCCCGCACGTGTTGGGGGCAATAGACTGCACACATGTCCTACTTGTGCCCCCTGCCGACACTGCGCACAATTACCGCAACAGAAAGCACACGCATTCCATCAATGTGCAGGCAATAGTGGACCACCGGGGACTCTTCACCAATGTCGTCGCCAACTACTCCACCGCAGTGTGTGCCGGAGGCAGCGGTCAGCAGGGACCCACAGCCACGTGTGGTAGGCATGCGCGGCACAGAGTCAGTGGCACCAGTGCAGTTGTTGGTAGTGTCCCATCACCTCCGTAAAGGTGAGCCTTTTCTCCTCCGGACTGAAGCGCGTCTTCCTCTTACTGCTCTCCTTGCGTACTGTGACATGAGCACTGCCATGAAGAAATCAAGACTCAGGGGCATATTAGCAAGGCGATTATCGCCACTTTAGCGGGGCTGTTTGTGGGGAACTGCCTATCTGATTTGGACAATGGTCATTTGTTCTGCGTCACAGCTGTGGGGTTGTGCTCGTATGTTGTCATCTCACCGTTTGTTTGGTCTGCTTTTATGGTGCATTTTCCCGCCAGACGCGTGTGAATTGCAGGCCTGTCGCTGGTTTTCGCTGCTTTTTGTATCGCGCTTGGCCTCATCGCAGCTTTTTTTGCGTTCGTGTTTCGCATTTTTGCGGCGTGGCGTTGATTTTATCGCGGTCATTTGACGCGTTATCTGGGGACTATCGCATGGTGCCGCTGTGTTGTGAATACTTGGTTAACACGGCGTAAAATTCCTTCGATAGACTGCAATGTTGGAGGTTGCGTTAAGTAACTTTTGCGATGGTTATCACACATTCTTGAGAATATGCCCCTATGCGTAGTAAGGCCTTCACCGCCTTAGTGGCGTTGGGTGACTCTCCATGGAGGGTTTCTGCACACGGTGAAGGCTGTTCTCAGAAGCTACTTTCCTTCCTATGTCTGGTTCAAGGCCCACTAGAGGTTGGCTATCAACGAACGGTTTCAATACGGGGTAAACTCTGTGTAAAGTATAGTCTTGCCACTAGTGGGGATTGGGTGTCTGAAGGAAATGGGGTCTCCATGAAGAGTTGTTCACACGGTGGAGATCGTGTCCAGCAGCAGCTTGCCCACTTGTGTCTGATTGATTACCCGCATCAGGTCAGCTATCCACAAAGTGTTCGGTACAAGGTGAATACTGCGTGTAGGAGCAGCTCCGTTCACCTAAGGGAGCTTGTGGACCTGAAGGACTTTTATATCTGAAATGCTGTACCGGTTTATACAGTAATTTGAACAGCAGTAGCTTGGATGATTTCATCAGTGATGTCATCAATTTAGTCATTTGAGATGTCATCAGTGATGTCATCAATGATGCCATTGAACATGTAATGTAATATGTGAGGTCATAGGCAGTGCATGGAAGGGACGCAAGTTATAGTTAGCTAGCTGATTCAAAACTGGTGAATTTCAGCATTTTTTTCCTTCAACATTTTACATTATCACAGACATTGTCACCTATGATGTCCCTGTGGCGTGGTGGAGAAGGAGACAGGGAGGCCAAAGGTCAGTGATTCTATAGCAGGTTTATTCACAGGGCTTTTTATAGGAAAATAAAATACAGGGTGCACCCTCCGGTGTATAGTTCTTGATTCAGAGGGCAGGGAATATCGAGTGGAGAGCCCGGTCTTCAGATTTCAGCTGTTAGCACCCTCCGCCTCGCACTCGGAAAAAGAAAACAAAGAAAGGCCTGGTAAGGGAGGGGAACGTTGCTATAGGGATTGCCACACAAGGAAAAGGGAGTGAAGGACTGAACACCCGACCGTCACCG
Source organism: Calotriton arnoldi (assembly GCA_963921515.1). Lineage (NCBI taxonomy): Eukaryota > Metazoa > Chordata > Amphibia > Caudata > Salamandridae > Calotriton > Calotriton arnoldi. The sequence continues at coordinate 1,732,707 of CAWUFW010001603.1, read as the reverse complement.
TGAGAAGCGCGGCTTCCTCCCAGGGGTAATTTGCGCTCTGCTTTATTTTACTCGCAGCCGCGGGCCCCCGTCCATAAGTTTAGCCAGATGGCCCGCCCTTCTCTCCTGCCTTCCCCTTGTCCCACGCAGCCCCCAGGTGGCCCCGTACCTTTTGGAGCCACGATCCTCCTGGACCGTGGCTGGCTTTTGCGCGTTGTCGGAAAGGGTCCGGCTCCCCCTTTTCTTCGGTCCTGGATGATGCCGCTTCGGTCAGCTGGGCTTCCGGCTCGATCCCTGTGGTGGATCCCGGTTCTCCCAGTCCAGGCGGGATGAAGAAGGTCCTCACGTCTCGTCTTGAATCCGCCGACACCGATCCTTCCAGCATCCGACTCCGTCTCACTAGACCCAGTCCTTCCGTCTCTTCCCCTTTGAAGGAGGGCGGAACACCTGACCAGGGCACGTGATCGGCACCCGGAGCCGAGAGTAGTGGAGCCTTAAAGGGCCAGTGCATCTGAGGCGAGGGCTGGAAATAGAGGAGGGGACAAGGTGACAGGTGAGGGGGCATAACGTCAGGCAACGGATCCGAGGAGGGATTCGCAAGCAGCTCCTCGCCACACACCCCCACCCCAGCATGTTCACGATCGGGGAACAGGGTGAGTCGGGAAAGGAAGTCCGCATTGCCGTTGTTCGAGCCCTTGCGGTGGCGAACCTCAAAAGAGAAGGGCTGTAGGGCAAGGAACCAACGAAGGACCCGCTGATTATTCCCTTTGTTCCGACTCATCCAGAGGAGAGGAGCGTGGTCCGTATACAAGAAGAAATGGGTGCCCTCAAGGTAGTATCTTAGCCTGTCCACCGCCCACTTGATAGCAAGACACTCCTTTTCAATGATGGGATAGCCCCGCTCCCTGGGAAACAACTTCCGACTCAGGAAAAGGATGGGATGTTCAAGCCCTTCTGGGGATATCTGGGAAAGAACAGCCCCCAACCCATTATCGGAGGCATCAGTCTGAAGCAGGAAGGGTTTAGAAAAGTCAGGGGAACGGAGAATGGGACCTGACGTGATAGCCCTTTTGAGGTGTTGGAAAGCATGCAGGGCAGCGGGTGGTGGGGAGAGGAGGTCTTTAGGTTTAACAGTCTTCCTAAGGAGATCGGTAAGAGGGGAGGAAAGTTCAGAGTATTGGGGTATGAAACGACGATAATACCCCAGGAGGCCCAGGAAGGCTCTGACTTCCTTTTTTGTGGTAGGGAAAGGGGCCTGGGTTATCGCCTTCACCTTCTCCTCCTGGGGTTCTATGAAGCCATTCCCTAAGAGGTACCCCAAGTACTTCACTCTCTGGAAACCTACTTTTGACTTTTTTGCATTGATATGCAAACCAGCCTCTTGGAGGGCTCGAAGGACCAGCTGACAGTGACGAAGATGGGACTCCCACGTGGGGCTGTATACGATGATATCGTCTAAATATGCTGACGAATAGCCCTGGTGGTCAGACAGTACCCTGTTCATAAGGCGCTGAAACGTAGCAGGTGCCCCATGTAGCCCAAAAGGTAGGACGGTAAACTCGAACAAGCCAGAGGGTGTGGAAAAGGCTGTTTTCTCTTGGTCTTGAGGTCTAAGGGGCACCTGCCAGTACCCTTTGTGAGATCAAGGGTTGTGATGTACTGCGCCTCCCCAATTGTTCGATTAATTCATCCACCCAGGGAAGAGGGTATGAATCGCACTTAGAGATGGCGTTGACTGCCCTGAAGTCTATGCAAACCGGACGGATCCGTCCGGTTTCGGTACTCAGTACGACTGGCGAAGACCAGTCGCTTCGGGACGACCGTATGACCCCTAGGGCAAGCATGGCCTTGACCTCTTGTTCGATGGCGTCTCTCCTAGCAGCAGGGACGCGATAAGGTTTTTGTTTGATGACCTTCCCTGGTTGGGTGGGGATGGTATGTTCGGCTAGGGTGGTACGGCCCGGAAGGTCGGAGAATAAGAAGGCATATGGGGAGAGGGTGTCTTGTAAGGCCACCCTCTGTTCTTCCGTTAGATCTTGGTTGATTATGAGATGAGGGAGAGTGGTATCCCGGTTGGTTATGGGGTCAACCACATGAAGGTCCTTGGGAAGAGGGCCCATCCATTTCTTTAAAAGGTTCACATGATACAACTGGGTACGTCTGGGCGTGACCTGAACCTGGTAGGACGTAATCCCGACCTTCTGTACAATACGATAAGGACCCTGCCATCCTGACCTGATTTTCGGGATACTGGAGGGAGTGAGAACCAAAACCCAGTCCCCCACCTTCAGGTGCCGCCATTTCTTTCCTTTATCATAAAATGTTTGTTGTCAAGATTGCGCTTTTTCTAGGTTCGCATCAGCGAACTCCCTCAACTTCTGTAGACGGTTTCGTAGTTCTTGGGTATAGTCTAGAAAAGACCTGGTTTCCTCCCCCTCTTCTTGTTCCCAGTATTCCTTGGTGATCTCCAGTAAACTCCGGGGTTCCCTACCGTAGAGGAGCTGGAAAGGGGAACAGCCCAGGCTAGACTGTGTCTGGCTACGGACCACATATAAGGCCAAAGGGAGGAGTCGGTCCCAGTCCTTCCCCTCCACACTCAATAGCTTTTTCAGGGTCAATTTAAGGGTGGAATTATACCGCTCGCACAGACCGTCCGTCTGGGGGTGATACACTGATGTTTTAATGTGGGAGATATCCAAGGACTTACACACCTCCCGCATCATTTTGGAGACAAAAGGAGTCCCCTGATCCGTGAGGATCTCTCGGGGGAACCCGACCCGGGAAAACAGTTCCAGGAGTCTGTCACTGATGTTCTGGCTGGTAGGAGCACGCAATGGAAAGGCCTCTGGATAACGCGTGGCGTAATCCACTATCACTAGCGCATATAGGTTACCCTTTTTCGTCCGGGGGAGTGGGCCTATAAGATCCATACCTATTCTCTCAAAAGGTGTACCGATGATGGGAAGAGGTTGTAGTGGGACCGGCGGGGGTTTATATGGGTTTCTCATCTGACAAACCTCACACTCCTGGCAGAACTTTGTGACGTGGGCGAATATGCCTGGCCAATAAAAGTGGCGAAGTATCATATCTATGGTTTTTTGTGCACCCCTATGACCAGCCAGCAGGTGGGAATGCGCAAAAAAGAGTACTTGTTCCCTAAACGCCTGGGGGACCACGAGTTGTGGTGTATCTCCTTCCTTTGCGACCCTATAGAGAAGTTCTTTTTCTATGCAAAACAAAGGGTACACTGGCTTCTGGGGCTGTGGGTTCTGGCGTGCATGATCCCACGCAGGCCGCAGCGTAGGATCATTGCTCTGGTTGTAGTGGAAGCTTTTATCAGATAGCCAGGGGCTTGTGTAAGGAGAGAGGGTTTCGGTGGGATCTGGATTCCTGTGAGCTGTAGGGTGCCCTTTAATAGCGCCAGAAAGGACGGGTTATCCTGACCTAATATGAGCTCTTCGGGAAGGGAAGGAGAACCCCAAGCTTAGCTTTCATGACCACCCCATTTGGGAGGGAGACAGGTAAAGTGACTAGGGGATAGGATTTTATATCCCCATGTACACAGCGTATGGGTATTAATTCACGGGTAAGAGAAAAGGGAAGGGGTACCAGGGATTGGCGAACGACTGACTGCTTACAGCCGAGTCCAATAAGGCCTTTACAGCAACCTCCCCTATAAAAACACTTACATAAAAACTTGGTCCCATTTCTTCTGTGTATAGGATAGCACGTGGGATACAGCTAACGTCCATCGGTTCTTCTAGGGACTTTTTTCGGGGACAATTCCTGACGATATGCCCCCAATCCCCACATTCATAACACTGTCGACCCCGAACAGGAACGGGTTCTGGACGGTACTGACGAGTCTTTAGGGGTTCCGGGAAGGCCTTCACTGGTTTTCTCTCCAGTTTGCCGACCATAGAAGGGGGGCGTGTGGGTTTCTCGGTGTCCCAAGACGGAGGGCGAGGTTGTGCCCGATAGAAGGAGGTCGCCATGTCTATGGCTTGTTCAGCGGTTAAGTGGGTGTGTTGTTTAAGCCACCGTTGTATGGGGTATGGCAACGCCTCATGTATTGCTCTAAATAGATAAGGGACATGATTTCCTCCTTTGTGTTGGTCTGGGGCCTTAGCCACTTGTCTGCTGCTGCCTTGAGTTTATAGTAAAGGGTTTTTGGATTGTCGGAGGATGCTCCCCGCTCCTTCCGAAACCTGACCCGATATGCCTCGGCATCCATACCAAGATAGTCCAGTATTACCCCCTTAATTTCCTGATAAGGAGTGTGGCCACTAGCATTGGCCACCTGATAGGCGGCCTGGGCCTCCCCGGTAAGGAGAGGCGCTAAAAAGAACGGCCATTTGACTTCTGGCCATCCCGACGCTCTAGCCGCCCTTTCAAAGTTCAGAAAGAACGCGTCGGGGTCCTCATTTGCTAGGGTACTTTTGTAGAGACACATTAGGGCCTGTCCCGGCGCGGATCTGTAGCTGATTGGTCAGTTCCAGGCGGTCATCCGCCACCTTTTGTAACTGTTCACCTTGATTGGTGATGCTGTCCTTGAATAGTTCCCTGTCTGCGTGGGCGGTTGTCATCTGTTTCTCAACGGCCCATTCCAGCTTCTCCTGGCCACGTATGAGCTGCTGTATGAGGTTTTCCATGTCTCTGGATGGAGGCGAACGAAGATCCCACTTCTGACACCACGTGTGGCGTGGTGGAGAAGGAGACAGGGAGGCCAAAGGTCAGTGATTCTATAGCAGGTTTATTCACAGGGCTTTTTATAGGAAAATAAAATACAGGGTGCACCATCCGGTGTATATTTCTTGATTCAGAGGGCAGGGAATATCGAGTGGAGAGTCCGGCCTTCAGATTTCAGCTGTTAGCACCCTCCGCTCCGTCTCGCACTCGGAAAAAGAAAACAAAGAAAGGCCTGGTAAGGGAGGGGAACGTTGCTATAGGGATTGCCACACAGGGAAAAGGGAGTGAAGGACTGAACACCCGACCGTCACCGTGAGACGCGCGGCTTCCTCCCAGGGGTAATTTGCGCTCTGCTTTATTTTACTCGCAGCCGCGGGCCCCCGTCCATAAGTTTAGCCAGATGGCCCGCCCTTCTCTCCTGCCTTCCCCTTGTTCCACGCAGCCCCCAGGTGGCCCCGTACCTTTGGAGCCACGATCCTCCTGGACCGTGGCTGGCTTTTGCGCGTTGCCGGAAAGGGTCCGGCTCCCCCTTTTCTTCGGTCCTGGATGATGCCGCTTCGGTCAGCTGGGCTTCCGGCTCGATCCCTGTGGTGGATCCCGGTTCTCCCAGTCCAGGCGGGCTGAAGAGGTCCTCACGTCTCGTCTTGAATCTGCCGACACCGATCCTTCCAGCATCCGACTCCGTCTCGCTAGACCCAGTCCTTCCGTCTCTTCCCTTTTGAAGGAGGGCGGAACACCTGACCAGGGCACGAGATCGGCACCCGGAGCCGAGAGTAGTGGAGCCTTAAAGGGCTAGTGCATCTGAGGCGAGGGCTGGAAATAGAGGAGGGGACAAGGTGACAGGTGAGGGGGCATACCGTCAGGCAACGGATCCGAGGAGGGATTCGCAAGCAGCTCCTCGCCACAGTCCCCTTAACCTTTGTGTTTTTAAGTGAATTTCTAGGGTGTTTTTTTAACATTAAGTAAGAAATTAATACCACACCTAACTATAAGGTCACTTTAACCTTTTTTTCAGTGAATTTCTAGGTTTTTTTTAGGTAAGATATTACTACCATACCTAACTGTACGTAGTACGGTCATGGCTTTGTAAGAATGCTTGAGTATGTGGAGGGAGTGGGCTGTCTGTGAAGAGCTGTGCAGAGAGAGCAGGCTGTGTATAGTAGGGGCTTCCCACCTAATGGGGCTTAGGTGTCTGAAGTGAGTGGACTGTAGACACACTTTGCGCACAGAGCACGGAATGTGCCTAGTAAGGTTTGGTGAGGGACTGGCCTCTTCACAAAGACCTTGTACAGGGTGAAGGCTGTGCATATTAAGGTTTCATGAGGGACTGGCCTATCCACAATTTATTCCTGAGCAGCCCAAGGACATTTTGTTTTTTTTGGGTAATGGCGATCAGCGTGCAGTGCGAGCTGACGTCATTACTGTAAAGTGGAAGTAAAACTAGCAGATGAGCTTGTTGCACCTGTGCTTCATCAGTGGTCGGGGGCATATCTCAGCCCCCCGCGTACAGTTCCCATGGGAGAGGTATTGTTGGAAAAGGGAGAATCTCCCCCTTCCATTGGTACCTCTGCCCAGTGGATCCCTGCTTGGGGATCACCACGGGAGAGCGTTCCCCCAGCAGGGATCCATTCACTAGACATCATGGATATGGGGGAGCGACCCTTAAGCAAGGGCTTGTGCTCCTCCCACTTCCTGAAAAACATACGTCTTTTTGCCCCCTTAGGGGAGCGGATGGGCATGATCACCCTCAATCTTCCCCCCCAGGGGGACAGAAAGCCCACTACACCATGGAAAATTTTGGAAAACAATATTGGGGTAGGAACTGCCCACCATGGCCATGTCCCCACCCCAAAAGGCACAAACAGTCTTTCTGCCCTCCTAGGGGACGGGAAAGCCCACTAGGGAAACATTTTAGAATTTTTTTGGGGGGGGAGGGGGTGGAAGGGGCTACTCACCATGGGCATAACCATGTCCCCTTCCCAAAAAGAGCAGCCAATCTTTTTGCCTTCCTGCGGGGGGCAGAAGTGGGCAATTACCCCAATCTGTCCCCCTCCCCCAAGGGGCAGAAAGCCTACTAGACACAAGGGACTTCATTTATGCAGTATTTTTTTTTGTGGGGGAAAGGCCCCCCTGGGCATTGGCTCAGCTACCCCCCACCCTGGGGCCCAATAGACTTTCTGCCCCTCCAGGGGGTGGATAGGTATATTTACCCCAAATCTGCCCCCCCCTCCCCCATGGGAAGCAGAAAGCCCTCTAGACACCAGAGATGGCATTTATGCTGTAATTTTTGGGGGGAGTGGCCCCCCTTGGCATGGGTCCATACTCCCCCAAACGCGGGGCCAAATAAACTTTCTGCACCGGGGGTGGATAGGGGTATTTACCCCCAATCTGCCGCTCCAGGGAGCAGAAAGCCCACTAGACACCAGAGACTGCTTTCATGCTAATTATTTTTTGGTGGGGAGCAACCCCCCTGGGCATGGGCCTGTGTTCTCCTCTCCGCCCTGTGGCCAAGTAGGCTTTTTGCCCACCAGGGAGTGGATAGGGATATTCACCCCAATCTACCCTTTCCTGGGGCAGCAGAAAGCCCAGTAGACACCAGGGATTCTAAAATGGCACTAAAACAAACAAAAGAATGGGGCGTCCTATGCTGGAATTGAGCCATACCCCTGTCCCAGTAAGGGCAATAGTGTATTTCTGCCCCTGTGGGGGGAGATAGGAGTCTTCTTCCAATGGGAGGAAATTGCCCCAAATCTGCCCCAAGCAAAAAGCCCACTTGACACCAGAAATTTTGCATTTGGGTCTAAAAACAAAGGGGTGCGGGCGTCACATTGTGACATTGAGCCATACTCCCACTCCAAAAGGGATAAACCAATATTTTGGCCTCCTGGGGGGCAGAGAAGGAGTTTACCCACAATTTGCCCTGGGGGGCAGGAAGCCCACTGGATGGCAGAACATTTTTTTTTTTTTAATAATGGGGTGGGTCTGGCCAATCCTGACATCAGGCCTGACTCTCACCCCTGAAAACTCAACAGTCTTCTCCCCTGCGGACCAATACATCCCATTCCAATGACAAGCGCAAGCACATTTGATTCTTTTGGGTGCTGTTTTACATACGGGCCAGGAGATGCTGAAGGGCTGCACTTTTTCGGCTTGGGCAGGCCACCTGGGCAAAACTACCAGAGCCAGACACTTCAGAAAACTAGACATCGAGACCCACAGTGCTCTGCATACATCATACTCTGCCTAAAATCACCCATTTTCTTTGCATTTCTGTGATGTAAACTTAGAGAATACACAGGGAGCCACAAACTTCCTACTGCCCAGCATGACCTCACTTGTCCCGATAAAAACACTACCAATCTTGTATGGGTGGGCCTTTCGTCCACAACAGGAAAAGCCCTATAAAACGTAATGTTGAGACAAAACGCTAACCTGATTTGTCAATGGGGGTAGCTTGGTTAACTGGGGCTCGGCTCAGCCGCCACCTAGGGAAACCTACCAAACCCACACATTTCTGAAAACTAGACACCCGGGGAGTTCATGATAGCGTGGTTCACGTGGATTCCATGACATTTTCTTACCCACAGTGCCCTGCAAACCTCAAACTCTGCCGAAAATCACATATTTTCCTTGCATTTCTATGATATAATCTTCTGGAATCCACAGAGATCCAGAAAATGCCTACCACTTAAGGTTCCCCCACATGTCCCGATAAAAATGCTACCCCGCTTGTGTGGTTGGGCCTAGTGACCGCGCCAGGAACAGATCAAACCAGGAGCCCCACAGTGGAGCTTCCATTTATTTTGGTTTGATCCGTTCCTGTCTCATAACCAGGCACAGCCACACAAGTGGGGCAGCGTTCTTATCGGGACAAGTGGGGGAACACTGGGTGGTAGTAATTTTGTCGATTCCTCCTGATTCCGGAAGTTTCCTTCACAGAAATGTAAGAAAAATGTGTGATTTTAGCCATAGTTTGAGTTTTGCAGGGCATTGTGGAAAAGAAAACCTTGTGGTATTCATACAAGGCACACCACAATGGAATTACCCGGATGTCTATTTTTCATAAACGTCTGTGGTTGGTAGGTTTCCATGGGTGGGAGTCCAGCACGGCCTCAAATACTGCAGCTTCCCCTATCGCTGATCTCTTCATGATACACTTTAGGACCTTTTGTGTGGCGGTCTCTAGGCCCACCCACACATGTGGGGCGCCATTGTTGACGGGAGACGTGTAGGAACTCTGAGTGGTATAAATTTGTGGATATCTACTGATTCCTGAATATTCCTGCACAGGTATGTGAGTAGAATGCATGTTTTTAGCCAAAGTTTGAGGTTCACAGAGCTTCTGGGTAAGAAAACCTGGTGACAGACACACAAGTCACTTCACCTTAGCTATCCCTAGGTGTCCAGTTTTCAAAAATGTGCTGGTTTGGTAGGTTTCCCTAGGTGCCGGCTGAGCTGGGGCCCAAAATCCATAGCTACCCACATTGAAAAATAAAAGGTTCTGTTTTCAGTGGAAAACTGTGATGTGTCTATGTTGCTTTTTGGGTCTTTCCTGTCGCAGGCACTAGGCCTACCCACACAAGTGAGGTACCATTTTTAGCGGGAGACTTGGGGGAATGCTAAGTTGTAAGAAGTGTGTGGTCCCCCCACAGATCCCAGAACTTTCCATCACAGAACTGTGAGGAAAATTAGTTTTTTTGGTAAAACCTGGCGTGCGCCATGGAAGTCACCCCATCCTTGATTTCCCTAGGTGTCTAGTTTTTAAAAATGTACAGGTTTGCTAGGTTTCCCTAGGTGCCCATTGAGCTAGGGCCCAAAATCCACAGCTAACCACATTGCAAAAAAAAGGGTCAGTTTTCAGTGGAAAATGTGATGTGTCTGCATTACGTTTTGGGCCCTTTCCTGTCGTAGGCAGTAGGCCTGCCCATACAAGCGATATAACATATTTATTGAGAGACTTGCTGGAATGCTTGGTGATAGGAAATCTTGGCTTGCTGCAAATTCCAGATGTTTTACTCACAGAAATGTATAGAAATATTTTTTTAGTCAAGGTTTGAAGTTTGCAAAGGCTTCTGGGTAAAAATACCTGGTGAGAGCCACACAAGTCACTTCACACTAAATTGCCCTAGGAGTCTAGTTTTTAAAAATCTACAGGTTTTCTAGGTTTCACTAGGTGCTGGCTGAGCTAAGGCCCAAAATCCACAGCTACCAACATTGCAAAAAAAGGGTGAATTTTCAGTTGAAATTGTGATGTGTTCATGTTGCATTTTGGACACTTGCCTGCCATGGGCACTAGGCCTACCCACACAAGTGAGGCACCATTTTTATTGGGATACTTGGGGGGGTTGCTGGGTGGTAGGAAATGTATGGCTTACCACAGATTCCAGAGGTTTCCCTCACAAACTATGCAGACAATGTGTATTTTTAATCAAAGATTGTGGTTTGCAAAGGCTTGTGGGTAAGAAAAACTATTGAGAGCCACGGAAATCACCCCTCCCTGGATTCCCCTAGGTATCCAGCTTTCGAAATGTGCAAGTTTGCTAGGTTTCCCTTGGTGCCGGCTGACCTAGGGCCCAAAATCTACAGCTACTTACTTTGCAAAAAAGGGTCAGTTTTCTACGGCAAATGTGATGTGTCTATGTTTCATTTTGGGCCCTTTCTTGGCGCGGGCACAAGGCCTATGCATACAAGTAAGGCACCATTTTTATCAGGAGACGTGGTGGAATGCTGGGTGATAGGAGATTTGTGGCTTCCCACAGATTCCAGATGGTTTCCTCATAGAAAAATGCAGAAAATGTGGGTTTTTAGTCAAAGTTAGAATTTTGAAAAGGGTTCTGTGTAAGAAAACCTGGTGAGAGCTATGCAAGTCACCCTACCCTGGATTTCTCTGTCTGTCTAGTTTTAAAAAATGCAAAGGTTTGCTATGTTTCCCTAGATGCTGTTCGAGTTAGGGCCCAAAATCCACACATACCCACATTGCAAAAAAAGGAACATTTGTGGTTACCAATTGGATTTTTCTGCATTTGTGCCTTCCAAATGTATGCCAGTGTGTAATGCTCTCTGCATCACATGCTAGTACGGGTACCCACAAATCCAGAGATGTACAAATAGACACTGGTCCTAAATTCCGTATCTCATGCCTATTTCAGAAATACATAGGTATCCTTCATACCAGGGCCGGACTGGGAACCGAAACTCGCTCTGGCAAACTGCTCGGCTGCACCCCTCCTCCCCCCCAGGGGGGCCAGGGGTGCAGCCGAGCTGTTTGCAAGGGCCGGTTTTGGCCGATTTTGTTACCGGGGTCGATATTGCAGGCCCCCCGGTAACAAAAATGGCCCCCACCCTGGTGGCCCCCCGGGGAAATGCCCGGTGCCCGCTACGGCCAGTCCGGCCCTGCTTCATACCCATTTTACACTCTTTATATTTTTATGAATTGCTCTATACTCGATAGCCAATGAAAAACCATTGTAAGGTGCAACTAAGTTGTTGGCTCTGGGTACCTCAGATTCTTGGACAACCTACCAAACCATATACATCCCCCAACTAGAAGAGTCTAGCGGACGTAATGGTATATTGCTTTTTTTAATTGGCCATCGTGACAAGAAGTTATATACGAAAATGTTATAACAAATGATTATTTTTTTCCTTCTTCAACAGTCAGTTTCTTTGTGAAAACCTTCAGAGATCTACACATATGACCCCTTACTGAATTCGGAACTTTGTCTACCTTTCAGAAATGTATAGCTTTCTTGGATCACCCACAGGTTTCACACCAATTTCACTACAAACTGGAAGTAGGTTGAAAGCACATAAATTAGGAAAAATGGGCTATCTTTTTGAAAAATACCAAAACTGTGGTAAAAAAAAACAGGTTTTTTGATACAGCTCTGCATATTCCTGAGAGCTGGGAAGAGAAACCTTTGTTGATGCCACTTTTAGAGAGAAAAAAACAGACCCTTTTTGCAGAACACATTTTTCCTATTTTCCACCAAAAACTCAAAATGGATCTACATTTTGACTATTTTCTTGGTCCCCTCCAGGGGAATCCACGAACCACAGGTGCCTTTAAAATCATCTGGTACTGTTTGAGTCACCTAGGATGTTGGGGAAAAAAGGGGCAAATTTGACATGGATACCTTATGTGGAAAAAAGTTATGGAGGCCTAAGCGCAAAGTACCCTAAATAGCCAAAACAGGGCTCAGCACTGAGGGGGAGAAAAAGCCTCAGCAGTTAAGGGGTTAAATAAAGCACATGTATTCACAACAACATTAAACAAGTGTTAGAGTAGTTCACACTCCTCAGGCCACATAATGCAGCGGTAAGCCTAGGCGCGGGCGTATTTTAATTACGCTGGCGTAATTGGAGTAATTTAGGTAATTTTGTGTTACTCTTTGATGCGGAATTACCAATACTAACGCAATTACGCCTGCTCACGTAGTTAGGAGTAATCTGGGGGAAACAATCCTAACGCAAGAGCGCATTTAGTGACTTCAAGCAGCCGCTCGCGCTCACTATTTTTGTTCTGCTGCACTTAGAGCTATTTCTTAACACCAAGTGTATCCTCGCGTCCATTTAGGACTATGGGTGCATTTTGCGCTAAGAAAATAGTGCTAGATGTCGGGAGTAAATTGGGGGAATATTCTACTCCAACAGCACATTTAGCACTATTTCTTAGAGGAAAATGCCTTTTTTCCCCCTTTTTGGATGCAAGGGGGTATGTTGTGATGCGAAAATAGCGTTAAATGCCTTGGGTAAGTTAGGTTAAAATCCTGCTCCCAGAGCACGCTTAGCGAATGCGAGCGGCTGCTTACGCTTGCTACTCGTGTTCGGTTGCATTTAGCGCTATTTCTTAGTGCAAAATCCATTCTCATGCCCATTTTGGACGCCAGGGGGCATTTTTGCTTTAAGAAGAAGTGATAAACATAGAATTACTCTCCTCACGTAATTATGCGTAGTCTTGCAGACCTTTTGGGTAATTTGCATGATTACGCTACTCTGAATTATGCAAGTTACGCCCACCCCTACATAAGACCAACCACACCATGAAATACACACACAAAGCCAACTTGGGTCGAGTCAGACTCGTTTGCCAAACCTTAGCTCAACCCTTCGTAGCTGTGGCTTCAAGCAGTCAGGCTTAAACAAAGGAATATGTGTAAAGCATTTAGGAGTGCCAAAACAACCGAATAAGAAAGTCATGCAACACGAAAGAAATCTGACTCCCATATACAAAAATAAAGTATATATTAGACACTAAAACTAATCAAATCCACCGGAGGGTCCCGGAAACTGTAAAATGTAAATCTCAGCTTTTTACTCAAAATTGCATACACAAATTGGTAACCGCAGAGTTTGGAAACTTTGTAAAACGTTTAAAGAGATATATTTGATTACTCAGGCCCATGTTGGGTGACCAACTTTCGACAGGGATGCGTAAGGGGGGCTAGTGAGGAGTAGTAGGACAGTTACCTTGGCATCAAAGCAGTCTCCAGTCCAGTTCCAGTCTCTATGGGCAGACCACTGTAGACTTCAAGGAGTGGTCCTGATGCAAGGGATACAGAATGCTAAAGCTGCTGAGATGCTGTGCGGTCAACAGGGGTCTTCCTGGGACTATTCCTCATGGGGCACCTTTGGCCACAGGGGTTGATGACCCTCAAAGTTCTCTTTGGTGTAGCAAAAGCCCAATTGTCACTGGGCTACTGGTCTCATGTCACAGCAAAACCAGTGGGTCCCTTTGGTGAAGGGTAGTGTCCATCTTGGATGACTAAACTGCACTTTGTCAACTCTCTCTCGAGTCTAGCAGACTCGGGCACAACTTTTGAGCATTGGGACATAGTTGTTCAGGCTGCACGTCAGCAGTCAGCTGCAGTGAAGCGATTTTGGCTACTGACTGGCCAGAAAGAACTACTTCAGCTCTTGTGGCCCTGGTGCTCTAATAGAAAGTCAGCCAACTCACTCTTGGAGTTCACATTTTCTGAATGGAGCTCGAGAGTGACTTTTGCATGAGCCAGGCCCCGCAGCCACAGTCCTCTCTCTGCTTGCGCAAGCATCAGCAGGTGCAGGCCAACAGCAGGGGCAGCCTCTCTTACCAGGGACAGCAGGGCAGCCCTTCCTCAGTCCTCTCTCTGGTCCAGGTGTGATCTGAGATCTAGGTGCCAGGGGTGCCAAATGCATGCCCAGAAAATGCTCTAGGGGTTGTGGCGGTCACTAGCCAATGGGCTCGTAGAAACTTTCCCCCTGATGGCGACTTCCTGCACAGTGTAGCATCTAGCTATCCCGGAGTGCACTGTTCTACCTACTCCCAAGATGGCAGAACCCCTCCTTTGGTGTGTGGAGATTGGTAGCCCACTCTAGGGGTGTAGCTAATTGAGGACTACATGCCTACAGGGAAACCAGTTCAACAACTGGTCTCCCCTCTCTGTCCCCAAACCCCAACCCATCTACCTCAACGAAGAGCAGCCCCTCGTTTGTGTGTCCACCATTTACCCTTCAAAGGCGGCTTCCCTTTGAAGCTTGCCTTTTGGGCTCACACCCTGTGTGGCTTCCTGCCAGGGTCAGGTGACGCCTCTTCCAATGGCAGGCCTCTCTTGTTCTAACTCGTGGGATTCGTTCGCACGTCTCCCCAATAGGGCAGAAGGCTGTCTTGTGGTCAGCAGCTGTGTGCGGCCACTGAAAAATGTGGGCAACAGTGTCAACTTTCTAAAAGTTGCCTTTAAGCAAAACATTAAATTCTACTTGAAGAACCAACTTTAGTAGTCTCATTCAGGAGTTAGCACAGCTGAGCTGTCAACGTGCAACCCTCTAATTGCCAATGGGTGTTACTAGCTTTTCCACAGTAAAAATGACAATTTTTTATTTTTACTGTTAGGACATATACAGATGCATGTCCTGCTTTTTAATGTACAGCACCCTGCCATAGGACTCAATAGGTGTGCTGTAGGGGTGACCTATGTATAATAAAAAGGGGGGGTTGGGCTTTACCATTATTTTAAATGGCAAAGTTGAGTTATCAGTTTAAAACTGCTCTGCCAGTCTGTAGTGGCAGGCTGGGAGTCATGTTTTCATGTTGTCACAGCTGGGGAGGCACAAGTCGTGCTGCAGCCCTGGGTGGGGCACCTAGCTTACAGGCCCTGGGTACCTCTGGTACCATATACTACGGACTTTGAAGTAGGTACTGTGATGCCAATTGGGTATAGCCAATGTAACATTACACTTTTAAGGGTCAGCACACCGGCACTGAGGTCTGGTTAGTAGGCCTCAGTGTACTCTCAGACTCAAAAACCCAGCAGCATCGGTCCAAAACTATGGGGGTGATCAAGCAATAGGAGCCCTTTCTTTACAGTCACTCTTTGCATGGTTATTCTATTGCTCGCAGTGGCCTTCCTGTGGATTTTGGTGCAAATCTTAATGTTTTTCTTGAATATCTCAATATCCAAAAGGTAGATCCTATCTCCACCGATTTCATGAGTGAACTTCAGATTGTAACAATTATTGTTTAACGAGTCAATGAAGATTTCCAATGCAGTTCTATCTCTTTCCCAAATGATAGAAAGATTGTCTATAAATCTGGTCCAATGTTTCTCAAGTTCCAAGAGTTCTTGGTTTTTTTCATTCCATACCACCTCCATCTCTCACCAGCCTGTCAGTCAATCAATAAATCAGGCAATCAATCAGGATTTGTAGAGCGCTGCTACTTCACCCATGAGGGTCTTGAGGCGCTGTTGGATAATTCTGCCTGTTCTCCTATCGGTTGAATATCCATGTCTTGACTTCCTTCCTGAATTGCTGGAGCGATGGTGAGGCTCTGAGGTGCAGGGGGAGGTCCTTCCAGGTCTTGGCTGCCAAATGGCTTGATGCCGAGTGGCCTCCGCTGTTAGTCTGGTGGATGCGACGGTTTGCAGCTACTGCGAGGGATCTGGATCTGAGTTTTCTGGTGGGCTGGTGAAAGGTCACTCATGGGTTGAGGTACGCAGATCCTTCGTTGTGCAATGCCTTGTATGCGTGGGTGAGTAGCTTGTACTTGGCATCTCTTCATGACTGTAGCCAGTGGAGTTTCCTGAGGTGAGGGGTTATGTGCGTCCATCTGGGGAGGTCGAGGATGAGCCTGTCCAATGTGTTCTGGATTGTCTGGAGCTTCTTCATGAGTTGAGCTGTTATTCCTACGTAGAGGGAGTTGCCTTAGTTGAGTCTGCTGGTGATGAGAGCCTGCGTGACTGTTCGCCTTGTATTGGTCGGGAGCCATCTGAAAACCTTCCTGAGGACACCGAGCATGAGGAAGCAGGCGGTGGAGACGGCGCTGACTTGCTTCTTCATGGATAGCTGGCTGTCGAGGACGATGCCAAGGTTGCGGGTGGGTCCGGTGGGTATCAGGCTTGGGCCCAGCTCTGGGTGCTACCATTCGTTGTTCCAGTGTGTGCCTGTGCCTCTCCTGAGGATGAGTACTTCTGTCTTGTCGGTGTTGAGTTTGAGACAGTTGTTCATCCAGTCAGAAACATCTTTCATGCATCTTTGGAACTTGTCTTTGATGGTTCTTGGATTGTTTGTCAGAGAGAGGGTGAGCTGGGTCTCGTCAACGTAGGAGATGATGTTGAGTCCATGGCTTTTGACGATATTGGCCAGAGGGGTCATATATGTGCAAAAGAGGATTGGGTTGAGGGATGAGCCTTGAGGTACCCCGCAGGTGATGTTCTTAGGGAGCGAGGAGTAGGGAGGAAGGATGATCTTCTGCGTTCTTCCTGTGAGGTAGGATGCAATCCACATGAGGGCTGCTTGCTGGATTCCGATCTGTTGGAGCCTGTTGATCAGTGAGTGGTGGATATGGTGTTGAAGGCTACTGAGAGGTCGAGGAGGATGAGGGCCACTATTTCTTCCTGGGCTAGCAGCATTCGGATGTCATCTGTGGCTGAGACTAGAGATGTCTTTGTGCTGTGGTTTGTTCTGAAGCCGAATTGGGAGGGGTCAAGGAGGTCGAGTTTCTCCAGATGTCTGGTAAGCTGGATGTTGATTGCCTTCTCTATGACCTTGGCTGGGAAGGGGAGCAAAGAGATGGGACGGTAGTTCTTCAGTTCTCCTGGTCTTCAGTTCTCCTGGGTCTGCAGATGGCTTCTTAAACAAAGGCTTCACATCGGTGTGTTTCCAATTCTGGGGGAAGTGGGCTATGGTGATTGATGAGTTCAGGACCTTGGTGAGTTCTTTACTCATGAGTTGATTGCAGAGGTTGAAAGCATGGTGGGTGCAGGGATTTGCAGAGGCTCTGGACTGGATGGATCTTATGATGGTCTCTGTTTCCTTCTCAGTGAGGGGGTTCCACGAGGTGAGCTGGTGTGGGTGGGCGTCAGTCGGCGTGAGGAAGTTGATGCTGTCTGCAGCAGGAGGTTGGGGTGAGAAGTCTTGGTAGATGGTGTTAATTTTGTTGGGGAAAAAGTACGCCAGGTTGTCGCAGAGATCTCGCGAGGGTGTGATGTTGTTTTCTGTTGCTAAAGGGGTGGTGAGTTCCTTGACTATGTTGAGAGTTCCTTGGGGTTGTTGGAGCTGTCATTGATGTGGGTGGCTAGGGCGGTCTTCTTGGTGTTTTTCAGGAGGTGGCAGTAGCAGTTGAGGGCAGCTTTGAAGAGTACTCAGTCCTCACGGGTCTTACTGGCACGCCATCTCCTTTCAGTCTGTCTGCAGTTGCATTTCTGGGTTTTTACTTCTTCCATGAACCAGTAGGGATGTCGTGTTCATTTCTTGGGGTTGGTAGGTTTCCTCTGGGTGACTTTGTCAGCATTTGCTGTGATCCAGTTTGTGAAGTTGTCCACTGCTTGTTCTGTGTCCTCAGTGGTGGAGGGTAGGTGGAAGTTGAGGGCGTTGGCCCAGCTTTGTTCTGATACCTTGGACCAGCTGCGCCGTGTTTCGCTGGTGGTGGAGGTGGAGGTGTTGAGGGGACGACGAAGTGGATACAGTGGTGGTCAGTCCAGGTGACCTCTTCAGTGTGAGTGTATTTTACTCTGTTGCTGGCTGGGTAGATAGGGTCGAGCATGTGTCTTGCAATGAAGGTGGGGTTGGTGACCAGTTGCTTAAGTCCGAGGTTGGCCATACTTTCTACGACGTCAGCCGTGTTGGTGTCGATCGGTGTTCTCAAGGTGAAAGTTGAGGGCTCCTAGGAAGATGTACAGATTCGAGTCGATGGCGATAGGAGCAATGAAGTTGTGGATGACGTTGCAGAAGGGAGGCCGGGTGTCCTGGAGGCCTTTAGGTGAGGGTGCCTCGGATTGTGGTTTTGCTGTTCGTTTGGAGTTGAAGTTGCAAGGGGGTGATGTCCCTGTGGTGGTTGCGCATTTGAGGGTCTCTTTATATCAATCAATTAATCAATCAATCAGGGAATTGTAAGCACGCTACTCACCCGTGAGGGTCTCAAGGCGCTGAGGGGGGGGGAGGTCCACAGATCTGTTTAGCCGAAGAGCCAGGTCTTGAGGGTCTTCCTGAAGGTGTTCAGGGAGGGGGCACGTCTGATGTCTGCCGGTAGCTCGTTCCAGGTCTTGGCTGCAATGTGAGAGAAGGATCTTCCGCCTGCTCTGGCTCTGTGGATGCGCGTGGTTGCGGCCAAATCTTAACAACACGAAGAGGCTTCGCAAATTTGTTTTCCCCTTTCTTGGCATAAATAGGAGACTTGATTTTGACATAGTCACCAACGTTAAGATAAGACAATTTGACACCTCTTTTGGAATCAAACCAATTTCTCTGTTTTGACTGTATGTTCAACACATTTTCCTTGACAAGAGACATGAGGTTATCAACACTGGTGTCAGATTTAATCAATTTCGACATCCACCCAGGTTTAAACAAAGTATTGGCTTTTCTTCCTCTCATGAGAACGAAAGGTGCAACTTTAGTTGAAGAATGCGGTGTGGTCCTATAAAACCAAATCATGTCATTGAGGGCACGCACAACATTGTGATATCCCACTCTGGCCCATTTGACACAATCACCAACAACACGATTCATTCTCTCCACCAAACCATTACTCTGGGGATGATAAAGTGAGCTCTTAACATGTTTGATACTTGAAGACTGTAGAAAAAGCTGAAATTCCCTGCTGACAAATTGTTTTCCATTGTCAGACACGACTATCTCCGGAAAGCCTTCCCTCAAAAATATTTCCGTGAGGAAATCAATGATAGTTTTGGCATTGGCTTCTTTGACAAGTTCTATCTCAGGCCACTTAGATGCATAATCCATAAGGACAAGAATGTACTTATACTGCCCACATAAAACATCATAAGGCCCTTGAATATCAATCCCTACTTTAACTCATGGTCGATCCGGACATTCAATGGGTGATAAAGGAGAAGTGAACACTTTCAGAGACTTGTCTGAAGTTTTGCAAACACAGCACTCTCGAACCATGTCCTCTACGTCGGTATCCATGGACGGCCACCAAAAGGCATCTCGGATACGACGTTTAGTGAGTGTGCACCTAAATGCCCTGGGTGAGCCCTCTTCAAAATGTTAAGCCTGAGAGAAGAAGGAGGGACCACATTTCTCTCCTCTCATCAATAAACCATCTTCCAAAGATAACTCACTTTCAATCTTGCAAAAAGGTTGTAATGATGGAGAGAGAACCTTTTCACGTGGCCAACCATTCTTAACTAGATCACAGACATCACAAAGAATGAGATCAGCTAGAAAGGCGGATCTCCATTCCTCTTCTGAACCAACTTTAAGTCCAGGAATATCAAGAGTAGCAACAAAACAATCTTCGCAATCTTCGTCAACAAGATCTTTATACTTAATGTTGTCTTGTTCATTGTTACTAACGGGAAACCTGGAAAGGAAGTCTGCCCTGAAATTTTTCCCACCCGCAATATGTTTGACATCAAACTGATATTGTAGAAGTCTGGTGACCATTCTGAGAATCCTGGGCGTGCAACACTTACTCATGTTGTCACCCAGAATATTCACAAGACGTTTATGGTCGGTAAGGAGTAAAAATCGCTTACCCCACACATATGGGCGAAACTTTTCTATAGCCCAACAACAAGCCAACAACTCCTTTTCAATGACTGAATATTGGTGTTCAGCTGCTCTCAAAACTCTAGAGGCGAATCCAATAGTTTGCTCAACACCTTCAACAATTTGAGTTAACATAGCCCCTAGACCAACCTGGCTAGCGTCAACAGTGATACAACAGTCATGATTGGGATCAAAAGGTTTAAGGGCTTTGCAATTAGACAACAACGATCTCACACGTTCCAAGGACAAAACACACTCTTCACTCCATTCAAAGTGTACACCCTTTTTTAACAGGGCACTTATAGGGCAAGCAATGGTGGCAAAATCAGGAATGAATTTTGAATAATATTCACACAGCCCTAACAGGGACTTGACACCAGTCTTGTCTGATGGAGGAGGAGCACTCGTGATGGCTTCCAATAGACCTGGCCTGGGACTGACACCTTCGTGGGACACGACATGTCCTAGGTATTCCACTTTGTCACAATTAAATTCACATTTTTCAGGTTTCAACACTACACCATGCTCTTTGAATAATGATAAAACTTTCTGAAGAACAAGATCATGGGAATGAGAGTCTTCCCCAAAGACTAGAACATCATCTTGAAACACAAGAACGGAGTCCAAATCGCTCAGGATATTGCTCATGACTTTTTGGAAGACGGAGGCCACAGAGGCTAACCCAAAGGGCATCCGACGGTACTGGAAAGTCCCTAAAGGAGAGACAAATGCAGTGAGGTGTTTGGATTCCGGGTGGAGCTCCACTTGATGATATGCGCTAGCAAGATCAAGTTTGCTAAAGCATTTAGCTCCCTTGGTGGCAGCAAACAAATCAGATATTTTGGGTAGCGGATGAGAATCAACCCAAATCTCCTTGTTAAGAGATCTTAAGTCGACACAGACCCTGAGTTGACCATTCTTTTTGTGGGCCACCACCAAGGGAGAAAGCCACAGAGAAGATTCTGCCGGCTCGATGACTCCCTTAACACATAATTCTTTGAGCTCCTTCTCCAAGTCGGACCTGACGCTAAAGGGTACGCCCCTAAGTTTGTGTTTTACAGGTACCGCACCTTGTTTAACCACAATCCTGTGCTTGAAACCACTTATCTTACCTAGACGATCCCCAAACACGGAAGGAAACTTGGATGTCCACTTTTGTTTGGCGTCATTTTGTTTTATGTCGTCATGACACTCCACCACTAACACCTGTTCACGAGTGCCAGGTTTCAATATCATACCAAATAAGCCCTGGTGGAACCACCCAAGAATGTTTAAACCTTTGACCGCTACATAAAGTTTCCCTTTTATGTGCCTACCTTTGAAAGACATTTCATCTTCGAAAAATCCAAGAAGATCAATCTTGCGTCCTTCATAAGATACGGGTGATCGGTCTGGAGG
Source organism: Calotriton arnoldi (assembly GCA_963921515.1). Taxonomy (NCBI): domain Eukaryota; kingdom Metazoa; phylum Chordata; class Amphibia; order Caudata; family Salamandridae; genus Calotriton; species Calotriton arnoldi. Next base: position 1,711,650 of record CAWUFW010001603.1, on the reverse strand, counting down.
GGACAACTCAATAGAATTTCCCCATGTCTCTTCAAACAATTTCTTCGTGATCATTGTGATGCGAGCACCTGAATCTACCAGTAAATGGAGAATTTTGTTACCTATACCAATCTCTGCAATGGGGTCTACGCAATCAGAAGGATCACCTTCAACAACACTAGAAGAGGAGCTGATGTGTACATTTCTCTCCTGTGAGGTTAACTCACTCTCTTCGCGAATGACAGAAATAACTTCTGAATCACTTTCAGAATTAGAGTCAACCACACACACAATAGGTTTCTTAGAGTTTTTCCTCTTTAGGCAAACCTTTGCAAAATGACCTACTTTTTAGCAGTAGTAGCACGTGAAAGAAAAGGCAGGACACCTACTACCTTTGCATGAGTGGGATTACCACACCTAAGGCACATATTAGGATTAATTCCCTCAGGTTTAACAGATTTCACAATACTTTTGTTAAAGACATTTGTTGATTTGATCTGAGACTTATTAATCTTAATAGCGTTAACACTCTCATTGAGTTTGTCACTATTTTTGTCCTCAAGTTCTTTGAGAGACGTCATTGAAATTTCGATACTTTTGGCGATTTTGATCGTCTCGTCGAGTGATGGATCACTTAGGCTAAGAAGTTTTTGTCTAATGCTTTTCTCTTTACAATGACAAACAAACTGGTCTCTTATAAGCTGGTCCGTGAAATTTTCAAACTTACAGTCTGCAGCTAGTCTCCTCAAGGCAGATATATATGAATCAACATCTTCATCATCCAATTGCTTCCTTTTGAAAAATTTGGGTCTTAGCACCATAAGACTGGGTTGTTTATCGAATCTTTTTTTTAACTTCAACACGGTTTCTCGAAACTCATCAAGACCATCACTTTCTTCTGGAGAAAGAATGGGTAAGTGTTTGAATATAGATCTTCCTTCAAACCCTAGAGATGCAGTAGAAGGCATTTTTTTCTATCAGCAGTGTATCTTGATGCTCCTATTGCGCCTAAGTACGTTTCGAAAGCGTCGAACCATATTTCCCAACGTACAGGAGGTTCACCTGGAGTGTCTAGGAATGAAGGAGGAGGGTTATCAGCCTGCATTGTACACATTTTAAGAGTTACAAAAAATATATATATAGAGAGAAGAACTTATGTATGAAATAATAACACCACACCTGGAGGTTAACTTAAATGAGTTGACACTGCGAATAAAAGAGAGAGTGCAAGAGACGTGTCAAGGTTTAACATACGTAAAATTGAAAGAAATTAAAATAATGCAAGGTGTGTGTATCACCGCGTAGCGTAACAAGTTGGGTGTATGTATCACCGTGTGACACACATTTAGATAATAATGAACTTGTTAAAAAAAATTCAATGCCGTAGTTATACTTTCTGTACAAAATTTTAAACAAAGAACTGGTGTGTATATCACTGGAATACACGAAGCTGGTTGGAAATGGAACTGCTGTAGAAAATGATGAAGTGACGAAATGAAGAAAAGATACTTGTTTTGAAATAAATGGAAGGTGTGTGTATCATCGTGATACACAACGTCGTCGTATGTTGAACTTGAGTGTAGCGAGATGACCAAGGATTGCTGATGCTGCACGGCTTGAAGACAGTAATGCGATGTGTGTACCACCGCGATACACGAAGCCGTTGTCAGGGTAACGACTTCCACACTGGGCACACAGCGGATCTGGACACTGGAACGCACAGCAGAGATACAGAATGGATAGACACAAAGGGAGCTGAAACGCAAGGAGGAATTCCGGAGATAACATCACGTGATGATAGACGCTGACGCTGTGTGCTGAAGCTGTGAGACCAGGAACTCCCAGCGTGGAGGAATCCACACAGGAATGATCGCGTGGAGGACAATGGCTCCCGTTCTCAAATACCGAGGAGAGCAGATGAAGTAAGTGGCCATTTAAAAATTCAAAAGATGCAAGTGCAAATCGGGTAGGAAATGTTGAAAGTACAGCAATAAATGCAAAGAAATGTCCAGCCAAAGGCGTGAAGACAGGTAATGCTGATGCTGAGCCAAAGATGCGTGTGAGGAAAGTCTTTGCGCGCAATGTAGCGGAGGACAATTTTAAAAGGAATAAACTTCCTACCAGTTCGTGGTCTTCAGGCCGAATGCACTTGGTCACGAAATCCTTGGCACCAAACAGCCGATGAGAAAATCGATATTTTCTTGAGCGTAAAATCGGTTGGCTTGCTTGGTTCTTCTTTCCTCGTCGAAGTGAAGGATAGTTTCTGCACGCTTAGGTTCGTTTAGAGTGACCATGTAGTCGGAAGAATCGTCGCCAATCAATTTGTAGTAATTGAGGCGGAAACAAATGTAAATACTTAAGAGTATTTATTAGGACTACATGGTCGTGGAGCCAGTAGAGAAGCTCCACCAGGCTCAGCAGACAGAACCAACTGACAACAAGTATAGGGTGCCTAGGCAACATAGAGATTCTACAGGTGACATCATAGAATAGACTATGTACATCAAAAGCACTTTTAACACTGCAACATTACTAAACATCAAAAGCACTTTTAACACTACACATTACTACAGCGAGGTTGGAAGATCGGAGGTTTCTTTTGGGTACGTGGAAGTTGATTCTGTCGTTGAGGTATTTGGGTCCGTTGTTGTGTAGGCATTTGTAGGCTTGAGTGAGGATTTTGAAAGTGACTCTTTTCTCCACGGGGAGCCAGTGGAGACTTCGTAGGTGTTGGCTGATGTGTTCGTGTCGGGGGATGCCGAGGACGAGTCTGGCGGCGGTGTTCTGTATTGTCTGGAGTTTGCGGAGTAGGGACTTGTTGATGCCGGCGTAGAGTGCGTTTCTATAGTCCAGTCTGCTGGTGATGAGTGCGTGGGCGACTGTCTTCCTTGACTCAGGGGGGATCCACTTGAAGGTCTTGCGGAGGATGCAGAGGGTGTTGAAGCAGCTGGAGGTGACGGCGTTGACCTGTCGATTCATGGTGAGTGATGAGTCGAGTACGATGCCGAGGTTCTTGGCGTGGTCTGAGGGGGTAGGTGGGCTTCCAAGGGCGGTCGGCCACCAGGTGCTGTCCCATGCAGAAGGGGAGGCACCGAGGATGAGGACTTCTGTCTTCTCGGCGTTGAGCTTCAGGCAGCTGTTGGTCATCCAGACTGCGACGTCTTGCATTCCTTTCTGGAAGTTGAGTTTGGCAGTGGTGGGGTCTTTGGTGAGGGAGAGGATGAGCTGGGTGTCGTCGGCGTAGGATATGATGTTGAGGCCGTGTTGTCGGACGATGGCTGCGAGGGGGGCCATGTAGATGTTGAAGAGGGTGGGGCTCAGTGATTTTTGTGGGGTCGGAGAGGAAGGGTGGGAGTCTGATCCTTTGGCTTCTTCCGGTGAGGAATGATCGGATCCAGTCCAGGGCTGTTCCTTGTATGCCTGCATTGTGTAGTCTGGCGACTAGTGTGCAGTGGGAGACGGTGTCGAAGGCCGCTGGTAGGTCGAGTAGGATGAGGGCTGCGGAGTGGCCTTGGTCCAGGAGGGTGCGGATGTCGTCTGTGGCGGCGAGTAGGGCGGTCTCTGTGCTGTGGTTGCTTCGGAATCCGGATTGGGTTGGGTCGAGGACGGCGTTCTCTTCAATGAATCGTGTCAGTTTCCTGTTGACTGTTTATAGGTTATGGCTATGCCACCGTCATTTCTATTGATGCGGTATCGGTGCACGATCTTGTATCAGAGTTCTGTGATGCCTGGTGTGACCACGTGACGCACTATGGGATGCTCACTTGTGATGTGGTTCTCTCTCCTAGCATCATTCTGTGATGCCTAGTGTGCCCACGTGACGTACTATGGGATGCTCACTTGTGACGTGGTTCTCTCTCCTAGCATCGTTCTGTGATGCCTGGTGTGACCACGTGCAGCAATATGGGATGCTCACTTGTGAAGTGGTTCTCTCCTAGCATCGTTCTGTTATGCCTGGCATGACCATGTGACGCACTATGGGATGCTCACTAGTGACGTGGTTCTCTCCTAGCATCATTCTGTGATGCCTTGTGTGACCACGTGACGCACTGTAGGATGCTCACTAGTGACGTGGTGCTCTCTCCTAGCATCATTCTGTGATGCCTGGTGTGACCATGTGATGTACTATGGGATGCTCACTTGTGACGTGGTGCTCTCTCCTAGCATCATTCTGTGATGCCTGGTGTGACCATGTGATGTACTATGGGATGCTCACTTGTGACGTGGTTCTCTCTCCTAGCATCGCTCTGTGATACCTGGTGTGACCACGTGACGCACGATGGGATGTTCACTTGTGGCGTGGTTCTCTCTCCTAGCATCGTTCTGTGATGCCTGGTGTGACCACGTGACGCACTATGGGATGCTCACTAGTGGCGTGGTTCTCTTCTTGCATCGATCTGTGATGCCTGGTGTGACCACGTGACGCACTGTGGGATGCTCACTTGTGACGTGGTTCTCTCCTTGCATCGATCTGTGATGCCTGGTGTGACCACGTGACACACTGTGGGATGCTCACTTGTGACGTGGTGCTCTCTCCTAGCATCGTTCTGTGACACCTGGTGTGACCACGTGACGCACTGTGGGATGCTCACTAGTGACGTGGTTCTCTCCTTGCATCAATCTGTGATACCTGGTGTGACAACGTGATGCACTGTGGGATGCTCACTTGTGACGTGGTGCTCTCTCCTAGCATGGTTCTGTGATACCTGGTGTGACCACGTGACGCACTGTGGGATGCTCACTTGTGACGTGGTTCTCTCTCCTAGCATCGTTCTGTGATACCTGGTGTGAGCACTGTGGGATGCTCACTTGTGACGTGGTGCTCTCTCCTAGCATCGTTCTGTGATACCTGGTGTGACCACGTGACGCACTATGGGATGCTCACTTGTGACGTGGTTCCCTCTCCTAGCATCGTTCTGTGATGCCTGGTGTAACCACGTGACGCACTATGGGATGCTCACTAGTGACGTGGTTCTCTTTCCTAGCATCGTTCTGTGATGCCTGGTGTGACCACGTGACGCACTGTGGGATGCTCCCTTGTGATGTGGTTCTCTCTCCTAACATCGTTCTGTGATGCCTGGTGTGACCACGTGACGCACTATGGGATGCTCACTCTTCATGTGGATCTCTCTCCTAGCATCGTTCTGTGATGCCTGGTGTGACCACGTGACGTACTATGGGATGCTCACTTGTGACGTGGTTCTCTCCTAGCATCGATCTCTGATGACTGGTGTGACCACATGACGCACTGTGGGATGCTCACTTGTGACGTGGTTCTCTCTCCTAGCATCGTTCTGTGATGCCTGAGGTGACCACGTGACGCACTATGGGATGCTCACTTGTGACGTGGTTCTCTCTCCTAGCATCGTTCTGTGATGCCTGGTGTGACCACGTGACGCACTATGGGATGCTCACTAGTGGTGTGGTTCTCTCCTTGCATCGATCTGTGATGCCTGGTGTGATCACGTGATGCACTGTGGGATGCTCTCTTGTGACGTGGTTCTCTCCTTGCATCGATCAGTGATGCCTGGTGTGACCACATGACGCACTGTGGGATGCTCACTTGTGACGTGGTGCTCTCTCCTAGCATCGTTCTGTGATACCTGGTGTGACCACGTGACGCACTGTGGGATGCTCACTAGTGACGTAGTTCTCTCCTTGCATCAATCTGTGATGCCTGGTGTGACCACGTGACGCACTGTGGGATGCTCACTTGTGAGGTGGTGCTCTCTCCTAGCATCGGTCTGTGATGCCTGGTGTGACCACGTGACGCACTGTGGGATGCTCACTTGTGACGTGGTTCTCTCTCCTAGCATCGTTCTGTGATACCTGGTGTGACCACGTGACGCACTGTGGGATGCTCACTTGTGACGTGGTGCTCTCTCCTAGCATCGTTCTGTGATACCTGGTGTGACCACGTGACGCACAGTGGGATGCTCAGTTGTGACGTGGTTCTCTCTCCTAACATCGTTCTGTGATGCCTGGTATGACCACGTGACGCACTGTGGGATGCTCACTAGTGACGTGGTTCTCTTTCCTAGCATCGTTCTGTGATGCCTGGTGTGACCACGTGACGCACTGTGGGATGCTCACATGTGATGTGGTTCTCTCTCCTAGCATCGTTCTGTGATGCCTGGTGTGACCACGTGACACACTATGGGATGCTCACTCGTGACGTGGTTCTCCCTCCTAGCATCGTTCTGTGATGCCTGATGTGACCACGTGGCGCACTATGGGATGCTCACTTGTGACGTGGTTCTCTCCTAGCATCGTTCTGTGATGCCTGGTGTGACCACGTGACACACTGTGGGATGCTCACTTGTGACGTGGTTCTCTCTCCTAGAATCGTTCTGTGATACCTGGTGTGACCACGTGACGCACTGTGGGATGCTCACTTGTGACGTGGTGCTCTCTCCTAGCATCGTTCTGTGATACCTGGTGTGACCACGTGACGCACTATGGGATGCTCACTTGTGACATGGTTCTCTCTCCTAGCATAGTTCTGTGATGCCTGGTGTAACCACGTGACGCACTATGGGATGCTCACTAGTGACGTGGTTCTCTTTCTTAGCATCGTTCTGTGATGCCTGGTGTGACCACGTGACACACTGTGGGATGCTCACTTGTGACGTGGTGCTCTCTCCTAGCATCGTTCTGTGATACCTGGTGTGACCACGTGACGCACTGTGGGATGCTCACTAGTGACGTGGTTCTCTTTCCTAGCATCGTTCTGTGATGCCTGGTGTGACCACATGACGCACTGTGGGATGCTCACTTGTGACGTGGTGCTCTCTCCTAGCATCGTTCTGTGATACCTGGTGTGACCACGTGACGCACTGTGGGATGCTCACTAGTGACGTAGTTCTCTCCTTGCATCAATCTGTGATGCCTGGTGTGACCACGTGACGCACTGTGGGATGCTCACTTGTGAGGTGGTGCTCTCTCCTAGCATCGGTCTGTGATGCCTGGTGTGGCCACGTGACGCACTGTGGGATGCTCACTTGTGACGTGGTTCTCTCTCCTAGCATCGTTCTGTGATACCTGGTGTGACCACGTGACGCACTGTGGGATGCTCACTTGTGACGTGGTGCTCTCTCCTAGCATCGTTCTGTGATACCTGGTGTGACCACGTGACGCACAGTGGGATGCTCAGTTGTGACGTGGTTCTCTCTCCTAGCATCGTTCTGTGATGCCTGGTGTGACCACGTGACGCACTGTGGGATGCTCACTAGTGACGTGGTTCTCTTTCCTAGCATCGTTCTGTGATGCCTGGTGTGACCACGTGACGCACTGTGGGATGCTCACATGTGACGTGGTTCTCTCTCCTAGCATCGTTCTGTGATGCCTGGTGTGACCACGTGACACACTATGGGATGCTCACTCGTGAAGTGGTTCTCTCTCCTAGCATTGTTCTGTGATGTCTGATGTGACCACGTGACGTACTATGGGATGCTCACTTGTGACGTGGTTCTCTCTCCTAGCATCGTTCTGTGATGCCTGGTGTGACCACGTGGCGCACTATGGGATGCTCACTTGTGACGTGGTTCTCTCCTAGCATCGTTCTGTGATGCCTGGTGTGACCACGTGACACACTGTGGGATGCTCACTTGTGACGTGGTTCTCTCTCCTAGCATCGTTCTGTGATACCTGGTGTGACCACGTGACGCACTGTGGGATGCTCACTTGTGACGTGGTGCTCTCTCCTAGCATCGTTCTGTGATACCTGGTGTGACCACGTGACACACTATGGGATGCTCACTTGTGACATGGTTCTCTCTCCTAGCATAGTTCTGTGATGCCTGGTGTAACCACGTGACGCACTATGGGATGCTCACTAGTGACGTGGTTCTCTTTCCTAGCATCGTTCTGTGATGCCTGGTGTGACCACGTGACACACTGTGGGATGCTCACTTGTGACGTGGTTCTCTCTCCTAGCATCATTCTGTGATGCCTGGTGTGACCACGTGACGTACTAGGGGATGCTCACTCGTGACGTGGTTCTCTCTCCTAGCATCGTTCTTTGATGCCTGGTGTGACCACGTGACGCACTATGGGATGCTCACTTGTGACGTGGTTCTCTTCTAGCATCAATCTGTGATGCCTGGTGTGACCACGTGGCGCACTGTGGGATGCTCACTTGTGACGTGGTTCTCTCTCCTAGCATCGATCTGTGATGCCTGGTGTGACCACGTGACGCACTGTGGGATGCTCACTAGTGGCGTGGTTCTCTCCTTGCATCGATCTGTGATGCCTGGTGTGACCACGTGGCGCACTGTGGGATGCTCACTTGTGACGTGGTTCTCTCTCCTAGCATTGATCTGTGATGCCTGGTGTGACCACGTGACACACTGTGGGATGCTCACGTGTGACGTGGTTCTCTCTCCTAGCATCGTTCTGTGATGCCTGGGGTGACCACGTGACGCACTGTGGGATGCTCACTTGTGACGTGGTTCTCTCCTAGCATCGATCTGTGATGCCTGGTGTGACCACGTGACGCACTGTGGGATGTTCACTTGTGACGTGGTTCTCTCTCCTAGCATCATTCTGTGATACCTGGTGTGACCACGTGACGTACTATGGGATGCTCACTTGTGACGTGGTTCTCTCTCCTAGCATCGTTCTGTGATGCCTGGTGTGACCACGTGATGTACTATGGTATGCTCACTAGTGACGTGGTGCTCTCTCCTAGCATCTTTCTGTGATACCTGGTGTGACCACGTGACACACTATGGGATGCTCACTTGTGACGTGGTTCTCTCTCCTAGCATCGTTCTGTGATGCCTGGTGTGACCACGTGACGCACTGTGGGATGCTCACTTGTGACGTGGTTCTCTCTCCTAGCATCGTTCTGTGATACCTGGTGTGACCACGTGACGCACTGTGGGATGCTCACTTGTGACGTGGTGCTCTCTCCTAGTATGGTTCTGTGATACCTGGTGTGACCACGTGACGCAATGTGGGATGCTCACTTGTGACGTGGTTCTCTCTCCTAGCATAGTTCTGTGATGCCTGGTGTGACCACGTGACGCACTGTGGGATGCTCACTAGTGACGTGGTTCTCTTTCCTAGCATCGTTCTGTGATGCCTGGTGTGACCACGTGACGCACTGTGGGATGCTCACTTGTGACGTGGTTCTCTCTCCTAGCATCGTTCTGTGATGCCTGGTGTGACCACGTGACGCACTGTGGGATGCTCACTTGTGACGTGGTTCTCTCTCCTAGCATCGTTCTGTGAAGCCTGGTGTGACCACGTGACACACTATGGGATGCTCACTCTTGACGTGGTTCTTCTCCTAGCATCGTTCTGTGATGCCTGGTGTGACCCCGTGACGTACTATGGGATGCTCACTCGTGACGTGGTTCTCTCTCCTAGCATCTTTCTGTGATGCCTGGTGTGACCACGTGATGAACTGTGGGATGCTCACTTGTGACGTGGTTCTCTCCTAGCATCGATCTGTGATGCCTGATGTGACCACGTGGCGCACTGTGGGATGCTCACTTGTGACGTGGTTCTCTCTCCCAGCATCGATCTGTGATGCCTGGTGTGACCACGTGACGCACTGTGGGATGCTCACTTGTGACGTGGTTCTCTCCTTGCATCGATCTGTGATGCCTGGTGTGACCACGTGACGCACTGTGGGATGCTCACTTGTGACGTGGTTCTCTCCTTGCATCGATCTGTGATGCCTGGTGTGACCACGTGACGCACTGTGGGATGCTCACTAGTGACGTGGTTCTCTTCCTAGCATCGTTCTGTGATGCCTGGTGTGACCACGTGACGCACTGTAGGATGCTCACTTGTGACGTGGTGCTCTCTCCTAGCATCGTTATGTGATACCTGGTGTGACCACGTGACACATTATGGGATGCTCACTAGTGACGTGGTGCTCTCTCCTAGCATCTTTCTGTGATGCCTGGTGTGACCACGTGACACACTATGGGATGCTCACTTGTGACGTGGTTCTCTCTCCTAGCATCGTTTTGTGATGCCTGGTGTGACCACGTGACGCACTGTGGGATGCTCACTTGTGACGTGGTTCTCTCTCCTAGCATCGTTCTGTGATACCTGGTGTGACCACGTGACGTACTATGGGATGCTCACTAGTGACGTGGTTCTCTCTCCTAGCATCGTTCTGTGATACCTGGTGTGACCACGTGACACATTATGGGATGCTCACTAGTGACGTGGTGCTCTCTCCTAGCATCTTTCTGTGATGCCTGGTGTGACCACGTGACACACTATGGGATGCTCACTTGTGACGTGGTTCTCTCTCCTAGCATCGTTTTGTGATGCCTGGTGTGACCACGTGACGCACTGTGGGATGCTCACTTGTGACGTGGTTCTCTCTCCTAGCATCGTTCTGTGATACCTGGTGTGACCACATGACACACTGTGGGATGCTCACTTGTGACGTGGTTCTCTCTCCTAGCATCGTTCTGTGATACCTGGTGTGACCACGTGACGTACTATGGGATGCTCACTTGTGACGTGGTTCTCTCTCCTAGCACCGTTCTGTGATGCCTGGTGTGACCACGTGACGCACTGTGGGATGCTCACTTGTGATGTGGTTCTCTCCTAGCATCGATCTGTGATGCCTGGTGTGACCACGTGGCGCACTGTGGGATGCTCACTTGTGACATGGTTCTCTCTCCTAGCATCGTTCTGTGATGCCTGGTGTGACCACGTGACGCACTGTGGGATGCTCACTTGTGACGTGGTTCTCTCTCCTAGCATCGTTCTGTGATGCCTGGTGTGACCACGTGACGCACTGTGGGATGCTCACTTGTGACGTGGTTCTCTCTCCTAGCATCGTTCTGTGATGCCTGGTGTGACCACGTGACACACTATGGGATGCTCACTCTTGACGTGGTTCTCTCTCCTAGCATCGTTCTGTGATGCCTGGTGTGACCACGTGACGTACTATGGGATGCTCACTCGTGACGTGGTTCTCTCTCTTAGCATCGTTCTGTGATGCCTGGTGTGACCACGTGACGCACTATGGGATGCTCACTCGTGACGTGGTTCTCTCCTAGCATCGATCTGTGATGCCTGGTGTGACCACGTGGCGCACTGTGGGATGCTCACTTGTGACGTAGTTCTCTTTCCTAGCATCGATCTGTGATACCTGGTGTGACCACGTGACGTACTATGGGATGCTCACTTGTGACGTGGTTCTCTCTCCTAGCATCGTTCTGTGATGCCTGGTGTGACCACGTGATGTACTATGGTATGCTCACTAGTGACGTGGTGCTCTCTCCTAGCATCTTTCTGTGATACCTGGTGTGACCACGTGACACACTATGGGATGCTCACTTGTGACGTGGTTCTCTCTCCTAGCATCGTTCTGTGATGCCTGGTGTGACCACGTGACGCACTGTGGGATGCTCACTTGTGACGTGGTTCTCTCTCCTAGCATCGTTCTGTGATACCTGGTGTGACCACGTGACGCACTGTGGGATGCTCACTTGTGACGTGGTGCTCTCTCTAGCATGGTTCTGTGATACCTGGTTTGACCACGTGACGCACTGTGGGATGCTCACTTGTGACGTGGTTCTCTCTCCTAGCATAGTTCTGTGATGCCTGGTGTGACCACGTGACGCACTGTGGGATGCTCACTAGTGACGAGGTTCTCTTTCCTAGCATCGTTCTGTGATGCCTGGTGTGACCACGTGACGCACTGTGGGATGCTCACTTGTGACGTGGTTCTCTCTCCTAGCATCGTTCTGTGATGCCTGGTGTGACCACGTGACGCACTGTGGGATGCTCACTTGTGACGTGGTTCTCTCTCCTAGCATCGTTCTGTGATGCCTGGTGTGACCACGTGACACACTATGGGATGCTCACTCTTGACGTGGTTCTCTCTCCTAGCATCGTTCTGTGATGCCTGGTGTGACCCCGTGACGTACTATGGGATGCTCACTCGTGACGTGGTTCTCTCTCCTAGCATCGTTCTGTGATGCCTGGTGTGACCACGTGATGCACTGTGGGATGCTCACTTGTGACGTGGTTCTCTCCTAGCATCGATCTGTGATGCCTGGTGTGACCACGTGGCGCACTGTGGGATGCTCACTTGTGACGTGGTTCTCTCTCCCAGCATCGATCTGTGATGCCTGGTGTGACCACGTGACGCACTGTGGGATGCTCACTTGTGACGTGGTTCTCTCCTTGCATCGATCTGTGATGCCTGGTGTGACCACGTGACGCACTGTGGGATGCTCACTTGTGACGTGGTTCTCTCCTTGCATCGATCTGTGATGCCTGGTGTGACCACGTGACGCACTGTGGGATGCTCACTAGTGACGTGGTTCTCTTTCCTAGCATCGTTCTGTGATGCCTGGTGTGACCACGTGACGCACTGTAGGATGCTCACTTGTGACGTGGTGCTCTCTCCTAGCATCGTTCTGTGATACCTGGTGTGACCACGTGACACATTATGGGATGCTCACTAGTGACGTGGTGCTCTCTCCTAGCATCTTTCTGTGATGCCTGGTGTGACCACGTGACACACTATGGGATGCTCACTTGTGACGTGGTTCTCTCTCCTAGCATTGTTTTGTGATGCCTGGTGTGACCACGTGACGCACTGTGGGATGCTCACTTGTGACGTGGTTCTCTCTCCTAGCATCGTTCTGTGATACGTGGTGTGACCACGTGACGTACTATGGGATGCTCACTAGTGACGTGGTTCTCTCTCCTAGCATCGTTCTGTGATACCTGGTGTGACCACGTGAAACATTATGGGATGCTCACTAGTGACGTGGTGCTCTCTCCTAGCATCTTTCTGTGATGCCTGGTGTGACCACGTGACACACTATGGGATGCTCACTTGTGACGTGGTTCTCTCTCCTAGCATCGTTTTGTGATGCCTGGTGTGACCACGTGACGCACTGTGGGATGCTCACTTGTGACGTGGTTCTCTCTTCTAGCATCGTTCTGTGATACCTGGTGTGACCACATGACACACTGTGGGATGCTCACTTGTGACGTGGTTCTCTCTCCTAGCATCGTTCTGTGATACCTGGTGTGACCACGTGACGTACTATGGGATGCTCACTTGTGACGTGGTTCTCTCTCCTAGCACCGTTCTGTGATGCCTGGTGTGACCACGTGACGCACTGTGGGATGCTCACTTGTGACGTGGTTCTCTCCTAGCATCGATCTGTGATGCCTGGTGTGACCACGTGGCGCACTGTGGGATGCTCACTTGTGACATGGTTCTCTCTCCTAGCATCGTTCTGTGATGCCTGGTGTGACCACGTGACGCACTGTGGGATGCTCACTTGTGACGTGGTTCTCTCTCCTAGCATCGTTCTGTGATGCCTGGTGTGACCACGTGACGCACTGTGGGATGCTCACTTGTGACGTGGTTCTCTCTCCTAGCATCGATCTGTGATGCCTGGTGTGACCACGTGGCGCACTGTGGGATGCTCACTTGTGACGTGGTTCTCTTTCCTAGCATCGATCTGTGATGCCTGGTGTGACCACGTGACGCACTATGGGATGCTCACTAGTGGCGTGGTTCTCTCCTTGCATCAATCTGTGATGCCTGGTGTGACCACGTGACGCACTGTGGGATGCTCACTTGTGACATGGTTCTCTCCTTGCATCGATCAGTGATGCCTGGTGTGACCACGTGACGCACTATGGGATGCTCACTTGTGACGTGGTTCTCTCTCCTAGCATCGTTCTGTGATGCCTGGTGTGACCACGTGACGCACTGTGGGATGCTCACTAGTGATGTGGTTCTCTTTCCTAGCATCGTTCTGTGATGCCTGGTGTGACCACGTGACGCACTGTGAGATGCTCACTTGTGATGTGGTTCTCTCTCCTAGCATCGTTCTGTGATGCCTGGTGTGACCACGTGACGTACTATGGGATGCTCACTAGTGACGTGGTGCTCTCTCCTAGCATCGTTCTGTGATACCTGGTGTGACCACGTGACACATTATGGGATGCTCACTAGTGACGTGGTGCTCTCTCCTAGCATCTTTCTGTGATGCCTGGTGTGACCACGTGACGCACTGTGGGATGCTCACTTGTGACGTGGTTCTCTCTCCTAGCATCGTTCTGTGATACCTGGTGTGACCACGTGACGCACTGTGGGATGCTCACTTGTGACGTGGTGCTCTCTCCTAGCATCGTTCTGTGATACCTGGTGTGACCACGTGACGCACTATGGGATGCTCACTTGTGACGTGGTTCTCTCTCCTAGCACCGTTCTGTGATGCCTGGTGTGACCACGTGACGCACTATGGGATGCTCACTTGTGACGTGGTTCTCTCCTAGCATCAATCTGTGATGCCTGGTGTGACCACGTGGCGCACTGTGGGATGCTCACTTGTGACATGGTTCTCTCTCCTAGCATCGTTCTGTGATGCCTGGTGTGACCACGTGACGCACTATGGGATGCTCACTAGTAGCGTGGTTCTCTCCTTGCATCAATCTGTGATGCCTGGTGTGACCACGTGACGCACTGTGGGATGCTCTCTTGTGACGTGGTTCTCTCCTTGCATCGATCTGTGATGCCTGGTGTGACCACGTGACACACTGTGGGATGCTCACTTGTGACGTGGTGCTCTCTCCTAGCATCGTTCTGTGATACCTGGTGTGACCACGTGACGCACTGTGGGATGCTCACTAGTGACGTGGTTCTCTCCTTGCATCAATCTGTGATGCCTTGTGTGACCACATGACGCACTTTGGGATGCTCACTTGTGACGTGGTGCTCTCTCCTAGCATCGTTCTGTGATACCTGGTGTGATCACGTGACGCACTGTGGGATGCTCACTTGTGACGTGGTGCTCTCTCCTAGCATCATTCTGTGATACCTGGTGTGACCACGTGACGCACTGTGGGATGCTCACTTGTGACGTGGTTCTTTCTCCTAGCATCGTTTTGTGATGGCTGGTGTAACCACGTGACGCACTGTGGGATGCTCACTATTGACGTGGTTCTTTTTCCTAGCATCGTTCTGTGATGCCTGGTGTGACCACGTGACGCACTGTGGGATGCTCACTTGTGACGTGGTTCTCTCTCCTAGCATCGTTCTGTGATGCCTGGTGTGACCACTTGATACCAAAGGGGATGATGGACGGAGCGTTAGAGCAAATCAAACACTCACCCCCAGTCAACTGATCTGGGTTTAATCCATCATCATTCTTTAGCTCACTCCACCACCCCAGTTCAGATATGGCCATATGCAAATCAGTCTGACCCTGTGCCTCTTGGGAACAGTCCAGCCCGAACTGCCAAGCCATGTCTTCCCTGGACCGGAAACAAGCATCCTGGGACCGGTTTCGGGTTCATAACCCTCATCAGCCAGGCTATCTTGAATCCAGTGGCAAAGTGAGCAAGGGACCCACGTCTGGGCATACCCTGTCAACTTAGGGCGTAACAAAGCGATACCAAAGGGGATGATGGACGGAGCGTTAGAGCAAATCAAACACTCACCCCCAGTCAACTGATCTGGGTTTAATCCATCATCATTCTTTAGCTCACTCCACCACCCCAGTTCAGACATGGCCATATGCAAATCAGTCTGACCCTGTGCCTCTTGGGAACAGTCCAGCCCGAACTGCCAAGCCATGTCTTCCCTGGACCGGAAACAAGCATCCTGGGACCGGCTTCGGGTTCATAACCCTCATCAGCCCGGCTATCTTGAATCCAGTGGCAAAGTGAGCAAGGGACCCACGTCTGGGCATACCCTGCCAACTTAGGGCAAGCAAAGCGATACCAAAGGGGATGATGGACGGAGCGTTAGAGCAAATCAAACACTCACCCCCAGTCAACTGATCTGGGTTTAATCCATCATCATTCTTTAGCTCACTCCACCACCCCAGTTCAGACATGGCCATATGCAAATCAATCTGACCCTGTGCCTCTTGGGAACAGTCCAGCCCGAACTGGCAAGCCATGTCTTCCCTGGACCGGAAACAAGCATCCTGGGACCGGTTTCGGGTTCATAACCCTCATCAGCCAGGCTTTCTTGAATCCAGTGGCAAAGTGAGCAAGGGATCCACGTCTGGGCATACCCTGCCAACTTAGGGCGAACAAAGCGATACCAAAGGGGATGATGGACGGAGCGTTAGAGCAAATCAAACACTCACCCCCAGTCAACTGATCTGGGTTTAATCCATCATCATTCTTTAGCTCACTCCACCACCCCAGTTCAGACATGGCCATATGCAAATCAGTCTGACCCTGTGCCTCTTGGGAACAGTCCAGCCCGAACTGCCAAGCCATGTCTTCCCTGGACCGGAAATAAGCATCCTGGGACCGGTTTCGGGTTCATAACCCTCATCAGCCAGGCTATCTTGAATCCAGTGGCAAGGTGAGCAAGGGACCCACGTCTGGGCATACCCTGCCAACTTAGGGCGAACAAAGCGATACCAAAGGGGATGATGGACGGAGCGTTAGAGCAAATCAAACACTCACCCCCAGTCAACTGATCTGGGTTTAATCCATCATCATTCTTTAGCTCACTCCACCACCCCAGTTCAGACATGGCCATATGCAAATCATTCTGACCCTGTGCCTCTTGGGAACAGTCCAGCCCAAACTGCCAAGCCATGTCTTCCCTGGACCGGAAACAAGCATCCTGGGACCGGTTTCGGGTTCATAACCCTCATCAGCCAGGCTATCTTGAATCCAGTGGCAAAATGAGCAAGGGACCCACGTCTGTGCAAACCCTGCCAACTTAGGGCGGACAAAGCGATACCAAAGGGGATGATGGACGGAGCGTTAGAGCAAATCAAACACTCACCCCCAGTCAACTGATCTGGGTTTAATCCATCATCATTCTTTAGCTCACTCCACCACCCCAGTTCAGACATGGCCATATGCAAATCAGTCTGACCCTGTGCCTCTTGGGAACAGTCCAGCCCGAACTGCCAAGCCATGTCTTCCCTGGACCGGAAACAAGCATTGTTCTGTGATACCTGGTGTGACCACGTGACGCACTGTGGGATGCTCACTAGTGACGTGGTTCTCTCCTTGCATCAATCTGTGATGCCTGGTGTGACCACGTGACGCACTTTGGGATGCTCACTTGTGACGTGGTGCTCTCTCCTAGCATCGTTCTGTGATACCTGGTGTGACCACGTGACGTACTATGGGATGCTCACTTGTGACGTGGTTCTCTCTCCTAGCATTGTTCTTTGATGCCTGGTGTGACCACGTGACGTACTGTGGGATGCTCACTTGTGACGTGGTTCTCTCTCCTAGCATCGATCTGTGATGCCTGGTGTGACCACGTGACGCACTGTGGGATGCTCACTTGTGACGTGGTTCTCTCTCCTAGCATCGTTCTGTGATACCTGGTGTGACCACGTGACGCACTGTGGGATGCTCACTTGTGACGTGGTGCTCTCTCCTAGCATCGTTCTGTGATACCTGGTGTAACCACGTTGCGCACTATGGGATGCTCACTTGTGACGTGGTTCTCTCTCCTAGCATCGTTCCGTGATGCCTGGTGTGACCACGTGACGTACTATGGGATGCTCACTTGTGACGTGGTTCTCTCTCCTAGCATCGTTCTGTGATGCCTGGTGTGACCACGTGACACACTATGGGATGCTCACTAGTGGCGTGGTTCTCTCCTTGCATCGATCTGTGATGCCTGGTGTGACCACGTGACGCACTATGGGATACTTATTTGTGACGTGGCTTACTTCTAGCATGTTCTGTGTTGTCTGGTGTGACCACGTGATGTCAATCCAAAAGTAGGGTTACTGTTCCTAATGAGACACAAGTAGTGTCTGTCAAGAAAAGAAAGAAGAGTGGGTATCTAGGTACTATGCTACTTAACAGGAGACAGTCAAAAGTTATTTCTCTTGTTGCCCTCACACATCCCAAGGGATGTCATGCTTCATCATTGGGCGGTGCTCCTCGTAGGGCCGGCACTGCATTGCCCTACGGGTCCCCTGTAGGGTCACTTTAGTGGAGATCTTTTTATTTCGCCGTTTGATGAGTTTGTTACACTGACATATCCCTGCTAGTAATTAGTAGCACATATGATCCGTATCATCACTGAATGATAATATGACAAAGAACATGCACATTTTATCAGTGATAAATAGTTACATAGTCTTGCCTAATTGTTACAGACAATAGGCTTCATAGGCTATCGCACGGTGACCCGCACCGTTACGGGCTGTGAGTATCAATGGGGAAGAGTGGGAGAGAAGAGGAGGCAAGTTTTAGAAAAATGTGCTCGTTGCCGACATCAGCAGCGGTTCACAAGATTATACCTCCGGTGGGAGAAGCATCCTACTTACGGTTTTGCCGGGTGCACGGGCTTGCTGCACCTACCCTCGACCATGCGTGCCTGAATGTTAGCCGGGAGGCTGACTGGCATCCATAAAGTAGAGCTTCTCCCGTTGCATGACTTCCGGCTGCCTGGCTTCCCGTGGGCGTGTCCCAACCATTTGCGCATGTCCAGGCGCCATCTTGCAGTGTAGTGGAGTGTTTCGTTTTACAATGTGAAAAGGAACCTGAATACAAGGATCCTGAATTTGTAAAAAGATTTTTTGAAAAAAAGGGAGTTTTGTTCATTGATGTTGAGATGTACCAGCAGTATACTCATAATGTTGGGATTATGTATGGACCATAAGTAGCTTCGATTTTGTTTGCATATTGCTCAGGTCGATGTTTCATGCAGGTCAAAGGTCAATTTGTGTTGACAGATATATGACAGGTTAATTGTAGAAAATGCAAATCTTAGTCCACAGTGATAATATCGACACTGAATACCCCTTTCTTGTCAAGTGAGTGAAAGGGTTCAGGTCTTCGGATAACTGAGTACAGACTAATGGAGGGACCTCCCTGGCACTAGTGGTGGTGTCTAGGAAGGATGAAAACGGAGTATCCCACTCCTGATGACATCATGTTTATAATATGTCAATGTTTTCTGCCTTTAGGTACCCACTCAAGAATGTGTGGCATCTCTACCTAGTGATTATGATGGGGAGAGATGTCGTATTGTTTCAGGGTGTGTCCAACGGCTGGGATGTGTGTGGACTAATTTCACAGCCCTATTTCTCTGTATTGACATTGCTGGAATCCCTGATGCCTGGGATTGGCCGTGTATCAGGGTGGGTTATAGGTCAATTCACAGGATAGTCCCTTCTTGTGTGTCTGAAGGCGGTGTACCCATCGTTGTTCTCTTCTGAACAGGACAGTAGTGCTCCACGTTGGGTCTGCCTCTAAGACAGTCCATTTGATGTCATCTGCAGAGTGTTTCTTTACAATGAAGTGGTTGCACATTCTGGTGGCGATGCGTCCACATCGAGTTGTACTTTTGTGTTCTCCTATTCGAACTTTGAGCGGTCTGGTGGTCATCCCTATGTAGAGTAATTCACAGGGGCAGGATATAAGGTATACACAATTCTTTGTGTTACAGTTTGTGTGTTGTCTCTGTGTTCAGATGAATGTGTCCAATTTCAGTGTCTTTGTGTGTTTTGTGGATGCACATGCATTACAGGTGCTACACGGTAATGTCCTGTTACCGTAGGGAGATTCCACAGGGTATTCTCTTCCGGGCTTCTTCGGAGACGCGGTCTGGTGTGTACCAGCTGGTCTTTTAAATTGGTGTGACCACGTGATGCACTATGGGATCAATCAATCAAGAGCATTTGTAAAGCACAGCACTGTCACCCCGAGAGGTACCTTGGCGCTGTGTCTCTGTTGAAGAACCAGGTCTTGAGTCTCTTTCTGAAGTCTGCCTGCGAGGTGGCTGAAAGCTGGAGGGGAAGGTCGTTCCAGGTCTTGGCAGTGATATAGGAGTAGCCACAGCTTCTGCTACGACGGATGCAGGTGTGTGCTCAAGGGCGAGTTAGGAGGTGCGCAGGTGTCTAGAGCATTGGTGGAAGTTCAGTCGCTGGTTGATGTAGGCAGGTCCTAGGCCATGGAGGGCTTTGTAGGCGTGTGTGAGAATCTTGAACTGGCATCTCATCTGGATGGGGGGCCAGTGGAGGTCTCTCAGGAAGAAGGGGCCATGTGGGTTCATTTGGGGAGATCCAGGATGAGTCTGGCTGCAGCGTTCTGTATGTGATACTCACTTGTGAAATGGTTCTCTCTCCTAGCATCGTTCTGTGATGCCTGGTGTGACCACATGATGCACTATGGAATGCTCACTTTTGACGTGTTTCTCTCCTAGCATCGCTCTGTGATGTCTGCTGTGACCACGTGATGCACTATGGGATGCTCACTTGTGACGTGGTTCTCTCCTAGCATCATTCTGTGATGCCTGGTGTGACCACGTGACGCCATATGGGATGCTCACTTGTGACGTGGTTCTCTCCAAGCATTGTTCTGTGATGCCTGGTGTGACCACGTTACTCACTATGGGATACTCGTGACATGGTTTTCTACTAGCATCGATCTGTGATGTCTGCTGTGACCATGTGATGCACTATGGGATGCTCACTTGTGTCATCATTCTCTCCTAGCATTGTTTTGTGATGCCTGGTGTGACCACGTGATGGACTATGGGATGCTCACTTGTGACGTGGTTCTCTCTCCTAGCATCGATCTATGATGTATGGTGTAACCATGTGATGCACTATGGGATGCTCATTTGTGACATCGTTCTCTCCTAGAATCAGTCTGTGAAGCCCGGCGTGACCACGTGACGCACTATGGGATGCTCACTTGTGATGTGGTTCTCTTCTAGCATCGTTCTGTGATGCCGGTGTGACCACG
This sequence comes from Calotriton arnoldi, assembly GCA_963921515.1. Lineage (NCBI taxonomy): Eukaryota > Metazoa > Chordata > Amphibia > Caudata > Salamandridae > Calotriton > Calotriton arnoldi. The sequence goes on along the minus strand of CAWUFW010001603.1, from coordinate 1,690,971 downwards.
TGAGACACTATGGGATACTCACTTGTGACATGGTTCTCTCCTAGCATCGATCTGTGATGCCTGGTTGACCACGTGATGCACTATGGAATGCTTATGTCTGACGTGGTTCTCTCCTAGCATCGTTCTGTGATGTCTGGTGTGACCACGTGACGCACTATGGAATGTTCATGTCTGACGTAGTCCTCTCCTAGCATCAATCTGTGATGCCTGGTGTGACCACGTGACGCACTATGGAATGTTCATGTCTGACGTGGTTCTCTCCTAGCATCAATCTGTGATGCCTCTTGTGACCAGGTGATGCACTATGGGATGCTCACTTGTGACATGGTTCTCTCCTAGCATCGTTCTGTGATGCCTGGTGTGACTACGTGGCGCACTATGGGATGCTCACTTGTGACATCGTTCTCTCTCCTAGCATCGATCTGTGATGCCTCTTGTGACCACGTGACGCACTATGGGATGCTCATTTGTGATGTGGCTCTCTTCTAGCATCGTTCTGTGATGCCTGGTGTGATCACGTGACGCACTATGGGATGTTCACTTGTGATGTGGGTCTCTTCTAGCATCGTTCTGTGATGCCGGCGTGACCACGTGACACACTATGGGATACTGACTTGTGAAATGGTTCTCTCCTAGCATTGATCTGTGATGCCTGGTGTGACCACGTGACGCACTATGGAATGTTCATGTCTGACGTAGTTCTCTCCTAGCATCGATCGGTGATGCCTGGTGTGACCACGTGATGCACTATGGAATGTTCATGTCTGACGTGGTTCTCTCCTAGCATCAATCTGTGATGCCTCTTGTGACCACGTGATGCACTATGGGATGCTCACTTGTGACGTGGTTCTCTTCTAGCATTGTTCTGTGATGCCTCTTGTGACCACGTGACACACTATGGGATACTCACTTGTGACATGGTTCTCTCCTAGCATCGATCTGTAATGCCTGGTTGACCATGTGACGCACTATGGAATGCTCATGTCTGACTTGGTTCTCTCCTAGCATCGTTCTGTGATGTTTGGTGTGACCACGTGACGCATAATGGAATGTTCATGTCTGACGTAGTTCTCTCCTAGCATCAATCTGTGATGACTTGTGTGACCACGTGACACAGTAGGGAATGCTCATGTTTGATGTGGTTCTCTCCTAGCATCGTTCTATGATGCCTGGTTGACCTCGTGACACACTATGGGATGCTCACTTGTGACGTGGCTCTCTCCTAGCATTGTTCTATGATGCCTGGTGTGACCACGTGACGCACTTTGGAATGTTCATGTCTGACGTGGTTCTCTCCTAGCATCAATCTGTGATGCCGCTTGTGACCACGTGATGCACTATCGGATGCTCACTTGTGATGTGATTCTCTCCTAGCATCGTTCTGTGATGCCTGGTGTGAGTGGTGCACTATGGGATGCTCACTTGTGACGTGGTTCTCTCTCCTAGCATCGATCTGTGATGCCTCTTGTGACCACGTGACGCACTATGGGATCCTCATTTGTGACGTGGTTCTCTCCTACCATCGTTCTGTTATGCCTGATGTGACCATGTGATGCACTATGGGATGCTCATTTGTGACATCGTTCTCTCCTAGAATCAGTCTGTGAAGTCCGGCGTGACCACGTGACGCACTATGGGATGCTCACTTGTGACGTGGCTTTCTTCTAGCATCGTTCTGTGATGCCAGCGTGACCACGTGACGCACAATGGGATGCTCACTTGTGACGTGGCTCTCTTCTAGCATCGTTCTGTGATGCCGGTGTGACCACGTGACGCACAATGGGATGCTCACTTGTGATGTGGTTCTCTCCTACTATCGTTCTGTTATGCCTTGTGTGACCATGTGACGCACTATGGGATGCTCACTTGTGACGTGGTGCTCTCTCCTAGCATCGATCTGTGATGCCTGGTGTGACCACATGATGCACTATGGAATGTTCATGTCTGACGGGGTTCTCTCCTAGCATTGATCCGTGATGCCTGGTGTGACCACATGACGCAATATGGAATGTTCATGTATGACGCGGTTCACTCCTAGCATCAATCTGCGATGCCTCTTGTGACCACGTGATGCACTATGGGATGCTCACTTGTGACGTGGTTCTTTCCTCGCATTGTTCTGTTATGCCTGGTGTGACCACGTGACGCACTATGGGATACTCACTTGGCTTGGGTAAGCATCGAGCTAAAAGCATCTCTGCTGTCTTGTACATCTTAGGTTTACCCCTGCTGCAGGTCTACTGTCCTTCGTCGCTCTTCAGGGCCATCTCCTCCTGCTACAGGGCAGGTTTGACAAAGAAAGAGGGAAGGATCCAGGTGCAGACTGAACATTGGAGGAGTAAGTATTGCCGATGGAACTGCTTTTGTGCATGTATCATTCTGACGAGTTTAGCGTGGTTATGGGAGGTGTTGATTACGGTGCTGTTCACTTCAGTAGGTGGTTGCCAGGCATGTTTTTGCCTCAATTCCACATGAGAAGCATATGCGCTGCTGCTCGCACAACCATTTGTTTACTTACATGGGGCTTACCGCCCGCCCATTGCTTACCATTGGTTGACTTCATTGTCACTCTCACCTCCTTGCTTCTCTTTGATCAGCGCATGCCAGCTTCAATTATTTTTCATGTGTTTACCCCTCCCCCTGGAGCAGGGCCCAAATACTGCTTTATTGCCCAGTGTCCTTCCACTACTCGCGCTTTTTGGAGCTACTTTTTTCCTTTAGTTGCAACACTCCTTATCGGTACATGTGTTTGCAGCTCATCGCTCCCATCCCTCTCCGCGTTGTTGCTTGCCCCTTCCTCCGTTGTTGCTTTCATGCCCTGTCACACATGCCCTCTCCCACGTTGTTGCTTGCATGCCCTCATTCACCTGCCCCCTCCCACATTGTTGTTTGCTTGTCCCGTTACTGTATTGTTGCTTGCTTGCCCCTGCTTCCCCGTGTGGTTCTTTGCTTGCCCCATCCAGGCTGCCCTCTTCTGCGTTGTTACGTGCTTGCACCATCACTCCTGCCCCCAGCCACATTGCTGCTTCTTGCCCTGTCCCTCCCACCCCACTTCTGTGTTGTTATTTCTTGCCATGGCCCTCATGCATTGTTGCTGCGAGCCCTGTCCCTCTCACTTCTCTCCCACATTGTTGCTTGCCCCATCCTCCCCTCCCACGTTGTTGTGCTTGACCCGTCCCTCTCACATTGTTGATGCTTGTTCCATCCCTCCTGCTCACGCATTGTTGTTGCATGTCTTGTCCTTCACCACTCCCGCATTTTTGATGCTTGCCTCATCCTTCCACCCCTCCCGCATTGTTGATGCTTGCCTCATTCTTCCACCCCTCCTGCTCGCGCATTGTTGTTGCATGTCTTGTCCTTCACCACTCCCGCATTGTTGATGCTTGCCTCATCCTTCCACCCCTCCTGCATTGTTGATGCTTGCCTCATCCTTCCACCCCTCCCGCATTGTTGATGCTTGCCTCATTCTTCCACCCCTCCTGCTCGCGCATTGTTGTTGCATGTCTTGTCCTTCACCACTCCCGCATTGTTGATGCTTGCCTCATCCTTCCACCCCTGCCGCATTGTCGATGCTTGCCACATTCTTCCACCCCTCCTGCATTGTTGATGCTTGCCTCATCCTTCCACCCCTCCTGCATTGTTGATGATTGCCCCATCCTTCCACCCCTCCCGCATTGTTGATGCTTGCCCCATCCTTCCACCCCTCCTGCATTGTTGATGCTTGCCCCATCCTTCCACCCCTCCCGCATTGTTGATGCTTGCCCCATCCTTCTACCCCTCCCGCAATGTTGTTGCTTGCCCCATCCTTCCACCCCTCCTGCATTGTTGATGCTTGCCCCATCCTTCCACCCCTCCCGCATTGTTGATGCTTGCCCCATCCTTCCACCCCTCTGGCATTGTTGATGCTTGCCCCATCCTTCCACCCCTCCTGCATGTTGATGCTTGCCCATCCTTCCACCCCTCCCGCATTGTTGATGCTTGCCCCATCCTTCTACCCCTCCCGCAATGTTGTTGCTTGCCCCATCCTTCCACCCCTCCTGCATTGTTGATGCTTGCCCCATCCTTCCACCCCTCCCGCATTGTTGATGCTTGCCCCATCCTTCCACCCCTCTGGCATTGTTGATGCTTGCCCCATCCTTCCACCCCTCCTGCATGTTGATGCTTGCCCATCCTTCCACCCCTCCCGCATTGCTGATGCTTGCCCCATCCTTCCACCCCTCCCGCATTGTTGATGCTTTCCCCATCCTTCCACCCCTCCCGCATTGTTGATGCTTGCCCCATCCTTCCACCCCTCCTGCATTGCTGATGCTTGCCCCATCCTTCCACCCCTCCTGCATGTTGATGCTTGCCCATCCTTCCACCCCTCCCGCATTGCTGATGCTTGCCCCATCCTTCCACCCCTCCCGCATTGTTGATGCTTTCCCCATCCTTCCACCCCTCCTGCATTGATGATGCTTGCCTCATCCTTCCACCCCTCCCGCATTGTTGATGCTTGCCCCATCCTTCCACCCCTACCGCATTGTTGATGCTTGCCCCATCCTTCCACCCCTCCTGCATGTTGATGCTTGCCCCATCCTTCCACCCCTCCTGCATTGCTGATGCTTGCCCCATCCTTCCACCCCTCCGACATTGTTGATGCTTGCCCCATCCTTCCACCCCTCCTGCATGTTGATGCTTGCCCCATCCTTCCACCCCTCCTGCATTGTTGATGCTTGCCCCATCCTTCCACCCCTTCCGCATTGTTGATGCTTGCCTCATCCTTCCACCCCTCCTGCATTGTTGATGCTTGCTCCATCCTTCCACCCCTCCCGCATTGTTGATGCTTGCCCCATCCTTCCACCCCTCCCGCATTGTTGATGCTTGCCCCATCCTTCCACCCCTCCCGCATTGTTGATGCTTGCCCCATCCTCCCACCCCTCCTGCATGTTGATGCTTGCCCCATCCTTCCACCCCTCCCGCATTGTTGATGCTTGCCCCATCCTTCCACCCCTCCCGCATTGGTGATGCTTGCCCCACCCTTCCACCCCTCCCGCATTGTTGATGCTTTCCCCATCCTTCCACCCCTCCCGCATTGTTGATGCTTGCCCCATCCTTCCACCCCTCCCGCATTGTTGATGCTTGCCCCATCCTTCCACCCCTCCCGCATTGTTGATGCTTGCCCCACCCTTCCACCCCTCCCACATTGTTGATGCTTGCCCCATTCTTCCACCCCTCCCGCATTGTTGATGCTTGCCCCATCCTTCCACCCCTCCCGCATTGTTGATGCTTGCCCCATCCTTCCACCCCTCCCGCATTGTTGATGCTTGCCTCATCCTTCCACCCCTCCCGGATTGTTGATGCTTACCCCATCCTTCCAACCCTCCCGCATTGTTGATGCTTGCCCCATCCTTCCACCCCTCCCGCATTGTTGATGCTTGCTCCATCGTTCCACCCCTCCTGCATGTTGATGCTTGCCCCATCCTTCCACCCCTCCTGCATTGCTGATGCTTGCCCCATCCTTCCACCCCTCCCACATTGTTGAGGCTTGCCCCATCCTTCCACCCCTGCCGCATTGTCGATGCTTGCCACATTCTTCCACCACTCCTGCATTGACGATGCTTGTCTTGTCCTTCCACCCCTCCCGGATTGTTGATGCTTACCCCATCCTTCCACCCTCCCGCATTGTTGATGCTTGCCCCATCCTTCCACCCCTCCCGCATTGTTGATGCTTGCTCCATCGTTCCACCCCTCCTGCATGTTGATGCTTACCCCATCCTTCCACCCCTCCCACATTGTTGATGCTTGTCCCATCCTTCCACCCCTGCCGCATTGTCGATGCTTGCCACATTCTTCCACCACTCCTGCATTGACGATGCTTGTCTTGTCCTTCCACCCCTCCCGGATTGTTGATGCTTACCCCATCCTTCCACCTCTCCCGCATTGTTGATGCTTGCCCCATCCTTCCACCCCTCCCGCATTGTTGATGCTTGCTCCATCGTTCCACCCCTCCTGCATGTTGATGCTTGCCCCATCCTTCCACCCCTCCTGCATTGCTGATGCTTGCCCCATCCTTCCACCCTCCCGCATTGTTGATGCTTGCCCCATCCTTCCACCCCTCCCGCATTGTTGATGCTTGCCCCATCCTTCCACCCCTCCCGCATTGTCGATGCTTGCCACATTCTTCCACCACTCCTGCATTGACGATGCTTGTCTTGTCCTTCCACCCCTCCCACATTGTTGATGCTTGCCCCATCCTTCCACCCCTACCGCATTGTTGATGCTTGCCCCATCCTTCCACCCCTGCCGCATTGTCGATGCTTGCCACATTCTTCCACCACTCCTGCATTGACGATGCTTGTCTTGTCCTTCCACCCCTCCCGGATTGTTGATGCTTACCCCATCCTTCCACCCCTCCCGCATTGTTGATGCTTGCCCCATCCTTCCACCCCTCCCGCATTGTTGATGCTTGCTCCATCGTTCCACCCCTCCTGCATGTTGATGCTTGCCCCATCCTTCCACCCCTCCTGCATTGCTGATGCTTGCCCCATCCTTCCACCCCTCCCGCATTGTTGATGCTTGCCCCATCCTTCCACCCCTCCCGCATTGTCGATGCTTGCCACATTCTTCCACCACTCCTGCATTGACGATGCTTGTCTTGTCCTTCCACCCCTCCCGCATTGTTGAGGCTTGCCCCATCTTTCCACCCCTGCCGCATTGTCGATGCTTGCCACATCCTTCCACCCCTCCTGCATTGCTGATGCTTGCCCCATCCTTCCAACCCTCCCGCATTGTTGATGCTTGCCCCATCCTTCCACCCCTCCCACATTGTTGATGCTTGCCACATCCTTCCACCCCTCCTGCATTGCTGATGCTTGCCCCATCCTTCCAACCCTCCCGCATTGTTGATGCTTGCCCCATCCTTCCACCCCTCCCGCATTGTTGATGCTTGCCCCATCCTTCCACCCCTCCCACATTGTTGATGCTTGCCCCATTCTTCCACCCCTCCCGCATTGTTGATGCTTGCCCCATCCTTCCACCCCTCCCGCATTGTTGATGCTTGCCCCATCCTTCCACCCCTCCCGCATTGTCGATGCTTGCCACATTCTTCCACCACTCCTGCATTGACGATGCTTGTCTTGTCCTTCCACCCTCCCGCATTGTTGAGGCTTGCCCCATCCTTCCACCCCTGCCGCATTGTCGATGCTTGCCACATCCTTCCACCACTCCTGCATTGCTGATGCTTGCCCCATCCTTCCAACCCTCCCGCATTGTTGATGCTTGCCCCATCCTTCCACCCCTCCCGCATTGTTGATGCTTGCTCCATCGTTCCACCCCTCCTGCATGTTGATGCTTGCCCCATCCTTCCACCCCTCCTGCATTGCTGATGCTTGCCCCATCCTTCCACCCCTCCCGCATTGTTGATGCTTGCCCCATCCTTCCACCCCTCCCGCATTGTTGATGCTTGCCCCATCCTTCCACCCCTCCCGCATTGTCGATGCTTGCCACATTCTTCCACCACTCCTGCATTGACGATGCTTGTCTTGTCCTTCCACCCCTCCCACATTGTTGATGCTTGCCCCATCCTTCCACCCCTCCCACATTGTTGATGCTTGCCCCATCCTTCCACCCCTCCCGCATTGTTGATGCTTGCCCCATCCTTCCACCCCTCCCACATTGTTGATGCTTGCCCCATTCTTCCACCCCTCCCGCATTGTTGATGCTTGCCCCATCCTTCCACCCCTCCCGCATTGTTGATGCTTGCCCCATCCTTCCACCCCTCCCGCATTGTCGATGCTTGCCCCATCCTTCCACCCCTCCCGCATTGTTGATGCTTGCCCCATTCTTCCACCCCTCCAGCATTGTTGTTGTTTGCCCCCCAGTCCTGCCAGAAAAAAAGCGCAATGATGCACTCGCAGTCGAGACATTTTAACGCAAAGTGGGCAATTGCCCAGGGCCCCCACCTTCCAAGGAGCCCCGTGGGAAAGTGTACTTCCTCTGTGGCTACATCATAGAGCTTTTATGTTCTAACTCTCAGCCATGCTGCACAGCAGCTGCACAGCTGCACAACATGCCTTAAAGACATTGACAAAGCCAATAGCTCTTGCATAAAGGTATTGGCTTTGCCAGTTCTTGTAATTCGGGGTCTAATTTTGCAGCATCTGGTGACACCACAGGGGACCCCACATGCGATATTTCCTCAGTGCTAGCCTGCATGTGCTTGCATGTCATGCAGTCATGCAATGCATGCTGCGCGAGTGCACCCACATGTTATAAGTAGTGTTAGCTGTAGTGCACACCTCTGGGACAACCATGGGATCCAAAATGAGACTTCAATTACAAAATGGCGGACACTGTCACAGAGGTAGGTGAATTCACTTTGGTGCTTTGCCGTTTCTGTTACACTGCAGGCTGGCCAAAGGCAACACAACTCAGGACTGTAGTTGTATTTATATAGCGCTTACTCCCCCTGATGAGGCATCGAAGCGCTTCACAGTGAGTAGCACGCTACTCCAGAACCCAAGGGTAGTGGGTAATCCAATGTTGTTGTTTTTTTTTGGATGAGTCATGCACTCAAGAAAACACTCCATGCATTTCCCCCAACTTCTTTGTGGTAGGTTTAAAATATTAGGAGTTGGGCGTGATTAGTGGGGGCTCTGTGGACTCATGCAGAGGGTTGGAGAGATGCCCAGACACGCTGGTGGAGGTTAGATATTGTTAGGCTGCAGGAATAGGGTTTTAAAGAAGGAGAGGATGTGATCTCTCAAATGAGGTATGTGCCATTGGCAGAAATACAATAAGAGAGATTGAGGCTGAGAGGAGGCTGTACTCAGAAAGATGTGGCATGCAGAGGATGGAAGGTAAGGAGAGGGTCACTCTGAAGAAAATGGGTAACTCAGGTTGCAGTATACAGGGGGGGGGGTTGGGGGAGGATGAGAACCCAAAGACTGACACGCAGCCTTCAAACCTCCCTCACCCTCCCTCAAGCAGGTTGGATGGCGGCCCACAGCGGAAGCAAAGCAGAGCTCACGTGGCTAGCAACAGCCTTACGAAGGGGCTCTGTGGCTACTGCCTGGGGTGGGGGATTACATCCCACTGCACACCTGGGGTCGCCTTCATCCAGAAGTGCCCGCCAGTCCTACGCTGATGTCCTACTTTGAGCTATGAGAGCAGCGATTAAGGGAAGACGTATGTCACTTTACAGACTTGGGGTAAATTAAAATGCATGCATCGACTCCCTCTCTGACAGCAGAGTACACCAAGCTCTGCTTTCTCATTAGCAATGCAAATGACCTTACCTTGGACAACCCTTCTCTTTGTCAAGATGCTTCTGCTCCTGTGTTCCCGCAGTCAGTTCTGATACAACAGAGCAGGCTGACACATTAACATAAGGGCTCCCCACATCTTGTAGTCAGTGTCATCTTAAGGATTTTAGGGGACCCAGGCAAGAAATATTTTGGGTTTCTCTGTTAAAACAACTTGAGTAACAATATCTTATTATATGTTGACGGTTGAGATACAGAAAGACACAGAAGTGAGCTACAGAGGAAGTTCACTTTCCCAGGGGGCTCCTTGGAAGGTGGGGGCCCTGGGCAATTGCCCACTTTGCCCATGCCTTAAAATGTCTCTGCTTCGAGTGCCCCTGTGCCCCATGAACAGCAGCTTGCTACTAGTAGCCCAGACGTCCCCTGCAGGGTCAAGTTACCAAGAAGTAACCTCAGCGCTAGAGGTCTACCAACTTCGATAGAAGTACAGGTGTCCCCACAAAATGCACTGGGACCCTAAGTGCTATGGACCAGCAACAGGCCCACCCTGCCAGCTGTACACCTCTGGGTGGGCGTCAGGTAGCAGTCCTCCTTCATGCAAGGTGTAGTTTTGGCCCAAGATTCGGATAGTCAGCCAAGTTGACCCTACACCAGAGAATACTCATCTGAAAGCATAGAACGACCCTTGTCTTTTGTGGGCACCATTTTGGAGGTGGACATCATCAGAGGGCTCTTGACACCCTGCAGCTCACCGATGAGGCCCAACAAGGCTGAAGCTGCGTGGAGCTGCATGTGTTCCTGTTCAGAAGGGACTGGTGGCTTAGTGAGCTAATGAATCTACTGTGTTTGACCTCATGGTCACAGGTTCAAATCTCGGCAAGTCCACTCAGCCTTTCATCCTTCTGAGGTCGATTAAATGAGTACCATTGAATTGGGTAACAATAAACATCTGTTATTCAACGCCAAGATACCCTTCAAATCAATTAATAATAATGCTTCTTTCTGTCGGATATACGACCATAAACGCAATGAAAAAAGACAATTTTTATACAGCTCAGTATAAAAATATAAAACGTACTATAAAATATCAGATAACATCATACAATCTCACATCACCAGTTAAAATTCATAATACATACGTATTTCTCCGACTCGGCAATATGTAATAAAAGGACAGAAAAAGTACAATTAAATATCAGATCAAAGCAAATCATGAGACCTCAAGACGCCAATTTAGCTTCATGTTGGGTACCTTTGCTCAAGCTCAGGGCCTGAATTATCAAATTTAAAACAGCGAAACAGATCAAAGGGGACTCTAGGCGCTGCAAGGAAGTCAAGCCTGCAAGATGCGAGTTGAAGGAGCGCTCTTTAAGGATTGGTCGTAAGATTCGGGATCTATAGGCTACGTAGAGTGGGCAGAATAATATAAAGTGCCCGGTAGTTTGGCAGGAAATCCCGTCACAATGACAAGGTGGCAAGGAGGCGAACCACGAACCTGTGGTCGGAAACGCCCCTAAATGATGAATCATGTTCATAGGAAGACATTAAAGATAAAAATATATATTGTAAAGTTGTAATCCACGTAAGAGAGAGGGATCCATGCCAGATCACGTGGAATGAGCTATAAACTGTTGGACGGTTATCATGTCATTGGCTTTCTCCGTTCGTAGCCTTTCTTTGCGTTCTAAGAGCTTCGACTCAATCTGCGCCGTGGTAAGACTGGTAATGTTTCCTGTGTTTGCCCACAGATCTGCCAGCCCCAGTTCTTGCAAGGATAACTTGACATAATTTAACTATGGAATGGCCTTCTCATTGCTCTGTTTTAAACAGTCTTCTACAATATCACGCGTGAATTTCAAATCCAGAGACAACCATATTTTGACCCACCGCATGATAGGAGCTAGCCTCACCAAATCTTCCAGGAAACCTAGCCCCGTTTCATTATGTGGGATCAGGCTTGAAATGGATCTCGGGAGTCCTAAAAGTTTAGACAGAAATGTATTCTCTTCTGTCTGTAAGGGCAACACCGGGGCATAACCCCATACTCCTGCTCCATACGAAGCCAATTTCTTTCGGGGGGTTTATGTCAGAATTTTTTTGCAAATCTATAGAGTGTCTCGCATGCTGCTTCAGTAAGTTGTGACCTCTGATTTACAAGTCTATCCCAGGTCAGATTTGCAGAAAATAAAATCCCCAGATAGATAAAAGGTAATGTTTTCATTATTGGCGTACCTCCAACAAAAAACTTCATAGAGCGTGTGTTTTGGGGGCCACTAATCAGAATATAAGATTTTTCATGATTGACCTTGGACTTCAGATCACCGTTAAAGGTATTGAACCCATCCAGTAGAATTTGCAGCCCATTAGCCGTGTGCGATAAAAGCACTGCATCATCCGCGTAAAGGAGCACGGGAACCAAACGGTCAACCCCTTTTGGAGGATCAGCTGTTAGTGACCTTAAAAATGCATCTCGTGAGTGCATTAATATAAAATAAAAATAAAAAGGGGGCCAAAATACAACCTTGTCTGACCCCCAAGTAGACGTCAAGTCCCCGCCCTGTGTAAAACGAACCCTCATGGTAGTGTCTTGATGTAACCTTCTCAAAACCATTAAAAGGGGGGAATCGACCCCAGCTCGACCCATTCGGTCCACTAAATGAAAGGACGAGGAGAGGTCCATAAAAGCCATACGCATGGCACCTCTCCTGGCCGTGACATACTTATTTAATATAAGTGCTTGTTCCGAGGTACCTAAGCCTGATTTTGGACCTCCTTAAAGAAGGCCCTCTCTTCTGCCCAGGCTTCCAGTTTCCCCGGTACCACTCTCCCAAAGATCTTAGCAGCAGAATCGATGAGAGAGATGGGCCGGTAATGTGAGGGGTCATTTTTTATCTCCCTTCTTATAAATGGGGATTGTCACTGATTCCATCCAGGAGTCGCCTTGGCCTCTAATGACCGGAGCTCTAAAGTCCCAACTAACAGTTCGTCATCGTGTGAAAAAACAGGGACCAATGGGTCATTCCTGAGACCGTTTCCGAAGTACTCTCACTTGGTGATCTAGATAATGTTCAAGTCAATTGTCTGCATCCAGATCAGAAAGTGGCTGAAATCTATTGACTGTTGGAATTGTGCACATATCCGGTCCATAACCCGCGGTGGAGGTAAAGGCCCGCACCGGGATCCCCAGATGTTGGCAGCTCTTGGGTGGTAGAAAGAACCCAGCTGTACAATAGAAGGGGTATCACATTAGGACTGGAGCCAAGGCTGATTTCCATATGTTTGGTCACTATTTTAATGGTGCAGACAAGGTACAAACCAATAGAATGGAATGTGTCCACGGTAATTACCAGTGATTAGGATACATTTCTATCCAACACCTCTGACTAGTGTCATGCACCCCTGTATCTTAACCTATGCTGACATCTGGCACTGTGTGTGCCTGCCCCTGTGACTGCTGTTTTACTGAAAAGTTAACTTGTGTGGTGCTCAGATCCATTTTGGTATAAAAAAATAAAAAGTTATATATTGAAATGCATGAAACCAGACCTATTTGGCAAACACAGTTAATTTTCTTCTCAGCGTGCATGCATTTAGCTGGGATATAAATATTCAACGCCTATAATTGCGACTTATTATAGGTTGGGCACATTACAATATGTTCATGTTTTTTACGGCTGCGCTTTTATTTTTAAACTGTTGTGCTGAAAGTTTCAAGCAGTACACAGAGGTGAGCATCAAAGTGCGGATGTTAATGTGAACACCCACACAGCGAACACGAAGAGTGAAACGCAATCTAGCTCCGACTACCCAGGTAGCAAGCTGATAGGCACTGGGGTGGGGGAGAGGATGTGGCATAATGACCAGAGCTGCCGACGTTGGAAGTGGTGAACCGGGCTTGACTCTCTGCATCGGCTCAACATCCTGTGATTTTGGGAAAATCACTTAAGCTCCCTGTGCCTACAAAAGAGGAAATTAATGCGTCCTTGTTAGGTCGAAGCCTACCAGAGAGCACAGCTTTTTGGTTTGCTAATCACTTCTTGGAGACTTTCTTAAAGCTTCCATGGGAATGCGTCCCACCCATTGTTTACCATTGGCTTTGTGTTTTGCAACTCACAGTTGCTTGCTTTCTATTTGCCAGCTTGTTATGATTTAGGCTAACCACCTTGAGTTTAACCCTCTCGTGGAGCATAGCGTATTCTTCCACGACTGCTCGCTTTCTGTAAACAGGCCTTTAAATCTTGTTCTTATCTTGTCACATTTGCTGTACATTCAAAGACAGAGATCAAATGTCAAGCTCTGTCTTCTGAGGGAGCCTGGTGTTTACTTTTCTTTCGCTGACTCCAGAGTGAGAGTATTTATGTGACAAACTTGCTGTAAAGGAAAGGCTTTTTTCTAGCACACAACTAAATTCAAATGTCTGTATATGAACTATGCAGATATTTCAGAATATATCAGAATTAGGAAAACACAAACAAAGCAAATTTTTTTGTAATTATGAAGTGTGGTGGAAATAAATATTTTAATACAATCAAACTAAATAAATACACTAGGTGATGACATTTACACACATTATTGTTTTGCGCTGTATACTTTTATCAGTAAAACTGCATGTCTGTGCAAATGTAATGGTCATTTCAATTAAAAAGGTGTTGTCTGTTAAGGCAGTGCACTACCACACCATGCATACTCCACACTACGCCATTCCACTCTACACCACTCTACTCCACTCAATGCCCCTCCACTCTACGCTATTCGCCACTCCACTTTACAGCACTCCACTCCACGACACTCCACATCACTTCACTCTACAACACTCTACTCCACTCTGTGCCCCCGCTCTACGCCACCCTATGTTATCCCACTCCCTTCTACAACATGCCACTTCACTCTACTCTACAGCACTGCACTCCACTCTGACATTCCACTCAACGTCACTCCACTCCACGACATGCCACTCCACGCCACTCCCTCCACGCCACTTCACTCTACAACATGCCACTCCACTTTACTCCACAACACGCCACTCCATTCTACGCCACCCCACTGTAATCTACAACATGCCACTCCATGCCACTCTACACTACACCACTCTATGACATGCCTCCCTACTCTACTACACGGCTCTCCACTGTATGCCCCTCCACTCTACGACATGACACTCTATGACAGGATATTCTACGTTGGGACACTCTACGACTCTTTTTTTCCTTTTTCTACAACACTGACAATCTATGCCACTACACTCTGTGCCACTTTACTCCACTCTACGCCATGCTACTCTACTCCACTCTACAACACTTTACTCCCCTCTACTCCACTCTATGCTACTCCACTGTATGCCACTACACCCTACAACATTCTACGCCCATCCAGTCTACGACACTCTACTCCACTCTGTGCCACTCCTACTCCACTCTACGCAGCTCCCTCTATGAAACTCCATGCAACTTGACTCCACTCTACTCTATGACACACTGCTCTACTCCACTGCACCACTCTACGCCACTCTATGCCACTCTATGCCACTCCACTCCACTTCACCTCACATCACATTACAGCATGCCAGTCCACTATACAACACGACACCCCACTGCTCTATACACTCTGACACATCACTTCACTCTACTCTATGACACACCACTGCACTCTATTCCACTCTACATCACTCCACCCTACGATACACAACTTTACGACACTCCATTTACCTCTATGCAAGTCCATTCTACGAGACTCCACTCTGTGTCACTCTATGACACAGCATTCTACTCTGCGACATGGCCCTCTACTCTACGACACTCTATGACACAACACTCAACGACACTCTACTCCAATCTATGACACTCTGTCACTTCACTCTATGACACTTTACTCCACTCTATGACACTCTACTCCACAACACTTTACTCCACTCCACTCTGTGCCACTCCACTTTATGGCACTCTACGTCCCTTCAGTCTACGACACTCTATGCTACTCCACTCTATGACACTCCACTCTACAATACTCTACTCCATTCTGTGCCACTCCATGACACCCTGCTTTACTGTACGACACTCTGCGCAACTCCCTCTATGCCACTCCACGCAACTTTACTCCACTCTACGACACACTATTCCACTCCACTATACCACTCTATGCCACTCCACTCTACGACACTCAATGCCACTCCACTCTGACACTCAATGCCACTCCATTCAATGACATGCCACACCACTCCACTCTACAGCACTCTACTCCACTCAACTCTACTCTACAACACTCCACTCTATGTCACTCCACTCGGCTACAATGCATTCTATGACACTCAACTCTATGACACTCTAGTCAATGACACTCCACTCCACTCTACGACACTCCACTCTACACTACTCCACTCTACACTACTCCACTCTATGCCACTCCACGCCACTCCACTCTTTGCCACTCCACTCTATGCCACTCCACTCAATGCCACTCCCATCTACAACGCTCCACTCTACGACACTCCACTCTATGCCACTCCACTCTACGACACTTCACTCTATGACACTCTACGACACTCTATGCCACTCCACTCTACGACACTCTACTCAACGACACTCTACTCTACGACACTCCACTCTACGACACTCCATTTCACTCTATGCCACTCCACTCTACTCCACTGTATGCCACTCCATTCTATGATACTCTTCTCCACTTTACGTAACTCTCTCTATGTCACTTTACTCCAGTTTACGCCACTCCTCTGTACTCCACTCCACTCTACTATACGACACTCTACTGCACTCTACGCCACTCCACTCTGACACTCTACTTCACTCTACTCCTCTCTATGCCACTCCACTGTACGACACTTTACTCCACTCTACACCCCTCCACTCCCTTCCACTCTACTCCGCTTCACTCTATTCCCTCAACGACACTCCACGACACTCTACACCACTCTATGCCACTGCACTCTACACCATTCCACAATACTCCACTCCATGCCACCTCATGACACTCTACTCCTTTCCACGATACTCCACTCTACGCCACTACACTGCACTGTAGTCTACTCTACTCCAGTTTACGCCATTCCATGACACTCCATGAAACTCTACAGCTCTCCATGACACTCCACTTCTCGTCACTCCACTCTACGACACGCCACGCCACGCCACATCACATCACTCTCCTCTACAACACAAGCTTTTAGCCATGCTAAACACCAGCCACACTGGTGTACAACATGGCTAAAACACATCGGCAAAGCCAATAACTCTTGCATAGACAAGACCTATTAACTTCTCATCATTACAGTGTACTGTAACTGGTGCTCTTGTAAAGCGGTCTAAGATATTCAGGTCGATTTTGTGCTGTAAACTGCAAACAAAAAAAAAATGAGGGGGCACCTTGTCATTCATGTGTGAACCAATTTCGCCAGTGTAAAGGGAAGGTCCTCCCATGGAAGGAAGACATAACCCCCACCCCTCAGCCCCATCGCTCCCACATTGACTACTTCCGGCCCGGCCTGTTTTAGCATCAGATGACTTGACTTATGCGAGTCAGCTGACTGCACCGTGATTTATTATGACAGGTCCCGGGTTTTGATGGTCAGCTCAGGGGGTGCACCCATTATGTATCCCCTACATATAGCGAAGGGAGCCTCCTGTCATTTCCCACTAGTCTGTGCAGTAGCGGCTGCTAGGAGGTAGCAGTGGTGGGGTGGGCAGGAAGGAAAAATTAAACTTACCTTACCGGTGGCCGCCTCTCCTCCGTCCTTCTTGCCGTGATGCAGGCAAGAAACAGGAAGCACACAGGCTCCCAGACTCCGCATGCCAATCACGATGCTGCTGAGCAGTGTCGTGATTGGTCTGAGCGCCGTGGTTCGGCGTTCAGTGAGGGACTGGGAGGCTGTGCATGTTTTCCACCCAGGCTGTGCATTACAGCCGGTGGAGAACATGCAAAGTGCGCATGACTGTTTGGCCGGCCCAAGACGACTGGCCAAACCGTCATGCGCACTTGGAGAGAGCCTACCACCCCCCCCCTGCTCTGTGGGCAGCCCCGCCCCACACCTACCCAGCCCAGCCCAGCCCCGCCCCACACCTACCCAGCCACTAGGGAAAATTAAAGTGATAATGACATGGTTTATTATGATTTTATGTTTCTTGCAGGGCGACGCTGCTCCACCTTAGGGATGAGCCGCCGCTGTCCGTGGCTGCTCACTCAGGTAGAGAGGGGCTCTGGGCCCCCGGAGGGGGCCTACCAGTGGGGCCCTCTGTACTGCCTGATGGTGTCATTGTAGCATGCAGGAGATGTGCGGCACTGGCAGGAACCAAGAGTTTGGTGGGACCCGGAGTATATGTGTAATGTGCCCCATGACTGGTCCTTCTGAGACCTGATAAAGCCCAGCTACGGGCTGGGATGGTCTTGTATTTAACCTGCTTTGCTGGCGCTGTCGAGGAGCCAGGGTCAGCCAAAGTCTAAGCTTTCTTCAAAGTTCAGGCCCTGTTTCAATCAGTGCAGACAGTACCTTCACCTCCCTCCTGGGGAGGCAGAGGAGCCGCTGCTCATGGCTGCTGAAGACAGGTGGGGTCACCTCTTACCAAACCCAGACACTTCACTGCTAGGCAATGAACACCACAAAACAAGGGAATCAGAGACAGGAGCCACCATACAGACACAAGCTGACAGGAGAGGAGAGGCATGCTTCCAACCCAGCAGGCCTCCAGGGAGTCCTGAAGCAGACCTCCAAGGAGAGCAACTTACACGTTTCACACCCCTGGGGAGAACAAAGGCAGCATTAACAGAATCCACCATGGGAGGGACTTCTAAAAGGGATCTCAATCTCTCACTCTAGGGCGATGGAAGACAGAGGTGTAGGGAGGAAGTAGGCGAGAACATGGATGTAGGTGGTCTGTGATTGTGTGATCCTTAACAGTATAACACAGTTCGTCTTTCGGTGAACGTAGACAGCGATATATTGAGACCCCTAACGAAGGGTCACGTGACCCGAAATGCATCGGGCATCAGACGTCACGCGTGATGAAGAAAAATGGATTTTCAGGATATGATGTCAAGATTTGTTAATTGTTGGAGTGACGACGAGTATGAATGAAGCAAAGTTCATATAATGAAGAACTGAAGGAAAAATGAATAAAAACAAACTTAATCCACTACTTTGAATGAAAATTATTGTTTGAATTTAGCGAAAATATTGTAAAGAACCCGCGGGTCGCAGCAGAGTGCGTCTGGGAGCTGGTAAGAGGGACCCCTCGCAGCACGTATGCCACATTTACACAGTGGAGCAGCACGAGACATTGCACATACCTAGACAGCACATGGCGATAAAACATTAGATCCACACGGATCGAACACTGAGGAACAAGGAGTGCGCACGCGCAGCATTGTGAATTAAAACCACGAACAGTCTAACACAGCAGGTCTGATACAGGGATGGAACCAACCCACGGGGCGGGACGTGCCTGGCGTCTCCTCCAGGGTTGGACCTGAGGCCGCAGGGTGGGAAGTAACACCAGAGTCTCCTGAGACGGGTGCATCACAGAGACAACGAGCTTGGACGAGTCAGAGATCAGGGTGGGCCATGGGATTGGGTGGTCAAAAGGGATGACTCCAGGGAGAAGGTGGTGGACTAAGCGGTGGTGTACTGGAGGTGTGGCTTCTCTTCCAGGCAACCACTGCTGGTGAGGAGTCCCCTGTGCATCGTTACAGGCTGAGGCAAGGCAGGCAGGTCAGTGATGGAGGAAGCAGGCATGCTTAATTTGTAACAGAAGGAGTGCCGGTGATAGAGCTAGATTTCTCAAATTAAGCATTGCTTTATTTTTATGTTTCAGACAGACTGCATTTAAAATGGCACACAAATTTTGGTGCAAGTGAAAACACATGGCACATGCCTAGTCAAACGTTTTTTAAAAGTGGCACTTTTGGTGCATGCAAAGTGAAAAACATAAAATGAGGCTTGGTCATAAATGCTTTCAGTCTGAAATGCTTGTGCTGAATTAACATGTGTTTTTGCAGTGTAGAGAAAACTTGTGATTTCAGTGGCCTCTTTAGCTTTGAATCATGGAATGTGTTCTCTCTTCCCAGTTTCCTTTCCCTTATAATCTACACTCCCTGTTCCTGTCTCAAGAGACTTTGGCTTTGTTGCATATTTAGACAATACATATTCAGTTCATAACACATCTTTTTATAATGTGTATTAATTAACCATGCACCATCACTACACGGGGGCAAAGCATTTGCATGAAAAGCTATCTAAAACATTAGAGCATGTTGCTATGAGTATGTATTAACTGTGTGTGCTTTCAAAATTTACACTAGTGCATGTTTTATGCTATGTTGTACATTGCACATTTTTGCATGTTGTGCACAAATAATAAGAAAAGCTGCTTTAAACTAATAGCTTTTGCTAGGTAATCATTTATACAGGGTATTAGTATGGGGGAGGTAAAACATAATGGGTTTCATTTTGTAAATTAATACTCTTTTTGTGTTTATTTTGTTTTTGGGCCCACCATTAAATGGCTGCCTAAGAATCCAGCATGGCTGAGAATCGTGCTGAAAGACGCATGCGCAGAACCAGCTACATACTGCCAAGTGCCTCAAGTGAAGACCTGGTTCAAGGCCACCATGAACTGTACATTCTTGTTATCGTGCCAATGTACCAGTGTTTGTGGAATGTGTCCTTCCTGCGTGCGATGTGTCAGGAAGGAGGAAATAGACTGAAACATTTTTCCTAGTAAATGTTGCTAAAACATATAATTGTATTAATCATTAACGCTTCTTTTGTTAAAACTGGTATGGGTTGGATTTGCCAATGAGAACAGGATGGTGAGACCCTCGTCATCTATCCCAACCAATCACGGTGCAAGCTTTACTGAAAATTGCAACCTTATTAGTATAGTCAGCCAAGAATTAGAGTATAAATAATGACCTCTTTAGGGGGGGGCTTTAGAGGCTTTAGAAGCTTTAGGTACTCGAACGTCGCGGGTGCAGTCTGAGAGCAGATTGCGTCCGAGGAGAGATAGAGGGAGGTGGGGGGCATAGGCTAGCCTTGCACGTCATATTTTTGGCGAGGCAGATCACATTCCTCTGTGGTCTTGTGAAGGACGGGCTGTCCCGCTCCTTGTGAAGCAGCCTCTCTCAGAGGATCAGACCAGGGCAGAGAGTGGAGCTGGATAGAACAAGATTAGATTTAGATGCTAAAACTTTTAAGTTCATGCTTTGACTAATTAATTAGTTTTGAAAAGATGTATTTGTCTTATGCATTTATTTCTCTTTATGGGAGATTTTTGCCAATTATTAATTATTGATTAGCCTTGCATAATTCACTCTTGAATTATATTTCCTGAACTTTCTTTGGAGAATTCTGATTGACATTTGATTGCCTCATTCCCTTCCTTTATGGAATGTTTTGTATGCAACCTATAATATGTACTGTATTAATTCTATTTTTCCTGTTTTCCAAATTCTGTAACCTGATTGATATTTGACTAATGAATAAAGGGTCAGAGAACCTTAACTTTTAACTAGAAAATAAAACCCTTTAAAATACTCACAACTCTCTTTATTGGCTTAAATATTAATTGCATTTTTGATTTTTCATGTTTATGTAAAATCTCCTGATGGTAATATACAGTGGCAAGGGTCCAGTACCTTTGCAGCGGTAAATTAGAAGGTAAATGAGGTTTTGCATTGAGAAATTACCGTGAAATTACCGCTGCGAGGAGTCCCCTGTGCATCGTTACAGGCTGAGGCAAAGCAGGCAGGTCAGTGATGGAGGAAGCAGGCATGCTTAATTTGTAACAGAAGGAGTGCCGGTGCCCGAAGCTCTGCTCAGAAGCTGCGACCGGTGCAATCAGTACCAAGGCTGCAGCCTTAAGACCCCCTCCGGCCTCCTGAATCCACTGCCAGGCACTGCTGCCCTGCTATGAACTCTTGGAGGTTCCTGCTTTCTCCCTTTCTGACAGTTTTACCATCTTTCACTCCCCCCCCCCCCTTTTGTGCGTTTTCTCTCTCTTGTTCCTGGTCGATGTCTGATGCAGTAAAAGAAGTGAAGTGCCAGTCTCTAGGAATGAGTGATGAATTCATTTATTCCTGATCAATTACTTGAAATCATTACATGAAACAAGGAGCTCAGTATTTCTTGGCTACAAGAATGAGGATGTTAAAACCGTATAAGGAATCTATCTACATTAATTCTTAAAAGAAACAGCATCACAATCGAGCACTATATGTATTAACTCTTCTTGACCTGAAACTAAATATGAGAGCTGGTGCCTCCCACTGGCAACCACCGGTTCAAATTAAGCACTGGGAGCAGGTGAGAAGATGCCTGCTTGTGACAAGCACATTCCGCGGTTGGGGTTGTAACCAGGGACTGTTCTACCTGTATGATGTTTGGAAAATATTGTGGAAGCAGCACACTGGTCTAGTAATATAAAGGCTTCTTCATTTTATAAAAAACAAATATTTATGTAAGAGGCTTTGGATGTGCAGAGGGCCAGGCCGTGAGTCTGACATAAAGCAGGGATTTTCCCAGCATGCATGAGGTTTATTAAAGACAAGGAGGCCGCCGTATCCCACCCTTTCCTCCTTTCCAGCCTTTACAGGGTGTGGAAGATGTAACTTGTGTATTGTGAGCAGGTGTGGTTACAAGTAGTGATACAAGTAGGAGTTTGTCACAAGGATTAAAGATCCTATGCTTCAGTCTCTGTCTTTATCACATATTTTCTTCAGTTGGACAGTCCATTGATCAGAAGGCTTCTAGTAGATGGCTGATGTATTACAAGGAATGGTTGTTTTTAAGTTCTCCTCACACTCACTCGGATAATTGCTGCTCTGCCCCCAGCCCCTCTGTAACAAGCAGGAGTAGTGTGACCCTCCCCTCCTGGGGAGTGAATGTCAGCGCAGGAGTAAGTGTCCACAGGGGTAAGTGTCCGCAGGAGTAAGTGTCCGCAGCTTGCTGCAGCTATAGAGGTGGGCTGGGTGAAGTCTTCTGTCGCTGGCCTCTGGGATGAATCTGAAAGGGGGGCTGTCGGTGGGGCTGGCAGGGAGCCAACAGGGCGAAGAATGACATGAAAAGAGAGGCGAGAGCTTCACTCCAAGAGCATCGATTCGGAAGCATCTAAGAGAACTAATAACCTGGGCCTGGCGGGCCCCCGTGAGGCAGAGGAGGGATGAGTCATCACACCTGAGAAGGATGCGAGACTCTTCACAGTGCTGCGGGTACCACTGCTGCTGCAGGAGACGCAGGGACAGCTGGCAGAGTGGGCAGAGCATCCCCTGGCAGACCCGGCAGGCAACAGCCTCCTCTGTCAGCAGCTGAAAGAAGAAACTCAAATAGACTGAGAGAAGCGGACAAGAGTTTCTAGGCACAATGACCGCTTCGCTTTATCATGGAGGTGCTGGAACACGTGAAGGCTCTTGGTGGGAGCCTGACCCCCCTGAAATGTCTCCCCACTGATCATCTGTGCAACTGTTGTGCATCTGTGTGCAGCCATCCGACCCAAAGCTGTGTGTGCTTGCAGTCACCTCTGTACAAGGGCCCTGGGCCAAGCACAACAACAACACCGCATCTTTGCCTCATTTGAACCTCAGAGGGAGAAGGTATGTCTCAGATGGAGTCACGGATAGTCATTGGGTCTCCAGCATCACCCTACTCCGTTCCCTACTCCGCACACTACTTGGCGTTCTTTCAAGAAGGTGAGCATTGGGGGGTCCCAATGAAGTCCCTGACAGTGCACATCAGTGCAAGGTGGAATAGGTCACTGTTAGACCTGGCACCATTGGCATGGGTCTCCCCTCCATTTCTCGCTTTTTGTCTCCTCTGTGTTTGCTGGTGTTAGATGCTCGGGGCGCTGTGCCACGGCCATTCCGTGCCACAGCGCGAATGCTCCCTATGGTAAATTGAATGTATGAAGTGATGTTCCCATAATTGGCTCGTTTGGTTTACCTGTTAGTCTCTAGTATAGTGCACCATGCGTGCCCAGGGCTGGTAGACCGAATGCTGGTGGGCCTGCAGCGCTGATTGCGCCACCCACAGAAGCAGCTTGTAAAGTGGAAAGTCGAATTTAGTATGCCTGAGCTCAGAATATTAAAGTTCATCTTTTAGTGAGGGTTATTTCTATATTCTGTGTCTGAAAATACCACTTTGGGAAAGTGGGTATTTTCTTGCCTAAGTCTTCCAGTGTGCTCTGCTGTTATGTGCATTGGCCGTCTGGTTTTGGAGGGACAGGGTAGGCTGAACCCGACCTGGGTCGAGTAGAGGGATCTGCAGCTGGAGTATGGGGAGGGGTGACCCTTTGATCTGAGCAGGGCTGCGCCTGGCAAGGTGAATGATGGCTCCCCCTCCCACGGTGCCTCTGATGGCAGACCCCCTCTCCTAAAGGGCAGGATGCCACCTCGTAAACAACGTGGCCCCAGGACCTCCCCGAACTGGTTCTGACTGGGTTCAGTGACTTGTGACTTTGGAGAGAACAAAGGCGAAGGGGGTATAAAGATGTGCGCGAAAACCCCCACGGGTGTGTTACTTCTGGATGCCAAGACGAACCTCTGTCCGTGTAACTAGAGGGAAAGGACTTTGAAACTTTCATCCATCTTGCTGAAGCAACTACCCAAGGGCCTGATTTGAGCTCGCCTCCTGCTGAAGTCTCAGGGACATTAGACTTCACCCATCAGCCGTCTGGATTCCTATTTGAGGGGGATTCTACCCGCAGGTGAGGCCTCTGTTGAGAATTCCAGAGCCTCTGGTTCTACTGCGGGGAACGCAGGCTGAAAGTCGCTATCGCTATTGGGGGACCGCTGCAGCTGAGGAGCTGTGCCGCTGAGTGCCCGCATTTGCCATCCTACGGAAATCATCGCTATCGCTATTGTGGGCCACTGCAGCTGAGGAGCTGTGCCGCTGAGTGCCCGCATTTGCCATCCTACGAAAAT
Source organism: Calotriton arnoldi (assembly GCA_963921515.1). NCBI lineage: Eukaryota > Metazoa > Chordata > Amphibia > Caudata > Salamandridae > Calotriton > Calotriton arnoldi. Next base: position 1,666,810 of record CAWUFW010001603.1, on the reverse strand, counting down.
CATCGCTATCGCTATTGTGGGCCGCTGCAGCTGAGGAGCTGTGCCGCTGAGTGCCCGCATTTGCCATCCTACGGAAATCATCGCTATCGCTATTGTGGGACGCTGCAGCTGAGGAGCTGTGCCGCTGAGTGCCCGCATTTGCCATCCTACGGAAATCATCGCTATTGCTGTTGTGGGCCGCTACAGCTGAGGAGCTGTGCCGCGGAGTGCCCGCATTTGCCATCCTACGGACATCATCGCTATCGCTATTGTGGGCCGCTGCAGCTGAGGAGCTGTGCTGCTGAGTGCCCGCATTTGCCATCCTACGAAAATCATCGCTATTGTGGGCCGCTGCAGCTGAGGAGCTGTGCCGCTGAGTGCCCGCATTTTCCATCCTACGGAAATCATTGCTATCGCTATTGTGGGCCGCTGCAGCTGAGGAGCTGTGCCGCTGAGTGCCCGCATTTGCCGTCGTACGAGAATCATCGCTATCGCTATTGTGGGCCACTGCAGCTGAGGAGCTGTGCTGCTGAGTGCCCGCACTAGTCACCACTTCCAGGATCTTATTACCACCTGCGGGTACCGCTGGGTGCCCGCCTTTAAGCCCCGTCCCAGGATTATCGTGAGTGCATGCCGCGGACCGCTACAGCCGGGAGCTGTGGCCGCTGCGAGTCCGCCTGTCATCAATCAATCAATCAATCAATCACAGAATTTGTAAAGCGCACTACTTACCCGCGAGGGTCTCAAGGCGCTGGGGGAGAAAAAAAGGGGGGGGGGTGCTGCTACTAGTCGAACAACCAGGTCTTGAGTAGCCTCCTGAAGGTCAGCAGGTCTTGGGTCTGTCGTAGGCTTAGTGGAAGGGTGTTCCAGGTCTTGGCGGCGAGGTGGGAGAAGGATCTGCCGCCGGTGGTGGTTCTTCGAATGCGAGGGACGGTGGTGAGGGAGAGGTCGGCGGAGCGGAGTTGGCGGTTGGGACGTAGAAGAGGAGTCGTCTGTTGAGGTAGGCTGGGCCAGTCTTGTGGAGTGCCTTGTGTGCGTGGATGAGGAGTTTGAAGGAGATTCTCCTGTCGACGGGGAGCCAGTGCAGGTTCCTCAGGGGGGGTGATGTGGCTGTGGCGTGGTACATCGAGGATCAGGCGTGCGGAGGCGTTTTGTATGCGTTGCAGTCGCTTGATGAGCTTGGCCGGGGCTCCCGCGTAGAGGGCGTTCCCATAGTCGAGTCTGCTGCTGACGAGGGCCTGGGTGACTGTTCTTCTCGTGTCTGTCGGGATCCACCTGTAGATCTTGCGAAGCATGCGGAGGGTGTTGAAGCAGGAGGATGAGACTGCGTTGACTTGCTTGGCCATGGAGAGCGTTGAGTCGAGGATGACTCCCAGGTTGCGTGCGTGGTCGGTGGGTGTCGGGGCTGCTCCCAGCGTCGTTGGCCACCAGGAGTCGTCCCAGGTTGAGGGGTTGGAGCCGAGGATGAGGACCTCTGTCTTCTCCATGTTCAGTTTTAGTCGGCTGATCTTCATCCAATCGGCGACGGCCTTCATCCCTTCATGGAGGTTGGATTTGGCGGCGAGGGGGTCCTTGGTGAGGGAGAGGATCAGTTGGGTGTCGTCGGCGTGGGAGATTATGTTGAGGTCGTGCTGTCTGGCGATGCGTGCGAGCGGGGCCATGTAGATGTTGAACAGTGTTGGGCTGAGGGACGATCCCTGGGGTACGCCGCAGATGATCTCGGAGGCTTCGGATCGGAATGGTGGGAGGCGGACTCTCTGGGTTCTGCCGGCGAGGAAGGAGGTGGCCCATTCCAGGGCCTTGTCTCGGATCCCTGCGTCGTGGAGGCGTGCGCGTAGAGTGCGGTGGCAGACAGTGTCGAAGGCGGCGGAGCTTCCTTGTGAGGCTGCGTGCCGTGCCCCTTTACATCTCAGGTACATTGTGCATCACCGGGTCGCGTGGACCCCGGTCCCGAACTAAGTCCGTTCCACCCCCATTTCGAGTGCCTTTATTGCTTTTGAAGTGAATCTGTAATTGTGTGCATTGTGGCTCCTTGAGTGCTTTTAGCCTCGTGTTCAGTCTATATAAAGATAACTATTTTTCTATAACTACTTGTGGTGTCCGTTTGTAGCATCTCTCCTGTGTTATTGTGTATGGTCATAAATGCTTCACACACTGCCTCTGAGATAGGTGTGTCTGCTCGTGCTACGTTACCACAGGGTTGAGCAGGGGTTATCAAAGGGTGTAGCCCCCTTACTCTGACTTAGGAAGAAGGATCCCTAATTGGACCTCGGCGCCAGCTGCGGCCAACTGGAGATCCCCATTTCTAACAGTCACTCACTCAGACAATCTCCCTCCTGTTGGAGGTTTGACTCACTTGGAGAACCGAACACTCAAGTGAAGAGATCCGATGATGACACTATCCAGGACATCACTCCAATGGAGATAATATACGCTCTTGGTAGCGACAACGTGGTTGAGGGTCTCCGAGACAATTTCTTTGAGACTCTGGTTCATAGACTGATGGGGTTCACTCCCCTCTTGATTTATATTGAATTACGCAGGAAGCTGAGTAAACTCATTCCTGCTTCTCCCTCCCCCATCTTGATTAAAAGCCGGCCACACCCTGCATGTGCCGTTGTGGGCCAGCAGCACTGGTGGCTTATTGTGGCCTTTCTGGTTCTTAAGGACGTGTGGAGACTGGGACATGGTAAAGATCAACAATGCTTATTTTATTCTGCTTCACACAAGATGTTTTCCCAGCTGGAATACTTCTTCGTCCCTTGTAACGATGACATATTCTCCCAGAGAGTAGATGTTATAGCTAGTGGTGTTTCAGACCACTTCCTGAAGATGATGTCCATTGGTAGGCATGGGAGGTGGAGGCTGAATGCCAGGGTCATGAGGGACCAGAAGATGATGTCCATTGGTTGGCATTGGAGGCGGGCATGGGAGGTGGAGGCTGAATGCCAGGGTCATGAGGGACCAGAAGATGATGTCCAATGGTTGGCATTGGAGGCGGGCATGGGAGGTGGAGGCTGAATGCCAGGGTCATGAGGGACCAGAAGATGATGTCCATTGGTTGGCATTGGAGGCGGGCATGGGAGGTGGAGGCTGAATGCCAGGGTCATGAGGGACCAGAAGATGATGTCCATTGGTTGGCATTGGAGGCGGAAATGGGAGGTGGAGGCTGAATGCCAGGGTCATGAGGGACCAGAAGATGTTGTCCATTGATTGGCATTGGAGGCGGGCATGGGAGGTGGAGTCTGAATGCGAGGGTCATGAGGAACCAGAAGGTGATGTCCATTGGTTGGCATTGGAGGCGGGCATGGGAGGTGGAGGCTGAATGCCAGGGTCATGAGGGACCAGAAGATGCGCGAACACTTATACACTGTGGTGGCCCAATAATGTCAGGAAAATAAGGGCACAGTGGGTTGGAATGTCAGGCTCCAAGAAGCCTTTATAGCCGTGTGTCAGGGCCATACTATGTCCAAGGTTCACTTTCAAGAACGGCAATGGACATTGAAAATTAGGGCCGGGATTATACCATCGGGTCTTCTAACGAGAGAAGATGGTTGTTTAGCTCCAATCCGCATGACGATTGAGTGCTACTCCCACTAGCGTAACGAAACTAGAGGGGGCCCCCTGCAAACTACATTGAGGGACCCCTCCGGACTCAAGAGCTGTCACGCCAGGGTTTGTGCTGAGGGGGCCCCCTGGAGCTCAGGGCCCCTCTGCACCACGGGGGCTGCGGGGGCTGCGGGAGCCTTTGTTACGCCACTGGCTACTCCGTGAGTACAGGCGACGCAGACTGATGCAGTCAAGTCTTGGGGCTCCAGAGGAGTTTACATGGGTTTGAGAACAAGGCTGGGATGATATTACCACAGTTACCCTGACTTAAAAGCAGGAGAAACCAAGAGATGGGTGTTCATCCTACCAGCCCATCTTGTTTCTGAATTTGGAGGCAATAACGTTGGCCAAAGTTGTCAGGAACAGGCTGGCTGTGGTTGTTTGGACCCTGAGTCACCCAGAGCAACCTAACTTCTTGCCCCGCAAGTACTAGACTCAAGCTGTGCAGGTTCAATAATTCTATCAAAACACCGATCAATCTTGCTGGATCAGCTGGTGATGCGGTACAGAGTCCAACAGAACATGGGTTTGCGCCCCTGGTTTTGTCTCTTAGGCTGCTGTGCACATCACCCTCAGCCTCCTGAGGGTGTTCAGTTTTTCACTGCGATTTAAGTTGTGGAGAAGGGAGAGGTGGGTTCCCATCTTTCCCTACTGCTCTTCACCTAGTCCTTGGAACCCATGAGAGTTGGAGATAACTCTATTGCAGTCAGAATAAATGCATACTGATATATCGTCACCATGATATCACGTCTAAAATACTGTCAACGCAAGTGTAAACGTACTGTTATTATCTTCGCAATCACATCACAATATTTTGGAGTCTATATTATTGTTATGGTATATGTGTAGGAGGATATTTCAGCCGCGATCATGTGGCACTAAAGCCCCCTAACATGGTGGTCTCTGGTTTAAGGATTATGTTTGGAAGATGGGAGCGAGGAGAATAATGTGCTGTTGTATATCGCTGACCTACAGCATATGGTATCAAGTTAAAGTCCATCTTTTGTGGCTTCACATGACACTCTGGCTTCACCATCTGGACTATGTCCAGCCCGTTTCCTGTCCATAACTGGACACTTGGATCCCTTGTTAGTTACCAGCAATGAGTGAGTGCAGAGAAGTTTAGCTACTTGGACATTGATTTTTCTAGGTTGTCGGGGATGCGCGCGACGCTACCTAAGATGGCCGCCTAGTCACGGAGCTCCGCACCGCACTGGAGATCGCAGATGTAAACGCAGCATTTCCAGCTCCGTTTTTGGCATTCTTCAGGTGTTTCTTCATCCCTCAACACCTTCTCCACTTGAGGATATCTTTACCGCCTACCATGTTCCTGGATAGACACTAAATTCTTCAGGTGACTCTTCAGCTGCTTTTGCGGCCGCCATTTTGTATTCTAGCCTGCATTACTTCTCCTCAAATTTCAATCTATTGCAATCTGGAATGCTATTCTTTTGCACTTTTTTACTACTTTTTTCACTTTTTCTTTGACTAAAAAATATTCCTGTACTGGGAGGTCCAGTTATTTAATGGAATTCTGAAATTTGTGAAGTAATTTACGTCAATTTTGTGCGTTAGTAGATAAGCCCTTTCTTGGTCCCTGGTTGTGTTAGTTCATGGGTAGGAGCAAAAAATTACTACACTCCACCAAGAGACATAAGTCCATCGAACCAGTGTCCTGATCAACTTACTCTGCATCCTCCAATAATTCTTCATAGCCTTCTGAGGAATTGGCGCAAGCGGCGTATCCTCGCCCTACAGCTTTGCCTACCATGGCATCTAAAGCACAACTACCTTCGTCTACCATTAAGAGAATTAAACAAGATCCTCCTTCTCCTCCCAAATCTTCTTCTCCTGTCTCCTTGGATATCGTTCTGGAGGAAATTTGTGCTCTAAGACCATTTATTGAGGAAACAAATATGTGGTGGAACAACAAATTAGAGGCATACACGATTCATCTTCCAGAATTTCACTTTTGGAGAAAGAGGTGCTACAGCTAAGAAGATCGACTGAAGATTTTGAAAATAGACACCGTCGCAACAATCTTCACTTATATGGCCTTCCTGAAGGCCTTGAGGGTGATGACCCTGTTACGTACTTTACCACTTTCCTTCCACAGCTCTTGGGTCTCCCCGCTACGACCAAATTATACATTCAACGGGCACACAGACTGGGTCCGCGTTTGTCATCCTCATCTGCTCCGTCTAAGCCTTGTGGAGTAATTCTCCTATTTCTGCAATTTACTGATCTGCTACAAGTTCTAAACTCAGCTAAAATAAAGAAACAGCTTCTTTGGTCTGGCACAAGACTGTTTATTTCTCAAGATGTTTCAACGGCTACCGCTAAACGAAGAAAGGAATTCCTGGACCTTCGTCCGGCTCTTCGTTCCCTTGGTGCTCGATATGGCTTATTCCATCCTTGCTTATTTAAAGTCACCTTTTTGAACAAAATTTCCTCATTTGAGGTTCCTGCAGATCCTAGAAAATTCATTGACTCTCATTCTACTTCCTTAATGGAGATTGCTGGTCCTCCTCCTAATACTTGACTTTAATAGTTCTTCTGTAATGTTAATACTTTTGATTCTGCTTTTATTGAAGTATGTCACTTTGTCTCATTGTCTTTTTGTTTACATGACTTTCCGATTCCTATTACAGGTCCTTTGGAACCTACTATGTACCCGCCTTGTGTTCCCGCTCCTGTCTATGTTTAATTGACGTCCCGGTGTGGTGCGTTGCCCTTTGTTGGGTGTATTACCTTCGTATGTCCGTTGCCGCCTCTCATTCTCCCCTCTCTTCCCCTGTGAAAGTATGTATTACAGTTGTCAGTTCTGGCATGTACTGTCTCTTCTTGCTCTTACTTTTCTTTCCCTCTTCCTCTTTCCTCTTTAGTGTCTTTTTCCCTCTCCTTCTCTTGGTGTTATTGCAATTTCTTCTCTTTGTACTTTTCTCTTTACACGTTTTCTTGGTATCTTTCACTTCTTCATTCCTTTTTCCTTTCATTGACACCATTGCAGTTTTTATTTCTCCCTCTTTCTCCTTTCTTGCATCATTATTTCACTGTTGAACGCGTTGTTCTTTACATATTGTTGTTATTCTACATTCAGAGTTATTTCTTGGAATGTGAAAGGTTTTATTAACCCAATCAAAAGACAGAGAATATTATCTCATCTTGCCTCTTATAACCCTGATTTGGCCTTTTTACAACAAACTCATCTCACAGAAGAAGAAGCATTAAAATTGAAAAAGGGTTGGGTTGGTTCAGTTTTAGTCTCCCCCACCTCTTCTAAAAAAATGGTGTTATCATTTTGTGTCATACAAAATTGAAATGTAAGGTTCTATCACAAGAAATTGATATGGAGGGGAGATCGTTGTTAGCTAAATTGCTTATTAATAATACCTCTTTGACAGTGTTTAATTTTTATGGCCCTACTAAGCCGGACTATACATTTTGGCCTACTTTTACACAAAAATGTATTCAGTTTCGAGACGATCTCTTTATTCTAGGAGGCGATTGCAATCAGGTTGTTGACCCCTTTATTGACCGCCAGTCCCAGGTACGCTTCATCCCTCATAAATCCCATAAACCATTTCTTAATTCTATTTCCCAATCACACCTCGTTATTATTATTATTATTATTATTAACATTTATTAAGCGCATGGCTACCCTAAGGTATCCCAGCGCTAGCGGCAAAAACAGGCAAAGAAAGGCGGTTATCAGTTAATCTTTTGGAAGAGCCAGGTTTTAAGCCCCTTCCTAAAAAGGAGGTGGGATGTCTCTAAGCGCAAATGCAGGGGAACGGAATTCCACAGTTTCGCTGCATTGTATGAGAAGAACCGACCCCCACTGCGCATCCTCTGAATTTTGGGGATGGTGGCTAGATTTAAATTCGCCGAGCGGACAGGTTTCCTTGGCTGATACGCCTTAATAAGAGGGTGGTTGATGAGGGGACCTGACCCCCTGAGGTTCTTGTGGGCGATGCATAGGACTTTTAATGTAATCCTCTCCTCTATGGGCAGCCAATGTAGGTTCTTTAGGCTGGGCAAGGCTGACTGCGTTCTGGATGCTACCGTTGATGCTTGGAAGCTTTCTCATGCAGACACTATTGACTTCTCATTTTTCTCTCCACCTCATAATTCTTTTTCTCGATTAGATTATATCTTTCTTTCACAATCCTTAGCTCAAAATCTTTTCTCTACTTCAATCGAACCTATTGTTATTTCTGATCATGCTCCAGTTGTTGCTGATTTTGACTTGCTCCCTCCGCATCCCAGGTCTTCCCGCTGGCGCTTTAATAATTCCCTTCTGCTGGACCCTCTTTTCTCTTATTCATTTACCTCCTTCGCTAAAGAATTTTTTGTACTGAATATTGATCCCAATACTCCCCCCCATTTAATATGGGATTCCTTTAAAGCTACGGCTCAGGGTTTTATCATAGACTTTGTCTCAAAAAAAAAGAAACGGTTCCTTCAACAACATAAAGCTACACTAGCAAATAATAAAACCCTGGAGCACAAATTTTACACCTCACCATCAGATTCTATTATCCAAGAACTTGTTCGTGCTAAACTAAATTTTAATAAAGTCACCACTGAAAACGCATCATCTATACTACTCCGTAGCAGCGCTCGCTACTATGGCTGACGTAATAAAGTAGGTAAACTTTTGGCTAATTACCTTAAATTCCGGAAGGAACGAGACCTTAATTGACTCCATATACTCTTCGGATGGGAAGCTTATCCATAAAGATCAGGATATTCTCGATGAATTTGTTATTTTATAAAGATTTACATACTCCACAATCCCCTCCTACTACTTCCCTTATCCAATCTTATCTCAATAACATCCCTACCCCCTCTAATGGCCATCTCAATTTCTCTACGCTTGAATCTGATCTATCTCTTGAAGAAATCTCCAGTGCTTTAACAATTCTAAAGAAAGGTAAAACTCCCAGCCCGGACGGTTTCACGGTTGAATTCTATTTACATTTCTCTAATATACTGCTCCCAAAACTGTTACATCTCTTCCATTCTTTTTTCTTTCTGGCAAAACCAACGGTACTTTTCAAGAAGTCACGATTTGTTTGATTCATAAAGAAGGCCGTGACCCTATGTTTTGTAAAAACTATCGCCCTATATCCCTGGTTAATGTAGACTATAAAATATTTGCTAAATTACTTGCTCTAAGGCTAGATCTCCTTATGCCTCACTTGATAGCTAAAGAACAATGTGGCTTTGTCAAGGGTAGACTAACCTCGGATAACTCTCGTCTATTCCTTAATGTCTTAAACAAAATCCCTTCTCTTTCTAGCCCCCTAGCGGCAATCTCAGTTGATGCTGAAAAAGCTTTTGATAGGGTTGATTGGTCCTTTTTATTTGATCTCTCTTATTTCCCTGCTTTATTCTGCCCCTAGAGCGTCGGTGTTAGTTAATGGTTGTACATCCTCCTACTTTCCTTTACAACGCGGAGTTCGTCAAGGTTGTCCTCTTTCCCCTCTTCTCTTCATCCTAGCTCTTGAACCCTTTTTATCATCTATCCGTAATAATGATTCTATATCCGGATTTCCCTATGGTGATCACCATTTGAAACTCTCGGCTTATGCGGATGATATTTTATCTTTTATTTCCAACCCTGAAGTATCTATTCTTTCCTTATTACACAAAATGTTTTCATTCTCCCTGGTTTCTGGTTATAAGATTAACTTGGATAAAACAGAAATTCTCCCTCTTACGAAATTCTGCACTCAGCATCCCTTCTCTTCGACTGGGTTTTTGTGGAACAGATCTAAAGTTAAGTATTTAGGAATATGGTTCTCTAACTCCATATCTGCCTCGGTCACACTAAATATGGTAGAGGCTCTATCTCGCATCGACAAACTCCTTACCTCTTGGAACCCCCTATTTCTCTCGTGGGGGGGGGTGGCTTGACTCCATTAAAATGATGATTACTCCTATTTTACTCCCTATTTTTATTCCGTCTTGTTATTTTAAGAAGATAGATTCTCTTCTTTCCCAATTTCTTTGGAAAAACAAAAAAGCTAGAATATCCTTCTCACATCTTCGGAAGACAAAAGCCAATGGGGGTGTTAACTTTCCTGATTTTCGAATTTACCATAAATCCTTTTGCCTCCGTCAAGCTTCTAAATGGCTCCTTTCAGATTCCTCCCCCTTCACGCCTCTTTGGCTTACTATTGAACACTCTTTGCTTGCACCCTTTTTAATAAAGGAGGTACTGGCCTTTTCAGCCAAACCCCCCCAAACTACTCTTCCCTTATTCAAGCACTCATGTTCCTAGTTGAAACCGTTGACCCAGCCAAAGATTAACTCGAGGGAATCCTTTTTACGTTCACCGATATAGCATAATCGCCTTATTACCATTAACAACAGAACCTTCTTTTGGAAATCCTGGAGACTGAGGGGAATATTTTGGGTCAATGACCTATTTGATGGTACGACCCCTTGTTCATTTCCTCAGTTTCAATCCACTTTTAACTGTCCCCGTTCTTTTTGGCATAGATTCTCCATTTTAATGGCAATCATTCTTGACATATTTTATTATCTTCCTTCAATTCCTCTTTCTTCTGGAGAGAGTTCTCTTTTTAAAATTCTTATAACCCTTCCTAAGGCCTCTCTAATATATAGACACGCCTTATCTCCTGATCCTGCTCATTCTAAGAGTAAGGTGGAACTTGCCTGGGAAGCGGATCTGGGCTGTGAATGGAGCATCACCTTTTGGGACAAATTTTGGAGCCGATCTCTCAAAATCTCTAGATCTGCCTCTGTTACTGAATCTAAGTTCTTTCTATATCATAGATTATATTTCACTCCTATATCTATAGCTACTTTTTCTCATTCAACTAACATGAACTGTTGGACATGTGCATCCCCCACAGCTGATCTAATGCACCTTCTCTTTCTTTGCCTAATGTTATTTCTTTTTGGAGGAAAATGTGGTCCTATGTTTCTCTCATATTTAATATTCACTTTCCCCTTTCTAATGTCACTCTTTTCTCAGGGAGTTTATTAGAATCTTTGGATCTCCCTACTCATAAGCATGGTCTATTTGACCTTATGCTGGCTTTAGTCTTCCAACAAATTACACTTAATAGGAAAAATTCAACAAAACTTTCCGTCCAGCACTGGTGGAATAATCTGTGTCATTATCACCGACTAGATATTGCTTTCGCCTCCTCCTGTAATCCAGTTGTTCATAGAGATCTCTTCTGGTTGCCACTTACGTCATATCTAGATAAGACTGTAATAACAAAGAGTTCTCGTATTCGTTCTGAAAATTTTAAACCTCTGTAAATGTTTTAATTTCTCTGTTCTTTTTTCTCTAATTTCTTGTTGGCAAATTGATTTTCCAATTGTTATAAGATTGTTTTTTATAATCTTTTAAGGTCATGCAATATAACGTGTTCTTCAGTTGTAAGACTATTCCCTACTTCCCTCCCTTCCCTTCCCTTATTTCCTTGCCCTTATTGCCGTTTTAAAATATAAATAGCTTTCTATTCTGCTTTTATTGCTATCTGTTCTTTGTACCCCGTTGCTTATCATTCCTAATTTGTATTTGCTGGCCTTATGTATCTTTTTCCTGTTATTTAATAAAGCTTTTTAAACACAAGATTTCTAGTTTGTCGAGCCTGATTGTTCTTCATAGATTCAAGGAAGAGGCTCGACACTGGAAGAGTCTTTCTCTGTCACTACTGATCAGATCGCTCTCTTTAAGATGATGATACTGCAGTTCATATATGTCCTCCAGAATACTCTATGCCGGCTCACACACTAGTATTCTAGGAACATTGTTACTGAGCTCAGACCCAGCTATGGGACACCTAAGTTTTCACTCCTGACTCTGCACTAGGCCTGGGCGAAGTACTACGCTACGCTCGCGTAGTTTGCGAAGTTTGCGCTACTTCGCACAACGCGAATTGCACGTAGCACAGTGCAAACACGCGTAGCGTAGCGTAGCGGTCATTTTTTGCTTGCTCGCGGTCCTCAACGTCAAGTTGACGACCGCGAGCAAGCAAAATGACATCCCGGCGAGACTTTTTCCTCGTTCGCGATCAACAACATCAAGTTGCCGATCGCGAGCGTGGAAAATAAACCTCCCGGCGAGATTCTCAACGCGGGGAGGTCAGGTTTCTCATTGCGAGTGGTCGCGTATGCTCGCGACCGCTCGCGATGAGAAACTACCAGTCCGCGTTGAGAAAGCTGCCGCTCGAGTAAAAATCTACTCGAGCGGCAGTAAAAGACAGCTTGCACTGTGCAAGATGCCGTTTTCAATGATTGCACAGTGCGGACAAGCATCCGGCACTGTGCAATCATTGCGCACAGTGCACTACGCAGTTCGCGTAGTGCTACGCGTAGCTCGCGTAGTGCGAACTGCACTTTGCGTAGCTTTGCGTAGCGCTACTTCGCGAACTACGCCCAGGCTTACTCTGCACCCGTCTGTACTTGCAGCCTCGTCTCAGGATTTATTACTCAGTATCCCAACTATTGCCTGTGAGCAAGTAGTCCTTTGCCCAAGTGTAGGAACCCTCTGTCTAGAATGATAGACCTGGGAATAATCAGTATCTGTTTTTTCTGTATGGAAGCATTCTTGGGGGGAGGGCACATCCTCACACTTCTAGTACTGTGATTAGGTGCTGGAGGTGAGCCATCCACATTGAATGGAAAAACAGACCAAGCAAGAACATGCTTGGAGAAGTGTCTGGGCTGGAGGGGTTTAGGCAGTGGGATGTCAGAGGTATTTCAAAAGCTGGAGACATGTCTGGGAGAGGCGGCATGAAATCATTTGAGGATCTGAAGATCGAGTGTGCTCTACTGAAAGCAGTGATTTACCGCTATCAGATCATGTGAGACATGCTAAAACATATGAAGATCACTAGTATGCTCAGCAAGACAGCTAGCCAATCAGGGCAAGGTGTTCAAGCAAACTTCTCATTCTCAATAAACCATGGACAAACACAGTTGTAAGCAGTCATAAAGCAAAGTTTATCAGCTTTAGCTCGAGTGAGAACAGCCAACAACCAACTGCACTGTTCTGCTGGGGGTTACAATCAGCAGCCTCCTATACATTTTGACCCACGTTGGAGAACATTACACTGAGGACAGTTGGCAAACAATAATTCATTGTGATCAGGTGATAATCAGGAGGCTAATTCAGGAAGCACACTCAGGGTGCACCAAACCTACCTGCATGCACATTCCGGGAAGACCTACAAGCTAAACACATCCTGCACATGGTGTTTGCAAGCCATCAATATCACGTACACAGTCTCAGTCTCTCCACAGACGAAGAGCAAAAGAGCAATGTAAAAACATGAACTGCAAAATGACGTATAACTTAAAAAATTGATGAACAGTTGTTTACAAAGTATATCTACTTCCACAATCCGCTCTTTGAATAATTGTTCAACATTAATATCAGAATCAATCAATATCTATATGCATTAATGCTATTACCTCTTGGTCTCACTGAATCGTGATTCTCGAAACATGAATGCTGCTAGATGTGGGGTTACACAGCTGAATACAGGCGTGACAACAAACATGGAGCATATTCATGCACAGGCAGACAACCAATATTGTAATGATGATAATCAATATGCTCTTCAGTAAAGTCCAACCCCATGTAGCAAACAGTGAAGAAATGTCATCCCTTAATGGATGTTCAGCAAATTATGATGCTTTTAATTCTTTGTGATAAGCATTCATCATGTGTATGGCAACATTCTCATGATATTCTTTACTAGAATAAAAACAAATGGAATGCAGAACTTTCTCTTTAACATTGCCTTTATCCGTCCAGGTTGTTCGCCTTCAGTGCTCCTCCCCTCTGTTGCTTATTGTTCACCATCACTAGGCCATGAGAGGTCCCTAGTACTTCACGGCTATGCACGCAATAGAAAGTCTACGGTTGGTTGAGTTCAAAAGATGGACTTGGAATTTTATTTAGTGACACTGATGGAGGGGAAAAAGATGCTGAATGAATTGGTCAGTCAACAGTCTTTCTGGGGCAGAGATGGTCCTGTGCTCTCTGCGGTGTCAAATGTTCAGGAGGGGTATACGCCTGTCTGGTGTGTCGGTGGTGGATGTAGATGCTTGTTAAAAAGTAGGCGTCATTTCAATGTAATCCATTTGGAGCTCATCGAAGGGCATCTGTGGAGGGATAAAATGTCCTGGTGGAACCTTTGTTCCCTTGCTTATATTGTACTGAGCGCAGGTCACACCGTGTGGGCATAACTTTTTAGCCATTCGCCACCATATCTTGGTGTTTGCCTAAAACTGAAACATACTATTGGTCATTCCATCCCGACCCAGATGATTGGGGCCGTGCATCATTAAAGTCATTGAATATAAGAGGGCAACGGGCAGGAGATATCTTTTTTTGTCCATAGTCATCCAACAACCCTGAACTTGTTTTCCCATTTTGCCCAATTGTCCAATTCGTCCTCAGTAACTTGTTTCTGCATTTCAGCTATTCCTTCAGGGCAAAAGTCTTGAGGCCCCTTTGCCATGTTAGAGTCAGAGTGGGCTACATACGTGAAGGCAGTGGGGAAGAAGGCAGTCCTCTTGGCTTGTTTATTCTGCAAAATCATTTCGTCGCCCCACATCATCAGTTATTTTTTTATGAGTGCTACATATTATCACCAACACTTTGACAGAAAAGGACAGCGCGTTCAGTAATCTCGTTATCAGAAAACCCATGTTGTATTTTAGTGCCTTGTGAAGTGATAAACCCTCTCTCAGCCCATAATCTACCAGAATTGTGGGTGACACCAAAGGCCTATTGACTATCCGTATAAATGTTCACCCTTTTCCCCAAAGCCAGTTCACATGCTCTGGCTAGTGCAATAGCTCTGTTGCCTGGGTGGAGTTCTCAGGTATCTTGCACGTCTGTACTACTGTATTGAGCGTGGTGATAGCATATGCTGACGTAGGACCGCCATTTGGCAATTTAAAACATGACCCATCCACCCACAGATCTCCATTCCTATCTGCCAAAGGTGCATCTGACAAGTCAATCCGACCTCTCATTGGCTCTTCTGCCTGTAACACGCAGTCATGCACCTCATCCATTCCATCACACTCAATAGTCCACACTACAGGCAACAAGGTATCAGAATTAAGAGTCTTACATCGGTGTAAAGTTACATGTGGGCTACATGGACACAATTCATAATGAGTCAGTCGAGCATTGGTAAGATGTTGCATCTTTGTCCTATTCAACAATAAATCCACTGAGGGAGGTACATAGACGTGCACAGTATGTACCATAAACAAACTCTTGGCTTGTTGAATGGAGACTGCAGCTGCTGTGACCGCCCTAAGACATGAGGGAAGGACCTGAACCACTATGTCTAGTGTTGCAGGAAAATAGGCACATGGGGGCATCTGATCACCCTGCTGTTGGGTGAGGATGGACAACGCACAACCATTCATTTTGTGTATCATTGGTGTGCATGTCACAAATTTTATGGTCTATCTCCTTCATATGATCAGGAGGGATGTGCAATATTCTGCATAACACAGATCTAGTCATCATGGTCATTTTGTCTGAATCGCATTCCAAATAAATCCCATCTGCTGTACACCTGATGGCTGCATTCAGATTCATCAACAAATCTAGTCCTAAAAGGTTAAAGGCACACTTGTCTGAGATTACAAATTTATGTTTGTCTGTTATAGGACCAATCATATAGCGCAAGGGCTGGGAGATGGGACTGGTGACTGGTACATTGGTAAACCCCAAAGGTACATTTACTTTCCCGGAGAGTGGGACCTGGGGCAGGGTCTGTTTAGTCTGTGAAGAGTTGGTGGCCCCTGTGTCTAGTAGAAATTTAACAGGGCGTATTCTCTACTGTCCCCATCACATATGGGCTGATTAAATCTAGGGGCAACACACTTCTATTCAGTAACCCTCTCGGGCCTCCTTAGTCCATATCTTCCCCATAGTAATCATTGTAGCGTGGTATTTCATGCATCGTCACTGCGGTAATTTGGGCTTGTGATTGTCGCATAGTGTCGAAGTAATTATTCTGCCTAGGGCCATTTTCGCCTTGTTGCATATTACTGGAAAAAGACGGTTGGGATCTACCTCTGCCCCATTGCTACCTCTCCCTCTGTGTGTGCGGGGGTGTGGACATTCTTGAACCCAATGGTCAGGGCTGCCGCAGTTATGGCATGTACCTGGAGGAAACGTGTTTCCTAGTCGGGGAGGGGCTGAACTGGTCCTCATATGAGCCCTCTTCCCCCATTTTGATATTGCTGCGTCTGTTGTATTAGTACTTTATCTTTTAACTCCCTATGTTTCTTCTCCTTTATCTTATCCTCCTCCTGCTTTAATTTCTCATAATGCTGAGCCAGGGTCAGCACCTCTGCCAAAGTCTTATGTCCCCATGTAGGTTCATAAGTCTGTATGTCATTGCCCACCCTATATCGGTCCTTCAAGCCATTCATCTGTACATCTGTATCCCATTATGTGTCATAAAAATCTTTTGCATTCTAGAAAAATAGTCTGACACCTTCTCTTCAGGCTCCTGTTTGCATGCTATAAGGCTTTGCTGATCCATCTTTTTGTGGGGCACAATCGTTTCTAGTCTCTTTACTAAGCGACCAGCCAATTTCCTAATATTCTCTTGGGGTTCGGCCCGGCCTTCCTGTCCTTTTCTTTCTGTACCAAGGAGTTCCAATTTATCTCACATTCTGCGCTGGCTTCTTTCCTCAATTTTGCCCATAAATCAGCAGGTAAAATAATACTAAACATAGGTTCCATATCATCCAATGTCATGGGAGTGAGCCTCAATCTGCATTCTGTCTGGGAATACCATTTATCCGCGTTTTCTTGTATGTCAGGGTACTGAGTGCCAAAAGTGAGTGAGTTCAGTACGTGCCCACGGGACATGGACATACGTAGTTGGATTTGCCACCTCCAAGCTTGGTACTTCTCTCAGTGGCAGGGCTTTACCGCGCATAACGCAAGAGGGTGTTACTGTCTGTTCTACATTATCTTGGGAAGACGATTGTTCCTTATCCTTTTGTTGTCGCAACACCTGGACATGGCGCTCACATTCATCTATTTGATCCAATATCTTGTCTTACCAATTTGGTAAACGTCGATAGATAGACCGTCTGGGCCGGGAGGAGTCAATGAATATCTTTTTAACGTTCCTCAGTGTCTTTAGGATCTTGGAGTGGGGATAATTAAGCATAGCCCTGACTAGGTGGTAAGTTATAAACCAATCCTTACACACATAATATATATTTGGTCAAAGAACCTTAGCAGCAGGTGGTGCTTCATCCTAAAGTTAAAATTGGCGGGGAAACTATTACCACAGGCCTTTGAACCCTCATGCATTTCGGCATGATGCATGTGTTCTACCCTTTCCTGTTCTTCTTTGGTCATCTGAGTATCTGATCTAAGACTTCTTGTTCATCGTCATCCCCTTCTACCTCCAATAATCATTGATCAGTGGGTGCAGCTTCTAGGGTGGGGCAGTATGAGGTGGATGTTGTTCTTGCTGCTACACTGATGCTGCAGGGGTATAAGTAGGAGGTCGGGACTATTAGTATATGTTCTGTCAGGGGGTCCTCGTCACCACTGGGAGCTGAGGGGACAATTGAAGGATGATCTATGGGTTTATGAACAAAAGTTTATGAGCCGACATTTCTGCTTCTCATCCTATCTCTACCAGTTTTTCTTCATTCTTTTTCTTTTCATAGGCTCGGGCATTACCCCTTTCTGTTCCCTCCCAGGGGACCCCGTAGTTTCTGGCCCGTGCATATTCATCCAAGCAAAGTAAGGCCTCATACTGCAATAATCAAATCTTTCCGTAGCCATAAAACATTGTCGCAAATAATCCAATTTCGCTTTGTCTAAGGATCCTATTTCTGGCCATTGTAAATCTGTATTGTCTTTAGTATAATCATGCCACTGTTTTAGAAACAGGCCTGCCTGAAGACCCTTTATCTTCATTACATACCACATCAGACTGCCGGGTGGAGGTGTGGACTGTGCTTCTCACGACAACAAGTCCCTATACTGGCACACTTTTTACTAACACAACAACCCATGGTAAGGAGGAACAAAATCAATACTGATTTAACAAGACAGGGGACTCCAACCACCTGTAAATATATCTGAGGCCTCAGTCTGGTTGGGGGACTCGAACAACCTGCAAACAACCACTCAAGAGGCATTTGAACCACCCATAACTATATATGAGGCCTCAATTCGGCCGGTGGACTCCAACCACCCGCAAACAACCACTCAAGAGGCACTTGAACCACCCATAACTATATATGAGGCCTCAATCCGGCCGGTGGACTCCAACCACCCGCAAACAACCACTCAAGAGGCACTTGAACCACCCATAACTATATATGAGGCCTCAATCCGGCCGGTGGACTCCAACCACCCGCAAACAACCACTCAAGAGGCACTTGAACCACCCATAACTATATATGAGGCCTCAATCCGGCCGGTGGACTCCAACCACCCACAAACAACCACTCAAGAGGCACTTGAGCCACCCATAACTATATATGAGGCCTCAATCCGGCCGGTGGACTCCAACCACCCGCAAACAACCACTCAAGAGGCACTTGAACCACCCATAACTATATATGAGGCCTCAATCCGGCCGGTGGACTCCAACCACCCGCAAACAACCACTCAAGAGGCACTTGAACCACCCATAACTATATATGAGGCCTCAATCCGGCCGGTGGACTCCAACCACCCGCAAACAACCACTCAAGAGGCACTTGAACCACCCATAACTATATATGAGGCCTCAATCCGGCCGGTGGACTCCAACCACCCGCAAACAACCACTCAAGAGGCACTTGAGCCACCCATAACTATATATGAGGCCTCAATCCGGCCGGTGGACTCCAACCACCCGCAAACAACCACTCAAGAGGCACTTGAACCACCCATAACTATATATGAGGCCTCAATCCGGCCGGTGGACTCCAACCACCCGCAAACAACCACTCAAGAGGCACTTGAACCACCCATAACTATATATGAGGCCTCAATCCGGCCGGTGGACTCCAACCACCCGCAAGCAACCACTCAAGAGGCACTTGAACCACCCATAACTATATATGAGGCCTCAATCCGGCCGGTGGACTCCAACCACCCGCAAGCAACCACTCAAGAGGCACTTGAACCACCCATAACTATATATGAGGCCTCAATCCGGCCGGTGGACTCCAACCACCCGCAAACAACCACTCAAGAGGCACTTGAACCACCCATAACTATATATGAGGCCTCAATCCGGCCGGTGGACTCCAACCACCCGCAAACAACCACTCAAGAGGCACTTGAACCACCCATAACTATATATGAGGCCTCAATCCGGCCGGTGGACTCCAACCACCCTCAAAGAACCACTCAAGAGGCACTTGAACCACCCATAACTATATATGAGGCCTCAATCCGGCCGGTGGACTCCAACCACCCGCAAAGAACCACTCAAGAGGCACTTGAACCACCCATAACTATATATGAGGCCTCAATCCGGCCGGTGGACTCCAACCACCCGCAAACAACCACTCAAGAGGCACTTGAACCACCCATAACTATATATGAGGCCTCAATCCGGCCGGTGGACTCCAACCACCCGCAAACAACCACTCAAGAGGCACTTGAACCACCCATAACTATATATGAGGCCTCAATCCGGCCGGTGGACTCCAACCACTCGCAAACAACCACTCAAGAGGCACTTGAACCACCCATAACTATATATGAGGCCTCAATCCGGCCGGTGGACTCCAAACACCCGCAAACAACCACTCAAGAGGCACTTGAACCACCCATAACTATATATGAGGCCTCAATCCGGCCGGTGGACTCCAACCACCCGCAAAGAACCACTCAAGAGGCACTTGAACCACCCATAACTATATATGAGGCCTCAATCCGGCCGGTGGACTCCAACCACCCGCAAACAACCACTCAAGAGGCACTTGAACCACCCATAACTATATATGAGGCCTCAATCCGGCCGGTGGACTCCAACCACCCGCAAACAACCACTCAAGAGGCACTTGAACCACCCATAACATATATGAGGCCTCAATCCGGCCGGTGGACTCCAACCACCCGCAAACAACCACTCAAGAGGCACTTGAACCACCCATAACTATATATGAGGCCTCAATCCGGCCGGTGGACTCCAACCACCCACAAACAACCACTCAAGAGGCACTTGAACCACCCATAACTATATATGAGGCCTCAATCCGGCCGGTGGACTCCAACCACCCACAAACAACCACTCAAGAGGCACTTGAGCCACCCATAACTATATATGAGGCCTCAATCCGGCCGGTGGACTCCAACCACCCACAAACAACCACTCAAGAGGCACTTGAGCCACCCATAACTATATATGAGGCCTCAATCCGGCCGGTGGACTCGAACCAACCACAAACAACCACTCAAGGGGGACTTGAGCCACCCATACCTATATATGAGGCCTCAATCCGGCCGGTGGACTCGAACCACCCACAAACAACCACTCAAGAGGCACTTGAGCCACCCATAACTATATATGAGGCCTCAATCCGGCCGGTGGACTCGAACCACCCACAAACAACCAATCAAGGGGACTTGAGCCACCCATACCTATATATGAGGCCTCAATCCGGCCGGTGGACTCGAACCACCCACAAACAACAACTCAAGAGGCACTTGAACCACCCATAACTATATATGAGGCCTCAATCCGGCCGGTGGACTCGAACCAACCACAAACAACCACTCAAGAGGCACTTGAGCCACCCATACCTATATATGAGGCCTCAATCCGGCCGGTGGACTCGAACCACCCACAAACAACCACTCAAGAGGCACTTGAGCCACCCATACCTATATATGAGGCCTCAATCCGGCCGGTGGACTCGAACCACCCACAAACAACCACTCAAGAGGCACTTGAGCCACCCATACCTATATATGAGGCCTCAATCCGGCCGGTGGACTCGAACCACCCACAAACAACCACTCAAGAGGCACTTGAGCCACCCATACCTATATATGAGGCCTCAATCCGGCCGGTGGACTCCAACCAACCACAAACAACCACTCAAGAGGCACTTGAGCCACCCATACCTATATATGAGGCCTCAATCCGGCCGGTGGACTCCAACCAACCACAAACAACCACTCAAGAGGCACTTGAGCCACCCATACCTATATATGAGGCCTCAATCCGGCCGGTGGACTCGAACCACCCACAAACAACCACTCAAGAGGCACTTGAGCCACCCATAACTATATATGAGGCCTCAATCCGGCCGGTGGACTCGAACCACCCACAAACAACCAATCAAGGGGGACTTGAGCCACCCATACCTATATATGAGGCCTCAATCCGGCCGGTGGACTCGAACCACCCACAAACAACAACTCAAGAGGCACTTGAACCACCCATAACTATATATGAGGCCTCAATCCGGCCGGTGGACTCGAACCAACCACAAACAACCACTCAAGAGGCACTTGAGCCACCCATACCTATATATGAGGCCTCAATCCGGCCGGTGGACTCGAACCACCCACAAACAACCACTCAAGAGGCACTTGAGCCACCCATACCTATATATGAGGCCTCAATCCGGCCGGTGGACTCGAACCACCCACAAACAACCACTCAAGAGGCACTTGAGCCACCCATACCTATATATGAGGCCTCAATCCGGCCGGTGGACTCGAACCAACCACAAACAACCACTCAAGAGGCACTTGAGCCACCCATACCTATATATGAGGCCTCAATCCGGCCGGTGGACTCCAACCAACCACAAACAACCACTCAAGAGGCACTTGAGCCACCCATACCTATATATGAGGCCTCAATCCGGCCGGTGGACTCCAACCAACCACAAACAACCACTCAAGAGGCACTTGAGCCACCCATACCTATATATGAGGCCTCAATCTGGCCGGTGGACTCGAACCACCCACAAACAACCACTCAAGAGGCACTTGAGCCACCCATACCTATATATGAGGCCTCAATCCGGCCGGTGGACTCGAACCACCCACAAACAACCACTCAAGAGGCACTTGAGCCACCCATAACTATATATGAGGCCTCAATCCGGCCGGTGGACTCCAACCACCCACAAACAACCACTCAAGAGGCACTTGAGCCACCCATAACTATATATGAGGCCTCAATCCGGCCGGTGGACTCGAACCAACCACAAACAACCACTCAAGGGGGACTTGAGCCACCCATACCTATATATGAGGCCTCAATCCGGCCGGTGGACTCGAACCACCCACAAACAACCACTCAAGAGGCACTTGAGCCACCCATAACTATATATGAGGCCTCAATCCGGCCGGTGGACTCGAACCACCCACAAACAACCACTCAAGAGGCACTTGAGCCACCCATAACTATATATGAGGCCTCAATCCGGCCGGTGGACTCGAACCACCCACAAACAACCACTCAAGGGGGACTTGAGCCACCCATACCTATATATGAGGCCTCAATCCGGCCGGTGGACTCGAACCACCCACAAACAACCACTCAAGAGGCACTTGAACCACCCATACCTATATATGAGGCCTCAATCCGGCCGGTGGACTCGAACCAACCACAAACAACCACTCAAGAGGCACTTGAGCCACCCATACCTATATATGAGGCCTCAATCCGGCCGGTGGACTCGAACCACCCACAAACAACCACTCAAGAGGCACTTGAGCCACCCATACCTATATATGAGGCCTCAATCCGGCCGGTGGACTCGAACCACCCACAAACAACCACTCAAGAGGCACTTGAGCCACCCATACCTATATATGAGGCCTCAATCCAGCCGGTGGACTCCAACCAACCACAAACAACCACTCAAGAGGCACTTGAGCCACCCATACCTATATATGAGGCCTCAATCCGGCCGGTGGACTCCAACCAACCACAAACAACCACTCAAGAGGCACTTGAGCCACCCATACCTATATATGAGGCCTCAATCCGGCCGGTGGACTCGAACCACCCACAAACAACCACTCAAGAGGCACTTGAGCCACCCATACCTATATATGAGGCCTCAATCCGGCCGGTGGACTCGAACCACCCACAAACAACCACTCAAAAGGCACTTGAGCCACCCATACCTATATATGAGGCCTCAATCCGGCCGGTGGACTCGAACCACCCACAAACAACCACTCAAGAGGCACTTGAGCCACCCATACCTATATATGAGGCCTCAGTCTGGTTGGGGGACTCGAACCACCCGCAAACAACCACTCAAGAGGCACTTGAGCCACCCATACCTATATATGATGCCTCAATCCGGCCGGTGGACTCGAACCACCCACAAACAACCACTCAAGAGGCACTTGAGCCACCCATACCTATATATGAGGCCTCAATCCGGCCGGTGGACTCCAACCAACCACAAACAACCACTCAAGAGGCACTTGAGCCACCCATACCTATATATGAGGCCTCAATCCGGCCGGTGGACTCCAACCAACCACAAACAACCACTCAAGGGGCACTTGAGCCACCCATACCTATATATGAGGCCTCAATCCGGCCGGTGGACTCGAACCACCCACAAACAACCACTCAAGAGGCACTTGAACCACCCATAACTATATATGAGGCCTCAATCCGGCCGGTGGACTCCAACCACCCACAAACAACCACTCAAGAGGCACTTGAGCCACCCAAACCTATATATGAGGCCTCAATCCGGCCGGTGGACTCGAACCACCTGCAAACAACCACTCAAGAGGGACTTAAACTACCCAAAATTTTAAAATCAACGTCTCCTTACCTGGTTGGTGACAACTGTATTTTACCGTGTCAAGGCAACACAGGCTTGGTTAGTTGGGAATCATCCAAGCAGGTCACGTGTCGTAGGGGGTCCCAGGAGATTTTGTGGACTGTGGGAAACCGGGCTCCCCTCTGCAGGCGTACGCTTTGGAGTCGTCAGGATCCCCTGGCCTTCCAACAGTGGCAGTTACTCCAACTGGGCTCAGACTTGGTGAATCCCAGGTTTCGACACCATTTGTTAAAGCAAACTTCTCATTCTCAATAAAGCACAGACAAACACAGTTGTAATCAGTCAGGAAGCAAAGTTTATTTGCTTTAACTTGAGCCAGCGACCAACTGCAGTATTCTGCAAGGGGTTACAATCAGCAGCCTTTCATACATTTCGAGCCACATAGGAGAACATTTAGGGCCTGATTTAGATCTTGGTGGATGGATTTCTCCCTCACAACAGGGTCGGATATCCCGTCCCCCTGAAATATAATCCCATCCTATCCTATGGGATTTATATTTTGGCGGATGAGATATCCGTCACCATTGTAACTTGTCCTTCGAAATCTAAATCAGGCGCTAACATTCAGTTTCAGAGCAAGAGGTCATCAGCATAGACAGAGAGGATCAGCTTATATCTTGGGAACCTAAGGCCTCTGTGTGCATGTCACTCCCTTATTGCACACGCAAGAAGCCCAGCGACTACAGCAAGGGAGAGGTTCCCCTACCTGTGCAAAGGGGCTCGGTTATGCAGTCACTCACACGAATATCTAATAATCGAAACAGTTTAAGGAATGTCTCCGCTGCTTCCAAATTTCCTATACTGCAAACATAAACTCCCATTCAACAGAGCTGAATGCCTTCCCAGCATCCCAAAACCAGAGACCTCGCGAGCACCAGGATTGAACCTCAAGACTACTCCAAACACTTCTAAGATTCACAGCAGTCACTCGCCGAGGGATAAAGCTCGATTGCTCTGGCCATACCAGGTCGGTCACGAAAGGATTAATCCAGTTATTATCTTTGCAAGAATTTTGGTATCTGTATTTAATAATGAAAGAAGCCAGTAGAAGGAGCAAAGTTTGTTGGCTTATCCGGTTTAAGGACAATTACCACCAGAGCTTCACACATGGTAGAAGGGAGGCGGCTATCCTCCACCACAGTCTCAACGGGTGTCATAAAATGGGGGGTCAGTTCCTCTACATCAGTGGTTCTTAACTTGTAATCTGGGGGCCCTGAGGGGTCTGCAACGTCTACTCAGGGGGTCCGCGACTGCTTAGAAAATAAAGTAATATTTACAGATTAATAAAGTGTATGTAAACATGTACTGAGTGCTGCTCTATATGTGATTGACAATGCTTTTCGTTCTAATAAAAAAAAATAAAGTGTATGTAAATAAAGAAGCAAAATGTAAAATTGAAAATTTTAAAACGCTCTGTAAATGTGAAGGAATGTGAAAGCGCAGGCTAAAAATTGAGGGCCACATTTATCAAGTAGTTGCGTCGAACTTGCAGCCTGTAACGGGGTGCAAGCACGACGCAACTAATACGTGAGATTTATCAAGCCACGCAAGGCCCCCTTGCGCGGCCCCGAGTGGTTTGATAAATCTAGAGTAACACAAAGCAGCACAAATCGCTGTGTTGCGTTACTCTGCCCCAGGGAGGCGCTGCGTGGGTGGTGCGCGGGTGGTGCGCGGGTGTTCCTTTGCAATTCCCATGGATTTCAACGCATTCCCAGATTTACCATAAGTGGTAGACCTGGGAATGCGTCAAAACTGCTTCGCCTCCCCAGGTGAGGCGTAACGAGGAGAAATATATTTATTTCTCCTCGCTTTTTTCTCATTCTGCAGCACACATAGAAAGAGGAAAATGCTTCTGGAAATTGTTTTTGTGCAGAAAGGTGTCCGCCGCAACACCCATCGCTGCCCCCTAATTATAAGGGTGGCGTAAATATGGGGCAGCGGAAAAATAAGACCAGTGGAAACCTGGTCTTAACCTGGCGAAACGAGGAGAAATTATTAATTTCTTCTCGTTTTTGCTGTTTCTATGAGCAGCACACATAGAAACAACACATAGAAACAGCAAATCGCCATTACCTGCATTGCTATGGTGCAAGGTTGCCTGCCTTGGCGCTAGGCAGTTAGATTTAGCGCCAGCACCAGGGAAAACGCAGGGGTGCGCTGCATTCTTGTGAATACGGCATATCCCTGTGTTTTTAAACTGACGGAGCGCAGCGTTCGCAATTTTGGAGCTACACTGCGCTCCGACAGTTTATTGTAAATATGCCCCTTAGGTCTAGGGCCCTTTATGTGTGGAGAATGTGCTGAATACAAGAAGCAATCTTCTCTTCAAGGAAGGAGACAAGCTGATGGCTTTGTCGTGTCTTCCCTGTGGCTGAAATAATGTGTTTGGAGGCGGACAAAGTTCTGCGCAGCGCTGGGGCGTGTGGGTGGGTCTGGCGTTTGCCTCCAGATACTGAAAGTGCTGTAGAATGGGCCTCTGCAGGATCTTGCATTCAGAGGGCCTCTCTGTGTCCCTGCTGGGCCTCCCCACTGTGCAGAAGGGAGTGTGAGATAAGCTGTATCTGTGTCAGGGGTATTATCTCTAGACCAGTGCATAAGAGGATGTCTCTTAGGCTGGTTTTCTGTGCTGCTGTTACCCACATGCATTTCGGGGTTTCTCCACTGTAGTTTCAGTGGCCAGTGTGCCCACTTGTATTAGGTTATTTTGAGATTTGGGGATGTTTTTCTTTTCTCTTTGGCCTGCTAAGGAAGAAATGATTACATGAATGAAGTTATTAGGGTTATTGTACTTCCTTGTATTTTTAGACTGGAAGTGTCTGGGATTAGAGGTAAAGAAGGGCGTATACTCTCCAGTAGGCGTTTTAGGAGTTTGATTGGTAGAGTTTTGGCTTGATGTCTGCTCTATAGAGGAAGAAACATGAGTAGTTTTGGCTAACTAGGCCTAGATGTTGTGAATCGACCATAGATTCACTCAGTGGCGGCTCCTCCGCTAAGGCGGAGGAGCTTTGCCCCACTACCAGGAGCAGCAAAGAAAGGAAAAAATAAAGTGATAATAACGGAATGTTATTATCATTTTATTTTTTCCTCCTGCTGCGGCAGTGCATGAGGGAGCGGGGCGGAGCTGCAGGGGAGGAGTGGCAGAACACTCCTGTGGCTGTCCGAAACGACTGTTTGGTCGACCCTCTCGACCAAACCCAAACAGTCATGCGCAACCCCCTGTGCTCCATGCAGCGTTACAGCCTGCACGGTGAACATGCCCTCCCCTCCAGCCCCTGGCTGAGCGCCATGTCACGGCGCTCAGACTAATCACACCGCTCCATTGGAGCGTTGTGATTGGCTTAGGGGTGGGAGCCTGCTTCCTGTTCCGACCTGAAGTCGGACACAGGCGAGCAGGAGAGAAGACGCTGGACTCGGCGGCGGCAAGGTACGTTTTTTTTCCTTTTTTTTTTTAAAGCAGCCCGCGACCCCCATCCCCCCGTCCCCCCCGCGCCCACCCCCTCACCCGCGAGCCATACCGGCCACCCCTAGATTCACTTTCATATCACCTCCAAACCCCAAACTCTTACTCTGGCATACCGCAGCAGCCCTGCACGTGTCCCCTGCAATATTCTTCATTCCCGCGCAGTCTCCGTAAATCCCCGGCAGAAGGCATCCTCGTCGCCACTTGTCCTGGGGAAAGATGCCACTTCAGTAGCTCATTTCTCTTCCCAGCAGACCCCCTGTACTCTAAAATTTAAAAAAAAAAATGAAAATTAGCTTAAAGATAACAGCTAACACTTCCCGGACACTTAACTCAACCGCCTCAAGGAAGGACAAAAGTAATCTTCAACCACTTAATACTTGCAGTGCCCTCTCAAAAAAACAATTCCACAACATTATCACCGGAAGCAGATCATCAGGAACACCTTTCAGAGCCAACACCTCCAAAAATCTGTAGAGATTTCCAGGGGGAGGTGTAACTTGCATAATTTGCTGTAGCATAATTTCAGCAAAATTATGCGAGATTCTCCAGAAAGATGCGAGGATATATTTAGCACTATTTGCTTAGGGTAAAATGAACCATCGCGTCCAAAATCGATGAGAGGATACATTTTATGCTAAGAAATAGCTCCAAATGTAACAGAACACGAAAAACAGCAGCCAGCAGCCACTCGTTCTCTGTTCCTGTGATCCTGTGGATGGAATCTTTGCCTCAAATTACAACAAATGCCCAGAACTGGATTCATTCCCATCTGAACTGAAAAACCAAATTAATTAGAGCACTTCTTAAATAAAAACGTCGACCCATCTGACTCCGCAAACTACAAACTAAAATTTAATGGCCCGCCCATTGGTAAAATATTTAAAGGACGGTTTTTACCCAACTTTCCAAGTTTATGAAGGAAAATGACTTGATAGTAGGTCAAACAGTACGGCTCCAGACCAGGCAGAGTCAGCCCTCGAATCCATTTGGGATCCCCTAAAACTCGCAGCAGACAAGCATGGAGTGGCCACCATAGTGCTTCAGGGTCTATTAATGGTGTTTGACACTGTCCACCAGATGCACCTCTACAAAGACTCCATTATTTTGAATACAAGAAAATACTCTAAAATGCTTTGCTTCTTACCTCAGAGACAGAGAAAGAGCCTTTCCCATCAGCTCCTCACACATCACTGTGGTGTCCGTCAGGGTTCATCCTATGTCCTCTATTATTCAGCATCAACCTAACACCCTTCCCGGACCGGATTAGATCATTCAGCCTCACCAGTTACTGGGCAGATGATACACAAATCATTCTAACAAAGGATGGCCCGGAAGACCTCTTCAACTTCAACCTTGACAGCTGCCTTCACGCCATAAATACACGGATGATAAGTAACCACAGAAAGACCAACACTGCAAAGACAGAGATTGTGGCCTGTGGACAATGGCAAATGTGCCAGCCTACCGCTGTACGGCTGCAGGAACTCAAAGCTCCTCGAAGCACATCAAGAGATGTTAGAAACCAAGGAGGAACCATGGATTCAGATCTACCCTTGATACCACATGTCCAAAAGGTAAGAAAGAGCACCTTTTATACAATGAATCCATTGTATCGCATCATCCCATCCCCTGGATACCAGCAAAAAATATAAGCCATCCACAGTCTTGTGATCTCCAAGCAGGACTATGCCAACGGCCTCTTACTTGGCGCCCCAGTTTCATCATACGCAAAATACAACATCCAGAATGCTGCTGCGAGGCTTCTTCTCCGCCTTCACCTCAGAGAGCGCGCTACTCCAGCCCTGCAGTCACGCCATTGGATACCTATAGCTAGAAGGGCAATGTTCTGGGCGCTCTGCACCATCCACAGATGCTTCTCAACGGAAAGGACCACCATGCCTATGAGTTAAAATCAGGCGCTGCCCCCCAGGCTTGCTCCACGGATCATCACTCCACCTTACTATAAGAAATCCATGGGCAGCACCACTTTCTCCGTCCCAGCCGCCAAGCTCTTTACCTCGCTCACAGCCAAGATTCAAAGCACTTAGGAGTGGTTACACTTCAGAAGAAAGGTTAGAATGTGGCTGTTTCCAAGATAAGTGCGTCATCGCATAACCCTGAGGTAGACGCTGGAACAATAATCCCTCCGTCACGTGCGGTCTACAGCCCACTGTTAGGAACAGTCAGACCAGCACACAACTTTCGATCTCTATGTACGGTATGAAGGCTTTTGTATGTCTAGCGTGGGTATTACACAGTAATGTCAATTCATACATACCCTGCTGCTCCTCAGGAATGCTAATATTGTAACACTCAGCAGTCAGGCAGTCCGTTGTAGTTCAAACAGGCTGCTTAATGACCCCTTTATACCGCGAGACCCTTTTACACTCGTGTAAGACAGACCGCCTATGGGTCGTGCCCAGCACCCATCACCGTACCAGTCCACAGAAATGCACCGCCCATCACCAACCGAGCAGGCATGAATTGACTGACACGCACACGTGGCGCTGGCCAACGGGGGACTTTAGTCCACCCCTGCAGGTCCCGACTAGCTACCTACCACGACTGCTTCTTGACATCTCACAATGACAATCAGATCTGGCGGTAACAAAGTCTATCCCAGGTGATCTCGCCAACATTTCGCCCTTTAACCTATTGCTTCTAATGACCTAAAGCTTTAAACTAAATATCTGAGAACCGACAACCTATGCTGTAACTAGCTAAGTGGACACGATCATACGAAATTCTATAGAGGGACCTCCAGAGCTGCTCAAAGCTGCCAGACTACTGAACACATAAACAGTGCACCTGTCTCTCGGCACTGCTAGGCACTGCAACCTAGAACAAGAGATACACACATCGGCGGTCACCACACGGCACATTAACTCTTCCCCCATAGGATCAAAACAAAGACAACACCCTCCCAACCACACACCCTACACAGTGTGGCATGCTTCCATAAGGGCAAGTGCTTCAGCGCCCCACAGAGGCGGGAGTGAGCGCTACATAAATGTTGCAGTACAATATAACACCTCTTCTAAGTACTCTGCCTGCTAGGAGGCACCTCTGCTGTGTTATTTAAATGTAAAATGTGTTTTGCAAACGTATGGCCATCACATTTAGGCATGTGTCTTCTATTTCATTTTTATAGCATATGCCAGCAATAAAACAAATGTTTTAATTACTATTGGACCATCTTGCCAAGGCCAGGCCAGGCCTGGCGGCCCTGCGAAGCTTGTTAGAAATAGTGTGAGGACATTAAAATCGTTGCCAGGCTTCCCTCAATGTGGAAAAAGGTCACGTGATACCCTCTCAGGTGATGCCATTCTTGTGCTCATTAGCAATGTCAAAACCTGAATATTCCTACCGACTTTTGGTCACTGACTCAGTGCTTAACTTGAGCAGGTGCTTGTAGGCGGGGCCTCCCGCACTCATCTTTGGGGACTGACCCTTATTGTTCCTCATCAGACTTTGACCCAGAAGAAAGAAAAAAAACAAACAGGAGGAAAAGAAGGGGGAAGTAAAGGAATGGAGTAGTCCCGGGTGAAATAGAACCGGCAGTGAGTGCCTGGGATGGATGAAAGAGCCACGAGGCGGAGTCCAGTCCCACTCTGACATTCCATAGCCCCGGCCGCGGGCTTCTGAGCACAGGCTTGGACCCGGCACTTATTCTTTCACAAATTAAGCACTGACTGCTGGCAGGTGTGGGACTTCCATGGGGCCACGCGCCCTCCAGGCCTCCCCCCACTGGTCCTCAAAGCCTTCAGTGGTCCCTCGCCCTCCCTGGAAGCTCTGGGCTGCGAGCCCTGGAAGTGCCCGGCGCAGGGGACACACCACACCGCAGATACAGACGTTTTCGCTGAATTACCCGTTCTAGTACCGAGGGCTCCAAGGAAACGTTCATAATAATATTTGAGGCCAAATATTTGCACGCCCCTTCGCCTCCGTCTTCGCCTGGAGGGGTAATATTAAAGGTTATTTTGTTGATTTTTCGTAAAAACAGCTGTCTGCACCTTTTGTCCGCTTGGTTTTGTTTTTAGGTGGATGCTGGAGCCACAGCGCCCCCAGGTGGCCAGGACAGGTACATGCAGGCACATGAGGGCGGCTGTAGTAGATATTGCCGTTGTTAGGAAGAGCGGTAAGTGTGTGCGGGCGGTACTGGAACATTAAGGGGCGCTGCGCAGGGTCGGCCAGGGCAGTCAGGCAGCGCTACAAAGGCTGGTCTCTCTGGCCAGCGTGTGTGGGGCCAGTACTGGAACACTGAGGGCAGGGCTTTAAGTGGGATTAAAAAATTGGGGGGTCTCTCAAAGGTGCGTGGTCAATGTAATTAAGGGCGTGGCTTAAAAACACGTAAGCTAAAAATCTGTAAATATACAACAGGATGTGGGAGCACACCACTGACCTCTCAGGCAAGGTTCGCCCCTGGCATTCTGGTAAATGCAGTCTCTTGTAGCTCGCTCCGATATTTTCGAGTGTTTCGCCAAGGTTGGCGCAGATAGTGCTGATCTCTAGACACGTGTTTCTGGTTTATTAACCGTCATCAGTAGAGAATACAGTCTTATATTTTGGGGTTTGCTGAGTAGGCTGCCAAACATTATATCAGGTCCGGTACCTCTCACTGGCGCGCAGGTGCTTCATCCACGAGCTCGTCAGCTCAATGACTCACGGGAGTACTTTAAATAGACAACAGGATGTGGGAGCACACCGCTGACCTCTCAGGCAAGGTTCGCCCCTGGCATTCTGGTAAATGCAGTCTCTTGTAGCTCGCTCCGATATTTTTAAAAAATCTGTGTTTAGCACAGTGTGCCGCCCGACTTGTATTTTGCTGTTCCTGTCATTGCGTCTAGATATGTGATACAACAAGTCACATCATACCTACAAGTCAGGACTATTGGCTTTGTCAATGGTTGGTAGTTCCATAAGATAAATAAGCAGCAACTATGGCTTGTATATAATGTTGAAAAAGCTTCCACTTAAGCCCTGATGATACCACGACAATGTTGCTGCTCCTGAGTTTCAAAAAGAGAAGGGAAATCCAGAGAGAAAATGACTCTCTTTAAAGGATTTCCCTTCCTCTACAACGCTCACCACGCGCACATTGACGTGCCTGCTGTCACTGCAGTCCGGAAAAAAAAACGGACTGCCTGTGCCAGGGCACAAAACAGAGCCCGATAGAGACCCGTTTCGAGGCCCCCATAAAAAAACTGCCGGTGCTCAGACCCGGTGAGACCCGGCCCACTTAAAGCCCTGACTGAGGGGCGCTGCGCAGGGTCAGACTGGCCTACAGGGCAGTCAGGCAGTGCCACCAAGGCTGGTCTCCCTGGTCAGTGTGTGTGGGACCAGTACTGGAACACTGAGGGGCGCTGTGCAGGGTCGGACTGGCCATCAGGGCCGTCAGGCAGTGCCACCAAGGCTGGTCTCCCTGGCCAGCGTGTGTGGGGCCTGTACTGGAACACTGAGGGGCGCTGCGCAGGGTCGCACTGGCCATCGGGGCAGTCAGGCAGTGCCACCAAGGCTGGTCTCCCTGGCCAGCGTGTGTGGGGCCAGTACTGGAACACTGAGGGGCGCTGCGCAGGGTCTGACTGGCCATCGGGGCAGTCAGGCAGTGCCACCAAGGCCAGTCTCCTGGCCAGCGTGTGTGGGGCCAGTACTGGAACACTGAGGGGCGCTGCGCAGGGTCGGACTGGCCATCGGGACAGTCAGGCAGTGCCACCAAGGCTGGTCTCCCTGGCCAGCGTGTGTGGGGCCAGTACTGGAACACTGAGGGGCGCTGCGCAGGGTCGGACTGGCCATCGGGGCAGTCAGGCAGTGCCACCAAGGCTGGTCTCCCTGGCCAGCGTGTGTGGGGCCAGTACTGGAACATTGATGGGCGCTGCCCAGGGTCGGACTGACCATCGGGGCAGTTAGGCAGTGCCACCAAGACTGGTCTCCCTGGCCAGCGTGTGTGGGGCCAGTACTGGAACACTGAGGGGCGCTGCGCATGGTCAGACTGGCCATCGGGGCAGTCAGGCAGTGCCACCCAGGCTAGTCTCCCTGGCCAGCGTGTGTCGGGCCAGTACTGGAACACTGAGGGGCGCTGCGCAGGGTTGGACTGGCCATCGGGGCAGTCAGCCAGTGCCACCCAGGCTGGTCTCCCTGGCCAGCGTGTGTAGGGCCACTACTGGAACACCAAGGGGCGCTGCGCAGGATCGGACTGGCCTACAGTGCAGTCAGGCAGTGCCACCAAGGCTGGTCTCCCTGGCCAGCATGTGTGGGGCTAGTACTGGAACACTGAGGGGCTCTGCGCAGGGTCGGACTGGCCATCGGGGCAGTCAGGCAGTGCCACCAAGGCTGGTCTCCCTGGCCAGCGTGTGTGGGGCCAGTACTGGAACACTGAGGGGTGCTGCGCAGGGTCAGACTGGCCATCGGGGCAGTCAGGCAGTGCCACCCAGGCTGGTCTCCCTGGCCAGCGTATGTGGGGCCAGCACTGGAACACTGAGGGGCGTTGCGCAGGGTCGGACTGTCCATCGGGGCAATCAGGCAGTGCCACAAAGGCTGGTCTCCCTGGCCAGCATGTGTTGGGCCACTACTGGAACACCAAGGGGCGCAGCGCAGGGTCGGACTGGCCTACAGGGCAGTCAGGCAGTGCCACAAAGGCTGGTCTCCCTGGCCAGCATGTGTAGGGCCAGTACTGGAACACTGAGGGGCGCTGCGCAGGGTCGGACTGGTCATCGGGGCAGTCAGGCAGTGCCACAAAGGCTGCTCTCCCTGGCCAGCGTGTGTGGGGCCCGTACTGGAACACCGAGGGCGCTGCGCAGGGTCGGACTGGCCTTTAGGGCAGTCAGGCAGTGCCACAAAGCCTGGTCTCCCTGGCCAGCGTGTGTGGGGCCACTACTGGAACACCAAGGGGCTCTGCGCAGGGTCGGACTGGCCATCGGGGCAGTCAGGCGGTGCCACAAAGGCTGGTCTCCCTGGCCAGCGTGTGTGGGGCCAGTACTGGAACAACGAGGGGCGCTGCGCAGGGTCGGGCTGGCCATCGGGGCAGTCAGGCAGTGCCACCAAGGCTGGTCTCCTTGGCCAGCGTGTGTGGGGCAAGTACTGGAACACTGAGGGGCGCTGCGCAGGTTCGGACAGGCCTACAGGGCAGTCAGGCATGTCACCAAGGCTGGTCTCCCTGGTCAGTGCGTGTGGGGCCAGTACTGGAACACTGAGGGGCGCTGAGCAGGGTCGGACTGGCCTTCGGGGCAGGCAGGCAGTGCCACCAAGGCTGGTCTCCCTGGCCAGCATGTGTGGGGACAGTACTGGAACACTGAGGGGTGCTGCACAGGGTCGGACTGGCCATCGGGGCTGTCAGGCAGTGCCACCAAGGCTGGTCTCCCTGGCCAGCGTGTGTGGGGTCAGTACTGGAACACTGAGGGGCACTGCGCAGGGTCGGACTGGCCATCGGGGCAGTCAGGCAGTGCCAACAAGGCTGGTCTCCCTGGCCAGCGTGTGTGGGGCCAGTACTGGAACACTGAGGGGCACTGCGCAGGGTCAGACAGGCCTACAGGGCAGTCAGGCAGTGCCACCAAGGCTGGTCTCCCTGGCCAGCGTGTGTGGGGCCAGTACTGGAACACTGAGGGGCGCTGCGCAAGGTCGGACTGGCCATCAGGGCAGTCAGGCAGTGCCACCAAGGCTGGTCTCCCTGGCCAGCGTGTGTGGGGCCAGTACTGGAACACTGAGGGATTGTGCGCAGGGTCGGACTGGCCTACAGGGCAGTCAGGCAGTGCCACCAAGGCTGGTCTTCCTGGTCAGCGTGTGTGGGGCCAGTACTGGAACACTGAGGGGTGCTGCGCAGAGTCGGACTGGCCATCGGGGCAGTCAGGCAGTGCCACCAAGGCTGGTCTCCCTGGCCAGCATGCGTGGGGCCAGTACTGGAACACTGAGGGGCGCTGGGCAGGGTCGGACTGGCCATCAGGGCAGTCAGGCGGTGCCGCGAAGGCTGTTCGCCTTGGTCAGCATGTGTGGGGCCAGTACTGGAACACTGAGGGGTGCTGCGCAGGGTCGGACTGGCCATCGGGGCAGTCAGGCAGTGCCACCAAGGCTGGTCGCCCTGGCCAGCGTGTGTGGGGCCAGTACTGGAACACTGAGGGGTGCTGCGCAGGGTCAGACTGGCCATCGGGGCAGTCAGGCAGTGCCACCCAGGCTGGTCTCCCTGGCCAGCGTATGTGGGGCCAGCACTGGAACACTGAGGGCGTTGCGCAGGGTCGGACTGTCCATCGGGGCAGTCAGGCAGTGCCACAAAGGCTGGTCTCCTGGCCAGCATGTGTTGGGCCACTACTGGAACACCAAGGGGCGCAGCGCAGGGTCGGACTGGCCTACAGGGCAGTCAGGCAGTGCCACAAAGGCTGGTCTCCTGGCCAGCATGTGTAGGGCCAGTACTGGAACACTGAGGGGCGCTGCGCAGGGTCGGACTGGTCATCGGGGCAGTCAGGCAGTGCCACAAAGGCTGCTCTCCTGGCCAGCGTGTGTGGGGCCCGTACTGGAACACCGAGGGCGCTGCGCAGGGTCGGACTGGCCTTTAGGGCAGTCAGGCAGTGCCACAAAGCCTGGTCTCCCTGGCCAGCGTGTGTGGGGCCACTACTGGAACACCAAGGGGCTCTGCGCAGGGTCGGACTGGCCATCGGGGCAGTCAGGCGGTGCCACAAAGGCTGGTCTCCCTGGCCAGCGTGTGTGGGGCCAGTACTGGAACAACGAGGGCGCTGCGCAGGGTCGGGCTGGCCATCGGGGCAGTCAGGCAGTGCCACCAAGGCTGGTCTCCTTGGCCAGCGTGTGTGGGGCAAGTACTGGAACACTGAGGGGCGCTGCGCAGGTTCGGACAGGCCTACAGGGCAGTCAGGCATGTCACCAAGGCTGGTCTCCTGGTCAGTGCGTGTGGGGCCAGTACTGGAACACTGAGGGGCGCTGAGCAGGGTCGGACTGGCCTTCGGGGCAGGCAGGCAGTGCCACCAAGGCTGGTCTCCCTGGCCAGCATGTGTGGGGACAGTACTGGAACACTGAGGGGTGCTGCACAGGGTCGGACTGGCCATCGGGGCTGTCAGGCAGTGCCACCAAGGCTGGTCTCCCTGGCCAGCGTGTGTGGGGTCAGTACTGGAACACTGAGGGGCACTGCGCAGGGTCGGACTGGCCATCGGGGCAGTCAGGCAGTGCCAACAAGGCTGGTCTCCCTGGCCAGCGTGTGTGGGGCCAGTACTGGAACACTGAGGGGCACTGCGCAGGGTCAGACAGGCCTACAGGGCAGTCAGGCAGTGCCACCAAGGCTGGTCTCCCTGGCCAGCGTGTGTGGGGCCAGTACTGGAACACTGAGGGGCGCTGCGCAAGGTCGGACTGGCCATCAGGGCAGTCAGGCAGTGCCACCAAGGCTGGTCTCCTGGCCAGCGTGTGTGGGGCCAGTACTGGAACACTGAGGGATTGTGCGCAGGGTCGGACTGGCCTACAGGGCAGTCAGGCAGTGCCACCAAGGCTGGTCTTCCTGGTCAGCGTGTGTGGGGCCAGTACTGGAACACTGAGGGGTGCTGCGCAGAGTCGGACTGGCCATCGGGGCAGTCAGGCAGTGCCACCAAGGCTGGTCTCCCTGGCCAGCATGCGTGGGGCCAGTACTGGAACACTGAGGGGCGCTGGGCAGGGTCGGACTGGCCATCAGGGCAGTCAGGCGGTGCCGCGAAGGCTGTTCGCCTTGGTCAGCATGTGTGGGGCCAGTACTGGAACACTGAGGGGTGCTGCGCAGGGTCGGACTGGCCATCGGGGCAGTCAGGCGGTGCCGCAAAGGCTGTTCGCACTGGTCAGCGTGTGTGGGGCCAGTACTGGAACACTGAGGGGCGCTGCGCAGGGTCGGACTGTCCATCGGGGCAGTCAGGCAGTGCCACAAATGCTGGTCTCCCTGGCCAGCGTGTGTGGGGCCAGTACTGGAACACCGAGGGGCACTGCACAGGGTCGGACTGGCCTACAGGGCAGTCAGGCAGTGCCACAAAGGCTGGTCTCCCTGGCCAGCGTGTGTGGGGCCAGTACTGGAACACTGAGGGGCGCTGCGCAGGGTCGGACTGGCCATCGGGGCAGTCAGCCAGTGCCACCCAGGCTGGTCTCCCTGGCCAGCGTGTGTAGGGCCACTACTGGAACACCAAGGGGCGCTGCGCAGGATCGGACTGGCCTACAGTGCAGTCAGGCAGTGCCACCAAGGCTGGTCTCCCTGGCCAGCGTGTGTGGGGCTAGTACTGGAACACTGAGGGGCTCTGCGCAGGGTCGGACTGGCCATCGGGGCAGTCAGGCAGTGCCACCAAGGCTGGTCTCCCTGGCCAGCGTGTGTGGGGCCAGTACTGGAACACTGAGGGGTGCTGCGCAGGGTCAGACTGGCCATCGGGGCAGTCAGGCAGGGCCACCCAGGCTGGTCTCCCTGGCCAGCGTATGTGAGGCCAGCACTGGAACACTGAGGGGCGTTGCGCAGGGTCGGACTGTCCATCGGGGCAGTCAGGCAGTGCCACAAAGGCTGGTCTCCCTGGCCAGCATGTGTTGGGTCACTACTGGAACACCAAGGGGCGCTGCGCAGGGTCGTACTGGCCTACAGGGCAGTCAGGCAGTGCCACAAAGGCTGGTCTCCCTGGCCAGCATGTGTAGGGCCAGAACTGGAACACTGAGGGGCGCTGCGCAGGGTCGGACTGGTCATCGGGGCATTCAGGCAGTGCCACAAAGGCTGCTCTCCCTGGCCAGCGTGTGTGGGGCCAGTACTGGAACACAGAGGGCGCTGCGCAGGGTCGGACTGGCCTATAGGGCAGTCAGGCAGTGCCACCAAGGCTGGTCTCCCTGGCCAGCGTGTGTGGGGCCAGTACTGGAACACTGAGGGGTGCTGCGCAGGGTCAGACTGGCCATCGGGGCAGTCAGGCAGTGCCACCCAGGCTGGTCTCCCTGGCCAGCGTATGTGGGGCCAGCACTGGAACACTGAGGGGCGTTGCGCAGGGTCGGACTGTCCATCGGGGCAGTCAGGCAGTGCCACAAAGGCTGCTCTCCCTGGCCAGCGTGTGTGGGGCCAGTACTGGAACACCGAGGGCGCAGTGCAGGCTCGGACTGGCCTATAGGGCAGTCAGGCAGTGCCACAAAGGCTGGTCTCCCTGGCCAGCGTGTGTGGGGCCACTACTGGAACACCAAGGGGCTCTGCGCAGGGTCGGACTGGCCATCGGGGCAGTCAGGCGGTGCCACAAAGGCTGGTCTCCCTGGCCAGCGTGTGTGGGGCCAGTACTGGAACAATGAGGGGCGCTGCGCAGGTTCGGACTGGCCTACAGGGCAGTCAGGCATGTCACCAAGGCTGGTCTCCCTGGTCAGTGCGTGTGGGGCCAGTACTGGAACACTGAGGGGAGCTACGCAGGGTCGGACTGGCCATCGGGGCAGTCTTGCGGTGCCGCGAAGGCTGTTCGCCCTGGTCAGCGTGTGTGGGGCCAGTACTGGAACACCGAGGGGCGCTGGGCAGGGTCGGACTGGCCATCGGGGCAGTCAGGCGGTGCCGCGAAGGCTGTTTGCCCTGGTCAGCGTGTGTGGGGCCAGTACTGGAACACCGAGTGGCGCTGCGCAGGGTCAGACTGGCCATCAGGGCCGTCAGGCGGTGCCGCGAAGGCTGGTCTCCCTGGTCAGTGTGTGGGG
Organism: Calotriton arnoldi; assembly: GCA_963921515.1. Taxonomy (NCBI): domain Eukaryota; kingdom Metazoa; phylum Chordata; class Amphibia; order Caudata; family Salamandridae; genus Calotriton; species Calotriton arnoldi. Next base: position 1,628,280 of record CAWUFW010001603.1, on the reverse strand, counting down.
CCAGTACTGGAACACTAAGGGGCGTTGCACAGGGTCGGACTGGCCATCGGGGCAGTCAGGCAGCGCCACAAAGGCTGGTCTCCCTGGTCAGTGTGTGGGGCCAGTACTTGAACACTAAGGGGCGCTGCGCAGGGTCGGACTGGCCTACAGGGCAGTCAGGCAGTGCCACAAAGGCTGGTGTGGGCAGTTTGTTCGGCTCTTTGTGGGGCTGTTTTATGGTCTGCAGAGTCGGTTTTTAATGTTGATTTCCCAGATATTAAAGCAAACATTGTCTGCAGCAAGCACACATGTATGCTGTCACACATACCTTCCAAGACACTCATACACCGTATCTTTACAAGTTCAAAACTGCCCGAGTTGGCAAATATGGGCCGCTTTTTTAGCTATCTTTGGTGACATCCGAAAATGGTGGGGCACTAACGAGCAGAACTTGACCCGAAGGAAGTGCAGAGATTCACATCAGCAGCAATGGCCCACTGGCTGCCCTCACGCTCGATTCGGCTGGCAGAATCAAGAAATAAAATGGTGATAACATCATTTTGTCACATTTTATTTTTCACATTTTCTGCGCAGCATTGGGAGAGGGAGGAGGGGGGCTACGCTCCTCCGCCCTTATGGAGGAACCACCGCTGATTTGATTCACTAATGAGGACGCTTTTGTTCGGGGCAGGTCAGGGTGGGCGTTGTGAACCCACCCCTCCACCCCCCTATCTGGAAGTATCCTAGGATGGGGGTAAAGTAGGACTTAGCAATCCTTAGTGTTAGGCACCACATTGCAGACAGTGCAGCTGGTATGCCTAGGGGGTTCCACCACTGAGGGAGCTGAGCGGGCGAAATTCCCATAAGGAATAACGGATGCATGGCAAGGGCAGGATGGCACCCTTGCTCATTGTCACATACTTCTAGTTATGAACACTCCTGTGCGTCATGATTTCGAAGCGAAGGGACTGTTCAAATGTTAAGGACAACCCTTCTCGCCCTAATAGCCAATGTAGGCAGGCGGGTTATGGGAGTGGTCACCCAACAAGTGGGCTGCAGTCCCATAGATGTGGGACACAGGTGTTCAGGCACACACCGTGCTAGTAGGATGGCAGCTAGGTAAGAGCAGCAAATAGATGGGGCATTGTGAGCCAGGGTGTCTGAAACCGTCCCGCCCAGAGTTGGCGCGGGGCTGAGTCATGTGACGCAGTGGAACTTTTCCGCATGGGGTGAATAGTTCTTGGCACAACTTCACAGGCCAAAAGGGCCTTTTGTTTCATCAGACACTAGCTGAACCAGGCTAACGTCAAGGGCTATTGGGATATAGATGGGGTCATCTATAACCAGTAGGGATGGTTCTCTTTCATCTAGATTTGCAGGAGGCTCTAGACAGGAGAGGTTGCGGGTAAGACTATAGCTGTTTTGGTGGGGGGCTCTGGCGGCGACGGGGGCCACCTCCAGAGCTGTGGCGGAGTTACAGGGCGATCTGAAAGCAAAGGGGTACAGAAGGGTACCTCTGCGCGGCACCATAGGGGGTGCCAGAGCCAAATCCCAGGAGCATCATGGGAGGTTCCTGGAAAACCGTGTCGGCGCCCCGTTAGTCCTTCGGGCGGTTGTGGGCCTGAACAACCGGGGGTTTGATATGCTACGCTCCGCCCTGAAAGGGGCGTGAGTAATAAGGGACCATGTGTCACGTGATCCGGGAGGAGGATCACCAGAAGGGGCAGCACAGATGGGGTTTGCCCCAGTGCTGCTTGGCTCATCAGGCAGGCAGGCGGCCCAGATGGTTGCCTCCCCATGGATCGCCCGTAAGATAACCCACCATATTACATAACGGTTTATGTAATAAACCTGCAGCAATTTTACCCAAACAAGAAATGTGTTGTGTGTTTATTTATTAGCATGCATGTTACGTTGGAGGGGTGGGGAAGGTTGCCAATGGTGGTACTATGCGGCTGTCCGAGGCACCCGCAGGGGGCCACTAAAGAGGGCAGCCCTCTAGTACCATCGGGGCACCCCACACCCCCTTAGGTGCAGGGACTCAGGGAGGAGTCCACCCAGCCTTGTCGCGGCGCGCTAGGCGGGCGTCACTTCCTGGGCGCGAGGACAGGGGGAGGGGTATATAGGTCTCCCCCACCATCTTATCGTCCTCTTTCGCGCGCCCGACACGCCGTCTCCCACCCTACCGCTTACCCGGCGTGGCGAAAGAGGACGACAAGATGGTGGGGGAGGCCTATATACCCATCCCCCTGTCCTCGCGCCCAGGAAGTGACGCCCGCCTAGCGCGCCGCGACAAGGCTGGGGGGGACTCCTCCCTGAGTCCCTGCCCCTAAGGGGGTGTGGGGTGCCCCGATGGTACTAGAGGGCTGCCCTCTTTAGTAGCCCCCTGCGGAGCCTCGGACAGCCACATTTTGTTTTGCTGCCTGCGCCTATTGTCTGCCCTATTCAGACACAGGTGTTCCATGTGAGCACTGAGGTGCAGTGGTAGAGCTGTATGAAGGTGCACCAACAGAGCTGTATGCAGATGAACCAACAAAGCTGTATGCAGCTGCACCAACAGAGCTGTATGCAGCTGCACCAACAGAGCTGTATGCAGGCGCACCAACAGAGCTGTATGCTGCAGCACCAACAGAGCTGTATGAAGGTGCACCAACAGAGCTGTATGCAGATGCACCTCAAGAGCTGTATGCAGCAGCACCAACAGAGCTTTATGCAGGTGCACCACAAGAGCTGTATGCAGCTGCACCAACAGAGCTGTATGCAGGTGCACCAACAGAGCTGTAGGCAGATGCACAAACAGAGCTGTATGCAGCAGCACCAACAGAGCTGTATGCAGCTGCACCAACAGAGCTGTAGGCAGGTGCACCAACAGAGCTGTAGGCAGGTGCACCAACAGAGCTGTATGCAGATGCACCACAAGAGCTGTATGCAGCTGCACCAACAGAGCTGTATGCAGCTGCACCAACAGAGCTGTATGCAGCAGCACCAACAGAGCTGTATGCAGCAGCACCAACAGAGCTGTATGCAGCAGCACCAACAGAGCTGTATGCAGGTGCACCACAAGAGCTGTATGCAGATGCACCACAAGAGCTGTATGCAGATGCACCGACAGATTTGTATGTAGCAGCACCAACAGAGCTGTATGCAGCAGCACCAACAGAGCTGTATGCAGCTGCACCAACAGAGCTGTATGCAGGTGCACCAACAGAGCTGTAGGCAGATGCACCCCAAGAGCTGTATAGAGATGCACCAACAGAGCTGTATGCAGCTGCACCAACAGAGCTGTATGCAGCTGCACCAACAGAGCTGTATGCAGCTGCACCACAAGAACTGTATGCAGATGCACCAACAGAGCTGTATGCAGCTGCACCAACAGAGCTGTATGCAGCTGCACCACAAGAACTGTATGCAGCTGCACCACAAGAACTGTATGCAGCAGCACCAACAGAGCTGTATGCAGATGCACCAACAAGGCTGTATGCAGCTGTACCACAAGAGCTGTATGCAGCTGCAACACAAGAGCTGTATGCAGATGCACCAACAGAGCTGAATGCAGCAGCACCAACAGAGCTATATGCAGCAGCACCAACAGAGCTGTATGCAGCTGCACCACAAGAGCTGTATGCAGATACACCAACAGAGCTGTATGCAGCTGCACCAACAGAGCTGTATGCAGATGCACCAACAGAGCTGTATGAAGGTGCACCACAAGAGCTGTATGCAGCAGCACCACAAGAGCTGTATGCAGCTGCATCAACAGAGCTGTATGCAGGTGCACCAACAGAGCTGTATGAAGGCGCACCAACAGAGCTGTATGCAGCAGCACCAACAGAGCTGTATGCAGCTGCACCAACAAGGCTGTATGCAGGTGCACCAACAGAGCTGTATGCAGCAGCACCAACAGAGCTGTATGCAGCTGCACCAACAAGGCTGTATGCAGGTGCACCACAAGAGCTGTATGCAGATGCACCACAAGAGCTGTATGCAGATGCACCAACAGAGCTGTATGCAGGTGCACCAACAGAGCTGTATGAAGGTGCACCAACAGAGCTGTATGCAGCAGCACCAACAGAGCTGTATGCAGCTGCACCAACAAGGCTGTATGCAGGTGCACCACAAGAGCTGTATGCAGATGCACCACAAGAGCTGTATGCAGATGCACCAACAGAGCTGTATGCAGCAGCACCACAAGAGCTGTATGCAGCTGCACCAACAGAGCTGTATGCAGCTGCACCAACAGAGCTGTATGCAGCGGCACCAACAGAGCTGTATGCAGGTGCACCACAAGAGCTGTATGCAGATGCACCACAAGAGCTGTATGCAGATGCACCAACAGAGCTGTATGCAGCAGCACCACAAGAGCTGTATGCAGCTGCACCAACAGAGCTGTATGCAGCTGCACCAACAGCTGTATGCAGGTGCACCAACAGAGCTGTATGCAGGTGCACCACAAGAGCTATATGCAGTTGCACCAACAGAGCTGTATGCAGCTGCACAAACAGAGCTGTATGCAGATGCACCAACAGAGCTGTATGCAGGTGCACCACAAGAGCTGTATGCAGATGTACCAACAGAGCTGTATGCAGGTGCACCACAAGAGCTGTATGCAGATGTACCAACAGAGCTGTATGCAGGTGCACCACAAGAGCTGTATGCAGATGCACCAACAGAGCTGTATGCAGATGCACCAACAGAGCTGTATGCAGGTGCACCACAAGAGCTGTATGCAGATGCACCAACAGAGCTGTATGCAGTTGCACCAACAGAGCTGTATGCAGCTGCACAAACAGAGCTGTATGCAGATGCACCAACAGAGCTGTATGCAGGTGCACCACAAGAGCTGTATGCAGATGCACCAACAGAGCTGTATGCAGGTGCACCACAAGAGCTGTATGCAGATGTACCAACAGAGCTGTATGCAGGTGCACCACAAGAGCTGTATGCAGATGCACCAACAGAGCTGTATGCAGATGCACCAACAGAGCTGTATGCAGGTGCACCACAAGAGCTGTATGCAGATGCACCAACAGAGCTGTATGCAGATGCACCAACAGAGCTCTATGCAGGTGCACCACAAGAGCTGTATGAAGGTGCACCAACAAGGCTGTATGCAGCTGCACCAACAGAGCTGTATGCAGATGCACCAACAGAGCTGTATGCAGCTGCACCAACAGAGCTGTATGCAGCTGCACCATAAGAGCTGTATGCAGCTGCACCAACAGAGCTGTATGCAGGTGCACCAACAAAGCTGCATGAAGATGCACCAACAGAGCTGTATGCAGCTGCACCAACAGAGCTGGGTGAAGGTGCACCAACACGGCTGTATGCAGCTGCACCAACAGAGCTGTATGCTGCAGCACCAACAGAGCTGCATGCAGGTGCACAAATGGAGCTGGTTGCAGGTGCAGTGGCAGAGCTGTATGAAGGCGCACCAATAGAGCTGTATGCAGCTGCATCAACAGAGCTTCATGAAGGTGCACCAACAGAGTTTTATGCAGGTGCACCAACAGAGCTGTATGCAGGTGCACCAACAGAGCTGCATGCAGGTGCATCAACAGAACTGCACGCAGGGGCTTCAACAGAACTGCATGCCTGTGCACCAACAGAGCTGTATGGAGGTGCACCAACAGAGCTGTATGAAGGCGCACCAACAGAGCTGTATGAAGGCGCATCAACAGAACTGCACGCAGGTGCATTAACAGAACTGCACGCAGGTGCACCAACAGAGCTGTATGCAGATGCACCAACAGAGCTGTATGCAGGTGCACCAACAGAGCTGTATGCAGCAGCATCAACAGAACTGCATGCAGGTGCACCAACAGAGCTGTATGCAGGCGCACCAACAGAGCAGTATGCAGCAGCACAAACAGAGCTGTATGCAGCTGCACCAACAGAGCTGTATGCAGATGCACCAACAGAGCTGTATGAAGGTGCACCACAAGAGCTGTATGCAGCAGCACCACAAGAGCTGTATGCAGCTGCATCAACAGAGCTGTATGCAGGTGCACCAACAGAACTGTATGAAGGCGCACCAACAGAGCTGTATGCAGCAGCACCAACAGAGCTGTATGCAGCTGCACCAACAAGGCTGTATGCAGGTGCACCAGAAGAGCTGTATGCAGATGCACCACAAGAGCTGTATGCAGATGCACCAACAGAGCTGTATGCAGCAGCACCACAAAAGCTGTATGCAGCTGCACCAACAGAGCTGTATGCAGCTGCACCAACAGAGCTGTATGCAGCTGCACCAACAGAGCTGTATGCAGGTGCACCACAAGAGCTGTATGCAGATGCACCACAAGAGCTGTATGCAGATGCACCAACAGAGCTGTATGCAGCAGAACCACAAGAGCTGTATGCAGCTGCACCAACAGAGCTGTATGCAGCTGCACCAACAGAGCTGTATGCAGCTGCACCAACAGCTGTTTGCAGGTGCACCACAAGAGCTGTATGCAGTTGCACCAACAGAGCTGTATGCAGCTGCACCAACAGAGCTGTATGCAGGTGCACCAACAGAGCTGTATGCAGCTGCACCACAAGAGCTGTATGCAGCTGCACCACAAGAGCTGTATGCAGATGCACCAACAGAGTTGTATGGAGATGCACCAACAGAGCTGTATGCAGCAGCACCAACAGAGCTGTATGCAGCAGCACCAACAGAGCTGTATGCAGCAGCACCAACAGACCTGTATGCAGCAGCACCAACAGAGCTGAATGCAGCAGCACCAACAAGGCTGTATGCAGCTGCACCACAAGAGCTATATGCAGATGCACCAACAGAGCTGTATGAAGGTGCACCAGCAGAGCTGTATGAAGGTGCACCACAAGAGCTGTATGCAGCAGCACCACAAGAGCTGTATGCAGCAGCACCACAAGAGCTGTATGCAGGTGCACCAACAGAGCTGTATGAAGGTGCACCAAAAGAGCTGTATGCAGCAGCACCAACAGAGCTGCGTGCAGCTGCACCAACAAGGCTGTATGCAGGTGAACCACAAGAGCTGTATGCAGATGCACCACAAGAGCTGTATGCAGATGCACCAACAGAGCTGTATGCAGCAGCACCACAAGAGCTGTAAGCAGCTGCACCAACAGAGCTGCATGCAGCTGCACCAACAGAGCTGTATGCAGCTGCACCAACAGAGCTGTATGCAGGTGCACCACAAGAGCTGTATGCAGATGCACCACAAGAGCTGTATGCAGATGCACCACAAGAGCTGTATGCAGCAGCACCACAAGAGCTGTATGCAGCTGCACCAACAGAGCTGTATGCAGCTGCACCAACAGAGCTGTATGCAGCTGCACCAACAGCTGTTTGCAGGTGCACCAACAGAGCTGTATGCAGGTGCACCACAAGAGCTGTATGCAGCTGCACCAACAGAGCTGTATGCAGCTGCACCACAAGAGCTGTATGCAGCTGCACCAACAGAGCTGTATGCAGCTGCACCAACAGCTGTTTGCAGGTGCACCAACAGAGCTGTATGCAGGTGCACCACAAGAGCTGTATGCAGGTGCACCACAAGAGCTGTATGCAGATGCACCAACAGAGCTGTATGCAGGTGCACCACAAGAGCTGTATGCAGTTGCACCAACAGAGCTATATGCAGTTGCACCAACAGAGCTGTATGCAGCTGCACCAACAGAGCTGTATGCAGGTGCACCAACAAAGCTGTATGCAGCTGCACCACAAGAGCTGTATGCAGATGCACCAACAGAGTTGTATGGAGATGCACCAACAGAGCTGTATGCAGCAGCACCAACAGAGCTGTATGCAGCAGCACCAACAGAGCTGTATGCAGCAGCACCAACAGACCTGTATGCAGCAGCACCAACAGAGCTGCATGCAGCAGCACCAACAAGGCTGGTATGCAGCTGCACCACAAGAGCTGTATGCAGATGCACCAACAGAGCTGTATGAAGGTGCACCAACAGAGCTGTATGCAGGTGCACCACAAGAGCTGTATGCAGATGCACCAACAGAGCTGTATGCAGGTGCACCACAAGAGCTGTATGCAGGTGCACCACAAGAGCTGTATGCTGGTGCACCACAAGAGCTGTATGCAGATGCACCAACAGAGCTGTATGCAGGTGCACCACAAGAGCTGTATGCAGATGCACCAACAGAGCTGTATGCAGGTGCACCACAAGAGCTGTATGCAGATGCACCAACAGAGCTGTATGCAGATGCACCAACAGAGCTGTATGCAGATGCACCAACAGAGCTCTATGCAGGTGCACCACAAGAGCTGTATGAAGGTGCACCAACAAGGCTGTATGCAGCTGCACCAACAGAGCTGTATGCAGATGCACCAACAGAGCTGTATGCAGCTGCACCAACAGAGCTGTATGCAGCTGCACCAACAGAGCTGTATGCAGATGCACCAACAGAGTTGTATGCAGGTGCACCAACAAAGCTGCATGAAGATGCACCAACAGAGCTGTGTGAAGGTGCACCAACACGGCTGTATGCAGCTGCACCAACAGAGCTGTATGCAGGTCCACCAACAAAGCTGCATGAAGATGCACCAACAGAGCTGTATGCAGCTGCACCAACAGAGCTGCATGCAGGTGCATCAACAGAGCTTCATGAAGGTGCACCAACAGAGTTTTATGCAGGTGCACCAACAGAGCTGTATGCAGGTGCACCAACAGAGCTGTATGAACGTGCACCAACAGGGCTGCATGCAGGTGCACCAACAGAGCTGTATGAACATGCACCAACAGAGCTGCATGCAGGTGCATCAACAGAACTGCACGCAGGGGCTTCAACAGAACTGCATGCCTGTGCACCAACAGAGCTGTATGGAGGTGCACCAACAGAGCTGTATGCAGGTGCACCAACAGAGCTATATGCAGCAGCATCAACAGAACTGCACGCAGGTGCACCAACAGAGCTGTATGCAGGTGCACCAACAGAGCAGTATGCAGCAGCACAAACAGAGCTGTATGCAGATGCACCAACAGAGCTGTCTGCAGCAGCATCAACAGAACTGCACGCAGGTGCACCAACAGAGCTGTATGCAGGCGCACCAACAGAGCAGTATGCAGCAGCTCAAACAGAGCTGTATGCAGGTGCACCAACAGAGCTGTCTGCAGCAGCACCAACAGAGCTGTATGAAGGTGCACCAACAGCGCTGTATGCATTTGCACCAACAGAGCTGTATGCAGCAGCACCAACAAAGCTGCATGCAGGTGCACCAGCAGAGTTGTATGCAGGTGCACCAACAGAGCTGTATGCAGGTGCACCAAGGGAGCTGTATGGAGGTGCATTAACAGAGCTGCATGCAGGTGCACCAGCAGAGCTGCATGAAGGTGCACCAACAAAGCTGTATGCAGCACCACAAGAGCTGTATGCAGCTGCATCAACAGAGCTGTATGCAGGTGCACCAACAGAGCTGTATGAAGGCGCACCAACAGAGCTGTATGCAGCAGCACCAACAGAGCTGTATGCAGCTGCACCAACAAGGCTGTATGCAGGTGCACCAGAAGAGCTGTATGCAGATGCACCACAAGAGCTGTATGCAGATGCACCAACAGAGCTGTATGCAGCAGCACCACAAAAGCTGTATGCAGCTGCACCAACAGAGCTGTATGCAGCTGCACCAACAGAGCTGTATGCAGCTGCACCAACAGAGCTGTATGCAGGTGCACCACAAGAGCTGTATGCAGATGCACCACAAGAGCTGTATGCAGATGCACCAACAGAGCTGTATGCAGCAGAACCACAAGAGCTGTATGCAGCTGCACCAACAGAGCTGTATGCAGCTGCACCAACAGACCTGTATGCAGGTGCACCAACAGAGCTGTATGCAGGTGCACCACAAGAGCTGTATGCAGTTGCACCAACAGAGCTGTATGCAGCTGCACCATCAGAGCTGTATGCAGGTGCACCAACAGAGCTGTATGCAGCTGCACCACAAGAGCTGTATGCAGATGCACCAACAGAGTTGTATGGAGATGCACCAACAGAGCTGTATGCAGCAGCACCAACAGAGCTGTATGCAGCAGCACCAACAGAGCTGTATGCAGCAGCACCAACAGACCTGTATGCAGCAGCACCAACAGAGCTGAATGCAGCAGCACCAACAAGGCTGTATGCAGCTGCACCACAAGAGCTGTATGCAGATGCACCAACAGAGCTGTATGAAGGTGCACCAGCAGAGCTGTATGAAGGTGCACCACAAGAGCTGTATGCAGCAGCACCACAAGAGCTGTATGCAGCAGCACCACAAGAGCTGTATGCAGGTGCACCAACAGAGCTGTATGAAGGTGCACCAAAAGAGCTGTATGCAGCAGCACCAACAGAGCTGTGTGCAGCTGCACCAACAAGGCTGTATGCAGGTGAATGACAAGAGCTGTATGCAGATGCACCACAAAAGCTGTATGCAGATGCACCAACAGAGCTGTATGCAGCAGCACCACAAGAGCTGTAAGCAGCTGCACCAACAGAGCTGTATGCAGCTGCACCAACAGAGCTGTATGCAGCTGCACCAACAGAGCTGTATGCAGCTGCACCAACAGAGCTGTATGCAGGTGCACCACAAGAGCTGTATGCAGGTGCACCACAAGAGCTGTATGCAGATGCACCAACAGAGCTGTATGCAGGTGCACCACAAGAGCTGTATGCAGTTGCACCAACAGAGCTATATGCAGTTGCACCAACAGAGCTGTATGCAGCTGCACCAACAGAGCTGTATGCAGGTGCACCAACAAAGCTGTATGCAGCTGCACCACAAGAGCTGTATACAGATGCACCAACAGAGTTGTATGGAGATGCACCAACAGAGCTGTATGCAGCAGCACCAACAGAGCTGTATGCAGCAGCACCAACAGAGCTGTATGCAGCAGCACCAACAGAGCTGTATGCAGCAGCACCAACAGACCTGTATGCAGCAGCACCAACAGAGCTGTATGCAGCAGCACCAACAAGGCTGTATGCAGCTGCACCACAAGAGCTGTATGCAGATGCACCAACAGAGCTGTATGAAGGTGCACCAACAGAGCTGTATGCAGGTGCACCACAAGAGCTGTATGCAGATGCACCAACAGAGCTGTATGCAGGTGCACCACAAGAGCTGTATGCAGGTGCACCACAAGAGCTGTATGCAGGTGCACCACAAGAGCTGTATGCAGATGCACCAACAGAGCTGTATGCAGGTGCACCACAAGAGCTGTATGCAGATGCACCAACAGAGCTGTATGCAGGTGCACCACAAGAGCTGTATGCAGATGCACCAACAGAGCTGTATGCAGATGCACCAACAGAGCTGTATGCAGATGCACCAACAGAGCTCTATACAGGTGCACCACAAGAGCTGTATGAAGGTGCACCAACAAGGCTGTATGCAGCTGCACCAACAGAGCTGTATGCAGATGCACCAACAGAGCTGTATGCAGCTGCACCAACAGAGCTGTATGCAGCTGCACCAACAGAGTTGTATGCAGGTGCACCAACAAAGCTGCATGAAGATGCACCAACAGAGCTGTGTGAAGGTGTACCAACACGGCTGTATGCAGCTGCACCAACAGAGCTGTATGCAGGTCCACCAACAAAGCTGCATGAAGATGCACCAACAGAGCTGTATGCAGCTGCACCAACAGAGCTTCATGAAGGTGCACCAACAGAGTTTTATGCAGGTGCACCACAAGAGCTGTATGCAGGTGCACCAACAGAGCTGTATGCAGGTGCACCAACAGAGCTGTATGCAGGTGCACCAACAGAGCTGTATGAACGTGCACCAACAGAGCTGCATGCAGGTGCATCAACAGAACTGCACGCAGGGGCTTCAACAGAACTGCATGCCTGTGCACCAACAGAGCTGTATGGAGGTGCATCAACAGAGCTGTATGCAGGTGCACCAACAGAGCTATATGCAGCAGCATCAACAGAACTGCACGCAGGTGCACCAACAGAGCTGTATGCAGGCGCACCAACAGAGCAGTATGCAGCAGCACAGAGCTGTATGCAGATGCACCAACAGAGCTGTCTGCAGCAGCATCAACAGAACTGCACGCAGGTGCACCAACAGAGCTGTATGCAGGCGCACCAACAGAGCAGTATGCAGCAGCTAAAACAGAGCTGTATGCAGGTGCACCAACAGAGCTGTCTGCAGCAGCACCAACAGAGCTGTATGAAGGTGCACCAACAGCGCTGTATGCATTTGCACCAACAGAGCTGTATGCAGCAGCACCAACAAAGCTGCATGCAGGCGCACCAACAGAGATGTATGGAGGTGCACCAACAGAGCTGCATCAAGGTGAACCAATATAGCTGTATGCAGGTGCACCAGCAGAGTTGTATGCAGGTGCACCAACAGAGCTGTATGCAGGTGCACCAAGGGAGCTGTATGGAGGTGCATTAACAGAGCTGCATGCAGGTGCACCAGCAGAGCTGCATGAAGGTGCACCAACAAAGCTGTATGCAGCACCAACAGAGCTTTATGCAGGTGCACCAACAGAGTTATACGTAGGTGCACGAGCAGAGCTACATAAAGGTGCACCAACAGACCCGTATGCAGGTGCACCAAGGGAGCTGTATGGAGGTGCACTAACAGAGCAGTATGCAGGTGCACCTACAGAGCTGTATGCAGGTGCACCAACAGAGCAGTATGCAGGTGCACCAACAGAGCTGTATGGAGGTGCGCCAACAGAGCTGTATTCAACAGCACCAACAGAGCTGCATGGAGGTGCACCAACAGAGTTGTATGGAGGTGCACCAACAGAGCTGTATGCAGCAGCACCAACAGAGCTGTATGCAGCAGCACCAACAGGGTTGTATGGAGGTGCACCAACAGAGATGTATGGAGGTGCACCAACAGAGCTGTATGCAGCAGCACCAACAGGGCTGTATGGAGGTGCACCAACAGAGCTGTATGGAGGTGCACCATCAGAGCTGTATGCAGCAGCACCAACAGAGCTGTATGCAGCAGCATCAACAGGGCTGCATGGAGGTGCACCAACAGAGATGTATGGAGGTGCACCAACAGAGCTGTATACAGCAGCACCAACAGGGCTGTATGGAGATGCACCAACAGAGCTGTATGGAGGTGCACCAACAGAGCTGTATGCAGCAGCACCAACAGAGCTGTATGGAGGTGCACCAACAGAGCTGTATGGAGGTGCACCAACAGAGCTGTATGGAGGTGCACCATCAGAGCTGTATGCAGCAGCACCAACAGAGCTGTATGGAGGTGCACCAACAGAGCTGTATGCAGCAGCACCAACAGAGCTGTATGCAGCAGCACCAACAGGGCTGTATGGAGGTGCACCAACAGAGATGTATGGAGGTGCACCAACAGAGCTGTATGCAGCAGCACCAACAGGGCTGTATGGAGGTGCACCAACAGAGCTGTATGGAGGTGCACCAACAGAGCTGTATGGAGGTGCACCAACAGAGCTGTGTGCAGCAGCACCAACAGAGCTGCATGGAGGTGCACCAACAGAGATGTATGGAGGTGCACCAACAGAGATGTATGGAGGTGCACCAACAGAGCTGTATGGAGGTGCACTAACAGAGCTGTATGGCGGTGCACCAACAGAGCTGTATGGAGGTGCACCAACAGAGCTGTATGCAGCAGCACCAACAGGGCTGTATGGAGGTGCACCAACAGAGCTGTATGGAGGTGCACCAACAGAGCTGTATGCAGCAGCACCAACAGAGCTGTATGGAGGTGCACCAACAGAGATGTATGAAGGTGCACCAACAGAGCTGTATGGAGGTGCACTAACAGAGCTGTATGGAGGTGCACCAACGGAGCTGTCTGGAGTTGCGCCAACAAGGCAGTAAACTGCACAGTTCTCCGTACTGGAGTAGCAGGCTGTGCTGCAGGACAATAAGTGCTTTCCATGAGCACCAGTTACATTCCATAAGGTCACATTCATTTTTTAGGGACGGGCATATTAAGTGATTTGCCCAGAATCACAGAATGCTGAACCAGCGCCAGGACTGAAACCTGGTTCCTCAGTTCCAATGTTGGCAGCTGTGCCCGTTACCCCGCGGCCTGCGCTGTTTGTGGCTCGTGGGATTGAACTACCAGGTTGTGCTGCATGTTGGAGTGAGATGCATTATTAGAGCTGTATGCACAGCTGCCACAGAGTCCAAGGTCATGAATGACACCTTCAGACAGTCCTGCTTCTGGCCACTAGCACAATGCATTCTGTGACTTGTAGTTTTGCTTTTAACATTGTAAGTCTGGGAAGCGAGAACTGACTGAAGATGTTCACAAGACGTGAAGCTACTAAGCAGCTATCTACAGGCTGCTGGGCCAGGTTTGGGGGGCTCTGACTGCACCCAGAGGTAATTGGACAAACTATGTGGCAAGTACTGCCTGTTCTCCCTCGAATCTCAGAGGCAAATAGCACCAGGAGCTCACTGGTCGGGCAAGTGCCTCATGCTTTCTACCTTGACAGCTTGGCAAGGTCATACATTCAGTGCTTCCTCTTGGAAGGTGGTTTGGGGTAAAAACTTAGATTCAGTACATAGTTCCTGCCTGGGCTTGCTGAAGGGCTCTTCATTCTGTCCAATCCTGCAGGAGGCACCAGCCAGAATCCTCCCCGCGTTAGCCTATGGGAGGGAGGCCCCGAGGGGCCGGGACAGAGAGGTGCTTGAATCTACAGTTCAAGGAATGTACAAGGCTGTTTTCAATCTCCGGCACTCACATCCCCTGGGGCAGATTTACAAGGTCCTTGCGCCACTTTTGCGTCACTTTTAACATGGGAAAAGTGACGCAAAAGTGGCGCAAGGCTTGTAAATCTGCCCCTGTGTTTAGGCCGGTAAAACCAACCTTGCGCCAACAGGCGGCTGTTGGGAGTTGTTGCCAAAGTCTTAAACTTGCTAAGGAGGGCTCCTTGGGTCAACATCTCTGGCTGGAAATACAGGGAGGGACAGATCACCCACGAGAGCTTTCCTACTAAGGTCACGCGCCACCCTGGAACTTTCATCTGCTGGGGCCCAGAATCTGAGCTGCAGTGAGTTGAAAAAATATTAAAATCAAATACCAAAGTATTGTCTCTGTTGGAGACAAGCAAACTCTGGCAAGACGGAACCATGGGTGGCTAACTCTCTGCAGTCACAAGAATCTATCCCCTCGGGGACCTAGAGACACCGCACAGCATCTACACAGAGGAGCAGGTTTGAAAATACAGGTTGGGGAGAATGCTAGTATCAGTGCATTGCCCACCTTGGCGAAGAAAGGATGAAGGTGCCCAAGGCAGGCTCTGCGATGAAGCGCCTCAGGGCATTATTCACGGGCTGTGTTTGCAAAGCCACTTAGATGAACGCCGGACACTCCTACCCAGAGAGTTCATCAAGAGAGGGGTGAGATCATGGAGAGAGGCTGCTGTGGCGAGTCCGAACCCTGCGAATCTCACGCTTAACTGTGCGCTGGTAACATCTCTCAGGATTGTGGAGAGAAAGGTAAGGGCCGTGGAACGCAAGGGAGCAGGTGAGAACTGGCTGAATACGGCCCAGCTATGGGGGTCCTATCGGCACCCCTTCAGAGGAGACACGCAGGTACTACAGAGCTCCTGCGCACCCCGAACTGCGCTCTGTGGCGTCACAACCTGTGAAGAAGTAAGGCGTCCCAGCCAGTGGGGTGAGAGGTGACCAGGCCGATCAACATAACTAAGGGGCCTCGCAGAGACACTACAACAGCTCTGCAACTGCTGTACTCCTACCTACTGATCACAAAGAACCCCCATACCTTTTGGGAAGATGGTCCGAAGCACTGAAGCACGTTAGTTCATCCCCCCCTCCCCCATCAGGACCCTGCAAAGGTAGAGTCTGACAAAACCCTCTGTATCACAAGAACCAACTCCCTCAGACTGACTCTACTCTGCTCTTACTTGTGTCTATGAGACTAGCATTCTGAAATTAGCATTATAGGAACTGAATTTTAATTGGAAATTCACCAGCTGTTTTAAGCTAATTTTAATAAAAACTGAGGGGCAGATATACAAGCCCCTTGCAACACTTTTGGCCGCCGTTGCGTCACTTTTGTGACGCAGCAGTGGCGTAAACAATGCACCACGTTGCAACACATTTGCAACGTGGCGTATCTAGGGAGATGCGTCACGTTGTAAAGCCCTGCGTCACATTATACCCGCGTCAGGTATAATGTATACAGGGTGGGCGTTCCCACGCAGGAAAGCCTCGTAAAAGTGACGCAGTGAAATCTACAAGATTTCACTGCACCACTTCTACGACGCCACTGCGTCAAAACCTCACGCCTGCTTGAAGCAGGCATAAGGAGTGACGCAGCATAATAAGTGTAGGCCGTACCTGAGCATTGATGGAGTTGCGTCGTGCTTGCGACACAACTCCAGCAATGCGTGACCTTTGCGCCAACAGATGCGGGACGCATCTGTCAATCCTTGCGCCATGGTGCGCCGCGTTGTAAATGTGACGCATTCATGGTGGCGCAACGTTTTTTTTGCATGACGCAAGTAAACTGACGCATCTCTGCTATAATGCAGAGATGCGTCCGTTTCTTGTAAATCTGCCCCTGAGTATGGAAGACGGAACTAGTTTACGTGGACCAAAATGAATTTCAATGAATTGGGAATTCATTGTATTGCAATGGTTTTAATTAAATAAGCAAATAAAATCAAACTTGAAACTTGATAGTTCAGATACACGAAATTCATTGATTTCCCAGTCAGTGGCAATATTTACAGAATATGTGATTGGTTTACCCTGTTAGTAGGTTTTTAAAGTAGATGCACCGTGGGGAAATCAGGGGCGTGTTCTGAAGGGTTGTCTCAGCCAGTGCACCACATGCCAGGCCAGCGTGGACAGCCGTTTTCTCCCTGTAATGGTTGGACCATGGTTGGGTGGGTAGTGGTTGCCAAGTGAGAGATGTGGTGCTCAGCACCAGAGGCCACAGAGGAGATTCCGGCCTAGGAAACAGGATGTCCGCAGAGGGCTGTTGCCCCACCACTAGATTACAGGATCGAGGTGCACTGGCAGAGCTGTGTGTCAGTCCCACCACTGCAGTAGTAGAGGGCGTCCAGTTTAGGATGAGGTGTGAGGGTGGAGCACTCTCCTGTACTGCGGTGTCTGGATAGGGCTGTGTGAGTGTAGGTGGCCTGCGCACTCTTAAGGTCTCCTTCAGTCTACAGTTAATGCGGCCTGTTATTGTATGGGAACAGATTGTGTGGGGGTCAGTGAGTCTCTGCTGACCTGTGCAGGGCCACTGGAATTATGCAATTGTGTTGCTGCAGCAATTGTCGCATAGTTGTAGATTTGCCGCATTTGCCACATAATCCATCAACTGCTGCATAATCTGCAGATTTTAACAACAAAAAAATGGTTTCTTGCTCAAACGGTCCAAAAGTTAGTAAAAATACAGCAACACATGTTGCTTTGCAGTGGAAGGCCCTTTGCAAAGGTTGACTGGTCACCTTTATGTAGCTTATTGCTATATTCGGGTGTTAAACTGGTACAAATGAGGCACAACCAGTGCTTAATTTGAGCCAGTGGTTTCCGGTGCTCGACATCGGCACATTAATGTCAATACCAGCATTTATGACAGCCTGCCACAAGGTGGCACTGTTTGCTGAATTTTGTGATGAGCACAACACTAGCTGTTTAATAATACAATATACATTTAAATGACTAATACCTGCCACCCAAAGCAATAAGAATAGCTTGGGCAGCAGGTGTTAGTCATGTTAATGCACATTAAAAGTCTGAATTGACACAATTGTAGGAGTGCGATGGTTAGTTGTGTAGGCACTATCATTGGCAGCATGGCAGGGGCAATGGTTGATGCAAGCTGCAGTGGCCTCCTGACAAGGGCCCTGGCACTTATTCTTTTATAAATTAAGCGCTGGGTACAACTAATGCCCAGACACTGTTAACAAGCTTAAAAATGTCAAAATAAGGGAGTAATACTATCACAAAATGTACCGCTTAATGCCACATAATTTACCTTTTCTTAACGCATAATTTATTCAACCTGCTGCATAATTTGACCCTCCCTGCCACATAATTCCATTGGCGCTGCCTGCAGGGGGCATATCCAAAAGAAGGCAGGGGTCATTTAGAGACAGTGCACAAGAGCAGGAAGTGCCTTAAGATTAGGAAGCAAAGAGAAGGAGCTCATTGGTTGGGAGAGTGCGTGTGCAAAGACCTAAGGCAGGGCTTTAAGTGGGCTGGGCTCCAGCCCCACAGTAATCAAAAACTGACTTTGAAACAGGTACCTATCGGGCTCTATATTTATGTCCTTAACTTTACCAGCAAAAACTTTGATTGAGTTCTCAACAGTAACTCCAACAAGCATTTGCAATGCAATAGGTCTCGCATTGAGGAGAGTTTAAGCTATTGGCAATGCAGTAGCTTAAACTCTCGCACATGCGAGACCTATTGCATCACTAGCACCCATGCGGTGCTTTCACATTCATAAAGGCCATGCCCCTTTCTTTAGACAAGCCGCGTCTAAAGAAAGGGGTTAAAACCGCGGCATGGGGGCTTTGACCAAAAATGCATCTCTTTGTCAAGTTGACAAACAGATGGGGTTTTTTTTTGGTAAAAGTGCCCGTGCCGCGCTTTCACTATAATGTTGGCTGCACACCTTTGTTTAGACGTGGCTTGTCTACAGAAAAGCGCGCGGCCTACATGAATGTGAAAGCGCCGCATAGGCACTAGTAAACAAACAAAAAAAGAAGTAGATATATTAATAAATAAGTAAGTGCGGCCTCAATACTTAAAGCGGACCGCGCTGCTAAAATAAAAAAATAAAAAAATTGCACTTGAGCCCTCCAATGGTATATAAAATAAAAGCGGGCGGCGTGCTGCGAGTTAGTGAGTGGAATAGGGCCAAATCATTTAATAAAATAGTGCTCACAGCCAAGATTAAGCAGACCGTGGAACAAGATAAGTACAAGACACGGCGGCACCAAGGAGGGATTAACAAGCCAAATCGCCAAATCGCAAGACAGCGTTTGGGAAAGACAATGACACAAGCCAATGACAAATATGAGTGGAGAGTGGGCGGGGCGTCAGGTCCATACTCCACTACTGCATGCCTGGCTGCAGCGCTTGCGCTGCCCCGGCTTGACCTAAAAACTCTTAAGGTGCTCTATCCCTGTTTCATTCCAGGCACCTCACTTCCTCTGGCATTCTCTGAGGGTATTTGCTTTTTCCAGGATGTTATGGTTCTGAAATGTCCTTCTCATGGATCATTTGACTCTTGTGTAGTATAGCATCACAAAAAAGGTAATCCCTTCACAAAAACATTGTCTCACAAATTAAATACAAATAAGAAAAAGAGGAAAAGAAATGTCTTGCTGCCTCTGAGCTAATCTTTAGCTCCAAATAAACATTCAAACTGTGGAATTTAGAAAAATTGCTTCAGCGTAGTGGAGGTTGAAATATTCTTGCTCTGTGCTGAACCAGTGCTACTAAGTGGTGTCCCTATCTGGCTCTCATGCCAGTGTATGAAAACATATAAATGTACACTCTGCGCACGTGTTTAAAATATTATACTCAGCATTTCTATAGTGCAGCAGTGTCACCCCTAGGGTTATCTGGGCGCTGTGGATGCAACGTCTCCGTTGAAGAGCCAGGTCAGAAGTGAGCAGAGAGAGGAAAAATAAAGTTCGGAAACGAACACAAAGAAGAAAAAATAAAAGTCAGAAACGAGCAGAAAGAGGCAAAATGATCAGGTACAAGCAGAGAGAGGAAAAATAAAGGTCAGAAATGAGCAGGAAGAGCAAAATAACAGTCAGAACGAGCAAAGAGAGGCAAAAATAGAGGGCAGAAATGGACAGAGAAAGGCAGAAAAATGAGCAGAAAGCGAGCAGAAATGAAGGCAGAACACGGGCAGTGGAGATATAAACCGAAGGCAGCATAGGGTAGATGACTGCAGGCAAGCTGGCCAGGAGAACTGCCGCAAGGGGAGCTGGCACGAGGACCAGTGCTAGGGTACCGCTTGTCGCCCGGCTCTGTGATTCACAGATTATTTTCTTTCTTTTAATAAACATTTTTGAACTTCTAATTGGGCAGTGCAGATTTTTTCACAACCTGCTGCCTAGTTGCTGGAAAGTGCCTCGGCAGATCAAGGTCTGAAACAAGAGGCTGAACTGGGCTACACAAACTAATCCCACGTAACAAGGTAATCTAAAGAATTCTCAGAAAAAGGGGAATTGTGTCGAGAGCGACCCGGCATTCGACTCACCAGTCGGATCAGACAGCACTAGTGTACCCGGCATTCGACTCACCAGTCGGGTCAGACAGCACTAATGTACCCGGCATTCGACTCACCAGTCGGATCAGACAGCACTAGTGTACCCGGCATTCGACTCACCAGTCGGGTCAGACAGCACTAATGTACCCGGCATTCGACTCACCAGTCGGATCAGACAGCACTAGTGTACCCGGCATTTGACTCACCAGTCGGATCAGACAGCACTAGTGTACTTGGCATTCGACTCACCAGTCGGATCAGACAGCACTAGTGTACCCGGCATTCGACTCACCAGTCGGATCAGACAGCACTAGTGTACCCAGCATTCGACTCACCAGTCGGATCAGACAGCACTAGTGTACCCGGCATTCGACTCACCAGTCGGATCAGCCAGCACTAGTGTACCCGGCATTCGACTCACCAGTCGGATCAGACAGCACTAGTGTACCCGGCATTCGACTCACCAGTCGGATCAGACAGCACTAGTGTACCCGGCATTCGACTCACCAGTCGGATCAGACAGCACTAGTGTACCCGGCATTCGACTCACCAGTCGGGTCAGACAGCACTAGTGTACCCGGCATTCGACTCACCAGTTGGATCAGACAGCACTAGTGTACCCGGCATTCGACTCACCAGTCGGGTCAGACAGTACTAGTGTACCCGGCATTCGACTCGCCAGTCGGGCCAGACAGCACTAGTGTACCCGGCATTCGACTCACCAGTCGGGTCAGACAGCACTAGTGTACCCGTCATTCGACTCACCAGTCGGGTCAGACAGCACTAGTGTACCAGTCGGGTCAGACAGCACTAGTGTACCCGTCATTCGACTCACCAGTTGGATCAGACAGCACTAGTGTACCCGGCATTCGACTCGCCAGTCGGGCCAGACAGCACTAGTGTACCCGGTATTCGACTCACCAGTCGGGTCAGACAGCACTAGTGTACCCGGCATTCGACTCACCAGTCGGGTCAGACAGCACTAGTGTACCCGTCATTCGACTCACCAGTCGGATCAGACAGCACTAGTGTACCAGTCGGGTCAGACAGCACTAGTGTACCCGTCATTCGACTCACCAGTCGGGTCAGACAGCACTAGTGTACCAGTCGGGTCAGACAGCACTAGTGTACCCGTCATTCGACTCACCAGTTGGATCAGACAGCACTAGTGTACCCGGCATTCGACTCACCAGTCGGGTCAGACAGTACTAGTGTACCCGGCATTCGACTCGCCAGTCGGGCCAGACAGCACTAGTGCACCCGGCATTTGACTCACCAGTCGGGTCCGACAGCACTAGTGTACCCGGCATTCGACTCACCAGTCGGGTCAGACAGCACTAGTGTACCCGTCATTCGACTCACCAGTCGGATCAGACAGCACTAGTGTACCAGTCGGGTCAGACAGCACTAGTGTACCCGTCATTCGACTCACCAGTCGGGTCAGACAGCACTAGTGTACCCGTCATTCAACTCACCAGTCGGGTCAGACAGCACTAGTGTACCCGGCATTGGACTCACCAGTTGCATCAGACAGCACTAGTGTACCTGGCATTCACCTCACCAGTCGGGTCAGACAGTGCTGGTGCACTTTGAAATTCATGGTTTGCAAAGTCTGATTGTGCTTATTGACTGGTAAAGCGCCAAAGAGAGCTTGGCGGGTGTCATCTGGGCAGGTGACGACAAGATAAACATTTTTTTGGGTAGGTACGTCCGAGATTAAGGAGTTAGAGCTGTGAGTGCAATCCAAGGTATAGAGCAGAAGGCTCTAGAGAAGGTATAAGAAGGGGGGCAGGTATATAGGAGGGGCTAGAACTCCAACACAGACCCCCGCGGATGAATGTGTAAGTGAAAAAGTAGTGCTGACCCAGCCGGAGCCTCTGTGAATCGTGATAGGCTGTGACCAGAGAATTTCGGAAGCAAGGGGGTCAGCAGCCAGGCGTGAACGATGCTTGCACGATACTCCTCCCTCCCTCCACAATGACAGATGAGGAGCTGTTTGTCGCAGTCTCACCGTGTGACCCTCCCACCTGCTCCATGAAGCGCTGTGTCCAAGGCTGGCAAGCACCTTAATGCCGCTTCTCCAACGAGTAGCTCGTGAGCTATTGGTCCTCTCCAGGTACCTGCAAGTAGCTCTCCTGTCTGCAGTCCAGCAAAGAAACTAGAAGCTGCTGCTTGTCTAATTAAAATGGGTATACCAAAACAGAAAGGTTTATATTCAAGATAAAAATGTGTATATTTTCAGAACCCATAAGCTGATATTTGTTAAAAAATACCCGAATTTTCAAAATAAATTTGAAGCTGATATTTGAATGAAACATCATGTGGCGTATTGCTAACATTATCACCTTGGTCCCATTTCAGCTCCGGCTCTTGTGTGTTACATATGTAAAGGCAGTAATCTAAAATTGATATTCCCTTTCATATTCAACCTAATCAAACATTCCTCTCCATTCAATTCCACACTCAGTCACATCTCATGTGTTCATCAACACCCCCTGCTCATAATTGTAGTGCCACAAACAATCGAATATTGTAAAAATATTGTATATTTATTAAAAATAAAATGACAATATTACTCAATCACAATATTAAAATCAATTCATACATAAAAAACTATTTCATGGATATAGAGATTCCACAGTGTAATCAAATTATCTTGCATACATTGGAAGACCCATAAGGTTCATTCAATGAATCAACCAATGTGCTATATCATATTCACAATACAATAAAAAGACCACACAAATTCTGCAAAGAGAGAGCAAAATAAAAGGAAAAAGTGGAGAGAGAAAAAGAGACATAAAACACATACGAAAGTACACTTCCTTTACAGTTTGCAAACTAATCGATGAGTTCAATAATGACAGGCATCTTCAAAAGTTTTCCTCAATTATGCCGGTGTGTCCAATAAATTTAGTCTGTTCAATGCGTCGACGCGTTTCGGTGGTGTTACACGAATATGGACCATCTTTGTCAAGACCAAACTTGTATCTCTCTTTAGAAACCGTTGTCAAAAAAACCTATACATAAATACACAAATATCACTTATTAAAACATTTCCATCACCGAATATCTTGATCGTTTGTTTATATTCCTTCACTGTTTGTGTATTCGCATCTATGTTGTTAAACATTGTTTAGCAAACATACATCTCATCAACTCTACCACTAAACTAAATAGTGTGGCACCACAATGTCGATCTGGGGTTGACACATGTATTTCATTCTGAACCCAAAGATCCCACTGTATCACACCTCAAGAGAAACATTCACCCTTATCCATTCCCAGTCATATCCTTATATGGGCAACTTGCATTCTCAATTGGGTCAATCCATATCTACAAACATTCATACTGGCATTGATCCATATCCATCATAGTAACCCCGACAATCCCATTGTGTCACACCCAGTACGCAATTCACCATTATTTGTTCTCATTCATATCATTATGTTATCAACTTTCATTAAATGCATAAACACAAGCATTCATACTGGAACCATACTCTCCTGAATAGATATCCACATCTAAATATAAATATTTATGGTGATGGGACCATTATATCCCCCATCGCTCACCAATTGGACTCCTGAATCCGTCCTATCATATCTGGGTTATACACTTTGTGAAAATCAGGGATTCAATCGAGCTCTGTTTATCCTTTCGCATGGTTGAGCGGACCAATGTCTTCTTATCTATGTTGTAGTAGTAGTATTAAGCGTCCTTTAAATACAGTTTTTAAAAAAAAGACATTTTGTAAAATATCTCTTATTCAATTTAGCTCTAAAATAGCCTTCACCAGTTTCCATACTCCCAATGTTACTGAAACCGCGCATTTATATTACCGGTTTTTAGATGTTCTCAACTTGCAATAATATTAATAAATAGCAACACAACCCTACCTCGTTCTCTTGTTATCGGTCCTGATGGATAAGCTTCTCATTATCAGTGGCCAACTTTCGCCCTCAATATTTCATTCATTGAAACGGCGTCCCGTCAACCTCAGCGGGTCAGTATTCTATAAATACCTAGAATAGCAAGGCATCAAGGAATAATATACTGGGATTGTCTTTACACCAAGGTATAGTGCATTTACACAGGGGAACACAACCCTTTGTCCCGGTTTGAATCCCCGTAGGGTCCTCTTACCTCAACATTCGTATTTGTTACGGCATCCATGTGGCTTGCCTTTTCAATGCTCCTTACCTCGTGCGCACAGTTTGTTGGCGTTTTATATCTCCACCTTTCCTGCTCGCGTCCACGTGGATAACTGTTTCCTGTAGACACCACGGGGCCGATTCACAGAACTAATCTGAGATAAAATCCTAAACTTACTAGTTTTGGTATTCACAGAAGGCATTTAGTAGTAGTAAAGTTAGGACTCCTAACTTTACTACTACTAAACTGAGATAAAATCCTAAACTTACTACTTTTGGTATTCACAGAAGGCATTTAGTAGTAGTAAAGTTAGGACTCCTAACTTTATTACTACTAAACTGAGATAAAATCCTAAACTTACTACTTTTGGTATTCACAGAAGGCATTTAGTTGTAGTAAAGTTAGGACTCTTAACTTTACTACTACTAAACTGAGACAAAATCCTAGACTTACTACTTTTGGTATTCACAGAAGGCATTTAGTAGTAGTAAAGTTAGGACTCCTAACTTTACTACTACTAAACTGAGACAAAATCCTAAACTTACTACTTTTGGTATTCACAGAAGACATTTAGTAGTAGTAAAGTTAGGACTCTAACTCTACTACTACTAAACTGAGACAAAATCCTAGACTTACTACTTTTGGTATTCACAGAAGGCATTTAGTAGTAGTAAGTTAGGACTCCTAACTTTACTACTACTAAACTGAGATAAAATCCTAACTTACTACTTTTGGTATTCACAGAAGGCATTTAGTAGTAGTAAAGTTAGGACTCCTAACTTTACTACTACTAAATGTCTTTTGTGAATACTAAAAGTCGTAAAGTTAGGATTTTGTCTCAGTTTAGTAGTAGTAAAGTGCGGACTCCTAACTTTACTACTACTAAATGTCTTCTGTGAATACCAAAAGTAGTAAGTTTAGGATTTTATCTCATTTTAGTAGTAGTAAAGTTAGGAGTCCGCACTTTACTACTACTAAATGCCTTCTGTGAATACCAAAAGTAGTAAGTTTAGGATTTTGTCTCAGTTTAGTAGTAGTAAAGTTAGGAGTCCTAACTTTACTACTACTAAATGCCTTCTGTGAATACCAAAAGTAGTAAGTTTAGGATTTTATCTCAGTTTAGTAGTAGTAGTTAGGAGTCCGCACTTTACTACTACTAAATGCCTTCTGTGAATACCAAAAGTAGTAAGTTTAGGATTTTATCTCAGTTTAGTAGTAGTAAAGTTAGGAGTCCTAACTTTACTACTACTAAATGCCTTCTGTGAATACCAAAAGTAGTAAGTTTAGGATTTTATCTCAGTTTAGTAGTAGTAAAGTTAGGAGTCCTAACTTTACTACTACTAAATGCCTTCTGTGAATACCAAAAGTAGTAAGTTTAGGTAAGTTTAGGATTTTATCTCAGTTTAGTAGTAGTAAAGTTAGGACTCCTAACTTTACTACTACTAAATGCCTTCTGTGAATACCAAAACTAGTAAGTTTAGGATTTTATCTCAGATTAGTTCTGTGAATCGGCCCCCACGTGATTACTGACGGATCGCATCTCTCCGCCTCTCTATAGGTACCGCCATATTTACCTATATCTGCCACCTAAGTGTACTGATTTCTCTAACCAAAACATTCTACCAATTTGTTAGTGAGGTTAACGAGATAAAGAGCTGTTATAATTGTCATCAATCAATCAATCAATCAATCAATCATGTCACTTATAAAGCGCACTACATACCCGCGAGGGTCTCAAGGCGCTGGGGGAAGAGGGGGGTGGTGCTGCTACTGATCGAAGAGCCAGGTCTTGAGGAGTCTTCTGAAGGCCAGTAGGTCTTGGGTCTGTCGCAGGTTGGTGGGGAGGGTGTTCCAGGTCTTGGCGGCGAGGTGGGAGAAGGATCTGCCGCCGGCGGTCGTTTTCCGGATGCGGGGGACTGTGGCGAGGGCGAGGCTGGTCGAGCGGAGCTGGCGGGTGGGGGTGTAGAAGCTGAGTCGTCTGTTGAGGTAGGCTGGTCTGGAGTTGTGGAGTGCTTTGTGTGCGTGGGTGAGGAGCTTGAAGGTTATCCTCTTGTTGACAGGGAGCCAGTGCAGGTCTCTCAGGTGGGGTGTGATGTGGCTGCGTCGGGGGATGTCGAGGATAAGACATGCAGAGGCGTTCTGGATGCGTTGCAGCCGTCTCAGGAGCTTAGCCGTCGTTCCTGCGTAGAGGGCGTTTCCGTAGTCCAGCCTGCTGGTGACAAGGGCCTGGGTGACTGTTTTTCTTGTTTCGGTGGGGATCCACTTGAAGATCCTGCGGAGCATTCGGAGGATGTTGAAGCAGGATGAGGAAACGGCGTTGACCTGCTTAGTCATGGAGAGGGTGGGGTCGAGGATGACCCCTAGGTTGCGTACGTGGTCGGTGGGTGGCGGGGCTGTTCCCAGTGATGTTGGCCACCAGGAGTCGTCCCAGGCTGAAGGGTTGGAACCAAGGATGAGGACCTCCGTCTTGTCCGAGTTCAGCTTCAGGCGGCTGGTCCTCATCCATTCGGCGACGGCCTTCATTCCTTCGTGGAGGTGGGCTTTGGCGGTGTGAGGGTCTTTGGTGAGGGAGAGGATCAGCTGGGTGTCGTCGGCTTAGGAGATGATGTTGAGGTTGTGCTGTCGGGCGACGTGGGCGAGGGGTGCCATGTAGATGTTGAACAGCGTTGGGCTGAGGGAGGAGCCTTGGGGTACGCCGCAGATGATCTTGGTGGCCTTGGATCGGAAGGGGGCGAGGCGGACGCTTTTCTCATTTCACATAAATTAATTCAAATATAAATATATCTTAAACTGTCCGATATTTATAGATGAGTGAAACACTTTATCCTTTTTTGGGGGATAGATAAATGTTTATTAACTCCCACCATTATATTATCATTAATATGTATTTCTTATTAGGGACTATCATTCATATTTGCACTAAATATTTACTATTTCGCATCTTGAAGTCAGAACCCTATTTAATTAAAATCAAATCAAGAATCCACATACAGACCTACACCATCCCTAAATAAATTTGGCCCATTCCTCCCTCGAATTAAGGCCCTGTCTTACAGTATTAAGGCTCGAGATATACCATTGTTCCCTCAGCTTTCTCTTTTCTTCCAAACAACCTCCACGTTTATTTCCTGTGATCTTCCCTAAGATAAACCAGCGAAAATCCAAATGTCCATGTTTGACCCGTATGTGCTCAACCAATGGCGTGTTTCATTTGCCAGTTTTTAATGCCGATTTGTGCTCGGTAAGGCGCAATCTCATCCAGTCTCCCCAAAATACCCTACACCACAGGGGCATTGCAAGAGGTATATAATGTTACTACTCCGGCAATTGTTAAGGTTTCTTGATGTGACCTTGACACCATTATATTCAATCATTTTGCTGACAATGCATTGGTTGCATAAGAACGAAGGAAAATTTTCTAAAGCTGCGATTGGGGATAATTGCGATTAATCCTCACCTCCCACCATGGGAAAGAAGAGGAGGTACACCGACTTGCCGTCTATGCGGAAGCGGGAAGGAGGACATTATTCATGTAATCTGTATCTGTCCCAACTTAAAGGATATTAGATGCACCTTGTTACGTCCCTTTTTCATGTATTATGGCACCCGGTCCTGCAGGCAGGCAGTGAAGCTTTGCTTCAACCCTGTTGACGTTCAGCTGAACAGTCGGCTAAAAAATTTTGGGGAGATGGTATCCAAGAGACTCAAAAATTTGTTGTTATCTGAAGTATGTTACAAATAAGAGTACAAGGGCATCAGAAGGGACTCGCAAAAATCAAAAATGAATAATAACATTTTATAATTGTACCAGCACTTTTTATTTATTGCCGAAAGGTCAAGAAAACGCTTTTTATATGTTAAATGAACTTAATACCTTCCTATAGTTGCCCTAACATTTTAAATTAATAATGCCCAATAGTTTGAACAATGGACTTGGTTATGCTGTGTCAGGCGGCATGTAATCCAATGGTAGCTATTGCCAGCTCAGCACTATTTGAAGTATAAGTATTTATGTGTAATGTCTTACAGAACAGCCAATCGCACAAACTGGGAATATTTTATTGATGATCATTTTAATGTTGTTTTAAGCTTAATAATTTGTGTATAATGGGAATCTTTTTGTTATGTATTTGCAAAGATTTTAATTAATCAAGCAAAAATAAATATTACCTTACTACTCCGGCAATTGTTAAGGCTTCTTGATGTGACCTTGACACCATTATATTCATTTTGCTGACAATGCATTGGTCGCATATGGCACAGTGTCCGCATTTGTGGTTGCCCACCACTCTACCATGGTTTAATGTGGTTTGCTGGTCTCCTCTTATTACTCTATATGTGTGCACCAGGGTTTTTCGTAGATTTTGATTACATCTAAAAGCAAAAATAGGTTTTTCTAATTGTACATGGAGAGGTGTGGTGCAGCGGCCAGGGCAGCTGACTTCGGAGCACGGGGCTCACGGTTCGATCCCCGGTTCCGGCGGCAGCTCAGCTCAGCACCATGTGACTCTGGGCAATAGCTCACTTAATTTCCACGACGGCCCCCAGCGCCTTGAGACCCGTAAGGGTGAGTAGTTCGCGCTTTACAAAATACGGATTTACATCTTCGTCCTCATTTAGAAGGTTCCAATTTTTGTTGATAATGTTTTTAACTTGATTGATCATATTTGAAAATTGACTGACAAAGACTATCTTATTATTCTGTTTCTCATTCTTCCTTTTATTGAACATACTTTCCCTATTATAGAATCTAGCTCACTTCATGAATGGTTAATGAGTTTTTTGGGATAACCTCCATCCTTTCATTTCATTTTTAAATTATCATCATGTTTATAAAAATCTTTCAGTATGGAACAATTTCTTCACAGCCGAAGAAATTGTCCAAATGGTATGTTATCTCTCTGTGATCTTGGATGAAAGCTAGAATAGTGGAGGAGGGTGTTTTTATCAGTGGACTTTGTGTAAAACTCCACCTCCAGAATACCCCTACTATTTTTAACAGTAACATCCAGAAAATTAACACTAGCATTGCTCCATTGGGCTGTAAATTTCAGGTTTGGATCACCTTCAGGCCTTCCCGTATAAATAAAATATCATCTATAAATCGATACCAGTCGATTATAGTTTCAAAAAGGGTGCCATTTCATTAAAACATGTCTAACTTCAAACTCACTTACATAAAGGCAGGCCAGACTAGGGGCACATGTGGCCCCCATGCTCGTCCCCTTGCATTGCCTAAAATATTCATCTTTAACAAATATTGTTCTTTAAAAGCATTGATATACATTGTATGGTAAACCACTTGTTAGCCCGAGGAATTTCTTCTTTCTCTAAGATTCTCTCTATTACATCTATTGTGTCATCCTGGGGGATGTTTGTGTAAAGAGCTTCAATATCGAGGGTAACTAACATTTGTGTACACTCGTTGAAGCTCCTACCTACCAGGATTGACACAATTTGGGCTGAATCCCTAATATATGATTTCTGTTTAGTAACCAAAGGTTTTAAAAAGCAATCCCCATATTTGCTTAATGGTTCCAAAAGGGAACCCAGGCCACTTAACAATAGGTCTCAATGGGGACCACGCTCATCTTGGTGGGTTCTTGGTAAACCATAAATGGCCGGGGTGATGGGGTTGTCATTCTACAAGAATCCTAATTCTTCCTCACTTATCCAGTCGTTGTCCCTAGCCATGTGGAATAATATATCTATCTACTTTTTCAAAATAGGAAGCCTGCTAGCTGGTACTTTCATATAGTGTTCTCTCACCTCGAAGAGACCCCTCATACGCCTCTCATAATCTGCTGAATCAAAGATAACTACACCAACTCCCTTATCAGCAGGCTTGATTATGATACTAATGTCCTCCTTAAGTGAGTTCAAAGCCTCTCTCTGTTCCTTTGGCATATTATTTGGTACCCAATTAGAATCCTGTACCAGTTTGTGTATATTGTACTCAACTACCCTCTCAACATTCTTATTTACCTGATTGAGAGAGGGTGTAAAGGTTGACTTGGATTTTAATCCAGAATGGTTTTCCGTAGGTGTTCGTTGTCGCCCCTCAAAAAACCGACATAGTCTAATTTTTCTAAAAAAAGATGTCAAGTCCCTTTCTAAATCAACATTTTTTACTTTCACGGTTGGGGCAAACTAAAACCTTTTTCCAAAACCTCTTCCTCTGCCCTATTTAGTCCTCTTTTTGACAAGTTAATAATGGGAAACTTACTTATTTCCAATACCTCTGATTCCTTGTTTTCAAGTATTCTTGGGGTGGATAATTCCTCATAGGTTGATCCCTTCCCCGGCCTGTCATGATTGAACTCATGGATTAGTTTGCAAACTGAAAAGGAAGTGTACTGTTCTATGTGTTTTATCTCTCTTTTTTTTCTCTCCACTTTTATTTTGCTCTCTCTTTGCAGAAATTTGTGTGGTGTTTTTACTCACCAGTCGGATCAGACAGCACTAGTGTACCTGGCATTCGACTCACCAGTCGGGTCAGACAGCACTAGTGTACCCGGCATTCGACTTACCAGTTGGATCAGACAGCACTAGTGTACCCGGCATTCGACTCGCCAGTCAGGTCAGACAGTACTAGTGTACCTGGCATTCGACTCGCCAGTCGGGCCAGACAGCACTAGTGTACCCGGCATTCGACTCACCAGTCGGGTCAGACAGCACTAGTGTACCCAGCATTCGACTTACCAGTCGGGTCAGACAGCACTAGTGTACCCTTCATTCGACTCACCAGTCGGATCAGACAGCACTAGTGTACCAGTCGGGTCAGACAGCACTAGTGTACCCATCATTCGACTCACCAGTCGGGTCAGACAGCACTAGTGTACCCGTCATTCAACTCACCAGTCGGGTCAGACAGCACTAGTGTACCCAGCATTGGACTCACCAGTCGGGTCAGGCAGTGCTGGTGCACTTTGAAATTCATGGTTTGCAAAGTCTGATTGTGCTTATTGACTGGTAAAGCGCCAAAGAGAGCTTGGCAGGTGTCATCTGGGCAGCTGACGACAAGATAAACATTGTTTTGGGTAGGTACGTCCGGGATTAGGGAGTTAGAGCTGTGAGTGCAATCCAAGGTATAGAGCAGAAGGCTCTAGAGAAGGTATAAGAAGGGGGACAGGTATATAGGAGAGCCTAGAACTCCAACACAGACCCCCGCGGATGAATGTGTAAGTGAAAAAGTAGTGCTGACCCAGCCGGAGCCTCTGTGAATCGTGATAGGCTGTGACCAGAGAATTTCGGAAGCAAGGGGGTCAGCAGCCAGGCATGAACGATACTTGCATGATACTCCTCCCTCCCTCCACAAGGACAGATGAGGAGCTGTTTGTCGCAGTCTCACCGTGTGACCCTCCCACCTGCTCCATGAAGCGCTGTGTCCAAGGCTGGCAAGCACCTTAATGCCGCTTCTCCAATGAGTAGCTCGTGAGCTATTGGTCCTCTCCAGGTACCTGCAAGTAGCTCTCCTGTCTGCAGTCCAGCAAAGAAACTAGAAGCTGTTGCTTGTCTAATTAAAATGGGTATACCAAAACAGAAAGGTTTATATTCAAGATAAAAATGTGTACATTTTCAGAACCCATAAGCTGATATTTGTTAAAAAATACCTGAATTTTCAAAATAAATTTGAAGCTGATATTTGAATGAAAAATCATGTGGCGTATTGCTAACATTATCACCTTGATCCCAAGGGCATTGCAGCTCCGGCTCTTGTGTGTTACATATGTAAAGGCAGTAATCTAAAATTGATATTCCCTTTCATATTTAACCTAATCAAATATTCCTCTCCATTCAATTCCACACTCAGTCACATCTCATGTGTTCATCAACACCCCCTGCTCATAATTGTAGTGCCACAAACAATCGAATATTGTAAAAATATTGTATATTTATTAAAAATAAAATGACAATATTACTCAATCACAATATTAAAATCAATTCATACATAAAAAACTATTTCATGGATATAGAGATTCCACAGTGTAATCAAATTATCTTGCATACATTGGAAGACCCATAAGGTTCATTCAATGAATCAACCTATGTGCTATATCATATTCACAATACAATAAAAAGACCACACAAATTCTGCAAAGAGAGAGCAAAATAAAAGGAAAAAGTGGAGAGAGAAAAAAGAGACATAAAACACATATGAAAGTACACTTCCTTTACAGTTTGCAAACTAATCGATGAGTTCAATCATGACAGGCATCTTCAAAAGTTTATCAATTATGCTGGTATGTCCAATAGATTTAGTCTGTTCAATGCGTCGACGCGTTTCGGCAGTGTTACACAAATATGGAACATCTTTGTCAAGACCAAACTTGTATCTCTCTTTAGAAACCGTTGTCAATAAAACCTATACATAAATACACAAATATCACTTATTAAAACATTTCCATCACCGAATATCTTGATCGTTTGTTTATATTCCTTCACTGTTTGTGTATTCGCATCTATGTTGTTAAACATTGTTTAGCAAACATACATCTCATCAACTCTACCACTAACCTATATAGTGTGGCACCACAATGTTGATCTGGGGTTGACCCATGTATTTCATTCTGATCCCAAAGATCCCACTGTATCACACCTCAAGAGAAACATTCACCCTTATCCATTCCCATTCATATCCTTATATGGGCAACTTGCATTCTCAATTGGGTCAATCTATATCTACAAACATTCATACTGGGATTGATCCATATCCATCATAGTAACCCCGACAATCCCATTGTGTCACACCCAGTACGCAATTCACCATTATTCGTTCTCATTCATATCATTATGTTATCAACTTTCATTAAATGCATATACACGAGCATTCATACTGGAACCATACTCCCCAGAATAAATATCCACATCAAAATATAAATATATATGGTGATGGGACCATTATATCCCCCATCGCTCACCAATTGGACTCCTGAATCCGTCCTATTCATATCTGGGTTATACTCTGTAAAAATCAGGGATTCAATCGAGCTCTGTTTATCCTTTCGCATGGTTGAGCGAACCAATGTCTTCTTATCTATGTTGTAGTAGTAGTATTAAGCGTCTTTTAAATACAGTTTAAAAAAAAAAAGACATTTTATAAAATATCTCTTATTCAATTTAGCTCTAAAATAGCCTTCACCAGTTTTCATACTCCCAATGTTACTGAAACCACGCATTTATATTACCGGTTTTTAGATGTTCTCAACTTGCAATAATATTCATAAATAGCAACACAACCCTACCTCGTTCTTTTGTTATCGGTCCCGATGGATAAGCTTCTCATTATCAGTGGCCAACTTTCGCCCTCAATATTTCATTAATTGAAACGGCGTCCCGTCAACCTCAGCGGGTCAGTATTCTATAAATACCTAGAATAGCAAGGCATCAAGGAATAATATAGTGGGATTGTCTTTACACCAAGGTATAGTGCCTACAGGGTAACCCAACCCTTTGTCCCGGTTTGAGTCCCCGTGGGATCCTCTTACCTCAGCATTCGTACTTGTTACGGCGTCCATGTGGCTTGCCTTTTCAATACTCCTTACCTGTGCGCACAGTTTGTCGCGTTTTATATCTCCACCTTTCCTGCAACATCCACCTGGATAGCTGTTTCCTGTGGACACCACGTGATTACTGACGGATCGCACCTCCCCGCCTCTCTATAGGTACCGCCATATTTACCTATATCTGCCACCTAAGTGTACTGATTTCTCTAACCAAAACATTCTACCAATTTATTAGTGAGGTTAACGAGATAAAGAGCAGTTATAATTGTCATCACTCTTCTCATTTCACATAAATTAATTCAAATATAAATATATCTTAAACTGCCCGATATTTATAGATGAGTGAAACACTTTATCCTTTTTTGGGGGATAGATAAATGTTTATTAACTCCCACCATTATATTATCATTAATATGTATCTCTTTTTAGGGACTATCATTCGTATTTGCACTAAATATTTACTATTTCGCATCTTGAAGTCAGAACCCTATTTAATTAAAATCAAATCAAGAATCCGCATACAGACCTACACCATCCCTAAATAAATTTTGTCCATTCCTCCCTCGAATTAAGGCCCTGTCTTACAGTATTAAGCCTCGAGATATACCATTGTTCCCTCAGCTTTCTCTTTTCTTCCAAACAACCTCCACGTTTATTTCCTGTGATCTTCCCTAAGATAAACCAGCGAAAATCCAAATGTCCATGTTTGACCCGTATGTGCTCAACCAATGGCGTGTTTCATTTGACAGTTTTTAATGCCGATTTGTGCTCGGTAAGGCGTAATCTCATCCAGTCTCCCCAACATACCCTAAACCACAGGGACATTGCAAGAGGTATATAATGTTACTACTCCGGCAATTGTTAAGGCTTCTTGATGTGACCTTGACACCATTATATTCATTTTGCTGACAATGCATTGGTCGCATATGGCACAGTGTCCGCATTTGTGGTTGCCCACCACTCTACCATGGTTTAATGTGGTTTGCTGGTCTCCTCTTATTACTCTATATGTGTGCACCAGGGTTTTTCGTAGATTTTGATTACATCTAAAAGCAAAAATAGGTTTTTCTAATTGTATATCTTCGTCCTCATTTAGAAGGTTCCAATTTTTGTTGATAATGTTTTTAACTTGATTGATCATATTTGAAAATTGACTGACAAAGACTATCTTATTATTCTGTTTCTCATTCTTCCTTTTATTGAACATACTTTCCCTATTATAGAATCTAGCTCACTTCATGAATGGTTAATGAGTTTTTTGGGATAACCTCCATCCTTTCATTTCATTTTTAAATTATCATCATGTTTATAAAAATCTTTCAGTATGGAACAATTTCTTCACAGCCGAAGAAATTGTCCAAATGGTATGTTATCTCTCTGTGATCTTGGATGAAAGCTAGAATAGTGGAGGAGGGTGTTTTTATCAGTGGACTTTGTGTATAACTCCACCTCCAGAATACCCCTACTATTTTTAACAGTAACATCCAGAAAATTAACACTAGCATTGCCTCATTGGGCTGTAAATTTCAGGTTTGGATGACCCAGGTGTAACCATTCTAAAAATTCCATGAGAATTTCATTCAGGCCTTCCTGTATAAATAAAATATCATCTATAAATCGATACCAGTCGATTATAGTTTCAAAAAAGGGTGCCATTTCATTAAAACATGTCTAACTTCAAACTCACTTACATAAAGGCAGGCCAGACTAGGGGCACATGTGGCCCCCATGCTCGTCCCCTTGCATTGCCTAAAATATTCATCTTTGAATAAAAAAATATTGTTCTTTCAAACCATTGATACACATTGTATGATAAACCACTTGTTCGCCCCAGGAATTTCTTCTTTCTCTAAGATTCTCTCTATTAACTCTATTGTGTCATCCTGGCGGATGTTTGTGTAAAGAGCTTCAATATCGAGGGTAACTAACATTTGTGTACCCTCGATGAAGCTCCTACCTACCAGGATTGACACAATTTGGGCTGAATCCCTAATATATGATTTATTTTTAGTAACCAAAGATTTTAAAAAGCAATCCCCATATTTGCTTAATGGTTCCAAAAGGGAACCCAGGCTACTTACAATAGGTCTCAATGGGGACCACGCTCATCTTTGTGGATTTTTGGTAAACCATAAATGGCCGGGGTGATGGGGTTGTCATTCTGCAAGAATCTTAATTCTTCCTCACTTATCCAGTCGTTGTCCCTAGCCATGTGGAGTAATATATCTATCTACTTTTTCAAAATAGGAAGCCTGCTAGCTGGTACTTTCATATAGTGTTCTCTCACCTCGAAGAGACCCCTCATACGCCTCTCATAATCTGCTGAATCAAAGATAACTACACCACCTCCCTTATCAGCAGGCTTGATTATGATACTAATGTCCTCCTTAAGTGAGTTCAAAGCCTCTCTCTGTTCCTTTGGCATATTATTTGGTACCCAATTAGAATCCTGTACCAGTTTGTGTATATTGTACTCAACTACCCTCTCAACATTCTTATTTACCTGATTGAGAGAGGGTGTAAAGGTTGACTTGGATTTTAATCCAAAATGGTTTTCCGTA
The DNA here is from genome assembly GCA_963921515.1 of Calotriton arnoldi. Classification (NCBI taxonomy): domain Eukaryota; kingdom Metazoa; phylum Chordata; class Amphibia; order Caudata; family Salamandridae; genus Calotriton; species Calotriton arnoldi. The sequence goes on along the minus strand of CAWUFW010001603.1, from coordinate 1,591,895 downwards.
GGTGTTCGTTGTCGCCCCTCAAAAAACCGACATAGTCTAATTTTTCTAAAAAAAGATGTCAAGTCCCTTTCTAAATCAAATTTTTTTACTTTAACGGTTGGGGCAAACTAAAACCTTTTTCCAAAACCTCTTCCTCTGCCCTATTTAGTACTCTCTTTGACAAGTTAATAATGGGAAACTTACTTATCTCCAATACCTCTGATTCCTTGTTTTCAAGTATTCTTGGGGTGGATAATTCCTCATAGGTTGATCCATTCCCCGGCCTGTCATGATTGAACTTATGGATTAGTTTGCAAACTGAAAAGGAAGTGTACTGTTCTATGTGTTTTATCTCTCTTTTTTTTCTCTCCACTTTTTCCTTTTATTTTGCTCTCTCTTTGCAGAAATTTGTGTGGTCTTTTTATTGTATTGTGAATATGATATAGCACATAGGTTGATTCATTAAATGGACCCTATGGGTCTTCCGATTTATGCAAGATAATTTGATTACACTGTGGAATCTCTATATCCATCAAATAGTTTTTTTATGTATGAATTGTTCTTAATATTGAGATTGAGTAATATTGTCATTTTATTTTTAATAAATATACAATATTTTTACACTATTTGATTGTTTGTGGCACTACAAATATGAGCAGGGGGTGTTGATGTACACATGAAATGTGACTGAGTGTGGAATTGAATGGAGAGGAATATTTGATTAGGTTGAATATCAAAGGGGCTAACAATTTTAGATTACAGTCTACATAGAGCCCTGTCTAATTGGTACGAGGGGCCTCTCACATAACATTACACATATGTAAAGACATTCAGACTGCCAACGCCATATGCTGTGGTGAAGGAACAGTATTAATGTATTGGCACAACATTACACAAGAGGAAGCCACTGCAGTTGTCCTCTCTCAGAAACCGATCCAGCTGACCCCAGAGGACTGTTCCTTACGTGAGCCTCAGCAGTAAAACACACATTTCAACATTGTACTACCATAATAAAATCACTTGTGTCCTACATATACGGAGCGCAACCTAACATCTCTTGCGTCTTACATATACGGAGCTTAACCTGACATCTCTTGTGTCCTACATATACAGAGTGCAACCTAACATCTCTTCTGTCCTACATATACGGAGCGCTACCTAACATCTCTTGTGTCCTACATATACGGAGCGCAACCTAACATCTCTTGTGTCCTACAGATACGGAGCGCTACCTAACATCTCTTGTGTCCTACATATACGGAGCGCAACCTAACATCTCTTGTGTCCTACATATACGGAGCACAACCTAACATCTCATATGTCCTACATGGATCACTGATGAAATATCGACTACAAAAACACCGACCTACAAAAATATTACGGAAAATATATCGTATACACAAATATCGACACCCAATACATAAACAAGAAATTACACTAATATCGATTAAAAATTATCGCTTAAATAAATATCGAGTACAAAAATATCGCCAACAAAAATATAGATAACAAAAATATTGATAAAATGTAATCATAATGAAACACAACAAAAATATCGAGAACACTAATATAGACGACACAAATATCGCTAAAATATATCTGTAAATAATATCGATACTACCATTAAACATTAAATAAACACTATATACAATTAATTATTTATTCAACATAAGCCAAATAATTATAATAAATTATAACAACATATATAAAAATTATTAAATGATTTTTAAAATTCTAATAAAATAACACTACCCCAAATTAACAAATACATTAATAATATAACCTTAAATAACTTTCCAAGAATACTAAAATAATATATATAAATTATATCACAACAACAAATTTTCAATTTTACATTTATTATCAAATATATTTTAACAACAACAACACATAACATAAAAATAAACATTAAATAAACATTACAAACATTTAACTAATAAAAAGTAACTGCTAAAAATTTGAAATAACGTATCTCAACCAATGAATTTAAACTAAAAACACACAAACCAATAAAAACGTTAACTAATTAACTGAACACTATAAAAACAAACAATTAATTAACACATTTTACCGTTTATCGGCCAAACATGGAGGGAGAGCGTTACGTTGCAAAAAAGAGACCAGAAAAGAAAGAAAATCTACACAAACTACTATATAAAATTATACTACATAACAGGTAAGAACGATTTTTTTTTTTATATAAATGACTCGACATCCTTAGCTTAAATAACGAAAATAATTAAATGTTCACCTTTTTTAAATAGAAACTAAAGTGCTATACAACCAAACCAAACAAAACAACACAAATATAGTATTAGGTACCTGATTTTAATCAACATAATAAATAGTATAAATAATAAAAGAGAAACTTAGCCTATAAAGAAACTAAATAACTCTATTTTTGTACACATATCAAAAGTACAAAACATAACTAATAAACGCATTTTTCTTCACAGCTTCTACAAACTGCACCTACAAATAACATCCACGAAATCAAATCATCAAATACAAAAAGTAAGTATTAATTGTTTCAGTTCTAAACAAAACAAATAAATTACAAACATATCTCACATGTAATTTACATGAACTTTTATTTTTCACAGCAACAGAAAATAAAACAGTGAAAATACAACAAGCAGCAAATAATCCCATCAACTAAAGTCAAAGAACACTAATGTAAGAATTTTGTCTATATTTTTATAATTATAGTACAATTATAATTCACAATAGCATATTAACTAAACACATATTATATATGTTCACAGATATACCCCAAAAATGGCAGAAGACGCAAAGTTTATCACATCTCAAAAGGGGAAACTAATGCTTTGCTACATGGGTTACACTTACACCCAAGAAAAAGTTATAGAAAATAAAACTCATTGGAAATGTAGCAAATATTATGCCAATGCCTGTTATGGAAGAGCTACTACAATAGATTTAAATGTTGTGAATGTTAGAGAGCACAACCATCCCCCAATGTGACTGAAGTAGAAGTAAGGGATGCCCTAGAGACAATAAGGGAAGTAAGCAAAAGTTCCCAGCAGACAAGTACTCAAATTCTAAAAAATGTTTTAACCACAGTACCAGAACATATCACAGGACAACTTCCTTCCATACCCAACTTAAAAAGACTAATAGCAAAAACTAAAAGAACTTCAGATCCAACTCCACCCACCCCCCAAACATTTGGAGAAATCCAAATACTCCCAGAATACACCATCACCCACAAAGAAGAAAAATTCTTACTCTATGACAATAAAAGTCACGAGAAAAGAATTATTATCTTCTCAACTAACACTAATTTGCAAAAACATAAAAACTGCGAAACGTGGATGATGGACGGAACCTTTAAAGTTTGTCCAAAACCTATTTATCAACTGTATACAATTCATGGTGAATTTCAAGAGACAAATATCCCATTCATTTACGCATTGCTCCCTAATAAACATAACACCACCTATACAGAATTACTAACTACAATAAAACAATTCACAGAAAATTACTATCCCCAAAGAATAATAATAGATTTTGAACAGGCAATGATTCAGACAATACTCAAACTTTACCCACACACTGCAATACAAGGGTGCTACTACCATTTTAACCAAAGCATATGGAGGCACCTACAAAAATCTACTTTAAGCATTGAATATTCAACTAACAGCAACTTTGCCTACCAAATAGAAAAATTAATCGCCCTGGCCTACGTACCTACTACTGAAGTAGCCATTCACTACAACTTAGTAATCGAAAGCCCTTTCTATCAAACCAATGAAACCAAATTAAGTCCCCTGCTCGACTACTTCGAAGACACCTGGGTGGGAAGGTTACATAGATCAGGGCACCGTAGACAACCTAAATTTCAAATACCCTGGTGGAATGTGTATGCCAGTACTTTGGCTCAAAAAGCCAAAACAAAAAACTAGATGTATACTCAAGAAGGCTAACTCGTAAGGAATTAGCTTTGCAGAGTCTACTCTTTTTGAGCAAATAACTGTTTTGTTTGATTTCTCCATGATGTACTTTGATTAACCATGAAAATAATTTACACATCCTCTGTTGAAGATTTTGCTGCATAAAGTGCCAAGCGAGCGTGATAGTTTTCTTTTGCACAGCCATGCTTTCTCAGCAGCATGGTACCTGGCTGTTTGTACAGCCACCTAATTAAACCTTGTCTCTCAAAAGACTTTTACTTCAACAGAGTTTGTTTGCTTCTGTTAATCACCACTATTATTGTGCTCAATTCTTTGCTGATTTCCTATGACATTTTTAACTTTGCAGTGCAACAATCTGACAAGTGGGAGGTAACTTTATTCAAAGTGCATTTACTGTTCATTTTTCATACAATGGGCCGATTGTGTCTTATAACTGCATTATAGGAGCTGTTGTGGAGTTGGCAAACGCATGAAATATGCGCATGAGAATTCGTGCCTGCGTTAGCATACTGAGCACTGCATAGGCCTCTTCTTACCAAATGACACTGCACTTTTAACTTTACATGAGCAGCTGTGAGGAAAACGAGGAGCATGGGAGCTGCACATAAAGAATAAACGTATTAATTGCTGTTGCCATGAAAAAAAGAACAGGTGTCATTAATTTTAGTGCCTCAGGTAGAGTTGAAGCAACAGTAAACAGAAGTTAATGCAAAAAACTTTAAACAGGCCGGGCCCGAGCGAGTTGCTTACTTGCTTTCCCATGGGGGCTGCTACGCCTTCTTTACATACCTGCTCGTTGGCGACGCTGCGGGCCATCGTCGGATCTTGGGGAAAGCTTCAAGCCTTCTAGTTAGGTGACTTCTTTAATCTTCACACGCCATCTGCAGTGCACAGCCTCTCCCGAAACCACGAGTCTGGAGCTGGAAATGGCGTCCCGCATAACTGCAGCGTGGGAAGCACGAAGCAGACACCTCGAGCCTGCGCAGTGTGTCTTCACAAGTGCTGAGGACAGACTGCGCAGACTCAATTTCTCTGCTTCCTGTCTGCCTGTAGCCTCTACCCCACCCTTTCCTAAATCGTCACAGGGAGGGATTCACCTGCCTGTGACGAGTTGAGAAAGGGTGGGGTGACCATTCTCTCCACTCCCTGATTGACGTGAAACCCCAGCATTATAGGGCTTCTGTCTAAGCCGCCCAGGGCGAATTTTACACTCACGTCTTCAGGGGGTGGAGACTGGTCTGTCTGCAAGGCCCTGTCTTTGCCGAGCTGATGACCTCACAGGCCTCAGGGCTGTGAGATCGGCAGCCGCAAATACTCTCGAGTCTGGGTCCGCCCACCAGGGGCAGTTTGTTTAAGGCAGCAAAGCAAGATGCACCCGAGTCGCAGAGTGCAACAGCCTCTCAGCCAGCAAAAAGCATTGCATGTAAGTGTTTTATTTCGAATAAATAAAACTAATTTAGTGTGAACAAATTACTTCTATTGTAGCTCGGCTGGGGGTGAAATTAAAGGGGGCGGAGCCCCGACGCCCTCGAGCAGAAACCGCCACTGAATCCAACTAAACTCAGGGAAAGTGCTGGTTAGTAAACCATAATAATTTACTATTCTAACTCCAAATCCAACTAAACTCAAGGAAAGCACTGGATAGTAAACAATATTAATTTACTATTCTAACTCCAAATCCAATGAAACTCAGGGAAAGCGCTGGATAGTAAACCATAATAATGAACTATTCTAACTCCAAATCCAACTAAACTCAGGGAAAGCGCTGGATAGTAAACCATAATAATTTACTACTCTAACTCCAAATCCAACTAAACTCAAGGAAAGCGCTGGATAGTAAACAATGTTAATTTACTATTCTAACTCCAAATCCAATGAAACTCAGGGAAAGCGCTGGATAGTAAACCATAATAATTTACTACTCTAACTCCAAATCCAACTAAACTCAAGGAAAGCGCTGGATAGTAAACAATGTTAATTTACTATTCTAACTCCAAATCCAATGAAACTCAGGGAAAGCGCTGTATAGTAAACCATAATAATTTACTACTCTAACTCCAAATCCAACTAAACTCAAGGAAAGCGCTGGATAGTAAACAATGTTAATTTACTATTCTAACTCCAAATCCAATGAAACTCAGGGAAAGCGCTGGATAGTAAACCATAATAATTTACTATTCTAACTCCAAATCCAACTAAACTCAGGGAAAGCGCTGGATAGTAAACCATAATAATTTACTATTCTAACTCCAAATCCAACTAAACTCAGGGAAAGCGCTGGATAGTAAACCATAATAATTTACTATTCTAACTCCAAATCCAAATAAACTCCAAGAAAATGCTGGATAGTAAACCATAATAATTAAATATTCTAACTACAAATACCAAAAACTAACAGAAAGCACTAGATAGTAAACAATAATAATTTACTATTCTAACTCCAAATCCAAATTAACTCAGAGAAAGAGCTGGATAGTAAAACAAAATTATTAAATATTCTAACTCCAAATCCAACTAAGGGGTCCATTACGATGGCGGGCGGACAGAGTCCGCCCGCCATCGCAACGGAAAAAGGGACCGCCCGCCACATGTGCGGCGGTCCCGCGATTTGAATTAGGATGCGCCCCCACACTGGCGGGCGCATCCCGCATTTCTTACATTGCGGCGGGCGCTGCTGTCAGCAGCACCCACCGCAATGTAAAAAAGGCATGTTGCGCATTTGCATGCACAACGTGACAGGCACCGCGCGGTGCCTGCCACCTTGTGCATGCAAATGCAGGGGGGTACCATAGGTACCCCCAAGTGCAACCCCACCCCCCAACATCTTGGAGGCCCGCAACGGGCCCCCGAAAGTGGAATCCGCCTGTCTTTCCATGGCGTAGTCTCCGCCATGGAAAGCCCTGCACCGCCGCCCATCATAATATGGATGGCGGTGTCTTGTAGACACCGCCACCATATTTGCACCCTTTTCCGCCCGGTCGCCTGTACGACCGGCGGAAAACCAGCGGACGATCTTTCCGTCCGCCGGCGTCCCCACCGCCATCATGATTTGGCGGGGGAAATGGTAGGCGGGCGGTGTAAAATGGCGGGTGGATCGCCACCGCCATACGGGTGGTGGCGATCCGCCCGCTATTATAATGACCCCCTAAATTCCAAGAAAATGCTGGATAGTAAACCATAATAAATTACTATTCTAACTCCAAATCCAACAAAACTCAGGGAAAGCGCTGGATAGTAAACCATAATAAATTACTATTCTAACTCGATATACAATTAAACTCAAGGAAAACACTGGATAGTAAACCATGTTTTTTTTCTATTCCAACTAAAAAATAAATTCACTCAAATTAATAAATAAAGAATACGCCCACATTTTGTTATAATTTTTTCTAAATTAAAATAAAATTAAAAAAATATACATTATTAAATTTAATATTTATTTTAAAAATTCTATTACAATTTATAAATATTTCACAAATACTATTAATTTAAATTAATAATTATTCATACATTTGTCCAAAAAATTAATAATAAATTATTACACAATATAATTTTAGAATATATTTCATTTTTTTAACATTTAAAAATACATTTCTTAATTTTTAAAAAAAATTTTTATTACTAATAATTTTCAATAAACAAAATTTACAATTCTAATTTAGCATTATTATTATTTTTTTTTAATTATTATTAAAAAAATACTATATAAATAAAAAATTTACATTTAATTTTTTTTTAAATTCTTCAATAAAAAAATGAAAAAATACAAAAAAAATCTATTTAGCTCATCAGATTTATTTCAAATTACTAAATATAAATCATAACCACAAAAATTTCAATTACTACCCATCCTTATCCCCTATAAACCAAACATCCCGCTCCTAAAACATATACAAAATAATAAAATATTTATAAATTCATACAACATTTTTAAATTACTACCCACCCTTATCCCCTATAAACCCAACATCCTGCTCCTAAAACATATACAAATTAATAAAATATTTTTAAATTCATACATTTTTAAATTACTACCCACCCTTATCCCCTATAAACCCAACATCCTGCTCCTAAAAAAAAATATAAATTTCATTCTAAATAACTTATTAAAAAAATTATAGTTGTTAAATAATTATAAATTTACAAAAAATAACATAATAAAAAATTACACATTAAAAAAATAACATAAAAAAATAACATCGATATTACTACGATTTTTTTACATCGATATTTTCTACATCGATATTTTAAAATTCGATATAAACTCTAACAATAAACTTCGATATTATTAACCTCAATATTACTTACCTCGATATTTAACAGCAACGATATTCTTACTTCGATATTCATGCTTATCGATATTTACATGTCGATATTCTATCTCATTACCGTCCTACATATTCAGAGCGCAACCTAACATCTCTTATGTCCAACATATACAGAACACAACCTAACAACTCTTCTGTCTTACATGTACGGAGCACAACCTAACATCTCTTATATCTTACACGTATGGAGCACAACCTAACATCTCTTATGTCTTACATATACGGAGCACACCCTAACATCTCTTATATCCTACACATATGGAGCACACCCTAACATCTCTTATATCCTACACATATGGAGCACAACCTAACATCTCTTGTGTCCTACATATACAGAGCCCAACCTAACATCTCTTATGTCCTACATATACAGAGCACAGCCTAACATCTCTTATGTCTTACATATACAGAGCACAACCTAACATCTTTTATGTCCTACATATATGGAGCGCAACCTAACAACTCTTCTGTCTTACATGTACGGAGCACAACCTAACATCTCTTATGTCCTACATGTCCAGAGCGCAACCTAACATCTCTTATGTCCTGCATATACAGAGCACAACCTAACATCTCATATGTCCTACATATCCAGAGCACAACCTAACAACTCTTGAGTCTTACATATTTGGAGCACAACCTAACATCTCTTCTGTCTTACATGTACGGAGCGCAACCTAATATCTCTTATGTCCTACATATACAGAGTGCAACCTAACATCTCTTATGTCCTACATATACACAGCACAACCTAACTTCTCTTGTGTCTGAGATATACGGAGCACAGCCTAACATCTTTTGTGTCCTACATATATGGAGCGCAACCTAACATCTCTTGTGTCCTACATATAAGGAGCCCAACCTAACATCTCTTATGTCCTACATATATAGAGCACAGCCTAACATCTCTTATGTCCTACATATACAGAGTGCCGCCAACGTTGGTTTGGTACTTATTTAACAGTACAATCTTAGTAGTTCAGTCGTGCTATTCTCAGATGCCCCTACTCACATTTTCCCAGAGACGTCTGGAGTGGGAAGGGAACTATCCACCACAGCTGAGTAGGCATATCCTATGTATTGGCTGTAGGTTTATCAAGTTTGAAGGACAAATTGTTCCTATTGTGCATTAAACCTTTATCTCAGTTTCCTTGACATTTTTTCCTTCTTCAAAACAATGGCTGATGAAAACGCCGCTGGGCAAGCACAGCCTGTCATAGTCAGGGAAGAAGAGGGTGAAATTAACATTTCAGAAAATGTCAGAAATGCCCTAACTCAAAAGCTAACAGACTACGGAGTCACAGCTACGGGTGGGACAGTAATGTTCGTGATTGAGTCTCACGAGTCATATAGAACAGAGGTATTCTATTCATGGGTTAAATTCTCACAAGCAGACGCATAATCAAATACATTTCATTCTTACACTGAAGATGAAACACCAAATGAATACTGTCCGTATGAGGACATCGAAGTTCCGCTCACCTACCAGGAGCACACAAACTGGTTTAAAGGCGCCCTCCCCCACACAAAAGATAAAGTAAGACTAGGTCCGCTCGGAAGAGACGGGGCCACTTGGCCTGTCCTTGCGGCCTACACACCGCATCTAGTTCATTGAGACAATGGCAGTAACAGACTTACGTACACTTCACAAAGAATGAATAAAACTTTACAGAAACTTGACACAGTTCGTGATGAGAACACTCACACTTCAGCCAACAAGAGCTACACAAACAAGTCAAATTCAGAGTTCTACAACTAAAATCACACCACAAACGCTATATGCAGTTATGGGTAAAATGCCCTCTAAACGTGAGCAAATGCCATTCTGGATAGCTCAAAAAATAACACAGCTAGAGGCAGTATTTCCACACACAAGCCCTCAAGAAAAACACAGAATGCTAACAATCTGCTTGCCAATGGGGATAGCTCCCCAGATAGAGGATTGTACCACTTGGGGTACAGTTTTCGCTGCCATATATACCAGAACTCATGGTATCCCGTCATTAGCAGTAATACCAGACGTATTAAGACAGATACAGACTGAGTATGAAGCAGAGCCTGCTCTGAACTGAGGGGCCTATTACCATGGCGGTCGGAAAACCTCCCCGACCGCCATGGTAACGGGAAAAGACCGCCCGCAAGGCCCGCGACATAACCGCCGGTCGTATTACGATGTTCCATGCTCGAAATACAACCGCTGCGGTCGGATCGTGGGCTTTAACATTGCGGCGGTTGCTGATGCACGCAGCACCGCCGCGATGTCAAAAGGAGCATGTCCTGCATTTCCCTGCACTGCATGGCAGGCACTGCACAGTGCCTGCCACCTGGTACAGGGAAATGTAGGGGGGGACCATGGGTACCCCCATAGTGCACCCACACCCCCCCCAACACATTGGGGGCCCACAACGGGCCCCCGGAAGACACTCACCGCATGCCTTTCAATGGCGGTCTGACCGCTGAGGAAAGGCTGGCTACCGCCGGCATCATAATCCTGCCGGCGGAGCCTGCTCTGCACCGCCACCATTATCCCGGTCCTGCTCCGTCTGCCAGGCAGGAGTGCGGATGGCAACCGGCGGTAAAGCGGCAGTCGGAATTTCCCACCGCCGCGGTCACCACCACCATCCTAATGTGACCGGCGGTTTTCCTGGTTGCGATGGCAGGCGGATGTCCACCGCAGGTACGGCGGGCGCCACTGCCGGCCCGGCGGTGGTCATCCAACCGCCATCGTAATAGACCCCTTAAGGATGAAATTATTAGGTAATTTTGCCCAGGTATCAGCTATAATATTAGCAAATATAAAAGGGGAAGCAGCAGCAGTGGCAATACGCCAACGCCTGAGGGATTTCACTCCTTTACAACAGGAACGTGAATTACCTAAAATTATCACAGACACCTACGCTGAATTAGGTAGAGATAGTTTGGGAGCTAGAGTAACAAAACCTCAACTCATGGGTGGTCCTGAAAAGGATAACACCAAGCAAGCACCTGATCCTTCCAAAAAGAAATGGGATAACAACAACAACAAAAAAAGATTAGAGAAAATAGATCTCTATGTAGGAGTGGGTCTCCTCAACAGGAGCCCTCCGAAAGGAGAAAAGACCTTAGGAATAGAGACAACTTTAAAAAACCTGACAGGTAACAGGATACTGATACACGCTCCTCTCGTTCCTTTCAGGGTTCACCAAGAAACTCAGAGAGAGAAGGACGGTCAGAACACAGACAGGAAGAGTGTACAAAGTCCAGAGACATGCAACGCGCTTCAAGCTACACTTTTAAAAAAGAAGAAAAGCCACAATCTAAACCTCAATTTAAAAAGAAGAAAGTAGCAGGTCTTAAAGTAAGACATGCCCAGCATTCTGAGGACTCAACTTCTGAATGAGGAATGGGCTCTGACGATGCTAGATAGCGCAGCAGAAGTAACAATAGCTCGCCAAAACCTGATGGAATTTCTGGTGACAGCGGAGTTGAATGAGCACATCACAGTGGAAACACCGGATACGAGGGTGAGTGTCCCACATAGGTTATATGAAATAACACTCCAAATGGAGGGGGACAAACCCAGAAAAGTTAAAGGTCTCTTTAGGGAGAACTTGACTTATGGCTATGACATACTTTTAGCTGAAAAAGATTGGCCGCCTGAAATTGTTATGGATTGCCCAAAGGGAGAAACGGTAATTTTACCAGCTTTTTCTGACCATGTTCCAATATACTTAAAACATACATACGCGTGGGAGTGGGCAGTAGCTCTCGCTCCAGCACTATATCGCAACCATGCTGGGTGGGATGCTGAGTCACCACACCATGTAATCCCAGTAAAAACTACTCCAACTCCACAGAGACAGTACTCAATAAAACAGGAAGTGAAAAAACAGGTCAGGGAGATCTTAGATCAACTTGAATACCAAGGTGTAATTGAAACTTGCACCTCTCCAATGAATAATCCTTTGTTTCCCGTAATGAAGCCCGACAAATCATATCATCTAGTTTTAGACTACAGACATCTGAACACATGCACTAAAACATTTGCAGTACAGAATGCACACAGTGCCGCATTAATGAATAACATTGTGCGGAAGAAATACAAAACAACACTAGATATCTCGAATGGATTTTTCTGCCAAAATATAGCACCTGAAAGCAGATATTTGACAGCATTCTCAGCGCTAGGTTTCCAGCGTCAATTTTTTAGACTGCCCCAAGGGTATAAGAATAGCCCCGGGTTGTTTTCCGCAAGGGTAACAGAGTTAATTCAAAATTTAGATGAAGAGGCATTGTCCTTTGTAGATTATATTTATCTGATGGATGATGATTTACAGGATCACTTGACCGGGGTGAGCACCATAATTTTGGGGTTCGCCTCTGAGGGCTACAAATTCAACTTTAAAAATCAAAAATAGCCCACCTCAATGTTCTATTTTTAGGATACAAGTTATCAAGTGAAGGAAAAAGCCTTGCAGCTAACTTTTTAGAAAAGTGTGAACTGCTCCAACCTCCTAAATCATTGAAGAACTTACAATCCATATTGGAATTTAAAATTTTTGGCAGGACATACATTTTGGAGTACGCAGAAAGAGTAAAACCTTTCTACGATTTAAAAGGACCTGACTTCTCAATTTGGCATTGGACACTGGAACACACAGATATCCTTCGTTCCCTACAAGCTGACATGATAGCTTCAAAACACTTGCAGACACGTGTAAACGTACGCAATCTAGTGATCCGCGTTATAGCAGGTCAATCTGGGTATACTTACCTAACCTTCAATGAAGGCGAAACAGTACCCATTGCATACAAATCACATTTGTACACAAACACTGAAATGCGCTTTGCTTCTACAGAAAAAATGCTGACAGCAGTACAGACTGCTGTAGTAAGAGAAAGTATTCAAAACGCGGGGATTGATTCATTTAAGGAACCTAGAGGCTGGAATCTATTAAACATTAAATATAACAAGGTGCCTCTATAACCATAAATTCAAAGCGACTTCTTCAGAAAGTAGGGAGAAACTCTTGCCTACTTTACTGTTCAACTAATGAACTTGATTACTCATAGCCATTCTATTTTGTGGGTCAACAAGCAAATCAAAATGGAATCAATTTGAAAGATAATCAATATTCAATTCAAATATTTCACTGAAAATGGATTTTTACTTAATCATTATTTCATTTTTCTTTGTTTTTTTATATATATATGTAAATGTCTCGATTAAAGTACATACATTTATGCTTTACAAATTCATGCATAAAAGAAGTGCAATAACTATATACAGTGCATAAATCAAATCACTTATACATAAACAGTGTGTATAAAAATCAACGGGTCCTACTACATTATACTCGTATATCGGGATATTTTCTACTTGTCCTCAATACTGAATTAATACATGGTCCAAAAAAGGGGGATAAAGGTCAGAGACCGCCTCATTTATCTTATCGAAGTTTACACCACTGTTTGTTAGCTAAACTGGTCAATTCGTAAAGTTCTTTTTAATTTGAATATGGCGATACTCTTGGCCTTGTGGGGTAAGGAAGTGAATGATGGGCGTGCCGACGCGTTTCGACCTTCGTGTGTGGACCAGGAGGATTCAAGGAAGGTCTTCCTCAGGGCTGGGATATTTTCACTTGTAGGACACTGCTGTCATTTGGGATCTATTTTCAATTTGTCTCTGAAGTAGCTCTCAATTTGGATGCCGGTGTCACTGCGATTTGTGCTTTCCTGCTGCTATCAATGCGAATCTGTTTTCAATTGGACTCTAAAGTAGCTCTCAATCTGGATATCGATGTCTCTGCTAAGTGTGCTTTCTTACTTTGTCTAGCACCTCTTGTCGGTCTATGAATTCCGAAGTGCGCGCTCCGACATTTTCATTCCGGATCATGTATTAATTCAGTATTGAGGACAAGTAGAAAATATCCCGATATACGAGTATAATGTAGTAGGACCCGTTGATTTTTATACACACTGTTTATGTATAAGTGATTTGATTTATGCACTGTATATAGTTATTGCACTTCTTTTATGCATGAATTTGTAAAGCATAAATGTATGTACTTTAATCGAGACATTTACATATATATAAAAAAACAAAGAAAAATGAAATAATGATGAAATAAAAATCCATTTTCAGTGAAATGTTTGAATTGAATATTGATTATCTTTCAAATTGATTCCATTTTGATTTGCTTGTTGACCCACAAAATAGAATGGCTATGAGTAATCCAGTTCATTAGTTGAACAGTAAAGTAGGCAAGAGTTTCTCCCTACTTTCTGAAGAAGTCGTTTTGAATTTATGGTTATAGAGGCACCTTGTCATATTTAATGTAGTAAGAGAAAGAGCACTGGTGTTGCGGGGATTCTGCACATATACAGAACTATGCGCAGGAAAACAGGACCTCGGTGTATAGTGGTGTACCAACCATCCACCTTAGTGCCCAAAATCCCAATCCGACTATCTATAGTGTCTCATTCGTTCTCCGTACTACAGCGAAGCTACCAATGATTAGACATCCCAGAACACGGACTCTTTCAGGAATCGCGGGAGCAAGAACACTCTTTCATTACTCACTCATACTTGTCCACAATGTGCGTATTAAGAGACACAGTATAGTTTAAAATGTTTATTTCAACTAACGTGCTCTAAGACACAGTACACGTGCCAGTACTAGCAGCATAATGCATAAAGACAAAATAGTAAGCATCGTTACAATTCCATAGAATACAAACGGGGACAGCATTTTATAAAGACAGTGGACGAAGGACTATAATGCCTTGCCACTCTCCCCGTGCTAGTAACTAGTTTATTATAAAAATAGAAGACCTCTGGGCTTTGTCAGGGGGACCCCCATACCTCAAGCACTAGATGCAAGGTTTACATCATCGGACAAGCACAGCTCTTCTCCCTGGAAAGGTTTTTCTCCAAGTGCCTCCAACAGGGAGATCACAATATTAAAAGCACCCGAATTTCTCCAGTGCAGTTGTATTTCATGTTATGTCTAAGTGCAAGGGGCTGACCAGAAGAGCAACAACAAGGGATGTTGTTTTTCGACCTTGTACATCGTGTGCAGACTAAAACCACAGAGAACAGCAGAAAAGGTGAAAGGCAGATATGCAGACAGTTCTAATGTGAACGGTCACAAGCAGAGTCTGGAAAAACAAAGTCACGGAGTAACGTGTGCAAAGGAGGCAACCTGGCTGCTAGGCCTAAGCTAAGTTAGCAATGTCGACCATGAGGCCACAATCCACACTACACCCTCCCCTGGTCAGTCCATAGGACAAGACATAGGACGAAAGCAGAGTTCAAATGGATGGAGCAGAATGCAAAAGTCTGTACGTGGGACAAGTTTTTTGGAGGGGAAAAAAAATGAAATAGGTAAGAAAAAAAATGGTCACTCAAAGAGGATCAAAAAATCCGGATCTGTAGTTCATTGAGAGTCAACAAAACTAATCCATCAAAATGTATGCGCAAAAGACCGCAACACCTTCCAAAAAGACATCATTGTTATCGTTTGAAAAAAGAGATGCCATCCAGTTCAACAAATCAAAACTTCATTCATGTTCCTCACAATAGGGAGCAGCGATTAGCATTGCGGGACAACTTGCGTGATATTCAATATAACTTTGTTGTAGGAGATCCTGAGCAGCGGCCGCCCAGATATCCCATTCTGCCAAGACTCCAAGTGCAGCCGCACGCACCATTAATCCGTCACCGGAACATTCCCATTCATGTGCCAGCAAGGGGCCCATCAACTGGTCGAAATCCGGGTCAGTACAAGACGTAGTCGCCCTGGGTTGTGTAGGCCCGCAAGAGGTGCAGCCATTGCGCAACAGACAAAGTAAAAGCAATATTCCAGCAGCTAAGGCTAGGATCAATGGGAAGCCACCAAAGACGCTGGAAAAAATAGAATGAATAAAAGCCGGTATTACACCAAATATAGTCTGAAAGGACGTCAAAAGGCCAGAGCCCACAACTTTAAAAAAGTGTACAAGGCCGTTGGTATTAGATGCATTAAATATACGGTGAATCAGTTCACCGAAATGTTGGGGGAGGTTAGTATTTAAAAGGGCCTGTATTTCACTGTGGGCGCTGGCCACCTGGAGGACAAAGGTCTCTTGTGCGGAAGTTAGCATAACCTCCTGGTTTAATAATAGCGCCTTTATTCTGCTCAATTTATTGAAATCCGCCTTCAAAGTCGGTATGTAAGGCCAAATGGAACTATCTAACTTCCCACGCGGGGGTGGAAAAAGCACATTTTTGCAGCACACTACGCGTTGCGAAACTGTTACAATGTAGGGTATGCCAGCCTGCAACCCACAGCAATCTTGATTATTTAAAAGCAGATAGCTACCATTAGCAAGCATAGTGAAAGTAGGTGATATAACCGGAACAGGAATGCCCTTTAAAACACATGCAAGATTCGGGGCAGAAACATTACAAGCCACATGCAATTTAATGTTTTTACAAACAAGGGAATGACCCACTGTAGAATCGCAAGACTCTCCTGTGAGATATACCTCCTTGTCATCCCTAAGGCATCTGTATGTGAACGGTAGGGACCAAAGTTCATGCAAAAAGGCACTGCCCAAAGGCTCAAAACGGCCAATAGGATAATGCTTCATGCAGGAACTGAATTCAAATAAAGAAAAAGGCAACGTGATAACCCTGTGTATTAGCCACACTGCAGAGTCAGTCTCCGCCACAGAGAATGGTAAAGGATCTATTTTTTCGATATGTAGAAGAGTGTATGTTGCATCTTTCATGGACATGAACAGCTGTTTCTCAGTCAAATTAAACGGCAAGAACAAAGCTGATGTGTTTAAGTAATGCCATGGAACCTTCCCCATTTTCAGTGTCTGCAAAGTCCATGCAAACTGCATTACTGAACGCAATTGATTCTGACCATGATATAACACAGACACGTCATCTTGTACAATATCAACAACAGACGAAACAATATTCTCTAATGTGTAAATGCGGGAAGACAGGGTGTTGATACTATTGTCGACAACAGCAAGCACTTTTTCTAGATTCGCTTGATCTATTTCCCGTAAACGGGAAGCAGCTTCTATTTGTGAAAGCTTCCAGATTTCATTGTAAGTCACATAAACAAATCTTTTAGGTCTTGGACCTCTAGGTCCTACAACAAAGTCTGCCAGGTCGATGTTGCTGGAGAGCAGGGATAAATGTTGTTTTACGGAATCTAAGGTAGAGTGCTGCAACCACTGTGTACATAATTTATCAACCGAATATGTTGTAATTGAACGTGAATCAGAAAAACGTGGATCTGGTCTATCCTGTTTGTAACCAGGAGCAGAATTATGAAAACGCAGTTGGCAGGCATAAGAAGCTATGGGCCACACCAACCAGGCTGAGCGATCTAGTGTAGAGACATTAAATGAGTTATTTTTAAACAAAGCTCGTAATGTATCAAGGGAAAAATTTAAATGCAAGCTCCTGTTCGGCCAGGACGACAACACAGGAGTGGAAGGTGCATTTAATTGTTTGGAAGTCGCCAAACCAAAACAAGTTGTTTGATATATAGAACTATTTAAAAATAATAATTGGGTGTGGGTAAGGCAAGCGCGGTGTAAAGCTTCTGTACCGCGTACCTGCCAAGATCTAGTGCCCCAAATAGATTTCAAGTCAATGGTGTTTTTCCAGTGCTCATAGCCACCCACAGCTAATGCGTCCATAAAGGAACTGGAATATAGTAACTTGGTGTGGGACAACATCACCTTTGGATTTGATGAAATGTTCAATTTAAAATAATAGGACCCTGGGTTTGATCTGTCAAAGTCTGTAAAGTAAGCTAATTTATTTATCAGTGTTTGGGAGCTACCTTGCAGAGGGGTCGGGCTTTATTCCCACTGGGTATAATTGAAACTACCTCGAAGTGTACTCGGTTTATGCAGAAAATGGTTACCATAATGCTGGTAACAATACAAATCGGCATAATTAGCAGAATTTAAGTACAAATCCTCAGCATTAAAAGCAGCATAATATTTCAAATCAGAAAATAACGATTCAATTGCATGCACGTCCCAATCATCTGAATGAATATTCCGTTTTACCACATCACCCATGGAAACACGAAGCACATTTGGGACTTTAATAATTTCTGTCGGTCCATGAATTTGGAAATATACTGCATCCCATACGATGCCATCTGCAACTGGAAAGGCAGAAATGTTCACAAATGTGTGGTCACGCTTCATGATGTGTGAAGAAGAATGTGGAACCAAAGTTCCAGCAACAGAGTTCACCGCAGAGCGTTCAGGCAAGTAGTGACCATTTATGAGCAAGAAAAAGATTGTCGCAAAGCCAATGGACATGAACAGGAAAATCAGAAATAGCACTGTTGTATTCCTCTTAGGGTGTCCATACGCGGGCTTTCCTGTATCATGTCCTTATATAGGCACAATTTGCCCTGCCCTTATATAGGCATAAAATCCCAGTCCTTATTTAGGCATTAAACCGTGCACTCCAAATACAGGCATGGTCTCCGACATCCGTCCACCCTAACGTCACAACGAGTTCTTGAAGAACAGACCCTTAGGCTTCGGGAGTTTCCCTAGCACAGGACTATTGATTTCTTCAAGGCCTCATCTATTATGCATGAACCGTTATACCTTAGGGGTTCATTCATGACGTCTTCCGCTGTCCGATTCACGTCAATGCTAACATTATGAGGTACCTCTCAGGTATAAATATACCTTCCCTAGCCCTTGTAAACTAGAGGAGACCTCGACTTCAGAGGAGCCCGTTTCCCGGCCTGACGTACTGAGAAGATGCTGTCATCCCTGCACGCAGAGAGTCCAGCTTCCAGTGATCTGACTTCCCTTGCGGGGTGTTGGAGTTCGAGTCTGGCAAGAGATTACCACCTCTCTCATTCTTAAGGTATGGAGCTGACTAGAACCTAGAGGGACTCTTGGCATACTAGACTCTTGGCATACTAGACATACTAGGCGTAACATACTCTTAGTGTATCGTAGTAAGGAATACTTCACCTACTTCATACCTCTCCCTACACCTAGGTTAGGTTAGGTACATTGGGGTAGAACTAGCTTAGAAACGCATCGTACGAGTACTCGCATTTTTAGTCTGTGTTATTTATGTAAATGAATATCTGCTAAAGATAATGCTATCGCAGTACTATTTATTTCTACTGCTTACGCTGTACATTATTTATCTTGCATACTGTCTTGTGATCATAACAGCACATATAACTTACACGAAAAACAAGACTGTTCAATAAATCCTTTTATTGAAATGCCCGTCTATTCTTTCTGTGTAACTTTGAGGAAAACTAAGCATGCACGATTGAGCTGAGTAAAACGGTTATCTATTGTTTCCACGACTCTGGTACACGTTCTGATTCTAAAGGGAAACAAAGTTGTCATGTTTTGCGGATGCCAGAAACTACTCCCTTCTTGTTATCCAAGGAGTTTCTAGTGGCCTCTGAGCTAGCTGGCACAAGTAATTAAGTTTAATATACTCGATAGGGACATACTGACCTTAGTCCTATGTCAAACCTATAGGGGATATTATTCCAATGCGCAGAGCCTATTAGGGAAATAGGAGCTACACTACAGCACCAACCAGATGTATGTCCACGGAGGGACCAAAAAATTGTCTCTGAACCAGGATACAAAAATACTGAATTTGGTGGGGACAATTAATGAGGTGGAAGACGAATCAAAGGAAAAACGAGACGGGTTCAGTGGTGTTGTAGGCAAATGAGCCACTGACTCACTTGCGGGGTAACTATATTCAGTTTTCTTGTTGCAGGAGGAAGCCGGGAGGTTGAGCAGGTGATCTGGCAAAGCGACCATCCCAATGGCAACATCGGCACGTGTGGAGACTGGAGGGCCACGAACAGAATTTCTTGAAAGTGCTGGACATGATTCTGCAGGTGTTACACTATTCAGAATCGGCCAGATGTTGTAGCTTGACATTGTCCATTGAGATGAACCTGTTGTCTCTGCGACCAGGAAGCGGTGGTAAGATGACTGTACGAGTACCCTTCAAACGCCAAGAACCGGAACAGGTGCACGATAAGAGGGGCCAAATTCGTTTTTGTTCTCCACCTTCTCTCAGACCAGATCTCCAATCTTTGGAAGCCAGCCGGCAACCGGAATCTGCAGCGCTGCGTCTGTGGCTGAGGGTAAGTGTTCGCTTGCAAGTCTGTCACGGGTCTCTTGTAAGTCCTGTAACATAGCAGAATGATTATCTACATCAAAGATTGCAGCAGTCGCCGCCATGTCTAGACCATCAAGGTCTGGCACAAACATCTGTATGCCAAAGAGCATTTCGTATGGGGTCCGCCCACCCAGAGATCTTCTAGGGAGATTATTAAGTGCACGTTGCACGCCATACATGTGGGCCAGCCAGTTCCTGCCAGTACCTAAGACTCTAGCTGTCAAGGATTGCTTTAAGTCACGGTTCATTCGCTCCACAATTGAGTTGCCCTCAGGCCTGTAAGGAGACGAAAATTGCACCAGCACCCCCATAGACCTCATCGCGTCCTTGTACGCCTTAGAGGCAAACGCTGGACCTTGGTCGGAATGGAAGGTGCCACAGGCAAAAATTCCCACAAAGACACGCAAATCCCTGATGACATTTCAAGCGTCAGCACTGCGTTGTGGCCAAACCCAGATGAAACGTGTGCACGAATCAACTGCAACTAAGATATATTTATATGCAGTATCAGAAGAAAATGGACCACAGTGATCAAGGTATACACAACCAAAAGGTTTATTAGAAATGCAGAGCTGTGTTTGTGGCAGACGTGTAACCGTAGAGGGCTTAATTTGCTGACAGATGTCACAAGAAGGACATAATTACGGGTCTGTTTGTATAAACTACGCCACCAATAACGCTGCTGCAAGAGTGAAACAGTTGCAGACACACCAGCATGGGCCGAAGCCAAGCCTTCGTGTGCGGCTGTTATCAACGAACTTCTGTGGTCCGCATTGGGAATCAGCCGATCACCAATGTCTGGAATTCTTATATAAGGAACCTGGTCGGGACTTAAGTGATAAGAGTACTTGGAAGAGAAACCCTGTGGGTAATTAGAACCTTCCTTAGTTGCAGCAATAGCTGCCAGAATCTCATTATCTATTTTTGTCATGGATCTTGTAACGGCTGCTACTGAGCACGTGGCTACTGCTGATTTGGCAGCTTCGTCCGCCAAACTGTTACCGACCGCGTGTGCGCCCACACGCTGGTGGCCAAGAGTATGAATCACCTGTGTGAGAGGCAGACGTTGTTTAAGATCTGCTACTCGAACCCAAAGCATTTTATGCTTAATTGCGCTGCCTTTAGAATCTCTATAGTCGTTCTGAGACCAAAAGAATAAGTTGTCATTAAAAGACTGAACACAGTAGTAAGAATCGCATACAATAAGTGTAGTCACATCCGGGTCTGCAAACTCAAGTGCGAGCACCAAAGCACGCAGCTCGGCCAATTGGGCGGTACTGTCTCCCAGTGCCTGCATGTGCACAACACTCGATTTGAACTCACCGTTCACCATGGTACCTGCCACAATAGCACATGCTGCTGAGTATGCATGCTTAGAACCTGTGGCCGGTTGCGCCGAACCATAGGTGTAAATGATACATTTGTACTCCTCAAGCGGCAGCAAAGACAGAGGAGGAGGATGAACAAATTCATACTGCAAGAACTCCTGTGTCTGAAAGGAGGAATCAAAGATAAAGTTGACATCCGGAGATGTCAAAGAAGTGGCCCATTGTATCCAACGGGGGTGCAAAGCCTTAGAGTTTGGTACACATGCCTTTGTCACGGCCTCCCGGGCAGAATAGGGTGTGACAACCAAGATGCGTTTTCCCTGTGCCAGTGCGCATTCTTTAAGAATCGCCATTTGCACCGCAGTCAAAACTTTCTCCACAGTTGAAAAGCGCAACTCGGCAGAAGTGTAAAGATGTGACTTGTAGGCAATAGGTACTGTGTCACCTTCGTTAAACGTCAAGTACGTGAAATCCACTGCCCCTGGCACAATTCTAATCACCAGGTTCGTGTGGTTATCACGAGTCAACAAGAACTTAGATTCAAGTAGATCAGACTGCAAAGATTGCAGTATAGCTGAGTGTTCCAGAAACCAGCATGACTTCGAAAAGGTTGGTTGTATCAAGGCATAAAGAGGCTTGATACGCTGGGCATACTCGGGAATGTAAGAATGCCCGAAGTTCAAAAATCCCAGCGAAGACTGAAGTTTTTTCAGGGTCGTTGGAGGGCGAAAAAGTGCGCACTTCTCCAGGAAGTGGGGAGCTAAGCCCCTACCTTCATTGTTGAGCTCATAGCCCAAAAACAACACAGTGTATTCTGCGATGTGAGATTTGGCAAAATTAAACTTGTAACCCAAGACCGCGAACTCGAGAATAATGCGGTCTACTCTGGAAAGATGCGGCCATAGCTCGTCGTCTGTCAGATATATATCATCCACGTACGAATACGCATCTGGGTCTATGCTGTCCAACAAAGAGACAACACGGGCGGCGAAGACCCCGGGCTGTTTGTAGCCCATTGGCAAACGCCGGAATTTTATTTGTTTTCCACCGGAAGTGAACGCGGTCCATTGACTGCATTCAGGGGACAAATTGTGTGAGTAAAATCCATTGGAAAGGTCAAGTGTCGTTTTATATTTTTTACGAACAAGACTGTCTACTAGTGCAGAACTATGGGTATTCTGTACCGCAAAGGTTCGACAATGAGAGTTCATATGCCGGTAGTCTAAAACCAAGCGGTAAGACCCATCGGGTTTAGAAACCGCGAAAAGGGGATTATTCATTGGTGACACGCATGTTTCAATTACTCCTTGATATTCTAACTGTGTCAGAATGTCAGAAACGGGACCCTTAGCTTCCCGCCGGAGGGGATATTGGGGTTGAGGCTGTGGCATAGACCGCAACGGTATGTCATTGGGGGGAGAATCCTCACCCCAGCCCACGTGATTACGGTACAGTGCCGGGGCCTGGGTCACAGCCCATTCAGCTGCGAAAGCCTCCGCTCTGTCCTTGGGGACATGATGCGAAAAGCTCAGAAGGATTACTTCCTCCCCTCTAGGAGCAGCAAGAACAAATGGGGGCGGCCAATCTGCCTCCGCCAATAAAATGTCGTAAGAAGAGGTCAGATTTTCCCAAAAGATCCCTTTAATAACACGCTCTATGTCACCTTCAATTTGAAGGCCAATATTAAATAGTCTGTCAGGGGGTGCCACTCGGGTGTCAGCTGTCTCGGCAGTAATGAAAGTGTCAGTTGCTGTTGCCTCCACATGAGGACGTAGTGCCTCCCGCACTATGGTAACTTCCGCGGTGCTGTCTAGCAGCATCACTGCCCACGTCCAATTCAGGAGTCTCGTTCTCACCATCTGTGGCATATCACGCTGTTAAAGCCGCAACTTTTTTCTTCTGAAACTGTGGGTGAGAACGTGGAAATTCTTCTTGTTTCCCTCTGCCAGGTTGTTGAGGTTGGTCTCGTCCCTGTGGGGCGTCACGACCCCTGCCTCTTTCCTGGCGATCTCCTCCACCCGCCTGTGAGGTCGATGGTGCCTGTGAAGAACGAGGAGAACACTGGTCAAGGACCTGAAATCTATCAGGAGACTTAATTCTCGCTTGGTCGCGCAAATCATAAGTGCGTTCAGAAGATACGGAAACCGGTGACGCAGCCGCGACCCTGGTTTTGGTTGTTGCTTTCCCTGTTTCTTTAACTTCCAGTTCTTTTTAGAAAAGAATGGTTTCTCGTCTTTACCAGACTGAGATGTTGGTTGTGATTGTGGTTGAGTTTGCGTTTTAGCAAAAGGCTTAACTCCCAAACTATTGCGGCCAATGGTTTTATAAGCCTGTGCAATAATTTTCAGTAATTCGCGAGGCTTGTCCAGTTCTGGGACTAAAGCCAAAGCATTAGCGACTTGAAAGTTAACTGCATCACCCTTGACATTCGCAAGGATTAGATCAGCCACTACATCGAACACTCCCACCAGTCTCATCCCCAATTCCACAGCCGCTTCAGGGCCATGTTCGTCTTGTACACGCTTAATTACGGTGGGGAGGACCGTCATGGATGGAGTGCCGAAACACTTTGCATACACTGCCGCAAATACCTTACCCCAGTTGTTGCATTCGGTCAACTCGGGGACTAAGTCTTTTGGAAAACTTATAGTCAAAATCCTGTGTTTTTCCACAGGAGAGGTATTCGGAAACACCGCCTCCAGCTGGTCAAATTTTTCAGCAAGCCAATAAGGCAAATCATCCTTATTCTGTGGGCGTTTGCCCAACACCGAATTCACCATGACGGGACTTATAGTCACACTGCAAGTCCAGCTGGATGCGCCGCAACTACAGGAGGGGCCATCTGGACGTTGCCTGTGACATACTGTACTAAGGCTCGGTGTACACGGACCAAAGACGTATGCAGCACGCGCAGTTCATCTACTGGAACCGCTAAATAACGTGGATGCGGGGTATACCCAGCCAAAACAGGCCAAGTGGCCCCATCTATCGATAAAGGGCCTAATCGAATCGGGGTGACCGGGTGTGGGAGGGCGCCATTAAACCAAACACGGTGTTGCCATGCCGTGAGCGGTACTTCAAGAGCCTGATAAGGCCGATAAACATTAGGAAGGGCGGTGGGAGCGTAAACGTGGAACAAATTGTCAGCTCCTTCCACCGCCGGAAAAGTGACCCATGAGTAAAATACCTCAAAGTGGTAAGCCGGATCAGCTTGGACCACAAAGATGAGGGCAGCACCCCCGTCGGGTACTCCATAGGCCGTTAAATGAGCACGGAGCGCAGCGCGGCTATGTGCCGGGATATTGACATTCACAGCCATCAAGACTAAGAATGTAGAACAACCTAGTGCGTGGCAGCGCAATATAGGGTTAACCGTAAAGAGAATACCTTTTAATAACTTCAAGCTTGAAAGAACCTATAAAAACATCAATATAGGAGGTTACACCCTCACATCTGTTTCCGGAAACAGAAGTGAAGGGAATTGTGGACAAGCACAAGCACTACTCAAGCGTCTCGCAGATAAGAAGCCCACCACACTTTGGTGGCGCCATGTTGCGGGGATTCTGCACATATACAGAACTATGCGCAGGAAAACAGGACCTCGGTGTATAGTGGTGTACCAACCATCCACCTTAGTGCCCAAAATCCCAATCCAACTAGCTATAGTGTCTCATTCGTTCTCCATACTACAGCAAAGCTACCAATGATTAGACATCCCAGAACACGGACTCTTTCAGGAATCGCGGGAGCAAGAACACTCTTTCATTACTCACTCATACTTGTCCACAACGTGCGTATTAAGAGACACAGTATAGTTTAAAATGTTTATTTCAACTAACGTGCTCTAAGACACAGTACACGTGCCAGTACTAGCAGCATAATGCATAAAGACAAAATAGTAAGCATCGTTACAATTCCATAGAATACAAACGGGGACAGCATTTTATAAAGACAGTGGATGAAGGACTATAATGCCTTGCCACCCTCCCCGTGCTAGTAACTAGTTTATTATAAAAATAGAATACCTCTGGGCTTTGTCAGGGGGACCCCCATACCTCAAGCACTAGATGCAAGGTTTACATCATCGGACAAGCACAGCTCTTCTCCCTGGAAAGGTTTTTCTCCAAGTGCCTCCAACAGAGAGATCACAATATTAAAAGCACCCAAATTTCTCCAGTGCAGCTGTATTTCATGTTATGTCTAAGTGCGAGGGGCTGACCAGAAGAGCAAGAACAAGGGATGTTGTTTTTCGACCTTGTACATCGTGTGCAGACGAAAACCACAGAGAACAGCAGAAAAGGTGAAAGGCAGATATGCAGACAGCTCTAATGTGAACGGTCACAAGCAGAGTCTGGAAAAACAAAGTCACGGAGTAACGTGTGCAAAGGAGGCAACATGGCTGCTAGGCCTAAGCTAACTTAGCAATGTCGACCATGAGGCCACAATCCACACTACACCCTCCCCTGGTCAGTCCATAGGACAAGACATAGGACGAAAGCAGAGTTCAAATGGATGGAGCAGAATGCAAACGTCTGTACGTGGGACAAGTTTTTTGGAGGGGGAAAAAAATGAAATAGGGAAGAAAAAAATGGTCACTCAAAGAGGATCAAAAAAATCCGGATCTGTAGTTCATTGAGAATCAACAAAACTAATCCATCAAAGTGTATGCGCAAAAGACCGCAACACCTTCCAAAAAGACATCATTGTTATCGTTTGAAAAAAGAGATGCCATCCAGTTCAACAAATCAAAACTTCATTCATGTTCCTCACAATAGGGAGCAGCGATTAGCATTGCGGGACAACTTGCGTGATATTCAATATAACTTTGTTGTAGGAGATCCTGAGCAGCCGCCCAGATATCCCATTCTGCCAAGACTACAAGTGCAGCCGCACGCACCATTAATCCATCACCGGAACATTCCCGTTCATGGGCCAGCAAGGGGCCCATCAACTGGTCGAAATACGGGTCAGTACAAGACGTATTGGAGAGGCAAACATCCAAGGACCAAGAGAACGGACATCGTAAGCAGGACATCACAGGTTGCACGCAAGTGAAATACGCAAAGCGAAAGGACAGTCCATAAGCCATGCTGAGTGTCGCCAGCGGCAGGACGCCGAAGCTGTCAATCATGTGGTCACGGAGCATTCGCAGTCGCCCTGGGTTGTGTAGGCCCACAAGAGGTGCAGCCATTGCGCAACAGACAAAGTGAAAGCAATATTCCAGCAGCTAAGGCTAGGATCAATGGGAAGCCACCAAAGACACTGGAAAAAATAGAATGAATAAAAGCCGGTATTACACCAAATATTGTCTGAAAGGACGTCAAAAGGCCAGAGCCCACAACTTTAAAAAAGTGTACAAGGCCGTTGGTATTTGATGCATTAAATATACGGTGAATCAGTTCACCGAAATGTTGGGGGAGGTTAGTATTTAAAAGGGCCTGTATTTCACTGTGGGTGCTGGCCACCTGGAGGACGAAGGTCTCTTGTGCGGAAGTTAGCATAACCTCCTGGTTTAATAATAGCGCCTTTATTCTGCTCAATTTATTAAAATCCGCCTTCAAAGTCGGTATGTAAGGCCAAATGGAACTATCTAACTTCCCACGCGGGGGTGGAAAAAGCACATTTTTGCAGCACACTGCGCGTTGCGAAACTGTTACAATGTAGGGTATGCCAGCCTGCAACCCACAGCAATCTTGATTATTTAAAAGCAGATAGCTACCATTAGCAAGCATAGTGAAAGTAGGTGATATAACCGGAACAGGAATGCCCTTTAAAACACGTGCAAGATTCGGGGCAGAAACATTACAAGCCCCGTGCAATTTAATGTTTTTACAAACAAGGGAATGACCCACTGTAGAATCGCAAGACTCTCCTGTGAGATATACCTGCTTGTCATCCCTAAGGCATCTGTATGTGAACGATAGGGACCAAAGTTCATGCAAAAAGGCACTGCCCAAAGGCTCAAAACGGCCAATAGGATAATGCTTCATGCAGGAACTGAATTCAAATAAAGAAAAAGGCAACGTGATAACCCAGTGTATTAGCCACACTGCAGAGTCAGTCTCCTCCACAGAGAATGGTAAAGGATCTATTTTTTCGATATGTAGAAGAGTGTATGTTGCATCTTTCATGGACATGAACAGCTGTTTCTTAGTTAAATTAAACGGCAAGAACAAAGCTGATGTGTTTAAGTAATGCCATGGAACCTTCCCCATTTTCAGTGTCTGCAAAGTCCATGCAAACTGCATTACTGAACGCAATTCAGGGGAAGCAGCAGCAGTGGCAATACGCCAACGCCTGAGGGATTTCACTCCTTTACAACAGGAACGTGAATTACCTAAAATTATCACAGACACCTACGCTGAATTAGGTAGAGATAGTTTGGGAGCTAGAGTAACAAAACCTCAACTCATGGGTGGTCCTGAAAAGGATAACACCAAGCAAGCACCTGATCCTTCCAAAAAGAAATGGGATAACAACAAAAAAAAAAAAGATGAGAGAAAATAGATCTCTATCTAGGAGTGGGTCTCCTCAACAGGAGCCCTCCGAAAGGAGATAAGACCTTAGGAATAGAGACAACTTTAAAAAACCTGACAGGTATCAGGATACTGATACACGTTCCTCTCGTTCCTTTCAGGGTTCACCAAGAAACTCCGAGAGAGAAGGACGGTCAGAACACAGACAGGAAGAGTGTACAAAGTCCAGAGACATGCAACGCGCTTCAAGCTACACTTCTAAAAAAGAAGAAAAGCCACAATCTAAACCTCAATTTAAAAAGAAGAAAGTAGCAGGTCTTAAAGTAGGACATGCCCAGCATTCTGAGGACTCAACTTCTGAATGAGGAATGGGCTCTGACGATGCTAGATAGTGCAGCAGAAGTAACAACCTGATGGAATTTCTGGTGACAGCGGAGTTGAATGAGCACATCACGATGGAAACAACGGATACGAGGGTGAGTGTCCCACATAGGTTACATGAAATAACACTCCAAATGGAGGGGGACAAACCCAGAAAAGTTAAAGGTCTCTTTAGGGAGAACTTGACTTATGGCTATGACATACTTTTAGCTGAAAAAGATTGGCCACCTGAAATTGTTATGGATTGCCCAAAGGGAGAAACGGTAATTTTACCAGCTTTTTCTGACCACGTTCCAATATACTTAAAACATACATTCGCGCGGGAGTGGGCAGTAGCTCTCGCTCCAGCACTATATCGCAACCATGTTGGGTGGGATGCTGAGTCACCACATCATGTAATCCCAGTAAAAACTACTCCAACTCCACAGAGACAGTACCCAATAAAACAGGAAGTGAAAAAACAGGTCAGGGAGATCTTAGATCAACTTCAATACCAAGGTGTAATTGAAACTTGCACCTCTCCAATGAATAATCCTTTGTTTCCCGTAATGAAGCCCGACAAATCATATCGTCTAGTTTTAGACTACAGATATCTGAACACATGCACTAAAACATTTGCAGTACAGAATGCACACAGTGCCGCATTAATGAATAACATTGTGCGGAAGAAATACAAAACAACACTAGATATCTCGAATGGATTTTTCTGCCAAAATATAGCACCTGAAAGCAGATATTTGACAGCATTCTCAGCGCTAGGTTTCCAGCGTCAATTTTTTAGACTGCCCCAAGGGTATAAGAATAGCCCCGGGTTGTTTTCCGCAAGGGTAACAGAGTTAATTCAAAATTTAGATGAAGAGGCATTGTCCTTTATAGATGATATTTATCTGATGGATGATGATTTACAGGATCACTTGACCGGGGTGAGCACCATAATTTTGGGGTTCGCCTCTGAGGGCTACAAATTCAACTTTAAAAATCAAAAATAGCCCACCTCAATGTTCTATTTTTAGGATACAAGTTATCAAGTGAAGGAAAAAGCCTTGCAGCTAACTTTTTAGAAAAGTGTGAACTGCTCCAACCTCCTAAATCATTGAAGAACTTACAATCCATATTGGAATTTAAAAATGTTGGCAGAACATACATTTTGGAGTACGCAGAAAGAGTAAAACCTTTCTACGATTTAAAAGGACCTGACTTCTCAATTAGGCATTGGACACTGGAACACACACATATCCTTCGTTCCCTACAAGCTGACATGATAGCTTCAAAACACTTGCAGACACGCGTAAACGTACGCAATCTAGTGATCCGCGTTATAGCAGGTCAATCTGGGTATACTTACCTAGCCTTCAATGAAGGCGAAACAGTACCCATTGCATACAAATCACATTTGTACACAAACACTGAAATGCGCTTTGCTTCTACAGAAAAAATCCTGACAGCAGTAGTAAGAGAAAGAGCACTGGCTCAGGGGATACGAATAATTGACGTAACTCCAGTACCAGCTTTAGAGGCTGCTACAAAGGCTAGCGTTCCTAATGCTAAAGCATTACATCCAAGATGGATACAATGGGCTAATTCTCTCACTGCAACAGATATATAATACAGATATGAGCCAAGGTTGAAAACACAAGCATTCCTGCAATATGAACAAGAATATCCTCTCCCAAATGAAATAATGCCTCTAGATCAGCATGAATAAATTATTTACACTGACAGATCTGCTCAGCCGGCCATATGAGGAAGCAAAAGACACACAATTGATGGACGGAATGCAGAACAAATCAAAACATTCACCCCCAGTCAAGAGATCTGGGTTAAATCCATAATTCTTTTGCTCACCATGCCACCCCAGTTTAGACCTGGCCATATGCAAATCAGTCTTGACCCTGTGCCTCATGGGAACAGTCCAGCCTGAACTGCCAAGCCAGGTCCTCCCTGGACCGGAAACAAGCATCCTAGGACCGGTTTCGGGGTTTCACCCCTCTTCAGCCAGGATAGCTTGATTCCAGTGGCACAGTGAGCCCGGGACCCACGTCTGGGCATACCCGGTGTATTTAGGGCGAGGAAGCAAAAGACACACAATTGATGGACGGAATGCAGACCAAATCAAAACATTCACCCCCAGTCAAGAGATCTGGGTTAAATCCATCATTCTTTTGCTCACCATGCCACCCCAGTTTAGACCTGGCCATATGCAAATCAGTCTTGACCCTGTGCCTCATGGGAACAGTCCAGCCCGAACTGCCAAGCCAGGTCCTCCCTGGATCGGAAACAAGCATCCTAGGACCGGTTTCGGGTTTCACCCCTCTTCAGCCAGGATAGCTTGATTCCAGTGGCACAGTGAGCCCGGGACCCACGTCTGGGCATACCCGGCGCACTTAGGGCGAGGAAGCAAAAGACACACAATTGATGGACGGAATGCAGAACAAATCAAAACATTCACCCCCAGTCAAGAGATCTGGGTTAAATCCATCATTCTTTTGCTCACCATGCCACCCCAGTTTAGACCTGGCCATATGCAAATCAGTCTTGACCCTGTGCCTCATGGGAACAGTCCAGCCCGAACTGCCAAGCCAGGTCCTCCCTGGACTGGAAACAAGCATCCTAGGACCGGTTTCGGGGTTTCACCCCTCTTCAGCCAGGATAGCTTGATTCCAGTGGTACAGTGAGCCCGGGACCCACGTCTGGGCATACCCGGCGCACTTAGGGCGAGGAAGCAAAAGACACACAATTGATGGACGGAATGCAGAACAAATCAAAACATTCACCCCCAGTCAAGAGATCTGTCACCCCGAGTGGGACGGGTATGCCCAGACGTGGGTCCCGTGCTCTCCATGCCACTGGAATCAAGCTATCCTGGCTGAAGAGGGGTGAAACCCCGAAACCAGTCCTAGGATGCTTGTTTCCAGTCCAAGGAGGACCTGGCTTGGCAGTTCGGGCTCGACTGTTCCCATGAGGCACAGGGTCAAGACTGATTTGCATATGGCTGGGTTCAAACTGGAATGGCATGGTGAGCAAAAAAACGATGGATTTAGGCCCAGATCTCTGTACTGGGGTGAATGTATGACATTGTTCTGCATTCTGTCCATCAACTGTTGTTTTTGCAGCCGGCCATATGAAGCAAACAGCAATACAGTGCCGCTTGTGCGATTGTAAAAGGTCATATCCGGGAAGGAAAGTTCCATCCCAGTGATACGAAGACACAATCTCTAGGAGACTGCACGGCTCAGCTAGCAGAATTAAAAGCCCTGTTACTGGCACTAATAAATACAGATCGGGAATTCCCCACACTGATTGTGTGCGATTCTTTTTATTGTGTCCAGTCATACAACGAATATCTTCACTACTGGGGTCACAACGGGTTTAGAGACTCTAAAGGTTGCAAAATTAAGCATAAAATGCTATGGGAACAGGTAGCTGAGTTGAAAAACTAACTACTAAGAGCTCACGTGATACACACGGTGAGTCATCAACGTGATGGCGTTCACGTTGAAGGGAATTCATTGACTGATGAAGCCACGAAGGGGGCAGTACGTACTGCTTCCGTAGCTGCAATCACTTGTTCAAAAACAAGAATAGACGGACAGATAATGGTTGCTGTCGTTGCTTCATGCAAAAACAGCACAGCCTTACCAAAAGGTTTTCCACTCAAATATTCCTACAAGTTAGATGCAAACAACATTCCGTATGCTCAGATTCCAGGAGTGGGGGATAGAGTAATACCAAACATGGATCGCAGATTGGGTTTAATACTAGCTGCACACGAGGGTCTAGGTTCTGCACACGCAGGGATTACCGCGACAGTTTCATTATTGTAACAGCGCTATTGGTGGCCTGGTTTAACTAAACAGATGAAGAACTTTGTCTTAAAATGCGACATCTGTCAGCAGATGAAGGGTTCCCCCGTAGCACGTCCAGCGCAGACACCTTTACTAATATCAGACAGACCACTAGCATGTGTCTAACTGGACCACTGCGGTCCCCTACATTCAGATGGGACTTACAAGTATATCTTGGTGGCAGTGGATTCAGGCTCAAGATTCCTATGAGTATGGCCTCAGTGATCGGCTGACTCTCGAACTGTTATAAAAGATTTGCGAGTCTTTATAGAGACATACACAGTTGGCACATTTAATTCTGACCGTGGCCCCGCGTTTAGCTCTAGGGCTTACAAGGAAGCCATGGAAGGTTTGGGTGTAGCATTGCAGTACTCCTCTCCATACCATCCCGAGGGAAATTCGGTAGTGGAAAGGAAAAACCGGGACTTAAAGCAATCTTTAACAGCGAGAGTATTAGGTTCGGGTGGAATTGGGCCAATCACCTATATGGGGTACAGCGTGCCCTCAACAACATGCCAAGACGTTCTCTAGGGGGTGTCACTCCGTATGAGGTCCTATTTGGGACGAGAATATGGGTACCTGATCTCGATAATGAAAGCACCGTGGCGGATGAAAAACCTTTTGACATCAATAAATGTTTGGCTGTTTTACAGGATCTGAACGAATCCAGAGCACTACTAAGCAACGTGCAAGTAAAACGAACCGCCACGGCAAGACCTGTCTGGGTCCCAAACGTCGGGGATCTGGTCAGAGAAAAGATCGAGGACAAGAAAGAATTAGGGTCATCATACAGAAAGCCTGTACCTGTCCTGGCCGTCAAGGGAACAAGAACAGTACTTCTTCCGCCTCTTGCCGGGAAAAAAGGAAAGAGATTTGTCTCCATTGATCTGATGAAACCACACTATGTGGCCGATACTGAATAGTAGGCCTCGTGGGCTCCTGGGTAGCCGACGCTCTCTTCTCGCTACCATACAGGAAGTTCAGACAGAAAGACTCATAACATTCGAAGAGTCACAAATTAGAAGTGATGGTATTTCCAACAATGAAATGGAACTCGTTCCTCTGGAAACAGAACTTCAAACAACAAATGAAAGACAAATATCAATTCGGCCAAACACCAACGTCTACATCAATATGCCTCGACAAGAGACACCTGCCGGTTCAACACAACCTGCCGAGCAACCAAAGATTGATCGAACTGCATCTGGCTACTTCATCGATTTTGATACCTTCTCTCTTGATCCCAGTGAACCCAAGACAACGACAGCTCCAGTTTCCCATAAACAATAAATGCGTGTATTT
This sequence comes from Calotriton arnoldi, assembly GCA_963921515.1. Classification (NCBI taxonomy): domain Eukaryota; kingdom Metazoa; phylum Chordata; class Amphibia; order Caudata; family Salamandridae; genus Calotriton; species Calotriton arnoldi. Next base: position 1,558,125 of record CAWUFW010001603.1, on the reverse strand, counting down.
TACACTTTTCTAAAAAAGACTTACTTGGTATCACCTTGGCTCCAGCTCTGGATCATAACTGCAATATTGTTTTTTCTGTTCTGGATTGGCCTGGTAACTGTTTTTTGCTTACTCATAAATGGAAAATATCTCCAAGAACGCTATGCAGTATCTAATGTGAACTTGGTCCTGAAACCTCATACATCATCTCATCATGAACAAAAAACGTGTTTTCCGTGAACATTACAGCTGTTCCAATTCCTGATGGTATAGTTTGGGACAAAGTTGATTATGATGTATTTGGCCCCACTGAACTTTTGAAGATTCCATATTTATTTAAAATTTCTCTCAATGATATCGTTACCTCCAGTACATTTTCTGATGATTGGGATTTTGAAACTGTAAATAATATGTTGTCTGATTTGGAAAATTCTGCTGCATTTTCAAGCAATGAAATGTTAAAGGACCCATCTGACTTTGATAACATGTACTGTTACCATTATTATGGTCATCACTTTTTACACAAATCCAGTATCCCATGAAATATTTTCACATACCACCAATGGGATCATTGCCCGACACCACCAAAAGGTAGTTTGAAAACCTTTGCACAAAAATGTTCATATTTTTCAGGGTTTAACACTTCTGACCCGACCTCATATTACTTATAAGGTTGCACCTACAACTGCACAGAAAAATATGCAAACTAACACCAAACAGATCTATTCCGCACTCTTTATAGCCCAACTGTCTGAACAGGGTTTCGACTTATGAAAGGACACAATAGACACAAAATCAGTCTGGGGTTCTATAGAATGGCAAGTTCAGGGAACAGAAGCACTATTTAGAGCGTGCCTCATTCCACAACAAATGATGTTTCTGAATGAAACTGTGCAACAGACTTCCTGTCTTGGACTAGCCAAGAGCAAGGATTTGAACACATCACGGTTTCCCACACCTTCACACATCAATATTACATCAGGTGAAGTGGATATAATAGATGACATCATACAGTACAATACATCAGACCCCAATTGGAAGGGATGGTTAGTTTGGCCCACAGACACCAACTGCTGTCAATCAAGATTCAAGGGTACAACCGAACGATTTAGTATCCATAGGCCAGACCCACGATATGTGTAAAGAGAACATCATGTAGTGACATCATATAGTGTCGGTAAGGTGTGCCTCGATTGGCTAAAAACCTCAACCCTGTCCCAGGTGAAACAGCACTTATCCTTACTCTCAGATGAGGTGGATCTAAGGGATTTTTTATTAGGTCCCCGAAAGCCACATCAGAAACGTTTCTTATACGCTGTTTATAATGAAATCTGGAAAATCTCTCAACAAGAAGCTGCAGAGAGACTTCATGAAATAGATAAGATTAACCTAGATAAGGCATTAGCAGTAGTTGACAACGGTCTGACTACATTAACATCCAGGATTTATTCACTGGGCAACATTGTATCTTCTGCTATAGATATACTAGAACAAGACTTGTCTATACTACAACACGGACAATCACAATTGCGTTCTATTATGTTATTAAGCTGGACGCTGCAATCATTGCGCGCTGGTTATGTGCCTTGGCGATTTATCAACAGTATGTCCCTATTTTCTGCTTATAATTTAACTGAAAAGCAGATAACGATGGCACAAAGGGGAGCGAAATATACAATGCTGCGTATTGAAAAACTGGACAAATTACCTTTTACTGTGGCAGATTCACCATCCACAGAATGGTTAATCCATGGCCATATAACATTACCGGTCACCACTTTCCAGTTTCAGTATTGCCTAGAACACCAACAGGCCGGCAGATATGAAGTGATGGGTAGGGAATTCATCAAGGAATCTTGAGAATTGGCGTACAGATTTTGATGTAGGAATGGGGACATGGAAGTGTTCCTTAGCGGTACCAACTGCGAGAATTCCTTAAGTGGATCTCTCATATGCCAGGATATCATGCTGCACGGGGCCTGTAATGGTTCGGTTGCTAACTTATCCTGTCACTTGAAAGGTTCCCCAGCTGCCGTGATTAATCGGGTGTTCAAGTTGCTTTCAAATGTGAGTTACTTGATGCTAAATGATCAAGGTTGTTGTGGGATGCTCCCGGCATCGCATATCTTGTCACTGTAAGCTCCAGGGTTACTTTCTGTATGCAAGTATTGTTTCCACCGACCCATACAGTCAGGGAGACACCGTTATGGCCTTCATTGAATGTTTCCTTTATATGCTTTGATACTCTGAGCCGAATGAAAGCCATGCTTTTACAGCAAACCGTGCCCTTAACCTCCGCCCGAGAAGCTTATGATCTCCAGGTTGCAAGGTCCTTGGCTGAGATACAGGCACTAGTACGAACAAACTGTCCCTTTCCATTTCACAGAAATGGTACAATGTATCTTTAACATGTCTGATACGACGGGTATAGTACACCTATTTAAGACCTTAGGTTCTGGACTGTTAAGCACCTTTCAGACAATCCTCAGAGTTATTCCCAACTTCATACACTCCGTATTCTGAAGCATTTTTAGAGGGGTTCCGCTGATCCTGCTCCTAATAGCAGGTATCCTGATTGTCATTTTTCTGCTACGCAATGGACATCCCAGTCACCAAGGAGATGGAAAACATGCTCTTGGAGCGCCGATACCGTGATCGCATGGTATTCCATCTGGGCACACCTCGTCTTCGAGAACTGAGCGAGTCTTGGTTCTTGTCATTTAGACCAGTCTGGATCAACTGTATTCTGCCTGTCCTCTGATGCCGATTCTGCGGGCAAGAATGCGTGTTAGATCTTTGTTTGACACTTCCAACAACTGCGTCACTGGATGTTGATGCTTTACTGGACCCGATAACGGCCCAAGTTCTGCAGTGTCCTCAGCGTATTCCAATGTTGATGTCTGCATTCTTAGAGCCTCCACAGGATGCTTCAGCTCCAGTAGGAAAGGATACAGGCTCCTCAACAAATACTCAGGCCTTGGATGACACTCATACATCCCCAGCAGCGGCTGTGGTGAATACGGAGGAACATCTGTGCTCGATTGACCTGATCTGCGAGGTGTCATCTGCGATTGCAGGCAACAGTGATGTTGCGTCTCCCGGCCAGGACACATAAACATTTGCCTCATCGTGTGCTGGGAAAATTCGGCCTATTTTTAAAAACAACCTAATTTGGAATTTTAAACAAAATACACTTTTTCTAAACTGCATGGCTTTCAGTCTCTCATTGTTCGGACTATATATACAAACTTATTTAGTACAGACTTCTATCGCATGCACTATTTTTCTTTTTTAGCATTTTTGAGAAATTTTAAATTTTTTTAATACTATTTTTAATGGACTTATTAATAGTTGGGTACCACGTTTAGCCGTGAGTAGAATTTTTAGTATGTCGTCCAGTCGGATGAGGAGTGAGTGTTATGTTCCATATAGGTACCCCAATATAGCCTCAGGTAGCCACCTAACCTTTCACCTATATTCTAACATCTCTTATGTCTTACATGTACGGAGCGCAACCTAACATCTCTTATGTCGTACATATCCAGAGTGCAACCTAACATCCTTTATGTCCTACATATACAGAGCACAACCTACTATCTCTTATGTCCTACATATGCAGAGCACAACCTAACAACTCTTGTGTCTTACATGTACGGAGCGCGACCTAACATCTCTTGTGTCTTACATATATGGAGCACAACCTAACATCTCTTCTGTCTTACATGTACGGAGCGCGACCTAACATCTCTTGTGTCTTACATATATGGAGCACAACCTAACATCTCTTCTGTCTTACATGTACAGAGCGCAAACTAGCATCTCTTATGTCCTACATATCCAGAGTACAACCTAATATCTCTTATGTCCTACACATACAGAGCGCAACCTAACATCTCTTATGTCCTACATATACAGAGCGCAACCTAACATCTCATATGTCCTACATATACACAGCACAACCTAACAACTCTTGTGGCCTACATATTCGGAGCGCAACCTAAGATCTCTTGTCTCTTACTTATACGGTGCATAACCTAACATCTCTTGTGTCCTACATATACAAAGCATAACCAAACATCCCTTATGTCCTACACATATGGAGCGCAACCTAACATCTCTTGTGTTCTACATATATGGAGCGTAACCTAACATCTCTTATGTCTTACATATACGGCGCACGCCCTAACATCTCTTGTGTCCTACATATACAGAGCGCAACCTAAAATCTATTATATCCTACATATACAGAACACAACCTAACATCTCTTGTGTCCTACACATACAGATCCCAACCTAACATCTCTTATGTCCTACATATACAGAGCACATCCTAACATCTCTTATATATACAGAGCATAACCTAACGTCCCTTGTGTCCTACATATACAGAGTGCAACCTAACATCTCTTGTGTCCAACATGTACAGAGTGCTACCTAACATCTCTTGCGTCCAACATATACAAAGTGCAACCTAATATCTCTTATGTCTTAAATATATGGAGCCCAACCTAACATGTCTTGTGTCCAACATATATAGAGCGCAACCTAACATCTCTTATGTCTTAAATATACAGAGCGCAACCTAATATCTCTTGTGGGCTACATATACGGAGCGCAACCTAAGATCTCTTGTGTCTTACTTATACAGAGCATAACCTGACATCTCTTGTGTCTTACATATACAGAGTGCAACCTAACATCTCTTGTGTCCTACATATACAGAGCATAACCTAACATCTCTTATGTCCTACATATATGGAGCGCAACCTAACATCTCTTGAGTTCTACATATACGGAGCGTAACCTAACATCTCTTATGTCTCACATATACGGAGCACTATCTAACATCTCTTATCTCTTATATATATGGAGCGCAGCCTAACATCTCTTGTATCCTACACATACGGAGCGCAACCTAACATCTCTTATGTCTTACATATACAGACCCCAACCTAACATCTCCTGTGTCCTACACATACGGAGCGCAACCTAACATCTCTTATGTCTTACATATACGGAGCGCAACCTAACATCTCTTATGTCTTACAGATACGGAGCGCAACCTAACTTCTCTTACGTCTTACATATACGGAGCGCAATCTAACATCTCCTATGTCTCACATATACAGAGCGCAACCTAACATCTCTTATATCCTACATATACGAAGCGCAACCTAACATCTCTTATGTCTTACATATACGGAGCGCAACCTAACATCTCTTATGTCCTACACATACCTAGCGCAACCTAACTTCTCTTATGTCTTACATATATGGAGCGCAACCTAACCTCTCTTATGTCTTACATATAAGGAGTGCAACCTAACATCTCTTGTGTCCAACATATACAGAGCGCAACCTAACATCTCTTATGTCTTAAATATACGGAGCGCAACCTAACATGTCTTGTATCCTACATATATAGAGCGCAACCTAACCTCTCTTATGTCTTACATATAAGGAGTGCAACCTAACATCTCTTGTGTCCAACATATACAGAGCGCAACCTAAAATCTCTTATGTCTTAAATATACAGAGCGCAACCTAATATCTCTTGTGGCCTACATATACGGAGCGCAAACTAAGATCTCTTGTGTCTTACTTATACGGAGCATAACCTGACATCTCTTGTGTCCTACATATACAGAGCATAACTTAACACCTCTTATGTCCTAACCATATGGAGCGTAACCTAACATCTCTTGTGTTCTACATATACGGGCTCAAAATGGACCGCCAGATCAACTCTGTCTCGTCTTCCTGCTTCCACACCCTCCGCCTCCTTCGTAAGACCTTCAAATGGATCCCCCTCGAACACCGAAAGACCGTCACTCACGTCCTGGTCACCAGCAGACTCAACTACGGCAACGCACTCTACGCCGGAATAAACAAAAACCTCACCCGCAAGCTACAGAACATCCAGAACGCCGCCGCAAGACTGGTCCTCAACCTGCCAAAACACTGCCACATCTCCCAGCACCTGCGCACACTCCACTGGCTCCCTGTCGAGGCGAGAATCACTTTCAAGATGCTCACCCACGCACACAAGGCCCTCCACGGCACCGGACCAGCATACCTGAACAGCCGACTCAAATTCCACGCACCCCAAAGGACCCTACGATCAGCCCAGCTCTCCTACGCCGTCGTCCCCCGCACCAGAAAGACCAGATCGGGAGGCCGCTCCTTCTCCTTCCTCGCGGCCAAAGCATGGAACGCCCTTCCGCTCCACCTCAGACAGACAACATCGCTGCCCATCTTCGCAAGAAACCTCAAAACCTGGCTCTTCGACAGACCCCCTCCTTGATGGATGGAACCTGCACCCCCCCCACCCCTAGCGCCTTGAGACCCTTACGGGTGAGTAGTCGCGCTTTAACAAACCCCTGATTGATTGATTGATTGATAGTAGGTTTAGTTACTAATACTATTAGTTGATAATTTTTGAGCGGTCTGCGTGACGCATCCTCTGTCACTGAGTGCTGCTTACCCCAGTCCTTAGTAGAACCTTTTGTAGTTTGTTTAGTGAGTGGTAAGCTTAGCAGTGTCAGTCAGCTGCAGAACATCAGACTTAACCAACCAACAATTTGGTGTATGCATTATGCACCAATTTATGCATGTGTCCTCCTTCTCATATATGCATTTATGAGGGCTAAAAAAATGGAAATGCAGACTTAATGAACAATTGGCCCGCCTGGAATAGGTGGGCTGGGTCAGGTGGTACTTAGGCTTAGTTAGTGTTCTGGATTTTATTTGAATCAATCAGAATGGAACACTGAATTAGTGTTCCCAAATAAGTAGACTGTCCGTGACCGTGAATCCCGCAAGCCAGTAGTCGATCGGATTAGATAGGTCAATTTTATTGCAATTTTTGTTTCCTAAAACGTTTTTTGAGCGATTTTTTAGCTAATTTATTTGTTTCACAGCAATCATTAATGTTTGTGTCTTTCTTTATTATATCTTACATGATCACTGATCTGCAGCACCCAGGGGCAAGAAGACGGGGTCCGAGTCAGCGGGACAACCACCAGAGGACCGCTCCTCTACTGAGGGCCCTGCTGCTGGTCCCAGTAAGTCCTCCAGTGGTTAATATTAACATTTATATTGCCCTAACTTTTACTGCACCTTATTTTTCCAGAACTATTAATTCTGGCTCCACTCCCTAATTATATTTTTTACAAAAGATTCTTTGATCTTGACTTGACTATCTGTTTCTAAATTCTGGTTATCCCTGCCTCTAAGTTGTAACTGCCTCTGCTATGAATGTCTGTACTACTACTATTAGTCTGTCGCTAAGCTTGCCCAGTTTGCATTGCCACTCTTTATTGTACGGTTTTGAATAAAACTCAGATTGACCAATACTAATATCTCTAGCCACTGAGTCCAGTCCTTTCGGTTGTCCTCTTCTAGGCTTCTTAATCTTGAGGCTTTGACAATTACCACAAACAAAATGCACAACCAGATATTTGACTATTTTTGATAGGATATAGTACATACTACTACTGATGTGTGGATTCTGCACAGCCCCATGCAGAACTATGCACAAGGAAATAGGATGTTGGTGATGGGAGTTTGGAGTTTGGAACTTGGACCTTCCTCACACCTCAGTCAGAAGTGAACCCACAATCCCCTGAACGACTAGCTATAGTGTAGTGTCTCACTCTCATTAGGTCCCCGAACCCCCACCCGAAGATACCCAATGATTACACAACCCAGAACATAACACCCTTTCGCTCACTTACTCGTGTAAGTCCACCACCTCCACCACCACCACACCAAATACCACAGAGTCTATGTTTAAGTTCAAAAGGTTTATTTTCAACTAACAAGCTCTGTATGTTGTTCTATAAAATTCAGTGTACTCCAGCCAGCTCCAACAGCTAAATGCATAAGATTAAAACAATAAACATTGTTACAACAAGTGCATGATGATAGAACTTAGAAGACAAAAGATCTGTGCGAATTCTGGGAGACTCCTCACCGTAGAACGTAGAATTACTGGTTACATGCATCATTCATAAGCTCTGCAAATCTCTGGTTCGTAGAAGGAAATCTTCTGCCTGAGAAAAATGGTGCGCGTTAGATAGAATAATGCAAGCATTTGTCAGTCCTGCCAAAAAAGTGTAACATGTTACTTATGGCTAAGCAATACGGACTAACCGAACTCCATAACAAAGTGACTTGTTTTTCGACCTCTTGTACGCAACGCTCAGACAGTAGCTGTATGTGCTCATGTGGGCTAAAAAAGGCGTCTTACTGTTACTGCACAACAAGCTGCGAGGTAACATGCGCAAAAGACATGAAGCGAAAAATGGTTGCATGGCTCAGGCTAACTTTGCAAAGAGTAGAGTATAGTATAATAATGACCCTAGGGACCATAACACTACTAGTGTCTACTGACTCTAGTACCCGATTTGGACTACTGAATGTGATGTATAATATGTATGTATTAACTTTTTTTTTCAATCTTGCTAGTGAAAAAGAAGAAATACAAATACGGGGAGGTGTACACAGGCATCTAAAAATGTGTCATGTTTTTATCTAGGCGTAGTAGCGACCACCAGTGCCGGCGGGGCCAGCGGCGATTCGACCATTCCGGAGGGGGAAGGAGATGCGGCACCTGCAGGAGCTACAGGGGGTGGGCCAGCAGCAGTGGCGGGCGATGGTAAGTTATATTCATTACGTATTGACATGATTGCACTAGCTGGAAGGGTGTTGAGTGACTTCACTCACTGTACTGTTGTTGAGACTTATTAGGTATGAAGTTGTAGTGAACATTATACAACGGTTGAAGAAGAGAAGACACCCTTTACTTAGCATTAGCAATGCAGTAGCAATAGCATTATCAGCGTGACTTGATTAACCAATGGCCTCTTCTATCTGACTCCAACTCAGCTGTGAAAGTTTTATGGAGGAGACTAAAAGTCAGATCAGATGACCTTGATGGATGTGTTGAATAAAAAGGGAAATAAGGGCGGAAGGAGGAAGGACGGGCGAGATTTAATATGATGACTGGCAGAGAAGGATACGTTGGAAGCATGGATATAGGAGGCTGATAGGAATCAGATGCATGTGTTGTTGAAGGATGGGTGGAAGGTGAAAGAAGAATGGATGCCTGCCTGGGTGGGTGGGTGGACGACACAGTATGGGTGGATACTGTGGATAGCAAGAATCATCAGCGGTGTTTGGGTGAAACTCAAAGCCAAGGCAAGCAACGGAGTGAGTGGACGCATGGGTTGTTGTTGGTGAAACAAAGTAAGGTTTGTGGAGAGATTAAGAAGAATGATTGACATTTACTTAGAATGGATGGATGCCTGTATGTATTCATCATAGACAGCATAGGTGGAGACTGTCACGGGATGCACAGTTTTAGTTTTAAGGGAATGTAAAAGAAACCGCGCCACAGTAGTAAAGCCGATGTGGGGAGGGGCAGGGTGGGGGTAGCAGTAAACAATGTATTACGCGGCCAAATACAGGTAAGTTTACTGTAAACATAAAAATAAATAAAGCGAATTTCATTGTGCGCACTGCACCGCCAAAAGCGATGCAGTGGGCGCAACAAAATTAGTTTTATTTATTTATATGTTTACTTACCTGTAATTGGCCGTAATCCATAGTTTACTACCCCCCACCCTGCCCCTCCCTACGTCACCGCCCGGCAGCACTCCCCGAGTCCCACCACCGACCGCTACTGACCTTATGTCGTCGTCCCATAAAAGCAATGATCATTGGATCAGATATATAATCTGCCTTTTGTAGTAGCCAGGGCACTGTCAAAGTGAAATTGACCAATTGCCCTGCTTCATGTAACAGAGAGAGTATGGCCAGTGCCACCCGTAATAGAAAAATAAATACGAGCTTCCCCACCTGCATACAGTAGTAAATCAAACTAACGTGAGTCTGCGTCATGATGACTCGTATGTTTGTCTTGGGTGCAAGCATAGATGACCGAGCTGGCATGCCGGCTACAACCAGGTTATGTCATTTCGCTAAACTAGTAGAGATAAGAAGAAGACTGGTGTACTGTGTACTGGAGTCCATAGTGCTAGTATAATGCCTGAAACTCCCACAAATGTTACAGGCCGAGGAAGTGGGAGGATAGATAGATTATTACCAGAAATGTTATGTACTGTGCTTCTTGCTAGTGCTACTGTGACAATATGTGTTGAATTAATTTTGTGTTACTGTTTTGCTAAGAGTACTGGTTACAACAATATTCTTTTTCTTTCTTGATATAGATAGTACTCCTTCCCAAGACAAACCATCCCGGAAGGAGTTGGCATCCAGGGCCCGGCACCGGAAACTGGAGGCCATCTGTGCGGAGTACCGGCGGCTGGTGGCTCAGGCGGAGGAGGAGGAGGAGGCGGCAGCAGCTGCAGCCTCGTCCGATGCCCCGGGCCCCAGCCAGGCCAGACCTCCAGTGGTACGGCGCCGCGTTCTGGCAGCTGCCCGCCGCCGAAATTCTATTGCAACCAGCACTGCTGTCCCCCACCCTGGATGCCACTGCAGGGCATTTCGACGCAAGATTCTCCTCCGGGTGGCACGGCTAGAGGAGCAACTCGAGGAGCGGGTTAAAATTCTGGTGGACAAACACCTTAAAGCCCGCTGAATCTAACTATAGGACCCTGTTGCATTGCCCCTTTTTTATTCCTTTTGTTGGTGGGTGGGAATTGGGCGTTGGGGTTTCTGGACATTCTTTGGACTTTTTTTCGTTTTGGACATTGGTTGGGGTTAGGGAGAGGGGTGGGTCAGGAGTGGGATAGTTTATTTTTGTTAGGGTAATAAATTATATTTATGCTTAAACATACAATGTTAATGTTTTGTGGGGGGTTACTGTTTTACAAATTAACGTCACATGGTTTCTTTCATTGCTGCTGCAGGGCCGCAGCCAGTGTTTGATTTAAATAATCTGCTGATGATGTAACACAAACAGATAGATGTGGTACCCCTCACTGAGTTATTTGTCCTACTAGTACTGTCAGTCTCTCCTCCTAGTCCATTTATACCTCCCACCAAACTTATCTTACCTGTGATTGATGATTACGTTTGGCACAGCGATGGCTGCATGGTTTCCCAAGAGAATGGAGAAGATGCCATGGTTGTGGTGGTAGTACTAGAGTAGACACTGCCAGCAGCATTTGCTAAAAAAATAAAAAAGAGACAGTCACTTGCCTGAGAGCGACTGTGGGAGGAGTAGTCGAACGAAGTAAAATACAGTACAGAAGAAGACTGCCAAACAAACAATATTGCAGTTGCAACTGCTAAAGTCAAATAAAACATAATGGTGGTGGGGACAGCCTAGTACAAGAAGTTATAAACTGTAGTTGTGCTGTCGAGTGAGTCACTTAACTTAACACAATCGTAATTCTTAACCTTTACTGCTGTGTGGTAGGAGTTTGATGATTAATCCAATCAATGACGGCAATTAATTATGATGTACTATTAGCCGGTGACGGCTTGCACATAGACTGAGCATGGGTGGGCAAGCAGAAGAAGCTCCTCGCCCTGCCTTGCAATTGAATTAGTGTTGCTTTCACCACATCTGCCCCAGCAAGCGTGTGATCAATTGGTGTACATTTTATGTAGTCACATCACACCTCAATATAAATCACAGCCCGGGGGAAGAGGGTTGGGGTTTGATGAATGGATGGGAAGGGGGTTTTGGGGAAAGGTTTGAGAAAGAAAAACAGTACGCATGGACAACAAAAGCAAAGCGCAATCTTGGCAGACGACCATGATCTTATCCAAAAAATCTATAAAGGGAGAAAAAGGAAATGAATGCATGATGAAGATAACTTGATGGTTAATGAGTAGTACTTACTAATTCCTACTAGACAATTAGACAGTACAGGGCAGCAGTATAGTCTATGCAATTTGCCTTGCCTGTAATATATGCCCTCAGAGACCCAAATTCCATGTTGTACTGGGCTTACTTTTAAAGATAGCAAAGAAAATAAAAAAATAGTTGTAGGGATCAATTAGCAAACAAACAACAACACACAGACGTAATGATTGCAGAGAAAAAAGGATTCCAATTAATTAAAAGATAAATGATGAATGATACTAAAGTTACTGTATTATCCTGGTCAAATTGTGGAGTTGAATCTCGTCCTTCCTCTTGGTCCTATCTTCCATGGACACTCCGCACATCAATCTTGGTGGCCTTCCTGATGCGAATTGGTAAGGTAAATGTGAGTTGTGTCTCCCAGTATAGCACAGGGTAAAGGCCGGCCTGTAACGCCTAGATGGAAAAACAAAAGGGGTATTGAAAAATAAATGAATAAAAAAAAGCATCAATTACGGTGGAGTCCAAGAAGAGAAGAGAGAACACTTTCAGACTGAGGCGGCTTGGATATATCGTGTATATTCCGTTTACAGCATTAAGCTACAACAACAACAGGACAGAACAGGCCCACCACAGCACCAGCCTGTGACCCAACCTCCATTTACCTTAATTTTTGACAGAGCCAGACAAAAGGCATATATACATGTCATAAGTGACAAAATCAATGCGCCGCTGTCAGTCATAACTACACTCGACTCCACCACTACATGGACATGTAGGTCTGCTGTGTTTACTTTCTTGTTGAATTGTTGTGTTTATGTTTACCTTATGCCACTTCATGAAACGCAGTTATTCCTTCAATCATCTCCGATCCAACTGACTGACTGCGTGCAAAGATAGTATGGTCATCATCATGGTGTGGTACGTGTTGTCCAACTCCAACTCAGTCTGTAGTGACTCCCATTAAGTCCATATTCCATATTAAAAAATTGTAACAGATATTGGCCTGCACCTGCAGTAGTAGGAGTACAATTTGGTTATTAAACAACAAGAAGGGAAACATTGACTGTCACTTGAGTCACTTTGTAGATTAACTAGTAGAGTAGAGTTCGACTTCATGCACAACATCAACACAACAAACAACAGCAATCGCTCAGAGTCTGCAAGCATCCAATGCATTCCATCATTACCTGTCTTGCTCTTTTCTTTGGCTGTCAGATCATCAGATGCCTAGTTCTGACAGGTGTGTGTTTTTTTTTTAACGGGGCAGTAGCCTCATCATTACTCCAGTCCACATTCATTTACAGTGTTAGTCGCTGTTTCGGTTTTCGTCTTATTCATCTGTGGCACTTTATCACAGTTTAAGTTGCTTCACATGGTCAGCACTGTGATGATGGGCCGCGGCCTGGGTAGCGCTCATTGCTGGTCAATTGAGTTTGCACAAATGTCAGCAAGTTTCTTCGAAGAGTCTTGTCTTTCTCTGCCAAGTACCTTCTGTCCTGACAGTGAGGAGCTTTGGATGTCTGCCGAGGCTGTAGCCTTCGGACAGTGATGAGTTTACTTTTGGATGCCTGCCCAAGTTCTGACAGTGAGGAGCTTTGGATGCCTGCTGAGGCTGAAGCCTTCGGACAGTGATGAGTTTCGGCTCGGAAACAAAACGGAGGATAGCTATAGTCACGTTTCACTTCTTATGGAGGGACTGTTAAAGGCAACATTTCTTGTACTCCAATGTCTGGCTTGATGGAAATGTACTAGGGCGAGACAGGAAGATGAAGCAGGACTCTGAAGAGTGGACAGTTAAATGCACAGACGTGCAACTCCAATAGGGAAATAAAAAGAGAAGAGGGCGGTGATGGATTTGTTGTGATTTGATTTGAACCAGAAAGACAGATACACAGACACATAAAGGAAGGAAGAAAGTAACAATTTGAAAGCCTAGTTGTCAGGGAAGAGGAGCTCGTCCTCAAACTCTGGTGGTTCGCACAGAAGTAGGTCCTGTAACGCACTATTTACGTCATCCAAGTCGCTCTTCTCTTCCTGCTGTGATTCACATATTTTGTAATCCGGTGGTATAAAGTGCTGATTCATTTTGATCATGGTTAACCTCTCCACGCTTTTGGCCGAGAGACTGGTCCTTTTCGAAGTTACAATGGCACCAGCAGCACTGAAAACACGCTCTGAAGAGACACTTGTGACAGGGGAAGCCAGATACTTTATCGCCAGCCTGCTGAGCACTGTCCATTGGCTTCTTTTCCCATACCAATACACCAATGGGTTTCGATCCATGAAGACCTCTGTTGGGTCATCCAGATAGGCCTGGACCGTCCGCTCAATGTTCAGGGGTGCTCCAATGTGCTCGGCCTCTTTTGCCTTTGCATCAGCACTGGACTTACCATACCCCTGCCGTAGAAACCAATCAGTTGCAGATTGTACTGTGGATGATCCTGTTCTTGCTGTTGTTGATGTTATTGTTGGTGTAGGTGACTGCTGAGAGGCAAACGCACTGCCCTCAGGCTCCGAAGTAGAACTTGACTCTGGATGCCCTCTAGTACTTGTTGTTATGGCCTGGGGTGGGGGGCCTGCAATTAACAGCCGTTCGTTTTCGAAAATAGTGGCTTCCTTAGCTATCAAAGTTTTGTAGTTGGCAACATCCACTTCCGAAAAAGGAATTACTGCCTTGCTGTTCAGAAATACTTTGTACCGTGGATCCAAAATTGTGGCACTAATGTAATGTGGTTGTGACAAAATTTTATTTTGAATCCTTGTATTTTCAGATAAGCGAGCGGCTAAGGTCTCCGCCAAATGATATGCGTCTTGTTTGTCATCCACACCTGCGTACGTTTCAGACACCTCCTTCAGCTGTTGCTCTAGCATGTGCAACAATGGGATAGCTTGGCCCATAGTACAGTCCTCCCTGCTGACTTCACGTGTGAATACCTCAAAAGGAAGTAGCATCTCAGTCAGGCATTTAATGAGGTCCCATTGACCCATCTCAACGGTCATGCCTCTCACAGTAGGTTCCCCTAATCTTTGCATGACATAAGCATTGAGTGGTATGTACAGTTCAAACAGATAATCAAGCATGTAATAAGTTGAGTTCCAACGTGTTGGCACCTCCTGGATGAGCGCTTTGACTGGCATTTTATGCTCACGTTGAATGACCCTCAGCTGCTTCAGGGCTTTAAAAGAATGGCTGAAATGTGTGCATATTCTTCTGCAGGTGGCCAGTAAGTTGCTGACTTTGGATTCATTTTTCAAAAAGTCTTGAACAACAATGTTAATGCAGTGTGCCAAACACGGGACCCTGAAATAGCGACCATCTTCCATGGCCCTAACTACATTACTGCCATTGTCCGTGGCAACAAAACCAATGTTAAGCCCTCTTGGGCGCAGCCACTCAAAGACCTTGCTGTTAAACTCTTCCAAAATGTTTGCAGCAGTATGAGATTTCTCCATGGCAAACATGGCTACAGTTGCATGTTTGCGAGTGGCATGAAAAATCTCAGCAGCGTCAACACCAGCAGATATCTGTTCTCTAACCCCCGCAAAAGAGATTCAGTGTGCAGTGATGCACATGTAATCAGTGCCTTGGCAACTGGTCCACATGTCTGTTGTCAGGTGGATACTCTGAACAGCACTCTGCTTCAAAGCTTTTCCAAGCAATTCCAGCACGTCGTGATGTAGTGCTGGAACAGCAACTCTGGCAAAATAGTAGCGGCTGGGAACATGCCATTTTGGGCAGATGGTTGACACAAATTCCAGAAAACCCACCCCTTCAACAAAAGAAAAAGGGAGAAGGTCCAGTGCTAACATTTTAGCCAGCTTCGCATTGTACAAACATGCTATTGGGTGGTTGCGTTCGTACTGCCCCTCCCCACCAAACATGCTGATAATGGTAGGCTGCATGGTTTTCCTTTCTCTTATGCTCAACGCACTTTTTTGGATTGCGGTACTCCTTGTCCTTGGTGTCTCAGGCTGACTCTTACTCTTGTGCCACTGAGATGTTGCTGAAGATGTGTGCGACGTTAACAACACTGCACTGCTGGGGTCAGGGACACCTTGTGTACCACTACCAGAGAGAATGTCTCCCTGTCCTTCCTCTTCCACCGTGATCGGATCTTCTACTCCTTTATCCCCACCAACACCAATGGTTGCAGTTTTTTTATGTCGCGAAGGTGGTCCTCCCAGCTGATCAAGTGGTGTTTTTTCAGATGGGTCATTTGGCCTCCGGTACCATAGTTTGTACCAAGCTTACCACGACTAACAGAGGTATTACAAATGGAGCATATAGCAATGTTCTCCTCCTTTTCGCTAACCGTAAAGAAGTCCCAAACTGGGGAGCTTAACTTTGGCCTCCTGCTGGAGGTGCCACTTCCAATGGCGGATGAACTGGAGGGTGTGTGTTGAATTTGACTCTGTGCTGCTGCTGTACCACTACCTACTTCTACTGAGGTGGTGGTTGTGCTGGTGGATGTAGGTCACTGCCGGGCCTTTGCTAATGCAAATATGGAGGCTGTAGGTCGTGTTGGTGGTGTTACCTGTGGAGGTATGCGTGCTACATCATTCGCAGCGATTTTGGATAGGGTAATAATGTTGGTCTCCATCTCCTCGGGGCCGGGAGTGATGTTCGTGATGACTGGCTCATCAACATCATCCTGCTGTTCTACATTGACCTCCATAAGTGTAAGGCTTTCTGGAACCTTCCTTTTCCCTAGCTTGGTCTTGGGACGTGGCTCCCTCTCAGACTCAGTTTGTGGCTTCCAAGTGGCATCTAGATCATCAGAAGGGGGGCTTGGCGAAGAACTTGATGGACTACCCCTCCTTTTCCTTGCTGGAGATTTGGAAGACATTGGATCTTCCGAATGAGTGGCTTCTTCTTCTACCTCTGCATGATGCTCAATTTCCTGAACTGCCCCTACTTCGGGAGGAACAACAACTACTATTGCGGGCGGTGGTTGCGGCTGTTGTTGTTGACCACTTATCTGCTGTGTTTCCTCCTCCGTTGATTGGGTACTACTTTGAGATAGCGATAAGTTTATCTCAGGCTCAGCATCACTGCTTTCCACCATTAGGCTGGCTACCTCTTCCACACTCATGTGCTTGGGCCTGGGTTGGTGGGTTGGGCCCACTGATGCGGAGTTGCTGCCCCCAGCTTGCCCCCCGGACACCGTTGCTGCAGGCGTAATTTTTTTTCCCAAAAAAGGTACTGGGCGGCACACCAGACTTAAGTGTCACTTCCTTCTTCTGTTCCTTCTTCTCAATAGCAACTTTCTTGGCACTGGAGGACCTGGTACCTGCTTTCTTTGGGCCCATCTTCTTCAGATGTCAGCAGCACTCAGTTGCAGAGATGTCTGGTCAGGTCACACGTCACGTTGTGTACAGCAGCAGGATGTCTGTCTGGCAGTGCAACGGGCAATGATGACACACCTCCTCCTCAGTCTTTGTGCACCTAAAAGCAAAAAAGCCAGAACAACATCAGTCAAACGATAGCACAAATCAAACAAATATAATATAGAACTTAGTGTGTGGTGGTGGCCTCAATTATTAAATTTTAGAAACTCAGTGAACAACAACACACAGTGTAGCCATTTATGAGACTTTGACAACAAGGCCAGGGCTTTCCTGGCTACTGTGTAGTGTGTACACTCTGGAAGAATAAGAATAGTAAAGAACAAAAACTAAAATGTAGTGGAGCATGTTTGGCCTAAATTTGTGCATCACGTGGGATGTATGCAGCATCAGGAGCTGCAGCTGGCAATGGGGATGGATTTGGAAGCAGTAAGACAAGAGGAACAATGGAAAGAGTGACACGCAGGCCTATGTGGCAAAAACAGCACACTACTAACTACCACCACAAAATGGCCCCCAGCAACATGGTGACTCACAGGCACAAGGCACGGCAAACAATGAACTCAAGCAGGCCTATATATGGGCAGACAAAGGATGCCTGATAAAACACACACAGCTTTAATGCAAAAACTAAAATCCACATGGCTAAAAACAGTTTGGAAAGTTAGACAGCCACTACAACAACACATAATTATAATTACACACGCAAAAAAGGCATTTATTTAACACACCCAAAAAGTGAAATAGACCCTCCCAACAAACCCACATTTTGCAATTAAATTCAATGCCATCCATGGCCTAAATGATGTCAAAATTCCACAGACAACACAGAAACAGTTGTTATGCACCCTTGATGACTACCTCTGGGCCTACTTTACTGGCAGACTAGGCCGCAAGCTTGGAGGCCTATGGCAAAAGCACAGTGGCTGGTCCCACAAAATGGCCGCCACCACATGGCCAGGCCACCCAACAACTTCCTTCCTCGTGAAAAAAATTGTAAAACAAAAACAAAGTGACTCCTTGCTCACCAAACTACATCTAAATGACAACCTGAGGAGTTTTTTGTGCAAAATGAACTAAATCATCATTTTCAAGAAGGTTTTATGCTGCTCGAGAGATATTCTTCGCCAGATTGTAAATTCTGCGTGTTCGGCATCGCGATCGTCACAAAAAGTTGTTATCGCGCGCGAAAACGTATATTGAGCGCGCGAAGAAGATAAAAAGTGTAAGTCCGCGTTGTCGCGCAGTGCGGAGTTGCCCAAAGTCCGCGAGCTGAATGCCCAGGGTTACCTAGTGGCTGAAAAGGCCTATTTATTTAACACACACCCAAAAACTGAAATACCACCCCAAAACCCACATTTTGCAATTAAATCCAATGCCATCCATGGCCTAAATGATGTTACAAATTCAACAGACAACACAGAAACAGTTTGTATGCACCCATGAGGATGACTACCTCCGGGCCTACTGGCAGACTAGGCCGCAAGCTTGGAGGCCTATGGCAAAAGCAAGGTGGCTGGTCCCACAAAATGGCCGCCACCACATGGCCAGGCCAGCCACAACAACAAGAAAAGGAACACAAGACAGACAATGCAGGCCTATGGCAAAAGCACAATGCCTGGCTTTACAAAATGGCCGCCACCCACATGGCCAGGCCACCCAAAATAACAAGAAATTGAAGACAAAGGACAGGACCAGGCAGTTGGAGACTCTGGGCAACTTCCTTCCTCGTGAAAAAAATTGTAAAACAAAAAAAAAGTGACTCCTTGCTCACCAAACTACATCTAAATGACAACCTGAGGAGTTTTTTGTGCAAAATGAACTAAATCATCATTTTCGAGAAGGTTTTATGCTGCTCGAGAGATATTCTTCGCCAGATTGTAAATTCTGCGTGTTCGGCATCGCGATCGTCACAAAAAGTCGTTATCGCGCGCGCGGAAACGTAAATTGAGCGCGCAAAGAAGAGAAAAAGTGTAAGTCCGCGTTGTCGCGCAGTGCGGAGGTGCCGAAAGTCCGCGAGCTGAACGCCCAGGGTTACCTACTGGCTGAAAAGGCCTATTGATGTAACACACACCCAAAAACTGAAATACCACCACAAAACCCACATTTTGCAATTCAATCCAATGCCATCCATGGCCAAAATGATGTTACAATCCAACAGACAACACAGAAACAGTTTTTATGCACCCATGAGGATGACTACCTCTGGGCCTACTGGCAGACTAGGCCGCAAGCTTGGAGGCCTATGGCAAAAGCACAGTGGCTGGTCCCACAAAATGGCCGCCACCACATGGCCAGGCCACCCACAAGTTCACAACAAGCATAAGCCAAGGGGAACAAAGAAAAGACATGCAGGCCTATATGGAAAAAGCAGCACACTACTAAACTACCACCACAAAATGGCCCCAAGCCACGTGGTCACTCACAGTCACAACAGGCCATGGAAATCAATGAACTCAAGCAGGCCTATAATAATATGACCAGACAAAGGAGGCCTGCAGTGCTAAACAACACAGCTTTAATACAAAAATGCAAAAAACGAAAATCCACAGGGCTACAAAAGGTTGGAAAGTTACACAACAAGCACACACACACATCCAACAAAGGTATATATATTACACCCAAAAAGTGAAATACACCCCAAAAACCACATTTAACAATTCAATCCAATGCCATCCATGCATGCCCTACATGATGTTTAAATTCAACAGACACCACAGAAACATGCACCCATGGGTACCTCTGGCTCTAGTCTGGGCCTACTGGCTGAAATTCCAATCAAATAAAAACAACTAGGCCCCCACCGAAACTAGAGGCCACGACAATAAATTTTAAAAACGATGGAAATCCCCCAAAAAATGTATGTACAAACAAGCCCCAATCAAACAAACAAGTACACCAATTCTCCAACTTACTTGTAAAATCTCAAATCCAAAAGTCCTCAAATCCAATCCAATGATATGATGTAGCAGACAGACACAAAAAGTGATCCTTCCAGCTCCAAATACAAATCAAAATGAACAGCACATGTACAAAGCACTGGGAGGAGCCTGCTGGACAGGAACAGGAAGTTTGAGAATCAGGGGCACTTCCTTCCTCTTGGAAAAAAAAGTAAAAAAAGAAAAAGGACTCCTTGCACAAAAAACTACAGCCAAATCACAATCTGAGGAGTTTTTTTTAGCAAAATCATCATTTTCGAGAAGGATTTATGATGCTCGAGAGATATTCTTCGCCAGATTGTAGTTTCTTCGTGTTCGGGATCGCGATCTTACCAACACTGCCGCCGGAAGTCAGATCGCGCGTCCGAATGACGTGTTCGCGTTCGCACACTCTCGCGGGATTGTGCGGCCGGATTCCAAATCTCGTGGCGCCCGCGAACGGATAGGAAGTCGCGTCGGCGAACGCAGAATCACGGTAGGTCGTTACCGCGCACGCGAGAACGTATATTGAGCGCGCGAAGAAGAAAAACAGCTACGCTACGCCGCAAATTGCGTAGTGCACGGTAACTTCACGTTCTTCGCGAATCGCGAAGTTACCGAAACTACGCAAGCTCCGCGAGCGTAGCGTAGTTCTCCGCCCAGGGTTACTCTTATGTCTTACATATACAGAGCGCAATGTAACATCTCCTATGTCTCACATATACAGAGCGCAACCTAACATCTCTTATATCCTAAATATACGAAGCGCAGCCTAACATCTCTTATGTCTTACATATACGGAGCTCAACCTAACATCTCTTATGTCCTACACATACCTAGCGCAACCTAACTTCTCTTATGCCTTACATATATGGAGCGCAACCTAACACCTCTTATGTCCTATATATACAGAGCGCAACCTAACATCTCTTGTGTCCTACATAAAAGGAGCACAACTTAACATCTCTTATGTCCTACATATACAGAGCGCAACCTAACATCTCTTAAGTCTTACATATACGGAGCACAACCTAACATCTATGTCTTACATATACGGAGCACAACCTAACATCTCTTGTGTCTTACATATACGGAGCGCAACCTAACATGCTTATGTTCTACATATACAGAGTGCAACCTAACATCTCTTGTGTCCTACATATATGGAGCGCATCCGAACAACTCTTGTGTCCT
Source organism: Calotriton arnoldi (assembly GCA_963921515.1). Lineage (NCBI taxonomy): Eukaryota > Metazoa > Chordata > Amphibia > Caudata > Salamandridae > Calotriton > Calotriton arnoldi. The sequence goes on along the minus strand of CAWUFW010001603.1, from coordinate 1,536,906 downwards.
ACATATACAGAGCGCAACTTAACATCTCTTGTGTTGTTCATATACGGAGCACAACCTAACATCTCTTGTGTCTTTACCTATATGGAGCGCAATCTAACATCTCTTATGTCTTATATATACGGGCGCAACCTAACATCTCTTGTGTCGTTCATATACGGAGCACAACCTAACATCTCTTGTGTCTGACATATACGGAGCACAACCTAACAACTCTTATGTCTTACATATACGGAGCGCAACCTAACAGCTCTTATGTCTTACATATACGGAGCGCAACCTAACTTCTCTTATGTCCTACACATACTAAGGACAACCTAACATCTCTTATGTCTTACATATACGGAGCGCAACCTAACATCTCTTGTGTCCAACATATACGGAACACAACCTAACATCTCTTGTGTCATTCATAGATGGAGCACAACCTAACATCTCTTATGTCTTACATATATAGAGCACAACCTAACATCTCTTATGTCCTACATATATGAAGCACAACCTAACTTCTCTTATGTCCTACACATACTAAGGACAACCTAACATCTCTTATGTCTTACATATACGGAGCGCAACCTAAAATCTCTTGTGTCGTTCATATACGGAGAACAACCTAACATCTCTTGTGTTTTACATATACAGAGAGCAACCTAACATCTCTTGAGTCCTACATATACAGAGCATAACCTAACATCTCTTATGTTCTACATATACAGAGCGTAACCTAACATCTCTTCTGTCTTACATTTACGAAGCACGCACTAACATCTCTTAAGTCCTACACATAAGTAGCGCATCCTAACATCTCTTATGTCTTACATATACGGAGCACAACCTAACATCTCTTACATCTTACATAAATGGAGCGCAGCCTAACATCTTTTGTATCCTACACATATGGAGCGCAACCTAACATCTCTTGTGTCTGACATATACAGACCCCAACCTAACATCTCTTGTGTCCTACACATACGGAGCGCAACCTAACATCTCTTATGTCTCACATATACAGAGCGTAACCTAACATCTCTTATTTCTTACAGATACGGAGCGCAACCTAACATCTCTTGTGTCTTACATATACGGAGTGCAATCTAACATCTCTTATGTCTCACAAATACAGAGCGCAACCTAACATCTCTTATCACCTACATATACGAAGCGCAACCTAACATCTCTTATGTCTTACATATACGGAGCGCAACCTAACCTCTCTTTTGTCTTACATATATGGAGTGCAACCTAACATCTCTTATGTCCTACACATACAGAGCACAACCTAACAGCTCTTATGACTTACATATATGGAGTGCAACCTAACATCTCTTATGTCCTACACATACAGAGCACAACCTAACAGCTCTTATGACTTACATATATGGAGCGCAACATAACATCTCTTATGTCCTATATATACAGAGCGCAACCTAACATCTCTTGTGTCCTACATAAAAGGAGCACAACCTAACATCTCTTATGTCCTACATATACAGAGCGCAACCTAACATCTCTTAAGTCTTACATATACGGAGCACAACCTAACATCTATATCTTACATATACGGAGCACAACCTAACATCTCGTGTGTCTTACATATATGGAGCGCAACCTAACATCGCTTTTGTCCTACATAAACAGAGCGCAACCTAACATCTCTTGTGTCCTACACATATGGAGCGCAACCTAACAACTCTTGTGTCCTACATATAGAGAGCGCAACCTAACATCTCTTGTGTCGTTCATATACAGACTAGAGCACAACTTAACATCTCTAGTGTCTTTACACATATGGAGCGCAATCTAACATCTCTTATGTCTTACATTAACGGAGCACAACCTAACATCTCTTGTGTCCTTCATATACGGAGCACAACCTAACATCTCTTGTGTCCAACATATATGGAGCACAACCTAACATCTCTTGTGTCATTCATAGATGGAGCACAACCTAACATCTCTTATGTCCTATATATACAGAGCGCAACCTAACATCTCTTGTGTCCTACATAAAAGGAGCACAACTTAACATCTCTTATGTCCTACATATACAGAGCGCAACCTAACATCTCTTAAGTCTTACATATACGGAGCACAACCTAACATCTATGTCTTACATATACGGAGCACAACCTAACATCTCTTGTGTCTTACATATACGGAGCGCAACCTAACATCGCTTATGTTCTACATATACGGAGTGCAACCTAACATCTCTTGTGTCCTACATATATGGAGCGCAACCGAACAACTTTTGTGTCCTACATATACAGAGCGCAACTTAACACCTCTTGTGTCGTTCATGTACGGAGCACAACCTAACATCTCTTGTGTTGTTCATATACAGAGCACAACCTAACATCTCTTGTGTCTTTACCTATATGGAGCGCAATCTAACATCTCTTATGTCTTATATATACGGGGCGCAACCTAACATCTCTTGTGTCATTCATATACGGAGCACAACCTAACATCTCTTGTGTTTTACATATACAGAGAGCAACCTAACATCTCTTGTGTCCCACATATACAGAGCATAACCTAACATCTCTTATGTTCTACATATACAGAGCGTAACCTAACATCTCTTCTGTCTTACATTTACGGAGCACGCCCTAACATCTCTTAAGTCCTACACATAAGTAGCGCATCCTAACATCTCTTATGTCTTACATATACGGAGCACAACCTAACATCTCTTACATCTTACATATATGGAGCGCAGCCTTACATCTTTTGTATCCTACACATATGGAGCGCAACCTAACATCTCTTATGTCTTACATATACAGACCCCAACCTAACATCTCTTGTGTCCTACACATACGGAGCGCAACCTAACATCTCTTATGTCTTACATATACAGAGCGCAACCTAACATCTCTTATTTCTTACATATACGGAGCCAACCTAACATCTCTTACATCTTACATATATGGAGCGCAGCCTAACATCTTTTGTATCCTACACATATGGAGCGCAACCTAACATCTCTTATGTCTTACATATACAGACCCCAACCTAACATCTCTTATGTCTTACATATACAGAGCGCAACCTAACATCTCTTATTTCTTACAGATACGGAACGCAACCTAACATCTCTTGTGTCTTACATATACGGAGTGCAATCTAACATCTCTTATGTCTCACAAATACAGAGCGCAACCTAACATCTCTTATCACCTACATATACGAAGCGCAACCTAACATCTCTTATGTCTTACAGATACGGAGCGCAACCTAACATCTCTTATGTCCTACATATACCTAGAGCACAACCTAAGTTCTCTTATGTCTTACATATACGGAGCGCAACCTAACCTCTCTTATGTCTTACATATATGGAGTGCAACCTAACATCTCTTATCTCCTACACATACAGAGCACAACCTAACAGCTCTTATGACTTACATATATGGAGCGCAACATAACATCTCTTATGTCCTATTTATACAGAGCGCAACCTAATATCTCTTATGTCTTACATATACGGAGCGCAACCTAACATCTCTTATGTCTTACATATACGGAGCGCAACCTAACTTCTCTTATGTCCTACACATACTAAGGACAACCTAACATCTCTTATGTCTTACATATACGGAGCGCAACCTAACATCTCTTGTGTCCAACATATACGGAACACAACCTAACATCTCTTGTGTCATTCATAGATGGAGCACAACCTAACATCTCTTATGTCTTACATATATGGAGCACAACCTAACATCTCTTATGTCCTACATATATGAAGCACAACCTAACTTCTCTTCTGTCCTACACATACTAAGGACAACCTAACATCTCTTATGTCTTACATATACGAAGCGCAGCCTAACATCTCTTATGTCTTACATATACGGAGCTCAACCTAACATCTCTTATGTCCTACACATACCTAGCGCAACCTAACTTCTCTTATGCCTTACATATATGGAGCGCAACCTAACACCTCTTATGTCCTATATATACAGAGCGCAACCTAACATCTCTTGTGTCCTACATAAAAGGAGCACAACTTAACATCTCTTATGTCCTACATATACAGAGCGCAACCTAACATCTCTTAAGTCTTACATATACGGAGCACAACCTAACATCTATGTCTTACATATACGGAGCGCAACCTAACATCTCTTATGTCTTACATATACGGAGCGCAACCTAACATCTCTTGTGTCCAACATATACGGAACACAACCTAACATCTCTTGTGTCATTCATAGATGGAGCACAACCTAACATCTCTTATGTCTTACATATATGGAGCACAACCTAACATCTCTTATGTCCTACATATATGAAGCACAACCTAACTTCTCTTATGTCCTACACATACTAAGGACAACCTAACATCTCTTATGTCGAACATATACGGAGCGCAACCTAAAATCTCTTGTGTCGTTCATATACGGAGAACAACCTAACATCTCTTGTGTTTTACATATACAGAGAGCAACCTAACATCTCTTGAGTCCTACATATACAGAGCATAACCTAACATCTCTTATGTTCTACATATACAGAGCGTAACCTAACATCTCTTCTGTTTTACATTTACGAAGCACGCACTAACATCTCTTAAGTCCTACACATAAGTAGTGCATCCTAACATCTCTTATGTCTTACATATACGGAGCACAACCTAACATCTCTTACATCTTACATATATGGAGCGCAGCCTAACATCTTTTGTATCCTACACATATGGAGCGCAACCTAACATCTCTTGTGTCTGACATATACAGACCCCAACCTAACATCTCTTGTGTCCTACACATACGGAGCGCAACCTAACATCTCTTATGTCTTACATATACAGAGCGTAACCTAACATCTCTTATTTCTTACAGATACGGAGCGCAACCTAACATCTCTTGTGTCTTACATATACGGAGTGCAATCTAACATCTCTTATGTCTCACAAATACAGAGCGCAACCTAACATCTCTTATCACCTACATATACGAAGCGCAACCTAACATCTCTTATGTCTTACATATACGGAGCGCAACCTAACCTCTCTTATGTCTTACATATATGGAGTGCAACCTAACATCTCTTATGTCCTACACATACAGAGCACAACCTAACAGCTCTTATGACTTACATATATGGAGCGCAACATAACATCTCTTATGTCCTATATATACAGAGCGCAACCTAACATCTCTTGTGTCCTACATAAAAGGAGCACAACCTAACATCTCTTATGTCCTACATATACAGAGCGCAACCTAACATCTCTTAAGTCTTACATATACGGAGCACAACCTAACATCTATATCTTACTTATACGGAGCACAACCTAACAACTCGTGTGTCTTACATATATGGAGCGCAACCTAACATCGCTTTTGTCCTACATAAACAGAGCGCAACCTAACATCTCTTGTGTCCTACACATATGGAGCGCAACCTAACAACTCTTGTGTCCTACATATAGAGAGCGCAACCTAACATCTCTTGTGTCGTTCATATACAGAGCACAACTTAACATCTCTAGTGTCTTTACACATATGGAGCGCAATCTAACATCTCTTATGTCTTACATTAACGGAGCACAACCTAACATCTCTTGTGTCCTTCATATACGGAGCACAACCTAACATCTCTTGTGTCCAACATATATGGAGCACAACCTAACATCTCTTGTGTCATTCATAGCTGGAGCACAACCTAACATCTCTTATGTCCTATATATACAGAGCGCAACCTAACATCTCTTGTGTCCTACATAAAAGGAGCACAACTTAACATCTCTTATGTCCTACATATACAGAGCGCAACCTAACATCTCTTAAGTCTTACATATACGGAGCACAACCTAACATCTATGTCTTACATATACGGAGCACAACCTAACATCTCTTGTGTCTTACATATACGGAGCGCAACCTAACATCGCTTATGTTCTACATATACGGAGTGCAACCTAACATCTCTTGTGTCCTACATATATGGAGCGCAACCGAACAACTTTTGTGTCCTACATATACAGAGCGCAACTTAACACCTCTTGTGTCGTTCATGTACGGAGCACAACCTAACATCTCTTGTGTTGTTCATATACGGAGCACAACCTAACATCTCTTGTGTCTTTACCTATATGGAGCGCAATCTAACATCTCTTATGTCTTATATATACGGGCGCAACCTAACATCTCTTGTGTCGTTCATATACGGAGCACAACCTAACATCTCTTGTGTTTTACATATACAGAGAGCAACCTAACATCTCTTGTGTCCCACATATACAGAGCATAACCTAACATCTCTTATGTTCTACATATACAGAGCGTAACCTAACATCTCTTCTGTCTTACATTTACGGAGCACGCCCTAACATCTCTTAAGTCCTACACATAAGTAGCGCATCCTAACATCTCTTATGTCTTATATATACGGAGCACAACCTAACATCTCTTACATCTTACATATATGGAGCGCAGCCTTACATCTTTTGTATCCTACACATATGGAGCGCAACCTAACATCTCTTATGTCTTACATATACAGACCCCAACCTAACATCTCTTGTGTCCTACACATACGGAGCGCAACCTAACATCTCTTATGTCTTACATATACAGAGCGCAACCTAACATCTCTTGTGTCATTCATATACGGAGCACAACCTAACATCTCTTGTGTCCGACATATACGGAGCACAACCTAACATCTCTTACATCTTACATATATGGAGCGCAGCCTTACATCTTTTGTATCCTACACATATGGAGCGCAACCTAACATCTCTTATGTCTTACATATACAGACCCCAACCTAACATCTCTTGTGTCCTACACATACGGAGCGCAACCTAACATCTCTTATGTCTTACATATACAGAGCGCAACCTAACATCTCTTATTTCTTACAGATACGGAACGCAACCTAACATCTCTTGTGTCTTACATATACGGAGTGCAATCTAACATCTCTTATGTCTCACAAATACAGAGCGCAACCTAACATCTCTTATCACCTACATATACGAAGCGCAACCTAACATCTCTTATGTCTTACAGATACGGAGCACAACCTAACATCTCTTATGTCCTACATATACCTAGAGCACAACCTAAGTTCTCTTATGTCTTACATATACGGAGCGCAACCTAACCTCTCTTATGTCTTACATATATGGAGTGCAACCTAACATCTCTTATCTCCTACACATACAGAGCAGAACCTAACAGCTCTTATGACTTACATATATGGAGCGCAACATAACATCTCTTATGTCCTATTTATACAGAGCGCAACCTAATATCTCTTATGTCTTACATATACGGAGCGCAACCTAACATCTCTTATGTCTTACATATACGGAGCGCAACCTAACTTCTCTTATGTCCTACACATACTAAGGACAACCTAACATCTCTTATGTCTTACATATACGGAGCGCAACCTAACATCTCTTGTGTCCAACATATACGGAACACAACCTAACATCTCTTGTGTCATTCATAGATGGAGCACAACCTAACATCTCTTATGTCTTACATATATGGAGCACAACCTAACATCTCTTCTGTCCTACACATACTAAGGACAACCTAACATCTCTTATGTCTTACATATACGAAGCGCAGCCTAACATCTCTTATGTCTTACATATACGGAGCTCAACCTAACATCTCTTATGTCCTACACATACCTAGCGCAACCTAACTTCTCTTATGCCTTACATATATGGAGCGCAACCTAACACCTCTTATGTCCTATATATACAGAGCGCAACCTAACATTTCTTGTGTCCTACATAAAAGGAGCACAACTTAACATCTCTTATGTCCTACATATACAGAGCGCAACCTAACATCTCTTAAGTCTTACATATACGGAGCACAACCTAACATCTATGTCTTACATATACGGAGCACAACCTAACATCTCTTGTGTCTTACATATACGGAGCGCAACCTAACATGCTTATGTTCTACATATACAGAGTGCAACCTAACATCTCTTGTGTCCTACATATATGGAGCGCATCCGAACAACTCTTGTGTCCTACATATACAGAGCGCAACTTAACATCTCTTGTGTTGTTCATATACGGAGCACAACCTAACATCTCTTGTGTCTTTACCTATATGGAGCGCAATCTAACATCTCTTATGTCTTATATATACGGGGCGCAACCTAACATCTCTTGTGTCGTTCATATACGGAGCACAACCTAACATCTCTTGTGTCTGACATATACGGAGCACAACCTAACATCTCTTATGTCTTACATATACGGAGCGCAACCTAACATCTCTTATGTCTTACATATACGGAGCGCAACCTAACTTCTCTTATGTCCTACACATACTAAGGACAACCTAACATCTCTTATGTCTTACATATACGGAGCGCAACCTAACATCTCTTGTGTCCAACATATACGGAACACAACCTAACATCTCTTGTGTCATTCATAGATGGAGCACAACCTAACATCTCTTATGTCTTACATATATGGAGCACAACCTAACATCTCTTATGTCCTACATATATGAAGCACAACCTAACTTCTCTTATGTCCTACCCATACTAAGGACAACCTAACATCTCTTATGTCTTACATATACGGAGCGCAACCTAAAATCTCTTGTGTCGTTCATATACGGAGCACAACCTAACATCTCTTGTGTTTTACATACACAGAGAGCAACCTAACATCTCTTGAGTCCTACATATACAGAGCATAACCTAACATCTCTTATGTTCTACATATACAGAGCGTAACCTAACATCTCTTCTGTCTTACATTTACGAAGCACGCACTAACATCTCTTAAGTCCTACACATAAGTAGCGCATCCTAACATCTCTTATGTCTTACATATACGGAGCACAACCTAACATCTCTTACATCTTACATATATGGAGCGCAGCCTAACATCTTTTGTATCCTACACATATGGAGCGCAACCTAACATCTCTTGTGTCTGACATATACAGACCCCAACCTAACATCTCTTGTGTCCTACACATACGGAGCGCAACCTAACATCTCTTATGTCTTACATATACAGAGCGTAACCTAACATCTCTTATTTCTTACAGATACGGAGCGCAACCTAACATCTCGTGTCTTACATATACGGAGTGCAATCTAACATCTCTTATGTCTCACAAATACAGAGCGCAACCTAACATCTCTTATCACCTACATATACGAAGCGCAACCTAACATCTCTTATGTCTTACAGATACGGAGCGCAACCTGACATCTCTTATGTCCTACATATACCTAGAGCACAACCTAAGTTCTCTTATGTCTTACATATACGGAGCGCAACCTAACCTCTCTTATGTCTTACATATATGGAGCGCAACATAACATCTCTTATGTCCTATATATACAGAGCGCAACCTAACATCTCTTGTGTCCTACATAAAAGGAGCACAACCTAACATCTCTTATGTCCTACATATACAGAGCGCAACCTAACATCTCTTGTGTTTTACATACACAGAGAGCAACCTAACATCTCTTGAGTCCTACATATACAGAGCATAACCTAACATCTCTTATGTTCTACATATACAGAGCGTAACCTAACATCTCTTCTGTCTTACATTTACGAAGCACGCACTAACATCTCTTAAGTCCTACACATAAGTAGCGCATCCTAACATCTCTTATGTCTTACATATACGGAGCACAACCTAACATCTCTTACATCTTACATATATGGAGCGCAGCCTAACATCTTTTGTATCCTACACATATGGAGCGCAACCTAACATCTCTTATGTCTGACATATACGGAGCGCAACCTAACCTCTCTTATGTCTTACATATATGGGGTGCAACCTAACATCTCTTATGTCCTACACATACAGAGCACAACCTAACAGCTCTTATGACTTACATATATGGAGCGCAACATAACATCTCTTATGTCCTATATATACAGAGCGCAACCTAACATCTCTTGTGTCCTACATAAAAGGAGCACAACCTAACATCTCTTATGTCCTACATATACAGAGCGCAACCTAACATCTCTTAAGTCTTACATATACGGAGCACAACCTAACATCTATATCTTACATATACGGAGCACAACCTAACATCTCGTGTGTCTTACATATATGGAGCGCAACCTAACATCGCTTTTGTCCTACATAAACAGAGCGCAACCTAACATCTCTTGTGTCCTACACATATGGAGCGCAACCTAACAACTCTTGTGTCCTACATATAGAGAGCGCAACCTAACATCTCTTGTGTCGTTCATATACAGAGCACAACTTAACATCTCTAGTGTCTTTACACATATGGAGCGCAATCTAACATCTCTTATGTCTTACATATACGGAGCGCAACCTAACATCTCTTGTGTCCTTCATATACGGAGCACAACCTAACATCTCTTGTGTCCAACATATATGGAGCACAACCTAACATCTCTTGTGTCATTCATAGATGGAGCACAACCTAACATCTCTTATGTCCTATATATACAGAGCGCAACCTAACATCTCTTGTGTCCTACATAAAAGGAGCACAACTTAACATCTCTTAAGTCCTACATATACAGAGCGCAACCTAACATCTCTTAAGTCTTACATATACGGAACACAACCTAACATCTATGTCTTACATATACGGAGCACAACCTAACATCTCTTGTGTCTTACATATACGGAGCGCAACCTAACATCGCTTATGTTCTACATATACGGAGTGCAACCTAACATCTCTTGTGTCCTACATATATGGAGCGCAACCGAACAACTTTTGTGTCCTACATATACAGAGCGCAACTTAACACCTCTTGTGTCGTTCATGTACGGAGCACAACCTAACATCTCTTGTGTTGTTCATATACGGAGCACAACCTAACATCTCTTGTGTCTTTACCTATATGGAGCGCAATCTAACATCTCTTATGACTTATATATACGGGGCGCAACCTAACATCTCTTGTGTCGTTCATATACGGAGCACAACCTAACATCTCTTGTGTTTTACATATACAGAGAGCAACCTAACATCTCTTGTGTCCCACATATACAGAGCATAACCTAACATCTCTTCTGTCTTACATTTACGGAGCACGCCCTAACATCTCTTAAGTCCTACACATAAGTAGCGCATCCTAACATCTCTTATGTCTTATATATACGGAGCACAACCTAACATCTCTTACATCTTACATATATGGAGCGCAGCCTTACATCTTTTGTATCCTACACATATGGAGCGCAACCTAACATCTCTTATGTCTTACATATACAGACCCCAACCTAACATCTCTTGTGTCCTACACATACGGAGCGCAACCTAACATCTCTTATGTCTTACATATACAGAGCGCAACCTAACATCTCTTATTTCTTACAGATACGGAGCGCAACCTAACATCTCTTGTGTCTTACATATACGGAGCCAACCTAACATCTCTTACATCTTACATATATGGAGCGCAGCCTAACATCTTTTGTATCATACACATATGGAGCGCAACCTAACATCTCTTATGTCTTACATATACAGACCCCAACCTAACATCTCTTGTGTCCTACACATACGGAGCGCAACCTAACATCTCTTATGTCTTACATATACAGAGCGCAACCTAACATCTCTTATTTCTTACAGATACGGAGCGCAACCTAACATCTCTTGTGTCTTACATATACGGAGTGCAATCTAACATCTCTTATGTCTCACAAATACAGAGCGCAACCTAACATCTCTTATCACCTACATATACGAAGCGCAGCTTAACATCTCTTATGTCTTACGGATACGGAGCGCAACCTTACATCTCTTATGTCCTACATATACCTAGAGCACAACCTAAGTTCTCTTATGTCTTACATATACGGAGCGCAACCTAACCTCTCTTATGTCTTACATATATGGAGTGCAACCTAACATCTCTTATCTCCTACACATACAGAGCACAACCTAACAGCTCTTATGACTTACATATATGGAGCGCAACATAACATCTCTTATGTCCTATTTATACAGAGCACAACCTAATATCTCTTATGTCTTACATATACGGAGCGCAACCTAACATCTCTTATGTCTTACATATACGGAGCGCAACCTAACTTCTCTTATGTCCTACACATACTAAGGACAACCTAACATCTCTTATGTCTTACATATACGGAGCGCAACCTAACATCTCTTGTGTCCAACATATACGGAACACAACCTAACATCTCTTGTGTCATTCATAGATGGAGCACAACCTAACATCTCTTATGTCTTACATATATGGAGCACAACCTAACATCTCTTATGTCCTACATATATGAAGCACAACCTAACTTCTCTTATGTCCTACACATACTAAGGACAACCTAACATCTCTTATGTCTTACATATACGAAGCGCAGCCTAACATCTCTTATGTCTTACATATACGGAGCTCAACCTAACATCTCTTATGTCCTACACATACCTAGCGCAACCTAACTTCTCTTATGCCTTACATATATGGAGCGCAACCTAACACCTCTTATGTCCTATATATACAGAGCGCAACCTAACATCTCTTGTGTCCTACATAAAAGGAGCACAACTTAACATCTCTTATGTCCTACATATACAGAGCGCAACCTAACATCTCTTAAGTCTTACATATACGGAGCACAACCTAACATCTATGTCTTACATAAACGGAGCACAACCTAACATCTCTTGTGTCTTACATATACGGAGCGCAACCTAACATGCTTATGTTCTACATATACAGAGTGCAACCTAACATCTCTTGTGTCCTACATATATGGAGAGCATCCGAACAACTCTTGTGTCCTACATATACAGAGCGCAACTTAACATCTCTTGTGTTGTTCATATACGGAGCACAACCTAACATCTCTTCTGTCTTTACCTATATGGAGCGCAATCTAACATCTCTTATGTCTTATATATACGGGGCGCAACCTAACATCTCTTGTGTCGTTCATATACGGAGCACAACCTAACATCTCTTGTGTCTGACATATACGGAGCACAACCTAACATCTCTTATGTCTTACATATACGGAGCGCAACCTAACATATCTTATGTCTTACATATACGGAGCGCAACCTAACTTCTCTTATGTCCTACACATACTAAGGACAACCTAACATCTCTTATGTCTTACATATACGGAGCGCAACCTAACATCTCTTGTGTCCAACATATACGGAACACAACCTAACATCTCTTGTGTCATTCATAGATGGAGCACAACCTAACATCTCTTATGTCTTACATATATGGAGCACAACCTAACATCTCTTATGTCCTACATATATGAAGCACAACCTAACTTCTCTTATGTCCTACACATACTAAGGACAACCTAACATCTCTTATGTCTTACATATACGGAGCGCAACCTAAAATCTCTTGTGTCGTTCATATACGGAGCACAACCTAACATCTCTTGTGTTTTACATATACAGAGAGCAACCTAACATCTCTTGAGTCCTACACATACGGAGCGCAACCTAACATCTCTTATGTCTTACATATACAGAGCGTAACCTAACATCTCTTATTTCTTACAGATACGGAGCGCAACCTAACATCTCTTGTGTCTTACATATACGGAGTGCAATCTAACATCTCTTATGTCTCACAAATACAGAGCGCAACCTAACATCTCTTATGTCTTACATATATGGAGTGCAACCTAACATCTCTTATGTCCTACACATACAGAGCACAACCTAACAGCTCTTATGACTTACATATATGGAGCGCAACATAACATCTCTTATGTCCTATATATACAGAGCGCAACCTAACATCTCTTGTGTCCTACATAAAAGGAGCACAACCTAACATCTCTTATGTCCTACATATACAGAGCGCAACCTAACATCTCTTAAGTCTTACATATACGGAGCACAACCTAACATCTATATCTTACTTATACGGAGCACAACCTAACAACTCGTGTGTCTTACATATATGGAGCGCAACCTAACATCGCTTTTGTCCTACATAAACAGAGCGCAACCTAACATCTCTTGTGTCCTACACATATGGAGCGCAACCTAACAACTCTTGTGTCCTACATATAGAGAGCGCAACCTAACATCTCTTGTGTCGTTCATATACAGAGCACAACTTAACATCTCTAGTGTCTTTACACATATGGAGCGCAATCTAACATCTCTTATGTCTTACATTAACGGAGCACAACCTAACATCTCTTGTGTCCTTCATATACGGAGCACAACCTAACATCTCTTGTGTCCAACATATATGGAGCACAACCTAACATCTCTTGTGTCATTCATAGCTGGAGCACAACCTAACAACTCTTATGTCCTATATATACAGAGCGCAACCTAACATCTCTTGTGTCCTACATAAAAGGAGCACAACTTAACATCTCTTATGTCCTACATATACAGAGCGCAACCTAACATCTCTTAAGTCTTACATATACGGAGCACAACCTAACATCTATGTCTTACATATACGGAGCACAACCTAACATCTCTTGTGTCTTACATATACGGAGCGCAACCTAACATCGCTTATGTTCTACATATACGGAGTGCAACCTAACATCTCTTGTGTCCTACATATATGGAGCGCAACCGAACAACTTTTGTGTCCTACATATACAGAGCGCAACTTAACACCTCTTGTGTCGTTCATGTACGGAGCACAACCTAACATCTCTTGTGTTGTTCATATACGGAGCACAACCTAACATCTCTTGTGTCTTTACCTATATGGAGCGCAATCTAACATCTCTTATGTCTTATATATACGGGGCGCAACCTAACATCTCTTGTGTCGTTCATATACGGAGCACAACCTAACATCTCTTGTGTTTTACATATACAGAGAGCAACCTAACATCTCTTGTGTCCCACATATACAGAGCATAACCTAACATCTATTATGTTCTACATATACAGAGCGTAACCTAACATCTCTTCTGTCTTACATTTATGGAGCACGCCCTAACATCTCTTAAGTCCTACACATAAGTAGCGCATCCTAACATCTCTTATGTCTTATATATACGGAGCACAACCTAACATCTCTTACATCTTACATATATGGAGCGCAGCCTTACATCTTTTGTATCCTACACATATGGAGCGCAACCTAACATCTCTTATGTCTTACATATACAGACCCCAACCTAACATCTCTTGTGTCCTACACATACGGAGCGCAACCTAACATCTCTTATGTCTTACATATACAGAGCGCAACCTAACATCTCTTGTGTCATTCATATACGGAGCACAACCTAACATCTCTTGTGTCCGACATATACGGAGCACAACCTAACATCTCTTACATCTTACATATATGGAGCGCAGCCTTACATCTTTTGTATCCTACACATATGGAGCGCAACCTAACATCTCTTATGTCTTACATATACAGACCCCAACCTAACATCTCTTGTGTCCTACACATACGGAGCGCAACCTAACATCTCTTATGTCTTACATATACAGAGCGCAACCTAACATCTCTTATTTCTTACAGATACGGAACGCAACCTAACATCTCTTGTGTCTTACATATACGGAGTGCAATCTAACATCTCTTATGTCTCACAAATACAGAGCGCAACCTAACATCTCTTATCACCTACATATACGAAGCGCAACCTAACATCTCTTATGTCTTACAGATACGGAGCGCAACCTAACATCTCTTATGTCCTACATATACCTAGAGCACAACCTAAGTTCTCTTATGTCTTACATATACGGAGCGCAACCTAACCTCTCTTATGTCTTACATATATGGAGTGCAACCTAACATCTCTTATCTCCTACACATACAGAGCAGAACCTAACAGCTCTTATGACTTACATATATGGAGCGCAACATAACATCTCTTATGTCCTATTTATACAGAGCGCAACCTAATATCTCTTATGTCTTACATATACGGAGCGCAACCTAACATCTCTTATGTCTTACATATACGGAGCGCAACCTAACTTCTCTTATGTCCTACACATACTAAGGACAACCTAACATCTCTTATGTCTTACATATACGGAGCGCAACCTAACATCTCTTGTGTCCAACATATACGGAACACAACCTAACATCTCTTGTGTCATTCATAGATGGAGCACAACCTAACATCTCTTATGTCTTACATATATGGAGCACAACCTAACATCTCTTCTGTCCTACACATACTAAGGACAACCTAACATCTCTTATGTCTTACATATACGGAGTGCAATCTAACATCTCTTATGTCTCACAAATACAGAGCGCAACCTAACATCTCTTATCACCTACATATACGAAGCGCAACCTAACATCTCTTATGTCTTACAGATACGGAGCGCAACCTAACATCTCTTATGTCCTACATATACCTAGAGCACAACCTAAGTTCTCTTATGTCTTACATATACGGAGCGCAACCTAACCTCTCTTATGTCTTACATATATGGAGTGCAACCTAACATCTCTTATCTCCTACACATACAGAGCAGAACCTAACAGCTCTTATGACTTACATATATGGAGCGCAACATAACATCTCTTATGTCCTATTTATACAGAGCGCAACCTAATATCTCTTATGTCTTACATATACGGAGCGCAACCTAACATCTCTTATGTCTTACATATACGGAGCGCAACCTAACTTCTCTTATGTCCTACACATACTAAGGACAACCTAACATCTCTTATGTCTTACATATACGGAGCGCAACCTAACATCTCTTGTGTCCAACATATACGGAACACAACCTAACATCTCTTGTGTCATTCATAGATGGAGCACAACCTAACATCTCTTATGTCTTACATATATGGAGCACAACCTAACATCTCTTCTGTCCTACACATACAGAGCACAACCTAACAGCTCTTATGACTTACATATATGGAGCGCAACATAACATCTCTTATGTCCTATTTATACAGAGCACAACCTAATATCTCTTATGTCTTACATATACGGAGCGCAACCTAACATCTCTTATGTCTTACATATACGGAGCGCAACCTAACTTCTCTTATGTCCTACACATACTAAGGACAACCTAACATCTCTTATGTCTTACATATACGGAGCGCAACCTAACATCTCTTGTGTCCAACATATACGGAACACAACCTAACATCTCTTGTGTCATTCATAGATGGAGCACAACCTAACATCTCTTATGTCTTACATATATGGAGCACAACCTAACATCTCTTATGTCCTACATATATGAAGCACAACCTAACTTCTCTTATGTCCTACACATACTAAGGACAACCTAACATCTCTTATGTCTTACATATACGAAGCGCAGCCTAACATCTCTTATGTCTTACATATACGGAGCTCAACCTAACATCTCTTATGTCCTACACATACCTAGCGCAACCTAACTTCTCTTATGCCTTACATATATGGAGCGCAACCTAACACCTCTTATGTCCTATATATACAGAGCGCAACCTAACATCTCTTGTGTCCTACATAAAAGGAGCACAACTTAACATCTCTTATGTCCTACATATACAGAGCGCAACCTAACATCTCTTAAGTCTTACATATACGGAGCACAACCTAACATCTATGTCTTACATAAACGGAGCACAACCTAACATCTCTTGTGTCTTACATATACGGAGCGCAACCTAACATGCTTATGTTCTACATATACAGAGTGCAACCTAACATCTCTTGTGTCCTACATATATGGAGAGCATCCGAACAACTCTTGTGTCCTACATATACAGAGCGCAACTTAACATCTCTTGTGTTGTTCATATACGGAGCACAACCTAACATCTCTTGTGTCTTTACCTATATGGAGCGCAATCTAACATCTCTTATGTCTTATATATACGGGGCGCAACCTAACATCTCTTGTGTCGTTCATATACGGAGCACAACCTAACATCTCTTGTGTCTGACATATACGGAGCACAACCTAACATCTCTTATGTCTTACATATACGGAGCGCAACCTAACATATCTTATGTCTTACATATACGGAGCGCAACCTAACTTCTCTTATGTCCTACACATACTAAGGACAACCTAACATCTCTTATGTCTTACATATACGGAGCGCAACCTAACATCTCTTGTGTCCAACATATACGGAACACAACCTAACATCTCTTGTGTCATTCATAGATGGAGCACAACCTAACATCTCTTATGTCTTACATATATGGAGCACAACCTAACATCTCTTATGTCCTACATATATGAAGCACAACCTAACTTCTCTTATGTCCTACACATACTAAGGACAACCTAACATCTCTTATGTCTTACATATACGGAGCGCAACCTAAAATCTCTTGTGTCGTTCATATACGGAGCACAACCTAACATCTCTTGTGTTTTACATATACAGAGAGCAACCTAACATCTCTTGAGTCCTACATATACAGAGCATAACCTAACATCTCTTATGTTCTACATATACAGAGCGTAACCTAACATCTCTTCTGTCTTACATTTACGAAGCACGCACTAACATCTCTTAAGTCCTACACATAAGTAGCGCATCCTAACATCTCTTATGTCTTACATATACGGAGCACAACCTAACATCTCTTACATCTTACATATATGGAGCGCAGCCTAACATCTTTTGTATCCTACACATATGGAGCGCAACCTAACATCTCTTGTGTCTGACATATACAGACCCCAACCTAACATCTCTTGTGTCCTACACATACGGAGCGCAACCTAACATCTCTTAAGTCTTACATATACAGAGCGTAACCTAACATCTCTTATTTCGTACAGATACGGAGCGCAACCTAACATCTCGTGTCTTACATATACGGAGTGCAATCTAACATCTCTTATGTCTCACAAATACAGAGCGCAACCTAACATCTCTTATCACCTACATATACGAAGCGCAACCTAACATCTCTTATGTCTTACAGATACGGAGCGCAACCTGACATCTCTTATGTCCTACATATACCTAGAGCACAACCTAAGTTCTCTTATGTCTTATATATTCGGAGCGCAACCTAACCTCTCTTATGTCTTACATATATGGAGCGCAACATAACATCTCTTATGTCCTATATATACAGAGCGCAACCTAACATCTCTTGTGTCCTACATAAAAGGAGCACAACCTAACATCTCTTATGTCCTACATATACAGAGCGCAACCTAACATCTCTTAAGTCTTACATATACGGAGCACAACCTAACATCTATATCTTACATATACGGAGCACAACCTAACATCTCGTGTGTCTTACATATATGGAGCGCAACCTAACATCGCTTTTGTCCTACATAAACAGAGCGCAACCTAACATCTCTTGTGTCCTACACATATGGAGCGCAACCTAACAACTCTTGTGTCCTACATATACAGAGCGCAACCTAACATCTCTTGTGTCATTCATATACAGAGCACAACTTAACATCTCTAGTGTCTTTACACATATGGAGCGCAATCTAACATCTCTTATGTCTTACATATACGGAGCGCAACCTAACATCTCTTGTGTCCTTCATATACGGAGCACAACCTAACATCTCTTGTGTCCAACATATATGGAGCACAACCTAACATCTCTTGTGTCATTCATAGATGGAGCACAACCTAACATCTCTTATGTCCTATATATACAGAGCGCAACCTAACATCTCTTAAGTCTTACATATACGGAGCACAACCTAACATCTCTTGTGTCTTACATATACGGAGCGCAACCTAACATCGCTTATGTTCTACATATACGGAGTGCAACCTAACATCTCTTGTGTCCTACATATATGGAGCGCAACAGAACAACTTTTGTGTCCTACATATACAGAGCGCAACTTAACACCTCTTGTGTCGTTCATGTACGGAGCACAACCTAACATCTCTTGTGTTGTTCATATACGGAGCACAACCTAACATCTCTTGTGTCTTTACCTATATGGAGCGCAATCTAACATCTCTTATGTCTTATATATACGGGGCGCAACCTAACATCTCTTGTGTCGTTCATATACGGAGCACAACCTAACATCTCTTGTGTTTTACATATACAGAGAGCAACCTAACATCTCTTGTGTCCCACATATACAGAGCATAACCTAACATCTCTTATGTTCTACATATACAGAGCGTAACCTAACATCTCTTCTGTCTTACATTTACGGAGCACGCCCTAACATCTCTTAAGTCCTACACATAAGTAGCGCATCCTAACATCTCTTATGTCTTATATATACGGAGCACAACCTAACATCTCTTACATCTTACATATATGGAGCGCAGCCTTACATCTTTTGTATCCTACACATATGGAGCGCAACCTAACATCTCTTATGTCTTACATATACAGACCCCCAACCTAACATCTCTTGTGTCCTACACATACGGAGCGCAACCTAACATCTCTTATGTCTTACATATACAGAGCGCAACCTAACATCTCTTATTTCTTACAGATACGGAGCGCAACCTAACATCTCTTGTGTCTTACATATACGGAGCCAACCTAACATCTCTTACATCTTACATATATGGAGCGCAGCCTAACATCTTTTGTATCCTACACATATGGAGCGCAACCTAACATCTCTTATGTCTTACATATACAGACCCCAACCTAACATCTCTTGTGTCCTACACATACGGAGCGCAACCTAACATCTCTTATGTCTTACATATACAGAGCGCAACCTAACATCTCTTATTTCTTACAGATACGGAGCGCAACCTAACATCTCTTGTGTCTTACATATACGGAGTGCAATCTAACATCTCTTATGTCTCACAAATACAGAGCGCAACCTAACATCTCTTGTGTCCTACATATATGGAGAGCATCCGAACAACTCTTGTGTCCTACATATACAGAGCGCAACTTAACATCTCTTGTGTTGTTCATATACGGAGCACAACCTAACATCTCTTGTGTCTTTACCTATATGGAGCGCAATCTAACATCTCTTATGTCTTATATATACGGGGCGCAACCTAACATCTCTTGTGTCGTTCATATACGGAGCACAACCTAACATCTCTTGTGTCTGACATATACGGAGCACAACCTAACATCTCTTATGTCTTACATATACGGAGCGCAACCTAACATATCTTATGTCTTACATATACGGAGCGCAACCTAACTTCTCTTATGTCCTACACATACTAAGGACAACCTAACATCTCTTATGTCTTACATATACGGAGCGCAACCTAACATCTCTTGTGTCCAACATATACGGAACACAACCTAACATCTCTTGTGTCATTCATAGATGGAGCACAACCTAACATCTCTTATGTCTTACATATATGGAGCACAACCTAACATCTCTTATGTCCTACATATATGAAGCACAACCTAACTTCTCTTATGTCCTACACATACTAAGGACAACCTAACATCTCTTATGTCTTACATATACGGAGCGCAACCTAAAATCTCTTGTGTCGTTCATATACGGAGCACAACCTAACATCTCTTGTGTTTTACATATACAGAGAGCAACCTAACATCTCTTGAGTCCTACATATACAGAGCATAACCTAACATCTCTTATGTTCTACATATACAGAGCGTAACCTAACATCTCTTCTGTCTTACATTTACGAAGCACGCACTAACATCTCTTAAGTCCTACACATAAGTAGCGCATCCTAACATCTCTTATGTCTTACATATACGGAGCACAACCTAACATCTCTTACATCTTACATATATGGAGCGCAGCCTAACATCTTTTGTATCCTACACATATGGAGCGCAACCTAACATCTCTTGTGTCTGACATATACAGACCCCAACCTAACATCTCTTGTGTCCTACACATACGGAGCGCAACCTAACATCTCTTAAGTCTTACATATACAGAGCGTAACCTAACATCTCTTATTTCTTACAGATACGGAGCGCAACCTAACATCTCTTGTGTCTTACATATACGGAGTGCAATCTAACATCTCTTATGTCTCACAAATACAGAGCGCAACCTAACATCTCTTATCACCTACATATACGAAGCGCAACCTAACATCTCTTATGTCTTACAGATACGGAGCGCAACCTGACATCTCTTATGTCCTACATATACCTAGAGCACAACCTAAGTTCTCTTATGTCTTACATATTCGGAGCGCAACCTAACCTCTCTTGTCTTATGTCTTACATATATGGAGCGCAACGTAACATCTCTTATGTCCTATATATACAGAGCGCAACCTAACATCTCTTGTGTCCTACATAAAAGGAGCACAACCTAACATCTCTTATGTCCTACATATACAGAGCGCAACCTAACATCTCTTAAGTCTTACATATACGGAGCACAACCTAACATCTATATCTTACATATACGGAGCACAACCTAACATCTCGTGTGTCTTACATATATGGAGCGCAACCTAACATCGCTTTTGTCCTACATAAACAGAGCGCAACCTAACATCTCTTGTGTCCTACACATATGGAGCGCAACCTAACAACTCTTGTGTCCTACATATACAGAGCGCAACCTAACATCTCTTGTGTCGTTCATATACAGAGCACAACTTAACATCTCTAGTGTCTTTACACATATGGAGCGCAATCTAACATCTCTTATGTCTTACATATACGGAGCGCAACCTAACATCTCTTGTGTCCTTCATATACGGAGCACAACCTAACATCTCTTGTGTCCAACATATATGGAGCACAACCTAACATCTCTTGTGTCATTCATAGATGGAGCACAACCTAACATCTCTTATGTCCTATATATACAGAGCGCAACCTAACATCTCTTAAGTCTTACATATACGGAGCACAACCTAACATCTCTTGTGTCTTACATATACGGAGCGCAACCTAACATCGCTTATGTTCTACATATACGGAGTGCAACCTAACATCTCTTGTGTCCTACATATATGGAGCGCAACCGAACAACTTTTGTGTCCTACATATACAGAGCGCAACTTAACACCTCTTGTGTCGTTCATGTACGGAGCACAACCTAACATCTCTTGTGTTGTTCATATACGGAGCACAACCTAACATCTCTTGTGTCTTTACCTATATGGAGCGCAATCTAACATCTCTTATGTCTTATATATACGGGGCGCAACCTAACATCTCTTGTGTCGTTCATATACGGAGCACAACCTAACATCTCTTGTGTTTTACATATACAGAGAGCAACCTAACATCTCTTGTGTCCCACATATACAGAGCATAACCTAACATCTCTTATGTTCTACATATACAGAGCGTAACCTAACATCTCTTCTGTCTTACATTTACGGAGCACGCCCTAACATCTCTTAAGTCCTACACATAAGTAGCGCATCCTAACATCTCTTATGTCTTATATATACGGAGCACAACCTAACATCTCTTACATCTTACATATATGGAGCGCAGCCTTACATCTTTTGTATCCTACACATATGGAGCGCAACCTAACATCTCTTATGTCTTACATATACAGACCCCCAACCTAACAGCTCTTGTGTCCTACACATACGGAGCGCAACCTAACATCTCTTATGTCTTACATATACAGAACGCAACCTAACATCTCTTATTTCTTACAGATACGGAGCACAACCTAACATCTCTTGTGTCTTACATATACGGAGCCAACCTAACATCTCTTACATCTTACATATATGGAGCGCAGCCTAACATCTTTTGTATCCTACACATATGGAGCGCAACCTAACATCTCTTATGTCTTACATATACAGACCCCAACCTAACATCTCTTGTGTCCTACACATACGGAGCGCAACCTAACATCTCGTATGTCTTACATATACAGAGCGCAACCTAACATCTCTTATTTCTTACAGATACGGAGCGCAACCTAACATCTCTTGTGTCTTACATATACGGAGTGCAATCTAACATCTCTTATGTCTCACAAATACAGAGCGCAACCTAACATCTCTTATCACCTACATATACGAAGCGCAACCTAACATCTCTTATGTCTTACAGATACGGAGCGCAACCTAACATCTCTTATGTCCTACATATACTTAGAGCACAACCTAAGTTCTCTTATCTCTTACATATACGGAGCGCAACCTAACCTCTCTTATGTCTTACATATATGGAGTGCAACCTAACATCTCTTATCTCCTAAACATACAGAGCACAACCTAACAGCTCTTATGACTTACATATATGGAGCGCAACATAACATCTCTTATGTCCTATTTATACAGAGCGCAACCTAATATCTCTTATGTCTTACATATACGGAGCGCAACCTAACATCTCTTATGTCTTACATATACGGAGCGCAACCTAACTTCTCTTATGTCCTACACATACTAAGGACAACCTAACATCTCTTATGTCTTACATATACGGAGCGCAACCTAACATCTCTTGTGTCCAACATATACGGAACACAACCTAACATCTCTTGTGTCATTCATAGATGGAGCACAACCTAACATCTCTTATGTCTTACATATATGGAGCACAACCTAACATCTCTTATGTCCTACATATATGAAGCACAACCTAACTTCTCTTATGTCCTACACATACTAAGGACAACCTAACATCTCTTATGTCTTACATATACGGAGCGCAACCTAAAATCTCTTGTGTCGTTCATATACGGAGCACAACCTAACATCTCTTGAGTCCTACATATACAGAGCATAACCTAACATCTCTTATGTTCTACATATACAGAGCGTAACCTAACATCTCTTCTGTCTTACATTTACGAAGCACGCACTAACATCTCTTAAGTCCTACACATAAGTAGCGCATCCTAACATCTCTTATGTCTTACATATACGGAGCACAACCTAACATCTCTTACATCTTACATATATGGAGCGCAGCCTAACATCTTTTGTATCCTACACATATGGAGCGCAACCTAACATCTCTTGTGTCTGACATATACAGACCCCAACCTAACATCTCTTGTGTCCTACACATACGGAGCGCAACCTAACATCTCTTATGTCTTACATATACAGAGCGTAACCTAACATCTCTTATTTCTTACAGATACGGAGCGCAACCTAACATCTCTTGTGTCTTACATATACGGAGTGCAATCTAACACCTCTTATGTCTCACAAATACAGAGCGCAACCTAACATCTCTTATCACCTACATATACGAAGCGCAACCTAACATCTCTTATGTCTTACAGATACGGAGCGCAACCTGACATCTCTTATGTCCTACATATACCTAGAGCACACCCTAAGTTCTCTTATGTCTTACATATACGGAGCGCAACCTAACCTCTCTTATGTCTTACATATATGGAGTGCAACCTAACATCTCTTATGTCCTACACATACAGAGCACAACCTAACAGCTCTTATGACTTACATATATGGAGCGCAACATAACATCTCTTATGTCCTATATATACAGAGCGCAACCTAACATCTCTTGTGTCCTACATAAAAGGAGCACAACCTAACATCTCTTATGTCCTACATATACAGAGCGCAACCTAACATCTCTTAAGTCTTACATATACGGAGCACAACCTAACATCTATATCTTACATATACGGAGCACAACCTAACATCTCGTGTGTCTTACATATATGGAGCGCAACCTAACATCGCTTTTGTCCTACATAAACAGAGCGCAACCTAACATCTCTTGTGTCCTACACATATGGAGCGCAACCTAACAACTCTTGTGTCCTACATATAGAGAGCGCAACCTAACATCTCTTGTGTCGTTCATATACAGAGCACAACTTAACATCTCTAGTGTCTTTACACATATGGAGCGCAATCTAACATCTCTTATGTCTTACATATACGGAGCGCAACCTAACATCTCTTGTGTCCTTCATATACGGAGCACAACCTAACATCTCTTGTGTCCAACATATATGGAGCACAACCTAACATCTCTTGTGTCATTCATAGATGGAGCACAACCTAACATCTCTTATGTCCTATATATACAGAGCGCAACCTAACATCTCTTGTGTCCTACATAAAAGGAGCACATCTTAACATCTCTTATGTCCTACATATACAGAGCGCAACCTAACATCTCTTAAGTCTTACATATACGGAGCACAACCTAACATCTATGTCTTACATATACGGAGCACAACCTAACATCTCTTGTGTCTTACATATACGGAGCGCAACCTAACATCGCTTATGTTCTACATATACGGAGTGCAACCTAACATCTCTTGTGTCCTACATATACAGAGCGCAACTTAACACCTCTTGTGTCGTTCATGTACGGAGCACAACCTAACATCTCTTGTGTTGTTCATATACGGAGCACAACCTAACATCTCTTGTGTCTTTACCTATATGGAGCGCAATCTAACATCTCTTATGTCTTATATATACGGGGCGCAACCTAACATCTCTTGTGTCGTTCATATACGGAGCACAACCTAACATCTCTTGTGTTTTACATATACAGAGAGCAACCTAACATCTCTTGTGTCCCACATATACAGAGCATAACCTAACATCTCTTATGTTCTACATATACAGAGCGTAACCTAACATCTCTTGTGTCCTACATATATGGAGCGCAACCGAACAACTTTTGTGTCCTACATATACAGAGCGCAACTTAACACCTCTTGTGTCGTTCATGTACGGAGCACAACCTAACATCTCTTGTGTTGTTCATATACGGAGCACAACCTAACATCTCTTGTGTCTTTACCTATATGGAGCGCAATCTAACATCTCTTATGTCTTATATATAAGGGGCGCAACCTAACATCTCTTGTGTCGCTCATATACGGAGCACAACCTAACATCTCTTGTGTCCCACATATACAGAGCATAACCTAACATCTCTTGTGTTCTACATATACGGAGCGTAACCTAACATTTCTTCTGTCTTACATTTACGGAGCACGCCCTTACATCTCTTAAGTCCTACACATAAGTAGCGCATTCTAACATCTCTTATGTCTTATATATACGGAGCACAACCTAACATCTCTTACATCTTACATATATGGAGCGCAGCCTTACATCTTTTGTATCCTACACATATGGAGCGCAACCTAACATCGCTTATGTCTTACATATACAGACCCCAACCTAACATCTCTTGTGTCCTACACATACGGAGCGCAACCTAACATCTCTTATGTCTTACATATACAGAGCGCAACCTAACATCTCTTATTTCTTACAGATACGGAGCTCAACCTAACATCTCTTGTGTCTTACATATACGGAGTGCAATCTAACATCTCTTATGTCTCACAAATACAGAGCGCAACCTAACATCTCTTATCACCTACATATACGAAGCGCAACCTAACATCTCTTATGTCTTACAGATACGGAGCGCAACCTAACATCTCTTATGTCCTACACATACCTACAGCACAACCTAAGTTCTCTTATGTCTTACATATACGGAGCGCAACCTAACCTCTCTTATGTCTTACATATATGGAGTGCAACCTAACATCTCTTATGTCCTACACATACAGAGCACAACCTAACAGCTCTTATGACTTACATATATGGAGCGCAACATAACATCTCTTATGTCCTATATATACAGAGCGCAACCTAACATCTCTTGTGTCCTACATAAAAGGATCACAACCCAACATCTCTTATGTCCTACATATACAGAGCGCAACCTAACATCTCTTAAGTCTTACATATACGTAGCACAACCTAACATCTATATCTTACATATACGGAGCACAACCTAACATCGCTTTTGTCCTACATAAACAGAGCGCAACCTAACATCTCTTGTTTCCTACATATATGGAGCATAACCTAACAACTCTTGTGTCCTACATATACAGAGCACAACCTAACATCTCTTGTGTCGTTCATATACAGAGCACAACCTAACATCTCTAGTGTCTTTACACATATGGAGCGCAATCTAACATCTCTTATGTCTTACATATACGGAGCGCAACCTAACATCTCCTGTGTCGTTCATATACGGAGCACAACCTAACATCTCTTGTGTCCAACATATACGGAGCACAACCTAACATCTCTTGTGTCCAACATATATGGAGCACAACCTAACATCTCTTGTGTCATTCATAGATGGAGCACAACCTAACATCTCTTATGTCCTATATATACAGAGCGCAACCTAACATCTCTTGTGTCCTACATAAAAGGAGCACATCTTAACATCTCTTATGTCCTACATATACAGAGCGCAACCTAACATCTCTTAACCCCTTCGCTGCTAGGCCTTTTCCCCTCCTGTGCTAAGCCTTTTTTTGGCTATTTGGGGTAGTGCGCGCTTAGTCCCCTGTAACTTTTTGACCACATAAGGTATCCATGCCAAATTTGCGTCCTTTTTTCTAACATCATGGGGATTGTAAAGGTACCCAGGGTTTGTGGGTTCTCTGGAGGGGACCCAGAAATTAGTCAAAATACAGCTAAATTTTTTTTTTTTGGGAAAAAGGCAAAAAAGGGCTACAGATGAAAGCGTCTTGATTTTTCCCTGCAAATGGCATCAAAAAGGGGTTGTGGGGATGAAATCACCATCTTCCCAGCTTTCAGGGACAAGCAGACTTTTGTCAGAAAACCAACTTTTTTACACAGTTTTGGCATTTTTCTGGGACATAGCCTATTTTTGCTATTTTTTGTGCTTTCAACCTCCTTCCAGTTAATGGTAGAAATGGGTATGAAACCAATAATGGATCCTGGAAAGCCATACATTTATGAAAAGTAGACAAAATTCTGAATTCAGCAAGGGGTCATTTGTGTAGATCCTTAAAGTTTTCCTTATAGAAACTAACAGTTAAATAAAGGAAAAATTGAAAATTAGTTGAAAAAAACAGCCATTTGTGTCAACGTTTTCACCTGTAACTTCTTCTAATTATGACAGCTATTTGAAGGCAATATACCGTTATATCCGCTGGACCTTTCTGGTTGTGGGGATATATAGGACTTGTAGGTTCACCAAGAACCCGACGAACCCAGAGCCAATAATTGAGCAACATCTTGCAATGATTTTTTTTAAGTACCGGGTATATAGCAATTATTTTGGGAAAATGTATACATGGAAAAATTGTTATGAAAGACACCTATGTATTTCTGAAATGGGAACAAAATGTAGATTTTAGAAACAGTAGATATTTGCACATTTCCGAAATTGGGAGTACCCATACTAGCATGAGAATTATAGGTCATTTTTCAAAACGACTTATTTTTTACACATTGTCTTTCATTTGGAAGGCAGAAATGCATCGAAAGTCAATAGGTAATAACAGTTGCTCTACAATTCTGTGTTACCCTAAGTCTCCCGATAAAAATGGTACCTCACTTGTGTGGGTAGCCCTTGTGCCCACAACAGGAAATGGCTCAAAATGCAACGTGGACGTACCACATTTTCACAATGAAAAATTACCCTTTTTTTGCAAAGTGCCTAGGTGTAGTTTTTGAACCCTACCTCTGCCGGCACCTAGGGAAACCTAGCAAACCTATACATTTTTGAAAACTAGACACCCAGGGGAATCCAGGATGGGGTGACTTGACTGCCTCCCACCAGGTTCTGTTACCCAGAATCCCTTGCAAACATAAAAATTGTCAAAAATCACATTTTCCCCACATTTCTGTGGTGGAAAGGTCTGGAATCTGCGTGGATCCACAAATTTCCACCCACCCCGCGTTCCCCCAAAGTCTAACGAGAAAATGGTACCTCACTTGTGTGGGTCAGCCTAGTGCCTGCGACAGGAAACGGCGCAAAACGCAACGTGGTCACACCTCAATTTCGCAGTGAAAAATGACCCTTTTTGGCAAAGTGCCTAGCTGTAGTTTTTGAACCCTAGCTCTGCCGGCACCTAGGGAAACCTAGCAAACCTATACATTTTTGAAAACTAGACACCCAGGGGAATCCAGGATGGGGTGACTTGACTGCCTCCCACCAGGTTCTGTTACCCAGAATCCCTTGCAAACATAAACAATTGTCAAAAACCACATTTTCCCCACATTTCTGTGGTGGAAAGTTCTGGAATCTGCGTGGATCCACGAATTTCCACCCACCCCGCGTTCCCCAAAGTCTTACGAGAAAAATGGTACCTCACTTGTGTGGGTCGGCCTAGTGCCTGCGACAGGAAACTGCGCAAAACGCAACGTGGTCACACCTCAATTTCGCAGTGAAAAATGACCCTTTTTGGCAAAGTGCCTAGCTGTAGTTTTTGAACCCTAGCTCTGCCGGCACCTAGGGAAACCTAGCAAACCTATACATTTTTGAAAACTAGACACCCAGGGGAATCCAGGATGGGGTGACTTGACTGCCTCCCACCAGGTTCTGTTACCCAGAATCCCTTGCAAACATAACAAATTGTCCAAAAACACATTTTCCCCACATTTCTGTGGTGGAAAGTTCTGGAATCTGCGTGGATCCACAAATTTCCACCCACCCCGCGTTCCCCAAAGTCTTACGAGAAAAATGGTACCTCACTTGTGTGGGTCGGCCTAGTGCCTGCGACAGGAAACGGCGCAAAACGCAATGCGGTCCCACCTCAATTTCGCAGTGAAAAATGACCCTTTTTGGCAAAGTGCCTAGCTGTAGTTTTTGAACCCTACCTCTGCCGGCACCTAGGGAAACCTAGCAAGCCTATACATTTTTGAAAACTAGACACCCAGGGGAATCCAGGATGGGGTGACTTGACTGCCTCCCACCAGGTTCTGTTACCCAGAATCCCTTGCAAACATAAAAAATTGTCCAAAAAACACATTTTCCCCACATTTCTGTGGTGGAAAGTTCTGGAATCTGCGTGGACCCACAAATTTCCACCCACCCCGCGTTCCCCAAAGTCTTACGAGAAAAATGGTACCTCACTTGTGTGGGTCGGCCTAGTGCCTGCGACAGGAAACGGCGCAAAACGCAACGTGGTCACGCCTCAATTTCGCAGTGAAAAATGACCCTTTTTGGCAAAGTGCCTAGCTGTAGTTTTTGAACCCTACCTCTGCCGGCACCTAGGGAAACCTAGCAAACCTATACATTTTTGAAAACTAGACACCCAGGGGAATCCAGGATGGGGTGACTTGACTGCCTCACACCAGGTTCTGTTACCCAGAATCCCTTGCAAACATAAAAAATTGTCCAAAAACACATTTTCCCCACATTTCTGTGGTGGAAAGTTCTGGAATCTGCGTGGATCCACAAATTTCCACCCACCCCGCGTTCCCCAAAGTCTTACGAGAAAAATGGTACCTCACTTGTGTGGGTCGGCCTAGTGCCTGCGACAGGAAACGGCGCAAAACGCAATGCGGTCCCACCTCAATTTCGCAGTGAAAAATGACCCTTTTTGGCAAAGTGCCTAGCTGTAGTTTTTGAACCCTACCTCTGCCGGCACCTAGGGAAACCTAGCAAGCCTATACATTTTTGAAAACTAGACACCCAGGGGAATCCAGGATGGGGTGACTTGACTGCCTCCCACCAGGTTCTGTTACCCAGAATCCCTTGCAAACATAAAAAATTGTCCAAAAAAACACATTTTCCCCACATTTCTGTGGTGGAAAGTTCTGGAATCTGCGTGGATCCACAAATTTCCACCCACCCCGCGTTCCCCAAAGTCTTACGAGAAAAATGGTACCTCACTTGTGTGGGTCGGCCTAGTGCCTGCGACAGGAAACGGCGCAAAACGCAACGTGGTCACATCTCAATTTCGCAGTGAAAAATGACCCTTTTTGGCAAAGTGCCTAGCTGTAGTTTTTGAACCCTACCTCTGCCGGAACCTAGGGAAACCTAGCAAGCCTATACATTTTTGAAAACTAGACACCCAGGGGAATCCAGGATGGGGTGACTTGACTGCCTCCCACCAGGTTCTGTTACCCAGAATCCCTTGCAAACATAAAAAATTGTCCCAAAAAACACATTTTCCCCACATTTCTGTGGTGGAAAGTTCTGGAATCTGCGTGGATCCACAAATTTCCACCCACCCCGCGTTCCCCAAAGTCTTACGAGAAAAATGGTACCTCACTTGTGTGGGTCGGCCTAGTGCCTGCGACAGGAAACGGCGCAAAACGCAATGCGGTCCCACCTCAATTTCGCAGTGAAAAATGACCCTTTTTTGGCAAAGTGCCTAGCTGTAGTTTTTGAACCCTACCTCTGCCGGCACCTAGGGAAACCTAGCAAGCCTATACATTTTTGAAAACTAGACACCCAGGGGAATCCAGGATGGGGTGACTTGACTGCCTCCCACCAGGTTCTGTTACCCAGAATCCCTTGCAAACATAAAAAATTGTCCAAAAAACACATTTTCCCCACATTTCTGTGGTGGAAAGTTCTGGAATCTGCGTGGATCCACAAATTTCCACCCACCCCGCGTTCCCAAAGTCTTACGAGAAAAATGGTACCTCACTTGTGTGGGTCGGCCTAGTGCCTGCGACAGGAAACGGCGCAAAACGCAACGTGGTCACACCTCAATTTCGCAGTGAAAATGACCCTTTTGGCAAAGTGCCTAGCTGTAGTTTTTGAACCCTACCTCTGCCGGCACCTAGGGAAACCTAGCAAACCTATACATTTTTGAAAACTAGACACCCAGGGGAATCCAGGATGGGGTGACTTGACTGCCTCCCACCAGGTTCTGTTACCCAGAATCCCTTGCAAACATAAAAAATTGTCCAAAAAACACATTTTCCCCACATTTCTGTGGTGGAAAGTTCTGGAATCTGCGTGGATCCACAAATTTCCACCCACCCCGCGTTCCCCAAAGTCTTACGAGAAAAATGGTACCTCACTTGTGTGGGTCGGCCTAGTGCCTGCGACAGGAAACGGCGCAAAACGCAACGTGGTCACATCTCAATTTCTGCAGTGAAAAATGACCCTTTTTGGCAAAGTGCCTAGCTGTAGTTTTTGAACCCTACCTCTGCCGGCACCTAGGGAAACCTAGCAAACCTATACATTTTTGAAAACTAGACACCCAGGGGAATCCAGGATGGGGTGACTTGACTGCCTCCCACCAGGTTCTGTTACCCAGAATCCCTTGCAAACATAAAAAATTGTCCAAAAAACACATTTTCCCCACATTTCTGTGGTGGAAAGTTCTGGAATCTGCGTGGATCCACAAATTTCCACCCACCCCGCGTTCCCCAAAGTCTTACGAGAAAAATGGTACCTCACTTGTGTGGGTCGGCCTAGTGCCTGCGACAGGAAACGGCGCAAAACGCAACGTGGTCACATCTCAATTTTGCAGTGAAAAATGACCCTTTTTGGCAAAGTGCCTAGCTGTAGTTTTTGAACCCTACCTCTGCCGGCACCTAGGGAAACCTAGCAAACCTATACATTTTTGAAAACTAGACACCCAGGGGAATCCAGGATGGGGTGACTTGACTGCCTCCCACCAGGTTCTGTTACCCAGAATCCCTTGCAAACATAGAAAATTGTCCAAAAAACACATTTTCCCCACATTTCTGTGGTGGAAAGTTCTGGAATCTGCGTGGATCCACAAATTTCCACCCACCCCGCGTTCCCCAAAGTCTTACGAGAAAAATGGTACCTCACTTGTGTGGGTCGGCCTAGTGCCTGCGACAGGAAACGGCGCAAAACGCAACGTGGTCACACCTCAATTTCGCAGTGAAAAATGACCCTTTTTGGCAAAGTGCCTAGCTGTAGTTTTTGAACCCTAGCTCTGCCGGCACCTAGGGAAACCTACCAAACACACACATTTCTGAAAAGTAGACACCCGGGGCTTCCAGGAGGTATGGCTTGCGTGGATCCCCCAACGTTTCCTTACCCAGAATCCCCTGCAAACCTCACTTTTAGCTGGAAAAATCACTTTTTCACACATTTGTGTGTGGGAAAGTGTGGCATCACTGGCCTCACACAAATTTCCTACCACCCAGCGTTCCCCAGGTCTCCCGATAGAAATGGTGCCTCACTTGTGTGGGAGGCCCAAGTACCCGCGACAGGCAAGGGCCCACAACGTAGTGAGGCGACCTCAAAATTGCCTATCTCAAAACCACCTGGTTTTGCAGTAGGTCACCTGGGTTTTGGCCCGTGCTCGGCGGCCATCTAGGAAACCTACCAAACCCACACATTTCTGAAAAGTAGACACCCGGGGCTTCCAGGAGGTATGGCTTGCGTGGATCCCCCAACGTTTCCTTACCCAGAATCCCTTGCAAACCTCAATTTTAGCTGAAAAATCACTTTTTCACACATTTGTGTGTGGGAAAGTGTGGCATCACTGGCCTCACACAAATTTCCTACCACCCAGCGTTCCCCCAGGTCTCCCGATAAAAATGGTGCCTCACTTGTGTGGGAGGCCCAAGTACCCGCGACAGGCAAGGGCCCACAACGTAGTGAGGCGACCTCAAAATTGCCTATCTCAAAACCACCTGGTTTTGCAAGGGGTCACCTGGTTTTGGCCCCGTGCTTGGCGGCCATCTAGGGAAACCTACCAAACCCACACATTTCTGAAAAGTAGACACCCGGGGCTTCCAGGAGGTATGGCTTGCATGGATCCCCCAACGTTTCCTTACCCAGAATCCCTTGCAAACCTCAATTTTAGCTGAAAAATCACTTTTTCACACATTTGTGTGTGGGAAAGTGTGGCATCACTGGCCTCACACAAATTTCCTACCACCCAGCGTTCCCCAGGTCTCCCGATAAAATGGTGCCTCACTTGTGTGGAGGCCCAAGTACCGCGACAGGCAAGGGCCCACAACGTAGTGAGGCGACCTCAAAATTGCCTATCTCAAAACCACCTGGTTTTGCAGGGAGTCACCTGGTTTTGGCCCGTGCTGGCGGCCATCTAGGAAACCTACCAAACCCACACATTTCTGAAAGTAGACACTGGGGCTTCCAGGGAGGTAGGCTTGCGTGGATCCCCAACGTTTCACCCAGAATCCCTTGCAAACCTCAATTTTAGCTGAAAAATCACTTTTTCACACATTTGTGTGTGGGAAGTGTGGCATCACTGGCCTCACACAAATTTCCTACCACCCAGCGTCCTTCAGGTCTCCCGATAAAATGGTGCTCACTTGTGTGGGAGGCCCAGTACTCGCGACAGGCAAGGGCCCAAAACATTTTTGATAGGCAATGTTGATGTTGCCTCAAAACGTTTTGTGTCCTTGCCTGTCGCTGGTACTTGGGCCTCCCACACAAGTGAGGCACCATTTTTATCGGGAGACCTGGGGAACGCTGGGTGGTAGGAAATTTGTGTGAGGCCAGTGATGCCACACTTTCCCACACACAAATGTGTGAAAAAGTGATTTTTTCAGCTAAAAGTGAGGTTTGCAGGGGATTCTGGGTAAGGAAACGTTGGGGGATCCACGCAAGCCATACCTCCCTGGAAGCCCCGGGTGTCTACTTTTCAGAAATGTGTGGGTTTGGTAGGTTTCCTAGATGGCCGCCGAGCACGGGGCCAAAACCCAGGTGACTCCTTGCAAAACCAGGTGGTTTTGTGAAAGGCCATTTTGAGGTCGCCTCAATACGTTGTGGGCCCTTGCCTGTCGCGGGTACTTGGGCCTCCCACACAAGTGAGGCACCATTTTTATCGGGAGACCTGGGGGAACGCTGGGTGGTAGGAAATTTGTGTGAGGCCAGTGATGCCACACTTTCCCACACACAAATGTGTGAAAAAGTGATTTTTTCAGCTAAAAGTGAGGTTTGCAGGGGATTCTGGGTAAGGAAACGTTGGGGGATCCACGCAAGCCATACCTCCCTGGAAGCCCCCGGGTGTCTACTTTTCAGAAATGTGTGGGTTTGGTAGGTTTCCTAGATGGCCGCCGAGCACGGGGCCAAAACCCAGGTGACTCCCTGCAAAACCAGGTGGTTTTGTGAAAGGCCATTTTGAGGTCGCCTCAATACGTTGTGGGCCCTTGCCTGTCGCGGGTACTTGGGCCTCCCACACAAGTGAGGCACCATTTTTATCGGGAGACCTGGGGGAACGCTGGGTGGTAGGAAATTTGTGTGAGGCCAGTGATGCCACACTTTCCCACACACAAATGTGTGAAAAAAGTGATTTTTTCAGCTAAAAGTGAGGTTTGCAGGGATTCTGGGTAAGGAAACGTTGGGGGATCCACGCAAGCCATACCTCCCTGGAAGCCCCCGGGTGTCTACTTTTCAGAAATGTGTGGGTTTGGTAGGTTTCCTAGATGGCCGCCGAGCACGGGCCAAAACCCAGGTGACTCCCCTTGCAAAACCAGGTGGTTTTGTGAAAGGCCATTTTGAGGTCGCCTCAATACGTTGTGGGCCCTTGCCTGTCGCGGGTACTTGGGCCTCCCACACAAGTGAGGCACCATTTTTATCGGGAGACCTGGGGGAACGCTGGGTGGTAGGAAATTTGTGTGAGGCCAGTGATGCCACACTTTCCCACACAGAAATGTGTGAAAAAGTGATTTTTTCAGCTAAAAGTGAGGTTTGCAGGGGATTCTGGGTAAGGAAACGTTGGGGGATCCACGCAAGCCATACCTCCCTGGAAGCCCCCGGGTGTCTACTTTTCAGAAATGTGTGGGTTTGGTAGGTTTCCTATGTGGCCGCCGAGCCCCGGGCCAAAAACCCAGGTGACCCCCTTGCAAAACCAAGTCATAATGAGATAATGTGTTGTTTATTTCTGCAGCGTGAAAATGTTGGCACAATATTGCAAGGAAAATGTGACAGACATTTTGAGGTTTGCAGGACATTGTGGGTACCATAACTTGTTGGGATCCACAAGAGAGATATCACCATGTACTCCCATGGGTGTTTCGTTTACTGACAATATCTACAGTTGGTAGGTTATTCTTAGACGGAATGTACACCTTGGCAGACAGACTAAAAAGACAAAGATTACTGCACAGCCATCTATTCCTCAAGCACACACACACATACTGGTTGGATTTGGCACGAGGGCAAGTGATGGTTCAGTATATACAATTTTATTAACAAGAGATTTCACAAAAATGAAATGCACTGTCAATAATTGAAAGGACAAAAACGGAACCAGTGACTCGCAGCTCGTGAGCTGTAAAGCCACGTCAAGGCCCCAACCGCTTTACAGGCCATTCACACACCTTTCATACGTGATACACACAAGACCATTCACACCCCCAGGCACGAAACAAACACATTACAACATTCACAAAAAGGGACAAGGTACACCCTGCTTGAGAAAGACAAAAAAAAATATTACTGCACAACCATCTAATCCTCAAGCACACACACACATACTGGTTGGATTTGGCACGAGGGTGAGTGATGGTTCAGTATATACAATTGTATTAACAAGTGATTTCACAAAAATGAAATGCACTGTTAATAATTGAAAGGACGAGAAACTGAACCATTGACTCACAGCTCGTGAGCTGTAAAGCCACGACAAGGCACCAACCTCTTTACAGGCCATTCATACACCTTTCATACGTGTGACAAATACAAAACCATTCACACCACCAGCCGCGGGCCCATCACATTACAACACTCACACCAGCAGACAGCGCCATTCAAGGGCCCATCACTTTCACACGCCCACATTCCTAACACAGCAACAACACAACCTGATGGATTGCGTGGAGTGTCGCTCGGCTAGCAGTGTGTGTAGTGACCAGCAGCAAGTCACTACTCACACACTGCCAGCCGAGCGCCACTCCACGCACACCGCCAGCCAAGCACCAGCCTACACACACCACCATCACATTTAGGATTTTTTTATACAAAAAAGAAAACACAAACAAATTGCAAATAGATACAAATCTACTAACACAAAATCAGAAACATTGCACTAATGCCAACCTTGAAACAGAACAACAATTCTTAAACATTACAGACCAGGCAGTTCACTTTACCACTCATGGTTGCTCCCAATAATTCTTTTGCTTGTGGTACGCTCTATAACAAGCAGGCACACACAGCCCAGGGTTAGAAGGACACTCAGGGCAGTACATACGAGTCTCCTTCCGCGTACCTCTTCGCCAACAGACTCTACATCTCCTAGTGGGAAAGTCTTTTGAGGATGTAGGAGGAATGTGATCAGGAAAGTGGCGATCTTTCAATCGAGCCACATCCTCCACCACTCCAACTCTAGGAACACTTGCCTGTTCCACAACAACAAGGCTGCCTATGACAGACTCCTGAAACTGAACAAAAGTCAACTTTGACGCAGGAGAACACTCCTTGAACACAACAAAAGCATTGAAAGTTGCTAAATTGAAGAGATGGATGGCCAACTTCTTATACCAAATGTAAGACTTACGAATAGCAGTGTAAGGTTCCAACCTCTGATCTACTCTATCAACACCACCCATGTGCTTATTGTAGTCTAAAATGCACACAGGTTTGCGCACTTCAGCAATCTGACCCCAAACAGCCACAGGTGAAGTACTCTCATCATGGATGGTAGTCAGCATGTACACATCCCTCCTGTCCACAAATTTCACAGCTAGCAGTTCCTCACTACGCAAGGCACTGCACTGTCCCCTCTGAAGTTTTTTGCAAACAAGCTCTTTTGGATAACCTTTACGGTTAGAGCGGATTGTGCCACAAGCAAAAGTGTCCACTTTGAACAATTCCTTAAACAATTGCACAGCAGTGTAGAAGTTATCAATGTACAAATGGTGGCCTCTGTTAAACAGTCCTCTAGCAAGTTCCCACACAATTTTCTCTGAAACTCCTACTAAAGTGGACGGACAACCAGGGGGTCAATAGTGGAATCCCTACCAGTGTACACACGCAAATTAAAAACATATCCTGTCCTACTCTCAGACAACATATACAGCTTAATTCCATAGCGTGCCCTCTTGCTAGGAATGTACTGCCTAAAAACCAAACGGCCCTTGAACAGCACCAAAGACTCATCAATAGATATTTCTTTCCCTGGAGTATAGATCTCTGAAAATCGATCTACAAAGTGATCAAGAACAGGCCGAATCTTAAAAAGACGGTCACATTCAGGGTGATCTCGTGGCAACGCCAAACCATTATCAACAAAATGCAGCATCCGAAGCAAAAGTAAATACCGATCACGAGTCATAACTGCAGGAAATATGGCCGTTGCCATCAAGGGACTGGTAGACCAATATGAACTCATGGACGGCTTCCTTATCAAACCCATCAAAAAAGTCAAACCCAAAAACTTCTTCATCTCTTCCAGATTTGTGGGACTCCACCGGGTAGCTCTAGAATGGGGCCTAAGTCTGGCACTGTTGTCCCTCAAAAACTGTTCAGCATACAAATTAGTCTGCTCAACAATCTCACCCAAAAATACATCATCCATAAACAACTGAAAATACTGTATAGGCAAATAATGTTCACAATCCACTCTACACCCTGCATAACCACTAAAGGCAGGCAACACCGGCTGCACCATGTTTGGATCAACCCAGAGTCCAGCACTTCCAGTAGGAAGCCTAGCAGCCCCAGGCTGCAATCCAGATGCCTCTTGCACCATCGGCACATTAGTATCCTCCTCTAAATCAGGCACTTCATCTGCACTGAGAGTACCTTCATCATCCGATGATTCCATGTGGAGAGAAAACTCACTGCCTGAATCTTCCCCTCCTCCTCTCCCTCAGACGCACTGTCAGTCTCATAATCCTGCTCAGAGGAAGATTCAAGAAGCAAACCAACCACCTGCTGAGCAGTAATTCTACGGCTAGCCATAATGCTTACTAATAAAGGTTACTTGTCAAACAAGTCAACAACAACAAACCCTTTGTAAAAAAAAAAAAGAAATAAACAAAATGTAGATTTATCACAAAGACCTATATACTCCAACACTATACCACTCACGTGACAGAAGCAGCTAGACTCACCACCACCTACTCTGCACAGACACAGTAAGGATCAACAATATCCCACTAAAAAAGAAGAAGAAAAAAATTACACATAAGACAATGCAAAACATCGCAAAGAATTTCATGCTCTGAACACTAACAAATATGCTGCCATTATGGCACCACTTACAAAAAAATTCATTCATGCATGACAATAATACTCATTTGGAGTACACACAACAAAAATATTTTTCTTACCAAATAAATGCAATTACGCAAAACTGCAGAACCACAACTGCCGAAACCGCAAACAGGAATCAAAAGCTTTACACTAGAATAAAAAGGAGGAAAAAAACATTACAATCACATATGCAAATAATGCACCAGTCCACACACAATCCACCAGCCAAGCTAAGGGGTAGTTGGGCCTAACAGTATAAATAAAATATTCACACCCGTAAAAGGGAGCAACCCTTGCCCTTTTGGCCACTCCCCAACACAAAAATAAAAAAAACCCTGGTGCCTAGTGGGCATTCCTGCTGCACAATCACATGATCGTGCAGCAGGAATGCAC
Source organism: Calotriton arnoldi (assembly GCA_963921515.1). Lineage (NCBI taxonomy): Eukaryota > Metazoa > Chordata > Amphibia > Caudata > Salamandridae > Calotriton > Calotriton arnoldi. Next base: position 1,496,716 of record CAWUFW010001603.1, on the reverse strand, counting down.
AAAGAGGCATCGGGGGAAAGGAAAACCATTTCCTTTCCTCGATGCCTCTTTGATACAAACCCCCCCCTCCCCGAGCCAAACCTCACCTGATTTCCAACGCGCTGGAAGCAAATGGCTTCCAGCGCGTCGGGGAAGAAAGGGAAACCCTCAATGATGTCAGCGCGCTGACGTCATTGATGGGGCGGGGGAGGCAGGGAAGCCCTTCCCCTGCCTCCCCCAAAAAAACCTAACAATCAGATTCTCACGGGGAGCGCCAGCGCTTCCCCGTGGGTGGTCTTATGACGAGCTGGACTCGTCACGAGCACTGTGTGCCATGACGAGTCCAGCTCGTCATAAGCACCGAAGGGGATAAAGGGTCAGAGCAGGATCTCAGCGGCAGACGAGGAGAAGGAACCTCCTGGTCACAGGAACTACACGAGCATTGCGCTCAAGAAATTCAAGGATGCAAAGACCTCCATCAAGGATTACAGCTAACTTTTCAGGGTGTAAATGGAGAGAAGGCACATCTGCCCTGCATATTTATCCACGAAGATGCCACCGTTTTGTGCAATACCTCTACTCAACTGGAGTGCTTTCTACTGGCTAATCAGTAAGTGCTACCTCGTTGGGTAAATGTATAGTGCCTTTCCTACACTACAGCTGCGTAAAGGACCAGAAGAATTGTCTCCAGTGACCTGTGTGTCTGTAACTTTGCCACCGCGCCGAAAGTGCCGGGGTCCTTTGAGTAAGCTGTCCATCATAGTGGGGAAAGGGCGGGCATACGTTGCATACCGCTAGTGTATGTGTGGCGGGGCTTCTAAGCCCGTTCACATGCCTCTTGTTTATAAAGGGTCAGAGCAGGATCTCAGCGGCAGACGAGGAGAAGGAACCTCCTGGTCACAGGAACTACACGAGCATTGCGCTCGAGAAATTCAAGGATGCAAAGACCTCCATCAAGGATTACAGCTAACTTTTCAGGGTGTAAATGGAGAGAAGGCACATCTGCCCTGCATATTTATCCACGAAGATGCCACCGTTTTGTGCAATACCTCTACTCAACTGGAGTGCTTTCTACTGGCTAATCAGTAAGTGCTACCTCGTTGGGTAAATGTATAGTGCCTTTCCTACACTACAGCTGCGTAAAGGACCAGAAGAATTGTCTCCAGTGACCTGTGTGTCTGTAACTTTGCCACCGCGCCGAAAGCGCCGGGATCCTTTGAGTAAGCTGTCCATCATAGTAGGGAAAGGGCGGGCATACGTTGCATACCGCTAGTGTATGTGTGGCGGGGCCAAACGAGCGGGGCTTCTAGGCCCGTTCACATGCCTCTTGTTTATAAAGGGTCAGAGCAGGATCGCAGCGGCAGACGAGGAGAAGGAACCTCCTGGTCACAGGAACTACACGAGGATTGCGCTCGAGAAAATCAAGGGTGCAGAGACCTCCATCAAGGATTGTCTCCAGTGACCTGTGTGTCTGTAACTTTGCCACCGCACCGAAAGCGCCGGGATCCTTTGAGTAAGCTGTCCATCTTAGTAGGGAAAGGGCGGGCATACGTTGCATACCGCTAGTGTATGTGTGGCGGGGCCAAACGAGCGGGGCTTCTAGGCCCGTTCACATGCCTCTTGTTTATAAAGGGTCAGAGCAGGATCGCAGCGGCAGACGAGGAGAAGGAACCTCCTGGTCACAGGAACTACACGAGGATTGCGCTCGAGAAAATCAAGGGTGCAGAGACCTCCATCAAGGATTGTCTCCAGTGACCTGTGTGTCTGTAACTTTGCCACCGCGCCGAAAGCGCCGGGATCCTTTGAGTAAGCTGTCCGTCATAGTAGGGAAAGGGCGGGCATACGTTGCATACCGCTAGTGTATGTGTGGCGGGGCTTCTAGGCCCGTTCACATGCCTCTTGTTTATAAAGGGTCAGAGCAGGATCGCAGCGGCAGACGAGGAGAAGGAACCTCCTGGTCACAGGAACTACACGAGGATTGCGCTCGAGAAAATCAAGGGTGCAGAGACCTCCATCAAGGATTACAGCTAACTTTACAGGGTGGCAATGGAGAGAAGGTACATCTCCACGCTCACGAAGATGCCACCGTTTTGTGCAATACCTCTACTCAACTGGAGTACTTTCTACTGGCTAATCAGTAAGTGCTACCTCGTTGGGTAATGTATAATGCCTTTCCTACACTACAGCTGCGTAAAGGACCAGAAGAATTGCAGGATCGCAGCGGCAGACGAGGAGAAGGATTGCGCTCAAGAAAATCAAGGGTGCAGAGACCTCCATCAAGGATTGTCTCCAGTGACCTGTGTGTCTGTAACTTTGCCACCGCGCCGAAAGCGCCGGGATCCTTTGAGTAAGCTGTCCATCATAGTAGGGAAAGGGCGGGCATACGTTGCATACCGCTAGTGTATGTGTGGCGGGGCCAAACGAGCGGGGCTTCTAGGCCCGTTCACATGCCTCTTGTTTATAAAGGGTCAGAGCAGGATCGCAGCGGCAGACGAGGAGAAGGAACCTCCTGGTCACAGGAACTACACGAGGATTGCGCTCGAGAAAATCAAGGGTGCAGAGACCTCCATCAAGGATTACAGCTAACTTTACAGGGTGGCAATGGAGAGAAGGCACATCTCCACGCTCACAATCCCGCTCTAGTGGGCATTTCTGCTGCACGATCACATGATCGTGCAGCAGGAATGCACAAAGAGGCATCGGGGGAAAGGAAAACCCTTTCCTTTCCCTCGATGTCTCTTTTGAATCAAACCCCCCCTCCCCGAGCCAAAACTCACCTTATTTCGCGACGCGCTGGAAGCAAATGGCTTCCAGCGCGTCGGGGAAGAAAGGGAAACCCTCACGATGTCAGCGCGCCTCGCGCGCTGACGTCATTGATGGGGGGCGGGGGCGGGGGAGGCAGGGGAAGTCCTTCCCCTGCCTCCTAAAAAAAACCCCGACGATCGGATTCCCACGGGGGAGCGCCAGCGCTTCCCCGTGGGTAGTCTATGACGAGCTGGACTCGTCATGAGCACACGAGCACTGTGTGCCATGACGAGTCCAGCTCGTCATAAGCATGGAAGGGGTTAAGTCTTACATATACGGAGCACAACCTAACATCTATGTCTTACATATACGGAGCACAACCTAACATCTCTTGTGTCTTACATATACGGAGCGCAACCTAACATCGCTTATGTTCTACATATACGGAGTGCAACCTAACATCTCTTGTGTCCTACATATACAGAGCGCAACTTAACACCTCTTGTGTCGTTCATGTACGGAGCACAACCTAACATCTCTTGTGTTGTTCATATACGGAGCACAACCTAACATCTCTTGTGTCTTTACCTATATGGAGCGCAATCTAACATCTCTTATGTCTTATATATACGGGGCGCAACCTAACATCTCTTGTGTCGTTCATATACGGAGCACAACCTAACATCTCTTGTGTTTTACATATACAGAGAGCAACCTAACATCTCTTGTGTCCCACATATACAGAGCATAACCTAACATCTCTTATGTTCTACATATACAGAGCGTAACCTAACATCTCTTGTGTCCTACATATATGGAGCGCAACCGAACAACTTTTGTGTCCTACATATACAGAGCGCAACTTAACACCTCTTGTGTCGTTCATGTACGGAGCACAACCTAACATCTCTTGTGTTGTTCATATACGGAGCACAACCTAACATCTCTTGTGTCTTTACCTATATGGAGCGCAATCTAACATCTCTTATGTCTTATATATAAGGGGCGCAACCTAACATCTCTTGTGTCGTTCATATACGGAGCACAACCTAACATCTCTTGTGTCCCACATATACAGAGCATAACCTAACATCTCTTGTGTTCTACATATACGGAGCGTAACCTAACATTTCTTCTGTCTTACATTTACGGAGCACGCCCTAACATCTCTTAAGTCCTACACATAAGTAGCGCATTCTAACATCTCTTATGTCTTATATATACGGAGCACAACCTAACATCTCTTACATCTTACATATATGGAGCGCAGCCTTACATCTTTTGTATCCTACACATATGGAGCGCAACCTAACATCGCTTATGTCTTACATATACAGACCCCAACCTAACATCTCTTGTGTCCTACACATACGGAGCGCAACCTAACATCTCTTATGTCTTACATATACAGAGCGCAACCTAACATCTCTTATTTCTTACAGATACGGAGCTCAACCTAACATCTCTTGTGTCTTACATATACGGAGTGCAATCTAACATCTCTTATGTCTCACAAATACAGAGGGCAACCTAACATCTCTTATCACCTACATATACGAAGCGCAACCTAACATCTCTTATGTCTTACAGATACGGAGCGCAACCTAACATCTCTTATGTCCTACACATACCTACAGCACAACCTAAGTTCTCTTATGTCTTACATATACGGAGCGCAACCTAACCTCTCTTATGTCTTACATATATGGAGTGCAACCTAACATCTCTTATGTCCTACACATACAGAGCACAACCTAACAGCTCTTATGACTTACATATATGGAGCGCAACATAACATCTCTTATGTCCTATTTATACAGAGCGCAACCTAATATCTCTTGTGTCCTACATAAAAGGATCACAACCCAACATCTCTTATGTCCTACATATACAGAGCGCAACCTAACATCTCTTAAGTCTTACATATACGTAGCACAACCTAACATCTATATCTTACATATACGGAGCACAACCTAACATCGCTTTTGTCCTACATAAACAGAGCGCAACCTAACATCTCTTGTTTCCTACATATATGGAGCGCAACCTAACAACTCTTGTGTCCTACATATACAGAGCACAACCTAACATCTCTTGTGTCGTTCATATACAGAGCACAACCTAACATCTCTAGTGTCTTTACACATATGGAGCGCAATCTAACATCTCTTATGTCTTACATATACGGAGCGCAACCTAACATCTCCTGTGTCGTTCATATACGGAGCACAACCTAACATCTCTTGTGTCCAACATATACGGAGCACAACCTAACATCTCTTGTGTCATTCATAGATGGAGCACAACCTAACATCTCTTATGTCCTACATATACGGAGCGCAATCTAACATCTCTTGTGTCGTTCATATACGGAGCACAACCTAACATCTCTTGTGTCCGATATATATGGAGCACAACCTTACATCTCTTATGTCTTACATATACAGAGCGCAACCTAACATCTCTTATGTCTTACATATATGGAGCGCAACCTAACTTCTCTTATGTCCTACACATACGGAGGGCAACCTAATATCTCTTATGTCTTACATATACGGAGTGCAACGTAACATCTCTTATGTCTTACATATATGGAGCGCAACCTAACATCTCTTATGTCCTATATATACAGAGCGCAACCTAACATCTCTGGTGTCCTACATTGAAGGAAGTGACCCGAAAAGGGCCACCCGGGTCACTCACGACCACCTCCTCTGCCTTCCTACAAATGAAGAGTCGGTCAGACAGTAGAGAATTCAAACCAGATATTTATTGAGATTAAACTGCAGTGGAGCCCAGTCTGACCAGCCTCTTGGGATGACTGTCGAAGGACTGAAGCCCGTAAGCATACAATTACATTATGTACGTTTGCAAAGTCCACAAAGGCACGCCTACTATGGAAAAACACTAGCAGGTGTCGTAATACAATGGGGGTACAGAGCATAAGTTTCGATTCTGCAGCTGGGCACCGGCTATCTACTGCCCAAGGTCATCTGGCCTATCCTCCCTACCAGACGGGTGGGAGAAAGAAAGGTATGTACTAACGAGAATACTTGCAATTATAATAGAAATAGCTCAACCTTGGGAAACAAAACTTACCAAGGACCATTTCTCGAAAATAACTAAGCAGCAGTTTCGATTATCGTACAAAATGGCGTCCAGATTGCAAGATGGTGTCGCGAATGCTAAAATATACGGACAGAAGGGCTTTCCATCATCAACAAACCCTCCTGTTTGCATGAGCTAACCATCTACAATCGAAAATCAAAGCAGAAACATAAAGGGATAATAAAGCAAATAGCCTCTTTATGCACATGTCATGTTGTTAATAGTGGGAGTATATTCCAAGAGAAGGGAGGACGTTTCGAAGACGCCCTCGTCTATAGCCATGATGTCATCTATTTCTTTCTGTAACATTATTGCAGCATTAGTATCATGAATCGATATCTTCCTCTCGGAACCAATACAGAGATACAGTATGTGCAGCACATTGGGAGACATTGAAAAAGAACACAGCAACATATCAATATAACAATGAAATATATTGCTTTTTCTATGAGCCACCCGCATGTTCCAAAAAGGGACCAGCTCCAATTACCTGCCTCAATACCTTTGACATTCTCAATAATATCCAGGATATGCTTAGTAATATTCTTTTCCATATTTGTTATGCCCACTACACACTGATCACCAATAACTACGCATGACCCACCATTCTTTGCTAAAATAAAGTCCACTGCATATCTAGTCTGTTCAGAATAAATCCTCATACTTTCTAATTGAAAGGTGATGTCACATAAGGCTGCTGCTGTGGTATTGGACAATATCTGTAATTTACAGCCAAAATATTTCCGAGTCTTTTCAGTCCTACTCATAGCCATTCCCCCTAATGTGAAAATGGCAGTCAGGATATAACCAAATACCATTATTATAACTGATTATCTCAATATCTGTCACTCCTTCGCAAAATTCCTTTGTAAGTGTTCTCTTTACCCATTTTATTTGTCTGTGAGCATATTTACAAGGGACCCCCAGGGGCAGCACCATCCCAAGAGCTACATCGTTGGTGCCATTATGAACATTTGAGCACGTTCCATTTGTGAGAAAGAAGAACCCAGGATGGGCATATATTGGCCTATCATAATCCACAGCTGCATAACGAGAATTACCTGTCACGGTGTCAGAACCTTTCAAACCTTTCAAAGGGAATGTCCGTTTGGATATGATCACCCCTGAACAGTTGATATACAAAATAGTATCAGTATTATTTATGATGGGGCAACAAGCAGGGTAATAGCCAGCTTTTCGGGAACCGTCACTTCTTTATAATGCCAACCCACCAACGTAAAATTTTGCTCTTCAAAATAAAAGTTATCAAAGTACGTATTATTGTCACAACCGGGGTACCCTATTCCAGTGGGTTGACGATGATACAAGCATGGCCCTGGGTAGCCAAAACCAAACTCCCCTTTTACCTCAACAAAATCTGTCGGCTTAGAATATGTATAATTTATCAAAGAAAAAGGGTAAGCATTCCATAGGCTGGTTACAGATTCAGTAGGATAACAAGCAACACCATTACCAAAAAATCTCTTATGAGTATCTAGAAAAACATTATTAGAAAGCATTCTTTTTCGTCTTGGTGTGAAAAAGATATCATTATCAGAAGTAGGCGAATTACTTGCTTTTTCTAACGCTCAAAGAACTCCACAAAGAATAATCATCAGCAGAATAGCAAAAAGAAGGAATAGCACTCTCCGCTGCTTTACACATGATGATCGGGGCAAAACAACAAAACCTAATGGCTGTTCTTCATCAGTCATTGGCCTGCCAAAAAGATGCTTGATAGCGTAATGAAAAGGTACTATTAATCTATTCGTAACGAAACTAAACAATCTTCTTTCCAGCGTCCGTTTTTCTTCTCCTGTGAGCCTCGCTGGCAGGCTCCTATCGTTCATCCACGGTGGTGCTATCCAGCACTTCTTGTTGGAGCTACACAATTGCAGCCCTTGCTGAGGAAAATCCACTTCTTTCAGGAAAGGGTACTCTCCCTACTGGGAAAACACCCCAGACGTATCCTGTCCAGTGTCTCGATCAATGCACCAACCTCCCTGTCCCTGCTCTATTTCCCTATTCTTCATCCATTAAGTCCATCCCTACTAGTCTGACTTTTCCTTTGGTGCACTGTTCCTTCGTCGAGGACGCAAATTGTACTTAACAACTCCAGAAACAGAGGGATCAAGAAACAAACATTCACTTTCAGCGGTTTGGACTGATTCGGATTCAAACACAGAAGGGCCAGCTGACTGGAGCTCTTGGCTGGCCTTAACCTCAGGTGGCACTGCTTCATTCAGGACTGCATTACTCTCCTCCTCAGAAGGTGCCCACGTTATTCTGGCATCGGAGAAAGGGATGAAACGAGGAACATTTTCAGTCTCAGTGTCCCCTAACCGTCGATCCTCCACTGGTCATATGGCAGGGGAAGTGGCACCTTCTTGGTATGCGTAGAGTGTGTCCAATTTTTCCGGCCGTCCATTTTGACTGCAGTGCGAGTGGCGAGGAGTATCTGATAAGGCCCCTTCCATCGGGGCTCCAAGCTGCCTTTTCACTGAAAGTGCTTTATGAGAACGTAATCACCAGGCCGAAGGTCGTGGCCGGGTCCCTCTGTAGCGGATGGCAAGGCCTCTTGAATCTGCTGATGAATAGAACGCAAATTTTTAGTTAACTCATATAGATAGTCTATCAACAAGGGGTATTCTATCTCGGAAAAGTGGCGGGGTCTTGGAACTCCCCAGACATTAGCGGGCCTACCAAAGACAATCTCATAGGGGGACAACCCTGTTCTTGTATGAGCTGTACCTCTCGTTGACAACAAAGCCAATGGTAAAGCATCTGGCCACTTCAATCCTGTACTCTCCTGAATTTTGGCCATCTTTAGTTTGAGAGTACCATTGTACTTCTCAACTAAACCTGCTGACTGGGGGTGATTCGCAGCTTGAAATTTTTTCTTAATGTGTAAGCCATCGCACACTAACTGGATGACTTTAGAATTAAAATGACTGCTGTTGTACTCCAAATCAAACGGGGCAAACCAAAGCGAGGGAAAAACTCCTTCAAAAGAGCTTTCGCCGTCGCAAGGGCTGTATTTTCCTTGGTAGGATAAGCCTCAACCCATTTACTGAATGCGCAAACCACCACCAACACATACTTCAGATTGTTCACCCGTTCCATCTCAATGAAGTCCATTTGCAGGACTTCGAAAGGGAAAGAAGGGGGTGCAAAATTACCTGGAGGTGTAGGGGTCCCCTTCCCTGGGTTGTACAACATGCACACCATGCAATATTTTACTAAATGAGCAGCCGTCTTTGGAATATTATCATTCTGCCACACCGGAACGAGCAACTTGCAGATACCCCTAGCACTAATGTGAGCTGGTCCATGAGCCATAGTAACTAAGGGGAGAACATATGCATCTGGCAACATCCATCTCTGTTTACCTGATTTATCTGTCCAACACCCATCATCATCCAATTGTGCTATACTCTCTTGCCATATTGCTAATTCCTCAACTGTCGCCTCGCTCTGGATTTCTTTCACACTATCTACTGTGTCCTCAAACATTGTGACTTCCAGCACCCATCTAGCAGGACCTGCTACAAACATCTTTTTCATCTTAGATCGGGCCGTCTCTTTAGCTGTTTGATCCGCAAAAGAATTCCCCCTCCCCACATCATCAGTAATTGCTTTGTGAGCGCTACACTTCACTATTGACAGTTTCTTAGGCTGGGTCAACGCCGACAAAAGTCTATTTATCAAAGGGCCGTGTTGAATCTTTGAACCATGGGAGGTAAGGAATCCCCTCTCTTTCCAGAGCCGCCCAAAATTATGAGCGACTCCAAAAGCATACTGGCTGTCAGTGTAAATATTAACCGCTAGTCCCTGACTCAACTCACATGCCCGAATTAGAGCGGCCAGCTCTGCAGCTTGGGCCGACTGATAGGGGACTCGTGATGTCTCAACTATCGTGCGCAGTGTTGTGATCGCATAAGCAGCAGTTGTGGTGCCATCTGGTAATTTAAAACAAGAGCCATCGACATATAGTTCCCCTTGGGGGTCAGATAAGGGAACATCAGTCAAGTCTACCCGTCCCTTCGTCTCCTCCTCAGTGCGAAACATACAATCATGTATGTCTATCTCCTCACTCTCCGAAGGGAGGGGTAGTAACGTGGCAGGATTTAGAGTGGCACATCGTTTGATCGTAATATGTGGTGCAAAAAGAGTTAGCTCATAGCCAGTCAGACGTGCACTGGTAAGGTGCTGTGCCTTTGTTCTGTTCAAAAGCGTATCCACAGCATGGGGTACCATAACTGTGAGATCAGTGTCAAGAACAAGCCCTGCCGATTGTATAATAGAGACGGCCGCTGCCATGATCGCTCTTAAACAGCTCGGGAGGGCTTTCGCGACGGGATCAAGCACAGCAGAAAAATACGCACACGGCCTCTGCTTACCTCCAAAAGCCTGTGTTAAGACAGAAAGCGCACAGCCGGCCGACTAGTGTACATACAACACGAACGACTTGTTATAATCAGGTGTGCCAAGCACAGGAGCTGAGCAAAGCGCAACCTTCAATTGCTCAAAAGTTTGTTGACATTCAGGCGTCCAAGGCAAAGGTTCATGCACATCTTTAGTTGTTAAAGATAACAGTGGCTTTGTTAGTAAAGCAAAATTGGGTATCCAATGACGACAATAGGAAGTGATACCAATAAAGGCTCGCACATCCCTTTGGGTCCTTGGAACAGGCATGTTAATTATAGCGTTAATACGCTCAGGAGTTAGTTTCCGGCCCTCCTTCGACAGTAGGTGACCTAAATAGGTGACCTCCTGTCGACAATATTGGAATTTGGAAAGGGACACTTTATGTCCATGTTGAGCCAAATGCAGCAACAATTTACTGTAGCTGCTTTACATCCTTCCTCAGTATCGGACGCAATGAAAAGATCGTCCACATACTGCAGCAATACATTACCTGGAGGAAGGGTAAGGGAGTCCAATTGACCCTTCAGAGCTTGGCTATATATACTAGGACTCTCAGTATAGCCCTGAGGAACCCGACAAAATCTAAAACTATGACCTGCCAGGGAGAACCCGAATAGGTGCCTGCTATTGGGATGAACAGGGATGCTAAAGAAAGCGTTTTTCAAATCAATGACAGAAAAGAATTTGGCAGAAGAAGGAATCATAGTCAGAAGAGCAGTAATGTCAGGGACCACAGGGAACTGAGGGACTACTATCTTATTAACTTCGCACAAATCAATCACAAAACGATAGATATCAGCAACATCATCAGGAGAACCCGGAGGTGGCCTCTTGAGGACAGGAAGGATGGGGCTATTGCACACATTTGCCGCTGTCTCTTCAACAACTCCTGACTGAATCAAATCTTGTATTATATGTAACAACGCCTGTTCTCCTGCATGCAAAATTTTATACTGAGGAATACGAGGCAATATCGCATTTTCTTTAACCTGAATAGAAATTGGAGGTATTTGCAAAAGTCCCACATCCGTTTCACTTGTAGCACACAGCGTAGATGGAACATCTTTAAACTCAACTGGGAGGGGGGCATCTTTGGACAAGCATTGTATAGTACTAACCACACTCGGACCCATTGTCAAATGGACACCGTCTGGGGAACAGTAAATAGTAGCATATAGCTTTTTTAACAGATCTAATCCCAACAGATTCTCTCCACAATTTGATGTTAGTAAAAACGGCGAATCAACTGTAAAGGGACCTATGGTCAAGGCAAGGGGTTTGGAGATGGTGCTTACTACCGGCACGCCGGAAAAACCGACCGAAACATTGTTATGGCCAGATAGGGCTGCCCCAGGGACCAGTGACCTCGCAACAGAACTATTCATTGCTCCTGTATCCACCAAAAATTTCTTTCCCAAGCCCTGTAAATCCACACTAATGTAAGGTCCATGCTGATCTACAGGTATCGGAACTGGTCCCTTACCCGAATACAACTCATTACAACGCGTACTAATACCACGCGTGCCATTACAATGCGGGTATTACTACGCGTTGCAATTACGACATGCCATTACATCGCATACTTTTACCACGCATATGCTTTTACCATGCATACCATTACAACGCAAAGGCATGCATGGTAAAGCTATACTCATGGTAAAAGTATGCAATGTAAGTGACACCACCCTGCCCTAAACCCTAATTTAGTACCCCTGCACGACCCTCCCTGACCCCCAGTACTCTCCCTACATTAAGACTACCCAGCACGACCTCCTGACACTACCCTAAACCCAACAACACTACCCTGCACTATACACACACCACGGCACTACCCCAGTACTCTCCCTACATTAAGACTACCCAGCCCGACCCCCTCACACTACCCTAAACTCAACAACACTACCCTGCACTACACACACACCACGGCACTACCCTAAATCCTAAAACACTACCTCCAGCACGACCCTCCCCCGACCCCCAGTCTGCTCCCTACACTTAAACACTACCCTGCACGACCCCCGACACTACCCTAAACCCTAAAACACTACCCTGCACTACATACACACCACAGCACTACCCTAAACCCTAAAACACTACCTCCGGCACGACCCTCCCCCGACCCCCAGTCTGCTCCCTACACTTAAACACTACCCTGCACAACCCCCCGACACTACCCAAAACCCTAAAACACTACCCTGCACTACACACACACCACAGCACTTCTATAAAACACTACCTCCAGCACGACCATCCTCTGACTCCCAGTCCAGTTCCTACACTCAAACACTACCCTGCACGACCCCCTCCGACACTCCCCTAAACCCTAAAACACTACCCTACACTACACATACAGTTCAACACTACCCCAAACCCTAAAACACTACCTCCAGCACGACCCTCCCCCGACCCCCAGTCTGCTCCCTACACTTAAACACTACCCTGCACGACCCCCGACACTACCCTTAACCCTAAAACACTACCCTGCACTACACACACACCACGGCACTACCCTAAACCCTAAAACACTACCTCCAGCACGACCCTCCCCCGACCCCCAGTCCGCTCCCTACACTTAAACGCTACCCTGCACAACCCCCCAACACTACCCTAAACCCTAAAACACTACCCTGCACTACACACCCACCACAGCACTACCCTAAACCCTAAAACACTACCTCCAGCATGACCCTCCTCCGACCCCCAGTCCAGTTCCTACACTCAAACACTACCCTGCATGACCCCCCCGACACTACCCTAAACCCTAAAACACTACCCTACACTACACAAACACTACAACACTACCCCAAACCCTAAAACACTACCCCCACCCCTGGCCCAATCCCCCTTACCTCGCTCTCCTCGTGGTTCCTCTCCCTGGTTCCTGCTTCGCTTCACATCGGCTGAGGGGCGGTGCACGATGCACATCGTTGTGAGGAAACGGAAGAGCCTCAGTTTCCTCACAACGAGGTGGATCGCCATTACATCGTATGCGTTGTAAAAGCGCATGCGATGTAATAACATGCGTAGTAATTGCTACGCGTTGTTACATTGCATGCGTTGTAACGCATGCGTTGTAATGGTATGCGGTGTAAAAGCTGCGTTGAAATGGCTGTTTACCCCCTTACCCTGTCCTTGGCTGAACTATCTGTAAGACGACCCAGTCACATCCTCCAAATCATAATCATCATGATAATCCTGTCGGCCCCGAACGTCATCAAAGTAATTCTGATCAGTACGGCCCGATGACGTCCCGGTAGCCTGGTCCTCATCCTGACTGGCTGCTCCCCGTACTCGCCCACTCTCTCCCCGTCCCTTAGGAGCTGCAACCTTTTGCAGCAAAACTGGACACTCGCTACGCCAGTGCCCTTCCTCTTTACAATACGCACATTGATTGGGGCCCACAGGCACAGCACTCCGACTCGTACGAGGAAGCTGCCTGGCCGGTCCAATGCCTCGACCCCATCCCTGCCCCATGGATGCCTGTGGATGAGTACCTTAGTCTTCAACTCCTTTGTTTTCTTTTCAACCTTCTCCTTCTCCTCATTTTCTCTATGCTCATAATACTGAGCCATACTCAATATTACCGAAGGGGTAGAAAGTGTCCACGTGCTCTCAGCAGCCTGCAACCGGGTTGCAATCTCTGGGAGCAAATTTGTGACAAACCTGTTGACAAACAATCGGATACCCCCTTCCAAGGACAAATCCTGGCCACTAAAATCCAAAAATACACCTTCAAACCGAGTAAAAAAATCAGACACACTCTCATCTTTCTTCTGATGACATGCGGCTAGCTTATCCCAATCCACCTTCCGGGGTGAATAAGAGAGTGCATATAAGTAATAATGCGATCTGGCAAAGCCAAGATCTCAGCCTTAGGCTTATCACCAGGCTTCCTCTCCTTAATCTCATCCCATGTACCACTCAATTCTAGGGTATGGTTCTGAGTGTGCACCTGCCGCCAGACATCCACTGGTACCAATAAGCCAAAAAACATTTCAATATCTGCCAACATCATTATCATCGATGCAGCAGCCTCTCTCAATTCCTTATAGTAAGCAGTAGGATTTTTCCTGGGGTCGGGCAACTGAGCCTTAATTGCGAGGACTTCACTCCTCTTCCATGGAGTATAAACCCATTGTTCTTGAAAACGGGCCTCTACTCGTTGTCTAGTCACTTGGTCATGTTGATCACGTAACTCTGGTATTTCCGGGTGAAAAATAGGATGAACTTCCCTCATTGGGAACTGAGATATTACCGTCGGGGATTTTTGCTGCAATCTACCACGATATCCAATCAGTGTAGTAACACTAGCAAAATCCTCATTGGGAGCCATGCCCGCAGCATATACTTGGTCCCTAATATCGTAAACAGCCTGGGGTGCAACACCTTTAAAACACTGTTCCCATAGTCCAATCAAAGTGGCCGACATATGTTTAAGGGCATGTTGCTGAACAAATGGCTCATAATCCTTTAACACACTCCAAACATCCTTAACACCATAAATAGGACTACGGGCCCACTGGGCAGCCTGATTGGCCACCATATTCTTCTCCACATCTCCCACATCAGACCGAATCAACACCCGTCCTAATCGCTCCTTTGCAACTGCCCCAGCTCCATCGTCCTGACCACGCACCGGTGTCTCGGCATCTAACAAGGTCGTAGGAGTAAAAACAGGGGCCAACATACTGGTCGAAGAGGGGGGCATCAAGGTCAACATCAGCTGAGTAGTAGGTGTATGTGAAGGAGAAAGTGACATCGTAACAAAAAGGGGTGGCAGGAGTACCGGCAGTCGCAGTAACTCTGGGAGACGGAGCCACAGAAGAAACTGGTGATGCCGGAACCAAAGCACTTCGATCAATACCAGATACAACGGGAACAGGGGGGGCAGAGGCAGATGACGGGGGCTGTGGAACAATAGGGTATATTCTATTCGGGGCATAAGGGGGAGGCGGTCTGTCTTCCAATAGCTCTTCCATAAAAGTGTCTGTTTCCTCCCTAGTAACATAAGACTTATCACAGTGCAATCGAAACCTCCTATCTGCACATTCTATACCCTTCTCCACTTTCTCCTTATCATGTGCCACTGCTTTCTGAGTCAATGTCTGTGTTTTCTCCCTCCGTGCCTCCCTTTCCGCCCTCAGCCGTCTCTGTTTAGCTTCCTTCCGCCACACCTGAAGATAATCAAACATCGACTGCCTACTACGTTTAGCAAACAATTTTTCCTCCAAATAATTCAATTTCTGTTCATCAAACGTGCCAGTTGACGGCCATTGCAATTCAACGTTGTCCCTGGTATACTTGTGCCATAATGTTCTAAATATAATAGGGCCAAGGCTGTGCTTAATATACATATCATAGTTCGGTGTGCCCTCTGCGGGCGCAGGTTGCTTCTCTTCCAATCGAGCATCAGCAGAACAACAACGGCATCTCACACAGCACAACCTGCTAAAGCAAGGCATTCTTACACACACAGCGCGCTCAACCAAATATCTCACAAACAGCTCTTCCAAAGCAGGTCAACAGCCCCCTTCCAACAAAGTATTGGTACAAAATACAAAAGTTCAAATATTCTAAGCGCTTAGTCCAAAACGATCCTCAGATCGTACCAAAGTCAAACAAACGGTGCACCATGTTCACAAAGAACCCAAACAAATTCAAGCGCTGGTTCCAAAAACAGTCCACAGACTGCACCAAAGAGAGACAGGCTCAAGCCCCAGACATTTTCAATAGTAAGCCAAATTCACTCAGTTGCCTGGCAGGGTATCCGCAGACACCCTGTATCTCTAAAAGGTCCGCAGACCTACCACGTTCAAACAGCTAAGATGGCGCCATATTTACCAAGAATCAAGACAAACTCACCTGGTGCACACAGGTTAAACAAAGTTATTCTCCACTGCCAACTCTTCGGACCAAACGGTCAGATCCAAGGGTGTCGCCATTCAGGACCCCAGTCGGGATGACCACTAGGCAGGGCACCACCCGATCAGACAGGCGGGGCAGCTGCGAGAACTGAGCTCGGTCGTGTGGGGTTCCCCGATCTGCCCATCCGACCGGATGCGGCCCCCACCTCCACACCCGGTTGAGGGCGAGGATGGGGTCACCCGATGGAGTCCCTGTTCGGGCGCCAACTGAAGGAAGTGACCCGAAAAGGGCCACCCGGGTCACTCACGACCACCTCCTCTGGCTTCCTACAAATGAAGAGTCGGTCAGACAGTAGAGAATACAAACCAGATATTTATTGAGATTACACTGCAGTGGAGTCCAGTCTGACCAGCCTCTTGGGATGACTGTCGAGGGACTGAAGCCCGTAAGCATACAATTACATTATCTACATTTGCAAAGTCCACAAAAGCACACCTACTATGGAAAAACACTAGCAGGTGTCGTAATACAATGGGGGTACAGAGCATAAGTTTCGATTCTGCAGCTGGGCACCGGCTATCTACTGCCCAAGGTCATCTGGCCTATCCTCCCTACCAGACTGGTGGGAGAAAGACTCCATCTAACAAGAAAGGTATGTACTAACAAGAATACTTGCAATTGTAATAGAAAAAGCTCAACCTTGGGAAACAAAACTTACCAAGGACTATTTCTCGAAAATAACTAAGCAGCAGCTTCAATTATCATACAAAATGGCGTCCAGATTGCAAGATGGTGTCACGAATGCTAAAATATACAGACAGAAGGGCTTTCCAATATTAACAACATAAAAGGAGGACAACCTAACATCTCTTATGTCCTACATATACAGAGCGCAACCTAACATCTCTTGTGTCCAACATATACAAAGCACAACCTAACATCTCTTGTGTCATTCATAGATGGAGCACAACCTAAAATCTCTTATGTCTTACATATATGGAGCACAACCTAACATCTCTTATGTCCTACATATACGGAGCGCAACCTAACATCTCTTGTGTCATTCATATACGGAGCACAACCTAACATCTCTTATGTCTTACATATATGGAGCGCAACCTAACATCTCTTATGTCCGACACATATGGAGGGCAACCTAACATCTCTTATGTCTTACATATATGGAGCGCAACCTCACATCTCTTATGTCTTACATGTATGGAGCGCAACCTAACATCTCTTATGTCCTACACATACGGAGCGCAACCTAACATCTCTTATGCCTTACATATATGGAGCGCAATCTAACATTACTTATGTACTATATATACAGAGCGCAACCTAACATCTCTTAAGTCTTACATATACAGAGCGCAACCTAAAGTCTTACATATACGGAGCACAACCTAACATCTATATCTTAAAAATACGGAGCACAACATAACATCTCTTGTGTCTTACATATACGGAGCACAACCTAACATCTCTTATGTCCTACATATACAGAGCGCAACCTAACAACTCTTATGTCCTACATATACAGTGCGCAACCTAACATCTCTTGTGTCATTCATAGATGGAGCACAACCTAACATCTCTTATGTCTTACATATACGGAGCGCAACCTAACATCTCTTGTGTCATTCATATACGGAGCACAACCTAACATCTCTTGTGTCCGACATATACGGAGCACAACCTACCATCTGCTATGTCTTACATATACGGAGCGCAACTCACATCTCTTATGTCTCACATGTATGGAGCGCAACCTAACATCTCTTATGTCCTACACATACGGAGCACAACCTAACATCTCTTATGCCGTACATATATGGAGCGCAATGTAACATTACTTATGTCCTATATATACAGAGCGCAACCTAACATCTCTTGTGTCCGACATATACGGAGCACAACCTAACATCTCTTATGTCTTACATATACGGAGCGCAACCTAACATCTCTTATGTCTTACATATATGGAGCGCAACCTAACATCTCATATGTCCGACACATATGGAGGGCAACCTAACATCTCTTATGTCTTACATATATGGAGCGCAACCTAACATCTCTTATGTCCTACACATACGGAGCGCAACCTAACATCTCTTATGCCTTACATATATGGAGCGCAATCTAACATTACTTATGTACTATATATTCAGAGCGCAACCTAACATCTCTTAAGTCTTACATATACAGAGCGCAACCTAACATCTCTTATGTCTTACATATATGGAGCGCAACCTATCCTCTCTTGTGTTTTTCATATACGGAGTACAACCTAACATCTCTTATGTCTTACATATACTGAGCACAACGTAACATCTCTTGTGCCGTTCATATATGGAGCACAACCTAACATCTCTTGTGTCCTACATATACAGAGCACAACCTAACATCTCTTGTGTCCTACATATACAGAGCACAACCTAACATCTCTTATGTCTTACATATACTGAGCACAACGTAACATCTCTTGTGCCGTTCATATATGGAGCACAACCTAACATGTCTTGTTTCCTACATATACAGAGCACAACCTAACATCTCTTGTGTCCTACATATATGGAGCGCAACCTATCCTCTCTTGTGTTGTTCATAAACGGAGTACAACCTAACATCTCTTATGTCTTACATATACTGAGCACAACCTAACATCTCTTGTGTCCAACATATACAAAGCACAACCTAACATCTCTTGTGTCATTCATAGATGGAGCACAACCTAAAATCTCTTATGTCTTAAATATATGGAGCACAACCTAACATCTCTTATGTCCTACATATACGGAGCGC
The DNA here is from genome assembly GCA_963921515.1 of Calotriton arnoldi. Taxonomy (NCBI): domain Eukaryota; kingdom Metazoa; phylum Chordata; class Amphibia; order Caudata; family Salamandridae; genus Calotriton; species Calotriton arnoldi. Next base: position 1,477,786 of record CAWUFW010001603.1, on the reverse strand, counting down.
AACCTAACATCTCTTGTGTCATTCATATACGGAGCACAACCTAACATCTCTTATGTCTTACATATATGGAGCGCAACCTAACATCTCTTATGTCCGACACATATGGAGGGCAACCTAACATCTCTTATGTCTTACATATATGGAGCGCAACCTCACATCTCTTATGTCTTACATATATGGAGCGCAACCTAACATCTCTTATGTCCTACACATACGGAGCGCAACCTAACATCTCTTATGCCTTACATATATGGAGCGCAATCTAACATTACTTATGTATTATATATACAGAGCGCAACCTAACATCTCTTAAGTCTTACATATACAGAGCGCAACCTAAAGTCTTACATATACGGAGCACAACCTAACATCTCTTGTGTCCTACATATACAGAGCATAACCTAACATCTCTTATGTCCTACACATAAGTAGCGCATCCTAACATCTCTTATGTCTTACATATACGGAGCACAACTGTTGCATCCTCCTGTCCTCTCCTTTCCCCTCCTTTCCCTGCGCCCCTCCTTTGCCTGGAACATGGAACGCTGTACCTGCGTTGTACAATTTATGTTCCATGTTCCAGAGTTCTCTAGTGATCAGTTATTGCCTCAGCCTTGTTTGGTAGGGTTGTACTGTGCCTCTCTACGAATAAAACTTGAGTTTTACTTACCGTCTGGAGCCTCGTCATTACAAATTTGGCGACGACCTGCTGAAGACTTCGTTTGCTACATCTTCCTTTGAGGCACAGGTGCTGCGATGTCTTCCGGACCCGTTTTCCTGTTCTTCACTTCTCTGCTTTGTTAGAGCTTCTCTGCGTGCTGGATGCAGTGTTCATCTGCTCAAACCGGGAAACCGCAGATTTCTGGCCTTTTTGGTGTCTTTCCAGAGTCTTTTCATCGTTTTTGTGAACTTTTGCGAACCAACGGCTGTCTTCCGTTTATTCGACAACAGCTGTTGCCTGGATGCTGGCTGTGACGCGCCGCCTGGATACTGCCTATGACGTGGGACGACAACTGTTGCCTGGCGACTTCTATTGACGCGCTACCTGGATACTGGCTGCAACGCTGGACGCTTATTCCGCTCCTCACGTTGGTCACGCTGTGCGTCGCTACGCCGGCGGCCATTTTGGAGCGGGTTCATTTTCCTTCTTCACCGCGTCTGTTTCACCTGAAGGTTTACCGCGTCTGTTTCTCCCGAAGGCTCGGGTACATCAGGACGTTTGTTGCCAGCATTTCCTCACACGGTCATGAGCACACCTCGTTGAATGCTCTCCCATATGTCATTTTCACAGTCATAAGCATATCTTCATCCGTCTACAGGTAGGAAAGCCTGTTCATCTTCGGTGACAGGCACACCTTGACTGTTAGTTCTACAGCCTACCTCCCTTACGGTGACTGGCACACCTTGTACTTTATACTTTACAATCCTATGCTCCACAGCCTGTTTTATTTCAGTGACAGGCACACTTTATTTTCTCTTTGTTTATTTTACAAGAGTAACACGTACATTCTTACTTTTCACGTTCATAATGTTTGCTGCGTCGTCTACTGTGAAGATTATTTACCTGTAATTTTAACCTATTTTGGTACGTTATCTTATATACTGTATAATTCTTTTTTTTACCATTATATCGCTACTGTCGCATCACAATGCAGTTTGATCCACCCTCTAAATTTTTACAAACAAAAGGAGAACCACCCATTCCATGGACAAGATGGAAAGTGGAATTTATCACCTACCTAAAAGCTATTGATGGAGAACGCATGTCTGCTGAGAGGAAAAAGAACATCTTTCTTCACTGCTTAGGGTCTGAGGGACAGGTAGTTTATAGGACACTTCCTCCTGTCAGATCGGGGGGTGATCACAACGTGTCTGATGAGGCCATTTTGCGTATAGAGGGTAGATTTAAACCAACGACAAGTGTTGCCCTCAATAGGTTTAAATTTTACACTAGGGCTCAAGAAGAGGGAGAGAGTTTTGATGAATTTCTCACCGCCCTACGTGCGTTGTCCTTACACTGTAACTTTGGTTTGATTACTGATGAAATGATCAGGGACCAGATCATCGTTCACGTAAGAAGTAAGAAGGTACAGGAGCAACTGTGGATAATGGGCGACCCTAATTTGGAAGCTGCCATTAGCACAGCTAAGGCCTTAGAGCAATCCGATAAGTGGATGAAGTCACTCAACAAAGAAACCAAATCTTCCACTTCCAGCGAGGTCAACACTATCAACCCTAACACCTCTAAGGGTTACTCCAGTGACAGAAGTTACTCTAGTATCAAACAAATCTATTGTTATAGGTGTGGGAATCCTGACCATATAGCTTCTTTTCCACGTTGTCCTGCTGTTGGTAAAGAGTGCAGTAAGTGTGGACGTTTAGGACATTTTTCTAAAATGTGTAAGAATACTATGAGTGGTGCCCCGAACTCCAAGAAGTCTGTATTGCCTTCTTCTAAATTCTCCAAAGGGAAAGATTCTTGTGTCACTTGTAACCTTCCATCTTGTGATCATCTTCAAGGTGACTTAGAGTCTGGCATTGTTGTTTCGATCCAAGATTCCTTTGATGTCTCCGAGGCTGATAAGATTTCTTCTCCTAAATGTAGTGTATGTATCATGGGGAGGGAGTTGGAACTAATGGAAGACTCGGGATCTCCTTGGACTATAATCACAAAGGATTATTGCTTGGAATCCTTGGGAGAATTAATTGATCTCAATCTATTAAGCAAACCTGATTTTGTGGCGCAGAATTTTGATGGCTCCCACATTGATTTTATGGGCTTCAAGGAGGTACTTATTGAATTCAAGGGTAATTCTGCCACCATCAAGTTATACATAGCTTTCAAAGGTGTTAATGTCTTGGGCTCGCGTGACCAGGCCAGGTTGGGTATTCTGTTGAACCCCAGAAGCAAAGAACCTGTTTCTGTCCTTGCTTTATCTTCTGCTAGTACTAATTTCACTGATTTATTCCCTAATGTATTCTCCGATGATCTTGGCAAACTTATTGGTTTTAGTCACAGGATCAAAGTCAAAGAAGGTTCTGTTCCTGTGAAACAGAAATTAAGGGGAGTTCTCATCAGCATTAGGACTGAGTTAAAAAACATGTTAGATGGAATGGTTGAGAATGGCATAATTGAGGAAATTGAGTCCTCAGAATGGGTTTCTCCCATTGTTTTAGCCCAAAAACCTGATAAAAGTATTAGGTTATGTGTTGATTTGAGGGCGTTGAATGCAAATTTGGTCGCTGACTGCCACCCTCTTCCTAATATTAACGAGATGGTATGCATGTTGGATGGTGCCTGCATTTTTTCCACCCTTGATCTTCGATCGGCTTACCACCAAATTGAACTCTCTGGGGATTCCAAACACTTCACTGCTTTTATCACACCCCATGGGCTTTTTCAATTCAAGAGGATGCCTTTTGGTCTTGCCTCGGCCGCATCTGTGTTTCAGAGGGCCATGTACCACATCTTTAAAGATGTCAGCAAATTTGTTAAATGCTTCCAGGACGATATACTAATTTTTTCCAAAAATGAGGAAGATCACTTCCATCATGTTAAGGAAGTTTGCCTCAGGTTAGAAAAGTGTGGTTTGACACTTAAAGCTGGCAAATGTAAAATTTTTTGTAAATCAGTGGAATATCTAGGTCACACGCTTTCTGGTAATGGTGTAGTGCCAAAAAAATCCTTGGTTGATGCCATCATCAATGCACCCGCTCCTGACAATAAGGAGAAACTCCTCTCTTTTGCGGGCCTGTGTGAATATTATAGCAAATTCATACAGAACTTTGCCACCAAGATGGAGCCCCTTAGGGAGTTGACCAGAAAGTCTACTGAGTTTGTCTGGTCAGATAAACAAGAGACAGCTTTCAGACAGATCAAAAACGAGATTGTTAATACGCCCACCTTGAAGTCATTCTGCCTCAATAAGAGATGCATTATCACTGTCGATGCCAGTCTTTATGGTCTTGGGGGAGTTCTTAGCCAGTGTTCGGGAAAGGAAGAGTGGTGTGTGGCTTTTGCTTCTAAGACTCTTTCGGTTACTGAGAGGAGATATGCCGTGATTGAGAGAGAGTTGTTGGCGTGCATCTGGGCCATCGAACATTTTCGCAACTATTTGTGGGAAAACAGATTTACTCTCAGAACTGATCATAAGCCCCTTGTTGGCATGTTATCCCCAGGGGGAGGTAGGAACTCTACCGCCCGCATAGCCCGCCTCACATCCAGACTACAGGAATACGATTTTGAGGTGGTGTATGTCCCTGGCAGGAGCAATGTCACGGCTGATTTTCTTTCTAGGTTGCCGTGTCCTGATGAGTGTGATTTTCGTGATGAACAAGAAGTGGACATAGTTGCCACTGTCAAGGATTTTGTAACTCAGGAGTTTTTGTGCTTGTCTGTGACTGAGTGGACGGCTGAGATGAACAATGATGATGTGCGTCAACGTATTATTGAATGCGTGAAAAATGGATGGCCCAGAGAAAGGTCTGCTAATGCCGACATTGCCCCTTTTTGTCGTGTCTCTGATGAGATTGAAGACATTGGTGGTTTGCTTTTCAAAGGAGGAAAGATTATCCCTCCTGCTTCTTTGCAGAACAAGATTTTACTACTTGCTCACCAAGGACACTTAGGCATGTCCTCTATGAAACGGCTTATCAGGGCCAACTTTTGGTGGCCTGGACTTGACAAAATGGTAGATAGGTCTGTCAGAGAATGCCCTGAATGCATCAGCAGCGATAAAATGCTTCAAGTTTCTTCCGCCCCTCTTAAACCAGTTTCTTGGCCTGAGTGCCCTTGGCAAAAAGTGGCTTTTGACATTTCAGGTCCTTTTAAACACTTGCCTTCAAATGCCCGTTTTGCTCTTGTCATGGTGGACTACCACTCCAAGTGGCCGGAGGTCAAGTTTGTTGCTAATGCCTCTACTCAAGTCATCATCACTTTTTGCAAAGAGGTTTTTGCAAGTGAGGGGTCCCCTGAGGTTCTTGTAACGGATAATGGGGTACAACTCACATCACAGGAGATGGAAAGTTTTCTCCATATGTGTAATATCAAACATATGACTACATCCTTATATGAACCGAGAGAAAATGGCCAAGTGGAACGGTTTAACCGTGTACTCAAGGATTGTATTCAGTTAGCTGGCATGTCCAATGAGTCTTGGAAGGATGTTGTAAGAAAAAAGTTATGGATGTATCGCATCACTCCCCATTCGGTGACTGGAGTTAGTCCTTTCAGACTTTTGAAGGGCAGAGAACCTATTTCGGAAATTTGTCCATGGTGGATCAAAAGAGTTATTAAGGTTGACGAATGTGTTGATGTGAATCTGGTTGCTAAGCGGGTGGAAAGTAAGCAAGACAAGATGAAAATATTGTTTGACTCCAAAATGAATGTTAAAGTTCCAGATTTTGCTGTAGGAGACTGGGTTAGGATAAAAAACCTGGTTTCCTGGTGAAAGGTACTTCCAAGTTTAGTCATCCTATTAAAATTGTTAAGGTTTGTAAGAACAGTGTCATCACTCAGGATGGTAGAGTATGGAATGTAAGGAGGGTTGCTAAATGCAAGTCTTTAAGTCTCACTATAGATAGAGACGAAGTTTCACCGTTACATGATTTTCCTGATTTCAATTGTAACTCTCATCATTCCACCCAATCTGTGGCATCCAGAGTTAAAAGTAATGATCGACCCAGGTTTTTACCTGCCAGGTACTTGTCTTGATTTTCCTGTATTCCTTTCTCTTTCCTTCTCTGTGTTAAGGGTGAGATGTGTTGCATCCTCCTGTCCTCTCCTTTCCCCTCCTTTCCCCGCGCCCCTCCTTTGCCTGGAACATGGAACGCTGTACCTGCGTTGTACAATTTATGTTCCATGTTCCAGAGTTCTCTAGTGATCAGTTATTGCCTCAGCCTTGTTTGGTAGGGTTGTACTGTGCCTCTCTACGAATAAAACTTGAGTTTTACTTACCATCTGGAGCCTCGTCATTACAACAACCTAACATCTCTTACATCTTACATATATGGAGCGCAGCCTAACATCTCTTGTATCCTACACATATGGAGCGCAACCTAACATCCGTTATGTCTTACATATACAGACCCCAACCTAACATCTCTTGTGTCCTACACATACAGAGTGCAATCTAACATCTCTTATGTCTTACATATACAGAGCGCAACCTAACATCTCTTATCACCTACATATCCGAAGCGCAACCTAACATCTCTTATGTCTTACAGATACGGAGCGCGACCTAGCATCTCTTATGTCTTACATATACGGAGCGCAACCTAACATCTCTTATGTCTTACATATACGGAGTGCAATCTAACATCTCTTATGTCTCACATATACAGAGCGCAACCTAACATCTCTTATCACCTACATATCCGAAGCGCAACCTAACATCTCTTATGTCTTACAGATACGGAGCGCGACCTAGCATCTCTTATGTCCTACACATACCTAGCACAACCTAACTTCTCTTATGTCTTACATATATGGAGTGCAACCTAACATCTCTTATGTCCTACACAAACGGAGCGCAACCTAACAGCTCTTATGTCCTACATATACAGAGCGCAACCTAACATCTCTTGTGTCCTACATAAAAGGAGCACAACCTAACATCTCTTATGTCCTAAATATACAGAGCGCAACCTAACATCTCTTAAGTCTTACATATACGGAGCGCAACCTAACCTCTCTTAATCTTACATATATGGAGTGCAACATAACATCGCTTATGTCCTACACATACGGAGCGCTACCTAACATCTCTTATGCCTTACATATATGGAGCGCAACATAACATCGCTTATGTCCTATATATACAGAGCGCAACCTAACATCTCATGTCCTACATAAAAAGAGCAAAACCTAAAATCTCTTATGTCCTATATATACAGAGCGCAACCCAACATCCCTTGTGTGCTACATAAAAGGAGCACAACCTAACATCTCTTATGTCTTACATATACAGAGCGCAACCTAACATCTCTTGTGTCCCACATATACAGAGCATAACCTAACATCTCTTGTGTTCTACATATACGGAGCGTAACCTAACATCTCTTCTGTCTTACATATACGGAGCACGCCCTAACATCTCTTAAGTCCTACACATAAGTAGCGCATCCTAACATCTCTTATGTCTTATATATACGGAGCACAACCTAACATCTCTTACATCTTACATATATGGAGCGCAGCCTTACATCTTTTGTATCCTACACATATGGAGCGCAACCTAACATCTCTTATGTCTGACATATACAGACCCCAACCTAACATCTCTTGTGTCCTACACATACGGAGCGCAACCTAACATCTCTTATGTCTTACATATACAGAGCGTAACCTAACATCTCTTATTTCTTACAGATACGGAGCGCAACCTAACATCTCGTGTCTTACATATACGGAGTGCAATCTAACATCTCTTATGTCTCACAAATACAGAGCGCAACCTAACATCTCTTATCACCTACATATACGAAGCGCAACCTAACATCTCTTATGTCCTACACATACCTAGCACAACCTAACTTCTCTTATGTCTTACATATACGGAGCGCAACCTAACCTCTCTTATGTCTTACATATATGGAGTGCAACCTAACATCTCTTGTATCCTACACATAGGGTGCGCAACCTAACATCTCTTGTGTCCAACATATACAGAGCGCAACCTAACATCTCTTATTTCTTACGGAGCGCAACCTAACATCTCTTATGTCTTACATATACGGACTGCAATCTAACATCTCTTATGTCTCACATATACAGAGCGCAACCTAACATCTCTTATCACCTACATATACGAAGCGCAACCTAACATCTCTTATGTCCTACACATACCTAGCACAACCTAACTTCTCTTATGTCTTACATATACGGAGCGCAACCTAACCTCTCTTATGTCTTACATATATGGAGTGCAACCTAACATCTCTTATGTCCTAGACATACGGAGCGCAACCTAACAGCTCTTATGCCTTACATATATGGAGCGCAACATAACCTCTCTTATGTCCTATACATACAGAGCGCAACCTAACACCTCTTGTGTCCTACATAAAAGGAGCACAACCTAACATCTCTTATGTCCTACATATACAGAGCGCAACCTAACATCTCTTAAGTCTTACATATACGGAGCACAACCTAACATCTATGTCTTACATATACGGAGCACAACCTAACATCTCTTGTGTAGGAAGGTGGAATCTGACTGTATGGTTGCCCCCACTTTTTTTCCCGGTGTTTTGCTGGTTTTTGACTTAGTTTGGCTGGGATCCTTCTATTCAGGACCCCAGCCTATCTGCTTACTCCCTAAATTGGTTGTTCATGTACTTTAGGTACACTCCACATTGGATTCTGGGGTACCCTTATAAGTCCCTAGTATATGGTATACTATGTACCCAGGGCATAGGTACCCCAGAGGCCTCCCAGGGGCTGCAGCATGTATTATGCCACCCCTGAGAGGCCATTCAAAATGACACAACAGGTCTGCTACTGCAGCCTGTGTAAGGTGGTGCATGCACCCGTTCCTTAGATATAGGTTCACTATATCTATCCTAATCACTGCACATATAAGCCTATCAGTCACCCCTATGGCAGGCCTTATCAATCCTAAAGGCAGGGTGCTGGGTTTTATGTGAGAGGGTGCCCATGCATGAGCAGAGCCCCTCTGCAGCCTACGGAACCACTATTCCGGGGTTGTCTGTGATGCAGCCAACCATATACTCTTAAGTGCATTATAACCTCGCGGTAAATGCTAACTTTAAAATGGCTGCAAGGAATTATGTCAATGTTTGGTGTCAAACACCTTGGAATCATACCTCCACACCAGTAACTGGTGTGGGAGGTATGATTCCTCCCTCCTTGAGGGAGAAATATGACAGCACCGGTACACCCGGTACCAGCTTCACAGAGCCCTGGCATCACCAAATGGATGCTGCCAGCCACAGACACGAGTCTGCCCTCCTGCTGCTGGAAGAAACTCCGGCAGGGGAAGGCTTGACAAAAGGTTTCCTGTGACAGGGAGGTGTGACCACCTCCCAGACAGGCTTTAGTGTATTGGGGCTGGGTGGGTGCACTCTCAGAGTGCTTTGATGTCTGCACTGGGGGCACATTTGGTGTCCCTGTGCATAGTCCAGTTCAAACCGGTTGCAGGGGCTACCAGCCCCTGCTCTGGCATGCAACTGGACAAAGGACATGGGTGTAGCCACCCCTCTGTCCTGACCCTCCCATAGGTGGGTCCCCAGAGTTTGTCCCACCCATTCCTTGGGTATAAAGTAGGAACCCTGACTACAGGACTTTGGATATTACCTGGACTAAACTTTGCTACAGAAACCAAGTAACCTTCGACGATCTACGCTTTGCTGGACGACTGAAGAATCTCCCTTGGAGTAAAGGAGTTACTCCCCTGCAACGTAGGCACCTCAACGCATCTGACCGGTTTGCATCTATGCATCTCCTGACATACTCCAAAGATGTTGCAACACAGGAGGTGGATGCCCAAGCTTCTCCGAGGCCGACTAGTGCTCTCAGCAAACTTGAGACCCGCAGCCCTCGTGGGGACCGTGCAACCCGAACCCTTGGACACCGTGCACAATTGCAGCAGCATATGCTTGTAGGCAATCCCTGAGGCTGTGCTTTGGGCTACTTGTAGTCCAATCCCCAAGCAGTGTTTCCACTGAAGATTACTGGCCTACACTCCACGAGTGTTCAGTGGGCTGGTATTGTGTGATTCCTCTCGAGGTCCCTTCGTGATCCCTGGTCTGTTGACCTGTGGGTCCCTGAGAAGGCAACTTTAACTTTCAGTGGGCTTCCCTGGTTGCTCCAGACGTGCCCTGACTCTCCATCACTTGGGGAGTCCCCAGGACCTTGCTGGTCCTCACAGAAGCATCTTTTCTTTGACCACATGGGTTGCAGTTGCCAAGGCTTGTTGGTCTCCAATCCGGAAACTGACCCACCAGCACTCGACATCCTCCGTGGGACAGATCGCCTGTGGAATCTGGTTGTCGTCGACGTCTCCTGGTCCCCGGGGCTGCAGAGTCAAGCTTCACCTCTTTGCACCTGAAGCACCCGACATCGGTGGGCATTCGATTGCTCCGCTCCTGGTCACGTGAAGTGACCCCGACTTTGTGCCGTCTGCTTTCAGGTTCTTCACATCTCCGATCCAGGCTTGGATCACACTGGACACTTTTCTTCTCCACGGCAGCAGTACTTTCTCGCATCACGCCATTGAAAACGACGAGGGTTTCCGACACCACTTGACCCCTATTCACCCGGCTCCTCTGGGATAGGTAACACGGGTACCTTGGTACACTCAAGGGTACTGGCCTTAGAACCTTCTATGTTTAGCTGGGTTTGCTTGAAGTCCTCTCCTAAGTGTCCTTAAACTTTAAAATTCCAACCGCGACTTTTCCATAGAGTTGTACGGAGCTCGTGTCTGTGTTCCCACACTGCACCCGTCCTCCGTGGGTCCCCTGTGTCACTACCTTGGGTGGTTCCTTGGGGTCCCAGCGATTCTACGTGCTCTAGGCACTGTGTCTAGTCAAGTCGTGGTTGTTATACCACTTTCTTAATATATGGTTTGGTCTCACCCTGGAGCCCACTGTGTATTGTGCTATTTACTGTCGTTCTAGTACTGTAATATTGTGTGCCTTGTTCTCTAATCTCATAAAGAGGTTAGTAGAGAGTGTTTAGTAATAAATACATATATTTTATATATACCTGGTGTGGTTCTCCTTTCATTTGGTCGTTCAAGAGGTTATATACTGGTAAAACAAGCTGCTTTACATTCCTTCAAGACTTAGCCTGAAGGCTGCTCTCCACAGCTACCACTAGGATAGCTTTCTATAAAGGTTGTCTTTAACCTAATCATCAATAAGGGTCATTTGGACTGGTGCAAGGTGCCCATTTTAATTAGTGGACAGCATATACCAGGCCAACTTCTCACATTGGTGTGCAGCGGTTGGGATTCAAGCTTGCTATTGTTTTACCAGATAATCTCAGTGAGTGACTAACTGAAAACCACTAAAGGTACTTAGGTGCATATAAATCAAGTCTAGAATAAAGTAAGTTCTACTGAACTTGGAGTTGGGTAGCCAAGGGTCTAGCACACCCTTTCTCCAACTCAAGAGAGTCTCAGTTCCCACTAGAGTAGGTAGGTGCATACACCACACCACACTAGAATGTCTTCAAGGCCTGAAGTCAGTGACGCCTTGCCAACTAGGTATGACAATCTCACATTCCAAGAATTGAGAAATATGTGTACATCTAGGAAACTGAAGACAGGGAGACATGCAAGCACTCAACGCCTCATAGAGGCTTTGCTGTTAGATGACCTCAGAAAGACCCCAGGGTCTGATGAGGCAGGCAAGTTGCGTGGGGCAGCAGAGGAAGAAAGGCCAGGAAGGGAAAGCTTCTATGACCTGGACTCCAATGCTGACCAGGGGGATCAAGATGATCCTAACCTGGACAATCCAATACTTCCTTCAGGTGAGGAAGGCCTCAATGGCCCTCTCTTTACTCCCCCCAGGAAGGGTTAACAGTCTACCAAGAAGATCAAGATCTCCTTCTCAGGAATCTAATCATTCTGGTACATCTGTAGGGAGCTCTGCTTCTCATAAAAGGGAGTTCTCTTATGAGAAGAAGTGCCAACTGCTTGAGTTTGAGAGAGCTAAGCTCAGGATCAAGAGAGAGCAATTGGCCTTAGACAGGGAATCCCTGGAGCTTCAGAGAGCTTCTCAGAAGTTGGGACTAGAGTCCCATGGTGGCAGCAACAATATCCCTAGTGGTAGAGAAAAGACTCATGACCATAGGAACCTGAGCAAGATTGTCCCTCCCTATCAGAGTGGGGATGACATCCACAAATGGATAACTGCACTTGAGAGGGCCTGTAAGGTACAGAGGGTCCCACAGGAGCAGTGGGCAGCAATCTTGTGGCTCTCCTTTGCAGACAAAGGTAGAGACAAGCTCCTCACTGTTAGAGAGGAGGATGCAGATAATTATAAAGTCCTGAAGAGTGCTGCTCTGATTGATGGGTTTGGCTTAACCACTGAGCAATACAGGTTAAAGTTCAGAGATACCCAAAAGGCACAGACTCAAGACTGGGTTGACTTTGTAGATTGTGCTACTAAGGCTCTGGAAGGCTGGTTACATGGCAGCAAGGTGCATGACTTTTTAGAATTGTACAATTTGATTATGAGGGAGCAGATCCTTAATAATTGTCAAAACCAACTTTTACACCAGTACCTGGTGGACTCTGATCTGACCTCTCCCCAAGAATTGGGAAAGAAGGCAGACAAATGGGTCAGAACCAGGGTAAAGCCAAAGAATCAGGGTGGTGACCAGAAGAAAGATTCTTCCAAGACCCAAGAGAAAGGTGGGGATAAATCAAAAGACAAGTCCCCTACAGGGCCCCAAAAGTCCTCTTCTGGGGGTGGGTCCCAAACTCCTTCCTCCCCTGAAAAGAAACCCTATTGCCATGTCTGCAAGAAGTCTGGCCACTGGAAAAATGACCCCATTTGCCCTAAGGCCAGCAATGAGGAAAATGTTCCTCCCAGCAATACTACCACTCCTCCTGGTACTACAAGTAGTAATCCCCCAGGTGGTAGTAATGCCCCCAAAAAGTTAGGTGGGTTGGTATGGGGAATTGAGGTGGACCCCAGCTTATCAAGGTCCTCCTCACAGGCCTCCTTAGTCTGTGATGGTGGCATGGGATTTGCCACTTTTACTGTAAGTCCTAATTCCTTGGGCAAGTACAGACAGGAGTCACTGATCAATGGTCAGAAAGCTTTGGCACTCAGGGACACAGGGCTAGTGTCACCATGGTGACAGGGAAACTAGTCCCCCCTCAACAGCTTTTACCTGAGTTCAAGTACCAGGTGACCAACATTGATGGTATCAGCACAGATTATCCCATGGCCATAGTCAATCTCAGCTGGGGAGGGGTCACTGGCCCAAAGAGAGTGGCAGTGTCCCCAAACTTGCCTGTAGATTGCCTGTTGGGCAATGATCTGGAGGTTTCAGCCTGGGCTGAAGTTGAATACCAGGCCCATTTAAAAATGTTGGGCATCTCTGAGAAGGTTGGTGGGGCTGTTAGGGCCTCAGCCCCATCCCAGGGAACTTTTGGAGAAGTGGAGCCTGAAAGAATGGCCCACTCTACTCCACAAGAGAGCAGAAGGGTTGAAGAAAAGTCTTCTTCCCCCCAGACTATAGGTAAGGGTCAGCTTCCTCAGGGAACTGATCCTACCCCTAGTGAAGGAACTGCCCCAGAGGTGGTCAGGCCTGGCCAGGCAACACCCCTGATGGCAGGTGACCCTTCCAAGGTGGTACCCAGTCTGGAGCAGGTATCCTGCCCCTCTCTACCCTACCTTAATCAACCTAGGGCTGCAGAGGTCAGGGAGGTCAGTGGACCCCTTAAGGCCCATTGTCCAGAGGAACCCCCTCATCCACAGATTAGGGGCACCCAGTCTAGGAGCCATAGCCAGGTTAAAATTCCTCAACCCACTGAGGGATCCCTCTTACCATTGGATAGGGACCTCCCCCAGATGGATTCTGTTGGGCAAAGGCAAACCTGGGACCAAGTGGTTCCAAACCTACCATGTCCCTCCAGTGTTCCAACCAAAGGGACCCAACCCCCAGCTGTAGGCAGCCAGAGGTTGACCCTTAGAGCCAGATACAACTCAGTCATGGAAAGAAAGGCCTCCATGGTGACCAGTGATCTGAGGAAGCTGAGACCAACTTTATTAGGGCCTCACTTCTCTACTCAGACACCCCACCAGCCTTTTACTTTGCCAAAACACACTACAGGTAGTAATTCCAAATGGTGGAGATCATCCAATACCCTTGGGGTTAGGGACTGCTTAGTGGACCATAAGACAGGGGGTAACCATGCAAGTGCAGGTTCTTCCTTATTTGGCCACTTAGTCAATAAAGGCTCAACTGGGCAAGGTTAGCCTTATCTCCTTTCGTTTGGGGGGGCGGGGTTATGTAGGAAGGTGGAATCTGACTGTATGGTTGCCCCCACTTTTTTCCTGGTGTTTTGCTGGTTTTCGACTTAGTTTGGCTGGGATCCTGCTATTCAGGACCCCAGCCTATCTGCTTACTCCCTAAATTGGTTGTTCATGTACTTTAGGTACACTACAGATTGGATTCTGGGGTACCCTTATAAGTCCCTAGTATATGGTATACTATGTACCCAGGGCATAGGTACCCCAGAGGCCTCCCAGGGGCTGCAGCATGTATTATGCCACCCCTGAGAGGCCATTCAAAATGACACAACAGGTCTGCTACTGCAGCCTGTGTAAGGTGGTGCATGCACCCCTTCCTTAGATATAGGTTCACTATATCTATCCTAATCACTGCACATATAAGCCTATCAGTCACCCCTATGGCAGGTCTTATCAATCCTGAAGGCAGGGTGCTGGGTTTTATGTGAGAGGGTGCCCATGCATGAGCAAAGCCCCTCTGCAGCCTACGGAACCACTATTCCGGGGTTGTCTGTGATGCAGCCAACCATATACTCTTAAGTGCATTATAACCTCGCGGTAAATGCTAACTTTAGAATGGCTGCAAGGAATTATGTTGTGTTTGGTGTCAAACACCTTGGAATCATACCTCCACACCAGTAACTGGTGTGGGGGGTATGATTCCTCCCTCCTTGAGGGAGAAATATAACAGCACCGGTACACCCGGTACCAGCTTCACAGAGCCCTGGCATCACAAAATGGATGCTGCCAGCCACAGACACGAGTCTGCCCTCCTGCTGCTGGATGAAACTCCGGCAGGGGAAGGCTTGACAATAGGTTTCCTGACACAGGGAGGTGTGACCACCTCCCAGACAGGCTTTAGTGTATTGGGGCTGGGTGGGTGCACTCTCAGAGTGCTTTGATGTCTGCACTGGGGGCACATTTGGTGTCCCTGTGCATAGTCCAGCTCAAACCGGTTGCAGGGGCTACCAGCCCCTGCTCTGGCGCAAAACTGGACAAAGGACATGGGTGTAGCCACCCCTCTGTCCTGACCCTCCCATAGGTGGGTCCCCAGAGTTTGTCCCACCCCTTCCTTGGGTATAAAGTAGGAACCCTGACTACAGGACTTTGGATATTACCTGGACTAAACTCTGCTACAGAAACCAAGTAACCTTTGACGATCTACGCTTTGCTGGACGACTGAAGAATCTCCCTTGGAGTAAAAGAGTTACTCCCCTGCAACGCAGGCACCTCAATGCATCTGGCCGGTTTGCATCTACGCAGCTCCTGACGGACTCCGAAGATTTTGCAACACAGGAGGTGGGTGCCCAAGCTTCCCCGAGGCCGACTAGTGCTCTCAGCAAACATGAGACCCGCAGCCCTTGTGGGGACCGTGCAACCCGAACCCCTGGACACCGTGCACAATTGCAGCAGCATATGCTTGTAGGTGATCCCTGAGGCTGTGCTTTTGGCTACTTGTAGTCGAAGCCTCGAGCAGTATTTCCACAGAAGATTACTGGCCTACACTCCACAAGTGTTCAGTGGCCTGGTATTGTGTGATTCCTCTTGAGGTCCCTTCGCGATCCCTGGTCCGTTGACCTGGGGGTCCCTGAAAAGGCAACATTAACTTTCAGTGGGCTTCCCTGGTTGCTCCAGACGTGCCCTGACTCTCCATCGCTTGGGGAGTCCCCAGGACCTTGCTGGTCCTCACAGAAGCATCTTTTCTCTGACCGCATGGATTGCAGTTGCCAAGGCTTGTTGGTCTCCAATCCGGAAACTGACCCCCCAGTACTCGACATCCTTTGTGGGACAGCTCGCCTGCGGAATCTGGTCATCATCAACGTCTCCTGGTCCCCGGGGGGCTGCATAGTCAAGCTTCACCTCTTCGCACCTGAAGCACCCGACATCGGTGGGCATTCGATTGCTCCGCTCCTGGTCACGTGAAGAGACCCAGACTTTGTCCCCTCTGCTTTCAGGTTCTTCACATCTCCGATCCAGGCTTGGATCACACCGGACACTTTTCTTCTCCACGGCAGCAGTACTTTCTCGCATCACGCCATTGAAAACGACGAGGGTTTCCGACACCACTTGACCCCTATGCACCCGGCTCCTCTGGGATAGGTAACACGGGTACCTTGGTACTCTCAAGGGTGCTGGCCTTAGAACCTTCTATGTTTAGCTGGGTTTGCTTGAAGTCCTCTCCTAAGTGTCCTTAAACTTTAAAATTCCAACCGCGACTTTTCCATAGAATTGTACGGAGCTCGCGTCTGTGTTCCCACACTGCACCCGTCCTCCGTGGGTCCCCTGTGTCTCTACCTTGGGTGGTTCCTTGGGGACCCAGCGATTCTACGTGCTCTAGGCACTGTGTCTAGTCAAGTCGTGGTTGTTATACCACTTTCTTAATATATGGTTTGGCCTCCCCCTGGAGCCCACTGTGTATTGTGCTATTTACTGTTGTTCTAGTACTGTAATATTGTGTGCCTTGTTCTCTAATCTCATAAAGAGGTTAGTAGAGAATATTTAGTAATAAATACATATATTTTATATATACCTGGTGTGGTTCTCCTTTCATTTGGTCATTCAAGAGGTTATATACTGGTAAAACAAGCTGCTTTACATTCCTTCAAGACTTAGCCTGAAGGCTGCTCTCCACAGCTACCACTAGGATAGCTTTCTATAAAGGTTGTCTTTAACCTAATCATCAATAAGGGTCGTTTGGACTTGTGCAAGGTGCCCACTTTAATTAGTGGACAGCATATACCAGGACAACTTCTCACATCTTGTGTCTTACATATATGGAGCGCAACCTAACATCGCTTATGTCCTACATATACAGTGCGCAACCTAACATCTCTTGTGTCCTGCATATATGGAGCGCAACCTAACACCTCTTGTGTCCTACATATACAGAGCGCAACCTAACACCTCTTGTGTCGTTCATGTACAGAGCACAACCTAACATCTCTTGTGTCGTTCATATACAGAGCACAACCTAACATCTCTAGTGTCTTTACACATATGGAGCGCAATCTAACATCTCTTATGTCTTACATATACGGAGCGCAACCTAACATCTCTTGTGTCGTTCATACACGGAGCACAACCTAACATCTCTTGTGTCCAACATATACGGAGCTCAACCTAACATCTCTTGTGTCATTCATAGATGGAGTACAACCTAGCATCTCTTATGTCCTTGAAATACGGAGCGCAACCTAACATCTCTTGTGTCGTTCATATACGGAGCACAACCTAACATCTCTTGTGTCCGATATATACGGAGCACAACCTAACATCTCTTATGTCTTACATATACGGAGCGCAACCTAACTTCTCTTATGTCCTACACATACGGAGGGCAACCTAACATCTCTTATGTCTTACATATATGGAGCACAAGCTAACATCTCTTCTGTCTCACATATACGGAACACGCCCTAACATCTCTTAAGTCCTACACATAAGTAGCGCATCATAACATCTCTTATGTCTTACATATACGGAGCCAACCTAACATCTCTTACATCTTACATATATGGAGCGCAGCCTAACATCTCTTGTATCCTACACATATGGAGCGCAACCTAACATCTTTTATGTCTTACACATACAGACCCCAACCTAACATCTCTTGTGCCCTACACATACAGAGCACAACCTAACATATCTTATGTCTTACATATACAGAGCGCAACTTAACATCTCTCATTTCTTACAGATACGGAGCGCAACCTAACATCTCTTATGTCTTACATATACGGACTGCAATCTAACATCTCTTATGTCTTACATATACAGAGCGCAACCTAACATCTCTTATTTCTTACATATACGGAGTGCAACGTAACATCTCTTATGTCTTACATATATAGAGCGCAACCTAACATCTTTTTTGTCTTACATATACGGAGCACGCCCTAACATCTCTTAAGTCCTACACATAAATAGCGCATCCTAACATCTCTTACATCTTACATATATGGAGCGCAGCCTAACATCTCTTGTATCCTACACATATGGAGCGCAACCTAACATCTCTTATGTCTTACATATACAGACCCCCAACCTAACATCTCTTGTGCCCTACACATACAGAGTGCAACCTATTATCTCTTATGCCTTACATATACAGAGCGCAACCTAACATCTCGTATTTCTTGCAGATACGGAGCGCAACCTAACATCTCTTATGTCTTACATATACGGACTGCAATCTAACATCTCTTATGTCTCACATATACAGAGCGCAACCTAACATCTCTTATCACCTACATATACGAAGCGCAACCTAACATCTCTTATGTCTTACAGATACAGAGCGCAACCTAACATCTCTTATGTCCTACACATACCTAGCACAACCTAACTTCTCTTATGTCCTACACATACGGAGCGCAACCTAACAGCTCTTATGCCGTACATATATGGAGCGCAATGTAACATTACTTATGTCCTATATATACAGAGCGCAACCTAACATCTCTTCTGTCCAACATAAAAGGAGCACAACCTAACATCTCTTGTGTCTTACATATACGGAGCGCAACCTAACATCTCTTGTGTCCTACATATACAGAGCGCAACCTAACATCTCTTGTGTCCTACATATACGGAGCGCAACCTGACAACTCTTGTGTCCTACATATACAGTGCGCAACCTAACACCTCTTATGTCCTATATATACAGAGCGCAACCTAAGATCTCTTGTGTCCTACATAAAAGGAGCACAACCTAACATCTCTTGTGCCGTTCACATATGGAGCACAACCTAACATCTCTTGTTTCCTACATATACAGAGCACAACCTAACATCTCTTATGTCCGACATATACGGAGCACAACCTAACATCTCTTATGTCCGACATATATGGAGCGATACCTAACACCTCTTGTGTTGTTCATATACGGAGCACAACCTAACATCTCTTGTTTCCTACATATACAGAGCACAACCTAACATCTCTTGTGTCATTCATAGATGGAGCACAACCTAACATCTCTTATGTCTTACATATACTAAGCACAACCTAACATCTTTTGTGCCGTTCACATACGGAGCACAACCTAACATCTCTTGTGCCGTTCACATACGGAGCACAACCTAACATCTCTTGTGTCCTACATATATGGAGTGTGATGGAGCAGGGGAAACAAAATAATTTTGTACCCCTTGGAAGTTAATGACCTCATAATGATTAATGATACTAACCATTTGAAACGCATGAACTAACCAACAAATGCAAACTTTTATTAAACAGTACACGTGGGCAACATGCTGATTTGTGCAAAACCTAATTTATTTACAAAATGTGAAGCTAATTAAAATTAGTATTGTGATTTGCGTAGTAAATAGAGTAAATTGCATGATTTGTATTGCGTAGTAAAATTGTATTGTGGCAAAGAATGCAGATGGTAAGTAA
Source organism: Calotriton arnoldi (assembly GCA_963921515.1). Classification (NCBI taxonomy): domain Eukaryota; kingdom Metazoa; phylum Chordata; class Amphibia; order Caudata; family Salamandridae; genus Calotriton; species Calotriton arnoldi. The sequence continues at coordinate 1,458,391 of CAWUFW010001603.1, read as the reverse complement.
AAAGGCTTTAAATGTCGCTTCTGCTAGGTAATATCTAACACGGGTCCTTAGAATGGCGGGTGGTAAACAGAAAGGCTTATTTTCCATATTTTAATTTCTATTGTGTTTGTTTTATATTAGTTTCGTTCGGGCCTGCTAGGCCATGCTTCTAAAATGGCCACTGGAAAGGACGAGATCGCATGCATTGAATAAAATGGCCCCTGCGCAGACGCGGAATGAACGCTCCAGTCACGTGTATGCGGCCTGTGCCCGGAGTGAGAGATGTCAAGGCCAATCTGACCTGCAACAAGGAGCGTGCCAAGTGTTCAGCATATATTCCTGGGAACGGATGGTAAAAAGCCGAGTGACAATGGATGAACTAATGTGTGACCATCAAAGATCGTTACAAAATGGATTAACAAATTGGACTACTTTTGACATTGCGATCATGAGACTTATTATGTGCTTTATTGTCCCCAAACCGGTTTGAACAAGGAGGGCGATGAGGTGACCATCACCACCCCTCCAATGGACCAATTAGCGTGATTCTTGCCCCTAAAGATTGCAACTTTTAAGTGTAGAGAGCCAGAAAATAGGGTATAAGAGAGTCTGCTTTTACGTTGTGAAGAGAGGCTTGTTTTTTCATTTTCCACCTGGATGCTGCGAGAGACTCTGTCATTTTGGACTTTGAACTTTGACTTGGGAAGGAACGAGACCGTTGCGGGAATTTACCCGGGAGGTGTAATTTACCCTCCTCGGACGCACCTCCCGGGTAAATTCCCGCAACGGTCTCGTTCCTTCCCAAGACAGTCAGTCAGTTTGGGAGTCCTATCCTGTGATCTGCGGTTCGTCTTCCTTTGGTGAACCATTCTTGTCATCGCCCCATGGCCGAGGGTAATGCATAATTTCTCACTTTTCCTAAAAGCTTCTTAAAATGTTTATTGATATTTCTAAATGTTTTGCGTAATAAAGAATTTCACTTATTTGCTTGAAGAATTTTAGATAAAATTATATTCTAACTCTAAAATGAGTCTGTGGTTCTTAATAGATTTATGATTTATAAAAGTTAAAGGTTTTAATTGTGATTGAGCTGGTCTTAATCACCATCAACTAATTCTACTGGTTGGTCCATCGACCGAATAGCGGAGTACCTTGATGTTTAGAACCGACAGGATCCAAAGATAATGTATATAATGTATAGATTATTATTCTGTCAAATTTAACAAGGTATCCCGTTCGTCCAGCAGATCATGCTCCTTGGTGTTTAATCCAGAAATTGAATGAATTTATGTATGCGGTGTCATGGGACCCACCGACATAAGTTTTAAATGACAAAGGTTGTGTAGGTGTTTTTTCTGGATTGGTGTCCTAAGGAGCAAGTTATATTAGCCGCGCTGGATCAGATTTCTTGGTAGCAGAGTTATGGTTTCTATAGATTAGTTTGGTGACTATTGATTTTTGATTTATTTATGTCTAACACTTTATGTTGAGTCTGTATTACGTTATGTGTAAGTCGGAATTTTGAAGCTTCCGGGAAGTAGGAAGTGGACACGTGTGGCAAGAGAAGTCACACGGAATTGTGCATTGTCTGAATTTCAAATTGGTGATAACACAGGACTGTGTTATGTTAGGGAAATTTCACGTATGAATTGCATTTGAGTGAAATAGCAACAGGTTTTCTTGTGAAACTTTGGCCTTAATTCTCAGGAGCAGTATAGTCTCCACATGTGTTTTAACCCCAGAGAAACGGGTTTACCTCTTGCTTGAGTGAAGGGGTAAGGTAGAGGGAAGTGCTACACTTATCGAACGAAACAGTATTCTTGTAAGTTAGAACAAACTATCTCTTTTGTTTAGAGAAAACAGACAATGGTAATGTGTTTTACGTTGTAACTAATCGATTTAGTCAAAAAGAAAAAGTCAAGAAAAGTGCCGATAATTTTTGTAAAGGAGGGGTCAGCAGAAACAGGAGTAGAGCTGACGTTAACAAAAACCGCGCTGGTATTTGCCAGTTGTGGAAAAACGAAGAGCTTTCTGATTGGTGCGTTAGTGTGAGACGCGCTGGTATTGGTTAGTGTGAGAGTGACGTAAAGCTTTCGGATTGGTGTGTTGGTGTGAGACGCGCTGGGATAGGTCCGAATAGCCGAGCTGTAGAAAGAACAGAGTGGTGAAGAATTGCGTGTATTTGTTTTGGGAAAAAGAACAGTGAAATATGGCTTATTATGAGTCTTGTAGAGAGAAACCGTCATGGTTTGCGAAGATTAAAAACTTCTTCAAGAAAGACAAGAAGGTTGTGACTAGGAAAGGAGAAGTACTTCCTCCGCCGAAAACGCCAGCATCTCAAATGATGTTGAAATATGGCTATCAAACTTGCATTTAGTTGGAAAATTGGGCGAAATATACCCAAGGCGATGGAGTATTGGCATTTCCAGAAAATGGTTCGTTTAGCACAGCAGTACTTCGAAATTTGAGAGAAAAGATGATGAAACTTGAACCGAGACCTAGACCGACACAGTTTGAAGCCTTAGGTGAATGGGAAGATGAGATGTATGAAAGGGAAAGACACAGAGGTTCAAAGAGTTATAGTTTAGTTCATGGAAGAGTATGGGGTTTGAATCATGAAGACAGGATGAGACGATGGCGGTATGCTAACATGACGGATGGTTTGTTTCCTGTCAGAACAGTTGAAGAACTTGCAGGGAAAAAGTGTACGGAGAAAAAGAAGCATGCAGTAACAGAGAGGTATGGGTATGGAGTTAGCGACACAGAGGATGAGTTGCTGGAGGATATTTTAAATAAAAGACCCCCTCCATATCAACAGAATTCTGCGGTGGTGACACCAACTGCACTGCCAATGAGAACTGTAATAAATCAAAGTCCCGAACAAATGTCTGAAATAAATAGTCCATTTAATAAGCAAGAAACACCACAGACTGTGAAACATGATAATGGTAATACAGCTGAATTAGCCAGAACCACAAGAGAGTTGACTGAAAAGATAAGAGAACTGACAAAGAATATGAAAGCCGTGACTGTGCCAGTAACTATAGGGCCAGTAATCCCAGTATTTGAAAATCAAAGGATAGATGAACACTCCTTAACAATCCCATTAAATTCCAGTATGCAAAGAGTAAGAGAAGAGATGATTCCAGAAAATAGAGAGAAAGAAGATTCTGTTGGTCCTTTTAGGTCAAGTCCACCTGTAAATTTGACAATTAATGAGAGTCAGATAAATAGAATTCCTATGGGAGTCGAGTCAGCAACTGAAACCCCAGAGAGAAGTGCAAGTTGGGCAGAAATAAACAAAACCCCTGTGGGTCCAACTGCAGAGGAATTAAATGATTGGGTGAGGAGCTTGCAGAAAAAGGATGCTGAACCACAACTGTTGGATGTGGTCAGATTAAAGATAGATATGGAAGAATTGATTTTAGGAACTATTGGTACAGATCGATTGAAATCCTTTCAAGATGATGAATTAATGTTTATGTCTAAAAGCGTCACTTGGAGAGCTAGGGACTTGCATGAAAAATTGGAAAAAACAGCGAACGAACTAGGAGTGGAATTTGGAAAAATTAGAGGATTGCAGAAACCGTACAGGGTAGATTTTAGTGAAAAGGACATAGAAAATCTGAACACTTCAGGACGACTAACACAGATAAAAGAACTGATTGTGTTACTGAGAAAATGGGGAGATGTAGACAAGTGGAGAAGCAGGTGGATAAGAAGAAAAGAGGGAACAACGGATAAAGCATCATTGGCTTTTCCGGTAAAAGAGAAAGAACCGATAGTAATGGAGTGTCCAATGAGAGAAACTCCAGGAGGAAGTTATGTACATGTCCCATGGTCCAGACAAGATATATTGTCATTTACTAATGATTTTCCAAGATTGAGAGAAAAACCTGTAGAATGGTATAGACAGGTAGAAAGGTTTGTAAAAGTTTCAAAAGTGTTGTGGGAAGATTTGGATGGATTGTTTGAGATTGTTGTTCCAGCAGATTTATGGACAGAGTGTAAAATTACAATTGACTGGCCGAAGGAAGAATATCCTATAGATGCAAAAACAGGAGCCCCAGGTTCAGAAGTAATGAGAAAATATGAACAGGCAATCACGTTTCTGAAAAATAAAATCCCACCAAAAGAAATGGACTGGGTAAAGATTGATAGAACAACTCAGGAGAGTAAGGAATCTGTACATGCCTACTACGAGAGATTATTGTTGGTTTTTAAACAGTACAGTCATTTTGTGTATAGATTCGTGTATGGCTTGAGACCTGAGATAAGTGAAATGATTAAGCAGCATATGTTGTGTTGGCAGATTAGCACAGTAGATGAGGTACTACGGTATGCGAAATATTGTAGTGACGATATTGAGTGTAGACAGCGTAAACTCAAGGAAAAGGCAATGTGGGCACAAGTAAAGGTTGCAGAAAAGCAAGAAGCTCAGATGAATAATCAGTCTAGTGATGCAGGACAAACCAAGTCGAAACCAAATATTGGTAAGGGAAAAGGTCAGATGAGTATAGAAGAGCCTAAAAAGAAATGGCCATGTCATAATTGCGGAAAATTAGGGCACTGGAGAAAGGAGTGTAAATTTCCTCCGAAAGTTAATGCAGAAAATCAATCATTGAATCCACAGGTGCAGAATGAGGTGAGTTATCAACAGCTGCAACAGCCGCAGGTAGTTACTCAACAGTGTCAGGTGCCGCAACCACCTCTTCCAAAGAGTGTAAATCCTCAGAGATACAGTGCAGAGGCAGGATTCTACGGAGGAGAGCAGGTAACAAAATTGCCGCGCGCAGCTGCAGTTTCGCAGTATTGGTTACGGCAGAATGGAGATGAATCGGATGAAAGCTTATGACCGTGCCTAGGAGAGGAAGAGGAGTGCGTGCTTGGCGCAACTCTAGAGGTAGATCAGTCAGGTCCATTTGTGGATGGAAAAGTGAATGGTGTAAATGTTACATTCCTTGTGGACACTGGTGCTACCCGTTCTATTGTTAGATCAGTGGAAATTCCCAACCTTCCTCTCTCAGGAGAAAATATCCAAGTTGTAGGTGTTTCAAACAGACAGATTAAAACCCCTCTTACAAAACCAATAGAGGTAGAAATCGGACCATTCAAAGAGATGCATCGCTTTGTGGTGTGTGATTGCAGTCCTGTAAATTTATTAGGACGCGATCTGATTTGCAAAATGAATTGTACCATCTATTGTACCCCAGATGGTATTGCTTTCCAGACACCAGATGAGGATGTTCTGTATAAAATGACAATGGCAGAACTAGAACCAGGAGTGAATGACATGTTTCCTGTGTTTGATGCGGCGAAAATCCCTATTGAATTGAAAGGAACAGTCAGGTCTGATGTATGGGATTTCACAGGCGAAGATATTGGACTAATGAGAGGAGTTGATCCTGCAAAAATTACTGTAAGAGAAGGAACAAATTACCCAAATACCCTGCACTACAAATTAACGCCAGAAATTATTGAAGGAATAACACCTGTAATTAATAAGATGATTGAACAAGGGATTTTGAGAGAAATAATGAGCAGCCCATGTAATTCTCCTATAATGGGATTGAAAAAGCCAAATGGAACATATAGGATAGTACAAGATTTGAGGAAGGTAAACAAAATTGTTATTCCTTGCTGTCCAATTGTGCCAAACCCTGCTGTAATACTGTATCAAATTCCACATGATGCAGAATGGTACACAGTTATTGATTTGTGCCATGCATTCTTTTCTATTCCATTGCACCCAGACAGCCAGCCATTATTTGCGTTCCGGTTCGGAGAGCGTATTTTGGCATGGTGCCGAATTCCTCAAGGGTATACAGAAAGTCCTTCAATTTTTAATCAGATTCTGAAGAAATCCTTAGAAAATTTAAAAATGCCTGAGAAATCTGTGATGGTCCAATATATTGATGACCTATTAGTGGCATCAAAGACCAGAGAAGCATGTGTTACGGACACAATTGCTTTATTGAATCATTTGGCAGAAGGAGGACATAAGGTGTCCCCATCAAAACTGCATTTTTGTCAACAGGAAGTACAGTACCTAGGTCATAAGATTGAGAAAGGGATGCGAAAAGTGACAACAGAAAGGATAAGGATTATCAAAGGAATTAGAGCCCCAATGACACAGAGAGAGGTGGGAATGTTCCTTGGAATGGTTGGTTATTGCCGACAGTGGATAAGTGGATTTTCATTGATTTCAAAACCTTTACAGCGATTGACAAAGAGGGATGTTAAAGATCCGATTGAATTGGATGAGGAGGAAATGAAGGCTTTCGAGGAACTAAAAACAAGTTTGTGTGAGGCACCAGCATTGGGAATGCCTGATTATGAAAAAGAATTTGAGCTGTATTGTAGCGAGAGAGACGGATGTGCACTTTCAGTATTAGTGCAAAGGCATGGAAAAATAAAACGACCAATCGCCTATTTTTCAGCTGTTTTAGACCCGATAGCAAAGGCGTTGCCTGGATGTCTGAAAGCAGTAGCTGCTACTTGTGTGAGTCTGGAACAGAGTGAAGGCATTGTGATGGGATATCCTTTGAGAGTATATGTACCACACTCGGTTGAAATCCTTCTGACCCGAACAAAAACCCAATTCATGACACATAGTCGGCTGACTAGGTATGAAAAAGTGATCTTGGGTGCAGACAATGTAACGATTGTAAGATGCACAAGTGTAAATCCCTCAACTTCACTGCCAGATGAAGTAAATGCAGAAGTCAAAGATGATGTTGATCATAAGTGTTTGGATGTGCTTGAATTTTGCACAAAACCTCGCACTGATATCAGGGATGAACCTCTAAAAGAGTCGGATTATGTGATGTTTGTGGACGGGTCATGCCTGAGAACAAGTGAAGGAGTTTTAAGTGCTGCATATGCGGTATGTACGGTGGCAACCATAATGGAAGCATCCTGTTTGAGAGGAATACGTTCAGCCCAAGTTGCTGAACTGATTGCTCTGATTCGAGCGTGCAAACTGGGAAAGAATTTCCGAATTACGGTGATCACTGATAGCCAGTATGGCTTCGGAGTGGTCCATGATTTCGGACAGATCTGGTCCCAGAGGGGATTCCTAACTTCTGCAGGATCTCCTATTAGGAATGGTGAGTTTGTGAAGAAGTTGCTTGAGGCGATACAGCTGCCTAAACAGATTGCAGTCTTAAAATGCGCTGCTCACAAGAACGGAACCGATTACATTGCAGTGGGTAACAAGTTCGCTGACGAATTAGCTCAATATTGTGCCAGAAATATGACCTCAATGAATCGGAGAAGGGAAAAAAGAGAATGTTTCATGTCCCTTGCTGTTTACTAACACAGTTGAAACCTGGGATGAGGTAAAACAATTGCAGGAAGAAGCAGATGATGAGGAAAAAGATGGTTGGATAAAAGCAGGTTGCAGACAAAGAGAGGAAGATGAAGTCTGGGTTTACAGAGATGAAAGACCAGTTATGCCTGATAGCATGATCTCTAACATGGCACAGATGTACCATGGACAGGCACACATTGGTAGGGATGCCATGATCAGACTTTTCAGACAGACCTGGTACAACCCAAAATGTAGGGCTATAGCTGAAAGCCTTTGTCAAAGATGTCTTATATGCCAACAAATAAATTCTGGAAGGAAGACAGTAGTGAGTTTGGGAACAATAGGACGCGAAGGAGGTCCTTTTACCAGAATGCAACTAGATTTTATTGAAATGCCCCCAAGCAACAGATTGAGATATGTCCTGGTGGTCGTCTGTTTGTTTTCTCGTTGGGTGGAGGCCTATCCGACAAGAAGGAATGATGGAATTACTGTGGCTGAAAAGGAGGAGGGAATATTAATTCTCACAGGCGCAAAGGATATCGGCGCTGAACCAAATAGCGTGAACAGTATACAATTTTACACAAATATCAGCGGTGCTACAGGTGGGGGAAAATATCCCTTAAACCCCCATAAGCCAAGGACCCAAAGATCCTAAACAATGTTACACATAAAGTTCCTATGCACACGCAATCAGTAAAACAGATATATAGCTCTGTTCTTAAATTTCATAGAAGAGAAACAAATCTTGGCAACGTTGTAGTTCATTTAATGTGGATTTTCTTGCATGACCAGCCAACGCGCGTTTCGTCAGTGGGTAAAAAACCCCTTGACTTCTTCAGGGCTTTTCTGCATTCATATCAAAACTTAATACACTGCTGCTCCCTCTGTAATTGACAATACTGCACACCAGACGGCTTATCTCGCTACTTTATCTGTCTTAGTCGGCACTCGGACTATGAGCACGATTTGAAGTTTTGATCAAAGGAATACAGACTAGATTATTTTTAGAGCCGGAGAATTTTCAGATTGGAGAATTAATTTTTGTATATGATTAGAAGACAGCTATATACCCAACCGGGTCGGAATTATCACCGGAGGAGAGATTGGGAGTTTTGATATGCATGCAGAAAAGCCCTGAAGAAGTCAAGGGGTTTTTTACCCACTGACGAAACGGGCGTTGGCTGGTCATGCAAGAAAATCCACATTAAATGAACTACAACGTTGCCAAGATTTGTTTCTCTTCTATGAAATTTAAGAACAGAGCTATATATCTGTTTTACTGATTGCGTGTGCATAGGAACTTTATGAATGATGGAATTACTGTAGCTAAGCTCCTTCTGAGAGAATTCATTCCTAGATATGGCTTTCCAGTAACGATCGAAACAGATAGGGGAACGCATTTCCAGAATGAAATCATCCAACTGATATGTGAAGCACTAGACATTCAACAAAAGCTGCACTGTGCCTACAGACCAGAGGCTTCTGGAGTGGTAGAACAAGTAAATGGTACAATAAAGAATAGGTTAGGGAAAATGTGTCAAGCCACAGGACTCAAATGGCCCGACGCCTTGCCATTGGTGCTGATGAGCATCAGAAGCATACCTGACAGAAAAACAGGTCTGCGTCCTCATGAAATAATCATGAGACAAGCAATGAGACAAGCACACGTACCTGTCAACAAACTGCTGACTATAACGGATGATCTCGTATTGGACTATTGCAAAGGATTGGCTGATGTGGTGCATTCTGTGTTTCATCAGGTTGGACCGGATGCGACCACTCTTGAAAGAAAACCAGCTCATGATTTGAGTCCAGGAGACTGGGTCCGCATTAAAGTCCACAGAAGAAGAAACTGCTTGGTTCCACGCTGGGATAAGCCACGTCAAGTGATCTTGGTGACAACAACTGCGGAAAAGTGTGCAGGTGTGAAAAATTGGATTCATGCCAGTCATACCATCAGAGTTCCACATCCTGAAGCTCGACCTGTAAGTCGACATCTGGAAATATCAGATACTAGCTCAGCATCTGAAGCAGAGCCTGAAACAATCAGAGTTCCAGATCTTTAAGCTCGACCTGTAAGTCGACATCTGGAAGAATCAGGTACCAGTTTGACAACTGAAGAAGAAACTGAGACAATCAGAGTTCCAGATCTTGAAGCTCGACCTGTAAGTCGACATCTGGAAATATCAGATACCAGTTCAGCATCTGAAACAGACCAACCTGAACCCAGTGAAAGACAAAAAGAAGAATCCGAAAGCAAAAGAACTGATATTGAAACAGGAGAAACCGAACTAATAAACAGTGACAATGAACAGCCAAGTACAAGCTTTGGGGAAATTCCTCCGGAAATTCTAGAGGTAACTCAAGAAAATTTAGATTCAGATAGAGAGATTGAGGAAATTGCGGAAGAAACACGAGGAGGCTTAGACTCAGAATTACAAGCAGAAGAAACACCAGAAGATTCGGATTCAGATAAAGAGACTGAGATCATAAAGTTCAAAGTTAGAGGAAGTGAAGTGAGGTCTGAGACAGAATCTGAAGAAAGTGAAGAAGAAAGAAAGCAAAGAATAGGACCAAGAAAGAGAACTTGGAGAGCAGAACGAGAAGAAAAAGAAAGTGAACTGAAAAGGCCAAGAAAAGGAGACAATTGGCCCAACGAAATTAAAAGACTGAGATATAAAATAATAAATTTGAACAAAGACAATGCAGAACAAGTAAATGAAATAACAAGTCAGAAAGGACAAAGAAAAATAAGTGAAAGACAGTTACAGAGACCAAAAAGAGTGAAAAGACCTAACTTGAAATACAAGTCACCTGAATGGTTATACATAGCACTGACTGATATTAAAGAAGTGGATAGCAGTCACGAGAACCCAGACAAAGACTGTGAACAGGAGGGTGAGAGTGAACTGTGCAAATCCTGAAAGGCAAAGAGAGAAAAACCGGAATAGACACACAAACTGATGAAGTCAAAGAAAGATTTCTGAGAACCCGAAAGGAGCGCTGAAAGCAGTTGATCCTAGTCAACACTAAGTCATTTGAGGTGTGGAAACACATTTTCTGTACATATAATTAGGTAATATTTCAACATGGTAGACTCTGAGAATAGAAGAGCTAAATGTGAGTCTTTCCGTAGATGGTGTAGGATGTGTTTCTATTGTACAGGTTTACTAATGCTTATTTGGCTTATTTTAGCAATTATAATTCCACTTAGATTAGTTGTAGAAAATACATCTGCAATCATAAATGAAATGAATAGTGACAAGAAATCTAACATAAAGAACACTGCAACACTGATAGTACTGATTTTCATAGGGATAAGTCAATAACTGATTTCTCCAAGAATGTCTTCACGAAACTTTTGTACGAATATGTGGAGACAATGGATGTGAGAGATTGCTATGTCTGTATGCAGTTACCTGCGTCTGTAACAGAAGGTGTGACGTATCATCACCTTCCTTTGACGTATGGAATAACTTGTAGTGTTTGAGCTAGCTTATTTTACAAAACAGATAAATTAGAGTATTACTACACTGACACAGATGCTGTTTTTGCTAAAGTTCCCGTAATCCCTGAACTAAATAAGGTGAAAGTTGCAAAGGTTTTTGGAGAATTTTTCTTAGAAACAAAAGAATTAACATTAGAATATGCATTTAGACATAATCTTACTTGTGGGTTAAGAAAAGAAGAAAAGGTTTTCTTAGACATGGTAGAAGACAGAAGGGTTAAGTTTCAAAGAAAGGCAGCAGGAGAAAAGACAAAAACCCCACCTTGTGCGTTTGAAGAGGGAAGTTATGACAAAGGTGAAACAAATGCAGCCATGGTTTTAGATTGGCCCCAACAGAGAAAATTGTGAATTAGTAGAGATAACACTATGTATGATAACTATTTCGTGGGTTCTAGTGAGTGCCGAGATACATACAAAATTCTAGGGGGATGGGGATTCAAAGGAGGAAAAGATCCAGTATTTCCTGGGATCTATTATATTTGCGGAAATAGAGCTTATTATAGGTTGCCGGACCATTGGTACGGAACATGCTATCTAGGCTTGGTCTTTCCAAAGATCTTTCACGTGGAAAGAGGAACAAAAGGAATTCATGAGATAGGTGAACCATTAACCCTTAGGAGAAGGGAAAGCTTCTCAGAGATAATAGGTGACATTATTGGAGCATTGATACCAGCAGTGGGTATATCTTTGAATGCATACAAGATTCGGAAATTGTCTACAGTAGTAGATCGTTTATCAACGAATACTGCTGGAGGGTTCTTGATGGTAAATACCGAAATGGTTGCCATGAGAGCTATGGTAATGCAAAATCGACTTGCCCTTGACATTCTTTTGGCAAAAGAGGGTTGAGTCTGTGGAATGCTGAAGGTACAACATTGTTGCACTTACATTCCAGACAAAAGTGAGAATATACAGAAGTATATAAAGAACATTACTGATTTGCATAAAGAAATTGCCCCACTGGAGGTTGAAGGTGCTTGGGAGAGACTTGGTAAGAGTTTTTCCTCAATGAAGAAATGGTTCACCAAAATAGGTAGTTCTCTTATTGGGAAAATACTAATTCCAGTGACTGTAGTAATAGTAATAATGCTATTATTGAGCTTAGCATATGTGTGTATTAAAAGAAGAAAAAGACAAAATAAAGTAAAATGAGAAAATGAGAAAAATAAAGAAAGAGAACGGGAGATGGGAGAGATCGAATTGGAAGAGTTTAAAGAGAACATGTACAAGTCTAAAAGACAAGATGAAAAGAACACGATTGTCTAAATTAACAAATGCAAGTGGACAAGAAACATTTATCTGATAAATTTGTAGGGATAGGTTTTTGTGGTGATGTTAAAAATCACCAAAGGGGGAATTGATGGAGCAGGGGAAACGAAATAATTTTGTACCCCTTGGAAGTTAATGACCTCATAATGATTAATGATACTAACCGTTTGAAACGCATGAACTAACCAACAAATGCAAACTTTTATTAAACAGTACACGTGGACAACATGCTGATTTGTGCAAAACCTAATTTATTTACAAAATGTGAAGCTAATTAAAATTAGTATTGTGATTTGCGTAGTAAATAGAGTAAATTGCATGATTTGTATTGCGTAGTAAAATTGTATTGTGGCAAAGAATGCAGATGGTAAGTAAAATGGCTTTAAATGTCGCTTCTGCTAGGTAATATCTAACACTGGTCCTTAGAATGGCGGGTGGTAAACAGAAAGGCTTATTTTCCATATTTTAATTTCTATTGAGTTTGTTTTATATTAGTTTCGTTCGGGCCTGCTAGGCCATGCTTCTAAAATGGCCGCTGGAAAGGACGAGATCGCGTGCGCTGAATAAGATGGCCCCTGAGCAGACTCAGTATGAATGCTCCAGTCACGTGTATGCGGCCTGTGCCCGGAGTGAGAGATGTCAAGGCCAATCTGACCTGCAACAAGGAGCGTGCCAAGTGTTCAGCATATATTCCTGGGAACGGATGGGAAAAAGCCGAGTGACAATGGATGAACTAATGTGTGACCATCAAAGATCGTTACAAAATGGATTAACAAATTGGACTACTTTTGACATTGCGATCATGAGATTTATTGTGTGCTTTATTGTCCCCAAACCGGTTCGAACAAGGAGGGCGATGAGGTGACCATCACCACCCCTCCAATGGACCAATTAGCGTGATTCTTGCCCCTAAAGATTGCAACTTTTAAGTGTAGAGAGCCAGAAAATAGGGTATAAGAGAGTCTGCTTTTACGTTGTGAAGAGAGGCTTGTTTTTTCATTTTCCACCTGGATGCTGCGAGAGACTCTGTCATTTTGGACTTTGAACTTTGACTTGGGAAGGAACGAGACCGTTGCGGGAATTTACCCGGGAGGTGCGTCCGAGGAGGTTAGCGGGACAGTCAGTCAGTTTGGGAGTCCTATCCTGTGATCTGCGGTTCATCTTCCTTTGGTGAACCATTCTTGTCATCGCCCCATGGCCGAGGGTAATGCATAATTTCTCACTTTTCCTAAAAGCTTCTTAAAATGTTTATTGATATTTCTAAATGTTTTGCGTAATAAAGAATTTCACTTATTTGCTTGAAGAATTTTAGATAAAATTATATTCTAACTCTAAAATGAGTCTGTGGTTCTTAATAGATTTATGATTTATAAAAGTTAAAGGTTTTAATTGTGATTGAGCTGGTCTTAATCACCATCAACTAATTCTACTAGTTGGTCCATCGACCGAATAGCGGAGTACCTTGATGTTTAGAACCGACAGGATCCAAAGATAATGTATATAATGTATAGATTATTATTCGGTCAAATTTAACAAGGTATCCCGTTCGTCCAGCAGCTCATGCTCCTCGGTGTTTAATCCAGAAATTGAATGAATGTATGTACAGAGTACAACCTAACATCTCTTGTGTCCTACATATACGGAGCACAACCTAACATCTTCTATGTCCTACATATACGGAGCACAACCTAACATCTTTTGTGTCCTACATATATGGAGCGCAACCTAACATCTCTTATGTTCCACATCTGTGGAGCACAACACATCTTTTTACATTACTGTTGACAACTCTGCCTCTTGCACTGACAGGATTTCTGCTGTTAGACCTGCATAGACTAGCCACTGATGTAATCTTGTCTAATGTGATCACTTTTACAGCATTAATATTAGTAGCTCAGGATGGTTTTCATTGAACATAAATTGCTCGGATACAGAAAAAGTTAGAGACCCCCGCCTTGATGTCTTCCTAGTGGTGAATGAGGGTGTATGCCGGGAAATGGGGTGAAGGAAGTCGAAATATGGACAGGTCCCAGCTAAAGGGACTCCCGCCCTTGCGATGCACCACCCGTGAGGCCGAAGCATGTGCAGGCATGTAGAACAGTGGGTGGGAAGAGGTCATTACCAGAGACATGTACCTTTCACCTATTGTGCTTAAATAATCTCCTAAAATGATTTAAAGAAACCAAAAGTAAGGTAGATGCTGACCAATCACCAGTCTTCCTAAATTGGTATGAGAAAACCAACACAGGCAAGACGTGTGATATGAAAGAAACCCACAAGAGATTCAAATACCAAGTTACCCTTTTAAGGGATAGGGTTAGGACAAGTAACCTTGCTGCTCTGCTCCCTCATTTATTTTCCCAAATCCTGTCCGAAAAGTCAGGGACAAGGAGGAGGACCTGTTATATATTTTGAGTTTCTCTGTGCCAGCTGCTGCTGCTGGTGATGTGCTTGTGGTGACACCTGGGAAAAGAGCAGCGCGGGTGTCACAGCCTGCAGACGAGATAATGACAAGTAACGCGCATGCGCGTGCAGCAGCTATGGTGGGTGCGATGAGTGCAGGAGGCACTGCGAGTGCCAGCTGTCAAGACTCCACTCACCTAAGACCTGGAATCTGCAGGAGCGAAGAAAACCCTCCCAACACCTCCCAGGAACCCCCCCAACACCTGATAGAAAATCAGTGTCAGTGGCTTGTGCCCAGGTGGACCAAGGGGTTGGGAATGAGAAGGGTGGGAGGGGAAGAGAAGACAAAACAGCTGGAATACACACCACAACAAACGCTTCCCTCAGTTTGATGATGCAGTCTCCCGGCATTTGTTTTCACCTATAAAATATAGAGGCACAATCAGGGTTTTGGCAAACAGAAAACAATGCATAAATATTCTGACCCTGACTTCCCCTCCAGCAATCACTCACCAAAATTATAAATGATTTATCCACAAAAAGCCTTCACCCCATTAAGATGTAAATAATATGTAATGATAGCATGGAAATGCAAAGAGTCCCTATCCAGATGTGACAATCTGCAGATGTTTGCAGAGTCAACAATTCCTCATAATGGCCACAGCCTCTGAGAATGAGGAGAGATTGTTATTGATTGTCATTGGTCGAGCCGAAGCTCAGTGCACTGACCTCTTTTCAGGAAGTTAATACTGGTTCTGTTTTGTGTGCAGATGACGTAGAATCCAGTGGCGAGCTGCAGGTGACCAGGAGAATCCAAGCGCTGGGTCAAGAGAGGAGCTAGGCTGGCAGAGAGACCGAAGGAGGTAAGATTCCAGGTAGGTTTCCATGTGGAGAAAATTGAGGCCATCAGAAAAACAATGGGGGAGGTAGAGGAGAAGGAAGAGGACTCGTCCTCCAAACTATCTGTAAATAACCAAAAAGAGTCCCTCCTGGGAGAGAAGAAAAGAAAGGAAAAAACAACCTCGTCATGGGAAGGAAAAGGTTTTCCTTTTAAGTAACCCTCACCCACCAGGGTTACCCCTTGGTGGCATGCTTCATCATAGGGTTCATCCCTAAACTGCTACGGAAAGGGGCGTGCTACGACCAACGGATACGTGGGAGCACTAATAGTATGATGTTCCTATACACCTATGCTGGTTGTAATGGTATTGGAGTGGGTTTTGCTGTGCATAAAAAAAGGTTTCAAATATCTGACTAGTGGGAAAAAGGTTAGTTTATTCACTCCCCTAGTCGATATGGTTAAAATATGGGGATGTTGAGAAACTCCTAGGGTATATGACCCACCTTTTCTCTGGTCAACTAGTTTCAAGCCCTACCCCAAGGCTTTTCTTCAGGACCTAAGGGCGTTACTCCCTCTCAACATCCCCATATTTTAACCATATCGACTAGGGGAGTGAATAAACTAACCTTTTTCCCACTAGTCAGATATTTTTAAACCTCTTTTTATGCACAACAAAACCCACTCCAATACCATTACAACCAGCACAGATGTAGAGGTACCTCATACTATTAGTGCTCCCGCGTATCCATTGGTCGTAGCACGCCCCTTTCCGTAGCAGGCTAGGGATGAACCCTATGATGAAGCATGCCACCAAGGGGTAACCCTGGTGGGTGAGGGTTACTTAAAAGGAAACCCTTTTCCTTCCCATGATGAGAAAATTGAGGCTGCATTAATGCTTGGCTTCGACAGCTTAGGGTACATAGCCTCACTATAACCAGAAGTGATCACCCTACCCTTTTATCCAGTGACATAGATAATGATGGACCCTCAATGCCCAATTCAACCCATCCAATGTACAAGAGTACTCTTGTCCAGGGGTAGGAGGCTAAGTTACCATTCATGGCTCTTGGTCCCCATCAGACCTAGTTAACATTAAGAAACAGTTTACTAATATTTGTGGAAATCTCATGAAATTCTGAGAAGAGACGCAAACCACTTTTGAATGCTTTAAACCTAATTGAGCACATGAGAATCAACTATTATGTGGTGTTATGCAAAGTGAAGTTAGGGATGAGTAGGGGAAAAGAGTTAGGGCCTAGGCAGGCACTTGGTGACACGGCTCCTCTTGTGGTGCGAAGGGGGAGTTAGTAAAAACTATAATGGAGGTATGTCCACTCAAGACTTCGTGGACTCAGATTTGTAACTGTAAACAGAATGAGGGTGGATCACCTGCTGATTACTGTGATCATTTGAAAGGTGTGTTTGAAAGTGATTCTGGTGTTGCTCAGCGAGCTGAAAGAGCTCAAGACCTGTTGGTGCTGCTACAGTTCAAGGGCACCTGCCCACAGTACAGGAGCCACTCAGCACCATCTGAGTGTCGGGTGGTAGACCAAGGGTCTAGCTGAGCTGGTATCTGTTTCTAACCACTGCCTGGCAGTAAAAGAAAGCAAAAAGGAGTCAAGCAAATCCAGATTGAGAGATTAACCAAGAGGGATGGCAAGGGGATGGAAGAGCAGCACAAAGCACGGGGGAAGGATTGGGGCCAGGGACATTCAGCCCCTCCTGGTGGTTCTTCATGTTACAGTTGTGGGCAATTAGGTCACTGGAAACGGGATTGCCCTAATCTAATCTCGAACACACCCCTCCAACCTAAACAGCCTGAGTTTATGCTAGTCCCTCAGAGTATCTCAGAGTCTCTTAGAAATTCTAGCTTACTATTTATCCCGAGAAGTGCCAACTGCTCCATAAGTATCATCGTCCCAGTACTCTAGATTGGACCATATGTAAAATGCGTTATTAGCAGAAAACCCGTCTCATGTCTTATGATACGGCTACTGGACAATCTGCCTTAAAATCCTCACAATTCCCCTTATTAACACTCTCAGGCTTATCAGTTGATGCAGTTGACATTCCAGGTACCGGTGTCCCCTGACACATAACTCATCCCATCTCCATAAACCACCATCAAAACAAGGATTAACATGCCTTTCCGTCGAGTCACACTTCTTTTGTGAACATATTGGAAAGAGACCTGCTCTGTGCATTGAACTGTTTAGTCTATTGCACTAGTGATTGTGCTCATCTTCATGTGAAGGAAAACAATGAAAATGGAGATCTAGAGGTCTTATGTGAAAGCACTGATTGTGTTGATGATGTTGAATGTAAAAATATTGTACTGGAATCTATTTCTGATGTACTTGATCAAGTGCCTTCCACTTGATGGCCTGGACATGCAATTAGTGTTGGATGTTTACTGTCTACAAAGCCTGTAAAGATTAAATGAACCCAATGATGACGCTGCCCCATCGTACCTTTTATGCCCTGAAGCGGTATCGGGAATCCAATCTGTTTTCAGCACTTCGCTCAAATAAGGGGTCTTAGCGCACTGTAAGTGTGAGTCATACTCCTATTTTACAGATGAAAAAGCCTAGCAAAAGCATACAGGTTTGTGCAAGACTTGTGAGCTGTCATGACAGTTGTGATTCCTAGTTTTCCTGTTGTTCCTAATCCTGTAACCATATTGTCTTGTTTACCAGCCACTGCCAAATGGTTTATAGTAGCAGATCTTGGTTCAGCCTTCTTCTGTATCCATATACGTCTTGAAAGTCAGTAGCTCTTCTCATTCGCAGGGGGGCAGTTCATATATTCTTGACTCCCTCCCTACTGAATCACCATCTATTTTCTCTAAAGAACACAAGAAAGATTTGGAAGCCATCGTCTTCCTAGGAGCATCTACTTTGCTTCAGTAGGTCGAGGATTTGATGGTAGCGTCTGACTCCTTGGACCAATACAAGACTGACTCCCTGTATTTCCTTACTGAGTTAGTTAATAAACGACACTACCTAAGTCATGAAATCCCAGCCGGAGAGCGGCAATCAACTGCCGACTGCAGTGAAGCCACAAGTAAGTGTTCTGACCAGTCAACATCTCTCAGGTATCCACTTTGATGGGAACGGTGGGTTATTGCAGGCAGTGAATATTGGGGTACGCTACTATTATTAAGCTCGTCCAGGATTAGTTAAAGAAAGATAACCCAGAGCTTTTGCCTTGGACCAAGTAGGCAGAACTACCCTTTGTGTCTTGTCTGCCCCTGCAGTAGGGCGTCTGATGATTATCCCTGCGCTGTCATGAAAAAGATGGGCTTCCATCAGGGATATTTGTAATTCACGGTGATGTGAAAACAATCATGTATTCCTATACATATTGCAGTATTATTGATTTATATGTGTATGACAAAGAGTGCAGTGATATATCTTGTAAACAAATACGGATCTCGTTTCCTATTGGTTTGAAGTATCCATTGACTTCAAATTTGCTTGCTAAATTTCACGACTCTAGGGGCCTTGGAGCCAAGCTATTCAAGGACATTCATTTGCACATTTTGCAAACTATAACCTCGCTTTTAGTACGAGCTTCTGGACACAGGATTTTCAAAGATTAATAGGTCAGTTTTGTATTCATTCATGATATCTCCTCCTCAAGGACGTCTGTGCTTCCTCGGGTAGAGGATCCTGTCACCTGCTCATTGGCTAAGATTTCACTGAATGTAACAAGTTTCTGACATGTGATTAGATTCCATAGACTTGTATTGAGAGAAAACCTATAGAAACTGTCCCAAACTGTATGCATTTTAGCGCCGTGCTCCAACTGACCCTGTTCTAGGGAGAGCTCTGGTCAGGTGAAATGACATTTGTCTTTGAAGTATTTTGCTAAGTTTCTTTCTATTTTGCATTAAAACACAAGTTAGACTTTGAGTTTCCCCAGCGTGTGGTGCTTTATGATTAACAGTGATTAAAAGAAGCCTGTCGTACGTTACTCCTCGACTTTTGATGTAGTTGTGGCGAATCTTCTGCCTTATTTATGAGCCGTGGCTGCTGCTGCCCATCTTGTAGGAACTACAGAAAACACTGCCCTTGGCCCCACCCATCCTTTGCTCACCCCCATGACCTAACACTGGGCACCCATAGCAAGACTATCCCAGTATGAAGTTCTTTTTTTGTCTACTTCTCACATTACCCTAGTTCGATGTCCAGTCCGTGGCCTTGCCTCCTTGCCTCCTTGCCTCTTTGCCTCCTTGCCTCTTTGCCTCTTTATCTCCTTGTCTCCTTGCCTCCTTGCCTCTTTGCCTCTTTGCCTCTTTGCCTCCTTGCCTCCTAGCCTCCTAGCCTCCTTGCCTCTTTGCCTCTTTGCCTCTTTACCTCCTTCCCTCCTTGCCTCCTTGCCTCTTTGTCTCCTTGCCTCCTTGCCTCTTTGCCTCTTTGCCTCTTTGCCTCCTTGCCTCTTTGCCTCTTTGCCTCCTTTCCTCCTTGTCTCTTTGCCTCTTTGCCTCCTTGCCTCCTTGCCTCCTTGCCTCCTTGCCTCTTTGCCTCTTTGCCTCTTTGCCTCCTTGCCTCTTTGCCTCTTTGCCTCCTTGCCTCTTTGCCTCTTTGCTTTCTTGCTTCCTTGCCTCCTTGCCTCCTTGCCTCTTTGCCTCTTTGCCTCCTTGCCTCTTTGCCTCCTTTCCTCCTTGTCTCTTTGCCTCCTTGCCTCCTTGCCTCTTTGCCTCCTTGCCTCTTTGCCTCTTTGCTTTCTTGCCTCCTTGCCTCTTTGCCTCTTTGCCTCCTTGCCTCTTTGCCTCCTTTCCTCCTTGTCTCTTTGCCTCCTTGCCTCCTTGCCTCTTTGCCTCCTTGCCTCTGTGCCTCTTTGCCTCCTTGCCTCTTTGCCTCCTTGCCTCCTTGTCTCTTTGCCTCCTTGCCTCCTTGCCTCTTTGCCTCTTTGCCTCCTTGCCTCCTTGCCTCTTTGCCTCCTTGCCTCTTTGCCTCTTTGCCTCCTTGCCTCCGTGCCTCCGTGCCTCTGTGCCTCTTTGCCTCCTTGCCTCCTTGCCTCTTTGCCTTCTTGCCTTCTTGCCTCCTTGCCTCCTTGCCTCTTTGCCTCTTTGCCTCCTTGCCTCCTTGTCTCATTGCCTCCTTGCCTCCTTGCCTCCTTGCCTCTTTGCCTCTTTGCCTCCTTGCCTCTTTGCCTCTTTGCCTCCTTGCCTCCGTGCCTCCGTGCCTCCGTGCCTCTTTGCCTCCTTGCCTCCTTGCCTCCTTGCCTCTTTGCCTCTTTGCCTCTTTTCCTCCTTGCCTCCTTGCCTCCTTGCCTCCTTGCCTCTTTGCCTCCTTGCCTCTTTGCCTCCTTGCCTCTTTGCCTCTTTGCCTCCTTGCCTCCTTGCCTCTTTGCCTTCTTGCCTCCTTGCCTCTGTGCCTCTTTGCCTCTTTGCCTCCTTGCCTCCTTGTCTCCTTGCCTCCTTGCCTCCTTGCCTCTTTGCCTCCTTGCCTCCTTGCCTCTTTGCCTCTTTGCCTCCTTGCCTCTTTGCCTCTTTGCCTCCTTGCCTCCTTGCCTCTTTGCCTCCTTGCCTCTTTGCCTCTTTGCCTCCTTGCCTCTTTGCCTCTTTGCCTCTTTGCCTCCTTGCCTCTTTGCCTCTTTGCCTCCTTGCCTCTTTGCCTCTTTGCCTCCTTGCCTCTTTGCCTCTTTGCCTTCTTGCCTCCTTGCCTCTGTGCCTCCTTGCCTCTTTGCCTTCTTGCCTCCTTGCCTCTGTGCCTCTTTGCCTCTTTGCCTCCTTGCCTCCTTGTCTCATTGCCTCCTTGCCTCCTTGCCTCTTTGCCTCCTTGCCTCCTTGCCTCTTTGCCTCTTTGCCTCCTTGCCTCTTTGCCTCTTTGCCTCCTTGCCTCCGTGCCTCTTTGCCTCCTTGCCTCCTTGCCTCTTTGCCTCCTTGCCTCTTTGCCTCTTTGCCTCCTTGCCTCTTTGCCTCTTTGCCTCCTTGCCTCTTTGCCTCTTTGCCTCCTTGCCTCCTTGCCTCTTTGCCTCTTTGCCTCCTTGCCTCTTTGCCTCTTTGCCTTCTTGCCTCCTTGCCTCTGTGCCTCCTTGCCTCTTTGCCTCCTTGCCGCCCACTGCTCAGGACAGCGCGCCGCATGACTGTCTCATCGTAACTGTCCATCTGACTGAGCCCTGTATTGATCCCTCTGATGCATCAATACCTAAGTGGGATCTTGGACAGACCATGCCTCAGAAACGCCTCTGGCTCATGAGTGGCCTCGTCTCTTATATCTACACTCTGTGAAGCTGCTGAAAGCGATGGTTCCCTCCAGTGAACTCCCCAAGTCACTGCATTGGTTGCTCCGAGTCATGCCGGTATTATTGCTGCCCGAATGATTAATACTGTATTTACTCATTCCAAATATGCCTTTAGGGCCTTCTCGGGATGAAACAGGTTTTCTCACATCAGCTGAAACCCCCACGGGTCGGTGCTGCACGTTTGATTGTAAAGAGGTCTGCAGGTCAGTTCCCTCAAGATGAAGGGCCTGGTTCACACGCTGCCCTTTGTAGAGTGTTATGTACTACCACCAAACCGACTACAAATTGCAATTCACAAACTCCACGCAGAGTTGTATGCCTCCACATTTCCTCTCCTTATGTGTGCGGAGTTCTGCACCCTGATTGCGGAATCTCCACACACTTAAGTATACATTTCATTTCAGTAGTGAATGTGGGCGGGACTGGAGGGAGTGGGTGGGAAAAGGGGGGACAAAAGGGGAAGGGACTTATGGAAGAGTAAGAGGCATATAGAGTGTGTTAGGGAGGGTTTTAGGGAAGTACGTCACTACCTCACACAAGGGGAGGCCAACTGCATTACTTTGGGGTGGAGACATGTAATTTACACTTTTGTAGTACGATTACACTCAGAGTTTGTGAATACCAAAAGTAGTTAACTTATTATAAAGTGTAAACTGACTCAAATGTGTCCTTTACCTTTGGGGATCTGGCCCGGAGTGTCTAGGCAAATGCTTTTGCTGATTAAACTGCTTTAAAGGTGGTTGTGTTCCCAAGTTCCAAAGTCACTCTGTATGTTTCTCAGATTGTTGGGTCTCCTATGCCAACCTAAAAGAGTTGTCTGATTTGCTGGAATGTGCCTTTGAGGTGAAGAAAAGGGCTTGGATGAAACAGAGCTGCAAAGGGATCACAATGGAGTATGAAGGGACAACACATGGAGAATGAAAGGACAACACATGGAGAATGAAAAGACAACACATGGAGAATGAAGGGACAACACATGGAGAATGAAAGGACAACACATGGAGAATGAAAAGACAACACATGGAGAATGAAAGGACAACACATGGAGAATGAAAGGACAACACATGGAGAATGAAAGGACAACACATGGAGAATGAAAAGACAACACATGGAGAATGAAAAGACAACACATGGAGAATGAAAGGACAACACATGGAGAATGAAAGGACAACACATGGAGAATGAAAGGACAACACATGGAGAATGAAAAGACAACACATGGAGAATGAAAGGACAACACATGGAGAATGAAAAGACAACACATGGAGAATGAAAGGACAACACATGGAGAATGAAAGGACAACACATGGAGAATGAAAGGACAACACATGGAGAATGAAAAGACAACACATGGAGAATGAAGGGACAACACATGGAGAATGAAAGGACAACACATGGAGAATGAAAGGACAACACATGGAGAATGAAAAGACAACAACATGGAGTATGAAAGGACAACACATGGAGAATGAAAGGACAACACATGGAGAATGAAAAGACAACACATGGAGAATGAAAAGACAACACATGGAGAATGAAAAGACAACACATGGAGAATGACAGGACAACACATGGAGAATGAAAGGACAACACATGGCGAATGAAAGGACAGCAACATGGAGTATGAAAGGACAACACATGGAGAATGAAAATACAACACATGGAGAATGAAAGGACAACACATGGAGAATGAAAAGACAACACATGGAGAATAAAAAGACAACACATGGAGAATGAAAAGACAACACATGTAGAAAGAAAAGACAACACATGGAGAATGAAAGGACAACACATGGAGAATGAAAGGCCAACACATGGAGAATGAAAAGACAACACATGGAGAATGAAAAGACAACACATGGAGAATGAAAAGACAACACATGGAGAATGAAAAGACAACACGTGGAGAATGAAAAGACAACACGTGGAGAATGAAAAGACAACACGTGGAGAATGAAAAGACAACACGTGGAGAATGAAAGGACAACACGTGGAGAATGAAAGGACAACACGCGGAGAATGAAAGGACAACACATGGAGAATGAAAGGACAACACATGGAGAATGAAAGGACAACACATGGGGAATGAAAGGACAACACATGGAGAATGAAAGGACAACACATGGAGAATGAAAGGACAGCAACATGGAGTATGAAAGGACAACACATGGAGAATGAAAAGACAACACATGGACAATGAAAGGACAACACGTAGAATGAAAGGACAACACATGGAGAATGAAAAGACAACACATGTAGAATGAAAGGACAACACATGGAGAATGAAAAGACAACACATGGAGAATGAAAAGACAACACATGGAGAATGAAAAGACAACACATGGAGAAAGAAAAGACAACACATGGAGAATGAAAGGACAACACATGGAGAATGAAAGGACAACACATGGAGAATGAAAAGACAACACATGGAGAATGAAAAGACAACACATGGAGAATGAAAAGACAACACATGGAGAATGAAAAGACAACACATGGAGAATGAAAAGACAACACATGGAGAATGAAGGGACAACACGTGGAGAATGAAAAGACAACACGTGGAGAATGAAAGGACAACACGTGGAGAATGAAAGGACAACACATGGAGAATGAAAGGACAACACATGGAGAATGAAAGGACAACACATGGAGAATGAAAGGACAACACTTGGAGAATGAAAAGACAGCAACATGGAGTATGAAAGGACAACACATGGAGAATGAAAAGACAACACATGGAGAATGAAAAGACAACACATGGAGAATGAAAGGACAACACATGGAGAATGAAAGGACAACACATGGAGAATGAAAAGACAACACATGGAGAATGAAAGGACAACACATGGAGAATGAAAAGACAACACATGGAGAATGAAAAGACAACACATGGAGAATGAAAAGACAACACATGGAGAATGAAAAGACAACACATGGAGAATGAAGGGACAACACATGGAGAATGAAAAGACAACACGTGGAGAATGAAAGGACAACACGTTTAGAATGAAAGGACAACACGTGGAGAATGAAAGGACAACACATGGAGAATGAAAAGACAACACGTGGAGAATGAAAGGACAACACATGGAGAATGAAAGGACAACACATGGAGAATGAAACGACAACACATGGAGAATGAAAAGACAGCAACATGGAGTATGAAAGGACAACACATGGAGAATGAAAAGACAACACATGGAGAATTAAAAGACAACACATGGAGAATGAAAGGACAACACATGGAGAATGAAAGGACAACACATGGAGAATGAAAAGACAACAACATGGAGAATGAAAGGACAACACATGGAGAATGAAAGGACAACACATGGAGAATGAAAGGACAACACATGGAGAATGAAAGGACAACACATGGAGAATGAAAAGACAACACATGGAGAATGAAAAGACAACACATGGAGAATGAAAGGACAACAGCATGGAGTATGAAAGGACAACACATGGAGAATGAAAGGACAACACATGGAGAATGAAAAGACAACAACATGGAGAATGAAAGGACAACAACATGGAGAATGAAAGGACAACACATGGAGAATGAAAAGACAACACATGGAGAATGAAAAGACAACACATGGAGAATGAAAGGACAACACATGGAGAATGAAAAGACAACACATGGAGAATGAAAGGACAACACATGGAGAATGAAAGGACAACAGCATGGAGTATGAAAGGACAACACATGGAGAATGAAAGGACAACACATGGAGAATGAAAGGACAACACATGGAGAATGAAAGGACAACACATGGAGAATGAAAGGACAACACATGGAGAATGAAAAGACAACACATGGAGAATGAAAAGACAACACATGGAGAATGAAAAGACAACACATGGAGAATGAAAGGACAACACATGGAGAATGAAAGGACAACACATGGAGAATGAAAAGACAACACATGGAGAATGAAAAGACAACACATGGAGAATGAAAGGACAACACATGGAGAATGAAAGGACAACACATGGAGAATGAAAAGACAACACATGGAGAAGGAAAGGACAACACATGGAGAATGAAAGGACAACACATGGAGAATGAAAGGACAACACGCGGAGAATGAAAGGACAACACATGGAGAATGAAAGGACAACACATGGAGAATGAAAGGACAACACATGGAGAATGAAAGGACAACACATGGAGAATGAAAAGACAACACATGAAGAATGAAAGGACAACACATGGAGAATGAAAGGACAACACATGGAGAATGAAAAGACAACACATGGAGAAGGAAAGGACAACACATGGAGAATGAAAGGACAACACATGGAGAATGAAAAGACAACACATGGAGAATGAAAGGACAACACATGGAGAATGAAAGGACAACACATGGAGAATGAAAGGACAACACATGGAGAATGAAAAGACAACAACATGGAGAATGAAAGGACAACACATGGAGAATGAAAGGACAACAACATGGAGAATGAAAGGACAACACATGGAGAATGAAAGGACAACACATGGAGAATGAAAGGACAACACATGGAGAATGAAAAGACAACACATGGAGAATGAAAGGACAACACATGGAGAATGAAAAGACAACAACATGGAGAAGGAAAGGACAACACATGGAGAATGAAAGGACAACACATGGAGAATGAAAAGACAACACATGGAGAATGAAAGGACAACACATGGAGAATGAAAGGACAACACATGGAGAATGAAAGGACAACACATGGAGAATGAAAAGACAACAACATGGAGAATGAAAGGACAACACATGGAGAATGAAAGGACAACAACATGGAGAATGAAAGGACAACACATGGAGAATGAAAAGACAACACCATGGAGAATGAAAGGACAACACATGGAGAATGAAAAGACAACACATGGAGAATGAAAGGACAACACATGGAGAATGAAAAGACAACACATGGAGAATGAAAGGACAACACATGGAGAATGAAAAGACAACACATGGAGAATGAAAAGACAACACATGGAGAATGAAAAGACAACACATGGAGAATGAAAAGACAACACATGGAGAATGAAAGGACAACACATGGAGAATGAAAGGAAAACACATGGAGAATGAAAAGGCAACACAAGGAGACTGAAAAGACAACACATGGAGAATGAAAGGACAACACATGGAGAATGAAAGGACAACGCATGGAGAATGAAAAGACAACACATGGAGAATGAAAGGACAACACATGGAGAATGAAAGGACAACGCATGGAGAATGAAAAGACAACACATGGAGAATGAAAGGACAACACATGGAGAATGAAAGGACAACGCATGGAGAATGAAAAGACAACACATGGAGAATGAAAAGACAACACATGGAGAATGAAAAGACAACACATGGAGAATGAAAAGACAACACATGGAGAATTAAAGGACAACACATGGAGAATGAAAGGACAACACATGGAGAATGAAAAGACAACACATCGAGTATAAAAGGACAACACATGGAGAATGAAAAGACAACACATGGAGAATGAAAAGACAACACAAGGAGAATGAAAGGACAACACATGGAGAATGAAAGGACAACACATGGAGAATGAAAAGACAACACATGGAGAATGAAAAGACAACACATGGAGAATGAAAGGACAACACATGGAGAATGAAAGGACAACACATGGAGAATGAAAAGACAACACATGGAGAATGAAAGTACAACACATGGAGAATGAAAGGACAACACATGGAGAATGAAAGGACAACAACATGGAGTATGAAAGGACAACACATGTAGAATGAAAGGACAACACATGGAGAATGAAAAGACAACACATGGAGAATGAACAGACAACACATGTAGAATGAAAGGACAACACATGGAGAATGAAAAGACAACACATGGAGAATGAAAGGACAACACATGGAGAATGAAAGGACAACACATGGAGAATGAAAGGACAACACATGGAGAATGAAAAGACAACACATGTAGAATGAAAAGACAACAACATGAAGAATGAAAGGACAACACATGGAGAATGAAAGGACAACAACATGGAGAATGAAAGGACAACACATGGAGAATGAAAAGACAACAACATGGAGAATGAAAGGACAACACATGGAGAATGAAAGGACAACAACATGGAGAATGAAAGGACAACACATGGAGAATGAAAAGACAACACATGGAGAATGAGAAGACAACACATGGAGAATGAAAGGACAACACATGGAGAATGAAAAGACAACACATGGAGAATGAAAGGACAACACATGGAGAATGAAAGGACAACACATGGAGAATGAAAAGACAACACATGGAGAATGAAAGGACAACACATGGAGAATGAAAAGACAACACATGGAGAATGAAAAGACAACACATGGAGAATGAAAAGACAATACATGGAGAATGAAAGGACAACACATGGAGAATGAAAGGACAACACATGGAGAATGAAAAGACAACACATGGAGAATGAAAAGACAGGACATGGAGAATGAAAGGACAACACATGGAGAATGAAAGGACAACACATGGAGAATGAAAAGACAACACATGGAGAATGAAAGGACAACACATGGAGAAGGAAAGGACAACAAATGGAGAATGAAAAGACAACACATGGAGAATGAAAGGACAACACATGGAGAATGAAAGGACAACACATAGAGAATGAAAGGACAACACATGGAGAATGAAAAGACAACACATGGAGAATGAAAAGACAACACATGGAGAATGAAAAGACAACACATGGAGAATTAAAGGACAACACATGGAGAATGAAAGGACAACACATGGAGAATGAAAAGACAACACATGGAGTATAAAAGGACAACACATGGAGAATGAAAAGACAACACATGGAGAATGAAAAGACAACACATGGAGAATGAAAGGACAACACATGGAGAATGAAAGGACAACACATGGAGAATGAAAGGCCAACACATGGAGAATGAAAAGACAACACATGGAGAATGAAAGGACAACACATGGAGAATGAAAGGACAACACATAGAGAATGAAAAGACAACACATGCAGAATGAAAAGACAACACATGGAGAATGGAGAATGAAAGGACAACACATGGGGAATGAAAGGACAACACATGGAGATTGAAAGGACAACACATGGAGAATGAAAAGACAACACATGGAGAATGAAAAGACAACACATGGAGAATGAAAGGACAACAACATGGAGAATGAAAGGACAACACATGGAGAATGAAAGGACAACACATGGAGAATGAAAGGACAACACATGGAGAATGAAAAGACAACACAAGAAGAATGAAAAGACAACACATGGAGAATGAAAGGACAACACATGGAGAATGGAGAATGAAAGGACAACACATGGAGAATGGAGAATGAAAGGACAACACATGGAGAATGAAAGGACAACACATGGAGAATGAAAGGACAACACATGGAGAATGAAAAGACAACACATGGAGAATGAAAGGACAACACATGGAGAATGAAAAGACAACACATGAAGAATGAAAAGACAACACATGGAGAATGAAAGGACAACACATGGAGAATGGAGAATGAAAGCACAACACATGGAGGATGGAGAATGAAAGGACAACACATGGAGAATGAAAGGACAACACATGGAGAATGAAAAGACAACACATGGAGAATGAAAGGACAACACATGGAGAATGAAAGGACAACAACATGGAGAATGAAAAGACAACACATGGAGAATGAAAGGACAACACATGGAGTATGAAAGGACAACAACATGGAGTATGAAAGGACAACAACATGGAGTATGAAAGGACAACACATGGAGAATGAAAGGACAACAGCATGGAGTATGAAAGGACAACACATGGAGAATGAAAAGACAACACATGGAGAATGAAAAGACAACACATGGACAATGAAAAGACAACACATGGAGAATGAAAAGACAACAACATGGAGAATGAAAGGACAACACATGGAAAATGAAAAGACAACACATGGAGAATGAAAAGACAACACGTGGAGAATGAAAGGACAACAAATGGAGAATGAAAGGACAACACATGGAGAATGAAAGGACAACAACATGGAGAATGAAAAGACAACAACATGGAGAATGAAAGGACAACACATGGAGAATGAAAGGACAACACATGGAGAATGAAAAGACAACACATGGAGAATGAAAAGACAACACATGGAGAATGAAAAGACAACACATGGAGAATGAAAGGACAACACATGGAGAATGAAAGGACAACACATGGAGAATGAAAAGACAACACATGAAGAATGAAAGGACAACACATGGAGAATGAAAGGACAACACATGGAGAATGAAAAGACAACAACATGGAGTATGAAAGGACAACAACATGGAGAATGAAAGGACAACACATGGAGAATGAAAGGACATCACATGGAGAATGAAAAGACAACACATGGAGAATGAAAAGACAACACATGGAGAATGAAAGGACAACACATGGAGAATGAAAGGACAACAACATGGAGAATGAAAAGACAACACAAGGAGAATGAAAAGACAACACATGGAGAATGAAAAGACAACAGATGGAGAATGAAGGGACAACACATGGAGAATGAAAGGACAACAACATGGAGAATGAAAAGACAACAACATGGAGAATGAAAGGACAACACATGGAGAATGAAAGGACAACACATGGAGAATGAAAGGACAACACATGGAGAATGAAAGGACAACACATGGAGAATGAAAGGACAACACATGGAGAATGAAAGGACAACACATGGAGAATGAAAGGACAACACATGGAGAATGAAAAGACAACAGATGGAGAATGAAAAGACAACACATGGAGAATGAAAGGACAACACATGGAGAATGAAAGGACAACATATGGAGAATGAAAAGACAACACATGGAGAATGAAAAGACAACACATGGAGAATGAAAGGACAACACATGGAGAATGAAAGGACAACACATGGAGAATGAAAAGACAACACATGGAGAATGAAAAGACAACACATGGAGAATGAAAAGACAACACATGGAGAATGGCTGCCTTGACGTTCTCCCTCCCCAGCTTCAACCGCCTGTGCCCTGGTATCACTTAAGTGGGCAGAGAGGGCATGATGTGTGCCACAACTACCCCTCGGTTTGCTTACTCCTTCCTTTCTGTTACCCATCTCTAATGTAATTCCTGTGCCACCTGTCATGGTACCAATATCGGGAATGGATCCAGAATCATTGCCGCTGCCCACCCGCCTCCGTGATGCCCCTTCGTCCACATCCAGATGGACTTTATGCAAATACCTATGTGTACCTCATGCACATATGTAGTGGTTCTAGCCTGTACGTTTCTAGATGGATCGAAGCCTGCCCCTGCCCCCATGCTGGCCTGGTTACATTGGTGAAAAGGGTGATGCGGGATTTCAGTTTTAGATTTCGGGTCCCCTGCTGAATAGGGAGTGACAAGGGCACTCATTCTGCGTCTACGGTAGCCGAGGAGCTGTGAAAGGTGTTAGGGATGAAATAACACCATCAGTGTGCTGGCCACCCAGATCTGTAGGGATAGTAGAGCATTTCAATTCCTCTTTGAAAAATAAAATAGCTGAGATTCGTGCCAAGAAGGGTCTTAAGTGGCCTGACGTCCTTCCCTTGGCACTGTGGTCACTCGGAGCCATCCCTAGGCGAAGAGTAAGCCAAGTACATATAGGATTGCCTATTGTGACCCATGCCACTTCCGTCAGATCCCCGTGTCCACAGCATCCCTTGATTTACACTAAAATGATGAGTCCGTATGTAGCCTATGAATGAGTGAATGAAAGGCAACTTGTATAGCGCACCGTTACTCCAAAGTGTGACCCGGCGCTCTGCACACAAACCATCAGTGCAGAGTGTATTTCAGCCAATTAATCCTGTTTAAGGAGCCACGTTTTCAGTTTCTTCCGGAACAGAGGTTGCAGCAATAGCTCGTAACTCAAGTGGACGCTTGGTCCGTGCTGTCGGCCCTGAGAAAGAACAAGACCTTCCCCAGCCCTAGGCCCAATCCTAGGAATCCTGGCCAGGACGGTGGTGGCCGATCGAAGGTTCCTTGAAGGGAAGAAGAAGGTAATCCTTGTCCTGAGATGGTCTGCACCTGTGTGCTGGAGAGCCTGTGGACCAACACAAGTGTTTCAAATAAAATGCTCTTCTTTATCGGGAGCCAGGGAAGCGCCCTCATGTTTGGGGACACGTGTTGTCAGAGGCAGGCTCTGTAGGGGTCGGGTCGCCTGCAATATATTAATGAGATAGTCAGGTACTACAGGGCATTACCGAAATCCAGCCATGGTGTTATCAGTGCCTGTACGACCAGTCTCCTGGCTGCAAATGAGAGAAAATGTAAAAACATCTATATGAAAAGGCAGCACTCTAAAACAGGTCCCCTCCCCAAGGACGGGTCCTGATCCTGTTATCTTGCTCACATCATCCCCAACAGGATGCTCTTGCTGAGCCTATGCACTAGAAAGGACTGCCCAGAGAAATATCTGAAACTACCCACATCTTCATTCCATGTGAGGACAAGCATTGCTGAACATGGCCACGCTCCGAGGCAGTGGCAGCGCAGAAAGAAGAACTCTGTGCACGTGCTCTGGTTCTGCCACGGGGTGTCCAGGTGGCTTCACTAAAGCTTGCTTCCTCACTGAATCTGATTCCATCTCTCATTAACTGGTCAATTTAAGCTCTGGAACATACCAGGCTCTTCCACTGCATTGAGCCTTCATGGCATTCTGACCAATCAGCTAGCAATGTGTTCAACCCTCATGGCATTTTGACCAATCAGCTACAAATGTGTTCAACCTTCATGGCATTTTGACCAATCAGCTACAAATGTGTTCAACCTTCATGGCATTTTGACCAATCAGCTAGCAATGTGTTCAACCTTCATGGCATTCTGACCAATCAGCTGGCGATGTGTTCTGGTCGGGCAGCCAGAAGGCCAAAAATGGGGCACAAGAGCCTTCCAGCTGTAAATGCGGTCACACAGCAACATTCACAGCCAGGAGGATTTGAGGAAGGACCTTTTTTCCTGTTAATATTTTATCATCAGTGGCGGCTGGCAGAGAATAGGGGTGGTGGGCGGGGGGCAAAAAAAATACAAAAAAACACTTTTGCCGGCCACCGTCTCTCCTCCCCTGCGATCCCTTCTCACGGCCCCTTCTCCTCAGCTTCGGCGGAAGCAGGAAGCACACAGGCTTCCTCCCCTAAGCCAATCACAACACTGCAATGCAGCGTTGTGATTGGTCTGAGCACTGTGGTTCGGCGCTCAGACGGGGAGTCGGAGCATAGGCATGTTCCTCACCAGGCTGTGTAATGCAGCCTAGTGGGGAGCATGCACAGTCCACATGACTGTTTGGCTGGAACAAGGGGGCCGGCCAATCAATCATGAGCATTTAGGGAGTGCAAACTGCTCCTCCCCCTTTGAGCCCAGCCCCGCCCTAACCTAGTCCCATAGTGGAAAATAAAATGATAATAACGGGGTTATTATGTGAGAAGTTGGCCTGGTATATGCTGTCCACTAATTATAGTGGGCACCTTGCACCAGTCCAAACAACCCCTTATTGGAGATAGGTTAAAGACAACCTTTATTGAAAGCTATCCTAGTGGTAGCTATGGAGAGCAGCCTTCAGGCTAAGTCTTGAAGGAATGTAAAGCAGCTTGTTTTACCAGTCTATAATCTCTTGAGTGACCAAATGAAAGAGGACCACACCAGGTGTATATATAAAATATATGTATTTAGTCTTAAACACACCCCTCTAGTCTCTTTATGAGGCTAGAGTTCGAAGTACATAGTTTACAAGTCAGTTATCAACTGTAATAGCACAAATACACGTTTGAGCCCTAGGGGCATACCAAACCATATACCAAAAAAATGGTATAAGAACCACGACTGAGCTAGACACAAGGCCTAGAGCCTGTAGAAGTGCTTGGACTCCAAGGAACCACCCAAGGTAGTGACACAGGGGACCCACGGGGGACGCGTGCAGTGTGAGAACACAGCCGCGAGCCACCGTTGACTTCTATGGGGAAAGTCGCGGTTGGATTTTTAAAAGGAAAGGACACTTCGAGGAGGACTTGGAGCAAATCCCTTTAGAACTAGGCAGTTCTAGAGTCAATACCCACGGGAGCACCGGAGTACTCGAGTTACCTCACCCAGGGAAGCCGGGTGCATAGGTGTCTTTTGGCGTCGGGTTTCGTCGTCGTTTTCAATGGCGATCTGCTGCAGCAGGCTGCTGGCGACCAAGTCGAAAGTGTCCGGGTGGATCCAAGAGTGGATCGAAGATCTGAAGGACCTAAAAGCAGAGAGGACAGAGTCTGGGTCACTAGCCAGTGACCAGGAAGGCGATGAGCAGATGCCCACCGATGTCGGGTGCTTCAGGTAGGTTGACGGTCATCTTGACTCTTCAGCCACGAGGTCCAGGAGGTGTCAACGATGACCAGGAGCTGGATTCGAGCTGTCCCACGACGTCTGTCGATTGCTGCAGTATCAGCGACCGAATTGGACCCAACAAGCCTTGGCAACGGCAAATCATGTGGAAACAAAGAAAGGACGTTGATGCAGACCAGCAAGGTCTGGGGGACTCACCCAGTGGGGGTAAGTCAGGGCTCATCTGGAGAAACCAGGGAAGCCCAAGCAGAAGAAGAGTTGCCTTCAGGAAGGCCCACTAGCCAACGGACTAGTGACCGTGAAGGAGCCTTGAGTGGACGCACTTGGAGCTGGCTCACAGGACACTCATGGAGTGGAGGCCAGTGATCTTTGGTGCAGTTGATGCTGGGGGTGGGGGCTACTCGGAGCCCAAAGCACAACTTCGTGGAAGACCAAGAAGAGGATGCACTTGCAAAAGTTCTTGGTATCCAGGGGTCACGGTTCCACGGTACCCACAACAGCTATGGGCCTCAGCTTTGCTAGAGACTCAGGGCAGCCTCGGGGAAGTCTGGAAATCTACTTCTGGTGTTGCAAAGAGTTCGGCGTCCGGCGGGAGCTTCAGCGATGCAGACCGGACAATTGCTTCTTAGGTGCCTGCCAAGCAGGGGAGTCACTCCTTGTCCCCAAGGGAGATTCTTCAGTCCTCTACTATTCAAGTAGAGCGTCGAAGGTCCAGGATTCGGCTTCAGAGTTTCGTCCAGGGTAATCTAAAGTCCTAAGGACTGGGGTCTCATACTTATACTAAGTTAGGGGGTTGGACATACTCTGGGGACCCACCTATGGGAGGGTCAGGGAAGAGGGGTGGTTACACCCATTCCCTTTGTCCAGTTTCGCGCCAGAGCAGGGGCAGGTAGCCCCTGCAACCGGTTTGAACTGGGCTATGCACAGGGACACCAAATGTGCCCCCAGTGCAGGAATTCAAAGCACCAGAGAGTGCTCCCGCCCAGCCCCAATACACACTATCCTGTCTGGGGAGGTGGTTACACCTCCCTTCGACAGGAAACCTATTGTCCAGGCCTCCCCTGCTGGAGTTTCGGTCAGCAGCAGGAGGCCAGACCCGTGTCTGTGGCAGCGGCATCCATTTTGTGATGCCAGGGCTCTGTAAAGTTAATACCGGGTATGCTGGTGGGTACATGTCTCTCCCTCTAGAAGGGTGGAATGCTACCCCCGCTGCCAGAACTGGTGGGGGGGGTAGTATTCCAAGATGTTTGACACCAAAAACGACATGTTTTCGTGCAGCCATCCCAAAGTTAGAATTTAACGCGAGGTTATAATGCACTTAAGAGTATATGGTCAGGCTGCACCACAAACAGCACCAGAGGATTGTCTCCGAATGCTGCAGAGGGGCTCTGCTCATGCAGGGGCACCCTCTCACATAAAACCAAGCACTCTGCCATTAGGATTGTTAAGGCCTGCTATAGGAGTGACTTATAGGTTTATATGTGTGTGAAATGGTAGTGATATAGGTAGCCTATATCACAGTAAGGGGTGCATGCACCACCTTACCCAGGCTGCAGTAGCAGTCCTGTGGTGTCATTTTGGAGGGCCTTCCAGGGGTGGCACAATACATGCTTCAGCCCCTGGTAGGCCCCTGGGATGCCTATGCCCTTGGTACATAGTATACCATATACTAGGGACTTATAAAGGCACCCCAGAATCCAATCTGGGATGTACCTAAAGTACATGGAATCAATTTAGAGAGGAAGCAGCTAGGCTGGGGTCCTGGATAGCAGGGCCCCAGCCAGACTAAAGTCAAAAACAGTGATACACCAGCAAAAAGTGGGGGTAACCATAAGAGGCAGATCCTACTCTCCTACACAACCCCCCCCCCCAAACGCAGGGACATTAAACTAACCTTGACCAGTTGAGTCTTCATGTTCTAAGTGGAAATATCTGGAGAGTCCATCTGCATTGGCATGGTTACTCCCAGGTCTATGTTCCACTGTATAGTCCATCCCCTGTAGAGAAATGGACCACCTCAAAAGTTTGGGGTTTTCACCCTTCATCTGTTTTAGCCATAAGAGGGGCTTGTGGTCTGTTTGAACAAGGAAGTGAGTGCCAAACAAGTATGGCCTCAGCTTCTTCAGAGCCCAAACCACAGCAAAGGCCTCCCTCTCTATGGCTGACCAACGTTTCTCTCTGGGGGTCAGCCTTCTGCTAATAAAAGCTACTGGCTGATCCTGACCTTCATCATTCAACTGTGACAGTACAGCCCCTACCCCCAACTCAGATGCATCTGTCTGCACAATGAACTTTTTGGAGTAATCAGGACTTTGCAGAATGGGTGCAGTACACATGGCCTGCTGCAGGTCATCAAATGCCTTTTGACAGCTAACTGTCCACTGAACCTTTTTGGGAATTTCTTAGAGGTTAAGTCATTCAGGGGTGTCACTATTGATCCATACCCCTTGACAAATCTTCTGTAGTACCCAGTCAGGCCTAAAAAGGCTCTCACCTGAGTCTGGGTAGTTGGAGCAGTCCAGTCCATGATGGTCTGGATCTTGCTCTGCAATGGTTGAACCTGGCCTCCACCCACAAGGTGGCCCAGGTACACAACCTGACTCTGCCCTATCTGGCACTTTGTGGCCTTGATAGTTAGGCCTGCTTTCTGCAGGGCCTGCAAAACATTTCTGAGGTGGACCAGGTGATCCTCCCAGGTGGAGCTAAAGACAGCAATATCATCTAGATATGCTGCACTATAGGCTTCCAGACCTGTAAGGACTGTGTTCACCAACCTCTGAAAAGTGGCAGGTGCATTTTTCAAACCAAAGGGCATCACCACAAATTGGTAAAGCCCACCAGGGGTAGAAAATGCAGTTTTTGGCTTTGCATCATCAGCTAGTCTGATCTGCCAGTAGCCAGCTGTTAGGTCAAATGTGCTTAGATACTTGGCTGAGGCCAAAGTGTCTATTAGCTCATCTGCCCTGGGGATTGGATGGGCATCAGTCCTAGTGACTGCATTGAGGCCCATGTAGTCCCCACAAAACCTCATCTCTCTCTTACCATCTTTGGTGTGAGGTTTTGGCACCAGCACCACTGGACTAGCCCAAGGGCTATCTGAAGGCTCAATGACACCCAGCTCCAACATTTTCTGGACTTCTGTCCTGATACAGTCCTTGACCTGGTCAGGTTGTCTGTAAATTTTACTTTTAACAGGCAGACTGTCCCCAGTGTCCACTTCATGAGTGCACCAGGTGGTCTGACTTGGAGTCAGAGAGAACATGTGTCTGAACTGATTGAGCACCTGTCTACAATCAGTCTGCTGCTGGGCAGTGAGGCTGCCTGCCAAGGCTACACCATCCACTGACCCATCATCAGGGTTCTGTGAGAGCAGGTCTGGGAGAGGGTCACTCTCCTCCTCCTGTCCCTCATCAGTTGCCATGAGCAAGCCCATGTCAGCCCTGTCCACATATGGCTTCAGCCTGTTGACATGGAGCACCCTATGGGGGCTCCTGGGAGTTCCCAGGTCTACCAGATAGGTAACCTCTCCCTTCTGTTCAACAATTGTGTGGGGGCCACTCCACTTGTCTTGGAGGGCTGCTGGGGCCACTGGCTCCAGAACCCACACCTTCTGCCCTGGCTGGTAAACAGTCAGCACAGCCTTTTGGTCATGCCAGGCTTTCTGTAATTCCTGGCTGGCCTCAAGGTTTTTGGTTGCCTTTTTCATGTACTCAGCCATCCTGGAGCGGAGACCAAGTACATAGTCCACTATGTCCTGTTTAGGGGGTTTGAGAGGTAACTCCCAACCTTCCTTCACCAGACACAATGGACCCCTGACAGGATGGCCAAACAAAAGTTCAAAAGGGCTGTAATCAACCCCCTTTTGAGGCACCTCTCTGTATGCAAATAAAAGGCAGGGCAAGAGTATGTCCCATTTTCGCCTAAGCTTTTCTGGGAGACCTTTAATCATGCCCTTCAAGCTTTTGTTGAATCTCTCAACTAAACCATTGCATTGTGGGTGATAGGGTGTGGTGAACTTATAAGTTACTCCACACTCCTTCCACATTGCAGTCAAGTAACTGGACATGAAGTTTGTACCACTGTCAGATACTACCTCCTTAGGAAAGCCCACTCTTGAGAAAATGCCCAGGAGGGCCCTTGCCACCACAGGTGCTGTAGTGGTCCTAAGGGGAATGGCTTCTGGGTACCTGGTGGCATGGTCCACCACCACCAGGATAAACCTGTGCCCAGATGCTGTTTGGGGATCCATGGGACCAACTATGTCAATCCCCACCCTCTCAAAGGGAACCCCCACCACAGGTAGTGGTATCAGGGGGCCTTTGTGGTGCCACCTGCCTTCCCACTGGCTTGGCAGGTTACACAGGAGCGACAAAACTCCTTGCTGTCTTCAGACATGTGGGGCCAGTGAAAGTGAGAGACAATTCTGTCCCAAGTCTTGTTCTGGCCCAGGTGACCTGCTAAGGGAATATCATGGGCTAGTGTCAATAGGAAGCCCCTGAACTTCAGAGGTATAACCAACCTCCTGGCTGATCCAGGCTTGGGGTCTCTACCCTCTGAGTACAGGAGTCCATCATCCCAATATATCTTATGGGTGCCACTAGCATTCCCAGCAGCCTCAGCAGCAGCTTGCTGTCTGAGGGGTTCAAGAGAGGGGCAGTTCAGCTGCTCCTGGCTCAGATCTGCCCTGGAAGGGCCCC
Organism: Calotriton arnoldi; assembly: GCA_963921515.1. NCBI lineage: Eukaryota > Metazoa > Chordata > Amphibia > Caudata > Salamandridae > Calotriton > Calotriton arnoldi. Next base: position 1,419,742 of record CAWUFW010001603.1, on the reverse strand, counting down.
CTGTCCCTAAGAACTCCACCTGATCAGGTTCAAGCTCCTCTGGGACAGTTCCTTCTTCAGGCCTGAGATCATCTTCCTCAAAAGACTGATCTTCCTCCTGAGCCAAGGGGGAAGGCACTGCCTTAACCCTACTGCTCCTCCTCTTGGGAGGCACCTGGTCCCTTATTCCAGAATCCAGGGCCTGTTCAGCTTTTGACATTTTTGCCTGTGACCTAGTCACTGCAAAGACATGTGCAGGGATCCCTAGCATTTCTGCATGTTTCCTGAGCTCCACCTCTGCCCAAGCTGAGGTTTCAAGATCATTGCCAAGCAAGCATTCAACTGGTAGGTCTGCACTCACCACAACCTTCTTAAGGCCAGTTACCCCTCCCCAGGAGAAGTTAACAACTGCCAGAGAATGGTCTGTTCTGACATTGCTAGCATTGGTCACTTTGTACATTTCACCAAGTATAATCTGCCCAGGATCCACAAGATCTTGTGTCACCATGGTGACACTTGCTCCTGTGTCCCTGAATGCCAAAGCCTCTCTTCCATTAATTAAAGGCTGCTGTCTGTATTTGCCCAAATTACTGGGACTCACAAAGGGGGACATATCCATGCCCCCATCACAGACTAGGACAGCCAGAGTTGGCACTCTGACTAGGCCAGAGCCCAGTACCCAGGGTCAACCCTACTAAACCCTTATTCTGAGTAATTCCACCACCACTTGTAGCTGGACTAGGGGGTACAGTTGCCTTAGGGACAATGGTGGCTGGATTAGAGTCTTTGGACTTGGTGCAATCACTGGTCCAGTGAGTCTTTTGCTTACAGACTTTGCACCATGGTTTCTTTTGGCCTTTTCCTTTGTTAGATTGGGATTCCCCACCAGATGCAGATTTTTGGGGACCTTGTGAAGACTTCTGGTCTTTACCCTTCTCCCCACCCTTATCAGAGTTCTTAGAATCTTGCTTCTTCTGGTCACCACCTTGGTTCTGTACCTTCTGCTTCACCCTGGTTCTGACCCATTTGTCTGCCTTCTTACCCAATTCTTGGGGAGAGGTCAGATCAGAGTCAACCAGGTACTGATGTAGCAACTGATTCTGACAGTTATTAAGAATCTGCTCCCTCATGATTAAATTATAAAATCCTTTGAAGTCACACACCTTACTGCCAAGTAACCAGCCTTCCAGAGCCTTGGTAGCACAATCTACAAAGTCCACCCAGTCTTGATTTTGTGCTTTTTGGGTATCATCGGAACTTTAACCTGTATTGTTCAGTGGTTAGGCCAAACCCATCAATCAATGCACTTTTTAAGACTTGATAATCATCAGCATCCTCTTCTCTAACAGTGAGGAGCTTATCTCTACCTTTGTCTGCAAAGGAGAGCCACAAGATTGCTGCCCACTGCTGCTGAGGGACCCTCTGTACTTTACAGGCCCTCTCCAGTGCAGTAATCCATTTATGGATGTCATCCCCACTCTGGTAGGGAGGGACAATCTTGCTCAGGTTTCTATGGTCATAAGACCTTTCCCTACCACTAGGGAAGTTGCTGCCACCATGGGACTCTAGTCCCAACTTTCTTCTTTGTCTATGAAGCTCTAGGGACTCCCTGTCTATAGCCAACTGCTCTTTTCTGATTCTCAACTGAGCTTCCTCATACTTGAGCAGTCTGTCTTTTCTTTCATGGGAGGTTTCCCTCCTATGAGAAGAGACAGAGGTCCCTACTGAGGTGTCAGAATGGTTAGACTCCTGAGAAGGAGATCTGGACCTTCTAGGCACACTCACAACTCTTCCTGGTGGGACAAAGGGGAGGTCATTCTGATCCTCCTCCTCAACTGCAGGAGGAGCTGGGTTGTCCAGGGCAAGGTCATTGTCACCTTCCTGGCCAGTTTCAGAGGTCAGGTCCTGGGTATTTTCACCCCTGGCCCCTTCCTCATCTTCTGCCCCACCCTCTCTGCCTACCCTTGCAGACCCTATAGGTCTTCTGAGGTCATCTAGCAGAAGCATCTCCATGAGACGTTGGGTGTTGGCACTTTTGCCTGTCTTCAGCCTCCTAATCTTGCACAACTCTCTCAATTCCAAGAATGGGAGGTTGTCATATTTGGATGGCAGGAGCCCACTGGTTCCTGGTAGTGAAGACATTACCAGTGAGGTGTGGTGTATGCACTACCTACTCTAGTGTGGCCTACTAAACTCTCTTGAGTTGTAGAAAGGGTGTGCTAGCCCTTAACACACAACTCTAAGTTCAGTAGAACTTACTGTATACTAAGCTTGTATTTATATGTACCTAAGGTACCCTTAGTGGTTTTCAGTTGATCAATTCAATTGAGATTATCTGGTAAAACAATAGCAAGCTGGAATCCCACACGCTGCACACCAATGTGAGAAGTTGGCCTGGTTATATGCTGTCCAGTAATTATAGTGGGCACCTTGCACCAGTCCAAACAACCCCTTATTGGAGATAGGTTAAAGACAACCTTTATTGAAAGCTATCCTAGTGGTAGCTATGGAGAGCAGCCTTCAGGCTAAGTCTTGAAGGAATGTAAAGCAGCTTGTTTTACCAGTCTATAATCTACTGAGTGACCAAATGAAAGAGGACCACACCAGGTGTATATATAAAATATATGTATTTAGTCTTAAACACACCCCTCTAGTCTCTTTATGAGGCTAGAGTTCGAAGTACATAGTTTACAAGTCAGTTATCAACAGTAATAGCACAAATACACGTTTGAGCCCTAGGGGCGTACCAAACCATATACCAAAAAAATGGTATAAGAACCACGACTGAGCTAGACACAAGGCCTAGAGCCTGTAGAAGTGCTTGGACCCCAAGGAACCACCCAAGGTAGTGACACAGGGGACCGACGGGGGACGCGTGCAGTGTGAGAACACAGCCGCGAGCCACCGTTGACTTCTATGGGGAAAGTCGCGGTTGGATTTTTAAAAGGAAAGGACACTTAGAGGAGGACTTGGAGCAAATCCCTTTAGAACTAGGCAGTTCTAGAGTCAATACCCACGGGAGCACCGGAGTACTCGAGTTACCTCACCCAGGGAAGCCGGGTGCATAGGTGTCTTTTGGCGTCGGGTTTCGTCGTCGTTTTCAATGGCGATCTGCCGCAGCAGGCTGCTGGCGACCAAGTCGAAAGTGTCCGGGTGGATCCAAGAGTGGATCGAAGATCTGAAGGACCTGAAAGCAAAGGGGACTGTTGTATTCCTCTTAGGGTGTCCATAACGGGCTTTCCAGTATCATGTCCTTATATAGGCACAATTCGCCCTGCCCTTATATAGGCATAAATTCCCAGGCCTTATTTAGGCATTAAACCGTGCACTCCAAATACAGGCATGGTCTCCGACATCCGTCCACCCTAACGTCACAACGAGTTCGTGAAGAACAGACCCTTAGGCTGCGGGAGTTTCCCTAGCCCAGGACTATTGATTTCTTCAAGGACTCATATATTATGCATGAACCATTATTCCTTAGGGGTTCATTCATGACGTCTTCCGCTGTCCGATTCATGTCAATGCTAACATTATGAGGTACCTCTCAGGTATAAATATACCTTCCCTAGCCGTTGTAAATCAGAGGAGACCTCGACTTCAGAGGAGCCCGTTTCCCGGCCTGACGCACTGAGAAGACGCTGTCATCCCTGCACGCAGAGAGTCCAGCTTCCAGTGATCTGACTTCCCTTGCGGGGTGTTGGAGTTCGAGTCTGGCAAAGAGATTCCTACCTCTCTCATTCTTCAGGTATGGAGCTGACAAGAACCTAGAGGGACTCTTGGCATACTAGGCATACTAGGCTTAAACATACTCTTAGTATACCATAGTAAGGAATACTTCACCTACTTCATACCTCTCCCTACACCTAGGTTAGGTTAGGTACATTGGGGTAGAACTAGCTTAGCAACGCATCGTATGAGTACTCGCATTTTTAGTCTGTGTTATTTATGTAAAGGCATATGTACTAAAAGATAATGCTATCGCAGTATTATTTATTTCTACTGCTCACACTGTACATTATTTATCTCGCTTACTGTCTTGTGATCGTAACAGCACATTTTACTTACACCAGAAACAAGACTGTTCAATAAATCTTTTATTGAAACGCCCGTCTGTTCTTTTCTGTGTAACTCGGAAAAAACTAAGCATGCACGATTGAGCTGAGTGAAATAGTTATCTATTGTTTCCATGACTCTGGGACACGTTCTGATTCTAAAGGGAAACATAGTGGTCATGTTTTGCGGCTGCCAGAAACTACTCCCTTCTTGTTTGTCAAGGAGTTTCTAGTGGCCTCTGAGCTAGCTGGCACAAGTAATTAAGTTTAATATACTCGATAGGGACATACTGACCTTAGTCCTATGTCAAACCTATAGGATATATTATTCCAATGCACAGAGCCTATTAGGGAAATAGGAGCTACACTACATGGCGCCCAACGGTTTGGTAAGGCGGTAATTCAAAGTTAGATACTGAGTAACTCAGCCGTGCTTTTTCTCTCAGAGACCCCTACCCATATACTCCAAAAGACGTCTGGAGTGGGCAGGGTTAAGTATCCACCACGGCTACATAGGGAAACACCCTATATATTAGCTGTTTGGTTTGCTCAACGTTGAAGGATACAGTGTTCCAAAATATTGTGCACCTTATCTTTGTTTCCTTGAAACTTGTTCTACATTTTTCAAACAACAAAATGCCTGACTCCGACGATGCCACCGGAAACGGTGGAGCTGCGGCTGATCCAGCCCAAGCAGCAGCTTATAATATCACAGGTTTTATTGAAACCGAGGAGGGTGTTATAGACATCCCTCAAAACTTAAGAAGAGCCATCACTCTAAAACTCATAAAACATGGCCTACCACCAAGAGGAGGTAGAGCAGTTTTCGTGATAGAGGCACATGAATCCTTTCAGACAGAGGTATTCTATTCATGGGTAATATTTCCTGAATCAAATTCAGTAACACACACGTTTCACTTCTACAAAGAAGATGATCCACCAGAGGAATACATTCCTTTCGAGGATATTGAAATTCCATTAACATACCAGGAGCATCAGCTCTGGTTTAAAGGCGCCCTAAAACATCACAGAAACATTACCAGGCTCGGTCCACTAGGTAGACCAGGAGCAACATGGCCGATTTTAGCCGGCTACACTCCTCATCCTGACATTGAAGACATGTCAGACGAGGAATTACTTACTCAACTCACAGAGTTAATAAAAATGTACAGACAATTGGTCCAATATGTCATGCGGACTTTTACAGTCCAGCAACCATTAACACTTCCAAATCAAACTCCTCAACAGGGGAATACACTAAAAATTACACCACAGACTCTATATGCAGTCATGGGTAAAATGCCCACAAAATGTGAGCAAATTCCGTTCTGGATAGCTCAAAAAATTACTCAAATCGAAGCAGTATTTCCAAATACTAGCCCGTATGAGAAACACAGAATCCTAACAATCAGTTTACCAATGGGGATCACACCACAACTGGAAGACTGTACCACATGGGGCTCAGTCTTTGCTGCCATCTATACTAAAACATATGGCATTCCGTCAATTGCGGTAATACCTGATGTCCTGAAACAAATTCAAAACGAATACGGGGCAGAGCCTGCTCTAAATTTAGGTATGAAGTTACTGAAAAATTTCGACCAGGTCTCAACAATAATATTATCTACTATTAAAGGGGAGGCAGCAGCAGTGGCGATCCGCCAAAAATTAAGGGAATTTGATGTTACAGAACATCAAACTGAGCTACCCAGAATAATTGAACAATCTTATGCAGAATTAGGCAGAGATAGTTTGGGTGGAAGACCAGTGAAGCCGAAGCTATCTGAAATCCTGAGAAGGACTCTATTAAACAAACTCCTACATCTTCTAAAAAGAAGTGGGAAACTAATAAACAAAATTCAAACGGGAAACGTTCTCAATCCCGAGGTAGGTCTCCTCAAAAGGAGCCCTCTGAAAGGAGGTATAACCTCAGGAATAGGGATAATTTGAGAAAACCTGATAGGTATCAAGATACTGATACACGTTCCTCTCGTCCCTTTCAGATCTCATCACAGACTTCGGAAAGAAGAGGACGATCGGAACATAGAGAAAAACGCGTGAAATCAAAAGACGACAAACACGCTCCAAAAACTAAAGCAAAACCTCAATTCTCCAAAAAGAAAGTAGCAGGTCTAAAGATTTGACATGCCGAGAATACTGAGAACACAACTCAAGAACGGAGAATGGGCTCAGACAATGCTGGACAGTGCAGCAGAAGTCACAATAGCTCGCCAGAACCTGAAGGAACTTCTGGAGATAGTAGACTTGAATGAGTACATTAAAGTAGAGACTGTAGACACCAGGGTTAGTACTCCCCAAAAGTTATATGAAATAACTCTCCGGATGGAGGGAGACAAACCTAGACAGGTGAAAGCACTTTTTTGGGAAAGACTATCAAAGGGCTATGACATACTTCTAGCAGAAAAAGACTGGCCACCACAATTTGTCAGGGAGTGCCCACATGGCGAGGACATTATTATGCCTGCCTTCTCCAACCAAATTCCAATACACCAAAAATATACATATGCCAGGAAATGGGCAGTAGCCCAGGCCCCAGCATTATATAAAAATCATGCAGGATGGGATGAGGACTCACCTCACCATAAAATACATCTGAAACATGAACCAACTGCACAACGGCAGTACCCGATAAAGCAAGAAGCTAAAAAACAGGTCAGGGAGATCTTAGATCAACTTGAATATCAAGGGGTGATTGAAACATGCACCTCCTCAATGAACAATCCTTTGTTTCCTGTCTCCAAACCAGACAATACATATCGTCTAGTTTTGGACTACAGACACCTAAACACTTGTTCTAAAACTTTTGCAGTGCAAAATGCACATAGCACAGCATTAATGAATAACATTGTGCGTAAAAAATATAAAACAACATTAGACATCTCAAATGGTTTCTTTTGTCAAAACATAGCACCTGAAAGCAGGTACTTAACAGCATTCTCCATAATGGGGACCCAGCGTCACTTTTGTCGACTCCCACAAGGGTTCAAAAACAGCCCAGGTTTATTCTCAGCGAGGGTAACGGAGTTACTACAAATTTATGACAATGAGGCATTGTCCTATGTCGATGACATTTATCTGACAGACGATGACCTGGACAAACACTTGAACAGGGTGAGCACCATTATACTGGGCTTCGCCTCTGAGGGCTACAAATTCAACTTAAAAAAATCCAGAATTGCCCATCTCTATGTCCTATTTCTAGGATATGAGCTTTCAAGTGAAGGCAAGAGCTTGGCAGCTAACTTTTTAGAAAAGTGTGCGCTGCTCCAACCTCCAAAAACGCAAAAAAATGTACAATCCATCCTGGGTTTCCTAAATTTTGGAAGAACATACATTCTAAATTACGCAGAAAGGGTTAAACCTCTCTATGCATTAATCAAACCTGATTTTTCGATCAGAAACTGGACACAAGAACACAGAAATCTTGCGTTCACTACAAGCTAACATGTTAGCAACAAATCACTTACAAACACGCGTAAGTCAACGCAATTTGGTGATCCGAATAATTTCGGGTCAATGTGGATTCACATACTTAACCTTCAATGAGGGTGAGAAAATACCAATCGCATACAAATCACATTTGTACACACAAGCGGAAATGCGCTTCAGTTCAACTGAAAAATTCTAACAGCAGTTCAAACCGCTGTAGCAAAAGAAAGAGCCTTAGCCCAAGGGAAACGCATTATTGTCGTAACCCCGGTACCAGCTTTAGAAGCGGTCACAAAAGCAAGCATTCCAAATGCTAAAGCATTACATCCAAGATGGATACAATGGGTTAATTCTCTTGCTGCAATAGATGTTGAATATGTTTTTGATCCAGATTTAAAAACACAAGCATTCCTGCAATATGAACAAGAATGTCCTCTGCCTACTGAAATTCTGCCTCTCGATCAGTACGAATTCATAATTTACACTGACGGATCGGCTCAACCAGCAACAGGGAGTAAGCAAGCTTACAGTGCAGCGTGTGCAATCGTTAAAGGTCGCATTCGAAATGGCATCTTCAGACCTATGGTCACAAAAACCCAGTCTCTAGGAGATTGTACAGCTCAGCGAGCTGAACTACAAGCATTCGAACTGGCACTTGAAAGTACAGATCGAGAATTCCCCACACTAATAGTGTGCGATTCCTTTTACTGTGTTCAGTCGTATAATGAATATATACAAAACTGGCTTGAAAATGGTTTCAAAGATGCGAAAGGTGGCACAATAAAGCACAAAACGCTTTGGGAACAAGTAGTTCAGTTGAAAAACGAACTACCAAAGGCTCACGTGATCCATACACTGAGTCATCAACGTGATGGCGTTCACGTTGCAGGGAATTCATTGGCTGATGAAGCCGCAAAGGGGCTGTGCAGACGGCTTCCGTAGCTGCGATCACTCGTTCAAAAACAAAAATAGACGGTGAGATAATGTTGGCTGTCAATGCTTCAAGCAAAGGCAGCAGTGCAGCGTTACCTAAAAAGTTTCCACTCAAGTACTCTTATGTAATTGATGTGAACAACGTTCCTTTTGCTCGAATCCCTGGAGTGGGGGATAGGGTAATCCCAAACATGGAACGTAGAGCAGCCTTGATTTATGAAACACATTTAGGGGAGGGTCTGTCACATCAAGGGATCTCTAAAACAATTTTGACGTTAAAAGAGATGTACTGGTGGCCTGGAATGAATACAGAAATTCACATATTCATCAACAACTGCTTAGACTGTAAATTACAGCGAGATAGCCCCAGACACCATGCTGCGAATGCGGTAACCCAGTACAGACACCACTGTTAGACAGCATTAGACTATCTGCGCACCTGCGTCCTACTGGACAAAGGCATTCCCACAAATAATGAATCAAGGTTCCTATGGATATGGCCTCAGCGCTCGGCTGACGCTCGAACTGTTATAAAAGATTTGCGAGTCTTTATCGGCACATACACAATAGGCACGCTACATTCTGACCAGGGTCCTGCGTTTAGCTCTCGGGCTTACAAAGAAGCCATGGCCAGTGTGGGCGTTGCATTGTGGTACTCCTCTCCATTCCATCCTGAGGGAAATTCGGTTGTGGAAAGGAAAAACCGGGACATAAAGCAGTCTATAACAGCTAGGGTATTAGGTTCGGGTGATGGGTGGGTCAAACACCTTAATGGGGTCCAACGCTCATTGAACAATCTGCCAAGAAGTTCTCTAGGGGGGGTCACTCCATATGAGGTCCTATTTGGGACAAGAATGTGGGTACCAGACCTTGAACACGTAGGCACAGTGGTGGAAAATAAACCCTTTGATATCAAAGATCGTTTGGCTGTTTTACAGGAACTAAATGAGTTAAGAACTAAACAAAGCAACGTATTCCTACAGCCAACCACCACTGGGGACAAATCGGCGGTCCCAGCAAGGCCTGTCTGGATTCCAAAAGTTGGGGATCTAGTCAGAGAAAATATTGCGAACAAGAAGGAATTTGGACCTTCTTACAGACAACCAGTACCTGTCCTAGCAGTTCAAGGAACAAGAACAGTACTTCTGCCGCCCCTTGCTGGAAGAAAGGAGAAAAGATTTGTGTCCATCGACCTCATCAAACCACAGTATGTGGCCAATACTAAATAGTAGGCCTCGTGGACTCCGACCTAGTAGCAGACGCACTCCTCTCGCTACTATCCAAGAGGTTCAGACTGAAAGACTGATAACCATCGAGAATTCAGCAGTAACAGATGAAGGACTGAGCAACAACGCTATGGAACTCATCCCTCTTGAAACTCAAGTAACAGTTCGTCCAAATACACCTGTCTACACCAACGTAGCAAGTGATCGCCTGGTTCCAGTGATTTCTACAAATCCTGATGCAATTCCAACAATTGATAGAACTGCTTCTGGCTATTTCATTAACTTTGATACGTTCTCAGAAGATCCGAGTGAACCTGAAACGACGTCAGCATCATTCAAATTCAAGCAGCAAGTACAAGACTTTCTTCACTTTCTGAAAAAGACTTATTTGGTTTCTCCATGGATTGAACTCTGGATTATATCTGGACTTTTTGTTTTCCTGCTTTGGCTAGCTTTGGTTACAACTGTGAGCGTGCTTATAAGTGGCAGATACATCCATGTGAACACTGAAGGAAAAGACGTGAACGTACTTTTGAAACCTCATAAATCTTCCCATCGTGAAGCAAGAGACTTGTCATCAGTGAACATCACAGCTGTTCCTATACACGATGGTTAAGTGTGGGACAAAACAGATTTTGATATCTTCGGTCCGACGGAAGAATTGAACATTCCACATTTGTTTAAAATTTCACTAAGTGATCTAATTTCGTCCAGTACCTATTCTGATGATTGGGACTTTGAGACTGTTAATAATATAATGTTTGACCTAGAAAAATCTGCAGCATTTTCTAAAAATGAATATTTAGAGGGTTCATCAGACTATGAACAACTGTATTGCTATAACCACTATGGTCATCATTATTTGCATAAATCTGCATACCCTAGAAATGTGTTTATGTTTAACCAATGGGAACATTGTCCTACACCACCTAAAGGTAGTTCAAAAACATTTGCTAGTAAATTTCCATATTTTTCAGGTTACAATACATCTGACCCAGAAACATTTTACTTTAGAAATGTTAACAATACAGGACTGAAAATTATGTTAACTAATACAAAACAGATTTACTCTGCAGCCTTTATTGCCCAACTGTCTAGACAGGGTTTCGACTTATGGAAAGATACAATAGACACAAAAACTGTCTGGGGTACTAAAGATTGGCAAGTGCAGGGGATAGAAGCTTTATTTAGAGCCTGTATCTTCCCTGAACAAATAATGTTTTTGAATGAAACCATCCAACAAACGTCTTGTCTTGGATTAGCCAAGATCAAAGAGATGAAAAATCCTTCTGTACCAACACCTACAAGTGATAACAATACACAGGCAGCGGTTACAGTTGACAATATACTACAACTCAACAGATCTAATCCTGATTGGAAAAAATGGTTGATCTGGCCCACAGACACGAACAACTGTCAGGAAAGATTCCTGAATAAAACTCAGGGCTTTACTATTAATAGGCCAGACCCAAGATATGTCCAAAGACAACATCCGGGGGTAGTAACAACATACAGTGTAGGAAAATTATGCCTCGATTGGCTGCATAAGTCTACACTACAGGATGTGAAACAACACTTAACCTTACTTAAAAAGGACGCAGACCTTAGGGAATTCTTGCTTGGACCAAGAAAACCGCGTCAAAAACGTTTCATATATGCCGGCATTTATGCTTCCTATAATGAAGCATGGAAAGTGTCACAGATGGAGGCCGCAGAACGAATACGTGAACTTGATCGTATTAATTTAGAGAAAACACTCTCTGTGGTCGACAATGGGTTAACAACTTTGTCCTCCAGAATATATTCATTGGATGGAATTGTATCCTCTGCTATCGACATCCTAGAACAAGATTTGGCAATGTTACACAACAAGGCCAATCTCAATTACGTTCTATTGTATTATTAAGCTGGACGCTGCAATCTTTGCGAGCGGGCTATGTGCCTTGGCGTTTTATCAACACAACGGCTCTGTTTGCAGAATACAATCTCACTGATAAACAGATCGAACTGGCACAAAGAGGAGCAAGGTATACAGTGCTGAGCATTGAAAAACTGAAAAAGTTACCATTCACAGTGGCAGAAAAACCAGCTACAGAATGGCTTATTCATGGCAAAATCACACTACCTGTGACTACTTTTCAGTTTCAGTATTGCCTCAAACAAATGCAAGCATGCAAATATGAAAGGTTGGGTAAGGAATACATTAAGACATCTTGGGATTTACCGTATACATATAGATATTGGAGTGGGGATCGTGAAGTGTTTTTGAGCGGTACAAACTGTAAACGTGCACTAAGTGGTTCGCTTATATGTCAGGACATTTCCTTACACGGGCTTGTAATGGTTCTGTGGCAAATTTGTCTTGCCATCAGCAGGGTACACCAGCTGCTGTGATTAATCCAACGTTTGGACAACTTTCTAATGGGAGTTACCTCATGTTGAATGATCAAAGTTGCTGCGGTATGTTGCCAGGCATCCCATATCTAAGTAACGGTCAACTCCAGGGTCACTTGCTGTATGCAAGTATTGTTTGCCCCAATAGACACAGTCAGGGAGTCGCCTCTATGGCCTTCGCTGAACGTCTCTTTTATAAGATTTGATACTTTGAGCAGAATGAAAGCCATGCTTTTACAACAAACAGTGCCTTTGACCTCGGCCAAAGAAACCTATGATCTACAAGTAGCAAGGACTTCGGCTGAGATACAAACTTTAATACGTACAAACTGCCCTATACATTTCGTAGAAATGATAGGATGTATCTTCAATATGTCTGATACAACCGGAATTGTACATGTATTTAAGAGCATCTGCTCCGGTCTGTTAGCACCTTTCCAGGCAATGCTCGGAATCATCCCGAACTTTGCACATTCGGTGTTTGGTGGCATACCATTAATTCTAGCACTTGTTGCCGGAATTCTATTTCTCTTCCTGCTATTGCGCTATGGCCAGCCTATTCGCCGACATCACTCCGAGCGAAATGGAGAAAGCTCTCCTTGAACGAAAGTGCTGTGAGCAAATAGTACAGCTTTTGGGCATAAATCGTCTACGGGACCTTAATACCACGTGGTTCCTGTCATTCAGACCAATCTGGCAAGATTGCATCTTACCTGTTCTACGATGCCTGCTATGCGGTGTAGAATGCGTGTTGGACACCTGTTTAACATATCCATCGGATACGCCAACGGATATCGATACTCTGCTGGACCCGATAACGGCCCATGCTCTGTGTTGTCCCCAGAGGCTACCAATCCTGATGTCAGCATTCATTGAGATCTCACAGACGCTTCCGGCTGCTGCTGAGGTACGAGAAAGATCTACAGGCACACAGGTAACAACGGACGCGAACATTGCTGCGGCGACCAATGCTGAAAGCGATGCTTCACATCTCTGTGCGATTAATCTACTTCACGAGGTGTTCCAACTGACACCAACTTCTGTGGATGATGTTTTGTCTATAGAAATAGATGATCTCATGTTTACACCAGACCCGTAAACTGACTCTGATTCAGCATACAGTGTTCCAGAGATGCAGTAACAATTTGGCCTTCATTCTACAAAAACTTGGAACTCTACCAAAATTGAACTTTTTCCCATTTTTTCGAACGAAAATGGCATTTCAATCTGCTTAAAGTAGAACTAGCCTTATAGTACAGACTTCACGGTACTTCCAAGGACACTTAGTCATCTTATGTGTCTAAAACAGTTCATTAATTTTCATGACATGAAATGACTTTGATTTTTGAAGAACTTATCGATCATTTTCTGTCACATGTAAATACTACTGCTTATTTCATTCCAATTGCATTTATTTTCGAACTTTTATGCCTGAAATGATAAGCAATTGCTTCAAATGTACAGTACCTTTTGCATTTTTTATTATGTTTTTTAATGATTTTAAGAAATATTTTTAAATGTGCGGTACTCCATTTAATGTTTAGCATTTTAAATGTTTAGCATATTAGTATTATCGTACACACGAAAGTGGAGTGGGTGTTGTATTCCTCTTAGGGTGTCCATAACGGGCTTTCCAGTATCATGTCCTTATATAGGCACAATTCGCCCTGCCCTTATATAGGCATAAATTCCCAGGCCTTATTTAGGCATTAAACCGTGCACTCCAAATACAGGCATGGTCTCCGACATCCGTCCACCCTAACGTCACAACGAGTTCGTGAAGAACAGACCCTTAGGCTGCGGGAGTTTCCCTAGCCCAGGACTATTGATTTCTTCAAGGACTCATATATTATGCATGAACCATTATTCCTTAGGGGTTCATTCATGACGTCTTCCGCTGTCCGATTCATGTCAATGCTAACATTATGAGGTACCTCTCAGGTATAAATATACCTTCCCTAGCCGTTGTAAATCAGAGGAGACCTCGACTTCAGAGGAGCCCGTTTCCCGGCCTGACGCACTGAGAAGACGCTGTCATCCCTGCACGCAGAGAGTCCAGCTTCCAGTGATCTGACTTCCCTTGCGGGGTGTTGGAGTTCGAGTCTGGCAAAGAGATTCCTACCTCTCTCATTCTTCAGGTATGGAGCTGACAAGAACCTAGAGGGACTCTTGGCATACTAGGCATACTAGGCTTAAACATACTCTTAGTATACCATAGTAAGGAATACTTCACCTACTTCATACCTCTCCCTACACCTAGGTTAGGTTAGGTACATTGGGGTAGAACTAGCTTAGCAACGCATCGTATGAGTACTCGCATTTTTAGTCTGTGTTATTTATGTAAAGGCATATGTACTAAAAGATAATGCTATCGCAGTATTATTTATTTCTACTGCTCACACTGTACATTATTTATCTCGCATACTGTCTTGTGATCGTAACAGCACATTTTACTTACACCAGAAACAAGACTGTTCAATAAATCTTTTATTGAAACGCCCGTCTGTTCTTTTCTGTGTAACTCGGAGAAAACTAAGCATGCACGATTGAGCTGAGTGAAATAGTTATCTATTGTTTCCACGACTCTGGGACACGTTCTGATTCTAAAGGGAAACATAGTGGTCATGTTTTGCGGCTGCCAGAAACTACTCCCTTCTTGTTTGTCAAGGAGTTTCTAGTGGCCTCTGAGCTAGCTGGCACAAGTAATTAAGTTTAATATACTCGATAGGGACATACTGACCTTAGTCCTATGTCAAACCTATAGGATATATTATTCCAATGCGCAGAGCCTATTAGGGAAATAGGAGCTACACTACAGGACAGAGTCTGGGTCACTAGCCAGTGACCAGGAAGGCGATGAGCAGATGCCCACCGATGTCGGGTGCTTCAGGTAGGTTGACAGTCGTCTTGACTCTTCAGCCACGAGGTCCAGGAGGCGTTGACGATGACCAGGAGATGGATTCGAGCTGTCCCATGACGTCTGTCGATTGCTGCGGTGTCGGCGACCGGATTGGACCCAACAAGCCTTGGCAACGGCAAGTCACATGGAAACAAAGAAATGATGTTGATGCAGACCAGCAAGGTCTGGGGGACTCACCCAGTGGGGATAAGTCAGGGAACATCTGGAGCAACCAGGGAAGCCCAAGCAGAAGAAGAGTTGCCTTCGGGAGGGCCCACTAGCCAACGAACTAGCGACCGCGAAGGAGCCTCGAGTGGACACACTTGGAGCTGGCTCACAGGACACTCGTGGAGTGGAGGCCAGTGATCTTCGGTGCAGTCGGTGCTGGAGGTGGGGGCTACTCGGAGCCCAAAGCACAACTTCGTGAAAGACCAGGAAGAGGATGCACTTGCAAAAGTTCTTGGTGTCCAGGGGTCACGGTTCCACAGTACCCACAACAGCTACAGGCCTCAGCTTCACTGGGGACTCAGGGCAGCCTCGGGAAAGTTTGAAAATCTACCTCTGGTGTTGCAAAGACTTCGGTGTCCGGCGGGAGCTTCAGCGATGCAGACCGGACAATTGCTTCTTAGGTGCCTGCCAAGCAGGGGAGTCACTCCTTGACCCCAAGGGAGATTCTTCAGTCCTCTACTCTTCAAGTAGAGCGTCGAAGGTCCAGGATTCAGCTTCAGAGTTTCATCCAGGGTAATCTAAAGTCCTAAGGACTGGGGTCCCATACTTATACTAAGTTAGGGGGTTGGACATACTCTGGGGACCCGCCTATGGGAGGGTCAGGGAAGAGGGTTAGTTACACCCATTCCCTTTGTCCAGTTTCGCGCCAGAGCAGGGGCAGGTAGCCCCTGCAACCGGTTTGAACTGGGCTATGCACAGGGACACCAAATGTGCCCCCAGTGCAGGACTTCAAAGCACCAGAGAGTGCTCCCGCCCAGCCCCAATACACACTATCCTGTCTGGGGAGGTGGTTACACCTCCCTTCGACAGGAAACCTATTGTCCAGGCCTCCCCTGCTGGAGTTTCGGTCAGCAGCAGGAGGCCAGACCCGTGTCTGTGGCAGCTGCATCCATTTTGTGATGCCAGGGCTCTGTAAAGTTAATACCGGGTATGCCGGTGGGTACATGTCTCTCCCTCTAGAAGGGTGGAATGCTACCCCCGCTGCCAGAACTGGTGGGGGGGTAGTATTCCAAGATGTTTGACACCAAACACGACATGTTTCCGTGCAGCCATCCCAAAGTTAGAATTTAACGCGAGGTTATAATGCACTTAAGAGTATATGGTCAGGCTGCACCACAAACAGCACCAGAGGATTGTCTCCGAACGCTGCAGAGGGGCTCTGCTCATGCAGGAGCACCCTCTCACATAAAACCAAGCACTCTGCCCTTAGGATTGTTAAGGCCTGCTATAGGAGTGACTTATAGGTTTATTTGTGTGTGCAATGGTAGTGATATAGGTAGCCTATATCACAGTAAGGGGTGCATGCACCACCTTACCCAGGCTGCAGTAGCAGTCCTGTGGTGTCATTTTGGAGGGCCTTCCAGGGGTGGCACAATACATGCTTCAGCCCCTGGTAGGCCCCTGGGATGCCTATGCCCTTGGTACATAGTATACCATATACTAGGGACTTATAAGGGCACCCCAGAATCCAATCTGGGATGTACCTAAAGTGCATGGAATCAATTTAGAGAGGAAGCAGCTAGGCTGGGGTCCTGAATAGCAGGGCCCCAGCCAGACTAAAGTCAAAAACAGTGATACACCAGCAAAAAGTGGGGGCAACCATAAGAGGCAGATCCTACTCTCCTACATTATCATTTTATTCTTCCTTTCTCCTGCTCTAAGAGCAGTGGGGCGATGCTCCTCCGCCTTAGCGGAGGAGCCGCCCCTGATCATTATTCACCTAAAAAGAAGTTCACATACAGTCTAAAGGCACCTTACTGCACTGCCCTACTCCTAAGGGAAAGGGCAGGAATGCACCATATCTATGCAATATGGTGAATTCCTGTCCTTTCTCCCTGCGCTGGTGCCGTTTTGGCAACCTAGCTCCTACATAGGCACCCCTGCACCATGGTGCAAGGGCACCTCTGTTGCATGCAGGATTGTTTTTGTGCAGGAAGGGGCACTTTCCTGCACAGAACTAATCCTAAGAGGTGTTTTCCTCTTTCTATGTGCGCTGCAGAATGTAACACACATGGAACGAGGAAAAAACAAGGAGAAATAAAGATATCTCTCCTCGTTACGCCTCACCTCGGGAGGCGTAAGGATTTGGCACTTCCCCAGGTTTACATGATTTTGTAAATCTGGGGCAGCATCAAAATCCATGGGTGTTGCGTGGAAACATCCACCGCAACGCCCATGGAACGACTCCTGAGCGCAAAGTAAGGCAACGCAGCAATTTGTGCAGCGTCGCCTTACTCAAGATTTACGAGGCCGCTCAAAGCCCCGCGGGGTGGCTTTGCGTGGCTTCATAATTCTGACTCCGAGCCCTGTGTCATGCATGTACCACTTTACGTGGTGCAAAAGTGACACAGAGCTGTCATAAATAAGCCCCTTCAATACCAGACTGAGTACAATGTACACACCAAGGAACTATATGAAGTTGTTTATTCATAAAGGAATGAGAAGTCCATGGTCACTGTGCGAAGTGCGGTGGGTATGCAAAAGTTGCCTTCCACTGTGCTTCCTCTGTTTAGAGGACTTCGGCTGTCCTACATTTAATCCTAACATAAACGGGACGTGGAGGAACAAAATCATAGACTATGCTGTCTCAATCACAATAACTCTACAAAGAATATCCCAGGTTGTCTCTCTCAGACCGAAACATTCATCTCAGATGTATGACCTCAACCCATTTAAAGAACAAAGGCCCTCACCCACCCAAGGGTGCCATGCGTCATCAGAGGGCTGATCCTCACACCAATGCCATTCTGGGATGCCAGTGTGGACTGCAAGCCTCGGTTAGGGCAGCTCTTGAGTTAGGGTGGGCAAAGAATTCCGCTCCGCCGGTGGAGTTTGCAGAGTTTTGTCCACTCCGCACTTCGCGCAGAGCGTGGAGTTCCGCATAACTCAGGAAAAGTGATGCGGAGCGGAGTGTTTTCTCTCGAGCGGCTCACCAACGTTAAGTTGACGAGTGCTCGCAATAAAAAATCATGCGCTAGACCTCCTTCCGGCAAGATTTCTCCATGCGGGCGGTCGCTGCAGGTAACAACCGCTCACATTAGGTCGCAACCTCTCGCATTGAGAAATCTGCTGCTCACGTTGAGGATGCTGACGCTCGAGTAGAACATCTACTCGAGCAGCAGAACGAAGCTGCACCCTCTTGCTCTGTGCGTAGTGCTGGTCGCGCTGATTTTACAGTGCGGGACAAACTCCCAGTGCTAAAAATCAGTGTGAGCAGCGCTACTTGCCAAACTCTGCCGCTCGCGGAACTTCGCGGAGCGCGGCAGAGTTTTTGCATCACTTTGCGGAGTTTCACAGAGCAGAACTCTGCGAACTCCACCCAGGCCTACTCTTGAGGTGTGAATTGGTTGATGGAGTATCCTTTATGTGTCTGATTAACTGGATTCTGCAGAGGGGAAAATGAGTAAAGCAAAACTGACCAAACGACCTCATTAATGACCCCAAATTTTATTCTTGTCCCCAATGGGTAGGAGCTAAAGGAAAAATGTGGGGATTGGCTTGACCCTACAAGGAAGGTCAACATGTTTCTGCCTTGATTGTACCATCAAACTTGAGGTGTTTAGGCATTCTTCAGAGGACAAAGCCCCTCTTTCCTGGCGTAACTTACTGAGTGAAAGTGCAAAACAGATTTTTTAAAAAGATACCAAACCAGTGGTTCAGTAACTGCCCTCAAAGTCCACAGGCTGTGCAGTAAAGCCTCAATTCTACTACTACTCACTCCCTCACACGTTCACTTTCACTTATTCGGGGTCATTAGGGATCCTCTCTGAAGGCCAGTACTGATCCCACCTGGGAGATGTAGTGTGATAGGGAAGGGGTTGAATGCAGGACAGTGGGAGTGAGAGAAGACGGCCTACAGGGCCCAGCTGAGACAGAGACAAGAGACAGACAGCCCAGAGTGCTTCACTAATAGTCACTGTTCCAATACCAGTGCTCTATTTAAATCAGGGGGGACTAAAATGCCCATGCTTGAATGCTACATATAACCTATTCCACCCTCCCCACCCAGGTAATATTTACAAGCCACACCCCCCTTCCCATGCGTGATTGGCCAGCATTATTCCCTTTGGGACACCCCCAGAGGGCTTTGGGAGTTAGGGTGTGTCCACCCTGCCCACGTATGGGCTTTTTCCAATTTTTTATTTTTTTTGGGGACTCTGCCATGTCCCCGTGAACTGTAATGACAGTGGCAACATTTTCTTCAGAGGTGTGGCCAGCCAATGAGAACATTTCGGTACCCTGGGACCAGGACCCTTACTGTGGCGCCAAGATGGCAGATGGGAAAAAAAGGTCCTTTAACCAATCAGATCTGAGTATTCTTTGAAGTTAGCTCCCTCTGTAGCCCTGCGGTTCCGTACCATTATATAGTTACTTTTTTTTTAGGGTTAACCCTTTCATGTCAAACCTAGCCCCTCTCTAAACACTAATTTCCCAAAAAAATGCTGAATGGATTTACACCAAATCACAAAAGGCGTGCATAGTGAGGAGAGTTCTGTTTCCCAGATTTGGTGTAATTCCCTGCAGCTATTTTTTCGGTATCTGAGAGCACAATTTCCAATGGGTATAAACATAGAAAATTGCACTTTTGCGGCCACCCCTTTTTCTTGAGCCCCACTTGACAGATTGGTGCAAAACTTTCCATGAAAGAGCCAAAGCGGGTGAAGTTTTTTCTTCCAGAAAGAGCGCATGACAGTGGGAGGGTTGGACAACATCCAAATATGAAAAAATATATTCTTGTTTTTCTGTTTTCTGGAGTTAGCCAAGATCATTTGTTTTTTTACTAAAATTACATACACAATATACCCAATATATAGGGGCTTTCGGCCAGCTCTCTCCAACCATTGGTCTCTGGTTGTGTCATTCACATTTTTCTTCCGTCCACTACAACATCTAGCATGGGGCCGAGGGTCAGTCCACTTCAGCCATTGGCCTACTTCACTGTGAGTCACAGCATTCAGCCTTTTCACGAGAACTACATCCACACACAAAGTAGTTCCCATTCAGTGCCAGGGAGTGCTCTGGCCATGTGTGCTTTTTGAGATCGAAAATTGTTCTGTTTTATCCACTGTTCGTTTTTTTTATCTACTGGTGGGGGCCCGGCAGCTCCATTACAATAAGGTTTTATAAAAATCATGACAAGATAAAAGAAACGTTAAAACGGAGCTCTCTAAAAAGTGGCCACGAGTCTGGGCGGCTACAGACAGTCTTAGGACGAGGAAGGAGGTTGGAACTTTCTTTCCCCCACAACAATCCGAAAGAAGGGCTTCGAAGCCGCCACACGCGGCCGCTGACCGCCGCCAGCTGCGCCTCCAAGACTGTAATTATTAAACGCATCCGAGGTTCATTGAACGCGCTCCCTAAACGGAGAGAAAAGATTCATTGCTGCGCGATCATTTCATTTTGAAAACCGACACTTACAGCCATTATTTCTGCCTGGGAAATCGGCGAAGTGACACAACCCGCGGCCCTCTGTGTGCGGATAATGATAGTGCGCGTTTCCAAAAAATCACTCCGGATGAATTATGTTTCAGGCACTGACATCAAATTAAGTGTCAAAAACAAGGATTAATGTAAGTGGGTGCTTTGGCTGCGAACCCCGTCCTGCCAGGCTGGGAACTGCGCTGGTGATGAAAGCAAGATGGAGGACACTGCTGTACCCAGGAGGTACAAGTGTGTCACCACTGTACCTCTTAAAGAGAGATGACACCAAGAAAACGACACTGCTGTACCCAGGAGGTACAACTGTGTCACCACTGTACCTCTTAAAGAGAGATGACACCAAGATGGACCGCACTACCCCAGTGTCGGATTGGGATCACAATCAGGCCCGGGCACTCCCCAAAAAAGTGGCCCCCATTCTCTGATCATGCCTTTCATAGATCACCATCTGGTCAGTTAGTCTCACTGGAATCTGGCTGGCTACTTTCTTGTTATAGTTTTGTGTAGTGTGAACTCGGCCCAGAGTCATTGGAGGCATGAGCACCAGTTACATTACACAAGATCGAATTCATTTTCAATATGGAGATTAAGTGATGTGCCCAGAATCACAGTATGTTGAGCTGACGCTGGGACTCGAACCAGTTTCAACGTCTGCAGCTCTGACCATGGCCCTACATTCAATTGTATGCCACCCTCTCCCCCAACAAGGCCTAAAAGACACTGGGGATGAGGTCACAACACCTGGCTGCTACGGGGGCCACTTCTCTTACTCACCCCCTGCCCAGCCCATTATAGCCTCAGGGCATTTAGCTGGCAAGGGAGGTGTCAAAAGCGCATTGCTGCTGCTCAAAGGGGGGGAGGTGAGAATGGCCCAATAGCACCTCGCCCCCCCACCCCCGTGAGGCCTTGCATACAACACACCCGCCTTCCACCCCCCCACCCCCATGGTCTAAAAGTGATGGCCTGGCGGGGATAACACTGCTTCTGGCTGAGCACGCGAGGCAGTGCGCCCAGGTGAGAACGCTCCAAAGGCTAAAGCAACACCTGGATCCCAGCCTCAGTTAACAGCATGTCAGGGGGGTGCTCTGTGATGCTGGTGCCACATTAAAGTGGCCTGGTGGGGAGTGCGGAAGTCTCTAGAGCCCGCTTACAGAGGCCCAAAAACCGGCCCCCAGGTGACCCTGAGGCACCGGCCCATCGACCAATGCCCGACTGCCCGCCTTCCCAATCCGACTCTGACACTGCTGTACCCAGGAGGTACAACTGTGTTACCACAGTACCTCTCAAAGAGAGATGACACAAGATGGCCGACGCTGCCTTACCCAGGAGGTACAAGTGTGTCATCACTGTACCTCTTAAACAGAGATGACACAAGATGGCCGACACTGCCTTAAACCCAGGAGGTACAAGTGTGCCATCAAAGTACCTCTTAAAGAGAGATGACAACATGATGGCTGACACTTCCTTACCCAGGCGGTACAAGTGTGTTATCACAGTACCTCTCAAAGAGAGATGACACAAGATGGCCGACGCTGCCTTACCCAGGAGGTACAAGTGTGTCATCACAGTATCTCTCAAAAAGAGATGACACAAGATGGCCGACACTGCCTTACCCAGGAGGTAACTGTATAAGTAGAGGGTCGGTGTGAGTAGATGGCCGGTGTGAGTAGATGGTCAGTGTGAGTAGATGGTCAGTGTGAGTAGATGGTCGGTGTGAGTAGATGGCCAGTGTGAGTAGATGGTTAGTATGAGTAGATGGTGTGTGTGTGAGTAGATGGTCGGTGTGAGTAGATGGTCGGTGTGAGTAGATGGCCGGTGTGAATACATGGTCAGTTTGAGTAGATGGTCAGTGTGAGTAGATGGTCGGTGTGAGTCAATGGTAGGTGTAAGTCGATGGTCGTTGTCAGTTAATGTTAGCTGTGAGTAGATGGTCGGTATGAGCAGATTGTTGCGTGAGTAGATGGTCGGTGTGAGTAGATGGTCGGTGTAAGTAGATGGTAGGTGTGAGTAGATGGTAGGTATGAGTAGATGGTTGATGAGAGTAGATGGTCGGTGTGAGTAGATGGCAGGAGTGAGTAGTAGATGGTAGATGTAAGCTGATTGTCGGTGGGAGTAGATGGTAGGTGTAAGTCGATGGTCATTGTCAGTTAATGGTAGGTGTGAGTAGATGGTCGGTGTGAGCAGATGGTCGGTGTGAGAAGATGGTCATGTGAGTAGATGGTAGGTGTGAGTAGATGGTCTGTGTGAGTAGATGGTCGGTGTGAGTAGATGGTTAGTGTGAGTAGATGGTAGGTGTGAGTAGATGGTCGGTGTGAGTAGATGGTCGGTGTGAGCAGATGGTCATGTGAGTAGATGGTAGGTGTGATTAGATGGTCGGTGTGAGTAGATGGTCGGTGTGAGTAGATGGTTAGTGTGAGCAGATGGTCGGTGTGAGTAGATGGTCGGTGTGAGCAGATGGTCATGTGAGTAGATGGTAGGTGTGAGTAGATTGTCAGTGTGAGTAGAGGATCGGTGTGAGTAGATGGTAGGTGTGAGTAGATGGTAGGTGTGAGTAGATGGTCGGTGTGAGTAGATGGTCGGTGGAGTATATGGTCTTGGTGAGTAAATGGTAGGTGTGAGTAGATTGTAGGAGTGAGTAGATGGTCGGTGTGAGCAGATGGTAGGTGTGAGTAGATGGTAGGTGTGAGTAGATGGTCTGTGTGAGTAGATGGTGTAACAGCACAGCTGGCAATAAGTACGACGTCCACAATAAGCTTTGAATTTCTTTATTCGGCGTACACTTCATGTGCTGTCTACTTCTTACATCTGCCAACCGCCACCACCTTTTACCTACAGTCCATGAACACTTCATCTTACACCACATTACTACCTCACACATTCCATGCACGTTCCACCTTACATTACATCACCCACATTACTAGAGATGGTCGGTGTGAGTAGATGGTCGGTGTGAGTAGATGGTAGGTGTGAGTAGATGGTCGGTGTGAGTAGATGGTCGGTGTGAGTAGATGGTAGGTGTAAGCAGATGGGTGGTGTAAGTAGCTGGTCAGTGTGAGTAGATGGTAGGTGTGATCAGATGGCAGGTGTGAGTAGATGGTAGGTTTGATCAGATGGAAGGTGTGAGTAGATGGTTGGTGTGATCAGATGGCAGGTGTGAGTAGATGGTAGGTGTGATCAGATGGCCGGTGTGAGTAGATGGTTGATGTGATTAGATGGTTGGTGTGAGCAGATGGTCGGTGTGAGCAGATTGTCGGTGTGAGCAGATGGTCGGTGTGAGCAGATGGTCGGTGTGAGCAGATGGTAGGTGTGAGCAGGTAGTCGGTGTGAGCAGATAGTCGGTGTGAGCAGATAGTCACTGTGAGCAGATGGTAGGTGTGAGCAGATGGTCGGTGTGAGTAGATGGTGTAATTAGATGGTAGGTGTGAGTAGATGATCGGTGTAAGTTGATTTTCTCTATGAGTAGATGGTAGGTGTAAGTCGATGGTCATTGTCAGTTAATGGTCGGTGTGAGCAGATGGCAGGTGAGTAGATGGTTGGTGTGAGCAGATGGTCGTGTGAGCAGATGGTAGGCGTGCATAGATGGTTGGTGTGATCAGATGGTCATGTGAGTAGATGGTTCTGTGAGTAGATGGTAGGTGTGAGTAGATGGTCAGTGTGAGTAGATGGTCGGTGTGAGTAGATGATCGTGTGAGCAGATGGTCGGTGTGAGTAGATGGTAGGTGTAAGTAGATGGTGGGTGTGAGTAGATGGTAGGTGTGAGCAGATGGCAGGTGTGAGTAGATGGTCGGTGTGAGTAGATGGTCGGTGTGAGTAGATGGTCGTGTGAGTAGATGGTAGGTGTGAGTAGGTGGTCGGTGTGAGTAGATGGTCTGTGTGAGTAGATGGTCATGTGAGTAGATGATAGGTGTGAGATGATGGTCGGTGTGAGTAGATGGTCGGTGTGAGCAGATGGTCGTGTGAGTAGATGGTAGGTGTGAGTTGATGGTCGGTGTGAGTAGATGGTCGTGTGAGTAGATGGTAGGTGTGAATAGATGGTTGGTGTGAGCAGATGGTCATGTGAGTAGATGGTCGTGTGAGTAGATGGTTGCGTGAGCAGATGGTCGGTGTGAGCAGATGGTCGGTGTGAGTAGATGGTCGGTGTAAGTAGATGGTCGGTGTGAGTAGATGGTAGGTGTGAGCAGATGGCAGGTGTGAGTAGATGGTCGGTGTGATTAAATGGTCGTGTGAGTAGATGGTAGGTGTGAGTTGATGGTCGTGTGAGTAGATGGTAGGTGTGAGTTGGTGGTCGGTGTGAGTAGGTGGTCAGTGTGAGTAGATGGTCGTGTGAGTAGATAGTGTGTGAGTTGATGGTCGGTGTGAGTAGATGGTCGGTGTGAGCAGATGGTCGTGTGAGTTGATGGTTGGTGTGAGCAGATGGGCATGTGAGTAGATGGTAGGTGTGAGTTGATGGTCAGTGTGAGTAGATGGTACGGCACTGGCTCTCCGTGCTTTTCCTCTCATTGCCTCCCACCGCCCAGGTCCTCTGCCCTTAAGTCACATGGACGGTGAATCAGAAGGGTTCCAACTCCTGCCACTTTCTTTTCTGCTGTGACCAAGGGGAGGGGTTGTCTCTTTGCTTGGAGCGGTCATCTGGAGGCTTGGAGGGGTCATCTGTTTGGTGGGGTCGTCTCTTTGCTTGGAGGGGTCATCTCTTTGCTTGAAGGGGTCATCTGTTTGCTTGGAGGGGTCGTCACTTTGCTTGGAGGAGGTAATCTCTTTGCTTGGAGGGGGTCATCTCTTTGCTTCGAGGGGGTCATCTCTATGCTTCAAGGTGTCATCTCTTTGCTTCGAGGGATCATCTCTTTGCTTCGAGGGCCATCTCTTTGCTTGGGGGTCATCTCTTTGCTTGGAGGGGTCATCTCTGCTTGGAGGGGTCATCTGGAGAGGTCATTTCTTTGTTTGGGAGGTCATCTCTTTGCTTGGAGGGGTCAGCTCTTTGCTTGGAAGGGGTCATCTCTTTGCTTGGAGTGGTCATCTCTTTTCTTGGATGGGTCGTCTCTTTGCTTGTAGGGGTCATCTCTTTGCTTGGAGGGGTTGTTTCTTTGCTTGGATTGGTCATCTCTCTGCTTGGGGGTCAGCATTTTGCTAGGAGGGGTCATCTCTTTGCTTGGAGTGGTCATCTCTTTTCCTGTATGGGTCGTCTCTTTGCTTGTAGGGGTCATCTCTTTGCTTGGAGGGGTCATTTCTTTGCTTCCAGGGGTCATCTCTTTGCTTGGAGTGGTCATCTCTTTGCTTGGAGGGTCATCTCTTTGCTTGGAGTGGTCATCTCTTTGCTTGGAGGGGTCGTCTCTTTGCTTAGAGGGGTCGTCTTTTTGCTTGGAGGGTCATCTCTTTGCACGGAGGGTCATCTCTTTGTTGGAGGGTCTCATCTCTTTACTTGGAGGGGTCGTCTCTTTGCTTGGATTGTTCGTCTCTTTGCTTGGGGAGTCATCTCCCTGCTTGGAGGGGTCATCTCTTTGCTTGGAGAAGTCGCCTCTTTGCTTGAAGTGATCATCTCTTTGCTTGGAGTGGCTATCTCTTTGTTTCCACGGGTCGTCTCTTTGCTTGATTTGATCTGATTTAATTTCTTATAGAGCGCCTGAATCACCCCCCAAGGGGTATCTCCGCCCTGTCGGATTGCTGCTTGGAGGGGTCCTCTTTGCTTCCAGGGGTCATCTCTTTGCTTGGAGGGGGTCATCTCTTTGCTTGGAGGGGGTCATCTCTTTGCTTCGAGGGGTTATCTCTTTGCTTGGAGGGGTCATCTCTTTGCTTGGGGGGTCATCTCTTTGCTTGGAGGGGTCATCTCTTTGCTTGGAGGGGTCATCTGGAGAGGTCATATCTTTGGAGGGGTCATCTCTTTGTTTGGGGGGGTTATCTCCTTGCTTGGAGGGGTCATCCCCTTGCTTAGAGGGGGTCACCTCTTTGCTTGGAGGGGTCGTCTCTTTGCTTGGAGGGGGTCATCTCTTTGCTTGGAGGGCTCATCTCTTTGCTTGGAGGGGGTCATCTCTTTGCTTGGAGGGTCTTGTCTCTTTGCTTGGAGGGAGTCATCTCTTTGCTTGGAGTGGGTCATCTCTTTGCTTGGAGGGGGTCATCTCTTTGCTTGGAGGGTCTCGTCTCTTTGCTTGGAGGGGGTCATCTCTTTGCTTGGAGGGGGTCATCTCTTTGCTTGGGGGGTCATCTCTTTGCTTGGAGGGTCATCTTTTAGCTTGGAGGGTCTGATGTCTTTGCTTTTGGGGGGTCATCTGGAGTGGTCATTTCTTTGCTTGTAGGGGTCATCTCCTTGCTTGGGGGGGTCATCTCTGCTTGGGGTGTCATCTCTTTGCTCAGAAGGGTCATCTCTTTGCTCGGAGTGGTCATCTCTTTGCTCAGGAGGGGTCATCTCTTTGCTCGGAGGGAGTCGTCTCTTTGCTTGTAGGGTTCATCTCTTTGCTTGGAGTGTCATCTCTTTGCTTGGAGGGGTCATCTGTTTGCTTGGGCGGGTCATCTGTTTGCTTGGGGGTCATCTCTTTGCTTGGGGGGTCATCTCTTTGCTCGGGGGGTCATCTCTTTGCTAGGAGTGGTCATCTGTTTGCTTGGAGGGTCATCTCTTTGCTTGGGGGGTCCTCTCCGTGCGTGGAGGGGTCATCTCTTTGCTAGGAGGGGTCATCTCTTTGCTTGGAGTGGTCATCTCTTTTCTTGGATGGGTCATCTGTTTGCTTGTAGGGGTCATCTTTTTGCTTGGAGGGGTCGTCTCTTTGCTTGGGGGTCCTCTCCTTGCTTGGCTGGGTCATCTCTTTGCTTGGAGTGGTCATCTCTTTTCTTGGATGGGTCGTCTCTTTGCTTGTAGGGGTCATCTCTTTGCTTGGAGGGGTCATTTCTTTGCTTCCAGGGGTCATCACTTTGCTTGGAGTGGTCATCTCTTTGCTTGGAGGGGTCATCTCTTTGCTTGGAGTGGTCATCTCTTTGCTTGGAGGGGTCATCTCTTTGCTTAGAGGGGTCGTCTTTTTGCTTGGAGGGGGTCATCTCTTTGCTTGGAGGGGTCATCTCTTTGCTTGGAGGGGGTCATCTCTTTGCACGGAGGGTCATCTCTTTGTTGGAGGGTCTCATCTCTTTACTTGGAGGGGTCGTCTCTTTGCTTGGATTGTTCATCTCTTTGCTTGGGGAGTCATCTCTTTGCTTGGAGGGGTCGTCTCTTTGTTATGTTATTTTATGTTATGTTATGTTAGCCGGTATTTGTAAAGCGCACGGCTACTCCATGGAGTGTCCCGGCGCTAAGTCTCATAAACCCGACAACACAGAGCCACACACACCCCCCTGGAAACTATAGTTTGAAAAGGCAGGTTTTGAGTTGTCTCCTGAAAGCGAGGAGATCCTGAACCTGTCTGAGAGCGATGGGTAGGCCATCCCAGAGTCGAGACGCCACCACTTGAAAGGATCTGCCTCCAATCCGGGAGAGCAGTATCTTCGGGGTGATGGTCAGACACTTGGCGGAAGACCTCAACGTTCGACGTGGAATATAGTGCTGGAATCTTTCCCCAAGGTACGGGGCACCTATCTTATGGAAAGCTTTAAAAACAAGCACCAACGCTTTAAAGTGAATCCTCTTCCGTACCGGGAGCCAGTGTAGGGAGGCCAGAAGAGGGGACGTATGTGTTCTAGGCCCGGCCAGAAAAACAGCTCTAGCCGCCACGTTCTGAATCACCTGTAGGCGGCCGAGTAAGTAATACGGAAGGCCAAGATACAATGCATTAACGTAGTCCAGTCTTGACGCCACCAGGGCCTGGACTACCGTCTTCCTATGGGAGACCGGAAGCAAGGGGAGAAAATTCCTTAACATTCGCAGAATTCCAAAACAGGTCCCGGCCACTTATTGAATCTGCGCCTTCATAGAAAGAGAATCATCAAATTTGACCCCCAGATTTTTCACGGCGTTGACCGACATAGTGGGCGGGGCCATGTCTTGTGGCCACCAATTGTGCCATGCTGCACCGGGATGGGAGCCAAAGAACATGATCTCTGCCCTTAAGTCACATGGACGGTGAATCAGAAGGGTTCCAACTGGGGGCAAGATGGCCGCCGTGAGGCTGTAGTGAGCAGCAGCGGCCGTCGCTCTCTCCCCTCCCTAATGTAAGAAGGTCGAGAAAACTGGGAGATGAAATGCCACATTGTACTTACCTACTGGAACAGTTGATCTGTCGGGTGGCGGATTGCAACGGTCGGCGGTGGAATCAGGAGCTGACGGCGAGGAGGACACTGACGCGAGACATCAGCCGTTCAATCCATGCTCTGTGCCGCTGTCTGATCTTCGGCAAAAGTATGGCACCACGGCTGAATAAGCCCACAAAGGAATCAAAGGAGACACAGAAGGAGACAGCCGTGCGAGGCTCAGTACTGCCCAGACGTGTGCATTCAAAGAAAGCAGATGGACCCAGTGGCAGCAGTGGTAGAGGAGGCACGCAGAAGGAGGACATCGAAGGAGGGAGTAATGCTCGGGTGAGCACCCTCCGACAACCTACTTTGACGGAGGCCTTCCAGGCGGCAACTCCAGTGAGCATTGCGGGTGTCAGAAGTCTCTCACAGGCTGAGATCAGCGCTGGCAAAGCTCCACCGGCCGCGAGCTTCCACACGGAGGATACAATGTTGCAGCCTCTCTCTAGACCGGGTGACAGGCAAGAGGAGCCGAGTGTGGAGAAAGCAGATGGGCTGAATGTCCCGAGTGGCAGGGACATGGCAGGCCAGCAGGTAACTACAGGCAGTACATCGAGTAGTGAAATACCTCCAAATGAAATATCGCAAATGCTGGGTAACAATGGGGAAATTAAGAAAAATGGTATAAACAGAAAATTTGGTAATGACATGGAAGTGACACTTAAACATACAGAGCTGCCCCCAGGGAAAGCAGCGGAGGCAGCACCGGGGGCTCACCGCGCCAAAACGATTGCTGGTTCCCCAGAAGGAGAATGCTTTTTCTCACTTAATGATGATACTGACCTGTCACTCTCCAGCGATGGTAATTTCTCTGATGGGTCTGATTCAGCTGGGACCTCTTCAGCGCAGAGAGCTACAAGGGCTACCGTGCATAAACGTAGATCTAAAACTAAATCTAAAGGAAGCCCAGCTATAATAGATACAGTAACAGCTCGTAAGCTTACCTGGGATTACTCAGCCACCACTCAGCTATATCAGGACGATGGAGCAATGCCTGAAACTAGAGGGCACGCGAGCCCTATTGAAATTACCATGGCCCCGGTCCCCTCTATGGATCTAGTATATGCTACACTACAGCAGATGCAGGGGGAGGCCAGATTGGAGAGCCGCAGGGCGCAGCAGGCAACTAAAAAACTACAGGGCTCACTGCGCAAGGTTAATAAACTATATGAGGATATGGCAGATAGGGTCACCCATGTTGAAGAAAGGACTGGCAAACTAGAGGACGAGGTCAAGGAATGGCAGACCTTCAAGGAATCCCAGGAGAAATTAACTGAGGATCTACAGTGGAAGCTCGAAGATTTCGAGAACAGGCAAAGAAGGAATAACATCAGACTTTTGGGATTGGCAGAAAACATCGAGGGAGGAGACGCAAGGGCGTTCATAGTGACCCTCCTGAAGGGGGCATTTCCTGATCTGGCTTCGTGGAACTGGGACGCCGAGGTCCAGAGGGCACATCGGTTCCCTCTGATCCTAAAAAGAGGTGGATCAGCCGGCCAAGGGGAGCGGCCTAGGGCTGTCCTAGTGTACGTCGGCAACTACCTTCTTAGACAGGCTATTATTGATAAAGCAAGACCAGATGCCAGACGTACATTTGAGGGCCATACATTTTTTGCCCGCCCTGACTTTTGTCACGCTACGGTTGAGAGGAGATGGAGGCTCCGGCAGCTGATAAACCCCTTTCAGGGAACTGGCAGTGAGGCCTACTTACTGTATCCGGCTCGGCTAAAAGTTATATCCAATGGTCATATCCGAATGTTTTTTTCTGAGATCAAGGCTCAAACCTTTCTGGTTGAGCTGCAGAACCAAAAGGGGGCGGGCGGGGGTGTGTGACTCATAGCTGTTTTTAGCTGTAGTCTGACTTAACTTCTGAAGGTAGCTATAGCAACAGGGCTCCTCCGTTGGCTTTACCCACTGAGGTGGTTTAATGTAAAAATGTACTATGTATATTGTAGGCGGAAATACTGTTTTTTGATGTTTTCTTTTTTAAATAAGCTGGGTTAGTTTTTCACATTGAGCACAGTGACATTTCAAGGGAGAACGGGGAGAGGGGTTGGCCGCGATGCAAGCTATGGGCTCCGGCTGCCACACATAGGTCATGCTTGACCTATTTGCCCGTGAAGGGGGAAGGGGGTGGGATGGGGGGTGGTCCTGAGTGGTGGGGGGTGGGGTTGTAGGGGGGTGAGGGTATGGCACAGCACAGCATGGTATCTGAGACATATGGTCAAATATATGAAGAGCAACAAGACATTGGAAAGGGGAAAGTTAGGAATTAAAATAAAAACCTCAAAGATGAATTTAAGGGATAATTGGGCCGGCCTGCAGTTTGATGTTCATTAATGGGTTTACGAATAGCCTCAATTAATGTCTGTGGCTTAAACGATCAGGCCAAAAGACAGCGGGTGGCAGCGATACTGAGAACAATGCGTTTAGATCTTCTATGTCTTCAAGAGACTCATATAGAGGGCACAAGAGGTAGTCTCATGGAACAGCTCGGTTTTCGCCTCATCGCACACACTAGGCAAGGGACCAAGACTAGAGGGGTCGCCATACTCTCTAGACGCAGTGATATAATAGCTAGGAGGAAGCTAGAGGATAAATGGGGTAGATGGGTGCTAGTGGAGTGTACAATATTGGGTGCGACGTTTACTATCTGTTCTGTGTATGGCTCGACTGAGGATGACCCCGATATCTTTGAATTTTTAGACCTAGAACTAGCCTCCTGGCCTGTACCAGTCATTATGTGTGGAGATTTTAATATAAATGGACTGGGTGGACTATGGACTGAGACTGGGGATAGGTATGCGGGCCGGAAGAAAAAGGTGTTTCGCGCAATTTCTAGCCTAGCCCGGAACAACTTATTGGTTGATTTGTGGGCCAGATTAAAGCCTGATGATCCTGGCAGCACATATTATTCGGCTCCACACAAATTGGTTGTTAGACTCGACTACTTTTTTATTTCTAACCAATTAGCCCCCGGTGTCAGATTGAGAAGCTCCCCCGGATTATCTCAGATCACAACCCATTAGTGTTAACAATGGATATTTCAATGGGGGAGACCAGAGCGGATATGGACTTTTGAGAGAGGGCTCCTGAAAGATCCCGGATACCTAATTCACATGAAGGAATGGATTTTGGGTTTTATGGATATTAACAGAAACAGCGCTAGCCCAGGGGTAGTCTGGGATGCACTTAAAGCTGGGGTGCGAGGTGAGACGCTTAGTTACAGTTTGCATAGACAGAAGCGCGAGGCACTGCTTGAGAAGCAGATGTGTAAGGTAATAACGGAAATAGAAGAGGAGCTGAATGTGGCGATCGCTTCAGGGGCATCACTCGATACTATTCTGCTTAGATTGGCCTTAGCCAAATCCGAAGCTCAGGACTGCATTGCTTCTAAGGCAGCAGCAACTTTTCTCGCAAGAAAGGAGCAATGCTATGAGTTTAGTGAACGGGTCGGGCACACATTAGCTGTGCGCATAAGGCAAAAAGATGCTGTTGGAGAGATTAGGGAAATAATGGACGAAAGTGGGATTATAGTTAGTGATTCAATAGGGATCCGAGAGATATTCAGGCATTTTTATGCCAAATTATATAATGAAGAACAGGCGCAGGATCCCCTCCTAGTACAAAAGTATCTTAATGAAATTTTAGCACATCCAATTGCCGACGAGGACAGGGAGGCATTGGAAGCTCCACTGACAGTAGAAGAGATCTATGCCGCCTTAGGCAGCCTCCCCTCGGGCAAGGCAGCAGGGCCTGACCAGATACCGCTAGAATTTTATAAAACCTTTCTAGAAGTAATCGGACCTGATCTTGTGGAGATAATATCTCAAGCCCAATTAGGTAGTTCTGTTCCAGCAACATGGGCTGGTGCAGATATTGTAGTCTTTTTGAAAAAGGGGAAACCATTCAGAGAACCAGGGTCATATAGGCCAATAACACTTATGAACTGTGATGCTAAAATCTTCTCTAAAACTTTGGCGACCAGGCTAAGCAACATAATTAGTAAAATGGTTAGCCCCAATCAGCATGGCTTTATTCCAGGGAGAGGCACAACGCAGCATGTTCGCCGGGCTATAACCCTGTTTGATGCGGCGGAAGTCTCAGGGGACCCCATGGCGGTTATGCTAATGGACGCCGAAAAGGCATTTGACCGGGTCTCCTGGGACTACCTCTGGGCGGCTATGAAGCACTATGGTATTGGGGGAGGCTTCGTCAGAGCAGTTCAGGCTTTATATAAAGATCCAACAGCTCGACTTAAAGTGAATGGGGGCTATACGGCACCACTTTCAATTAAGCGTGGTACACGGCAGGGTTGCCCGTGTTCACCATTGCTTTTTGCGATATATATTGATCCTCTTATTCGGAGATTGGAGGCAAATGAAGGCATTATCCCTATGAGATTTCACGGTTTGGAATATAAAACCCTGGCATATGCAGATGACATTGCGTTGGTTACCCCTAGCCCAGCGGATGCTTTGATTGTAATGGAGACAGAAGCTCAAGAGTTTGGTCAGGTATCAGGGTATGGTTTAAATAAATCTAAGACTCAAATAATTAAGAACGCGGGGGTGGTGTGTGATGATGCACGGGTAACAGACTCTGCTGTCTATCTGGGGATAAGGGTCTCAGCAGACTTGGGGAAGACCGTAGAAAGAAACATCGGGCCAATAATTAGTAAGGCGAAGAAGGATTTTGATAGAACACATAACCTGCATTTGTCACTAGTGGGGCGGTGTAACGTGGTGAAGATGATCTTTCTCCCAAAAATCCTGTATTTATTTAGGGCTATTCCGCTCGAATTTGAGAAAAAATGGTTCACGGCACTGGAGTATATGGTTAATAGATTTATCTGGGCACATGGGAAGACCAGGAGGGCACTGCGGTATATGTCTTTGCCAAGGGAAAGAGGTGGATGGGCTGTTCCTGATTTTAAAATGTATTATTGGGCGGCAGCTTTTCAGTATATGTGTGGGTTAATCGGGGAGATCTGACTGGACCTTGGGTCAGGCCGGATCCAACTGAAATATATGCAATTTTGCTCGGAGAAGATGCTCAGAATTGTTTTTGAAATTCACTGAGCCTAGTTACTTTAAGAGAACTAGGTTCAAGACCCTGATGGCTGCATACAAAATCTGGACAGTATTCCGTAAAAAAACTGGCCTCGGCCGGTTAAATGGTTATACGCAGCTCTTCCGAAACCCCACCCTCCCTGGTGAAATCTTTTCAGACTCCACAATGGCGGAATGGGAAGGGTGTGGGATCCGGAGACTGGGAGATTTAATGGGGCCCCATGGAATTCGGCAGTTTGTAGATATACAGAATAGCTTTGGTATCAACAAAAGAAACTTTTTTAAATATCTCCAAATTCGTAGTTTTATAGGTAGGAAAAAGGGGGGCCTTGTGGGTTCAGCGATAACAAAATTATGGAGGTAATCAGAGGTAGGGAAGACTGTACTATTCGGAGGATATACGCTGAACTTTCCATACTCAAACAGGATGATCTTGGGAAATATGAGAAGAAATGGGCAGATAAACTTGGCATAGATAAGGATAGTTTTAAGGTCTCTTTAGAGCTAGGCCAAACTCTTCTTTGCTCCGCAGGGCTTCAAGCTCAACAGTACAAAACAATTTTCTCCTTATACTATACACCTGCACGGATTGCACAATGGGGGGGCAGACAGGAATTCGGTGCCCTAGGTGTGACGGCACGGACGCGGAGATAATCCACATGTTTGCGTCATGCCCTCAATTGCAAACCCTGAGGAATAAGATAGAGGTGTTTCTTGACAAAACATTAGATATTAGAGTCTGTCTCACCCCATCTATAATTTTGTTGGGGATAAGTAATGAGGACAGGTCAGACCCACCTGAAAGCTTCATTTTTGTGGCTATGTCAGTAATGCGAATCTGCATAGCTACAGCCTGGCTTGATAAGGCACCACCAACGTTTCAGCAGTGGCTCGCCAGGTTGCTGTCTATATTTAATCTTGAAAAGGGAATCTACGAGAGAAAGGGTAAAAAGGGCAGATTGCTCGGTAAACGGATCTGGGGCCCCATTTATAGGTGGAAGGAAAGTCAACCATAAATGATAGCTTGCAGCGGATAGCATGGACGGCTGTGGTTTTGGGGTTTTTTTGGGGTTTTTTCTCCCTCCGGCTGTTTAATGAATCGGTAATGATGTATTAGTGATGTTAGGTGTATCGCTTATTGGGTCTGAATTTTTTTGTATGACCATATATATCGGTTATTGTATTATAAGTTTGTATATTACTCAGATAATTTCTGTATGTTTATTTTGGATAGGCTGCTGTGCTATAATAAAAATAAAAATCTTTAAAAAAAAAAAAAAAAAACAGAAGGGTTCCAACTCCTGCCACTTTCTTTTCTGCTGTGACCAAGGGGAGGGGTTGTCTCTTTGCTTGGAGCGGTCATCTGGAGGCTTGGAGGGGTCATCTGTTTGGTGGGGTCGTCTCTTTGCTTGGAGGGGTCATCTCTTTGCTTGAAGGGATCATCTGTTTGCTTGGAGGGGTCGTCACTTTGCTTGGAGGAGGTAATCTCTTTGCTTGGAGGGGGTCATCTCTTTGCTTCGAGGGGGTCATCTCTATGCTTCAAGGTGTCATCTCTTTGCTTCGAGGGATCATCTCTTTGCTTCGAGGGCCATCTCTTTGCTTGGGGGTCATCTCTTTGCTTGGAGGGGTCATCTCTGCTTGGAGGGGTCATCTGGAGAGGTCATTTCTTTGTTTGGGAGGTCATCTCTTTGCTTGGAGGGGTCAGCTCTTTGCTTGGAAGGGGTCATCTCTTTGCTTGGAGTGGTCATCTCTTTTCTTGGATGGGTCGTCTCTTTGCTTGTAGGGGTCATCTCTTTGCTTGGAGGGGTTGTTTCTTTGCTTGGATTGGTCATCTCTCTGCTTGGGGGGGTCAGCATTTTGCTAGGAGGGGTCATCTCTTTGCTTGGAGTGGTCATCTCTTTTCCTGTATGGGTCGTCTCTTTGCTTGTAGGGGTCATCTCTTTGCTTGGAGGGGTCATTTCTTTGCTTCCAGGGGTCATCTCTTTGCTTGGAGTGGTCATCTCTTTGCTTGGAGGGGTCATCTCTTTGCTTGGAGTGGTCATCTCTTTGCTTGGAGGGGTCGTCTCTTTGCTTAGAGGGGTCGTCTTTTTGCTTGGAGGGTCATCTCTTTGCACGGAGGGTCATCTCTTTGTTGGAGGGTCTCATCTCTTTACTTGGAGGGGGTCGTCTCTTTGCTTGGATTGTTCGTCTCTTTGCTTGGGGAGTCATCTCCCTGCTTGGAGGGGTCATCTCTTTGCTTGGAGAAGTCGCCTCTTTGCTTGAAGTGATCATCTCTTTGCTTGGAGTGGCTATCTCTTTGTTTCCACGGGTCGTCTCTTTGCTTGATTTGATCTGATTTAATTTCTTATAGAGCGCCTGAATCACCCCCCAAGGGGTATCTCCGCCCTGTCGGATTGCTGCTTGGAGGGGTCCTCTCTTTGCTTCCAGGGGTCATCTCTTTGCTTGGAGGGGGTCATCTCTTTGCTTGGAGGGGGTCATCTCTTTGCTTCGAGGGGTTATCTCTTTGCTTGGAGGGGTCATCTCTTTGCTTGGGGGGTCATCTCTTTGCTTGGAGGGGTCATCTCTTTGCTTGGAGGGGTCATCTGGAGAGGTCATATCTTTGGAGGGGTCATCTCTTTGTTTGGGGGGGTTATCTCCTTGCTTGGAGGGGTCATCCCTTTGCTTAGAGGGGTCACCTCTTTGCTTGGAGGGGTCGTCTCTTTGCTTGGAGGGGTCATCTCTTTGCTTGGAGGGCTCATCTCTTTGCTTGGAGGGGGTCATCTCTTTGCTTGGAGGGTCTTGTCTCTTTGCTTGGAGGAGTCATCTCTTTGCTTGGAGTGGGTCATCTCTTTGCTTGGAGGGGTCATCTCTTTGCTTGGAGGGTCTCGTCTCTTTGCTTGGAGGGGGTCATCTCTTTGCTTGGAGGGGTCATCTCTTTGCTTGGGGGTCATCTCTTTGCTTGGAGGGTCATCTTTTAGCTTGGAGGGTCTGATGTCTTTGCTTTTGGGGGTCATCTGGAGTGGTCATTTCTTTGCTTGTAGGGGTCATCTCTTTGCTTGGGGGGTCATCTCTGCTTGGGGTGTCATCTCTTTGCTCAGAAGGGTCATCTCTTTGCTCGGAGTGGTCATCTCTTTGCTCAGGAGGGGTCATCTCTTTGCTCGGAGGGAGTCGTCTCTTTGCTTGTAGGGTTCATCTCTTTGCTTGGAGGGGTCATCTGTTTGCTTGGGCGGGTCATCTGTTTGCTTGGGGGTCATCTCTTTGCTTGGGGGTCATCTCTTTGCTAGGGGGTCATCTCTTTGCTAGGAGTGGTCATCTGTTTGCTTGGAGGGTCATCTCTTTGCTTGGGGGTCCTCTCCGTGCGTGGAGGGGTCATCTCTTTGCTAGGAGGGGTCATCTCTTTGCTTGGAGTGGTCATCTCTTTTCTTGGATGGGTCATCTGTTTGCTTGTAGGGGTCATCTTTTTGCTTGGAGGGGTCGTCTCTTTGCTTGGGGGTCCTCTCCTTGCTTGGCTGGGTCATCTCTTTGCTTGGAGTGGTCATCTCTTTTCTTGGATGGGTCGTCTCTTTGCTTGTAGGGGTCATCTCTTTGCTTGGAGGGGTCATTTCTTTGCTTCCAGGGGTCATCACTTTGCTTGGAGTGGTCATCTCTTTGCTTGGAGGGGTCATCTCTTTGCTTGGAGTGGTCATCTCTTTGCTTGGAGGGGTCATCTCTTTGCTTAGAGGGGTCGTCTTTTTGCTTGGAGGGGGTCATCTCTTTGCTTGGAGGGGTCATCTCTTTGCTTGGAGGGGTCATCTCTTTGCACGGAGGGTCATCTCTTTGTTGGAGGGTCTCATCTCTTTACTTGGAGGGGGTCGTCTCTTTGCTTGGATTGTTCATCTCTTTGCTTGGGGAGTCATCTCTTTGCTTGGAGGGGTCGTCTCTTTGTTATGTTATTTTATGTTATGTTATGTTAGCCGGTATTTGTAAAGCGCACGGCTACTCCATGGAGTGTCCCGGCGCTAAGTCTCATAAACCCGACAACACAGAGCCACACACACCCCCCTGGAAACTATAGTTTGAAAAGGCAGGTTTTGAGTTGTCTCCTGAAAGCGAGGAGATCCTGAACCTGTCTGAGAGCGATGGGTAGGCCATTCCAGAGTCGAGACGCCACCACTTGAAAGGATCTGCCTCCAATCCGGGAGAGCAGTATCTTCGGGGTGATGGTCAGACACTTGGCGGAAGACCTCAACGTTCGACGTGGAATATAGTGCTGGAATCTTTCCCCAAGGTACAGGGCACCTATCTTATGGAAAGCTTTAAAAACAAGCACCAACGCTTTAAAGTGAATCCTCTTCCGTACCGGGAGCCAGTGTAGGGAGGCCAGAAGAGGGGACGTATGTGTTCTAGGCCCGGCCAGAAAAACAGCTCTAGCCGCCACGTTCTGAATCACCTGTAGGCGGCCGAGTAAGTAATACGGAAGGCCAAGATACAATGCATTAACGTAGTCCAGTCTTGACGCCACCAGGGCCTGGACTACCGTCTTCCTATGGGAGACCGGAAGCAAGGGAGAAAATTCCTTAACATTCGCAGAATTCCAAAACAGGTCCCGGCCACTTATTGAATCTGCGCCTTCATAGAAAGAGAATCATCAAATTTGACCCCCAGATTTTTCACGGCGTTGACCGACATAGTGGGCGGGGCCATGTCTTGTGGCCACCAATTGTGCCATGCTGCACCGGGATGGGAGCCAAAGAACATGATCTCTGATTTTTCAGAGTTACACTTAAGTTTAAAGTGCCTAAGCCATGAGAACACTTCAGACAGACAGGTGTTGATCTCATTCCCATTTAACTCAGTGCCCCTCTCACAGGTAAACAGCAATTGTGTGTCATCAGCATACAACACTATTTTAGTCCCATGTTCCTCGGCTACAAGTGCAAGAGGGGCCATATATAAGTTGAACAACGTTGGGCTCAGAATAGAGCCCTGTGGTACCCCTACCTTCATGGGGGGAATTGGAGCCGAGGAAGGCG
Organism: Calotriton arnoldi; assembly: GCA_963921515.1. Classification (NCBI taxonomy): domain Eukaryota; kingdom Metazoa; phylum Chordata; class Amphibia; order Caudata; family Salamandridae; genus Calotriton; species Calotriton arnoldi. The sequence goes on along the minus strand of CAWUFW010001603.1, from coordinate 1,380,874 downwards.
GGGACCAAATAGTTTGCTGTCGGTCCTTTAAGAAGGAACCAAACCATGTGAGTACCGTGCCTCCAATACCACCCTCTTCAAGCCTTCTAAGTAGTCCATTGTGGGGGACGGTATCGAAGGCCGCAGAGAGGTCCAGCAACACCAGAACCGCCCTTCCCCCTTTGTCCAGTGTGATTTTAATGGTCTCAGCTACTTCTAAAAGGGCTGTTTCAGTGCTAAAATTAGCTCTGAAACCCGATTGGCTGGAATGCAACAGATGATTGGCCTCCACGTAATCAGTAAGGACTGAGTTGACATATCTCTCTAGAACCTTATCGAAGAAGGGTAGAAGAGATATGGGCCTATAGTTGCTAGCGATCGAAGGATCACCTCTGGCTTTTTTTTAAAGTGGAAGAATTTTTGCATCCTTCCAAGTTTTAGGCATTTGCCCCACCTGCATGGCAGTATTTAGAACAGAGTTAACCACGGGGTTAATCACCTCAGCAATAGAAGACAAAACTTTGGCAGGACAGTGGTCTGTAGGGGAGCCGGATTTGGGGGAAGGTTTGGAATTTCCGCTGCCAGTAAGGGCCTTGAAGTGATCATCTCTTTGCTTGGAGTGGCCATCTCTTTGCTTGGAGTGGCCATCTCTTTGCTTGCAGTGGCCATCTCTTTGTTTCCAGGGGTCATCTCTTCGCTTGATTTGATTTAATTTCTTATAGAGCGCCTGAATCACCCCCCAAGGGGTATCTCCGCGCTGTCGGATTGGTGCTTGGAGGGGTCATCTCTTTGCTTCCAGGGGTCATCTCTTTGCTTGGAGGGGGTCATCTCTTTGCTTGAAGGAGGTCATCTCTTTGCTTCGAGGGGTTATCTCTTTGCTTCGAGGGGTCATCTGTTTGCTTCGAGGGGTCATCTCTTTGCTTGGAGGGGTCATCTGGAGAGGTCATCTCTTTGGAGGGGTCATCTCTTTGTTTGGGGGGTTATCTCTTTGCTTGGAGGGGTCATCCCTTTGCTTAGAGGGGGTCACCTCTTTGCTTGGAGGGGTCATCTCTTTGCTTAGAGGTGGTCATCTCTTTGCTTGGAGGGCTCATCTCTTTGCTTGGAGGGGGTAATCTCTTTGCTTGGAGGGTCTCATCTCTTTGCTTGGAGGGGTCATCTCTTTGCTTGGAGGGTCTTGTCTCTTTGCTTGGAGGGGGTCATCTCCTTGTTTGGGGGGTGATCTCTTTGCTTGGAGGGGTCATCTCTTTGCTTGGGGGGTCATCTCTTTGCTTGGAGGGGTCATCTCTTTGCTTGGAGGGGTCATCCCTTTGCTTAGAGGGGGTCACCTCTTTGCTTGGAGGGGTCGTCTCTTTGCTTAGAGGTGGTCATCTCTTTGCTTGGAGGGCTCATCTCTTTGCTTGGAGGGGGTAATCTCTTTGCTTGGAGGGTCTCATCTCTTTGCTTGGAGGGGGTCATCTCTTTGCTTGGAGGGTCTTGTCTCTTTGCTTGGAGGGGGTCATCTCCTTGTTTGGGGGGTGATCTCTTTGCTTGGAGGGGTCATCTCTTTGCTTGGGGGGTCATCTCTTTGCTTGGAGGGGTCATCTCTTTGCTTGGAGGCATCATCTGGAGAGGGCATCAATTTGGAGGGGTCATCTCTTTGTTTGGGGGGTTATCTCTTTGCTTGGAGGGGTCATCCCTTTGCTTAGAGGGGGTCACCTCTTTGCTTGGAGGGGTCGTCTCTTTGCTTAGAGGGGGTCATCTCTTTGCTTGGAGGGCTCATCTCTTTGCTTGGAGGGGGTCATCTCTTTGCTTGGAGGGGGTCATCTCTTTGCTTGGAGGGGGTCATCTCTTTGCTTGGAGGGTCTCATCTCTTTGCTTGGAGGGGGTCATTTCTTTGCTTGGAGGGTCTTGTCTCTTTGCTTGGAGGGGGTCATCTCTTTGCTTGGGGGGTCATCTCTTTGTTTGGAGGGGGTCATCTCTTTGCTTGGAGGGGGTCATCTCTTTGCTTGGAGGGTCTCGTCTCTTTGCTAGGAGGGGTCGTCTCTTTGCTTGGAGGGGGTCATCTCTTTGCTTGGGGGGTCATCTCTTTGCTTGGAGGGTCATCTTTTAGCTTGGAGGGTCTGATGTCTTTGCTTGGGGGGTCATCTGGAGTGGTCATTTCTTTGCTTGTAGGGGTCATCTCTTTGCTTGGGGGGGTCATCTCTGCTTGGGGTGTCATCTCTTTGCTCAGAAGGGTCATCTCTTTGCTCGGAGGGGTCATCTCTTTGCTCAGGAGGGGTCATCTCTTTGCTCGGAGGGAGTCGTCTCTTTACTTGTAGGGTTCATCTCTTTGCTTGGAGGGTCATCTCTTTGCTTGGAGGGGTGATCTGTTTGCTTGGGCGGGTCATCTCTTTGCTTGGCGGTCATCTCTTTGCTTGGGGGTCATCTCTTTGCTAGGAGTGGTCATCTATTTGCTTGGGGGGTCATCTCTTTGCTTGGGGGGTCCTCTCCTTGCTTGGAGGGGTCATCTCTTTGCTAGGAGGGGTCATCTCTTTGCTTGGAGTGGTCATCTCTGTGCTTGTAGGGGTCATCTCTTTGCTTGGAGGGGTCATTTCTTTGCTTCCAGGGGTCATCTCTTTGCTTGCAGTGGTCATCTCTTTGCTTGGAGGGGTCATCTCTTTTCTTGGAGTGGTCATCTCTTTGCTTGGAGGGGTCGTCTCTTTGCTTAGAGGGGTCGTCTTTTTGCTTGGAGGGGTCATCTCTTTGCTTGGAGGGGGTCATCTCTTTGCTTGGAGGGGTCATCTCTTTGCTTGGAGGGGTCATCTCTTTGCTTGGAGGGGGTCATCTCTTTGCACAGAGGGTCATCTCTTTGTTGGAGGGTCTCATCTCTTTACTTGGAGGGGGTCGTCTCTTTGCTTGGATTGTTCATCTCTTTGCTTGGGGAGTCATCTCTTTGCTTGGAGGGGTCATCTCTTTGCTTGGAGAGGTCGTCTCTTTTCTTGAAGTGATCATCTCTTTGCTTGGAGTGGTCATCTCTTTGCATGCAGTGGCCATCTCTTTGTTTCCAGGGGTCGTCTCTTTGCTTGATTTGATTTAATTTCTTATAGAGCGCCTGAATCACCCCCCAAGGGGTATCTCCGCGCTGTCGGATTGCTGCTTGGAGGGGTCCTCTCTTTGCTTCCAGGGGTCATCTCTTTGCTTGGAGGGGGTCATCTCTTTGCTTGAAGGAGGTCATCTCTTTGCTTCGAGGGGTTATCTCTTTGCTTCGAGGGGTCATCTGTTTGCTTCGAGGGGTCATCTCTTTGTTTGGGGGGTCATCCCTTTGCTTAGAGGGGGTCACCTCTTTGCTTGGAGAGGGTAATCTCTTTGCTTAGAGGGGGTCATCTCTTTGCTTGGAGGGCTCATCTCTTTGCTTGGAGGGGGTAATCTCTTTGCTTGGAGGGTTTCATCTCTTTGCTTGGAGGGGGTCATCTCTTTGCTTGGAGGGTCGTGTCTCTTTGCTTGGAGGGGGTCATCTCTTTGCTTGGGGGGGTCATCTCTTTGCTTGGAGGGGTCCTCTCTTTGCCTGGGGGGGGGGTCGCCCTCTGCGTGATTGGGCACTTGCAGGGTTCTGTAATATCAGCTTTGAGAAGCAGTTTGTGTTTGGGACTCTAGATGGCAGTGTAAGCACATGTTAGGCGACGGAGTGGGCATTCCAACTCACAGTAATGGAGTCACCACAAATCCAACTCCAATCATGTACAGCAGGGAAATAGCAAAGCCGATAGGTCTGGCTTATATTTCAAATCTTAATTAAAATGTTTAGGAAGATTGAAGCAATTAAGAGAAAACAAAAACGTTTGATGGAAAGATCTAATATGGATTGCAATGCAAGCATACTATAGAACGCTGAAAAATGAAATTAATACCATGACGTGATACATTAATACCATTCTAAGGGAGCCAAAGAATGCTTTATGTATAATCTATGTATATTTTAAAGAATTTGTAACAATAGGTCACTTATGCTGATGTTCTAAGGAAGGGAGACATATTCAGTGTGTGCATTGAAGCTCAGTTGCCGATGGTGGCCTGGGAGAGGTCCTGGCGGTGGCGTCTCCTCAATGGCGGAGGAGCGTCGCCCCACTGCCGGGCTCAGAGCTAGCAAATGTAAATAGGAGCGACGCCCCACTGCCGGGCTCAGAGCCAGCAAATGTAAATAGGAGCGTCGCCCCACTGCCGGGCTCAGAGCCAGCAAATGTAAATAGGAGCGTCGCCCCACTGCCGGGCTCAGAGCCAGCAAATGTAAATAGGAGCGTCGCCCCAGTGCCGGGCTCAGAGCCAGCAAATGTAAATAGGAGCGTTGCCCCACTGCCGGGCTCAGAGCCAGCAAATGTAAATAGGAGCGTCACCCCACTGCCGGGCTCAGAGCCAGCAAATGTAAATAGGAGCGTCGCCCCACTGCCGGGCTCAGAGCCAGCAAATGTAAATAGGAGCGTCGCCCCACTGCCGGGCTCAGAGCCAGCAAATGTAAATAGGAGCGTCGCCCCATAGGAGCGTCGCCCCACTGCCGGGCTCAGAGCCAGCAAATGTAAATAGGAGCGTCGCCCCACTGCCGGGCTCAGAGCCAGCAAATGTAAATAGGAGCGTCGCCCCACTGCCGGGCTCGGAGCCAGCAAATGTAAATAGGAGCGTCGCCCCACTGCCGGGCTCAGAGCCAGCAAATGTAAATAGGAGCGTCGCCCCACTGCCGGGCTCAGAGCCAGCAAATGTAAATAGGAGCGACGCCCCACTGCCGGGCTCAGAGCCAGCAAATGTAAATAGGAGCGTCGCCCCACTGCCGGGCTCAGAGCCAGCAAATGTAAATAGGAGCGTCGCCCCACTGCCGGGCTCAGAGCCAGCAAATGTAAATAGGAGCGTCGCCCCACTGCCGGGCTCAGAGCCAGCAAATGTAAATAGGAGCGTCGCCCCAAAGCCGGGCTCAGAGCCAGGAAATGTAAATAGGAGCGTCGCCCCACTGCCGGGCTCAGAGCCAGCAAATGTAAATAGGAGCGTCGCCCCACTGCCGGGCTCAGAGCCAGCAAATGTAAATAGGAGCGACGCCCCACTGCCGGGCTCAGAGCCAGCAAATGTAAATAGGAGCGTCGCCCCACTGCCGGGCTCAGAGCCAGCAAATGTAAATAGGAGCGTTGCCCCACTGCCGGGCTCAGAGCCAGCAAATGTAAATAGGAGCGTCGCCCCACTGCCGGGCTCAGAGCCAGCAAATGTAAATAGGAGCGTCACCCCACTGCCGGGCTCAGAGCCAGCAAATGTAAATAGGAGCGTCGCCCCAAAGCCGGGCTCAGAGCCAGCAAATGTAAATAGGAGCGTCGCCCCACTGCCGGGCTCAGAGCCAGCAAATGTAAATAGGAGCGACGCCCCACTGCCGGGCTCAGAGCCAGCAAATGTAAATAGGAGCGTCGCCCCACTGCCGGGCTCAGAGCCAGCAAATGTAAATAGGAGCGTCGCCCCACTGCCGGGCTCAGAGCCAGCAAATGTAAATAGGAGCGTCGCCCCACTGCCGGGCTCAGAGCCAGCAAATGTAAATAGGAGCGTCGCCCCACTGCCGGGCTCAGAGCCAGCAAATGTAAATGGGAGCGTCGCCCCACTGCCGGGCTCAGAGCCAGCAAATGTAAATGGGAGCGTCGCCCCACTGCCGGGCTCAGAGCCAGCAAATGTAAATGGGAGCGTCGCCCCACTGCCGGGCTCAGAGCCAGCAAATGTAAATAGGAGCATCGCCCCACTGCCAGGCTCAGAGCCAGCAAATGTAAATAGGAGCGTCGCCCCACTGCCGGGCTCAGAGCCAGCAAAGGTAAATAGGAGCGACGCCCCACTGCCGGGCTCAGAGCCAGCAAATGTAAATAGGAGCGTCGCCCCACTGCCGGGCTCAGAGCCAGCAAATGTAAATAGGAGCGTCGCCCCACTGCCGGGCTCAGAGCCAGCAAATGTAAATAGGAGCGACGCCCCACTGCCGGGCTCAGAGCCAGCAAATGTAAATAGGAGCGTTGCCCCACTGCCGGGCTCAGAGCCAGCAAATGTAAATAGGAGCGTCGCCCCACTGCCGGGCTCAGAGCCAGCAAATGTAAATAGGAGCGTCGCCCCACTGCCGGGCTCAGAGCCAGCAAATGTAAATAGGAGCGTCGCCCCACTGCCGGGCTCAGAGCCAGCAAATGTAAATAGGAGCGTCGCCCCACTGCCGGGCTCAGAGCCAGCAAATGTAAATAGGAGCGTCGCCCCACTGCCGGGCTCAGAGCCAGCAAATGTAAATAGGAGCGTCGCCCAACTGCCGGGCTCAGAGCCAGAAAATGTAAATAGGAGCGTCTCCCCACTGCCGGGCTCAGAGCCAGCAAATCTAAATAGGAGCGTCGCCCACTGCCGGGCTCAGAGCCAGCAAATCTAAATTAAAACGATGTTCTTGCATCGTTTTAATTTATATTTGCCGGCTCTTTGCCAGCGCTGTTGGGAGGGGCGGGGTCGAGGTATGGGAGGGGGGAGGAGCAGTGCAATGTGCACTCCACTCCCTAAGTGCGCATATGTTTTTTGGCCGGCCATCTCAGGCTGACCAAAACACACATGCACACTTAGGTTTCCTCCAGCCCAGCTGCATTGAAAGCCGGGCTGGAGGAATCCCACAGACTCCCGGGTGTGAGCAGGGCATCTTTTCTGCCTGCTCAGACCAATCCCCGCGCTGCTCTGCAGCACAGGGATTGGATCGGAGTCTGTCCCAGGGGCTGCTGAGACCAGCAGGCAGAAAGAGGAGAGGCGGCATGAGGAGTCGCGACTTTGGAGCGGCCGGCGGCAAAAGGTAAATTTTTCTTTTTTTACATTTTTTATATTCAATCGCCCCCCAAACCCCACCCCTGCAACCTCCCCCACAGACCTCCCCGCCCCCCGCACGACTCCACCCGCCCCACCACCCTTCATTTATGGCGGCCGTCGCTGGGTCCTGGGTGTGACCGTGACAGGTTGCTAAGGGGCTTTTACTCTTTGCAGAGGATGCGAAAACAATTGAAGCAACAGCTGTTATCCAATGTATTCAGGGAGGTGAGCTGGGGAATCAATGAAGGGGTTGCGGCTTGTGGGGACAATTTTGGATGCTCTGTCACATGGTTATCAAGGGTAGCAGAGAGCTCATGTTCAGTCATTGCTCTCCAGAGCTGCACCAACACCCAGTAGAAAGCAAGCTCTCTCACCCCAGGGAGCTTGCCAAGGAAGCAGACCTCTGTCTCAGCACCAGGGTATATGATGAGGTGTCTGGGAGTGACCCTGAGGAGGGTGGTTGAGGTTCCCCCAGCAGACCAAGAGTGAGGTCCGGGGTGACGCAGACAGGTCCCAAGATAGTGTGAGGGGAAAGGGTTCCCATGCCCCTTCTAAGAATAGTGGGAGAGGGACTAGGGTAATGGCACAGGGCACCCCATTTCTAATCATCTTGCTTTGATTACTCTATGTTGGGGCAAAAGTAAGGGGTCCCGGGTGATACCAAGAGACAAACAACTAGTAGGAACTCTACAGAGGCTGTCAGTGCAATCTTAGGGGGAATAGGGTAACCTAGGCCCAAGGACCGGACTTTGTTAGTTCTATGGCTCTAGTGCCCTTTGAATTGGGTAGGGGAAGTGATTCTGAGGAAGGTCATAGTCAGTCTCCAGATGTTCACTAACTGCATTCTGGGAAATGAATTACCACAGGAGTTAGAAGAGCTGGAAGCCATGGCCGCCCAGGGCACCCTGAAAGCTCAGTTTTTTGGAGGCACTACTCCCAAAAGGGGAGTACGGAGGCCCAGATGAAGAGGCAGGAGGTGGAGACAGTCCACAGTGGGAGGCCCAGTGGATCAGGGGTTGTCAGCCCTGAGAATACAGCACCCCAAGACTGACCCTGGTGAGGCCACTTCTGACCTTGAGCTGCTTCCTGTGCTGTCAGAGAGATGGAGGGCTGGAGACATGCACCAGGCAGATGTGGGGGATGGAGGGCTGGAGACATGCACCAGGCAGATGTGGGAGATGGAGGGCTGGAGACATGCACCAGGCATGTGTGAGAGATGGAGGGCTGGAACCATGCACCAGGCAGAGGTGGGAGATGGAGGGCTGGAGACATGCACCAGGCAGAGGTGGGAGATGGAGGGCTGGAGACATGCACCAGGCAGAGGCGGGAGATGGAGGGCTGGAGACATGTACCACGCAGATGTGGGAGATGGAGGGCTGGAGACATGCACCACGCAGATGTGGGAGAAAGAGGGCTGGAGACATGCACCAGGCAGATGTGGGAGATGGAGGGCTGGAGACATGCACCAGGCAGATGTGGGAGATGGAGGGCTGGAGACATGCACCAGGCAGATGTGGGAGATGGAGGGCTGGAGACATGCACCAGGCAGAGGTGGGAGATAGAGGGCTGGAGACATGCACCAGGCAGAGGTGGGAGATGGAGGGCTGGAGACATGCACCAAGCAGAGGCGGGAGATGGAGGGCTGGAGACACGCACCAGGCATGTGTGGGAGATGGAGGGCAAGAGACATGCACCAGGCAGAGGCGGGAGATGGCGGGCTGGAGACATGCACCAGGCAGGGGCGGGAGATGGAGGGCTGGAGACATGCACCAGGCAGAGGCGGGAGATGAAGGGCTGGAGACATGCACCAGGCAGAGGCGGGAGATGGAGGGCTGGAGACATGCACCAGGCAGATGCGGGAGATGGAGGGCTGGAGACATGCACCAGGCAGAGGCGGGAGATGGAGGGCTGGAGACATGCACCAGGCAGATGCGGGAGATGGAGGGCTGGAGACATGCACCAGGCAGACCCCTGCATGGCACAGACTGAGTCTGTCACTTTTGAGCTGGTGGTGGTTCCCCTGGAAGTCCTGGCTTGCCAGGCTCCTGCTCAGCTTTTAGGAACAGACCTTGGGCTGAGGGGCCAGCCTCAGGATATCACCCCTGGCCTCGTGGGAGGAAGAGTGGAAGTAGGATGCCCAACACTCAGGGCTTGTTCCCCCTACTCTGAGAAACCTCAGAGGTCAGGGAAACCCCAAGAGCAAGTAGGGAACTCCTTGCCAGCCCCAAGGCTGGAAGTGAGGCCTGCCCAAGACACCCGCTTGGAGCCTCCACCTGGTAGTAGATGGCATGGGGCCTGGCTCTTGACACTGACAGCTGTCAGTGTCCTCTGCCGGTTGCTGTCTCTATGGACAGAGTTGTCCCTGGGTTGGGGATAGGCGTCTGACCCAAAGGGTGGAATGAGGCACATCACCTTGTCGGCCATGGTGATAGTGACTACCTACAGGGATGCATCTGTGAGCAAATGAAGGTCAGGAGCTTCACAGATGGGGTCCACAGATGAGGAGGGGGGTTCCCCATGGGCTAGTGTAGGAAAGCCGAAGGATAATGACAGGGGGAAACAGTTAGGTTTCTATGGGCATAGAACTGACAAGTGCCACTGCAAAAGAGGGCCATTGTCCACGTTCTATCGCCTAAGCAGGGAGGCCCATCAAGGTACTAATTAATCTCCCCTGGCTTTTGGCTGGAGAAGAGTCATGTTGGACCTGGCCCTTTTTGCAGGTCTCCCCCAGATTTTTGCCTTCTGTTGCTGAACCTGTATTTGCTGCCATAACGACTCTGTGCTCTTTTCCATGAGTTATAGTTACCTCAGGGCACGGGTTATATTTACTTGAAATAACTATAACTATAACAGCTGAATTTCTATGGTTTTGTGTGTGGAAAATCTGACCCTAACTATAACGTCTCTGTAACTTTTGTTTTTTTAGTGACTATATATATATATGTATATGTATATGTATATATATATATATATATATATATATTTTGGCAAGGCTCTTACGCCAATCGTTGCCGCTCTCAGTGCAGCAGGTGCTTCCGGCTCGCAAGGACGGACTCGCGTAAAGACAGTCTCACTCCAGGTAAACGCCGGACACTCAGGGCGTTTGCAGATTTAATTCATATTTTATTCATAACAGCGTGCAACCCAAAGCTGACTAATGCGTTTCGGCCTCCTGGCCTTTGTCAATGTCAGCCACCCCACGTGAAACATCATATTTACAACAATTAATTGGATTGAAAGACTGACTTGATCAGTTGCATAGAAAGCGGACTGAATTTCTTCTCTTTGGGTCTACCTTCACCACTCGCAAACCTGACAGCCATTTTAGAATGTTTTTTCTAATTGTAAGGGTCCTTAGTTATTGATTTGTATTATACAATGCAAATGGGATAAACCAATTCTATTTCCAACATTCAATTTCTAGGACCGAAAACAATATTCACATTTGTATTTACCTAAATTCACATGAATTACATTTTTCAATATAGTGCACAATGTAAGATATAACATCAGAAGCACAGATGGACTGCTGTGTTGTCTCATCTAATTGATGGATAGCATCATTTAAACAAGTGTACCCCCATGGCTATTATGACTTGTCACCCTGAGATTCACATCTCCCAAGATAAAGCCCTGAATGGGCTTATATGTCCCCATTCAATAAAGGAACGTATTTATTTCAAAAATTCATTGTAGCTGTATTTTACCCACATAGACATTTAGTCAGCTCAATGTCACCCATCCAATTTAAAACCTTGGTCCATCCACCTGCAAATACATCCTTCTAAAGTGCATAGATCGCCTGTAGTAATTTACATCATAGTCCTAACTCAATAATTCATTGTAATAGCATTTAAATACTAAACCAAGGAACAAAAATTCAGATTAAACTTTGCCATTAGTCTGCCTGGTGTCACAACTTATTTGTTGTGTTGTATCATTTAGATGCCACCACCTGTACAGGTCTGAAACTCGACCCAAATAAAGGAAAAATGACAATCCAAAATTTGAAAAGATCAAGAAAAAAATAATAAAACTCACAAAAGACTGAAAAAAGAGAGCCTATAGTCTGGAGCATTTTATCAGGAGACCTTGCTATTCATTATCTATCCTACGTGGACCCAGAGCTCTTCCTCCGTATTCAGACCTATCGGAATCTTGGTTCGAAGTTCCACTATATACCTAGGGCCATATGTATGAAGGCAATTTTGCGATCGCAAAATTGCAGTGTCCAATGTATGACACAAAACACCCCTCGCAAAAAAAGGAATCGCAAATTTTGCGATTCCCTATTTTGCGATTGCATTTAAGGAATCGCAAATTGCGATTCCTTAAATGCAATGTAAGAAGCACAGAAAAAGTGCAATTTGGACTTAAGGAATCGCAAATTAACACCAACTTCAAGTTGGTGGTAATTAGCGATTTCTTTGAAAAATGCACTTTTTGCATTTTCAAAGTGCCATGTGACTCACATACATGCCTTTAGGGCATGTATGTGCGCCACATCTGCACCCATGCTCATTTCAGGGGTGCAACAAGGTGTCCTTTTGACACCCTGGCACCCTTGAAATTGCATTCGCAATTTGCGATTCTCTAATTGAGAATCGCAAATTGAGAATGTCTTCCCATTCATTCCTATGGGCCTCTAGGCCCATAGGAATGAATGGGAGGTATTCCTTAATTGCGAATCGCAATTTGAGATTCGCAATTAAGGAATATGTAGGATTCGCAAAATTTATTGCAAATCCTACATACATAGCATTCTGCGATTCTCAAAAAGCGATTCTCTAAAAATCGCTATTTGAGAATCGCAAATGTATCCTTTGATACATATGCCCCCTAGACTCCCTTTGCCTTAAAAGTCTTACCCTGTCCCCGCCCCTTTCTTTGTGTTGAATTTGATCAATGCATAAATATTTCAGTTTATCCCCTTTACTCTGATGGACTTCTACAAAATGCCTTGCAACCGGATATAAATTATCCTGGTTGTTTATAGCTCTGATATGTTCCAGAAGTCGCTTTTTGGCTTGGTGGACTGTGCTTCCAATATATTTCTTTCCACAGGGACAGATCAGACAATAGACTACGAAGTCTGAATTACAATTCAACAGCTTGGCAATTTTTCTTTTCTCCTTTCTTCCTGGAACCTCGAATTCCTTCACCTTCCTACTACCTCTGCAGGTTTTGCATTTGGTGCAAGGATAGAAGCCTGCTACTTCTATATTCCTTGTTGGCTTGTCTTGAAAATGACTATGGACCAATATATCTTTCAGGGAGACACTTTTTCTGTATGTTATATCTGGCTTGCTGGACAGATCCCTTCCTAATATCTGGTCTGTTTGGAGAATACTCCAATGTCTCTCAATTGCTCCACGTATTTCGTTTGATTCAGTGGAGAAATTTAGTATCAATCTCACTTTCTCACTGCTTTTGGTTTCTTTTGTCTCTTTTTGACCCGCTCGTATAAGAAGTTCCCGTCTGTCCTTTTGCCTTACTTTCTCACTCGCATCCTTCAATATCTCCCGCTTGTACCCTCTCTCCCTAAATCTACCTATAGTTTCCTTCTTGATTTTGTCATAATCTGAAGGTACGGAGCAATTTTGTTTTGTTCTTAAAAGTTCACCAAAGGGAATGCTGTTTATAAGACATTGTGGAGGCTGGCTACGTGCATGCAGGACGGTGTTCCCTGCTGTGGGTTTTCTAAATAGCTTAGTACATAACACATTGTTATTGACAAAAACTGTGAGATCTAGAAATGACACCTCTGTTTAACTTATTTCAAAAGTGAACCTTAGGTTGAGATCATTGGTATTTAGATTATTGATATACTCCTCTGCTTCTTGTTGAGTACCAGGCCATACTATAAACAGATCGTCTATATATCTTGCCCATAGGGCAACCTTCTCAACCCATCTTTCATTTGGTTCCGCCCAGGCCACGTGTTTCTCCTACCAGTCCACGAACAAATTCGCGTAACTAGGGGCAAAGCACGTGCCCATGGCCGTCCCCTGTTTTTGCAAATATAGATCACCAGTGAACAAAAAATATTGTTATTTAGACAGAATGAGGCTATCTCTAATAACATCAGATTGTGCTCCTGAAATTTCAACGGCCTGGTCTTTAAAAAGTACTCCAATGCTTCAAGGGCTTTCTCATGCCGAATGCACGTATACAAACTGACGATGTCTAGGGTGATTATTATAAAGTCATCTTCCCATTTGATGTTCTGCATAAGACAGATGAAATCAGTAGTGTCCTGAATGAAGGAACTCAGATCTTTAACTATGGGAAATAGGAATGAGTCTACATAGATCGAGGCCTCTTCTAAGAGACTCCCCTTAGATGATACTATGGGGCGTCCAGGTGGTCTTTCCATATTTTTGTGTACCTTCGGCAGGTAATAAAATGTGGGAGTACTTGATAATCCACTTTGATGAACCTGAACTCATCTTCCTCCAGGATTCCCCTGTCTCGCAAATTGTTCAACAAAATGTGGAAATCTCTTACTCTTGCATTAAACGTCGCCCTGTTAGTTCAGATGTAACTTTGTGAGTATATATATATATATATATATATATATGTATATATATATATATATATATATATATATATATATATATATATAAAAACACAGTTCAGAAACGCTGCACACTCCCGCCGTTATTTTTAAGATGATTTATTTTAAATAAACGCAAACACGATCAAACTGACAAACGCATTTCAGCCTCCTGGCCTTCGCCAATGTCAGTGAATTCATACCAAAAACTACTATTTAACCATAATTCATTTGATTGGTTTACAGCAGAAAAGAAAAATAGAAAAGGGGACTTGATAGTTCGACCACCCACCAAGATAAAGTGTCGGCCATTTTAACACTATTCAAGTTACATGCAAAAAAGCAAAATCCAATGATCCTAATGCATTCCCCAATGTTGAAATATGAACAAGAAGTGGAATTCATGATGGTAAAATATGATATGTATCAATCCTGAATAAACAATTACCAGCCCTTAGATATATTAATAATTCATAAGCAATTACTTGGGTTAATCTACCTTCAGTCGAATTCCATCATTCAGTGTTTAAGACCCAATCAAGCTCTGTATGAGCCTAGTTTACCCATCATGAGATCGCCTGTAATTCTTAAACAAAATCTCATGGGAAATTGTTAGAACTAGAGTGGATGGTTCACAGTTATATCCAATTTTCTCAATTTACTATTCCTACCCAACGAAGGACCACAGTTCCTCTTCACAGTTTAACCCCCACGGAACACGGGTATGTAGATCAACTATGTATTTGGCCACTAGCTGTCTAAGGAGCCTAACCCTGTCGCCCCCTCTCTCTTTCGCTGGGATTTGGTCAATACAATAGTATACCAATTTGTCACTCCTAGCTTCATGTAACCTTGAGAAATGTCTTGCGACAGGGTAGGTTTTGTCCTGGTTGGTGATCGCCCTCTTAAGTTCAAGGATTCATTTTTTCGCTGGGTGTATCGTACTTCCAATGTATTGCAGTCCGCATGGACAAAGTAAACAATACACCACGAAATTAGAATTACAATTTAGCAGCTTGTTTATGGGCCTCCTCTCCTTCTTTCCTGGCACTTCATAGTCTTTTACCTTTTTACAATTCTTGCATGCTTTGCAGGTGGTGCAGGGGAAAAACCCCGTGATAGTGGGTTTACTGCGGGGTTTATCTTCAAAATGGCTCTGTACTAGAATATCCTTCAAAGAGGCACTCCTCCTAAATGTAACATCCGGTCTGTCTGGTATCAGTTGCCCTATTATGCCATCAGTTTGGAGGATATTCCAGTTCTTCTGGATCAAGTCCCTGATCTTCTGTGACTCTGCAGAGAGAGTTAAGATCAACCTAACTTTGGATTGATCATTTTCGATTTCCATGTCAATGGGGTGTCTACATGCTAGTAACTCCTGTCTCTCCTTGGTTTTGACCTTGTCAACTGCTCCACGTAATAACCTATTACCATAGCCCCGCTTCGCAAATCTCAACAGGGACTCTTTTTCAGCTTTATGGTAATTGTCTGGGCGGGAACAATTCCGTTTAAGTCTTAACAGCTCCCCAGAGGGTATGCTGTTAATTAAATTTCGTGGATGCTGGCTCCAAGAATGTAAAACTGTATTTCCTGCCGTAGGTTTACGGTAGAGTTTGGTACATAGCTTGTTGTCTGCCACAAAAACTAGAAGATCTAAAAATGGGACTTCCCTTTCACTGATGTTACTCGTGAACCTGAGATTGAACTCATTATCATTCAAAATCCTGATATAATCCTCTGCCTCTGTGCGGGTGCCCCTCCAAACAATAAACAGGTCGTCTATATATCTGGTCCACAGGGCTATCTTATCTAACCAGGATTCCTTGTCCTCCGCCCAGGCCACGTGCTTCTCCCACCAGCCCACGAAAAGATTCGCGTAGCTGGGGGCGAAGCACGTGCCCATGGCGGTCCCCTGTGTCTGTAAATACAGTTGACCTGCAAAGAGGAAGATGTTATTGTGCAAACAAAATGACACCATTTGTAAAAGCATTTTGTTGTGCTCTTGGAATTTCAGCGGTCTTGTTTTAAGAAAAAATTCCAAAGCAAGCAAACCATGTGAATGTACAATGCTAGTATAGAGGCTTGTGATATCAAGCGTGATCAATAATAGGTCATTGTCCCAGGTGATATTTTGTATTTGACAGATAAAGTCAGTGGTATCCAGTATGAACGAACTTAGGTCCTTCACTATAGGAAACAAAAAAGAATCAACATAAATGGAAGCTTTCTCCAATTAGCTTCTTTTGAAGACACGATTGGACGACCCTGAGGGTTAATCATGCTCTTGTGCACCTTTGGCAGGTGATAAAATGTCAGCAAGACCAAACAGTTGACCTTTATGAATTGCAGTTCATTTTCTTCCAGGATTCCCTTTGATCTCCATTCTTGTAGGAGCTCGTAAAAGGCCACAACACTCCTGTTGTAGTCCTCTCTTCTGATTTGTGTATAACTATTGGTATCAAGGTTACATGAAGCTAGGAGTGACAAATTGGTATACTATTGTATTGACCAAATCCCAGCGAAAGAGAGATGGAGCGACAGGGTTAGGCTCCTTAGACAGCTAGAGGCCAAATACATAGTTGATCTACGTACCCGTGTTCCGTGGGGTTAAACTGTGAAGAGGAACTGTGGTCCTTCATTGGGTAGGAATAGTAAATTGAGAAAATTGGATATAACTGTGAACCATCCACTCTAGTTCTTACAATTTCCCATGAGATTTTGTTTAAGAATTACAGGCGATCCCATGATGGGTGAACTAGGCTCATACAGAGCTTGATTGGGTAATTGCTTATGAATTATTAATATATCTAAGGGCTGGTAATTGTTTATTCAGGGTTGATACATATCATATTTTACCATCATGAATTCCACTTCTTGTTCATATTTCAACATTGGGGAATGCATTAGGATCATTGGATTTTGCTTTTTTGCATGTAACTTGAATAGTGTTAAAATGGCCGACACTTTATCTTGGTGGGTGGTCGAACTATCAAGTCCCCTTTTCTATTTTTCTTTTCTGCTGTAAACCAATCAAATGAATTATGGTTAAATAGTAGTTTTTGGTATGAATTCACTGACATTGACGAAGGCCAGGAGGCTGAAACGCGTTTGTCAGTATGATCGTGTTTGCGTTTATTTAAAATAAATCATCTTAAAAATGACGGCCGGAGTGCGCAGTGTTTCTGAACTGTGTTTTTTGGTGTTAAGCGAGTTCGTCCTCGCGGCTGCTGCACCCGCTGTGTTGAGAGCGGGGGAATTGGCGAACAACGTGAAAGGATATATATATATATATATATATATATATATATATATATAACAACACTCTCCGAACCTCCACACCGGCGAACAGAGAGAAACGGACCCAGATAGTGATGGCAGGTAAGATGTTTATTTCCTCTCACTCCGTGACGCGTTTCGAGCACCCAGTGCCCTTGTTCACACATATATATATATATATATATATATATATATATATATATATATATATATATATTAACTACTGGTGGTCGCCAGTAGGTGTTATATGGTTCTTAGGCACATTGTTGACATTGCTAAGTTAGCATGAGCTTCGCTGCCATGATGCTGCTTTTGCACACGCTACTACATGACTTTGTTATTGCAAGACTTTGTTTGTGTCTTTCACATGAGAACGGGTTGTCTTTCGCGTTCTCTGCCTTTCCTGTAGTTTAGTCTGAACACGATAGGCAAGGTCGATAAACAATGCCCCTTGTTATTCTGTTCTGGTCAGTCCCTAGCACCTAGACATAACATGCTACACAGCTGCAGTACTGAAGACTCGTGCTTTGATATTACGTTGTTGCATGTTGTTTTAACACACTTGGAGAAAGCCGTTCCATGGAGAAGAGCTCTGCTGTTCCTATGATGTAAACCTTACATCCAGGCTTTAAGGTATGGGGTCTGCTGTCAAAGCCCAGAGATCGTCCTTTTTATAAAATAAACTTCTTCTAGTCAAGGGGAGGGTGGTCAGGCCTATAGGCCCTTATTTCCACAGTCTTTATAAAATGACTTCTCCCTTTGTATTCTATGGAATTGTAACAATGCTAACTGTGATGAGTTTATGCATTTTGCTCCTAGTAGTGGCACGTATACTGTATTGTAGAGCACGATAGTTAAAATAAACATTTTGAACTATTTCAGTGACTCTGCTTACTCTCATTGTGGACAGGTATGAGTGAGTGAGCAAAAAAGTACGTCTTGCTCCCGTGATTCCTGAGAGAGTCGGGAGTGTTGTGTTCTGGGTTGTCTAATCATTTGTAGCTCCGTGACCTTTGGAGGAGAACGAATGAGACACTATAGCTAGTCGGTTTGGGATTTTGGGTACTGATGTGGTAGGTTGGTACACCCCTATTCACTGAGGTCCTGTTTTCCTGCGCATAGTTCTGTGTATGTGCAGAATCCCTGCAACATGGCGCCGCCAACGTTTGGTCTGGTTCTTATCTGCGAGACGCTTGAATAGTGCTTGTGCTTGTCCACAATACCCTCACTTCTGTTTCCAGAGACAGCTGTGACGGTGTAACCTCCTATATTGATGTTTTTATAGGTTCTTTCAAGCTTGAAGTTTTCAAAGGTTTTTCTCTTTATTCTTAACCCATTATTGCGCCGCCGCATTTTACGTTGTTGTTCCTTAAATATCATAATGGCAACTGCTATTCCGGCTCATAGCCGCGCCGCGCTCAAAGCATATTTGGTTACATATGGAGTGCCTAATGCGGGTGTTGAGCTTATCTTTGTAGTGGAAGCGAATCCTGCTTACCACTTTGAGATGTTTTATTCTTGGGTCACTTTTCCGGCGGTGGCTGGAGCAGATGATTTGTTTCACGAATATACTGCCACGGCTCTTCCTCACGCTTATCTGCCTTATAGGGCTCTTGAAGTTCTGCTTACAGCTTGGCAACACCAAATTTGGTTTAATGGCACCCTTCCTCACCCAGTAACACCAGTCCGCTTAGGCCCTTTATCGATAGATGGGGCCACTTGGCCCGTTTTTGGCTGGGTACACCCCACACCCACGTTATTTAACTGTTGCGATTGCAGACCTCCACATATTGCATACTTCCTTGATACGCATACATAGGGCTGTTATACAGTACATCACGTGCAACGTCCAGGTGGGACCACCTGGCGTTGCTGCGCAACCTGCGGGACCTGGTGGTGTGGCCATCAGTCCCCTTATGGTTAATTCAGTAATGGGCAAGCGTCCACAGAATAAGCATGAATTACCTTATTGGCTTGCTGAGAAATTCGGACAACTAGAGGCTGTTTTTCCAAACACCTCTCCTGTGGATAAACACAGGATTTTGACTATTAGTTTGCCTAAAGACTTACTTCCCGAATTGGCTGATTGTAACACCTGGGGCAAGGTGTTTGCAGCGGTATATTAGAAGTGTTTCGGCACCCCTTCCATGACCATACTCCCTTCCGTGATTAAGCGTGTTCAAGATGAACATGGAACCGAAGCGGCTGTGGAGCTAGGGATGAGATTAGTGGGGGTGTTCGACGTGGTTGCTGATATGATCCTAGCCAATGTCAAGGGCGATGCAGTACGCTTTCAAGTGGCAAACCACTTGGAGGCTGTCCCTGATGTGGACAAGCCACGCGAATTACCAAAGATTATTGCACAGGCTTATAAGACCATAGGCCGCAATAGTTTGGGAGTTAAGCCTTTTACTCAAACACAAACTCAATCTCAAACTCAATAAAAAGCCCAGACTGATAAAGATGGGCGTCCGGTCTTTCCTAAAAAGAACTGGAAAAATAAAAAACAGGGGCAGCAACAGCAGAAGCAAGGTTCGCGTGCAGGTTCACCGACACCTGAGTCTTCTGAGCGTACTTATGACTGGCGCGATCGCGCGAAAATCAAGTCTCCTGATAGATTTCAAGTCCCTGATCATCGTTCTCCTCGTTCTTCACAGGACACGTCTGGCTCTCAAGTCGGAGGAGGGGAACGCCAAGATCGTGGCAAAAGTCAACCTGTGCCACAGGGACGAGATCATCCTCGACAGTTTGAAGTCAAAGGAAAACAAGAGGATCTACCTCGTTTTCGACCCCCGTTTCAGAAGAAAAAAGTTGCCGCTCTAACAGCGAGATATGCCTCAGACGGTGAGAACGCGACTCCTGGATTGGACGTGGGCAGTGACTCTGCTCGGCAGCGCAGCGGAAGTTACCATAGTGCGGGAGGCTCTGCATCCCTGTCTGGAGGTGACAGCAACTGATACATTCATTACAGTAGAGACAGCTGACACCCGGGTGGCCCCCCCCGGATAGACTTTATGAAGTTATTTTTCAAATTGAAGGTGATATACTGCGTCCGATCAAGGCGGTGTTCTGGGAGAATCTAACGTCCTCATATGACATTTTGTTAGCGGAGGCAGATTGGCCTCCACCCTTTGTGTTGGCCGCATGTAAAGGGGAAGACGTGATCCTTCCGAGTTTTTCGCGTCATGTCCCTGAGGAACATGCACAGGCTTTCGCAGCTGAGTGGGTTCTGGCCCTGTCCCCAGCGGTGTATCGTAATCAGGTGGGTTAGGATGTTGATTCACCGGCTCATGAAATACCTTTACGCTCTATGGCTCAGCCACAACCGCAATATCCTATCAAACGTGAGGCAAAAGCTTCCGTTTGTGATATTCTAACACAGTTGGAGTATCAAGGAGTGATTGAACCATGTACATCACCGATGAATAATCCTCTCTTTACGGTATCAAAACCTGATGGCTCATATCGGATTGTATTGGATTACCGAAATTTGAACAGTCATTGTCACACTTTTGCGGTGCAGAACACTCACAGCTCTGCACTGGTGAACAATCTGTTCGTAAGAAATACAAAACTACACTTGATATTTCAAATGGTTTCTATAGTCACAAACTCGCTCCTGAGAGCTGTGATTTGACAGCATTCACTGCCGTCGGGAATCAGAAAATTTACATGATTGCCTATGGGGTATAAGAATAGCCCCGGGGCATTTGCGGCACGTGTTGTGTCATTGTTGCACGGCATAGATCCTGATGCGTTCTTGTACGTTGATGACATTTATCTGACAGACGATGAACTTATGCCGCATCTAGTCCGAAGTTGACAATATAATTTTGTCCTTTGCCGACTATGGATACAAATTTAGGGGCATATTATCAAGGGGCCGGGATAAAATTATCGCCGCTTTAGCGTCCGTTTTCGGGTGAAAAGCGGCGATAATTTTATCGCATTATCATCAAGGACACGCTAGCGCGTGTTCCCTTGACTTAGCGCCCGTTGTCAGCACGCATCGCATCGTTAATGAGATGCAAAGGAGGCGTGCCTGACAAAACTCCATGGGAAAATATCGCTAACCCAGCTTTGCGATATTATCAACGAGGGTTAGCGATATTTGAAATCGCGTTAACTATGCCTTAACGCAGGAATTTAACGCCTGTTAAATTCCTGACTAAGGCATACCTAACATGGGAGGTGGATTGTGGGGCTAAGGCCACAGGGCCTTATCATCAAGTTATCGCGGTTTTCCATTGAACATCGCTGGAAAACCAGCGATGTTCCATGGAAAACCCTGCTATCGCTGGAATATTTATCACCATAGCGCTAAGCGTTGATAATACAGCGCTAGCTTGGCGATATATTCCAGCGATAGCCGGCGATAATGTAAAGTGCGCTAAGCGCGCTCAGCGATAATTATCGCTGGGGCTTGATAATATGCCCCTTAATTTTGCAAAGTCACATATCGCCCATTTGGCGGTGCTCTTTTTGGGCTATGAGCTCAATAATGAGGGAAAGGGCTTGGCCCCTCACTTCTTGGAGAAATGTGCACAATTGCAAGCCCCTTCTACACTGAAGAAACTTCAGTCTTTGCTGGGATTTTTAAATTTCGGGAGGACATACATTCCCGACTATGCCCAGCGTATCAAACCGCTCTATGCATTGATACAACCGACTTTTTCTTCTGCCAGCTGGCTTCTGGAACATACTTCTGATCTGAATTCTTTGCAAACTGACTTGCTTGCAACTAACTACTTGTTGACGCGTGACAACACCACAAACCTGGTAATACGTATAGTTTCTGGGACAGTGGGTTTCATTTACTTGACGTTCACTGAGGGAGACACAATACCTATTGCATACAAATCACATTTGTACACTGCTGCTGAAATGCGCTTTTCAACTGTTGAAAAAATCTTAACGGCAGTACAGATGGCGATTCTAAAAGAACGCTCACTGGCGCAAGGCAAACGCATTCTTATGGTCATGCCCTTCCCTGCTTTGGAAGCTGTGACTAAGGCGAGTGTACCGAACTCAAAGGCACTACATCCCCATTGGATACAATGGGCGACTTCCTTGACATCGGCTGATGTCAGGTTTATCTTTGATCCTTCCTTACAGACACAGGAGTTTTTACAGTATGAACACGTTCATCCTCCACCCTTGTCTCTGCTTCCTTTACATGAGTACCAATGCATCATTTACACCGATGGATCAGCTCAACCGGCCACGGGTTGCAAGCATGCTTGTTCAACCGCTTGCGCAGTTGTTGCTGGCTCAATGGTTAATGGAGAGTTTAAGTCTTCCGTTGTGCACACTCAGGCACTTGGAGACTGTACGGCGCGATTGGCGGAGCTGCGTGCTCTTGTACTTGCTCTCGAGTTTGCTGATCCAAATGTGAATACTCTTATTGTGTGCGATTCTTATTACTGTGTCCAGTCTTTTAATGACAACTTGTTCTTTTGGTCTCGGAATGACTATCGAGATTCCAAAGGCAGCGCAATTAAGCATAAAACGCTTTGGGTTTGAGTGGCAGATCATAAACAACGTCTGCCCCTCATTCATGTTATACATACTCTTGGCCATCAGCGTGTGGGAGCACATGCTCTTGAAAATTCTTTGGCTGATGAAGCAGCCAAGTCTGTAGTAGCCACGTGTTCCGTAGCAGCAGATACAAGATCCATGACTAAAATAGATAATGAGATTTTGGCAGCGGTAGCTGCAACGAGGGAGGGAACTGCTTATCCTCAGGGTTTCCCTTCGAAATACTCTTATCATATAACTCCCAAACAAGTTCCTTATGCCTTGATTCCTTCCGTTGGGGATCGGATGATTCCCAACTTGGACCGCAGAGAAGCTCTGATCAAAGCCGCACACGAAGGCATAGCATCTGCACATGCCGGTGTGTCGGCGACAGTCTCTATTTTACAGCAACGTTACTGGTGGCGTGGTTTATATAAACAGACCCGTAAATATGTACTTTCTTGTGACATTTGTCAGCAAATCAAACCATCCACGGTCACACGCCCACCGCAAACACAGCTATGCATTTCTAATCAACCTTTTGGCTGTATCTATCTTGATCGTTGCGGTCCTCTTTCTTCTGATACTGCGTATAAATATATATTTGTTGCAGTTGATTCGTGCACTAGATTCCTTTGGGTTTGGCCACAACGCAGTGCTGACGCTCGAAATGTCATCAGGGATTTGCGTGTCTTTGTAAGATGTTTGCCTGTGGCACCTTCCATTCTGACCAAGGTCCAGCGTTCGCCTCTAAGGCGTACAAGGATGCGATGAAGTCAATGGGGGTGCTGGTGCAGTTTTCGTCTCCATACAGGCCTAAGGGCAATTCAATTGTGGAGTGAATGAACCGTGACTTAAAGCAATCCTTGACAGCTAGAGTCTTAGAAACTGGCAGGAACTGGCTGGCCCACTTGTATGGTGTTCAACGTGCACTTAATAACCTCCCTAGACGATCTCTGGGTGGGCGGACCCCGTACAAAATATTCTTTGGCATTAAAATGTTTGTGCCAGACCTTGATGGTCTAGACATTGTGGCGGCTGCCGCAACCTTTGATGTAGATAATCATTCTACTGTGTTACAGGATCTACAAAAGACCCATGACAGCTATGCAACTGAACATTTACCCTCTTCCACTGATGCAGCACTGCTGATTCCAGTTGCCTGTTGGCTTCCAAAAGTCGGAGATCTGGTACGAGAAAAGCTGGAGAACAAAAAAGAATTTGGTCCTTCTTATCGTGCACCGGTTCCAGTGCTTGGACTGAAGGGTTCTTGTACAGTTATTTTACCTCCTTTACCTGGTCGCAGAGACAACAGATATATTTCAGTGGACAATGTCAAGCTACACCATGTGGCCAATTCTGAATAGTGTTACACCTGCAGTTTCGTGCAACGCAATTTCATTGGATCCACTGACTTCATCATCTTCCACTGCTCCTCGTAGGGCTAAGAAAGTGATGGACACTATCACTGATCTTTCACCCGTCCGACCTCTATCTTCTATCATGGATGTCGAGTATTATATCATCCTGATGAGTCCGTCAGTGAGGTGCCGAACAGTCCTGGAGAACATCAAGCGGACCCGACGCTTCCACCTCTGATAAATCAACCTATGAGTGGCTACTATGAAGATCATGCCAGCCTTCCTTCCGGCTTGTCTTCCTCGACATCCAGTTTGGCAGACACACCGACTAAATTAAGTATTTTTTTCTCTTGGTTCAAAAAGACTTACCTGGTCCCTCCATGGACCTACATTTGGTTGCTGCTTATCCTGATTTTCTTTTTTATGTCAATTGGTTTTGTGACAGTGTTCTTTTTACTCATAAATGGTCATTACTTGCAAGAACGCTCTGCTGTAAACTTGGTCGATGGAGTTCTGGCCCCTCACACATCGTCCCATATCATGAAACGTGATCAGTCTCACGTTAACATTTCGGCATTCCCGATTCCAGATGGCATCGTTTGGGACAAAGTAGCCTACGAAGTCCATGGCCCGACCGAGGTACTTCGCGTACCATACGTGTTTCGCGTCTCTCTAGGAGATGTGGTAACACGGGACATACATTCGGATGATTGGGATGTGCAAGCAATACATGCACTGTTTTCAGATTTAAAATATTATGCTGCTTTTGATGCTGAAGATTTGTATTTAAATTCGGCCAATTATGGAGATTTATTTTGTTATCAGCATTATGGGCATAATTTTTTACACAAAACAAATACGTTAAGACCTGTTTTTAATTATACACAATGGGAACATTGTCCTACTCCCATAGAGGGGCGTTCTAAAACTTTTTGGGATAAGTTCAC
Source organism: Calotriton arnoldi (assembly GCA_963921515.1). Classification (NCBI taxonomy): domain Eukaryota; kingdom Metazoa; phylum Chordata; class Amphibia; order Caudata; family Salamandridae; genus Calotriton; species Calotriton arnoldi. Next base: position 1,356,443 of record CAWUFW010001603.1, on the reverse strand, counting down.
TTACTTTACAGATTATGACAAATCTAATCCGGAATCCTATTATTTTAAACTTCGATCATCTACACAATCCAAATTTATGTTGACCCACACAAAATTGATTTACGCCAATTTGTTTAGAAATAAATTGGCTACGCAGCGTTATGATCATTAGAAAGATATTGTTGATTTGAAATCATTCTGGGGCACGAAGCCTTGGCAGGTTCAGGGAACTGAAGCTTTACATCGTGCCTGTTTGATCCCAGCTCAAATTTAGTTTTTAAATGATACAGTGTACCAAACAACTTGTTTTGGCCTGGCGACTGTCAAAAATTTAAATACGCCGTCCATTCCGTCTTTAGCGGAATATGATGATTGGCGCACACACACAAATTATACCGTTGGGGCATTGCAAGCTTTGCTTCGAAATTACACTTTCAATGTCTCTGAAGTTGATTCTTCTGGGTGGTTGGTGTGGCAAACTAATATAAATGCATGCCAAATGCGTTTTTATAATATAACACCTGTTTTCACACGGACTAGACCGGACCCACGCTATCTAAGTTCCCATTCGGTTACCACATATTCGGTGGGTAAGTTATGCAACAATGGTTGGAACATTCTACGCTGACATCAGTGAAGCAACATCTTTCTCTGCTGTCGCATGACATTAATTTGGCTGATTTTCTCTTGGGCTCCAAGAGCAAAAAGATTCATGTATGCCGCTTACAATGAAATTTGGAAACTTTCGCAGATGGAAGCTGCATTTCGTCTGCGCCAAATTGATCAGGCCAACTTAGAAAAGGTCCTTGCTGTGGTAGACAATAGCATAAACACACTTTCCTCACGCATTTATACGTTAGATAATATTGTTTCATCTGTTATTGATATTGTTCAAAGTGATGTATCTGTCTTATATCATGGTCAAAATCAGTTACGATCTGTTATGCAATTTGCTTGGACATTGCAAACTCTTAAAATGGGAAAAGTACCTTGGGATTATTTCAATGCCACTGCTTTGTTTTTGCCATTTAATCTGACTGATAAACAATGATTTATGTCCATGAAAGATGCTACATATACACTATTGCATATTGAACAATTAGAGCCCTTGCCATTTTCTGTAGCGGAAACAGACTCTGCTGTTTGGTTAATTGATGGGGTTATCTCTCTCCCTTTTTCGCTATTTCAATTTACATCATGCATGCAACATTTTCCGATTGGCCGTTTTGAACCACTGGGTAGTGCATTTCTACATGAATTGTGGTCCCTGCCCTTCACTTACAGATGTCAGAGGGAGGGTAAGGAAGTTTTTTTAACAGGGGAAGACTGCGATTCTACGTTAGGACACTCCCTTGTTTGTAAACAGGTTAAGTTGCACGGCGCTTGTTGTCACAATTCACTCCCTTTGCTCTCGTTCCCACCACCAGGTGGCCGAATTGTGGGGCTTTCCAGTATTCTAATAGGCTTCCAGACACTCCCCTGTATGCATATCCTGACTTCCAGGCATTTGGACATCATTTAGGAATTGACATCCATTCCCAATCCATGCCGGGTTTTGTGGAAGCCAGTCTGCTCATGCTGGAAACTCCATTACCTATAATCCCCTGCTCACTGCTTTGTCTCCACCCCTGGAGGCCAAGGATGGGTGGAGGAGTTCACCTGTGGCTGGCTGCTGCTAGTCTGCTCCCACCTGATGCGCATGAGTACTGGGAGCTCTTTTAAGCCCCAGCTCCCTTCAGCCCAGTGTTGGTCATTGTAGCTGTATACCGGTGAGGCCGATCCTTGTTTCCAGTGTTTTCTGAGCTTTTGATAACCTTGTTTCCAGTGTTTTCTGAGCTTTTGGTATTCCTTGATTCCTGAGCTATAGTTAATCCTTGTTCCTTGATTCCTGAGCTATAGCTATTCCTTGTGCCTGAATTAGCACTGCCTGCAGTGCTACCTTGTTTCCTGAGTTCCTGAGTTATAGCTATTCCTTGTGCCTGAATTTGCACTGCCTGCAGTGCTACCTTGTTTCCTGAGTTCCTGAGCTATAGTTATTCTTTGTTCCTGTTCCTGGGCTTCAGCTATTTCTTGTTCCTGATTTGCACTGCTTGCAGTGCTCTCTTGACTGCTTGTTTCCTGAGCTGTAGCTATTTCCTGTTTCCTTGAACCAGTACTGCCTGCAGTGCTACTTTGACTCCTGAGCTTTTGCTCAATTCTTGTTCCTGCCCCAGCACTGCCTTCTATGCTACTTTGTTTTCTTGATTCCTGTACCTGCACTATTCTAGTATACCCTTGTAGCCTCCCCTTCTGTATATCCGTTTCCAATCCCTGCCTTTCTTCCCATTTCCTTGGTTCCAGTTCTAGTTTGCTGTCTTTCTATTTCTGCTGTCTTGCTTCTGTTACCTTGTATGTTTGTTACCTGCTTTCTGCCAAGTGTGCCCTGTGATTTCCTTCCTTTCCTGTTAAGCACTCCTCCTTGCTGCTCCTTGTCTATTGTGCCTGTGTTTAGTTCTACCCCTTTGCTGTTACTGCCTTGCGTGTTCCTGTTTGATCGCCAGGATCCGTGGGCACAGCTGACTACCTAGGTGGTGTTTCTTGTTCACCGTGAGTATTGTCTTTGAGTTACTGTTATAACATCACCATAGGTATAAGCTCCACAGACCCTGCCTTTGCATACATATCCTATACGTGGGTATTTTCAGTCAGTATCTGTAACAGCAATTGTGGGTGAGGAACTTACTGAGCTTCAGTCTTACCGTGTGGAGCTCCTGAGTGCTTTACCCCACATTCCCTTTATTGTTTTTTTTATTTTTTAACAGTTCTTTTTATTTAACAATAGGAATCGACATCACAAGGCAAGATACAGTACATTCATGTTTCATAACTTGACAAGGCTCTCATTCAAATAATTGTACACAATATATGAACAATGGTTAAGAGTTTCACGTCTACAGTGCTTCATCTTGAGCTGGCACCAGTGGTGGGGTACAGACATTCCCTCTATATTCATTCCAGTCGTTCCAAATGCGGCACCATTTTTTGGGGCATCCCCTAGCTACATATACATATTTTTCACGAAACATGCACCAGTCCATGTCCCTCTCCCATGCGGATACCGCAGGTGCCCGTGATGCCCCCCATGTCTGAGCGATATTGCGTTTCGCTATCATCAACCCCAACGTGACCCAGGTGATACGCGCAGTGTTTAAATCCGTGGGCTCCCACACGTTTAGGAGACATCTCTTAGCTTCCAGAGGGAGTGCGTGCTCTAACACTTCGCTCATCACCTCGTGTATCTTCCTCCAGTACTTCCGGACAAACACACATTCCCAGAGTATGTGGAGGAAGGTACCCTCACTTCCGCAGCCTCTTCTACATCTGCCGTCTACTGCTCTTCCCATCTGTACCATACCGGGTCCCGTGATATAAATCCGGTGCAAGATTTTGAGCTGCACTAGCCTCAGCCTCGCCGCCATGGCTACCTCCCGAGGTGACGCCGCCGCTATTGCCCAATCTTCGTCATCCAGTATAATGCCATCCCTTTCCCACTTGTCCCGCAGTTTCACCAGGGGGTCTCCAGAGTGATTCACTAACTTCTTGTACGTGAGCGAGATGGCCTTTGTTGGTAAATAGCCATCGAGGAGTCTGTCCTCAAGAGGGGTGGATTCCGGGGGGTCTCCCCGTTTGGAGGCAGGAGTGTAAGGCGTGGCGGACCTGTAGGTATCTAAAGTGCTCTGTAGGAGCGAGATCATACTCTTGCTGCAGGGCGGAAAATGACTTGACCTCACCTTTGACCCATAAGTCGCCTATTTTTGAGATACCTATGAGGTCCCACTTGTCGAAACCTTTAGTTGACCACAGGCTCCCGAGCCGCTCCGAGTCCCATAGTGGCGTAGCCAGGGTTATCCTATGCTCCCACCCCATGCTTCTAGTGGCTGCCTTCCAGACCTGCACTGTGTGCTTGGTTGGACCGGTCAGATGATGTTTCCCGGTGGTCGAGTAAAGCGCACGGTTATAGTTCCCTCCAGGTAGTACCCAGCGATCCATCGCATAGCCCGGGTCGCCCGCCTGCCTGTAAGTGCCATGGTTAATGGCTGTTAGGTGAGCTGCCCAATAATATTTTTTGAGATCGGGGAGGGCGATCGCCCCATCATACCAGGTAAGGTTTAGTTTCGATAGTGCAATACGTGGCTTCCCATTCCATAGTAAACGGCGTTGTAGAGTCTCGATTTCTTTGAAGTAGCTAGTGGGAACGAGGTCTAGTGAGTTTTGTAGGACGTAGAGGAACCGGGGCAAGGACATCATCTTGAAAAGGGAAGCTCTGCCCAGCAGCGAGAGCAGAAGCTTCATCCAGCGCTCCGAGTCTATCTTCAATCTCTGCAAGGGAGGGAGCAGATTCTGAGCGAATCTGTCGGCGGGGTTAGAAGTGATGTAGATACCGAGATATTTGAAGCCCTGTGTAGTGATCTGTATCGGACAGTTCCTAGGAAGCCCGGTGAGGGGTCCCTTCAGGACATACAATACTGATTTGAGCCAATTAATGGAATACCCTGAATATCTGCCAAAAATGGCGAAAATATCGAATACTGCTGTGAGCGAGGCCTTCGGGGATGTCAGGAACAACAGTATGTCGTCCGCATACAGTGAGATGCGGTCCTCTCGGGCCTCAGCCCACTTAAATCCACGAATCACCGGGTTCCTCCGTACCCAGGATGCCAAGGGTTCCAGGGCCAGGGCGAACAAGAGGGGAGAGAGCGGGCATCCCTGCCTGGTGCCTCTACCCAGCTCGAACACTTCAGATTTTTTGTTGTTTACTACGATCTGGGCTAGTGGTTTCGAATAGAGGAGTCGCACCCACTGAATAAATTGGGGCCCAAAACCCATTTTCTCGAGAACTCCAAAGAGATACGGCCATTCGAGCATATCGAATGCCATGGAGGCGTCCAAGGACACCAACACCGCCTCTTCCTGTATGGTGTCCGCCCTCCCCATCACCCCGTGTACTCTACGCAAGTTTAACGCCGTATTGCGCTGGGGCATAAAGCCGGATTGATCCGGGTGTACCAGGTTATTGATGACTTTGATCAGTCTAGTGGCGAGGAGTTTAGCTAAGATCTTTGGCTCGGCATTCAATAGGGAGATCGGCCTATAAGAGGAACAATCTGTCCGGCATTTACCTTCTTTATGGATCATCACTAGGGTTGCGATTCTGTGGTCGCGAGGTAGCTCCCCACGCTCCTTACTCTCCTCAAACATTTTGCACATGTGGGGGGCAAGAGTGTCTATCCCGAGTTTATACAGCTCGATCGGTAGACCATTGGGTCCCGATGCCTTCCCCGACTTAAGCCCCCGAACCGCCATTGCCACCTCGTCCGGTGTGAGCTCCCCTTCAAGGTATTCTAACTCTGACTCTGAGAGTTTCGGCAGCGCTATATCTCGTAAGAGGTCGAAGGAGTCGTGTACCGTGTAGGGGTTCTGGGAGGTATAGATCTGTTTGAAGTGGGCGGCGAATGTGTTTGCAATGTCCTGGGGGTCCGTGATTATATGCGCATCTTTGTCAGTTAGTTCCGGCACCAGTCTACTTGCTAGTTTTTGTCTGTCTAGCCATGCGATTAGTTTCCCTGCTTTATCCCCTTGGTCGTATATTCTACCTAGCGTCTCTCTTCCCAGTTCTCTGGCCCTGTCCGTCACTAAGGCCCTATAGCTATCTCGTTTTAGCTGTAAGTTGTGGGTGGTGTCTGGATGAGGGCGCTCCGTCATTTCCTCTTCCAGTCGAAGGATCTCCGTCTCTAGCGCTTCCTCCTCCTTAACCTTTTCCTTTCTTACCCCCGCAATTTGGGAAAGGGCTTGGCCCCTAATCACCGTCTTAAAAGCCTCCCAGAGTGTCTGAGACGAACTCACCGACCCCTCATTTTCTTGGAAGTATTGTTCGATCGTGGTGTGGAGTGCTTTGTGGACTACCGGATTACAGAGATGCCAAGGGTTGATGGGGGCCACCCTTCCCACTCTCTGGTGGCCCACCGCCAAATGCATCCACAACGGGGAGTGGTCCGAGATGCCCCTCGCCATGTGTCTGACCTCTCGTATGTGTTGCAGGTGGTCTGGGGGAACCAACAAGTAGTCTATCCTGGATTGGGAGTTGTGGGCACCCGAGTGGAAGGTGTATTGGGTAGTATCAGGATGGAATGAGCGCCATGTGTCCTGCAACCCCAGAGCCCCCAGAAAATTCGGTAACCAGCTATTTGATGGGCGGAGTTTTCTCGGCGGACTCCTGTCTTGTGTGCCATCCACCACTGCGTTCATATCCCCTCCCACTATTAGGAGCCCCTCTGGGACTGTCAACAGAATGGATCCCAAGTCTTTGAAGGCTAATTCCTGGAGAGCCGGCAGTACATAAATTGACATGAGGGTCAGCTCCCTCCCCTCCCATCTTCCCGTGATACCCACGTTTCTCCCCCCAGCGTCCACCCATGTAGATTTAATCGACAGGGGAAAGGAGTTCCTCAGTAATATACCCGTCCCTCTCGATCCAGAGGTAAAGCCTGAATGTGCCACCAGGGTGTAACCCCACCTATTGAGGGCTTTACACGAGTTACCCACCAGGTGAGTCTCCTGTAGCAGTACTACGTCAGGGGCATGTCTCTTCACATATTGGAGCACCACTGTTCTTTTGACTTTGTCCCCCAGACCATTGACATTCCAGCTCATCAATTTGAACCCTTTGTCCCATTGCGTACTCATTGACATTTACGTGTCACCTATGTGTCTTTGTTGCCGGATTGCGGTGCCTTGACGATTCCTTAAAAACATATAACAATACGTAAACCCCTCCCAACTCCCCCTCCCAGCTCCCCTGCACTCTGGGCTCAAACCTGCCCATAATTACAACCATGCAGAGTGCCTGTCGCCCGTTAACTTGAACTAAGTGAAGAAAATTGGGGGTATACTCTCCTGCCTCCCTCCCCTCCCTCCCACTATAGTACAGGCCCGATGTGCCCCTATGAGTCCCACCCGTATCACTGTCAACATTCATTGTTAATGGAGTCCATTAATGTACGATCACCCCAACACAGTACATTACCACTGGCCAGGTGTCAGCGACGCTCCAACCATTCGGCCGCTGCCTCCGGGTGTTCAAAGAACCAGGCCCTATCGTCGGCTTCCACACGCAGCCTGGCAGGAAAGAGCATAGCATATTTGTAGCCTTTATCTCTTAGTGCTTTCTTTATCCCGAGGAAGGAGCGTCTTTGTCTCTGAACCATTTGAGTAAAATCCGGAAAGAAGGTGATCTCCGAGTTTTCGTACCGGAGTGGCGGTCCCGTTCTGGCGTGCTGAAGAATAACGTCCCGGTCTCTGAAATTTAGGACTCTGGCTAGGATAGGACGCAGAGGCGCCCCCGGTCTCGGTCTACCTCCGGGGACTCTGTGAGCTCTTTCGATGACGAATAGTCTTCCCAGCCCCTTGGGTTGCAGATGCTTGAGGATAAGGTCTTCCACAAAGAGATCAGTGGCTGGACCCTCCGCTTTTTCCGGGACCCCTAAGATGCGGACATTATTGCGCCGCATCCGCCCTTCATAATCATCCAGTTTAGATTCTGCATATTGCCGGAAGGTCTGGAGTTCCTTAATGTCCAGTTGCAGCTGAGACGTGTCCGCCACCAGACTTGCCGTTGTGCGCTCCACCTGTTTGACCTTTTCACTATTCTTGTTATGGTCTGCCCTGAGTAAGTTCACTTCCACCGTAAGGGCGTCCATCTTGTGTTCCAGAGAGGTTTTAATCCCAGCGATTGCCGCCATTACGTCTTTAAGTGTAGGCTCTGGATCTGCGTCTGACGGGGTTCCACCGCCCTTGCTCGCGGGCGAAGAGTCAGGCAACGAGGTTTTGGGTAGAGTATAGCGATCCAGTTTGTTCTGCTGCACCTGCTTGTTACCCCTCGATGTTGCCATTGCGTCTCTCTACTCTGCCGAGCTGCGGCCACCTCGGCTGTGGAAGCAGGGATGGGCGATCACCCGGGCCAGAAACGGGGCCCACACCCGGGTGTGCGGCCTCCTTCCAAGGGCCAGACCGATTCCCCGGGGTGAAACCGCAGGTCCCAGAAAGCAAGGATGCCGGTGGTGGCAAGACCCTGCGGTATTCGGTGGCTATATGTTTGTCACTACCAGTTACAGGTACCAGCCCTCGGCCGGGCACGTCGTGAAGCAGCAGCCCACTCAGACGACCTCCAATGGCCAGCACTACAGGTCAAGCGGGGCCCACACTCTTGCACTGTGTGAGGAATGGGGGTATAGACAGTGCCGCACCGCCTCCGGGGGCCCACCCGCTCCAACCACACTCACACCGACTATGCCTGAGTCGTGGCGAGCAAGTCCAGGGACCGAGGTCGGTTTGATTCTGAGTACCGCAGGCACTTTAGGGCAACGACCACTCCCCCGGTCCCCCTGTGTCCGATCTCCACCTACCAGGGGCCTCCAGGGCGTGCAACAACCCGGAGTCCGCTGTGTCCCGTCCCGGGCAGCCTGCAAACGTGACGGCTCTTCTGGTGCGCTATCTCAGGCGGCCACGGCCTCCCCCGTCACCTCGGGTCCCCGTCCTGGCCGGGTCACTATAGGCGAGGAGGATCACTCACGTCCTCCCCCGGTCTCTCGATCCGCTGCAGTAGATAGGGGCGGTCAGGGAGCGCAGTCCAATTGGCTCACCATCCGCCAGCCTCGCCACTCGAGTCCCCGGCCTCTCCTCTCCGTGTGGGCCTCTATTGTGGCAATCACCGAGTTGGCAGGTCACTTATGACTCTGGGCGCTGGGGATCACCGACGCCCCCCCCCCCCGAGTCTTCGGTCCGGGCCTCGGACCCGCCGCGGAGGCGGAGGATGTATGGGAGTGGGGTCCGCCGGGCTCGCCGTCCGCTCTCCTCACCACTAGAGACCCCGGCTTCTCCACTTGCGCAGGCCACAACCGATCCCGGACTCGGAACCAGGACGACAGCGTCTCCCCAGAGCCCAGCTGTTCCGGGTCGAGTCACCGGAGCCTCCGATTATAAATGCCCACCTCGGACCATCGGATACTGGGTGCGGATATACGGAGGGAGGGGGGAAAGTACGGAGCTACACTATTCTGCCGCCATCTCGCTTCGCGGCTCGGCCACGCCCCCCATTCCCTTTATTGTTAATGTTGTATTATATATATGTCTTGCACGTCCGTCCTGGGTGTAGTTAGTCTGAATGCTAAATTGCCTTGTGAGTGCCCTTCCTTTCTGAGTCTTAGCCATCTTGGTCCTTTGTACAGGTTTCCCCTTTGGATCCCTTTTTTCCTCTGACTTCCTGTGTGATCCTGGGCAGCGCTGTACTCCTCTCTCTGTTTTCTACCCCGTTCCCAGTCCTTGCCCAAGTCCCTGACTGTGTTCCCGACATAGTCCCGGACAGTCCCTGACAGAATGACCAACCCACATTTCCAGGGTTACTTGTGAGGTTTCTTTGCGTTCAGTTAGCTACCATTGTTCTGTTACATTTGTGTGTGAAAATATTGAAGGTGTGTCCTAAAGAGAGGTTTAAGAACGAAACACACAAGTACATCATTTAGGTTTGTGCAGGGCAATTCCCCAGTGCCCAACAACGAGAGGCACTTAGGGGCCGATTTGGATGGCGGGCGGTGGCACCACCGCGGTGCTGGCAATGCGGAAAATGCATTTTTCCGCCCGCGAGCAGCGGTCCTCACGCCCGCCATATTAGTATGGCCAAACATAGCCCATTTCCCGTCCGCCGCGCTGCGGCGCGAACCGCCATCAAAGTGCGCCCGCCAACGCGGTGGTGTGAGCCAATGGAGAATCACCGCCGTGCGGAATGACGTCCGCCCCGCTCCACAAATTAGGATGCCCCAAACAAGCAGACGCACCGCAGCGGAGAAACCGCCCAACCAACGGCGGAAGCTCGACAGCAGAGCGCGAAACCAGAGTCCCGGTCCCTTCCACCCGGTCCCGACCGCCATGGATCCAGCTCTACACGTTTTTCCAGTGCTGTACCTGATACATCACCAGCAACTCATGGACCGCCGCCGCCGCAGGTACGCAATAACACAAACACAACACACAACACATGGGCTGATACAGGGTCCAAATCCACATCAGACACCCTGGTGGGGACAGGAACACATCCACAAGTGCACCCACACATGACCCACCTGCCACCAAGTCACCCCTCCGCATCCTGGACACACATTTTCCGTGATCATGCAGCAATGTCCCGGTCACGTCACCGCAGCGGTGAAGACAAGGGAATACATGCGCACAATGCAGAAGGCAGGGCCAGCGCCAGGCATGGGCAGGGCACAAAGAGCACAGGGCCACACCTCCACCTACCACACACTAGCATACCCCCTGAAGGCACATGCCATATGCCCCTCCTGTGCACCCCCCATGCACAACAACAAGCCAGGTGAATACACGCCCTGCACCACACAACAAACAACCAGGGAGACAGCCACTGCAGGAGTGGCTGCAAAGGAACACACAGCACAGTAGCACAGTGCCAGGGAAACACACACACCACAACACCACCACACTCAGGGCAATACAAATGAGTACAAGCACCAAATGAACACACACACATACAAGGAACAAACATCCTACTGGACACACAGCCTGCCAAGTCACACAGACATACCCCATACTGACACACAGACACATACACACACCACATGCCAACAGCAATGGAGCACAACAAATAGGAAAGCCAAAGTGGGGTGCACACAAATGGAAGGCCATGGAGACAAACAACAAGCATGTGTACATCACATCAAGACAAGGAACATAGAACAACTCCCTCAGCCCATCCAAGCACACATGGCTGGCACAGTTAGTGAAGTCAAACCACAGACAGCTCAGTGCAACAACACAGGGAGACAGCAAGGCAACCCATGTATAGGCACAAGGATGAAAGGAAGGCCCTTAAGTCAAACTGTGAACAGCCACACATGTACACAACTACTTCACAGGAGTACACCAGCAGCACAACACACAGGGCCCATTGACACACTCCATGACTGCCAAACACCAGTAGGAATCTACACACATACCCCCCTCACACCAGCAGCACACAACACCAGTGTCAAACACACTGAAGGCTGGCAATACTTGCCAGTCAATACACAGATAAACAATCACACACCCTGGGGGTAGCCACAAACATCACACACACACAGGGATGCCAGAACAAATGTCTGCACAAATACAACAGACAAACACATAACCCAACAAAAACACACACAGAACCACAACAAGAACAGACATGCCCTGTGCAGCTAAACTGTGGTAAGGCAATGGGAGCACAGACACAACAGAAGTGCACAACCCCATTACTCAGGAACAATGCACAGACAACATATCACAACACACACAAGAAGTGCACCATCACAGAACAACACAGCCACATCAAACAAACAACAGATGCACAGGCAAAAAAATCACATAGCAAACACAGCAGGACATCAGGGGAAGTACACCAGGCAATGAAAAGCCAATATACACACACAGCATTGCATGCACAACAAGCAGTGTGTGCACACCAAGCATACCAGCCCCACACAGACATGAGTGACATAACATTAACCCACACAACACCAATCAGCACAGCACAAAGACAACAGCACACCCAGGAAGTGAAGCAGTACCACAGCCAACACACATACATCCAACACAACACCAACAGATGCACAAGTCTGGGACAGAAAGGTGGAAACAACTTCAACAGAGGACTGGGCAGCACACACATTTGAACTGCATATGAGCAACCATGACTGCCAAACAGCACAAGAACATCACATATAACCCATTGGGGAAATGCCCTGAGTGACACATTGATCCTGGCCAAAGAACTGCACCACAAAGCACAGTGTCACAAATGAAGTGATGGGGAGGCACACACACATGTAAAGCAAGGGGACAGCTGACATCAAAGTGAAGTGTACTGCATGTCAGTAGGGGATATGGCAGGAGTGTACCATACACACACACAGAGGGAGTGCAGACTCACAATGGGTAGGCATCTAAAGCACAGATAGGGAAGGTATGACAACACACACAACATGCCATACTGGAGGCAAGACGGCACCATGTGACAGCAATGCATGAGAAAACACAACCACAATGGCAATGTGGAGCAGCAGGTCTGCACAGTCTCCACAAACAGTAACAAGACACACGGATGAACAACAAAACACAACACTGACTTGCCATTCACACACTCTGCATACTCACAAGTGACAAAAACAACAAGTAGGAGTCAGCCAGAACTGCAAGGACACACCAACACACTGCACAGTGCACAACATACAACTCACACATGTGCATACAACCACATCCACAGGGCTGAACAATCAAAACAACAGGCATACAACTCCTGGGTGACACATGTGTGTAGTTGACAATGCAGGGGCATGCACACATCAACACCCCCATCACACTGCACACTTCTTGACCACACAAGAGCACACATTGTAAGTAAGCCATGGGACTAGGATGAGTGGCCATCACAAGATGACCACACACACACACCACTGGGCACACATAAAGGAAGAATACACATACATGATGATCCTGGCCAGCCTGCCTGCAATACTGTGGATAGAATCCCACTCTGTGCTGGCAGTGCCCCCCAACCTGACATGTGTACAATATAGCCAACATGAACAAATTAAGAAAATGACAACTGCTTGCCATTTAAAATTGACATCATTGCCTCCACAAGTATCTGGGTCAGGAAGAACAGAAGTCCCTGTAACCCCTGTAAAAAATTGAGTAAGTGAGCCAAGACATTGGCTATGTTGAAGTGGCACACACACACCATGTGGCACAGTAAACCATATACACACAGCAAAAGAACGTTATTCAGTAAGTACACTGACAAAACAGACAACAGGAGAAACTGTCTTTATTCACATATTGCACAGATAGGCACCATGAGTAGAGAAGAGCAAGGCACAAAATGCAGAGTATGTCCATGAGAAGCTGCACAGGGAATACTTGAACACAGCAAAGACCAACAAGGCCAGTGGCACAAACGAAGTGCAGAGTATGTCCAGGAGAGGCTGCACAGGGAATGTGTGCGACTGTACCTTTCCATGGTACAGCAACACAGTCAGTAGGGAAACAATGTGTAGTACAGGCCCACCTGTGTGAGAGACAGGTGTGTGAGGGTGAATACCACTCAGACTTGGCTGTCAGGCGGACTGGGAGCTGGCTGTGTCTCGGGGACTGTCGGGGCACCTGACTGGGGAGAGAGCGGCCCAGCTGAGGTAGAGCTATCAGTGGTTTGGCAAGCCGGAGGGCTGCTTGGACCAGGTGGTGTAGTGGCACGTGGAGGCGTAGTCATGCAGACGGGAGACACGATGTGGCTGGGAGATTGTGGAGGGGTGCCCTTCCACTTCTTGGGGATCCTAAATGGCTTCCCTGCATTGGGATAAATTAGAAGTGGTGTGGACACAACAGGAACACTCACCACCAAAGCTGCATCAGGTGCAGACGCTGGCACTCCCTCTGGGGATGTGCTGGATCCAGCGGAACGCTTTGCCTGGCTTCGCCTTTGCCCCTCCATCCCCTGTTTACTATGTGTTACCCCTTCAGTGCCCTCCTTCCCCTGCTTCACTGGGCTTGGAATGGGAGTCGAGGTGGTGTGTGAATCTGCCTTGGAGCCCTTCCTAGGTGTACCCTTGGCATGCACCACCTTCTCGGTGGGCACAGAAACTGTATGCTTCTCTTTGCGAGATGCTTTAGGGACAGGAGAGTCCTTGTATGGGGATGCCACTGAGGCATGTGAGCCTGAGGTCTGCTTCTTAGCATTTTTGCCCCTGGTGTCGCATGACGGGCTTTTGTCCTTGCGCTCTGTGGGGGCTTTGGTCTTCTGTGGGGATGGTGTCCGCGCCCGTGTCCGCTTGGGTTGTTGTTGCAGTGTGCTTCGTGTGCTGTATCGTGACTTTGAGGTATGTGGACCGTGGTCACTATCGTCAGACGTGGCCAATGCCAGGGGGGTGGACAAAGGGACCGGAGCTGGATTGTGAGTATGTGCATGTTGAAGGGCTGATGTCACGGTGGAGGACAAAGCCTGGACAGTCCGGTGCAGCCCACCCACGTCTGAATGTATGCTCTCCATGAAAGCAACCACCTGTGCCAATTTTTTGTCGTGGTCACTGAAGGCATTGAGGAGAGCTGTCTGGCCTACACACAGCTGGCGCAAAAGGTCCACAGACTCAGCACTGATGGCAGCAGGGGGTGCAGGGGCAGCGGTGCCCGGGGTGAAGGACACTCTTCCCCTCTTACTGAGGCGAACACGGGCAGCACCAGAGGAAGTGGCTGGGAGGGTGGGCACTGGCCGCTGTGTGGGGGAAGATGATGCAGAGTCCCCTTTCCCTGTGCCTGCCAACATGGATGCATCCCCGCTGGCATCTGATGAGGTGGTACTTTGCGTCTCAGGCTGGGATTCCTCCAGCAGACTCCTGTCCCCCTCTGAGGCGCTGGTGACATCTGTGTCACTGGGCTCCTGTGCAGATGTTGTGCTTGTTTCACCCCCACTGGTGTCCGTCTCCTGTCCCTCCGTGACCAGAGGAGATGCTGCATGAGAGAGAGAGATGTAGGGTCAGTTCAGTGGCAGCAACAGAACAAACATATGCAAGCAATGCATAACAAAAGATGACCAAATCTACATGTTGCACACCACCCTGTGCAATCACATTGTGCTAACTCACTATATTGACTCAAACAGTGCGTGTAAACTGGAAATTCAGGCATAAGTGAGCCATGTGATGACCACACAGCACAACACCCTGCTAGTGGCTCCGTTCAAACAGACACACAAGTAGCTCTGAGCACACCTAGGGACATGATGGGGGCACACTACTTGTTGCCACTGACATATCTGGATGGAACAGGAGTGGACAACACAGACACAGACTACAACATGTCATTCCACAATGGCCATGAGCCCATGCCACCCACCATGTTGTACTTTGGGGCCCAAAGACTGGTGCACATTGTTGTCAGATGTGTAGGCCTCCCAAATATGAGTGCATGCAATGGACACATTGATGAAGGCACACTCAGATTGGGCACACTGCCGTTCCCTCCCATGGGATTCCACAGACTACCCCAATGCAGACGATACCTGAAGACTACGACTCAGAATGCAATGGGAATGCACAGTACTCAAATTACCTTAGTAAGTACAGGTAGGGCTAATGCGTAACACCTGCACCCAGCACAGCAGCCACTTACATGCCACTGCATCACACTACCAACATCACATAGGCCAGCGTTGGCACAGGCTCTGAACACATGCAGCCACTCCCAGCCAAAGTCACCCTTCCCAGAATACTCACCCCTAGCTTGCTGCTGATGCTCCTTCAAACGTGCATCCAGCTCAGGCTGTGTCACGGCCAAGATGTGGCCTATGAGTGGTGTCATGCTGCGCCGTGCCAAACGCCCAGTGCGAGGAAGCAGCCCCAAGGTCATCTCCGCCACGTTCTTTGCCAGCCGGCTGATGTCGTCCCACCTCTTGTGGCAGTGGGTGCGCCGTCGGTTTGAGACACCCAGAGCCCGCACCTTGGCCGCAATGGCCCTCCACACGGCCTTACGCTGGTGCACCTTGAGCTGCAGGCATGGGAGACAAGAGGGGCAAATGATCAGTGACACAGTGTTATGTACCTACATCTCTCAGTACAGCAGCAAGATACAAACTCATCACTATTCCAAATATAAGTCTAACTGAGACAAGGATACATCTCACATGGTACATCTGCATGGGAAAAGCTGATGTAAATGCATGCAGGTGTGAGGGGGAGCACAGTCCCTGCACATCTTACACGGCGAACACCCATCACAACGCATGCGTTACATCGCATGCGTTTACGTCGCAAGCGCTACAACGCAAGCGACGTTACGACGTGGACCATTACCACGCGTCACATTACATTGCATGCGCTTTTAAATCGCATGTGGTGTAATGGACGAGAGTCGGACGCGGACAGAGGCGAGCACCGGGACGGACGACGCGAGGAGAGAGAGGTAAGGGGGATTGTGCGTAGAGTGTAGTGTTTAGGGTTTAGGGCAGTGTCTGGTGGTCGTAGTGTAGGGCAGTGTTTTAGGCTTTAGGCAGTGTCTGGTGGTCGTAGTGTAGGGCAGTGTTTTAGGCTTTAGGCATAAGGGGGATTGTGCTTAGAGTGTAGTGTTTAGGGTTTAGGGCAGTGTCTGGTCGTAGTGTAGGACAGTGTTTTAGGCTTTAGGCTAGTGTAAGGTAGTAATTAAAGATTTAGGAGTTCGGGTTTAGGGGGACTGGGTTGTAAAGTGTTTGTTATGTAGGGTAGTGTATTAGCTTGCGGTGTTATTTCGGGAAAAAAATCGCGATGTTAAAGCATGCAGGGTGTTTGTGTGCGTTGTGATTGTGTTTTGTATGCATTTCAATGGGGAAGCGAACTAATGGTTTGCGTTGTGAAAGTGTGCGTTGTGAATGTGTATGCGATGTCAAGACAGCGATGTAAATGTTTGCGATGTAAACGTTTGCGATGTAAACGTTTGCGATGTAGCATCATACATCCTCTCACACACATGCAGGATGCCAGCACTGAAAGCCCTGTGTAGCCAGCCCACATCTCCAGTCCATTTCTAGGTTGAGCAACACATACATCACATGTCAACCTGTGTTTGGGGGTAGAGTCACTGTGTCCAAGACTGCGCAGCCCTCAATGTCCCTGCCCTGTGAATAGATAACTGTGTCATGGATGTCACATTGAGGGACATGATCTCACAAATGCAAAATCCTCATCACAAGACCGGTCGTGTGCAATCCACAGTGCTGAGATGGCTCATAGCTGGAGTGCAATGAGAAAAGACAGATGTAATACTCTGTAAGTGAAGTGATGTGTCCTTGTCTTATTGGGCGGTGACTGTGCAGGCCAGGTGGGCTCACACTGAGATGGACAACAGGGGCACACACAGCCATTCAGCCAAGCAATCACTGTCCTGACTCCTGCATGAACAACTTTCGGCGTCACTGTATGGCTGACAACACAACATAGGTCACTCAAACATACATGTGCAGGCAGGGAAACCTGTGGCATTGGGTACACACACCTTCCCCCTGGAGACAGCATGTTAGGCAGTGCATGACACAACCACACACTCTCAGGCACATACTGCATCAGTCCAACTACATGTGTGCCCCCCCCTGCCCTCCCCCCATATGTTGAGGACTTACCACGACATTTGGGGCACCATATAGCCTTGGGTACTGTGTGAGCACCTCGTCCACCAGGACCTCCAGCTCCTCGCTTGTGAAGGGAGTGGCATGGATCTTCTCTGTCCTTGCCATCACTGCGGACATGAGACAACAGCAGCGGAATTTGGTGGTGAGGGGTCTATGGCAGCAGTCCCTGGAGGCAGCAGCAGGTGAGGGGTCTCTGGCAGCAGTCCCTGGAGGCAGCAGCAGGTGAGGGGTCTCTGGCAGCAGGCTCTGGGAGCAGTGGAAATGTGAGGCTCACTCCCACACATATATAGCCCCCTGGGGTCGTTCCAAAGGTGCCAAGCTGCAGCAATTGGTGGTCCAGGTCTGCCTCTTTCAATTGCATCCAATGACCGGCTCCGCGGTGGCGGAGCACTCCTACCGCGATTTTAAAAATTGCATCATGCCACCGCAATCAAGGTTCCCATTGGATGTAAGGGCATGCTCCATGGCGGTGACACACCGCAGGGGCCAGGCGGAAGCTACCGCGATGGTGCATCTTTCAATTGCATCCAATGACCGGCTCCGCGGTGGCGGAGCACGCCTACCGCGATTTTCAGAATTACATCATGCCACCGCAATCAAGGTTCCCATTGGCTGTAAGGGCATGCTCCATGGCGGTGACACACCGCAGGGGCCAGGCGGAAGCTACCGCGATGGTGCATCTTTCAATTGCATCCAATGACCGGCTCCGCGGTGGCGGAGCATGCCTACCGCGATTTTCAAAATTGCATCATACCACCGCAATCAAGGTTCCCATTGGCTGTAAGGGCATGCTCCATGGCGGTGACACACCGCAGGGGCCTGGCGGAAGCTACCGCGATTTGGGCGGCGGAGCATGCCAACCGCCATTTGGGCATGTCTCCATGCCTATCACTACTGCACTTGTGTAAATGGGCAGTGCTGGGGACACACCGCTGGGGACAGGCGGTAGCTACCGCGATTTGGGTGCCATACATTCACATGAGGCACCGCGATTTGGGCGGCGGAGCATGCCAACCGCCATTTGGGCATGTCTCCATGCCTATCACTACCGCACTTGTGTAAATGGGCAGTGCTGGGGACACACCGCTGGGGACAGGCGGTAGCTACCGCGATTTGGGTGCCATACATTCACATGAGGCACCGCGATTTGGGCGGCGGAGCATGCCAACCACCATTTGGGCATGTCTCCATGCCTATCACTACCGCACTTGTGTAAATGGGCAGTGCTGGGGACACACCACTGGGGACAGGCGGTAGCTACCGTGATTTGGGTGCCATACATTCACATGAGGCACCGCGATTTGGGCGGCGGAGCATGCCAACCGCCATTTGGGCATGTCTCCATGCCTATCACTACCGCACTTGTGTAAAAGGGCAGTGCTGGGGACACCCCGCTGGGGACAGGCGGTAGCTACCGCGATTTGGGTGCCATACATTCACATGAGGCACCGCGATTTGGGCGGCGGAGCATGACAACCGCCATTTGGGCATGTCTCCATGCCTATCACTACCGCACTTGTGTAAATGGGCAGTGCTGGGGACACACCGCTGTGGACAGGTGGTAGCTACCGCGATTTGGGTGCCATACATTCACATGATGCAAAAACAACAATTGATGGACAGAATGCAGAACAATGTCATACATTCACCCCAGTACAGAGATCTGGGCCTAAATCCATTGTTTTTTTGCTCACCATGCCATTCCAGTTTGAACCCAGCCATATGCAAATCAGTCTTGACCCTGTGCCTCATGGGAACAGTCCAGCCCGAACTGCCAA
Source organism: Calotriton arnoldi (assembly GCA_963921515.1). Classification (NCBI taxonomy): domain Eukaryota; kingdom Metazoa; phylum Chordata; class Amphibia; order Caudata; family Salamandridae; genus Calotriton; species Calotriton arnoldi. The sequence goes on along the minus strand of CAWUFW010001603.1, from coordinate 1,337,462 downwards.
GCCAGGTCCTCCCTGGACTGGAAACAAGCATCCTAGGACCGGTTTCGGGGTTTCACCCCTCTTCAGCCAGGGTAGCTTGATTCCAGTGGCATGGAGAGCACGGGACCCACGTCTGGGCATACCCGTCCCACTCGGGGTGACAAATGCAAAAACAACAATTGATGGACAGAATGCAGAACAATGTCATACATTCACCCCAGTACAGAGATCTGGGCCTAAATCCATTGTTTTTTGCTCACCATGCCATTCCAGTTTGAACCCAGCCATATGCAAATCAGTCTTGACCCTGTGCCTCATGGGAACAGTCCAGCCCGAACTGCCAAGCCAGGTCCTCCCTGGACTGGAAACAAGCATCCTAGGACCGGTTTCGGGGTTTCACCCTCTTCAGCCAGGATAGCTTGATTCCAGTGGCATGGAGAGCACGGGACCCACGTCTGGGCATACCCGTCCCACTCGGGGTGACAAATGCAAAAACAACAATTGATGGACAGAATGCAGAACAATGTCATACATTCACCCCAGTACAGAGATCTGGCCTAAATCCATTGTTTTTTTGCTCACCATGCCATTCCAGTTTCACTATCACTACCGCACTTGTGTAAATGGGCAGTGCTGGGGACACACCGCTGGGGACAGGCGGTAGCTACCGCGATTTGGGTGCCATACATTCACATGAGGCACCGCGATTTGGGCGGCGGAGCATGCCAACCGCCATTTGAGCATGTCTCCATGCCTATCACTACCGCACTTGTGTAAATGGGCAGTGCTGGGGGGACACCGCTGGGGACAGGCGGTAGCTACCGCGATTTGGGTGCCATACATTCACATGAGGCACCGCGATTTGGGCGGCGGAGCATGCCAACCGCCATTTGGGCATGTCTCCATGCCTATCACTACCGCACTTGTGTAAATGGGCAGTGCTGGGGACACACCGCTGGGGACAGGCGGTAGCTACCGCGATTTGGGTGCCATACAATTGCAAAGGCCATCTGGCAAACATCAACAGTGCACAGTGCCCACATGGTCAATGGCACATCATTGTGCACACGATGCCAATGTTCCATTTACTCCACTGGTGACTACACATGCCATGTTTGTGTATGTGATTTCGTTGATTGGCCTGTACTCCCGCACATGTCACTTATGATATTGATGGTCGTGTACGCAGGATAGTGTTGTTCTGGACTCTACAATGTGTACACATGTCAATGTGTTGAGGTGCAGTGACAATCACAGCAATGTTCGTCTCAATGAATGATGATCTTTTTTGCATGTCCTCTTATGTCTGATCATGCACTCAATCATCATTTCTGCTCCGACTGTGGTCATTGTGTTGTGGATGTGTGCCAGGTTCAAATGACGCATGAAGGTGTGTCAGGTACAGCAGCTAGGTATGAGACAGTGGGGTTGATTTGTTACACATATGCTGGATGCTATACTCCCAGGCTTGCCCATGGTAAATGTGGCCATATGCCTATGTGCATTCACATTGACCGAGGTGGTGTCTGAGGTACTTGTTTTGTGTAAGTTGACAGGTGTGCCATTTGTGTAGCTGAAGGTGTCCCTACATGTAAGCTGGTCTGTAACTCAATTTTGATGACAGTCATTGTTGGCGTTGTTTCATCCAGAACGTGAGATGCTGTGCCCATCTTATGATGTATTGCATTGACATGTGTCCACTTTCATCTCAACTAGGAGGAGACCAAATCTGCTTCGTCACTTGACAGTGCTGGAGGACATGGAGGATGAGGCGATCATCCGGAAATGCCGTCTGGATAGAGCCACCCTAAAAACCCTTTGTGATATGTTGGAGCCCCACCTGCAGCCTCGCAGGACATATCCAACAGCTTTCACCCCAACTTATAAGGTGATGGCGGCCCTGCATTTTTTTGCCACAGGATCGTTCCAGCACACGGTGGCCAGCGCAGGTGGGATGTCACAACCGATGTTCAGCATGGTGCTGCGTGATGTTCTGTCCGCCATGATGATATACAAGGACAGATGTATCCATTTCCCCAGGGGTCCGGAATTGGCAGCTGTGAAGGGAGATTTCTATCCCCTTGGACAAATCCCCCATGTTGTTGGTGCCATTAATTGCACCCATGTTGGGCTTGTGCCACCACAGGCACGTGAGCACATTTACAGGAATCGTAAACATTACCACTCCATAAATGTGCAAGTGGTGTGCCTGGCAGATATGATCATCTCCCACGTGTGTGCCAGATTCCCAGGCTCAGCCCATGACTCCTACATCCTAAGGAGCAGCATTGTACCCCAGCTGATGGCTAATCTGCTTCCCGAGCGTGCATGGATTGTGGGTGAGTATGCCTAGTCGTATGGCGTGCTGGGTGTGTGACCTCTGCCCTCTGCCTCAGCGACATTGCAATGTTTATTTGTGTTTGTCATACCTAGGTGACTCTGCATATCCCAACCGTCCCTGGTTGCTGAGCCCACTGCGGAATCCCAGGACCCCGGCTGAAGTCCGCTACAATGATGCCCATGGGAGGACACGTCGTGTGGTGGAGCGTACTTTTGGTCTGCTTAAGTCACGTTTCCGCTGCCTGGACAAGACCGGAGGTGCACTCATGTACTCGCCCAGGAAGGTGTGTCAGATTGTAGTGGCATGCTGCATGCTCCACAACCTAGCCATTCGCAAGGAGATTCCCCTGCTCCTGGATGATGATGAGGACCCAAGGCCCCCGCCTGCAAACCAACCCGTGTCCAGTGATGAGGAATGTGGAGAGGAGGAAGGTGTTGACCTGCGTCAACAGCTCATCACCCGCTACTTCACTTGAAGGTGGGTGACAATGTACAACGTACCCATTGTCTGATGATGTTGCTGTTGTCGTGAAGGGGTATGTGAGAATTGTAACAGCAGCCAGTTGTAGACTCAGTGGTGGTTGGCAATGTTTCTGGGACAGGTCATTTAGGAACATCTACAGGATGTGTATGTTGACACTTGTTGCCCATTGTGACGTGTGCATGTTGGATTATCTTGATGGTAAGTGTTGTGTGATGTCTGTGATGCCACACCCAGACCATTGAATGTTGTTCTGTGGTGTTTTCCTAGGTGCCTTCAACTTCTCCTTGCCTACATACAGTCCATACTCCTTGTACATTGTGATCATGTTGAAGACTGTACATCCTGCAATAAAGACGGAGCAGACACAACAACATGTGTGTAAGGATTTTTTATTTACAATGGTGACATGTGAGGGGGGGTGTACATTTACATTGAGGTGATTGGTGGAGCAGTGAGTTGGCAGTTATGGTAAATGAGATAATCGAGTAGTCACCACATTGATGTGGTGACCCAGTCCAACAGACAGATGCCATTCACAAGGCAGTGTGGGGAAGGACAGTCTAAAAAGTCAATGCAGTGGTGAAGAGGGTTGCCATCAGGGCTGGCTCCGTGACTGGCGTTTGGCAGGTGCTTTGCCAACAGATACTCCCAGGGTTTTATTAGGACGGCCCCTTCGTCGCTTGGCAGGGGGGGGCCCTGCTGCAGGGCCAGTGGGGTCTGAGGACTCACCCCTCTCTGTGGCCGCAGGGGAGGATGGTGAACTGTCATCCTGCGGCCCACCAGAGGGAGGTGGAGGTGTTGGTTGTGGCGCATGCCTGTCTCTCAGTACCGCCACTTGCTGGCCCAAGAGGTCCACAATTTGTCCCATGCGGGTGTCAATGGACCTCATCAGCAGGATGAGCTCGCGTAACAGTTCGTCCGACCGGCCCGTTCGTCCCTGGGCCTGTTCATATGCCCCAAGGACTCTGGTGATGTGGTCCAGGGATTGGGTCCCAGCCTCTTGGTGTCTGTGGGTGACCCTGCCCCTCCCACCTACCCTGCTGCCATGGACCTGTTGCCTCACCATTGTGGGCACCCGCATCCTCTCCCTGCCCTCCTCTGTCGGTGGTGTGGGGTGGTCATCCTCTGGGACAGGGGGAGTGTTGCAGGCAGCGCTGGTGGTGGTGGTGGTGGTGGAGGACGCACAGGCCGTGACAGCAGGGGTCTGCAGAGGCGTTTGTATTGCAGCAGATATGGTGGTGGGGACGATGGGGTCCTGGGACCTGTTGCACCCTGGCACACCAGATGGGCCGGCTTCGAGCTCATCGTCCAGAGAATCCCAGGAGTCAACATCCGAGAGTCCATGTACCGGGGGGGGGGGAGACTGGCTCTGCAGGTTGCTGGTGTTGTCCTCTGCAGTGAGTTCTTGGTCACCTGTGGGTCAGATGGAAAATGGTCATTGTAGTGCACCCCGCAAGCTTTGTGTTAGCTGTGTGTCATTCACTGTTTGTACACTACACAGTTGAATGATCATCACATTGTTTTCTATGTGCACTACTGTGCCTCCTGACATGCAGTGGTACATGCATTGCTTGTCCATGGTGTGAGGTGTCAATACATACCATGCGTCACGTGCATAATTTGTGATTACAGGGACCTGTTGACATCTAGGGACTGGCACAACATATTATTTCATTGAGGACTCTTTGTTGATTTCTCTGACCTGGCAGACGTCACATCTGGCCATGGACTGGCCATTGTCATCTCCTGCATACCTTTGTCCTGTCATGTGCATATCTTGATTTGTACCCCCAAACATGCTTTCTTATTTTTCGAATGGTCCTTGTTGCTCTGGCCCCATGGCACAGCACATGTCAATAGATGCTGTGCATGATTGTGCCCAGACTTTCTTCTACATGTGCATTGGTGTGTCACACTTCGGTAGCTGTGACAGTTTCCTTTGCTTACCTGTGTGCACACTGTGCGTGGCAATGGGGTCGGTGTGCATATTTGTGGAATGAGAGGACTGGTGTTGTCATATGGCACCATTTCTTTTGTGACAAATGGGTGGGTGCACGTACTGGCTACTTACCTGTAATGTGCTCACATTTGGCTTTGTTATGTGACACATCTGTGTGTGCGTGGTGGAGGCTTACATCCTGCTCAGTGGGGTCACAAGACAGAATAAAATGTCTACCTACCTGTTAGTTTGTTTGAGGTGGGCCATTAGATGCCACATGCATCTGGGTGGTATGGAGAGCTCCATCTTGCTGTACTGGGGGACAAGGGTGCATGGTGGGAGTAGTGGTACAGGCCTCCCACCCACAAACACCCTCCCAGGGAAAATGGCTACCTACCTGTAAGTTTGTTTGGTGTACTGCAATGGCTTCCAACTGCTTCTGGGTGGGGGATTGCTCCACCCTGCTGAGGTGTGGGCCAGGGGGCATGGTGGGAGTTGTAGTGCTGGCCTCCCACCCCCAAACACCCTCCCAGGGAAGATGGCTACCTACCTGTAAGTTTGTTTGGTGTACTGCAATGGCTTCCAACTGCTTCTGGGTGGGGAATTGCTCCACCCTGCTGAGATGTGGGCCAGGGGGCATGGTGGGAGTTGTAGTGCTGGCCTCCCACCCCCAAACACCCTCCCAGGGAAGATGGCTACCTACCTGTAAGTTTGATGAGGGTAATGTAATGGTTTACACATGCTTCTGGGTGGGGTGGGGGGAGGGATCCATCTTGCTGAGGTGTGGGACAGGGGGCATGGTGGGAGTAGTGGTACAGGCCTCCCACCCACAAACACCCTCCCAGGGAAGATGGCTACCTACCTGTAAGTTTGTTTGGTGTACTGCAATGGCTTACAACTGCTTCTGGGTGGGGGATTGCTCCACCCTGCTGAGGTGTGGGCCAGGGGGCATGGTGGGAGTTGTAGTGCTGGCCTCCCACCCCCAAACACCCTCCCAGGGAAGATGGCTACCTACCTGTAAGTTGGATGAGGGTAATGTAATGGCTGACACATGCTTCTGGGTGGGGTGGGGGAGGGATCCATCTTGCTGAGGTGTGGGACAGGGGGCATGGTGGGAGTAGTGATACAGGCCTCCCACCCACAAACACCCTCCCAGGGAAGATGGCTACCTACCTGTAAGTTTGTTTGGTGTACTGCAATGGCTTCCAACTGCTTCTGGGTGGGGTGGGGGGAGGGATCCATCTTGCTGAGGTGTGAGACAGGGGGCATGGTGGGAGTAGTGGTACAGGCCTCCCACCCACAAACACCCTCCCAGGGAACATGGCTAGCTACCTGTAAGTTTGTTTGGTGTACTGCAATGGCTTCCAACTGCTTCTGGGTGGGGGGGGGAGGGATCCATCTTGCTAGGCTGTGGGACAGGGTGCATGGTGGGAGTAGTAGGGCAGGCCTCCCACCCCCAAACACCCTCACTGTGAAGATGGCTACCTACCTGTTGGGTGGAGGTGAACAATGCAATGGATGCCACATGCTTCTGGGTGGGAGTGAGTGCTCCATCCTGCTGAGGTGTGGGACAGGGGGCATGGTGGGAGTTGTAGTGTTGGCCTCCCACCCCCAAACACCCTCACTGTGAAGATGGCTACCTACCTGTAAGTTTGATGAGGGTAATGTAATGGCTGACACATGCTTCTGGGTGGGGTGGGGGGAGGGCTCCATCTTGCTGATGCTGTGGGACAAGGGGGCTGGTGGGAGTTGTAGTGCTGTCTGCCTGTACACATGCCCCCATGGTAATGTTGCTGGCTACGTTTGGGGTGAATGGGAGTGAGTGAATGTTGGATCTGTGAGACATGTTTTTGTGAGTGTGTGGTGCAGATGAATGGAATTTGTCCTGGGTGGTGTAGCTTTGTAGTTGTGCAAGACAGTACATAGCAGTGTGGTGGTAGTCATTTGTTTGTACTTACCAGCCTCCACTCCCCCGGGTACTCCTGTGAGACTCTCTGGATGCAGTATGGCAAGCACCTTCTCCTCCCATGGTGTGAATGGTTTTGGTGGAATGGGAGTGCCACCGCCAGTCCTCTCAGCCAGCTCACGGTTCTTGCTTCTCCTTTCTTTGACAACCCTCTTCAGATCATGCCACCGCTTCATGATCTCCTTTTTGGATTGCGGGGTGGTCCCTACTGCATTGACCCTTTCGACTATCCTTGCCCACATTTGTGTTCTTGTGGCTAATGGTGTCTGTTGGACCAGGCTACCAAACAGTTGTGGTTCCACTCTGACTATCTCATTTACCATGACTGTCAACTCACTCTCTGTGAATTTGGGCATTTTATGTGTTGACATGATGTGTGGTGTGCAAAGTGGTTGTGGGTGCAGGGGTGTGAGTGGTGGGTGTGGTTGTGATGTGTATGGTGTGTGATGTGCAGGGGGGTTAGTAGTGCAGGTGTGGTACTGATGGTGGTGGTGGTGGTGGTGATGTGTGTGTGCTGTATTCTTTTGCCTCTCCTCTCTGATCTGGTGAATGCCCTTCTCTTCTGGAGTGTTGCAAAGGATTGTTGTCAGGGAAGGGGCTGGTTTTATACTCAGCTATGTGGGTGTGTCCAAATGGGGTATTGCTGTCAGGTGTGGTGTGTGTGTTGTCCTGGGAATTGTATTTTTCTTTTTGCCATGTGGTTGTGTCATTGGGGTGTGTTTTGTGTTTTTGGGGGGCATGGCTAGTTTGCTGTGTGCACTTTTTGGCCTTATTGTGGATTTTTTCAATCGTCCGCCATTTTTTTCACGGATCGTCCGCAGCGGTGGCTATGCTGCAGCTCTTCCGCTGTCTCTCCCATTCATCCCTGTGTGTGACCGCGGCGGTCGGGAACAGCGGAACGTACCGCGGGACCATCGGGGATATCCTAATTTCCTGTGCGGTGTCTCCGCTAAACTTGCGGCGGGTTGATGTTTTTCCGCTGCGAATCCGACCGCCGGGGACGGATTTTGGCCATCTCCGCCCGCTACGGGCAGTTTTTCTTGGCCCCGTTCCGCCGCGGTCGGTGTTTTTTGGCGGTTGATCCTAATTTGGCTGCCGGTTTTTCCACGGTACAGGCGGGCGGTGGTTTTCCGCTTCCATGGCGGTCGGGGTGGTTTTCCGACCGCCATCCTAATAGACCCCTTAGTGTCTACTTTACAGTTTGTTCACCCTACATTTACGTTCTGAATATTTTACTCATTGGCTCTCAAACACCTCTTTGCCAGATCCGGACTTAATCTTCTGTTCTGATCCAGATTCAATGTCTGTGTCAGCATTGCATAAGGAGAATGCTACCTTACTCAGTTTGCTGAACAAGAATTCTGAATCTCGCATGTCTGCTGTAAGTGGTTGTAAAATACAGTATTCAACCACACAACCAAAGAAAGAGCAGATGCATTTTATAACCTCTGGTCTCCATTCAAATAATGTTACCCAGTCTTGTAGTCCAGTAAAGAGCACAGTCCCGGATACTAAAGGGACCTTGTTAAATACCACATTCAAAGTAAACCATAACAAAAGAGAGAAAAGACCTACTAGAACACAGGCGGCTAATAGGCACTTTGAACAAAATCCAAGGTATAGCTCTGTTGCTTGTTGTGAAGTTGCCAAGTCTACCCCGGTCCTTGTAGAGAAAGATCTGCAGTCTTCACAGGATATAATTACATCTAAGATTCTTGAATTACAACGAGAGAATAAAATGTTTCAGACTCTGTTAAAAAATTATAACCCAGAGTTCAAGTGGGAATCTAAAACCCCTGTAGAAAACAACTTTTCCACCTCTATGTTAGCCTCCTTAGAAATGGAGAATGAAGCCTTGCGCCCTCTTTTGCGTTCCCCTCAGAGCTGGTCCAGCGATTGTGTGAACAATACAGTGGCAGATCCCTCAGATTCCATTCAGAAAAACCATAGTACCTTGTCTCACAGTCCAGTTAATGAAAGTATTTGTTTGAATTCTGAAATTTCTACCTCCTCTGATGTGTTGTCTTCTAGTGCTAAACTGTGTATAGGCACTACATCTGAGATGTGTCCCTCCACTTCTAAGAAACCCCAGATGCCAGGAAAGACACTAAATACTTGTTTGCTTTCTCTTCCTGGTAGTGAGGTCAGTTCCACCCCGGGGTTATCACATATACTGGCTATTGACATACAGACAAAACCTGAACCAGTGCCCAACATAATCCCTGATGTGACAACACCCTCTGACTCAGTCTATGCTCCTGGTCTAACTTCTGCGACTGAAGCCAACCTCCTCACTGAGAAGGAACACAATCCTGACCCCTTGTTTGCTCTCTCGCCTTCAAGCACGCCACATATTGAAAAGTCAGGACATAATATTACTCTATGCTCTGATGCATCTGTACCACCTTGTAATGCAGAAGGAATTGAACAAATCTCCCATGACCAAGAAGTCTCAGACCTATTTCCTCTGACTAAGACATGTGAACTGCCAAATGGTAAAGGGAGTCTGGTCATCAGAGACTCTAAGATAAGCAGTATTCTTAGCCATCCCGAAGAAAGCCCTTCAGTGTGTTTTAATGAGCCAAGGAACTGTGAAGATTTCAATATTGACAATGGGGAATCTACTGTTCACGGGCTATCGCCATTCCCAGAATTTAAAGTCCATCATCCTTGTGCCTCTCTGTCACCAGCTTGTCTTTTTGCAGAGTCTCCAGAGTCCTCAGCCGGCCTGCTGCTCTCAGAGTCTCCAGAATCATCAGCCGGCCTGCTGCTCTCAGAGTCTCCAGAGTCCTCAGCCGGCCTGCTGCCTTCTGAACTTCAGCCTACAGCCTGCCTGCCATGTGAGCCCGAGCCTGCAGCCTGCCTGCCATGTGAGCCTGCAGCCTGCCTGCCATGTGAGCCCAAGCTGCAGCCTGCCTGCCATGTGAGCCCGAGCCTGAGGCCTGCCTGCCATGTGAGCCCGAGCCTGCAGCCTGCCTGCCATTTGAGTCCGAGCTTGCAGCCTGCCTGCCATGTGAGCCCGAGCCTGCAGCCTGCCTGCCATGTGAGCCCGAGCCTGCAGCCTTGCTGCCATTAGTACCGGAGCCTCCAGACTGGCTGCATTCAGAGCACAAGCCCTCAGCTCACCTGCCTACTATGTCAGAGTCTCCAGCCTCTCTGACTTCAGTGCCAGAACTTCCAGCCTGTCTGACTTCCGAGCCAGAGCTTCCAGCCTGTCTGACTTCCGAGCCAGAGCTTCCAGCCTGTCTGACGTCCGAGCCAGAGCTTCCAGGATGTCTCACGTCCGAGCCAGAGCTTCCAGCCTATCTGCCTTCCGAACCAGAGCTTCCAGCCTATCTGCCTTCCGAACCAGAGCTTCCAGCCTGTCTGCCTTCAGCACAAGAGTTTCCAGGCTTCCTGCCTTCAGCACCAGAGCTTCCAGGCCCCCTGCCTTCTGGCCTTGAGCCTCTATCTTGCCTACTTTTTGACCCTGTGCTTCCAGTTTGCCAGCCTTCAGAGGTCTCAGTACGTATACATTCAGAGACTGAATCTCCAGCATCAGAGACAAAACTCTCAACATGTAAGCCTCAAGGGCCTGGGTCTCCTGCATACCTGCTTCCAGAGTCTCCTGCATGTGAGTCTTCTGTATGTTTTCATCCAGGGCCAGAGCCTCAGGTCTGCTTTTCGTTGTCTCCTTTGTCTTCAGCCAGTTTGCCGTTGACCTCTGTGCCTCCTGCCAATCCGTTATATGCTTTTTACCCTACAGTAAATCTTCCTTTGTTTTCAGAGTGCTACTCTAGCCTGCCATCATCGGGACTTCAAACACCTTTAATTCAGGCTTCTAAGCCCCCGTTACTGGATTTGGACTCTGCAGGTTCTGCCTTCAATACTCCTGTTAACTTACAGCCTATTATCCTACCCTCCAGAACAACACATTTTTCCCGCAGTCCTCTGGTATCTTGCACTACATCTCTGATGGGAATGGACTTATTTCATAGCAGCAAAGGCTTTAAATCGAGTCCCAGATTCCGGGAGCCGGTCGTTGGAGGGGGTGTACTGTCACAATTCACTCCCTTTGCTCTCGTTCCCACCACTAGGGGGCCAAATTGTGGGGCTTTCCAGTATTCTAATATGTTTCCAGACACTCCCCTGTATGCATATCCTGACTTCCAGGCATTTGGACATCATTTAGGAATTGACATCCATTCCCAATCCATGCCGGGTTTTGTGGAAGCCAGTCTGCTCATGCTGGAAACTCCATTACCTATAATCCCCTGCTCACTGCTTTGTCTCCACCCCTGCAGGCCAAGGATGGGTGGAGGAATTCAGTTCACCTGTGGCTGGCTGCTGCTAGCCTGCTCACACCTGATGCATGTGATTACTGTGAGCTCTTTTAAGCCCCAGCTCCCTTCAGCCCAGTGTTGGTCATTGTAGCTGTATACCGGTGAGGCCGATCCTTGTTTCCAGTGTTTCCTGAGCTTTTGATAACCTTGTTTCCAGTGTTTTCTGAGCTTTTGGTATTCCTTGATTCCTGAGCTATAGTTAATCCTTGTTCCTTGATTCCTGAGCTATAGCTATTCCTTGTGCCTGAATTAGCACTGCCTGCAGTGCTACCTTGTTTCCTGAGTTCCTGAGTTATAGCTATTCCTTGTGCCTGAATTAGCACTGCCGGCAGTGCTACCTTGTTTCCTGAGTTCCTGAGCTATAGCTATTCCTTGTGCCTGAATTAGCACTGCCTGCAGTGCTACCTTGTTTCCTGAGCTATAGTTATTCTTTGTTCCTGTTCCTGGGCTTCAACTATTTCTTGTTCCTGATTTGCACTGCTTGCAGTGCTCTCTTGACTCCTTGTTTCCTGAGCTGTAGCTATTTCCTGTTTCCTTGAACCAGTACTGCCTGCAGTGCTACTTTGACTCCTGAGCTTTTGCTCAATTCTTGTTCCTGCCCCAGCACTGCCTTCTATGCTACTTTGTTTTCTTGATTCCTGAACCTGCACTATTCTAGTATACCCTTGTAGCCTCCCCTTCTGTATATCCTTTTCCAGTCCCTGCCTTCCCATTTCCTTGGTTCCAGTTCTAGTTTGCTGTCTTTCTATTTCTGCTGTCTTGCTTCTGTTACCTTGTATGTTTGTTACCTGCTTTCTGCCAAGTGTGCCCTGTGATTTCCTTCCTTTCCTGTTAAGCACTCCTCCTTGCTAGCTCCTTGTCTATTGTGCTTGTGTTTAGTTCTACCCCTTTGCTGTTACTGCTTTGCGTGTTCCTGTTTGATCGCCAGATCCGTGGGCACAGCTGACTACATAGGTGGTGTTTCTTGTTCACTGTGAGTATTGTCTTTGAGTTACTGTTATAACATCACCATAGGTATAAGCTCCACAGACCCTGCCTTTGCATACATATCCTATATGTGGGTATTTTCAGTCAGTATCTGTAACAGCAATTGTGGGTGAGGAACTTACTGAGCTTCAGTCTTACCGTGTGGAGCTCCCGAGTGCTTTACCCCACATTCCCTTTATTGTTAATGTTGTATTATATATATGTCTTGCACGTCCGTCCTGGGTGTAGTTAGTCTGAATGCTAAATTGCTTTGTGAGTGCCCTTCCTTTCTGAGTCTTAGCCATCTTGTTCCTTTGTACAGGCTTCCCCTTTGGATCCCTTTTCTCCTCTGACTTCCTGTGTGATCCTGGGCAGCGCTGCACTCCTCTCTCTGTTTTCTACCCCGTTGCCTGTCCTTGCTCAAGTCCCTGACTGTGTTCCCGACATAGTCCCGGACAGTCCCTGACACTTGTAACGTTTTCGCGCCTAATCTGGCCTGTTTTTTAAAAGGGACTCCAGTGCCATCAATAATTCCCGCATTTTTGTTGCTTACAAATGGCAGTTATCTTATTTTGAACAACCAAGACTGCTGTGGTTTACGGCCAGGAGTCCCGTATTTAGTAGCTGTTTCACAGCGCGTAATTTGTTGTAGCAATGTGCTTTTTCCGCCCCCGCATGGGAGTCTAGATAGCTCAATTTGGCCTTCCATTCCAACTTTGAAAACAGATTTCAACAAGTTGAGCAGGCTCAGAGCGCTGTTATTCCAACAAGAGGTGGCCCTCGCTTCCGCCCGCGAGACCTTCGAGTTACAGGTGGCTAGGACTTCTGGAGAGATACAGTCCCTTCTGAACACCAACCTCCCACTGCATTTTGGAGAACTAATACACCAAATATTTATTGCTTCTGACACCGCAGGCCTTGCACACTTTTTTAAATGTGTGGGATCTGGCCTTGTGACTTCTTTTCAGACTATATTTGGAGTAATACCGGGTTTCATTCACTCTATTTTTTCCAGCGTCTTCGGAGGGTTCCCATTAATTTTGACATTAGGCGCTGGAATCCTGCTCCTCCTGCTCCTGTTGCGCAATGGTGGCTCAACTTATGGTACTGCACAGACCAGACCAGTTCCAGCTGTACCGTGATCGCATGCAACAGGTTTTCGGATGCTTGCCATTAGCCACGCTTGGCGTCAGTTATGGATTGACTTTTTGCTTTGCTTACTTCACTTGCGTGCAACCCGTCTTTTACTGTCAGCAATGTCCCTTCTATTGGGCACTGGATTTATGTCTCTCCAATACGTCACGTCCAGTCCCGGATTTTAACCAGTTGATTGGTCCCTGACCAGGCTTGTTCTGGGGATGGCCGTATGGCGCGTGCAGCTGCACTTGGAGTTTTGGGTGAATGGGATGTCTGTGAGGCTGCGCAGACCGTCCTGCAACGAAGTTTCATCAAATATCACGCAAGTTGCCCACTCCTGCTTTTAGAGGCGTCTGATTATGAGGAGCACGTTTGTTCCTTCGACTTACTTAATTGGATGGCATCTCTCTTTTTTACCAACAATAGGGATGATCTCTTGGAGGGAATTGCATTCCTCGGGTCACACACCTTGATGGACTTCCCACCTCCTTCATAATAACTCTTTCATAATATTTTTGTTATCCCAGAGGCAGCTCCCTTTCAACAAAGCCCTATTGACAACTTTGAAAAAAAATATTTTTTTTTTGTGAAAAATTTCGATGTTTTTTTTTTTTTTTTTTCCCCAATTTGGTTTTTTTAAACGCTTTGAACTCTGCTTGACTGGTGAACTCTGTTTTGGTCCTTTGTCTATGTCCTATGTCCTTACCAGGGGGAGGGTGTTATATGGTTCTTAGGCACATTGTCGGCATTGCTAAGTTAGCATGAGCTTCGCTGCCATGATGCTGCTTTTGCACACGCTACTACATGACTTTGTTTTTGCAAGACTTTGTTTGTGTCTTTCACATGAGAACGGGTTGTCTTTCACGTTCTCTGCCTTTCCTGTAGTTTAGTCTGAACACGATAGGCAAGGTCGATAAACAATGCCCCTTGTTATTCTGTTCTGGTCAGTCCCTAGCACCTAGACATAACATGCTACACAGCTGCAGTACTGAAGACTTGTGCTTTGATATTACGTTGTTGCATGTTGTTTTAACACACTTGGAGAAAGCCGTTCCACGGAGAAGAGCTTTGCTGTTCCTATGATGTAAACCTTACATCCAGGCTTTAAGGTATGGGGTCTGCTGTCAAAGCCCAGAGATCGTCCTTTTTATAAAATAAACTTCTTCTAGTCAAGGGGAGGGTGGTCAGGCCTAAAGGCCCTTATTTCCACAGTCTTTATAAAATGACTTCTCCCTTTGTATTCTATGGAATTGTAACAATGCTAACTGTGCTGAGTTTGTGCATTTTGCTGCTAGTAGTGGCACGTATACTGTATTGTAGAGCACGATAGTAAAAATAAATATTTTGAACTATTTCAGTGACTCTGCTTACTCTCATTGTGGACAGGTATGAGTGAGTGAGCGAAAGAGTACGTCTTGCTCCCGCGATTCCTGAGAGAGTTGGTAGTGTTGTGCTCTGGGTTGTCTAATCATTTGTAGCTCCGTGATCTTTGGAGGAGAACGAATGAGACACTATAGCTAGTCGGTTTGGGATTTTGGGTACTGATGTGGTAGGTTGGTACACCCCTATTCACTGAGGTCCTGTTTTCCTGCGCATAGTTCTGTGTATGTGCAGAATCCCTGCAACATAGGTAGTTATAGTTAGGACTTAGTTTCCATAGGAAAATCGTTTTTTGACTTCCCTATAACTTTGGCGTCGCTTGGCGAATCTTCACAAAATCTACCATATAAAAAGTGCTCCGGTATTCTAGTTGTGCGTGGAAAGGTTTGGGGTGATCCGTTAAGCGGGAGCTGAGAAAAAGGGGGTAAAAAAAAGTGTGTTTCCCATGTTCATTTCCATAGTCTTTAGGCACGCCTGCAGCTCAAACCGGTGGATGGAATTACACCAAATTTTGCAGAAAGCTAGGACAGATTGTGCATTTTATTATTTGATGTAAATCCGTTCAGTTGTTTACGAGATATTAAAGGAAATCCAAATTTGTATATCTGGGCAAAGCCTAAGGACAGATCTCATGGTGAGATCTGATTGGCTGACAGCACTTCAATCAGGAAGTGCCGACAGCCATCTTGGGGCCAATATACATGATAGCACCCTACTGAAATGCATTGGAGTGAATGGCAGGTTTTGAGGGTTCACAAAAAGGAGAACGTATAAAGGATGATAACAGATTTTAGTTACAATATAAATCATTTGTGGATGGCACCATACTAATTTTAGGAACTGTTGTGTGTTCTAAGGTGATTTTACCCTGTGAAAAAGCTTTCTGCTGGGCTTTCATGAATCATGTTTGAGAGAAAACAGTTTTCTCATGATTTTCCCTTGGAGGGTACGGAAGGTGCTCCAGAAGCTAAAATGAGAGTTTATTTTCTGTAGATTCACACTATCTTTCTCAGCCATATGAAAATGAAGTATGACATTCTCATTAAATCATGTACTTCCAACAGGAGCAGCCTGTCAGTTGAGTCCCTTGTATTCTATTACAGGACCGGAGGCTTCAGATTATCGCTTCTCTTTCTTTACTGGCAATTTTTTTAGCAGCCAATGAAAAACGTTCAAACATATAACCAACTATATTTCCCAAGATGCCATGTTGTATATCCACCAATCACAGTCCTTCTGTCCATGTAAGGAGCCTCTTTCTTTGCTGTTCGCAGCCGAGTTAAGTGCCTCGTTATTTTTCTCCCTTGTTATTGTGTTGATTGCAAGGATTTATTGCATGCTTTATTGAATGCTTCATTGTAGAACTTCTATATGCTTATTTACAGGTTAAATTACATTGTCTGGCGATCGTTGCCCACGCCGTCTGCGCCGCAAGCTAACGAACGTTTTTATCTCTATTTGGCATTTCCCCAGCACGTTCTCCCTTTCCTTGGGTGCGCGCTCACCTGTTTGTTTATGGCAGCTCGCCGCGTTATCATTTCATTAATGCGGAGCCTTCCCTCATCTGGCCTGCAATTTCCTGTGCACAGAGCAAGGCGAAAGTAGCCCAATTGGGCTATGTTTGGGCTCCTTTTGGGCTACACGGCATCCTTTCACTTCTTTCCCTCCTCGATCGGTGTTCCTATAATGTCGGTTGCCACTCAGCTTACCTTAACCGTGCAAAGTGGAGGTGACGTCTGGCTCAAGCTGTAAAAACTTGAGTTGGCCTGAGAGCTGTGTGCAAGCTCCTATATTTTGGCTCTTGACTCCCTATAGATAAGGGCTGCAATAATTAGACTACAGCTTTGCTGAGGAGTCATATTAGTAGGATTTGTTCATTAGTGCACTGACGGCTGATTCCCACCTGACTAATTCCTCTGGAATAGACTTGGCATTTTCGATGGTGACTACTTTCAACCTCTCAGGATGGAGGACTGGGCCACTTTTGAGGTGGATGAATATGGCTACTATGAGGAGCAGCAAGGGCCCTATCTGGAGGACAAGTTGGTGGATGCCCTTGATGCGTCTGTCCAACAATCCGATAACAAAGCCATAGAAACGGCCGTCCCTCATATGGTTAATCAGGCTTTAGCTGCCGCATTAAGACCAATTACGGTGCTGTAGGAAGTTGGCTCTGTATATACTACACCAAAGTGAGGTATAGTGTGCACAGAGTCCAGTGGAACCCCAAAGGTAGGCAGAGGTAAAGTTAGATAGCACCTCACTCTCTATTTGTGGTAGTGTGGTCGAGCAGTAAGGCAGTATCAGAGGACAGTGTTAAGCATTTGTTGTACACACTCAGTCAGCAAATGAATTCACACACTCAAAGACTGAACTTCAGACCAATTGTTTTTGTATAAAAATATTCTTTTAGTTATTTTATTTCTAGAACCAAGCAAGCCTGGCACAGGTAAGCAATAAATACTTTACAGTAGTAAATGCTGATTGTAAAACAGTTCAATTGCAATTGTAAATGTACTATGGTTTGACTTACAGTATTGTTTCAGAGAAATGCAATCACTTGTAAATACAGTACATAGACTTGAATGGGATTTTCAGTAAAATAGCAGGTAAGTTACTTTTGGATTACTTTTCTTACTCAGTGCTGTATGCCTAGATGCAGCACTGGGACATTTCCTGTAAACAGGTGAGTAAAAGCGTTTTTGTTAAATCGTACAATTTTAAAGAATTTTTTTAGGTTTCAAAACTCCACACAAAAACTTTTTCAGGAAAAAGTGTCAATGTTATCCTATGGAGGAAAACATGGTTATCGGTTTTTAGGTAAGTATTCGGTAGTGGGAGTTGAGGTTCTGCGGGTAGACTCAGGGGTCCCCCAGGGTCAGTGATGCACTCTTGTTACACCCTCAGCGGCACTAGGGCGGCCAGGTGCAGAGTGTTGAGGCCCAATGTTATCCAATAGGGGATAGGGGGCCTCCGGTTGGTGGCTGCTGGCGAGCAGGCCACTGGTTTGTGGGAGCAAAGCTCCTGGACTTTAGCTCAGGGCAAATGGGGAAACAAATTAGCACCAAAGGTGCACCTTCAGCGGCACTAGGGCGGCCGGGTGCAAGGTGCTGTTTCGATGTCGGATGCCCTGTTTTCAATGGAGAGCCTCCGGTTTGCAAAAGCACTGCAGGCAGGGAGACTAAGGACTTCTGGGTGCGACCACCACTTCGAGAGGTAAGTTGGGAAGTTAGGGGTTGGTTAGGCACCGTTGGTTTGGGCACACAAGGCCGTGGGGCATCGGGTGCAGGGGTGCCTTTCGGGGTCGGATCTTCTTACCAGCTCCTGATCGCGGTTAGGGGGGGCCTTCTGGATTTAGACTGCAGGCGTTGGCTGAAGGCTTGAGGCAGGTCAGGGGTCGCCGGATCTCGGTTCAGGATCTCCGGGGTGACCTCCTCGTGGTGTTTGCCCACTCAAGCTTGGGCCGTGGACGGCGGGTGCAGAGTGGGGCGGATTCGCGGTCTCCGGCGGCTGCCAGAGGTTGCAGTTGAACAAATCCGGTGTTCACGGGAGAAGCAGTCTTTGGAAGTGAAGGCAGGCAGGTCCTCTGGGGAGTTTGAGGTTGCTGGCTGCAGGACACTCGGGTATTTTGCAGGAGCAGGTTCGAGGGGGAGACAGGCCGGTGGGGCTGGGGCCAAGTCAGTGGGCGTCTTCCTCTTGTTAGCTGCTGCACGGCTGTTCGGTCCTTCTTCTTCTTTTCTTCTTGTTTCTTGTCTGGATCTGAGGAAGCAAGGTTCAGGGGTGCCCCTAAATACTAGATTTAGGGGTGTTACAGGTAGGTAAAAGGCAGGGACCAACGGGTCCCTTCCCTGGGGTGGGTACACCCCTATTATGCCACCCTCTAGTGGGAGGGGGCATGTGCCTGTCCCTGGTTGGCTGAGTCCCCCCATCTTCAAGATGGCGTGGACTGAGAGTTGTGCTTCACCTCGCCTCCCCCACCTGAGGGGTGGAGTTGGCAGAGGTGGGCACACCTCTCTTCCTCACTTGTTTTTTCCGCCGGTTCTCCCGCCCAAAGTGGGGGTCAGAACCAGTTGCTGAAAGCAGCAAGTGGCCTGGGGAAGCTCACAAAGGCGGTAAGCCTTTGAAGCTTCCCCTTCGTGAACCCTGCCCATCCTGGGGGAGGAGGCTTGGCACCTCGTCCCAGGATGTGCATTGTTTCAGGCCCCAGAGAGCAGCAGGCTCTCAACCCAGGGGTCCAGAAACATGTCTGGTGGTGGAAGCTGAAAGCAGCCACTCAGCCAGGACACTAGAGGTGGGTTCGTTTTCAGGGGGCATCTCTAAGATGCCCTCTGTGTGCATTTTTCATTAAATCCCACACTGGCATCAGTGTGGGTTTAATGTGCTGAGAAGTTTGATACCAAACTTCTCAGTTTTCAGTGTAGCCATTGTGGTGCTGTGGAGTTCGTAATGACAAGCTCCCAGCACCATATACTCTTAATGGCAGCACTGCAGTTACAATGTCTAAGAATGGACTTAGACACTGTAGGGGTACAGGGCTCATGCACCTGTACCCTCACCACTGGAATAGGGCACCCAGCTAGAGGGGTGACTGATCTATGCCAGGGCAGTGGGTTGTAGGCATGGCACACAGGGAGGTGTGCCATGTCGACTCTTCACTTTGTTCTGCACCAAAACATGCAGCCTGCAAAGGCAGTGTGTGAGTGTAGGGGTGCAGGACCTCTAAGGGTGGCACAATAAGTGCTGCAGCCCTTAGAGGTCTTCCCTGGTCACAGTGCCCTGGGTACCTATGGTACCATTTACCAGGGGCTGACCTGTGGCCAGAGATGCCAATTGGGTTCGTTTTGGGGAAAGAACACAGGCCCGGGGTACCTGATTGGCAGGGACCCAGGGCACATCAAGTCAAAGTGCATCAGTAGTCTGGCAAAAAGTGGGGGGGTTACTGCAACAGAAACCCACTTTGTTAAGATAGCTTGCTTGTAGAGCGCGCAGCTGCCCCAGCTACGGGGCGTCCCGGCGACCCCCCAGCCCAAAGGCCAGGAGACTCAGCCAAAGCTGGGAGAGTCTTCTAGTCTTTCAGGCGAGGAAGAGTAGAGGAAGTGGTTTGAAAGTTGCAGGGCCTACTCTGCCTTACATCCTTCTGTCCAGGTCAGTCCCTTTGGGGAGCTGGCCTACCTCAACAGTTTCAGGACCTAATTCCCAATGCTCTTTTCCTAGCTCTTTACCCCATCTTTTTAGTTTGGGTTCAGAGGTGTCTACCTCTGCAAATTCTAATTTAGCTAGGGCAAAGCCCAGCTTACCCACAGAGGTCACCCACAGCTTGAGCAACCCCACCATGACCAATAGGGTCAGGGGGCCTAACTTGCTATTTGGCAGTGGCTAGGCCACCATGCCAAGGACAGTGCTGCCATGAAGGCTAACACCCAGCAGAGGCTACTGACAGCTGCAGTGCCCAGAACCACACCTTTAGCTCTTCACTGGTAGGTGGAGTAGCTAACTTACAGGCTTCTTTGGGTTTGGGGGGCCTGTCTGCTGTTTTAGGGTGGGGGTCACTACACTTGGTAGTGAACACCCTTCTTCCACCCTCTGTTCTGCCAGATGAGGAGCCACCAGTTCAGGCTGGGCAGTTGCCTGAGAAGTCAGGTCTTTTTGTTGGCTAGGAGGGACTTCACCAGTGCCAATTTTGGAGTTCTCCCTTACTCGGATAGAATCTCCCTGGCCCACTGGAACTGTGGCTAACAGTTGCCCACCTTTCCTACACTGTTTCTTCTTTTTATTTTGGGGCTTAGCTGCACTAACTGCAGGTTGAGCCCCCCCAGGTTTCTTGGGTGAGGTCTGGCGTTGGACCAGTACCACTCTTTGGCTCAGACCAACCTCTGGGTGGTCATTCCCAAGGAGAAAATTAAGGGGGAGGTCTTTACTGACTACCACCTTTCTCCATCTAAGAGACCCAGCTATTTCTAGGAGCACTACATACAGCCAAGGCCTAACAGTGACACCCCCTGGGACAGTCCTTACTCTTTTTGTTTCCCCCGGGACATACTGGTTTGAGAGAACCAACCTGTCATGCACCACAGTGTGACTGGCACAGGTATCTCTCAGGGCAAGGGCTGGGATTCCATTCACCAGTAGGTGGTGGAAGTGTCTACTCCCCTCTGGAATCTCCAACTCACCTTTTGGGCCCATTTTCCAGTTGAAGGCTATGAGGGCTTCCTCGTCTGAGGAATCACCCTCTAAAGCTACACTGGAAACCCCTGGAGCTACACTAGGGGCTGTAATTTTTTTAGGACAGTTAGGGTCCTTGGTGTGGTGTCCTGCCTTTTGGCAGTTGTGACACCATACCCTGTTGGGATCCCAATTCTTACCTTGGTAACCAGTTTTAGTTTGTGAGGTGTCTTTGGGCCCTCTCTCCTGGTCAGGTTTTTGGGGGGCTACCTGGGACTCCCTTCTTTTATCTTTTAGGGGCTCACTGTCTTCTCTCTGGGGAGGTTTTGTAACCCCTTTCTTTTGGTCACCCCCAGTGGACGTCCTAGTTACCCTTGTCTTGACCCAATGGTCCGCCTTCTTTCCCAATTCTTGGGGAGAAATTGGATCTAAGTCTACCAGATACTGATGCAACTTTTCATCAATGCAATTACTTAGTATGTGTTCTTTCATAAACAAATTATAAAGACCATCATAATCTTGCACTTTGCTTCCAGTCAACCAGCCATCTAGTGTCTTAACTGAGTAGTCTACAAATTCCACCCAGGGCTGACTCTGGGTTTTGTGAGCTCCCCTGAATCTAATTCTATACTCCTCAGTTGTGAGTCCAAATCCCTCAATCAGAGTTCTCTTCATGAGGTCATAAGACCCAGCATCTGCCCCACTAAGGGTCAGAAGTCTGTCTCTGCACTTACCAGAGAACAGTTCCCAAAGGAGCGCCCCCCAGTGAGTTTTCTTTACCTTTCTGGCTTCACAAGCCCTCTCAAAAGCTGTAAACCACTTGGTGATATCATCACCCTCCTCATATTTAGGGACAATCCCTTTGGGGATTTTGGGATCATAGGATCCTTCCTTTTCTATATTGTTTAGATTGCTGCCACCGTTGATGGGTCCTAGGCCCATCTCTGCTCTTTCTTTTTCTAGAGCCAGGAGTCTGGTCTCTAGGTCTAATCTTTTGGTCAGCCTGGCTAGCAGGATGTCCTCCTCATTGAGGCTGTCCTCATTGTCCTCACTGATACCTGATCCACCTGTGTGAGAACTAGGCACTGAGAGGTTTACTTTTGGAGTCAAGGGTACTTGAACCCTTCTCTCCCTAGGAAGTGGAGGGTGTTGATCTACCAGGTCATTCCCTTCCTCTACTTCCTCATCTGATTGGTCGTCACCATTTTCAGATGGGTGGTCCTTAGGATACCCAGCCAACAGCTCCTGGACTTTTCTTACTCAGTGCTGTATGCCTAGATGCAGCACTGGGACATTTCCTGTCAACAGGTGAGTAAAAGCATTTTTGTTAAATCGTACAATTTTAAAGAATTTCTTTAGGTTTCAAAACTCCACACAAAAACTTTTTCAGGAAAAAGTGTCAATGTTATCCTATGGAGGAAAATATGGTTATCGGTTTTTAGGTAAGTATTCGGTAGTGGGAGTTGAGGTTCTGGGGGTAGACTCAGGGGTCCCCCAGGGTCAGTGATGCACTCTTGTTACACACTTAGCGGCACTAGGGCGGCCAGGTGCAGAGTGTTGAGGCCCAATGTTATCCAATAGGGGATAGGGGGCCTCCGGTTGGTGGCTGCTGGTGAGCAGGCCACTGGGTTGTGGAAGCAAGGATCCTGGACTTTAGCTCAGGGCAAATGGGGAAACAAATTAGCACCAAAGGTGCACCCTCAGCGGCACTAGGGCGGCCAGGTGCAGGGTGCTGTTTCGACGTCAGATGCCCTTTTGTTTCCAATGGAGAGCATCCGGTTTGCAAAAGCACTGCAGGCAGGCAGGGAGACGAAGGACTCCTGGGTGCGACCACCACTTCGAGAGGTAAGTTGGGAAGTTAGGGGTTGGTTAGGGACCGTTGGTTTGGGCACACAAGGCCGTGGGGCATCGGGTGCAGGGGTGCCTTTCGGGGTCAGATCTTCTTACCAGCTCCTGATCGCGGTTAGGGGGGGCCTTTTGGATTTAGACTGCAGGCGTTGGCTGGAGGCTTGAGGCAGGTCAGGGGTCGCCGGATCTCGGGTCAGGATCGCCGGGGTGACCTCCTTGTGGTGTTTTCCCACTCGAGTTTGGGCCGTGGACGGCGGGTGCAGAGTGGGGCGGATTCGCGGTCTCCGGCGGCTGCCAGAGGTTGCAGTTGAACAAATCCGGTGTTCACAGGAGAAGCAGTCTTTGGAAGTGAAGGCAGGCAGGTCCTCTGGGGAGTTTGAGGTTGCTGGCTGCAGGACACTCCGGTATTTTGCAGGAGCAGGTTCGAGGGGGAGACAGGCCGGTGGGGCTGGGGCCAAGTCAGTGGGCGTCTTCCTCTTGTTAGCTGCTGCACGGCTGTTCAGTCCTTCTTCTTCTTTTCTTCTTGTTTCTTGTCTGGATCTGAGGAAGCAAGGTTCAGGGGTGCCCCTAAATACTAGATTTAGGGGCGTTACAGGTAGATAAAAGGCAGGGACCAATAGGTCCCTTCCCTGCGGTGGGTACACTCCCTATTATGCCACCCTCCAGTGGGAGGGGGGCATGTGCCTGTCCCTGGTTGGCTGAGTCCCCCCATCTTCAAGATGGCGTGGACTGAGAGTTGTGCTTCACCTCGCCTCCCCCACCTGAGGGGTGGAGTTGGCAGAGGTGGGCACACCTCTCTTCCTCACTTGTTTTTCCCGCCGGTTCTCCTGCCCAAAGTGGGGGTCAGAACCAGTGGGGACCAGTTGCTGAAAGCAGCAAGTGGCCTGGGGAAGCTCACAAAGGCGGCAATCCTTTGAAGCTTCCCCTTCGTGAACCCTACCCATCCTGGGGGAGGAGGCTTGGCACCTTGTCCCAGGATGTGCATTGTTTCAGGCCCCAGAGAGCAGCAGGTTCTCGACCCAGGGGTCCAGAAACATGTCTGGTGGTGGCAGCTGAAAGCAGCCACTCAGCCAGGACACTAGAGATGGGTTAGTTTTCAGGGGGCATCTCTAAGATGCCCTCTGTGTGCATTTTTCATTAAATCCCACACTGGCATCAGTGTGGGTTTAATGTGCTGAGAAGTTTGATACCAAACTTCTCAGTTTTCAGTGTAGCCATTGTGGTGCTGTGGAGTTCGTAATGACAAGCTCCCAGCACCATATACTCTTAATGGCAGCACTGCAGTTACAATGTCTAAGAATGGACTTAGACACTGTAGGGGTACAGGGCTCATGCACCTGTACCCTCACCACTGGAATAGGGCACCCAGCTAGAGGGGTGACTGATCTATGCCAGGGCAGTGGGTTGTAGGCATGGCACACAGGGAGGTGTGCCATGTCGACTCTTCACTTTGTTCTGCACCAAAACACGCAGCCTGCAAAGGCAGTGTGTGAGTGTAGGGGTGCAGGACCTCTAAGGGTGGCACAATAAGTGCTGCAGCCCTTAGAGGTCTTCCCTGGTCACAGTGCCCTGGGGACCTGTGGTACCATTTACCAGGGGCTGACCTGTGGCCAGAGATGCCAATTGGGTTAGTTTTGGGGAAAGAACACAGGCCCTGGGTACCTGATTGGCAGGGACCCAGGGCACATCAAGTCAAAGTGCATCAGTAGTCTGGCAAAAAATGGGGGGGTTACTGCAACAGAAACCCACTTTCCCACAGGCGCAATTAGAAAATTTCACCAAGCGCCATGGACTCCAAAATCCGGAGGGTTCCAGATCCCTACAAGGTTCTGCTGACTCTGCCACAAAATCGAAAGCCAAGTCGTCCACATGGACTCATGCACAGGCTTTACCTAACCTACCTCAGGCTCCTTAAGGGGACCATGGATATTCTGTCCCTTCTGCCTCATCCAGTGTACAACAAAATCACAAAGTTGACACAGATACCGACATGGACACAGGTACTGATTCTTCGGACCATACTTCTCCACCAAAAAAGAAGTCCAAAAAATCATTGTTAGCCGGACCTTCTGTTTCCGCCTTACATGTCAGGAACCCATTTGACTTTAACCCCCAAGACATCGTACATCCTCGATCCTTCGATTGGGCTCCCACCCCGGAGTTTGCAGACCATCTACACGAAAACCTACATAAAAGCTTTGATAAAGAAATACGCAATTGTGTGCGGGCTGAGTGCCCCCGCCCCGACATTCCTGACAGAGTGGCTGAGACCCGGGACATTGACCCTAACATTTTGGCGTTCCTGAAAAAATTTGCCAAAGACCCGAAGAAAGGTATCGACCGTGCATGGTGCGGTTGCCAAGATACATTTTTGGGTATGGCAGGGCCCTTAGCAAAAATGCTAGAAATGGCCTTAGTGGCCAAGGAAATTGGTTCCCTAGTGGATGTGGACATTCTGGTGGGCTGGACACAACGAGCCATTTGTTTCTTAGGAAACGCCAACTGCGCCGTAACCACCGAAAGGCACAAATCATGAGAATGGACTCCAATATGACAGAACTCGCCTCCGCGGGCCTCCTATTTGGGGATAGGTTTATCAAGGATGTGTCCAAATATGTGGGTACTTTTACATCCCTTGACAAAGCGCAGTCTAACATCAAGAGTTTTTCAAGTGGTCCTTTTTGGCAGGGCCAGGCCTCTATTACCACCAAGGCCCCCCACGAGGCGGCTACGGCCGCGGCAGAGGAGAATGGTAGGCACGTTCTACCCCACCAGGCAGAGGTTCTTCTGCCGTCGATTCAATCAAGGAGGTCATAGAGCAGGATTCCAGTAACAGTCTCCTTCAGGTAAGGACCCTCAATACTTACTCCATACCTTTGGGGGGGTCAGGTCCTATATTTTCTTCCCAGGTGGAGGTCCATCACTCAGGATGCATGGATCCTACAGATGATGCAGGGTTTCCAGATAGAGTTTTATCAGACTCCATATCAGGAGTCCCCTGCCCATCAGTTGCATTTTTCCCAACAAGACAATTCTTTTATAGACCCAGAAATAGAAGACTTGCTGCAGAAAAACGCGGTAGCATACTGCGACGGCAGCCCCGTGGGTTTCTGGTTTTCTATCCGAGGGGAGGTGGGCACAGATTGGTCATAAGCTTGAGGGACTTCAACCAGTTTGTCACTTACAAACATTTCCATCTGTTGGTGGATTTACTGACGAAAGGGGACTGGATTGTCCTTTTGGACCTAAAAGACGCTTACCTAACCATTCGCATCTATCCTCCATACCGGCACTTTCTGCAATTCAGATGGAAGGACAGGTGGCTGGAATATTTGGCCCTTCCTTTCAGGCTTTCTTCGGCTCCATGGTGCTTCACCAAACTGATGAAGCCAGTAGTGGCCCACCAGAGGGAGCAGGCAGGGAATACGCCTGATAATTTACCTAGACAACATCCTTATCATGGCTCCATCTTTGTCTCTGGCCTCCCTTCATTTACAAGTGGCGATCTCCCTCCTGCAGGAGCTTGGCTTCATCATCAACATGTCCAAATCAGTTCTCTGCCCCTCCCAGTCAATGGAATTGCAGGGGTTTGTGATCGACTCCCAAGCAGCACAACTGAAACTCCCCAAATCCAAGTTGCTTGATTTGAAGAATGAACTACAGTCAACCCTTTCCTAGTCGGCCTTCTGGCACTCTTCGCTATTGGGCCCTCCAATGCCTGAAGATTCATCATCTCCAGAAAGGTTTGTCCTACACGGACCAGGTCCAGCTGCCACAAGAAGCGAGAGACGAACTCCGTTGGTGGTTGGGATACGTGGATGCCTGGAATGGCAGGGCTATCTTCGGATCTCTTCCGGAAATAGTGATAGAATCCGATGCCAGTCGTTGGGGCTAGGGGGTCATTGTGGAGAGGTATCCACGGAAGGCAGATGGTCTCTTCAAGAATTGTCTCTCACATCAATTGCCTTCAACGTTTGACGGGGTCATTCGCGATTTGGACTTTTTTGCTCAAGTCAGTGTCTTGTTGCATCCTCCTTCGGATGGACAACATCTCAGCAGTGAGATACATCAACAAGCTGGGGGGCACAAGGTCTCCGTTGTTGGTGGAGATTGCCAAAGATTTCTGGCACTATTGGCTAACCCATCAGATCTCCGTAATGGTGGAGTACATTCCGGGTCAATCCAACACAGTGGTGGACTGGAACGCCAGGCACCTGAAGGACTACAGCGACTGGCTGCTCCAGCCGTCCTTGTTTCAATTGAGCCAGTCAATTAGGGGCCCATTTGTAATAGATCTTTTTGCCTCCAGATTGAATTGCCAGTCAGATTTTCTTCAGCTGGAGGCAGAATCCTCCAGAGAGAGCCACTGATGCGTTCTTGCAGGACTGGTCAGCAACTCTATATTACGTGTTCCCTCCATTTATCCTTATTCCCAGGGTGGTGACTCAGATCCCCCTTCAATTGGCGGAGGTGGTCTTGGTCACCCCCCTGTCGAAGACTCAACCCTAGTACCCGATGCTGTTGGAACTAGCATGCGATTGCCCGCTTCTTCTTCCTTAGTCTCAGACGATGCTCCAGGGCCCTTAGGGGGAATGGCACCCGATGATAATGTCAGGGCAGTTGTCCCTGATGGCCTGGAGGCTTTCAGGCAACAGTGGACGTTGCCAGGCATTTCGGAGACAGCTTCCGAATTCATTCAGCAAGCCTGGGAACCGTCCACCCGGAAGCAATATTCTTCAGCCTGGTGATACTGGGTGGGTTGGTACCTGGAACGGCATGTGGATCCAGTGGAGGCTGAGTTCTCCCAAGTAATAAACTTTCTTTCTCATAAGGCCGAGGAGGGCCTATCATACAGGTCAGTAAATAACTTTCGATCTGCCATTTCTGCAGGACACGACCAAATTGATGGTAAACCGGTAGGTACGCATCCATTGGTCTGTAAGCTGCTTAAAGGTATTTCAGTGGCGAATCCTCCTAAGGCTAGTATTAGCTTTGTTCGACCGATGGCCGGACAACCATCAGCTGTCCATAAAGCAACTGTCGGCCAAATTGGCCATGCTCTTGTGCCTGTCTGCTTGTCGACATACTTCGGATGTGAGAGTTCTCGACTTGACAGGTAGAGTATTCACTTCGGAAAGAGTTTCATTTACTATTTATGGCAGAATGAAAACTTTTTCACATTGTATTGATTATAATGCTTTTCCTGCTAATGTAAAACTTTGTGTAGTTCAATGCCTAAAGTTATACAAAGAATGTACCCGTCTTCTACGACCTGACGGTTGTACAATACTGTTGAATCCTTTTAAACCTGTGACATCTGCTACAATTGCTAGATGGCTGAGATTGGTCATGGCAGAGGCTGCTATGGATACGCAAATGTTTGGCGCTCATTCTGTGAGCGGTGCGACGGCCTCCAAGTCCTACATGCTGGGTTCTACTATTCAAGATATAATGAAATCTGCTGATTGGTCGTCTAAATCTACTCTTAAGCAGTTCTATTATAAACCTGTGGGCGATATTACTTTTGTGGTTTTTGATAGGCGTTAAACTAGCAATAATCTGAAGCCCCCGGTCCTGTAATAGAATAAAACGTTTGCTAGCATTCGCAGCAAGAATTTTCAATTCTATTAAGGACACGGAGGCGAGGATTATCCCACCCATTTGTCATTATCATAATATGTTATAATATGTTACCCACCCTTATATTCTTGGTGTTTTTACCATGGATATTACTGGTTCCTTTCTACTTTCAGGTGCAGAACAAAAAGGGGAGTGATCCTTTTTCAAGTTTCTGGTCAAGGTTGACACTTTGTGTCCTGGTTCAAGTTTGAACTATCGTTAACGTCGAGGATGGACGCCGAGAGGGCTGTCGGCGCTGGAACTTTACAGATGTTGGTGTTATTTATCATTTTGATGCAAAGAAAGAGGCTCACGATATGTAAATGGTATTACTTATATGGACAGAAGGACTGCGATTGGTGGATATACAACATGGCATCATGAGAAATGTAGTTGGTTATATGTTTGAACATTTTTCCTTGGCTGCTAAAAAATTGCTAGTAAAGAAGGAGAAGCAATAATCCTCGCCTCCGTGTCCTTAATAGAATTGAAAATTCTTGGTGCGAATGCTAGCAATTTTTTTTATTCTACTGCAGCCTCCCAGAGTGTTCTAAAGAACAACTAGAGCGCTAACAGTGTTACTTATGACAAAAGTATGGCACATCTGAAGTAATGTTGATTGAATCAAACTGGTAAAAATTTAAACATTTAATTTAGGAAGAAACAAAATGAGAGGGTTCATTTTGTCATAGAAATTATGGTTAATGCTGTAGAAAGAAAAATTAGGACACGTTTATAATGAGTTCTCAAATCACTTCCTCTTCTATTTCATAAAAACATTTTGACATGCAGACTGAAACATGCACTTTCGAACCCACAGCAGATGTCAGTTAACTCTCTGGTGATCAGCAGCTTTACTGAAGTGTTCTAATGAGCAACTAGAATGCTAGAACTCCAGCAACTGAATTTATGCCAAAAGCATGGCACATCTGACTGCCATCTTGATGGAATCGATGTGAAAGACTGAAAGCATTTTCTACTGGGGAGACTGCAGTAAATGAGGAGATTAGGAAGCTTCATAACAAACAAGTCTCCCAAGATGAAAAAAAGAGTCCAAATATAGCACACTTCACCCAAATATACCCCAAGTATAGCCCAATGACACAAGTTCTATAAAGCACAGACTTGACCCGAAGGTATTGAGTGCTTTACATGAGTATCAGTTACATTACACAAGGTCAAATTCCTTTTGGGCTTTAGGCATGGGAAGATTAATTGATTTGCCCAGAATCACAGGATGTCGAGCTGATGCTGAAACACGAACCCAGTTCCTCAGTTGCAAAGTCTGCAGCTCTGGCCGTAACGCCACATTCTCTCCCCAAGCGCAACATATAATCAAGTGATCAATGGATAAAATAATCAAGATAGCAAATCATTTAAAAGTGCTTTGTCGCTATTTAAGAACTCCGATAATTTATGTCCTCATTTTAGTTTTTTTAGAGCACTGACCATCATTTCTATGGGAATAAGATCCTCTTGTTTTTATAATTTCTAAAGGCAATGCTTTAGGTATTACAGTTTTGATTACATCAAGATGACGTCAGGCGTGCCACACTTTTGTAATAAATATAGAATGTTAGCAATCTAGAGGCAGATGTCAGGGGCATGGACTCTAATAATTCAGGGCAGGGAAGAGGGTGCAGAGGCAACAAGTTGATCATGCTGGGCAGGCGGGAGGGACAGTGACAGCACAACGGAACGTTGAGGGCAGAGGAAAGGGGGGTAGGGTCAAAAAACCAACCATGCAGGACAGGCAAGAAAAGCTTTGACAATATAACAGACCATTGAGGGCATAAGGAAGAGCAAGTGGCAGTACAACCATACATGCCAACTCACCCGATTCAGACAGGAGACTCCCGATGTTTTTAAGCCCAAAAGATATTTATTTTAATTTTCTCCTGTCTAAAACCTGTAAGTCAATGGGGAAAATCAATTTCCCAGGTTTTTTTTCTCCAAAATCTCCCTCTTACCAAGTTCAAAATGTTGGCAAGCATGGTACATTGGATCACTGAGCACAAAAGGAATGGGGTAGGGACATGGACGTGGATAACAGAGGGCAGGAGGGAGATGAGCGGAGGCACCAAACTGACCTTGCAGGGCAGGCGTCAGGGGTTGCAGCAGCACAATACACCACACAGGGCAAGCGGGACAGAAGTGCAGAATAACGGGCCATGGAAAGCAATAGGGAGGGAAAAGGGCCATGCACATGGACAATAGAGAGCAGAGGGGAAAGAGGCAAGGGCAGCAATCTGACCATATCGGACAGACAGGAGGGACAGCTGCAGTGTGACAGACCATGAAGGGCAGGAGGGAGGTGGCAGGAGCACAACAACGGGCCAGGCAAGGTAGGAGGGAGGGGATAGGGCCTGCACATGGAAAACGGAGGGCAGGGCTTTAGCAGCAATCTGACCATGGAGGGCAGGCAGGATGGGCACTGGAAGCACAACTCACCATGGAGGGCAACAGTGAGACTATAATGGCATACACACAAACAACCGAGGGAAGGTGAGGGGGTGGGAGGGGCCAGGGGCAGCAAGCTGACCACACAGGGCAGGTGGTAGAGGCTGTGGTAGCACATAAGACCATACATGGCAAGCGGGTAGGTTAGTGGTAGCACAACAGCCATGGTGGGTAAGAGGGAGGGGGCAGGGGCATGCACAGAGGACCATGGAGGACAGAAGGGAGGGGTAGGGGCTGGACACAGGCAAGAGAGGGCAGGGGAAGGGGCTTCACAACAGACCACACAGGTAGGCAGGAGGAGCAGTTGCAGCTCCACAGAGCATGGAGGGCAGAAGAGAGTGGCAGCAAAATGAACCATGGAGGGAGGGAATAGGGGCATGGAACTCGACAGGCAAGGTGGAGGTGGCAGAGACAGGCAGCAGTCATCTGGTCATGCTAGACAGGTGGAAGAGGCGGTGGCAGCTCAACAGAACACTCAGAGTAGATAGGAGGGGCAGTGGCAGGTCCATGGAACATGATGAGCAAAAAGGAGGGAGCTGGGGCAAGCACACAGACATCGGAGGGCAGGGGGAAGGAGAGTGAGGGCAGCAAGCTAAGCACATAGGCTAAGCAGGAGGGCAATGATGGGGTATAGAATTGGGCAAAGCAGGGCAGGGGGAGTGGGCAGGGACATCAAGCTAAATGGAGGGCAGTGGCAGCACGTTAGACCATACAGGGTGGGAGAGAGGTGGCTTGGTGCATGGACTCGGACAACAGAGGGTAGGAGGAGGTGGATAGGGCTGCAAGCTAACAGTTTAGGACAGGCAGAAAGTACAGTGGCAGAACAACGGCCACACATAGCTGTAGTGGGGGAGCACGGTCATGGTCTTGGATAATATATGGCAATGAGGAGGGAAGCAGGAGGAGCAAGCATGGGTCGGGCAGCACAATGCCAGGCTAGTCCCTGCGTTCAAACCCCCACCCCACTGTGCATTGCGATGGGCATCTTACTTAGCATTAAAAAACCTTAGAAATTCACTGAAAAAACGACGGCTACAGGGACGTTATAGTAAGGTTCAGATTTCACTTGTACAAAACCAGTGAAATTCAGCAGTTATAGATACCTGAGCTAACTATAACTTACACCCCTGCAATGCACTTCTTATGACCTCACATATTACATCACTCATAGCATGGTCAATGACATCACTTATTATATAGACACAGAGATGTCATCAGTGATGTCATCAGTGATGTCACTGACCATGTTATGAGTGATGTAATATTTGATGTCATCAGCAGTGCATTGCGGGGGCGCGAGTTATAGTTAGCTCAACTAACTATAACGGCCAAATTTCTCTGGTTTTGTACGAGTGAAATGTCCAACTAACTATAACGTCCCTGAAACCTGTGGTTTTTTCAGTGAATTTCTATGGTTTTTTAAATGTAAATTTCTAACTATAACGTCCCTGAAACCTATGTTTTTTTTAGTGAATATATAAATATATATATATATATATATATTTATTTATTTTTTTACTGAAAAAACCCAAAGGGTAAAGTGATGTTATAATTAGGTGAAAATGTCAGTTAAAACACCATTTTAAGGCTACTAAACCACTGAAATTCACCAGTTATAGTTATCTCAAGTTACCATAACTCGTGTCATAAGGTAACTATAAAAACTCGCCCCCCACCATGCACAGTCTTGTCATCGATTATGTTATTTCAAATGTTGCAGTGATGTTATCAGTCATGTCATGACTGATGTAATATGTGTAATTAGCAGTGCGTGGCGATGGCGTGAGTTATAGTTACCTTAGGGCACGCGCTATAGTTTCCATGTGAAAAGCATTTTTTGGTAGTGCTTATAACTTTGGCACCATTTGATGAATCTTCACAAAACTTTCCAAAAACAATTCTCAGCTACCTCAGCACCTTCCTGGAACGTTCAGGGTGATCCATCTAGCGGGGGCCAAGAAAAAAGGGGGGTCCATAATGCATTTTCCCCTTATTAATTCTTCCATAGGAAAATTAGACACAGCTACAGTCAAAATGACTGAACGGATTTACACCAAATGAGGCAGAAAGCTAGATTTTGGTCCAGAAAGTGTGCTTTTTGTGAATTGGTGTTAATCCGTTCAGTAGTGTTTGAGAAATTAAGGTTAAAAATGTATAGCTATTACATGCCGCAGAGGGTCCACGTAGTCGACTGATCTCTAGATAAGATCTAATTGGCTGCCACCACATCAACAAAGATGTGGTGGCAGCCATTCTAGGACTCGTGGATTCAATTCTCTGTCATGAATAAAAAAATAGTGGGGAAGGGTAAGATACCCTGCTTGCCTAGGCCTGGGGGGTACCAGAGGGATCCCCACATGGGCCACATACTTATTTTTTATTTCTCAGCATCACGGATTCGCAGAGTGCAAGGGAAAAAAATGCAGCCTCCCATGTTTTTCTCGTGAGTCCCCAAGAATAGGCCAGGGTCCGGTGGATTGTATTTTATAAATGTTATTGGGGATGGAGGCAAGCGCCCCCATGCCTCATTTGGGCCTTTGGAAACCCAGCCCCCGGAGTCGGTATGTCATTTTTTGCAGGGGGTTTTGGGACCCCCTCCCTGTGCCTCTTTGAGGCCTCTGGAACTACGGGCCCGAGTATAACATTTAGAGGAGAGGGATGTGCTGCCACAATCCCCTGCCTCATTGAGGTCCTGGGGACTCCATCCCCAAGGCTGAGTATCGCATTTAGGGGAAGGGGCTTGTGGCCCTCTTCCCTGTGCCTCACTGTGGCCCCGGGGAGCCCATCACCTGCGGTCGGTATTTAATTTTTAGAGAGGGCCAAGTGGCACCCCTCCCTGATCCGTCAATCATCCCTGGGGACCCCATACCCTGGGGTCTGATAGAGGTTCAGTGTCCTGGCTACCCCATCACCCAGGACACTGCAGTTCCATGCCCAGGAGAGTGTGGGAACATGATGAGCAAAAAGGAGGGAGCTGGGGCAAGCACACAGACATCGGAGGGCAGGGGGAAGGAGGGTAGGTGCAGCAAGCTAAGCAGGAGGGCAACGATGGGGCACAGAATTGGGCAACGGAGGGCAGGAGGAGTGGGCAGGGACATCAAGCTAAATGAAGGGCAGTGGCAGCTCATCAGACCATGCAGAGTATGAGAGAGGGGGCTGGTGCATGGACTCAGACAACAGATGGTAGGGAGGAGGTGGGTGGGGCAGCAAGCTAACTGTTCATGGCAGGCAGGAAGGGCAGAGTCAAAACAACAGCCACACAGGGCTGTAATGAGAGAGCCGGGACATGGACTTGGACAATGGATGGCAAGGAGGAGGGGGGCAGGAGCAGCAAGCTTAGGGATGGGAAGCATAATGCCAGGTCAGGCCTACATCCAACCTCCCCTCCCCACCGTGCATTGCGATAGGCATTTTACTTAATGTTAAAATAAACCTAGAAATTCACTGAAAAAAACAAAGGTTACAGGGATGTTATAGTTAGGAAATAGTATTTAAAACAACCTTAGAAATTCACTAAAAAACCAAAAGGTTACAGAGACGTTATAGTTAGGTTCCAGTTTTCCACGCACAATACCATGGAAATTCAGCTGTTATAGCTCTAAGGTAACTATAACTCGCATCCTCGCTATGCACTGTTAATTACCCCAGATATTACATCACTCTTGACATCTTCTATGACATCATTGATAATATGACTGTAACATTTGCAGTAAAATTATTGATGAGAAAACTGTGCATGGCGAGGCGCTGAATTATGGTTACCTTAGGGCATGGGTTATAGTTACTTGAAATAACCCTAACTATAACAACTGAATTTCTATGGTTTTGTATGTGTAAAATCTGAACGTAACGATAACGTTCCTGTAACCTTTGGCTTTTAGTGAATATAGAGATTTGGGACATTACTATAATGGATAGGTGTCTGTCACCAGACTGACACCTACGGACATGATACTGAGAAGCTGACAATTGCCGCAAAACGAGGATGAAATACTTGAATTGATACTTTGAAAATGTTGCACTTACCAGAGGACAATAATGAACTATCTGATGTAGTTGATACATATAGTGGCTTCACACTCAATGAGAGCTGACATACCTACCCAGGTACAAAGTAAGATGTGGGCACTACTATGTTGAAAGGTACAGGCTGTAATGGCGGAAAAACAACCAGCCAATCTAAGGGATAGCTGTGAGTCCTCTGTTGTTGTTTATGAAATATCATCATGTGGAATCAATTAACTGGTATTTAATAGTGTGTTTTATGACATTTTTCAAAGGAACTGACATGAATAAGGCTGATTGCTGAAACGCGTCGTCAGAGTAATAAATTCAAGATTACAGTCCGTGAGTGCTCCGACTGGTTCCTTCGGGGACTATTTTCTGAAATAAAAAATATATATATATATATACACACACATATATATGTATATATGTGTGTGTATGTATATATATATATATATATATATATATATATATATATATATGTGTATCTATTACTTACTGGCGGTCGCCAGTAGGTAGTTATAGTTAGGGCGTTTTTTTACTTGAATTCCTGTCTAGACACCCAGGCAACCAAAAAACAACCGCAACTGACGACACAGAAGAGCGCATCAACATGGTGGCTGACGCCAGCTGCCTGAGAGTGATATTATGACCAGAGATAACTGGCGCCTCATCTAGTGACCTCTGCATAGAGATGCCAATAGTGGTGGCCCAAGACAACACTAGGGGGCAGATTTACAAGCCCCTTGCGCCACTTTTGCGTCACTTTTCCCATGTTAAAAGTGACGCAAAAGTGGCGCAAGGGGCTTGTAAATCTGCCCCTAGGTGTTGCTCCAGCACGCAGGGAGCTGCATTTTCAGCAGCTCCCTGAGTGCTGGAGCAATGCCGGCTACTGCATGAGGCGGAGAGCCAGATGGGACTGCAGGCCTTGAGGCTCCCCCTGCAGTCTCCAACAGGCACACTGGCCTCCTGGGTGGGGCCAGGTCACCCATGGAGACGTGTCTGGGCCCCGGGGGATGGGGTCACTGGAGCTGAAATCATCCCAGGGAGAGGGGCTGTGCGGCCCCGCTTCCCCATTGAATTGTGGCCAGGCCTGGGGGATGGGGTCCCTGGGACTGAAATTGGCTCTCGAGGGGGGCTGCGTATCCCCCTTTCCAATAATTGGCTGGACCCAAGGTAATGGGGTCCCCCGGGCCGAAATCAGCCCGCGGAGGGGGGCCATGCGTCCCCCCTCCCCTATGTACAACATATAAGTAAGAGGAAGTAACCTTGTTACTACTCTTTGTAGTCTCATCGTCTTCTCTATTCAAGGATTCATGTTATTATAGATTTCTGTATGAAGACGCTCGAGGAACAATCACATTACCAAACTTACACACACAGAAGCTGACTGGAGATATTACCTCATGGGCCTTTATACAGCTGTACTGTCCAACGTGCACTAGACATTTACCCAATGAGGTAGCACTTACTAATTATCCAGTAGAAAGTACTCCAGTTGGCCAGACATTTTGTGCAAAACTGTGAAATCTTCTTGGATGAATAGGCAGGTGCGGTTCCATTCTGGCCCGACGCTCATTTCACAAAAATTAAACCTAACAGGAAGGACTTACAAATATAAACAAAGCAGGTGCCCAAGGTGAAGCTCCACTTCTGTAAAGGGCAAAGGATCCTAACTTCTTGGGCTTGGCGAAGGCAAAGCAAGTGTGTTTTCTCAGCAATTCCTCTTTGAAATTCATCTGACATCCTGGATGTAGATGAAAGCATTATTAATCTATTGGAGCGCAATCTCTTCTGAAGTGACTGTGACAGTGGGTTCTTTCTTGTCCTCTCCTGGTGAGAGTAGAGTCCATTGCTCTCCCTTTTAATTACTATGAGTATGTAAATGAGCAAAATCACCTGCTAGCTTTGCTCGTTTTACCCCGCCCATCCACCTTAGAAGTATGCTAAGGGATTCCCGCCTTTTCCCAGATTGATGAACAGCTTACCAAAAGGCCCCCCAGAGCATTTCACAACGAATTTGGTGACGCGTTCTTGATGCAGAGTAAAATGAGGACCTCTCCACAAAACAACAAAGAAGCACTTGCTACATATAATTAAGAGGAAATACTGTTGTTTGGTGGCGATTCAACTCTTTGTAGTCTCGTTGTCTTGTCTATGCAAGGATTCATGCAAACACAGATTTCTGTATGAAGACGCACAAGGAACAATCACATTGTTGAAACACACACAAGGTCGCTGGAGACATTTCCTCGTGGTCCATTGCACAGCTAAAGTGTAGAATACGTACTAGGCATTCACCCAATGAGGTAGCACTTACTAATTAACCAGTAGAAAGTATTCCAGTTGGGTAGACATTTTGTGCAAAACTGTGTACTCTTGTTGAATAAAGGAGAGGTGACATTGTGTTCTCGTCCAGCCGCTCACACAGTTACTGACACACTCACTCACCAGCCCATACAGCCACTTACACACCCACAAAACTGCTCACACACCCACTCATAGACCCATAGAGCCATTCACAATCACACACTCACTGACCTATACGGCCACTCACACACCCACTCTCAAAGGTTACAGGGACATTATAGCTAGAAAAATTTCATTTTAAAAAAACATTGAAATTCACTTAAAATCCAAAGGTTACAGGGACGTTATAGCTAGGAAATATAATTGAAAGAACCTTAGAAATTCACTGTAAAAAACAAAAGTTACAGGGACGTTATAGTTAGGCTTAAATTTCGCTTGAAATTCAGCAGTTATAGTTACCTGAGCTAACTATAACGTATGCCCCTGCATTGCTCTGCTTATGATCTCACATATTACATCACTCATGATGTTGCCAGTGACATCACTCATGACATCACTGATAGCATCTCAAATGACATCACTGATGACATCATTCACAGAATCACTCACACACCCACTCAAACCCCCATACAACCTCTCATACACCCACACACTCATACAATCACTCACATATCCATTTGAAGACCCATACAACCACTCACACACCCACTCACTCCACCATGGAGCCACTAACACACACTCACTCACCTATACAGGCACTCGCACAGCTACTCACCCATACACCTATTCACACAACCACTCACTCACCAATACAACTGACACAGCCACACACTCACCCATACAACTACTCACACACCCACTTATTTAACCATACAACCAATCACCCAGCCATTCACTCACCCATACAATCTTTGAACACAGCCAAACACTCACCTATACAACTACTCACACACCCACTCACATGCCCACATAGCCATTAACATACCCATTCACACATCCATATAACCACTTAAACATCTGCTCACTCACCCATACAGACACTCACAAAGACATCACTCTCCAGTACAGGCACTCACACACCAAACACCCGCTCAAACGCAAAACACTCACCCATACAGCCAACTACTTACTGGAATTTTATCAATGAATGTGTATTAAGGAAAAATTATGTAGGATCTCTGACTAACAGTTTTCTTGATTTTAAATCTACTCCGCTATTGGAAGATTATATGGATTTTATACCCTTTGCTTTCCCTAAAAGCCTTTTCATACGGTTTCGTTTGGGGACTTTGCCCATAAGATCATTTACTCACAAATGGAATCCAGCACAGTCAGCATTGACTTGCCCAATGTGTAAACAATGTGATGAAAATGAATCACATTTGCTATTTTTCTGTCCGAAGTATTTATCCCCTCGTAGGAGGTGGAGTATTCCGATTTGCCGGGAATTGGGGCTTGTACAATATCGAATAGCATTACGGATTCTAAAAACTAATCTCTCCCCTAGAATAGTTGTAGCTGTTAGCAAATTTTTAGAGGCAGTTTGGTATAAACGCAATGCAATTTTAAAATTCGATCAGTGTAAGGATTAAGGATGTATTTTATTGCTTATTTATATTAATGAACTGTTTTATTCTGTATTGTCTTGCTAGGTGTAACTTTTAGGTACTGTCTGTAGCTGGATCTTATGTACAGTGCTAAAGTAATTATTATCTTTTTATCAACATGATGTTATTGCTGCTGTTATTGTACCCAACTTTGAAGCATTATGCACTTTAAACATGGACTTATTGCTGCTATTATTGTATATACAATTGTAACGTAACTTGAAGATTATGCACTTTAAATATGGACACACTGCTGCTATTATTGTTATTATAGTACATATATTTGTGTATTATTAGTCAATTTAATGTACAGGATGTTGGTTGATACTTTGATGGTTGCAATAACCGAATAAAGTTAAATACTACTACCCATTCACACATCCATATAACCACTTAAACATCTGCTCACTCACCCATACAGACACTCACAAAGACATCACTCTCCAGTACAGGCACTCACACACCAAACACCCGCTCAAACGCCAAACACTCACCCATACAGCCAGTCATACATTCACTCACCCACTCATATAGCCACTCACTCACCCGTAGAGCTACTCACACAGATACACAGTCACTGATTCAGCCACTCACACAGCCACTCACCCACCCATAGAGCCACTCACACAGCCACTCAGCCACCCATACAGCCACTCACACACCCACACACTCACCAATACAGCCAATCAGAGGCTAACTATAACGTCCTAGTAACCATTGTTTTTTTCAGTGAATATATATATCTATATATTTAGTTATATATATATATATATAGATAGATAGATAGATAGATAGATAGATAGATAGATAGATAGATTTATACATATTTATATAGTGCAACAAAAAAAATTAATTTTACATTATATATAATGTTTATTAATATTTTACATGTATTACTACAATTATATATACATATATATTTCATATTATAAAATGTACATGAATAAAATAATTAAACAATCAATATAATGCAAAATAAATATTTTTAATTGTTACACTATCTAAATATATATACAAAGATATATATATATATGTGTTTGTGTATTTATATAAGTATATATTTTTATATAGTATTCAATATTAGTGAAATATATTTAGGTTACATTATGTTAACATATTAAATATTTAACATTTACTACTTTACTCTATGTATATTAAAAAATAGATATGTTTGTCTATTTTTGACGATATTAGTATCAACGATATTTTGTTTCCGATATTTTTGTACTTACCATTAAAAATATAGGAGCACGATATTATCGTAAACAATATTTTTGACACAATATTTGGTCAACTACATTTTTTACCCCAATATTGAGTCAGTGAACAATGCATATGAAGGCACTTTCAAATATGTGAGTTCAGAATACTAGTTGTACAAAAACCTATTGTGATTGATTTAATAGACTATAATATTGATCTATAATAATCCGGGCCATGTACAGTGTTTACATGACAATTGTCTTGCCTCTCAGTGCATCGATAGTTCACTTTCAATAAGTACTTCTCAGTGCATTGCTATAATTTGATTTAGTACTGTCAAAGCTTCACATATTAAGGAAATACACCTTCTTGAATTTTGAAACAGCTTTATCATATTTAACGTGATGTTTGTTGAATGATTTGCTTAGCAAAATGTTTTAGGGCTCGGCTATTGCACGGGCTCTAATATCCGAGCCAGACCCTTGGCTCAGCCCTGGCTCAGCTCTCCCTGTAAAGCTGCTGGCTCACCCACCTGTAGTCACCACGAAGGTAGGCCCTAAAGGCTCATACAGCAGGGTGCACTGTATTTAAGAAGTAGGACATAAGTGCTTAAGTTTTTCATGTACTTGTAGTGAAAAACTTGTTTGTTTTTCACTGTTGTAAGGCATATCTCTCCCATTGACTAACACTTTGTTGCCTTATCACATTTAATAAGTGATTAACTTTGGATTGGGTGCAAAAAGAGATATGCTGTTTACTCTCAAATTAATTGTATTTTAAAATCCTCGTTAATGGTAAAGATGGATTTTAAGTCACAATTCTGAAAATGTAACTTTTAGGAAGTTGGCATTTTCTTGTCTGAACCATTGGTGCCTCCTGCCAGTGCCCTTGGTCACATGACTGTGAATGGCTCTCCTGTTGGGTGTTGAGTATTGCTACCAGACAGTAACACAAAGGGTGCTTAGGTGTGGACAGGATGGGCCATCCTGGCAGGATAACTGGGAGTGGCTGCACTCAACCCCACTTACATTTCAAAGGTTTTTGCCTCCTGCACACACAAAGGAATCTGAAACCAGGCCTGCCTGTCTTTTGTCACCCCTGACAGTCTGGAGACTTGACAGGGGAAGAACTTTCCAGAACTATATGTGAGGGTAGTATAGGTAATCACCCCACACAAATACTAGCACCAGGTATAAAGATTGGGCCTCCGGAGCCACTCTTCAGAACAGTCCTGGACCTGTGGCTGAGGACGGCCTTGCTGTCTTAGAATCAAGACTAGAACTACTTGCTTTTATACCAGGCCAACCTGAGTGACTCAAAGGGTGAGTTGGATGACCTCCTCTGTGATGTGCAAGGACATAACAAGCTCCAGAAGCCTCCCTGCAACTCCCCATCTGTCCTGCTGCACTGGATCTGCAACCAGACGTGGCCGAGTCCTGCTGGCTTCTGCTGAAGTGAGTTCTTGATCCCCAAAAGGTGCCCCCAGGTTCCTGGACTATTGTAGGAAGCTGGCTCTGTATATGATATTGCCACTAGGTGGACATACCGTGCACAGAGTCATGGGGTTCTCCAAAAGTGTACAGGGCTCAATGTAAAACCCAAAGTGCTCTGATAGTGGTAGTGTGGACGAGCAGCCTTCGGCCTAACACAGAGGAGTGTAAGACATTTATTGCTCCACAGTGATCAATATTGGACACACAACTCAAGAAGGAGATCCAGACCAATTTTAGAAAATTATACTTTGTTTGCACTTTATTTTAAGACCAAGATCTTCGCAATAAGGTAAATATGTTTTTAATTAAAAATACTTTGCACTTTGAAAAATAGACACTTAGAATATTTTCAGCACAGTTCAACGTTAACCTATGGGGGAAACAGTTTTGCGGTTAATCAGGTAGGTACGCAAATCACAGTTCCAGTCTTTGGGACCAAAGGTCAGCAGTGAGCAAGGAGTAGGTAAGTATCAATACTGCACCACCAGCAGCACAGGGACGGCTGGTTGCAGAGGTCAAAATGAAAGTTCGACCCAATGCATTTCAATGGAGCCTGGGGTCCTTAGAGCCACGCTGCCTGCAGATAAGTGGAACGGTTGCAGGGGCCAAGCTTTGGGTGTTAGGACCAGCATGGGGGCAGAAAGCAGCACCAAACATACACCACCAGTGGCACAGGGGCGGCAGGGTGCAAACACAGCGTTGGGCACTCAATGCAATCCTTTGGAGTTTCTTCTTTTTGTAAACAGGCTGCAGGCGTCGAACCGGAGGGTCCAGGGAGAACACCAGCAACAGCACAGGTAAGTTGAGGTGTTGGGGG
Source organism: Calotriton arnoldi (assembly GCA_963921515.1). Taxonomy (NCBI): domain Eukaryota; kingdom Metazoa; phylum Chordata; class Amphibia; order Caudata; family Salamandridae; genus Calotriton; species Calotriton arnoldi. The sequence continues at coordinate 1,295,425 of CAWUFW010001603.1, read as the reverse complement.
TCACAGGAGCACTGCTGGTCGAGCTCACCAAAGCCCCGGGGCTGCAGGTGCAGGGGTGCCTTTAGACGTCGGAAATCTTCTTCCTGGACCGGTTTCGGAGAGGGAAGACCCTTTAGATACACTCGGCAGTCACCATCGGGGGGTTGGGAGAGGTCGCCAATGCTGGAATCAGAGTCCTGGTCACTGGGGAGACTTCACTGGGCGGTTGGGCCACTCAGACTCGGGTCGTGGGCGTCAGGTGCAGAGTGGGCACAAGTTGCGGATCCGCCTAAATCCGGATTCTTTGCTGTTGGTTTCTTCTGGACAGGTTCGCTGTCCACAGGAGATTGGAGTCTTTGTTGAAGGCAGAAGTCCTCCCAGGGGTTTCAGAGGTCACTGGCTGCAATACAGATCACAGTTTCGTCGAAGCTGGAGACAGGCATGTAGGGCTGGGGCCAAGGCAGCCATCGTCTTCAGCCTTCTCTGCAGGGTCGTCTTCTTTCTTCTTATGTCATGGTAGATCTCGTTTCCAGGTCATGGGGAGCCATCTAAATGCTAGATTTAGGGAAGTTTTAGGGGAGTAGCGTGGGGCCAATGCACACCTTATCTGTGGTGTCTACACCCTCTAATATGCCACCCTCCTGTGGGAATGGGGCATAGACCTAGCCCTGGTTGGAGGGGTCTCCCCATCTTTAAGATGGTGGGGATTGAAAGATGTGCTTCACCTCGTCTCCCCCACCTTAGGGGTGGAATTTGCAGAGGGGGGAACACCTCCTATTCTTCTTAACGTTTCCCAACAGTTTTCCCTGCCCAAAGTGGGGATGTAAACCAGAGGCTGCCATCTGCTGCTAGCAGCAGAGGCTGGGGGCCACATTAGAAAGGAGGCAGGCCTTTGAATCTCCCTTCTTCGAGCACTGGCCCATCCTGGGGGAGGAGGTGCGAAACCTCTGCCCAGGACGTGCATTTTGTCTGGCCCCAGAGAGCAGAGGCTCTCTACCCAGGAGTCCAAAAACATGTCTGGTGGTGGCTGGCTGGGTGCCCTCTGGGTACATAGTACAATAAATCCCACACTGGCATCAGTGTGGATTTATTGAAAGGAGTAGTTTGGTACTAAACACTCCTGTGTTCCGTGAAGCCATCATGGTGCTGTGGAACTCTAATTGTCGAGTTTCCAGCCCATGTACTCTCTATGGCTTCCCTGCACTTACAATATTAAGGAATGGACCCCAATATTGTAGGGGCATATCTGCTCCTGCAGATATGCCCTCACCTGTGGTGCAGTGCCCCCTGCCTTAGGGCTGTGAGGCCTGCCGGAGGGGTGACTTACCTTCATCCAGTGCTGTTTGGTATAGCACCCAGGCAGGCTGCCATGTCGACTTTGCCGTTTTCTCCTTCACATGGGGCATGCAAGCTGCAAGGGCAGTGGCATCGTCCCAGTGTGGGGGAGGGGGGTCCCTGGTGACCCTCTTCAGCTCCCAGACCCTAGGTACTCAGAGTACCATTTACTAGGGACTTACAGGGGGTAGACGTACCAATTGGGGATTTGTTTTTAGGGAAGAAGCACTGGCACATGGGACATGGTTGGCAGGGGCCTTGTGCACTACAATCGAAACCACATCAAAACCAGGCAAAAAGTGGGGGGCTAACAATGCAAAAGAGGCACTTTCTCACAACTATTGTCTTGTATCAGGTTGATCTCCTCTAAAAAAAAAAAAAGGTGAAAACTTGAAGTGTCAGCTCTTCCTGACTGTAAATGGGCCCCATCGTTCCAAGACTCTGCTGCCCATGACCACCGCCAACACAAAGCTCCGTTGAGACCTGCTCTTTCCGCTACTGTGACCACCAGCAACATCCGGCAATGCAAGATCTGCATTCCGTGATACAGCAATGACAGCCTGTGGTGACCACCAATGTGAGGCTACAGCAATGACCATCCAAGACCCCCGGCGGGCTCTTCGTGCTACTGCGACGACGGCCCAAGATGCTCGGTCTGCTCTTTACGCTACAGTGACAATCATCCGCAACGAGCTCCCTGCTCTTCATGGGCTCCTCTTTAAGGAACGGAACTCTTTGCACCACACCTTGAGAAGGTAACTTTACAGCAGGACTAATCTGGCTGCTGTATCTCACCTGTGCTCCATTGCGGTATGCCTGAACTTGTGACTTTCCCCCAGTCTAGTATAGCCAGATGACGGCGAGTGGAGCTTTGTACTTTTTGGCTCTATGTTTACCTAAAACTTTAAATATGAATATTTCCGATTCTGATTGGATTTTTTTCATTTTGGTATCATTTTTTTTAAATACTCTATTTTCCTAAGTTGGTGTTGGATTTTACTTGTGTTGAGTTTTCAATGTATTACTGTTTGTGTGCTGTTAAATAGGTTATTGCCTGACTGCTTTGTGCCAAGCTATTAGAGGGTTAAGCACAGGTTAATTTAGAGACTTTTGTGGTTCACCATGACAAGGACTGTGGCTGTTACCTGAGTGGGGCTTCTTCCCCCCTCAAACAGTAAACCGATTTGTTACATTGGTGTCCAGCGGTGGGATCAAGTACTTGTTTGTGTGCAGTGCCACTCAGTGATTTTGTGGAAAACTAATATCCCATGTAAATAATTTGACATCAGATCTGACCTTTTTTTAATTCTTCTTGGTTTGTGATTGGCTATTTTTTCCTTTTTCAAATTTAATTAATAGCTCACATTTTGTGCACCTCTGACTCGTGCCTGCAAAGATGGAGTTGGTTCTTGGCAACCTTGAAAGCTGCAGTATTGCACAGCTGAAGAAGTTTGCAGGAAGAGTGATGCTGGTCAAGGGCTCTCCAAAGCTTGACTTCGAGACAGCACTCCGAGCCTAAGAGGAAGTGCACAGAATGCAAGCGGCAACATAGGAACAGGACGCTGATGATGAGGAGGAAATGGAGGAGGAGGAAGAACAGGAGGCTGATTTGGCATGGGCTCCAGGGCACAGTGAAGGGCCCCAGGAGTGGGATCTCCTCCTGGATCCCATATGGGAAGCAGTGCGTCCTCTCACAATCTATCTCCTGAAGAGTTGGAGGACAGACTCGCTGAGAGGGACCTGAAGCTTCAGCTCGCCACATAGGAACTGGCTGCAGAGGAAGAAAGGCTGAAGGAGCCTCGGAGGAGGAAAGGTTGTTGTGGGCTCATGAAGTGGGTCTAAAGGTGCTGGACCTGAAGATGCAGACGCTCACAGATTCCAGGAGTAATGGTGACAGCGGCCGCACAGTATCCAATGGAGACAGGAGGGTCCACTTACCCAAGAACCTGGGGCCTAACTTTGAAGTGGGGGATGACATAGGTGCTTTGAGGCATATGAGGTAACTCTACAGATGCATAAGGTCCATGAGGAGGACTGAGGAGCCAGCCTCTGTAGGAACATACCCACTGAGAGGAGGTATTCTTTCTTGGACGTAAGGAAGGATGACAGGATGAAATACCCACTCATGAAAGAATCCCTTGTCGGAAAGTATGGTCTCACCCCTGAGAAGTATAGGTTGAAGATCAGGAACAGGCAGAAGCTGCCCCAGCAGCCTTGGGTGGATTTTGTGGATTATTTTTGTACGGCACTGGATGGTTGAGTGAAGGGTAATGCGGTAAACACATATTAGGAGCTGTACAATATGTTTGCAATAGATCACACGTTCGGTCATTGTTTTACAAAGCTGCATCAACACCTAATAGATAGCAAGGTCACGGACCCCAGGAAGCTTGCCAAGGAAGCAGAGCTCTGGCTCAGCACCAGAGTCTACGAGAAGGCACCTGGTAGTGACCCGGAGGAGGGTGGCTCAGGTTCCGCCTAGCAGAGCGAGGAGGAGGTCCAGAGTGGCCCAGACAGGTCCCAAAATCGTGTGTGGGAAAGGGTTCCCATGCTCCTTCTAACAATAGCGTAGGAGGTTCTAGGGGTGGTGGCCGAGGGCACCCACTTTCCAACCACACTGCTTTGATTGCTCCCAATCGGGGTACAAGCAGGGGACCCGGTCGGTACCAAGAGACCTTCCCCTGATGGGAACTTATCATGGGTGGATAGTGCGGCCTTAGAGTGAGGTAGACCCCAGGAACAGAGGGTAGAACAGTCCCTGTTGCCCCTTAGCTGGGAAGTGCATTCCAAGGGTAAACTTGGGATCCCGTTGGGTGGGAGTCATCACTTCCATCAGATTTGAGTAACTGGGATCCCTGTCAGTGCTCTGAGGGATACCGATGCCAGGCAGACCATGGTGGTGGAATGGTTGGTTTCCCCAGATCAGTACACTGGATATGTGTGTAGGGTAACCCCGGCCCAGTGTCCGGACTTTGTCCACCCTAAGGCTCAGGTGCCCCTGGAATGGGGTAGGGAAATGACTCTAAAGAAGGTCATAGTCAATCCCCAGATGCCCATTGACTGCATTCTGGGAAATAAATGACCACTAGTGTTAGAAGAGCAGGGAGGGGTGTCCATCCAGGGCACCCTGAAAGCTTAGTTTTGTGGGGTACTACTCCCAAAAGGAGAGTATGGAGGCCAAGTATGGAGGGGCTGGAGGTGGAGACAGTCCACAGTGGGAGGACCAGTGGATCAGGGTTTGCCAGATCTGATTATAGAGCACCCCGAGACTGACCCTGATGAGGACACTGCTGGCCTTGAGGTGCTACCTCCATTGTCACAGAAATAGAGGGCAAGACGCCTTCACCAGACAGACCCCTGCATGGCACAGACAGAGTGTGTCACCCTTGAAAAGGTGGTGGTTCCCCCTTAAAAGTCCTGGCTTGCAAGTAACTGCTCAGCCTCAAGGTACAGACCTCAGGCTGAGGGGCCAGTCTCAGGATATCACCCCTGGACTGGTGGGAAGAAGAGTGGACGTATGAAGCCTAACACTGGTGATTTCCACTTGTCTGAGAAACCTCGGAGGTCTGGCAAATCTCAATAGCAAGTAGGGAATCCCTTGCCAGCCCCAACGCTGGAAGTGAGGCTTGTCCAAGGTCCCTGCTTGGAGCCTCCTCCTGGTAGTAGATGGCCTGGGGCCTGGCTCTTGACACGGACGGCTGTCAGTGGCCTGTGCTGGTTGTTTTCTTTATGGATACTGTTTTCCTTCGGTTGGAGACAGAAGTCTGACCCAAAGGGTGGAATGGGCCACGTCACCTTGTTAGCGATGGTGATACTGACTGCCTACAGGGATGCATCTGTGAGCAAATAAGGTAAGGAGCATCACAGAAAGGGTCCACAGATGAGGAGGAGGGTAGCCCATGGACCCTAGACGATAATGACAAGGGGAAACAGTTAGGTTTCTATGGGCATAGAACTGACAAGTGCCACGGCAAAAGAGGGCCATTGCCACGTTCTATCGCCTAAGCAGAGAAGTCCATCGAGGTATTGTTCAGTCCACCCTAGCTCTTGGCTGGAGGGGAGTCATGTTGGACCTGGCCCTTTTTGCAGGGTATCCCCCAGATGTTTGCCTTTTGTTGCTGAAACTGTTTTTGTTGGCATTAGCACTCTGCACTTTCTTACCTGCTAACCAGTGATAAAGTGCTTGTGCTCCCGCCCTAAAACTTGGTACAATTGGCACATACCAGATTGGTACATTTCATTTACATATACGTCCCTAGTAAATGGTACTACATGTACCCAGGGTCTGTAAATTAAGTGCTACTGATAGGTCTGCAGCATTCATTTGCCACTCACTAAAGTAGCTTTTAAAAATATGTCTCAGCCGTGCCACTGCAGTCTGTAGTGCATTTTTTTAAAAACATATTGCCAGGCCTACACCTAATTTCTAACACTTATAAGTCACTCACAGGGTGAACCCTGAAGGCTCATAGGGCACGGTGCATTGCATTTAGATTGCAGGACATGTGTGCTTAGGTTTTACATGTCCTGGCAGTGAAAAACTCATAAAGTCGTTTTTCACTTTTGTAAGGCCTATCTCTCCCACTGACTAACACTGTGATAACTTAGGATTCGGAGCAGATAGAGATCTGCTGTTTACACTCAAATGAATGTAATTTAAAATCCTCTCCAATAGTAAAGCCACTGTTGGAAAGCTGGCGTTTTCTTGTCCTAACCATTTGTGCTTCTGCTAGTCACCTGGGCTCATGACTGTGAATGGCTCTACTGTATTCCCTCCCAGACAATGACACAAATGGGACTAGATGTGGGCAGTATGGGCCATCCTCCCAGGATGGTTGGGGGCATAGCAGTGCCCTGTTCCACTTACTCTTCAAAGGGCGTGCCTCCAGCACACACAAAGGAATCTGACACCAGCGTATTGTCACCCCAGACAGTTTGGAGCCTTGACAGGGGAAAGGAAGAACTTTCCAGAACCCGATTTGAGGGTAGGACATGGTGTCCCCCTACACACACAGGCTGGCACCAGGTATAAATATCAGCCCTTCAAAATCACTCTTCAGTACACTCCTAGACCTGTGGAAGGTTTGAAGAAGGTCTACCCTGCTGACAGAGGACTGCCCTGATGCTGAAAGGACTGCCTTGTCTAGAGGAGGAGAATTAGACCTGCTCCTAGAATCCAGGACACCAGAGTTACTCCAAGGGCTAGTTGTCTGGCCTCTTGTGTGAGTTATAGGGCCATAACAAGCTCCTGAGGCCTTGAACCCTGCTACTGGCCTCTGCTGGAGTGATTTCTAGCCCTCCAAGAGGAGCCTCCCAGGACCTAGACCCTTGAAAGTAGTGTTGGTGGTACTGCTCCTGCCTAGCTCTAAAGTTGGGACTTAAACATTTTTTTAAAAACACTGCCTCGACAGACGACCAGGACCTACCTGGCAGCCGATCTGCCTAAGGTGCATCGCTGGTCGGCCTACCTTTGTGGCGGCTCCCACTACGTTCTTCTCCGCAGCAGCAGATGCTCTTCAGCAGGACCTCTCGATGAAGGTATTCAGCCTTGTGGAGTCCTCTTGGGCTACAGACTTCTGCCTCATCCCGCTGGGTGATTCCAAGACTTTTAAGTCTGAAGGTAGAACTATTCACCGGGCCAGACAAAAGCTAGCACCCCTTCGACCTACTCAGCCTGGAAATCCAGATTTTCCCACTCTGAGCTTTTCCTGACATTGTTGCTGGCATCACTGAGACTTTGCCCAGTGGCTGCCCAGCGTCGAAGGCTTGTCCTCAGACACAACTTGCCTCCCTGAACTCTACCTTCTCAAGGACTTTTCTTCCAAATTTCTTCTAAGTCTGAAAAAAACCCGAGACCAGGCCCAATACAACCCTTGTATCTGATCCCTGCTCCATTGCACTTGGCCTTAACTTTTAACTTTGACCAGGTCGCACACGACCAGACAGCCGTGGTTGGAGCTTTGATCTTTTAGGCACTAGATTTCACTAAAAAAAGTTACATTCAGAACTCCGGTTCTACAGACTGTATTTAATTTGATTTGGTGTCATTCTATTTATTAAAATGTATTCTATTTTTCCAAATTGGTTTGGGATTTTTCTTGTGTTGTGTTTTCACTTTATTACGGTTTGTGTGCTGCAAAAATACTTTACTCATTGTCACTAAGTTAAGCCTGATTGCTTTTGTGCCAAGCCACCAGACGTTTAAGCACATGTCAATTTAGTGACTTTCGTGGTTCACCATGACAAGGAATTTGAATGTTGCCTGAGTGGTGCTTCTTCCCCCATCAACCAATAACCCGATTTCTTACACTGGTGTTCAGTGGTGGGATCCAGTAAATGTGTTTGTGCAGTGCCACTCAGTGATTTGCGTAAAATGAAAATTTCCAGAAATAATATGCCATCAAATTCAATTGTTTTTTTTTTTTCTCCTTGGTTTTGAATTGGTTGAGAGAAGGATGACCCTAAGGATGAGGCGGTGGACTCGGGGGATGAAGATGAGGAGGAAAATGGTCTGGCCACAGGCCCTGAGCTACAGCTTCCTGAGAAGGAGAACCACAGGCCCGTAGGAGTGAGGTCCCCTGCCAGAGCAGGGAGCAGTGTGTCCTTCTGCAACCTGTCACCTGAGGAACTGGAGGACAGGAGGTCTGAGGGAGGGCTCAAGCTGCAGCTGGCCAAACTCAGAATGGAGGAGGCAGCTGCCCAGAGGGCCTTGGGTGAAAAACAACCTTCCCCCGGAGGGAAAGAACATTCTGCTGGCTCGTAAGATGAGTCAGAAAGAGATGGACCTCAAGGCCAAACAGCACACAGAGTCCAGCAGTAACGGTGGCAGCAACACAGTGCCCAGTGGAGAAAGGAGGGTCCGCCTTCCCCAGGACCTGGCATCTTGCTATCTGGTGGGGGATGATGTTGCTAAATGTTTTTTTAGCCCTAGCAATGCACAGGGTCCCAGAGAAGGCTTGGGGAGCAAGTCTCTGGAAACACATGTCAACGGTGGGGAGGGATACCCTGCTGGCATTAGAGGTAGAGGACCCGATGAGGTATGCCTCTATGAAAGCCATTCTTATCACCAAGTTTGGGCTCGCCCTTGAGAAGTACCACATGAGATTTAGGGACAGCCAGAAGCTGCCAGACGGGCCATGGGGGATCTTCTTGATTACTCAAGTAAGATCCTGATGGGACGGAATAGTCCCTCAAATGCTGATGGACGTGCGCCTCTTCCCTGAGTGCCACAACTGTACTGATGTCTGGATCCATAATGAGGATTTTTGTTGTCATGGGCGCACATGGGTCATGCGTGTGCGCCATGACATAGGCCTGTCTCACAGATTGACATCTTTTTGGACCAGGAGGGGCGCCCAAAGAGCAGCCCTCACAGTGGCCTTTGGCAGGAGTTAAGTATCATGAGTACGTTGGAGGTAGCGTAGCGTGTAGTGATCAGTAAGGGTGATCCGTTCCTTGTACCTGTGTCACTGGAGTGAGGCCGAGTAGCATAGCGTGTAGTGATCAGGAGGGGTGATCAATTCCTTGTTACCTGTGTACCTGTGTCACTGGAGTGAGGCCGAGTAGCGTAGCGTGTAGTGATCAGTCGGGGTGATCCATTCTTTGTTACCTGTGTCACCGGAGTGAGGCCGAGTAGCGTAGCGTGTAGTGATCAGTAGGGGTGATCCGTTCCTTGTTACCTGTGTCACTGGAGTGAGGCCGAGTAGCGTAGCGTGTAGTGCTCAGTAGGGGTGATCCGTTCCTTGTACCTGTGTCACTGGAGTGAGGCCGAGTAGCATAGCCTGTAGTGATCAGTAGGGGTGATCCGTTCCTTGTACCTGTGTCACTGGAGTGAGGCCGAGTAGCGTAGCGTGTAGTGATCAGTAGGGGTGATCCGTTCCTTGTACCTGTGTCACTGGAGTGAGGCCGAGTAGCGTAGCGTGTAGCGATCAGTAGGGCCGATCCGTTCCTTGTACCTGTGTCACTGGGGTGAGGCCGAGTAGCGTAGCGTGTAGTGATCAGTAGGGGTGATCCATTCCTTGTTGCCTGTGTACCTGTGTCACTGGAGTGAGGCCGAGTAGCATAGCGTGTAGTGATCAGTAGGGGTGATCCGTTCCTTGTTACCTGTGTCACTGGAGTGAGGCCGAGTAGCATAGCCTGTAGTGATCAGTAGGGGTGATCCGTTCCTTGTACCTGTGTCACTGGAGTGAGGCCGAGTAGCGTAGCGTGTAGTGATCAGTAGGGGTGATCAGTTCCTTGTACCTGTGTCACTGGGGTGAGGCCGAGTAGCGTAGCGTGTAGTGATCAGTAGGGGTGATCCGTTCCTTGTACCTGTGTCACTGGAGTGAGGCCGAGTAGCGTAGCGTGTAGCGATCAGTAGGGGTGATCCGTTCCTTGTACCTGTGTCACTGGGGTGAGGCCGAGTAGCGTAGCGTGTAGTGATCAGTAGGGGTGATCCATTCCTTGTTGCCTGTGTACCTGTGTCACTGGAGTGAGGCCGAGTAGCATAGCGTGTAGTGATCAGTAGGGGTGATCAGTTCCTTGTACCTGTGTCACTGGGGTGAGGCCGAGTAGCGTAGTGTGTAGTGATCAGTAGGGGTGATCCGTTCCTTGTACCTGTGTCACTGGAGTGAGGCCGAGTAGCGTAGCGTGTAGCGATCAGTAGGGGTGATCCATTCCTTGTACCTGTGTCACTGGGGTGAGGCCGAGTAGCGTAGCGTGTAGTGATCAGTAGGGGTGATCCGTTCCTTGTACCTGTGTCACTGGAGTGAGGCCGAGTAGCGTAGCGTGTAGCGATCAGTAGGGGTGATCCGTTCCTTGTACCTGTGTCACTGGGGTGAGGCCGAGTAGCGTAGCGTGTAGTGATCAGTAGGGGTGATCCATTCCTTGTTGCCTGTGTACCTGTGTCACTGGAGTGAGGCCGAGTAGCGTAGCGTGTAGTGATCAGTAGGGGTGATCAGTTCCTTGTCACCTGTGTCACTGGGTGTCTGTGCTGGGAATTTACAATACTTGGCAGATTCTGTGTTCCATTTTGGGAGACCCGGGGCTGCATTGTTGACATGAGGAGGGAGAGGAACCCCCCAGACAGATTTCTGTATTGCTGCATTACTGTGAGCTGGGTGGGACGCACTGGAGAAGGGAGAGCCCAGCTTACCCCGTACACTTCAAAGGGTGCTCTTTGATTCAGAGAGAGGTCACGGGGATCATCTCAGGAAGGAGATGGGGCTGATAAGAGAATCATTAAGAGTGGGGCTGAGGGCCTGGGGTATCCTTCGGATACACATATCACTGTGACCTCCGGTCACTCCCATGGCCGGTGTTGCGGGACTATCAGGTCTGGAGGTGCTCCTGCTGTGATAGACTGCTTTTAGGAAGAAAGAAGAACGGAGGAGAGGGCACTTCAAAAGAAAGTAGACCCCTACCTTAAACTTCAAAGACTCAGGTTCTAATTCACATTTGGTGTCTGGAAATCCACTTCAAGAAGGGGAACTCTAGGCCTCCAAAATTATCAACTGTCAAGCTGCCAGTCGGGCTGTACGAGGAGAAGTTCTGCAGGATGTCTGCCCGTGGACAGGACTAGGTGTCAACGCCTGCCAGTCTCCCAGCTGGGTGAGGGGACATCACCCTGGGAATCCAATACCACCTGCCTTGAAGCATGGAACACAGGCACCTGCCTGCTTACCACGACCAGTGTGCCCTGTGATGGAGACAAAAGCGTTGGAGAGGGCGAGGTCCAGTGGGAAATCCTGGTGATTGGATCTCTGAAGCGAGATGTGAGGGAAATGACTTTTGCACCAATCAGGTCATAACTTGTTTGCAGAAGGAAGTCGCGAGCTGTATGCCAGGTGAGGCCACCGCAAAGATTACTGCCATGCCTATCGGGCCATGGCCCATGTGCACAGTGAAGACTGTGACCCCATATGCCAGGTGAGGCCACCAGGAAAAGGCAAGGAGCGTGGTCTCATTGAGACTGTCGTCGAGAGGAAGACACCACGGTGCAGACTCGTGGCGGCCCAAGCCCCAATTGAGGAGCAGCCCCAGGAGTGTGGAATCTCCCCACCCTACCTTTGGAGATGATCCAAGGAAACTCACCACTATTGGAAGAGCGTTGAGGACCCCCCCGACCACTGCTTCTGCAGGACCGCATGCGAGGAACAAGAGGACACCTGACTACTGCCCCTGCAGCGTGGTATGTTAGGAACTCACTGTAGACAGCCACTGCAGGCTCAGCACCCCTGAAGGGGGCCCGCTTAGAGAGTCCAGCCGTACAGGTCCTGTTGGTGAGTGTAAGACTGATTTACGGGCCAGATGGTCCCCGGAGAACTTGCCTGCCATTTAGCACTTCGCACCAGTGGCAGCCACCACGAACAAAGGGTGGTGAGGCTGGTGGGGAGATCGTAGGGGGGGGAGCGCATGGAGGTTGTTAGTAATAATAAAAAAATGAAATTACTGAAGCCGCTGGCCACCTCCTGCATCGCGTCGCTCCTGCTGTATTTTTTCTGGTCCCAGCAGCCCCTAGGACAGACTCTCATCCAATCCCCTTGCTGCAGAGCAGTGCGGGGAAAGGCATGAGCGGGCTGGAAAGACGCTCAGGTCATAGAGTCTGTGAGGTTTCTCCAGCCCGGCTGCTGAATGCAGCCGGGCTTGAGAAACCTAAGTGTGCATGTATGTTTTGGTCTGCCTGAGATGGCCGGCCAAACATATATGCGCACATAGGGAGTGCACAAGCACTCCTCCTCCCCCCTCCCATGCCCCACCCCTCCATGCCCAAGCTGGCTCAGAGCCGGCATACGAAACATAAAACAGTGCCAGAACATCGTTTTATTTTTAATTTGCTGGCTCTGTGCCAGGCAGTGGGACGATGCTCCTCTGCCATTGCCGAGGAGCCACCACTACTTCGCGCAGGAACACAATTGACTTAATAAGAGTCAGAGTGGGACTCCTGAGACTAAAACTACTGGTATGTCTTAACCTGAATGTTGCCTGTGGGGTATGGGGAATAACTACTACCGCTACCGAGAGGGGAGTGGGATTCAGGAACCCGCTTATTAAAACACCAGAGCCCTGACCTCAGGGGACTGTGTGTATTGTTTGTGAATGTTGTATTTTACTTTGTGTTTATATATAAATACTCTCATAAAAGCAAGCTTTGGACGGGACACTTATTGCTGTTATTGAACATATTTTAGGTTTAACTTTGTTTTTATTGACATTCTGTAGCCATAAAAGAACATACATTTCAGTAATGAAACAGCACCTCGTCATCGTATTGAACATATTTTGAGTAGTGAGACTGTGTTCATCCCCCCTACTCCGTGTCTACCTCCCTCCCCCACCCCAAGAAGCCTTGGACTTCTGAACCCGCACTGCAATTGAGGGTCAAGTTTTGAAGGGGTCCTTGGCCCAGTTGCTCAGGATCCATAGTCGGCCTGGCCCAGGAACAGCAGGAGTAAAAGGCCTCAACCCCCATGGAGGTCCCAGTAGCTCCTGGTTGCCCTGTGACCCTCTGAAAGGGGAACTGACAGGATGGCAGGGAGGGAGGGAGGAAGTGGGAGGGAGGAAGGGGGGAGGGGGGGAGAGAGAGAGAGAGAGAGAGAGAGAGAGAAAGAGAAAGAGAAAGAGAGAGAGAGAGAATGGAAATCTGAGTGGATGGACAGGTGGGTGGATGGATGGATGGATTAGTGGATGAATAGATGGATGGATGGATTGATGGATGAATGAATGTATGGCAGGGCAGAGTACGTGGAAATCTGAGAGGGTGGATGGATGGAGAAAAAGTTCAATTGATGGATGAAAGGCTTTATTGATGAATGGGTAAGTCAAATGATGGATTCAGCCTGGGACTGACTCTGCATGCACAGCCTGTGATTGACTCTGCATGCACAGCCTGTGACTGACTCTGCATGCACAGCCTGTGACTGACTCTGCATGCTCAGCCTGGGACTGACTCTGCATGCACAGCCTGTGACTGACTCTGCATGTAGAGCCTGTGACTGACTCTGCATGCACAGCCTGTGACTGTCTCTGTAGTGCACAGCCTGTGACTGACTCTGCATGTAGAGCCTGTGACTGACTCTGCATGTACCACCAGTGACTGACTCTGCATGTACAGCCTGTGACTGACTCTGCATGCACAGCCTGTGACTGACTCTGCATGTAGAGCCTGTGGCTGACTCTGCATGTAGAGCCTGTGACTGACTCTGCATGCACAGCCTGTGACTGACTCTGCATGCATAGCCTGTGACTGACTCTGCATGCACAGCCTGTGACTGACTCTGCATGTGCAGCCTGTGACTGACTCTGCATTCACAGCCTGTGACTGACTCTGCATGTACAGCCTGTGACTGACTCTGCTTGTACAGCCTGTGACTGACTCTGCTTGCACAGCCTGTGACTGTCTCTGCAGTTCACAGCCTGTGACTGACTCTGCATGTAGAGCCTGTGACTGACTCTGCATGTACAGCCTGTGACTGACTCTGCAGTGCACAGCCTGTGACTGACTCTGCATGCACAGCCTGTGACTGACTCTGCATGCACAGCCTGTGACTGACTCTGCATGCATAGCCTGTGACTGACTCTGCATGCGCAGCCTGTGACTGACTCTGCATGTGCAGCCTGTGACTGACTCTGCCTTCGCAGCCTGTGACTGACTCTGCATTCACAGCCTGTGACTGACTCTGCATGCACAGCCTGTGACTGACTCTGCATGCACAGACTGTGACTGACTCTGCATGTACAGCCTGTGACTGACTCTGCAGTTCACAGCCTGTGACTGATCTGCATGCACAGCCTGTGACTGTCTCTGCAGTGCACAGCCTGTGACTGACTCTGCAGTGCACAGCCTGTGACTGACTCTGCATTCACAGCCTGTGACTGGCACTGCATGTACAGCCTGTGACTGAATCTGCATGCACTGCCTGGGACTAAGTCTGCATGCACAGCCTGGGACTGACTCTGCATGTACAGCCTGTGACTGACTCTGCATGTAAAGCCTGTGAATGACTCTGCATGCACAGCCTGTGATTGACTCTGCATGCACAGCCTGTGACTGACTCTGCATGCACAGCCTGGGACTGACTCTGCATGCACAGCCTGTGACTGACTCTGCATTCACAGCCTGTGACTGGCTCTGCATGTACAGCCCGTGACTGAGTCTGCATGTACAGCCTGGGACTCAGTCTGCATGCACAGCCTGTGACTGACTCTGCATGCACAGCCTGTGACTGACTCTGCATGCACAGCTTGGGACTGACTCTGCATGCACAGCCTGTGACTGACTCTGCATGTAGAGCCTGTGGATGTCTCTGCAGTGCACAGCCTGTGACTGACTCTGCCTGCACAGCCTGTGACTGTCTCTGCAGTGCACAGCCTGTGACTGTCTCTGCAGTGCACAGCCTGTGACTGACTCTGCATGTAGAGCCTGTGACTGACTCTGCATGTACCGCCAGTGACTGACTCTGCATGTACAGCCTGTGACTGACTCTGCATGCACAGCCCGTGACTGACTCTGCATGTACAGCCCGTGACTGACTCTTCATGTACAGCCCATGACTGACTCTGCATGTACAGCCTGTGACTGACTCTGCATGTACAGCCCGTGACTGACTCTGCATGCGCAGCCTGTGACTGACTCAGCACGTACAGCCTGTCTGTCTCTTGCTGCAGTGTTCATCATGTATCTGTCTCTGCTGTGTAAACCTGTGTCTGTCTCTTGCTGCAGTGTTCATCTTACGTCTGTCTCTGCAGTGTACAGCCTGTCTGTCTCTTGCTGCAGTGTTCATCTTGTATCTGTCTCTGCAGTGCACAGCCTGTTTCTGTCTCTTGCTGCAGTGTTCATCTTGTATCTGTCTCTGCAGTGTACAGCCTGTTTCTGTCTCTTGCTGCAGTGTTCATCTTACGCCTGTCTCTGCAGTGTACAGCCTGTCTGTCTCTTGCTGCAGTGTTCATCTTGTATCTGTCTCTGCAGTGTACAGCCTGTTTCTGTCTCTTGCTGCAGTGTTCATCTTACGCCTGTCTCTGCAGTGTACAGCCTGTCTGTCTCTTGCTGCAGTGTTCATCTTGTATCTGTCTCTGCAGTGTACAGCCTGTTTCTGTCTCTTGCTGCAGTGTTCATCTTACGCCTGTCTCTGCAGTGTACAGCCTGTCTGTCTCTTGCTGCAGTGTTCATCTTGTATCTGTCTCTGCAGTGTACAGCCTGTCTGTCTCTTGCTGCAGTGTTCATCTTGTATCTGTCTCTGCTGTGTAAACCTGTGTCTGTCTCTTGCTGCAGTGTTCATCTTACGTCTGTCTCTGCAGTGTACAGCCTGTCTGTCTCTTGCTGCAGTGTTCATCTTACGTCTGTCTCTGCAGTGTACAGCCTGTCTGTCTCTTGCTGCAGTGTTCATCTTGTATCTGTCTCTGCAGTGAACAGCCTGTTTCTGTCTCTTGCTGCAGTGTTCATCTTGTATCTGTCTCTGCAGTGTACAGCCTGTTTCTGTCTCTTGCTGCAGTGTTCATCTTACGCCTGTCTCTGCAGTGTACAGCCTGTCTGTCTCTTGCTGCAGTGTTCATCTTGTATCTGTCTCTGCAGTGTACAGCCTGTTTCTGTCTCTTGCTGCAGTGTTCATCTTACGCCTGTCTCTGCAGTGTACAGCCTGTCTGTCTCTTGCTGCAGTGTTCATCTTGTATCTGTCTCTGCAGTGTACAGCCTGTTTCTGTCTCTTGCTGCAGTGTTCATCTTACGCCTGTCTCTGCAGTGTAAACCTGTGTCTGTCTCTTGCTGCAGTGTTCATCTTGTATCTGTCTCTGCAGTGCACAGCCTGTTTCTGTCTCTTGCTGCAGTGTTCATCTTGTATCTGTCTCTGCTGTGTAAACCTGTGTCTGTCTCTTGCTGCAGTGTTCATCTTACGTCTGTCTCTGCAGTGTACAGCCTGTCTGTCTCTTGCTGCAGTGTTCATCTTGTATCTGTCTCTGCAGTGCACAGCCTGTTTCTGTCTCTTGCTGCAGTGTTCATCTTGTATCTGTCTCTGCAGTGTACAGCCTGTTTCTGTCTCTTGCTGCAGTGTTCATCTTACGCCTGTCTCTGCAGTGTACAGCCTGTCTGTCTCTTGCTGCAGTGTTCATCTTGTATCTGTCTCTGCAGTGTACAGCCTGTTTCTGTCTCTTGCTGCAGTGTTCATCTTACGCCTGTCTCTGCAGTGTACAGCCTGTCTGTCTCTTGCTGCAGTGTTCATCTTGTATCTGTCTCTGCAGTGTACAGCCTGTTTCTGTCTCTTGCTGCAGTGTTCATCTTACGCCTGTCTCTGCAGTGTACAGCCTGTCTGTCTCTTGCTGCAGTGTTCATCTTGTATCTGTCTCTGCAGTGTACAGCCTGTCTGTCTCTTGCTGCAGTGTTCATCTTGTATCTGTCTCTGCTGTGTAAACCTGTGTCTGTCTCTTGCTGCAGTGTTCATCTTACGTCTGTCTCTGCAGTGTACAGCCTGTCTGTCTCTTGCTGCAGTGTTCATCTTACGTCTGTCTCTGCAGTGTACAGCCTGTCTGTCTCTTGCTGCAGTGTTCATCTTGTATCTGTCTCTGCAGTGCACAGCCTGTTTCTGTCTCTTGCTGCAGTGTTCATCTTGTATCTGTCTCTGCAGTGTACAGCCTGTTTCTGTCTCTTGCTGCAGTGTTCATCTTACGCCTGTCTCTGCAGTGTACAGCCTGTCTGTCTCTTGCTGCAGTGTTCATCTTGTATCTGTCTCTGCAGTGTACCGCCTGTTTCTGTCTCTTGCTGCAGTGTTCATCTTACGCCTGTCTCTGCAGTGTACAGCCTGTCTGTCTCTTGCTGCAGTGTTCATCTTGTATCTGTCTCTGCAGTGTACAGTCTGTTTCTGTCTCTTGCTGCAGTGTTCATCTTACGTCTGTCTCTGCAGTGTACAGCCTGTCTGTCTCTTGCTGCAGTGTTCATCTTGTATCTGTCTCTGCAGTGCACAGCCTGTTTCTGTCTCTTGCTGCAGTGTTCATCTTGTATCTGTCTCTGCAGTGTACAGCCTGTTTCTGTCTCTTGCTGCAGTGTTCATCTTACGCCTGTCTCTGCAGTGTACAGCCTGTCTGTCTCTTGCTGCGCTGCCCTGCTTGTGTCATATTCTGCAGACCCAATGTCTGTCTCTGCTGTGTACAGCCTGTCTGTCTCTTGCTGCAGTGTTCATCTTGTATCTGTCTCTGCAGTGTACAGCCTGTCTGTCTCTTGCTGCAGTGTTCATCTTACGCCTGTCTCTGCAGTGTACAGCCTGTCTGTCTCTTGCTGCGCTGCCCTGCTTGTGTCATATTCTGCAGACCCAATGTCTGCCTCTGCTGTGTACAGCCTGTCTGTCTCTTGCTGCAGTGTTCATCTTGTATCTGTCTCTGCAGTGTACAGCCTGTCTGTCTCTTGCTGCAGTGTTCATCTTACGCCTGTCTCTGCAGTGTACAGCCTGTCTGTCTCTTGCTGCGCTGCCCTGCTTGTGTCATATTCTGCAGACCCAATGTCTGTCTCTGCTGTGTACAGCCTGTCTGTCTCTTGCTGCAGTGTTCATCTTGTATCTGTCTCTGCAGTGTACAGCCTGTCTGTCTCTTGCTGCAGTGTTCATCTTACGCCTGTCTCTGCAGTGTACAGCCTGTCTGTCTCTTGCTGCGCTGCCCTGCTTGTGTCATATTCTGCAGACCCAATGTCTGTCTCTGCTGTGTACAGCCTGTCTGTCTCTTGCTGCAGTGTTCATCTTGTATCTGTCTCTGCAGTGTACAGCCTGTCTGTCTCTTGCTGCAGTGTTCATCTTGTATCTGTCTCTGCAGTGTACAGCCTGTCTGTCTCTTGCTGCAGTGTTCATCTTGTATCTGTCTCTGCAGTGTACAGCCTGTCTGTCTCTTGCTGCAGTGTTCATCTTGTATCTGTCTCTGCTGTGTAAACCTGTGCCTGTCTATTGCTGCAGTGTTCATCTTACGTCTGTCTCTGCAGTGCACAGCCTGTATCTGTCTCTTGCTGCAGTGTTCATCTTACGCCTGTCTCTGCAGTGTACAGCCTGTCTGTCTCTTGCTGCAGTGTTCATCTTGTATCTGTCTCTGCAGTGTACAGCCTGTCTGTCTCTTGCTGCAGTGTTCATCTTGTATCTGTCTCTGCTGTGTAAACCTGTGTCTGTCTCTTGCTGCAGTGTTCATCTTACGTCTGTCTCTGCAGTGCACAGCCTGTATCTGTCTCTTGCTGCAGTGTTCATCTTACGCCTGTCTCTGCAGTGTACAGCCTGTCTGTCTCTTGCTGCAGTGTTCATCTTGTATCTGTCTCTGCAGTGTACAGCCTGTCTGTCTCTTGCTGCGCTGCCCTGCTTGTGTCATATTCTGCAGACCCAATGTCTGTCTCTGCTGTGTACAGCCTGTCTGTCTCTTGCTGCAGTGTTCATCTTACGCCTGTCTCTGCAGTGTACAGCCTGTCTGTCTCTTGCTGCAGTGTTCATCTTGTATCTGTCTCTGCTGTGTAAACCTGTGTCTGTCTCTTGCTGCAGTGTTCATCTTACGTCTGTCTCTGCAGTGCACAGCCTGTATCTGTCTCTTGCTGCAGTGTTCATCTTACGCCTGTCTCTGCAGTGTACAGCCTGTCTGTCTCTTGCTGCAGTGTTCATCTTGTATCTGTCTCTGCAGTGTACAGCCTGTCTGTCTCTTGCTGCGCTGCCCTGCTTGTGTCATATTCTGCAGACCCAATGTCTGCCTCTGCTGTGTACATCTTGCCTGTTCCTCTTCATTTTCCCGGCGTGTATCCGCCTCCCGGAGTGCAGTCACCTGCCTGTCTCAGCAGTCTCTGCCTGTCTCGCACAGGCTATGCATGTCTCTTGCTTGTCTCAGTGTGTCTGCCTCCCGGAGTGCAGTCACCTGCCTGTCTCAGCAGTCTCTGCCTGTCTCAGCAGTCTCTGCCTGTCTCAGCAGTCTCTGCCTGTCTCGGATATGCTCTACCTGTCTCAGTGTGTATCCGCCTCCAGGAGTGCAGTCACCTGCCTGTCTCAGCAGTCTCTGCCTGTCTCGCACAGGCTATGCATGTCTCTTGCTTGTCTCAGTGTGTCTGCCTCCCGGAGTGCAGTCACCTGCCTGTCTCAGCAGTCTCTGCCTGTCTCAGCAGTCTCTGCCTGTCTCAGCAGTCTCTGCCTGTCTCGGATATGCTCTACCTGTCTCAGTGTGTATCCGCCTCCAGGAGTGCAGTCACCTGCCTGTCTCAGCAGTCTCTGCCTGTCTCGCACAGGCTATGCATGTCTCTTGCTTGTCTCAGTGTGTCTGCCTCCCGGAGTGCAGTCACCTGCCTGTCTCAGCAGTCTCGGCCTGTCTCGGATATGCTCTACCTGTCTCAGTGTGTATCCGCCTCCAGGAGTGCAGTCACCCACCTGTCTCAGCAGTCTCTGCCTGTCTCGCACAGGCTATGCATGTCTCTTGCTTGTCTCAGTATGTCTGCCTCCAGGTGTGCAATCACCTGCCTGTCTCACCAATATCGGCCTGCCTCGCATTTGCTGTTCCTGTCTCCAGGTGTGCAGTCACCTGCCTGCTTCACAGCAACAGTCACTCTCGGCCAGCCTGTCTCGGAGTGTCCGCCATCGGGAGAGCTGTCACCTGCCTGTCTCAGCCTGTCTCGGAGTGTCCGCCATCGGGAGAGCTGTCACCTGCCTGTCTCAGCAGTCTCCGTGTGTCTCAGATAGGTTGTGCCTGTCTCTTGCTTGTCTGAGTGTGTCCATCTCCAGAAGTGCAGTCACCTGCCTGTCTCAACAATCTCGGCCTGTCTCGCATAGGCTGTGCCTATCCCCAGATGTGAAGTCACTTGCCTGCCTCACAGCAACAGTCACTCTCGGCCTGCGTGTCTCGGTGTGTCCGCCTCGATGAGTGCAGTGCCCTACCTGTCTCAGCAGTCTCTGGGTGTCTCGCATAGGTTATCCCTGTCTCTTACTTGTCTCAAAGTGTGTCCGCCTCCAGGAGTGTAGTCACCTGCCTGTGTCAGCAGTCTCGGCTTGTCTCAGCAGTCTCGCCCCGTCTCCAGGAGCGCAGTCACCTGCCTGTCTCAGTAGTCTCGGCCTGTCTCTCATAGGCTGTGCCTGTCTCTTCCTTGTCTCAGTTGTAGTGCCAGGAGTGCAGTCACCCGCTTGTCTCGCATAGGCGGTGAATGTCTCCAGGTGTGCTGTCACCTGACTGTCTCTCATAGGCTGTGCCAGTGCCTGTCTCCAAGTGTGGAGTCGCCTGCCTGTTTCAGAAGTGTCTGCTTGTCTCCAGGAGTGCAGTCACCCGCCTGTCTCCAGGAGTGCAGTCACCCCCCTGTCTCCAGGAGTGCAGTCACCTGCCTGTCTCGCATAGGCGGTGCTTGTCTCCAGGAGTGCAGCCCGCCTGTCTCGCATAGGCTGTGCCTGTCTCCAGGAGTGCAGTCACCTGCCTGTCTCGCATAGGCTGTGCCTGTCTCCGGGTGTGCAGTCACCTGCCTGGCTCTGCAGTCTAGCATAGGCGGTGCCTGTTTCCAGGAGTGCAGTCACCTGTCTGTCTGTCTCCCGGAGTGCAATCACCAGCCTGTCTCGCACAGGGGGTGCCTGTCTCCAGGAGTGCAGTCACCTGCCTGTCTCGAATAGGCTGTGCCTGTGTTCGGGTGTGCAGTGACCTACCTATCTCTGATGTCTCGCATAGGCGGTGCCTGTCTCCAGGAGTGCAGTTATCCGCCTCTCTCGCATAGGCGGTGCCTGTCTCCAGGAGTGCAGTCACCCGCCAGTCTCGCATAGGTGGTGCCTGCCTCCGGGTGGGCAGTCACCCGCCTGTCTCGCATAGGTGGTGCCTGCCTCCAGGTGTGCAGTCATCTGCCTGTCTCGGAAGTCTCGCATAGGTCTCCAGGAGTGCAGTTATCCGCCTGTCTCGCATAGGCGGTGCCTGTCTCCAGGAGTGCAGTCACCCGCCAGTCTTGCATAGGTGGTGCCTATCTCCGGGAGTGCAGTAACCTGCCTGTCTCGAATAGGCTGTGCCTGTGTTCGGGTGTGCAGTCACCTACCTGTCTCTGAAGTCTCGCATAGGCGGTGCCTGTCTCCAAGAGTGCAGTCACCCGCCTGTCTCGCATAGGGGGTGCCTGTCTCCAGGTGTGGAGTCACCTGCCTGTCTCGCATAGGCGGTGCTTGTCTCCAGGAGTGCAGTCACTTGCCTGTCTCGCATAGGCGGTGCCTGTCTCCAGGTGTGGAGTCACTTGCCTGTCTCGTATAGGGGGTGTCTGCCTCCAGGTGTGGAGTCGCCTGCCTGTCTCTGCATTCTCGCATAGGCGGTGCCTGTCTCCAGGAGTGCAGTCACCTGCCTGTCTCTGCTGTCTCGCATAGGCGGTGCCTGTCTCCAGGATTGCAGTCACCTGGCTAACTCACATAGGCAGTGCCTGCCTCCAGGTATGGAGTCTCCTGCCTGTCTCTGAAGTCTCGCATAGGCAGTGCCTGCCTCCAGGTGTGCAAGCACCCGCCTGTCTTGCATAGGGGGTGCCTGTCTCCAGGTGTGGAGTCACCTGCCTGTCTCGCATAGGCGGTGCCTGCCTCCAGGTGTGAAGTCACTTGCCTGTCCCTGCCATCTCGCATAGTCGGTGCTTGTCTGCAGGATTGTAGTCACCTGCCTGTCTCGCATAGGGGGTGCCTGTCTCCAGGTGTGGAGTCACCTGCCTGTCTCACATAGGTGGTGCCTGTCTCACATAGGCGGTGCCTGCCTCCAAGTGTGGAGTCACCCGCCTGTCTCTGCAGTCTCGCATAGGCTGTGCCTGCCTCCATGGGTGCAGTCACCTGCCTGTCTCGCATAGGGGATGCCTGTCTCAAGGTGTGGAGTCACCTGCCTGTCTCTGAAGTCTTGCATAGGCAGTGCCTGCCTCTAGGTGTGCAGTCACACGCCGGTCTCGCATAGGGGGTGCCTGTCTCCAGGTGTACAGTCACCTGCCTGTCTCTGCAGTCTGGCATAGGCAGTGCCTGCCTCCAGGTGTGCAATCACCCGCCTGTCTCGCATAGGGGGTGCCTGTCTCCAGGTGTGGAGTCACCTGCCTGTCTCTGCAGTCTCGCATAGGCAGTGCCTGCCTCCAGGTGTGCAATCACCCGCCTGTCTCGCATAGGGGGTGCCTGTCTCCAGGTGTGGAGTCACCTGTCTGTCTCTGCAGTCTCGCATAGGCAGTGCCTGTCTCCAGGTGTGGAGTAACCTGCCTGTCTCGCATAGGTAGTGCCTTCCTCCAGGTGTGGAGTCACCTGCCTGTCTCTGAAGTCTCGCATAGGCGGTGCCTGTCTCCAGGAGTGCAGTCACTCGCCTGTCTAGCATAGGGGATGCTTGTCTCCAGGAGTGAAGTCACCTGCTGTCTCTGCAGTCTCGCATAGGCAGTGCCTGTCTCCAGGTGTGGAGTAACCTGCCTGTCTCGCATAGGTAGTACCTTCCTCCAGGTATGGAGTCACCTGCCTGTCTCTGAAGTCTCGCATAGGCGGTGCCTGTCTCCAGGAGTGCAGTCACCTGCCTGTCTCGCATAGGGGGTGCCTGTCTCCAGGAGTGCAGTCACCCACCTGTCTCGCACAGGGAATGCTTGTCTCCAGGAGTGAGGTCATCTGCTGTCTCTGCAGTCTCGGCCTGTCTCGCATAGGCGGTGCCTGCCTCCAGGTGTGCAGTCACCTGCTTGTCTCGCATAGGGGGTGCCTGTCTCCAGGAGTGCAGTCACCCGCCTGTCTCGCATAGGGGGTGCCTGTCTCCAGGAGTGCAGTCACCCACCTGTCTCGCACAGGGAATGCTTGTCTCCAGGACAGAGTGAGGTCATCTGCTGTCTCTGCAGTCTCGGCCTGTCTCGCATAGGCGGTGCCTGCCTCCAGGTGTGCAGTCACCAGCTTGTCTCGCAAAGGGGGTGCCTGTCTCCAGGAGTGCAGTCACCCGCCTGTCTCACATAGGGGGTGCCTGTCTCCAGGAGTGCAGTCACCCACCTGTCTCGCATAGGGAATGCTTGTCTCCAGGAGTGAGGTCATCTGCTGTCTCTGCTGTCTCGGCCTGCCTCGCATAGGCGGTACCTGCTTCCAGGTGTGCCGTCACCCACCCCTCTGGTCCCAGCACAAGCCCCGGCTGCAGGCCCGGACTGGCCGAGGATGGATGGGGGGCGGTGATTCCAGAGAGAGGGCTGCTGTGATCCTCTGCAGACGTGGCAGGAGGGGGTGGAGTGTGGGCTGGTTTCAAGGGAGGGGCGAGCAGTCTTGGGCGCTCCCCGCCCTCGGGGCCTGCAGTCAGGCAGCGGTCCCGCTCAGCAGCACCAGAGTCCAGTGGGGCCGTCTGGAACAAAATTCAGAGGGTGGTGGGGGGAGGGGGCGTTGGAGGAGGGTGCTGGCCTCAGTGTTACATCCCTGACGTCGCAGTGCATGATGTCAGGGCGCGTGGCATTGCACGGGGCATCACAGGAAGTGACATCACTGGAAGTGACATCACAATAAGTGATATCAGATATTAAGACCTCACACATATGTTTAGCAGGTCTATCATGAGTACATTTAACCACATTATAAGATTTAACAAATGAGATTTTGCGTAGGGGTTAAGCCAAAAAAGTGGTGCAACCCTGACGCAAAATCTGGGCCTCAACGAATACTTTTAACCGTGTCAGAAAGAAATTGGCAATAAGGAGAAGCATGGCAGTAGATCTGTTCTGCTTAATTGGTTGCAAAGTCTGCGTTTTAAAATATCTTATGTGGGTGCCCAGCGAATCTCAGGGAACAGTAATAATGGGAAGATAACTCTGGTGGTTAATGCACTTGCTGGAGAGAGCTGTGTTTTGTCTGGTCCCAGATTTGAATCAAAGTAGTAGAGAAGGTAAATGTGTCTCTTGCACAGCACATCATGTGACACGCAGATGACAGGTTTGTAAGGTAAGTGGGTTACTGCTTTTAACACAGATCTTTTTGTTACTTGAAGTTCATAAATTGTAATCCTTCTAATATAGCACAGTGAGTGTGAGAGGCCGGCCTGGTATGTGATGTACACTTATGTAAGTGTGCACCTTGCACCAGTCCAGACAACCCTTATGGTGATTTAAGAGGTCTCAGACAACCTTAGAAAGCTCTCCAAGTGGTAGCTGTGGAGAGCAGCCTTCAGGCTTAGTCTTGAAGGAGTGTAAAGCAGCTTGTTTTACCAGAATGCAATCTTATAGTATAGATTAAATGAAAAGAGAACCACACAGTAGTTATACAAATATGTATTTATTATATAACACTCTAGTACGTTACAGGATCTCCTACACGGAGATAGACACAAAGCACACAATACTTCAGCAAAGAGATCACTGTAAATAGCACTAATACACAGCGGGCCCCCTGGGGGACCAAACCATATACTAAGAAAGTGGTATAAGAACCACGACTCGAGTCAGGACGATGTCGAGAGGACGTATAATCGCTGGGACCCCAAGGAACCACCCAAGGTGAGTAGATAGGGACCCCACGGAGTGTGTGTGTGCAGTGTGGGAACACGACCGCGTGCTCCGTACAAGTCTATGTGCAAGTTACGGTTGGAATTTTAAAGATTAAGGACCCATCCCAGTGGACCCTGAAGAAACCCCGTGGAAGACAGAAGGTTGGAGAGCCACCCCACCTGTGGATACCATGGTACCCAAGTTACCTATCCCAGGGAAGCCAGGTGCATAGGTGTGAAATGGCGTCGGAAACTGCAGTTAAACCCAATGGAGGACTTCAGGAAAGTGCTGCTGCTGGAAGAGGAGAAAGTGTCAGTTGGAATCCAAACGTGGATTCTTGTTGAGGAGTACCTGAAAGCAGAGAGGACTGAGTCTGGGTCACTTGAGAGTGACCAGGGGCTCGGTAGACGAATGCCCACCGATGTCGGGTGCTTCAGGATAGTTGGGGTCCTTGACTCTGCAGCTGTGGGGACCAGGCGACGTTGAGGATGACCAGGAGCAAGATGCAAGCTGTCCCACGAAGGATGTCAAGTGGTGAGGGGTCGGTGTCCGGCGGGATCACCAACAAACCTTGGCAAAAGCAACCAATGCAGGAAGTCAAGGAAGTAAACGGTTCGGACCAGCAAGGTCCAGGGGACTCGCCACAAGCAGGGAGTCAGAGCAAGCCCAGAGCAATCAGGGGACCCCAAGGAAAACAAAGAAGACCCTCAATTGGACCCACAGGCCGGAGGCACAGGAGTCGCGAGAGGACCTCAAGCAGCTTCACAAAACAACAGGCCACGGGGCACACGGTGCTAGGTGGTTAAAGATCTTTGGAGGAAATGTTGCCAGAGGCTGGGGCTACTTGGAGCCCAATGCACTTGACACAGGATTGCCAACAAGCACATGCACTTCCAAAAGTATGCGGCGCACAGGGGTTCAGGTATTGCAGCCCCCATGAGGGATTCTGACCCCAAACTTGGTGAGAGGGCAGCTCAGGCCTCGAGAGACGTAGAAACCCACCTCCTGTGTTGCTGTGCCTTTCGGAGTCCGGAGGAGCATGGAATCAGCAGGCTGGTCAGCAGTGTTGCCGTGCCTGCGAATGCAGGGGAGTGACTCCTTCACTCCAAGGGAGATTATCTTCAGGTGTCTTGGATGCTTCACAGGCCCTACACGGATCATGTACGGTCCACAGGCACAGATGATGCATGTTAGAATAAAAATGTTTTCGCTGTGTTGCTCATGTATTGTTCTATGTAAGTTAGCATTCACGGCACCATTTTCTGTTTGGCCGCCATTTTGAGCCATGATCGAAACTAATCTCGCTCTCTGAAAAAGCAGCTTTGGTAAGTTTTGTTTCTCCAAGGTTGGGCCTTGATTTGCTAATGAATACACTGTTCTTATTAGCGCATACCTTTCCCACTAGATAGAGGCCTTCTCCCACTAGTCTAGCAGTAGGCACGAACGGAACGACCTTGAGCAGGAGATAGTGTGTGCCCGGTCTCAGGATCGAAACTTATCCTTCTGTACTTCTTTGTGTAGCTGCATCAGCCTGGAAAATTCCATTCTGGGCGTGCGTTCATTGGTTCTGAATTGTATATAACGTATCTCCATGTTTGCTGATGTCAGTCCCTCTGCAGCAATCCTTAGAGACTGGGCAGACTGGGCTCCACTCTGAGTGTATCTGAATAAATATATTTGGTTTGTATTCTCTACTGTCTGGCCAATTCTTCATTTGTATGGAAGGCTGAGAGGTGGTCGCGAGTGACCCGGGTGACCCTAATAGGGTCACGGTCCTTCATGCAGCAGACTGAGAGGGAGACAAAGTCAGACCCAAACGAAGTCCAGCGAAGTCCAGAGTGCCCAGACGGTCGAAGTGCAGTGGTTTCAGTTCTGAATCTTGTCCACGACGAATCTAAGGTCCTACAACAAGGTAAGCCCTTAGGTACCCACGGGAGAGGGTTGGAAAGATTCAGGGGACCCTCCCAGGGGAGGGTCTGGACAGTGGGGAGGTAACTCCCATGTCCTTTGTCCAGTTTCGTGCCAGAGCGGGAGCCAACGGCTCCCAGTACTGGTTTGAACTGGACTATGCATAGGGACACCAAATGTGCCCCTCTTGCAGGTTTTCAGGCGCTGGCAAGCGCACCCACCCAGCCCTAATTCACTAAATCCTGTCTGGGAGGTGATCACACCTCCCTGTGACAGGATGCCTATTGTTCTGCCTTCCACTGCTCGAGCTTGCTCAGCAGCAGGAGGGCAGAAATGTGTCTCTGGTCGGCAGCAACCATTTTGTGCTGTCCGAAGCTAGAAGGCTGGTACCGGGAACACTGAGTGCCCCACGAAGGGCCTTCCTGGTGGGTGGATCATACCTCCCACACCAGTTACCAGTGTGGGGGTATGATTCCAATATGTTTGACACCAAACACGATAGGGTTGGTTGCAGACGTTTTCAAGATGGTCATCACGCAGTCACGTAATGCCCCTCTATATATAGTATGTGGCTGCTTCACTGACAATCCAGGAGAATGGACTCCATAGGCTGCAGGGGTGTCCTGCTCATGCAGGAGCACCGTCTCACTTAGAACCAAGCACCCTGTCCTCAGGATTGTAAAGGCCTGCTATAGGGGTGACATAGGTTTTAAGTGCAGTGACCCTTAGATATAGTAAACCTATTTCTTAAGTAAGTGGTGCATGCACCAACTTACACGAGCTGCAATGGCAGGCCTGTAGGTCCATTTTGAATGGTCTCTCATTGGTGGCATAATTCATGCTGCAGCCCATGGGAGATCTCTGGGGTACCTATTCCCTGGGTACATGAGTACCATATACTAGGGACTGACCAGGGTGCCCCATTATCCAATCTGGGGTGTGTCTAAGTACATAGCATAACAGTTCAGGGAGAAAGCAGATAGACTGGGCTCCTGATTAGCAGGATCCCAGTCAGACTAGCCAAAAACAGTATTACATCGGGAGAACATGGCAGCCGCAGCTCTAGCAGGTCGCTAGTGCGCTATCGGGTCCGCCCACTACCGCCAGCCCGTTAATGCTACTGTAACCGGCCGGTTACGCTGATTACACCCCCCACCTCCTCTACTTACCTACCGGGTGTAGGGGTATGTGCTTTTCCCACTCGCTGGCGCATGCAGAGGCTCCGGAATCGGCCCGAGTCGCACTCTCGCGTTGGGACTCAGCCGCCCTGGAGCTCAGGAAGGAGCCACAGGGCAGCAGCGCTCGGTCTCCTCCGGCGCCTGGGAGGCAGCCTAAGAACAAGCGCGGCTCGGGTGGCAGCAGGAGTTCTTCCTGCTGTTCCCAGCTCAGCGGACCTCATTGTTCAGCCGTATCAAGGAGAAGTAACGCGGAACAACGCTCTGGAGCCTTTGACAACACCTGCTGGCTCAGTTAAAGGTAGGGGAGCCAAGAGAGGGAAATTGAGGGACCAAAAAACTCTGCCAAATAGGGGGAGATATTGATTACTTAATACTGGTATTTGCCCCTCGGAAATGAACAGTTGTTCCCCTCCCTTGTTGACTCCTGCTGGTAATCTAGAGATTGTTGAGCCATCCGGAATTTTGGACTGTAGACCTAAGGAGCGCCTGGTAAAGCTTTAAAGCTCAGGGAAAGTAGGGGTGAGGGCAAAAAAAGCAACCCAGAGAGGTTAGAGCGCAAAATAAAGATTACCCCCTCTTTGAGGTCCTACTTCAGGGTATTACCTTCAGAGGGAGACCTCAAAAAGCCAACCATGGAGGCGACAGAGCAGTCGGCTAGTCAGTTACCACTGGTCCTAACTTTAGAGGAAGGTATAAGAAATCTAACGGGGCACCTTACACAGGGGGTATCACAGCCCGCCTTAAACTCTAGTCAGGTTATGGATAAGAGCGGTGGGTGGATCATTGCAAAAACAAATATACAAGGGCAGCTGTTAACATTGGTAGGGTATTACGGCCCGAACGTGGACGACATTGAGCCATTAAAGGCAGTGTTTACAACAATGCTGGACTTTCCCGATCCAATAATTATGGCCGGAGATTAGAATGTACTAATCGACTAAAAATGAGATAAATCTAAAAGCAGTAGAGCAGTCGCCACTCCTAAATCACGTTCGTAGTTAAGAATGATGATGAAGCAAACTGCGCTCTGTGATTTGTGGAGAGAGAGATCGGGTGATCGGCTTGGCTTCTCTTTCCATAATAAAAAAATATGGTCATAAATCCAGAATCGACTACTTCTTAGTTAGTTTAGGCCTGAGGGCTCATATTCAAGATATCTTTTATTTAACTGCACATCTCTCGGATCATTCAGCTGTTATATTGAACATGGACTTGAACGGTACGCCTATTAGAAAGAAGTGGACACTCAATCGCACTATACTCTCTGAGATTGATGCAATGAATCATTTGAGGAAGGATGTAGCTGAGTTTCTAGAATATGCCTATGTCGCGGTCGTTTTGGACACTCTTCAAGCTTACATGAGGGGTAAACTTACACGTATTGTAAGTTTTAGGAACAGGACCTATAGAGAACAGGTCTGTCGAATAGAATCAGAAATGAAGGCCTTAGAAGCTGAGTCAAACTGGAGTAATGTGGGGGAGGGTGATAAGTTAACATCACTGAAGGCACAATTAGAAACTATCTTACAAACTCGCATTAATAAGCTCTGGCAAGCCAGTGAGTTAGCCCATTTTGAATATGGGGAAGGCGCTGGCAAATTACTAGCATGGAAGGCGAAGACAGATAAAAATTGGAACTTAATAAAGGAAATTGAGGGGGTACAGAATGGGGTGGCATTAACAAATGAGTTGAAAATTGAAGATGCCTTCAACAAATACTTCCAGAAACTCTATACAGAAGATCAGATAGTGTCGAAGGATGAGGTGAACCAGTGGTTGGGCCCAGATACAATTCATCCATTAGATTTGGAAGGGCAAGAAAAGTTGAACCAGGAAATCACTCAGGATGAGGTAGAGAGAGCCATGAAGACAAGTAAAAGGGGGAAGGCGGCCGGCCCGGATGGGTTACCAATAGAAATATATAGAATTTTGGGTGAGAATCTCATTACCTACATGACTTCGATGTTTAACGGTATTCTTTGGGATGTCCTACAGACGCCTAATTCTTGGGGCGAAGCAATACTAACACTGATACAAAAACCAGGAAAAAATCCGGCTCGGTGTGAGTCGTACAGGCCGATATCGCTGCTCAACGCAGATTATAAAATCTTTGCAAAGATCTTAGCAGAGAGGCTAAGTAAAGTTATAGGGGGATAGTACATGGTGACCAAAAGGGCTTTATGAAGGGTAGGCATCCTCATGAGTTAACATACAGCCTAATAGGTGCGATTGATTTGGCCTCGACCTACTCTATACCATTGGCAGTTGTAACTTTAGATGCCGCAAAGGCGTTCGATAGAGTTAATTGGTCATATTTCGGGATCATGTTGAAAAAGTATAACCTGGGTGATAATTTCTGTAATGCTGTGCAGCTAATGTATCAGAACCCAACAGCTAAGATACTTGTCAATGGTAATCTGACGGAGTCATTTCAAATATCCAAGGGTACTAGGCAGGGTTGTCCCCGGTTTCATTTATATATTGAGCCTTTAGCACAAAAAATCAGGGACGCAGTGGACACCCTAGCTTTTCTTATGAGGACTGGGAGAAAAAGACAGCGCTTTATACATCTGATCTTTCAACTGCGATCCCGGCCATTCTCCAAACCGCCTCAGAGTTCGGAAGGGTGTCAGGCTATGAAGTTAAAGCAGGGAAAACTGAAGTGATGGTATGGAACTGCGAAGAAGAGAGCCCATTAATCAAGAAGGAAATGAGATTCTTGGGTGTAAAAATCGTACAAGAGGTTGATAGAATAACAGGAGTGAATCTGGATATCGTTGAAAGAGAGTGTGTTCGAATAATGAAGAGCTGGGCGCATTTACCGTTAACAATCTTTGGGAGGGAGGGTGAATCTAATAAAGATGATAATTTTACCCAAAATAACCTTTTTATTCAGTACAATCCCTCTGCACCTTGATAAATCTCAGTTAGACAGAATTCAGCAGGCCTTTAACTCGTTCATCTGGGCTTCTAAGGGGGTGAGAATCTCTTGGAGAAGTTACAGTGAAAAAGAGAGAAGGGGGTTTTAGCCTTGCCAGACTTCCAATACTACGAGTGGGCCTTCCAGCTCTCACATTCTAGGATGTTGTTTAATCTCCCGGATGGCTCCGATCTGGGGGTTTTGTTTAAGGTGATGTTAAAGGAGCCAAATTAGGCACTGCTCGTTTCTTGTTTAAGTTTGGTGATCCGAAGTACTTTAAAAAGATCAAGCTGAAAGTACTACAGGCCCTTGCGAAAAAATGGTTTAGAATTAGGCAACTTATAGGCTTAAGCTACTATTCCAAACTGGCACCGGTATGGGATTCCCCTGGGAGCCCGGACTGTCTTAAGGACAAGTTAGCCATCCCCATAAGAGAAGCTGGGGTCTGTTGCTGGGGAGAGCTTACACACAATGGCGAATTCCTACCTTGGGCAGAGTTGAACCAACGAACGGGAGGGAAACTGTCAAGATTTAAATACATTCAGTTGAAAAGTTGGGAGCATAGTGGCAGTTTCTCATTGGGCAATGGACATACCCTGGAGGACCAATTGCTGGGAAAACCTCCTGGGAATAAGGAAGTTTCCATGTGGTACTGGGCTGTCCAGGACTCTATCGATAGAGAGTTTACCCTGGCTGAGGATTTGTGGGGCGAGTACTTGCCGAGAGAGCAACTGCAGTACACATGGCAAGTATCAATGCGCACTTTATTCTCGACAGTTAAACCTGCTTGGTTAAGAAGAAACCATTTTTTTCACTCCATAGAGCCTACATAACCCCGGAGAAGTTGTCTAAAATGACGAGAGACGATGTCAAATGCAAGAAGTGTGGTTTAGAATGTGCCTCCGATATCCATATGTTTTACCAGTGCTCAGCCTTAACAAACTTTTGGGAGGTAGTGGGTAAGATAATCTCAACCATGCTGGGGGCCCATATTAAGGTAAGCCCCTCTTTGGTTATATTTGGAGTGGAAGAGGCCATGAAGGGCCCGGCAAGAAGTTTCCTGTTTTATGCTATCTTACTTGCTAGAAGGGGAAATCTGCCGTAAGTGGGTGGGGGATACTCCTCCATCGCACCTTGAGTGACTTGACTCCCTGTTCAATGTATCTAAAATGGATCTATTAAGGAATCCTGTAAGCAATAACAAGGAGAAGCTTCGGAGTTTCTTATGGAGGTGGTCGCGGCAATCGAGTGTCCTATGATTACACCTAAAAATCTCTTAGAGCTGCATGGGTTACCCTCCTTTCCCGTCTCCGTTATACGCATCTTCCGGTTATCCAGAGAAAGTTGAGAACGACTTACCCCTTGGGGGCAGTGGCTATCCTATCCTTCGCCTGACGATTTGAGGGTCGTTTTTCTTTTGACCTTCTCTCCTTGGTTTACGGGCGAATGGTGGGTGTACTGCAGTCTGGTGGTGAATGAGGACAAAAAAAAAACCTGTATTACATCCAGCAAAAAGTGGGGGTAACCATAAGAAGCAGATCCTACTTTCCTACAGTGAGCTACAAGGACATGTGACTCCTACACCCTGTAACCCTCACTGTCTTAAGTAAAGCATCTTGTACATTAATTTACACACATGATTTATTGTCAATGTATAACGTGTGTGTGATGTAAAGTGCTCTGACACCCTGCATTGGGAGGAGTAGCGCTATAAAGAAAAGAAAATAGTGCTATTTAAATTGTTATTTGTGTAAATAGTGGAACAGACCCGCACATCTGACATTCTTACAGTGCATGTAAGGCTCAGGCTCCTATATACAGGGACTGAACAAAGTCAAAAGGGACAAAGTGTGCCTATCTTAAGTACCTGTGAAGTGATAGCTGGGTGAGTTTTTCCCCTCTGTTACATTTGCATTTGAGTGCAGACCCTGTCCAGCCGGGAAACTCAAACTCGCTCAAAAGGAGGCCTGATGGCCCTTTAACTTTGGCCCAGCTGGGGGTGAAAATAAAAAAGGCCCCCTCGCTGCCTGCACCTTGCTGCTCGAAAACGTGCAGAGTGTCTGAAAATGACACCGGGACAAGTTCACCATATTTCTGTGGGGCCCAGCTTCTGGGCAGGGTGGACGGTGTCCACCCTGTGAGAAGAGTGGGTGGACGCCGTCTATCCAGCCGCGCCCACTCAGCAGGAGTGGGGTATGGGTGAGGTATGTGTCCGGTGGTGCGTTGTGGCGCACACTGCCACACATATATTACTAATGCATCGTGTGGTAACCACCCTCGTCTACACACCGCACACTTTCACTGGAATGAGCACTAACTCTGCACTGACGCAGTTTTACCGCCAAACTCTACAGCCCACACATGATAATGTGTGGAAATTGGGTCTCAGTGCACAGTTGCGCATCAGCAGGTAAAATGTCTTGTTTTGTTTTGATCCTATTCAAATCTTTGTTTTCGTCACACTTCAGAATTACAAACAAAGGTGCTTCCTTTGTGTTGTCCTAACTGCTGATGTGTTTTGAAATATTTGTTCATCTCGTTTACAGGTATTTACATTTTATTGTGTGTAACAAAAACTGACAGCCTTCAGCCTTTCTTTTCACACTCTCTGCACCCCTACAAGATTGCCACATAATTCACTTTTAAAAATTCTCAAACTTCACAGTCAAAGAAAGAAAAGTAAACACGAATCTACATGTGACAAGAATAAGCAGCGATTTGTCAGAAGACACAGCCTGACCTTTGACCTCTGGCTTTGAAGAACAGCAAATGTGACAAGATAAAAATAACATTTAAATGGCTTTTTATTACTCATTCACCACCTGAACAGCTGCATGTTTATTGTGGGGGTGCTGCAGCCCCCACTTCCAGTGCCGGAGTCCCGGGTTCATGGCCTCATTGCGGATAAAACTGATCGGTTTATGGACTGTGTGCAGCAGGTGCAGTGATAACCGATGGTCCAAGCTCTCCCACCTCTTCCATTAACCAGAGAGCAGAGGGTGCTGGTAGGGAGACAGCTCAGTCAGTAAGTGTACGTGCTGCAGAGATAGCACCTCGAGATCGCAGGCCCCAATGATTATATCTCAGTGTGTTAATACACCGACACTGCTACATGTGTGAAGCATGCAGGACTGGGTGGGGGGGTTGAGAGCCAGTGACAGCACAGGGAGTAATGGAATCAGTGCATAGAGTCGTAGTTGAGGGTGGACTCCGAGCCATGACATACATAGTATCCAGTTTGGTGATTTTGTGGGATGGCAGAGTGTACTCTGGGAGTTGTAGTCTCGGATTGCTTACACGGACCTAAGTAAAATAACACGCTATTTAGCAGTTATTTGTCGGTGAAAAGGCCCGCACTGATAACTGTGTCCCTACAGCATACATGCCAACATTTCAGAAGAGCAAAGTGGGAGATTTAAAATAAAAAAAAATCGGGAGAATGGGGTCTTGAATCGGGTTACTGTCATGTATGGGCTTTGGAAGTGTGCTGCTGCAGGATCGGACATTTGAAACGCAAATGCACGTTTTTTTCTTACCTTTCAGAAGCATGGCAGGTTGCTGGCAGTGCCCCCCCCTCTCCCCCAGTACTTCACAGGTCTTTAAAAACCATTCGCTTGTTAATGAGGCTTTGTTGGTTTTTCACCCCTTCTAGAGCCTCTGCGTCGCCACTCTGACTATTGCTGGAAGAATTAGCACGTTACACAATACCAAGCCCTGTCAGCTGAAACCCCCGAGGAATCGGGTTTTTGCTTGCAGGAAAATCGGTAGTCTCCCGCCTGAATCGGGAGGGTTGGCATGTCTGCCCTACAGCTATGGAGTAGAGCAGACCCTACGCAGGTGCCAAGATCAGAACAGAGTATGGCAGCCCAGAGGGTCAATGTGCTTGCTGCAGAGGGGTTCTAACCTACGCGCCTTCATACAAATGCTGCATTTTCCGCTGCATGCAGATTAAAAGAAACCAATGGGTTAAGATTTTGCCCAGATCAAAGAGACGCCTGCGAACACAGGCTCGAAGTCCAGGAAGGTAGCGCAGGGGGTGAATGCACCAGCTGTGCAGGTTCGTATTTCAGAAGCGGTAAATATAGGACGGTGGCCCGGGCCTTGCTGCACAGATGTGTGTGTGGTCACAACCCTGGTGAACTTGTGCTGACGGAGAGCGTTGCACTGACACGTAAGCGTGCTCCGAGGATGCAGAGAATTCGAGAAACTGCCCCTGTGGCAGCAGCTGATGCAACGTCTTCCCGCCCAGCCTCCTCGCCCCTCCATCTGGGTGGGGTACGAGCCGGAGGGGCTGGGCCTGGCCAGATCCGGTTTCAAACACTCTCTTAGAAGGCTTTCCCAGTTTTGGTGGGTTTCGAGAAACTTCTCCCAGGACAGCTATAAATTGAAGGTGAAGGAAGAGAGGGGAAACTCGAATAGAGAAGAGAACTCAGAATAAAAGAGAGAAGTGAAAAGGAGGACACCGAGCGACTACAGAGGAGAACACAAAGAGAAAAGGAGGACAGGAGACCACAGAAGCAGAACAGACTGAGAGAGAGGGGCACAAGCCAGACGAGATAAGAGGAGATAAGAGAAAACAAGAGACGAAAGACAAAGGAGACGCGAGGGGTTGGAAGAACAACCGGACAGAAAAGGAACACAGGAGCGGAAAGTGCCCCCACTCCCGGCAGGTGGGTGAGACGAGGCAGGGCAGACACTGGTACTGTCCCGATAAGTGACAGCAGTCACGCTGAGGAGTGCCAGCACTGTCGCGACAGAGTGTGGCAGCCGAAAAAGAACAGAAGCTACGCTGGGGAGTGCCAACACTGTCGCGACAGAGTGTGGCAGCCGAAATAGAACAGAAGCTACGCTGGGGAGTGCCAACACTGTCGCGACAGAGTGTGGCAGCCGAAAAAGAACAGAAGCTACGCTGGGGAGTGCCAGCACTGTCGCGACAGAGTCTGGCAGCCTTAAAAGAACATCAGTCACGCCGAGGAGTGCCAGCACTGTCGCGACAGAGTCTGGCAGCCTTAAAAGAACATCAGTCACGCTGGGGAGTGCCAGCACTGTCGCGACAGAGTCTGGCAGCCTGAAGAGAGGTTCTATCACTGTACCAACAGCAGCGCGGGGCGGATGAAATACCTGGCCTCTCTGTAGTGCAGCAGCTGCAGTGGCACCGAACTGTACGGGTGTGTGGGGTCCTCTGCACCCCAATTATGGCAGGACTTTCCTACCCACACGGGAGTGGGGGCTACGCTCGTTATTTACATTAGGGCCCATGGCACTGACACACTTGTTGCTCGTCTTCACTGTGTGGTGAGGCAGAGGGGGTGCAAGCGGAGAGGGAACGAGCAGAGAAGGTGAACGAGACACCATGGCGGGTCTTACAGCAAGGCTTGGCGTTAGCACCGGGCAAAGACCCGACCTACTTCTTAGCAGAAACTAATCCAAGTGAAGACTAAATACTGAAAACAGGGGCCACAGGGGTCTTCTAGTGGCGCCGTCATCACAGCTGACAATCCGTGTGCTCCTGGGCTGCTCGCTCGTCTCATCTAATACGTGTCTTTCATGGGCTAGGGCGAGATATAGCCCCGCCTATGGACTCAGATTATCAGATGGGGGTGTCATATATAGTGACGTCTGAGGCCAGAGCCTGCGCGATAGCTCTGCTGTCTGACGACTGAGCGCGTAACTTCTATGTCACGAGTTATATATAGGCTGCTGCCTCTAGTTTAAGCCAGTAAACTCTGCACACTGAGCGATAGCCCTGCTGTCTGAGGCCTAAGGGTATACGTTCCGTGTCCCCCCTGCCTAGTTCTGCTGTCTAACGCATACTTTGTTAGTTGGAAGATAATTCTGTGAGCTCCGAACTAGTTAAGGCTAGTGCAAACTGAGATATAGCTGTGCTGTCCAAAAGCCATCGCCTGTAAGATCTGTGCAGCCTGTTTATAGCTCTGCTGCCCAGAGCTGCCTTGTGTAAAAGTTGGGCCAGCGTTGCTGTGCTGTGGCCTGAGCCTGTGAGGTGCGTATCCGGAGGGATAGCCCTGCTATCTAGCAAGAGCCCTTTGACCTGTGCAGCCTGACCTATAACCCTGATGTTCAAGGACTCGGACTCTCCTTTGTAGCACAAGAGATGCCCTTTCTGCCTTTTCCTGTGAGACTGCTCGCCGTTTGTGGCCTGAGATTGTACGTTCTGCGTCAGCTGACGGGTAGCTCTGCTGTTAGACGGCCGAGCTTGTAACTTCTGCGCAATAGCCATTAGGCTGCAGTCCCTCTCTCTGAGGCATAGATCCAGGGCACGAGTCGGGGGTCCACGCGGGTGGACGGCGTCCCCCCACTTATTTCACAGGGTGGATGCCGTCCACCCTGCCAAGAAGTTGGGCACCACTAAAAAAGATGCTGAATTCGTCCCGGTGTAATTTCCAAACACCGGGACACATTCAGCAGCGCCTGCACGTTGTTGTCTGCTTTCGATCACAACAACGTGCAGGTGGGGACGGGGCTCTCTTATTTCTGACTCCTGCTGGGATACTCGGCCATAACAAAGGCCGAGTCTCAGGGGTCATCAAGCCTCCTTTTGTTGAAGTTTCCTGGCTGGCTGCAGTCAGGAGCCTCACACCTGATGCAAATGCAGCAGAGGGGAAACAAAGGCTCGGACCTTGTTAGAACTTCACACATACTTAGGAGAGGCAGCTTTTCACTTTGTTCAGGCTCTGTTTATGAGACATGCATGCACGGGAAGAACGTCAGATGTGTTGATCTTTCCCAGTATTTGCACAAAATAAATTGCATTTATATACGCTTATTACCCTTGAGGAGGCGTTGTAATAATTTAAATATCACTATTTCTTTTAAAGCACTATGGCTATAGAAAGCTTAACGCTGACAAAAGGTAACATTGTTTTATGTGTAGCTACAAAAGTGTGAATCTTCTGCCTAAATCAGGAGGGTTTGCCAGTATACTCGAAATGTGCTCAAATGTACTCATGATAGACCTGCTAAGCATATATGTGAGGGCTTAAGATCTGATGTCACTTCTTGTGATGCCAGTTCCTGTGATGTCACGCGCCGTGATGTCACGCGCTGCGATGCCACACGCTGCGATGCCACGCGCTGCGATGCCACGCGCATACTTATTAACTAGGTTAGTCCCCCCACTTCTTTTTTTAGGACTTGTGCCCTGCATAGATCTGTGTCAGGTAGCGCTGCTGTTTGGGGCCTTAGCTTGTACGCCAGCTGACGGATAGCGCTGCTGTCAGAGGTCTGAGCTTGTAACTTCTGCGCAGCATACAGCTCCGTGGAGGATCTGTTAAGCTGTAGCTCTGTTGAGACAGGGGACTGTCTCAGATAGCGCTGCTGTCTGAGGCCTGAGCTTGTAACTTGTGTGTCAGACACAGTATGTTGCAGCTCTGCTCTCGGAAACATGGGCCTGTCTCAGATAGCACTGCTGCCTGGGGCCTGGCTTTATGCATCAGGTGGCAGATAGCTCTGCTGTCAGTGGGCCGACTAGATTGTAAATTCTGTGTAAACCCACATATTTTTTGTTGCCAAAACGAATTTTTAAGTTGTGCGAAATCTGAAGGAAATCTTCACCGCCCTCTCTATCCATTTGAGTCTGCAAGATAGC
This sequence comes from Calotriton arnoldi, assembly GCA_963921515.1. Taxonomy (NCBI): domain Eukaryota; kingdom Metazoa; phylum Chordata; class Amphibia; order Caudata; family Salamandridae; genus Calotriton; species Calotriton arnoldi. Next base: position 1,257,134 of record CAWUFW010001603.1, on the reverse strand, counting down.
TCTGCTGTCTAAAAGTAAATGCTATTTCTGGGTCACTTGAAATAAAGCAGTGGTTTGTGAGGCTTGCTGCTGTGATGTTTGTAAATCTTGGGTTGCAGTTCTGCTGTCTAAAAGATAACACTTCAGAAATCTGTGTAACCTCAGTGATTGGTTTGCACTGGAGTTAAACCCAGTGAGACCTGTGGAACCTGAAGCGTAGCTCTGCTGTGACTTCTGTATGTCTGGACGGATAGCTCTGCTGTGTGAGCCTCGAGTCTGTGACTTCTGTATGTCTGGACGGATAGCTCTGCTGTGTGAGCCCCGAGGCAGTGACTTCTGTATGTCTGGACGGATATCTCTGCTGTGCGAGCCCCGAGGCAGTGACTTCTGTATGTCTGGACGGATAGCTCTGCTGTGTGTGCGCCCCGAGGCAGTGACTTCTGTATGTCTGGATGGATATCTCTGCTGTGTGAGCCCCGAGTCTGTGACTTCTGCGTGTCCGGAAGGATAGCTCTGCTGTGCGAGCCCCGAGTCTGTGACTTCTGCGTGTCCGGAAGGATATCTCTGCTGTGTGAGCCCCGAGGCAGTGACTTCTGTATGTCTGGACGGATAGCTCTGCTGTGTGAGCCCCGAGGCAGTGACTTCTGTATGTCTGGACGGATAGCTCTGCTGTGTGAGCCCCGAGGCAGTGACTTCTGTATGTCTGGACGGATAGCTCTGCTGTGCGAGCCCCGAGGCAGTGACTTCTGTATGTCTGGACGGATATCTCTGCTGTGTGAGCCCCGAGTCTGTGACTTCTGTATGTCTGGACGGATAGCTCTGCTGTGTGAGCCCCGAGTCTGTGACTTCTGTATGTCTGGACGGATATCTCTGCTGTGTGAGCCCCGAGTCTGTGACTTCTGCGTGTCCGGAAGGATAGCTCTGCTGTGCGAGCCCCGAGTCTGTGACTTCTGTATGTCTGGACGGATATCTCTGCTGTGTGAGCCCCGAGGCAGTGACTTCTGTATGTCTGGACGGATAGCTCTGCTGTGTGAGCCCCGAGTCTGTGACTTCTGTTTGTCTGGACGGATATCTCTGCTGTGTGAGCCCGAGGCAGTGACTTCTGTATGTCTGGACGGATATCTCTGCTGTGTGAGCCCCGAGGCAGTGACTTCTGTATGTCCCGACGGATAGTTCTGCTGTGTGAGCCCCGAGACAGTGACTTCTGTATGTCTGGACGGATAGCTCTGCTGTGTGTGCGCCCCGAGGCAGTGACTTCTGTATGTCTGGACGGATATCTTTGCTGTGTGAGCCCCGAGGCAGTGACTTCTGTATGTCTGGACGGATATCTCTGCTGTGTGAGCCCCGAGGCAGTGACTTCTGTATGTCTGGACGGATAGCTCTGCTGTATGTGCGCCCCGAGGCAGTGACTTCTGTATGTCTGGACAGATATCTCTGCTTTGTGAGCCCCGAGGCAGTGACTTCTGTATGTCTGGACGGATAGCTCTGCTGTGTGTGCGCCCCGAGGCAGTGACTTCTGTATGACTGGACGGATATCTCTGCTGTGCGAGCCCCGAGTCTGTTACTTCTGTATGTCTGGACGGATAGCTCTGCTGTGTGAGCCCCGAGGCAGTGACTTCTGTATGTCTGGACGGATAGCTCTGCTGTGTGAGCCCTGAGGCAGTGACTTCTGTATGTCTGGACGGATAGCTCTGCTGCAGGCCCGACTCCAGGAACTTTTATTTGGGTGGGCCAAGGGTGCATTCGGGTGGGCCACTGCGGGCCCGATTCGTCGCTTATATGTCTAGCCAGGCCTGCTTCTGGACCCTCCTTTATCTCTCCTTAGTCTTACAAGGCCCAGTAAAATGAACTCTTTTCAAAATCTCTTTCTAAATGTTATCACTCTCAAAAAGTGTTTTTTTTTCCATGTAATGTCCCTTTGATGGGAAGAGGAGGTTTCTAAGGTGGGAGTATCAGGCAAGTGACACTACTCGGGCTCCGTCTGGCCGAGCCTTCAGGGAGAATACCCCTTCATTACTATCTCCACCTCACCCCTGACTCTGCAGCGCACTCCCTTCCAGGCCCGATTATCCACTTTTCTACCACCCCTTTCCAGTGCATCTTATCTCGCAGCTGACCTTGGGCCCCAGCCCCATATCAGCCACCATCCGGTTCCACTTTCATTATTCCCGGTAAAAACATTAGTAAAATCAACTTCAAACTTGAAACATTGAAAATAGCAGTAAATGTAATTAGCACTTTAAAGTATGCTCCACAGTTGTCCTAATCACCCGACTGTTAATTAAATAAACGAAAACAGAAAGGCCATGACAGGGCTTGCTTTAGGGCTGGTGCAAAAGTTTTTTTGGGGCCCCACCAATGACCTCTTTCTTCGTAGATACCTTTACTACCACCCTCCAACAGTGCCCTTCATCTCTCCGTAGCCCCTACCCCTCATGACCTCCTCCTCAGACCCCCTCATTGCCAACCTCCACCAGTATCCCTCATCTCTCCATAACTCCCCCACCCCATGACCTCCTCCTCGGATTCCCTCACTGCCACCCTCCACTAGAGTCCCTCATCTCTCTGTAGTTCCCCCTCTCCCTCATGACCTCCTCCTCAGACTCCCTCATTACCACTCTCCACCAGTGTCGCTCGTCTCTCCATAGCTGCCCCCCACCCCATGACCTCCTCCTCGGATTCCCTCACTGCCAGCTTCCACTAGTGCCCCTCATTTCTCCGTACCCCCCCCACCCCATGACCACCTCCTCGGATTCTCTCACTGCCACCCTCCACTAGTGCCCCTCATTCTCCGTAGCTCCCCCCACCCCATGAACTCCTCGTTGACTTCCCTCACTGCCACCTTCCACTAGTGCCCCTCATCTCTCCGTAGCTCCCCCCACCCCATGACCTCCTCCTCGGATTCCCTCACTGCCATCCTCCACTAGTGACCCTCATCTCTCCGTAGTTCCCCCCACCCCATGACCTCCTCCTCGGCTTCCCTCACTGCCACCCTCCACTAGTGCCCCTCATTCTCCGTAGCTCCCCCCACCCCATGACCTCCTCCTCGATTCCCTCACTGCCACCCTCCACTAGTGCCCCTCATCTCTCCGTAGCTCCACCCCATGACCTCCTCCTCTGATTCCCTCACTGCCACCCTCCACTAGTGCCCCTCATCTCTCCGTAGCTCCACCCTCACCCCATGACCTCCTCCTCGGATTCCCTCACTACCACCCTCCACTAGTGCCCCTCATCTCTCCGTAGCTTCAACCCCCACCCCATGACCTCCTCCTCGGCTTCCCTCACTGCCACCCTCCACTAGTGCCCCATATCTCTCCGTAGCTCCCCCCCACCCCATGACCTCCTCCTCGGATTCCCTCACTGCCACCCTCCACTACTGCCCCTCATCTCTCTGTTGTTCCCTCACCCCATGACCTCCTCCTCAGATTCCCTCACTGCCACCCTCCACCAGTGCCCCTCATCGCTCCATAGCCCCTCACCCCATGACCTCCTCCTCGGCTTCCCTCACTGCCACCCTCCACTAGTGCCCCATATCTCTCCGTAGCTCCCCCCCACCCCATGACCTCCTCCTCGGATTCCCTCACTGCCTCCCTCCACTACTGCCCCTCATCTCTCTGTTGTTCCCTCACCCCATGACCTCCTCCTCAGATTCCCTCACTGCCACCCTCCACCAGTGCCCCTCATTGCTCCATAGCCCCTCCCCCCATGACATCCTCCTCGGATTCCCTCACTGCCACCCTCTAACCAGTACCCCTCATCTCTCCGTTGCCCCTCTCTCATTTGCATTTCATTTGTTGTATAGCGCTACTCATATCAGAGTAGGGTGTCACAGTAATTTACATCACGCACACATTATACAGAGACAATAAATCAGTCTATGGGGAATGTCACATAAGCCAATGAGGATTACAAGGTATAGGAATCACATGTCATCCATACTGGTGGGCTATATATTTTACGAGGGTTTGGTCTGGAGAAGCACAAACTCAGGATTTAAAGAGTACTTCATTAGTTGGGGGTTGGCTTTACTGATAAAAATGTATAACTGCCCAAACAAACTCTTTTTAGCAACATTAGAATAATGAAAGACTGGAGAAGTTCTAACTGTATCACAACACAAGAAAGCGAAGTTTGTATGCAGCTCTTTAATGGCAGTTCATAGGTCAAGTCTATTTTAGGATTGTAACTTCTGAACTGCAAGTAACACAAGGATCTCTGTGACAAAGGCAGTAACCCCCTGAGCTATCCACATAAAAATCAGTTTATCTGCATTTAAAAACTACCAACAGACAAATGATTGCTCTCCAGCAGGATCATAAATCACCAGTTATCTGAACATTTTTTATTGTTGTTGCACATCGGAGGCAGATTCACTGCAAGGGCCAAGGCTCATGTTTGGGTGGGCCAGGCTCATGTTTGGGTGGGCCTGGCCCACCCGGCCCACCCCCTAGAACCGGGCCTGCTCTGCTGTGCGAGCCCCGAGGCAGTGACTTCTGTATGTCTGGACGGATATCTCTGCTGTGTGAGCCCCGAGTCTGGGACTTCTGTATGTCTGGACGGATAGCTCTGCTGTGTGAGCCCCGAGTCTGTGACTTCTGTATGTCTGCACGGATATCTCTGCTGTGTGAGCCCCGAGGCAGTGACTTCTGTATGTCTGAAGGGATAGCTCTGCTGTGCGAGCCCCGAGTCTGTGACTTCTGTATGTCTGGACGGATATCTCTGCTGTGTGAGCCCCGAGGCAGTGACTTCTGTATGTCTGGACGGATAGCTCTGCTGTGTGAGCCCCGAGTCTGTGACTTCTGTATGTCTGAAAGGATAGCTCTGCTGTGCGAGCCCCGAGTCTGTGACTTCTGTATGTCTGGACGGATATCTCTGCTGTGTGAGTCCCGAGTCTGTGACTTCTCCGTGTCCGGAAGGATAGCTCTGCTGTTTGAGCCCCGAGGCAGTGACTTCTGTATGTCTGGACGGACAGCTCTGCTGTGTGAGCCCCGAGGCAGTGACTTCTGTATGTCTGGACGGATATCTCTGCTGTGCGAGCCCCGAGGCAGTGACTTCTGTATGTCTGGACGGATATCTCTGCTGTGCGAGCCCCGAGGCAGTGACTTCTGTATGTCTGGACGGATAGGTCTGCTGTGTGTGAGCCCCGAGTCTATGACTTCTGTATGTCTGAAAGGATAGCTCTGCTGTGCGAGCCCCGAGTCTGTGACTTCTGTATGTCTGGACGGATATCTCTGCTGTGTGAGTCCCGAGTCTGTGACTTCTGCGTGTCCGGAAGGATAGCTCTGCTGTTTGAGCCCCGAGGCAGTGACTTCAGTATGTCTGGACGGACAGCTCTGCTGTGTGAGCCCCGAGGCAGTGACTTCTGTATGTCTGGACGGATATCTCTGCTGTGCGAGCCTCGAGGCAGTGAGTTCTGTATGTCCGGACGGATAGCTCTGCTGTGTGAGCGCAGAGGCAGTGACTTCTGTATGTCTGGACGGATATCTCTGCTGTGTGAGTCCCGAGTCTGTGACTTCTGCGTGTCCGGAAGGATAGCTCTGCTGTTTGAGCCCCGAGGCAGTGACTTCTGTATGTCTGGACGGATATCTCTGCTGTGCGAGCCCCGAGGCAGTGACTTCTGTATGTCTGGACGGATAGGTCTGCTGTGTGTGAGCCCCGAGTCTATGACTTCTGTATGTCTGGACGGATAGCTCTGCTGTGTGAGCCCCGAGGCAGTGACTTCTGTATGTCTGGACGGATAGCTCTGCTGTGTGAGCCCCGAGGCAGTGACTCCTGTATGTCTGGACGGATAGCTCTGCTGTGTGATCCCCGAGGCAGTGACTTCTGTATGTCTGGACGGATATCTCTGCTGTGTGAGTCCCGAGTCTGTGACTTCTGCGTGTCCGGAAGGATAGCTCTGCTGTTTGAGCCCCGAGGCAGTGACTTCTGTATGTCTGGACAGACAGCTCTGCTGTGTGAGCCCTGAGTCTGTGACTTCTGTATGTCTGGACGGATAGCTCTGCTGTGTGAGCCCCGAGGCAGTGACTTCTGTATCTCTGGACGGATAGCACTGCTGTGTGAGCCCCGAGTCTGTGACTTCTGTATGTCCGGACGGATAGCTCTGCTGTGTGAGCCCGAGGCAGTGAGTTCTGTATGTCCCGACGGATAGTTCTGCTGTGTGAGCCCCGAGACAGTGACTTCTGTATGTCTGGACGGATAGCACTGCTGTGTGTGCGCCCGAGTCTGTGACTTCTGTATGTCTGGACGGATATCTCTGCTGTGTGAGCCCCGAGGCAGTGACTTCTATATGTCTGGACGGATAGCTCTGCTGTTTGAGCCCCGAGGCAGTGACTTCTGTATGTCTGAAAGGATAGCTCTGCTGTGTGAGCCCCGAGTCTGTGACTTCTGTATGTCCGGACGGATAGCTCTGCTGTGTGAGCCCGAGGCAGTGAGTTCTGTATGTCCCGACGGATAGTTCTGCTGTGTGAGCCCCGAGTCTGTGACTTCTGTATGTCCGGACGGATAGCTCTGCTGTGTGAGCCCGAGGCAGTGAGTTCTGTATGTCCCGACGGATAGTTCTGCTGTGTGAGCCCCGAGACAGTGACTTCTGTATGTCTGGACGGATAGCTCTGCTGTGTGTGCGCCCCGAGTCTGTGACTTCTGTATGTCTGGATGGATATCTCTGCTGTGTGAGCCCCGAGGCAGTGACTTCTATATGTCTGGACGGATAGCTCTGCTGTGTGAGCCCCGAGGCAGTGACTTCTGTATGTCTGGACGGATAGCTCTGCTGTGTGAGCCCCGAGTCTGTGACTTCTGCGTGTCCGGAGGGATAGCTCTGCTGTTTGAGCCCCGAGGCAGTGACTTCTGTATGTCTGAAAGGATAGCTCTGCTGTGTGAGCCCAGAGTCTGTGACTTTTGTATGTCTGGACGGATATCTCTGCTGTGTGAGCCCCGAGTCTGTGACTTCTTTATGTCTGGACGGATATCTCTGCTGTGTGAGTCCCGAGTCTGTGACTTCTGCGTGTCCGGAAGGATAGCTCTGCTGTTTGAGCCCCGAGGCAGTGACTTCTGTATGTCTGGACGGACAGCTCTGCTGTGTGAGCCCCGAGGCAGTGACTTCTGTATGTCTGGACGGATATCTCTGCTGTGCGAGCCCCGAGGCAGTGACTTCTGTATGTCTGGACGGATATCTCTGCTGTGCGAGCCCCGAGGCAGTAACTTCTGTATGTCTGGATGGATAGGTCTGCTGTGTGTGAGCCCCGAGTCTATGACTTCTGTATGTCTGGATGGATAGCTCTGCTGTGTGAGCCCCGAGGCAGTGACTTCTGTATGTCTGGACGGATAGCTCTGCTGTGTGAGCCCCGAGGCAGTGACTTCTGTATGTCTGGACGGATAGCTCTGCTGTGTGAGCCCCGAGGCAGTGACTTCTGTATGTCTGGATGGATATCTCTGCTGTGTGAGTCCCGAGTCTATGACTTCTGCGTGTCCGGAAGGATAGCTCTGCTGTTTGAGCCCCGAGGCAGTGACTTCTGTATGTCTGGACGGACAGCTCTGCTGTGCGAGCCCCGAGTCTGTGACTTCTGTATGTCTGGACGGATAGCTCTGCTGTCTGATCCCCGAGGCAGTGACTTCTGTATCTCTGGACGGATAGCTCTGCTGTGTGAGCCCCGAGGCAGTGACTTCTATATGTCTGGACGGATAGCTCTGCTGTGTGAGCCCGAGGCAGTGACTTCTGTATGTCTGGACGGATAGCTCTGCTGTGTGAGCCCCGAGTCTGTGACTTCTGCGTGTCTGGACGGATAGCACTGCTGTGTGTGAGCCCAGAGTCTGTGACTTCTGTATGTCCGGACGGATAGCTCTGCTGTGTGAGCCCGAGACAGTGACTTCTGTATGTCCCGACGGATAGTTCTGCTGTGTGAGCCCCGAGACAGCGACTTCTGTATGTCTGGACGGATAGCACTGCTGTGTGTGCGCCCGAGTCTGTGACTTCTGTATGTCTGGACAGATAGGTCTGCTGTGTGTGAGACCCGAGTCTGTGACTTCTGTATGTCTGGACGGATAGCTCTGCTGTGTGAGCCCCGAGGCAGTGACTTCTGTATGTCTGGACGGATAGCTCTGCTGTGTGAGCCCGAGGCAGTGACTTCTGTATGTCCCTACGGATAGTTCTGCTGTGTGAGCCCCGAGACAGTGACTTCTGTATGTCTGGACGGATAGCTCTGCTGTGCGAGCCCCGAGTCTGTGACTTCTGTATGTCTGGACGGATATCTCTGCTGTGTGAGCCCGATGCAGTGACTTCTGTATGTCTGGACGGATATCTCTGCTGTGTGAGCCCCGAGGCAGTGACTTCTGTATGTCTGGACGGATATCTCTGCTGTGTGAGCCCCGAGGCAGTGACTTCTGTATGTCTGGATGGATAGCTCTGCTGTGTGAGCCCCGAGGCAGTGACTTCTGTATGTCTGAAAGGATAGCTCTGCTGTGTGAGCCCCGAGGCAGTGACTTCTGTATGTCTGGACGGATAGCTCTGCAGTGCGAGCCCCGAGGCAGTGACTTCTGTATGTCTGGACGGATATCTCTGCTGTGTGAGCCCCGAGTCTGTGACTTCTGTATGTCTGGACGGATAGCTCTGCTGTGTGAGCCCCGAGTCTGTGACTTCTGTATGTCTGGACGGATATCTCTGCTGTGTGAGCCCCGAGGCAGTGACTTCTGTATGTCTGAAAGGATAGCTCTGCTGTGCGAGCCCCGAGTCTGTGACTTCTGTATGTCTGAAAGGATAGCTCTGCTGTGCGAGCCCCGAGTCTGTGACTTCTATATGTCTGGACGGATATCTCTGCTGTGTGAGTCCCGAGTCTGTGACTTCTCCGTGTCCGGAAGGATAGCTCTGCTGTTTGAGCCCCGAGGCAGTGACTTCTGTATGTCTGGACGGACAGCTCTGCTGTGTGAGCCCCGAGGCAGTGACTTCTGTATGTCTGGACGGATATCTCTGCTGTGCGAGCCCCGAGGCAGTGACTTCTGTATGTCTGGACGGATATCTCTGCTGTGCGAGCCCCGAGGCAGTGACTTCTGTATGTCTGGACGGATAGGTCTGCTGTGTGTGAGCCCCGAGTCTATGACTTCTGTATGTCTGAAAGGATAGCTCTGCTGTGCGAGCCCCGAGTCTGTGACTTCTGTATGTCTGGACGGATATCTCTGCTGTGTGAGTCCCGAGTCTGTGACTTCTGCGTGTCCGGAAGGATAGCTCTGCTGTTTGAGCCCCGAGGCAGTGACTTCTGTATGTCTGGACGGACAGCTCTGCTGTGTGAGCCCCGAGGCAGTGACTTCTGTATGTCTGGACGGATATCTCTGCTGTGCGAGCCTCGAGGCAGTGAGTTCTATATGTCCGGACGGATAGCTCTGCTGTGTGAGCCCCGAGGCAGTGACTTCTGTATGTCTGGACGGATATCTCTGCTGTGCGAGCCTCGAGGCAGTGAGTTCTGTATGTCCGGATGGATAGCTCTGCTGTGTGAGTCCCGAGTCTGTGACTTCTGCGTGTCCGGAAGGATAGCTCTGCTGTTTGAGCCCCGAGGCAGTGACTTCTGTATGTCTGGACGGATATCTCTGCTGTGCGAGCCCCGAGGCAGTGACTTCTGTATGTCTGGACGGATAGGTCTGCTGTGTGTGAGCCCCGAGTCTATGACTTCTGTATGTCTGGACGGATAGCTCTGCTGTGTGAGCCCCGAGGCAGTGACTTCTGTATGTCTGTACGGATAGCTCTGCTGTGTGAGCCCCGAGGCAGTGACTTCTGTATGTCTGGACGGATAGCTCTGCTGTGTGAGTCCCGAGTCTGTGACTTCTGCGTGTCCGGAAGGATAGCTCTGCTGTTTGAGCCCCGAGGCAGTGACTTCTGTATGTCTGGACGGACAGCTCTGCTGTGCGAGCCCCGAGTCTGTGACTTCTGTATGTCTGGACGGATAGCTCTGCTGTGTGAGCCCCGAGGCAGTGACTTCTGTATCTCTGGACGGATAGCACTGCTGTGTGAGCCCCGAGTCTGTGACTTCTGTATGTCCGGACGGATAGCTCTGCTGTGTGAGCCCGAGGCAGTGAGTTCTGTATGTCCCGACGGATAGTTCTGCTGTGTGAGCCCCGAGACAGTGACTTCTGTATGTCTGGACGGATAGCACTGCTGTGTGTGCGCCCGAGTCTGTGACTTTTGTATGTCTGGACGGATATCTCTGCTGTGTGAGCCCCGAGGCAGTAACTTCTATATGTCTGGACGGATAGCTCTGCTGTTTGAGCCCGAGGCAGTGACTTCTGTATGTCTGAAAGGATAGCTCTGCTGTGTGAGCCCCGAGTCTGTGACTTCTGTATGTCTGGACGGATAGCTCTGCTGTGTGAGCCCGAGGCAGTGAGTTCTGTATGTCCCGACGGATAGTTCTGCTGTGTGAGCCCCGAGACAGTGACTTCTGTATGTCTGGACGGATAGCTCTGCTGTGTGTGCGCCCCGAGTCTGTGACTTCTATATGTCTGGACGGATAGCTCTGCTGTGTGAGCCCCGAGGCAGTGACTTCTGTATGTCTGGACGGATAGCTCTGCTGTGTGAGCCCCGAGTCTGTGACTTCTGCGTGTCCGGAGGGATAGCTCTGCTGTTTGAGCCCCGAGGCAGTGACTTCTGTATGTCTGAAAGGATAGCTCTGCTGTGTGAGCCCAGAGTCTGTGACTTTTGTATGTCTGGACGGATATCTCTGCTGTGTGAGCCCCGAGGCAGTGACTTCTGTATGTCTGGACGGATATCTCTGCTGTGTGAGCCCCGAGGCAGTGACTTCTGTATGTCTGGACGGATATCTCTGCTGTGTGAGCCCAGAGGCAGTGACTTCTGTATGTCTGGACGGATAGCTCTGCTGTGTGAGCCCCGAGGCAGTGACTTCTGTATGTCTGGACGGATAGCTCTGCTGTGTGAGCCCTGAGGCAGTGACTTCTGTATGTCTGGACGGATAGCTCTGCTGTGCGAGCCCCGAGGCAGTGACTTCTGTATGTCTGGACGGATATCTCTGCTGTGTGAGTCCCGAGGCAGTGACTTCTGTATGTCTGAAAGGATAGCTCTGCTGTGCGAGACCCGAGTCTGTGACTTCTGTATGTCTGGACGGATATCTTTGCTGTGTGAGTCCCGAGTCTGTGACTTCTGCGTGTCCGGAAGGATAGCTCTGCTGTTTGAGCCCCGAGGCAGTGACTTCTGTATGTCTGGACGGACAGCTCTGCTGTGTGAGCCCCGAGGCAGTGACTTCTGTATGTCTGGACGGATATCTCTGCTGTGCGAGCCCCGAGGCAGTGACTTCTGTATGTCTGGACGGATATCTCTGCTGTGCGAGCCCCGAGGCAGTGACTTCTGTATGTCTGGACGGATAGGTCTGCTGTGTGTGAGCCCCGAGTCTATGACTTCTGTATGTCTGAAAGGATAGCTCTGCTGTGCGAGCCCCGAGTCTGTGACTTCTGTATGTCTGGACGGTTATCTCTGCTGTGTGAGTCCCGAGTCTGTGACTTCTGCGTGTCCGGAAGGATAGCTCTGCTGTTTGAGCCCCGAGGCAGTGGCTTCTGTATGTCTGGACGGACAGCTCTGCTGTGTGAGCCCCGAGGCAGTGACTTCTGTATGTCTGGACGGATATCTCTGCTGTGCGAGCCCCGAGGCAGTGACTTCTGTATGTCTGGACGGATATCTCTGCTGTGCGAGCCCCGAGGCAGTGACTTCTGTATGTTTGGACGGATAGGTCTGCTGTGTGTGAGCCCCGAGTCTATGACTTCTGTATGTCTGGATGGATAGCTCTGCTGTGTGAGCCCCGAGGCAGTGACTTCTGTATTTCTGGACGGATAGCTCTGCTGTGTGAGCCCCGAGGCAGTGACTTCTGTATGTCTGGACGGATAGCTCTGCTGTGTGAGCCCCGAGGCAGTGACTTCTGTATGTCTGGATGGATATCTCTGCTGTGTTAGTCCCGAGTCTGTGACTTCTGCGTGTCCGGAAGGATAGCTCTGCTGTTTGATCCCCGAGGCAGTGACTTCTGTATGTCTGGACGGACAGCTCTGCTGTGCGAGCCCCGAGTCTGTGACTTCTGTATGTCTGGACGGATAGCTCTGCTGTGTGAGCCCCGAGGTAGTGACTTCTGTATCTCTGGATGGATAGCTCTGCTGTGTGAGCCCCGAGGCAGTGACTTCTATATGTCTGGACGGATAGCTCTGCTGTGTGAGCCCGAGGCAGTGACTTCTGTATGTCTGGACGGATAGCTCTGCTGTGTGAGCCCCGAGTCTGTGACTTCTGCGTGTCCGGAGGGATAGCTCTGCTGTTTGAGCCCTGAGGCAGTGACTTCTGTATGTCTGAAAGGATAGCTCTGCTGTGTGAGCCCAGAGTCTGTGACTTTTGTATGTCCCGACGGATAGTTCTGCTGTCTGAGCCCTGAGACAGTGACTTCTGTATGTCTGGACGGATAGCACTGCTGTGTGTGCGCCCGAGTCTGTGACTTCTGTATGTCTGGACAGATAGGTCTGCTGTGTGTGAGACCCGAGTCTGTGACTTCTGTATGTCTGGACGGATAGCTCTGCTGTGTGAGCCCCGAGGCAGTGACTTTTGTATGTCTGGACGGATAGCTCTGCTGTGTGAGCCCTGAGTCTGTGACTTCTGTATGTCCGGACGGATAGCTCTGCTGTGTGAGCCCGAGGCAGTGACTTCTGTATGTCCAGACGGATAGTTCTGCTGTGTGAGCCCCGAGACAGTGACTTCTGTATGTCTGGACGGATAGCTCTGCTGTGTGTGCGCCCGAGTCTGTGACTTCTGTATGTCTGGACGGATATCTCTGCTGTGTGAGCCCCGAGGCAGTGACTTCTATATGTCTAGACGGATAGCTCTGCTGTGTGAGCCCCGAGGCAGTGACTTCTGTATGTCTGGACGGATAGCTCTGCTGTGTGAGCCCCGAGTCTGGGACTTCTGCGTGTCCGGAGGGATAGCTCTGCTGTTTGAGCCCCGAGGCAGTGACTTCTGTATGTCTGAAAGGATAGCTCTGCTGTGTGAGCCCGGAGTCTGTGACTTCTGTATGTCCCGACGGATAGTTCTGCTGTGTGAGCCTCGGGACAGTGACTTCTGTATGACTGGACGGATAGCACTGCTGTGTGTGCGCCCGAGTCTGTGACTTCTGTATGTCTGGACGGATAGCTTTGCTGTGTGAGCCCCGAGTCTGTGACTTCTGCGTGTCCGGAGGGATAGCTCTGCTGTTTGAGCCCCGAGGCAGTGACTTCTGTATGTCTGAAAGGATAGCTCTGCTGTGTGAGCCCAGAGTCTGTGACTTTTGTATGTCCCGACGGATAGTTCTGCTGTGTGAGCCCTGAGGCAGTGACTTCTGTATGTCTGGATGGATAGCACTGCTGTGTGTGTGCCCGAGTCTGTGACTTCTGTATGTCTGGACGGATAGGTCTGCTGTGTGTGAGCCCAGAGTCTGTGACTTCTGTATGTCCGGACGGATAGCTCTGCTGTGTGAGCCCGGAGTCTGTGAGTTCTGTATGTCTGGATGGATATCTCTGCTGTGCGAGCCCCGAGGCAGTGACTTCTGTATGTCTGGACGGATATCTCTGCTGTGCGAGCCCCGAGGCAGTGACTTCTGTATGTCTGGACGGATAGGTCTGCTGTGTGTGAGCCCCGAGTCTATGACTTCTGTATTTCTGGACGGATAGCTCTGCTGTGTGAGCCCCGAGGCAGTGACTTCTGTTTGTCTGGACGGATAGCTCTGCTGTGTGAGCCCCGAGGCAGTGACTTCTGTATGTCTGGACGGATAGATCTGCTGTGTGAGCCCCGAGGCAGTGACTTCTGTATGTCTGGACGGATATCTCTGCTGTGTAAGTCTCGAGTCTGTGACTTCTGTGTGTCCGGAAGGATAGCTCTGCTGTTTGAGCCCCGAGGCAGTGACTTCTGTATGTCTGGACGGACAGCTCTGCTGTGCGAGCCCAGAGTCTGTGACTTCTGTATGTCTGGACGGATAGCTCTGCTGTGTGAGCCCCGAGGCAGTGACTTCTGTATCTCTGGAAGGATAGCTCTGCTGTGTGAGCCCCGAGGCAGTGACTTCTATATGTCTGGACGGATAGCTCTGCTGTGTGAGCCCGAGGCGGTGACTTCTGTATGTCTGGACGGATAGCTCTGCTGTGTGAGCCCCGAGTCTGTGACTTCTGCGTGTCCGGAGGGATAGCTCTGCTGTTTGAGCCCCGAGGCAGTGACTTCTGTATGCCTGAAAGGATAGCTCTGCTGTGTGAGCCCAGAGTCTGTGACTTTTGTATGTCCCGACGGATAGTTCTGCTGTGTGAGCCCTGAGACAGTGACTTCTGTATGTCTGGACGGATAGCTCTGCTGTGTGTGCGCCCCGAGTCTGTGACTTCTATATGTCTGGACGGATAGCTCTGCTGTGTGAGCCCCGAGGCAGTGACTTCTGTATGTCTGGACGGATAGCTCTGCTGTGTGAGCCCCGAGTCTGTGACTTCTGCGTGTCCGGAGGGATAGCTCTGCTGTTTGAGCCCCGAGGCAGTGACTTCTGTATGTCTGAAAGGATAGCTCTGCTGTGTGAGCCCAGAGTCTGTGACTTTTGTATGTCTGGACGGATATCTCTGCTGTGTGAGCCCCGAGGCAGTGACTTCTGTATGTCTGGACGGATATCTCTGCTGTGTGAGCCCCGAGGCAGTGACTTCTGTATGTCTGGACGGATATCTCTGCTGTGTGAGCCCAGAGGCAGTGACTTCTGTATGTCTGGACGGATAGCTCTGCTGTGTGAGCCCCGAGGCAGTGACTTCTGTATGTCTGGACGGATAGCTCTGCTGTGCGAGCCCCGAGGCAGTGACTTCTGTATGTCTGGACGGATATCTCTGCTGTGTGAGTCCCGAGGCAGTGACTTCTGTATGTCTGAAAGGATAGCTCTGCTGTGCGAGACCCGAGTCTGTGACTTCTGTATGTCTGGACGGATATCTTTGCTGTGTGAGTCCCGAGTCTGTGACTTCTGCGTGTCCGGAAGGATAGCTCTGCTGTTTGAGCCCCGAGGCAGTGACTTCTGTATGTCTGGACGGACAGCTCTGCTGTGTGAGCCCCGAGGCAGTGACTTCTGTATGTCTGGACGGATATCTCTGCTGTGCGAGCCCCGAGGCAGTGACTTCTGTATGTCTGGACGGATATCTCTGCTGTGCGAGCCCCGAGGCAGTGACTTCTGTATGTCTGGACGGATAGGTCTGCTGTGTGTGAGCCCCGAGTCTATGACTTCTGTATGTCTGAAAGGATAGCTCTGCTGTGCGAGCCCCGAGTCTGTGACTTCTGTATGTCTGGACGGTTATCTCTGCTGTGTGAGTCCCGAGTCTGTGACTTCTGCGTGTCCGGAAGGATAGCTCTGCTGTTTGAGCCCCGAGGCAGTGGCTTCTGTATGTCTGGACGGACAGCTCTGCTGTGTGAGCCCCGAGGCAGTGACTTCTGTATGTCTGGACGGATATCTCTGCTGTGCGAGCCCCGAGGCAGTGACTTCTGTATGTCTGGACGGATATCTCTGCTGTGCGAGCCCCGAGGCAGTGACTTCTGTATGTTTGGACGGATAGGTCTGCTGTGTGTGAGCCCCGAGTCTATGACTTCTGTATGTCTGGATGGATAGCTCTGCTGTGTGAGCCCCGAGGCAGTGACTTCTGTATTTCTGGACGGATAGCTCTGCTGTGTGAGCCCCGAGGCAGTGACTTCTGTATGTCTGGACGGATAGCTCTGCTGTGTGAGCCCCGAGGCAGTGACTTCTGTATGTCTGGACGGATATCTCTGCTGTGTGAGTCCCGAGTCTGTGACTTCTGCGTGTCCGGAAGGATAGCTCTGCTGTTTGATCCCCGAGGCAGTGACTTCTGTATGTCTGGACGGACAGCTCTGCTGTGCGAGCCCCGAGTCTGTGACTTCTGTATGTCTGGACGGATAGCTCTGCTGTGTGAGCCCCGAGGTAGTGACTTCTGTATCTCTGGATGGATAGCTCTGCTGTGTGAGCCCCGAGGCAGTGACTTCTATATGTCTGGACGGATAGCTCTGCTGTGTGAGCCCGAGGCAGTGACTTCTGTATGTCTGGACGGATAGCTCTGCTGTGTGAGCCCCGAGTCTGTGACTTCTGCGTGTCCGGAGGGATAGCTCTGCTGTTTGAGCCCCGAGGCAGTGACTTCTGTATGTCTGAAAGGATAGCTCTGCTGTGTGAGCCCAGAGTCTGTGACTTTTGTATGTCCCGACGGATAGTTCTGCTGTCTGAGCCCTGAGACAGTGACTTCTGTATGTCTGGACGGATAGCACTGCTGTGTGTGCGCCCGAGTCTGTGACTTCTGTATGTCTGGACAGATAGGTCTGCTGTGTGTGAGACCCGAGTCTGTGACTTCTGTATGTCTGGACGGATAGCTCTGCTGTGTGAGCCCCGAGGCAGTGACTTTTGTATGTCTGGACGGATAGCTCTGCTGTGTGAGCCCTGAGTCTGTGACTTCTGTATGTCCGGACGGATAGCTCTGCTGTGTGAGCCCGAGGCAGTTACTTCTGTATGTCCAGACGGATAGTTCTGCTGTGTGAGCCCCGAGACAGTGACTTCTGTATGTCTGGACGGATAGCTCTGCTGTGTGTGCGCCCCGAGTCTGTGACTTCTGTATGTCTGGACGGATATCTCTGCTGTGTGAGCCCCGAGGCAGTGACTTCTATATGTCTAGACGGATAGCTCTGCTGTGTGAGCCCCGAGGCAGTGACTTCTGTATGTCTGGACGGATAGCTCTGCTGTGTGAGCCCCGAGTCTGGGACTTCTGCGTGTCCGGAGGGATAGCTCTGCTGTTTGAGCCCCGAGGCAGTGACTTCTGTATGTCTGAAAGGATAGCTCTGCTGTGTGAGCCCGGAGTCTGTGACTTCTGTATGTCCCGACGGATAGTTCTGCTGTGTGAGCCTCGGGACAGTGACTTCTGTATGACTGGACGGATAGCACTGCTGTGTGTGCGCCCGAGTCTGTGACTTCTGTATGTCTGGACGGATAGCTTTGCTGTGTGAGCCCCGAGTCTGTGACTTCTGCGTGTCCGGAGGGATAGCTCTGCTGTTTGAGCCCCGAGGCAGTGACTTCTGTATGTCTGAAAGGATAGCTCTGCTGTGTGAGCCCAGAGTCTGTGACTTTTGTATGTCCCGACGGATAGTTCTGCTGTGTGAGCCCTGAGGCAGTGACTTCTGTATGTCTGGATGGATAGCACTGCTGTGTGTGTGCCCGAGTCTGTGACTTCTGTATGTCTGGACGGATAGGTCTGCTGTGTGTGAGCCCAGAGTCTGTGACTTCTGTATGTCCGGACGGATAGCTCTGCTGTGTGAGCCCGGAGTCTGTGAGTTCTGTATGTCTGGATGGATATCTCTGCTGTGCGAGCCCCGAGGCAGTGACTTCTGTATGTCTGGACGGATATCTCTGCTGTGCGAGCCCCGAGGCAGTGACTTCTGTATGTCTGGACGGATAGGTCTGCTGTGTGTGAGCCCCGAGTCTATGACTTCTGTATGTCTGGACGGATAGCTCTGCTGTGTGAGCCCCGAGGCAGTGACTTCTGTTTGTCTGGACGGATAGCTCTGCTGTGTGAGCCCCGAGGCAGTGACTTCTGTATGTCTGGACGGATAGATCTGCTGTGTGAGCCCCGAGGCAGTGACTTCTGTATGTCTGGACGGATATCTCTGCTGTGTAAGTCTCGAGTCTGTGACTTCTGTGTGTCCGGAAGGATAGCTCTGCTGTTTGAGCCCCGAGGCAGTGACTTCTGTATGTCTGGACGGACAGCTCTGCTGTGCGAGCCCAGAATCTGTGACTTATGTATGTCTGGACGGATAGCTCTGCTGTGTGAGCCCCGAGGCAGTGACTTCTGTATCTCTGGAAGGATAGCTCTGCTGTGTGAGCCCCGAGGCAGTGACTTCTATATGTCTGGACCGATAGCTCTGCTGTGTGAGCCCGAGGCGGTGACTTCTGTATGTCTGGACGGATAGCTCTGCTGTGTGAGCCCCGAGTCTGTGACTTCTGCGTGTCCGGAGGGATAGCTCTGCTGTTTGAGCCCCGAGGCAGTGACTTCTGTATGCCTGAAAGGATAGCTCTGCTGTGTGAGCCCAGAGTCTGTGACTTTTGTATGTCCCGACGGATAGTTCTGCTGTGTGAGCCCTGAGACAGTGACTTCTGTATGTCTGGATGGATAGCACTGCTGTGTGTGTGCCCGAGTCTGTGACTTCTGTATGTCTGGACGGATAGGTCTGCTGTGTGTGAGCCCAGAGTCTGTGACTTCTGTATGTCCGGACGGATAGCTCTGCTGTGTGAGCCCGAAAAAGTGACTTCTGTATGTCCCGACGGATAGTTCTTCTGTGTGAGCCCCGAGACAGTGACTTCTGTATATCTGGACGGATAGCACTGCTGTGTGTGCGCCCGAGTCTGTGACTTCTGTATGTCTGGACAGATAGGACTGCTGTGTGTGAGACCCGAGTCTGTGACTTCTGTATGTCTGGACGGATAGCTCTGCTGTGTGAGCCCCAAGGCAGTGACTTCTGTATGTCTGGACGGATAGCTCTACTGTGTGAGCCCCGAGTCTGTGACTTCTGTATGTCCGGACGGATAGCTCTGCTGTGTGAGCCCGAGGCAGTGACTTCTGTATGTCCCGACGGATAGTTCTGCTGTGTGAGCCCCGAGACAGTGACTTCTGTATGTCTGGACGGATAGCTCTGCTGTGTGTGCGCCCCGAGTCTGTGACTTCTGTATGTCTGGACGGATATCTCTGCTGTGTGAGCCCCGAGGCAGTGACTTCTATATGTCTGGACGGATAGCTCTGCTGTGTGAGCCCCGAGGCAGTGACTTCTGTATGTCTGGACGGATAGCTCTGCTGTGTGAGCCCCGAGTCTGTGACTTCTGTATGTCTGAAAGGATAGCTCTGCTGTGCGAGCCCCGAGGCAGTGACTTCTGTATGTCTGAACAGATAGCTCTGCTGTGTGTGAGCCCCGAGTCTGTGACGTCTGCGTGTCCGGACGGATAGCTCTGCTGTGTGAGCCCGAGGCAGTGACTTCTGTATGTCCCGATAGATAGTTCTGCTGTGTGAGCCCCGAGGCAGTGACTTCTGCATGTCCGGACGGATAGCTCTGCTGTGTGAGCCCCGAGGCAGTGACTTCTGTATGTCTGAACGGATATCTCTGCTGTGTGAGCCCCGAGGCAGTGACTTCTGTATGTCTGAAAGGATAGCTCTGCTGTGCGAGCCCCGAGTCTGTGACTTCTGTATGTCTGAAAGGATAGCTCTGCTGTGTGAGCCCCGAGGCAGTGACTTCTGTATGTCCGGATGGATAGCTCTGCTGTGCGAGCCCCGAGTCTGTGACTTCTGTATGTCTGGACGGATAGCTCTGCTGTGCGAGCCCCGAGTCTGCGACTTCTGTATGTCTGGACGGATACCTCTGTTGTGTGAGCCCCGAGTCTGTGACTTCAGTATGTCTGGACGGATAGCTCTGCTGTGTGAGCCCCGAGTCTGTGACATCTGCATGTGTGAACGGATAGTTCTGCTGTCTGAAGCCAGAGGCTGCTGGTCAGTGTACCCTGAGATGTAGCTCTGTTGTCTAAGACCGTATACTGTCATTGCCGAGTAATGCAGGAGAGAGCTCCTCCCTTTGAGATAGATCTCTTATCTTCCCTTATCTGAGGGATATCTAAGCTGTCCAAAGCCAGAGACTGTTCGTCTGTGTAACCTGAGATGTAGTTCTGTTGTCTAAGACCTTGTACTGTCAGGCCGAAGTAATGGAGGCGAGAGCTCCGCCCTTTGAGATAGATCTTCTATCTTTGACTCGAGTTTATGTTGAGCGATAGCTCAGCTGTCTAAAGCCAGAGACTCTTCGTCTGTGTAGCCCGAGATGTAGCTCTGTTGTCTAAGACCTTGTACTATCAGGCCTGCGTAATGTAAGAGAGAACTCTGAGCTTCGCTCCCTAAGATAGCTCGCCTGTCCGTGACCTAAACTTAATCTGAGTGATAGCTCTGCACACTGAGGCCTGAACGTGTACATTTTGTGGAACAGCCTTCCCGACCAAAGCCTTGAGGCTTTAGGTAATTTGTTCCCTGAGGCATAGCTCTGCTGTAATGTTATTTGTACCCTGAGGCATAGCTCTGCTGTAAAGGAATTTGTTCCCTGAGACATAGCTCTGCTGTAATGTTATTTGTTCCCTGAGGTATAGCTCTGCTGTAAAGGTATTTGTTCCCTGAGACATAGCTCTGCTGTAAGGTTATTCCCTGAGACATAGCTCTGCTGTAATGTGATTTGTTCCCTGAGGTATAGCTCTGCTGTAAAGGTATTTGTTCCCTGAGACATAGCTCTGCTGTAAGGTTATTTGTTCCTCGTGCTTTAGCTCTGCTGCAAGGTTATTTGATCCCCGAGACATAGCTCTGCTGCAAGGTTATTTGATCCCCGAGACATAGCTCTGCTGCAAGGTTATTTGTTCCCTGAGACATAGCTCTGCTGTAAGGCTATTTGTTCCCTGAGCTTTAGCTCTGCTGTAAGGTTAATTGTTCCCTGATGCATAGCTCTGCTGTATGTTTATTTGTTCCCTGAGCTTTAGCTCTGCTGTAAGGTTAATTGTTCCCTGATGCATAGCTCTGCTGTATGTTTATTTGTTCCCTGAGCTTTAGCTCTGTTGTAAGGTTATTTGTTCCCTGAGCTTTAGCTCTGCTGTAAGGTTAATTGTTCCCTGATGCATAGCTCTGCTGTATGTTTATTTGTTCCCTGAGCTTTAGCTCTGCTGTAAGGTTATTTGTTCCCTGAGCTTTAGCCCTGTTGTAAGGTTATTTGATCTCTGAGACATAGCTCTGCTGCAAGGTTATTTGTTCCCTGAGACATAGCTCTGCTGTAAGGCTATTTGTTCCCTGAGCTTTAGCTCTGCTGTAAGGTTATTTGTTCCCCGAGGGATAGCTCTGCTGTAAAGTTATTTGTTCCCTGGGGCATAGCTCTGCTGTAAGGCTATTTGTTCTCTGAGGCATAGCTCTGCTGTAAGGTTATTTTTTCCCTGAGCTTTGGCTCTGCTGTGAGGTTATTTGATCCCTGAGACATCTGCTGTAAGGTTGTTTGTCCCCTGAGGCATAGCTCTGCCGTAAGGTTAATTTTCCCCCCTGAGGCATAGTTCTGATGTAAGGTCGTTTGATCCCTGAGGCATAGTTCTGATGTAAGGTCGTTTGATCCCTGAGACTTAGTTCTGATGTAAGGTCGTTTGATCCCTGAGACTTAGCTCTGCTGTAAGGTTGTTTGTCCCCTGAGGCATAGCTCTGCTGTAAGGTTAATTGTCCCCCCCTGAGGCATAGTTCTGCTGTAAGGTTATTTTATCCCTGGGACTTAGCTCTGATGTAAGGTTATTTGTTCCGTGAGACATAGCTCTGCTGTAAGGTTATTTGTTCCATGATTGTGAGAAGTTGGCCTGGTATATGCTGTTCACTAATTAAAGTGGACACCTTGCACCAGGGCAAATCGACTCTTATGGTAGATAGGTTTAAGACAACCTTTTAAAGAAAGCTATCCTAGTGGTAGCTGTGGAGAGCAGCCTTCAGGCTAAGTCTCGGAGGAATGTAAAGCAGCTTGTTTTACCATATAATCTCTTGAATCACCAAATGAAAAGACACCACACAGGTATATATATCAAATATATATGTATTTATTTCTAAATAACTCTCTACTAATCTCTTTATGAGATTAGAAGACAAACATATGCACAAATCAACGTTTCACAATAAGTTAAGCACAAAATATGGCTGGGGGAGACAAGGCCTAGGGCCTTCAGAAGTGCTGGGGCCTCACGAAACTACCCAAGGCAGGTAAGTAAAGGACCCACGGGGGACGCGTGCAGTGTAGATACACAGGCGCGGATCGCCGTTGACTTCAATGGGGCAAGTCGCGGTTGGAAATACAGAGTTTTAGGATACTTCTATAGAACCTACAAGCAAGTCACTTACAGGGTAAGTCGTTCTAGGGCCCACACCCACAGGAGCACCGTAGTGCTGGAGTTACCTCACCCAGGGAGGCCGGGTGCACAGGTGTCCTTTGGTGTCGGGTCGCGGCGTCGTTTTCAATGGCGAACAAAGAAGACTTGCTGCTTGCGGGAGCTGAAAAAGTGTCCGGTGGAATCCAAGCCTGGATTCTGAAGAAGGATGACCTGAAAGCAGAGGGGACAGTGTTCAAAGTCACTTGGCAGTGACTCGGGGCAAGGAAGATGGATGCCCACCGTCGTCGAGTGATTCAGGTCGGTTGCGGGTGCCTTGACTCTTCAGCCACGTGGTCCAGGAGGCGTCGACGACGACCAGGAGCTGGATTCAGTGTGTCCCTCGACGTCTGCAGCTGACTGCGGTGTCGGCATCTCGATTGGAGCCAACAAGCCTTGGCAGCCGCAAGTCTCGGGGAGATGAAGAAAAGTCGATGGCGCAGACCAGCAAGGTCTGTGGAACTCACCCAGCGAGGGTAAGTCAGGGCAGGCCTGGAGCAACCAGGGGAGCCCTTTGGTTTCTTTAAGAAGTCTTCTGGGGACCCACAAGCCAGCGGGCAAGGGCTCGCAAAGACACCTCGGGTGGAATCACTCTACAGGGGCCCACGGTCACTCGGGATGGTGTAGGCCTCTGATCTTTGGAGGGATTCCTGCTGGAGGTCGGGACCACACGTGGTCCAAAGCACAGGTTCGTAGAACGTTGTGAAGGGGTTGCACTCGACAATAGTGCATGGTACCCAGGGGTCGCGGTTCCTCGTTACTCGTGGGGTCCACTTGCCTCAGCTTCGCTGGGGACTCACGATGGCCTGGGAGAGGTCAGGAAATCTACTTCCTGGGCTGCAGGAACTTCGTACTCCGGCGGGAGCGGCGTAGTTTGCGACCGTCGTTGTCGTTTTTGGTGCCTGCCAAGCAGGGGAGTCACTCCTTGACTCCAAGGGAGATTCTTCTGTCTTCCAAAGGTAGTGGAACGTCGAAGGGCCAGGATTCTTCTGTAGAGCATCGTCCAGGGGTTATCTGCTTTGCAATGGCAAGGTTCCCCTCTTATACTAAAAAGAGGGGATGGACTAGCTCTATGACCCCACCTATGGGAGGGTCAAGGGAGGGGGTGGCTACACCCACTTCCCTTTGTCCAGTTTTGCGCCAGAGCAGGGGCAGGTAGCCCCTGAGCTGGTTTGAATCTGGCATATGCACAGAGGAGCCTTCTGCTCCCCAGTGCAGGACTTCAAAGCACTCTAAGAGTGCACCCACCCAGCCCCAATACACTAAACCCTGTCTGGGAGGTGGTTACACCTCCCTGTGACAGGATGCCTATTGTTGGGCTTCCTCCACTGCGAGTTTCGGTCATCAGCAGGAGGGCAGCCCAGTGTCTGTGACTGGTGGCATCCATTTTGTGATGCCAGGGCTCTTTAGGATTCTACCGCGTTTCCACAGCAGGTACATGTCTTATCCCTCTAGAAGGGTGGAATGCTACCCCCGCCGCCAGTATTGGCGGGGGGGTAGTATTCCAAGATGTTTGACACTAAACACGACATGTTTTGATGCAGCCATTCCAAAGTTAGCATTTACCGCGAGGATATAATGCACTTAATAGTATATGGTTTAACCGCATCCACAAACAGCACCAGAGAATAGACTCTGAGAGCTGCAGAGGGGCCCTGCTCAGGCAGAGGCACCCCCTCACATAGAAGCCAAGCACCCTGCCCTCAGGATTGATAGGGCCTGCCTTAGGGGTGACTGATAGGTTTATATGTGTGTGCAGGAGAGATATAAGAAACCTATATCTCAGTGAGGGGTGCTAGCACCACCTCACCCAGGCTGCAGTAGCAGGCCTGTGGTGTCAGATTTTGTCTGCTTCCCAGGGGTGGCATAATACATGCTGCAGCCCCTGGTAGGCCTGTGAAGTACCTATGCCCTTGGTACCTAAGGTACCATATACTAGGGACTCATAAGGCACCACAGTATCCAATCACTAGTGCACCTAGAGTGCACTCCATGTCATTTAGAGAGAGCTGATAGACTGGGGCCCTGAATAGCAGGGTCCCAGTCCAACTAAGTCATAAACCAGCAAAACACCAGGAAAAAAGTGGGGGCAACCATATAGTCAGATTCCACCTTCCTACAATGATGCATAGCTCTGCTGTAAGGTTACTTGTCCCCTCCCCCCCCGCCCCAGGCATAGTTCTGATGTAAGGTCATTTGATCCCTGAGACTTAGCTCTACTGTAAGGTTATTTGTTCCCTGAGACATAACTCTGCTGTAAGGTTATTTGTTCCCCGAGACATAGCTCTGCTGTAAGGTTATTTGTTCCCTGAGACATAGCTCTGCTGTAAGGTTATTTGTTCCCTGAGACATAGCTCTGCTGTAAGGTTATTTGTTCCATGATTCATAGCTCTTCTGTAAGGTTACTTGTCTCCTGAAGGATAGCTCTGCGGTAAGGTTACTTGCCTCCTGATGCATTGCTCTGCTGTAAGGTTACTTGTCTCCTGAAGGATAGCTCTGCTGTAAGGTTATTGATTCACTGAGACTTAGCTCTGCTGTAAGGTTATTTGTTCCCTGAGACATAACTCTGCTGTAAGGTTATTTGTTCCCTGAGACATAGCTCTGCTGTAAGGTTATTTGTTCCCTGAGACATAACTCTGCTGTAAGGTTATTTGTTCCCTGAGACATAGCTCTGATGTAAGGTTATTTGTTCCCTGAGACATTGCTCTACTGTAAGGTTATTTGTTCCCTGAGATATAACTCTGCTGTAAGGTTATTTGTTCCCTGAGACATTGCTCTGCTGTAAGGTTATTTGTTCCCTGAGGCATGGCTCTGCTGTAAGGTTACTTGTCTCCTGAAGGATAGCTCTGCTGTAAGGTTACTTGCCTCCTGATGCATTGCTCTGCTGTAAGGTTATTGATTCGCTGAGACATAGCTCTGCTGTAAGGTTACTTGTCTCCTGAAGGATAGCTCTGCTGTAAGGTTATTGATTCGCTGAGGCATAGCTCTGCTGTAAGGTTATTGATTCGCTGAGACTTAGCTCTGCTGTAAGGTTACTTGTCTCCTGAAGGATAGCTCTACTGTAAGGTTATTTGTTCCCTGAGACATAACTCTGCTGTAAGGTTATTTGTTCCCTGAGACATAGCTCTGCTGTAAGGTTATTTGTTCCCTGAGGCATGGCTCTGCTGTAAGGTTATTTGTTCCCTGAGACATAGCTCTGCTGTAAGGTTATTTGTTCCCTGAGACATAACTCTGCTGTAAGGTCATTTGATCCCTGAGACTTAGCTCTACTGTAAGGTTATTTGTTCGCTGAGACATAACTCTGCTGTAAGGTTATTTGTTCCCTGAGACATAGCTCTGCTGTAAGGTTATTTGTTCCCTGAGGCATGGCTCTGCTGTAAGGTTACTTGTCTCCTGAAGGATAGCTCTGCTGTAAGGTTACTTGTCTCCTGATGCATTGCTCTGCTGTAAAGTTATTGATTGGCTGAGACATAGCTCTGCTGTAAGGTTACTTGTCTCCTGATGCATTGCTCTGCTGTAAGGTTATTGATTTGCTGAGACATAGCTCTGCTGTAAGGTTACTTGTCTCCTGAAGGATAGCTCTGCTGTAAGGTTATTAATTCACTGAGACTTAGCTCTGCTGTAAGGTTACTTGCCTCCTGATGCATTGCTCTGCTGTAAGGTTATTGATTCGCTGAGACATAGCTCTGCTGTAAGGTTACTTGTCTCCTGAAGGATAGCTCTGCTGTAAAGTTATTGATTCGCTGAGACTTAGCTCTGCTGTAAGGTTACTTGTCTCCTAATGCATAGCTCTGCTGTAAGGTTATTGATTCGCTGAGACATAGCTCTGCTGTAAGGTTACTTGTCTCCTGAAGGATAGCTCTGCTGTAAGGTTATTGATTCGCTGAGGCATAGCTCTGCTGTAAGGTTATTGATTCGCTGAGACATAGCTCTGCTGTAAGGTTACTTGCCTCCTGATGCATTGCTCTGCTGTAAGGTTATTGATTCGCTGAGACATAGCTCTGCTGTAAGGTTACTTGTCTCCTAATGCATAGTTCTGTTGTAAGGTTAATTGTCCCCCCGAGGCATAGTTCTGATGTAAGGTCATTTGTTCCATGATGTATAGCTCTGCTGTAAGGTTATTTGTTCCATGATTCATAGCTCTGCTGTAAGGTTACTTGTCTCCTGATGCATAGTTCTGCTGTAAGGTTACTTGTTCCCTGAGACATAACTCTGCTGTAAGGTTATTTGTTCCCTGAGACATAACTCTGCTGTAAGGTTATTTGTTCCCTGAGACATAGCTCTGCTGTAAGGTTATTTGTTCCCTGAGACATAACTCTGCTGTAAGGTTATTTGTTCCCTGAGACATAACTCTGCTGTAAGGTTATTTGTTCCCTGAGACATAGCTCTGCTGTAAGGTTTTTTGTTCCCTGAGACATAGCTCTGCTGTAAGGTTATTTGTTCCATGATTCATAGCTCTTCTGTAAGGTTACTTGTCTCCTGATGCATAGTTCTGCTGTAAGGTTATTCGTCTCCTGAGGCATAGCTCTGTGGTGAGGTTATTTGACCTCTAAGGCATAGCTCTGCTGTAAGGTTAATTGTCCCCCCTGAGGCATAGTTCTGCTGTGAGGTTATTTGATCCCTGAGACTTAGCTCCACTGTAAGGTTAATTGTTCCATGATGCATAGCTCTGCTGTAAGGTTACTTGCCTCCTGATGCATAGTTCTGCTGTAAGGTTATTCGTCTCCTGAGGCATAGCTCTGTGGTGAGGTTATTTGACCTCTAAGGCATAGCTCTGCTGTAAGGTTACTTGTCTCCTGGGGGATAGCTCTGTTGTATGCAGACAGTTCGTGTTCTGCTGTGATGCCTGAGCCTGTAAGGCCCATGAAACCCGAGAGATTCTTCTGCTGTTGGACAGGGACCCTTGTAACCTGCGGATAGCTTTGCTGTCTACTGCAAGGGGTAGCTATGCTGAGTAGGGCCCAAGACAGGTGGTGTGTGTCCGAACATGGGGGGTTGGGAAGGAGCGGGGGGGTGAGGGGTGCTCTCTCCTCCCCTACACCAGGAGTGAGGGTCCAGCAGTTCTCTGTCCGTACAGGGGGGTCTGTCGGGGTGTGGGGAGGAGGGGTCTCTCTTAGACTGGGGAGACTGAAGTTAACACCAGTATGTCTTGAGTCTGGGGCCAGCAGTGGGGTGCCCTTGGCTTTCCAGATCTTGCTCGCCCTGTGTTAGAGATGCCATCAGGTCTCTGGGTGCCACTGATGCCATTTCATTCTGTTAATGGTCCAGCAACGCTGATCTCTGGCCATCGGTGGCCACCGACTGACGGCCATGTCTGCTCTGTCTCCACAGGTGGACGTTGACCGCCCATGCCATGGCTCTGCAGCTGGCCGCCCTTGCTCTGGTGGTCGCCCTCGCGTCTGGAGATCCTGTCGGACTGAGGGAGCATGGCCCAGCCCTGGCTGAGAGCACCGTGAACCTGGCCCTCAGTCTGTATCACACCATGGTGAAGGACCCTCAGCTCAGCTCCATGAACATCCTCTTCTCCCCGGTGGTTGTGGCCTCTTCCCTGGGCGTCATGTCCATGGGCGCCAAGGATGAGACCGCAGCTCAGGTCCAGGCCCTCCTGAACCTGCCCATCCCAGAGGACCAGATGCATGCGGCCTTTTCCGAGTTCCTCAAGGACCTTGCTGACCAGGAGGCCAGGAACGTCACCTGGAAGGTGAGCAGCCGCCTGTACGGCCCAGACTCCGTCGACTTCCATGACACCTTCCTGGAGAAGAGTCGGACCCACTACCACCACGACCATTCCAAGATCAACTTCCGCGACCGCCGCCAGGCCGTCGACGACGTCAACGAATGGGCCTCACAGGCTATGGGAGGCAGGGTGTCTGAGGTGGCCACAGACTTCTCCAACGGGGAGGGAGCGGTGCTCGTCAACGCCATGTTCTTCAAACGTGAGTACCACGAAGGCCTCTCAGTCTGTGGGAGATGAACAGCAGTTTTAGCAAAGGCAATGAGTGCATTGAGACTCCCCCCTGGCCATATCTAACATCCAGTTCACTCTTTAAGTGTGAGAAGCACAGGTACTCTGATCAGTAGCACCAGGGGTTGTCTATAGCAACCCCCCCTCTCTAAAGATCTACAGTAATTGTTATCGCCATCTGGAAACATATCAGATGTCTCAGCCTGGGCGATGCATCAGAGGCAGCAAAACTCCAGCTTATCTGCGCCATGATGGAGTGTAAGGCTAGACAAAGAACAGCTCACCTACCTGTACAAATAGGGCGGGCAATGGAGAAAATACCACTTACAACCTCCGCCTTCAATAGATGACTAGAAGCACAAGTGTACAATGACAATCATGAAAGGTGAATCCACTCGGGACAGGCCCACCTCCAATGATACGTCGCTAGTCTGTGGAAAGGCAGGAAAAGCTTATCACAGTACTTTAGTGAATGCACTAGTCAAAGATGGCGGCCGGTTTTACACAGCAAGGCAGATTGATTTTCAAATGGCTCAGTAAGAGTTACATGGGGGAGGGAGAGTAGCCGTAGGAGACTGACACTAAGAGCCTCATATTGAAGGGGGAAACCTGTCACTTATTAGCTGAGATTATTAATGCTGGTGACAAGTGCTGTGTGCTGTCACTTCTACTACTATAAAGGGATATATCAAGCTGAATTACAAATAGATTTTAGTGGGTGACCCCTCCCCACAAGAACAATGCTTCAGTCCAATCTATTCCAGAAGTGGTGGCTCTTGTAAGTCACAGACCCTCATTACCAGCAGAACCTCTGCTTCCACTCCTCCTAGATGTCCCCACAGGGCTTCTATCCGCTACCCCGTGCCCTCTGTTCCTCTCTCGCACTCTCTGAAAACTCTCAAGTCCCTCCCGATCAGTGATTTATGGTGGCCATATGGTGACATACAGAGCTTTACAAATCAGAAACATAACATAACCCCAGAAACAGTCACAAGCATCTCACCGCACAGGTCAGAGTAGACTTTACGTTCTCACCTTTACACACTCACCTTTTTTGTATGCTGTCTCCGCAGCTCACTGGGGTGAGAAGTTTCATCACCAGATGGTGGACACACGAGGATTCCTGGTGTCCCGCACCCATACGGTCTCTGTTCCCATGATGCACCGCTCAGGTGAGTCTCCCACCTTGACCCTCCATGTAGTGCTTTATGAGAGGTTTTCATGTCATGGCGCCATCTGTTACTGAAGACTGAAGAACTTGACAATGAAGTGACCAGATAACGACTCTTAGACTCATGCCTCAGGTGTGGACGCAATGCTTTGTGAGTTTAGCTAGGGACACTTTGTGTTACACAGATATATATAGGATAAAGTACCCCAGCCGTACATTGTAAGGGTATTCTAAATCACTAGGTAGTTCTCTGACCTTATAGTTGAACGTGGTCAAAGTCAAAAGTTCTTTTATAAGATCATGGAACTCCAAGGTAACTTGCAATATCCTTTTAATGTACACAAGGGGTATTTTATTCCTTATAAAACATAGTCTTACATTTTGCCACAAATCAGTTAAATCCTTGGTGTCTTGCTCCTTCATCTGAAAGAGATAGTATAGTTGAGGACAAGAAGAATAAACAAGCATTGGAAATGCAACAGGTCTCGCATTTGTTGCAGTTGGAGCTATTGGTATTTTAAATGCCATTTTTTTTTAACCTATGTAATAGATATGTCCTCCCCACCTTAATAAAAAAGAATGGACTTCCCTGTGTGTTTTTCTGTAGTATTTTGTATAGCATGAAGTACCTGTTTGTTATTTTGAAATGCTCTTGGGAGCAGAAAGATTTCCACCTTTTAAGAGCGCAGTCACGAATGTTCTACAGTTACTGACATTAACATTTTGCCGAAAACAGACGCAAACAACTCGGTCTCTAGAACTGAACTAAGGCAACAGATGGATAAGGAACACACCCACCGCCTAAGGCATAGCTCTCCCTAGTATGGGTTACTTATTGTAACGCGCCTCCTGGCCTTTCAGCGTAACTTCCCTGACATGGAGTGAGTCTACAGCTGCTCTACCAACCTTTTACATATACTGCTCGTATACCTAAATTCAGTGCTTAATTGTTGAGAAGAAAAAAAAAGTGCCAGAGCCCTCGTCAGGAGGCCACCTCAGCTTACAGTACCCATTGCCCCTGCCAGCGCTGCCGATGACAGTACCAACACAACTGCTAACCATCACACTCCTACAGGTGTGACAATTCAGACTATTCTAGACCCCCAAAGCTTTATGAATTGCTTGGACGTCAGATATTTGTCTTTTTTAATCTATATCGAATTAATAAAGAACTGTTGCTGTGCTCATCTCTAAATTTGACAAACAGCGCCACCATGTGTCAGACTGCCATAAGGGCCAGTGTTGACAAATATGTGCCGATGCCGAGCACCAGAAACCACCGGCTCATATTAAGCACTGCCTAAATTAACTGATAGCCACAGCCTATCATTACAGTTACTCTGATATTTTTGGAATCCCCTCTGCCTGCTACACTAGTCTCTCCGCCTACACTCAGGACACCCCTGCTAACTGGTGTCCCAGACGGGGTCCTTTTCATGTTAAGCGTAAGTGAGACGAAAGAGTGTTTCACCCAATGTGCCTAGTGCACGGGACCCCCTTCAGCGGGTGGCCTACTGGAGTTTTTCTATTCAAATAATAAAGGCACACGTATGAGGTACAGCAATTCATTAAAGTATTTTGTTCATGTACGAAATTAAAAAAATTAATGCCATGTAACTTTCAGATTAATTTGTTCAGAGTTTTTATTCTTCTTGCTGTTTAAGCATGTGAAGACGAGTCATACTACTCTTAAATATTTCATGAATTCTTTGCACCAATCTGACATCAATTTAGAATTCTTTAACTGCTCATAGCCGACACGTGTTTCGCAGAATAGCATCTCTTTTTCAAGGCTGTTCAATGGGAAGCTTCAGTGTGTACTAAATAAATAATTATTAAAGCCCAACGATTGGATCCAACGATTAGGTTGTGTTCGGTATTTCTGAATTCCGCGTTAAACCTCACAGCAATGAATCCTCTTGATTGTTGATTTTGAGTTGTGGTAGCGGATTTATTTTGATTTTTAAAGCCCATGATGTGGTCTATACTCTTACTTTTTGGAACCATGTTCTCTGCTCTGCGCTTGCCAACAAAACCACTGAAATTCACCAGTTATAGTTTACTGAGTTATCTGTAACCTGTGCCCCGGAGATAGATAGATAGATAGATAGATAGATAGATAGATAGATAGATAGATAGATATACTGCTTGTGAACTCACATATTACATCACTCATGACTTGTTGAGTGACATCATTGATGACATCACTGATTAGGTCAAAACACAGTGAATCACCATTCCTTTCCCTCCACACTGGTGGTCATGTTCCCCGATGAAAGGCTGAGTCAAGAGGCAATAACAAGGGCACACATAGTTTTCCAACGGGCGTTACCTCATGGTTTTATGCACAGCTCACAGGTCCTGGGTTCCAGTTTTATTCTCTGTCCCTTACAATAGCCTGTCCCTTGCCTCCTAGGTTACTACAACTACTACGAGGATGAGGTGAACCGACTGCAGGTGCTGGAGATGCCTCTGGCCCACGGACACTCCAGCATGATCTTCCTGATGCCGCGGCACGTGGAGTCGCTGGACCGGCTGGAGAGCATGCTGACCAAGGAGCAGCTGGAAACATGGCTGAGCAAGATGCAAAGGAAGGCAGTGTCCATCTCGCTGCCGAAGGTGAACCTGGACACCAGCCATGAGCTGCAGGTAAGTACGTGCGACAGGTGTCCGCACAACCAGGGCCCACAAAGCAGGGGGTCAGAGCACAAGAGCATTTATTTCAATTTACTAAAATATTAGACGTTGTGGAAGGGGCGTCGCACACACTTTGACCCGGGAGTTACCTTACCAAATGCACCCAGGAAAGGGGCTACCTCCTTGAGGAAGAAGAAGGGGATTCCTCCTTCCTATAGACTTTTGGTCAGTCATTCCTTATCAGTATACTTACCTCTGGCCAAAAATAACTTGGACTCCTGCTGCCTGACGTCCCTCTGGTGCATCAGGGGCCACGAAGCGGACACCATGGAGTCCTGATCAGAGCCAAGACACCGCATGCAGATGTCATGTGGATCCGAGAAAGGTATCCACTTATGGCAGGGATCAAGGGCCTGGTTTAGATCTTGGCGGACAGGTTACTCCATCACAACGGTGATGGACATCCCGTCCGCCGAAATATAAATCTCATAGGATATAATGGAATTTATATTTCAGCGGACAGCATATCCGTCACCGTTCTGACGGAGTAACCCGTCCGCCAAGATCTAAATCATTCCCTAAATCCTGACACGTTTGTGGGAGACATTTGACCTGGTCATTGTTGAAGCTGAGTTACGGCTAGAGAGACCCAACCCGCATCGCTGACGTCTGGAAATACAGGACCCGAGGCCAGTGCATCGGCTCGTTTCTATTATATACCAGTAGGACCATGTCCACTGGGCAAACCGGAAGCGGGCGCCACTTAGCAGCATGGCGCCCCCTCGCCGTGCTGGAAGGATACTGCTGGGGAAATGCGTTTCCAGGTCAGTCTGACACCTCCTGAATATTTATAAGGTGCGGAATCTGCAGGAAGATGTATCCATCAGAAAAAAAGAAAACATTAGATGAAACTCACTTAAGATGTTTGCATCATACAAGGTTTCATCATGTGTCCACCTAAAAAGTGTCAAAAGTATGGATTGTATAATTGTATATTAATGTGAAAAATAAGCTGGCCTGGTGCACGTGCCAAGTTGACAAGTATGTGTGATATGAAGTGACTTGTGGAACCCCGTGTCGGTGAAGCTTCTCCATCAACCCATTTCCAAGTTTTTCCCAAACTAATGACTTTCACCAGTTTGTAGAATACAACCCGTTAAATGTCTTTTAGACTTTAAAAAAAAATGTCTTCATCAATTTTGAGTCCAATCACATACATCCTTTTTCACTTGTAACTTTTTTTTGTCAGTAGAAACCCCTACCTCCCCACCACAGGCCCCCTCGGTTACCGGTCTCACAGGTTTGGCTTCAGCCTCTGACCGCCGTAAGCACTGGACACTACCCAGACCTGGGTCTCCAGGACTGTCTCAGAGGGCTGCATCCATTTTCAGGATAACCAATGACTACATAAATTATTTCCACTTAAACTAATTCTATGTAAAGTTATCCTAAGTGGGTGGTCTGACACTCTGGCATGGGACAGACCCTCCTGCATACCCAGGAGCCTTGGCCCCCATGCCAGCCAGCCCCCTGCATCCCCCCTCTGGCAGGAGCACCTGGCAGTTCTCTGCACTTCTGTGGTGTTCTAGTCCCTGGTTGGGACAGACTTCTTGTTGTCATTTTTACCCCTTCTGCCAACCTGTACTTATATTACTAGATTTATGGTTGATAATCTAGGGAGTGAATATACACAAATAGTTCTGCTTATTCTTAGAGATATAGAGGCAGATTTTCAAGCCCCTTGCGCCACTGGTGCGTCACTTTTTGTGATGCACCGGCAGCGCATTTTAGTGCCCCTATATCTCTAAGAATGGACAGAACTATTTGCGTATATTCACTCCCTAGATTATCAACAATATATCATTGTTTTACTAATTGTTTACATGCAGGAGAGGACACCTTCCTGTACATTAAAAAAATCACCAGAGGTGATTTCCTCCTTCTGTGTGTGCTGCAAAAAGCATTTATCCTCGTTGCACCATCCTACACCTCCCCTGGGGAGGCGTAGCATTCAGACGCATTTCCAGATTTACGATTTCACATAAATCTGGAAATGTGTCAGGTTCCATGGGTGTTGCGTGGGAACACCCACAGCAAAACACACATGGAACGCCCCTTTCACGCAAAGTGCTGCGTGTAAAGGGGCCGTATTTACAAGGACAGGATGTGGATCAGTGATCAAACCAGTTTTTAAGAGGCGTGATAGGCGCCATCCTGGCTTATAACAACTTATATCCCTACTTGATTCTTCAGCTAAAATCTTTTGCCAAGTAAATCTTTATGAATTAGAAAAATGGACGAGTGAGCACGCATGTACCTCAGTCGAGGAGGCGGGGTCTGGGCCGGGACCATCTACCTTGCATCACTCCTTGACCTATATTGCATGAGGTCCACAAGAGAGGTTATTTAACTAGGTATTTCTAAAGGACTTCTGGCCATCATTCAAGTATTTCATCAAAAAAACTTGCGCAAAGATCCAAATAGGAGAAAGAAGACAGTTTTCTATTAAAATTTATATTTCTAAGGGATTTGAACGGGTTGCATTTTGGGCTGATTTTTATTAGCCGTGCATTTTTTCTGATCTCCCAATGACCCTTATTCTTCCTGGGGTCCCCCCGAAAGACTTCAGCACAATAATGTACCTTTATATGTTGATGGCTAGGTTGCCTTTTACCACAGCCTGATGGGCCTGCAGCACCAGCTTGACACCCTGAGTTTATACTGTGCCTCTAAATAAACTCACTTAAAGTACCTATAAAACCCGCACAGTCGCAACTCCTTCCATCAACCACCAAGACACCTCCACGCCACAGGACTCCTGCTCGTAAACATCTCATGCATATCCAAAACCAGATCAGGAGAACGGTTGCTCTCTTACATCGCTCCTCAAGCGTGGAACGACCTCCCGCTCCATACCAGAGACTCCTCCTCGTTGAATTTTACAAGAACCTGAAGGCCTCACTTTTCAATGAATTAACCTACCTCAGGCAGGGCCAGGCACGCACTCCTGCTCAACGTCAGGATACCCTCACGGGTGATTAACCAACCTACCCTAGGCAGAGTTAGGCACACTCACCCGCTCCGCGCTGGGATACCCTCAAGGGTGATTAACCAACCTACCATAGGCAGGGCCAGGCACACACACCCGCTCTCAACGTCAGGATACCCTCACGGATGATTAACCAACCTACCATAGGCAGGGCTAGGTACACACACCTGCTCAGCGACTGGATACCCTCACCGGTGATTAACCAACCTACCATAGGCAGGGCCAGGCACACACACCCGCTCAACGTCAGGATACTCTCACGGGTGATTAACCAACCTACCCTAGGCTTGGCCAGGCACACACACCCCCTCAATGTCAGGATACCATCACGGGTGATTAACCAACCTACCCTAGGCAGAGTTAGGCACACTCACCCACTCAACGTCAGGATACACTCATGGGTGATTAACCAACCTACCATCGGCAGGGCTAGGTACACACACCCGCTCAATGTCAGGATACCCTCACAGGTGATTAACCAACCTACCATAGGCAGGGGTAAGCACGCACACCCGCTCTGCGTCAGGATACCCTCGCGGGTGATTAACCAACCTACCATCGGCAGGGCTAGGTACACACACCCACTCAATGTCAGGATACCCTCATTGGTGATTAACCAAACTACCATCGGCAGGGCTAGGTACACACACCCGCTCAACGTCAGGATACCCTTACGGGTGATTACCCAACCTACGATCGGCAGGGCCAGGCACACACACCCGCTCAATGTCAGGACACCCTCACGGGTGATTAACCAACCTACCATCGGCAGGGCTAGGTACACACACCAGCTCAATGTCAGGATACCATCACGGGTGATTAACTAACCTACCATAGGCAGGGGTAAGCACGCACACCCGCTCTGCGTCAGGATACCCTCGCGGGTGATTAACCAACCTACCATCGGCAGGGCTAGGTACACACACCCGCTCAATGTCAGGATACCATCACGGGTGATTAACTAACCTACCATAGGCAGGGGTAAGCACGCACACCCGCTCAACGTCAGGATACCCTCACGGGTGATTAACCAACCTACCATAGGCAGGGCTAGGCACACACACATGCCGAACATCAGGATACCCTCACGTGCGATAGTGCACTTTACAAATACACTTATCAATTAATGAGTTGTGGCACATGGAAATTAAATTAGGACTGGTGGTTAAAAGATAATAAACTGTGATTGGTCAGAGGCGCTTCAGAGACCCCGGGAGATAGCCATACGGGCACGCTTTCGATTGATCCAACTCCGGATCCTACACACGTCCTACGCCTCTAGAGCGCTCCAACATCAACTGGGACGTTGTGACTCTGACCGGTGCTCTAGGGGCTGCGGGGAAGTGAGCCCCTTTTTCCACATCATTAGGGCCTGTCCCGAAATTCAGCGCTATTGGGAGGGGGTAACCCGGGCCATGGCCGACGCTACGGGTCTCCAGGTCCCGGTGGAGGTGAGATGGCACCTATTGGGAGTGACGAGGGACATGGCCTAGATACCTCAACATTTGGCTAATGATGGCCTCTGGGGTGGCAAGGGCATGGAGCGCGGCTGGTCCCGACAGAGTGAGGGACTGGGAGAACGATATGGACGGGTGCCAGCAGCAGAGAGAGTGGTCTACCAGAGCAGGGATGCCCGAGGAAATGGGAAAAGATCGGACCCCATGGGTGGAATACAGAACCGATAGAGAAGTGTGTGGGGACTGGGGTGGAGCAACGGGGGGGGGGGGATCCCGAGATGCACGACTATGACGCTGTGGATGCTATTGTTCAAGACTTGTGCCCTTTTACTCTACGCATTTCCTCCCACTGCAGCCAATGTAGTGCACCTCTGTTCATGCAACCATCTGGAACGGTGTACTAAGCGACTGTTCAATACAAAGAATAAGAAAGAAAAAGAAAAGAAACTAACCAAGTTATCAATATTTAGGGGTTCCTGGGCAGATTGTCCAGGAGCTCTCATGTATCTGCTAACGCTCTTCCTACAGTGGCGGCCCGTCTCCAATTCAACAAGAATTGGGGCGCGTCTTTAGACTTCTACTTTTGTTAAAATCCTACTGACACTACTATATGGCTTGGCCGCCCTGGTCTTAGAAAAGGCAATAGATTGTAAACTCCTAGAAGGCAAGCGTTCTAAAAAGGTCTATCAATGACTCGGTCGGTGGCCACAGTAGCTCTTCGCCTGTAGATGGGCCATCGCGCTATTAATTTGGGAGCCGAGGTCCTAAAAGATCCTTTTTTAGCAGGCATGGCCTGGGGAAGAGGCGACTATCGCAGCACCCTGTTTGAAAGATCTACTGTGGTCCGATGATTCATGGGCAAAGGTAACTATGAAAAGAAGGTTATAAGAGGTGTTCCTGAAATGTGATCTGTTTCCATGTTTGAAGACTAACAGGCAGACTGAGAAAGGGTACAGGTGCAAAAAACACACAGGGTATGCATGCAAAATACCCACAGGGTACAGGCCCAAAAAACTCGGGAAAAACCCACAGGTTATAGATCCAAAACACCCACAGGGTACAGGTCCCAAAAACCCATAGGGTACAGATATAAAAATCCAGAGGGTACAATCAAAAAAAACCCACAGGGAGCAGATGCACAAAAAAACCTCAGGGTACAGATTTAAAAAGCCCAGGGTGCAGATCCAAAAACACCCACAGGGTACAAATCCAAAAAACCCACAGGGTGCAGATCCAAAAACATCTACAGGGTAGCAATCCAAAAAACCCACAGGGTACAGATCGAAAAACACCCACAGGGTACAGATCCAAAAAACCCACAGGGTGCAGATCCAAAAACACCCACAGGGTTCAGATCCAAAAACACCCACAGGGTACAGATCCCAAAAACCCACAGGGTTCAGATCCAGAAACACCCACAGGGTACAGATTAAAGAACCCCACAGGGTACAGATTAAAGAACCCCACAGGGTTCATACCCCCAAAAAAACCAACAGAGTAAAGATCCATAAAACTCTACAGGGTACAGATCCAAAAAATCTACAGGGTACAGATCCAAAACCTCTACAGGGTACAGATCCAAAAGCTCTACAGGGTACAGATCCAAAAACATCCACAGGGTGCAGATCCAAAAACGCCCACAGGGTGCAGATCCAAAAACACCCACAGGGTACAGATCCCAAAAATCCACAGGTTACAGATTAAAGAACCCCACAGGGTTCAGGTCCAAAAAAAAACAACAGAGTAAAGACCCAAAAACTCTAGAGGGTACAGATCCAGAAACTCTACAGGGTACAGATCCAAAAACTCTACAGAGTACAGATCCAAAAACTCTACAGAGTACAGATCCAAAAACTCTACAGGGTACACATCTAAAAAAAACTACGGGGTTCAGATCCAAAAACCCACAGGATACAGATCAAAAAAACCCACAGGGTACAGCTAGAAAGAAAAAAAACACAGCTTACAAATACAAAAAAACACAGGGTACAGATCCCCAAAAAAACCCACAGTGTACAGATCCCAAAAAAACCCACAGTGTACAGATCCAAAAAAAAAACAGTGTACAGATCTAAACCCCCCCCCCCACAAGGTAAAGATTCAAAAAACCCACAGGGTACAGATCCACAAACTCCACAGGGTACAGATCCAAAACACCCACAGGGTGCAGAGAAAAAAAACCCACCGGGAACAGACACAAAAAATCCAAAGGGTACATATCTAAAAAAAAAACCAGAGGTACAGATCCAAAAACCCACAGGTACCGATCCAAAAACCCACTGGGTACAAATCTCAAAACCCCACAGGGTACAGATCCCCAAACCCTACAGGGTACAGATTCCAAAATGCCACAGGGTACAGATCCAAAAACCCCACAGGGTACAGATCCAAAAACCCCACAGGGTACAGATCCAAAAACCTACAGTGTACAGATAAAAAAACTCTCAGGGTACAGGTCCAAAGCACCTGCAGGTTACAGATCCCAAAAAACCCACAGGGTCAGATCCAAAACAACACCCAAAATCGATTTTCGTGCTATTCTTATGGAAATGATTTAAAGTTCATTTGCAGAAAATGCTCATTAGTTCACTTGCACCGTTTAAAGTCCTAGCTGGGCATTGTTGAGTATCTGGGCATCATTCCACCCCGGAGGTGAGATGCGTGGTGCTGCCGACGAGTGTAGGACAGATCTCATGCACACACCGCACGAGTGTGGAAACGCTGGGACAAGACTCTCTCTGAAAGACCTTTCATCTCTTCTAACCTGTCCAGAATTCACTCTACCTCCTATCATTTCTAAAGCCTGTTTTACACAAAATAATAGGAGGTCAATTAATGAAGCATTTCAGTTTCTTTTTATGCTTGAGTCCACTTCTATAGTCTTGACTTTTTGACGTTTTATAAAACTTTTTGATGAAGTCATATCATTTTATGGTTGGTATTAAGATTTTAATATGCTGCTACGGTGAATACATAATTAACTGTTTAAAATATTTTTGTATTTAAGGATCAGATCATTGCAATTTAAGCCACTTATAATAATTATTTTGTTTAATTATTTTAATGATTCATTCATACAATAAAATTTTTGATTGACTGTTGGATTTATATAGTGCTGGGATAGCTCCCAGTTTGTTTCAAAGCTCTAGTGTCTGCTTTGATATCAGATCACCATGCTCTCCTCTGCTCTGTCGCCTGCTCTTCACTGCTCCTAATCTCTGGCTTCCTGGCTGATGTCTTTGCTCCTCTGTCTCGTAGAAACACCTCCAGGAGTTGGGTCTGAGGGAGGCATTCGATGAAGAGAGAGCGGATTTCTCCGGCATCACGGGGCACAAAGACATGCACCTGGCCAACCACCTCCACGCGGCTGCCATTGAGTGGGATATCGATGGGAAGCCCTACGACCAAGGCACCTACAACCAGGGCGACCTGCGTTCGGCCAAGGTCTTCTACGCAGATCACCCTTACATCTTCTTGGTCCGGGACAACGGGACCAACGCCATTCTCCTGATCGGGCGTCTTGTCAGACCCGAAGGCGACGAGAAGCATGATGAGCTCTAAGGAGGCGGGTGGACCTGGTAACTGGACCATTGGCCATCACTCATCACATGCTAGCGGGACATTAAAAATGGTGGACACATGCAGGTGACATACATAGGTGAAACTGTACTTGTTCAAAGACTGTCACCTGGTCCTCTCCAGACTCAAGCCTCTGACAGAAAACAGACTTAGCAGTGACCACGAAAGCCTTTGGTTTGGAGATTATTGGGAAATAGAACAAAATACATCACGTCTTGATACAAGAGGCGTGTCCAGAAGAAACAAGTATGGTTGCCATGCAGAGCTTCTCCTGAGAGCCATTCTCACTCAATTCTTGGCTTTAGTCCCCTCCCTTTTGGTTTTGAGGCTGGTCTCTCACCGTCCATAAGTGACTTCGGTCACCTCTAGCTACAACCACTAAGAACCCAAGGTCACCTCTAGCTACAACCACTAAGAACCCAAGATCACCTCCAGCTACAACCACTAGGAACCCAAGATCACCTCCAGCTACAACCACTAGGAACCCAAGATCACCTCTTGCCTTCATCGCAATAGAAGCCTTGACTTCCACTCAAGGATCAGGGCAAGCAGGTCCGGCCCTTGGACAGTCGATCACAGGACGGCGACAGCGTCCTTCGTCAGGTGACCCTGAGGTGACTGATTAAGGAGCAGACCACATGCAAGAATCAGCGAGCACTGATTCACCGAGTAACAACGGTATTGGCCACTAGGGCTGGGACAGAGTCAGTTGTAAGCC
Organism: Calotriton arnoldi; assembly: GCA_963921515.1. Classification (NCBI taxonomy): domain Eukaryota; kingdom Metazoa; phylum Chordata; class Amphibia; order Caudata; family Salamandridae; genus Calotriton; species Calotriton arnoldi. Next base: position 1,216,623 of record CAWUFW010001603.1, on the reverse strand, counting down.
TGGATGCTCCAGAATATTTATTTTGGAAGTATTACATTGTTTTTAAGAGTTTGTTTCCATAAAGAAGGTACTTAAATTTTTAATAAACAGTGCAGTGTTGCAGAGCTTTGGCTTGTGGTGATTTCTTCAATAGCTCACTGCTCCTACTGCTATTTACTTCTGGGAGCTCGTAACTGTGAAATGCCTATCGGGCTCTCACGAAAGTGAAATTCAACCCCTTCACTTCCTCCTTCGTGAATCTGCGGAGCTAGAGTTGTGTTGTGTTGTGCTATGCTGTTTTATGTTAATGTTATATTGATTTGTATGGCACAGCTAATCACCGGGAGGGTATCTAGGTGCTAGAGCAGGCGGGTTGGCGTGTAGGCGTGGGACTAAGGTGTTGGATGTCCAGCCCCTCAGAATTTAGTCGCAGAGGCAGGTCTTCAGCTTTTTGCGGAATCCAAAAAGTGAGGAGGTGGCCCGATGTGCTGGGAGGAGATTGTTCCAGGTTTTGAGTGCAAAGTAGGAGAAGCTCGACCTCCCATTCTGCTCTTATGGATGCTGGGTGTGGGGGGAGGGGTGCGAGTGAGAGTGTGGTTGAGCAGAGGTGCCTGGTGGATTGGTGGAAGCACAGGCAGTTGCTCAGGTATGCAGGTCCGATGTTGTGCAGCGCCATGTATGTGTGCGTGAGGAGTTTGAATTGGCTGCGTTTGTGGATGGGGATCCAGTGGAGCTCTCTGAAGTGTGGTGAGATGTGGGTGCGTCGTTGGAGGTCAAGGATGAGTCTCGCTGCGGCATTCTGGATGGTCTGGAGGGGGTGTAGGAGGTGGTTGAAGATCCCATTGCAGAGTGTGTTGCCATAGTCAAATCTGCTAGTGATGAGGACTTGTGTGACGGTGTGTCTGGTGTTCAGAGGTGGCCATTTGAATACCTTGCGGAGCATGCAAAGAATGTGGAAGCTGGAGGAGTTCACTGTGTTGACCTGCGTTGTCATGTTGAGCTCTTCATCCAGGATGATTCCTAGGTTTCTGGCACGATCGGCTGGAGTAGGTTTTGGTCCAAGCTCTGAAGGCCACTAGGTGGAGTCCCATGGAGAGTTCTTGATGATAAGCTCTTCCGTCTTGTCAGAGTTGAGTTTCAGGCAGTTAGATCTCATCAAGTCTGCTCCGTTGATCATGCAGTCGGCTAAGTTGTTCTGGTGGTGGCGGTCTTGAGAGAGGATAAGTTAGGTGTCATCAGCATAGGATATGATAGCTTTGGATTGGATGATGTTGGTGAGCGGGGTTATGTAGATGTTAAACTGAGTTAGTGTGAGTGATAAACCCTGCGGGACTCCACAGATCAGCTGCTTTGTTTCCGATGTGTACGTTGGTAGTTGACTCGCTACGTTTTTCTGGTGAGGAAGGATCCTATCCAGTTGACGGTCGGTCCTTGGATGCCTATGTCATGCAGTCTTCTGACGAGGGAGTGGTCAAAGATAGTATTGAAGGCTACGGAGAAGTCGAGTAGGATGAGGACTGCTGTTTCTCCCCGGTCCAGTAGAGTGCAGATGTCATCTTTGGCTACAATGAGTGCTGTTTCTGTGCTGTGGTTACTTCAGAATCCTGATTGGGTGTGGTCCTGTAGGTTGTGGTGTTCGAGGTGGCTGGTGAGTTGTCTGTTGATGGTTTTTCCATCACTTTAGCTGGGTAAGGAGGCAGAGAGATGGGCCGAAAGTTGCTCAGCTCTCTAGGGTCGACCAATGGTTTTTTGAGGAGGGCATTGACTGCTGCATGATTCCAGTCTTCACGGAAGGTGGCAGATTTGATGGAGGTGTTGATGATGTGGGTGGGGGCGCTGCTGATTGGTGGTCCTCACATGTTGTAGATGTGGTGGGAGACAGGAAAAACTACAGGAGAAAACCCATGAACCCAGTTGAGACCTGGGTGAATTTAGTAATAAACAACGTCGTACTTCTTGACAATTTGGCAAAATGAAGAACAATTACGAAAGAACATAGATAGGGAGACAACAATTTTTTGAAAATGCGGTCTGTATTAGAATCTTTTAGTAACATTTGTATTAGTTATAACAGCAGTATTGCATTGTTTGCAGGTGTAATCCACGGAAAAGTGCACACAAATTGCTCGTGTGAGAGTGAACAGCGCAAGTGACACACGTGACAAGGTGCAGAAAACTGCGATAGAGGCGCAAACTTTTAAAATGGATACATAACAAGGGCAATGAAACCATAATTAATAGAGATCATGTTTAGAACCAAAGGACGCCAACGAGTACGTTGAGCAGTCAACAGCGTTTTGACCTGTTTAAATTAAGGTCATCATCATAACAGGATTACACATTAGTCAGTCGGTGCGGTCGATCAACATGATACGCGCACTCCAATCCTGATAAAATCAACATAGTTGTTGTACCAAGCAACTTGGGAGTATGAAGCGGGGTGCGTCAAGGACTGCACCTGTGGGCTAGTGTGCACAGCGGTGCAACTGTATTGAATTTCCGTGGTAATTGATCAGGACTTATAAGGGGTACGTTAATGCAGAGAAGCAAGGATACAGGCTCTGTTAGAAATCAACAAGTGTTGTCTGTCAATTACAACTCAAGAACTCGATGTCGGCATTTGAGCTTTTCCGCTTGGAAAGTGCTCTGCGGTATGACTCTCGTATGGAAGGTGTGCAGGTTGTCGACACGGTTGTCTGCACTGAGGCACCGCACCCATTATATGTCCTGATCAATTACCACGAAAATTCAATACAGTTGCACCGCTCTCCACACTAGCCCACAGGTGCAGACCTTGACGCACCCCGCTACGTACTCCCAAGTTGATTGGTACAACAACTATATTGATTTCATCATGATTGGAGTACGCGTATCATGTTGATCGACAGCACCGACTGACTAATGTGTAATCCTGCCCTGATGATGACCTTAATTTGAACCGGTCGAAACGCTGTTGACTACTCAGCGTACTCCTTGGCGTCCTTTGATTCTTAACATGATCTGTATTTATTATGGTTTCATTGCCCTTGTTATGTATCCATTTTAAAAGTTTGCGCCTCTGTCTCAGTTTTTTGCACCTTGTCACGTGTCTCACGTGCACCGTTCACACTCACACAAGCACTTTGTGTGCACTTTCTCGTGGATTACACCTGCAAACAATGTAATAGTGCTGTTATAACTAATACAATTGTTACTTAAAGATTTTAATAAAGACCACATTTTCAAAAAATTGTTGTTGTCTCCCCATCTCTGTTCTTTCGTAAATGATTTTACATTTAGTCAAATTGTCTAGAGTACTACTTGAGATATTGTTGCTTGTTAGTAGCTGTGGTGGGGGCCTGGGTCCATAGGTGCCCTGGAGAGAACAGTTTCCATGATCGCTACAGTGTCTTCCTCTGTGAGGGCTTTCCAATCCCTCACCTCACAATAATGACCAGCGCTAACTCAGCCAATCGTTTTTGGGCCATCCTTTCAACGATGTCTGATACTTTCTTAGAGTCTCAAACTGCTCCACCCCTTCTTCCATTTGTCTTCCAATATTGCCCCCTCCTGATATTACACACACATTCTCAATATACCAGTCCTTACCGTCCTCTGACCCCATCAGCTACAACAGCCTTAGCTGCCAACCTGGACAGACAGACCCCGACACAATTGGCAGTCCCTGGAATAGATTAGACATTAAACGTTTATTCTTCCAACTCAAAGAGCCTCCTTCTGAGTCAAGCAGAGACAGAATCAAATCCTTTTTTGTCAAAATGTATTTTAGGGTTTTACAATCAGACCTGATCGTAAGAACATAACCCCATCGAAAACTATGAAATTATATGGCAGACAAGCTCACTGCCAATGTCTCCTTTCTCCATAGCCAAACACGTTTGACTCTCCAAAATCCTGGAGGCACGTGATCTGACCCCTTCATTTTCACCATGCCTTTGTACCAGCACAGCTCTTAGCCTGTTCTCACTGGTGTCAGTGGGCTCAATGGTCTCCAGACCCTACTAGGATTATAAGCCTTTCAAATCTGGGACGGTCTCTTCCTCCCGCAGATCAAATTCAGCCCCATACTTCCTACTCCAGACACGGGCTACAACTCACCTCCACAGTTCTGTCAATGCCACTGATCTCATTGTAAGATTGGATTTGAACTGACTGTAGAGTTCAATCCTGCCTAAGAACAAAACAACCTCGTCCTGTTACATATCACTCCCCCAATTTCTTTCTTTGGCCTCAGACCTCCCTGAGAAGTTGCGTGGCCCAGGTACATAATCTCCTCTCCACCAACTTTCTACTTACTCTCTTTTAGTATCATCCAATCATTTTCCAATCCTTTACAGACCTTGTTCTCCCAAAGATAAGTATGGCATCTTGAAAGCATCTAACGCCCCCACTAGATTATGCATAACTCTCTGAAATATCAATGATGCAGAGACAAGCCTAAATGGTATCCGGAGAAGCTTGTGTGATCTGATAGGAGTTATAAAAACCATGAGGTCTTGTGAACTTTCCTTCAACCAGATCCCTTAGTACCCAGAAGCACGGTTCTGGCTGGTGAAGAACCTGACATCAGAGGCAGCGTTAAAACTCCTCAGGTCTACACATAGCTTTTAGTCACTGTAGGAGGCTGGATTAGTATGTGGTGCACACTTATTCAAGTGGTGCACTCTGCACTAATCCAGCCAACCCTTATGGTGATTTTAGTGGTATTTGATAACCATAGAAAGCTCTCAAAGTGGTAGCTGTGGAGAGCAGCCTTCAGGCTTATCTTGAAGGAGTGCACAGCAACTTGTTTTAACACATTTAATCAACAGTGTAGATTAGATGGATAAAAAACTCAGTGTTTTATAACAAAAAAAATCTATTTATTACACAACACAATCACTAACACATTGGTGTAGGAAAGTGCCCCTTTTTGCAAGGTTACCCCCCTAGCTTTTTGGCAGATACTGGATGCCAACTTGACTGAGTGTGTGCTGGGATCCTGCTAACCGGGCCCCAGCACCTGTGTTCTTTCCCAAAACTGTACCTTTGTTACCCACAATTGGCACATCCCTGGCCACACATAAGTTTCTTGTAAAAGGTACCACTGGTACCAAAGGTCTTGTGACCAGAGAGGGCCTCTGAGGGCTGCTGCATGTATTATGCCACCCTCGGAGACCCCTCACCTTAGCACCCCCACCCTGCCATTGCAGACTAGGTGTTTTGGTGCAGACCAAACTGAAGAGTTGAAATGGCACACACCCCTGTGTGCCATGCCCAACTACACTGCCTGTGGCATAGCTATGTCACCCCTCTAGCAGCCCTAAAGGCAGTGTGCCCCATTCCACAGGTGAAGGCATCGCTACATGAGCACTATGCCCCTACAGTGTCTGTGCCATTCACAAACATTGTAAGTGCAGTGAAGCCATTTTGAGTACATGGGCTGGGAGTTTGTCAACACGAACTCCACAACTCCATGATGGCTTTACTGAAGTCTGGGAAGTTTTCTATCAAACTTCCCAGCACATTAAACCCACACTGATGCCAGTGTTAGATGTAATGAAAAATGCACACAGAGGGCATCTTAGGGATGCCCCCTGAAAAACGACCAATTCTGGTGCGGTTTCTGTAGGAAGCTGGCTCTGTATATACTATACCAAAATGAGGTATAGTGTGCACAGAGTCCAGTGGAACCCCAAAGGTAGGCAGAGGTAAAAGTAGATAGCACCTTACTCTCTATTTGTGGTAGTGTGGACGAGCAGTAAGGCTTTATCAGAGGGTCGTGTTAAGCATTTGTTGTACACACTCAGTCAGCAAATGATGTCACACACTCAAAGACTGAACTCAAACCAATTTGTTTGTATGAAAATATTATTTAGTTATATTTATTTCCTATAACCAAGCAAGCCTGGTACAGGTAGGTGTAAATGATACTTTTCAAGGCAGGTTGAACAATACAAGCAAGCTGAATGAAAATGAGTGTTACAGGTTTGTAAATACTTTCAATACAGTGGAAATTACTGTTAGATTACTTGTGACTACTTTATGGATTACTTTTTGTACTCAGTGTGATATGCCTAGATATCACACTGGGACATTTTCTAGAGAAAAGTTAAGTAAAGCAGTTTTGAGATATTCTCAAACAAAACCAACTCCACACTTAGAACAATTTTCACAAGAAAGCAGTCATATGGGAGGAAATTAAGTTATTGGGTTTGAGGTAAGTACTTGGGTTTGGGAGTTGGTATTCTAGGGTTAGAACCAGGGTTCCCCCAGGGTCAAGGATGCACTCTCAAAACACCCTCAGCGGCACTAGGGCAGCCGAGTGCAGAGTGCTGAGGCCCAATGTTATCCAATGGGGGATAGGGGGCCTCCGGTTGGTGGCTGCTCACAAGCAGGCCACAAGGTTGTGTAGCAAAGCTACTGGTGTTAGGCTCAGGGCAAAGGGGGATCCGAGTTAGCACACAAGGTGCACCCGCAGTGGCACTGGGGCGGCTGGGTGCGGTTTTGGCGTTGCGTGCCCTGTTGTTTTCAATGGGAGTTGCAGGTTTTGGATTTTGGCTGCAGGCTCGGTCCAGGAAGACTTCCGGAAGGAACCAACAGCTGGGCAGGTAAGTTGGAGGGCTCGGGGACGTAGGTGCACCTCGGGTTCTCTTTCTCAGGGCGAAGGGCGGCTGGATGCAGGGGTGTCTTTTGAGGTCGGATTTCACCTTACCGGGCCACTCGCAGTTGGGGGGGGGTCTCCGTGCACAGGCAGGGAGTCCTGGAGGGGTCAACCCACGGTGGACTCGGACTCTAGAGCGCTGGGGGACCTTGCTGGGACCGGTGGGCCACCCGGATTCTTTGTCCTCAGCAGGCTCAGAGTCTGTTTTGGGAGTTTCTTTTGAACAGAGCTGCTGTTCACAGGAGATCTGGTCTTTGTTGAAGGTAGTCCGTCCTCCGAGGGTTCTGGCGGTCGCTGGCTACAGGACAAGGTGACTTTTGGTGCAGGATCTCCGGAAACTGCAGACGGGCCGGTAGGGCTGGGGCCAAGTCAGTTCTTCTCTGCAGTCTCCTCTGCTGGGCGTCTTCTTTCGTCCTTCTTCTTAGGTTGCGGGAATCTGTCTTCTTGGTTCAGGGCTGCCCCCTAAATACTGTATTCAGGGGACGTTTTAGAGGCCTCAAGGTCAGTAGCCAATGGGCTACTGACCTTAGGGTGACTTCACCCTTGGTGTGCTCACCCCACGTGGAGGAGTGAGCACAATCCCTAATCCTGATTGGAGAGTGCCTGCCATCTGCAAGATGGCGAGCACTGAAGAGTGGGCTTCACCTTGCCTCCCCCACCTGAGGGGTTGGATTGGCAGAGGTGGGCACACCTTCTGGGCTGTGCTAATTTTTGCCGTCTACCTTCCCGCTGAAAATGAGGGGCGACAGGAAGGGGGCCTGCTCCTGATAGCAGGAGAGGCTGGGGGTCGTGTTTCAAAGGCGGCAAGGCCTTTGAAGCTCCCCTGCCACAGATGGCTCTTCCTGACCTGGGGGAGGTGTGAACACCTCCGCCCAGGAAAGGCTTTGTTTCTGGGCTCAGGGAGTGAGGGCTCCCACCCCAGGGGTCCAGAAACATGTCTTGTGGTTTACCAGTCAGGGAACCCACCAGAGGCTGGTCGTTTTTCAGGGGGCATCTCTAAGATGCCCTCTGAGTGCAATTTTTATTAAATCTCACACTGGCAACAGTTGTGTTATGTTAGCTGGATTTATAGAGCGCGTTACTGCCCTGAGGTGTCTAAGTTCTATACAGTTCCAGCTGCGGGTGTCAAGAAACGACTGCAGAGAGTTACCAAGACCTGAATAACTAGGTCTTTACAGCTTTCCTGAAAGCAAGGAGACTAGGTGCTATTTTTATGCAGAGGAAGTGTGTTCCATGCTTTGGATGCTTCCAGCACGATGCTCTTTCCGCCCCACCGTACTTGTTTGAATCTAGGCAGTACTAACAGTTTTGCATTGGCTGAGCGAAGATTTCTGGCAGGGAGATACTGTTTGAAACTCTGATTCAAAAAGTCAGGACCAAGATTCTGAACTGCCTTAAAAGTTAAGCACAACACCTCAAGAGGGATTCTTTGTTTAATAGGAAGCCAATGCAGATTTTTTAGTTCTTGGGACACTGAACAGAGTTTGGGAATTTTCAGCAAAAGTCTAGCCACAGCATTTTGCAAGACCTGGAGTTTATGTTGTACTTATGAGTGGTCAGAAGCAGACTGTTGCAATAGTCTATTTTAGACAGGATTAGAGAGGTAACTAATGTCTTTTGCAAATTAGCAAGTATGAAAGGCAGAACTTTTTAAATTACTCTAAGGGTGTTGAACGTGGAAGAAGTAAGTTCATTTACATGATCAGTAAAATCAAGTTTAGTGTCAATGATCACTCCCACGTTTTGAGCTTTTTCCACTGGAGGGGGAATAGGGCCCATGATAGCTGGCCAGGCTGACGGACCCCAAAAGGACGATTTTGGTCCGAAGAGTAGAACTTCTGTTTTTTCTGCATTTAGTTTAAGGCAGTTGCTGTCCATCCAATCGTGGACAGCCAGCATGCATTCCTGAAATCTAATTCCTGTGTCAGCATCATTTTTCCCTATGGAGACAACAATTTGGGTGTCGTCAGCATAGGATGTAAGTGAAAATCCAAAGCTTCTTATCAGATCTGCTAATGGGGAGACATAGATGTTAAAAAGAGTAGGGCTTAACCAGGATCCCTGCGGGACTCCACATGGAAGGGAGAATGTGTGGGAAGTAAATTTCTCCAACTTTACTATTTGTTCCCGATCCGCTAGATAGGATTTTAGCAGGTTCCAAGCCAGACCTGTGACCCCGCATGTTGTTAATCGGCTCAGTAATAGTTTATGATTGACAGTGTCAAATGCCGCTGAGAGATCTAGCAGGATAAGGGCGGCCCCTTTTCCTTGGTCTAAAACCTGCCTGATCTCTTCGGTTGCCTTGAGCAAAGCTGTCGCCGTACCATGGCCCTTCCGGAAGCCAAATTGGGTACTATCAAGGAGTTTGTTAGCCTCGATAAAGGATACCAGTTGGTCATTCAGACATTTCTCAGCTGTTTTGGCTGGTAATGGAAGACGGGAAATTGGACGATAGTTGCTCGGGTCATTCTGATCAAGTGAGGCTTTTTTTAGAAGAGGGATCAAGGCTGCCTTTTTCCAACTATTTGGGAAGATGCCCATTCCACACATGGTTTGGTAGATAGGTGTTAGTTTAGACGCAATGACTTCTGCTGCCAGTTTAGTTATGTTTGGCGGGCATGGGTCATGTGGTGAGCCCGAGGTCGCAGTTTCCAATAGGTTTGTAGTGTATTCGACTGATGGGGCAACGAATTCTGTCATGATTTTAGTTGTATTGAGGGGGTGATTGTTCATAGTAGTAGATACAATCTTAGACAATGGTTTAGAATTTGAGAATTTTTTAACAATTGATTCTACTTTTTCTAAAAAGAAATCTGTCAATGAATCACAAACGGATTGATTAGCAACCAGAGGTTTTTTGTTGTGATCACTTGTTAGCTCCGTGACTGTCCGAAAAAGCTCTTTAGTTGAGTCTTTGGCTTCCTCAATCTTCTTTGTGAAGTATTCTGCCTTGGCTTTCAAGATAAGATCTTTATATATGGCTATAAATTGTTTATATTTTTCCTTCTCCTCCTCTTTGTAGGCCGTTCTCCACCTTCTTTCCTGTTTCCTACAATTTTGCTTACATTTCCTAAGTTCCAATGAGAAGCAAGGGGCGGAAGGACTTTGTCGTTTTATTTTGACCATTTTGACGGGAGCTACTTGATTTGATGCAGTTTCCAGCCATTTGTTATATTGTTTGGCTGCTGCCTTCACATCGTTTGCTGACACTAAAGTTGTATTCTCAAGTATTTTATTGAGATGATCCGCCTGCACATTTCGCCAGTTTCGTGAAAGGTGAGTAGATGGTGATTTCTTCGTATTAGAATTAGATTGCGGAAGAGACAGTTCAAAGAAGACTGCTCTATGGTCGGACCATGCTACCTGAGAGGTCTTTACATTGACTAGGTTGGGATTATTAGTGAAAATCCCATCCAAGGTGTGACCTGCCTGATGTGTTGGTTCTTGAACGATTTGGTCTAGGCCTAATGCCGAGAAGGTTTGCAGGAGTGCGGCAGTATCAGGGTCAGAGTTTACCTCTAGATGATAATTAAAGTCTCCCAGGACTGTATAGTTTGTTTCTACGATAACATTTTCCAAAATTCAAGCTATTTCCTGAGGAAAATCTTTTTGGGGCTAGGTGGTCTGGATAGGACTTTACCCTTGAATGATTGTTGCTTGTCAATCTCTATAGAAAATGAGATAATTTCTCCTGAAGAGGATAGAGAGGGTTGACAGCTGGATATTAAGTCTTCTCTAACAATAATTGCTACTCCTCCTCCACGCTTAAGTTCCCTATCACATCTATAGATGTTGAAACCCTGTGGTAGCGCTGCCTCTATAGATCACTGGTGACGTCAGCCCATGTTTCAAGCGCGAGTCTGTGTATTTCCATAAATAAGTGGAATTCACAAATGTGCTTTATTAAGGATCTGGTGTTTAATAATACACAAGATAACAAGTTTGTTTTGTTATTGGCATCTTTGCTAGGTCCATTTAGTATTTTATTTTTCAGATTTTTGTTCCTTATCTTTTTACTGGTGGCGATAGAAACTCTTTTGTGTAAATGGAGGTTGGTCTCGGAGAAGAGCTTACTGGGTTTGGCCATTACCTTTAGGTTGCACGTTAAGCAATGCATAGGTGAGTTAGCCTTTAAAAAGGGAACAGTCAATATTAATACAGCTTTCCCTCTTACCTTTATTAAGCACTATAATAGTTTCTCGAGTAAAATGTACAGATCCAAAACAGCCAGGGTCTCGGGCCCTGGGTCCAGTCCAGGTGCAGACGGGCGCAGACGAGTGGCGCGCCCGGGTTTCCATTGCTTTTAAGCGTACTCCCCCGGAAGTAGTGAAAGAGCTGGACCACCAACCACCTAAAATGGCGGCCAGCAGAGGCAGAATGGACTCTGCACTCTCTCTGCTCAAACGGGAGGCCCCCCCGCGGCAGACCGGAGAGTAAGGAGACTCAGAAAAGGAAAGCTCAAATCAGTGTGGGTTTAATGTGCTGAGAAGTTTGATACAACACACTTTGAAAAAGGGGGGACAGGGAGCCTAATTAGAAATAGTAGGTCCAGTACCAATGCTCCCAAAGACTAGCGTTATACTCACTAAGGGGTAGCTGTTCCTAAAGAAGAGAGGACAGGACAACCTATTATACCAAACTTCCCAGTTTTCAGTAAAGCCGTAATGGTGCTGTGGAGTTCGTAATGACAAACTCCCAGCACCATATACTCTTAATGGCATTACTGCACTTACAATGTCTAAGAATTGGCTTAGACACTGTAGGGGTACAGGGCTCATGCACCTGTACCCTCACCACTGGTATAGTGCACCCAGCTAGAGGGGTTGCTGACATATGCCAATACAGTGGGTTGTAGGCATGGCACACAGGGATGTGTGCCATGTCGACTCTTCACTTTGTTCTGCACCAAAACACGCAGCCTGCAATGGCAGTGTGGGTGTGTGTGTGTAAAGGTACAGGGCCTCTAAGGGTGGCACAATAAGTGCTGCAGCTCTTAAAGGCCTTCCCTGGCCACAGTGCCCTTGGTACCCATGGTACCTTTTACAAGGGACTGACATGTGGCCAGAGAGGTGCCAACTGGGGGTACAATGTACAGTTTTGGAAAAGAACACAGGCCCTGGGAACCTGATTGGCAGGGACCCAGGGCACATCAAATCAAAGTGCATCAGTAGTCAGGCAAAAAGTGAGCGGGGTTACTGCAACAGAAACCCAGCTTCCTGCAGTTTCTGACTGGCTTCCAGCCATATGCCACCACCAGACAGGTTTCTGGACCCCTGGGGAGCGAGCCCTCCACTCTCTGGGTCTGGGGAAAAAGCACATCCTGGGCAGAGGTGTCATGCCTCCTTCCACAGGATGGGCAGGGTCCTTGAAGGGGATCTTCAAAGGCTTGCCGCCTTTGCTAGCTGCCCCCAGCCTTTTGCTGCTATCAGCAACTGGCTCCCACCGGTTATGACCCCCATTTTGGGGACGGGAACCTGCGGGAAAACCTAGCCAAGAAGGGAGGTGTGCCCACCTTTGCTAACCCCACCCCTCAAGTGGGGGAGGCGAGGTGAAGCACACATCTCAATCCCCACCATCTTGTAGATGGGGGGACCTCTCCAATCAGGAAGAGGCTCGTGCCCCCCTCCCACTGGAGTGTGGCACACTAGGGGCTGTAGACACCCCAAGGACGGGACCCATTGGTCCCAACCTGCACGCCCCAGTAACACCCCTAAATCTAGTATTTAGGGGCACCCCAGAACCTTGCCTCTTCGGATTTGACGTGATAAGAAGAAGAAGGACTGAAGAGCTGTGCTGCAGAAGAGGGGGACAACAACTGCTTTGGCCCCAGCCCTACCGGCTGGTCTCCTGCTCTGAACCCCTGCAAGCTGAACCCGGCGTGTCCTGCAGCCAGCAGCCTCCAAGGACCTGCCCTGCCTTCCTAAAGAACTCCTATCTCCTGTGGATACCGGATTTGTCCAATACCAACTCAAACCAGGACTCCAGATCCAGCCAGGTCTACTGGTCCTCACCACTCTGCACCAAGTGGCCCAACACCCCAGCGAGGTCCCCCCCGGTGATCCTGACCTGACTGCCAGCATTGGGTGCCCTCCACCAACCTTCTCCTCGACACCTGAAGCCTCATCCTGAAGGGTCCCCCCAACCATGACCGGAACCGGTGTGAAGCATCTGACACGAAAGGACACCCTTGCACACGCAGCCCCCGAGTCCTGAGGTGCCCGACTGACTGTGTCCTGGTGTCAAGCAACTCTTCAACTTCATCCTCCAGTCATTGGTTCCCTTCATCCAGTCTTCTGCTCCAGCCTGCAGTCCTTTTCTGTGACTGACGTCCTCTATTGAATTACACCTTCTAAGCACCCTGCACCCGGCCGCCACTGGGGGGTGTAGACTTGGCGCTAACCTGGGGCCCCCTTTGCGCTGATCTTAACCCTAGGAGCTTGGCTCCAGAGACCGATTGGCCTGCCTGTGAGCACTCCCACTCAAGATACCCCCTAGCTCCATTGGCTAATATTAGCACCCTGCACTATGCACCTGGCCGCCCTAGTGCCACTGGTAGTGCCCCTTGAGTGCCAACCTGAACCTTGGCTCTACCCACCAAAACTCCAATTTGAAAAACAATTTACCTACCTGTAACTTAACACTTCGTTGTTCCCATAGGACTGAATGGTGTTTTTTTTCTAAAGATTCTTCTAAGTGTTGAACTGTCTTGGACTGCAGAAACAGTAATCTATTGCTTGCACAAGAGTTAACCTGCTTACAAATGTCCTGTGTTGAGTAAACTGTATTAAGAGTATGTTTCATACCAAACTAGAACTGTAATCGAAAAGTAATCGAAAAGTAATTAGAAGCACTTTGGAACAGTTTACAAATCGTTTTCTCTAGTGAAAAAGTAATCTGAATGCTCCTACGAATCCAATATTCACTGTATTGCTAACAGTAACATTCTATTAGAAGGATCACTTACCTGCTACTAAGTATGTCTTGGTTCTAGAAATAAAATAACACTATAACAACTTTTTATACAAACTATTGGTCTGGATTCAGTCTTTGTGTGTGTGACATCATTTCTTGTCTGAGTGTGTACAATAAATGCTGAACACCACCCTCCATATCAGCCTGACTGCTCAACCACACGACCACAAAAGAGAGTAAGGTATTATCTACTTTAACCTCTGCTATACCTCTGGGGTTCCACTGGACTCTGCGCACACTATACCTTACTTTGGTATAGTATATGCAGAGCCAGCTTTCTACAATTGGTATATCTTCTACCCGAAGATATCAGCACAATACACAAGAATACTTCAAAATAATCAGGTAAGTAGCACAAATATACACTGGGCTCCAGGGGAGACCAAACCATATGTTAAGAAAGTGGAATGCGAACTGCAAAGAAGAAAGGGACTTGGACCAGAAGACTCAGAGGAACTGGGGACACAAGGAACCACCCGAGGTAAGTACCCAGGAACCCCGCGGAGGCTGTGTGCAGAGTGGAAAGAAACACAGCCGTGGGTCCAATAGAAGTAAATCAAGAAGTCGCTGTTGCAGTTTTAAATAACAGGGGCACTTGCGGGAGGACTCCAAAGATACCCTATAGAAGAAAGAAGGTTGGATAGCCACCCAACCTGTGGATGCCCCTGGAACCAGGTTACCTGCACCAGGGAAGCCAGGTGCATAGGGGTAAAGTGATGACGGAACCTGCCGTAGACGACAATGGGAGACTTCGAAGGAGAAGACTGTGAAGGAGTCCAGTGGAATCCAAGGGTGGATTCTTGAAGAGGAGAACCTGCAAGCAGATGTGACCAGGAGGCACAGAAGCACAATACCCACCAATGTTGAGAGGTTCAGAAGAGACGACGGTGACCTTTTCTCTGCATTTGTGAGGACCAGGCAACACTGAGGAAGACCAGGAGACTGTCCCACTTTGAATGTCGGTGTCCAGGTGGTCGGTGAATCTGCTTTAGCCCCAAAACGTCTGGAGGCATTAAATGGCAGGTCCATAAGACTGGCCTGGATGTCTATAGATAAGCCAGAGGACTGCATCCAGGTGTGCCTGAGAATGGCCAAACTGGTGCCAATAACCCTGCTGAGTGAGTCACTGGTATCCCACCCACAACAGATGATAAACTTGGCCGCATCACAAGCATCCTGCATGGCCTCAGAAAGTATGGTGGCCAATAAATACTTGGGCCATTGAGTCACACAAGGCGGGAGAGTAGCGGCCTAAGAGACAGCTGGCATTCACTAAGCAAAGCGTCAGACTTGCAGAGAAAAAAACAGCTTACCAAATGTTTCTTTCCACTTCAATTCCCTGTCAGGAGGAGTAGTGGGGTCGAGTTCCGGTTTACCCTGCTTGCCGAAGCCTGCATCACAAGGCTCTCCGGAGTGGGGTGCTGGGTGATAAAGGCTGGATTGTCCAGAGTAAGGGTTCATGCCTGGTGGTTTGGCGATTCAAAAGTGGGCCAGAGCGGGGTTTGGCCCGGTTCCTAAAAGTATATCAGTCATAGAATCATTTAGAAAGAAGCCTTGCCCTAAATGGTTATAGGTAGACTGACGTTGTTGGAGAATCTTTCTTTGAGGCTGTGAAATCTGCCAATATCAGAAGGGGAATCCTTCGCTCTCGTCCAGGGCTTATATCATCAGGAACCACAAACTCATTCCACTTGGGAAGCGTTACACAGGGGGTGGATGCGGGGGAAAGCATCATAAAGGAGGCGGGTTGGGTAAAGCATCACAGAGGGGACAGGTGAGGAGAAAGTATCACAGAGGGGGGTTGTATGTCAGAACCACATATGCAATTATATTGCATGCCTTAACAACGCAGTCTTTACTACAACAAAGTTTCTACCACGCATGCCTTTACCACGATTTCCATTGTAAAGGCATGATTGGTAAAAGCATATGGGTGGTAAAGATCAAACCCCAGCCCTCCCGCCCTGAGCCCTAAAACCCGGGCCCCCTGCACTGGAAACCACCCTGCACCCTGCCCCAAAAAAGACCCCATGCCCTGAACCCTAAAACCTGGCCCCAGCCCTAAAAACTATCCCGACCCCAGCCCCTCCGCCCTGAGGCCTAAAACCTGGCCCCAGCCCTACTAACCAAGCTGAGTCCCGATCCTTCCTGTCCCAATCCTTCCTGTCCCGATCATTCCTGTTCCTCCTTCCAATCTCCCCATCCACCTGCTCTGAATCTAAAGCGCTACTGCCTCTACCACGCATATGCGTGGTAAAGGCATATGCGTGGTAAAGACAAGTGTGGCAATGCTTGCAGGTTAATGGAACGTGTAGTTCCACTCATGTTGTAAATGTCACTTCCCCAGAGGGGGTGGGTATGGAGGAAGCCTCACAGAGGGGACCGTTGGGGAAGAAGCATCACAGAGGGGGTGGGTGGGGGTAAGAAGCAACACAGAGGGAGCCGGTGGGGGAAAACAACACAGAGGGAGCAGGTGGGGAAGAAGCAACACAGAGGGGAGGGTGGGGAAGAAGCAACATAGAGGGTGCAGGTGGGGGTAAAAAGCAACACAGTGGAGGTGGGTGGGGGGAAGAAGAAGCAAAGAGGGGGTGGGTGGAGGGGAAGGAGCAACACAGGGGGTGGGGGGAGGGGAAGAAGCAACATAGGGGGTGTGTGGGGGGAAGAAGCATCACTGGAGCAGGTGGGGAGAAGAAGTAACACCGGGTGGGTGGGGTAAGCAACACAGAGAGGGCGGGTGGGGTAAGCAACACAGAGGGTACAGGAGGGAGGAAAAAGTAACACAGAGGGAGCAGGTGGGGAGAAGAAGCAACAGAGGGGGTGGGGTGGCCTGGGCTGGGGGAGAGGTACACAGAGGGAGCGTGTGGGGAAGAAGCAGCACAGAGGGGGCGGGTGGGGGAGAAAAAGCAACACTGGGACATGTGGGGAGAAGAAGCAACAGAGGGGGTGGGGTAGGGTGGGGGAGAAGTACACAGAGGGAGCGGGTGGTGGAAGCAACACATAGGAGGTGGGTGGAGAGAAGCAACACAGAGGGAGCGGGTGGGGAAGAAGCAACACAGATGGGGCGGGTGGGGAAGAAGCAACACAGATGGGGCGGGTGGGGAAGAAGCAACACAGAGGGGAAGTGTGGGGAAGAAGCAACACAGAGGGGAAGTGTGGGGAAGAAGCAGCACACAGGGGGTGGATGGGGAAGGAGCATCACTGGGGCAGGTGGGGACAGGGTAAGCAACAGAGGGAGCAGGTGGGGAAGAAGCAACACAGAGGGGAGGGTGGGGAAGAAGCAACATAGAGGGTGCAGGTGGGGGTAAAAAGCAACACAGTGGAGGTGGGTGGGGGGAAGAAGAAGCAAAGAGGGGGTGGGTGGAGGGGAAGGAGCAACCCAGGGGGTGGGGGGAGGGGAAGGAGCAACATAGGGGGTGTGTGGGGGGAAGGAGCAACATAGGGGGTGTGTGGGGGGAAGAAGCATCACTGGAGCAGGTGGGGAGAAGAAGTAACACCGGGTGGGTGGGGTAAGCAACACAGAGAGGGCGGGTGGGGTAAGCAACACAGAGGGTACAGGAGGGAGGAAAAAGTAACACAGAGGGAGCAGGTGGGGAGAAGAAGCAACAGAGGGGGCGGGGTGGCCTGGGCTGGGGGAGAGGTACACAGAGGGAGCGTGTGGGGAAGAAGCAGCACAGAGGGGGCGGGTGGGGGAGAAAAAGCAACACTGGGACATGTGGGGAGAAGAAGCAACAGAGGGGGTGGGGTAGGGTGGGGGAGAAGTACACAGAGGGAGCGGGTGGTGGAAGCAACACATAGGAGGTGGGTGGAGAGAAGCAACACAGAAGGAGCGGGTGGGGAAGAAGCAACACAGATGGGGCAGGTGGGGAAGAAGCAACACAGATGGGGCGGGTGGGGAAGAAGCAACACAGAGGGGAAGTGTGGGGAAGAAGCAACACAGAGGGGAAGTGTGGGAAGAAGCAGCACACAGGGGGTGGATGGGGGAAGGAGCATCACTGGGGCAGGTGGGGACAGGGTAAGCAACTCAGGGAGGGCAGGTGGGAAAGAAGCATCACTGGGGCAGGTGGGGACAGGGTTAGCAACTCAGGGAGAGCAGGTGGGAAAGAAGCAACACAGAGATAAGCAACACACGGGTTGGGTGGGGGTAAGCAACACAGAGGATACAGGTGGGAGGAATAAGTAACATAGGGGGTGGGTGGGGGAATAAGCAACATAGAGGGGGTAGGTGGGGGAGAAAAAGTAATACTGGGGCAGGTGGGGAGAAGAAGCAACACAGAGGGGGTGGGGTAGGGGAGAGGTACAGAGAGGGAGCGGGTGGGGAAGAAGCAACACAGAGGGGGCAGGTGGGGAAGAAGCAACAAAGAGGGGAAGTGTGGGGAAGAAGCAGCACAGAGGGGGTGGATGGGGGAAGAAGCATCACTGGGGCAGGTGGGGACAGGGTAAGCAACTCAGGGAGGGCAGGTGGGAAAGAAGCATCACTGGGGCAGGTGGGGACAGGGTAAGCAACTCAGGGAGAGCAGGTGGGACAGAAGCAACACAGAGATAAGCAACACACAGGGGTTGGGTGGGGGTAAGCAACACAGAGGATACAGGTGGGAGGAATAAGTAACAGGGGGTGGGTGGGGGAATAAGCAACATAGAGGGTGTAGGTGGGGGAGAAAAAGTAATAGTGGGGCAGGTGGGGAGAAGAAGCAACACAGAGGGGGTAGGGGAGAGGTACAGAGAGGGAGCGGGTGGGGAAGAAGCAACACAGAGGGGGCGGGTGGGAGAAGCAACACAGAGAGGGCAGGTGAGGAAGAAGCAACACAAGCAACACAGAGGGAAGGGATCATGGAGAAGCAATGGGGAGAGAGAGAGAGAGCCACGTGGAGCAGAGAGGGGAGAAACGCAAAGGCAAGAAACCAATGTGGAATAAGAAGTACAAGAGGGCAAGTGCAACATGGAAGGGAGAAGCACATGGGGGACAGAGAGCAACACGGAGAGAACTACATGAGGGTGTGTAGGAAACTGGGTTGGTAGTTGATGGGGTGGTGCGACCCCCAAGTAATAGTGCCACAATTTACTATGAGGTCCAGTTAGTTCTCAACAAATTAAACTTTAGCTCAACCCTTGGTAGCTTGGCACAGAGCAGCCAGGCTCAACGTGGGAGAAAAATATGTGTAAAGTATTTAAGAATACTGAAGCAGTCAATAAGAAAGAAACCAGACACAGAAATCCTGCACCAATTTATGAAAATAGATTACATTTTTATCTTTAAATAGGCAGCAAAATGACAAAAATCTATTATAGGAAACTAAAGATATGAATTTGAGAAGATTAAAAAAATGGGTAATAAATCACCGCAGTTCACTGTAGAAATCTGCAATGAGCCTCAAACGCCGGTAGATGAGCCTCGAACTCAAGAGCTCAAATCATTGTGCTGGCCGACGTGGTGGGACCCAGTCACGGGGACCAGGGAGGTCCAAGGGGACAGTTACCTTCACACATAACAGTTCCTCAGGGGAGTCAGGGCTCCTTCTCAGCAAGGCAAATCAGCAAGTCAGATCTGGTCGGGGATGTGGATTCGTCGGCTTGGCTTGGCGGTGCGGTCCAGTGACAGCCTCTGGCTCTCTCCTGTAAAACTCTTCTCTTTTGCTTGAGGCTCCTGTCATGCAGTTCTGCTTGGGGAGAAAGACCTCTCAAGCGCCAACACCTGATCCATGAACTTCGGGTACTGCTTGGGCATTAGGACTCTATCTCCCACAATGCAGGGTCCAGGGCAATTCCAGTTGGAACTGGTCAGCTGGGCTCGCATCAATGTGGGCTTTTCTTCAACTTGGTAGTCCTTTCTTCTTCTTTTCAGGGGCACAGAGTGCACTCTAACTTTGTCCACAAGTCCAGGACCTGAGGGGTACATCATGGCAAGTTAGGACTCACTCTCCCAGAATGCAATAGTAGAGCCCAGCGCAGGTCCAGTTGTTACTGGTCAGCAGGGCTCTTGCAGTTGCAGGTTTCTGTAGCTTTTGTGACTCTGGTGCTTAGCAGGAGGATAGCCAACTAGCCCTTGGAGTCCAGAATGTAGTCAACTCTTAATGTAATTAAAGTGCATACAGACTGCCTAACCCGCAAAGGGAAGAGGCGAGCCCAGGCTCAGTGATATCTGTTCCTGAGGGGCATCCTTCCCTTGAAGTGTAATTAGCCCATTGGCTCCTTCTCCCAGTCATCTTGGCAGAGGAGAACACATCTCCTTCCAGCGGATGCCCTTTGTTATCAGTTCCTGAGAACCCATTCACACCTAATTAGAGGGCAGGCCAGGCAGCCGAAAGTGCAAAGCTACTGGCCCAATCGGAAAAGGCTACCAGTGGCCTTTAAGGCAACTAGAGAAGTAAACTTCTATAGTTATTTTTCTAAAATAGTTATGTTAAAACTGACTTAGGCAATATATTGGATTTACTATAACTATTAATGTGACACCGTGAATCACTTATTGGGCTATTCCCATATTGAAGGTTATACTTTATTAGATTTAATAACAGTATCCCAATGCTAGCCAATTGGGCTACCAGCCTTTCAATAGAGAAAATCAACTTTGTCTTTGTTGTTTTTTTTCTGCCAGGAGGACAGGTAAAACACACCTTATACATGTCCTGCTTTTCAGAACTTGGCACCTCTTGGAGCTCGAAGATCTTCGGACTGGAGTCAACAAGCCTTGGCAATGGCAGACAGACATGGTGCTAAGTACCTGGGGGGGGAGGGTGTTGCTGAGCCTGTGAGTTCAACTCCTGGTGCACATCAGCTTAGTAGCCAGGTGGACTCCAGAGGCTGCAGCTGCAAGTTGGGAAGGAATAAATAAGCAGCAGAAACAAAGACAGTCCACAGTTCTCAAATTGGCTCTACATATAGGCTGAAAGGATTTCATCCAATTATTCCGACTCTGCTTAGGTATGCGTACACTACAAAATAAGACGGTGAATACCAGCACCAATCTATTTAGTAAGGCGACTCCAGCTCAGAAAGGAAGAAGAAAGTGCAACCAAGTTAAGGCTGCTACCACTACTCGCCCGCAAAGAGCGGTCCAACACAGAATGGACCTGAAAGTCCAGCAGCTTCTAGAAGCAGAAAAGAAAGAGGGCCCTAAGAACCAATCTCCGTATGAGGGGGAGTCAGAAAATGAAAGTGGAGGCGTTGTTTCTGACTTTCAAATGTCCAGCTCCCCCTCAGGTCTGGACGGTGTAGAAGGTGCGGAGGGTCTGGTTAATAACAATCTAGGGGCAGGATGTAAGGAGTTAATAATTCAGGCGGAGCCTAATATAAGTACGTTTGGCAGCAAGCAGTAGCAACCATGTTTTAAGCAGAACAAGGCTTGCACATCAATGGAGACGCAAGCCATAGAGCAGGAGAGCAGGGGTCAACATTTGCTGGGCCGCTCCAGCCAGCGACGAGGTCATAGTGCAGGATGTCTTACAAATAATATCACAAACTGAGGCTGTGGACAGGGTAAGCACTCAGGCATGACAAATAGATCTAGGACAATCGGGTCTGTCAATAAAAAAACATGTTCGAAAGTGCTTAGCCGAGATAAGGGAACTCAAAACAACTCAGACACAGGAAATCGCAGCACTGCATGATCGGCTTACAAAAACATGAAGGCATTGCCAAGTTCCTGGAAAGGTTGATGGAGGCAGAAAACCGAATCGTAAAATTAGAGGACAAAGTCGAGATCATACAACAGGAAATCAAACAACTAGAGCAAAATAAAAGCTTGTTTGAAAATAAAATTATGGATTTGGAAAATTAGAATTGACGCTCCAATCTTGGAGTAGTGGGTGCACCAGAAGGAAGTGAAGGCCTGAATGTACGGGACTGGATGGACCTTCAGATACAAAGGCGATTCGGGAACTAAACAGGGACTTAACTATCACAAGGGCGCATAGGGTACCAGCACAGCGACGTGCCAACGCAAGAAAACCTCGTACAATTTTAGTCAATTTTGCGAACTATCGTGTTAGGGAATCCATCTTCTCTAAAGCCATTGATAAGAGAACACTATCCACCCAGGAAATACCACGATTTAAGATCTTTTCGGTTATGTCGGCTGTCAGAGCACGAAGATGGCGGGACTTCATCAAAATGATTGACTCATTTGAAGAACAAGGAGCACAGGCATTCATCGCACAGCAGTCAAACGTAAAGTCCTCGTAAATGTCATCTTTTTATGGATATAGAAGAGGCGCAGCCATTCCTGCAGAGTCTGCCTAATAGAAATGCATTATTATTTCGGGGGTTCGGAGGGGCACGAGGGTCCCCCGGTCAGACCGGAGGTATGAGTACGCTGGGGTGCTATAACATGGCACCCGAGGTGTTTTTGGAGGGAGTGGGGGGATAGGGGCACTGGGTGGTGGCAATGAAAAATGGAAGTGCTCTGAATTCCTGATGGCAAAGAGGTCATTTATTCTTAGTGTTTTTATTAACAGCAAATGGGATGCAAGGAATGATAAGTGGCACAAAGCCTATGAGCCATATTATGAGCTCTGTATATATAGGAGAGGTGTGGTGCAGCGGCCAGGGCAGCTGACTTCGGAGCACAGTGTTCACGGTTCGATCCCTGACTCCAGCGGCAGCTCAGCTCAGCACCATGTGACTCTGGGAAATAGCTCACTTAATTTCCACGACGGCCCCCAGCGCCTTGAGACCCGTAAGGGTGAGTAGTTCGCGCGATTTAGATTTACAGCTGGAGGAGGGGTGCCTTACGAGATGCTCAGATATATAAGAATCAATCTGGGTAGTATATGGGACGAAAGCACAGCTAATGAGCACGCTGCACTTTTGGGATGCAAGAAGCACTTTATTAAAGAAGCAGGAGGGGAGGTGTCTCACGAGATGCTTAGATAAGTGAGTATCAAGCCCAGTATACCTCATAAGCACGGCGTACTTTTAGGTTGCATGCGGCACTTTATTAAACAAGTTGCAGGAGTGACACCTTCTGTGATGCTTAGATATGCGAGTACTGAGTAAGGTAAACGTGTTGGCACCACACTGAAGGCGCATGAATCCAGGATCGATGCGGAAAACAATACACTCTATAAGCACATTGCACTTTCAGGAAGCGAATGGCACTTTAATAAACAACCAGAGATAGGGCTCCCCCAGAAGAAGAAAGTGAAGTTATATAGACACTTTAGGTATATTTACAATACGAAATGACAGCACAGTACAGAGAATCAATCTGCAATGTGACATTGAATGCTAGTGGTTTGAATAACAACTTTAAGGCTAGGGCAATAGATACATGGGTCACCGGTACTCTCCTCGGCAGAAGAGAAGTGCCGGTACTCAGAGGGATAAATCTAAGAAGTGCCGGTACTCAGTACCGGTGAGTACCGGCCCATTTAAAGCACAGTAGTAACCTACTGCAAAGAAAGTCTACCGGCATATTGTATTGTATTGAACTGTATTGTATGTGGATAACTCAGTGGGTTGCTGCATTTGTCACGGAGATCTCTTTGTTACATATGGTTCAGCCGCTAACTGGAGCGGAGGTTGGGGTGGAGGGTGCTGATTATTTAAAATTAAATAATAGCTTTAACTGCACCTGCTGCAGAGTTCGACTTTCTTCTTGCTCAAATGAGTGTGATTTCTGATGTGTTTATTTCCATGGACTTCATTGCATGATTTTGGTCGCAAGAAAGTGCCACACATATAGTCGTTGAATGACTCTCATAAATCCACTGAATCTATGAAAATGTCACACATAAGCAATCTGAAACATTAGCAGCTATACTGAAATGGGTGCAATTTCTGATATATATATGATTCCATCGTCTTCATTGCTTGATTTTGCTCACGAGAAAGTGTTGCTCATATTTGTTGGAATGTCACTCATTATTACACTGAAATTTTGAAAATGTCACACATAGCAATCTGAAACATTAGCAGCTATACTGAAATGGGTGCAATTTCTGATATCTATATGATTCCCTCGTCTTCATTGCTTGATTTTGCTCAGAGAAAGTGTCGCTCATATTTGTTGGAATGTCACTCATTATTACACTGAAATTTTGAAAATGTCACACATAGCAATCTGAAACCTTGGCAGCTATGCATATCGTCATAAGCCTGGGCGTAGTTTGCGTAGTAGCACTTCACGTAGCTACGTGAAGTACATTTTGAACTACACGTAGCTATGCAAATTGCGTAGTGCATAGCTGTGTGCTTGACTGCACTGTACATTAATTGCCAAAGGCATCTTGCACAGTGCAAGTTAAGATAAAATAAATATCTCTGTCTTTATATGCTAAAAATGCATATAGTCATTTCACAAAAGTGAAAACGATAAATTAACAAGCAGTGAGAGAGGTGATGATTTTGGGATCCTCCCTAACCTAGGGAGAGAACCAAGCAGATGCCTTGAAAACAAAAAGCACATCTTTTGAACGATTCAGTGGTGGTCCCATCCTCTTAGGACCACCCCAAGCACAGTTATTGGCAAAAATACAATCCCAACCAAAGGCCCTGCAAAGCATTATGGGACGAGATTAGCAGTGGGCAGTGAATATTATAGTATCCAATATCAAAATAATTCTACAAAGAGCTGCAGTTCCACTAGTCGTTACTAGATGTCCCTCACGAGTCAAATGCAAAAGCTTCATGAAAGGGTTTCAATGCATTTGCATTTGACTCGTGAGGGACATCTAGTAACGACTAGTGGAACTGCAGCTTGATGTATTAATAATTTCAATGCTTTTGCATTTGACTCGTGAGGGACATCTAGTAACGACTAGTTGAACTGCAGCTCTTTGTAGAATTATTTTGATATTGGACACTATAATATTCACTGCCCACTGCTAATCTCGTCCCATAATGCTTTGCAGGGCCTTGGTTGGGATTGTATTTTTGCCCATAACTGTGCTTGGGGTGGTCCTAGGAGGAAGGGACCACCACAGAATCGTTCACATGATATGCTTTTTGTGTTCAAGGCATCTGCTTGGTCCTCCCCTAGGTTAGGGGGACCCCAAAATCCTCACCTCTCTCATTGCTTGATATTTTATTGTCAAAGTTCACTTTTGTGAATTGGTTATATGCATTTTAGCATAGAACATTGCTTTATCAAAGCATTTGTAGGTGTTTATTATACTGCTGCTACGCTACGTCGTCAATTAGCACAGTTTTTCACTCTGCTACGTGCAATTTGCGTAGTGCGTAGTAGCACAAACTTTGCATGCTCCGTGAGCGTAGCGAAGTATTATGCCCATGGTGCACTACGCACTAGCCAGCAGTCCGGCACAATTAACTGAAGTAGCAGCATGCCGTGCAGCGTGCAGCAGCAAACCTCTTAAAAAAGTCAGTAATCAAGTAAGTAACTAACTCTGCTTTTACCTGGGCGTGCCACATAGGTCATTGAACGGTGGAATCTGCTTGTTCTTAAATGTTTTCTGACCGCAGTTTCTTCACGGGCACCTGAAATGTGGCATCTGTTTATTTTGCAATGTTCAGTGTCTGCCATGTCTGTACAAGTCAATGAAAGGTTTGATTGGTTTGTCCTGGAAGCTTTGGTGTGCGGCTGGCGCTCGGTGATGCAAGTTCGTTTTGCACAGTGTGACTGTCACAGGCCAATTAGTAGCAAAGACAAAGGATTTAAGTGGTCTAATGTTGGAGCGAGATATTGAATTTATGTGCAAATTAATGGTCTCCGGCAGTCAGGCCACGAGCCCGATAAAGAGAGATATAAAGAGAGCGATGGGAAGTGTAGGATGAGGACGGGTCCTCACACTTACCTGGTGCAAGCTCCTCGTGGTACCCTCAGGTGCCAGCTTGTCACACTGCTTATCAATGCCAGACAAGGGATTATCCAGAAAATGAAAATACCTCCCTCTTTGACCATCCCTGTAAAGCGCCGGTGAGCAAAGAGGGACCCCACCGTCCCTTGAGGTTTTCAGGGAGTTTGTGCTTAAGAAACCTTTTTCCGTAGCTAATGATAAAATAGGGTTTTAAAGAAATTCTCCAAACAAAAATGGCTTCTGAATGCTTGCCCATAAAAATACAAAACGTATTTCCAGTTTGCTGAGGCTGACTGTTGGGGTTTCCTTCCTTTTGTCACCCTTTCTCCACTTTTCCTTTCATTAATGTTTTTTTCCTTTTCTCACCTCTATACTTTTTGTTTCCTTTTTGAAAATTCCAGCCTTTGTGACAGCAAAACTCTTTCAAAATCAGCCTTATGTGGGTAAATGTAAAGTCTGGAGTGCTAATAAAAACGAATGCTGACAGTATAATACCCGATGTAACGCCAGGGAACATTTCCAGTCCTCAATTCAAATATTCAGTTGTTTCAAACACTAAGTGTTGAAGTTAAATTGTATTATATATTTAATGGCAATCGAACTTTGATACCGAGTAAACAACACATGTCTTGTGTTGGGCTGCAAATAATGACTATGGAGGGTGCCAGTAAGTGCATATTTTGTTACATTTGTCACCTCAAACCACCAACCTCCTTGATGCCTTTCAAAAACATAAATGTCACATACACAATGATTAGCATTCAGCACATCTTAAGTCAGCTACCTTTTAGGTTTGACTTGATGACACCTGCACCATTCATGGCAGATGTTTCCATATGATATACACGAATGGACTAGGACACAGGTTTGTAGAATTGCTGGCATTTGTTTGAAAGAAAGATATGCAATTATGCCATCCAGGTGTTAGATAAGTCAGCACAGACGAGCTTGAGGTAACATAGAACGTTGTTACAACTAACTTTCTCAACTAGGATGGCTCTGAAGCCTTACTGGACAATCTATGCCACAATACATCACTGCTCTCTGCGAGTTGGTACCAACCAAAACAAGAAACACTAAATTTGGCATTAAATCCACTAAAAATGGGTCCATGTGGTGCCAGTGGAGCTGAAACAAACCAGTCTCAACTTGTAATGCAAGTTGCACAAGACTATTTTAACTGAAGATAGCCCCTCTCTAAAAGATACCTGTAAGGCCTCCATAGTGCCATAAGGAGAGCCAAAAAGTCTTAATTTACAAAATTCATCAAGCAGGTCTGACTGAATAAGAGAAATCTTCAGCATCTTTCAAGAACTGTCTAACCCAGATACCCAGAAGAACAACCCCTGCGCATCACAACAATATTGTGACAAAACTCCTGGATTTCTTTTGTTCAAAATTAGCACCATCGGTGACTCCAACATTACTGCCCGTACCATCTGCCTGACGCTCTCGCTCCTTTCTTCACATTTTTCATCCTTTCTCTGCCTCTGTCTATATGTGCTATATTGCTATTGCTTCACTGCCAGCACTTAACCTTCCCTGTTAGCTCTGGCATGGCATTTTATTTAGGAGCGTAGGAATAAACAATAGGAAGATGGGAGCCCATAAGGTAATAATTATAGGTGTCCCCTTTCAGTGCATTAGTCATTTCAGCCAATTTATTCCAAAATTGTGCTTTAAGTGCACTTTTTGATTTAATTTTTCTCAAAGTTTTCGGGCTGTGGGAATCTACTATCAAACCCTTACTTAAGGAAGGCTCCATTGCTGAAAATTCAGATGCGGAATTACATCTGGCTTTCAGCAGTGGCAGTTGAGGATGTGGGTGGAGACAAGTGGGTGGAGCAAGTGGAGGAAGTGGGTGGAGCCGGGGGAAGGGGTGTGGTCTCCTAAACAAATTTGAGCACCTGCACTTAATATTTTACAAATTAAGCACTGCATGGGTGAGAGGACACTCCCCGGATTTAGTGCTTATTCAGGAAGCACATCAGCTAAAAAAAATTTTAAAAAAAGGAACCACATTTTAAAATGTTTAAGCAATGGGCCGGATATCAGTGACCTCCAAGTCCCTTTTTCCCCCAACGGATACAGAAGGCAAATGGGCCCTTTTTAGTGGATTTCTCAATAACAACAGAATGACGATAGCTACAGTATATGCCCCACTAACTGATAATCCGACGCCAATTATAGATTTATATTAGGCACTGCTCAATATTCCAGGCTTTCTGATTTTAGGAGGGATTTTAATTTTCTGCAACATCCTGATGTGGATTCATCCTCAGATAAACGCAGTCAGAATAAACTGCGAATGGCAGCCGACATGCTAGAATGTAAGAGGGGGTGTGGCCTATTCGATTTATAGAGGGAAAGGTTTCCAGATAAACGCAAATATTCATGCTATTCGGGAGGCATAAGTCAGCTGCCAGGACTTGATTATTTCCTCTCTACACAAAATTTGCAGCTTAAGACACACGATCATATTCAAAACGCTTTTTCTGATCATGCCTTAGTAAAAATGGAGATAACGGACATTAAGGTAGAGAGGCCGGGTGGAAGATGGATTTTTAACAATGTACATCTCGAAGAAGAGGGGTGGTGTAATGAGACACAGAGGGAGATAGTTAATTATTTTAAAATAAATAACTCAACTAGTATTGAGAATGTATGGGATGCTTATAAAGCTACAATACGTGGATACATCACATCAAAAGTGATAGCAAAGAAAAAAGAAAGGTCGATACTCAGGGCTGAGGTTGAGACAGAATTAAATCAGGCAAGTGTGGACAGGCAGCACTCGCCAACGACAGCTAGATTACGAAAGCTGGAGTATTATCATGAACGCGGATACATAGCTAATAATGCATATTTACAAAAGGTGTTTGACGAGAGGGAGTATGCGGGTCAGCTTTATGCTTGGCAGACAAGAGCTCACCAAGAGTAAAACATCAATAATAGACGCAGAGACACAGAGGTGTATTAAAGCCTCCCAACAAATTCAGGAGGAATTTCGTAAGCACTACGAAGTTACATACAGCGCTCATCAGCAGGGTGACGTGGGAGCGCTCAATTTTTTTATATAAACTAGATATCTCAAGATCGAAAGTAAATCAAATGCAAGCATTGGAAGCACAAATCACTCTTAGCGAGATTGAAGCAGTTGTGAAATCCTTAGCCAATGGCAAAGCCTGCGGGAAAGGCGGCCTTCCGGCAGAGATGTATAAAAGATTTACATCAGTTTTAAATCCAGAATTGTTAAAATGAGCTGATCATGTTCTGGAGGAGGGGGGGGGAGTTTATTCCGGATTTGTTTAGTTTAACAATGTCAGCTAGAAAACTTAACTTCAATTCATATAGGCCTCGCAGTCTCTTAAATCTTGATTACAAGATTATTACTTTCAGCTAATTGGATTAGTCAAGTTATGGGAACAGTAATCCACTCAGATCAGGGTGGCTTTGTACCCAGCAGACAGTTATTCTCCAATACAACTTTTTTTCACAGGAGCCCTAATCTATTTTGCACAGAACAACATACCCGCACAGGTGATGTTTTCAGATGCTGAAAAGGCATTTGATTTGGTAAGTTAGGAGAGCCTTTTTATCATTCTTAAAAAAATTGGATTCCCTATTAGAGTGATTCAGTTATATTTCCAGCCTGTATAGGGGAGATAAAGCTCAAATAATAATAAATTCTGGAAATATTGGGACGAGCGAAGTGAATCGGGGACACGACCGGGATGTCCCCTGTCACCTATACTTCTCGCCCTTTTTATAGAACCATTAGTTATTGCAATTCACATAACACCAAATATAGACCCACCTGTAAGTGGTATGATCCCCATTAAATTATATGCAGATGACATAGTGTTGTTTTTTCAACTGGATTTTGAAAAGCTGAAAAGGGTTTTTCAATTTTTCAAACTTGGGAGGCTACAAGATCAACAAGGCTAAAACTGAGATTTTATTGTGTAACTGCGCACATGACACTTTACTACACACATTTTATCCATTAACGAATTTCAGACCCAAGCGATATCTGGGGGTATATTTTACGAAAAATCTTAATAACTTATTTGAATCAATGTGCCCCTTATCAGCAAGATTAAGGCATTATTTGCTGGGTGGAACAAGCTTCCTCTCTCTATAATGGGTCGCATTGTTTTAATCCGGATGTATTTATTTATTTAGGAGTTTTATATAGCGCTAGCCAGACCCGAGGGTATCGGAACGCTTTACAACAAAGGTGATGGGTAAATCAATACAGAACGTAACAATGGTATACATATTGATTCGCTGCGAGTCGAGAGTCTCAGAATAGAATGCAGCCTTAATATCCAAAAAGTTACAAAATAAAGGGGTGATATACACAAGAGTCAGCATTCAAGCGGCAGCTATCCATTCGGCAGGGAGCGATTGAGGAAGAGGTCTTTGAGCTGCCTTTTGAATTTTACAAAGGAGGGGTTAGTCCTGATATGGATTGGGATGGAGTTCCAGATTCTAGGAGCATTTCCAGAGAAGGATCGAGAAGAGGCTTTTTATTTGCATGTTTTCGGGGGGATGAGGAGGAAGGTGTTTGAGCTCCTGAGGGTCCTTGTCTGGCCGGCTTTCTTTAGTTTGGCGGCCATGTAGGCGGGCTTCCCAGTGTGCAGGGCTTTGTGCGTGAGGCAGGCAGTTCTGAAGTTGGCACGCATTTCAATTGGGAGCCATTTTAAATCTCTGAGTGCCGGTGAAATGTGTTCAAATTTCTTCACTCCGGTGACCATTCTGGCTGCTGCATTTAGAGTTGCTCTCAGAGGGGCTAAGTGGGATTTTGCTCTTCCTGTGAGGGTTGCATTCCCATAGTCCAGTCTGGAAAGCACCAGGGACTGAGTGGCTTGTTTGAGATCACTGGGAGGGATGAATGGTTTTTGTTGTTGAGCAGTTTAAGGTTGAGGAATGCGCTCTTGGCGGAGTTCTTAATGTGTTTGGTCATGTTCAATTTTGGATCCAGAGTGATTCCCAGTGATTTGACTGAGTCGGTCAGGGTGAGGTTGCAGTTGAGGGCATCGATTGCTTTTATCCATTCTGTGACTTGGGGGTTGTGCTCCTTATTGGAAATTAGCAGGATTTCTGTCTTGTCCTGGTTCAGTTTCAAGTGGTTGAGTGTTAGCCAGTGCTGTACTTCCCTTAGAGTGTGGTTTAGTCTATGAATGTCTTCCATAGAGGAGGTTTCGAGATAGATCTGGATGTAGTAGTGTATGCCAACGTCCTATCAAACCCTCTCCATCTGAGTTCCTATCGTGAGGCTTGCCAAATGTCGGCGCCAGACACCTTCAGTAAAACTAGACGAGTACGTCCTAGTTGCCACTTCCTTGTTGCCGGGACCGTGTTGCACCGGTGTGAAGCTTTACACATAATCAGGATACCTTGACCACTTACCAGGATATGGGATCGAAAGAAAATTGTTAAGGATTATAACAATCCTTGTGAACCCTTTGAATCATTAGGACCCGCTGGGTCGGAAGTATCACCAGTGTCTAGGTCCAAAGAATATTTGCATCGTTTTTTTAGCCCTGAGGAAGTCAAGGGTTTTACACCCAATTGACGAAACACGTGTTGGCTGGCCCATGAAGTGACACATGAATTAAACATCACTTCAAGAAAGAACATTTGCTTCCTTTTGTTCCAACAATATACTTACATATGATTTGTTATATTTAATGTTTTGCGTGTGCACAGGATCAGTTGTGTTAACGTGAAATGAGGAATTGGGAAAGTGTGCAAAATAATATGTATAGTTTATAATTTATTTATTGGCTGTAAATCGGATCTTATGTCTGATGTTATGTAACTAAATTAAATGCTTTTACAATCTTGACCTTCTGCCAGATGTGGTTGTCTATATGATTTTTTTTTTCAACTCTTCCAATAAAAAAAGTAAAGAAAAAGAGTCTGGCACAGCCAACAGCAGAGTCCAATGGCAGAAGAGTCTTGTGGAGGATCCTGAAGACGGGTCTTGCAGAGGAATCCTTGTTCCAGACTAATCTAGGGTCCCACCCTTAGGGGAGCCTTTAAGTAAACCAGGAAGGGAGGTTAGACAGCTTCTTCGGTGACCCACTTATCTGGGGGGGGAGGTTGGGACGCTACTCTAGTAGAGTGACCAGTCAGATGCTCCCAGGGGCCATTGCTTATCTTGCTTTCAAGATTGCAGAATCAAATGGCCACCTGGTGGAGCTCTGGGCACCTCCCTAGGGAAGGAGCTGAACAGGGGGGTAGTCACTCCCCTGTCCTTTGTGTAGCTTCGCGCCAGAGCAGGAGCCAAGGGCTCATAAACTGGGGCAAACTGGTGTATGCAAGGAGGGCACCCAATGTGCCCTTCATAACAGTCTGGTGGCGCTCGGAAGCACCCCCCCCCCCCCAGAGACACCGAAATCTCAAGGAGAGGTGGCTACAACTTTCCCTTAAAGGAAATCCTTTGTTCTGCTTTCCCCTGCCCGAGTTAGCCTAATCAGCAGTGGATTGCCAGCAGTCCATGCAAGGCTCCACAGTTAGTGATGGGGGGGTCCTCTAAGGAGCCCCCCCCCCCAGTACATGGTGTCATGCAGCTAACACTGGAATCTGTGTAGTTGCATGATTCCAACTTGTTTGATATCAAACATGACCAGGTTTGGTGAAGCCATTATGGAGTTGGACATCTCGTGTTGACCAGTGTCCACTACATACCCTAAGATGGCTTCCACGCACTTACAAAATCCCAGAGAATGGAGTCCGGGGTTTGTAGGGGTGCCTCTGCTCGTGCAGGGGCACACTCACACTTAGAACCATGCACCCTGCCCGTGGGCTGAAGGGCCAACCTTAGGGGTGACTTATAGGTTTTAAGTGCAGTAACTGGGATATAAGGTAAACCGTATATCTGAAGTGAAAGGCACAAGCACCATTTCACGCAGGCTGCAATGGCAGTTCTGCAGACACAGTTTTCATGGGCTCCCATGGGTGGCATCATACATGCTGCAGCCCATGGGAGACCACCGGTGTACCAATGCCCTGGATAACTTAGTACCATATACTAGGGACTTACAGGGGTACACCAGTATGCCAACTGTGGGGTGTACAAAGTACTGACCAGTCAATTTAGGGAAAAGAGCACATACACTGGGGTCCTGTTTAGCAGGATCCCAGTGTACTACAGTCAAAACACACTGACGCCAGGCAAAAAGTGGGGGCAACCATGTCAGAAACATCCTACTTTCCTACAACAATGTAGATAGCAGCTTAGTCGTACTTACCATGGACAAAGGGATTAGTTGAACCTTGGGTAAGATGGTGTTCATAGACTTATGTACAGTCACCCTTGTCGAGGTAACCACCAAGGCAGCTGTTACTTAGTAGTCAATGGAACAGTCATCATAGTGGTGTTTTCTTACCTGGAATGTCTGATCCCAGTGCTGAATGTTTGGGCTTGTGTGAATGCTTTTGTGGGTTGCATACCTTATGAAATGATGAGTTTGGTGCAAAGAAGGCTCTTCACTATCTTTATCCGTCCTTTCATTTTTTGTGTGTCTGGTGCACTGATTTAGAGGGCTCTCAGTGGCTTAAACCTTCAGAGCAGGCTCAGCGGGTCTATGATCTGCAACAGAAGTCTGACTTGAGCTCTTCTTTGGTACAGGCTAGACAGAGCATACACTGTCTCGAAAACAGACATGTTTAATCTGTGCACTTCAGCAGTGTTAGAAATTGGATTTTTGGTAGGCTAGGGCATGTGCCAAAGCCAGGCAGAAACCACCACTCTAGTCAGGATAAGGGAGTTACACTCCTAAAATAACCCCTGCTCACCCCCTTGGTAGCTTGGCACGAGCAGTCAGGCTTATCTTAGAGGCAGTGTGTAAAGCATTTTCACATAACCAACAGTAATACAGTGTAAGCACTACAAAAGGACAACACACCAGTTTAGAAAAATATCCAATATTTTTATATACTTAAGACAAGACCAAAAACGATAAACATCCACAATACAGTACTTAAAAATCTTCAGTTATCAAAATATGCTTGAAAAACAGTTCCTTGATGTCGATAGCTCCGTCCGGGGCTATCACGGCGTCGTGAACAAACAAATCCAAACAGTTCTGGCTGACCGAGGCGCGCGGGCCAGCTACGGTGTCGGGAAGACCTGCAAACAGTACCTTTTAGAAATGCAGGGAGTCGGCGACCTCTCGTTGAGCTTCCCAAAGCACGGCGTCCGCAGGCGTCGGTTCCGGAGGTTGGTGCAGGAGTCGTCGGGGCCCTCGAAGTCACACGCGTTGCAGATCAAACTCCTCTCTGTTGAAGTCAGGAGCGCTGGCGTCGGTAGGCATCGGGTGCTGCGGTGCCCTCAGGTCGCGGTGCGAGCAGCGGCTCGGTGGCGGCGTCAGATGGTGTCATCGGTGAGACCAGGGTCGCGGTGCGAAGTGAATGCGGTGCTCGTCGCGGTGCTGGCAGGTCACGGTGCAAGCAGCGGCGTCATCGTTGCTGAAGCGCTGTTGTCGGCTGACGAACGGGAGTCGATGGCGCCGGCGCCGGCAGGCCAAGGCTGCGGTGCAGGATGAGGGCAGTGCGTCGTGTAACTTTACGGTGCAAGCAGCGGCATAGATTTCGGCGTGGAGCGGCATCGTCGGGGATACCAAGGCGTCGTCGTGAAGCGAGGCAGGGCGGTGCGGAGTGCGGTGCCCACAGGTCGCGGTGCAAGCAGCGGCTCGGTGGCGGCGTCGTCGGTGAGACCTGGGTCGCGGTGCGGCGTTGCAGCGGTGCCCTCTGCGGTGCCTTCAGGACAAAGAGTCGGTTGCTTCTTCTTCTGTTGCAGCACAAAACACACAGTCCCCAGTGCTGAGGGCAGAAGAGCTTGATGTTTTTGCTGTTCCTGAGACTTCTTGAACAGGGGGCAAGCTCTACCTCAAGCCCTTGGAGAAACTCACAAAAGTAGATTGCAGAAAGTTCAGTCCAGTCCTTTCACTGCCCAAGACAGAAGCAGCCACTGCAGGCCAACACAGCAAAGCACACAGCAATGTGGTAGTTCCTCCTCACAGCTTCTCCAGCTCTTCTTCTTGGCAGTCTTCTTGGTCCAAAAGAGTTCTAAAAGTCAGGGGTCTGGTCCCCAATATTTATATCCCAAAATCCTTTGATCTCTTAGGCAGAGAGTGTCTGTGCCCAGCCAGAACCAGTTCTGCCTTCTCTGGTGCGACTTCCTGGCAGGAGGTGGAGACGACATGGTCAGAGGCAGACAAGGCCCTTTGAGGTGCAAGGAAATCTCCCCCTTCCCCAATTGCAGCTCAGGTCTATTCAGCCCTTTCCTGACCCACCTAGACTATCTGGAGCCACTCCTGCTCCCCAGCCTTCTGTCATCCAAAACCCAGACAGGCAATCCATATTCCAGCAGAGGCACACAGGATGACTGAGCAAGAAAATACCTACTTTCTAAAAGTGGTATTTTCAAACACAGAATGTAAAAATCACCTTCACTAAAAGATGCATCTTTGGATTCTGAGTTCAGGCATACTAAACTTTATTTTCCTACCTAATTCCCCGGGCCAGTTATGTTTATAAGATGTTATAAACAAACTCCCCATTCTGTCCTTGCAATAGCGAAAAACGAAATTGGCCGTAATTCACTATAAGGACATGCCACACACACCAGGGCATGTCCTACCTTTCACCTACACTGCACCCGGCCCACAGGGGTACCTTGGGCCTACCTTAGGGGTGGCTGACATGTAAGAAAAGGGAAGGTGAGGGACTGGCAAGTGTGTGCACTGGCCAAGTCGACATGGCAGTTACAAACTGCGCGCAGACTCCGCAATGGCGGGTCTGAGTTACCTTTTCAGGGCTACTCACGTGGGTGGCACAATCAGTGCTGCAGGCCCGCTAGTAGCATTTGATTCACAGGCCCTGGCACACTCAGTGCACTTTACTAGGGACTAACAAGTAAATCAAATATCCAATCATGGAAAGACCAATCCATAACACATAAACATACATAAACAATTTACCACAGGAGCACTTGCACTTTATCACTGATCAGCAGTGAGGAAAGTGCGCAGAAACACTACGCCAGCAAAAACAGAGTCAAAACCGGGAGGTCCGAAAGCAAAAACTCAGGGGAAACACGCCAAAAGATGCTAAGTCTAACACATGTCCCCTCCAGCTGAAAGTATGGAGAACTACCCACCCTCCTGGGAGTTCTCTTCACTAAGGCGGAAGAACCTGGACAGACCATCTGCATTGGCGTGTTCTGTGCCAGGACGGTGTTCCACCGTAAAGTCCATTCCCTGTAGGGAGATGGACCACCTCAGCAGTTTTGGATTCTCACCCCTCATTTGCATCAACCATCTGAGGGGCCTGTGGTCTGTCTGAATCCGTAAGTGAGTCCCAAACAGGTATGGTCTCAGCTTCTTCAGTGCCCAGACCACAGCGAAAGCTTCCCTTTCTATGGCACTCCAACTCTGTTCCCTGGGGAGTAGTCTCCGGCTAAGGAAGACTACAGGCTGGTCTAGACCCTCTTCGTTCAGTTGTGAGAGCACCGCTCCCACTCCATGCTCTGAAGCATCAGTCTGCACGACGAATTCTTTGGAGAAGTCGGGGGCCTTGAGCACGGGTGCCGTGCACATGGCAGCCTTCAGGGCATCAAAAGCCTTCTGGCAGGACTCAGTCCAGATCACCTTCTTGGGCTGCTTCCTGGAAGTCAGCTCTGTTAAGGGGGCAACAATGGTGCCATACTCCTTAACAAACCTCCTGTAGTACCCGGTGAGTCCTAAGAGGGCCCTCACCTCTGTCTGGGTCTTGGGGGGCTCCCAAGCCAGAATGGTGTCAATCTTGGGTTGTAGGGGCGCCACCTGGCCGCTTCCTACCTGGTGTCCCAAGTACACCACCGAACCCTGCCCGATCTGGCAATTACTGGCCTTGATCGTGAGGCCTGCCCTCTGCAGCGCCTTCAACACTTCACTGAGGTGCTGCAAGTGTTCTTCCCAGCTGGAACTGAACACTGCGATGTCATCCAGGTAGGCGGCACTGAAATCCTCCAGCCCAGCCAACACCTGGTTGACCAACCTCTGAAAGGTGGCAGGGGCATTCTTCAACCCAAAGGGCATCACCCGGAACTGGTAATGTCCTTCTGGGGTTGAAAATGCTGACCTCTCCTTGGCCCCATCGGTTAAGGCAATCTGCCAGTACCCAGACGTTAAATCAAACGTGCTGAGGAACTTGGCAGCTCCCACACTGGGGTGTGCGTCAGTCCTGGTGACGGCATTGAGCCCACGGTAGTCCACACAAAACCGCAGTTCTGGAGTGGCACCGGGTGCAGCAGCCTTTGGGACCAAGACCACTGGGCTGGCCCAAGGACTGTTGGAAGGCTCGATCACCCCTAACGCCAACATCTTAGAGACCTCCTCTTTAATGCGGGCCTTGACCCGGTCAGTCAACCTGTAAATCTTGTGCTTCACAGGAGGGCTGTCACCGGTGTCCACGTCATGAGTACACCAGTGAGTAATACCTGGGGTCAGGGAGAACAGTGGGGCAAACTGTCCCAACAACTGGTGACAGTCGCTCTGCTGCTCTGGAGTCAGTGTAGGGGAGAGGATCACACCTTCCACTGACCCATCACGCTCCTTGGTAGACAGGAGGTCAGGAGGTCTCCTCTTCCACCCCATCATCTGTCGCCAAGAGCATGCTCACTTCGGACCTCTCGAAGTGGGGCTTGAGGCGGTTCACGTGGAGGACCCTCAAAGGGTTCATTGGAGCCCGCAAATCCACCAGGTAAGTGACATCACTTTTGCGCTCCACCACCTCAAATGGCCCCGTCCACTTGTCCTGCAAGGCACAAGGTTCCACTGGGGCCATGACCCACACTTTTTGCCCAGGTTGAAATTTGACCAGAGTGGCATTCTGGTCATACCACTTCCTCATTTCTTCCTGGCTGACTTCTAGGTTCGCCTGCGCGAGTTTCCTGAAGCGGGCAGTTTGGTTTCTGAAGGCCAGCATGTAACTAAACATATCCTGGGGAGCTTTCCTGGGAGCTGCCTCCCAGCCTTCCTTCACCAAACTCAGAGGTCCTCTCACAGGGTGAGCATACAGAAGCTCAAAGGGATTGAACCCAAGAGACTTCTGTGGTACCTCCCTGTATGCAAAGAGAAGGCACGGCAAGAGGACGTCCCACTTACGCCTCATGGGTTCTGTTAGACCCTTAATCATGCCCTTCAAGGTCTGGTTGAATCTCTCCACCAGACTGTTACCTTGTGGGTGGTAAGGGGTGGTGAACTTGTAGGTTACACCAGACTCCTTCCACAGGGATGTCATACTTGGATATGAAATTGGTCCCCCTGTCAGAAACCACCTCTCTGGGGAACCCCACTAGGGAAAATATCCCCATTAACGCCAGGCCCACCACTGGCACCGTCGTTGCCCTGAGAGGGTTTGCCTCCGGGTACCGGGTGGCATGGTCCACCAAGACCAGGATGTACCTGTTACCCATGGCTGTCTTGGGATCCAGTGGCCCCACAATGTCCATCCTTACCCTTTTGAAGGGCGTTCCAACCACTGGAAAAGGTTGGAGAGGAGCTTTGACCTTCTTCCCACTCGCCTGGCAAGTTTGGCAAGACCTGCAATGTCCATCTGACTGCCTTCGCATTTGGGGCCAGAAGAAGTGGGTGACAAGCCTGTCAAAGGTCTTGTCCTGCCCCAAATGTCCTGCCAAAGGCACGTCATGAGCCAGACCCAGTAGGAAGGTCCTGAAGCGCTGGGGTACCACCAGCACACGGGCTGACCCAGGCTCAGTGACCTTAGGCTCACTGTACAGATGATCATTCTCCCAGTAGATCCAATGTGATCCGGACTGATCACCAGCTGCCTGGTCTGCAGCCTGCCGCCGCAGACCCTCCAGAGAAGGGCACTCCTTCTGCTCCTTGCAGAATTCCTCCCTGGTGGGACCCCCTTCTTGCTGCCAATGGGTCAGCTCAGAGATGTCCCCCAGTTCAGCTACCTGCTCCCCTGTAGGCACTGGGGCGTCCCCCTCAAGGTCCGCCTCCTCCCGGTCCGTGGGAACTTCAGGGGCCGGTTTCACGCACCCCTTGCCCTTTCTCTTGGCGGGGACTTGGGCCACTGTTTCAGGCTCCAAGTCCTCTTGATCACCCTCTCTGGCCGCCATTGACCGAGTGGACACGCATGCCCACTCTGGCAACCCAAGCATCTCCATGTGAGACCTGAGCTCAACATCCTTCCACAAGGACTGCTCCAGGTCATTACCGAGCAGACAATCTACAGGCATGGAAGGGCTCACAACCACCCTCAAGGGACCTGAGACCCCCCCCCACTCGAAGGGAACCTGCGCCACCAGACACTGGCGCTCTGAATTGTCCACCGCAATGACTTGGTGGAATGCCCCTGGGACTACCTGATTCTCAGAGACCAGGTGACACCGGACTGAGGTCACACTGGCTCCAGTATCTCTGAGAGCCTCTACCCTTTTCCCATTGATGGTCACCCAGGTGCTGTATTTCTTTCTGTTAGGGGGCACCGGGTATCCTGGGACCATCTCACTGTCCCCTAGTGAGACGAGGGTCATTTCTGCGGGGTCCCCACCCTCCTGTGGGTACTCCTCCTCCCCAAGCGCTACACTAGCCAACACCTTGGACTGCCCACCGGTGGGTGGCTGTGCCCCCTTAGGGCACTTGGGGTCCCCCTTCATGTGACCCACCTGGTCACATGCAAAACACTTGCGGGGGCTGGTCTCAGCAGACTTTCCTGACGAGACCCCTTGTTTCTTATCTCCTGGGGGATGGGAACCCTTACCCTGGGTGTTAGTTTGGGGCCCTTTAGAGAACTCCTGTGTTTTACCCTTTTCCCTCCCACTTTTCTGCTGGGGACCCTGCCCACCTTTGGCTGAGTCTCCCCCATACGCTTTCCTGTGAACCCTGGTACACGCCCAGCGGTCCGCCTCCTTACCAAGCTTCCTGGGGTCAGTCGGCTTACTATCAACTAGGTGCTGGCGCAGATCTGCAAAACATAGACTAGACAAATGCTCCCATGCAATCAAATTGTAGAGCCCCTGAAAATCTGTCACATTACTGCCCTTCACCCAGCCATCCAGTGACCTGCAAAACATATCTACACATTCCAACCAAGTGTTGGCATCGGACTTCTTACTGGACCTGAACTGATCCCTGTACTTTTCAGGAGTGAGACCATACTTAGTGAGAAGGGCGTCCTTCATGTCTGGATAGGTGAGGTGATACCCCTTACCCAAAGCTATTAAAGTATCCCGGGCTTCTTCTGGGAACAGAGGCCACAATCCTGCTCCCCAATTCTCCTCAGGGACCCCATTCATGTGTATCGCTGCCTCGCAACCCTGAAACCACCTTTGTATGTCATCCCCCTTCTTGAATTCTGTGCCTACATTCTTAGGGATGTGCACCATCCTGTCTGCCTGTCTTGCCGGGTTGCTGCCACCATCTGAGCTGGCTCTACTCCTCTGATCCAGCTCCTTTACCCTGAACTCATGCTTTAACATCATCCTTTTCTCCTCTATGGCTAACTTAAGCTTCTCCAGTTCTACTGCAACTCTCCTTGCTTCCCGCCTGTCCTCCAGCTCCCCTGGGGACAGGCCACTGCTGCGTGGCCTGGAGGTTTCCCCCCTCCCAAAAGCACATCCACCCTAGGATAGGCTCCTCCGCCTCTCCACTGAGATCACCAGACTGCTCGCTAGCATGTCTGGCTGCTACCCAGGCCCTCAGAGCCTTTTGTAGCTCCTCCTTCCTTGTGAGGCCTCTGACTTGGACTTTTAGGTTTTTGCAAATTGATTTCAATTCCCTAACATTGTAGGATTCCAACCTATCCTCCTCAAAGGCAATTTCCAGGGATGCAACAGATGATGCTCTTGATTCAGGCATGATGAAGTAGCAAGTTCAAACTGGCAAGATCAAAAAATAGGCCAAAAAGAAAAAGAACCAGTATGTGGCACGTAATGGTCTGCGATATGGTAGTAGTGCACACCAATCACTGTAAGTCAAGTGTAAACGCAAGTCCTATGCTCACCGCTGACAACCAATGTTAGAAATTGGATTTTTGGTAGGCTAGGGCATGTGCCAAAGCCAGGCAGAAACCACCACTCTAGTCAGGATAAGGGAGTTACACTCCTAAAATAACCCCTGCTCACCCCATTGGTAGCTTGGCACGAGCAGTCAGGCTTATCTTAGAGGCAGTGTGTAAAGCATTTGCACATAACCAACAGTAATACAGTGTAAGCACTACAAAAGGACACCACACCAGTTTAGAAAAATAGCCAATATTTTTATATACTTAAGACAAGACCAAAAACGATAAAAATCCACAATACAGTACTTAAAAATCTTCAGTTATCAAAATATGCTTGAAAAACAGTTCCTTGATGTCGATAGCTCCGTCCGACGCTATCATGGCGTCTTGAACAAACAAATCCAAACAGTTCTGGCTGACCGCGGCGTCGCGGGCCAGCTATGGTGTCGGGAAGATCCGCAAACAGTACCTTTTAGAAATGCAGGGTGTCGGCGAACTCTCGTTGAGCTTCCGAAAGCACGGCGTCCGCAGGCGTCGGTTCCGGAGGTCGGTGCAGGAGTCGTCGGGGCCCTCGAAGTCACACGCGTTGCAGATCGAACTCCTCTGTGTTGAAGTCAGGAGCGCTGGCGTCGGTAGGCGTCGGGTGCTGCGGTGCTGCTGAAGAGCTGTCGTCGGCTGACGAACGGGAGTCGATGGCGCTGGCGTCAATAGGCCAAGACTGCGGTGCGGGACGAGGGCGGTGCGTCGTGTAACTTTACGAGCGGTGCCCTCGAACCACGGTGCGAGCAGCGGCGTAGATTTTGGCGTGGAGTGGCGTCGTCGGGGATACCAAGGCGTCGTCGTGAAGCGAGGCGGTGCGGAGTGCGGTGCCCACAGGTCGTGGTGCGAGCAGCGGCTCGGTGGCGGCGTCAGCAGGCGTCGTCGGTGAGACCTGGGTCGCGTTGCGGCGGTGCCCTCTGCGGTGCCTTCAGGACAGGAGTCGGCAGCGTCGTCGT
The DNA here is from genome assembly GCA_963921515.1 of Calotriton arnoldi. Lineage (NCBI taxonomy): Eukaryota > Metazoa > Chordata > Amphibia > Caudata > Salamandridae > Calotriton > Calotriton arnoldi. Next base: position 1,175,251 of record CAWUFW010001603.1, on the reverse strand, counting down.
CGATGTCGTCGGGTTGCTTCTTCTTCTGTTGCAGCACAAAACACACAGTCCCCAGTGCTGAGGGCAGAAGAGCTTGAAGTCTTTGCTGTTCCTGAGACTTCTTGAACAGGGGGCAAGCTTTACCTCAAGCCCTTGCAGAAACTCACAAAAGTAGATTGCAGAAAGTTCAGTCCAGTCCTTTCACTGCCCAAGACAGAAGCAGCCACTGCAGGCCAACACAGCAAAGCACACAGCAATGTGGTAGTTCCTCCTCACAGCTTCTCCAGCTCTTCTTCTTGGCAGTCTTCTTGGTCCAAAAGAGTTCTAAAGTTCAGGGGTCTGGGCCCCAATATTTATATCCCAAAATTCTTTGATCTCTTAGGCAGAGAGTGTCTGTGCCCAGCCAGAACCAGTTCTGCCTTCTCTGGTGTGACTTCCTGGCAGGAGGTGGAGACGGCATGGTCAGAGGCAGACCAGGCCCTTTGAGGTGCAAGGAAATCTCCTCCCCTTCCCCAATTGCAGCCCAGGTCTATTCAGCCCTTTCCTGACCCACCTAGACTATCTGGAGCCACTCCTGCTCTCCAGCCTTCTGTCATCCAAAACCCAGACAGGCAATCCACATTCCAGCAGAGGCACATGGGATGACTGAGCAAGAAAATACCTACTTTCTAAAAGTGGTATTTTCAAACACAGAATGTAAAAATCACCTTCACTAAAAGATGCATCTTTAGATTCTGAGTTCAGGCATACTAAACTTTAATTTCCTACCTAATTCCCCGGGCCAGTTATGTTTATAAGATGTTATAAACAAACTCCCCATTCTGTCCTATGGGGAACAGGTAGCCTTGCAATAGCGAAAAACGAAATTGGCCGTAATTCACTATCAGGACATGCCACACACACCAGGGCATGTTCTACCTTTCACCCGGCCCATAGGGGTACCTTGGGCCTACCTTAGGGGTGGCTGACATGTAAGAAAAGGGAAGGTGAGGGACTGGCAAGTGTGTGCACTGGCCAAGTCGACATGGCAGTTACAAACTGCACGCAGACTCCGCAATGGCGGGTCTGAGTTACCTTTTCAGGGCTACTCACGTGGGTGGCACAATCAGTGCTGCAGGCCCACTAGTAGCATTTGATTCACAGGCCCTGGCACACTCAGTGCACTTTACTAGGGACTAACAAGTAAATCAAATATCCAATCATGGAAACACCAATCCATAACACAATTTACCACAGGAGCACTTGCACTTTACCACTGATCAGCAGTGAGGAAAGTGCGCAGAAACACTACGCCAGCAAAAACAGAGTCAAAACCGGAGAGGTCAGAAAGCAAAAACTCAGGGGAAACACGCCAAAGGATGCCAAGCCTAACAAGCAGGCTTCCTATTTGCTCGCTCCATCGTCAGTCTCATATTCTTTGTCACCATTTGTCCCTGCCATGCATGGTCATGTCTCTTCTTGTGTTTAGCCCTCCCCCCAGAGCATGGACCAAGTACTTTCAAACATCCATTGCTGCCGTTTTTACTACCATTTTAGGCCCTACATTTTTCTTTCTTTTTCAGCACTCCCACCATCTCCTCCCATCGGTCACTGCTTACTTTTCGGTGCTTGCTCCGTCAACAAATCATCCCTCTCCCGACCCAGTCACTGCTTTAATCCCCCATTGTAGTCTGTTTCGTTCTAGTGAGTGGGGTTGTTCGGCCTTTTAATGTCCTGTTAGTATATAGCTGACTTGCTGATTGCAGCAAGTGTGCACAGCTGCTATTACTTGGCACGTGTGTGGTCTCTGTTTATCTTTGTGCTTGTGGGTACTGTGTGGTCATGTTTACACCATATGTGGTCATTCGGCAATGGAGTTTAAAGCTGGAAAATTAGACCTCAACCGAATCAGGTATGCGTTCTCATAGGGCATGTCAGAGCTTCTAAAGTACCTTCTGCTGTAATAGCATAGCCACGTTTCTCCTATGCGAAATGATTGAACTGTTCATGTCTCACCTTGTTGCTGTTCATTTCATAGGGTGGGACTCTATTTCTCATTTTTGTCCCATTGGGACACTTCTTACTTTTTCCGCATTCACTGATGAAGTGTTTCCGTGCGTCATTGTTGCTTAACTTGAATTCTCTTCAGAGGAGCCAGGCTGAGTCTTGATGTCATCGAGGTCTGCCTGCCCCTCAGTGTGCATGACAAAAGTAGCCCTGTGGTTGCGGATGCGATGTATTTCCTCATATTCACTACAGTAAACCAGCATAATACTGTGATTCTTTGCTTTTTTGTGCAATTTTATATAGCGCCAACACCACTCGAAGGTAATGGGGCACTAGACACAGCATGCGCTGTCTCGAAGAGACTTGTTGTGTTGAATCTGTGGGCTTACAGGCCACCGATCTCCTACCATTGGTAAGCTTCAGCGTTGCTCTCATTTTCTGTGATGACGTGGTCGTCAGTGCCCTCTGCGTGTGTTTGCACCCCCCAATAGCGCATGGACCAAGTACATGCCTCCTTACACTGCACCCAGTTTGTGGAGCTGTTTCTTTCTTTTTTCAAGCACTCCATTGGAGTACTTGTGTTTTCAGGCCTTCTCTCTTGTACACATACCATTAAAAATTTATGTTGCACGATCCGATGGTATTGAAGCGCTAGCTCCGTCCTCCATCTTGCCATAGTGCGAACTCGAATCGATGGTATTGGAGCATTTAATTGCTCACCAGTTATATTCCACAATGACACATCCCCTCCTGCTTCCCTGCTTGACCTGTTTCCTCACTACCTCAGTCGCTGCTTTTATTTTTTTTTGTACGATCAGATGGTATTGGAGCGCTCATTCGATCAGTCTTCTTGCCGTAGTCTCCCTTGTACACAGATACACATACCACAAAAATGCATGTGTGTGTACATAAATGAATGCATTTCTTAAAATGTTGTTAAAACATGAAAAGCCCTTATTTTTTTGCACGTTCCGATGGTATTGGAGCCATTGCTCCATCTGCTGTCCTGCAATAGTGCGAACACGAGCTGATGGTATTGGAGCGCTTTAAGTGCTCGCCAGTTACATTTCACAATGACACATTCATTTTTGTTGCTGATCCTGCTTCAATTAAGCTATTTTCCCCCTTCATTGTTACTTGCTCCCGCCCACTCCCGTCGTTGTTTGCCCATCTCCCCAACACCTTTGCTTCCCTACTTGACTCGTCCCCCCACCTCCCTCGTCGCTGCTGCTTTTATTTTAACCTAATTTTTTTTTTTTTTTTTGCACGATGCAATGGTATTGGAGCGCTCGCTCCATCCTCCGTCCTGCCATAGTGCTAACACCAGCCGATGGTATTGCAGCTCTCTAAGTGCTCACCAGTGACATTACATAATGACACATTCATTGTCATACGCAGGGTGAAGCGTAAGTGATTTGCCCAGAATCACACACTGTTCAGCCAACCCCGAGATTCGAACCTGGTTCCCCAGTTCCCCTGTCGGCAGTTCTGGCTGTTACGCCACATCCTCACTTCACTTCAAAGAACCTCATCTGTTTCTCACTATAACTTCCACATTTGTTCAGCAAGACCTCGTCAACACCGAACATGCATTAGCAAAGCCAATAGATTTCGGCAATGCCCGAGCTATTGACACTGTCAATATGAATGTCTCCTAGCCATGTTGTCTAGCAGCACATCTGGTGTTCAGCATGGCTGAAAGTCACTGGGAAAAACGCTATGATGCGAGCCGCGCAGGACACGTCATATCGCTTTTTGTGTTATGAGGAGCAGGACAATAAACACACCATGGGGGGGGGGGGCAAAGAGACCCGGCGCTGGCTCCGCATCCTGTGGTTCTGGGCTTTCAGTGACTTACAGCCATGCTGGACAGCAGATGTGCTGCTAGACAACATGGCTCAAAGACATTCACGTTGACAAGGCCAACAGCTAGACTGGCGCTGTTGCTCCAGTAACGGTAATACTAAACACTTTTCTCCGAGTCTTGTTAGGGAGGTAAAGGCAGATGTCACAGACTCTGGCGTCATGAGTCTGATGCAGACCGTTACACATCGATCAGGTCATTTCTGTATATTTTTCTCTCTCCTCAAAGAAAATCTCTTGAAAGGAGAATTGCTCGAAGTCTTCTCAGCAAGAGAGACAATGCAGTAAACATCGTTGAAGAAAAATTGTTTGCTGAAAGAAATTTAATGAAAAACAATCCTTTCCTGAAAAAATAATTTCCTGAAAGTAATGATAAGAAAAAACCTCTTAAACTTCCCTTCACATTGATGTGCATTGAGAAAACTGGCAGTTGGTACCTCTGAGATGAGTACCCACACACTGATTGGCCTAAATTTGGGTCATAAAATGAGGTAAATAGGTTGTAGTCTAAAGCTTTTACAATGCTATTGAACATAGGTTTGAGGGCCTCCGAGCCCTATGACAGAGTGTATGTAAGCATGTGAGTCTATGAAAAAAACTCGAATATAGAAGCACTTTACACAAAAAGAAGGCTGCTGCACCCTGAGGGGCCGGGCTACCACCCCAAAACATTATTAGAGCTCCTCAGCACACAGTGCTGAATTCCTGTTAACACTTACCCGATGGCCTATGGTATCCTATAAAGCTTGCCTCAGGGACCTTTGGAAATGCTTGCGTCTTTAGTTTTTAGCAATAGCTAAATCTTTTACTGCTGGTGGCAACGTGTATGGACCAACTGCATCGAAAGAGATGGTTAGTACAACTAATCTATGAGAGCAAGAGTAGGACGCTGGCTCTTTATGTGATGTACCAATACTTAGTTATATTGAGTAAAGAGTCCAGAGATTCCCTCAGAAGTGTACAGGGCTCAATGTAAACCCAAAGTGCTTAATTTGTGGTAGAGTGGTCGAGCAGCCTTAGGCCTAACACAGACGAGTGTAAGACGTGTTATACACACAGTGACTAATAAATGAGACACAACTCAAAAAGGAGATCCACACCAATTTTATAAAAATAAGTTTCTTTCTAGGTTTATTTTAAGACCAAGATGTACGTTGAAAGGGAAGTACGTTTTTCAATAAAAATAATTTACAGTTTAAAAAGTAGTGTGAGAAAGTGCCATCTTTCCTGCATGGTATGCCCCCCACTTTTTGCTGAATTGCTGATGTACTTTGACTGAGTGTGCCCTGGGATCCTGCCAATCAGGTGCCCAGGGCCTGTGTTCCTTCCCTAAAACTGCATTGAAACCTAAACCCAATTGGCATCTCTGGCCACATGTCAGCCCCTGGTAAATGGTTCCCTAGGTACCCAGGTCTCTGTGACCAGAGAAGGCCTCTAGGGGCTGCAGTACTTATTGTGCCACCCTTAGAGGCCATGTACCCTTACACACACATACTGCCTTTGCAGGCTGAGTGTCTTGGTGCAGAACTAAACAGAGAGTCGACATGGCACACATCCCTGTGTGCCATGCCCACAAACACACTGCCCTGGCATACCTCAGTCACCCCTCTAGCTGGGTGCACTATGCCAGTGGTGAGGGTACAGGTGCATGAGCCCTGTACCCCTACTGTACCCAGGTCCATTCCTGGGCACTGTAAGTGCAGTGCTGCCATTAAGAGTATATGGTGCTGGGAGGTCGTCATCACGAACTCCACAGCACCATGATGGCTACACTGAAAACTGAGAAGTTTGGTATCAAACTTCTCAGCACATTAAACCCACACTGATGCCAGTGTGGGATTTAATGTCAGATGCACGACAGAGGGCAACTTAGAGTTGCCCCCTGAACCTAACCTACAATCCACGTCCTGTCTGAGAGGCTGCCTAGGCTGCCACCCAGCAGACATGTTGCTGGACCCCTGGGTAGAAAGCCATCCGCTCTCCCGGGCCTGCAACAATGCACGTCCTGGGCGAGGTGCTAGGTCTCCTCCCCAGGATGGGTAGGGGGAAGCTTCAAAGGCATGCCGCCTTGGTGAGCTTCCCCAGACCACTTGCTGTACTCAGCAACTGGTCCCCACCAGTTCTAGCCCCCACTCTGGCGGGAAGACTGGCGGGAAACAACAAGTGAGGAAAGGGGGTGTGCCAGCCTCTGCCAACCCCACCCCTCAGGTGGGGGAGGCGAGGTGAAGCACATCTCTGGGCTCTCGCCATCTTGAAGATGGGGAGCCCTACCCAATCAGGACTAGGCTCCTGCCCCCCTCCCACTGGAGAGTGGCAGGATAGGGGGTGTACCCACCCCAGGGAAGGGACCCATTGGTCCCTGCCCTTTACCTAGCACCAATTCTAAAAGCTCCAGATTATGCCAAGCAGTTCAACCTAAACCCAATTGGCATCTCTGGCCACATGTCAGCCCCTGGTAAATGGTACCCTAGGTACCCAGGGCACTGTGACCAGAGAAGGCCTCTAGGGGCTGCAGCACTTATTGTGCCACCCTTAGAGGCCCTGTACCCTGACACACACACACTGCCTTTGCAGGCTGAGTGTCTTGGTGCAGAACAAAACAGAGAGTCGACATGGCACACATCCCTGTGTGCCATGCCCACTAAACACACTGCCCTGCCATACCTCAGTCACCCCTCTAGCTGGGTGCACTATGCCAGTGGTGAGGGTACAGGTGCATGAGCCCTGTACCCCTACAGTACCCAGGTCCATTCCTGGGCACTGTAAGTGCAGTGCTGCCATTAAGAGTATATAGTGCTGGGAGGTCATCATCACGAACTCCACAGCACCATGATGGCTACACTGAAGACTGAGAAGTTTGGTATCAAACTTCTCAGCACATTAAACCCACACTGATGCCAGTGTGGGATTTAATGTCAGATGCACGACAGAGGGCAACTTAGAGTTGCCCCCTGAACCTAACCTACAATCCACGTCCTGTCTGAGAGGCTGCCACCCAGCAGACATGTTGCTGGACCCCTGGGTTGAGAGCCATCCGCTCTCCCGGGCCTGCAACAATGCACGTCCTGGGCGAGGTGCTAGGTCTCCTCCCCAGGATGGGCAGGGGAAGCTTCAAAGGCATGCCGCCTTGGTGAGCTTCCCCAGACCACTTGCTGTACTCAGCAACTGGTCCCCACCGGTTCTAGCCCCACTCTGGCGGGAAGACTGGCGGGAAACCACAAGTGAGGAAAGGGGGTGTGCCAGCCTCTGCCAACCCCACCCCTCAGGTGGGGGAGGCGAGGTGAAGCACATCTCCGGGCTCTCGCCATCTTGAAGATGGGGAGCCCTAGCCAATCAGGACTAGGCTCCTGCCCCCCTTTCACTGGAGAGTGGCAGGATAGGGGGTGTACCCACCCCAGGGAAGGGAACCATTGGTCCCTGCCCTTTACCTACCTGTAACGCCCCTAAATCTAGTATTTAGGGGCACCCTGAACCTTCCTTCCTCAGATCCCGAATCCGAAACAAGCAAGAAGAACAAGAAGAAAGAAGACCTGCCGTGCAGCTGCTCACGCAAGAGGACGACACCAACTGACTTGGCCCCAGCCCTACAGGCCTGTCGACCCTCGAACCTGCTCCTGCTAAACCCCAGCGTCTCCAGTGGTCAGCAACCTCGAAAACCCCGGAGGACCTGACTGCCTTGTGACTCTAAAAGAACTGGGACTCCCACGAGCAGTGGTACTGCTCAAAAGCAAGTAACAAACCCCTGGTGCCAGCCAGGAACCGCGACAAAGACCACGAGGACGTCCCCCCGGCGACTGTGACCCAGAATCCAGCACCCAAGGACCCTCCTCGACGCTCCTGACGACGCCTGCAGCCTCAGAACCAGGGACCCCTCCAACCGCGACCAGCAGAGGGTAAGATTTCCCGACGCGAAAAGACACCCCTGCACCCGGCGCCCTGCGGCCTCCTGTGCCCAACTCCGGGGTGCCTACCTATCCTCCAACTACCCAACTTACCTCTCGAAGTGGTGATCGCACCTGAAGAATCTCCGTCCCCGAGCTTGCAGCCTTTGTTTAACTTCCAGCTTCTCCATTGAAATACATTGAGCGCCCGACGGCTCAAAAGCACCCTGCACCCAGCCGCCCGAGTGCCCCTGGGAGTGCAACACCTATCCTATTTTTCTTCCCCACTTTCCCTGGGTAAGTGACCAGGAGCCCAGCTCCCACAGCCGCGTGGCCTGCCTGCCAGCAGCCACCAACCAAGGGCCCCCTGCCCGCCATAGGCTAACATTGGGCCCAACTCACTGCACCCGGCCGCCCCTGCACCGCTGAGGGTGTACCAACTGTACCTACCTGACCCTGGGAGACCCCTGAGTCTATGCCCAGAACCTTAACTCTGCCAGTCGAGTACTTACCTGAAAACCGATAACCTAAATTTTCTCCATAGAGGTAACATTGACTGGTTTACACTGAAATTTCTTCTAAGTGTCGAGTTTTGAAACTTTAAAATATTTACTAAAAATCGTCCGATCAACGAAAACGAAATTACTCACCTGTTATCAGGAGAGATCCCAGTGCTGGATCTTGGTGCCCAGCACTGACCCTGAAAAGCAATTACAACTGTACTTACCGATAACTTGATTTTCCTCCATAGGATAACATTGCCTGGTTTTCTCCAGAAATTCTTCTAAGTGTCGATTTTTGAGACAAACAAATATTCCTTAAAAATCGCCTGTGTAACAAAAACGATTTCTTTCAACTGTTTACAGGAAATGCACCAGGGTTGAATCCAGGATCCAACCCGAGTAAGAAAATCATACGTAAAGTAACTGAAACTGCTTTTACTTAAAAACTCCCATTGAGCTCAATGTTATAATTGTGTTATAACTGTGTTGCCTATTGCAACAACTGTAGCTATTGCATTCAACAGTCTATTGTGTATTGAAAGTATATAACTAAAGCATCTCATTCTGAGAAAGTATTTTTATACCTACCTGTGGTTCTAAAATAAAACAATATATTTTTATATACAAAACCATTGGCCTAGAGTTCAGTTCTTGAGTGTGTGAGACCATTTGCTGACTGAGTGTGTACAACAAATGCTTTACACTGTCCTCTGATACTGCCTTACTGCTCGACCAAGCTACCACTTTAGAGAGTAAGGTTATATCTAACTTTAGCCTCTGCCAAACCTCTGGGGACTGTGGACTCTGTGCACACTGAACCTTACTTTGGTTCAGTATATACAGAGCCACTTTCTTACAAGTAGACACTGCAATTTTTCAGTTCAGCAATGTTAATCTAAGGGAGGAAAACAAGAATGCAGTTTTCAGGACCCAGACCACAGCAAAGGCTTCCCTCTCTATGGCACTCCAATCTAGTAACAAAAAACAGGATTAGGGAGTGAAGAGGTAGTGTCCTTAGTGGGCACTGGAGGTGGATACGTCCTCCTCTAGAGATTCAAACAAAACATAGGGATCCACCTCAAAAGAGGTTCATAAGGGTGTGTTTCCTGTTATGACAGGACGCACGCAGTGTTTGCTTAAATACCCCTCACACACCAAAAGGGCCCTTGGTGTCATGCTTCATCATAGGGGTCTTCCCGCCCCGCTGCGGGACGGGGCGTGCTACGACCAGCGACTACGCTGGAGCACTGTTTTTACAATACTATGTGTGGTGTAGGTGTAGTGAGAGGAAGGGTCAGAAGTGAATGCAAAAAAAGTGCATTAAAAAGAACCTGGCCTCGTGGACTTAAAAGTTTTAATACGTCGTGGAGGCTGGTGCTGTTAAAAAAAGAGGTTCGGAGATGTCCTGCGTATAATGTGCGGATACTCCTGATCAAGTCAACATGTTTCGAAGCGTCAAGGCCTCTTCATCAGGACTAGGAATGATCCCATCAGTGTTCACTATGTTGCTATCAATGCGTAATTGAAAAAGTGTGCTATATACAAAACGATAAAAAATGCAAAAATCATGCACTTTATATTACCCAATCAGTATTTCTAAAATGTAAATCTGTAAAGAGAGAGCATAGTTAGTTACACAATTGCGCCTCCCAAAGCGCAAACACATTATCGCCTGCAAATACAAAGGTGATTATGGTGTCATTAGCCTTAGTTGTAACTTGAAAACAAGTGCTGTGACCTGTTAGGAAAAAAGGGGACAAAAGCAGAAACATACACACACAAAACAGAAAACACACTCTCTATGTTAGAGATCAAGGTAGCCAAAAATAAAAGAAATATCCATAGGTTGGTACATACTGGGATATGTAGGAGACAATGCTCCATGAGCCTTCTGAACGGGTGGGAAGGATGTTGCCACTGTATTCTGTTTGGTAAAAAGGAAAAAAAAAAGGAAGGGTGGGAGAAAGTAGGTTGGAATCCAGAGCCAGTGGTTCGAGGGAATCTTTCGAGACACCTAGTGTCATTGGTTCCTTTCACGGCTATGCCGTACTTACGTAGCAGTCAACACTACCTCACTCAATCGCCAACCCGCGGCTCCGTTGTATAAGGAGATCTGCGAGGGACGCCCTATTTATGCGGACGTTAATTGACACTTAATTACACACAAATGGATGCACCTGCGTCGGAGTTCGAAGGTATCCGGATGTGGATGACCGTTCACTTCCTGTGACTGCTAAGTAACAAAGACTAGAGCGGTAATACATGCACCTGCACCAGAGTTCGTAGGTATCCAGATATGGATAACCATTCACTTCCTGTGCCCGCTAAAAAATGAAGACTAGAGCGGTAGAGTCAGGAAGGCATGCAGAGAAAAGTGACAGCACCCACTGGGGTCGTAGACAATTTAGAGCGATAACCGTTATTGTGGAGTAGGAAGTGATTTAAACAAAAGTATCGATATACTGGATATGTATACCGCGACGATGTTCACGATCTCTCATAAGTAAAAGTTGTAAAATAGAGCGTCGTGAGTCTGAATAATAACTCAGAATTCAAAATCAATTAGGGGTGAGTTATGAGTGTAGTTGGACGCAATACCCCAAAGGGGTACGCATAGAAAATCCTGTTACCACTAACATGTTAGAGGGGGGAAGTGATTACATTGGTGGTGACAAGAACTAACCACGTTCTTTTTAGAGCCCAAAGAGACATATTCAAATTGTAGTTCCATGATGGTTGGCCCAGGTTAGTGTGATGTCCACAGAATATGAAGGCTAACTCGGGAGCACGTATGGCTCCAGGAATATAGGCACTACTCCTTGTTTTTCTCGGGAGTGAGGCTTCCTTGGGGATAAATAAGCTCATGAAAAAATGAAGAAAAAGAGGGAAGAAAAATGGAAGGGAAAGGAAGGGTAGGCTATCTTCCACGGAGGTTCCCAAAAAGACATGGACTAGTATAGTCCAAAGACAGAGTGCATCAATGATATGGTCATCTCTTCATTAGGGTTCTCTTAGGTATTGGGACTTAGGGGTTTAGGACAGTTGAGCCCAAGGAATGTCGTCGTTCAGACCAGTTAAATAGGTGCCCAAACGGAATACCCAACGTTGTTCCTTTTCCAGCAAGCCATTTTCGTTGTGGAGTTGTTCCCTCGAACCACTGGCTCTGGATTCCAACCTACTTTCTCCCACCCTTCCTATTTTTCCCTTTTTTTTCCTTTTTACCAAACAGAATACAGTGGCAACATCCTTCCCACCCGTTCAGAAGGCTCATGGAGCATTGTCTCCTACATATCCCAGTATGTACCAACCTATGGATATTTCTTTTATATTTGGCTACCTTGATCTCTAACATAGAGAGTGTGTTTTCTGTTTTGTGTGTGTATGTTTCGTTTTTGTCCCGTTTTTTCTAACAGGTCACAGCACTTGTTTTCGAGTTACAACTAAGGCTAATGACACCATAATCACCTTTGTATTTGCAGGCGATAATGTGTTTGCGCTTTTGGAAGGCGCAATTGTGTAACTAACTATGCTCTCTCTTTTACAGATTTACATTTTAGAAATACTGATTGGGTAATATAAAGTGCATGATTTTTGCATTTTTTATCGTTTTGTATATAGCACACTTTTTCTATTACGCATTGATAGCAACATAGTGAGCACTGAAGGGATCATTCCTAGTCCTGATGAAGAAGCCTTGACGCTTCGAAACATGTTGACTTGTTCAGGAGTATCCGCACATTTTGCGTGCGTCCTGTCATAACAGGAAACACACCCTTATGAACCTCTTTTGAGGTGGATCCCTATGTTTTGTTTGAACTCCAATCTAGTATTCAGGGCCTGTGGTCAACACCAGACAAGGTTCAAGTTAGCACCAAGACTGCACCCCCAGCGGCACAGGGGCCGCCGGGTGCAGAGGTTAAATTCGAAGTTGGGTGCCCAATCTTAACCAATGGAGACAGGGTGATTGACAGGTGATTGAAGATGCGCTGCTTACTGGTAAGTAAAGCAGTGTCAGGGGTCCAATCTCCGGGGGGGGGGGGGGTAGGGAAAGCACGGGGCCACAAGGCAGCACCAAACTTACACGGCACAGGGGCGGCCGAGTGCAGGGTGCCAACACAGCGTCGGGTGCCCAATGCAAATCAATGAGAGATCAGTTTTGAAGAAAGGCTGCAGGCTCTGGCCAGGAAGCTGGACGGGGGAAAGCCACAGCTGCCCAGGTAAGTTCTGATGCTCAAGCCCCAGGGGCTTCCGGTGCAGGAGTGTCCTATTGAGTTGGGAACGGCTTACCAGGCAGATCACGTTGTGGGGGGGTCGTCGTACAGTGGCTGCAGACGTCGATGGGGAGTCGAGCAGGGGTCAACCATGATGGACTTTTCCTCAGAATCGCTGAGGAACCTTCACAGGACTGGCTGGCCACTTGGACTTGGGCTGTGGGCGTCGGGTGCAGAGGTGTGTCCGATAGGCAGTTTTGGGGTTCCTCAGGGCAGAGTTCTGGTTCTTTAAAGTTGGTTTCTTCTGGACAGGTCGGCTGTCCACAGGAGATAGTGATCTTTATTGAAGGCAGGCAGTCCTCCCAGGGTTTTGGAGGTCGCTGGGCCTGCAGGACTAGTCAACTTTTGTAGCAAGGGCGAAAGGCAGCAGACAGGCCGGCGGGGCTGGTGCCAAGTCAGTCACTGGTCCTCCTTCTTTCTTGCTGGTGCGGCTCTTCGGTGTTCGGGCTTCATAGGTCATCAGGATTCTCCTTTCAGGGTCTGGGGGTGCCACCTAAATACTAGATTTAGAGGTGTTACAGGGGAGTGACAGGTAGGGAGCAATGGGATCCTTACCTGGGGAGTCTACACCCTCTATTATGCCACCCTCCTGTGGGAGGGGGGCATAGTCCTAGCCCTGATTGGATAAGTCCCACCATCTTCAAGATGGTGGGCACTGAAAAATGTGCTTCACTTCGCCTCCAGCACCTGCGCGGGTTGGAGTTGGCGAAGGGGGGCACACCTCCTATTCTCACTTAGCTTTCCCACTGGTTCTACCCCCAAAAGTGGGGGTTTGTACCAGGGGCTGCTATCTGCTGCTAGCAGCAGAGGCTGGGGTCTTATTACAAAGGAGGCAAGGCCTTTGAAGCTTCCCTCTCGTGCACTGTGCCTTCCTTGGGGAGGAGGTGTGACACCTCTGCCCAGGATATGCATTGTTTCTGGTCCCAGAGAGCAAGGGCTCTCAACCCAGAGGTCCAGAAACATGTCTGGTGGGGGCAGGCTGCCTAAAGCCAGTCAGAGACTACACCAGGTTTGGTAGGTTTTCAGTGGGCACCTCTGAGGTGCACTCTGAGTACATGTTTTACTAAATCCAACACTGGCATCAGTGTGGGTTTATTAAGAGGAGTTGTTTGATATCAAACACTCCTGGGTTCAGTGAAGCCATCATGGTGCTGGGGAACTCAAGTTGCTGAGTTTCCAGCCCATGTACTCTCTATGGCTTCCCTGGCACTTACAATATTAAGGAATAGACTGACATATTGTAGGGGCATATCAGCTCATGCAGATATGCTCACACCTGACATGTGGTGCACCCTGCCTTTGGGCTTGAAAGGCCTGCTAGAGGGGTGACTTACCCATACCTTAGGCAGTGCTGCTTTGACATGGCACACAGGAAGTGTGCCATATCGACTTTGTCGTTTTTGTTTGCACCAAGGTATGCAGGCTGCAGTCTGCAGTGGCAGTTTGCATGGCCTTGGTGAGGGGTCCTAGGGGGCGCTCTTCAGTCCCAATGCTCTAGGTACCAGGGGTACCATTTATTAGGGACTTACAGGGGGGTCTGAAGTTGTGCCAATCGTGGTACAGTTTTAGGGAAGGGGCTTTGGCACAGGGGACCTAGTTGGCAGGAAAACTGTTGTAGGAAGCTTGCTCTGTATATATTATACCAAAATGAGGTATAGAGTGCACAGAGTCCAGTGGAACCCGAAAGGTAGGTAGAGGTAAAAGTAGATAGCACCTTACTCTCTATTTGTGGTAGTGTGGGCGTAAGGCTTTATCAGAGGATAATGTTAAGCATTTGTTGTACACACCTCAGGCAGCAAATGATTTCACACACTGAAAGACTGATCCCAGACCAATTTGTTTGTATAAAAAATATTATTTAGTTATATCTATTTTCTAGAACCAAGCAAGCCTGGTACAGGTAAAAGTAAATGGTACTTTTCAAGGCAGGTTGAACAATACAAGCAAGCTGAATAAAAATGTCTTTGTAACAGGTTTGTAAATACTTTCAATACAGTGGAAATTACTGTTAGATTACTTTTGATCACTTTACATATTACTTTATGGATTACTTTTTCTACTCAGTGTGATATGCCTAGATATCACACTGGGTCTCCTAAAGGCGAGTGATTCAGTTTAGGGCTGTATAGGCTGTTATTTGATATTGGGACCTGATACCCTTGCATCCTCGTACACTTTTAAATGCTACCGATATTGTAGGGTCCTGTGGAGGTCAGAGCATAAAGACACCCGTATTCCCGGAGCGCACCAGAAGACACCGGAAGCAAAGCAGACCCGCCATTTGCAGTCACGGATTGACTCCAAGTAAAAGAACAAAAGGCGCCAAGCCTACCACGCCCATCATGGAAGACAGCCTTCCATGCAAAGACCTGAACACACCTTAGGAAACCCGAAGGTTTCCACAAGAAAAGACACGTGTCCCTCAAGAACACACACTGCCCTGAAGAGGACCTTCCACACAACTCCTACCCAGGTCCAACCTTGAAGGTCGAAACGCGTCGGAGTATTCCAAACTGAGGTCAGGAGCCACAATGAACAATTAATTGGTGCACAAGAGGCACCACAAGGAAAGCGTAACTAAGGACGCTTGCACAATCTGTCTACTTATGCTCTGACCTCCACAGGACCTTACAATATCGGTAGCATTTAAAAGTGTACGAGGACGCAAGGGTATCAGGTCCCAATATCAAATACCAGTAGGACACTTGAGTACAACTTACGTAAAGTATAAAGTATTTGTAAATATATGACGTATATGTGCAATGTAGAAAGTCATGTCTCCTTGTATATGGAATGTTTATTTGTAAGATGTATTGTCATTTCATGTTCTAACCATCATCACACATTATTTGTTTGTAATTTGTCACAGTCGAGTTATGTCAAATCAAGTATGTAACTGTTCTATATATATATAAGTGAAAGTATGAGATGAAATTTAAAAAGACCTGAAAAAGAAAAATATCAGACCAGTTAAAAGCCCGGCACAAGAGTATTTATTTGATAAAACAAGTTGGGATTCACATGCAAATCAGGATACGGGGAATCCCAGTATTTGAGAAAAAAGAATACTAAAGTAAGGAATGTTCATCCTTTGAATCAGAGTAGAGAGACTCCTGTAGATCTCTATCTAAGATTTATGGTCTGGGAGGCATTGTATTGTAGAAACTAGATATCACACTGGGACATTTGCTAGAGAAAAGGTAAGTGAAGCAGTTTTTAGTTCTTTGCAGTTTTTCAAGTTCTCATACAAAACCAACTCCACACTTAAAACAATTTTCAAGGACAAACAGTCAATGTATTCCTATGGAGAAAATGTGGTTATCGGTTAACAGGTAAGGACTTGGTTGTGGGAGTTGGTATTCGGGGGTTAGAACCAGGGTTCCCCCAGGGTCAAGGATGATCTCTCAAAGCACCCTCAGCAGCACTAGGGCGGCTGGGTGCAGAGTGCTGAGGCCCAATGTTATCCAAAGGGGGATAGGGGGCCTCCGGTTGGTGGCTGCTCACGAGCAGGCCACAAGGTTGTGGGAGCAAACCTCCTGGTGTTAGGCACAAGGGGATCAGAGTCAGGTTTATGTCTAATTTTTACCAAGTTCATCTGCGGGTGCAAACCGACCCTTTGGACGGAAAGTATATTTGTTATCAAGCAAAAGTGGCAGAATGCACACCAAATATGAATCAAGTTTGTTGCAAAGCTCCGAGGCTCTTTGTAGCAGCGTGCGACCCAAAACGTGCTCCGTCCGTGCACGTAATAATTCAGTGAAATAATGGAACCTCGTCAGGTCCATTTTAGGATGCACAGCTTTTCCATTATATGAATAAACCATTCCAACAATTTTCTCATGATTATTCCTTTTAATATTCTTTGATATTCATCAGTAATCTTCAGTTATTCCACTGAATTATTACGTGCACGGACGGAGCACGTTATGAGACATAAACCTGAATTCTCAAAGGAATAATGAGAAAAATAGCAGCACATCGGAGTCTCACCGTTCTTGTTGAACATATGGATTACAGCAGCAGGCTCGTTGATTCGACTCGTATATTCATTGATTGACATGGAGAATGTGGCCAGGATCTCGCTATGAATTGTATCTACTCGCACTGATATGTCTTTTTAAAAAAAGATGGGAATATGAAGACGCTACTAGGGGTGATTTCATTACGTACATATAGTTTCATGTTTGATTAATTATTCAAGATTTATTTTATGAGCGTAAGGTGGGCACACAGTGTTTTTGTTTAGTTTAGTTGTTTGGGGAGTCACGTGTTGTTCACGTGATAGGTTTAAAATTCACTCGAGGCATGGGTGGGAGGTTACTGAGCACATTCACTTGGGCGTTTTGCAAACAAGCAGAAGTATTTGGACAAAGGTAAATGAGAGTTACGTGGAATTTGTTTCAATTGCACAGGGGTTGAGACTAAGCTCATGCTGGTTGGGGGAAGAACATGTTTGATTGATTTTGTTCATAATTAGGCACAAATTAATGGTTCACAACTGTCATGTTATTTTAGATTTTCAGCACAGAGTAATTTATGGGTATGAGTTGGTTGTGATTTTTGTTTGTAAAGAGGGGAGATATAATTCGTGGATGGGAGGGATGAGAGATAAATACATCAATGAATTTTAGAAGGGGACCTGTTAATGATATGTAACTTTTTGTATTGTAGTTACCCCTGAGGAAGGGCATTCAATGCCCGAAATGCATTGGGTCTTTAAACTGCGTCGGAGTGAGGAATGGTGAAATTCCGTTGTGTATAGAGAAAAAGCCTGGATGGGCACATGTTGAACTTGATTAAAAAGTATATATAACTGAATGACAATGGAATAACTGAAGATTACTGATGAATATCAAAGAATATTAAAAGGAATAATTGTTGGAATGGTTTATTCATATAATGGAAAAGCTGTGCATCCTAGAATGGACCTGACGAGGTTCCATTATTTCACACAGGGATGTGTGCATGTCGACTCTTCACTTTGTTCTGCACCAAAATACGCAGCCTGCAATGGCAGTGTGTGTGTGTGTAAAGGTATAGGGCCTCTAAGGGTGGCACAATAAGTGCTGCAGCCCTTAGAGGCCTTCCCTGGCCACAGTGCCCTTGGTACCCATGGTACCTTTTACAAGGGACTGACATGTGGCCAGAGAGGTGTCAATTGGGGGTACAGTTTTGGGAAAGAACACAGGCCCTGGGAACCTGATTGGCAGGGACCCAGGGCACATCAGGTCAAAGTGCATCAGTAGTCTGGCAAAAAGTGGGGGGGGGGTTACTGCAACAGAAACCCAGCTTCCTACACAAGCCACCCCCCTCCCCCCAGCCCAAAGGCCAGGAGTGTCAGCCTAACCCGGGAGAGTCTTTCTAGTCTTTCAGGAAAGGAAGAGTAGAGGAAGTGGTTTGAAAGTTGCAGGGCCTACTCTGCCTTACATCCTTCTGTCCAGGTCAGTCCCTTTGGGGAGCTGGCCTACCTCAACAGTTTCATGACCAAATTCCCAATGCTCCTTTCCTAGCTCTTTAGTGTCTTTACCCCATCTTTTTAGTTTGGGTTCAGAGTTGCCTACCTCAGCAAATTCTAACTTAGCTAGGGCAAAACCCAGCTTACCCACAGCTTGAGTAACCCCACCATGACCGATAGGGTCAGGGGTCATAACTTGCTATTTGGCAGGGGGCTAGGCCACCATGCTAAGGACAGTGCTGCCATGAAGGCTAACACCCTGCAGAGGCTACTGACAGGTGTCAGTGCCCAGAACCACACCTTTAGCTCCTCACTGGTAGGTGAAGGGGCTATCTTACAGGCTTCTTTGGGTTCTGGCTGCCTGTCTGCTGAGTTAGGGTAGGGGGCCACCACACTTTGTAGTGAACACACTTCTTCCACCCTCTGTTCTGTCAGCTGAGGAGCCACCAACTCAGGCTGGACAGTTGTCTGACTAGTCATGTCTTTTTGTTGTTTAGGGAGGACTTCACCAGTGCCAATGTTGAAGTTCTCCCTTACTGGGATAGAATCTCCCTGGCCCACTGGAACTGTAGCTAACAGTTGTCCTCCTTTCCTACACTGTCTCTTCTTTTTCTTTTGGGGCTTAGCTGCACTAACTGCAGAGTGAGCCCCCAGCTTTCTTGGGTGAGGTCTGGCACTGGACCAGTACCTCTCTTTGGCTCAGACCAACCTCTGGGTGGTCATTCCCAAGGAGACAATCAAGGGCGAGGTCTTTATTGACTACCACCTTTCTCCAACTAAGGAACCCAGCTATTTCTAGGGGCACTACAGCCACAGGCCTAACAGTGACATCCCCTGGGACAGCCCTTACTCTTTTTGTTTCCCCTGGGACATACTGGTTTGAGAGTACCAACCTGTCATGCACCACAGTGTGTCTGGCACAGGTATCTCTCAGGGCAGTGGCTGGGATTCCATTCACCAGTAGGTGGTGGAAGTGTCTACTCCCCTCTGGAATCTCCAACTCACATTTTGGGCCCATTTTCCAGTTGAAGGCTAGGAGGACTTCCTCATCTGAGGAACCATCCTCCAAAGATACACTGGCAACCCCTGGAGCTACACTAGGGGCTTGGGTTTTAGGAAAGCTAGGGTCCTTGGTGTGGTGTCCTGCCTTTTGGCAGTTGTGACACCATACCTTGTTGGGATCCCAATTCTTACCTTGGTACCCAGTTTTAGTTTGTGAGGTGTCTTTGGGGCCCCCCTCCTGGTCAGGTTTTTGGGGGGCTACCTGGGACTCCTTACTTCATTCTTTAGGATGCTCATTATCTTTCCTCTGGGGAGGTTTTGTTACCCCTTTCTTTTGGTCACCCCCAGTGGACGTCCTAGTTACCCTTGTTTTGACCCAATGGTCCGCCTTCTTTCCCAATTCTTGGGGAGAAATTGGACCTAATTCTACCAGATACTGATGCAACTTTTCATCAGTGCAATTACTTAGTATGTGTTCTTTCATAAACAAAGTATAAAGACCATCATAATCTGGCACTTTACTTCCAGTCAACCAGCCACCTAGCGTTTTCATTCAGTAGTCTAAAAATTCCACCCAGGGCTGACTCTGGGTTTTCTGAGCCCCCCTGAATCTAATTCTATACTCCTCAGTAGGGAGTCCAAATCCCTCAATCAGGGTGCCCTTCATGAGTTCATAGGACTCTGCTTCTGCCCCACTAAGGGTCAGACATCTGTCTCTGCACTTACCATAGAACAGTTCCCAAAATGAGTGGCCCCCAGTGAGCTTTCTTCACTTTTCTGGCTTCACAAGCGCTCTCAAAGGCTGTGAACCACTAGGTGATATCATCACCATCCTCATATTTAGGGACAATCCCTTTGGGGATTTTGGGATCATAAGATAGCTCTTTATCCGTATTATTTAAGTTGCTGCCACCATTGATGGGTGCTAGGCCCATCTCTGCTCTCTCTTTTTTCTAGAGCCAGGAGTCTGGTCTCCAGATCCAATCTTTTTGTCAACCTTAGTAAAAGGTTGGTCTCCTCATTGAAGCTGTCCCCAATGCCCTCAGAAGCACCTGACCCATTTGTGTGGGCTCTAGGTGCCGAGAGATGTATTCTTGGTGTCAGGGCCACTGGAGCCCTTTTCTCCCTAAGAAGTGGAGGGTGGGGGGTTGGAAGTTATCCTCATCCCCTCCATCTTCTTCCCCATCTGAGAGGTCTTCAGCATTCTCAGAGGGGTGGTCCTTAGCATACCCTGCTTTTGTTTGGAGGGATGGGACCCCATGTTAATATGTTTAAGTTTACATAGAGACCTTAACTCCAGGAATTCTAAGTGGAGATAAGGGGTGAGGTCGAGCTCCTCAACTCTATCCTCTATGTCATTAGCTATATTTTCACTAACAGCTGGGTTCTTTTAAGAGCATTGTAAAAGAAAAACTTCTAACCCCTCTTACCCCTAACTAAAGTGAGCTTTTATTTTTCTAAAATTCTAAAGGGACTTAACCAAGGACCTAACAAGACTTTTAGCAATTTGGAAAAATTTGTCAAATTCAAAATCAGAATTCTAAAGACAATTTAAGAGTTCTGTCGTGTGACCAGGTGGTGACCAAGTTAGTCCAACAAATGCAAAGTTGTATATCCCACCACTGATCCACCAATGTAGGAAGCTGACTCTGTATATACTATACCAAAATGAGGTATAGTGTGCACAGAGTTCGGTGGAACGCCAAAGGTAGTCAGAAGTAAAAGTAGATAGCACCTCACTCTCTATTTGTGGTAGTGTGGACGAGCAGTAAGGCTTTATCAGAGGGTAGTGTTAAGCATTTGTTGTACACACTCAATCAGCAAATGATGTCACACACTCAAAGACTGAACTCAGACCAATTTGTTTGTATAAAAAATATTATTTAGTTATATTTATTTTCTAGAACCAAGCAAGCCTTGTACAGGTAAGTGTAAATGGTACTTTTCAAGGCAGGTTGAACAATACAAGCAAGCTAAATGAAAATGTCTTTGTTACAGGTTTGTAAATCTTTTCAATACAGTCGAAATTACTGTTAGATTACTTTTGATTACTTTACAGATTACTTTTTCTACTCGGTGTGATATGCCTAGATATCACACTGGGACATTTCCTAGAGAAAAGGCAAGTAAAGCAATTTTTAGTTATTTCAGTTTTTCAATTTCTCATACAAAACCAACTCCACACTTAGAACAATTTTCAAGGAAAAACAGTCAATGTATTCCAATGGAGAAAATGTGGTTATCGGTTAACAGGTAAGTACTTGGTTGTGGGAGTTGGTATTCTGGGGTAAGAACCAGGGTTCCCCCAGGGTCAAGGATGCACTCTCAAAGCACCCTCAGCGGCACTAGGGCTACCGGGTGCAGAGTGCTGAGGCCCAATGTTATCCAATGGGGGATAGGGGGCCTCCGGTTGGTGGCTGCTCATGAGCAGGCCACAAGGTTGTGGGAGCAAAGCTCCTGGTGTTAGGCTCAGGGCAAAAGGGGATCCTGTTAAGCACAAAAAGTGCATCCGCAGCGGCGCAGGGGCGGCTGGGTGCAGGGTGCTGCTTTGGCATTGGGTGCCCTGTTGTTTTCAATGGGAGTCGCCGGTTTTGGCTGCAGGCTCGGTCCAGGACGACTTCCGGGAGAAACCAATAGCTGGGCAGGTAAGTTGGGGTGCTCGGGGAGGTAGGTGCACCTCGGGTTCTCTTCTCCAGGGCGCAGGGCAGCTGGATGCAGGGGTGTCTTTTGAGGTCTGATTTCACCTTACCGGGCCACTCACGGTTGAGGGGGTCTCCATGCAGAGGCTGCAGGCGATGTCGGGGAGTCCTGGAGGAGTCAACCCACGGTAGACTCGGACTCTGGATCGCTGGGGGACCTCGCTGGGACCGGTGGGCCACTCAAACTCGGTCCGTAGGCGAGGTGCAGTGGTGGTTCCATGCGTCGGGTTTCTTTGTCCTCAGCAGGCTCAGAGTCTGTTTTGGGAGTTTCTTTTGAACAGAGCTGCTGTTCAGAGGAGATCCGGTCTTGGTTGAAGGCAGTCAGTCCTCCCAGGGTTCTGGAGGTCGCTGGCTACAGGACAAGGTGACTTTTGGCGCAGGATCTCTGGAAACTGCAGACTGGCCGGTAGGGCTGGGGCCAAGTCAGTCCTCCTCTGCAGTCTTCTTTTGTCGTTCTTCTTCGTAGGTTGCGGGAATCTAGCTTTTTGGCTCAGGGCTGCCCCCTAAATACTGTATTTAGGGGGCGTTTTAGGTGTCTAGAGGTCAGTAGCCAATGGACTACTGACCTTAGGGCAACTACACCCTTTGTGTGCTCACCCCAAATGGGGGAGTGGGCACAATCCCTAGTCCTGATTGGAGAGTGCCTGCCATCTGCAAGATGGCGGACACTGAAGAGTGGGCTTCACCTAGACTCCCCCACCTGTCTTCCTGCCGAAAAGGAGGGGAGACAGGAAGGGAGCCTGCTCCTGATAGCAAGAGAGGCTTGGGGTCGCATTACAAAGGCGGCAAGGCCTTTGAAGCTCCCCTGCCACAGATGGCTCTTCCTGGCCTAGGGGAGGTGTGACTACCTCCGCCCAGGAAAGGCTTTGTTTCTGGGCTCAGGGAGCAAAGGCTCCCACCCCAGGGGTCCAGAAACATGTCTGGTGGTGGCAGCTGACGAGCAGCCACTCAGCCTGGACACTAGTGTTAGGTCGTTTTTCAGGGGGCATCTCTAAGATGCCCTCTTAGTACATTTTTCATTAAATCCCACATTGGCATCAGTGTGGGTTTAATGTGCTGAGAAGTTTGATACCAAACTTCCCAGTTTTCAGAAAAGCCATTATGGTGCTGTGGAGTTCATAATGACAAACTCCCAGCACCATATACTCTTAATGGCATTACTGCACTTACAATGTCTAAGAATTGGTCTAGACACTGTAGGGGTACAGGGCTCATGCACCTGTACCCTCACCACTGGTATAGGGCAACCAGCTAGAGGGGTGGCTGACCTATGCCAGGGCAGTGGGTTGTAGGCATGGCCCACAGAGGTGTGTGCCATGTCGACTCTTCACTTTGTTCTGCACCAAAACACGCAGCCTGCAATGGCAGTGTGAGTGGGTAAAGGTACAGGGCCTCTAAGGGTGGCACAATAAGTGCTGCAGCCCTTAGAGGCCTTACCTGGCCACAGTGCCCTTGGTACCCATGGTACCTTTTACAAGGGGCTGACATGTGGCCAGAGAGGTGCCAATTGGGGGTAAAAGGTACAGTTTTGGGAAAGAACACAGGCCCTGGGAACCTGATTGGCAGGGACCCAGGGCACATCAGGTCAAAGTGCATCAGTAGTCAGGCAAAACGTAGAGGGGGGGTTACTCCAACAGAAACCCAGCTTCTTACACCTGTGCACTTTCAATCGAAATCACATCATGTTCCAGGCAAAAAGTGGGGGGCTAATTATGTCAATAGAGGCACTTTTTCACAGCAAGTATCCATTATATTCCAAAAATAACATTCCGCTCATCTCGTACACTCCAAACAACTAATAATATTTCCTCTTCCTTTAACCATTTTAATGAAGAGACCTGGACCCAGCACAGAGTAAAGAAAGGACATGTCATCGGCAGAAACAATGCAGCTCCTCTCTGCCATGCAGGATCTGGTATCACTAGAAACTGAGGAGAACCAAAACAGTCTGTTGGGGAAGAGACGAAGATGGGATTACCTCATCCTCAGTCCATGCAAGCAGGTCAGAGACCAGTGGGATTGGTCGTCTCGGCAGTGTGATCTCAGTGGGATTGGTTAGCTGAGCAGTGTGACCTGAGTGGGATTGGTCAGCTCAGCAGTGTGATCTCAGTGGGATTGGTTAGCTGAGCAGTGTCACCTGAGTGGGATTGCTCAGCTCAGCAGTGTGATCTCAGTGGGATTGGTTAGCTCAGTAGTGTCACCTGAGTGGGATTGGTCAGCTCAGCAGTTTTACCTGAGTGGGATTGGTTAGCTCAGCAGTGTGACTTGAGTGAGATTGGTTAGCTGAGCAGTGTCACCTGAGTGGGATTGGTTAGCTCAGCAGAGTTACCTGAGTGGGATTGGTTAGCTCAGCAGTGTGACTTGAGTGGGATTGGCAGCTCAGCAGTGTGACCTCATGCCTCCTGCACTTCTTCCTAATGAGGTAATGCACAAGTGAAGTGTGAGGTGGTACTGAGATCTTGCGGCAATCTAGCATCTTCTGTTCTGCATAGGAGGCCCATTACACCCTGAGTAGGCGGCCATCTCAAGTACCTCCAGAGATAAGGCTCAGCTACTGGGACTGAGGAATCTAGAACACATAGCTGCCAAGGTTTCAGATTGCTATGTGTGACATTTCATAATTTCAGTGTATTTATGAGTGACACTTGGACGACTATGAGAGACACTTTCTCGCGAGCAAAATCAAGCAAAGAAGATGAGGGAAACATAAATATCAGAAATTTCACCCCATTCCTGCCAAGTCCCACGCATCAGGCGTTAGACTAACGCATTTCAGTGTGGTGCTCCGCATCACTGCACTGAAATGCATTGTCACGCATATGCATAGAGCCTCAGCAGCCTCACTGAAGCACCGCCTAAACTATATCATGGAGAGCGTGGCAGCTGGCAGCGCGTCGCGCGAGACTGCATGCGCTGTTCCTGGCGCAGGCTTAGTTCTTGCAGCTGAGTTAAGACTGCTGGCAGCCAGGCCCACTGCACTGTGCAACAATGTTTAATTGTGAATATTTTCCGTTGCAATGCTCACAGCCTGACGTCACGGTAGTGCCCAGTGTGATTATACATCCATTAGTCTGGCACCGTGGGGCACGTCACGTCCTGCTAAGGAAGGTGGGGAGTTTGTTTTGGGAGGAAGGGTTCGGGATGGCTACTGGTTTGCGGGCACCGTCGCAATCATGGCACTCGCAGGACTGCCTGCTCCTCGCACCTGCCCAAAGCAGGTCGTCATCGCCGGGTGCTGTCCAAAATCTTGTGAGCCCGCGGTGAATTCAATTATTCATTACCAAACTCATGCCATGCAGTCGGTGACCAGCAGTTGCAGCGGCCGCCCAGGACAGTGTCGCCAGACAGCAGCAGACTCTGAGAACAGCCCTGGACTAAGGAGACCGACAGGACAACTTAACCACCCATGAAATGCCCTGGGCTTGCCTGACAATCCACCCAAAAAATGGTAAATCATGAACCCATGGCTGAAGGGGACTGACCCAAAGCCACTCTCTAATACTTATTGCACGTTTTTGAAAAATAAAGAAAGGAGGTCTGCACACACATCACACAGGTAGAGTTATCTGAGCTAGACCGAAAAGTGAACGTGTGGAGGAGCTCAATGCAATGAACTGCTGAGAACAAAAAAGAAGGTTCTAGGCTAGGGTGAGCATCAGAAAACCTGAAATCTAAACTACTGCACACCTACTTTGTGGAACTCCGCAAACATGCATGTGAAGGGCTGACCAAGCAAAGGTTTAGGAAGTAGGAGAGGAACTGCCACTACAGGCAATGGCATGGGAAGTATTCCACAAATTCCAACTAGTGACAGGCTAACCAAAGGTTAGAGTTTTGGGGAGAGGATGTAGCCTTACGGCTAGAGCGGTCCACCTCTTAGCTGGGGAACCGGGTTCGAGTCTCGGCAACGACGCTCAACATTCTGCAATTCTGGGCAAATCACTTAATCTCCCCGTGCCTAACAAAAATGAATGTGTCCATCTGTAACGAAACTGGTGCTCATGTAAAGTGCTCTGATACCCGATGTCTCGGGTCTAGTTCGCGCTACATAAAACTCCCAATTTAAAAAAAAAAAAAAAAAAAGGTTGTGAGAAGGAGCGAGTTGTCATGCAACAGTTCAAGTCTACCGCAGCCACAGAAAGAAGAAACTGCACGCAAGAGTTCAAGTCTACCGCAGCCACAGAAAGAAGGAACTGCACGCAAGAGTTCAAGTCTACCGCAGCTACAGAAAGAAGGAACTGCACGCAAGAGTTCAAGTCTACCGCAGCCACAGAAAGAAGGAACTGCACGCAAGAGTTCAAGTCTACCGCAGCCACAGAAAGAAGGAACTGCACGCAAGAGTTCAAGTCTACCGCAGCCACAGAAAGAAGGAACTGTACGCAAGAGTTCAAGTCTACCGCAGCCACAGAAAGAAGGAACTGCACGCAAGAGTTCAAGTCTACCGCAGCCACAGAAAGAAGGAATTGCATGTGGGCTTCTCAAGGGACATGTGAGAGGAAGAATAAATTACATATTTTCAGTCAAAGCTCTTTCTGGTAGATATTCCGTCAATACTTCTGATACCTGCCCAGGCCATCGGATGCCAAGCCCATATTTATTAGATTTGACAATGTGCAGATCTCTAAATGAAATCCTTTTAAGATGGAGAAAAGGAGCCTATTCCACAGGATGGGGAGGAGGGAGGGTCGGAGAGGAATCTGAACTTAGAATGAGAATCCACAAGGAAGACAAGTTACTGATCTTCGGTAACAATCTTGCTGGTGGATCCTCTAAATGCAGATTCCGCACCTTGTGAATTTTCCCCAGGCATCAGAATGGACCCAGAAACCTTTAGGGCAGTTCTCCTGTGTGAGAAGTTGGCCTGGTATATGCTGTTCACTAATTAAAGTGGACACCTTGCACCAGAACAATTCGACTCTTATGGTAGATAGGTTTAAGACAACATTTATAGAAAGCTATCCTAGTGGTAGCTGTGGAGAGCAGCCTTCAGGCTAAGTCTTGAAGGAATGTAAAGCAGCTTGTTTTACCACACAATCTCTTGAATCACCAAATGAAAAGACACCACACAGGTATATATATCAAATATATATGTATTTATTAATAAACAACTCTCTACTAATCTCTTTATGAGATTAGAAGTCAGGAACATATGTACAAGTCAAATGTTATCAAAATAAGTTTAGCACAATCGAATATCACAATCTTAGTTTGGCTAGACCTAGGTCTAGGGCATCTAGAATCGAGGACCCCAAGAACCACCCCAGGTAGTTGTAGGAGACCCACAGGGGACGGACGCGGTGTCCTGGCACCGGTGCGAGTCCTGTACGAGTCTATGCGAACAGACGCGATTGAGATTTCAATGTTAAAGGTCCCTTGCGTGTTCGAGGCGAACACACCGATCGGTCCTTGTGCGAGTCGAAGGACGCGATTACAGATAGAGTTGCAAGGGAGTTGGACGCGGTGTGTCTAACACAGACGCGAACCATGTACGAGTCAGCGCGATAGTCGCACTTGGAAAGTAAGAGTTTTAGGGCACTTCTAGGGTAGCTACAAGCAAGTCACTTACAGGGTAAGTAGTTCTAGGGCCCACACCCACAGGAGCACCGTAGTGCTGAAGTTACCTCACCCAGGGGAGCCGGGTGCATAGGTGTTCTTTGGTGTCGGGTCGCGGCGTCGTTTTCAATGGGAGCCAGTGAAGACTTGCTGCTTGCGACGACAGGAGAAGTGTCCGGAGGAATCCAAGCCTGGATTCAGAAGATGGAAGACCTGAAAGCAGAGGAGACAGTGTTCAAAGTCACTTGGCAGTGACTCGGGGCAAGGAAGATGGATGCCCACCGTCGTCGCAAGATTCAGGTCGTTCACGGGTGCCTTGACTCTTCAGCCACGAGGTCCAGGAGGCGTCGACGACGACCAGGAGCTGGATTCGGCGTGTCCCACGATGTCTGCAGCTTACTGCGGTGTCAGCGACTCGATTGGAGCCAACAAGCCTTGGTAACAGCAAGTCTCGGGGAAAGTGTAAAAAGTCAGTGGCGCAGACCAGCAAGGTCTGAGGGACTCACCCAGCGAGGGTAAGTCAGGGCAGGCCTGGAGCAACCAGGGGAGCCCTTTGGTTCTGAAGGAAAGCCTTCTGGGGACCCACAAGCCGGCTGGCAAGGGATTGCGAAGACGCCTCGGGAGGACTCGCTCAACAGGGGCCCACGGTCACTCGGGACGTGGTAGGCCTCTGATCTTCGGAGGGATTCCTGCTGGAGGCTAGGACCACACGTGGTCCAAAGCACAAGTTCGTAGAACGTTGTGAAGGGGTTGCACTCGACAATAGTGCACGGTACCCAGGGGTCGCGGTTCCTCGTCACTCTTTTGGGTCCACTGGCCTCAGCTTCGCTGGGGACTCACGATGGCCTTTGAGAAGTCAGGAAATCCACTTCTTGGGCTGCAGGGACTTCGGACTCCGGCGGGAGCGGCGTAGTTTGCGACCGTCGTTTGTAGTTTTTGGTGCCTGCCAAGCAGGGGAGTCACTCCTTGACTCCAAGGGAGATTCTTCAGTCTTCCAAAGGTAGTGGAACGTCGAAAGTCCAGGATTCTTCTTCAGAGCGTCGTCCAGGGATATCTAGTTTGCAATGCACAGGTTCCCCTCTTATACTAAAAGAAAGGGAGGGACTAGCTCTATGACCCTACCTATGGGAGGGTCAGGGAGTGGGGGACTACACCCACTTCCCTTTGTCCAGTTTCGCGCCAGAGCAGGGGCAGGTAGCCCCTGAGCCGGTTTGAACTGGGGTATGCACAGAGGAGCCTTCTGCTCCCCCAGTGCAGGACTTCAAAGCACTCTAAGAGTGCACCCACCCAACCCCAATACACTAAACCCTGTCTGGGAGGTGGTCACACCCCTTGGGACAGGATATCTATTGTTGGGCTTCCTCCACTGCGAGTGTTGGTCATCAGCAGGAGGGCAGCCCAGTGTCTGTGACTGGTGGCATCCATTTTGTGATGCCAGGGCTCTGCAGGATTCTACCGCGTTTCCACAGTAGGTACATGTCTATCCCTCTAGAAGGGTGGAATGCTACCCCCGCCGCCAGGACTGGTGGGGGGGTAGTATTCCAAGATGTTTGACACCAAACACGACATGTTTTGATGCAGCCATTCCAAAGTTAGCATTTTACCGCGAGGATATAATGCACTTAAGAGTATATGGTTTAACCGCATCCACAAACAGCACCAGAGAATGGACTCTGAGAGCTGCAGAGGGGCCCTGCTCAGGCAGAGGCACCCCCTCACATAGAAGCCAAGCACCCTGCCCCCAGGATTGATAGGGCCTGCCTTAGGGGTGACTGATAGGTTTATATGCGTGTGTAGGAGAGATATAGGGAACCTATATCTCAGTGAGGAGTGCTAGCACCACCTCACCCAGGCTGCAGTAGCAGGCCTGTGGTGTCAGATTTAGTCTGCTTCCCAGGGGTGGCATAATACATGCTGCAGCCCCTGGTAGGCCTGTGAAGTACCTATGCCCTTAGTACCTAAGGTACCATATACTAGGGACTCATAAGGTACCACAGTATCCAATCACTAGTGCACCTAGAGTGCACTCCAAGTCGTTTAGAGAGAACAGAGAGGCTGGGGCCCTGATTAGCAGGGACCCAGCCAGACTATAGCCAGAAACCAGTGTAAACATCAGGAAAAAAGTGGGGGCAACATAAGAGGCAGATCCTACTCTCCTACATCCTGCATGCCAAAAGTTGTCATGTTGTGGCTCCGCACCGACATTGTTCCACTCTGGAAGTGATAAACGGAGCCGCACAGAAGCATTACCCAATGTGCTCTGCCATTGGTTCATTTCTAGGATGTCTGCGCCCTCAGACTTAGAGGCCATCACCAGACTGGCATGACCTGAGTGCATATCTCTAAAATGGGACTTTTTAGATGGAAAAAGAGTCCAGCTCACAGAACCAGGAGGTGAGAAGGTCGGTGAGAAGCATGCAGTTAGAGTATTCACCAGACAGTAACTTGTTCTTCTGATGGATACTTCTAACCACAGAATCCTCACCTTGTAGCTAGATACCATAGTAGTACCTCCCCAGGTGGTGGGTCTGTGAACTGGGTCACACCACAAAGTCCTGTAGGACCAAGCGGGCAAAATGCCCCTCTCAACAGACCCGACTGTTGAGGCAGTAGTGCTTTGTGAACATGTGTACAGATGCATACGTTGCTGCCTGACAAACATACAGGACAGGCACTTTGCCAGGGAAAACATGGCTTGGCAGTTCGGGCTGGACTGTTCCCATGAGGCACAGGGCCAAGACTGATTTGCATATAGGTGTGTCTGAACTGGGGTGGCGAAGTGAGCTAAAGAATGATGATGGATTCAACCCAGATCTGTGACTGCGGGTGAGTGTCTGAAAAGTTTCAGCGCTCCGTCCATCATCTCCTTGTGTTTACTTTGCATGCTAACACAGTGATAACAGATTTGGCTTTGGTAGAATGAGCCCGCAAGCCTTTCTGGGAGGGAGGGGGGGGGAGGGGTCACTGCTCTTTAGCCAGTGCTTAGCAGATCATTATGCAGAGAACAATCCATTGAGATGATCCGTTTTTGCACTGCCTTGCCCGTCTTTGCACCAGAAAACTCAACAAAAAGCGGCTTGTCCATTAACTCGATGGTCCTTGGTACGATCTATCTAAAAGCCCAATGCCTTTTTTGGGGCCAAACAATAGATATGGAGTCTCTTTTCCTCCTTAGAAGAATTAGGTGGCACAAAGAATGTTGGGAGGGTGATAGCCTGCCAGACATGAAAAGGAGTAACCACTTTCGGTAGAAATTAAGCTCAGATCCTCAAATCCAACTTATCCGGGAAGAAGGTGATATCCAGTGGATTCAGAAAAAGAGCTTGAAGCTCACTCGCACATCTAACCGTAGTTATAGGGATGGAAAGACTGTCTTCGAGGACAGAAGTTTAAAGGAACGACTATAAGGAAGTTTGAAAGGAGGTGGGAAGTGAGGACTAAGTTAAAGTCCCACTGAGGCATCACAAAGGGTTTTGGCAGAAAAAAGTGTTGCAAACCTTTAAATAATCTTATCACAACAGCTGTTTTGAAGAAAAAAAAAAGGGAAGATCCAGCAACCACAAAAAGGCCGAAAGAGCCTGTAAGTATCCCTTAACAGTGCCCAAAGGAAGCCCTTGCTGGGCTTGGGATGGAGCAAACAATAAAACATCAGACAACTTTGCCTGTAATGGATCAATTTGTCTGGTTACACACCAATACACAAATTTGTCCCAACTGGTGTACACTGATTTTGTGGTGGGATGCCTCGCTGCCAAGATAACATCACTGACGCCAGAGAGAAGGCCAACTGTCACCGCTCCATCTTTAAGCATGGAGGTGTAAACTTGTGCAGGCGCAACACCCTGCCCTGATGATGCGACAGAAGGTCCTCTCAAAGTAGCAGGCAAAATGGAGGACAGATACTCATGGTCAAAAGTTCTGTGTACCACACTTTCCTAGCCCAATCCAAAGCCACTACGGTGACCTTGGCCCGGTCGTTCCTGATCTTCTTCATAACTTTGGGTAGGACAGTTAGAGGCAGGCAGGCGTGTAGGAGTCCCGAGCTCCATTCCAGATGAAAGGCATCTCCGAGGGAAAATCTCCTTGGGAACTCCAATGCCTTAAAGCTTGGACTTTGTGCGTTCTCACCGGTGGCAACAAAAATTTAATCAATGGAGGGGTCTCCCCATTGCTGGAAGACACCCTGCACCGCCTCTAAGTGACTTATTGAATTTATTGCATATAGTTAATAAAAACCATTACAAATTCATCCAATTTACATTATAAAAATCCAATATCGAAAAAACATTCATACTACAGCAAGTTCAATTCATGTCTATATGAGGGAGTCGGATACAACATTCATAGTCTAGGCAAATAGTTAAAATACAGATGCTGCAAGATTAAGAATTTTAAAATGGTTTAGACGATTCATAATTTTTAAAATAGTTGTTGATGCAAATATTCCGATGTTAGTGCAAAGGGTGCCAACGGACATCAACTCTGATGCCCAAACTCATAGAGAATAAGAAAAATGTAACAACTCAGGTTCATGTCATCATGCTTTCGACATAATCCATAAATTTTACAAAATTGCATGAGTTGGGGGTATTCCCCACTTAGACAACGAATCATAGCTTACGAACATGATTTAATTTGTAGAGAGTTAAAGTGCTTACGCAGGAAATACCTTCGTGCATCCAACTAATTTGGAAAAACCCACAGTATATGAATTAATGTTTCCTCTTTATGTCCACATAACCGACAAGATTCTGATGACCAAGTGCACTTCCATTGCGGAATTATGTCTTTTGTTGGATGCGCACCCATCCTTAGTCTCATGAATGTTGTCTACAAGCAATAGGAAAGCGCAGCCAACTCAAATAGGCCTGTGGTTTTAAGCGGCCATAATTGTTTATAACCATCCATGCATAAGGTTTTTGTTAGCAAATTGATTCTTGCCCTGAAGATACGAGGCAAGTTTGATTGATCTATTTACAGCTTGCTTAAAAGAGGACCTTGATTCCCCGAGACCTATTATGAGTGAAGTCCAAAAGAGCTCAGTGCGGATGAAAGGTAATCACCCCATGGGGTATTTATTTTACGAAAACCAACTTCAGCCCAAATAAGCGCGGTCAGAGTTACTGGGTGCTTGTTCCAATTTTTTGCAGACTTTAATAAATGCTGCCTGGCAAGACATCACCTGATTGACTAGGCCAAATTCCAGGCGTAGTGTAACCGCCATTAGCGGTTCGCCCTCCCTGGTGTTTAAAGATCCTGCCAGGTGCTGCAATATCAGGAAAATGCTCTGACGACTCAGTTGGTTCCAGGGGCATAGAGCTTCCTGGCAGAAGACCCACAACCCCACTCTGTCCTGCTTGCTGAAGTATCACATGGCAGCCAGGGCCGGACTGGGAACTGAAACCGGCCCTGGCAAACTGCTCGGCTGGCCCCCCTGGGGGTGGGGAGGGGGATGCGGCTGAGCTGTTTGCTACGGCCGATTTCGGCCGATTTTGTTACAGGGGGCCGATATTGCTGACCCCCGGTAACAAAAACGGCCCCCCAGGGCCTAAAACCGGCCCCCACCCTGGTGGCCTACCGGGGAAATGCCCGGTGCCCGCTATGGCCAGTCCGGCCCTGATGGCAGCGGTGTTGTTCTTGAGAATCTGCACCATTCAACCTTGATGGTCAGAAGGAAGGTTTTTAATGCTAAACAAATCACCCGTAAATCCAACAGATTGATGTGGAGATGGATTTAGGCTGGATCATCACCTCTCCCAGATGACCTTCCAAACCCAGCAATGATGAATCAAACCCAACCGTTGGCTCTAAGTGGGGTTGAAAGAGGGGCCTTCCACCAGTCCAATTTCAACCACCCGCGCAGGTTTTTTGAAGTATCTTCTAACAACTGGATAGAATCAGACAGGTTTCCTTGGTGATGAACCTACTAAGACTTCACATCCCACTGCAGAGCCTGCATGTGCCACCAGGTGAGGTCCACCAGCAAGATGCATAAGGCCAATAAGTTTCATTGTCGTTCTCACCGAGACCCAGGTCAAAAGTTGAAATATTGGGATTATAGATCTAATGTCCTGGACTTGTTGAGGTGGAGGGAAGGCCGGGAAAAGCACCGTAACCAGGAAGGCTCCAATAATAGGAGCTTCTGCAAAGGAGTCAGGTTGACCTTGGCACACTGATTGAGAAACTCAAGGATGTTAACAGGTTGACCGCCTGGAGGTGGTTTACTACTAAGTGAGGACAGCCCGCCTTCAGCAGCCAGTTGTCGAGGAAGAATGGTATTCCCAACCTCCAAAGATGTACAGCAACCACCACCATCACGCAGGTATGTGAACACCCCGGGGGCACTGGTGAGGTTAAAGGGATTGGAAAGCATTGAAAATTAAAGGTGCTCGTGGCCTACTTGAAACCACAGGTAACGCGTGTGTGAATTCATGACGGGAAAGTGAAAGCAGGCCTCCTGCAATTCCAAATCTACCATCCAGCTGCCTGGATCCAGGGCTGGTATAACTTGAGCCAGAGTGAGCGTTTTGGACTTGTCCTTTTTGCAGAAGTTATTCAGAGATAACTAAGACAGGATAAAGCCCTCTGTCGTCTTTGGCACCAAAAAGTAACAGGAGTAGCAACCAGTCCCCATTTCTGAAATAGCTATCCTTTCTATGGCTCACTTGTCCAAAAGAGCTGGAACTTTCTTCTGCAGAATGGACATGTGGTCCTTTGGAAGCCATTGTGGTGTAGGTGGCACACTTGGAGGGGTGGATAGGAAGGGTAGTGTGTAACTATCCTGCACAATTTGTAGCACCCATCTCTCTGATGTGATGTTTTGCCACCTGTGAAGGAAATAACTTATCCTGCCAAAGTGTGACACCAATGGAAAACTAAAGGGGTATTGCATTAGTGGTGGCAAGGGACTGGGTGGTGTGTTGCCCCAGAGGGCCTGAATGTTGTCCCGAAAGTGTTGGGAGGTCTGTTGTTGTTGAAGCAAGTTTTGGTGTTGCCTTTGTTGGATGCCCCTTCCGAAGCTTCGAAAAAGGCAATATTGTTGGAGAAACTGCATCAAGGGCACTGAAATTCAGAGGAAGCGTGCTGTTAGCCTTAGTCTCTTTAAAGCACTCCAAGGTTGAGTATACCTTACCTCTGAAGAGACTGGTGCAATCGAATGGCATGCCCTTAAAGCTATTCTTGGACATCACTGGACAAGTGTAGGAAAGTGCCCTCTCTGCATGGTTGCCCCTAACATTTATGCCAGATACTTATGCAATTTGACTGAGTGTGCCCTGGGTCCCTGCCAATCAGGTTCCCAGGGCCTGTATTCCTTTCCTAAACTGTACCATTGTTTCCACAATTGGCAAAACTCTGGCCTACCTATAAGTCCCTTGTAAGGGGTACCTGTGGTACCAAGGGCATAGTAGCCAGGGAAGGGCCTCTGAGGGCTGCAGCATGTATTATGCCACCCTCAGGGACCTCTCACCACAAACATGCACCACTGCCATTGCAGCCAGCATGTTTGGGTGCAGCTAAAAGTGAAGAGTCGACATGGCACACATCCCTGTGTGCCATGCCTGTCCAGCTCTGTATGAGGACTAGGTAAGTGACCCTTAAGGTAGGGTGCACTATGTCTCATGTGAGGGCCTATCTGCAGGATCAGGCAGGCCCCTATAATATCTAAGGCCATTCTTAGATATTATAAGTGCTCAGTAAAGCCATCGTGAGTATATGGTCTGGAAACTGGTCATTAAGAGTTTCCCAGCACCATAATGGCTTTACTGAATCCTCAGCTGTTTGGAATCAAACATCTCAGAATAATAAACCTGCACTCCTGGGGACCTTCTAGAGGGGACCCCTGAATCAAACCAGCCTCTGGTGGGTTTCTGACTAGTGACCACCAGCCTAATAACCTGCCACCACGAGACAAGTTATGGACCCCTGGGGTGGGAGCCTTTGCTCCCTGGGCCCAGAAATAAAGCCTTTCCTGGGCGGAGGTGTTCACACCCCCCCCCCCCCACCCACCCAGGTCAGGAAGAGCCTTCTGTGGCAGGGGAGCTTCAAAGGCTTTGCGGCCTTTGCAAAGCTACCCCCAGCCTCTCCTGCTATTAGGAACAGCCCCCCTTCCTGCCTCAGCCCCCTTTTCGGTGGGAAGACAGGCAGGAAAAAAATGGACCAGCCCAAAAGGTGTGCCAACCTCAGCCAACCCCACCCCTCAGGTGGGGGCGGCGAGGTGAAGCCCACTCTTCAGTCCTCTGCATCTTTCAGATGGCAAGCGCCCCCCAATCAGGGATAAGGATGGTGCCCCGAGCCCCCCCTTCCTACGTGGGGTGCGCACCCTAAGGGTGTAGTCAGCCTAAGATCAGAAGCCCATTGGCTACTACCTCGAGACCCTGAAAAACGCCCCCTAAATACAGTATTTAGGGGGCAGCCCTGAACCCAGATTCAAATTCAACTTGACAAGACAAAGGACCGAAGAGCCGTGCTGCAGAAGAAGAGGACTGATGATCTCAACGGGGTAACCCAGTAATGTGCAGAACCTGGGTATAGGTACGTTATGTGAACAGTGGTTCTGCCACATCAATACATTTCTTTTTATGTCCCCCCAAGGGTGGGACTATCAACAATGATTCAGTAGAGCACAACACTGATATTGTAAACAAAAAAGACAGTTGACTTGATAAACGTTAGTATATTGAAAAAATCATGTATTTTCAGAAAATGACATAACAGGACAAATATACACAACAAACATAAGTGGTTATCTACAATGGTGACATAAAAAGGGGAAAGAGAGTGACTGTACACATTTTCAACAATACAAACTTTACATAAACACAGTACATGGAACATCAATTTTTCATTTCATAGCGTTGTGTAAACTGTAACAGGAGCCCTAGCAAGCCCTCCTTAGTTGTATGGGTCTAGTTGGGCAACAACGCTTAATTGTGAACGTCGACATTTCGACCCCTAAAAACGTGTGTGTATGAATGACATCACAGTGGGGTCTTCATCAGGACAAAGGAACAATTGTGTATGGCCTTCTAAAGAGACTAGTGAAGCACAACTCTTTAGCAGCTTTCAACCTGCACAGTAAATTACAGGATTTTAATGATCCGGAGCCCACCGGCTACCCGTGACTTCTCAAATGATGTAGGTGAAGAAATCTTCCTCCTGGAGAGCCTTGTGTCTCAGAAATTCTATGGCATGTTCTGGTAAATTGTAGTATCAGCGTCTCGCGCTCGGAGTACACTGAGAATCTAAAGGGATATTTAACTCCTGAATTGACGGTTAACGACAGACAAAGGCAGCTGACCCTGTTTGTCTGATTAATGATGTGCGCTCCATTGTTGGCATAAGACGCCATTCATCATTCTCCGAGCGCGTGAAGCCGGAGATCTGAAGGGAGCATGCGTGCCCCTGATACTACAATTTACCAGAACTTGCCATAGAATTTCTGAGACAGAAGGCTCTCCAGGAGGAAGATTTCTTCACCTCCATCATTTGAGAAGTCACGGGTAGCGGGTGGGCTCCGGATCGTTAAAATCCTGTAATGGACTGTACAGGTTGAAAGCTGTTAAAGAGTTGAGCTTCACTAGTCTCTTTAGAAGGCCATACACAACTGTTCCTTTGTCCTGATTAAGACCCCAATGTGATGTCATTCATACACACATTTTATGGGGTCGAAACGTCGACGTTCACAATTAAGCGCTGTTGCCCAACTACACCCATACACCTAAGGAGGTCTTGCTAGGGCTTCTGTTACAGTTTACACAACGCTATGAAATGAAAAATTGATGTTCCATGTACTGTGTTTGTTATGTAAAGTTTGTATTGTTGAAAATGTGTACAGTCACTCTCTTTCCCCTTATTATGTCATCATTGTAGATAACCACTTATGTTTGTTGACTGTATTTGATATTTGTCCTGTTATGTCATTTTCTGAAAATACATGATTTTTTCAATATACTAACGTTTATCAAGTCAACTGTGTTTTTTGTTTACAATATCAGTGCTGTGCTCTACTGAATCATTGTTGATAGTCCCACCCTTGGGGGGACATAAAACGAAATGTATTGATGTGGCAGAACCACTGTTCACATAACGCAGAAGAAGAGGACGACAACTGCTTTGGCCCCAGCCCTACAGGCCTGTCTCCTGCTTCGGAACCCCTGCAAACTGAAACCGGCATGTCCTGCAGCCAGCAGCCTCCAAGAACCCTGGGGACCTGCCCTGCCTTCCAAACAGACTCTGATCTCCCGTGGACACCAGATTTGTCCAAAGGCAACCCAAGCCAGGACTCCAGAATCCAGCTGGAACCGGGAGTTCTCACCACTCTGCACCCAACGCCCACGGCCTGGGTCAGAGTGGCCCAACCCCCCCAGCGAGGTCCCCCCAGCGATCCTGACCTGGGATCCAGCGTTGGACAAACTCCTCCCCGACACCTGCAGCCTCATCCTGAAGGGTTCCTCTGACCGCGACCGGAACCAGTGAGAAGTACCAGACACAAAAAGACACCCCTGTACACACAGCCCCCGAGTCGTGAGGTGCCCGACCGACTGTATCCTGGTGTCCAGCAACTCTTCAACTTCATCCTCCAGTCGTTGGTTCTCTTTGTCCAGTCTTCTCGCTCCAGCCTGCAGTCCTTTTCTTCGACCGGCAACCTCTATAGGAAAGCATTCGGCTGCCGACACCTCCTAAGCACCCTGTCCCCGGCCGCCCCTGTGCCGCTGGTGGTGTGGACTAAGTGCTGACCTGGGACCCCTTTGCCCTTACCTTAACCCCAGGAGCTTGCCTCCCAAGATCTAGTGCCCGGCCCGTAAGCAGCCCCCAACTGAGGTGCCCCCAGCCCCATTGGCTCACATTGGCACTCTGCACCCGGCCGCCCTAGTGCTGCTGGTGGTGCCCCTTGAGTGCCAACCAGAACCTTGGTTCTAACCCCAAAACTCAGTTACCAAAACCGTTTACTTACCTCTTAACCTAACACTTAGTTTTTCTCCATAGGATTGCATGGTGGGTTTTCTCTGAAAAATATTTTGTGTTGAACTGTCTTGTACTGCAACAAAAGTAACTTAGTCTCTTCACAAGAGTTAACCTGCTTACTGCTGTACTGTAATGCTTAAACTGTGCTAGGAGTTTGTTTCATGCCAAACTAGAAAAGTAACTACAAAGTAACTAAAAAGTGATCAAAAGTAATTACAAGTATTCTTATGTGCTTACGACCTATTTCTTCGACTGCAAACTAACTTTTATGCTTCTACAAAAAAGGTACACACTGTATCTTGCAAAATAGAATTGTATTAAAAGTATTACTTATCTGCTACTAAGTAAATCTTGGTTCCAGAAATAAAAATAACTAAGTAACAACTTTTTATACAAACAATTGGTCTGGGTTCAGTCTTTGAGTGTTGACGTCATTTCTTGCCTGAGTGTGTACAATAAATGCTTGACGCTACCCTCTGATAAGCCTGACTGCTCAACCACACTACCACAAAAGAGAGTACAGCATTATCTACTTTAGCATCTGCTATACCTTTGGGGATCCACTGGGCTCTGTGCACACTATACCTTACTTTGCTATAGTATATACAGAGCCAGCTTCTTACAAGCCTGTGGATCACATCCATGCGTGAAGTCGAAACACCACGCTGGTAGCAACTGACCTACCCAAACATTCAGTGTGTCCAGAACTGACTTAATGACGTACTGGACGCTTCTTGGGCATCTTCTATGACCTACTGAAGAATGGCTCTGAGGTCATCAGTGACCGTGGGCAGATGTCGCTCACCATGTGTTGTAATGCATTCAGTATCACATGCCTGTGTAGGTGCCACCTTCCAGGCACTGTACTGAGATGTCACGGTCTTTGTGATGTAACAGGTTCCACCGTGGGGTTTGAGGATCATTGCAGGCTGTTGGAGTTCGCATTTGGTTTAGCTATGGATAAGGATGCTTGCTCCACTACCTGTGTCAGGGTATTCTACCAATAAAATACTTTTACTTCATTATGTCGTTGAAGCATCCTTACAACGTTGTCAGGAGAATTACAGTTCCCTGACACGAAGAACCTACGCGTCGAAGAGAGGTACCGCTCCAGTGGGCTGCTGCCAATTACGCGATGCTGCGTTTGTTTTGGCTCACGTGAGGTGTAGGAAAATATTGCACGAAGACTGTACGCGCTACAACTACCACAGCCATTGTAAGTACTTTTACCTTCTTTTTCCGTCGATCCAAGCAGTGACTGTTATGGGGAGTGCAGTACGTCACTGAAACGCATCTGCAGTTCAGCGTTTTCCAGTACGTCACTTTTGCAGCCATTTTACGACAGAATACATACGTTGTACGTCGGCAGCCATTTTTATTTATAGTGAAGAGCTGCTGTTACCCTACGGAGGGCCATTCCTTGGTTGCAGTGGTGGCCTGCTTATTGCGGTTATTTGCTGCGCATGAGCAGTGCGGCACTTCTTCGTGCATATTCAAGTAGGTGCACACTTCTACCAGAAGAAATATTTTAAGGGGTTATTGTTGTGCGCGGCTACATACTGTGGTCATCTACAGCGTATGAGAAGTACAACGCATATCTGCGCACATTCAGTGATGTGCACCATGTTTTCATTCATATGCTGCAAACCACGAGTATACCGTGTATGCTCAGTGATGCACACACTTTAGCGGTTGTATCTTATTGCGCAAGTGCAGTGATGTGCACTTATGAAGGATAATGCATACTCCGAGTGTTAGCGCGCATGTGCAGTGATGCGTTCACTACTCACACTGTGTCTATTATAAAGATGAAACAGAGGTCTAAATTTCCCTAGTACTTTCTACGTTTATCTGGGCTACATCAGTGATATGCACCCTTTCTTCAGGGTGTATTGCTGTAAGTGCATATTGGACGATGTGCACACTTTGCTCAACATAATTTTCAAGTGTTATACCATAACAGCGCATATGCAGTGATGCACACACTTTAGTACAAGGTGTATTGCACATTATAGCAGCATTAGTCATTCTTAAAGTGTGTTTTGAGAAGAAATTATTCATCCTGTGCATTACTCATGGCGTCACGGAACATTTAGAATCTTTCACCTCAGCCATTCTTACCAGCATCAGGTCAACCTAGTCTCAAATGGGAAGAATGGCGCTAGTTACATTTCCACATTTGAAGAGGAAGATAAGGACTTTACTTTTGAAAAGAAAATTCTGCTGCAATGTTTAGGTGCACAGGGGTTAAAAGTTTATAATCAGGTAATTAAAAATCAGAGGCCTGCGAGCCAAGGGGATGTTTACATCAATGCCCTAGAGGATCTTACTACTTATTACAAACCTAGTTTGCGTTGCAGTTGATTGTTACAAATTGTTTCGGAGGAAACAAATGAAAGAGGAATCAACAGATGAGGCACTGAAAGATTGGCCCTCACATGCTGGTTTGATACCCTTCATGGTGAGCTTATTAGGGGTCACACTGTGATGTTGGCAGCGAACCCCAACATACAAGAAGAACTCTGAGCTTCATGGGAGTCATCTCTTTAAGAAGTGATTGACATTGTAAAAAGCGTGGAATTCACGGGGAGATGCGCAAATGCGGTTTTATCTGAGGAAAAGGTTAAGAGTACATGGGATGATATGGCTGTTGTGGCTAAAACAAGAACAGTTAAAGGCTCGTCACAAAGTTAAGGAGGAGAACGTTCATTGTAAAGTGAGCAATGCAAATAAGTACAACCCTGTTAGTGATAGAAAATATTAGAGATGTGGTAGCAAATATCACTTCGCTAACGATAAGAAGTGTCCTGCACACAGTCAGAAGAACAAGTTACTTACCTTTGGTAACGATATATCTCTAAGAGGCATATATTAGTTATAGATTCCTTACCTTAGAATTACCCCCAGGCGTCGGACTGGATCCGGACAAATTTTTTCGTAGCAGTACCCCTGCACGTCGGTAGGTGGTGTCGGTTGACACCACGTTCGTCGTCGCGTCGTGATCGTCGGGATGCCATTGCGGTATCTATTTAGATGCCCGCCCTTGCGCACGGACGTCAGTTCTTTACACGACATTCCACGCAAGAAGCGCAGAGCCATGCAAGACACTGACCACTGGTGCACAAAACTAGGGCCCTGAAAGGGAGTCCCTTACCCTAGAAGTCAGTTCGCAGAACGGGGAGGATGGGTGGGGCAGTAAGCAATCTATAACTAACATATGTCTCTTACAGATATATCATTACCGAAGGTAAGTAACTTTTTCATCTGAAAGAGACTATTAGTTATAGATTCCTTACCTTAGAATAGATACCCCAGCAATACCAACCCCGGAGGTGGGTCTGCGAACCAAGTTCACACCAGAAAGTCCAGGAGAACTGAACGGCCAAAGAAGCCGTCTCTCCGGACTTGGCTGTCCAGGCAGTAGTGTTTCGTGAACATGTGTAGAGATGCCCACGTGGCTGCCTGGCAGATGTCACTGAGGGGGACTCCACGTCCCAAAGCAGTAGTGGCTGCCGTCGCCCTGGTGGAATGGGCACGCAGTCCTACCGGAGGTTCCTTCTTTGCCAGGAATAACAAATTTTGATGCAAAGAACGACCGACCGAGACATGGTCCGTTTTTGCACGGCCCGACCTTTCTTGGCGCCCACACAGCCAACAAAGAGTTGGTCATCCACCTGGAATTGTTTTGTGCGATACAGATAGAAAGATAGCGCACATTTTGGATCCAGACAGTGGAGCCTCTCTTCCTCCTTTGAAGGATGCGGGGGCGGGAAGAAGGTGGGCAAAGTGATCTGTCCAATGTGGAAAGAGGTAACCAGTTTGGGGAGAAAAGAAAGTCGAGTTCGAAGGACAACCTTGTCCTGATGAACAGCAAGGAAAGGAGGCTTAGAAGACAGAGCCCGGGGCTCACTTACCCTGCAAGCAGAGGTGATAGCAATCAGAAAAGCAGTTTTTAAAGTTAAAAGTCTGAGAGGACAATTATGTAGTGGCTCGAAAGGAGCTCACATAAGGTAAGTCAAAACCAGATTCAAGTCCCACTGGGGCATTACGAAAGGAACAGGAGAAAAGAGATAAGATAGCGCACATTTTGGATCCAGACGGTGGAGCCTCTCTTCCTCCTTTGAAGGATGCGGGGGCGGGAAGAAGGTGGGCAAAGTGATGATCTGTCCAATGTGGAAAGAGGTAACTAGTTTGGGGAGAAAAGAAAGTCGAGTTTGAAGGACAACCTTGTCCTGATGAACAGCAAGGAAAGGAGGCTTAGAAGACAGAGCCTGGGGCTCATTTACCCTGCAAGCAGAGGTGATGGCAATCAGAAAAGCAGTTTTTAAAGTTAAAAGTCTGAGAGGACAATTATGTAGTGGCTCGAAAGGAGCGCACACAAGGTAAGTCAAAACCAGATTCAAGTCCCACTGGGGCATTACGAAAGGAACAGGAGGAAAGAGATGAGTAATGCCCTTAAGACATCTATTTACAATAGGGGACTTGAAAAGAGAAGGCTGATCAGGAAGCCGAAGAAAGGCTGAAATAGCCGATAGATAGCCCTTAAGGATGCCCAGAGCAGAGCCCTGCTGGGACAAAGAAAGGAGGAACAAAAAAACCTCAGAAAGGGGATCACAGCCTTTGCTGTGCACCATGCCACAAATTTGTTCCATCTACAGGCGTATACTGTTTTAGTGGAGGGACGCCTGGCTGCCAAAGATAACATTACAGACTTCGGGAGGAAGGTCGAAAGCTGTCAACTGTCGCCGCTCAAGCTCCAAGCAAGAAGGTGGAGGCTGGACAGGTTCGGGTGCAAGACGTCCCCTGCTGCTGCGACAGAAGATCCTCCCGAAGAGGCAGTCTGATCGGAGGATCGATGGCCATGTGTAAGAGCTCGGGATACCAGACTCTTCGTGCCCAATCTGGAGCCACAAGGATGACTTGGGCCCGGTCGCGCTTGATCTTCTTCAGCACTCTGGGCAGAAGTGGTATAGGCGGAAAGGCGTACAGAAGACCGCAACTCCACTCGCGACGAAAAGCGTCGCTGAGCGAGTGCCGCCTTGGAAATTCCAACAGGCAGAACTGCTGACA
This sequence comes from Calotriton arnoldi, assembly GCA_963921515.1. Lineage (NCBI taxonomy): Eukaryota > Metazoa > Chordata > Amphibia > Caudata > Salamandridae > Calotriton > Calotriton arnoldi. The sequence goes on along the minus strand of CAWUFW010001603.1, from coordinate 1,132,024 downwards.
TTGCGCGTTCTCTTCGGTGGCGAACAGATCTAACCAAGGGTCTCCCCACTGCTGAAAGGGACCTCGCACCACCTCCGAGTGAAGACGCCATTTGTGATCCATCATGCACCTGCGGCTGAGTTTGTCCGCCCTGGCGTTCAGAGAACCTGCCAGGTGTTGAACCACCAGAGATATGCCCTGATGTTCCAGCCATGTCCAAAGGCGGAGAGCCTCTTGACATGGGGTCCACGACCCCACCCAGCCCTGTTTGTTGCAGTACCACATGGCGGTGGTGTTGTCCGTGAACACCTGCACTACTCTTCCCCAGACAAAGGGAAGGAATGCCTTCAGTGCAAGACGAATCACCCGGAGCTCCAGAAGGTTGATGTGGAGTCCGGACTTTGACTGAGACCAGAGGCCTCTGATCTCCACCTCTCCCATGTGGCCGCCCCACCCCAGAAGTGATGCATCTGTCACCACTGTGAACTCTGGTTGGGGAAGGGAGAGGGATCTGCCGTTGACCCAATCCCGGTTCGTTAGCCACCACTGCAATTGGTGTGCAGTGCCCTCCGAGATCTGGACACAATCGGAAAGATTCCCCATATGCTGTGCCCACTGGAACTTTAGGTCCCACTGCAGAGCCCGCATATGCCACCTGGCATGATCCACCAGCAGGATGCAGGAGGCCATGAGGCCGAGCAGCCTCAGGGTCATTCTGACCGAAACCCGGGATAGAGGCTGAAACATCGGTATCATAGCCAGAATTACCCGGACTCGCTGCTCAGGAGGATAGGCCCGAAACTGTGCTGTGTCCAGAACTGCTCCGATGAAAAGGAGCTTCCGAGAGGGAATCAGGTGTGACTTCGGCACATTGATAGTGAACCCCAACGAATGCAGGAGGTCCGCCGTAGTCTGGAGGTGGGAAACGACAGCCTGGGGCGAACCCGCTTTCAACAGCCAGTCGTCGAGATAGGGGAAGACTGGAACCCCTGATGTGCGCAGTTGAACTGCGACCACCGCCATCACTTTCATGAACACCCGAGGGGTGCTTGTAAGGCCAAAGGGGAGCACGGTAAATTGAAAGCGCTTGTGGTCTACTGTGAACCGTAGGTAATGCCTGTGGGCCGGCAGGACGGGGATGTGGAAATAAGCGTCCTGCAAGTCCAACGCTACCATCCAGTCTCCAGGGTTGAGGGCAGACAAGACCTGAGCCAATGTCAACATTTTGAACTTCTCCTTCCGGAGGAAGCGGTTGACGTTCCTGAGATCCAAGATAGGACGCAGGCCTTTGTCCTTCTTGGGCACCAGAAAGTAGTGGGAATAACAGCCACAACTTACTTCTGGGGCAGGAACTTGCTCGATAGCCCCCTTGGCCAAGAGAGCCGTAACTTCCTGATTGAGAAGGGCCAAGTGGTCCTACGACATGCAATGGAACTGTGGTGGCATGGATGAGGGGTAGTCTCGAAGGGGAGGGAGTAGCCCCTTCGTACTATCTGCAAAACCCACCTGTCCGACGTGATGGTTTGCCAGTGGGGGAGGTGATGGCGGATCCTGCTGCCCACTGGCAACTGGTGGCCCTGAAAGGACAGACTAGGAGGGTTTGGAGGCTGCTGTAGAGGGGGCACTGGTGGACTGGCCCGCCCGCTGGCCCCCTGACCCATGACGATGGGTCCCACGTCCCCGACCGCGCAGAGGCTGAACAGTTTGCACAGGCCTGTGGCTCCCCTTCCGCAGCCACAAAAGGGGCGAAAAGCAGACTGCGTGGGGCAAGAAGTGGTAGCAAGGCCCAAGGATCTGCCCGTAGCCCTAGAATCCTTAAAGCGCTAGAGCGCGTTTGTAGGAAGGTGGAATCTGACTATATGGTTGCCCCCACTTTTTTATGGTGTTTTGCTGGTTTATGACTTCGTTGGACTGGGATCCTGCTATTCAGGGCCCCAGTCTATCTGCTTTCTCTGTAAAAGGTTTCCATGTGCCTTAGGCACATCTCTGATTGGAATCTGGAGTGCCCTTATAAGTCCCTAGTATATGGTATACTATGTACCAAGGGCATAGGTACCTCAGAGGCCTACCAGGGGCTGCAGCATGTATTATGCCACCCCTGGAAGGCCATCCAAACTGACACCACAGGTCTGATACTGCAGCCTGGGTAGGGTGGTGCATGCACCCCTTACTGTGATATAGGTTACCTATATCACTAAATACATACACACATATAAACCTATAAGTCACTCCTAAGGCAGGCCTTATCAATCCTAAAGGCAGAGTGCATGGTTCCTATGTGAGAGGGTGCCCCTGCATGAGCAGGGCCCCTCTGCAGCGTTCGGAGACCATCTCTGATGCTGTTTGTAGTGCAGCCTGACCATATACTCTTAAGCGCATTATATCCTCGCGGTAAAATGCTAACTTTGGAATGGCTGCACCTAAACATGTCGTGTTTGGTGTCAAACATCTTGGAATACTACCCCCCGCCAATCCTGGCGGCGGGGGTAGCATTCCACCCTTCTAGAGGGAAAGACATGTTAACTCTGGCTTACCCGGTAACTTCTTTCTGAAGCCCTGGCATCACAAAATGGATGCTGCTGCCACAGACACAAGTCTGGCCTCCTGCTGCTGGACGAAACTCCGGCAGGGGAGGCCTGGACAATAGGTTTCCTGTTGCAGGGAGGTGTGACCACCTCCCCAGACAGGATAATGTGTATTGGGGCTGGGTGGGTGCACTCTTAGAGTGCTTGGAAGTCCTGCACTGGGGGAGCAAAAGGCTCCTCTGTGCATATGCCAGTTCAAACCAGCTCAGGGGCTACGTGCCCCTGCTCTGGCGCGAAACTGGACAAAGGGAAGTGGGTGTAGCCACCCCCTCCCTTGACCCTCCCATAGGTGGGGTCATAGAGCTAGTCCATCCCCTCTTTTTAGTATAAGAGGGGGAACCTTGCCATTGCAAGGCAGATAACCCCTGGACGACACTCTACAGAAGAATCCTGGCCCTTCGACGTTCCACTACCTTTGGAAGACAGAAGAATCTCCCTTGGAGTCAAGGAGTGACTCCCCTGCTTGGCAGGCACCAAAAACGACAACGACGGTCGCAAACTACGCCGCTCCCGCCGGAGTCCGAAGTCCCTGCAGCCCAGGAAGTGGATTTCCTGACCTCTCCCAGGCCACCGTGAGTCCCCAGCGAAGCTGAGGCAAGTGGACCCCACGAGTAACGAGGAACCGCGACTCCTGGGTACCGTGCACTATTGTCGAGTGCAACCCCTTCACAACGTTCTACGAACCTGTGCTTTGGACCACGTGTGGTCCCGACCTCCAGCAGGAATCCCTCCGAAGATCAGAGGCCTACACCGTCCCGAGTGACCGTGGGCCCCTGTTGAGTGATTCCGCCCGAGGTGTCTTCGCGATCCCTTGCCCGCTGGTTTGTGGGTCCCCAGAAGACTTCTTAAAGAAACCAAAGGGCTCCCCTGGTTGCTCCAGGCCTGCCCTGACTTACCCTCGCTGGGTGAGTTCCACAGACCTTGCTGGTCTGCGCCATCGACTTTTCTTCATCTCCCCGAGACTTGCGGCTGCCAAGGCTTGTTGGCTCCGATCGAGTTGCCGACACCGCAGTCAGCTGCAGACGTCAAGGGACACACCGAATCCAGCTCCTGGTCGTCGTCGACGCCTCCTGGACCACGTGGCTGAAGAGTCAAGGCACCCGCAACCGACCTGAATCACTCGACGACGGTGGGCATCCATCTTCCTTGCCCCGAGTCACTGCCAAGTGACTTTGAACACTGTCCCCTCTGCTTTCAGGTCATCCTTCTTCAGAATCCAGGCTTGGATTCCACCGGACACTTCTTCAGCTCCCGCAAGCAGCAAGTCTTCTTTGTTCGCCATTGAAAACGACGCCGCGACCCGACACCAAAGGACACCTATGCACCCGGCTTCCCTGGGTGAGGTATCTCCAGCACTACGGTGCTCCTGTGGGTGTGGGCCCTAGAACTACTTACCCTGTAAGTGACTTGCTTGTAGGTTCTCCCGAAGTATCCTAAAACTCTTTATTTCCAACCGCGACTTGCCCCATTGAAGTCAACGGCGATCCGCGCCTGTGTATCCACACTGCACGCGTCCCCCGTGGGTCCTTTACTTACCTGCCTTGGGTGGTTTTGTGAGGCCCCAGCACTTCTGAAGGCCCTAGGCCTTGTCTCCCTGCAAGTCGTTGTCCCTAAGTCTCTTACTTAGTATATGGTCTGGTACGCCCCTAGGGCCCCAGCCATATTTTGTGCTTAACTTATTGTGAAACGTTGATTTGTGCATATGTTTGTCTTCTAATCTCATAAAGAGATTAGTAGAGAGTTATTTAGAAATAAATACATATATATTTGATATATATACCTGTGTGGTGTCTTTTCATTTGGTGATTCAAGAGATTATATGGTAAAACAAGCTGCTTTACATTCCTCCGAGACTTAGCCTGAAGGCTGCTCTCCACAGCTACCACTAGGATAGCTTTCTTTAAAAGGTTGTCTTAAACCTATCTACCATAAGAGTCGATTTGCCCTGGTGCAAGGTGTCCACTTTAATTAGTGAACAGCATATACCAGGCCAACTTCTCACAGCGTTGTCGCCAAACAAGCGACGGCCATCAAAGGGCATGTCCAAAAGAGTCGATAGGACATCGCCCGACAAGCCTGTGGACCTCAGCCAGGCGTAGCGTCGCAGGGCTACCAACATTGAAATTGTTCTGCCTAGCGAGTTGGCGGTGTCCAGCCCACACCTAATGGCGAACTTCGCTGCATCTCAGCCCTCAGGAACTGCATGGGAGAGAGTGGCCCGGGCCTCCTCCGGACACTGTGGCAGCACCTGCGCAACCATATCCCACACAGAGTGGGAATAACGGCCCAAAAGACAAGCAGTGTTTACCGACCGCAGTCCCAAGCTGGCGGAAGAAAACATCTTCTTCCCAAGGTGATCCAGCTTCTTGGATTCCCTATCTGGGGGAGCAGTAGGGAATGCGCCTTTAGAAGTAGAGGCTTGGACCACCAAGCTCTCAGGAACCAGGTGCCCAGAAGGATGTCAGTAAGGGCCTCATTGAACGGCAGTAGGGGCTCCGAAGAGGCCGCTGCCGGTTGAAGCACCTCGGTCAGGAGGTTGGTCCTGACCGCCACCGTAGGAAGCTCAAGGTTCAAGGCCTCAGCCGCCCTACACAACACCACTGCGTATGAGGCTCCCTCCTCCATAGCCACAGTAGGGGGAGAAAGCATACCAGGGTCTGGTGAGTTATCCAGACCACTGGCATCACCCAACTCCTCTCTCCAGTCCGGTTCACTCAATTTGTCAGCTTAAGGGTCACCAGTCCCCTCCCAGTCCGCCTCGTCCTCTTCTGGCTGCCACTCAGGGCGAAAAGGAACACCAGGATAGAACAATGGTACAAAAGTACCACCCGGCGCTGGATACGGCGACGGTCGACGAAGGTACGGCTCCGTATCCAGGTCAGGATGGAGGCCGGGGTCGACGCCGGCTGGTGACACAACCAGCGTCAGTGGGGGCGGAGGCGTCGTCAGTGGATTCGACGCCAGAGGAGGTGTTGTCAGGTCGACTGGCGCCGATCTGGATCCCTGCGGTGCCGAGGCCAAAGCCGCCGGGTTCGAAGGCCTAGAACCCCCAGCCGAGTCCGCGGGGCCCAAAGGCGTGCCAACGGAGTCGGGCTGCCCAAAGATTGAGTGAAGGGCTTCGTAAAAACTACGAAGTTGGGCAGGGGTCGCTCCGGGTCCTGGAAAAGGAGGGAAGCTCGGAGCCGACCCAGCAGGCAGCCGCAGGACGACCACTATCCGCATCCTGAGTCGCGTCGGCCGACGGACGGGGACAACACGAAGAGCGACGATGCTTCTTCGCCTTCTTTTTGTGCTTCGACTTATGAAGACAAAGACTTCGACGAGGAGTGGTGGTGATGGCTCTGCGACCAGTCCTGCGACCTCCCTCTCGACCGGGACCTTGAGCGGCGCGGAGCAGACTGCCGGGCCTCCAGAAGCTTTCGGGACGGCTCCCGCAAAGGCTTCAGGTTCATGGTCCGGCAGTCGGACTTCGGGTCGTGGTCGCGCTCCAAACACCAAAGGCACACGAGGTGCGGGTCCGTAACCGACATCAATTTGCGACAGGAATCACAAGCCTTGAAGCCGGTCCGAGGACGGGACATCCCTACGTGCACCAGGAGTCGAACAACTCGAAAAGAAGTCGATAAAAGTTGAAAAATAGTAGTCAAAAAGTGACTAGAGGAACCGCTCTCTCTGGATCTGCTCTGGGTGGCGCAGAAAAAGAAAGAACTGACGTCAGCGCGCGAAGGCGGCGTCTAAGTAGATACCGCAACGTCATCCCGGTGATCACGACGATGACGACGAACGCAGAGTCGACCGACGCCACCTACTGACGCACAGTGGCACTGCTACGAAAAAGTTCTCCGGATCAAGTCTGGCGCCTGGGGGTAATTCTAAGGTAAGGAATCTATACCTAATAGTCTCTTTCAGATATGTTCCAATTGTGGGTCATTTTTTCAAGGTTTGTCAAAAGAAATCTAAAAAAGATATGGGGGTGAGATTTATTGATTCTGAAATTGAGAACAAATCTAGTACATCAGATGAGGATGACCTCAATTTGTGTGTGTTGAACATTGATGATGATATATTGTGTATTAAGGGTAAAAAGAAGCCAGTTTGCAAGGTGGTTATTGGGGGTGTAGCCATATCTATTATGGCTGACTCAGGGTCATCTTATACGATAATCAATAAAAAGGTATGACAGAATAAATTTATACCAGTGTTGGGTGATAAGTTGGTACAGTCTGACATAGCACCTAAAACATTTACGGGTGAGCCTATTGACATGGTGGGGTATAGAGAACTTGTGTTCAGGTTCAAGAAAAGAGAAACAACTAGCAAACTGTATGTTTCAGTTAAAGGTCCATCTGTCCTGGGGTGGGTTGACCAGGGTAGCCTTGGCATTACTTTGGACCCTAATGGTCCTCAACCGGTACTGTTGGCACAACCAGAAGACATGCTGGGCAAAAACATGGCGGAAAAGTTTCCCACAGTATTTTCGGGTAAGATAGGGAAACTTAAAGGGTTTGAGCACAAAATTCAACTTAAGTCTAGGGCTGAACCACGCATCCACTAAGTCAGAAATATTCCCTTTTCCATAAAAGATGATGTTGAGAAGGAACTACAGAAACTACACGATGAAGGCGTAAATGAACAGGTTGAGGCAGCAGAATGGGTCGCACCAAAGGTTGTAGCTAAAAAAACCTAATGGGAAGTTGAGGTTATGCATCTACCTAAGAGAACTGAATAAGAATATATAAATTGATCAATTTCCCGTAACTAAAATCAGTGAAATGCTTTCGCGTACCAAAGGCATGAAATGGTTTACGACAATTGATCTCACCACTGCTTACTACCAGGTTCCATTACATCCTGAAAGTAAAAGTCTGACTACATTTGTGACCTCTTTTGGATGTTTCAGATTCAAAAGAGTACCTTTTGGGTTGGCCTCTGTGGCTGCTATGTTTCAGAGAATAAGGAACATTATTTTTAGAGATGTTTAAGATCCACTCATCTTCCAGGATATTTTTTTTTTTTTTTCAGAGTTTTATATAGCGCGAACTTGACCTAGTATCGGGTATCAGAGCGCTTTACATAGCACCAGTTGTGTTACATGAGGACACATTCATTTTTTGTTAGGCACGGGGAGATTAAGTGATTTGCCCAGAATCACAGGATGTTCAGCGTCATTGCTGAGACTCTAACCCGGTTCCCCAAATTCGAGGTCGACCGCCCTAGCCGTTAGGCCAACTCCTCTCCACTATGTTAGGTTATGGGAAGTTCCTTGCTCCGAGTAGCAAGGATGAGGTTAGAGCTTTCATGGGTTTAGTAGAATTGTATGTGAAATTTGTGGAATATTTCTCTTCTAAGACGTATGCAATAAGAGAGCTACTGAAACAAAGAAGTAAATTCGAATGGACTGAGGAGTACAAGAACGTCTAACTCTATTCAATAAGACATATGCAATGCGCTGCCCTTGCAAGGATATGATCCTTCCTTGCATAGCATAGTTACCACAGATGATAGTGGTAAGGGTCCAAGGCATTCAGCAGGACCTTAACATAAAAATGGGACTCCGTTTTTACCAACTGGTGGTTAGAAGATACCACTATGCGGGTGTGACCTGTGTCACTCTCCACTGTTGATGATGGCTTCTAAATTCAAGCCCTACGCAATAAAACTACTTGCCCCATGGGAGGAGGGGAGAGGAAACCCCTGTAGACAAACCTGCATCAAGGAAAGTTTCCCACGATTCTCCAAGGTGACTGCTCCCGGTCCTCCCCGATGGTCCAGTTGGTAAGAACGGAGCCCCATTTTTATGTTAAGGTCCTGATGAATGCCTTGGACCCTTTTGGGCCATCATGGCAGAAACATGTTGACCATTCTCATTACGGTTAGGGGACAATTAATTCCCCATATACCGTCCACCTATTTTAATATCATATAGTTACCATTCACATTAAAAACCACAATTTGATAACTATAATGATTTTTAACCTCACTCACCTTTTTTTCACGGGCCCCCACTTAGCTTAGAAGTGCATCCCTGTCGTCAGGTGTATGCCCGCCCTCTATCAAACCAAGGTTTTAGAGGGCGAGGACTGGTCAATGATGAATTATGACACCCGGTGGTGTGTGAGACCAGTCCGTCACATTTTGTGAGATGCTTTCACTCACAATTCAGTACTAATTCCATAGTGGTCACTACACTAGGAGCAGCTCTTGTTGTGGTTAGCCTTGGCATTACTCTGGATCCTAATGGTCCTCAACCGGTTCTGTTGGCACAACCAGAAGACATGCTGGGCAAAAACATGGCAGAAAAGTTTCCCACAGTATTTTCGGGTAAGATAGAGAAACTTAAAGGGTTTGAGCACAAAATTCAACTTAAGTCAGGGGCTGAACCACGCATCCACTAAGTCAGAAATATTCCTTTTTCCATAAAAGATGATGTTGAGGAGGAACTACAGAAACTACACGATGAAGGCATAAATAAACAGGTTGAGGCAGTAGAATGGGTCGCACCAAAGGTTGTAGCTAAAAAAACCTAATGGGAAGTTGAGGTTATGCAACGACCTAAGAGAACTGAAAAGAATATATAAATTGATCAATTTCCCGTAGCTAAAATCAGTGAAATGCTTTCGCGTACCAAAGGCATGAAATGGTTTACGACAATTGATCTCACCACTGCTTACTACCAGGTTCCATTACATCCTGAAAGTAAAAGTCTGACTACATTTGTGACCCCTTTTGGATGTTTCAGATTCAAAACAGTACCTTTTGGGTTGGCCTCTGTGGCTGCTATGTTTCAGAGAATAAGGAACATTATTTTTAGAGGTGTTTAAGATCTACTCATCTTCCAGGATGATATATATATTTTTTTTTAACGGAGTTTTATATAGCGCGAACTTGACCCAGTATCGGGTATCAGAGCGCTTTACATAGCACCAGTTGCGTTACATGAGGACACATTCATTTTTTGCTAGGCACGGGGAGATTAAGTGATTTGCCCAGAATCACAGGATGTTCAGCGTCATTGCCGAGACTCTGTCCCGGTTCCCCAGACTCGAGGTCGACCGCCCTAGCCGTTAGGCCAACTCCTCTCCCCTATGTTAGGTTATGGGAAGTTCCTTGCTCCGAGTAGCAAGGATGAGGTTAGAGCTTTCATGGGTTTAGTAGAATTGTATGCAAAATTTGTGGAATATTTCTCTTCTAAGACGTATGCAATAAGAGAGCTACTTAAACAAAGAAGTAAATTAGAATGGACTGAGGAGTACAAGAACGTCTAACTCTATTCAATAAGACATATGCAATGCGCTGCCCTTGCAAGGATATGATCCTTCCTTGCATAGCATAGTTACCACAGATGATAGTGGTAAGGGTATTGGTGCAGTCAAAAAGATGAATGCGGCAAGGAGAGAAGCATTGTTTTTGCTTCTCGTTCAATTACTCCCACAGAAGAGAAATATTCTGTGATTGAACGAGAAGCAATAGCTTGAGTCTGGGGCATGGAACACTTGAGACAGTATACTTAGGGTTATAAAAATAAATTACGCAGCGACCACAAACCACAAAAGTGTTAACGACTAAAGGACTTTATAGTGCTTCTCCGCGTCTTGCACGTATGTCGGTAAGACTCTTAGACTACAACTATGAAGTGCAGTATGTACCGGGAGTGAAAAATATAGGGGCTGATTTCTTAAGTCGTATGCCTTTACCACTGCAGGAAGTTGGTGAAACAGAATGTAATACATTTTGTGTTGCCAACATCTTGGAACAGGTACAGTGTATTTAAGAAACTGAATGGTTGCAGGCACAGAAGGAGGATAAAATTGTACAAGAAGTTTGCAATAAAGTTAAAGATGAGTGACCGGAAAAAAACATGTCCAAAAAGAGTTGGCTACCTTTTGGGAACTGAGAAATGAGTTGACTTATGAAGGGGGATTGATCATGAGAAATGGCAGAGTGATCCCTCCAGTCAGTTTAAGGCCCAAAATATTGGATATATGCCATGAAGGACACTTGGGCATCAGTGAATTAAAAGGTAGAGTCAAGAACTCCTATTGGTGGCCTGGGTTAGACCTACAAATTAAAAGTAAAGTAAAGAATTGTGTGTCCTGCGAAAATTCTGACAAGACCCACACTACGTGTAGACCAGCTCTTCATCCCTTATTAAGCCCCAGTATGCAGTGGGAAAGAATAGGTATTGATGTAGCAGGGCCTGTGAGGGAAAAGGATGAGCAAAAGTATTTAATTGTGGTAATAGACCACTTTTCTAAGAGGCCTGAAGTGGAGATTGTACAAAAAGCTGATGTTGGGGCTATTATAAGATGTTTAGAAGGAATATTTGTAAAAGAAGGCTTACCTAAATACATTGTAAGTGATAATGAATCTCAATTCACTTCAGATGCATTTAAAAGGTTCTTGGGGAAAAATGGTATTACACATAAGACCACTTCCCTATACCATCCTGTGGGGAATGGTGTAGTAGAAAGATTTAATCGTGTCATCAAAGGCATCATACAACTTTCATGGAATAATGATCTGGATTGGAGGAAGGAGTTATTTAGTAGTACTTGGACTTATAGAATAACAAAGTGTGAATCTACTGGATGCAGCCCCTTCGAGTCAATGAGAGGTAGAACTCCTATTTCTAAAGAAAATATCGGTTGGAGAGTTTCAGCCAAGAGAGCAAACTGGTCAATGAGCAGGGTTAAACAGAAACTGAGGCATTCTCAAGACACCTGCAAAAAATACTATGATGCAAAACATGGCTGCAAAACTGTGTCTATTAAAGTGGGTGACAAGGTTAGTCATGAAGTGGATGGATTATATAAACAGAGTGTAATAAGTGGTGAAGCTATGGGTCGATCTTCTCCACTACCTAGTAATCAAGGAAGTGACAGCTCGGATAAGAATGTTGAGGTTGATGCCAATACCCCACAGATTGAAAAACAAGGATGTTGTGGTTCAGAGGAAGCCCCCGGGGACGAAGATGGTGTAGAAAATAATGAGGAAGGGTCATACAGTAAAGGGCAAGAACGAGGAGTAGTGATGAATGACCTAAAAATGAACTGGAAAAACGGTGAAACTCTTCTCCCACAACCTCAATCTAAAGTGGGTAGATTTGGACGGGTGGTGAAAAAACCTGGCAAATTGAATGATTTTATATGTGATCAATGAATTTGTACCTAGTGATATTTGTGTGTGCATACATGTTATATTATTGTTTATGCATTGTGTATTTTGTACATCCATTGAATGCAATTATTTTATGTGGAAATTTGTTGGGTTTATATATTTTAGAGTTAGGTGGGTTCATAGAATATGATGTATATACCGACTTATGTTTTTATGGATCAGTTCTATGATATGTTTATTTCTGGATGGGTGATCCCTCTTCCAGTTTCTTTCATACTATTATATATCTGTTTATAATATTGATGGGAGGGGGATGTTTTGTGTTGCATTCAGTATTACATGCCTGTGTGGGTGCCACCTCCCAGGCACCATACTGAGATGTCACGGTCTTTGTGATGCAACAGGTTCCAACTTGTAACCTTGGGATTTAAGGAGCATTGTAGGCTGTTGGGGTTCGGCAGTTGATTTAGTTGTGGATAAAGACGGTTGCTCCACTACCTGTGTCAGTGTATTCTACCAATAAAGGAAAATGCTACTTACTCAGTAAGCATCTATTCTTGGCATGAGGAGCTGTAGATTCACATGCTTTGAATACTCCTGCCATCTAGTGTTGGGTCTGGATGTTTGCAAGTTGTTTTTCTTCGAAGAAGTCTTTCCAGTCACGAGGTAGGGGACTCCTCCTTTCGGTGATAGTGCGCATGGGCATCGACTCCATTGTTAGATTGTTTTCCCGCAGAGGGTGAGAATGGAGTTAGTAAGAGTAGAATAGAGATGTCCATGGGTTTGTATCTAAGTAAGATAATATTGCAACAGGTAAAGGTACCCAGGGAGGTGGGCCGGCGCATGTGAATATACAGCTCTACATGCCAAGAACAGATGCTTACTGGGTAAGTAGCATTTTCCGTTTCAGGCATGTGAGCAGTAGATCACATGCTTTGCATTGACTATACAGCAGTAATCTCCCAAAGCGGTAGCTAACCTGTAGCTGTTGCAGTTGTTTGAAAGAGTTTACGAAGAACTGCCTGGCCTACCCTAGCTTGTTGGTTTGCTAACACATCTACACAATAGTGTTTTGTGAATGTGTGAGGTATAGACCATGTTGCAGCTTTACAGATGTCAGCTATGGGAGTGTTTCCTAAGAAAGCCATAGAAGCCCCCAGTTTGTGAGTGGAATGCGCTCTAGGGGGAATTGGTAAAGTCCTTTTTGCTTTTGCATAGCATGTTTGAATACATTTGACTATCCACTGTGCAATACCAGATTTAGAAATGGGATTGCCTTTGTGAGGTGGAGCAAAAGCAACAAAGAGTGGTTTAGTTTTACGAAAAGGTTTTGTCCTTTCTATATAATAGAGTAATGCTCGTTTAACATCTAAGGTGTGTACAGCACTTTCTGCCACAAAATCTGGTTGAGGAAAGAACATCGGCAACTCAACAGATTGGTTGATGTGGAAAGTAGAAACTACTTTGGGTATTTAGGATTAGTATGAAGAACTACTTTGTTTTGGTGTACTTGTAAGAATGGTTCATCTATGGTTAGTGCCTGAAGTTCACCCACTCTCATCAGTGATGTGATAGCGATGAGGAAAGCAAATTTCCAAGTGAGAAATTGCAGTTCACATTTATGCAATGGCTCAAAGGGTGGACCCATTAGTCTGGTAAGAACAATATTAAGATTCCACACTGGGGCAGGTGGAAGTTTTGGAGGAATAACTCTCGAGTCCTTCCATAAAGGCCTTAATAACAGGCACTCTGAAAAGGGACAGATGTTGTCTATTCTGAAGGTATGCGGCTATTGCAACAAGATGTAAGCGTATAGATGTGTACGCTAAATTTGACCATTGTAAATGCAGTAAATAGCAAATTATATTTTGAACTGAAGCATCAAGCGGGTTGATATGGTTGTTATTACAATAAATAACAAACCGCTTCCATTTTGCTGCATAGCAAGCAATTGTAGTAGGTCGTCTAGCTTCTTTAATAATGTTCATACAGTCTGGCGGAAGATTCGGATAGCCAAACTCTATGACTTCAGGTGCCAGATCGCTAGGTTGAGATGTGTGGGATCTGGGTGTCTTATCTCTCCACAGCTCTGCATGAGGAGATTGGATGTGAGATGTAGTTTTTGATGAGGAACTACTGAGAGCTCCAACAGGGTGGTGAAGCAAGGTTGACAGGCCCATGTGGGAGCTACTAGGATTAGCGTGAGGGATGTTTGCCTGAGCTTCCTAACCACTAGTGGAATGAGTGGGTGAGGCGGAAAAGCGTAGGCAAATATCCCTAACCAGTTCATCCATAGAGCATTGCCTTTGGACAATGGGTGTGGATACCTGGAGGCGAAGCTTGGGCATTTTGCGTTTTGGTGTGTGGCGAACAGATCTATGTCTGGGAAGCCCCACATCTGAAAGAATGGGAGGAGAACTTGAGGGTGGAGTTCCCACTCGTGAATCTGTTGTCTCTGCCTGCTGAGCATATCTGCAATCTGATTGTCTACTCCTGGAAGGTGTTCTGCTAGGAGATAGATTTTGTGATGTATGGCCCACCTCCAAATGGCCTGTGCAAGGTGTGACAGTTGGAGAGAGTGTGTCACTCCCTGTTTTTGTATATAATACATGGCTGTCATGTTGTTTGTGCGTATCAGGACAGCTTTGCCTACAAGCTGAGTTTGAAAGGCTCTGAGCGCTAGAAATACTGCTATCAGCTCCAGGTGATTTATGTGAAGTTGCTTTTGCTGTTGACTCCACATGCCCTGAATTGTGTGAGTTTGGAGATGAGCTCCCCAACCAGTGAGCGATGCATCTGCTGTTAGCACTGTCTGTGGAACTGGGTCGATGAAGGGCCGCCCTTTGGAAAGGTTTTGTGGATTCCACCACTGCAGAGAGCGATGAGTGCGGCCGTCCACCAACACTAGATCTGATAATTGACCCTGAGACTGATTCCACTGACGTGCTAAGCATTCCTGAAGGGGACGCATTTGAAGTCTTGCATAGGGAACTATTAAGATGCAAGGCGCCATCATTCCTAGTAGCTGCATGAATACCCGAGCTGGTAATGAGTGGTGGGGCTGGAACTGGGAAATTAGAGCCTGAATGTTTCTGATTCTGGCTTGATTGGGACAGGCTAGAGCTTTTTGTGTATCGAGAGTGGCTCCCAAGTACGTTTGCGTGTTGGAGGGTTGGAGATGGGACTTCGACAGATTTACTGTGAATCCGAGACCGTGGAGCAGCTGTACTGTTTTGTCAGTGTGTTGTAAACACTTTGCTTGTGAACTGACTTTGATGAGCCAGTCGTCATCGTATGGGAAGACGTGGATGTGTTGTCTTCGCAGATGAGCTGCGATTACTGCCAGGCATTTGGTGAATACTCTGGGAGCAGTGGTGACTCCAAATGGAAGCACTTTGAACTGGTAATGTTGTCCCACTACCAGAAATCTGAGATATTTGCGATGAGCGGGATGTATTGGAATATGGAAGTATGCGTCCTTTAAGTCTAACGTAGACATAAAGTCGCCTTGCTGAAGGAGTGGGAGCACTTAAAATGATCTCACTGGATATACAGATTTAGGTCTTTGAGGTCTAATATAGGCCTGAGAGAGACGTCCTTTTTGAGTATGAGAAAGTATAGGGAGTATACTCCGGTCCCTTGATACTCTAGTGGGACTGGTTCTATAGCTCCTTTCTGCAATAGAGAGAGAATTTCTTGTTTGAATAGTTTCAAATGCTCTGGTGACATTTTGTGTGATCTTGGAGAAATGTTTGGGGGATTGTCAGTAAGCTCCAGGCAATAACCAGATCGGATAAGTTCCAGAACCCATCTGTCTAAAGTTATTGTATTCCAGACGGGTAGAAATTGAGAAAGACGTCCCCCGACAGGTGTAGAATGATCGGGGGGGGGGTGGATAGGAGGAGGCAAGTCACTGTTTGTTGGCTGCAGGGGAAGTACGTGTTGTGTTACCTTTACCTCTTCCCTTGCCGTTATTGCCTCGAAATCCTCCTCTAAAGTAACCTCTGGAAGAGGGTGACTGATTGTTGCCTCTGCAGGAGGCAGAGGTTTTGTCAGAGGATATGTTCTTTGAGCCCCCTCTGTAAAAGGAGCGGCGAAAGGAGCCCCGATTGGAAGGGGACTGCAAAGCCCCCATGGATTTTGCAATCTCTGTGTCCTTCATTTTTTCTAAAGAAGTATCTACTACAGGTCCGAAGAGGTGTTCCTTATCGAAGGGTAGATTTAAAATGGAAGCTTGGACTTCAGATTTAAACCCTGAAATTCTGAGCCAGGCGTGTCTTCTTAAAAGAACGCTAGTGTTAACTGCGTGAGCTGCGGTATCAGCTGCATCTAAAGCACATCTAATGGATGTATTAGAAATGAGCTTTCCTTCCTGAATTAAATCATTAGCTTTATTTTTATGTTCGTCTGGCAAGCATTGGAGCAATTTTTCCAGCTCGTCGTAATGAGCCCTGTCATAACGCGCTAAAAGAGCCTGTGTGTTGGCAATACGCCAGTGATTGGCTGCCTGTGCAGGTACTCTTTTGCCAGAGGCATCTATAAGTTTGGATTCGTTATCAGGAGGAGGGGCATCTCCTGTGGTTTGAGAATTTGCGCTTTTGCAAGTGTTAGAGACCACTAGGGAGTCTAAGGGAACTTGACCCTTGATGTAGATTGGGTCTGTAGGTGCAGGCTTATATTTTTTGTCTACTCTAGGTGTGACAATCCTCGCACGCACAGGGTCTTTAAAAATGTCATCTGCGTGTTTGAGCATACCCTTGAGCATGGGCAATGTGTGTGTTGCTCTTTGAGAGGAACTTAAGGTCTCAAAGAGAAAATCCTCTTCAAGGGCCTCTTTGTGAAGTTGGACCCCATGATATTCAGCAGCCCTATTGAGTAACTTTATGTACCCTATGTTGTCATCTGGTTTAGAGGGTTTGGAAGGGTATAGATCAGGATCATTGGCTGTATTAGGATCTTTATTGTAGTCAGTCCATGGATCAGGACTAATGTCCCCTGGTACATCCCCATCGCCATCCCCGTCATCTTGGTGGCCAGGTGTGGTGAATTTGTAGGAGTAATTAACAAATTTGGGTCAATTGGGGAAGAAGGTGTAAGAGGAGGAGGAGAAGGATTAGTACCAACATTTTTATTTTTAAGTGGAATGTGGTGAGGTTCCTCCATTTCTGGCTACCGTTTAACTGGCAGTTTACATAAATATGTCCAGTTTTTGGATTAATCACTAGTTCCTTCTGTTTCGGGTCCGTGTTGGAAGGCGGGACGTCGAAAAGAGGCTCCTTGGATGGGGGAGGAGCTGCCTTGTCTTTCGGCGCCAGAATTTTCGGTGCCATGGTCACGATGACGTGCTTGGATTTCGGTGCTGAAGATTTCGGTTCGGTGCCGGAATGGGGCCGACTCGATCCCGAGCCGGAAAGGCTTCAATGTGCGTTTCAGTGCCGAGCCCGAAGGCGGGGCGTTCGAAATATGTTTTCGGTGCCGACCTTGGCCTGAAGGCGGAGGAGGGACCGGAGCCTTTTTCTTGAGCAAATCTTGGGGCAGGGGAGTACCAGTACTCACTGTACGCTGACCCTGCGGAACGTCTTCTTCCATGTCAGATTCGTCTTCAGACACGGAAATGTGTTCCTCCTCTTCCTTGGCTCCTTGTGCGTCGAAGACTTCATAGTCGGAATCTTCTCCGAAGAGATCCGGTGCGGAGCCACTTTGTTGGTGCATTTCATGCCGTCGAGCCCGCCGGTCACAGTGCGTCTTCTTGGATCGAAAAGATCGACACGAGTCGCAGTCCTGTTCTGGAGATAGACACAAGTTGCACACTTCGTGCAAGTCGGTGCGCGGATACTTAGCGCGACACCCGGGACAGAATTTGAATGGAGTCCGTTCCATCGACTGCGAGCTGACCCAAAGCGGTTAGGCCGAACGGCCCTCCACGAATTTTCTGATCGAAGAGTTTGAACCGATATGATATGCGGAGAATGGAAAACGTGATCGAGAAACAATACCGTTGAGGGTAGTGGATTGCGCACCAAGGGGAACCCGAGAACCAGTGTCAAACCAGAGGGCAGCAATTCACGTCCGAACCCGATGGCGGAAAAAAACAAACTAACAATGGAGTCGATGCCCATGCGCACTATCACCGAAAGGAGGAGTCACCTACCTCGTGACTGGAAAGACTTCTTCGAAGAAAAACAACTTGCAAACATCCGGACCCAACACTAGATGGCAGGAGTATGCGAAGCATGTGATCTACAGCTCACATGCCTCGAACATACTTTTACTTCATTACGTCGTTGAAGCATCTTTACACCATGTCCCACAATGTGCGCAACTAGCCCCCAGGAAGCAACATGAGTTTATGGATTTGAGGGTGAGGCTGTCAGAGGAGAACATCTTTTTCCTGAAGCCTCCAAGTGTTTGTACTTGCTGTCTGGGGGTGTGGTTGGGAAGGAATTAGGGTTCAGCCTATTAGTAGAAACTTGTACCACAAGACGTTCCGGTGTGGGATGCTA
The DNA here is from genome assembly GCA_963921515.1 of Calotriton arnoldi. Lineage (NCBI taxonomy): Eukaryota > Metazoa > Chordata > Amphibia > Caudata > Salamandridae > Calotriton > Calotriton arnoldi. Next base: position 1,113,840 of record CAWUFW010001603.1, on the reverse strand, counting down.
GAAGAGGAGAGATAGGTCTCTGGAGCTCGTCTCCTAGCAATCTGCCCTTTGACAGGGAGGCAAGACCCTGGTTTTGCCCAAGTACCCTGTAAGGTGTCCATGAGGGCTTCGTTGCAGGGAAGGAGAGGCTCTGAGGAGGTATGTTCTGGCTGCAGGACCTCGGTGAGGACATTCGTTTCGACCTCTACTGAAGGTAGCTGGAGGTTGGGGATTACTGCCGCTGCACCCCTCCCCCCAACACCATAGCAAGTGATGCAGATACCTCCATGGATGAGCAGGTGGAGAATTGAGGTTAGTGTCCGGGATGTATCCAGACCACTGGCTTCTTGTCAGTCCAATAATAAGCTCTCATCATCATAAAGTTGAGAATCTCCATCTCCGCTGTCGTCATGATCATGTGGTTCAGGGTCTGAAAAACCTTGTGGTAACGGAAGCATGCTTTCAGAGTCTGATTGGAGCTGAGGCTGCGATAAGTGGAACTTTGGTCAAGGTTGCAGTGAATTAGTTTCTGACTCAGACAGGACAAAAGGGACTTCCTATGACATCGGTGGCATTGGCACGGGTCTTGGCACCGGCTGAGAACGTTGGGGCGGACCCCGGAAAGGGGTTGAGAGGTACAGTTGGCTCTGGGAACGGATCAGTTGGCAGTAATCAGATTGGAGGTCTTCTCAGGTCATTGGGGCCCGAAGGCATACCAGATGGATTCGGATGGGTACCAAAAAAATGATAGTCTCTTTTAAGGCTTGTATCTGTTGCGGCATTGCCAATGGCAGTGGGAACTTGGGCAGAATCTGGATTAGCTGGGGGAATTGGTTTTATGGCAGGAGATCGGGACAGAGTCCGTGGGGTAACCGGACATCCGTGTGACTTCCCTTGGCGCCAGTGGTGGGAAAAAGGGGAGTTGCGCTTCGATTTCGTAGGTTTCTTTTTCAACTTAACTGAAGATTTGTAGTGGGATGGCAACTTTTCACGAGAATGGTTTTGCATTCCTTGACTTCGACCAAGAGCAGAGCATATGCGCTTTTCTGCAGTGTTCCGTGCTGTAGAGTTTGGGCTCGTGGTCTCAGATGGCCTTCAGGATCATCTGAGCGCTGTCATTGCACCATTTTGCGTCATATGAGGAGCCCAGATACAGACCTCACGGGGTGTCTGTCACCAACATATATTTGTGGCAATCTTTGCAGACTTTAAATCCTTTAGCTTTGGTAGGAGACAGGTCCCTTGCCCAATGTATGTATGTATGTATGTATGTATGTATGTGTATATATATATATATATATATATATATATATATATATATATATATATATATATATATATTATCTACTGGCGATCGCCAGTAGATAGTTATAGTTAGGACCTATTTTCCATAGGAAATCCGCGACATTCTATTTGAAATAACTCTTGCGTCGGTTGACGAATCTTCGCGAAATTTTCAAACTTTATGGCCCGCTCCGGTCCTACCCTGAAAGTTTCGGGGTGATTCGTCAAGCGGGGGCCGAGAAAAAAGGGGGGTCCCAAAACGTGTTTTCCCCATTCATTTTCCCATAAGAAACTTTAGCCACGGCTACAGCCCGAACTGCTGAACGGAATTACACCAAATTTGGCAAAGAGGTAGTTCTTGGTTCAGTAAGAACCCTTTTTGTTAAATGGTGTAAATCCGTTCAGTAGTTCCTGTGAAAATCAAAATGAAAATCACATATATATCTATGGCCGCGTCGGATTCGCGCACCCTCCCGATCACGAGCTGCATGCTAATTGGCTGTCAACACTCCAAATCAGGAAGTGTTGGCAGCCATTTTGTCCTCGGTAGAACCGAGGGACAGAAACAAGTGCGCAAAATGCACAAAGGGGGCAGGGTAGAAACACCCTGACCCCTAGGTCTGCTCAGGGGTCCCACAAGGACCCCCTGGGCAGAAAAAAGCATTAAAAAAAAAATCGGCGGGATGCGCTTAGGGTGCGCGGATCCCGCCGAAAAAAATCGAAGCGCGGTCTCCCGCGCTCGATATATTTGCCCCGGGTGGGCCAAGTCCCGGGGCATGCGAGGGGTTGGTTTTAGTTAATGGGGGGCCTCTAAGGCCCCAAGCCCGGGGACCGCCACCCCCGGGGCTTTCTAATAAAAATGGTGCGGGAGGGCACTGTGCCCTCCCGCAGCCCCGGGACCGCCACCCCCGGGGCTTCTTTTTTAAATTGGAAATACCTGTGTGGGGAGCTCCAGCCCCCACACGCCCGGGACCGCCACCTCCCGGGGCACTAAGAAAATACATGTGGGGGTCCGTTTCGGACCCCGAAGCCCCGGGACCACCACCTCCCGGGGCTATGTAGAAGTGGGGAGGGGGCCGCGCGGCCCCCTCCTGGAGCCTGTGGTGGCCCTGGGGACCGCCACCCCCAGGAGCCGGCTCCTGCAGTGTCCCGGGGTGCCTACCCCGGGACACTGCTGTTGCAATGGCAGGACGGGAGCCTCGCGGCTCCCGTCCCTGCCATTGCAAACTAGCTTGCTTCATTGAAGCGAGAGCAGGAAACCTGCTCTTGCTTCAATGAAGCAAAGCAGATGCTTTCCATAAGGGGAGCTGCATGTCAGCAGCTCCCTTATGGAAAAGCAATGCCGGCTCCCGCAGGACGCGGGGATCCGGCGGGACCGTGCGGGGATTGGGGACCCCCACGGTCCCCAACGTATGGCCAGGCCCCGGGGGATGGGGTCCCCGGGGCCATTAGTGGCCCGGGAGGGGGGCCACGCAGCCCCCCTCCCAAAAAAAGGAATTTTTAGAAAAAAAAAAGGACGCAAAGGCCGGCCCCCGGGGGATGGGGTCCCCGGGGCATTTAATGGCCTGAGGAGGGGGGCCACGCGGCCCCGTTTAAAAAAAATAAAAAAATAAATAAAAGAACAGCCTCAGGCCCCGGGGGACAAAAGTGGACGAGGGAAGGGGGGCCACGCAGCCCCCCTCCCATAAAAAAAAAAGAAAGCAAAAAAAAACAAAAAACGGCATCGTGCCAGAGGCCCCGCCCCCTCCCTGCAGCACTCTGCAAACGCGCCCCCTGGCGCGTTGTAAGAAGGGGAAGTAATTCCCCATGAATACTGGGGGTCCCAGGGGGCCAACTAGCCCACCAGGAACCTCCAGTATGCGCCAGGGAGCTGCGTTGCAGAGGTGTTCAGAGGCCACGCCCCTTTTTACACCTCTCTGCAACGCAGCTCTGTGGCGCTTTTTGGAGGTACATGGTGGGCTAGTTGGTCCCCAGGGACCCTCAGGATTCAAGGGGACTTAATCCCCCAACTTAAAACGCGCCACGGGGCGCGTTTGCACAGTGGTGAAGGGAGGGGGCGGGGCTTCAGGTGACATGTGTGCAAACAGGCCCCGTGGCGCGTTTTAAGATGGGGATTTAAATCCCCTTCAATCCTGAGGGTCCCTGAGGCCAACTAGCCCACCAGGTACGTCCAGAAAGCGCCACAGAGCTGCGTTGCAGAGAGGTGTAAAAGGGGCGTGGCCTCTGAACACCTCTCTGCAACGCAGCTTCCCTGGCGCATACAGGAGGTACAGGGTGGGCTAGTTGGACCCCAGGGACCCTCATGATTCAAGGGAACTTAATCCCCCAACATAAAACGCGCCACGGGGCGCGTTTGCAGTGTGGTGAAGGGAGGGGGCGGGGCATGTTATTGTTAGAAATTAGCATTTCAAAAACCTTTGAAATTCACTTAAAAAACCATAGGTTTCAGGCACGTTATAGTTAGAAATTAGCATTTAAAAAACCTTTGAAATTCACTGAAAAAACCATAGGTTTCAGACACGTTATAGTTAGAAATTAGCATTTAAAAAACCTTTGAAATTCACTTAAAAAACCATAGGTTTTAGGGACAGTTATAGTTAGTTGGACATTTCACTCGTACAAAACCATAGAAATTCCCCCGTTATAGTTAGTTCACGTAACTATAACTCGCGCCCCGCAATGCACTGCTGATGACGTCACATATTACATCACTCATGACATGGTCAGTGACATCACTGATGACATCTCAAATGACATCAATGATGACATCACTGATGACATCATCCATGTGATAATTTGATGCATCTTTTCACACCCTAATATAACTTTGGATACACCCACTGTAAATTACAGACTGCCATTGTCAAAACCATAGACACTCCAACACCAATTACTATATACACACTCACTGATTCTTAGGTCAAAACAGACACATCTACTCACTCACCCGTACAGTCACTCATACTTATAGTCACTCAGTACAGGACTATTATATGCACTCATACACCTATATAAACACTCACACACCGCCACTCATCCATAGAGGTACTCGCACACCTAGTCAGTCATGCAAAAAATTAAGCACACACCCATTTACTCACCTATACAGTTATACACACACCAGCTCACTTACTCATACAAATACTAGCACATTCTTCAGTGATGTCATCAGTGATGTCACTGACCATGTCATGAGTGATGTAATATGTGACGTCATCAGCAGTGCATTGCGGGCGCGAGTTATAGTTATGTGAACTAACTATAACGGGGGAATTTCTATGGTTTTGTACGAGTGAAATGTCCAACTAAGTATAACTGTATATATATATATTTTTTAGAAAATTCCTCTCAAGTGACACAAATGGGGGAGTGAGCTCTGGATTCGCAATGAAATGTTCAGAAAGGAAAGAATTTATGTGTGTAAAATGTGGTTTTAAGTGGCCCCAATGTCACTTTCAAGGTGGGACAGAACCGATCTGGAGAAGCACGATGCCACTAACCAGCACACAAGGGATTTGCAGAGAAAGAAACACTTCAGATCCACTCTGGCACCTTGGGGTACTCACAAGGTGAGGCATCTACAGTTAGAAGTATCCATCAGAAAGTTTGCTACTGGACCTAGCTGCATGACATTGTTATGAGATGTGAGAAATTGTCTGCATTTGTTACATGGTCAGGCAACAGCACAGTGATCTACTTAGAATAAACATGCTAATCTTACCTGCACAGGTAAATCTTTATGGAACAACAGTTCAAAAGTACCATGGATGTTCGCAATGCATGGGCACGTCTAGCATCAGGTATTACAGAAGATGCATAAGGGATATGCAAAGAGGAATGATGCTGTTGGGGTGGGGGGGGGGCAGCACAAGGCTAGTAGGAGGGTACCTTGTAGGCACTATGATTTATATCAGACCAGCTAGCAAGAAAACAAGTCACTTCGCACACTGTTCCTTCGCGCAAAGTAAGCTCTTTGTATTTGTTGAGAAGATGTGCAGTACATGTTTTCATCTGGTATAAATAAAGTACAAAATATTACAACATTTACTCAATTATTTTAACAAAATACTAAAAACATATTAAAAGCAGAAGGACTAAAGCACAGCGTGATCTCCATGGGCATCTGCAGGAACTAAATATTCAAATGTCTCTTCTTTTTACAAGAATAAAAGCTCCTCTCATTGCGTCCGCTGATCACACTGGAAGGCAGTGGCGCTGAGCCGAAATATATTACACAGTTCATGGGCAAGTGCAGCAGTAGAGAAGGTGGTGAAACTCATCCCACTCCCGTGCAATGAGCTGCCACCCTGGCATTCACAGTAACGCAGCTTCCTCTTCAGCCTGGTGTGTGCTCCGAAGCTCAGTAGTGTCCAAACGGGTTGGCATTCTGCTGAGGTTGCGTATCTGTTAGGAAAAAACACAGAGTTATGCAGAGTTCAAAAACAGTCACAATGCTACTAACTGGGGATGCTGGAGTAATGTGGACATTAAAGTTACTCACACTGGTAACTCGTGTAGTCTTGGGTCCCTCGGGCACGCATATGAGAAGGACTCCCACAGGACTGTGAGTAGGTGCTCTAGCAGTTGAGGACCTTATAATCCCAAAGTGCGGAAGCATGAGAAAGGTTGACTCCACCCACTTCCATGATCCACTTACCTTGATGCACCCACCAAGTCCTGAGTGGTACTATTTTATAAGATGAAAATGATGAAGGGGAAGGAAGGTGAGCTTAGCATCAATACTAGTCCTCATGGACTAGGAATGAAAAGGATAATGTTACTTACCCAGTAAGCATCTGTTGTTGGCATGTAGAGCTGTAGATTCACATGCTTTGCACACTCCTGCCATCTAGTGTTGGGTCCGGATGTTTGCAAGTTGTTTTTCTTCGAAGAAGTCTTTCCAGTCACGAGGTAAGGCGACTCCTCCTTTCGGTGATAGTGGGCATGGGCATCGACTCCATTGTTAGATTGTTTCCCGCAGAGGGTGAGAATGGAGTTAGTAAGTGCAGACTAGAGATATCCATGTGTATGTATGTAAACTGAGAAACTGCAACTACAGGAGACCGCGGAGGCGGGTGGGCGCATGTGAATCTACAGCTCTACATTCCAAGAACAGATGCTTACTGGGTAAGTAACATTATTCGAGGCATGTGAGCTGTAGATCACATGCTGTGCATAGACTACACAGCAGTATACTCCCAAAGCGGTGGCTAACCTGTAGTTGTTGTAGTTGTCTGAAACAGTGTTCCAAGTACTGCTTGGCCTACATTAGCTTGTTGCCTCGCTAACACATCTACACAATAGTGTTTGGTAAATGTGTGCGGTGTAGATCATGTTGCTGCCTTACAGATATCAGCTAGGGGAATATTCCCTAAGGCCACCATAGTAGCCCCTATTTTGCGAGTGGAATGCACTCTAGGGGGTATTAGCAAAGTTCTTTTTGCTTTCGCATAACATGTTTGGATACATTTTATGATCCATCTTGCAATGCCTAATTTAGATATGGGATTGCCTTTGTGTGGTAGAAAGAAAGCAACAAAGATTTGCTTTGTTTTAGGAAATTCTTTTGTTCTTTCAACATAATAAAGTAGAGGTCTTCAAACATCAAGGGTGTGTGGAGCTCGCTCTGCCACATAATCAGGTTGAGGAAAGAACACAGGTAACTTAACTGATTGACTGATATGAAAGGCAGAAACTACTTTAGGGAGAAATTTAGGATTGGTGCGAAGAACCACTTTGTCCCTGTGAAGCTGAAAGAAAGGCTCTTGTATAGTTAATGCCTGGAGCTCACTAACTCTCCTCAGTGATGTTATTGCGATGAGGAAAGCAACTTTCCATGAGAGGAACTGTAATTGACACCTGTGCATTACTTCAAAAGGTGGACCCATTAGTCTTGTAAGGACTATGTTTAGGTTCCATACTGGTGCAGGTGGGACTCTTGGTGGTATCACTCTTTTTAATCCTTCAATCACTGGTACTCTGAAAAGAGATAAGTGTTGTCTGTTTTGTAAGTATGCAGCTACTGCTGCTAGATGTAAGCCAATGGGTGTGTAGGTTATTCCACATTGCTGTAAATGTAACTGATTACAGATGATGTTTTGTACAGAGGCATCAAGAGGATTGATATTGTTATTGTTACAATAGATAACAAACCGTTTCTATTTTGCTGCATAACATGCCCTAGAAGTAGGCTTTCTAGCCTCTATTTGGATATTCATAAAGTCTGGTGGTAAATGTAAATATCCAAACTCTATGACCTCAGGAGCCAGATCGCCAGGTTGAGTTCATTGGGATTTGGATGCCTGATTTCTCCATGGCTCTGAGGGAGGAGACTGGAGGTGAGATGCAGCTTTTGGTGTGGAAATAATAACAGTTCCAGCAGGGTGGTGAACCAGGGTTGACGTGCCCATGTTGGAACTATCAGAATCAGTGTGAGGGATGTTTGCCTGAGATTCCGAATTACGAGTGGAATGAGTAGGAGAGGCGAAAAAGCGTAAGCAAATATCCCTGACCAGTTCATACATAGGGCATTGCCTTTGGAGAGAGGGTGTGGGAACCTGGAGGCGAAGCTTGGGCATTTTGCGTTTTCTGCTGTGGTGAACAGGTCTATCTGAGGAAATCCCCACTCCTGAAGGTAGGGGAGGAGAACCTGAGGATGAAGTTCCCACTCACGAATTTGCTGCTTCTGTCTGCTGAGAAGGTCTGCAATTTGATTGTTTATTCCTGGAAGGTGCTCTGCCAGGAGATAAATATTGTGGTGTATAGCCCATTTTCAAATGACTTGTGCTAGGAGTGACAGTTAGAGTGAGTGCCCCCCCTCTGTTTTTGTATATAGTACATAGCTGTCATGTTGTCTGTGCAGACTAAGACAGCTTTGCCTACAAAATGAATTTGAAAGGCTTTGAGCGCTAGAAAGACTGCTAGTAGCTCTAGGTAATTTATATGGAGATTTTTGTGCTTTAGACTCCACAATCCTTGGATTGTGTGATCCTGTAAGTGAGCACCCCAACCAGTGAATGATGCGTCTGCTGTTAGCACTGTCTGTGGAACAGGGCCGATGAGGGTCCGCCCTTTGGATACATTTTGTGGGTTCCACCACTGCAGAGAGCGATGAGTGCGGCCATCTACCAACACTAGATCGGTCAACTTACCCTGCGACTGGTTCCACTGACGTGCTAAACATTCTTGAAGGGGACGCATGTGAAGTCTTGCATGGGGTACGATTATGATGCAAGAGGCCATCATTCACAGCAGTTGCATGAAAACTCTGGCTGGTAATGAGTGGTTGGGCTGAAACTGAGTGAGAAGAGACTGAACACTGAATTTTGGCTACACTGGGAGAGGCTTTTTGAGTGTCTACGGTGGCTCCCAAATAAGTCTGTGTGTTTGCAGGCTGCAGGTGAGACTTCAGCGCATTCACTGTAAACCCTAGCTGGTGTAATAAGTGAATTGTGGCTTGAGTGTGTTGGAGACACTTGTGGTAAGTTCTGGCTTTGATGAGCCAGTCGTCCAGATAGGAGAAGACGTGGATATGCGGTCTTCTCAGATGAACTGCGACTACTGCCAGGCATTTAGTAAATACTCTGGGTGCAGTGGTGATTCCAAACGGTAGTACTTTCAATTGGTAATGTTGACCCGCTATCACAAATCTGAGATATTTGCGATGAGCGGGGTGAATTGGAATGTGAAAATAAGCATCTTAAGTCTAGAGTAGACAAAGTCACCCTGTTGTAAAAGTGGGAGCACTTGTTGAAGTGTCACCATGTGGAAATGTTCTGACAGTATGTAGAGGTTCAGTTCTCTGAGGTCCAGAATAGGTCTTAACGACCCGCCCTTTTTGGGAATTAGAAAATACAGGGTGTAAACGCCTGACCCTTGATATTGTAACGGTACAGGCTCTATTGCTCCTTTTAGCAAGAGAGACTGGGCTTCCTGTTTGAGGAGGTGCAAGTGTTCTGGTGCCAATTTGTGAAAACGAGGTGGAATGTTTGGAGGATTGGTAGTAAGCTCCAGGCAATAACCATGTTGGATAATTCCTAGCACCCATTTGTCTGTTGTTATAGATTACCTAATAGGGAGGAATTGTAGAAGACGTCCCCCGACAGGTGTTAAATGATCGGGGGAAGAGTAGGTAAGTCACTGTTTGTTAGTGGAAGGGGAGTTACCGGGTGGAACCCTTTCCTCTGCCTTTGCCATTGTTCGCTCTATATCCTCCTCTAAAGAAACCTCTTGTGGAGGAAGATTGATTGTTGCCTTTATAGGAGGAAACATTGGTGTCTGAGAATGTAGTCTTGGACCCCCCATGGTACAAGGAGCGATGAAAAGAACCCCGGTTTGAAGGAGACTGTAGGGCTCCCATAGACTTAGCTACCTCAGTGTCTTTTTTCATCCTCTCCAGAGCCTGATCAACTTCAGGCCCGAAAAGATGCTCTTTATCAAATGGAGTATTTAAGATGAACTGCTGGACTTAAATTTGAACCCGGAAATCCTTAACCATGCGTGTCTCCTTAGTAACACACTAGTGTTAATCTCTCGAGCTGCGGTGTCGGCAGCATCTAAAGCGCATCTAATAGAGGAATTGGAGAAGAGCTTTCCCTCTTGTACTAAATCCTGTGCTTTAGTTTTGTGCTCATATGGTAGATGTTGGAGCAATTGCTCCATTTCGTCCCAGTGTGCTCTATCATACCTGGCTAAGAAGGCCTGGGTGTTAGCAATGCGCCAATGATTTGCTGCTTGGGCAGCTTTTCGTTTGCCAGAGGCGTTTATTAATTTTGACTCTTTGTCTGGAGGGGAGGCATCCCCAGAGGTTTGTGAATAATCCCGTTTACAGGCATTGGAGACAACAAGTGAGTCTAGCGGTAACTGTCCTTTAATGAAGAGTGGATCAGAAGGAGCAGGCTTATGCTTTTTATCTATTCTGGGAGTCCGAATGCGAGCACGATCAGGGTCTTTGAAGATGTTATCGGCATGTCTCATCATGCCTTTTAGCATAGGAAGAGTCTGACTAGATCTGTGTGTACTAGACAGGGTTTCAAACAAGAAATCCTCTTCTAAGGATTCTTTACGTAGTTGCCCTCCATGATATTGTGCAGCCCTGGCAAGCAACTCTAAATAACCGAATTGTCGTCAGGAGGGAAAGGCTTTGCAGGGTAAAGGTCTGGATTGTTATCTGTAGGTGGATTAATGGTATAGTCTTTCCAAGGATCTACAGGTAACTGAATATCCCCATCATCTCTGATATCCTGTTTCAGGATTAATGTAAAGTTCCTTTTGTTTAGGATCCGATTTGGGGGCTGGTAAGTCAAGAATTGGATCCTGCGGCTTCGGAGGACCATCTTTCGGTTTCGGCGCCAAGGATTTCGGTACCGGGATGGAATAACCTTTCGGCTCCGAAGCGGATTGGCTTTTTGGCTTCGAAGCTGGTTTGCTTATCGGCACCGAGGGTTTCGGCTCCGAGGCAGTCTTTGGTTTTGAGCTCGAAGCTTTCGGCTCGGGCCAGACTTTGGCCAGCTCGATCCCGAGTCAGAAGGCTTCACAATGGGTTTCAGTGCCGAGCTGAGAGGCGGGGTGTCAAACTTCGTCTCAGTGCTGACCGTGGCCCAGAGGCGAAAGTGGGACCAACGACTTTTGCTTAAGTGGAATTGGATTTCGGGACAAGGAGTATTTGTTACTCATGGAACCTTGACCCTGCGGAACGTCCTCTTCCATCTCCGAGTTCAATTCAGGTACAGATAAGGGCTGCTCTTCCTGTTCCTCTTCGGCCCCTTGTGCATTGAATTCTTCATGCTCGGATCCTTCACTGTAGATGTCAGGCGTGTATTCGATGTTTTGGCTCTGCATTTCACGACGTTGAGCCCGACGATCATGTAGTGTCTTCTTGGATCGAAACGATCTGCAAGCGTCGCAATCTTCTTCCTTGTGCTTCGGAGACAAGCACAAGTTGCACACTTTGTGTGAGTCGGTGCGCGGATACTTTGCGTGGCACCGAGGGCAGAATTTAAATGGAGTCCGATCCATCGACTGCAAGGTGGACCGACGCGGTGAGGCCAAACGGCCTTCCATGAGTCTTCTAATCGAAATAAAGTTTTCCTTCGACCAATACGATACGCGGAGAAGTGGGATACGCGTACGAAACAATACCGACGCAGTTTAGAGAATTGCGCACCGAGGGGAACCCGAAGAACGGCTTCGAACCGGAGCGCAGCAATTCACGTGTGAAGAAAAAAAAAAAATCTAACAATGGAGTCGATGCCCATGAGCACTATCACCGAAAGGAGGAGTCACCTTACCTTGTGACTGGAAAGACTTCTTCGAAGAAAAACAACTTGCAAACATCCGGACCCAACACTAGAGTATGCAAAGCATGTGATCTACAGCTCACATGCCTCGAACAGTTACTTACATCAGCAATAGCACCTTTTATGGATTCTCTTGAGACTTGCACTCCTTCCCAGGGAGGCATGAATACGGACACAGTTGCTCTACTATTACTTCATCATGACCGGACCATTTTTTTTGTTGAGGTGGGTTCTCTACCTTTGTAGCAGAAAATTACATCTTCTTTTATAAAGTATCTTCAGCGCTAAATTTAAACATCAGCCATTGCCGGTAGATATATTTATCTTTGTGTTCAATAGGCAATAAAAGACTCTCTACCCCTTAGTCACTTGTTCCACATACTATTTCATATTGGTAGCATCTTCTAGAATAAGATTCCACTTTTGTAATTCAGAGACGCTATGCTCTTGACTACGTCCACTTCTATTAATTTACCCCCTACTATGAGAAAAGAAACAGCCTCGATTTCACAGACATAGGTAGATCAGTCTACATTTTCTTTTACATCAAGAATCCAAGCCCCACGTTTCCCAAATCAAAGGACAAACAAGTGCATCAGCGTAGCATTTAACACAATTCTTCAACCCCCAACAGGTCCTATCCTGACCACTCAAAACACCAATCACTCTTCTACCAACATGGATAGGACTAGCACACATCTAAATCTCACCCTGACTTAACACCCTAAATATTCTCAGTCTCTTCCTACACTGTCAGCCACTACAGGCACAGTAACAGCGTCACTTACTTGCAGCTCATCCCAGTCTCCTGCAGTTTCCCACCAGGGTTCTTCCTTGATCTTATCTTTTCCACATATGCAAACTCCTCACCACAAACTCTCTTCTGCGCCTCAAAGAGTGGTTCCATTTCTCCTCAGAGGTCAGAAAGGGCTTTCTGTATGATTGTGTAACAGTTTGCTTGCATCTCCCATGTCTTAGATGACCATGGAGTGTATGCCAATAAGTGAAAGATTGAGGCCCACAACTCATGCTCCATTTGCCTAGTCCCAGTGAACCCTCTCTGCCTTCTGCCGCGGTTGCTTCTGCTGCCAGTATCAAAAGACAGGTCTGACCTGCAACCCAGGCCTTTTCCCCCACACAGATAAGTGGAGAGACCAGAAGGAAAGCCACTGTGCTAGTTGCTGCATTGAAAGGCGTCACAGTAGCTGTTGCCCGGTAAGGTGCCACAGTAGCTGTTGCACGGTAAGGTGCCACGGTAGCTGTTGCACAGTAAGGTGACACGGTAGCTGTTGCACAGTAAGGTGCCACGTTAGCTGTTGCACGGTAAGGTGCCACGGTAGCTGTTGCACGGTAAGGTGCCACGGAAGCTGTTGCACGGTAAGGTGCCACGGTAGCTGTTGCACGGTAAGGTGCCACGGTAGCTGTTGCACGGTAAGGTGCCACGGTAGCTGTTGCACGGTAAGGTGCCACGGTAGCTGTTGCACGGTAAGGTGCCACGGTAGCTGTTGCACGGTAAGGTGCCACGGTAGCTGCTGCACGGTAAGGTGCCACGGTAGCTGCTGCACGGTAAGGTGCCACGGTAGCTGCTGCACGGTAAGGTGCCACGGTAGCTGCTGCACGGTAAGGTGCCACGGTAGCTGCAGCACGGTATGGTGCCACCGTAGCTGTTGCACGGTAAGGTGCCACGTTAGCTGTTGCACGGTAAGGTGCCACAGTAGCTGCTGCACGGTAAGGTGCCACGGTAGCTGCTGCACGGTAAGGTGCCACGGTAGCTGCTGCACGGTAAGGTGCCGTCGTAGCTGCAGCACGGTAAGGTGACACGTTAGCTGCAGCACGGTAAGGTGACACGTTAGCTGCAGCAAGGTAAGGTGACACGTTAGCTGTTGCACGGTAAGGTGACACGTTAGCTGTTGCACGGTAAGGTGACATGTTAGCTGTTGCACGGTAAGGTGACACGTTAGCTGTTGCACGGTAAGGTGACACGTTAGCTGTTGCGCGGTGAGGTGACACGTTAGCTGTTGCACGGTAAGGTGACACGTTAGCTGTTGCACGGTAAGGTGACACGTTAGCTGTTGCACGGTAAGGTGACACGTTAGCTGTTGCACGGTAAGGTGACACGTTAGCTGTTGCACGGTAAGGTGCCACGTTACCTGTTGCACGGTAAGGTATCACGTTACCTGTTGCACGGTAAGGTATCACGTTAGCTGTTGCACGTTAAGGTATCACGTTAGCTATTGCACGTTAAGGTAGCACGTTAGCTGTTGCATGGTAAGGTGCCACGGTAGACGTTGAATAGTAAGTTGCCACGGTAGACTTTGAATAGTAAGGTGCCACGGCAGCTTTAGCATGGTAAGGTGCTATGCTGTCTGTTGAATGAGAAGATACTGTGTTAGCATTTATGAATTACCTGCTACATGATTAGGTGCCAAATGCTGGATGTTGTTTGAATAGGCAGCAAGTGTTTGTAGTTACATGCACTACTGCATGTGGAGGAGTCAAATGCCAGACATTACACGTAAAGACCTCAAGCATCAGCTGTTGATAGGCAAGATGCCAAGTTTTATTAGTCGCACAGCAGGCAGCAAATATCTTTTTTTTCAGGGAAAGTATTTATTGAATATGGATAAGGAATTACGAAGCAGCAGCACAAAGACGTGTTTAAACATTTGAATGGCTAAGACTTCCCGTGAGTGTATTTAAGAGATCAGTATAAATTGAACAATGAAAGCTGAAAGTCACAAGTCACTGTGGTGCACCAAACGTGCTATTGGACCTATTGCACCCAAGTAAAACAGCCCCCAGCAAGTGGCTGGATCGCACAAAGCATTATTGGGGTGCATTGATCCACTCACACTTTTAGGCCTCGGAGTCAGAGCACCTACCGCACTGATAAGTGCCACATCACTGGACAGACAGTATGGTTTCAGAGCCGAGAGCAGATGGGACAATACACTGGAGAGAACTGAAGGGGATTAAAATACTTACTAGACAGCTGCTGCTGTAGCTGTCGGACCAGGGCAGCCGTTTGCTGCTGCTGTTGCGTCTGCTGCAGTCCTTGCCGCTGGAACTGAAACACAGACAGACGTTACACATCCACATGCTGCTACATCCACATCAAGAATTCCCACAAACCACACCTGGCAAGTTTCAAAAGCAGCCCAAAAACCAGACTTTGTATACTCATATTAAAGACACCGAGAGGCATCAAACCAGATTCTGACACACTGCAACCAAACACGTTGACTTGCAGTACACACTAAGTATGGAGTCACCTCTGATATTATTTCAGTAGAGCAGAATCAAATAGTAAGATGGTCCTGGGACATAGGCTACATGTTTAAGTAATTCAAGATGCTAGAGCAGCATGGCTAGCGTTATAAACTCTCCATTATCGGTTTGCATACCCACCACATTACTCTAGGGGTATTGGAGTAAATGTCACATGCAAAGTCATAGTACTGTGGATGGGTGGATCAATTTGAGCAAAGGTTCTTATCACACTGCATACTGGAAATGCACTCATCCCAACAAACACAAGGATACTATTGTAGAAAGTTTTCAATACTCCAGAAGAACAAGTTACTTACCTTCGGTAATGCTCTTTCTGTTGAATACTCTATCTAACCGCAAATTCCTGACCTTTAAGACTGGACCCAGAAGACTTAAACAGCACTGCTCCCATGCATGACAGTAGATGGCGCCATGTGGCTCCGCAATGACTTTGTTCCTCCCCGGAAGTGACGATGGAGCCACATATAAGCACCAAACCTGCATGTCAATGTCAGTCCTCAAGTGCAGACCCCAAAAGTCACCAGTGTGCAGATCTCTAATGTGTGATCTTTTTAGATGGAAAAAGAGACCATTCCACAGAACAGGGAGAAAGGGGGGTGAAGGGGGGGGGGGAATGAGGAATCTGCAGGTAGATAAAGTATACATCACAAAGAGCGTTACTGATGGTAAGTAACTTGTTCTTTTGATGGATACTTCTAACCGCAGATTTCTTACTTAGACTAGATACCAAAGCAGTACCTCCCAGGTTGGTGGGTTAGTGGAATGGCTCAGACCAAAACGTACTGCAGGACAGAACGGGTGAAATGCCCTTCCTCTCGGACCAGGCTGCCACGTCAGTAGTGCTTTGTGAACATGTGTACTTAAGCCCATTTCGTGGACTGACAGATGTTAAGGACAGGCCCTCTTGTGTGCCAACACATTGGTGGCAGCCTTTGCCCTCAAACTCTCTGAAGGCTGCTTCTTGGCAGTGCGTAGCAAATCTTTATGCAGAGGACTATCCACCTTGACAAAGACCCTTTCTACACGCCCTTGCCTCTCTTTGACCCGGAGAAGCCCACAAAGAGCTGGTCGTGAATCCAATGCTCCTTGGTGCGATCAATGTAAAAGTTTAAAGCTCTTTTGGCGTCCAGCCAAAGGAGTCTCTCCTCATCTTTCAAGGGTTGAGGCAGAGCAAAGAATGTTGGGAGAGTAATGGATTGCCAAACACGAAAAGTAGTCCTGACTTTTGGCAAAAAGACCGCCTGGGTCCTCAACACCACTGAGTCTGGAAAAAAAACGTGGCGTACAGTGGCTGCACCGAGTGAGCTTAGAGTACACTCTTACGATGAGCCGAAGTTACAGGGACCAGAAACGCAGTCTTCAGAGTCAGGAGAGGAAGTGAGCATCTGTGCATTTGTTTCAATGGTGTGTGTATATGAGGAAAGTGAGGACCAAATTAAGATCCCACTGCAGCATACCAAAGGGTTTGGAGGAAACAAATGAGTCAAACCTTTTAAATACCTTATCACAACATGTGCTTTGAACAAGGACAGCTGGTGCAGTAAACATACAAAGGCCGACAAATAACCTTTAACGTTGCCTACTGCAAAACTTTGCTGGCCCAGTGACAAAACAAACACCAAGGCCTCCAACACTTTAGCCTGGAACAGGCCAGTATTGCAGGTGCCACACAGGCTACAAACTAGTCCCCACGCCTGGCGTAGATAGACTTTGTAGAGGGACGCCTGGCAGTCAGGATGACACACACCACCGCAGGATTAAGATGAAACCCAGAAAACTGCTGCTGCTCCATCTCCATATATGGAGGGGCCGACTGCGCAGGCCCAGGTTCAGGACCCGGCCCTGCTGCTGCAACAGGAGATCCTCCAGAAGTGGTAGCCTGATCGGAGGATAGATGGCTCATGACCAGAAGTTCAAGATACCACACTCTGTTTACCAAATGCGGAGCTACTAGAATGACTTGGACCCAGCCATTCCTGACCTACTTCTGAAAATGAGAAGGACAGGCAGGCAGAAAGGAGTATAGAAGTACCATGCTCCACTATACCTGCAGTGGGTCTCCGAGAGATAGCCTTCTTGGAAACTCTAGTGCACATAAGTTTTGACACAGCATGTTCCTGGCGGTAGCAAAACGATCCAGCCAGGATTCTCCCATCTTGTTGGAAGATGCCCTGTGTCACCTCTGGGTGTAAACGCGTTTTGTGATAGATGAGGTGCCTCCAGCTGAGATTGTCCGCCCAGGCATTCAAAGATCCCACCAGGCAGGTCACAATGATGGAAATGCCTCGTTGCTCCAGCCAGCTCCAGAGATGAAGTGCCTCCTGGCAAAGGACCCAGGAAACCTCCCTGCCCTTCTTGTTGCAGTACCACATGGCGGTGGTGTTCGTGAGAACCTGAACCAGACTCCTTTTGATGGGCGGTAACTAGGCCTTCAGCACCAAGCGACCATCCCACAACTCCAATAAGCTGATGTGGAGACAGGTCTCCACTGGAGACCAGAGACCTCTGATCTCCACCTCTCCCAGTCAATCTCATCTTCCCAGTAGCAATGCATCCATCCTCACCGTCGGAGCTGGGTGGGGCAGGGACAGGGGTATGTCATCGGCCCAATTTCGGCTGAGCAGCCGTCACTGCAGATCTTTTGCAGTTTTCTCTGAAACCTGAATGGAACGGCAAATTGAAAATACTCCTGGCACACCTTCAGCCTCAAGCAGCATTTGTGAAACTGTAGGACGAGTTCACGAAGGTAGGTATCCTGCAGGGCCAAAGCTGCCATCCAGTCACCAGGATTCAGGGCAGACACAATAAGCATCTTGAATTTGTCCTTCCTTAAGGTGTACAGAGATCTAAAATGGGATGAAGGCCCCCCTTGTTCTTCAGCATGAGGAAATAGCAGGTTTAACAGCCCGTCCCTATTTTTGGGGCCGAAATACACTATATGCCTCCTTTGGCCAAAATAACCTGCACTTCCCGGTTAAAGTTGGAGAGATGCTCCTCTGAAAGACACTCCGAGGTGGGCGGGAGGAGCAGTGGATTTGAAAGGAAGGCAGGGTACAGTCTTGTTGAAAGATCTGAAGGACCTACCTGCCAGATGTTATCTTTTGCCACCCTTATAAAACATGTCTGCTCCTGGCTCCCACAGGGTGGTTGTGTGCCGCAAACTAAAGCAGCTTGGAGGCCGATGCCGCAGGGGTGGAGGATTGGGAAGTGCACTTCCTCTGGTGACCTGAACATTGTCTGCTTGATCCCCGCCCCAAAAAGGACTAGGGTCCCTGTGGAGTAGCTTTGAAAGGGGCAAAACTATTGCTGATAATATCTCAGAGGGGCTGAAAGACCTAAGGAAAGTGCTGTGGCCCGGCATTCTTTAAAAGCGTTTCAACGCTGAATCTGCCTTTTCGCCAAACAAGCAAGATTTATTGGACAACAAGTACATCAGAGAGACTTGCATGTCACCGGTGAAGCCCAAAAATCTTATCTACGCTTGCCGCCGGACACCAGCTAGAGCCAACTGCTCTGCCCAAGCAGTTAGTAGTGTCCAGCCCAGAATAGATCATATGTTTTGCAGTATCCTGATCAACCTCGACGTTTTAAACTAGGCTGCCCGAAATTGCTCGAGGACTGCTGGTAAGATCTCACCAACCATGTCTCAAAGTATGGAAGTATCTCCCCAGCAAAGAGTTGGCATCGACTGAGGGCCCGACCAGAGGGCTAGACTGGCCGAGTAAAACATTTGCTTCATGAATGCCTTGATTCGTTTTGACTGTCAGGGTGAGTCGTAGGGAATGAATTGAGGTTGACCCTACTGGTGGAAGCCTGAACCCCCAAACTGTTTGGGGTGAGGTGCAGCGTCAAGAAGTCTGGATAGTCTGACACTCCCACCTCTTCACTGGTGGACTGGAACAAGGCATAGACCAAGTGCTCATAAGAGTGCCAGTCAGTGCTTCATTAAATCAAAGTAAGGGTTCAGATGAAGTTTGTCCAGGTTGCAAAACATCTGTCAGTACATTATTTTTGACTTCCACAGCTATAAATCCAACAACTCTGCTGCCTGTCTTATTACCATGGCAAAGAAGGCACTTTCTTCAATTGATGGCCCATGGGGAGAACCCAGCCCAGTGTCCGGGGAAGCACCCAACCCAAGTCCAATTAAAAATGTCATCATCAGAGTATAGGGGAAAATAATCCCTCTCAACTCCATTGTCATCTCCAAAGGCTGGTTGACTCCGATCAAAGTCGGCACTGAAAAGCTGTTGGAGCACTGGGCTGTGGATTGGAGGCAAAGGCATTGCTATGTCAGCATTGGACTGGAGAGGGACCGGGTACGTCAGTATGACTTTGAGATGAGACCATGGCGAATTCAGCTCAGAGACCGAAATGACAATTGGGGCAGGGCCATCTGCAGACACCGGAGCTGGAGTCTATGTCAAAGGGACTGGCGTGGCTTTTGCTGCCAGACTGAAAGTTGGCTCCAGCACTGGAGCACAACCAGAGATGGGTTCAGGAGGCACAGACAGCACCGAGGGCGGACTGACTGATGGTAACCCGACTGAAGGCTTCTGTGCATCCTTGAGGCACAAAAGTGCGTTAGACAGAGCATGAAGTGTGCCAAAGATGCATAACATGGCCTCTTTAAAGGTCTTAATCTGTTGTGACATCGCAGATAGCCCAGTAAACTTGAGATGCATCAGAATCAGCTGTGGAATCGGTTTCTTGGTATGAGACCAGGGACAACAGTGAGAGGCACCCTGACATCCTTGTGACTTCCCAGGTTGAAAGTGGTGGGACTGTGACAAATCCCATTTAGCTATTTTGTGCTTCCACTCTGACTTACCAGCACACTATTACAGCTATGCGGCCTGTTGTGGCAACGACCCCAAGAGCGGTAATGGGTCTGTGCCCTCGACTTCAAGTGGGATTTTTGTGACTTCTTTCGGAGTTCGGTGACATACAGCTTCACTTAACATTCCTACATTGCCTTCGGATTCATGAGGGCACACTCCTCGCAGGACTTGGAGTTGTGCCCCGAACCCAAACAGAGACGTTCCTTGATTTGTCACTTACCTCTGGTATAGACAGTCCCTACAAGGCTTAAACTCTGTTGTTTTCATAGGGAACATGATTCCCTTGTATACATGGGGTGGGTGGGGAGGTGTGAAAGAATTTGAGCACAAAACTTGTCAAGGATGAGCAAAAGTTGGGATGGAGCTCTGGATCCAAATACATAGGCACAGAAAGAATGGAACTGAAATCGATGAGCAAAAGTGGAGCTTTTATATGGCTCCATCCTCTTTCAAGGTGGAACAAAGTCAACGCAGAGCCGCACTGTGCCACCGACAGGTGCGAGGGAGCAAACCTGTTGAAATCTTCCAGATACAGTCTGGCTCCTGGGGATATTCTAAAGGTGAGGACTCTGTGGTTAGAAGTATCCATAAGAAAACAGAATACAAGCCGCTCACCCTTTCTTCTATACATCTGGACAGAACTCAGGTGAATTATTTACTGATCTTGCTATGAGTCACACATGGAGGCATTGGCCGACAAAGGAAGTGCTATTATTATTATATTGTCTTATATAAAGCGTGCAGCTACCCAAAAAGGGTTTCCCGGCGCTGAGCAGAGGTAGAGATGTCCAAATTGTCAGCTTAAAACAGCCAGGTCTTCAAGTCTTTACGAAACGCAAGAAGTGAAGTGTAGTTTCTTCAAGGGCCCCGGGAGGGTGTTCAACAATTTCGGGCCCAGAAATGTGATGGAGCTGCCTCCCATACGGGCCAAACGAATCCTAGGAACAATGGACTGATTGAGTGATCTCAGCGTAAAAGTGAGATGGTAAGGCACCACCAAATAATGACTATATTGCGGGCCTACTCCGGCTTTGTACAGATAGCATAAGGCTTTAAATTGTATTCGCTTTGTAACTGCGAGCCAAAGAAGCTCACGGAGGAGGTTTGAGACCGAACCATGTTTCGGAAGACGATACAGAAGTCTAGCAGCAGA
The DNA here is from genome assembly GCA_963921515.1 of Calotriton arnoldi. NCBI lineage: Eukaryota > Metazoa > Chordata > Amphibia > Caudata > Salamandridae > Calotriton > Calotriton arnoldi. The sequence continues at coordinate 1,092,994 of CAWUFW010001603.1, read as the reverse complement.
ATTCTGAACTACCTGTAGTCGTCGGATGGAGGCCTTATCTATTCCTAGATACAGAATATTATCATAGTCAACAGGATAGGAGCTTGGATCACTATTCATTGGGCTGATTGGGGAATCATCCAGATAATCTTTGTGTACACTTGTGTGATTCAGGTGTATGGGCACTAAAACGAATTCACTTTCTTCTCTGAGCTGCAGCCATGATTATGTTACCTTGATCTGGAGCAGAAGCACCTCACACTATTGGATGTCAATGTTAATGTCTGCTTGCTCAGCCTGATGCAGTGTTTAGAAATCTCTGCTTTGCTTGCACAGATGAAGTACTACTGACTGAGCCAGCTGAGAATGAATAAAGTAATTTCTGGGTACATAACGGAGATCCAACATAGTTCTGGAAAAGGCCTCAGTGTGCAATATAAATAACAAACCACTGTGCAGCAATTAAGAAATAAAAATGTGTTTATTCATCAGGCATAATTATGAATTTCTCTGGCCTTTGTGGGTAGCATTTAGGCCTATCCTGCCTCGAACATCCTTTGGGTTTGACTTTTGTATGGCAAAATGTTCAATATAACATGAATTCTCCATTCAGTAGGAGTAGAATTGCCTAAAAAGTCCCTCAACATGTGTCTGCACCTGATAAGGCGCCTGTTTTACTTTCCCTCCCTTGACCTTTGATTTGTTTCATCAGTGATTTGTGACTTGATTTGTGACTTATTCGGGGATCCCACTGAAGAGGCTCCACATTTTAGAGACTGCTTCTTGCAGGTCACCAGGCATTGCTCTTCAGTCGGTATAACCAAATCATACATTCCTGCATCGCGACTATGGCCTCTACCACCTTATGGGTAGATACCCTGCTGATTCTAGTGCCCGGGTATGTAGGAGGCTCGTCCACTGAAACATATGCCCATCCTGAAATAACTGCGATGTATGCTTACCCCAGTATATGTACTGTGTGAATGCGGACTTTGGGAATCAGTGCCTACCTGCCTGTATGTTTCTGGACAACCATGCGCAATTGTCTGCAGTGAGCATGACAATGTGAGCCGCTGGATGTCTCTTTTAGACATCACAGCTAGGGTCTGCTATCAAGGCTACACCCACAATGTGCCCCTCTTTGAGCTTGAGGGGATACTGCCCTCTCATGCCTGGCTATGAGGTGACTGGCATTGAGGGTGGCCTGTTTTCCACTCACAGCACAGGCCTTTTCACATATATCCCAGTGGGGATACGGCCAACCAGTCCTCCTCTGGAATACATCTGTTCAAACCCTCCCCTTCATCCTCTGAGGAGCATGTATGAAGGACGCCACTGGTCTGTGGGCGCTGCGCATGTGTATAAATGGGATGGGGAGCGCTGATGTACATTGGGCACCAGGTGTGACCAGCACAGAAGAGTGGTCTCCGTAGTACTGCTCAGGTTACATCCTTCTTGGACAGCTCAGTTGGGACGTACCCACTCTCCTGATGCCCCCACACCCTCAAAATCTGTGCTCTGGTGGGGAGGGAGAAGAGGGGAAAGGTCACAGGCCATTATATTTTCAAGCAGATTTCCCATGTCTGAGAAAAACTCCTTCCTCCCGAACTTCCTATGCTGTGGCCTTCTCCAGCAACAATGGAACCTCCAGGAGAAGGAGAATGCACATCACACCTGAACCAGCCCAAACTGATCTATGTGAACACTGGGCAGGACATCATGAAGGTGGCTTGAAGAAGAGGGATTAATACGTCAGCTCTTTGGTGTACTCCGGTAGCCCACCTTGGACACCAGAGAGGTATTACTATTGGCCTTCACAGCATTTTTCATCATCTGGACACAGGAGGAGTCTGCTCCAGTGCAGGGTGAAAAGCATGCAGAGACACCTAGCCGCCCTTCTATTTTTATTTGTTTGCCTGTTGAAGTCTTTTTTTTTTTTATAAGGCAAAACACTGACTGGACATTAATGCTATTGGAGACATATCTCTAGGCCTGTTCACCGCTGGAGTAAAGTTATATAGCACCTCCATTGCATGGAGTGAGCCTTTACTACCCTGAGACTGTCAAATGCCTCGAGGAAATCCCTGGGTTATCTCATTTGGAATGCATGGTCATCGGAGCACAGGAACGCCAGTGATAAATGACTGCACCCACACAGGGTACTGACTGTCTTGGGACCCCCAAGAAAAGGCCCTGCAACATGCGACACCTATTGGGTGTCTGAGCGAACATATTCAGGGTGAACAATGTCTAACAGTCGACAGCACATGATGTACAATATTGAGGGTCCCTTCAGGTTGTGGTGTTCATCTTGATCAGTGGCAAACCAAATGTTGTCAGCCCTTGAACCTTAGCTCAGATGCCAAGTGGGAGTCTTGTGAGCTACATCTGTCCTGCAACAACTAACAAAGCTTTGCTGTTCTCTTGTATTATGCTGAACATCGACCAGCAATCAGCAGTTCTTGGCTGAGAAAGTGAGAACTATTTAACTTGGTTATATGGTGCCTGGCACTGCTCTACCCAGGAAGTCTGGAAGATGCACTCTTCGCAGATTGGAGAAGAGTTTCAAATTGAAAAGACATGGGTTATGGTTACTATGTTTTTTTTTTGTTGCAGTTTTGTATAGTGTGAACCCGGCCCAAGGGCATCAGAGTGCTTTACATGAGCAACAGTTACATTATACATGGTCAGATTCATTTTTTTAAGGCACAAAGATTATGTGATTTGCCCAAAATCACAGGATGTTGAGCTGATGCCGAGATTCGAACCTGGTTCCCCAACTCCAAAGTTGGCAGTGCTGACTGCAACTATACATCCTTTTCCGTATGTTGGTCCTGGCTTTCCACGAGTATCCAAAAAGCACAAAAACTTGAGGAAAAAGAGAATTTCCAAACTCACACTAAGTTACAGAAAGGCAAGTGACCTGCAACAACACATGCTGCAAAAACACTTGTGCCTTTGAGCCAGTGAAAGAAATTTTACCAGGAACAAAACTTGGCATGCCACCATTTCCCTCAAGGACATGTTCATCCCTAGACCTCTGCTAAGTGTTAAAGTTGTATTACACATCATAATGAGTGACAAAGAACAAGGCCCACTGACTGAAGCATGCATGAAGGCTGTTTCAATAACGTGGGCAACCCAGGAGCCACAAGAACGTGCAGCCCTGAACAAGCACTGACCTTGGGAAAGTCCAGACTTGTCTTCTTCCAGCCCAAGGAGGAAGCCAAACATTTTCCTCTTCACCCCATACATTAGGATAGTTACCACGAGGCTGGAGCCAGTTATCTTAAATTCAGAACTGCTTGGACTTCCTTCTAGTACTTATGGCTCTGGGGAAGCCGCATCGACCTTACTGCACTTGTGAATTCGCTAGTTCTAAATGTTGAATGGATGGGTCCAGTAGGTGACCTCTGTAAACTGAAAATCTTGACCAAAAGTTGCTACAATCAAGAGAGAGGTACTATGCTAGTCCAAGACCGGGAGCAGTATCCCTCTACAATATCCTTAACTCTGGGAGTTTGTACATTTAACTTGCCTCCCTGTTAAATGGGTCTTGTTCCTTATGACATACTAACCAACTATTGAAACCCTGAAATTTTTGTCTTGGAGTTTATGGATGGGAGTTGTCATTTTTTCATTTTGCACTGTGGAGATTTGGACAAACTGGATTTCTGAACATTTTTGCAGATTGTTAGTCACCTGGGCTAAAAGCAACTGAGTACTCAGAGCTGTAAAGAAGCTTGGGCAAAGACTAGACGTATTATAGCAAACCCATACATAGCAATATCTGGCTGCCCACTTTGCCTCATTGACTCATTTGTAAATATACCCACATGGGATAGTAGGTAACAGACGACCAAGCAAACCTATATTGAGAAGAACCAGTAGGCAGGCTTCGCACAAGACACAGGTTAAAAAAAATAAAAAATGCCCCAGGGATTCTGGACTTCCAAATACACAGGTCCCATTCTTCTTTTGGCCTTCTGCACCAGACGTTCTAAAAGAGGTTTTCCCCAGCAGTCGAAGAGATGACTTATCACAACTCTTATTTGTGTGCCCCATGTGAAGTGACTGCTAAGAAAGTCTACCTGCACAAAGCTAGAAGATACTGATTTATCAGAAGGATATTCTCTCAAATCATTGAGTGCCAGAGTGGATAGGCTTCTTGGTCAGATGAACATGTTACTTACCTTCGGTAACGTATTATCTGGTAGAGAGACAGTTTAGCCGCAGATTCCTTAACTTTTGAATTCTCCCCAGGCGTCAGACTGGATCCGGAAATTTTTCAGCAGTCCCTCTGCGCACTGGGGGGCGGCACCTTACGACTCCGTGAGGACTTCGACTCCGGTTGTGACGTCAGTGGAGTCATTTAAGTCCCCTCTGGCACGCGGACCTCAGCTTCTTCTGTGAAACCTTGCGCGCTAAAATGCGGAACCACTATAGAAACTGGCTGTGGAAACAGTGTGCCAAAAAGGATAAATATATTCTTAAAAACATAATTAGAAAATGGAAATAAAAGGTATGATAATACCCAGACAAGGCCCATAAGGAAAGACCCAATGGTGTGACGAAGCAACCGGAAATGAAGGGTATGGCAATACCAAATCAAGATTTAAGAAGCAAGACTAAATGGTCCATTGAATCACACAATTATCTGAAACAGTGATCACCGGTATATAAAACCAGTACTGAAAAGGGTATAACCCTTACACTACAGAACATTCGCAGAGCGGGGACGATGGGCAGGGCCGTTAAGGACTCTGCGGCAAGACTGTGTCTCTACCAGATAATACGTTACCGAAGGTAAGTAACTTGTTCATCTGACAGAGACATCCAGCCCCAGATTCCTTAACTTTTGAATTAAATACCAAAGCTATACCCACCGGAGCATGGTCTGCAAACTAATCCTACAAAAGCTCTCAAAGAGAAACAGCTGGGCGAAATTCACCACCGACCAGACATATGTATTTAAATTAACAACTCAGCAGGCACAGAAAATCAAAAGCCTCAAGGGGAACAGGATAATACCCAGTCAGAAGACATCTGAAAACAGACAGATAATAGTATTAAACCACCAAAGGATAAGTGAGCCCTTGGACTAGAAGGGCCAAAGGCAACACAAATGCCATGCAGCCTGCATTCTCTACATCAGTAAAGAAATATCTGAAGGAAATCAGTCTTGATAACTACAGAAAAGAACGGCTTACAAACTTCGTTCCCATTAAAACCAAGATGAATAAACCCATTTTTCTGATGGATACATCTGCCTGTGGATTCCTCACCTTTTGAATTACCCCTACGCCAGCATTCCACAGAAACCTTTTTCAAGCTCTTCCACGTCGACGAGGACGTCACAATGGCACGGCTCAGTTCGCGACTCCATATGAAGTCACCGGAGCCACAAGAAGACCTCGTCGGCGTGCTGACGTCAGTTCCCTTTTTTCCGCGCCGTCGACGCGTAACGGTTTTCTGGGACTCTCCATTTTCTTCACAGTTACTTTGTTATCTGCTGTTTCCCTTGGTGTAGCAGTGCTATGGCGACATCGAAGAAGTCGGGTTTTAAGCCTTGCAGAGAGTGTGGGGGTCATATGTCTATCACTGACCCCCATGAAGACTGTTTGTGGTGTCTTTCTTCGGACCACGACGTCGGAGGCTGCTCCAGTTGTCGGAAGATGAATCCGAAGGCTTTGAAGGAGCGTGAGGGTAAGCTTTTTATGGCGAAGGCAAGAAAGGAGAAGAGGGGCCGAAAGAGGTCAAAGTCAAAATCGAAGTCGTCGACTTCGCATACTTCGAAGTCGAGGAAACATAAGAAGAAGAGAAGGCACGGTTCCCGACGTCGTTCATCGAAGGATAGAGCTTCGAGGTCGCCGTCTCCGGCTTCGCAACGTCGCTCTCAAGATTTCATCTCGCCGTCGCCTTCTCCGTCACCTCAAGCGACTCCGACTCACTCTCCGATGCCGAAGGGTTCTCCGGCGCAGTCACCGACGCCGAAGGGTTCTCCAGCGCCAAGGTTATCTCTGCCGCCGAGAGATTCTCAGGAGCCTAGGATGTCTTCTCCTGTGCCTGCGTCCTCACCTGTTTTGGGTCCGACGGCCCCGACGCCTACTAGTCCTCGAGTGGATTCAGACTCGGCTCCTTATCCACCCTTTCCTGGACCTGGGTCGGATCCTTTGCATTTTCTTAATGCGATGTACGGCATGTTTGCCAGTGCAGCTTACCCTACCGGTGCGCCGTCGGTCCGCTTGCATTCAATTTGGGTGTTCCTCCGCAATATGCCCAGGCACCCTTCGTGCCCTTTATGCCGACGGCGCCGTCCTGGCAGTTTCCGGCTCCGAGGTTTTCGACGCCGTTTTCTCAGTCTCCGGCGCCATCTGGTGGACCTTCTTCCTCTCGGCTTCGATCGGCACCGTTGCCTTCATCGGAGGCTCTTTCATCGACGCCGGCGTCTCCGGCGCCGCCGATGCCGGTCCTAAAGTTGCGGTCAAGAAGAGAAGCCCAAAGGCTGTTGGAAGAGGAGGAATTTCAGAGGGAGGAAGCTGAAGAAGGTGAAATTGAAGAGTCTGTTGATGAGTTTGAGGGCCTTCAGGAGGCGAGTGGTCGAGACACTTCCCCAGAGTGGGAGCTTTCATCACCAAAGGCCTTTCCCTCTCATGATGTAGCACCATACCATGCTGTTATTAGGAAGGCTGCTGAACTTTTAGACCTTCAGTTGCCCACTGCTGAGTTCAGACCAAATATTCTTACAGAAGTTTTGGATTCCCCGTCTTCTGTGGTTGAGCCTCTTTTGCCATTTAATGAGGCTTTGACTGAGCCAATTCTGGAGGTGTGGCGGAAGCCCCTTTCTGCACCTGTTGTTTCAAGGTCTGTGGCAAGGAGGTACAGGCCTGCTCCTGGTTTTTTTTCCTGCTCATCCTTCTCCGGAAAGTTTAGTAGTACAGGCATCATGTTCTAAACAATCGGCGGGATCTTTTCCTCAGGCTCCTGGAGACAGACTCTAAAAAATTAGAGCAGACTGCCAAGAAGGTCTTCTCTTCCTCTAGTATGGCGTTGAAGTCCACCAATGCTACGTGCTTGTTGGGAAGGTATATTCACGTCCTAATGGATTCGGCCAAGTAGTTGGATCCCAAGCTACCGGACAGTGATCGTGGCTCCTTTTTAGGAGTGCTGGCGGATGCGCAGGCTGCAGCTCGTCAAGTAATTCAGTCTGGTCTGGATACTGCTGATTCGGTGGCCAGAGTGATGGGTTCTTCTATTGCCACCAGGAGGCACGCTTGGCTCAGGTCTTCTGGGTTTTCACCGGATGTGCAGGCTACTCTCCTTGACCTACCGTTCGATGGATCCAAGCTTTTTGGTGAAAAGGCTGATTCTGCGCTGCAGAGATTTAAAGACAGTAGAGCCACTGCTAAGTCATTGGGTCTTCAGTCCCAAACCAGGGGTTTTGGATATAAGAGATATTGTGGTTTTGGTAAGGCGGCTTCCTTTTGTGGCTGACAGCAGCCTCGGCAGCGGCAGCAGCAGAATCCTCTGTACAGATCTTAGAGGAAAGGGCAGAGATCATCTGCGAGATGCATCCCGTCAACTCTCCTCCTCCTCTTCTTCCTCTCCTGCCCCCACCACTGGTGCCTCGGGAAAGCAGCTCTAGATCCCCCATCTTGGAGCATGCTGGTCCTGTAGGGGTCGGGTGTCCCATTTTCTTCAAGATTGGAAATCTATCACTTCAGACCTTTGGGTTTTGAATCTTGTGGAAAATGGGTATGCCCTTCCCTTCCGGGAGTTTCCTCCTTACCCTCCTCTCTAGGGCTGGTGTTCAGAGGACCATTTGCTGCTTCTGCAGCAGGAGGTTCTTGTCTTATTGCAGAAAGGTGCGATAGAGGTGGTTCCGGGGCAGGAAAGGGGTCAGGGATGCTACACCCGGTATATCCTGATTCCCAAGAAGGACGGCAGATTAAGGCCTATCTTAGACCTCAGGGTCTTGAATTTTTACCTCAAACAGGAGAAATTCAAGATGTTGACCCTAGCTCAGGTTCTTCAGGCGCTGCAACAAGAGGACTGGATGGTGTCGATTGACTTGCAGGATGCATAGTTTCACATCCCCATCCTTCAGTCGCAAAGGAAATATCTCCGTTTTACAATAGGGTCTCAGCACTACCAGTTTGCAGTCCTTCCGTTCGGTCTTACTTCCGCGCCTCGGGTTTTCACAAAGGTGATGGCGGTGGTGGCAGCTCATCTCATGAAGTCGGGGATTCCTGTTTTCCCCTACCTGGACGACTGGCTGCTCAAAGCAACGTCGCCAGAGATGATGCTTCATCATCTGCAAGTGACAGCACAGCTGTTGTTCGACTTGGGCTTCTCGATAAATGTGCCAAAATCTCACCGGGTGCCCTCACAGCGCAACCTGTTCATAGGGGCAGTACTGGACACTGTTGTGTGTCGAGCTTTCCCGCCTCCGCAGAGGATTCTCGACATTCAAGAGATGATTCCTTTGTTTCACGATGGAGCTGTTGTTCCAGTCCTGAAGGTCCTACGCCTGCTCGGTCTGTTCGCTTCCTGCATACTGTTGGTCAACCATGCACGCTGGCACATGAGGGCCCTCCAGTAGTGCCTCCGCAGGCAGTGGTAGCAGCACAACAGAGATCTCAGGGAGATGGTCAGGATCTCCAGAAACACTGCAGCGGATCTGTCTTGGTGGAGTGTGGAGGGCAATCTGTCGCAAGGAAAGCCCTTTCATCTTCCTCCACCGGTGGCCACAGTAATCATGGATGCCTCCACTCTAGGGTGGGGTGCTCATCTGGGGGATCTGGAGATCAAAGGCCTTTGGTCTCCGGAGGAAAGGTTGTTTCATATCAACCTGCTGAAATTGCGGGCGATACGTTTAGCTCTCAAGGCCTTTCTTCCCTCCTTTTGCGGTCAGTCGGTTCAGGTCCTGACGGACAACACTACCGCGATGTGGTACATAAACAGGGAGGAGTAGGGTCGTATCGTCTCTGCAACTCTGGTCCTGGGCTCAGGACCATCAGATTTGTGTGATGGCAAATCATCTGGCAGGAGTGCTAAATGTGCGAGCGGACAGTCTCAGTCGGTGTTTCTCGGCCGAGTGGCGGCTTCATCCGGAGGTGGTCCGTCACATCTTCAGGATGTGGGGGTTTCCTCAGTTGGACCTCTTTGCCACTCGCGAGAACGCGCACTGCCCGTCGTTCTGCAGTCTCCAGTTTCCGATGCAGGGAGCGTTGGGGGACGCGTTTCAGTTGGAGTGGGGTTCGTAGCTCCTTTACGCGTTTCCTCCCATACCCTTGATTCCTCGGGTTCGGAGGAAGATTCGCAAAGACCGGGCCCAAGTCATATTGATCGCCCCAAGTTGGCCAAGAAGGGTGTGGTACACAGATCTACTTCACCTCTCATCACACCCTCCGCTCCGTCTCCCTCTAAGGGCAGATCTCCTCTCGCAGTCGCAGGTTCTACAACCCCACCCCCAGAGCCTGCACCTTCATGCCTGGAGATTGAACGGGGCAACCAGAGTTCTTTCTCTCTCCCACCGGATGTGGTGGACGTTATTTTATCTTCCAGGAGACACTCCACCAAATCTATTTATTCCTCCAGGAGGTCCAAATTTGTGAAATGGTGTGGAGAGAGGTCCATTGATTCTTTGAAGGCCCGTTTGTCTGATGTGCTGAGTTTCCCTCTTTCCTTGGCTCAGCAGGGTTGTGCTGTGGCCACGGTAAAGGGTTATTTGTCGGCTTTCCTCTGTTTGCCGGACCAGCCGTCTTTATTTAAATCTCCAGTTGTTATGAGGTTCATTAAGGGCCTCACCAATAGGTTTCCTCCCATTCCCTTCATTATGCCTCAGTGGGATTTAAATCTTGTACTCACTTTCCTAATGCGCTCTCCGTTTGAGCCTCTTCATAGTTGCCCGTTGAGGCTTTTCTTTCATTCAAAACGGTCTTTCTGATAGCTATTACCTCGGCCAGGAGGGTAAGTGAGCTTCAGGCTCTTAGTTCTAAACCTCCGTTTTTAACCATTCATGCAGAAAAGATGGTTCTCAGGACCAGGGCTGCTTTCCTTCCTAAGGTGGTCACTCCTTTCCATCTAGGGCAATCCATTACCTTACCTACCTTCTATCCTCCCCCTCACCCTTCTAAGGAGGAGGAGAGACTTCATCGTCTGGATTCTAAGAGGGTTGTCAGCTTCAATCTGGACAGAACCAAGGATCTGAGACTGGACGATCAGCTCTTCGTGGGCTACATTGGACGAATGAAAGGCACGGCTGTCCACAAGGGAACACTCTCCAGGTGGATCATCTTGTGCATCAAGATCTGCTACGCCTTGGCCAAGAAGGAACCGCCTGAAGGTATTAGAGCTCATTCCACCAGAGCTAAGTCTTCTTCTTCTGCTTTGGCTAGAGGTGTTCCTGTTGTTGACATTTGTAAGACAGCAAATTGGGCCTCCCTCCACACGTTTGCGAAGCATTACTGCTTGGATTCGTAGGTTAGAAGGAATGGCCATTTTGCACGCTCTGTGCTGCAGGATTTTTTGGTATGAGTAGATGGACACCCTCCTCCGGGAGCGGGACTGCTGTGGGATTCAATTCAAAAGGTGAGGAATCCACAGGCAGATGTATCCATCAGAAGAACAAGTTACTTACCTTCAGTAACGCTTTTTCTGGTGGATACAGTATCTGCCTGTGGATTCCTCACTGACCCACCCTCCTCCCCGTTGTCCGCCTTCATATACCAAAGGATTTATTAGTTATTTGACATGGTTGTTTTTCTATGTCTTTTGATTGCCTTGCTATTAGTGTTTAGGAAATGCTTTGTTTCTTTAGCTTTTCCTATTTTTCTTTATGCTGTGTGTATTTATGTATATATTGTATACTGTGCATACTCCAATTATGTAGTCGGTCCACCCATTCACCTCGGAGGCACGGAAAAAATGGGTGTAACTGACGTCAGCACGCCGACGAGGTCTTTTTGTGGCTCCGGTGACGTCATACGGAGACGCGAGCGGAGCCGTGCCATTGTGACGTCCTCGTCGACGTGGGAGAGCTAGAAAAAAGTTTCCGTGGAATGCTTGTGCAGGGGTAATTCAAAAGGTGAGGAATCCACAGGCAGATACTGTATCCACCAGAAAAAGCGTTACCGAAGGTAAGTAACTTGTTCATTACAGGGACGGGAAGATCAGACCAAGTGTCTAGATGGATGAACGTCATAGTCCATTCCTAAAACAAAGATATATATACATATGTACATACATATACACATATATGTACATACATACATACATATACATACATATACATACATACATACATTTTAGACAAAATGACCACCCGGAGGATCAGGTGTGACTTCGGCACGTTGATAGTGAACCCCAGCGAGTGCAGGAAGTCCGCCGTAGTCTGGAAACGATAGCCTGGTGCGAACTCGCCTTCAACAGCCAGTCGTCGAGATAGGGGAAGACTGGAACCCCTGATCTGCGCAGATGAGCTGCGACCACCGCCATCACTTTCGTGAACGCCCGAGGGACGCTGGTAAGGCGAAAGGGGAGCACAGTAAACTGAAAATGCTCGTGGCCTACAGTGAACCGTAGGTAACGCCTGTGGGCCGGCAGGACGGGGATGTGAAAATAAGCGTCCTGCAAGTCCAACGCTACCATCCAGTCTCCAGGGTCGAGGGCAGACAAGACCTGAGCCAATGTCAACATTTTGAACTTCTCCTTCCGGAGGAAGCGGTAGACATCCCCGAGATCCAAGATAGGACGCAGGCCTTTGTCCTTCTTGGGCACCAGGAAGTAGTGGGAATAACAACCACGACCTACTTCTGCCACAGGGACTCGCTCAATGGCTCCCTTGGCCAAGAGAGCCGTAACTTCCTGACCGAGAAGGGCCAAGTGATCCTCCGACATGCGATGGAGTGTTGGTGGCATGGAGGGAAGGGCAGTCTCGAAGGGGAGGGAGTAGCCCCTTCAGACTATCTGCAAAACCCACCTGTCCAATGTGATGTTGTGCCAGTGGGGGAGGTGATGGTGAATCCTGCCACCCACTGGCAACTAGTGGCCCCGAAAGGTCCGACTAGGAAGGCTTGGAGGCTGATGCAGAGGGGGCACTGGTGGACTGGCCTGCCTGCTGGCCCACAGACCCACGTCGCTGGGTCCCACGTCCCCGGCCGCGCAGAGGCTGAGTAGCTTGCGCCGGCCTGTGGCCCTGGGTGGAACATGGTGGGGCACCCCTTCCGTAGCCACGAAAGGTGCAAAAGGCGGACTGAATGGGGCGAGAGGTGGCAGCGAGGCCCAAGGATCTGGCCGTACCCCAGGAGTCCTTGAAGCGCTCCAGCGCATTGTCTGCCTTGTCGCCAAACAGGCGACAGCCATCAAAGGGCATGTCCAAAAGGGCCGATTGGATATCCCCGGAAAAGCCAGTGGACCTCAGCCAGGCATAGCGTCTCAAGGCTACTGACGTAGCAATCGTTCGACCTAGCGAGTCGTCAGTATCCAGCCCACATCGAATGGTGAACTTCGCGGCGTCTCTACCCTCTGCAACCGCACGTGTGAGTACAGTCCGGGCCTCCTCCGGGCACTGTGGCAGCATTTGCGCAACCGTGTCCCACACAGAGTGGGTGTAGTGGCCCAAGAAACATGCTGTATTCAACGACCGCAGTCCTAAGCTGGCGGAAGAAAACATCTTCTTCCCAAGATGGTCCAGCTTCTTGGATTCCCTATCTGGGGGAGCAGTAGGGAATGCGCCTTTGGAGGTCGAGGCTTGGACCGCCAAGCTCTCAGGGGTAGGGCTTTGGGAGAGGAAAATGGGGTTGCCCTGGGCCGGGCGGTGGCGTTGGGCAATCATCCTATCTACAGGAGCACCTGTGCTGGGCTTGGACCAAGTGCCCAGAAGGATGTCGGTGAGGCCCTCATTGAACGGCAGCAGGGGCTCCGAAGAGGCCGCTGCCGTCTGCAGCACCTTAGTCAGGAGGTTAGTCCTGACTGCCACCGTAGGAAGCTCACGGCCGAAGGCCTCAGCCTCCCTACGCAACACCACAGCGTAGGAGGCTCCCTCCTCCGTGGCCACAGTAGGGGGAGAAAGCATACCAAGGTCTGAGGAAGTATCCAGACCACTGGCATCACACAATTCCTCTCTCCAGTCCGGCTCTTCTAACTGATCTGCCAGAGGGTCCACAGACCCCTCCCAGTCCTCCTCACCCTCCTCTGGCTGCCACTCAGGGTGAAAAGGAATGCCAGGACGCCGGTCCGTGTTCAAGTCGAGGGGAGGCCGGTGTCGACACTGGCCGGGGACACAACCGGCGTCAGAGGCGTCGTCAGAGGAATCAGCGCCGGGGGAGGTGTCGTGAGATCAACCGGCGCCGATCCGGATCCAGGCTGGATCCCTGGGGGCTTTGCGGCGTCGGGGCCGGAGCCGCCGGCATCGAAGGCCTAGAACCCCCAGCCGAGTCTGCGGGGCCCAAAGGCGTGCCAGCGGAGTCGGGTTGCCCAAAGATGGGGTATAGGGCTTCGTAAAATGCACGAAGCTGGGCAGGGGACGCTCCGGCTCCCGGGAAGCTCGGAGCCGTCCCAGCGGGCTCCGCGGGTGGAGCCGAAGGACGACGATCTTCCGCGTCCCGTCGGCCAACGGACAGGGAGAAGGGCAACGGTGCTTCTTTGCCTTGTTCTTGTGCTTCGACTTACCCGAAGACAAAGACTTCAAAGATGAATGATGGTGGTGACTTCGCAACTGGTCCCGCGACCTCCCTCTTGACCGGGACCTCGAGCAGCGCGGAGCTGACTGCCGGGCCTCCAGAAGCTTTCGGGACCGCTCCCGCAAAGACTTCGGGTTCATGGCCCGACAGTCAGAGCACGACTTCGGATCGTGGTCGTGCTCCAGGCACCAGAGGCACACGAGGTGTGGGTCCGTGACCGATATCAATTTGTGACAGGAGTCACAAGGTCTGAAGCCGGTACATCGATGGGACATCCCTACGTGCAAAAAAAGGCGTCTCCCACCCCAGGGAGACGTCCCCTTAGTGCACCGCTCAATGAAATCGATTATTCAAGTTCATATGTGAAACCAAGTAAGTGTAAATCTTGAAAAAAATTCTTGAAAAAAATTCGCAAAAATATCCTTATATTAGAACAACGTAGGATTTATTCAATCATCCTGGAATTCTTCATTTGTAAATATTTATTCCATTAATCAAATCATGATATCATAATGCAAATCAATATCTTATTCTATAACCCAATGCATTTCGGGCTGATTTAGCCCTTCATCAGGGGTACGTTCAATTCTGAAAGAAATGAAAAGCAAAGTCGAATAGATAGACAGCAGCGGAGACAACTCTAAAGTAATCATGTGACTTAGTCAATGCGTGTCTGAAGTGAGGTGTCGATACTCGGCACATTGCTAACCCGTGGGGTATAATTTTAAAGCGTTGTGCTAAAAAACAAAAGTCATAGATGCGAGTACTTAAATGAAAGTGCAACTCAGAAAACAACCACGCGTGCTATCTGTTCAAATTAGTTGTGCCCTTAAAAACAAAAACTAAACTCCACGCAGTTGCAACAACTATATTATCTAATACACGTGCAAATCAAAAATAGTTCAGCAATTCATGAAGAGTAAAACGATAACGTATTATCCAAGTCCCCCGTGATGGAAAAGACGTACTATGGTGATAAACATGCACATGCAGATAAATATGTAATGCTGTTCGTACCTTTGTCGTACTCATGCATAACTCCGTGAATACAGAGTCGAGTGGAAAAAACGGTCGCTACAACGTGTAATGAAAATAATGACGTCTAACGGAAGTTAGTAAGCGTGAACATGAAATAGAAAAGAGACTCAAAGAGAAATGTATGCCCACAAACAACCGCCATGTTGGAATGGTGAATTCGCATATAAACCAATATGAATACATAGATCAAAAACATAAACAGTGATAAAGATTCATGAAAAATAATAATTCAACTTATGCAGAAGTCTATAAAAAGCAACTATATTCTAAACGATCATTAAGACCATTTGGCTGTAAGGAATCCAATAGTTTAATCCAATATAGTTCTCTGCGCAAAAGCAACTTGGTTGTATCCCAACCTTCTTTAGGAGTGACACTTTCAAGTACCAGAAAACGGAGTTGGCTGACATTATGGTGATTAGACTGGAAATGTGTGGCCACACATGATTTCACATTGCATGTACGTATGTTGGACTTATGTTTATTAATGCGAACTTTAATTTTACGTTGAGTTTTGCCTACATATACTAAGCCACAAGGGCATTTTAACATATATATGACATTAACACTATCACATGTAGCTGATGTACGTAATTTGATGTTGTTGCCTTTTCTGGGATGTGTGACAAAATTACCCGGAATAATACTGTTACAATTATTGCAATTGTGACACGGTTTAGTTCCTTTATACTGTTCATGCTGCTTAACAGGTAAAGCCGTCGATAGAATGTCTCTGATGTTTTTACTCCTTTCATAAGCAAAAAGAGGTTTGTGATTGAAAATGCCATTAAAATCCAGTTCAGACTCAAGCATAGGCCAGTACTTCAAAATCAATTTCTTAAAAGCGGCACTGGATGTAGAATATTTAGATACCATTACTATGCGGTCACTTTGTTTAGCAGTCGGTTTTTGGTTCAAAGGGTCTTCTCGAGACTTTAACGTCGTTCTATGTACTGCTTCTCTCAGTATCTCTTTGGGATATTGTCTGTCCTCAAATCTTTTAACCATAGTAGCAATGTTGTCTTCTAGCTTGTCAGGTTGAGATACAATCCTTTTAACCCGCAATAGCTGGGAATATGGTAGATGACGTTTCAATGGTTGTTGGTGAAAACTGGTAAAGTGCAATAAATTGTTCCTGTCAGTACTTTTCCTATAGATGTTGGTGATAATTTTATTTGCCTCAATGGAAACATTTACATCCAGATAGTTGACTGATTCTTTGCTGAACTCATAAGTGAATTGTATACGTTGATTAACAGAATTGAGTTGGTCAATGGCTTCTGTTAGTTCTGATTCAGTACCTTTCCACAATAGGAAGATGTCGTCGATGTAACGAACAAAAAACAACAGGTTCTTATTCCATTTGTGATTGGTTAGTATGTGTTCTCTCTCATATTTGTGTATGAACAGATTCGCGTAACTGGGAGCTGCGCAATTGCCCATAGAAGTTCCGGTACATTGCAAAAAATATTCATCCTCCCAAGTGAAGTAACTGTGATATAATGTGAAGCTCATAAGCTCCATCAAAAAAACTTTCAAATCATTATCCCAATCTGTTCGTGCTATGAAAAATTCCAGTGCTTCTAATCCCATATCATGTGGGATCGACGTGTAAAGAGCCTTAACATCGATGGTGCAAAGCCAAATAGTTTGAGATGTTTCCCATTGTACTGTATTAAGTTTAGTAAGAAAATCTGTAGTATCTTTAATATATGTCGTCATTTCTTGAACTATTATTTGCAGATGTTTGTCAAGGTACTTTCCAATCGGTTCATGTAAAGACCCTCTGGTAGACACAATAGGCCTGAAAGGTGGATTTCTCAAGTTCTTATGAATTTTCGGCATCATATAGAATTTAGGTGATCTGGGATTGCTTTGGAGAAGATATCTTTTATCCTTTTCCATGATAATGCCATTTTGCAAGGCTGTATCTAGAATGTTGGTTAAAGTGTTTGTGAATTCTCTGGTGGGATTGGAAAATAATCTCATGTAGGTATTGTCATCATAGATATGTGATTTAACACTTTCACTGTAAAATTGGGTGTCCATTATCACAAGGGCTCCGCCTTTATCTGCTACTGAACATTTAATGTCAGGGTTGTTCGCTATTTTGGTTAAAATATTCCGCTTTCTCATTGACAAATTCCAATTGCTCTTGTGTTTAATGACTTCAGGAAGATGGTGTCGCACCAATGTTTCAAAAGAATCTAATATTTTGTGGCTCATGGGAGCCATGAATGTACTTTTAGATCTTAAACCTTTAAGAGTATCTTCTGTTGCCGGTTGATTGGTGACGATATTCTTGAAGAAATGTTTCAAACGAAGTATTCGCATAAACTTAAAAAAGCTTACTTATGTTTCAAGAGAATTGGTTTGATATGTAGGGACAAACGATGTGCCATTGTTCAATACTTTCTGTTCTGTGCGAGACAACGGATGTGAGGAAATGTTGATCACTAAATCCTCTTCGTTAATATCGTGGTGTACTTGCTTCATGATTTCTGACTCCTGGTTATTCGTTTTTCTGTGAGCTGGCTGTCTCTGAGCCCCTCGTCTATGTTTGCCCCTCCTGGTGTGTCGCTTTGCAAAGGGCCTTGTCCTAAAAAAGGTACCCCTGTGTTCGTGAAAGAAGATGAAGTTTGTGTAATGGATTGTGGAATTTTTCTCTGTCTATCCATGCTGGTGTCAGTATCTGAGGAAGAAGTTTCAGTGTTCGTTGTTTTATATGCTGGTCTGTTTTGTCGTCGTTTAGCATATTCTTCCGCCCACGTATAAACCTCTCCCAATTTGTAGTCTATAACGTCTCTTTTGTATTTTCTCAGTTTTCGTGCATTGATTTCCTCTGTGTGTTTATCCAATTGGTTTTGTATATCTTTTAGTGTATCTGACCATTCTTCTGCAGACATTTTGGTTGAAATTTCTTGTTTGAGTTGATTAACTTCATTGTTAAGATCCTCAATGAGCAAAGCCAATTCCTCTACTATTAGTAGGATGAGATCTAGTGAGCATTTATTTATAATTGCATACCATCTTTCAATCAATCTTGGGTTGTTTTAGCACAATGATGGTTTTAAAGAAATTCGTAGACCACGAGGTATTCGTTGCGTTCGGTGGTACTTTATCAGTGTGCTCGCATGAAGTCTTTGATTGATTTCCCGTTTAGTTAGAAATAATAGTTGCTTGATATTACTTTGTGTGTTACCGGTGCTGCTACCTGCAGTTTTGACTTCAGTAATTAGAGAATATATCCTTTGTGCCTCATTATCTGTGTAGGCAAAAGTTTTAGCTCTGCTATCGGTTAAATTGGTGATGTCCTCGTACGACATTTTCAAATGTTATTTGGGTGCTAAGAACTAGGAGCAGTGTATGTATAACGAAAATGAAATAAGTGCTAGCACTTCACGTATATTTCTGTGTTTAACAACATCTTCCGTTTATGCGTGCTACTAAGGGTATCGCCCTCTGGTCCACAGGGCGTGTAGTATTAAAACAAAAAAAGGCGTCTCCCACCCCAGGGAGATGTCCCCTTAGTGCACCGCTCAATGAAATCGATTATTCAAGTTCATATGTGAAACCAAGTAAGTGTAAATCTTGAAAAAAATTCTTGAAAAAAATTCTTGAAAAAATATCCTTATATTAGAACAACGTAGGATTTATTCAATCATCCTGGAATTCTTCATTTGTAAATATTTATTCCATTAATCAAATCATGATATCATAATGCAAATCAATATCTTATTCCATAACCCAATGCATTTCGGGCTGATTTAGCCCTTCATCAGGGGTACGTTCAATTCTGAAAGAAATGAAAAGCAAAGTCGAATAGATAGACAGCAGCGGAGACAACTCTAAAGTAATCATGTGACTTAGTCAATGCGTGTCTAAAGTGAGGTGTCGATACTCGGCACATTGCTAACCCGTGGGGTATAATTTTAAAGCGTTGTGCTAAAAAACAAAAGTCATAGATGCGAGTACTTAAATGAAAGTGCAACTCAGAAAACAACAACGCGTGCTATCTGTTCAAATTAGTTGTGCCCTTAAAAACAAAAACTAAACTCCACGCAGTTGCAACAACTATATTATCTAATACACGTGCAAATCAAAAATAGTTCAGCAATTCATGAAGAGTAAAACGATAACGTATTATCCAAGTCCCCCGTGATGGAAAAGACGTACTATGGTGATAAACATGCACATGCAGATAAATATGTAATGCTGTTCGTACCTTTGTCGTACTGATGCATAACTCCGTGAATACAGAGTCCGAGTGGAAAAAACGGTCGCTACAACGTGTAATGAAAATAATGACGTCTAACGGAAGTTAGTAAGCGTGAACATGAAATAGAAAAGAGACTCAAAAGAGAAATGTATGCCCACAAACAACCGCCATGTTGGAATGGTGAATTCGCATATAAACCAATATGAATACATAGATCAAAAACATAAACAGTGATAAAGATTCATGAAAAATAATAATTCAACTTATGCAGAAGTCTATAAAAAGCAACTATATTCTAAACGATCATTAAGACCATTTGGCTGTAAGGAATCCAATAGTTTAATCCAATATAGTTCTCTGCGCAAAAGCAACTTGGTTGTATCCCAACCTTCTTTAGGAGTGACACTTTCAAGTACCAGAAAACGGAGTTGGCTGACATTATGGTGATTAGACTGGAAATGTGTGGCCACACATGATTTCACATTGCATGTACGTATGTTGGACTTATGTTTATTAATGCGAACTTTAATTTTACGTTGAGTTTTGCCTACATATACTAAGCCACAAGGGCATTTTAACATATATATGACATTAACACTATCACATGTAGCTGATGTACGTAATTTGATGTTGTTGCCTTTTCTGGGATGTGTGACAAAATTACCCGGAATAATACTGTTACAATTATTGCAATTGTGACACGGTTTAGTTCCTTTATACTGTTCATGCTGCTTAACAGGTAAAGCCGTCGATAGAATGTCTCTGATGTTTTTACTCCTTTCATAAGCAAAAAGAGGTTTGTGATTGAAAATGCCATTAAAATCCAGTTCAGACTCAAGCATAGGCCAGTACTTCAAAATCAATTTCTTAAAGCGGCACTGGATGTAGAATATTTAGATACCATTACTATGCGGTCACTTTGTTTAGCAGTCGGTTTTTGGTTCAAAAGGTCTTCTCGAGACTTTAACGTCGTTCTATGTACTGCTTCTCTCAGTATCTCTTTGGGATATTGTCTGTCCTCAAATCTTTTAACCATAGTAGCAATGTTGTCTTCTAGCTTGTCAGGTTGAGATACAATCCCTTTAACCCGCAATAGCTGGGAATATGGTAGATGACGTTTCAATGGTTGTTGGTGAAAACTGGTAAAGTGCAATAAATTGTTCCTGTCAGTACTTTTCCTATAGATGTTGGTGATAATTTTATTTGCCTCAATGGAAACATTTACATCCAGATAGTTGACTGATTCTTTGCTGAACTCATAAGTGAATTGTATACGTTGATTAACAGAATTGAGTTGGTCAATGGCTTCTGTTAGTTCTGATTCAGTACCTTTCCACAATAGGAAGATGTCGTCGATGTAACGAACAGAAAACAACAGGTTCTTATTCCATTTGTGATTGGTTAGTATGTGTTCCGAATATATACAGAAATATACGTGGAGTGCTAGCACTTATTTCATTTTCGGTATACATCCCTACGTGCACCAGGAGTCGAACGACTCGAAAAGACGTCAACAAAAGTCAAAAAAACATTAGTCAAAAAGTGACCAAGGGTACCGTTCTCTCCGGATGTGCGCTGGCTGGCGCGGAAAAATAATGAACTGACTTCAGCGCGCAGGGGCGGCGTCTAACTAGATACCGCAACGTCATTCTGGCGATCACGATGCCAACGGCGAACGCGGAGTCGACCGACGCCACCTACCGACGCGCTTGGGTGCTGCTGAAGAAAAATTCTCCGGATCCAGTCTGACGCCAGGGGGTAATTCTAAGGTACGAAATCTATAACTAATA
The DNA here is from genome assembly GCA_963921515.1 of Calotriton arnoldi. Classification (NCBI taxonomy): domain Eukaryota; kingdom Metazoa; phylum Chordata; class Amphibia; order Caudata; family Salamandridae; genus Calotriton; species Calotriton arnoldi. Next base: position 1,072,283 of record CAWUFW010001603.1, on the reverse strand, counting down.
GTCTATTTCAGATAATAACAAATGCTTAATAGAGAAACCAAAATGTCCCCAAGAAGACAGAGAACATCCAATATCCTGACTGGAAATGTATGACTATCATTAGTACCAAAGCCAAAGAGTATGGAAATATCCAGTATGTCCTTAAAGTGAAGAAGGATCAAAAAACTAACCTTCTCTTCTGAAAAAACAGAAATCTTCTCAACCATGTAAGACATGGTTGTAAACAGCACTAAGGTAAATGTTCAGCCACTGCATCTCAGATAACCTCAGAAGCAGAGCTCACGGGACAACCATGTTACAAAATTGAACATAAGAATAAGTAACACCTTCAAAAACAAAAGAAACCAATACTCTAAGTATTCAGAAGAATACAAAACAGACACCTCGAATTGCCAAACGTAATGTCTCCAGTAAAAAGGGAGCACACTTCCATGGAACAAATTCCTATGCGCAGGTTTGGAACACATCACATAATAAAGCTGGCCTTACCCCTTCACCGGGAAGCATAACCCAAAAATTATCCAACGCAGAAGCTATCCGTGCACCACTTCAATTCGAGGAAAAGTGCACTCTGCTAAAGAAATAAAAAGGACTGTGTTGGACAAACCAGAGACCAAAAATACCCTGAAGTGGAAATTCAGAGTATACATCAAAAACAAGTATACACTCTGCATACAAGGTCTCATAATTGGCATACGTACATGATCTATAAGAATTCCTGTAAGTCAACAGCAATGCATACCAGCATACTGAACTGCTTCGAAGAAGCATGTTCAAAGGTAAACTCCCTAACTGGAAGACACATCATCTGCAAATGACCTCGAGCATAAAGCCCATTTTCAGAGGAGAAAGATAAAGGAAAAAACATACCTCAGGCATCCTTTACCACATAAACTGTTAAAGACAGTATTGAAACAATAACAACTGCTACTCGCAGGAACACCAATTTGGTGTAACCAAAAGGCGGACATGTCAATGCCCTAACAAGGCTAGTCCCTCTAAAAAATAAAAATCCTGTATCACCTATACAACACAAGTGTAGGGACAGCTAAAGAACACAAACAGAGAAAGAGCAATTAAGACTCTGTATCACTTCACCCATCACGGAAGCGCCTTAATGCTGAGTCGGCCTGAGCACCAAAAAGATGGGCGCCGTCAAAGGGCATATCGACCAAAGTCGCCTGGACAGCCTTTGAAAAACCTGAAGTTCTTAACAATGCACGGCACCATAGCGCCACCGAAGATGCGATGGCCCGACCTACTAAATCAGTAGTATCCATGCCACATCTAATTATTAGCTTAGCTGCCTGATGGCCATCTCTAATCAGCTGCTCAACATCAGAATGTAGGTTATCCGGAAGTGATGGCGACAGTCTGCAAAGAATCCGACAAAGCTTGGAAAAAACACCCAAAAACACAAGACAGGTTTGTGGGCCTTAAAGCAGAACTAGTAGAAGAAAAGATGTGCTTGCCACATGCATCTTGACTCCTAGATTCTCTATTCAATGGAGTCTTAGGCGAAAAATCCATATCCTGTGACGCTGAGGCAGCCTGAACTACCAGACTATGAGTGGTAGGATGCCTGAGGAGACAAACTGTGTCTCCAGGAGAAGGCAGGTGCCTGTGAGATATAGCACGATCCACGATACCCCTCAATCAGGCTTGGCCCAGATTCCCAACAATATGCCGAACAGAGCCTCACTGTATGGAAGAACAGGTTCTTCCCCCGTCTGACCTTGATAAAGGACATCAATCAGAGGGTCAGTGGACTTCTCCACTGTAGGCAGTGACAACTCCAAAACTGCAGCCACTCTCCTAAAAATATCAGCAAAGGAGGAACTTGCCTCAGTAGTGAGACTAGGAGGGGAAAGTAGCCAGAGGCTGGGGAAGACTCCAGCCGCCTAGCCTCACCAAGTGCAGATATCCAACTCTCCTCCACTTGAGGTGGAATAATCTCAGAAATGGCCTGAAATGGCCCAGACTCCCTTGCATCACCCTCCACAAGGTGACTAGCAGAAGTCTTACCATGAGAAGGAAGTGAAAATGTCACATTTCCCTCGGTTTGCTCTATCGGCTCTGCACCCGACGCTGATAGATGCCGAGAAGACGACGCTTCGACGGCGATAAGAAGAGGAGGAGTGACTTCGATCAACGCTGCTGACGTCAAAGCCGAAGTCAGCTGAACAAGAATAGATGCCGAAGTTGTAATCCCCGAAAGGCTGTGCATCGGCGCCGAAGCGGAGTTGGCAGGCGCCGACCCATGACTCAGATGGCACCACTGAGGGCGAACCCACTGGCATAGCTCCAATCACCTCTATGGGACCTGAGGGCTCTCCAGAGGAAGGCTGGGGCCAAAAGATGAGATGTAGAGAGTTATAGTACTCCCTAATCTGGGTCACCGATGCCCCGGCTCCTGGAAAGACAGGGAGACGTGGGGTGGAGTCGTGTAAGGCCTCCTTAACCGGCGAGCAGGAGGAGCCATGGGAGACGGAGTCTCCATGCAGTGAAGTCGGGGTGACGCAACTTCTAACGCCTGCGCTTACCTTTGGACGTCTCTGGAGAGTGACGCCCCGGAGATCAGCTTCAGCTCCTGGAACAGCCCTGTGAATGGACCTCCATTTTGGAAGAACGAGGCAGTGAAGACTCCCAGGTCCGCAACAGATGAGCCGCCAGTAACTTCATGCAACATTCCTTGAGCGCCATCGACTTCAGCCAGTGGCAGGAGCTGCAATTCTCAGAGTCGTGATGTTCTCCCAAACACCACATACAAATGGAATGCGGGTCTGTGTCCGACATTTACAGAGTACAAGACCCACAAGGCTTAAAACCTGACAACATGGGAAAAAGGCACACCGTTCCCAACTGACAAAAACTGTCGAAGTAGGCCAGAAAAAACGGCCTGAGGAAGGCAGCGCGTAAAAGAAGAGACTGACGTCCGCGTGCCGGAAGGGACTTATAGGATTCCACTGATGTCACAACCGGAGTCAACATCATCACGGAGTTGTAAGGCAATGTCTCCGGCGCGCAGAGGGACTGCTGAAAAATTTACGGACGCCTGGAGGGATTTCAAAAGTTAAGCAATCTGCGGCTAGATGTATCTATCACATTGACTGATCTATTTTCCTACTGCTTGAGGACTTAAACAATGAAACTCATACTGTTCATCTGCACCAGTCTTGATCGCCGCTCCCAAAGGAACACTAGCAGCATCAATCCAGTGGCTCTAAACTCCTGGAGTTTATGCAATTTATTGAGAGCCCTGAATGCTAACAGAATGGGTCAATTCTGAGACCAAGGATAATGTTTCTCATCCAGGAAAGGCATCTAAAAGTAAAAGACAGAAGGCTCTACAGATGTTTTCCAACTCATGTCTTAAATAATAGATCCAAACAAGATGCATTACAAAATTGAGAGACAAGAAACTAAACCAAGCATGGCAACTTCGGCACACTGAAATTACCCACTGAGAACACAAAGTCTAGTAAGGAAACTTTACCCACCGTACTAGCTCCGGGACTCAGATGTGCTGGAAGACCATTAGGACTGTATATTTACCTGAATGTAGGCATAATCCGGGAATTTGTGCATGCCCAGCTGGTGCCTCTCCACAAACATGTCCCTTGTAAACAACAAAGGACATCATCCCACAGCTGAAATAATGAGGCAGTTAGGGCTTAATGCTGTAGAACAAGTTACTCACCTCCGGTAAAGATGTATCTGTAAGAGACATAGGTTAGTTATAAATTCCTTACCTTAGAATTAACCCCAGGCGTCAGACTGGATCCGGAGAATTATTTATTTCTCTTACCAGTATCCCTGCGCATCGGTCGACTTCGCGTCCGTCGTCGGCACCGTGGTCACCAGGATGACGTCACGGTGTCTACTTAGACGCCGGCCCTGCGTGCTGACGTCAGTTCTGACACGACTTTCCACGCCAGCAGCGCAGAGCCATGCAAGACACTGACCACTGGTGCGCCACAACTGGGGCCCTGTAAGGGAGTCCCTAACCCTAGAAGTCAGTTCGCAGATCGGGGAGGATGGGTGGGGCGGTAAGGAATCTATAACTAACCTATGTCTCTTACAGATACATTGTTACCTAAGGTAAGTAACTTGCTCATCTGAAAGAGACAGTTAGTTATAGATTCCTTACCTTAGAATAGATACCCCAGCAATACCATCACCGGAGGAGGGTCTGCGAACCAAGTTCACACCAGAAAGTCCTGGAGGACAAAACGGGCAAAGTAGCCGTCCCTCAGGACTTGCCTATCCAGGCAGTAATGTCTGGTGAATGTGTGCATAGATGCCCACGTGGCCGCCTGGCAGATGTCAACAAGTGGGACTCCACGTGACAAAGCAGTAGTTGCTGCCGTAGCTCTAGTGGAATGAGCCCGCAGCCCCACTGGAGGTTTCTTTTCAGCTAAAGCGTAGCAAATCTTTATACAAAGGACGACCTATCTTGAGATGGTACAATTTTGGACAGCCCGCCCTTTCTTGGCACCCACATAGCCAATGAAAAGTTGATCGTCAACAAGGAAATCCTTAGTGCGGTCAAGGTAGAAGGACAGCACACGTTTAGGGTCCAGACGGTGGAGTCTCTCCTCCTCCTTGGAAGGGTGCGGAGGTGGGAAGAAGGTGGGCAAATTAATGGTTTGTCCCATGTGAAAAGGTGTAACCACTTTTGGAAGGAACAAGGGTCTTGTTCGAAGCACCACTTTGTCCGGATACACAGAGAAGAAAGGGGACTTAGAAGAAAGAGCCTGAAGCTCACTCACTCTGCGAGCAGAGGTGATGGCAACAAGAAAGGTAGTCTTCAGATAAGAAGCCTGAGAGGACAGTTGTGAAGAGGCTCAAGGGGAGAGCACACAAGGTAAGCCAAGACAAGGTTCAAGTCCCACTGAGGCATTATGAAAGGAGATGGAGGAAAAAGGTGAATAATGAACTTAAAGAACCTGTTAACAATAAGGGACTTGAACAAAGAGGTCTGATCTGGTAGCCGAAGAAAAGCAGAAATGGCTGCCACATAGCCTTTAAGAGTGCCCAGAGAAGAGCCCTGCTGGTCCAAAGAAAGAAGGAACAAAAGAACCTCAGAAAGAGGGGCAGAAAGGGGATCCACAGCCTTTGCTGTGCACCATGCCACAAACTTGTTCCATCAACAGGCGTATACCATCTTAGGGGAGGGACGCCTGGCTGCCAAGATGACATTACAGACTTCGGGAGGAAGGTCAAAAGCTGTCAACTTTCGCTGCTCAATATCCACGCAAGGAGGTGGAGGCTGGACAGGTTCGGGTGGAGAACGTTCACCCTGCTGCTGCGACAGAAGATCCGCCCGAAGGGGCAGTCTGATTGGAGAATCGATAGTCAAGCTCAGGAGCTCGGGGTACTAGATTCTTCGTGCCCAGTCCGGGGCCACAAGAATGACTTGGGCCCGGTTGTGCTTGATCTTTTTCAGCACTTGAGGCAGAAGTGGTACAGGTGGAAAGGCGTACAGGAGGCCGCATCTCCACTTGCGACGAAAAGCATTGCCGAGAGAGTGCCGCCTTGGAAACTCCAACTCGCAAAACTGCTGACATTGCGCGTTCTCTTCAGTGGCAAACAGATCTAACAAAGGCTCTCCCCACTGCTGAAAGAGACCTAGCACCATCTCTGAGTGAAGACGCCATTCGTGATTCACCAGGCACCGACGGCTGAGTTTGTCCGCCCTGGCGTTCAGAGAACCTGCCAGGTGTTTAACCACCAGGGTCATGCCCTGAAGTTCCAGCTATGTCCAAAGGCGAAGAGCCTCTTGACAAAAGGGTCCACGACCCCAACCCGCCCTGTTTGTTGCAGTACCACATGGCGGTGGTGTTGTCTGTTAACACCTGCACTGCCTTCCCCTTGAGGGAGGGAAGGAATGCGTTCAGTGCCAGGTGGATCGCCCGGAGCTCCAGCAGGTTGATATGAAGCCCGTACTCCGCCAGAGACCAGACGCCTCTGATCTCCACCTCTCCCAGATGGCTGCCCCATCCCAGGAGTGATGCATCGGTCACCACCATGAGGGCTGGTTGGGGAAGGGAGAGGGATCTGCCTCTGACCCAATCCTGGTTCGTTAACCACCACTGCAGTTGTTGCGCAGTTCCCTCCAAGATCTGGAGGCAGTCGGAGAGATTCCTCTGATTCTGCGCCCACTGGAACTTCAGGTTCCACTGCAGAGCCCGCATATGCCATCTGGCATGATCCACCAGCAGGATGCAGGAGGCCATGAGGCCCAGCAGCCTCAGGGTCATTCTCACCGAAATCCGGGATAGAAGCCGAAACATCGGTATCATAGCCCGAATATCCCGGACTCGCTGTTCGGGAGGATAGACCCGAAACTGCACTGTGTCCAGAACAGCTCCGATTAAAAAGAGCAACTGAGAGGGAGTCAGGTGTGACTTCCGACATTGATAGTGAACCCCAGCGAATGCAGGAGGACCGCCATAGTCTGGAGGTGGGAGACGACAGCCTGGGGCGAGCCCGCCTTCAACAGCCAGTCGTCGAGATAGGAGAAGACTGGAACCCCTGATCTGGGCAGATGAGCTGCGACCACCGCCATCACTTTCGTGAACACCCAAGGGGGAGCACAGTGAACTGAAAATGCTTGTGGCCGACCGTGAAATGTAGGCAGCGTCTGTGGACTGGCAGGACGGGGATGTGAAAATACGCGTCCTGCAAGTCCAGCTCCACCATCCAGTCTCCAGGGTCGAGGGCAGACAGAACCTGAGACAAGGTTAGCATTTTGAACTTCTCCTTCCGGAGGAAGCGGTTGAGGGCCCTGAAGTCTAGGATAGGACGCAGGCCCTTGTCCTTCTTGGGAACCAGAAAGTAGCAGGAATAGCAACCACAAAATACTTCTGGCGCAGGGACCCTTTCGATAGCTCCCTTGGCCAAGAGAGCTGAAACTTTCTGGCGGAGAAACTGCCAAATGATCCTTCGACATGCGATCGAAAGATGGTGGCATGGAGGGAGGGGTAGTCTCGAAGGGGAAGGCATAGCCCATTCGGACTATATGCAAAACCCACCTGTCTGACGTGATGGTTTGCCAGTGGGGGAGGTGATGGGCCTGAAAGGTCAGACTAGGAGGGTTTGGAGGCTGCTGCTGGGGATGGGGAGGTTTCGGGGGGGGGAGGTGGGGGGGAGAGATTGGGAGGGTGGACAGGCCCACCCGCTGGCTCCCAGACCCGCGTCGCTGGGTCCCACATCTGCGGCCACGCAGAGGCTAGGCAGCTTGCGTGGACCAGTGGCTAGAATGGGCCAGATGTGGTGGGGTGCCCCTTCCGTAGCCACAAAAGGGGCAAAAGGCAGACTGTGGTGGACGAGAAGATGCTGCGAGGCCTAAGGATCTGGCCGTAGCTTGAGAATCCTTAAAGCGCTCAAGCACCGAGTCTCCCTTGTCGCCAAAAAGGCGACGGCCATCAAAAGCATGTCCAGCAGAGTTGATCGAACCTCCTCCGAAAAGCCAGATGTCCTCACCCAGGCATAGCGCCGAAGGGCTACCGACGTGGCAATCTTTCTGGCCAGTGAGTCGGTATCCAGTCCACAGCGAATCGTGAATTTTGCTGCATCTCTCCCATCTGTCACGGCTTGGGAAACAACAGCCCGGGCCTCCTCCGGGCACTGAGGCAGCACTTGCGCCACCGTATCCCAGATTGTATGGGAGTATCGGCCCAAGAGGCACGCGGTATTCACGGTTCTCAGTGCCAAGCTGGAGGAAGAGAACATGCGCTTCCCAAGATGATCCAGCTTCTTGGATTCCCTGTCTGGGGAGCAGAAGGGAATGCGCCCTTGGAAGAAGAAGCTTGGCCCACCAAGCTCTCTAGGGAAGGGTGTTGGGTGAGGAAAATGGTATCGCCCGGAGCCGGGCGGTGGCGGCAGGCAATCGTCCGTTCCACAGGAGCCCCTGTGCTGGGCTTGGACCAAGTGCCCAGAAGGACGTTTGTGAGGGCTTCATTGAAGGGCAAGAGGAGTTCTGAGGAAGTTGTTGCAGGTTGAAGCACCTCTGTCAGGAGATTAGTCCTGACTGCCACTGAATGGAGCTCCAGGCCCAAGGCCTCGGCTGCCCTACGCACCACCACAACATAGGACGCTCCCTCCTCCGTCGCCACGGTAGGGGGAGAAAGCGTGCCAAGGTCTGGGTAAGTGTCCAGACCACTGGCGTCACCCAAGTCCTCTCTCCAGTCCGGTTCTTCTAGCTGGTCTGCCAAAGGGTCCAGCGACCCTTCCCAGTCCTCATCACCACCTTCAGGGCGGTAGGGAACACCTGGGATGAACAAGGGAACAAAAGTACCCTCGGGCGTCGGATCCGATGTCGGTCTGGCTCTGGGTCCATCTCGGGGATGAGGATGGGGATGGCGTCGGCTGGGGGCATTGTTGCGGGATCGGCGCTGGGGAAGGTTGAGTAAGTTCAACCGGTGTTTATCCGGATCCAAGCCTGGATCCACGGGGACCCTCTGGCGCCGGAGCCGCCGGTATGGAAGGCCCAGGGACCCTGACCAGCTCCGCGGAGCCCGAAGGTGCGCCAGCAGAGTTGAGCTGCCCAAAGACACGGTGGAGGGCTTCGTAGAAGGAACGAAGCTGGGCAGGGGACGCCCCGGCTCCCGGAAATGGGGGGTGGCGCGGAGTCTTTCCTGAATCAGGCACCGGAGACGGAGCCTTAGAGCGACGATGCTCCGGATCTCGCGTCGCGTCAGCCGACCGACAGGGAGAAGGCGAATAGTGACGGTGCTTCTTCGCCTTCTTCTTGTGCTTCGACTTACCAGAGTAGTGCGAAGAGTTGGATGAGGTGTGGTGGCTCCGCGAACGGTCTCGAGACCTTCCCCTCGAGCGAGACCCGGAGCGACGCGGAGCGGACTGCCGGGCCTCCAAGAGCTTTCAGGACCGCTCCCGCAAAGACTTCGGATTCATGGCCCGGCAGTCGGAGCACGACTTTGGGTCATGGTCGCGCTCCAGACACCAGAGGCACACGAGATGTGGGTCCGTCACAGACATCAGTTTGTGACAGACCTCGCAAGGCTTGGAGCCGGTCCGACGATGGGACATCCCTCATGCACCAGGAGTCGATGACTCGAAAAAAGAAGTAGACAAAAGTCGAAAAAAGCTTTGTCAAAAAGTGAGTAAAGGGATAAGCTCTCTCCGAATCTGAGCTAGGCTGGCACAGAAAAAGAAAGAACTGATAGCGCGCAGGGGCGGCGTCTAAGTAGACACTGCAACATCATCCTGGCGACCACAGCGCCAACGACGGACGCGGAGTCGACCAACGCCACCTACCGACGCGCAGGGGTACTGCCAAAAAAAAAATTCTCCCGAGCCAGTCTGACGCCTGGGGGTAATTCTGATGTAAGGAAACTATATCTCTTTCAGATATTAAGTTTATGGCAATATGCAGGTTTTTTACTATGCTGGATACATTTCCCATACTTAGCATATTCATACTTGCAACTTTTTGAAACCAAAGGACTTCCTGTCTGCCATAGTGCAAGTGCCATTGGATATAATGCACTTGTAATACGGCAGACGGGATATCCGTCACGTTTGTGATGGAGTAACGTGTCCGCCGAACTCTATATCAGGCCCTTAAATTTTAATTCATAGGATGTAAAAACTGGCACTTAAACACATGTGGGGAAAACCTCGATAGCTGTAGCAGGCAAAATGTTTCCTTATCCTTTCTTTTCCTAACAACAGAAGGCAACACTGCAGCAAGAACTCTCAAGAAAGCTGCAACCTGGGGAAAACGTTATCTGGTGAAAGTTCCCAAGTTAAAAAAGAATTACTTACCTCCAGTAATGAGCTTTCTGATGAATACTCTATTCTACCTGCATATTCCTCACTTCTGAATATGCCAGGTGTCAATCTGGATACGGAAACTTGTGACATAGCCCTCTGGCATCAGTAGGGAGTGGTGGCTGTGTCTCAACACTGGAAATGGAGTTCTAGTGACGTCACTGTAGCCATAGAACGCCAACACCCAGCTCTCTGTCAGTTCTCTTCTGTTTTTAAAAGCCAGTCTTTCAAGGCAGACACAAGAATAATATCAACAATGAGCAAGTGCAGTGCAGCAGATTTACCTGCCATCTTATTATAAGACCTATGTCCTTCCTTCAGAACAGGGAGGAGAGTGGGTTTGGCGATAAATCTGCATGCAGGTAGATAAGAGTATCCACCAGAAATATTCTTAATGAAGGCAAGTCATATTTCTTCTGGTATATACTTCTACCTGCAGACCTCTCACTTTCCGAGGCTGAACCCTCCAGGAGGTGGGGTGCCCATCCCTCCTCACCTCAGAATCCAAACAATGTTTGATGAAGGTGGAGGGAGGCCCATGTCACAGTTTTAAATTGTCTACCACTGACACACTTTTTCCAAAGGACGCAGTGGAAGATGTCAACCTGGTGGAATGTTGTGCATTTGTAAAGCACAAACACTATCCATTGAGGTAGAGTTCTTTTATGAACTGCGTTTCCATTCTTGTTTCTCCAAGCACCCAATAAAGGGGCGGTAGTTAGACCTGAACTGTTTTGTGAGGTCAATATAGTAACAAACCACATCCATGGGGCACAGCAAATGCAACCGCTCCTCCTCCTTGGTCAGGTGGAGTGGCAGATAAAAAGTGGACAATGTTTATTTATTTTTATTTGAAAAGTTTTATATAGCGCTGGCTAGACCCGGAGGTATCAGAGCGCTTTACAGGAGGATCAGCGAGTTACAGGTTACATAGTTACATCAATTAAATCAAAGAATCACAGAGGGAGGGGGAGGGAAGGAAACACAACGGGGAAACGAGGAAAACAATGTCAGATGACCGGCTGGGTAGGTGATGGCCAAGGGGGTGAAACCAAGGACAGAATCCTCTATAGCTGCATATGACAGCTCCACCGGGCATCGGCCAAGGTTGCTTGTGCACAGAGGTAAGTACAAACAGTTTTGGTATCCGCCCAGAGTTACAGGTTACATAGTCACATCAATTAAATCAAAGAATCATGGAGGGAGGAGGAGGGGGAGGGAAGGAAACAACGGGGAAACGAGGAAAACAATGCCAGATGACCGGCTGGGTAGGTGACGGCCGAGGGGGTGAAACCAGGGCCAGACTCCTCTATAGCTGCATATGACAGCTCCACCGGGCATCGGCCAAGGTTGCTTGTGCACCGAGGTAAGTACAAACAGTTTTGGTATCCGTTCAGGGGGCATCGTCAAAGGTCCATCGAAAGTTCCATCAAAGTTCCACCGGGCATGGGCCATGTTGATCCGGCTCCATGGTGTGTACAATGTTCAAGGTTTCAGTCCGGGGGGCATCGTCATAGATCAATTGGCAGCACCCATCCCGGAATTACTGGGAAGCTAAGACTTACTGTAGGGTTGATATGCACTCGATAGCAGTGCTTCCAGGGCACAGGCCAGGACAGCCATCTTAAGGTAAGGCATATAGAATGTGTAGGCCCGGGGTTGTAGGGCACTCCGCTGTTGCCCCAAGCAATTCTCTCGGTGTGAGGCTGTCGTAGGACTAAGTGTAGAAAACAGTCCCATTGCTAGTCTTTTGGGCTGTGGAGACCCTGATGTGAGCAACGGGGATAGGGGATGAACGTGATCGGATCAGTAATGAAGGGGTTCTGAGGAACAGTTCAGTTAAAATAAGAAATTCTCTCTATCACAATTGTCTTCATGTAGCTTCACTGAGAATTGTTTTCTGTCATATTTATGGGCAGGGTGCAAGAAGGAGGCTCTATCACGTTTAAATTGGTTTAGAAATGTTTGTCTGACAGATGTATAAAAAAGGGCCAGAAGATGGCGCTGATGCTTAATTTTTCTATTCTTGCTTTCCATTTCAACAGTGAGCACTGTTTTCGAAGCGATGGGAGCCAGTGTTTGATGTCGGATTAACAGATGAAATTACAAAGGATGACACTCACAATTGGCAGACCACCCGTTTAGAAAATGCCCGGTGTTTTAGTTTCTTCGAAGCAGGGTAGACAATTAGTATTGCACTATGCAGCTCCCACGTAGTCTACCATTTTGGAAGAGGTGTGCCACTGTTAGTTTTTGTAGAGTTGCCCTAAGCGTAAAGATTTTCGTTTATTTTGAAAAGTTTCTATTTGTTTTGTTTAAAAGAAGACAATGGTGATTGCAGAAAAATGAACTGCAGCCGCAGAATGTGAGAGATTGTTCTAGATGGAATGGGAACTCCCGCCTTAGGGCTGAAAGTTGCTTTAGTTTAAAGTTCAAGCTTATCCGGGAAGAAGCATATGAACTGTGGCTTGGCATTCAAGGCCTGAGGTTCGCTAATGTGAGGAGCAGAGATCACAGCAAGCACAAACACAGGTTTATAGATAAGCAATCTTAACTGGCAACTTTGAAGCGTCTCAAACAAAGCACCCATCAGAAACCTCAAAACCAAGTTTAAGGCTCATAGTGTCATTCTAAATGGAACTGGTGGAATCATGTTAATCACGCCCTTCAAAAAAAATGAACAACCACCAGAGAATTAAAAGAGGTTGGTACTGGGAGACAGAAAGGCTGACAAGGCCATACTATATCCTTTGACCATACCAACGGAGCAACTCTGCTGGGCTAAGGATAAACTTTACTTGACAATGTTGGTCAAGGTTGCCTTCACAGCAGCTTCATGCTGCTCAGAACACCATGCAAAAAATGTGTTCCATTTCCCAGAACAGACTGACTTAGACAAGGGGTGTCGGGCAAGAATCACGCTGAACACTTTCGGTGGAGGTGAAAACATCTCATATGGCCCTGCACAATCTCCATACAGTAAAGTATAAGCACTGGAGACTGAGGCACAGGACCAACCTCCAGACTGGAAGAGAAGATCCACTGTGAGTGGGAGACAAATTGGAGCACACAGAGAGAGGTGCAGAAGGTCAGTGCACCACATCCTTTATGGCCAGTTCGAGGCGATCAATCAATCAATCAAAGGTTTGTTAAGCGCAACTACTCACCGGGAGTGGCCCTGGGGGTGGGGGGGTGCGCGCAGCTCCTTGGCGCTTATGGAGTACCGTCGAGAGGCCAAGTAGGTCCTGAGGTCTTCCGGGGCCCACCAGGGTTCGTGCAGTTGCCGGACGCTCATGGTGATTCGGCGAAGAGCCAGGTCTTGAGGTCCTTCAGGAACTTGGAGAGAGTTGGTGTCTGGTGGAGAGGGAGGGTGTTCCATGCCTTGGCCGCAACGAGGGAGAAGGAGCGGCCTCCCGTTCTGGCCTTCTTGATGCGCTGCACCATCGCGAGGGAAAGCTGGCTGAGCGGAGGGGTCTTTGGGTGCGTGGAACGAGAAGTGGTGGTTCATGTAGTTGGGGCCGGTGTTGTGGAGGGCTTTGTGGGCGTGGGTGAGGAGCTTGAAAGTGATTCTCTTCTCGACGGGGAGCCGATGAGGATGACTTGGGTCGGACGAATCTTCACAGAACCCAAGGAATCCCGGATATAGGAGGAAACACTTCCTGAGTGGAAACTTCCACTTCAAGTGAAATGCATCCCACAAGACTACCTGCAACGGATGGAGGAAGGCACCGAACTTGGGGAGTTGGTATTCTCACAAGAAGCAGAGAGATCCACTTCAGGTTTCCCCCCAGATAGGTTGTGAATCTCCTCCAGATGGAGAGAAACATTTCTCAAACACCTCAAATATTTTTGACTCCCTGTCACGGTCACGGTCTGTCTGGTGTCGAAGGGGAGCCACTTGAAGATCTTAAAGAGCATGCAAAGGGTGATGAAGTAAGCGGATGGAACTGCATTGATCTGTCTTTTCATAATGAGCTTACTGTCCAGAAGGATGCCATGGTTGCGGGCGTAGTCAGTCGGAGTGGGTGAGGGTCCTAGTTTGGGAGGGGGAGGGGGGGGAGGGAAGAGGCCACCAGGAGTCGTTCTACAAGGAGGTGTTCTGGACAATCAGCGCTTCTGTCTTGTCTGTGTTGAGTTGAAACATCTTGTGCGGTCCGTCACCAACATACGTTTGGGGCAGCGACAGCATGGTTTTAACCCTGTAGTCTTGGCTGAGGACATGGTTCCCTTGAACATTAGTTAGACAAAAATCGAGTATATCGAAGAAAACCTGCCCTGAGAGAATTAGATAGGATACAACAAGAATTAGTTGTAATCCCTTGTCTAGAAAAAAGACTTTTTTTCTAGAGACCCCTCACCCGCCAGTAAAGTAACCTACTTTTCTCCCTGCGGCCCCCAGGCGGAAAAGTAGGTTATTGTACCAGAGGCGGCTTTGACAAAAGTGGGACTACAAGCCCCTCTACCCCTGGCTTTTACCATGATGCAATAATATAGCATTTACAGAAACACGGATTAATCATTAAAACCGTATGTATACAGTGCACATTAGGTGTGCATGGTTTGTGTCCTTATTGCACAAGTTACTAACTTGTGTAACGATATATCTGTAAGAGACAGTAGTTAGTGACAGATTCCTTACCTTAAAATATCCCCAGGCGTCAGGCTGGATCCGGAAAGTTTTGCGTAGCCGTGCGGCTGCGCGTCGGTAGGCGGCGTCGTGCGGCTCCGCGTCCGTCGTCGGCGTCGTGATCGCCGGGATGACGTCGCGGCCAGTACTTAGACGCCGCCCATGCGCGCTGACGTCAGTTCTGTACACGACTTTCCGCGCCAGAAACGCAGAGCCATGCAAGAAACTGACACTGGTGTCTGAAAACTAGGGCCCTGAAAGGGATGTCCTTAACCCTAGAAATCAGTTCGCAGAACGGGGAGGATGGGTGGGGCGGTAAGGAATCTGTCACTAACTACTGTCTCTTACAGATATATCGTTACACAAGTTAGTAACTTGTGCATCTGAAAGAGGCACGTTAGTGACAGATTCCTTACCTTAGAATAGATACCCCAGCAATACCAACCCCGGTGGTGGGTCTGCGAACAAAGATCAGACGAGGAAGTCTCGGAGAACAGAACGGCCAAAGAAGCAGTCTCTCCGGACTTGGCTGTCAAGGCAGTAATGCTTGGTAAACGTGTGCAGCGAGGCCCACTTAGCTGCCTGACAAATGTCCTGCAACGGGACACCACGTCCCAAAGCCGTGGTGGCGGCTGTCGCCCTGGTGGAATAGGCACGTAGCCCAACAGGGGGCTCCTTCTTAGCCAAAGAATAGCAGGCTTTGATACACAAGACAACCCAGCGGGAGATGGTCCGCTTGTGTACCGCCCGACCTTTTTTGGCGCCCACGTAGCCAACAAAGAGCTGGTCGTCCACCCGGAACTGTTGTGTGCGGTTCAGATAGAAGGAAAGCGCACATTTTGGGTCCAGACGGTGGAGCCTCTCTTCCTCTCTGGAAGGATGCGGAGGCGGAAAGAAGGAAGGTGGGCAAAGTGATGGTCTGCCCAATGTGGAAGGTAGTAACCACCTTTGGCAAGAAGGACGGACGCGTCCTAAGAACAACCTTGTCTGGATGAACAGACAGAAAGGGGGGCTTACAAGAAAGAGCCTGGAGCTCACTCACCCGCCGAGCGGAGGTGATAGCACCCAGAAAGGCTGTCTTCAGAGTGAGAAGACGAAGAGGACAGTTATGGAGAGGCTCAAAGGGAGCGCACATTAAAAAGGTAAGAACCAAGTTCAAGTCCCACTGAGCCATCACAAACGGAACAGGAGGGAAAAGGTGTGTAATGCCTTTAAGAAACCTGTTAACAACAGGGGACTTGAAAAGGGAGGGCTGATCAGGAAGCCTGAGAAAGGCCGACATTGCACAAAGGTAGCCCTTGATGGTACCCAGGGCAGAACCCTGTTGGGCCAGAGAAAGAAGGAACAGAAGAACCTCAGAAAGAGGGGCAGAAAGGGGATTCACAACCTTTGCTGCGCACCATGCCACAAACTTGTTCCACCTGCAGGCGTATACCACCTTAGTGGAGGGACGCCTGGCTGCCAGAATCACATCACAAACTTCGGGAGGCAAGTCGAAAGGAATCAACTGCAGCCGCTCAATCTCCACGCAAGGAGGTGGAGGCTGGACAGGTTCGGGTGGAGGACCGTCCCCTGCTGCTGCGACAGAAGATCCTCCCGAAGAGGCAGACAGATCGGGGGATCGAAGCTCATACTGAGTAGCTCGGGATACCAAACTCTTCGAGCCCAGTCCGGAGCCACAAGAATGACTTGGGCCCGGTCGCGCCGAATCTTCTTCAACACTCTGGGTAGAAGTGGTATAGGCGGAAAGGCGTACAACAGACCGCAACTCCACTCACGACGAAAAGCGTCGCCAAGCGAGTGCCGCCTTGGAAATTCCAACGCGCAGAACTGATGACATTGCGCGTTCTCTTCGGTGGCGAATAGATCTAACCAAGGCACTCCCCACTGTAGAAAGAGTCCTTGCGCCACCTCCGAGTGAAGAAGCCATTCGTGATCCATCATGCACCTGCGGCTGAGTTCGTCCACCCTGGCGTTCAGGGAACCTGCCAGGTGTTGAACCATCAGGAAAATGCCCTGATGTTCCAGCCATGTCCAGAGACGCAGAGCCTCCTGACATAGGGTCCACGACCCCACCCCGCCTTGTTTGTTGCAGTACCACATGGCGGTGGTGTTGTCTGTGAACACCTGCACTACCTTCCCCTTGACAGAGGGAAGGAATGCCTTTAGTGCAAGTCGGATGGCCTGGAGCTCCAGAAGGTTGATATGGAGCCGGGACTCCGCCGGAGACCAGAGGCCTCTGATCTCCGCCTCTCCCATGTGACCGCCCCATCCCAGAAGGGACGCATCCGTCACAACTGTGTGCTCTGGCTGGGGAAGGGAGAGGGATCTGCCCGTGACCCATTGCCGGTTCGAAAGCCACCACTGCAACTGTCGTGCAGTCCCCTCCGAGATCTGGACGTAATCGGACAGGTTCCCCTGATGCTGCGCCCACTGGAACTTCAGGTCCCACTGCAGAGCCCGCATATGCCATCTGGCAGGATCGACCAGCAGGATGCAGGAGGCCATGAGGCCCAGCAGCCTCAGGGTCATCCGTACCGAAACCCAGGATAGAGGCTGAAAGATCGGAATCATAGCCTGAATATCCTGGACTCGCCGTTCGGGAGGAGAGGCCCGAAACTGCGTTGTGTCCAGAACTGCTCCGATGAAAAGGAGCTGTGGAGAAGGAATCAGGTGCGACTTCCGCACGTTGATGGAGAACCCCAGCGAGTGCAGGAGTTCGGCCGTAGTCTGGAGGTGGGAGACAACTGCCTGGGACGAGCCCGCCTTCAGCAGCCAGTCGTCGAGGTAGGGGAAGACTGGAACCCCTGCCCGGCGCAGATGAGCTGCGACCACCGCCATCACTTTCGTGAACACCTGAGGGGCGCAGGTAAGGCCAAAAGGAAGCACGGTGAACTGAAAGTGCTCGAGGCCTACCGTGAACCGCAGGTAACGCCGGTGGGCCGGCAGGACGGGGATGTGAAAATATGCGTCCTGCAAGTCCAACGCTACCATCCAGTCTCCAGGGTCGAGGGCAGTCAAGACCTGAGCTATGGTGAGCATCTTGAACTTCTCCTTCCGGAGGAAGCGATTGACGTTCTGGAGGTCCAAGATAGGACGCATGTCCTCCTTGTCCTTTTTGGGCACCAGAAAGTAGTGGGAATAACAACCACGCCCTACTTCTGGGGTCGGAACGTGCTCGATGGCCCTCTTGGCCAAAAGGGCCGCAACTTCCTTTCGAAGAAGTACCAAATGGTCCCCCGACATGCGGTGGTGCTGAGGTGGCATGGCTGGGGGTAGTCTCGAAGGGAGGGAGTAGCCCCTTCGGACAATGTCCAAAACCCACCGGTCCGATGTGATGGTGCGCCAGTGGGGAAGGTGATGGCGGACCCTGCCCCCCACTGGCGTGCTGTGGACCTGAAAGGATGGACTAGGAGGGTTTGGAGGCTGCGGACGGGGCGGAGGTTGTGGCCTGACCCGCACGCTGGTTACCTGACCCGCCTCGGCGGGAGCCACGTCCTCGGCCACGCGAAGGCGCTTGCTGCGCGGGCCGGTGGCTGGGCAATGGACGTGACTGGGCGCCCCTTCCGTGGCCACAAAAGGGGCGAAAAGCAGACTGCTGCGGAGGGCGCGAGGCGGAGAGGCCCAAGGACTTGGCCGTAGCCCGCGAGTCCTTAAAGCGCTCCAGCGCGCGGTCTACCTTATTGCCAAAAAGGCGGATACCATCGAAGGGCATGTCCATAAGGGTGTTTTGGACATCACCCGAGAAACCAGTGGTCCTCAGCCAGGCGTGACGGCGCAGCGCCACTGTCGTAGCAAGCGATCTGCCCAGCGAGTCAGCGGTGTCAAGGCCACATCGGAGTGTGAACTTAGCCGCGTCCCTCCCGTCTGCAATAACACGGGAGAGCAGTGTCTGGACCTCCTCAGGACACTTAGGCAGCACCTGCGCCACCGAATCCCACAGAGAGTGGGAATAACAGCCCAAAAGGCAAGCGGTGTTCACGGACCGCAAGCCAGCACTGGAGGAAGAAAAAACCTTCTTCCCAAATTGGTCCAGTTTTTTGGATTCCCTGTCCAGCGGAGCCGTAGGGAAGGCGCTCTGAGAGGTAGAGGCTTGGACAACCAAGCTCTCGGGGTGGGGTGTTGGGAGAGGAACAAGGGGTCGCCCGGGGCCGGGCGATGGCGTCGGGCTACGTTCCTGTCCACAGGAGCCCCTGTGGTGGGCCTGGACCAGGTGCCCAAAAGAACGTCAGAAAGTGCGTCGTTGAATGGCAGCAGTGGCTCCGAAGAGGTAGCTGCCGGCTGAAGCACTTCCGTCAGGAGGTTAGTCCTGACAGCCACTGTAGGGAGCTCAAGGCGCAAGGCCGCGGCCGCCCTACGCAACACCGTTGCATAACTTGCTCCCTCCTCCGTAGCCACGGAAGGAGGAGACAGCATGCCAAGGTCTGGAGAGGTGTCCAGGCCACTGGCATCACCCAGTTCCTCAGCCCAGTCCTGATAAGGCTCACATTGAGCTGTGAGAGGGTCTTCCGACCCCTCCCAGTCCTCCTCGTCCTCCAAAACAGGTGAAAAGTATGGTGGGCGGACATGAGGGAAGAAAAGTCCCATCGGCGTCGGAATCGGCGTCGGGCGACGTCGATCCGGCTCCGTGTCCGGTTCCGGTGAGAACATGGGGACGGCGCCGCCCGGGGCCTCGGACGGCGCCGTGAATGGTACCGGGGAGGTCGGCGCTGGTGGAGGTGTTATTAGGTCAACCGGCGTTGACCGGGATCCAGGCCTGGATCCAGGGGGGTCCTGCGGCGCCGGGGCCGGAGCCGCCGAAGACACCGGGGCCGGAGCCGCCGGTGGTGCCGAAGGAGGACTCCCACTGGGGCCCGAAGGCGCACCGGGGTAACCCTTAGGCACGAAGATGCGAGCCATGGCCGACAAGAAGTCTTGGATGTCGGCCGGAGTCGACGTCGGACCCGGAACAGGCGGGTAGGCCGGCGTCGACTGTTCGGGAACCCCCGTAGCCGCGGGGGCGGTACCAACTGGACCCTCAGCCGAGTCGAGAGACCGGCGAGGGGAGGTCTTAGAGCGACGTTTCTTAGACCTCTTGTGCTTCGCCTCACCTGAAGACGAAGACTTCGACGAATGTCGACGACTCCGCGACCGGCCCCTCGACCTCTCCCGGGACCTCGATCGGCGCGGAGCCGAGTGCCGGGCCTCGAGGAGCTTTCGAGACCGCTCTCGCAAAGCCTTCGGAGCGAGGGACCGACACTCGGGGCACGACTTGGGGTCGTGGTCGCGCCCCAGGCAGAAGAGACACTCACGGTGCGGATCCGTAATCGACATCATGCGATTACAGACCTCGCATGGCTTGAAGCCGGGCATCCCTACTGACACCTTGGAGTCGAAACGACTCGAAAACTTGGACAAAAAAGTCTCAAAAAATACTCAGTCAAAAAAGGACTGGGGCACTGCTCAATCCGGATCTGCGCTTACTGGCGCAGAAAAAGAAAGAACTGACGCCAGCGCGCATGGGCGGCGTCTAAGTACGGGCCGCAACGTCATCCCAGCGATCACGACGCCGACGACGGACGCGGAGCCGCACGACGCCGCCTACCGACGCGCAGGGGTACTGCTACGCAAAACTTTCCGGATCCAGCCTGACGCCTGGGGATATTCTAAGGTAAGGAATCTGTCACTAACGTGTCTCTTTCAGATACAGGATTCACTAGGAGTGGTACATACGGGGCTTGACCCTATGGAGTCCTGATGAACTATTAGGAGAACAGCTCGATACATGTTGACAAAAACACATTACTGAGACAACCAGACTCATTAAGGTCAGGTTTCTTCTCAGTAAACGACCCCTGATTTTAACCATACCAACTAGGGGCGGGAATAAAAGAGTGGCCAACTAGTTAGGTATTTTTAGATTTTCTTTCCCTTTCCACTCCACATCACTGCACGAAACAGTCTACAATAAAAAGTGCTCTTACGTAATTCGCAAGTCGCAGCTCGCCTCAATCTGTAGAGGTTTGAGAGGAACCCTAATGATGAAGCATGCAACCTAGGGGCAACCCTGGTAAGTGCGGGGTCTCTAGAAAAAGGATTACAACGAATTCTTGCTGTATCCTATCTAATTCCCTAAGGGCAGGTTTTCTTCGATATACTCTATTTTTGTCCAACTACGTAAGTGTCAGGAGGATAAACCTAGCCTCTACCTCTGCCTCCCTCTCTACTTTGGTAACTCCCTTGAACATTAGAAATTATTTAAATAACTCGTCAAACCGAGAAAAAAAGGGAGTGGAGCTCCGTACCAGTGTTCAAAGGCATGTAAAGAAGGGAACTGACATTGGTGTCCAGGGATGGGGTTTATAGGCGGCTCTGCCCCATCACTTCCGGGGACAAAACAAGACCAAGGTGGAGCCACACTTTACCACCTACCACAGTGCAGGAGCACTGCTGTGAAAAGTTCTGGGTACTACAGATGAGAAATCTCCAGTTAGAAGTGTCCAACAAAACCAGTCTATCCTGGTAAAAAATTCTGAAGGGTGGAAGAACTGATAGGTCCTGAATCGCGCAGAAGTAATAATTAGCCAGATTAATTTTTTTACAGTAAGGAGTTGAACCAGATGACTGTTCATCAATTCAAGAAGAGAGAAGAGATGCCATCAAAAAAGTTATGACAAGGTTCAAATCCTACTGATGAACAATAAACGAAGTGATAAACCCACCCTGTTGAGAACATCACTGGTGATCTATATAGGGTGGGTTTACCATGCAAACACATGAAAGCAGACAGGGTTGCCTGAAAGCCCTTAACTGTAGCCAACACCAAGCCCACCTGGGAGGGGGACAATGCAAACTTGAAGACATCGGAAAGGTGTGTTTAAAAGGATTGATGCCATCAAACTCACATCACTAAATGAACACGGTCCAGAGGCCTGTATAGATTTAGTAGCAGACTACCTGCTAACCAAGATGATATCTGCAACCTCACCCTGAAGCCAAAGGGACTCTCACTGGCACAGCTGAACCTCTATGTGTATAGCAGCAGTGTCTTGGCATTCGGGTAGATAACTTTACCACCTTTCTGTGAGCACAGGTTCGGTCTGCATGGAAGAGGTGGCTGTATGGTGAGTACCAACATACTGGGGTCAGGTCCGGATCCCAGATGCCACATATAGTCATCGTGGGAGTTTGAAAGGGACATAATTGTGCTATCCAGCCTGCAAGGCTTGAAACCTGACACCTTTTGAGGAGATATTTGACCTAGTTGATGTTGAATAGTTAAGGAGATAGGGAGACACAAAGGATGCTCTCAGATTGTCTCAATGAGGTGTTAAAAATAGGAACAGAGGCCAAAGTACTGGTTAGCATCTAATACAGCCTGGTGACACCAAATCCAGAAGAGATATCACAAATGGAGCAGCGAGGCACCACTCTGAAGTGCTGAGTCACTGCTCAGAAAAAGCTTTCCAGACCAATCTGAAGCTTGGAAGGCGTATTCACAAGGTTAGAAAAGTGTGGGAAAATGTATCTATCAGAAGCCCTATCCCCAAGTGCCTCTGGGGTTAAGACTCATGAACATGGCCAATGAGTCTTCAAACTGATGGTGTGGAAGTTCCCACCGCCAGAAGAACCCGGGGCAGTTGGGCTCCTAACAGGTGCCAGGGTATCTTTCCATGAAAGACAAGGCCCTGGGGACACTTGATGAAGGTTCGGAGCTGTACTTAAAAAGGTGAGCACCTCAAAAGCAGTCCTTCTGTGGCAGTGAATGTCAGGTCTAGGACTTTTTATCGACAATGGAAAAACGTGTGCTGGTCCTCAGTTGTCCGCACTGAGGCAATTTGTTTGCACTAACTATGTGCATCTGTTTTTCAACACTTTTGTGCCACGCGTTTGGACATCATGGATGCAATTTACTAATGAAGTACCAAATGCTCCCCATATCTTGAGACAGCGATTGAGATACAATCTAGACTTGAGGGGACGACAAAACTTCGATTAGGTTATCTTCGTAAAAGTAGGCCACTAAACATTTCAGGAAAGAATGTGCAACATGGGAATTTAAAGCTTTGAGCATTTTATGGGGTTATTGGCATGTCCCCCTACTCTTATTAGAGCAGATAGGTCAATGACTCTGAGAACACTTCCTGGGCCTAATATGTTCTAGTGAAAACACCCTGAAATTTCAAGAGGCATTGGACCAAAAAGTGTCCTGCAAAAAGAAGTCTAGCCTTCAAAATACTTTGGAAAAGGAATAATACACTTGCCTTAAAAGAATTACAGTCTTTAAAGTCCCACTGCACAGAAAAACAAATCTTATGTAGAATAGAGAGAAATACCCAAGCTAGTATAGAGCCTAGGGCCACACTCCAATCGTCCTGGCTGTAGACCAGACACAGGCAGGTTATTCAGGCATGCAACATGGGTATGTGACAAGCCTGCATACCGTTCCAGTTTCATTCTCATTCCTCCCAAGACCAGAGCAAGACATGCACTGTAGAAATCAAGGGCCTGGAGCTGAGGGTGTAGGAGTATAAATATTTGAGACATAAACGATACAAGAGGCAGCATGTCCCCTAATTGGGCACTTCACATATCTATTCAGACTGACTTTACAGTGTCATGGGGGGGTAGTGGTATTGAGGCCCAGAGTATGAAACAGTTTTTCAAATAGAGGTAACGGAAAATGGCACTGATGCAGACTGACACTTTCATTCTTAGGCATCAGTCAAAGATTACAATCTTCTCTTGTGGCCAGGCAGGGTAACCAGCCAGGGCTCTCCCACAGCAGGCCTCATAACAATCGATGCATATAGAAACATGTTTCCATGAAGAAACAAAGGCTTAAAAAGTGTTTCTAAAACTTGCAGATCAGATCTGCCCAGTGAGCAATGTCTCATTTGACATTTAATGCCCTCTTTCGAGCTATTCACCAAGAAAGAAAAAAGTCTTCCATTAAAAGGGCGACAGCTCTGAAGAAGGAAGAAGAGAAACTATCTCAACTATAGAACACCTCCCTCTGAAGGAGGAAGCCTGAGTTGGGGAATGTGACTGACTGAGGAGGATGTCCAGAGTCTGGTGAGTCTGGCTACGCACTTACCATGGGCTGCTGAGGGGGAAGGGTCTGCATCCCCAGCCCAGAAGGCTGACCCTGAGCTTGAGGCACTGTTGTCACCTGCTGTGCTTGTTGCTGCTGCGCCTGTTGTTGCTGCTGCTGCGCCTGTTGTTGCTGCTGCGCCTGTTGCTGTTGTTGTTGTTGTTGTTGCTGTTGCTGCTGCTGCTAATAAAATTGAATGAGGAAATAAGTTTTCTCCAAAGTAATTAGTCATCTAAAAACACAAACCCCATTTCTTTCCATGCAAATAACATTGTTACTCCAGAGCCATATTACTGGAGAGAATGCCAGTGAGCGAGAGATTGATGCCAGAGGGCCTGCATCCCAGGACCAAGGCCTCTCACTATACGCAGACGTGATGTACATTATTGTCATTGCTGCCTAGGATGGCATCCAGGATACTGAGAGGGAGGGGCCCATACTGAACACAGTACAGAATTAACGACGCTAACACCTCATTACGCAACCTCCACCAATAGATCTCCAACTGCGCCGACCATCTGGCACCCCTCAAGAAGGCCCCTGGCAAGCAACAAACTCGTGCCCTTCTTCCACCACAAGATCAGGCAGATACACGACAGCTTCGACACCCAAGACCCTCCCACCAAGCCCGACACCACCGCACACAACCACGCCGCACCCCAACAGATCCTTCTCAACTGGACTCAGCTCACCACAGACAACACACTCAAGACCATGAAGAGCATCCGCTCTGGAGCCGCCTCAGACTCTTGCCCATATCACATCTTCCACAATGCAAACAAGCATTTGCAATGCAATAGGTCTCGCATTTACGCCAGTTTGAGCTATTGGCATTGTAAATGACAATGCCTTTAATTTTGTTTTGGTTTTTGAAAACATAAATAAAACGCAGTGTCAATTACAATGCCGATAGCTTAAACTACCAGTACTGAGCCCCTCCATGACTCTGGGACAGCTGACCCCAGATATCCTATCTTGCTCAGCTGGGCAGACGCTTGCAGTAACAACTCCAGTGTGTCTCGCTCAGCAGTCCACTTTTCTAGGCAGACTCAACAGCAGGATATAGTCTAGGGTAAATAGTCCCTCACACCCTTGGGGAAACTGGTAGTCAGAGGCTCTAGCCCTGGATCACAGAAGTCCTCCTACACCCTGTTGGGTGCACTGCTTTAGTCATGGAAAACCTTGCAAACACTGAATGGAATCTAGAGCCATACTTCATACACTCTTTCAGACATGTTTTGTTGATGCTGGGTGATTGTCCCAAAAAGACTTTGTGATGCTTCTCTCAGGGCTAACCAAAACACTGGCACAACAACCTTCACACTTGCAAAATCGGCTAGCTTTTGTATGTAGCGCCTTTAGCGGAACATAAGTCAGGACAGGAAACACCACTGTCCTTCCAAGATACCCCTGTCACCTATCCTTACACACACTGCTTTCATTAGTTGACAAAAAGCTAAGTCTGTATCAGGGATCTGCAATTCACTTAGCCCATCTGGAAGGCGACTCCTGTCTCTCCATTTTGTATACGGTACCTACACAGCTATATCAAAATACATTCTGCATCACCCATTGGTTTAAAATAGCACACAAACTCCTTGAACATTTCTGACATACACTGAAGGTATGCCCACATACAAGCGCTACACGTGCATACACAGAAAATTAATGTAGAGTACAGCTGTCCTTATCACTTTACAGGGACGAAGCCAATAGGCCACTCACCTCAGGTATCAGTAAAGGGACTCCGCTCCCTTCTAGAAAGAAATCAGGCTGCCACCTCTGGCAATACCTTACAATCCAGTGAGAGGACATTGGTCCCTCTCTCTACAGAGGTCACATTATTGCGTCCCTCTATACCACAGATCCACACTGAGTTACTGCAGTTTACAGTGCCTACAAATCGCAGCTCTCGGCACACACGCACGATTCCCTTGTGTGCCAAGAACATCACAAAAAAGCAAAAACTCACCTATGCGCCCAGTAAAAGCAGAGGCTCATGCCTGCAAATCATGTAAGGGGCATTGCCTGGCCAACAACCCACTTCAGCAGCCTCCAGCCCTTGAACTGGAAGGACTTTTCAGCACCCCACCAAAACCGGAGAGCACTGCATCCAGACCCAAGTGCCCTCCTGCGAAACCCGTTGAACCCACTCCAGTTGCGACTACTTCCAACACCCACCCTGAACCTGTAGCTCATAAGTCTGACGTGTTCAATCCCTTACCTGTGGTGTGGCCGAGCCCCCAAGCCGGGCTGCCCCCAGTAGCTCGGGATAGCTGTATTCCGCGCAGCTCTCCTCCGTGGGGTCCCGAAGGGCTAGCTCCAGCCGCACTGTCCGCCGTTTCTTAGAGGGGGGCCCGGACTGAGGCTCCGTCGGAGTCCCAGGCGGTCGGTGCTGCTCCACGCAACGTGAGCTGGACGTCGTTCCTTGCTGCACTTGGACTGGACGTGTTCCTGGCTCGTGTTGCTACAACCGTGCTTGCTCCTTATGACGTACCTCCTGCTCGCGTACCTGTGCCAAATGTTGCTCATTGTGACGCAACTCTGACTCGCGCTGTGGCAGCCTTTGGGGCTCACTGTGACGTGTGTCAGACTCGGGCTGTGGAGGTCGTTGATCATTGTGACGTGTCTCTGACTCAAGGTTGGGCCGTGGTTGTTCGCTGTGACGTGATTCTGCCTCTCGCTGCGGGGTTAACGTCACACAGAGCTCTAGCTGCACTTGGCCATGACGTGCTTCTAGTCCACGCTGCTGTTGTGACGCTTCTTGCGGTGCCTCCTTTGCTGGCAGTGTCGTCAAGCCTATGTCGAGCTGGCGCTGGGGTCCCTCGAGCTGCTGCAGCGGGCCCTGACGTCTTTCGTCCACCTCGTGTCCCGGCGAGGGCGCAGCCATGTTGACTCCTCGGAACCAGCGGGAAGTTAAGCTGAAGACACGCCGTGAGCGTGCCTGGACAGGAGATGTGCACGCGTATGGTGCGAGCAGGCGTTGTGATAACGCCGCGAGCCGTACGCGTGCATATCCCCTGTCTGTTTAAGTTTCGGCACAGACAGTTGATGTGCACGCGTACGGCTTGCGGCGCTATTACAATTCCTGCTCGCACCAAGCGCGTGCACATCTCGTGTCCCGCATCGGAGCAAAAGTCGGCAACAATAGATCTCGCATAGCGAGCAGCGCTTTGCGCTGCATCGCTAGGCGAGACCTAAAAAAGGGACCCCTTGCTACTAATATTTGTTCCTAGGACAGGGAAAATACAATTGTTCAATAAAGCAATACCTAAGCAACTACTTGGTCTCAAAGAAAGATAAGACCATAGCTCAAAGGAGATAAATATCGACTCAATGTACCACAAATTATAATTAACAATTCATTTTATTTATACAAAAGGAATTTTTTTAAAAGAGTATCACAAGACTAAATACTATATAAATACACATATTATATACAATGAAAACAAAAATGACAAACAGTGAAGTCCAGGCCATGGGTATATTAATACAATGTCAAATGCAGCCGGCACAACTGTATGTACCCTAAAAAGGTGGCTCAGTGGACTAATGCATCCACTGCAGGAGCCTGAGTTCGACCTCATGGTCACAGGTTCAAATCCCGGCGGGTCCACTCAGCCTTTCATCCATCTGAGGTCGATAAAAGGAGTACCATTGAGTTGGGTAACAATAAACATCTGTTATTCAGCGTCAAGATGTCTACGGGTGAACGTGCGCTTTACAAATACACGTTATGTTAAGTTAACTGTAAAGGTCAGGACCATCACATGGAAAAAAATAATCAACATCACAAATCATATTAAAAAAATGCAAAAAATGTAAATAACCATAAAATTTAAGCAAGGAAACACAAAAATCACTATGGTGGCTTGTTAATTCATTCAATGATGATTCTTCAATATATCTACGCCCATTTCGGCGAGCATAGCACCTTCATCAGGAAAGCCACATGGATGATAATGCCATGACCAAGAAAAATACATGCAGTCAAGGCACATCGAAAACGGATCCAGCAGAAAAAAGGCATTCACCTGGGAAAGTATGGTTGGATAACTCGTCTATATGATGAAGAGACTTAGTCAAAGGTTTGGATGTATGCCCACTTGACAGAGGAACACTGAAGAATAGTACGGGATCTTTTCTTAATGCGTCTAGGTATTGCTTTATTTAACAACCATATCACATCTTCCACAGAGCAGCCACCTCCATCGCCTCCGAGCTTCGCTGCACCATTAACTGCTCCATCGAGACCGCCACCTTCCCCGACTGGAAACACGCAGAGATCAACCCCCTGCTAAAGAAGCCACCCACCGACCCAGATGACCTCAAGAACTTCAGACCCATCTCCCTGCTCCCCTTCCCAGCCAAGGTCATCGAGAAGGCCATCAAAGCCCAACTCTCAGAGTTCATCGAAGGGAACCACATCCAGAACATCTCCCAATCCAGCTTCCGAAGCAACAACAGCACCAAGACCAGACTCCTCGTCGCCACCGATGACAGCCTCTCCCTCCTCGACCAAGGGTAAACCACAGCCCTCATCCTACTGGACCTCTCGGCCGCCTTCGATACCGTCTCCCACCGCACCCTAATCCCGTGACTCCACGATGCCGGCATCTGCGACAAGTCCCTGGACTGGATCCACTCCTTTACCAGCCGTACACAGTGAGTCAGACTACCGCCGTTCCTTTCAGAACCTACAGAGATCAGCTGCGGAGTGCCCCAGGGCTCCTCCCTGAGCCCCACCGTCTACATGGCCCCCCTCGCTGCCATCGTCAGAAACCACGGACTCCATTTCGTCTCCTGCGCCGACGACACCCAGCTGATCCTCTCCCTCACCAACGAACCCACAGCCGTCAGAATCAACTTCCACAGAGGGATGTAGGCCGTTGCCACCAGGATGAAAGATAGCTGCCTCAAGCTCAACTCGGACAAGACCGAAGTACTCATCCTGGGATCCACCATCTCAGCGTGGGACAATTCCTGGTGGCCTGCCACACTGGGACCACCCCCCACCCCCACAGACCACAGCAAGTAACCTCAGCAGCATGCTGGACTCCTCGCTCACAATGAACCGCCAGATCAACGTCGTATCCTCATCTTGCTTCCGCACACTCCGCTTGCTTCGAATGACATTCAGATGGATCCCCAGAGAATCCAGAAAGACGGTGACCCATGCACTCATTACCAGCAGACTAGACTACGGCAACATACTCTACGCTGACATCACCCAGAAACTCCTCAGGTAACTACAGAACTGCAGCCAGACTGGTCTTCAACATCCCCGCCGCAGCCACATCACTGAACACCTTTGAGAACTCCACTGGCTCCCAGTCAACAAAAGAATCACCTTTAAGCTCCTCATACATACCTACAAAGCTCTCCACAATGCAGGAGTAGCATATCTGAACCACCGCCTCTCATTCCACGTACCCGCCAGACACCTTCGCTCCGCCCAACTGGCCCTGGCCACCTTTCCACAAGACCAAAACCGGAGGAAGATCCTTCTCCCACCTCGCCGACAAGACCTGGAACACCCTGCCTCTTCACTCGCTGACCAATTCAGGAAGGATCTCAAGACCTGGCTCTTCGACTGAACCCCTGGGCCCAGACGGATCAACTGCCCCCCACCCCAGCACCTATATAAATCCCTGATTGATTGACTACAGTAAGCAACTCAATCTTACTAATAGATACAAGTCCTTCTACTTTCACAGTGCTTGGGAGGAATATCAAGCAAGAATAGCCTTGGACAGGGATGTGACAAGCAAGCATAGTAAAAATTGAGGAGGGTTAGCATGTTTTAACATTATTACGGATACAGAATACATATGGAGGTCAAGTGGGATCGTGCACATAACTCAGTCCCTAAAAGCATCTCAAACACAGCATGTAGTTTTCCAATAACAAAAAACCAATACAAACGACTAAACAAAAACTATGCATGCTGCCCATGTCTCAACTACATGAGCATGAATACACCCGCAGAGAACAGCTTTAACATATGGACTACAAAATCCTGCTGGCCATTGAGGTCTTTAATATTGTTGGACTGGTTTTGGCCTAAGTCTATTGGAGAAATTAAAAGACTTTATCATTCAAAGTAAAACAATTAAGGCAGTACTAATGAATAATTTACTTACCCTCTGTAATGCTCTTTTTGGTGGATACTTTATCTAACCGCAGATTCCTCACCTTAAAATATTCTATTGAGGCGTTAGTATGATTTAGAAGTTTTAATAGCAGTGATCCCACATGCCGCAAGGTTACACTGTGCAACTCTGCATTGACTACGTTCCGCTCTGGAAGTGGTAACGTGGAGCTGCATATAAGCACCATCCCTATGTGCTGTCAGGTTCTTGCTCAACTCTTATTGCGCTTCGGAATCAGAGCACAAAACAACTGGAGTGTGCAGGTCTCTAATTTGGGAATTTTCGACATAAAAAGAGACCCTGCCACAGAACCGGGAGGTAAGAGGGCAGTAAGGAATGTACAGTGAAAGTATCCACCAGTAAGAGTGCTACCTAGGTAAGTAACTTGCTCTTCTGATCTGATGGAGCAAGGTAAATGAGAAAATTTTGAACCCCCTAATAGTAACGTTAATAATTAATACAATTGTTCGTTTAAATGAATAACCAACAACGTACGTTTTCCTTATAAATGTTCTTGGTAACATGCAGTATCTGTGCAAACTAATCTACTTACAATTGTTAATGTAAATAAGTGATAACCTAATGATTTGCGTACTAATTAGAATAATATTGCATGATTTGTGCTATGTAGTAAATTGTATGGTGGCAAAAGAAAGTGGTTGGTAAGTAAGAAATAGCTTTATATGTCGCTTTTGCTAGGTAACACCTAACTGGGGTACGTAGAATGACGGGAGGGAAACGAAAAGGCTTATTTTCTTTATTCTTAACTATTATCTGTTTGTTTCTATGCTAGTTCGTTCAAGCCTGCTAGGCCATGCTGTAAAAATGGCTGCCGAGGCAAACAAGCTTAAATGCGCAAGCGCAAGATGGCTTCCAAGCGAAAGAAAAGGCTGTGAACAAATGCATCACGTGGGTGCTTCCAAAGCTTAGGATGAAAGAGGGATCAAGGTTGTGATGACCTTCTTACCCAAGCGTGTGCCAAGGGGGACTCAGCGAAAGAGTGTGAGAACCAGAAGTGTGTCCGTGAATTGACAATGAACTGTGTAAAATGAAGTATCGGAAAGAAGATACAAAGAAAGAATGTCAATTGGATTTGGTAATGTCCTGAACCCGTGAGAAAGGACAAAATTATAAACATTTTCCAGAACTGGTTTGAGCAAGGAGGGCAATGAGGAGATGTTTGCCACCCCTCCAATGGACCAATTAGCGTGAATCTCGCCCCCAAAAATGAAACATTTGTGTTTAGTAAGCTAGTGTTAGGGTATAAGAGGACCTACTCTTAAGTAGGAGGAGCGCTGCTTTTTACATATTTTTATTGAGCACTGGACGCTGAAGCTGGAGAAGCCGCTGCTATTTTTCTATAGGCCTTTATATTTTGAATATGATTAATCTCCTACTCTTAATTTTGATTGAGAAAGAACGAGATTGTGGCGGAAAACCTGTATAGGTGGTCCGTCGAGGAAGCCTATTTAGCAGGACAGACAGTTAGTTTTGGGAGTTCTATGCTGGGATCTGAATTTAACTGCTGTGACGAACTTTATTTTTCCATCTAAAAGGGTATGCATTGCAATTTCAATTTATTCCTTATAATGATAATAAATGTATTGATCTGATTAATAAAACTGATTTTATTCATGCTTATAAAATTTAGATAAACTATATTATAATTAAAACTACGAGTCTGTGGTTCTTTAGCTCAATAATAAATGTAAATGTTTAAAATGAGTTTATAGTGATTGAGCTGGTCTTAATCACCATCAACTGATTCCTACTAGTTGGTCCATCGACCAATGAGCGGAATACCTTAGAAATTTGAGAATTATCATGTTGATTTAAAAGGTATCCCGTCTCCTTCCAGCAAGTCATTAACTTTTTCTCCTAAGTAAAGGCGGATGAGTTCCAGGGAATATATGAGAGAGTGAATGTTTATGCGGTGTTATGGGCCCCACCATCATATTGGTATAGTTGTGAAGAGGAATGTTCTCCAACCTGGATGTCAATGCGTAGAGGAGAAGAAATTATATTGATAGCGCTGGATCAGATTTCTTGGTAGCAGAGTTATGGTTACTATAGATTAGTTTGGTGATTATTGATTATTTCATGTTTAACATTTTATGTTGAGTCGCGTTATGTTATATGTAAGTCGGAAATTTTGAAGCTTCCGGGAAGTAGGAAGTGGACACGAGTGGCAAGAGAAGTCACATGGAATAGTGCATTGTCTAGGTTTTCAAAATGGTGATAACACAGGTTGTGTTATGATAGGGACAATTTCCGTATAAAAGGTGTGTGAGTGAAATAGCAACCGGTTTTCTTGTGAAACTCTGGCCTTAATTCTCAGGAGCAGTGTAGTCTCCACATGTGTTTTATCCCCAGAGAAACGGGTTTACCCCTTGCTTGAAAGAAGGGTAAGGTAGAGGGAAGTGCTACACTTATCGAACGAAACTGTATTCTTGCGAAATAGAGTTAAACTGTCACTTTGTTTAGCGAAATCAGACACTGGAAATGTGTTTTTAATGTCGTAACTAACCAAGAACAGTTGGAAAGAAATTGCCGATAATTTTTGTAAAGGAGGGGTCAGGAGCAGAACTGACGTCGACAAAGAGCCGCGCTGAGATTGGCCAGTGCAATAGAAACACGGAAAACGCCCTGATTGGTGCGTTGGTGTGAGACGCGCTAGGATAGGTTGGATAAGCAGTGACGTAGAAGCTTAGGATTGGTGCGTTGGTGTGAGTCTCGCTGTGATAGGTCCAAATAGTACATAGAGAACAGAATTGAGTTACGAGTTTTGCAAAAGGAAAGAAATCGTGAAATATGGCTTATTTTGAACATGGTAGACAGAAAACGTCGTAAATGGCGAAAATTAAGAACTTCTTTAAGAAAGACAAAAAGGTAGTGACTAGAGAGGGACAAGTAATTCCTCCGCCAAAAACACCAGCTTCGCATATGATGCTGAAATATGGTTATCATACTTGCATATGGTTAGAAAATTGGACTAAATATACTCAAAATGATGGAGTGTTAGCCTTTCCTGAGAATGGTTCATTTAGCGTAGCTGTACTTCGGAATTTGAGAGAGAAAATGACGAAGCTTGAGCCTAGACCAACACAGTTTGAAGCGTTAAGTGAATGGGAAGATGAGATGTATGAACGAGAAAGATTCAGAGGAGTTAAGAATCATGATTTTGTTCCTGGAAGACTGTGGGGAGTGAATCATGAGGACAGAATAAAGCGTTGGAGATATGCTAATATGACAGGAGGTTTGTTTCCAGCCTTTACAGTTGAAGAGGAAGCAAGGAGAAAGTGTACAGAGAAAAAGAAACATATAGTTACTGAAAGATACGGGTATGGTGGTAGCGAGACAGAGGATGAATTGCTGGAAGATATTTTAAACCGAAACCCACCTCCATACCAACAGAATTCTGCGGTGGTGACACCTAATGCACCGCCAATGGAAACTGGGAGGAATAAAAGTCCAGAACGAAGATACAAAATAAATAGGTCAAAAGAACAGTTAAAAACCCCACAAAGCGAAAAGGTTGAAAGTGACAATACAACTGAATTAGCAAAAACCACAAGAGAATTGACTGAGAAAATAAGAGAATTAACAATGAATATGGAAGCCGTAACTGTACCAGTAACAATAGGACCAGTAATACCAGTTTTTGAGAACCAGAGAATAAATGAACATTCTTAAGTCATTCCCATGAATTCAAATTTACAAAGAACGAAAGAAGGGATGGAACTAGAAAATGAGAAAGCAAGAAATGTGGTCAGTTCATATAGACCAAGCCCACCTACTAATTTGACAATAAATGAGAGTGAGTTAAGGAGGATTCCTATGGGAACTGAGTCTGCATCAGAAACACCAGAGAGGAGTAGAAATTGGGTAGAATTAAATAGTACACCTGTAGGTCCAACTCCGGATGAATTAAATGAATGGATGAAAGCCCTGCAAAAGAAAGAGACAGAACCAAAACCACTAGATGTAATTAGGCTAAAAATAGATATGGAAGAGTTAATTTTAGGGACTATTGGTACAGAAAAATTGAAAACATATCAGGATGATGAGATTATGTTTTTATGCAAGAGCATTACATGGAGAGCTAGAAACTTGCATGACAAATTAGAAGAGACAGCGAATGAGCTAGGAGTAGAATTTGTAAAGGTGAGAAGTTTGCAGAAACCATATAGGGTAGATTTTTGTGAGAAAGATATAGAAAATTTGAACACATCAGGACGGTTAACCCAAATAAAAGAATTGATTGTTTTGTTGAGAAAATGGGGTGATGTGGACAGATGGAGAAGCAGGTGGACTAAAAGAAATGAGAAAACGACCGATAAAGCGTCTTTGGCTTTTGCGGTGACAGACAAGGAATCAATTGTAAGGGAGTATCCGATGAGAGAAACTCCAGGAGGTAGTTATGTGCATGTCCCTTGGTCCAGACAAGATATACTGTCATTTACAAATGACTTCCCAAAATTAAGAGAAAAACCTGTAGAATGGTATAGACAAGTGGAAAGGTTTGTCAAAGTTTCGAAGGTGTTGTGGGTAGATTTGGATGGATTATTTGACATTGTAGTACCAGCTGATTTATGGACAGAGTGTAAGATTACCATCGATTGGCCAACTGTAGAATACCCAAGAGACGCAAAAACAGGAGCGCCAGGACCAGAAGTTATGAGGAAATATGACCAAGTTATTACCTTTTTGAAAAATAAAATTCCACCTAAAGAAACAGATTGGGTAAAAATTGATAGAACTACGCAGGAGAGTAAGGAATCTGTACATGCCTATTATGAAAGGCTACTTCTGGTTTTCAAACAGTATAGTGGCTATGAGACTTTAAATGAAAAAGACATGAGTCATTTTGTATATAGATTTGTTTATGGGTTAAAGCCAGAAATAAGTGAAATGATCAAACAGCATATGATCTGCTGGCAAAACAGCACAGTAGATGAAGTGTTGAGGTATGCTAAATATTGCAGTGATGACATTGAATGTAGACAACGTAAATTAAAAGAGAAAGCGATGTGGGCACAAGTGAAAGTTGCAGAGAAACAAGAAGCTCAACTGAATAATCAGGTTAATGAGGCAGGACAAACTAAATCCAAACCGAATATAGGTAAAGGCAAAGGCCAAATGAGTATAGAAGAGGCAAAGAAAAAGTGGCCATGCCACAATTGCGGAAAGTTAGGGCATTGGAGAAACGAGTGTAAATTCCCTCCAAAAGCTAATGCGGAAAATCAATCATTAAATCCACAGGTGCAGAGTGAGGTGAGTTACCAACAGCTGCAGCAACCGCAGGTAGTTACTCAGCAGAGTCAGGTGCCTCAACCACCACTTCCCAAGAGTGTAAATCCACAAAGATACAGTGCAGAGACAGGATTCTACGGAGGAGAGCAGGTAACACAATTGCCGCGCGCAGCTGCAATATCGCAGTATTGGTTACGACAGGATGGGAATGAGTCGGATGAAAGTTTATGACGGTGCCTAGGAGAGGAGGAAGAGTGCGTGCTTGGCGCAACTCTAGAGGTAGATCAAGCAGGTCCATTTGTGGATGGAGAAGTGAATGGTGCAAATGTAACATTCCTTGTGGACACTGGAGCTACCCGTTCTACTGTTAGATCAGTGGAAATTCCAAACCTTCCTCTCTCAGGTGAACATATCCAAGTCGTTGGTGTTTCAAACCAGCAGATTAAGGCGCCTCTTACCAAATTAGTAGAGGTAAAGATTGGACCATTCAGAGAAATGCACCGATTTGTGGTGTGTGATTGCAGTCCTGTGAACTTATTAGGACGCGATCTACTTTGCAAAATGAATTGCACCATCTATTGTACTCCGGATGGGATTGCATTTCAGACCCCCGATGAAGATGTACTGTATAAAATGACAATGGTAAATTTAGAATCAGAAGTGAATGATTTATTTCCTGTGTTTGATGTAGAGAAAATCCCAATTGAGCTGAAAGAAACAGTGAAACAGGAGGTATGGGATTTTACGGGCGAAGATATAGGGTTAATGAAAGGAGTAGACCCTGTTAAAATTTCTGTTAAAGAAGGAACAAGTTACCCAAATACTCCACAGTATAAATTAACGCCAGAAATAATTGAAGGAATAACACCTGTAATAAATAAAATGATTGTACAAGGAATTTTGAGAGAAATAATGAGTAGTCCATGTAATTCGCCTATAATGGGACTGAAAAAGCCGAACGGAACATATAGAATAGTACAAGATTTAAGAAAGGTCAACAAAATCGTTGTTCCTTGTTGTCCAATTGTACCAAACCCTGCTGTAATACTGTATCAGATTCCACGTGAAGCGGAATGGTACACGGTCATTGATTTGTGCCATGCATTTTTCTCTATCCCGTGTACTATTCAGATAGCCAGCCATTATTTGCATTCAGGTTTGGAGAGCGTATTTTGGTATGGTGCCGAATTCCTCAGGGGTATACAGAAAGCCCCTCGATCTTTAATCAGATTCTAAAGAAATCATTGGAAGATTTGAAAATGCCCGAAAAATCTGTGATGGTTCAGTACATTGATGACCTATTGGTGGCATCAAAAACAAAGGAAGCATGTGTTACCGACACAATTGCTTTGCTGAATCATTTAGCAAAAGGAGGACATAAGGTATCCCCATCAAAATTACAGTTTTGCCAACAGGAGGTCCAATACTTAGGACATAAGATTGAAAAGGGAGTGCGAAAAGTAACGACTGAGAGAATAAAAATAATTCAAGGAATGAGAGCTCCAATGACACAAAGAGAGGTAAGAATGTTCCTGGGAATGGTTGGATATTGTCGACAATGGATAAGTGGATTTTCATTAATTGCAAAACCATTACAGCGTTTGACAAAAAAGGATGTTAAAGATCCATTTGAATTGAATGATAAAGAAATGAAGGCGTTTAAAGAACTAAAAATGAAACTATGTGAAGCTCCGGCACTGGGAATGCCTGACTATGAGAATGATTTTGAGCTGTATTGTAGTGAGAGAGATGGGTGTGCGTTTTCAGTTTTAGTGCAAAGACATGGAAACATGAAAAGACCTATTGCGTATTTTTCAGCTGTTTTAGACCCGGTAGCAAAAGCGTTGCCTGGGTGTCTGAAAGCAGTAGCTGCTACTTGCGTGAGTCTGGAACAGAGTGAAGGCATTGTGATGAGTTATCCATTGAGAGTATATGTTCCCCATTCTGTGGAAATTCTTTTGACAAGAACCAAAACTCAATACATGACACATAGTCGGCTGACTAGGTATGAAAAAGTGATTTTAAGTGCAGACAATGCAACCATTGACAGATAACACAAATGTAAATCCTTCGACATCATTGCCGGATGAAGAGAGTATGATAGATATGGATGAAGTTGACCATGATTGCCTGAATGTACTCGAGTATTGTACAAAACCAAGGCCAGACATTAGAGATGAGCCTTTAAAAGAATCAGATTATGTATTGTTTGTGGATGGCTCATGTTTGAGAACGAGTGAAGGAGTTTTGAGTGCGGCATATGCAGTATGCACAGTAGCTGCCATAATGGAAGCATCTTGTTTGAGAGGAATACGTTCTGCCCAAGTGGCTGAACTAGTTGCTTTAATACAGGCATGCAAATTGGGAAAGAATGTTCGAATCACAGTAATCACGGATAGCCAATATGGTTTCGGAGTGGTTCATGATTTTGGGCAGATCTGGTCCCAAAGAGGTTTCTTGACATCTGCAGGAACTCCAATCAGAAATGGTGAGTTTGTGAAAAAGTTGCTTGAGGCGATACAGCTGCCTAAACAGATTGCAGTGGTGAAGTGCAATGCACACAAAAATGGGGAAGACTACATAACTGTGGGCAACAAATTTGCCGACGAAATAGCTCAGTATTGTGCTAAAAATGTAGTCTCATTGAACAGAGGCAGGGAAAGAGAGCATATTTCATGTCCTTTGCTTTTTACTAACCCTGTCGAGACATGGGATGAGGTGAGACAATTACAGGAAGCAGCAGATGATGAAGAAAAAGATAGCTGGATAAAAGCAGGATGCAGAAAAAGGGAGGAAAATGATGTTTGGGTTTACAGAGACGAAAGACCAGTTATGCCTGATAGCATGATTTCTGACATGGCACGGATGTACCATGGACAAGCTCATATCGGAAGGGATGCAATGATCAGACTTTTCAGACAAACCTGGTATAACCCAAAATTCAGAGCCATAGCTGAGAGTCTTTGTCAAAGATGTCTTATTTGTCAACAGATAAACCCAGGAAGGAAGACAGTAGTGAGTCTAGGAACAATAGGACGAGAGGGAGGTCCTTTCACGAGAATGCAGATGGATTTTATAGAAATGCCCCCAAGCAATAGACTAAGATATGTTCTTGTAGTCGTCTGTTTGTTTTCCCGTTGGGTGGAAGCCTACCCGACCAGAAGGAATGATGGAATTACAGTAGCAATACTCATGCTGAGAGAATTCATTCCAAGATATGGTTTCCCAGTAACGATTGAAACAGATAGAGGAACACATTTTCAGAACAAATTAATTCAATTGATATGTGAAGCACTTGGTATTAAACAGAAACTGCATTGTGCATACAGACCAGAGGCTTCTGGAGTAGTAGAACAAGTGAATGGAACAATAAAGAACAGGTTAGGGAAAATGTGTCAAGCCACAGGACTCAAATGGCCGGATGCTTTGCCATTGGTCTTAATGACTATCAGAAGCATACCTGAAAGAAAGACAGGTCTGAGTCCCCACGAAATAATCATGGGACGAGCAATGAGACAAGCACATGTACCTGTCAACAAACTGCTGACTATAACTGATGATCTAGTGCTGGATTATTGCAAAGGATTGGCTGATGTGGTACGTTCTGTGTTTCATCAGGTTGGACCGGATGCGACCACTCTCGAAAGAAAACCAGCTCATGATTTGAATCCAGGAGACTGGGTCCACATAAAAGTCCACAGGAGAAGAAACTGTTTGGTTCCCCGCTGGGACCAACCACGACAAGTGATCCTGGTGACAACAACTGCAGTCAAATGAGCAGGAGTGAAACACTGGGTACATGCCAGCCACACCATCAGAGTCCAGGATCCTGAAACTCGACCTGTAAGTCAACATCTGGAAATATCTGACACCAGTTCAGCATCCGATGCAGAAGAAGAAACAAACAGGGTTCCAGATCTTGAAGATCGACCTGTAAGTCGACATCTGGAAGACCCAAGTACAAGTTCAGCAACAGGAAGAGAAAATGAAATAGCAAAGGTTCCAGAACTTGAAGATCGACATGCAAGTCGACATCTGGAAATATCAGACACCAGTTCAGCATCTGATACAGATCACTCAGATTGTGATGAAAGTCTGAAAAAGGATTGGAAAATTGATATCATAAATGAGGAAACTGAGCAAAAAGACTGCAATAGTGAGCAACCAAGTACAAGCTATGGTAAAGATCCTTCAGAAATTATTCTAATAGATGAAGAAGGGATAGTTTCAAATAGAGAGATAGAAGAATCGGAAAAATCCCGAGGAGTAATAGGGACAGACCGGCGAATAAAGGAACAGGGAAATATAGAAACAGAAAGAGAGATCGACGCGAATTCGGAAGAACCTCGAGGAGGGACAGAAGTAGGTGTTCAAAGAAGAAAAACACACGAAGGATCAGAACTAGATGAAGGGAGTGAAATCATAAAGTTCAAGATAAGAGACAATAAAGAAAGGTCTGAAACAGAATCAGAAGAGAGTGGAGAAGAAAGAAAACAGAAATTAGAAACAAGAAAGAGAACTTGGAGAGCACAAAGAGAAGAAAAAGAAAGTGAACCGAAAAGGCCGTGAAAAGGAGATAATTGGCCCCACGAAGTTAAAAGATTGAGATACAGGATCATAAATCTAAATGGAAATAATGCAGAACAAGTAAATTAAATAACCAGTCAAAAGGAACAAGAAAAACAAGGTGGAAAACAATTGCAGAAAACAAAAAGAGTAAAGAAAGCAAATCTGAAATATAAATCACCTGAATGGCTATACATTGCGTTGACTGATATCAAGGAAGAAGAAAACACTCACGAGGACCCTGAACAAAGTTACAACCTAATGGGTGAAAGTGAAGTGCAACAAGTTTAAAGAAATTAGAAAGAAATTTCTACCGGACTGGACAAAACCCCGAATAAGACAAGAAAGAGTTCTGAGAAGAACTAAATAAAGTACCAAACGAGACAAAGTGAGAACGTAGGGTGGCTAAGACGTCATTTCTGAGGTGTGGTGACACATTTTCTGTATACATTATATATAGATAGACAATAGAACAAGATGGTAGACACTAAAAATAGAACATGTCGATGTGAGTTCTTACGTAGATGGTGTAAGATGTGCTTCTTTTGTACAGGATTATTAATGTTCGTATGGTTTATTTTAGCAATCACCATTCCAATTAAATTAGCTGTAGAAGAAACGCCCATATTAGAGAATAACACAGAGAAGGATAAGGAAGCTAACCTGCAGAAAACAGCCATATTAATAGATAGTGCAGAATTACATAAGATTGATCCATAACTGATTTTTCTAAAAATATTTTCACAAAATTATTATATGAATATGTAGAAACGATGGACGTGAGAGATTGTTATGTTTGTCTGCAATTGCCTGCGTCTGTTGCAGAAGGTGTGACCTACCATCACCTTCCCTTGACGTATGGAATAACATGTAGTGTTTTAGCTAGTCTATTTTATAGAACAGGAAGATTAGAATATTATTATACTGACATAGATAAGATTTTTGCAAAGATTCCTATAATATCTGAATTGAATAAGGTGAAAGAGGCAAAGATATTTGGAGAATTTTTCTTAGAAAATAAGGTTCTAACATCAGATGACACAGTTAAGCACAACCTTACCTGTGAGTTAAGGAAGGAGGAAAAGGTGTTTTTAGAAATGGTTGAAAATAGAAGAGTAAAATTTCAAAGAAAAGTGTTAGAAGAGGAGACAAAAACACCTCTTTGGGCAATTGAAGAAGAAATTAATGATAAGAAAAGGACAAATGCAGCTATGACGTTGGATTGGCCCCAACAGGGAAAGTTGTGCATTAGTAGAAATAGAACAAGGTATGATGACTATTTCGTGGGTTCCAGTGATTGTCAAGACAATTATAAAATTTTAGGAGGTTGGAGATTCAAAGGGGGAAAAGATCCAATATTTCCTGGGATCTATTATATTTGCGGAAACAGAGCTTATTACAGGTTGACGGACCATTGGTATGGGACGTGCTACTTAGGCCTGGTCTTTCCGAAGATTTTTCATGTAGAAAGAGAAGAAAAAGGAACACACGAGATGGGTAAAACATTCACACGAAGAAAAAGGGAACGTTTTTCAGAAATAGTGGGTAATATTTTTGGAGCATTGATACCAGCAGTGGGAATATCTTTGAATGCATTTAAAATTCGGAAATTATCCACAGTAGTAGATCGTTTATCTAGAGATACTGCTGGAGGGTTCTTGATGGTAAATACCGAGATGGTTGCCATGAGAGCTATGGTGATGCAAAATCGACTTGCCCTTGACATTCTTTTGGCAAAAGAGGGTGGAGTCTGTGGAATGCTGAAAGTCCAACATTGTTGCACTTACATACCAGATAAAAGTGAAAATATACAAAAGTATATAACAAATATTACAAGTTTGCACAAAGAACTTGTTCCACTGGAGGTTGAAAATGCCTGGGAGAAACTTGGTAAGAGTTTTTCCTCTGTATCAAATTGGTTTACTAAAATAAGTAGTTTTATTGTAGGGAAAGTTATGATAGTAGCGACAGCAATAATCTTAGTAGTATTAATTGTGAGATTTGTTATTATATGTATCAAAAGGAGAAAAAGACAAAACAAAATAGAAAGAGAAAATAAGATAAATAAAGAAAGAGCGAGAAATAGGTGGAATAGAACTGGAAGAACTGAAAGAAAGCATGTATAAGAAAACAAAAAGACAAGATGAAAGGGATACAGTTGTGTAAAACTAACAAAGAAGCAAAAGGATAAGAAATATGCTATCTGACAAATTTGTGTAACATGGGTTTTTGTGGTGATATTAAAAAATCACCAAAGGGGGAGTTGATGGAGCAAGGTAAATGAGAAAATTTTGAACCCCCTAATAGTAACGTTAATAATTAATACAATTGTTCGTTTAAATGAATAACCAACAACGTACGTTTTCCTTATAAATGTTCTTGGTAACATGCAGTATCTGTGCAAACTAATCTACTTACAATTGTTAATGTAAATAAGTGATAACCTAATGATTTGCGTACTAATTAGAATAATATTGCATGATTTGTGCTATGTAGTAAATTGTATGGTGGCAAAAGAAAGTGGTTGGTAAGTAAGAAATAGCTTTATATGTCGCTTTTGCTAGGTAACACCTAACTGGGGTACGTAGAATGACGGGAGGGAAACGAAAAGGCTTATTTTCTTTATTCTTAACTATTATCTGTTTGTTTCTATGATAGTTCGTTCAAAGCCTGCTAGGCCGTGCTGTAAAAATGGCTGCCGAGGCAAACAAGCTTAAATGCGCAAGCGCAAGATGGCTTCCAAGCGAAAGAAAAGGCTGTGAACAAATGCATCACGTGGGTGCTTCCAAAGCTTAGGATGAAAGAGGGATCAAGGTTGTGATGACCTTCTTACCCAAGCGTGTGCCAAGGGGGACTCAGCGAAAGAGTGTGAGAACCAGAAGTGTGTCCGTGAATTGACAATGAACTGTGTAAAATGAAGTATCGGAAAGAAGATACAAAGAAAGAATGTCAATTGGATTTGGTAATGTCCTGAACCCGTGAGAAAGGACAAAATTATAAACATTTTCCAGAACTGGTTTGAGCAAGGAGGGCAATGAGGAGATTTTTGCCACCCCTCCAATGGACCAATTAGCGTGAATCTCGCCCCCAAAAATGAAACATTTGTGTTTAGTAAGCTAGTGTTAGGGTATAAGAGGACCTACTCTTAAGTAGGAGGAGCGCTGCTTTTTACATTTTTTTTATTGAGCACTGGACGCTGAAGCTGGAGAAGCCGCTGCTATTTTTTCTATAGGCCTTTACATTTTGAAATGATTAATCTCCTACTCTTAATTTTGATTGAGAAAGAACGAGATTGTGGCGGAAAACCTGTATAGGTGGTCCGTCGAGGAAGCCTATTTAGAAGGACAGACAGTCAGTTTTGGGAGTTCTATGCTGGGATCTGAATTTAACTGCTGTGACGAACTTTATTTTTCCATCTAAAAGGGTATGCATTGCAATTTCAATTTATTCCTTATAATGATAATAAATGTATTGATCTGATTAATAAAACTGATTTTATTCATGCTTATAAAATTTAGATAAACTATATTATAATTAAAACTACGAGTCTGTGGTTCTTTAGCTCAATAATAAATGTAAATGTTTAAAATGAGTTTATAGTGATTGAGCTGGTCTTAATCACCATCAACTGATTCCTACTAGTTGGTCCATCGACCAATGAGCGGAATACCTTAGAAATTTGAGAATTATCATGTTGATTTAAAAGGTATCCCGTCTCCTTCCAGCAAGTCATTAACTTTTTCTCCTAAGTAAAGGCGGATGAGTTCCAGGGAATATATGAGAGAGTGAATGTTTATGCGGTGTTATGGGCCCCACCATCATATTGGTATAGTTGTGAAGAGGAATGTTTTCCAACCTGGATGTCAATGCCTAGAGGAGAAGAAATTATATTGATAGCGCTGGATCAGATGGATACTTCAAATTGCAGATTCCTCACCTTCAGACTACATACTAAAGCAGTAAAGCAGGGTCTGTGGAGTGGGCTCAGACCAAAAAGTCAAGTAGAACCTAACAGGTGAAATTGCCCTTGCGGTCAATGCAGTAGTGCTTCATGAACATGTGCATTGGCGTCCATGTTAAGGCCTGACAGATGTCAAGAACAGGGGTATCAGTCTTGACTTTGGTGGAATGAGCCCTCAGGCCTTCAGCAGGCTGCTTCTTAATGTCCTTTTCTGCACGAGTTACCATTCTTTGAACCAGACAAAATCTGACCGTCCACCTGATGTTCTTTGGAGCTAAAGATTTAAATCTTAAGAATCTTTTGTGGTCCAGCTGATTATTATCATCAACATTTATAGAGCGCAC
This sequence comes from Calotriton arnoldi, assembly GCA_963921515.1. NCBI lineage: Eukaryota > Metazoa > Chordata > Amphibia > Caudata > Salamandridae > Calotriton > Calotriton arnoldi. The sequence goes on along the minus strand of CAWUFW010001603.1, from coordinate 1,028,509 downwards.
ACCCATTGTCGAAGGAATATCAAGGTGCTAGACAAAGTTCTGACAAGAGAAGATGGACACAATCAGTGAAAAGCCATCGCACCATCACAGGAACCTCTTCTAAAGAGGAAACAGCCACCTTTTCAGTAATTTCAGAAATTTAATTAGGTCAGAGGTGCAGGCTGGTTCTAGAGGTTGGACCAGGCCTGCTGGTAGCCCCTACTGAAGCCTCAAAAGGGGCGCTGCTGTAGGGGGAATTGCCAAACTGGTGGAGCTAAGCCGAGAGAGAGGGCAGTGGCCTTGCTGTCCTTGAATCTTCCAAAGGCCAAATCCACCTGTGCCCAAAGAACAAGTTACTTACCTTCAGTAACGCTTTTTGTGGTGGAAACAGTATCTGCCTGTGGATTTCTCACCTTTTGAATTGCCCCCATATGCAGCATTTCACAGCTACATTTCTTCTTAGCTCTTCCACCTTGACGAGGACGTCACAATGGAACGGCTCCGCACTCTACTCTGCGTGACATCATCGGAGCCAAAAGAAGACCTCCATGGCGTGCTGACGTCAGTTCCACCCATTCTATCCGTGCCTTCGATGCGAACGGGTGAACAGACACACTACACAAGTATACACAGTATACACACATAGCCAAAACTGGAAATTTCTTATCATTGACATTTCCTAGAGTCAAGCATCACATGATTTAAACAATAAATCACATAAATATACATTGATTATTTTTCGGGATAAGCAGGCAGGCAACGGGGAGGGTCAGTGAGGAATCCATAGGCAGATACTGTATCCACCAGAAAAAGCATTACCGAAGGTAAGTAACTTATTCTTCTGATGACTAAGAAGGTAAGTAACTTATTCTTCTGATGGCTACATCTGCCTGTGGATTCCTCACCTTTTGAATTGAATCCCCAAGCAGTCCTGCTCATGGTGGAGGGTGCCTGCCTACCTATACCAAAAATCCTGCAGCACAGAACGTGCAAAATGGCCGTCCCTCCTCACCTCTGAATCTAAGCAATGGTGCTTCGCAAAAGTGTGGAGGGAGGCCCAAGTTGCTGCCTTGCAGATGTCCACCACAGGGACACCTCTAGCTAAAGCCGAAGAAGACGACTTAGCTCTATTAGAATGAGCTTAAATACCTTTAGGAGGCTCCTTCTTGGCCAAGGCGTAGTAGATCTTGATACAGAGGATGATCCACCTGGACAGTTTTCTCTTGTGGACAGCGTTGCCCTTCATCTTGCTCACATTTCCGATGAAGAGTTGGTCATCCAACTTGAAGTCCTTGGTCCTGTCCAGGTAGAAGCTGACCGCCCTCTTAGGGTCCAGGCGATGAAGAAGATCCTTAGAAGGATGAGGGGGAGGGTAGAAAGTGAGTAAATTGATGGATTGCTCTAGGTGGAAAGGAGTGACCACCTTAGGCAGGAAAGCAGCTCTGGTCCGAAGAACCATCTTATCCGCATGGAATGATGTAAATGGAGGCTTGGAGCTAAGAGCTTGCAACTCACTCACCATCCTAGCAGAAGTGATTGCAACCAGAAATATCGTCGTAAACGCTAGGAACCTTAAGGGACAACTATGTAAAGGTTCAAAGGGAGAACCCATTAAGAAAGTGAGAACCAAATTTAAATCCCACTGAGGCATGATAAAGGGAGCGGGAGGAAACCTATTTGTGAGACCTTTAATGAATCTCATAACTACGGGAGATTAAAACAACAAGGGTTGATCTGGTAAACAGAGAAAAGCCGACAAGACAGACAAGTAGCCCTTAACAGTAGCTACTGCACAACCCTGTTGAGCTACTGAAAGACAGAAGCTCACAATATCAGACAAATGGGCCTGCACAGGATCAATCGATTTCTCTCTACACCATTTAACAAACTTGGCCCACCTACCAAAATAGACAGATTTGGTGGAGTGTCTCATGGACGATAAAATAACATCCACCACATCCGTTGGGAGAGAGAAAGAACTCAGGTTGCCCAGTTCAATCTCCAGGCATGAAGGTGCAGGCTTTGCTTTGGAGGTGGGGGTGTAGAACCTACCCCAGCGACTACGAGAGGAGGTCTGCCCTGAAAGGGAGACAGAGCAGATGGTGCGATGAGGTAAACAAGGTCTCTGTGCCACACCATTCGTGGCCAATCCGGGGTGATCAATATGATTTGGGACCGGTCTTGGCGAATCTTTCTCAGAACTCGAGGAATCAAGAGTATGGGAGGAAACGCATAAAAAAGCTGTGAGCCCCAATCTAACTGAAACGCGTCCCCCAACGCTCCCCGCATCGGATATTGGAGACTGCAGAACGACAGGCAGTGCGATTTCTCGTGAGTGGCAAACCGCTCCAACTGAGGAAACCCCCACGTCCTGAAAATGTGAAGGACTACCTCAGGATGGAGACGGAACTCGTGATCGACCAAATAATGCCGACTGAGACTGTCCGCACGCACATTCAGTTCTCCGGCCAGATGATTCGCGATCACGTAAATCTGATAATCCTGAGCCCAGGACCAGAATTGCAGAGCCTCTCTGCAAAGAAGATCCGACCCTACTCCTCCCTGCTTGTTGATGTACCACATCGCAGAAGTGTTGTCCGTTAGGACCTGAACAGACTGACCGTGAAGGGAGGGAAGAAAGGCCTTGAGAGCCAAAGGTATTGCCCGCAATTCCAGGAAACTGATGTGAAACAACCTCTCCTCTGGAGACCAAAGGCCTTTGACCTCCAGATCCCCCAGATGAGCTCCCCACCCTAGAGTGGAGGCATCCGTCACCACTGTGGCCACCGGAGGAGGTTGAAACGGCTCCCCTTGAGACAGGTTGCCTGGAACACTCCACTATAACATCTCCGCCGCAGTGTCTCTGGAGATTCTGATCACCTTTGAGATCTCTGTTGTGTTGAAACCACTGCCTACGGAGGCACCACTAGAGGGCCATCATATGCCGGCGTGTATGGCTGACCAACAGTATGCAGGTAGCGAACAGACTGAGCAGGCGCAAAACCTTCAGGACTGCAACGGCCGCTACAATCTGAAAAAGCGGAATCATGGTCTGGATGTCTTGAAAACTCTGTAGAGGCGGGAAGGCACGACTTGCAGTAGTGTCCAGTACTGCCCCTAAGAACAGGTTGCACTGAGAGGGCACCAGGTGAGATCAGGGTACATTTATTGAAAACCCCAAGTTGAACAACAGTTGCGTTGTTACTTGCAAATGATGCAGCACCATCTCTGGCGACTTCGCTTTGAGCAGCCAGTTGCCCAGATAGGGGAAAACAGGAACTCCCGATCTTCTGAGATGTGCTGCCACCACTGCTATCACTCGAGGTGCGGAAGTAAGGCCGAACGGAAGGACCGCAAACTGGTGGTGTTGAGTAAAATGAAGATACTTCCAATGCGACTTTAGGATGGGGATGTGAAAATACGCGTTCTGCAAATCGATCAACACCATCCAGTCTTCCTTCTGCAGTGCAAGAAGAACCTGAGCTAGGGTCAAAATCATGAATTTTTCCTGTTTGAGGTAAAAAAAATTCAAGACCCTGAGGTCTAGGATCAGCCTCAAGCGACCTTTTTGGGAATCAAGAAGTACCTGGAGTAGTTTCCCTGACCCCTTTCTTGCTCAGGAACCACCTCGATCGCACCTTTTTGCAGTAATAACGGAACTTCCTGCTGGAGAAGCAGAAGGTGCTCTTCCAAGCACAAATTCTGACGGTGAAGGTAAGGAGGGAGAAACTCCAGGGAGGGTAGGGCATACCCATTCTCAAACATGTTCAACACCCAGAGATCTGTAGTAACAGACCTCCAATGTTGTAGAAAATGGGACACCCGTTCTCCCACGGGACAAGCATGCTCTACGAAGGCGGAGTTAGAGCTGCTTCCCTGACGCACCAGTTGGAGGGTCAGAGGAGGAGAGTTGCTGCCGTGCTGCACCCCGCAGATGACCTCTGCCCTTTTCCCTGTAAGATCTGTACAGGGGATTTGCCTGCTGTTGCGGCGGCTGCCTGGCACAAAAGGATAAGGCCCTGCCAAAACCATGAAACTTGCGATATCCAAAGCCCCTGGACTGAGACTGGAGACCCAATGGCTCTACTGTCTTTAAAGCGCTGCAGCGCCGAGTCCACTTTGGCCCCAAACAGGCGAGATCTGTCGAAAGGCAGATCTAACAGGGTGGCTTGGACATCAGGGGAGAACCCTGAACCCCGTAACCAAGCATGCCTACTGGTCGCCACAGATGATCCCATCGCCCTGGCAACCGAATCAGCAGTTTCCAGATCAGACTGTATGACCTGGCGGGCCGCAGCTTGAGCATCCATTAGAACCTCTGAAAAATTACCGTGAACGTTCTCCGGTAGTTTTGGGAGCTCTTCCCTAGCCAGAGTCCATAAGTGCGTGGATGTAACGACCCAAAAGGCATGTAAAATTTATCGATTTGAGAGCCATACTGCCTGAAGAGAATACCTTTTTGCAGATTGCTCCATGCATTTGGATTCCCTATCGGCAGGTGTAGATGGGAATGACCTTGCAGACTGCTTCGAGGAGCACAAAGCCTGGACGACCAACCTTTCCGGTGATCGATGAGTGGACAGGAAAGCAGGATCCCTCGGAGCCACCTTATACCTCTTTGCCACAGACCTGGACACCGCTGGAGCAGTCATCGTCTTCTGCCACACATCAAGGATGGGCTCAGTCAAAGCCTCATTGAAAGGGAGTAAAGGCTCTGAGATAAAAGAGGAATGTAGCACCTCTGTCAAAATATTAGATTAGAATTCTGCTGTGGGAAGAGGCAATTACAGCAGATCCGTTGCCTTCCTGACCACAGCGTGATAAGATGTCACCTCCTGCGTTGGGAGACCTTTCGGAGATGAGAATTCCCATTCAGGAGAAGTATCCAGGCCACTAGCCTCCTGCAGACCTTCGAAATCCTGATCAGGGTCTACAATCTCCCCTTCCTCAACCTCCTCATGCTTTTCTTGGTATTCCTCCTCTTCCATTAACCTCTGTGCCTCTCTTCTAGACCTCATCCTTGGAACAGGCGTTGGTGACTTCGGGATCGGCGTCGAAGCAAGATCTATCGGGACAGTAGTCGACGCTGGTCGAGGTCGAGTCGGCGCCGGTTCAGAACCAGACGGCGCCGGGGAAGATCCATCCAGTGGCACTCGCCCCTCCAGAGATTGTATTGGCGTCAAAAACCTCGGTGTCGGGAGAGGCCAACTCCCTGGAGCCATCGGCATCAAAGGCATAAGAGGTGCCTGAGGGAAATGAGGTGGCAAACCTCCCAGAGAGTATGCCAGCCGACCCATGGGGCCAACAGGTGCACCAGTAGGATTTGCCACTCTGGCGAATAAGCCGAACATCGCATTAATAAAATGCGAAGGATCCGTATTCAGAGTCAGGAAGGCAGGATACCCTGGATCCAGTACTGCAGGCTCCGAAGCTCGAGGAGCCAACACATTTGTCTCCGGCTGCGGCGCCGGAGACCCTGGAGCCAGAGGTGGAGTGGTTGGCTTCGGCAACAGTGGAGGCGTTGCTTCTCTTGGAACCGGTGGAGTCACCACTCTCGGAGACGGGCCGGAGTCACCTCAGGAGAAGGAGACGGAGAAACTTCATCCTTCCGATGACGCTGGGGAACCGGGGACACCGAGTTCGGCGTCACGTCCTTCGACGATCAACGCAGAGACCCATGGCACTGCTTCTTCTTATGTTTCGTCGACGACCTCGAAGTATGCGGTGTCGGTGACTTGGATTGGGACCTCGGCCTTCTTCTACCCCTTTTTAGTTTCTTGGCTTTGGACATAAACAATTTGGCCTCCCTCTCCTTCAGTGCCTTGGGGTTCATACGCCTGCATGATGAACACTCCCTGACGTCGTGGTCCGACAAGAGAAATCACAAACAGTCTTCATGGGGGTCAGTGATAGACATCTGGCCCCCACATTCCCTGCATGGCTTAAATCCGAATTTCCTGAGTAGCCATACTGGCTGCTACAAAGACCCGAAGACATGCAACAAAGAAACTCCCAGAAATGGAGAGATCTGGAAAAAAACGTTAAGCGTCGACGGCGCAGAAAAAAGGGAACAGACATCAGCACGCCGACGAGGTCTTCTTATGGCTCTGATGACGTCACGCTGAGTCACGTGTGGAGCCGTTCCATTGTGATGTCCTCATCGACATTGGAGAGCTAAGAAGAAAAGTCTCCATGGAATGCTGTGCATGGGGGTAATTCAAAAGGAGAGGTATCCACAGGCAGATGTATCCATCAGGAACAGCCTGTAGCTGAAGGACATGTCCATGAGGAACTACCGGACGATAGATGAGAAGCCTGTGGAGCGAATACAGGCATGGTGCCTAAGCACCACACTAGTGCCAAACTCCCTACCCAGATCTAACTGAGTAACGCCCATCCAAAATAAGCCTCTGCAAGGTTGGAGGGACGGGACAGCAGGCAGGATGTCCGCTACTCTGTCCCATAATGCATGCAAATATCTGCTCAGAAGGCATGTTGTGTTGACAAAGTGTAAGGTGAGGCTTGTGGAGGAGAACATTTGTTTGCAAATGTCTCCAAGCTTTAGATTCCCGGTCATGTGGGGTAGTTGGGAAAGAATTGGGGTTCAGGATGCTGGTAGATGCCTGCCTCCACCAAGCTCTCTGGAGTAGGGTGCTGCAGAAGAAAGCTTCGATCTACAAACGGTTCTGTTCCACCTCGCCACTTGTCTATTGACCGATGGGTAAGATCCTGGCTTGGCCCACATGCCCACCAGAATATTAGTCCGGGCCTTATCAAAGGGAGTAGAGGCTCCAGGCTGGGTTGTGCTAGGTTGAGGAACTCTGTAAGCATATTGGTTTTGACCTTTTGAGTGGGCACAGTAAGGTCTACCTCCTCAGCCACTCTCTGAATCTCGGTTGCAAAGGCGGCAGACTCCTCAGTAGCCACAGGGTTAGCTGAACACAGACCAATGTCTGATGAAGTGTCCAGATCACTGGCATCCCAGAGTTTCTCATCCTCATACTGGTCATCATCGTCAGTCAGTATCCCCAGGGTCATATTGTGGAGCATAATGTTGAATTCTGCAGAGTTGAGCATGGGTTTCTAAGTCCAATAGAACTGTTGGTGCTGTGTCCGGGGTAGCTGATGTCAGTACTCAAGCCGGTGGCGTGGTCATGATGTCGAAAGTGGTTTTGGGAGTGGTGCCGAGGGTGGAATCACGGGCGGTGCAGACTATGGGAAAAGGATCAAACTCCGTGCGAGGTCAACGAAGGATTAGCCGATGGTAACCATATTGGGGGCACCCTCAGATCAATGGTGTCCGGAGGACCTACAGAGGGTTCCAGTGTGGCACCAAAAATCTCATCCATGGCTACCTTTAGTTGCTGTGGCGTTGCTGTCCGTTCATGAAAGTAGCTTACTGCAAAAAACTACACACATTTAGTCACTCTTCTTTGACTGGGGAAGGTGCAGGATACTGGATCAGAAGAGCTTAGGGTCAGATTAAAAGATGGGTTTGTGTACAATAGCAGAATGTAAATTAAATTTAACTCTTTTCTCAATCGGTAATGAAGGCTACGCAGAGGAAAAATGAATGTTCCAGACCGAACAAGAGACCAAACTCTGCATTTTTGGGCAGTTGCTGTCAATTTAGCAAACAGCTCTAAGGTTTATATGGCACCCATTTTTTCTCTAAAGACACTTTGGCAAGACGTGTTAGGGAATTAACTTAATAAAAGAAAGAGCAAGTAGGAGCTTTGGTCAAAATCCATGACCAACCAAGTAGGGACACTCTTATGAAAAAGATAAGTCCTGCTCCCACCAACATTTGAGTGTCACTGGATTTTGAGTAAATATATATTATCTTGCACTGCTCTGGGGAAGTCTCTGTCTCAAGGTCACAAACAGCAACCAGGCTTAAATATTGTGCAGGAGAACCCTTGATAGGGCTGTTCAACTCAGTCCACATACAAGAAGGGCTCCAAGGACCACAAACCCTTTCCCAAACTTCCTGTGTAAGAAAAGAGTAAAGAAGGCACCTTACGCCATAAAGCACAATTGTAGGAAAGTAGTGTGAGAAAGTGCCCTCTTTCTGCATGGTATGCCCCCACTTTTTGCTTAATTGCTGATGTTCTTCGACGGAGTGTGCCCTGGGCTCCTGCTAATCAGGTGCCCAGGGCCTATGTTCCTTCCCTAAAACTGCATTGAAGCCTAAACCCAATTGGCATCTCTGGCCACATGTCAGCCCCTGGTAAATGGTACCACAGGTAACCAGGGCACTGTGACCAGAGAAGGCCTCTAAGGGCTGCAGCACTTATTGTGCCACCCTTAGAGGCCCTGTACCCCGACACTCACACACTGCCTTCGCAGGCTGCGTGTCTTGGTGCAGAACAAAGTGAAGAGTCGACATGGCACACATCCCTGTGTGCCATGCCCACAAACCACTGCCCTGGCATACATCAGTCACCCCTCTAGCTGGGTGCCCTATGCCAGTGGTGAGGGTACAGGTGCATGAGCCCTGTACCCCTACAGTGCCCAAGTCCATTCCTGGGCACTGTAGGTGCAGTGCTGCCATAAAGAGTATATGGTGCCAGGAGTTTGTCATTACGAACTCCACAGCACCATGATGGCTACACTGAAGACTGGGAAGTTTGGTATCAAACTTCTCAGCACATTAAACCCACACTGATGCCAGTGTGGGATTTAATGTAAAATGCACCACAGAGGGCATCTTAGAGATGCCCCCTGAAACTCGACCAACTTCTAGTGACCTGACTGAGTGGCTGCTTAGGCTGCCACCACCAGACATGTTTCTGGACCCTGGGTCGAGAGCCTGCTGCTCTCGGGGGCCTGAAACAATGCACATCCTGGGATGAGGTGCGAAGCCTCTTCCCCCAGGATGGGCAGGGTTCACGAAGGAGAAGCTTCAAAGGCATGCCACCTTTGTGAGCCTCTCCAGAACATTTGCTGCTTTCAGCAACTGGTCCCCACTGGTCCTACCCCCCACTTTGGGCGGGAGAACCGGCGGGAAAAACAAGTGAGGAAGGGAGGTGTGCCCACCTCTGCCAACTCCACCCCTCTGGTGGGGGAGGCGAGGTGAAGCACAACCTCGAGTCCCCGCCATCTTGAGGATGGGGGAACCAGCCAACCAGGGACAGGCTCCTGCCCCCTCCCACTGGAGAGTGGCAGAATAGGGGTGTACCCACCCCAGGGAAGGGACCCATTGGTCCCTGCCCTTTACCTACCTGTAACGCCCCTAAATCTAGTCTTTAGGGGGCACCCTGAACCTTACTTCCTCAGATCCAGCAACAACAAGAAAAGAAGATAAGGACCGAAGAGCCGTGCAGAGCTAACAAGAGGACGACGCCCACTGACTTGGCCCCAGCCCTACAGGCCTGTCTCCCCTCGAACCTGCTCTTGCGAAATCCTGGTGTGTCCTGCAGACAGCAACCTCAAAAACCCCGGAGGACCTGCCTGCCTTCACTTCAAAGACTGAATCTCCCGTGAACACCGGACTTGTTCAAACTGCAGCTTCTGGCTCCGGCCGCACACCGCAAATCCAGCCCACTCTGCACACGCCGAACCCGGCCCGAGCTCGAGTGGAAAAACACCATGAGGAGGTCACCCCGGCGATCCTGACCCAAGATCCGGCGACTCCTGACCTGCCTCAAGCCTCCAATCGACGCCTGCAGCCTCAATCCAGAGGATCCCCTCTACCGCGACCAGAGCGGGTAAGACTTTCCGACGTCCCAAGGCACCCCTGCACCCGACGCCCCACGGCCTTGTGTGCCCAAACCAACGGTGCCTAACCAACCCAAGACATCCCAACTTACCCCTCGAAGTGGTGGTCACACCCAGAAGATCCTCGTCCCCGAGCCTGCAGTGTTTCTTCTAACCGGAGGCGCTCCATTGAAAACAACAGGGAACCCGACCTCAAAACAGCACCCTGCACCCGGCCGCCTAGTGCCGCAGAGGGTGCACCTTTGGTGCTAATTTGGTTGCCAATTTGCCCTGACCTAAACCCTAGGAGCTTTGCTCCCACAACCCAGTGGCCTGCTTGCCAGCAGCCACCAACCGGAGACCCCCTATCCTCCATAGGATAACATTGGGCCTCAACACACTGCACCCGGCCGCCCTAGTGCCGCTGAGGGTGAAACAAAAGTGCATCACTGACCCTGGGGGACCCCCCCCCCCCCCGAGTCTAACTCCAGAACCTTAACTCCCACAGTCGATTACTTACCTACAAACCGATAACCTGTTTATCCTTTATAGGATAACATTGACAATTTTTCTTCCCAAAAACGACTAAGTGTGTTGTTTTGAAAACTAAAGATATTCTTTAAAAATCGTACAAATAATCAAAACGTGTTTTCTCACCTGTTTGCAGGAAATGTCCCAGTGCTGAATCCAGGCATCCAGCACCAAGTTAGAAAAAGTAACGTAAAAGTAACTTACCTGCAATTTACTGACAAAGCCTATTCATTTCAATGTACTGCTCCAAAAAGTTTCTAAGTGTGGAGTTTTGAAATCTGAGAATATTCTTTAAAAATCGCACGAATAACAAAAACGCATTTACTCACCTGTTTTCAGGAAATGTCCCAGTGCTGAATCCAGGCATCCAGCACGGAGTTAGAAAAAGTAACGTAAAAGTAACTTACCTGCAATTTACTGAAAAAGCCTATTCATTCCAATGTACTGTATTTGCTAAGTGTTGCATACTACTGCTCCCCTGTAAATCAAACAAAGTACAATTTTCATTGCATTTTCAAACTTTTTGACATTCAGTAACTTATTACTACAAAATATTTTATGCTTACCTGTGCCAAGCTTGCTTGGTTCTAAAATAAAACAACAATATATTTTTATACAAAAACAATTGGCCTAGAGTTCAGTTCTTGAGTGTGTGAATTCATTTGCTGACTGAGTGTGTACATCAAATGCTTAACACTGTCCTCTGATACTGCCTTACTGCTCGACCAAGCTACCACTATTAGAGAGTAAGGCTCTATCTAACTTTAACCTCTGGAGTCACCTGGACCCTATACACACTATACCTCATTTTGGTGTAGTATATATAGAGCCAGTTTCTTACAAGAAGGATCTGCTTCTTATGGTTACCCCTACTTTTTGCTTGATGTTACACTGTTTTTGACTAGTCTGACTGGGATCCTGCTAATCAGGACCCCAGTCTATCTGCTTTTTCCCTAAAATGTTATGTTATGTACTTCGGTACACTCCAGATTGGATACTGGGGTACCCTGGTCAGTCCCTAGTATATGGTACACCTGTACCCAGGGCATAGGTACCCCAGAGGCCTCCCATGGGCTGAAGCATGTATTATGCCACCCATGAGAGGCCATGCAAAATGGATCTACAGGCCTGCCACTGCAGCCTGTGTAAGTTGGTGCATGCACCACTTACTTAAGATATAGGTTTACTATATCTAAGGGTCACTACACTTAAAACCTATAAGTCACCCCTATAGCAGGCCTTTACAATCCTGAGGACAGGGTGCTTGGTTCCAAGTGAGAGGGTGCCACTGCATGATCAGGACACCCCTGCAGCCTACAGAGTCCATTCTCCCGGGTCGTTAGTGCTGCAACCATTTACGACATATAGAGTGGCATTATGCGACTGCGTGATGACCAACTCTAAAACGGCTGAAAGTAACCCTATCGTGTTTGGTATCAAACATTGTGGAATCATACCCCGACACCGGCAACCAGTGTGGGAGGTACGATTCCACCCCTCAGACACGAGCTTTGTGAGGTCCCTGGTGTCCCCGGTACCAGTCTTCTAGTCCCGGGCAGCCCAAAAGGGTTGCTGCCGACCAGAGACATATTACTGTCCTCCTGCTGCTGAGCCAAGCTCGAGCAGGGGAAGCAGCACAATAGGCATCCTTTGACAGGGAGGTGTGACCACCTCCCAGACAGGATTTAGTGTATTAGGCCTGGGTGGGTGCGCTTGCCAGCGACCGAAAGTCTGCATAAGGGGCACATTTAGTGTCCCTGTGCATAGTCCAGTTCAAACCAGTCCTGGGAGCCGTTGGCTCCTGCTCTGGCGCGAAACTGGACAAAAGACATGGGAGTAACCTCCCCACTGTCCTGACCCTACCCTGGGAGGGTCCCCTGAATCTGTCCAACCCTCTCCAGTGGGTACAAAAGGGCTTACCTGGCTGTAGGACCCTAGATTCGACGTGGACAAGATTCTGATCAAGAAACCACTGACCTTCGACCGTCTGGACACTCTGGACTTCGTTTGGGCCCCGACTTCATCTCCCACTCCGTCCAAAGCATCGTCTGGGCCCGTGCACCATAGAGGCCCCGTGCAGGACCTGTGGAGCATCAAGGACAACCGAAGACATCTCCCTTGGAGTGAAGGAGTCACTCCCCTGCAACCGCAGGCACAGTTACGCAACTGACCGGTCTGCTGATCCTGAGCTCCTGCGTACTCCGAAGGCTCCAGCAACACAGGAGGTGGGTTCCACGTCCCTCGAGGTCCGAGCTGCCCTCTCACCAAGTTTGAGGCCAGAATCCCTCGGGGGGCTGCAATACCAGTACCCCTGTGCACCACGTACTTTTGCAAGTGCATATGTTTGTTGGTGTTCCCAAAACAAGTGCACTGGGCTCCGAGTAGCCCTGACGAACAAGTTACTTACCTTCGGTAACGATATATCTGTAAGAAACATTAGTTAGATATAGATTCCTTACCTTAGAATTTCCCCCAGGCGTCAGACTGGATCCGGAAAGTTTTTTCGTCAGCAGTACCTCTGCGCGTCAGAAGGTGGCGTCGGTCGGCTCCGTGTTCGTCGTGTCGCCGGGATGACGTCGCGGCAGCTACTTAGACGCCGCCCTCGCGCGCTGACGTCAGTTCTGTACACGACTTTCCGTGCCAGAAAACGCAGAGCCATGCAAGACACTGACCACTGGTGCACAAAACTAGGGCCCTGAAAGGATGTCTTTAACCCTAGAAATCAGTTTGCAGAACGGGGAGGATGGGTGGGGCGGTAAGGAATCTATAACCAACTAATGTTTCTTACAGATATATCGTTACCGAAGGTAAGTAACTTGTTCATCTGAAAGAAACACGTTAGTTATAGATTCCTTACCTTAGAATAGACACCCCAGCAATACCAACCCCGGAGGTGGGTCTGCGAACCAAGATCACACCAGAAAGTCCTGGAGAACAGAACGGCCAAAGAAGCCATCTCTCCGGACTTGACTGTCAAGACAGTAGTGCTTCGTAAAAGTGTGCAACGAAGCCCACGTAGCCACCTGACAGATGTCATTCAGAGGAACGCCTTGTCCCAGAGCAGTGGTAGCTGCCGTCGCCCTGGTGGAATGGGGGCGCAGTCCCACTGGAGGCTCCTTCTTTGCCAAAGAATAACAGGCTTTGATACACAAAACGACCCATCGGGAGATAGTTTGTGTACGGCCCGACCTTTCTTGGCGCCCACGTACCCAACAAAGAGCTGGTCATCCACCTGGAACTGTCTGGTGCGACCCAAATGAAAAGAAAGAGCACGTTTTGGGTCCAGAGGGTGGAGCCTCTCTTCCTCCTTCGAAGGATGCGGAGGCGGAAAGAAGGTGGGCAAAGTGATGGTCTGCCCGATGTGGAAGGCGGTGACAACCTTAGGCAGGAAGGATGGACGAGTCCTGAGGACAACTTTGTCCGGATGCACAGATAGAAAAAGAGGCTTAGAAGAAAGCGCCTGGAGCTCACTCACCCGTCTGGCAGAGGTGATGGCCACCAGGAATACAGTTTTGAGAGTTAAGAGCCTAAGAGGACAGTTATGAACCGGCTCAAAGGGAGCGCACATTAAATAAGTTAAAACTAGGTTCAAGTCCCACTGAGGCATAACGAAAGGAATAGGAGGAAAGAGATGAGTTATGCCTTTCAAGAAACGATTTACCACCGGGGACTTGAAAAGGGAAGGCTGATCTAGGAGCTGAAGGAAGGCAGAAATGGCCGAGAGATAGCCCTCGATAGTGCCCAGAGCAGAGCCCTGCTGGGCCAAAGAAAGAAGGAACAAAAGAACCTCAGAAAGAGGGGCAGAGAGGGGATACACAGCCTTTGCTGTGCACCATGCCACAAATTTGTTCCACCGGCAGGTGTATACCTTCTTAGTGGAGGGACGCCTGGCTGCCAGAATTACATCGCAGACTTCGGGAGGCAGGTCGAATGACGTCAACTGCTGCCCCTCAATCACCACGCAAGGAGGTGGAGGCTGGACAGGTTCGGGTGGAGGACCGCCCCTGTTGCTGCGACAGAAGATCCTCCCGAAGAGGCAGACGGGTCGGAGGATCGATGGCCATGTTGAGCAGCTCGGGATACCAGACTCTCCGTGCCCAATCTGGAGCCACAAGAATGATTTGGGCCCGGTTGCACCTGATGATCTTCAGCACTCTGGGCAGAAATGGTATAGGCGGAAAGGCGTACAACAGACCACAACTCCACTTGCGACGAAAAGCGTCGCCTAGCGAGTGCCGCCTTGGAAATTCCAATGCGCAGAATTGCTGACATTGCGCGTTCTCTTCGGTGGCGAATAGATCTAACCAAGGCTCTCCCCACTGTTGAAAGAGACCTTGCACCCCCTCAGAGTGAAGATGCCATTCGTGATCCATCATGCACCTGCGGCTGTGTTCGTCGGCCCTGCGTTCAATGAACCTGCCAGGTGTTGAACCACCAGGGATATGCCCTGATGTTCCAGCCATGTCCAGAGGCGGAGGGCCTCCTGACATAGGGTCCACAACCCCAAAACCGCCCTGTTTGTTGCAGTACCACATGGCGGTGTGTTGTCCGTGAACACCTGCACTACTCTTCCCCGGACAGAGGGAAGGAATGCTTTGAGTGCAAGACGAATCGCCCAAAGCTCCAGAAGGTTGATGTGGAGCCTTGACTCCACCGGAGACCAGAGGCCTCTGATCTCCGCCTCTCCCTTGTGGCCGCCCCATCCCAGAATGGATGCGTCTCTCACCACTATGTGTTCTGGTTGGGGAAGGGAGAGGGATCTGCCGTTGACCCAATCCTGGTTCGTGAGCCACCACTGCAATTGGCGTGCAGTGTCCTCCGAGATCTGGACGCAATCGGACAGATTCCCCTGATGCTGCGCCCACTGGAACTTCAGGTCCCACTGCAGAGCCCGCATATGCCACCTGGCATGATCGACCAGCAGGATGCAGGAGGCCATGAGGCCCAGCAGTCTCAGGGTCATTCTGACTGAAACCCGGGATAGAGGCTAAAAGATCGGAATCATAGCCTGAATATCCTGGACTTGCTGTTCGGGAGGATAGACCCGTAACCGCGTCGTGTCCAGAACCGCCCCGATGAAGAGGAGCCTCTGAGAGGGAATCAGGTGTGACTTCGGCACATTGATGGAGAACCCCAGCGAATGCAGGAGGTCGGCCGTAATCTGGAGGTGGGAGACGACTGCCTGGGGCGAGCCCGCCTTCAACAGCCAGTCGTCGAGATAGGGGAAGACTGAAACCCCTGATCTGCGCAGATGCGCTGCGACCACTGCCATCACTTTCGTGAACACCCGAGGGGCGCTGGTAAGGCCGAAGGAGAGCACGGTAAACTGAAAGTGCTCCACCGTGAAGGTAACGCCAGTTGGCATGCAGGACGGGGATGTGAAAGTAAGCGTCCTGCAAGTCCAACGCTACCATCCAGTCTCCAGGGTCGAGGGCAGACAGGACCTGAGCGAGCGTCAACATTTTGAACTTCTCCTTTCATAGGAAGCGGTTGACGTTCCTGAGATCCAAGATAGGACGCAGGCCTTTGTCCTTCTTGGGCACCAGAAAGTAGTGGGAATAGCAACCACGACCTACTTCTGGGACAGGAACGTGCTCGATGGCTCCCTTGGCCAAGAGTGCCAAAACTTCCTGTTGGAGAAGGGCCAGATGATCCTCCAACATACGATGGTACTGAGGTGGCATGGATGGAGGGGTAGTCTCGAAGGGGAGGGAGTAGCCCCTTCGGACTATTTGCAAAACCCACCTGTCCGACGTGATGGTGCGCCAGTGGGGGAGGTGATGGCGAATCCTGCCGCCCACTGGCGTTTGGTGGCCCTGAAAGGTCGGACTAGGAGGGTTTGGAGGCTGCTGCAGAGGGGGCCGTGGTGGACTGGCCTGTCCGCTGGCCCCCAGAACCACGGCACTGGTTTCCACGTCCCTGGCCGCGCAGAGGTTGAACAGCTTGTGCCAGCCTGTGGCTCTGGGCAGGACGTGGCGGGGCACCCCTTCCGTAGCCACAAAAGGTAGACTGCGCAGGGCGGGTGGTGGAGAGGCCCAAGGACCTGGCCGTGGCCCGAGAGTCCTTAAAACGCTGCAGCGTGCTGTCTGCCTTGTCGCCGAAAAGGCGACGGCCATCAAAGGGCATGTCCATAAGGGTGGATTGGACACTCCCTGAAAAACCAGTCGACCCCAACCAGGCGTAGCGTCGAAGGGCTACCGACGTGGAAATCGTCCTGCCTAGTGAGTCGGCAGAATCCAGCCCACAGCGGATGGTAAACTTCGCTGCGTCTCTCCCTTCGGCAACTGCTCGAGAGAGCACGGCCCGGGCCTCCTCCGGGCACTGAGGCAGCATGTGCGCAACCGTATCCCACACGGAGTGGGTGTAACGGCCCAACCGACATGCAGTGTTTACCGACCGCAGTCCCAAGCTAGAGGAAGAAAACATCTTCTTCACAAGATGTTAATGTTAAAAGGATTTATAGAGCGCATGGCTACCCAAAGGCTTCCCAGCGCAAAGCAGTGGACTGATAAAATGTCCGCGGGAGAACAGGCACTTAGTTGACCTCGGTGAACAACCATGTTTTCAGTTTTTTTCTAAATGTTGCCTCTGCGGATGTAAATCTCAGCTCTCGCGGGAGTGAGTTCCACAGCTTGGGCGCCAAGTGGGAAAAAGCTCTCCCACCCCATCAGGCCCTTTTTATTCTAGTGGTTTTTAGCAGGCGCTCAGAGCCTGACCTCAAACATCTGTTGGGAAGATGTCGGCACACCAGCTTCCTAATCTTGCTGGGCCCTTTGTTATTTATAGCTCTGTGGGTTAGGCAAAGTGCTTTGAACCTAATTCTGGCCTCGATCGGAAGCCAGTGTAAGTTTCTGCGGTGAGCCGAAACTGATTCTTTCATTGGGATTTGATACAGGAGTCTGACCGCAGCGTTCTGAACTACCTGTAACTTCCTAATCACATATTTGGGCGCTCCCAAGAAGAGCGAATTCCCGTAATCCAGTCGTGAGGTGACCAAGGTCCAGCTTTTTGGATTCCCTATCAGGTGGAGCGATAGGGAATGCGCCCTTGGCGGTGGAGGCTTGGACCACCAAGCTCTCAGGGGTGGGGTGTTGGGAGAGGAAAGTGGGGTCGCCCGGGGCCGGGCAGTGGCGTCGGGCAATTATCGTGTCCACAGGAGCCCCTGTGTTGGGCCTGGACCAGGTGCCCAAAAGGATGTCCGTTAGGGCTTCATTAAACGGCAGCAGGGGCTCCAAAGAGCTTGCTGCCAGTTGAAGCACCTCTGTCAGGATGTTAGTCCTGACTGCCACCGTAGGTAGCTCGAGGTGCAGAGCCTCGGTCGCCCTACGCAACACCACTGCGTACGACGCTCCCTCCTCCGTAGCCACGGTAAGAGGAGACAACATGCCAAGGTCTGGTGAGGTATCCAGACCACTGGCTTCCCCCAGTTCCTCTCTCCAGTCCGGTTCATAACCTAACTGGTCGGTTAAAGGGTCCCCAGACCCCTCCCAGTCCTCCTCACCCTCCTCTGGCTGCCAATCTGGTCTCAAAGAGTCAGGGTAGAACAGGGGCACAAAAGTACCCGTCGGCGCCAGGTCCGGCGTCGGTCCGGCTCCGTGTCTACCTCGAGGCACCTGGGGACACAGCCGACGCCGGCTGCGGACGTGGTTTCGGAGGAAGCGGCGCCGGTGGAGGTGTAACTAGGTCGACCGGCGCCAATCCGGATCCAGGCCTGGATCCGAGGGGACCCTGCGGTGCAGAGGCCGAAGCTGCTGGCATCGAAGGCCCAGGGCCCCCAGGCGAGTCCGCGGGGCCCGAAGGATCGCCGGCGGAGTCGGACTGCCCAATGGCGTGCATCACTTCGTAAAACTGACGAAGCTGGGCAGGGGTCGCTCCAGGTCCCGGGAAGGGGGGTGAAACCCGGAGCCGAACCTTCGGGCTCCGCACGCGGATCCGCGTGAGGGGCACCACCCGCATCCCACGTCGCGTAGGCCAACGGACGGGGAGAAGTCGAAGAGCGACGATGCTTCTTCGACTTCTTCGTGTGTTTCGACTTACCTGACCCCGAGTGCAAAGACTTTGATGAAGAATGGTGATGGCTCCGCGACCGGCCCCTCGACCTCCTACGGGTACGAGACCTCGATCGCCGCGGAGCTGACTGCCAGGCCTCGAGAAGCTTTCGGGACCGCTCACGCAAAGACTTCAGGTTCATGGTCCGGCAGTCGGAGCACGACTTGGGGTCGTGGTCGCGCTCCAGGCAGAAGAGGCACACGCGGTGCGGATGCGTCACTGACATTAGTCGGCTACAGGAACAGCAAGCCTTGAAGCCGGGCATCCCTCGAGCACCAGGAGTTGATGGACTCAAAAAACGAAGTCGACAAAAGTCGAGAAAAAGCCAGTCAAAAAGTGACTGGGGGTACCGCTCTCTCCAGAGCTGCGCTTGCTGGCGCGGAAAAAGAAAGAACTGACGTCAGCGCGCGAGGGCGGCGTCTATGCAGCTACCGCGACATCATCCCGGTGACCACGACGCCAACGACTAACGCGGAGTCGACCTACGCCACCTTCCGACGTGCAGGGGTACTGCTGACAAAAAACTTTACGGATCCAGTCTGACGCCTGGGGGTAATTCTAAGGTAAGGAATCTATAACTAACTGTTTCTTTCAGATAGGGCTGACATGGGCTTGCTCATGGCAACTGATGAGGGACAGGAGGAAGAGTGTGACCCACTCCCTGACCTCCTCTCACAGAACCCTGATGATGGATCAGTTGATGGTGTAGTCTTGGCAGACAGTCTCACTGGTCAACAGCAGATTGATTGTAGGAAGGTCCTCAATCAATAAATGCATTTGTTTTCTTTGACACCCAGTCAAAATACCTGGTGTACCCATGAAGTGGACACTGGTGAGAGTCTACCTGTGAAGAATAAAATCTACAGACAGCCTGACCATGTCAGAGATTGCATCAGGACAGAGGTCCAAAAGATGCTGGAATTGGGAGTGATTGAGCCCTCAGATAGCCCTTGGGCTAGCCCAGTAGTCCTGGTACCTAAACATCACACCCAGGGCAGTAAGAGAGAGATGAGGTTTTGTGTGGATTACAGGGGACTCAATGCAGTCACTAGGACTGATGCTCATCCTATTTCTAGGCGATACCAAAGGGGATGATGGACGGAGCGCTTGAGCAAATCAAACACTCACCCCCAGTCAAGTGATCTGGGTTTAATCCATCATCATTCTTTAGCTCACTCCACCACCCCAGTTCAGACATGGCCATATGCAAATCAGTCTGACCCTGTGCCTCATGGGAACAGTCCAGCCCGAACTGCCAAGCCATGTCTTCCCTCGACCGGAAACAAGCATCCTGGGACCGGTTTCTGGCTATTCAGCCGTCATCAGCCAGAACTGATTTCTAGGGTTGTCATCCCTTTCAGGGCCCTAGTTTCAATGCACCAGTGGTCAGTATCTTGCATTGCTCTGCGTTCCTGGTGCGGAAAGTCGTGTACAGAACTGACGTCAGCGCGCGTGGGAGGCATCTAAGTAGCGCCAGCGACGTCATCTCGGCGACCACGTCGCCAACGACGGACGCGGAGCCGCACGACGCCACCTACCGACGTGCAGGGGTCCTTGCTGACGAAAACTTTCCGGATCCAGTCTGACGCCTGGGGATATTCTAAGGTAAGGAATCTATCACTATGTGTTTCTTTCAGATGGTTTTGTCATAAGTTGTGTGAGCACTGTATTTATACTCCACATGGGCACTGGAGCTGTTTTTGGAGGAGCAACTCTTTTTGCTCCCTTAGGAAACGTTTTATGACAGGTCTTGTGAAGAAGCTCTTGCATGTTTTCCCTCTGGTATACGCTACGATGGCTGCGAGGTGTACCTTTATGCTAGAGTAGTTAATGTGACTGTCTAGGAGATGAGTTAGGTATATGATGACTGTTTCCTGTGTGTTTATTGTTTTCATTTGGTTGTTAGCTGTGCACCAAGTGGTGTATGTAGGAAGCTGGCTCTGTATATACTATACCAAAGTGAGGTATAGTGTGCACAGAGTCCAGTGGAAGCCCAAAGGTAGGCAGAGGTAAAGTTAGATAGCACCTCACTCTCTATTTGTGGTAGTGTGGTCAAGCAGTAAGGCAGTATCAGAGGACAGTGTTAAGCATTTGTTGTACACACTCAGTCAGCAAATGAATTCACACACTCAAAGACTGAACTTCAGACCAATTGTTTTTGTATAAAAATATTCTTTTAGTTATTTTAATTTCCAGAACCAAGCAAGCCTGGCACAGGTGAGCAATAAATACGTTACAGTAGTAATGCAATTGAAATACAGTTTGAATGATAATTGTATATGCACTTTGGTTTGATTTACAGTATGGATGCAGAGAAATGCAGTACATAGACTTGAATAGGCTTTTTAGTAAAATAGCAGGTAAGTAACTTTTGAGATTACTAGGCTTACACAGAGTAGTATACCTAGATACTACTCTGGGACATTTCCTGAAAACAGGTAAGTAAAATCGTTTTTGTTAGATTATGCAATTTTAAAGAATTTCTTTAGTTTCTCAAACTCCACAATTAGAAACTTTTCACAGAAAAACAGTCAATGTTATCCTATGGAGGAAAGGAAAATGCTACTTACCAGTATGCATCTGTTCTTGGCATGTAGAGCTGCAGATCCTCACACTGTGCATTAGATCGCCATCTGGTGTTGGGCTCGGATGCTTGCACTTTGTTGTTGTCTTCGAAGAAGTCTTTGTAGTCATGTGATAGGTGACTCCTCCTTAGGACAATAGTGCGCATGGGCATCGACTCCATCCTCAGATTGTTTTTCGCCATATTGGGGAGTGATGGAGTTAGTAGAAAAGAAAAGAGATGTCCATGTGTGTGTATCTAATTAAGATAGGACTGGAGCACATACAGGTCCCGGGGAGGTGGGTGGGCGTGTCAGGATCTGCAGCTCTACATGCCAAGAACAGATGCATACTGGTAAGTAGCATTTTCCGTTCGAGGCATGTGAGCTGCAGAGCTCACACTGTGCATAGACTGTACAGCAGTATCTCCCCTAGCGGTGGTCACCTGTATGTGTTGCAGTAGTTTGAAAAAGGGTTTTAAGGACAGCTTGGCCCACGGAAGCTTGTTGCTTGGCTTGCACATCAACACAATAGTGTTTAGTGAAGGTGTGTGTTGTAGACCATGTGGCTGCCTTACATATGTCTTCTAGGGGAATGTTCCCTAAGAATGCCATGGATGCCCCTAGTTTGCGTGTTGAGTGCGCTCTAGGGGGAACTGATAATGTGCGTTTGGCTTTTTGGTAGCAGATTTGGATACATTTAACAATCCACCTTGCAACCCCGGCTTTTGAGATGGGATTACCTTTGTGTGGTGGAGAGAAAGCCACAAACAATTGTTTGGTTTTGCGAAAAGATTTGGTTCTGTCAATGTAATAAATAAGGGCTCTTTTGACATCTAGGGTGTGGAGAGCTCTTTCTGCCACGGAATCTGGGTTTTGGAAGAACACAGGTAGTTCTACTGATTGGTTAAGGTGGAAAGGCGAAATGACTTTGGGAAGGAATTTTGGGTTTGTTCTGAGAACTACCTTTTTATGATGTATTTGTAAGAAAGGCTCTTGTATAGTTAGAGCTTGTAGTTCACTGACTCTCCTTAGAGAAGTGATTGCAATCAGGAACGCAACTTTCCATGTAAGGAATTGAAGTTCACATTTATGTAAGGGTTCGAAAGGTGGACCCATGAGCCTGGTAAGTACTATATTAAGATTCCACACTGGGGAAGGTGGTAATCTGGGAGGTATGATGCGCTTAAGGCCTTCCATGAAGGCTTTAATGGCGGGAACTTTGAATAGTGATAAGTGTTGCCTGTTTTGCAAGTAAGCAGCAAGGGCTGCGAGGTGCAGACGTATGGATGAGTATGCAAGACTACATCTTTGCAAATGTAGCAAATAGCAAATGATGTTTTGCGTAGAGGCTTGTAATGGTTGGATGTTATTATTAGTGCAGTAAATAGCGAATCTTTTCCATTTAGCTGCATAGCATGCTCTGGTAGTTGGGCGTCTAGCTTCTTTTATAACGTCCATGCAGTCTGGGGGTAGGTTAAGGTAACCGAATTCTAGGACTTCAGGAGCCAAATTGCAAGGTTCAGCTGAGATGGATCTGGGTGCATTATCTCTCCATGGCTCTGCGTTAGCATTGATGGGGAGAGGTGTAGTTTTTGGTATGGGACTACTGATAGCTCCAGTAGTGTGGTGAACCACGGTTGGCGTGCCCACGTGGGGGCTACTAGTATCATTTTTAGAGACTGTTGTCGAAGCTTGCGTACTACAAGTGGGATGAGTGGGAGCGGTGGAAAAGCGTACACAAATCTGCCGGACCAGTTCATCCATATCGCATTGCCCTTGGACTGCGGGTGTGGAAGCCTGGCGGCGAAGGTTGGGCATTTTGCGTTTTGGTGTGTGGCGAACAGATCTAAGTCTGGCTGGCCCCACATCTGGAAGAAAGGTAGAAGAACTTGTGGATGTAGTTCCCACTCGTGAATCTGTTGTGCCTGTCGACTTAACAGATCTGCAATCTGATTGTGAATGCCTGGTAGGTGTTCCGCTAGAAGGTAAATGTTTTGTGGAATGGCCCACCTCCAAATGTCCTGTGCTAGTTGGGACAGTTGTGGAGAGTGTGTCCCCCTGTTTTTGTATATAGTACATAGCTGTGATGTTGTCTGTTCGGATCAGGACAGCTTTGTTGTGTACGTGGAGTTGAAAGGACTTGAGAGCTAGGAATATGGCTAGTAACTCTAGGTGGTTGATGTGGAACAGCTTCTGCTGAGTGGTCCACTTGCCCTGTGTTGTATGGTGTAACAGGTGTGCTCCCCATCCTGTAAGGGATGCGTCCGTGGTTAGTACTACTTGTGGAACTGGCTCTAGGAACGGCCGCCCCTTGGACAAATTGTTGGTGTTCCACCACTGCAGAGAGCGATGTGTGCGGCTGTCCACCAACACCAGATCTGTAAGATGTCCCTGAGCCTGGTTCCATTGGCGCGCTAGGCACTCTTGTAGAGGACGCATTTGAAGTTTTGCATGAGGGACGAGAAAAATGCAGGATGCCATCATGCCGATGAGCTGCATAAACACTCTGGCTGGGAGAGAGTGTTGCATTTGAAACCTGGGGACAAGGGTTTGTATACTGGCTATCCTGGCTGGGCTGGGGTAAGCTAGAGCAGTGGAAGTGTTTATTGTAGCTCCCAGATATTGAAGGACATGGGAGGGCTGAAGGTGGGACTTGGTATAGTTTATTGTGAACCCCAAGTTGTGTAATGTTTGTATTGTTTGGTGAGTGTGTTGGACACACTGGTTGAATGATTTGGCTTTGATAAGCCAGTCGTCTAGGTATGGGAAGACATGTATTTGTTGTCTTCTTAGATGCGCTGCTACTACTGCAAGGCATTTGGTAAACACTCTTGGAGCAGTGGTGACTCCGAATGGGAGTACCTTGAACTGGTAGTGCTGCCCATTGAGAACAAATCTTAGATACTTCCTGTGAGCAGGATGTATGGGAATGTGGAAGTAGGCGTCCTTGAGGTCTAATGTGGCAAGGAAGTCTTGTTGTTGTAGTAAGGGAAGCACTTGTTGGAGAGTGATCATATGAAAATGATCTGAGTGTATGTATTGATTGAGAGGTCTGAGGTCTAAAATAGGCCTGAGAGTGCCGTCCTTTTTGGGAATGAGGAAGTACAGGGAGTAAACTCCTGTGCCTTGCTGTAGCAGAGGCACTGGCTCTATGGCGTGCTTTTGAAGCAGGGAAAGTACCTCTTGTTGTAAAAGTGTAAGATGGTCTGTGGACATTGGACGCTGCCTGGGTGGTATGGTGGGGGGGTAGCCGTTAGCTCCAGGCAGTAGCCATGTTGGATAATCTGTCTCACCCACCTGTCTGTTGTAATGGAGTTCCAGACAGGCAGGAACTGTGATAGCCTTCCCCGACAGGGGTGTTGTGGTCGGGGGAAGTGGAGGAAAGTCACTGTTTGGGAGTGGTGGAGGTACGGGTGTTGTTATTATTACCTCGACCTCTGCCTTTAGAGTTGTTGCCTCTGTAACCACCCCTAAAGTATCCTCTATTAGGAGAGGTTTGGGTGTTTGTTCGATAGGAAGAGGAACTGTCTGCGGTGGTATTCCTGGAGCCCCCTCTGTAAAAGGAGCGGCGAAAGGAGCCACGTTGCTGCGGGGACTGCAATGCTCCCATTGATTTGGCAGTGTCAGTATCCTTCTTCATCTTTTCTAGTGCTGTGTCGACAGCAGGACCAAATAGTTGGTTTTGGTTAAATGGCTGGTTTAGTATGGTAGTCTGGACTTCAGGCTTAAAACCTGAAATGCGAAGCCAGGCGTGTCGTCTAATAAGCACGCTAGTGTTAACTGACCTAGCGGCGGTGTCGGCTGCGTCTAAGGCGCACTTAATGGAGGCATTGGAAATAAGTTTGCCTTCTTGAATGAGGTCAGTGGCTTGTGTTTTGTATTGATCAGGTAGATGTTGAAGGAGGGTTTCTAGCTGATCGTAGTGTGCCCTGTCGTACCTAGCTAGTAGAGCTTGGGTGTTAGCGATGCGCCAGAGGTTGGTGGCTTGCGCAGCTACGCGTTTGCCAGAGGAATCTAACAATTTGGATTCTTTATCAGGGGGCGGAGCATCCCCTGAAGTTTGTGAATTGGCGCGTTTTCTGGCATTAGAAACGACCAGTGAGTCAAGGGGGAGCTGACCTTTGATGTAGGTGGGGTCATCGGGGGCAGGTCTATACTTTTTATCCACTCTAGGATTAAGGATCCTGGCTCTGACCGGGTCGTTAAAAATTTCAGGTGCATGTTTAATGACACCCTTGATCATGGGCAAAGTTTGAACAGTTTTTTGAGACCGTTCAAAAGTGTCTAGAAGAAAATCTTCCTCTGGTTGGTCGGTGTGAATATGCACCCCATGAAAAACGGCCGCCCTATGTATAAGTTGCCCAAAACCTATGTGATCATCTGGTGGAGATGGTTTTGTAGGATAAGGTGGAGGGCTGGGAAGGTCTGTAGGGTCTGGGGGTCATTATAACCCCAGTCATCCTGTGGTGGATTATCTGGATCCAGATATAAATTATGAGGGTCATCCCCGTACCCCATGTTGTCCTCATACTCATGTGGGGGAGAATCCGCAGGTTGAGGAGGTGTGATAGGGATGTGGAGAGGAGGGGTGTTAGAGAGAGGTATAGGGGAAGAAGGAGGCATAGGGGAAGTGGAAGAGTCTTTCTTCTTCGGAGGGACAGGCTTGTGACGTGGCACAGAGGAAATATGTCCTGTTTTAGGATTGATATAAAGTTTGTTTTGATTAGGATCGATGGGATCCGGTGTAAACAGTTCCTCTCCTTGAATATTAGTTTTCGGCGCCGACTTTTTCGGTTCCGAACGTGGTGATGGCTTCTTTAGATGTTCCTTTGCTTTAGAAGGCGTCGAGGCGTCCTTCAGTTTAGCTACAGGCTCGACCGGCTTTAGTTTAGGGGGTGTGTGGAGTAGCTTTGGTTTCGGTGCCGAGGGATCCGCGTGCTTGGAGGCGGATTTGGGTACCGAACTGGATTTCGGCGCCGGGTGGTCTTTGTGTTTCGGCGCCGAAGGTGCCGGTGTGACGGGCACGTGTGGTTTGGTCGGTGCCGAGGAACTAGAAGGCTTTGTTTTCTTGTTCGGTGCCGAGCCCGAAGGCGGGGCGTCCGAAACACGTTTACGGTCTCGACTGGGGCCCGTAGGCGAAGTACTGACCGGTGCCTTCGATTTTGCAGGGAGGGTTGGGGCAGGGGCAGTAGTACTCACACGCTGCCCTGAAGGGATGGAACTGTCGGAGTCCTCTGCCTCGGAGATGATAGCGAGGTCTTCGGAGTCTTCTTCCGGAACATCGGGACCCTCGTCGAAGATGTTGACGGGTTCCGGAGCGGACCTGTGCGCCATGATGTGCCTTCGGGCTCGACGATCTCGGATTGTCTTCTGGGAGCGGAAGGAGGCGCAGGCCGGACAAGTGGCCTCGTTATGGTCTGGTGAGAGGCACCGATTACAGACCTGGTGGTGGTCGCTATGAGGAAACTTTGCTCCACATTGGGGGCATTTTCGGAATGGCGTCCTTTCCATGGGCAGTAGGCCTTACGGCGTCGATGGGCCCAACGGCCCGCGTCGACGGCTGGAAAGGAGATCGAGGAAGGGACGTCGAGATGTCGATGTCGGTATTAGGCGTTGAAAAGTGGAAAACGCTGCAAAAAACGAGTTTCGAACCGGAGTGTCGAAATGCATCCGAACCCGATGGCGGAAAAAAACAATCTGAGGATGGAGTCGATGCCCATGCGCACTATTGTCCTAAGGAGGAGTCACCTATCACATGACTACAAAGACTTCTTCGAAGACAACAACAAAGTGCAAGCATCCGAGCCCAACACCAGATGGCGATCTAATGCACAGTGTGAGCTCTGCAGCTCACATGCCTCGAACATAGTGTTATCGGTTTTGAGGTAAGTATTTGGTAGTGGGAGTTGAGGTTCTGGGGGTAGACTCAGGGGTCCCCCAGGGTCAAGGATGCACTCTAGTTACACCCTCAGCGGCACTAGGGCGGCCGGTTGCAGAGTGCTGAGGCCCAATGTTATCCAATGGGGGATAGGGGGCCTCTGTGTGCATTTTTCATTAAATCCCACACTGGCATCAGTGTGGGTTTAATGTGCTGAGAAGTTTGATACCAAACTTCTCAGTTTTCAGTGTAGCCATTATGGTGCTGTGGAGTTCGTAATGACAAACTCCCAGCACCATATACTCTTAATGGCAGCACTGCACTTACAATGTCTAAGAATGGACTTAGACACTGTAGGGGTACAGGGCTCATGCACCTGTACCCTCACCACTGGTATAGGGCACCCAGCTAGAGGGGTGACTGATCTATGCCAGGGCAGTGGGTTGTAGGCACGGCACACAGGGATGTGTGCCATGTCGACTCTTCACTTTGTTCTGCACCAAAACACGCAGCCTGCAAAGGCAGTGTGTGAGTGTAATGGTGCGGGACCTCTAAGGGTGGCACAATAAGTGCTGCAGCCCTTAGGGGTCTTCCCTGGTCACAGTGCCCTGGGTACCTGAGGTACCATTTACCAGGGTTAGTTTTGGGGGAAGAACACAGGCCCTAGGAACGTGATTGGCAGGGACCCAGGGCACATCAAGTCAAAGTGCATCAGTGGTCTGGCAAAAAGTGGGGGGGGGGGGGTTACTGCAACAGAAACCCACTTTCCAACAGTGTATCGCTTCCATTTTGCGGCATAGCATTTCCTTGTGCTTTGTTTTCTTGCTTCCTTTAGAATTTCCATTGTTCGTACAGGGAGGTTGAGATGACCAAACTCTACGTACTCAGGTGCCAAGCCGCTAGGTGAAGCGTTGTTGGTTCCAGGGGAAAGATCTGGCCTTGTTGCATTGTCAACAGGTCTTAGTCCGCTCTGATCTTGATTATTTGTCCCCTGGACAGTTCTAGCAGACTTGAATACCATGTTTGTCTGGGCCATTGTGGGGCAATGAGAATTAGGTTTGTTCCCGGGTGTCTTGCCTTTTTCAGTACTCTTTGGATTAGGGGTATTGGTGGAAAAGGGTATGCAAATGTCCCTGACCAATTTAGTGACAGGGCATTCCCTTTTGACAGGTGGTGATGAAACCTCGAGGCAAAGAACTGGCATTTCTTGTTCTGTAACGTTGCAAACGGATCTATCACTGGGGTCCCTCAGAGCTTGAAGATGTATTGAAATGTTTTCTGCTTCAATTCCCACTCGTGGGAGCAGTTGTTCTGCCTGCTCAGAAGATCTGCTGTTGTGTTGTATACTCCCGGTAGGTGTATTGTTTGTAGGGTGATTTTTTGTGAGATTGCCCACTGCCAGATTTGCTGTGCTAGCTTGCTTAGCAGGAACAATTTCGTGCCACCCTGTTTGTTGCGGTAGAACATTGTAGTGGTGTTGTCCGTTTGAATCAGGACAGTTCTTTTCTGAATGTGTTTTTGGAACGCTTTCAAAGCTAAGAATACTGTTTTCATTTCCAAGTAGTTGATGTGTTTTATGGAATCTTGCTGGTTCCATTGACCTCTTACTTTCAGTTGTTTGAAATGTGCTCCCCATCCGTTGAGGGATGCCTCTGTAGTGATTGTCACAATTGGAGTTGGGTTCTTGAAAGGTCTGCCCTGTGCTATGTTGTTGGATGCCCACTATTGTATTTCTGCTTGCAGCTTGAGAGTTACAACCACTAGATCTTCCCAACTTCCTGTGGCTTGAGGCCAGTTGTTGGTAAGCCATTCCTGGAATGGGCGCATGTGTAGGTGGGCATGAGGGATGAGTGGGATGCATGACGCCATCATGCCCATAAGTTTCATGACCCTCCTCACTGTGGGAGATTGACCCTTCTGGTAGAGTGTGGTCTCTTGTTTGATAGCATGTATCCTCTTTTGTGACAGGTAAGCCTGCGCGTTCTTTGAGTCTAGTTTTGCTCCTAGGAAAGTTTTCTCTCTTTCTGGCTTTGTTGAGGATTTCTTGTGATTTATTGAGAAGCCTAGTTTTTGCAACGTGTGAATTGCTGTTTGAATGTGACTGCAACATTTTTCCTTTGTGCTTGCCTTTATGAGCCAGTCGTCTAGGTAGGGGTAGACGTGCATCCCACCCTTTCGCAGATGTGCTGCGACTGCGGCAAGGCACTTGGTGAAGACACGGGGTACTGATTTTATTCCGAAGGGAAGTACCTAGAATTGATAGTGTGTTCCTCTGTGAAGGAACCGGAGATATTTTCGGTGGTTTTTGTTCATTGGGATATGTAAATAGGCGTCCTTGAGGTCGATTGTTGCCATGTAATCCCCTTTTTGAATTTGTGGGATTATTTCTTGAAGCATAGTCATCTTGAAATGTTGTGTTAAAATGAACTTGTTTATGAACCTTAGGTCCAGGATCGGTCTTAGTGATAGGTCCTGTTTGGGCACTAGGAAATACGGTGAATAATTTTCTTTGAAGAACTCTTCTCTTGGTACCAACTCTATTGCTTGTTTCTGGAGAAGGTCTTTGATTTCTGAGTTTAACTGTGTGAGTTCTGATTTGAGGAACCTTTTTACTTTTGGTGGGTTTGCAGGTGGAGGTTTTGTGAGCTCTATGCAATACCCGTGTTTTACCAAATTTAATAATAAATTGCCTGTGGTGATTTTTTGCCACTGCTGCAGATAATGTGCTATTCTGCCTCCCACTGGCGTTGAATGTGGGTCTTTCTCCTTGTGGGAGTCAATTAGAACCATTTCCTCTCCTTCTAGAGGTTTGGCCTCTGCCTCTTGCTCGAAAGGACTGTTTTGGCTGCTGCTGCCAACCTTGGTATCCTGTTTGTTGGTTTGTTTGTTGTCCATTCTCTTAGCCTTGTTGTTGGTGTGACATTTGTTGCCCTTGAACAAATGCTCCTCTTCCTGTGGGCTTTCTGTTGTTAAAGCCACCTCTTTTGAAGGTGCCTCTTTGCTGCAGGGCTCCCATAGCTCTTGCAGTCTCGTTATCTTTTTGATCTGTTGGAGAGATTCGTCCACCTCCTTTCCAAATAGTGCCTCCCCTGTGAAAGGCCTGTTAATGACGGAGGTTTGAACCTCCTGCTTAAATCCAGAAATTCTAAGCCAGGCATGTCTTCTTAGGGTGGTGCCTGTACACATTTGTCTACGCGCCGTGTCCGCTGCATCTAGTGCAGATTTCAGGCATGTATTTGTGATGTTCTTGCCCCCCGGGACAATGGACTTCACTCTTTTCTTGTCCTCCTCGGGGAGCTTGTTGATGAGCTACTCTATGTCTTCCCATTGCTGCTGCCCGTACCTGTTCAACAGGGCATTGGAGTTAGCGATGCGCCACTGCGTCGCTGCCTCTTTTTCCATCTTTCTCCACACCATATCCATCCTTTTGCTTTCCTTCTCTGGGGGTGGTCCAGTGTTTGAGAGGGCATTTGCTCTTCTCCTGGCCGTAGTGACGATGATGGAATCAGGCACTGTGTTTCCTTGAATATATTTAGGGTCCTTGGAGGAGGCTTTGTACTTTTTCTCGACCCTTGGTGTTACCCTTTTGCTTGAGACTGGTTCCTTGAAAGCTTCTTTGCCTTGGTCTAGGATGCTTGGTAGCATAGGTAGGTATTGTGTTCCCTTGTCGGTTGGGGCAAGTGTTTCTAGGAGGAAACAAGTGTCTCCCTTCTCTTCCTCGAGAGGGACTCCGAAAGTGTCTGCTGCCCTTTTAACCAGGCCGTTGTAAAAGGCAATATCTTCTAGTGGGGATGCCATTGATGGATAGCATATTTCCTCTTCGGGACTTTCGGTGTCGAGGTCATTCCAAGTGTCCTCGAAATTTTCTGAGGCTTCCTCCTCTTCTGGAGCGTCTAGGTAATCCTCGAGATCTTCATCACGAGGTTCAGGGGTTGGAGGTGATTCGAGGATCTCCTCTTCTGCCCCTTCGGCATCAACGTTGTCCGCTTCTGCAACTGGGACCTTCGGTATCCGGAAGTCCTTCAGTGAAGCATCAAACTCCTTTTTCTGTGGAGCGTTGCCATTTCGGCTTCGAGTCGTCTTCTCTTTTTCTCGACCTCTAGTATTCTCTCGGCGTCTGAGACCGGAGACTTCCTTTTCTTGTTCGCTCTTGCGTCTGGCTTCGACGGCGTTGCGCTTCCCTTCGGGGTATCATGCGTTTGATGCTTTGGGCGATTTTCCCTCGCCGGTGCCCTTTGGTAGGGTTCTGTGGGGTTCTCTGGATCGCGGCTGGCCTTCGATCGCCTTTGTCTTTGGCGTCGGGGCTGCCTTAGGCTGCGTCTTGTTTTCGTGGCCCTTCGGTTCCGACGGATGTGTATGATGTCTTACCTTATCCGTCTTCTTCCCTGCATCGCTCACCTTCTTGTGGGCTTGCGGTTTTTCGGAGTCACTGTAGGAAGCTGGCTCTGTATATAATATACCAAAATGAGGTATAGTGTGCACAGAGTCCAGTGGAACCCCAAAGGTAGGCAGAGGTAAAAGTAGATAGCACCTTACTCTCCATTTGTGGTAGTGTGGTCGAGCAGTAAGGCTGTATCAGAGGGTAGTGTTAAGCATTTGTTGTACACACTCAATCAGCAAATGATATCACACCCTCAAAAACTGAACTTCAGACCAATTGGTGTTGTATAAAAATATTCTTTTAGTTATTTTATTTTCTAGAACCAAGCAAGCCTGGCACAGGTAAGCAATAAATACTTTACCGTAGTAATGCAGTTTGTAAACAGTTTGAATTGCAATTGTATATGCACTTTGATTTGATTACAGTAGAGCTACTAGTAATGCAATGCTTTTGATATACTGTACATATACTTTGTATTGGCTTTTTAGTAGAATGTCAAGTAGATTACTTTACAGATTAATTTTCTTACACAGTGCAGTATACCTGGATACTGCAATGGGACATTTCCTGTAAACAGGTAAGTAAAAGCGTTTTTGTTATTTAGTTACAGTTTTAAAGGGTTTCTTAGATTTTCCAACTCCACACTGTTGGTAATCTGGGATTAGACTCAGGGGTCCCCCAGGGTCAAGGATGCACTCTTGTTACACCCTCAGGAGCACTAGGGCGGCCGGGTGCAGAGGCCCAATGTTATCCGATGGGGGGCCTCCGGTTGGTGGCTGCTGACGACATCCTTTGCCCACGAATAGCTATGCAGTTGTTCCCTCGTACAGCATGTTCTATTCAGGACTTTGAGCTGTACTATCCTAAAACTGGGTTTTATTGATAATCGTCTGAGAAATGTAAAAGTTATTCCCTACATGTAATTCTCAATCATGCCCAGGCGTTTTCCCATTTACTTTTCACTTCACTTTTTTTCTGCTTATCAATCACAATAGCAGGTATGCCTGAAACACTGCCTTGGGAGTTTTAACTAGTCTTCTAAGGGTGAATCTTTCATCGTTTCAGTGTCGGCCCCATGAGTCACCAATGCATGCTTGAGTTGTAGGTATCTAAAAACTTGCATTTCATTCCATTTATATTCAACTTATAGCCATCTCATATTCAGTCTGTGAGAGTGGGAAAAGCGGCATTCTATTAGCATCCACACATCACCTAGAGTGGAGATCCAGATTCTAGCCCAGTACCCACCCACAACGAGGTTTTACGAAGCAGCCTTTTTTTTTATTTTTTTTTTTACTTTTTTTATTTTACAGATTTTATGAGCATAATTACATACAGCTCAAACAATAAAAGCAAAGGGAAAAACAAAACTACAAATAGTCACGGCATACATAAATGTACATCCAAGGGTGCTGCTGGGAGAACAATGCAGAATACAATACTGAAATGACCAGAGGGATACATGTAATCTTTTTGAGATCCCAATTCTCATAGGACTCCTTCCATATAAGCCCAATGACATGACCAAAGGAACCATGCAAACCGGCACAAAGTCAGACGAAGAAAAGGGAGGACATGAAAGGCTAGGTGTGTACCTATTGCGTCGTTCCCAACATTGTATCTACAATGTCTGTAGTATCTACCCAAACCATCCCAGACCCCCCCCAATGCAAGACTGTTACCCAGTAGACGTTGTCTTACCGTCTAAATAACTCCTGTACAGGCTCCAAAAGTTCTTGGGGCGACTTTGTGGGGGAAGCAGATCGCTATACAATTCTGACTGTGTATTACAAAACAACATGTCTCTAGACCATTGTGACAGAGTAGGGGGTGAACCTCGCGCCCAGTGCATAGCAACTACCCGCTTCGCTATTAACAACCCCATGTCAACCAGACGCCTTATATCTTTACGTATCCTCTTAGAGAAGCCCAAAAGAGTCAGCAAGGGATCCGGAGTCAGTGGCTTAGCAGCTATGTCACTCAATTGTTGGAATACTACAATCCAAAAATTCGCAATTGAGGGGCACAGCCAGGCCAAATGTAGGAATCCTGCTGCCTCTTCGCCGCACCTTTCACACGTATCTGAGTCCCTCAAGCCATATCTATGCATACGGACCGGGGTATAATAAACCCTGTTGAGGAATTTAAACTGGATGAGACGGTGCCGACCATTTAGGGAGATACGCTGTGTGGATTCACAACAATACCGCCAGGTATTATCGTCTAACGTGACCTCTAAATCCATCTGCCACTCTAGCCTGGCCTTAGTGTAGTGGTTCTTACGGTAGTCTTGCACTGTGCTGTAAATCTGTGAGACAAGCCTGCTTGGGGATTCGGATCGTATCAATAGAGAGAAAGGGACAACCTCCGGAGGTTCCATCAACTCCTCGCCCAGCATCTCAAGGAGCGCATGACGGGCTCGGTAGAAGTGGAACATAGTAAGTGGAGTAATAACCTGCTTTCCTGTAATAAGGTCTTCCCAGTCTTTTCCTATCCCATCAGTGAAGAAATCGCCTATTACTAAGATATCCAGGCTGTTTAAGGCGCGCACCACCTCAGTTTCCATGATAGTCGGGAGCCAAGCACACCACTCAATTGGTGTTCGGGGGGGGGGAGGGGAGGGGAATATAGAATGGAGGCGGCTTGTCTTTTTATTAAATTGTGCCAGGCATGCGTGGTGGCATTAACCGAGTCAAAGAGCCCGTGTGTCATACCGCAGCGCGGAACAGAGTTGTAGCCAGGAGGGAAGGCGCTGCAGCTACCTTTTCTATGTGTAAATGGGGAGGAGGAGTTTGCTGATGAAGCCAATAAAAAGCGTGTGAGCACTGTGCTACACGATAATAGAGTTCCATATCCGGAGCGCCAAGCCCACCCATAAAATATGGGAGAGTGAGGATATCCCATCTGACCCGTGGTTGCTTGCCGGCCCAAGCTAGCTTAACCTGTAGGGACATTAAGTGCTTAAAAAAGTGGAAGGGAAGGACCATAGGAATGTTTAAAAATAAGAAGAGGAATCTAGGTAACACCACCATCTTCATCAGAGATACACGACCCAGGAGCGACAAAGGGAGAAGTATCCATCTGTTTATAAAGTCTTCTAGTTTGGCAATCGCTTTGCCATAATTCTCCATAAAAACCGTCTCTGAGCACGTGTGTACCTGGATCCCCAGGTATCGTACGGGGTCTGAAGACCATGAGAGGGGGAACTCTAGATCTATCGGGTCCATCGCAGAGGTGAGGGGAAAAATTGTGGATTTAGACCAGTTAATTTTTAGCCCGAGAATTCCCCAAATCTTACCACCTCCCTTAACACTGGGGAAAGGTTAGTCCCCGGGTCTCGAATATATAGAAGCGTGTCATCCGCATAAGTGGAAATTATTAAATTATAGTTGGGGAATCGAAGCCCTCTGTGACTGTGATACTCCCTTGGGGCACAAGCCAACGGCTCCGCGACCAGCGTATAGAGTAGTGGGGATAGCGGGCACCCCTGGCGGGTGCCTCTAGAAATTGTGATAGAGGAAGTTACAATGTTTCCAACTCTCACCCGGGCTGTTGTGGAGTTATAGAGGACTCCCACCAATTGGATGAACAGGTCACCCAAACCCATACGTCTTAACACCAGCATCATGAAGTTCCACTCAACTGAATCAAAAGCCTTCTCGGCATCTAAAAAGATCATAGCTGCTTTAATGTCTGGGTTACTGTGTTGTATAGCTCCGAATACCAAGCGTAGGTTGTGAGTTAATGAGCGCCCAGGGACGAATCCTGCCTGTTCAGGGCCAACCAAAACCGGGATAAGGGGGGCTAGTCGATTCGCCAGGACCATGGCAAATATTTTAGTGTCGACGTTTAATAGAGACAATGGTCTGTATGAGGAGCAGTCATGTGGAGGCTTGCCTGGCTTTAAGAGTGTGACCAGCATGGCCTCACGCATTGAAGGAGGCATGATTCCACTCTCGCCCATCTCTTCGAACAGAGATATTAAATGTGGGACTAACTGCTCCCTGAATTCCTTGTAAAAGGCCACCGTTAAGCCATCCTGGCCCGGAGCACTATTTGCTCGCATGGTTTTTTAGCGCGTCAAGGACTTCCCAGGCCTCAAGATGCCTCATTAGGTACTCTCTGTGTCCGTCCTCCAACCAGGGCAGCCTAATGTGTTCTATGTAATCCAGCACGGCAGCGTCAGAACTGTGTGATCGGGCGAAATATAACTCTGAGTAATAGCTCTTGAAACGATCGGCAACAGAGTCTGGGTCGTTAGTCGTCACACCCGAGGCTGAACTGATCTCTATGGGGCCTGATGCCTCCCGCCTACCTTTCATTATGGTTGCCAATGTAGCGCCAGGGCGATCCCCCTCCCCGTATGTCCTCGCTAGGGCGTATTTCCCCAAGAATTTGACCTCCCTGTCGGCTTCCTCATGATACTCCTCCAGTGTGGCTCTGAGGTCTTCCATGCTCCGGTCACTGCCTCCCTCGAGGGCTTCTCTTTCCAAATCAGCTAGTTTTCTTTCTAGTAAAGCAAGGTGCCCTCTAATAGAGCACAGAACTCCTGAGTGTTTAGCTAGTGCTATCCCTCTAATATAAACCTTAAAGGTTTCCCAAACAGTAGCGAAGTGCGAAACTGAGCCTATATTGATGTCAAAGAAGGTTTCAATGGCTTCGGACATCTCAGCCCTGAACGCCTCACCTAGGAGAGCATATGGAGGAAATCTCCACGTAAATGGGGCCAGGCGTTTTTGTGGGCACTCAATGAAATGAAATTTGTACTTGTAAAGCGCACCCATACCCCCAAAGGGGTGTCCAGGCGCTGTACGCATACCGCTGTGGAACCCTTCCTGGCTTTTCCCTGTGAAATGTCCACTCCTGGGCACCCCCAGGGTGAAGCCAGGCATCCCAGCGCTGTTGGGGCCGTTGTGGAGATTAAGCAAGCTATTGCCCAGAGTTGCAGAGTGGGACCCATGATTAGAATAGGCACCGAGGCGAGAATTATCAGGTCCGAGGAAATTGAGCCCAAGACCCGCCGAGGCGGGGATTGAACCCTGGTCCCGGGCCAGATCTCTGCATCAGGGTCTGCCGCTCTAACCATTGAGCCACACTTCTCCACCTCAAGGTCTAGTAGGATTGGTGAATGGTCGGAGAACGAGCGGGGGGGGGGGAAACACCTCGCAGCCACAAATTGCGTGACTTAGCAAACCAGCAAGAAACCAATAATCTATTCTAGTGTATAGATTGTGTGGGGCAGAGTAGTGTGTGTATCCTCCCTCATCCCAAAACTGTGATCGCCAAACGTCTACCAAGCCCAGCTCAGCTAACGCATCTTCAATTGCTTTAGCTGCTAGTGATTGACGCCTAACAGGGCCTCCGGACCGGTCTAGAGCAGGATTTAAAACACAGTTAAAGTCACCTCCCCATACTTGCGGCAGAGGGGGTAACTGTCGTGCTATCTCAAGAAGTGTTCGATAAAATTGAGGGTGGTCAAAGTTAGGGCCGTAAACGTTTATGATGAACTCCATACTTTTCCCCTTGCATTTAGTAATCACAAATCTGCCTTCTGCGTCCGTATGGAAACATTCTAGAGAAAGCCCAGCTCTAGGGTTTAACCAGGTAAGGACCCCACCTGCATGTGTAGAATCCCGCTGCATGGAACGCACCATGTAATTTCCTACGCGTAATTATTGGATTGTCTAAAGGAAGGTGGGTCTCTTGTAATAGAGCAATGTCTATGTTATGCCTGTTAAGGTACGCAACCACTTTCCTAGTTTTCCGGTAGTCATTCAATCCTCTGACGTTCCAGGTCAGCAATTTTAACCTATCACCTAGTATTCACGGAAGGAGGGAACAGTTGCTCAGCGGTATCCCTCTGATAACCACCCACAAAGTCATCCCTGAGGTGCCCGTTACTACGGAACTCTTTTGCGAAATTTGTCTGGTACCATACCCAAGCTATGAGAAAAACAAAACACACAAAAAGAACTACCCAAAACAATGTTACCGCCCCCCACCCACGCCATGCAAACCCCAACTCAGCACAGTCGAAGCCCCCCCACCTACCACCCATCCCCCTTGTACGAGAAAGGCAATGAGCCATAAAGTGTGTAACACTCGGGAGCGGATGTTACCAAAGCACCACTACCAGTACTTAAAGAGAAAACACTCAGTGTGTTATGCCATTGAAGCTAATAAGGAACACCCGAACCCAACAAGTCTAACATTAGCTCGCGTTGCGGGTGGAGAGAAAAACTACTCCACTATACCTGCACCCCCTGCGATCCCCACCGAACTGGTGCGCATGTTCGTGTCAGTACAGTGGTCCCCCCGCATCACAGTCATGTAATCATCAACAATACTTGCGGGAGTCCAGGATACTCAGTGATTCAATGGTGACCTTCTGAGAGCCATACAGAGTACAATGCTCAGAGGAGTGAGAGAACAGAGGCCTCCCAGGGGAGGGGTTGAACTCACTGTATGATCAGGACAGCAATGATAAGAAACAGCATCGAGCCAGGACCGCTTCAGTCTTGTTCATCCAGGGCACCTCCAGTCGCCCCATGGGGTGCCTCGTCGAGACTTTTTTCGCCTGAAATCCGCTCTCCCAATTTAGAAAAGTCTTTAAGCGCTTTTTGTAGGGATTTAGGATTTGTGAAAATCCTGGCTTTGCCGTTCATCATGACTCTAAGCCTGGCTGGGTACAGGATAGCATAATCCATGCGCTGTTCTCTAAGGCGCCGCTTCAGGGGGGCAAATTGGCGTCTGGGTTCCTGAACCTTCATGGTGAAGTCTGGGTACAGGGATATTGTAGAGCCCTCGTATGTCAGTACACCTTTTTCTCTAGCTCGTTTTAGGGCCGCGTCTCAGTCCCTGTAATTTAATAGTTTAGCAATTAGCGGACGCGGGGGAGCTACCGGAGGCGGCTTAGGGCCGAGCGAGCGGTGGGCACGCTCCACCATGAACATTTCTGAGAAAATGTCACGACCCAACAGTGTGACAAGGAGTGACTCCGTAAACTGTTCCATGTTGCCTATCGAGGTGGACTCTGGTAGGCCCGTAATTCGGATGTTGCTCCTCCTGGACCTGGCCTCCAAATCCTCCGCTCTATCTTGCAGTGCCACTAGTGCTTTGGCCATTGGTTTTTGGACTGTGTCGGACTCCGACTGCGCTTCCTCCACCTCCGTCACACGCCGTTCGGTCATGTCGATCCTCTCTGCGTGTTTGTCCTGTTGCTCCGACATTCTATCCATGCGGAATACAAGCGAGTCAATCTTACCGTCGATAGTTAATAGGCTCTTCTGCACTGCAGCGAACATCTGTTTTACATCGCCAGGTTCTTCCTCAGGGTCTTCCACCGGGTCCCCCGAAGAGCGGGCCCCCTCCGTCTCCCTGGTTCTGGTCTTCCGTTTGTCAAAGAGCAGTTTTGTTTGGGTCTTATCCACTTTATCCATCTTGGCGTCGGAAGGGACGCGTCTTCCCTCTGTTGTGTTCACGCTCTTTAATCTGGGGCAAGTAGTACTGCTGTGCTTCCCTGATGATCTCCCAAGCGCCGTACCATGCGCAATCTCAGGCTACGCAGGGGAGGGCAATCCCTCACCGACTGTCCCCAGTCGGACTCAGACTCACTGGAGCTCCCCCCGAGCACACAGAAGGCCGCCAACCGAGAAGCTCTGTCAGCAGATATAAGGCGCTATTCACCAGAGGTATGTGAAGGTTGACAAGCACTGCGGTGGCACCTGAAGCACACAGGATCAGAACCTTGTAGGGCGGTCGGCAGTAAGATACCAGGTCTCCAGCTAACAACAGGAATCGTACAGGGGCCGGCGCCCAGAACCTCGCAGGAGCTCAAAGACGCACAGGAGATCAAAGGCGCCGCCTACGCGGTGCCGCCGGCAATCGCCCCCAACGCCTGAAGACCCGACAGACTCGGTAGTGATGTGGGGCAGTTGACGCGATCCCCAGGAAGCAACACCGCTGGCAGAGTCTCTCAAGGCCAAGGCCCGAGATCACAGCGAGCAACCTCGCAGTAGAGCACACCGCAGAGACCCACCTCCAGGGCGACAGCATGCAGTGCTCCTCGCACTTCAACAGTGTCCTCACCAAGGGCGGCGTCGAGGGGGAGCACAGGAACACCGCTCCTCGATGGTCCGCCACATCACCCGCCCAGGAGATTGAGCAGCTCCGATGCCGCCGGGGGGGGCAGCGGTCTCAAGGGCACTCCGCACACAGCAGTAATAGGCAGCAGTGGCAAGCCGCACCACCAGCGACTCGCAAGGGTAGCGGTGCAAGAGCAGCAGAGCTCTCGGGGAGAAGCGTCTCAGAGCGGCGCAGTGTGTGGCTCCGGTGCCGCGCAGCAGGATTCCGGGCACCAAGCAAACAACAAAGGGCGGAGCGCTCAGCAGCTATGCAGGCCACGCTCGTCATCTCTCTCAAATGTCAGGGTTCCGCTCACTGTTTCCACACCGGGCGGCAGCCCGAGACCTGCGCCGCACCCTCCGCCCACTGTATATCGAGCTGCAGCGTCGGGTGTGAGGATATATGAAGAATCGTTACGATGGCTCGCGGAGCTCTACGTTCACGCGACCATCTTGTGCTTTGGCAAGCTCCGCCCCCCAACGAACCAGCCTTTCTCCCAGATCCATTCCTAGTTGAGTTTACAACATGTTGTTGTTATGGCTGATGTAACCAGTGGTGTTCCATAGTGAAGTGGGCCCCCATATCCTTGGCTACCTACAGCATCAATGGAATCATAACTATCTGTTCGCCACTGGACAAATGATTCTTAGACACCTCTACTAAATGTAATTCACCACTCACTGGATGAATTAGTTGAAATAAGACAGACTGTCTTCCAAGACACCAGTTACAATTAAGCTATGTTATTATTACGCAACAATTCGGAAAATCTAGGGTCAGAATGTCAACAAGACTTCACTTTATTGAAAACATTGGATGGTACTGGTGCTTCAAAGCACCGCCTACCACCCCATTTGTTTCTCCAAAAGAGGCCATTTTCACACAATCAGTGGTGCACACTAAACTGCTGCTTAGGGTTTTTTCAACTGCGGATAAATTCCCAGAGTACAAGTGGTTCTTACCTACATTCCAGAATGCTAATGCAAATTCCTCTCAATACAAAGCCCCATATAAGAGCAAAATGCATAGATTTTACCTACACAAAGTCAAAGCAACTGGCTTTTTTAATCGGATTAATTGAGAAGCCCACAAGAAAGGGAAAATATAGAGGAAGAGCAGATATAAACTAAAGTAGTAAGGAGATGGTTTAAGAATCAGCACATGAAGTAATGCACAGCCACTGACACTTTTCAGATTTCTTTGATTGTATGTATTGAGAGGAGGGATCAGAGAGGAACTACACTAGAGCATCTTATAAGCAGAACCCTAGTAACGTGGCAATAAGACAGCAGAGCAAGGGCAGAAGCATGATGCACAATAAGAAGCAAAACCCCCCGTTCATGTCA
The DNA here is from genome assembly GCA_963921515.1 of Calotriton arnoldi. Taxonomy (NCBI): domain Eukaryota; kingdom Metazoa; phylum Chordata; class Amphibia; order Caudata; family Salamandridae; genus Calotriton; species Calotriton arnoldi. The sequence continues at coordinate 987,958 of CAWUFW010001603.1, read as the reverse complement.
TGATATTAAAAACAGGGAAGTATGGTCTTGCCCAGAACAAAGCAATCTAGCTTCAAAGTTAAAACTTGAGATTCATTACATAAATGTATATAAGATCCAAGCCTGATACCTGGAATTGAAAACCACACGATTCCAAACAAAACACATCCAATGATGCAAAGGAAACTAAGCCACTAGATTGCGGAGATTGCAATGCTTGGGTCCACATGCGTCACTTGCGCTGGGGATGCTTGAGTGATCGAGACAAAATGACCTCCACTCACAGTCTAAGCCATGCAACACTGAAAATCTTTTATTGCACCAGGTACCACCATTTTCCTAAATCATATTTAAGTTCTGGTCCACACCAACGACCCCCTTGGCTGACATGATATGAATACACTTACCCTCAGCATCTGCTGCCTGAGGTATGCATGCTGCTGCTCAGGTAACATCTGAACAGGCCGGACCCCCGCCTGGACCCCTGGATTGGACATGTGGCTCATTGCACTCATCACGGGGGCCTGCTGCATCTGCTGGTGTGCAAATCTGTGAAGTAAGGGACACAGAAATGAGCAAGAGGAAGAAGTCAGAGAAACAATCCTGCTTACTAACCTATTGTAACTTGTAAACTTATAGGCTCGATTCCATTAATAATCCTTTACACTGCCCATGCTGCATAGTGCCAAGATAGTACAATGTACCATTGTAATCAAATCAAAGTATAAGGCCTGTATATCTTACTTCTCAATTGTGAATTCTAAAATCTAACAAGGTAAGGAGGGAGTCACAACTTAGTGAAAGTGAACACTTTGTAAGTTAAGTTTCGGTCTTCCATAAGTCTTCTACATAGCTTACCAGGCGGTGCAATTGAAAATCGAACACCTTTCTACATGGAATGCAAATGCGTCTCAGAGTTGTAGTAGCTAGATTCTGCATATCTCTCACCCTGTGATTCACAAAGGCACTAGCTACCTCATGAGTGGGCTCTCAAATCATTTTCATATCCCTCCCCTTCTTAAGAACACAAGAGGATTTGCCTGGGAGTCTGTGTTCTTCATATGGGATTCATGCTGTGGCGGCACAAGAAATGAGTCTATGTGCCTGCAGGAACTCAGGCGCCTTTGGCATTCTGATATTTTACATACCAACTAGCGATCAGTGCATATCAATAAGCATCATGTTTTTCCTCCAGGGTGCTCAACAGTCATGGGAGCCCCACTGGAGGTGATGCATATGCTCAGAGCAGTACCAGGGGGTTCTCAAAGTGTCCCCCATTCTAAGTTAGAGTAGCCATTGCCCACTTAACACAGTCTATGATGCGATTAACATGGCAGCAGAAATAGTCCAGTGCAAGGGCTTTTTTAATGGTATCCCTGTGAGGAGACTGCCTACTGGCTCTGCACAGTAATGGTTCATCTATTCCCCTTAGATCTCCTCTAACGATTCATGATGTCTGGGACTCCCATTTTTTGCACTTTGAAAACTTCCCTTGGTAATAAGATCAGTCTGAAGTGAATGCCCATCAGATCTTCTATTCAGGTCTTACATAAAAGAAACAAAAGGTCAGATGGGGTGGCTTAAACTTTCCAACCTTCACTGCGGGGTTTAATGCAACAATACTGGCAAAAGGTTTGCTTGCTAGCTCCATTTTTAGCAGTTTTCTGAATTCGAGGTAGATGGGAATAGCTCTGATATTGGGTTTAGTGTATGCCATGCCTGTGACCTCATGTAGTGCCAGAGGCCCTTCCATATATTGGGACCACGTGATGACCTTTGACTACCATTGTTTTAATTGACTTTAGGTGTTTTCTTGAATGTACGACACCATTTTTCCTGCCTGTGCCTTTTTCCTTCAAGATTTCTTTTGTGTCTCCTTGTAGTTTCAGAGGAGGAGTGTTCGCTTCTTACAGCCTTTCCAGGAACAGAATGTGTGGGATGTGCATTTGAAAGCAAGACAGAAAGGTGTGAAGCACAAGTTACTAACTTGTGTAACGATATATCTGTAAGAGACAGTAGTTAGTGACAGATTCCTTACCTTAGAATATCCCCAGGCGTCAGGCTGGATCCGGAAAGTTTTTGCGTAGCAGTACCCTTGCGCGTCGGTAGGCGGCGTCGTGCGGCTCCGTGTCCGTCGTCGGCGTCGTGGTCGCCGGGATGACGTCGCGGTCAGTACTTACACGCCGCCCCTGCGCGCTGACGTCAGTTCTGTACACGACTTTCCACGCCAGGAACGCAGAGCCATGCAAGAAGCTGACATAGGTGTCTGAAAAATACTAGGGCCCTGAAAGGGATGTCCTTAACCCTAGAAATCAGTTCGCAGAACGGGGAGGATGGGTGGGGCGGTAAGGAATCTGTCACTAACTACTGTCTCTTACAGATATATCGTTACACAAGTTAGTAACTTGTGCATCTGAAAGAGACACGTTAGTGACAGATTCCTTACCTTAGAATAGATACCCCAGCAATACCAACCCCGGTGGTGGGTCTGCGAACAAAGATCAGACAAGGAAGTCCCGGAGGACAGAACGGCCAAAGAAGCCGTCCCTCCGGACCTGACTGTCAAGGCAGTAATGCTTTGTAAACGTGTGCAGCGAGGCCCACGTAGCTGCCTGACAGATATCCTGCAGCGGAACACCGCGGCCCAAAGCCGTGGTAGCAGCCGTTGCCCTGGTGGAATGGGCACGCAGCCCAACAGGAGGCTCCTTCTTAGCCAAAGAATAGCAGGCTTTGATACACAAGGTGACCCAGCGGGAGATGGTTCTCTTGTGCACCGCCCGACCTTTTTTGGCACCCACGTAGCCAACAAAGAGCTGGTCATCCACCCGGAAGTGTTGTGTGCGGTTGATATAAAAGGAAAGCGCACGTTTTGGGTCCAGACGGTGGAGCCTCTCTTCCTCTCTGGAAGGATGCGGAGGCGGAAAGAAGGTGGGCAAAGTGATGGTCTGCCCAATGTGGAAGGCAGTAACCACCTTTGGCAAGAAGGACGGACGCGTCTGAAGAGCAACCTTGTCTGGATGTACAGACAGAAAGGGAGGTTTGCATGACAGAGCCTGGAGCTCACTCACCCGCCGAGCGGAGGTGATGGCCACCAGAAAGGCTGTCTTCAGAGTCAGAAGACGAAGAGGACAGTTATGTAGAGGCTCAAAGGGAGCGCACATGAGAAAGGTAAGAACCAAGTTCAAGTCCCACTGAGGCATCACAAACGGAACAGGAGGGAAGAGGTGTGTAATGCCTTTAAGGAATCTGTTAACAACAGGGGACTTGAAAAGGGAGGGCTGATCAGGAAGCCTGAGGAAGGCCGAAATGGCACAAAGATAGCCCTTGATGATACCCAGGGCAGAACCCTGTTGGGCCAGTGAAAGAAGGAACAGAAGAACCTCAGAAAGAGGGGCAGAGAGGGGATTCACAGCCTTTGCTGTGCACCATGCCACAAACTTGTTCCACCTGCAGGCGTATACCACCTTAGTGGAGGGACGCCTGGCTGCCAGAATCACATCACAAACTTCGGGAGGCAAGTCGAAAGGAATCAACTGCCGCCACTCAATCTCCACGCAAGCAGGTGGAGGCTGGACAGGTTCGGGTGGAGGACCGTCCCCTGCTGCTGCGACAGAAGATCCTCCCGAAGAGGCAGACGGATCGGGGGATCGACGCTCATACTGAGTAGCTCGGGATACCAAACTCTTCGAGCCCTGTCCGGAGCCACAAGGATGACTTGGGCCCGGTCGCGCCGAATCTTCTTCAACACTCTGGGTAGAAGTGGTAGAAGGCGGAAAGGCGTACAACAGACCGCAACTCCACTCGCGACGAAAAGCGTCGCCGAGCAAGTGCCGCCTTGGAAATTCCAACGCGCAGAACTGATGACATTGCGCGTTCTCTTCGGTGGCGAATAGATCTAACCAAGGCTCTACCCAATGCAGAAAGAGACCCTGCGCCACTTCCGAGTGAAGACGCCATTCGTGATCCATCATGCACCTGCGGCTGAGTTCGTCCGCCCTGGCGTTCAGGGAACCTGCCAGGTGTTGAACCATCAGGAACATGCCCTGATGTTCCAGCCATGTCCAGAGGCGCAGAGCCTCCTGACAGAGGGTCCACGACCCCACCCCGCCTTGTTTGTTGCAGTACCACATGGCGGTGGTGTTGTCTGTGAACACCTGCACTACCTTCCCTTTGACAGAGGGAAGGAATGCCTTGAGTGCAAGTCGGATCGCCCGGAGCTCCAGAAGGTTCATATGGAGCCGGGACCAGAGGCCTCTGATCTCCGCCTCTCCCATGTGACCGCCCCATCCCAGAAGGGACGCGTCCGTCACAACTGTGTGCTCTGGCTGGGGAAGGGAGAGGGATCTGCCCATGACCCATTGCCGGTTCGAGAGCCACCACTGCAACTGTTTTGCAGCCCCCTCCGAGATCTGGACGTGATCGGACAGGTTGCCCTGGTGCTGCGCCCACTGGAACTTCAGGTCCCACTGCAGAGCCCGCATATGCCATCTGGCATGATCGACCAGCAGGATGCAGGAGGCCATGAGGCCCAGCAGCCTCAGGGTCATCCGTACCGAAACCCAGGATAAAGGCTGAAAGATCGGAATCATAGCCTGAATATCCCGGACTCGCCGTTCGGGAGGATAGGCCCGAAACTGCGTCGTGTCCAGAACTGATCCGATGAAAAGGAGCTGTGGAGAAGGAATCAGATGCGACTTCGGCACATTGATGGAGAACCCCAGCGAGTGCAGGAGTTCGGCCGTAGTCTGGAGGTGGGAGACGACTGCCTGGGACGAGCCCGCCTTCAGCAGCCAGTCGTCGAGGTAGGGGAAGACTGGAACCCCTGCCCGGCGCAGATGAGCTGCGACCACCGCCATCACTTTCGTGAACACCCGAGGGGCACTTGTAAGGCCAAAGGGGAGCACGGTGAACTGAAAATGCTCGAGGCCTACCGTGAACCGAAGGTAACGCCGGTGGGCCGGCAGGACGGGGATGTGGAAATAAGCGTCCTGCAAGTCCAACGCTACCAACCAGTCTCCAGGGTCGAGGGCAGTCAAGACCTGAGCTAGGGTGAGCATCTTGAACTTCTCCTTCCGGAGGAAGCGATTGACGTTCCGGAGGTCTAAGATAGGACGCATGTCCTCCTTGTCCTTTTGGGCACCAGAAAGTAGTGGGAATAACAACCACGCCCTACTTCTGGGGTCGGAACATGCTCGATGGCCCTCTTGGCCAAGAGGGCCGTGACTTCCTTCTGCAGAAGCATCAAGTGATCCCCTGACATGCGGTGGAATTGAGGTGGCATGGCTGGGGGTGGTCTCGAAGGGGAGGGAGTAGCCCCTTCGGACAATGTCCAAGACCCACCTGTCCGAGGTGATGGCACGCCAGTGGTGAAGGTGATGGCGGACCCTGCCCCTACTGGCGTGCTGTGCACCTGAAAGGAGGGACTAGGAGGGCTTGGAGGCCGCGGACAGGTTGGAGGTGGTGGCCTGACCCGCACGCTGGTTGCCCGAACCGCCACGGCGGTATCCACGTCCTCGGCCACGCGAAGACGCTTGCTGCGCGGGCCGGTGGCTGGGCAGCGGACGTGACTGGGCGCCCCTTCCGTGGCCACGAAAGGGGCGAAAAGCAGAGGTTAGCGGAGGGCGCACAACAGAAAGGCCCAGGGACTTGGCAGTAGCCCGTGAGTCCTTAAAACGCTCCAGCGCATGGTCTGCTTTGGAACCAAAAAGACCGACTCCATCAAAGGGCATGTCCATGAGTGTATTCTGGACATCACCCGAGAAACCAGTTCTCAGCCAGGCGTGGCGACGCAGCGCCACCATCGTTGCAAGCGATCTGCCCAGCGAGTCGGTGGTATCAAGGCCACAACGTATGGTGTACTTTGCCGCATCCCTACCTTCCGCAATGGTGCGGGTAAGCAGTGTCTGGACCTCCTCAGAACACTGGGGCAAAACAGCCGCCACCGAATCCCACAGGGAGTGGGTATATCGGCCCAAAAGGCAAGCAGTGTTGACGGACCGCAAGCCAGCACTGGAGGAAGAAAAGGCCTTCTTCCCAAATTGGTCCAGGCGTTTGGATTCCCTATCCGGAGGGGCGGTAGGGAAGGCGGTTTGGGAGGCAGAGGCTTGGACAACCAAGCTCTCGGGGTGGGATGTTGAGAGAGAAACAAGGGGTCGCCCGGAGCAGGGCGATGGCGTCGGGCCACGTTCCTATCCACAGGAGCCCCTGTGGTGGGCTTGGACCAGGTGCCCAAAAGAACGTCAGATAGTGCATCATTAAACGGCAGCACAGTCTCCGATGAGGAAGCTGCCGGCTGAAGCACTTCCGTCAGGAGATTAGTCCTGACAGCCACAGTAGGCAATTGGAGGTGCAAGGCTCCAGCTGCTCTACGCAACACCGTTGCGAATTTGCTCCCTCCTCCGTAGCCACTGGAGGAGACAGCATGCCAGTGTCAGGGGAAGTGTCTAGACCACTGGCATCCCCAAGTTCCTCTGCCCAGTCCTGATCATACTCACACTGCTGTGTGAGAGGGTCTTCCAACCCCTCCCAGCTCTCCTGGTCCTCCTCTGGTTCAAAATATGGAGGAGGAGGGACATCTGGGACCCAAGGTCTCATTGGCGCCGGAGCCGGCGTCGAGCGACGTCGGTCCGGCTCCATATCCGGAGCCGGAGAGAACCGGGGATCGACGCCGCCCGGAGCCCCGGACGGCGTCAGGAACGGCACCGGGGACATCGGCGCCGGCGTGGTTAGGTCAACCGGCGTCGATGGGGGTTGCGGTACCACCGGAGCCGGGATCGAGGCCGGAGCCGAGGCCGGGATCAAGGCTGGCTGGACAGGCGACGCCGGGACCGGAGTCGTCGGCGACGCCGGAGCAACCCCATCAGGGCCCGCGTGGCCCGAAGGCGCACCGGAGGGACCTTGAGGCCCGAAGAGGCGGGCCATGGCCGACAGGAATTCCTGTATTTCGGCCGGAGTCGCCCCCGATCCCGGAAAGGACGGGTAATGCGGGGGCGGCTCCACAAGCACGTCCGGGGCCGCGGGGGCGGGGACGGTGCAGACAGGGGCCTCAGCCGAGTCGCGAGACCGGCGAGGCGAAGTCTTAGAACGATGATGCTTCTTAGACTTTTTGTGCTTCGACTTACCCGAGGAGCGCGAAGACTTGGACTCCGACGACCGGCGGGGGCTCCGCGACCGGCCCCTCGACCTCTCCCGGGACTGGGGCTTGGTGCGGCGTGGAGCCGACTGCCGGACCTCGAGGAGCTTTCGAGACCGCTCTCGCAAAGCCTTCGGGTGGAGTTTCCGGCAGTCAGGGTACGTCTTCGTGTCGTGGTCTCGGCCGAGACATTAGAGACACTCTAAGTGCGGGTCTGTGATCGACATCATTCGACCACAGACGTCGCATGGCTTGAAGCCGTGCATCCCTACTGACACCTAGGAGTCGAGAAGACTCGAAAAGAAACAGTGAAAAAGTCACCAAAAATGTAGTCAAAAATTGACTAGGGCACTGCTCTTCCCGGATCTGCGCTTACTGGCGCGGAAAAAAGAAGAACTGACGTCAGCGTGCAGGGGCGGCGTCTAAGTACTGCCCGCGACGTCATCCCGGCGACCACGACGCCGACGACGGACGCGGAGCCGCACGACGCCGCCTACCGACGCGCAAGGGTACTGCTACGCAAAAACTTTCCGGATCCAGCCTGACGCCTGGGGATATTCTAAGGTAAGGAATCTGTCACTAACGTGTCTCTTTCAGATATGTACTTCTCAGTCTCGGAGTGTAGTGTTATATGCAGTGGTGCTCAAATGTGCATTGTGTTGCACATTGGGAAGTGAAGTGTGTGATGCTGTAGGCAGTGGTGCACAAATGTGCATTGTGTTGTACATTGGGAAGTATTATGAAGTTCTTACTATTGGCTTTGACATGCCCTCATGCCATCTTGAATTCTGACTGTTTAGCTTGAGCTTTGCGCACAGAGGCATGCCCCCAGATCATTCAAGTTGTTTAGGCTATTCACGTTCAGGGTTGTTTTCTGTTCTTTTGGAGACTTTCGTAAGCTTCACTGAGATAATGTGTGGAATGCGTGCTTGGTACCTTGCAGAGCAGAGATTGTTGTTGCCAGACAAATGTGTGGAATGTACAGCTCTGACTCAGAGTCAAAATACAGTGGCCTGGCCAGCTTCTGTCTTGACCTTGACACAGAGAAGTACGGTCAGCTCGGTTTTTCGTAACAGAAGAAAGGGGGCGAGGTTTCTAGAACCTTCTCCTCAGGTTGAGTAAAAGGTATTAAAGGCAGGAAATCTTGGCGCCCAGACAGGAGCTCGCTGTGGAACAGACGTGTTGCCGCAAGGAACTTTTTTAAGGTCCAGTTCGAGACTTCTGCCTGGCTTTCATGGGCTCCTCCAGCTGAGTTGGCAAGAATATTGGATACTTGATCAGTGATGTATTTCTTTTATTGACATTGTGATGTGAGTGTGTCTGTGTGCACATTCAGGTCTCCAGTGGTTATAGTCATCTGAGGTGTTATTTTTGATAATTGGCATTGTGATGTGTGAGTGTGTCTGTGTGCACATTCAATTCTGCAGTGGTTATAATCATCTGATGTATTAAGTATGTATATCTTTATGATTTCTTGCAGTGGACGTCCAGTATTATTATCTGCTTGTATTTTACTCCATGCCTTTAACAGTAGCATTTACTTATAAGTGTGTTATTATTGCTTGCTCACACACACACACACATATATATATATACACACAAACACCTCTATATACATTTATTTGCTGTTTTCATGTGACATATGGGAAAGCCTTTTTGTTAGAGGGTTGCACAAATAAAACCCATACTTTATTTTGAAAACGGTCTTTTGATGCGCCTCATTTTATGAGTGAAATCCCTTTCCGGGTGTTTTTATTTCTTTGCCTTGTGTGTGCCTCTGTGTGTGGGTGCGGTATTTTCTATTATTTGGGAGGGCGAAGCAATACATCTCATCACTCTCTGGGTTAGCTCAATGCGTTTCTGATCATTGAAGGAGTGAGGTGAGATCAGGTCTGTTGATGCAGATCAGAGTCATGTCGTAGACATGCGGTGTGGTTGCAGATTTTGTAAATGTGATGGGCCTTTGTGCCAACTGGTCTTGAGGATAAGTGTTTTTAATTCAATCCTAGCATCCACTAGGTGCCAATAAAGTGTTTTCGAGGGCAGTTTGCCACAGTCACATTTACTTAAGTTCTAGCAAACCTTAGCGGCTTAATTGTTGATGTCACAGGCCTGTGTAGACCACGTTACAATAGTCTATCCATCCCAAAACAAGACATTTTTTAAGTTCAATTTAGTGTGAGGTTTGCAAGGAAGGAATGATTTTGCAGAATAAGTATGGTTGATCTCCACGACCATAGCTTTAATTTGCAAGATGAATGAGATTCAAGTCAAAATAGAGCCCCATTCTGGGAAGGGAGCACACCATAAACTTGGAGGCCACTGTATGGCAGGCAGCATCTTGACCATCCAAGATTATGGTTTTTGTTTTGCTCCATTCAGACATAGGAAGCTGCCTCTCATCCGCTATTGTTTGTGGTCTAGACAATTGGTGATCTTATTACGTCCCTCCAACTTATCAAACCAGATGTAGATTTGGGTGATATTAGCAAACATGGCAGTAGATCTTGTCATGGTCAAGTATTGGAGTGGAATGAAGCAAAAGTAGAGCGTAGCGAAATCCCACACAAGGAACAAGATGAACGAATTACTTACCTTCAGTAATGCTCTTTCTGGTGGACATTCAAACTAACCGCAGATCCCTCACATCAGAATATCTCCCAGGTGCCAGACTGCAGCCAGAGAATATAGTAGTCCTCCGCTGATTCCTTATCTCCAAATCAGTTAAAGAGCTAAACCGTATTTAAGCACCCCCCCATGCATGTTGACGTCAGTTTCTTGTCTTTCTTTCTGCGCCCTCAGACATGGAGCATGAACAATTGGTGGTAACAATGTGTTGATGACTAAGTTGGGACCTTTTCAGATGGTAAAAGAAGACACTCCACAGAATGGGGAGGAGAGAGGGCAGTGAGGAATCTGCAGGTAGATGGCGTATCCACCAGAAGAAGCATTACCAAAGGTAAATAACTTGTTTTTCTGATGCATATTACTAACCGCAGGTTCCCTCAGCCTAAAATAGATACCAAAGCAGTGCCTCCCCAAAGGTGTGTGGAGTGGGCTCACACCAAAGTCAAAACGGGGCAGGCGAAGTGTTCTTCCTGTTGGATCTGGCTGTCAAAGCAGGAATACATCGACGCCCACTTCACAGCCCGAAAGATATAAAGGACAGGCACCCCTTGCGTCAATGCATTGGTAGTGGCCATGGCCCAGGTGGAATAGGCTCAGACTTTCGGGGGCTGCTTTTTGGCCAGTGCATTGCAGATCTTAATGCAAAGAACTAGTCACTTTGACAGGGTTCTCTTCTGCACGACCTTTCCTTTTACTGCTCCAAAAAAAAAAAAAAAAGGCAAAAAAAAAGTTGATTGACCACTGTATGATCCTCGGTACAATCAATGTAAAAACTTAAAGTACTATTAGGGTGCAACTGATGGAGCTTCTCCCCCTCTTTCAAGAGGTGAGAGGGAGCACAGAACAATAGTAAAGTGATCAACTTTCGGTAACAAGGCCTCCCAAGTCCTCAGCACCAAATGCTCTGGAAAGAAGGTGGTGTAGCACAGCAGCATTGAAAGTGCCTACAGTTCACTCACGTGATGAGCTGACAAATCACCAAGAGGAGGACAGTCTTCAAGTTCAGGAGTACTAGGAGTACTAAGCAACATTGCATACGCTTGAAAAGTGTACACATTAGGAAGGTATCACAAACAATTTAGGAGGGAACTTGGGCGTCAAACTTTTAATATTTACAATAGGTGATTTAAACAAGGACTGTAGATCAGGAAAACATAGAAAGGCTGAAAAGACTAACACATAACCATTTGCAGTGCCACTGCAAGGCCTTCATGGCTAAATACAAAACAAAGAGACGAATGTCTGACAACTTTGTAAGTGGTCAGTGTCCTGGCATCACAGCACATTACAAAATTGTCCCCGGAACTGGTGGAAATGGATTTTGTGGAGAGGTGTCTAGCAGCAAGAATGACCTCTGCCACTTCACAAGGCAAATCGAATGCAGTCACATGCCGCTACTCAATCTACATACATGGAGGTGTAAGTTGCACAGTTGGGTTTTTGGACCCTGTGCTACTGCGGAGACAGAAGGTCCTCCCGAAGTGGTAGCCTGATTGAAGGACAGATGTTTATGCTCAGGAGCTCCGGGCAGCACATTCTCCTGCCCAATCTAGGGCCACTAGGAAGACTTGGGCCCAATCTTTATTTTCTTGAGGTCCCTTGTTCTATTCCTGCTGCAATACATCTCCATATGAGGGATCTTGCAGCAGCTCCAAGGTGCATTGTCAACAGTGCCGAAAAGATCTAACCAAGGTTCCCCTCATGGGTCAACTACACTGTGCACCACATCAGAATGTAAATGCCACATGTGATCTGACAGACAATATCTGCTCAGTTTGTCTAGTCTGGCATTCATCAACCCTCCTAGGTGGTTGGAGACAAGCAAGATGGTCTGGCGCGCCAGTCACCTCCAGAGAAGCAAAACCTCTTGCCACAAGACCCAAGAACCCACACTGCTGCCCTGCTTGTTGCAGTACCACATGGCAGTGATGTCAATGAGAACCTGCACCAGCCTCCCCCCTTATGGGGGGCAGGAAAGCCTTCAGGACCAGATGGATGGTCCTTAGTTCCAGTACGCTGACGTGGAGATGGCCCTCCACTGGAGACCAGAGGCCTCTGAGCTCCACTTGGAGTAGCTGACAAAGTGGATACTTGATGCTAAGAGGCCAGGAAGCCCAAGAGCAACCCTCACCAGCATCAAGCCTGAAAATATTGGGATCATAACCCAAATGTCCCAGACTCACTGCGGCAGAGGAAAAGCCTTGAACTTTGCAGTGTCCCCCAGGATTGTCAAAATGAAGGGAAGCATCCATGAATCAAATCAGGTGGGACATTCACTGATTTATGGTAATGCCCAAAGATGTTAAGAGTTCCACCGTCGTCTGGAGCAGGCCCACAACTGACTGTAGCAAGCCTACTTTCAACATCTAGTCCTCAAGGTACAGGAATACAGGAGCTCCAATCCTCCAAAGATGAGCAGCAACCACTGCCATCACTTTCACAAATACCCGAGGTAGACTGGCGAGGCTGAAGGGCAGAAAGACAAACTGAAAATGCTCCTGGCCTACTAATGCAACTAATGCCTGTGGGACCACAGCACAGGTCAATAAGAATACGAGCCCGGTGTATCCAAGGGCGCCATCCAGTCTCCCAGGTCCAGGGTAGAAAGGATATGAGCATCTTGAATTTGTTCTCCCATTATTTGTCATTGGGTGGTTAGAGGTCCAAGATAGGTCTGAGCTCTCCATACTTTTATTGGGACGAGGGAATATCAGAGATAACTCCTGCCTTTCTCTGAATCCGGTACCCGCTCGATGGTACCTCTTGGAGAGCAATAGGTGTACATCCTGCAGCAGGATAGACAGGTGCTCTTCCAATATTTGTTCTGATGTGGGAGGTATATAGAGCAGGGAGGAAAGAAAGGGTAGTGCATAGACCTTTTGAACAATCTGCAAGACCCATCTGTTGGACGTGATGAATTTCCAACATGGGAGGAAGTGCTGAATGCTGCCCCCATCGGTTGAGCATTTACGTGCTGAAGACAAACTAAAGCGGTTTGTTGGTCATTGTCGCAGGGTGAAAGGAGATGGAGAACTGGTGCCTCTGTGCCGTCTGCCAGTTGGGCGGCACCAAAAGGACTGGGATGTCTGCGGCATGACTGACAGCGAAATGGGTCTCTGACTACATGCCAACACCTGGACATTTGGGTTGTCTGAGTGGTGCGGGAATATTCAAGAGTTTCCAGTATCTTTGCTTTGTCTGCAGGGGGTGTGTTTTGTCAAAGACTGCACCTTCGTGCTGTGTGGGAGAACCTTTAAATAGTCTGTGATGGCTGTCTCTTTTGTCTTGTCTGCTTTGCTTGATTATACTCAAGAACTGCCTGCATCTTTGCACTGTCTACATACCAGTCAACTCTTGTACCACTGAGTGTATGAATATTTACAAGTTGCCTTACCTTTGTGTCGTCTGCATGGGGTGTGTGTAGCCGGGAGCCTGTTGGTGTACATAGCCACTAGGCCTCTGTTGCATCTGCCGTACTGGATCCACCAGTCCTGGAGTTGCAGAGGGGTGAGGGCTCTGATAAGGTTGTCCAGAATAGGCTGGAGGGACCATTGAGCCTTGCTGGGATGGGTGCTGCTGAAGGCTCAGCTGGGAGCCGTATGTGGTGTATCCCTAGAGGGGAAACAAAAATATGGAGTTACAGCATAAAAACGTTTAGGTATCGAAGAATGCTATTTTGCTCTTGATCTGCTCTTATGCATTATACTTGTGAATGCCTCATCATGTAGGAAGAGCCTAAGCTGGTAATACATGCTTCAGCTAATCAGAGATATAGTTAATTATTCAGATTGTCAAGAGAACACCAAGCCAACAACAAATCCTGACACCAAGTAACAAGGTGGACTCTATGATATCACTGTGGCTACAATGAGCTTGCTTATAATGAAACCACTGCGTCATTTACAAAATTGAGTAAAAAACACTTGTCAGCAGGGAAACTGCACAAGAAATGTCGTCAAATTCTCAGACGACGCAGCCTCTCAAACTATGCACACAGAATCTTAGAAACTTGGAGAACATTGAAAATAAAAGTTCCACAAAAACAAGCATTTACTTATTGGTAGAAAATGTTACACATCAGTCCAACAGAGGCAGATGACAATGACATTCAATTTCTTCAGAATGTTAAAGAGATCCCTTTCATCTGCTGGTCCAGAGGACAGAAATATAAACTGCACACACCACTCATATGTTCATGAGTGAGAGGAGCTTCCAGTCTCAGTGTCTGCTTCCTTCTCTTTTGAAGTGGACTGATGTACGAAAATGGCAGGCAGGCTTGAGTAGCATCCTGTTGCTGGTAACACATCGCTCTAGTTCTCAATCTTGTGCTGGCAGAGAGATGCTAGGGTGGATGTGAAGGATAATGGTACTTACCCAGTAAGCATCTGTTCTTGGCATGTAGAGCTGTAGATTCACATGCTTTGCATACTCCTGCCATCTAGAGTTGGGTCCGGATGTTTGCAAGTTGTTTTTCTTCGAAGAAGTCTTTCCAGTCATGAGGTAAGGTGACTCCTCCTTTCGGTGATAGTGCGCATGGACATCGACTCCATTGTTAGATTGTTTTCCCGCAGAGGGTGAGAAGGGAGTTAGTAAATGTAGAATAGAGATGTCCATGCGTATGCATGTAAACTAAGAACTGCAACAACTACAGGAGACCGGGGAGGCGGGTGGGCGCATGTGAATCTACAGCTCTACAAGAACAGATGCTTACTGGGAAAGTAACATTATCCGTTCGAGGCATGTGAGCTGTAGATCACATGCTTTGCATAGACTATACAGCAGTATACTCCCAAAGCGGTGGCTAGCCTGTAGTTGTTGTAGTTGTTTGAAACAGTGTTTTAAGTACTGCCTGGCCTACATTAGCTTGTTGCCTCGCTAACACATCTACACAATAGTGTTTGGTGAATGTGTGCGGTGTAGACCATGTTGTTGCCTTACAGATGTCAGCTAGGGGAATATTCCCTAAGAAGGCCATAGTAGCCCCTATTTTGCGAGTAGAATGCGCTGTAGGAGGTATTAGCAAAGTTCTTTTTGCTTTCACATAACATGTCTGGATACATTTCACGATCCATCTTGGAATGCCTGATTTAGATATGGGATTGCTTATATGTGGCGGAGAAAAAGCAACAAAGAGCTACTTTGTTTTGCGAAATTCCTTTGTTCTTTCAACGTAATATAGTAGAGCTCTTCTAAAATCAAGTGTGTGTAGAGCTCGTTCTGCTACAGAATCAGGTTGAGGAAAAAACACAGGTAACTCAACTGATTGATTGATATGAAAGGCAGAAACTACTTTAGGGAGAAATTTAGGATTGGTTCGAAGAACCACTCTGTCTTTATGAAGCTGAAAGAAGGGCTCTTGCATAGTTAATGCCTGGAGTTCAGCAACTCTCCTTAGTGAAGTTATTGCTATGAGGAAAGCAACCTTCCATGAGAGGAATTGTAACGGACATTTGTGCATTGGTTCAAATGGTGGACCCATCAGCCTTGCAAGGACTATGTTTAAGTTCCACGCTGGTGCAGGTGGGACTCTTGGTGGTATCATTCGTTTTAATCCTTCCATAAAGGCTTTAATCACTGGTACTCTGAATAGAGATAAGTGTTGTCTGTTTTGTAAGTATGCAGCTACTGCTGCTAGATGTAAGCGAATGGGTGTGTAGGCTAGTCCAGATTGCTGTAAATGTAACAGGTAACAGATGATGTTCTGTAAAGAAGCATCAAGAGGATTGATGTTGTTATTGTTACAATAGATAACAAACCGCTTCCATTTTGCTGCATAACATGCCCTAGAAGTAGGCTTTCTAGCCTCTTTTTGGATATTCGTACAGTCTGGTGGTAATTGTAAATAACCAAACTCTATGACCTTAGGAGCCAGATCGCCAGGTTGAGTTCTTTGGGATTTGGATGCCTGATTCCTCCATGGCTCTGAGTGAGGAGACTTGAGGTGAGATGCAGCTTTTGGTGTGAAACTACTGACGGCTACAGCAGGGTGGTGAACCAGGGTGGACGTGCCCATGTGGGAGCTATGAGAATCAGTGTGAGGGATGTTTGCCTGAGCTTCCAAACTACCAGCGGAATGAGTGGGAGAGGCGGAAAAGCGTAAGCAAATATCCCTGACCAGTTCATCAGTAGGGAATTGCCCTTGGAAAACGGGTGTGAGAACCTGGAGGCGAAGCTTGGGCATTTTGCGTTTTGCATTGTGGCGAACAGGTCTATGTGAGGAAATACCCATTCCTGAAAGTATGGGAGGAGAACTGGAGGATGACGTTCCCACTCGTGTATTTGCTGGTTCTGTCTGTTGAGGTGGTCTGCAATCTGATGGTTTATTCCTGGAAGATGCTGTGCCAGGAGATAAATCTTGTGGGGTATAGCCCATTTCCAAATGACTTGTGCTAGGCGTGACAGTTGGAGAGTGTGTGCCCTTCCCCCTGTTTTTGTATGTAGTACATAGCTGTGATGTTGTCCATGCGGACTAGGACAGCTTTGCCTATGAGGTGAGTTTGAAAGGCTCTGAGCGCTAGAAACACTGCTAGAAGTTCTAGGTGATTTTTATGAGGATTTTTGAGATTTAGGCTCCACAATCCTTGGATTGTGTGATTGAGTAAGTGAGCACCCCAACCAGTGAGCGATGCGTCTGCTGTTAGCACTGTCTGTGGAACAGGGTCGATGAAGGGAAGCCCTTTGGATACATTTTGTGGGTTCCACCACTGCAGAGAGTGATGGGTACGGCCATCTACCAACACTAGATCGGTCAATTGACCTTGGGATTGGTTCCACTGACTTGCTAAGCATTCTTGAAGGGGACGCATGTGAAATCTTGCATGGGGGACAATCATGATGCAAGACGCCATCATTCCTAGCAGTTGCATGAAAACTCTTGCTGGTATTGATTGGTTGGACTGAAACTGAGTGAGAAGAGACTGAATACTGAGAATTCTGGCTGCATTGGGAGAGGCTAGAACTCTTTGAGTGTCTATGGTGGCTCCTAGATAAGTCTGTGTGCTGGAAGGCTGCAGATGGGATTTCCAACACATTCACTGTAAACCCTAGTTGGTGTAGCAAGTGGATTGTGGCTTGAGTGTGTTGGAGACACTTCTGGTAAGTGATGGTTTTGATGAGCCAGTCATCCAAGTATGGGAAGACATGGATGTGCTGTCTTCTCAGATGAGCTGCGACTACTGCCAGGCATTTAGTAAATACTCTGGGAGCAGTGGTGACTCCAAACGGTAGTACTTTGAATTGGTAATGTTGGCCCGCTATCACAAATCTGAGATATATGCGATGAGCAGGTTGAATTGGAATGTGGAAATATGCATCTTTTAAGACTAGAGTAGACATGAAGTAGCCCCGTTGTAAGAGTGGGAGCACTTGTTGAAGTGTCACCATGTGGAAATGTTCTGACAGTATGTAGAGAGTTTAGTTTTCTGAGGTCTAGAATAGGTCTCAATGAGCCGTCCTTCTTGGGAATTAGAAAATACAGGGAATATACGCCTGACCCTTGATATTGTAACGGTACATGCTCTATGACTCCTTTTAGCAAAAGAGACTGGGCTTCTTGTTTGAGCAGGTGTAAATGTTCTGGTGACATTTTGTGAGAACGAGGTGGAATGTTTGGAGGATTGGTGGTAAGCTCCAGGCAATAACCATTTTGGATAATTCCTAGCACCCATTTGTCTGTAGTTATGGACTGCCAATTGGGAAGGAATTGTTGCAGTCTTCCCCCGACAGGAGTGGTATAGTCGGGGGGAAGTGTGGGGAAGTCACTGTTTATTAGGGGAAGGGGAATTACGGGCGTGCTGCCTTTTCCTCTACCCTTAGAATTGTTCCCTCTATAGCCTCCTTGAAAGAATCCTCTTGAAGGAGACGACTGGTTGTTACCCTTATAGGTTGATGTATTTTGGTCTGAGGGTATGGTCTTAGACCCTGCTCGGTAAAAGGAATAACGAAAGGAACCTCTATTGGAAGGGAACTGGAGAGCTCTCATAGAATTGGCGACCTCAGTGTTCTTTTTCATTTTTTCCAAACCTGATCAACATCAGGCCCAAAAAGATTTTTTTTGTCGGAGGGTGTGTTCAGAATGAATTGTTGGACGTTGGGCTTAAATCCAGAGATCCTTAACCAAGCATGTCTTCTAAGAATGCTGGTGTTGACCTCTTTAGCTGCGGTATCAGCAGCATCCAACGCTCACCTTATTGAAGAGTTAGAAATTAGATTCCCTTCGTTTACTAAGTCCTGGGCTCTGGTTTTATGCTCATCTGGAAGACATTGTAGCAGCTGCTCCATTTCATCCCAGTAATCCCTGTTGTATCTGGCTGAAAGGCCTTGCGTATTTGCAATGCGCCAGTGATTGACAGCTTGAGCCGCTACGCGCTTGCCAGAAGCATCAATTAACTTGGACTCTTTATCCAGTGGAGGAGCGTCCCCAGATGTATCGAAAATTAGCCCTTTTACGAGCATTAGATACAACTAGTGAATCTAATGGTAATTGCCCCTTGATAAATACATGATCAGTCGGGGAGGCCTTATATTTTTTATCAACTCTAGGAGTTAATATGCGAGCACGCACAGGATCCTTAAAAATGTCATCTGCGTGTCTCACCATGCCCTTAAGTATAGGAAGTGTTTGCAATGACCTATGTGTGGACCCTAAGGTTTCAAACAAAAAATCTTCCTCTAATGCCTCTTTGTGTAGTGCCTCCCCATGATATTGTGCTGCCCTGTCAATGAGTTCTTGGTAGGCTACATTGTCATCTGGGGGCGATGGCTTGGCAGGGTAAAGGTCTGGGTCGTTATCTGTTGGGGGATCAATAGCATAATCGGACCATGGGTCTGCTGGTAAATGTGTACCCCCCCTTCATCAATATCATCATTATCATGGTGAGATTGTGGAGAATCTGGAGGTGTAATTTGTAAAGGTTCTGAAGGAGGAGAGGGTGGTGGTGGAGTGGATGGCGGCGGTATATGAAAATGACTGGTGGCAACAGATTTCTTCTTTAAAGGAATTTTGTAAGGTGTGTCCTCATCTGGAAGTTTGTGTTTTTGAGGTAGTTCAGTGTGTATACGACCTTAGTCAGGGTTAATATAGAGTTCTTTTTGTTTGCGATCCTTTTTTGGTGGGACAACATCTACATTCGGATTGGACGAGGAATGTTTTGTTTTCGGCGCCGGTGTTTTCGGTGCCGACATGTGATGCTCTTTGGATGAGGAAGATTTCGATTCCGAAGGCTGTTTTGCTTTCAGCGTGGAAAGTTTCGGCTCCGAGCTAGATTTCTGCTTGGATCCGGATGGTTTCTGATCTGAAGAGGACTTTTGGTGAGTAGGTACGGAGCCAGAAGGTTTGATAGTGTGTTTCGGAGCCGAGCCTGGAGGCGGGGCGTCGGAAACATCGTCTCAGTGCCGACCTTGGCCAGATGGCAGAGGTGGTGCCGAAGCCTTGTCTTTTTTCTGGGGAAGTTGGCGGGGCAGGGGGTCTTCGGTACTCACGTGACCCCGTCCTTGCAGCAAGTCCTGGACGTCGAGGTCTATATCGAGATCCGAGCCGGAGTAATGGCCGGAGAAGATTTCTTCTTCCTCCGCCGCGGATGCACCCACATCTTCTTGATCGGAATGTTCACCGAAGATGGCCGGAGTGTCTTCGATGCTTTGACGCTGCATTTTTCGACATCGGGCCCACCGATCGCGAAGAGCTTTCTTCGATCTAGACGATTTGCAGGCGTCACAGTCTTCCTCCTTGTGCTCCGGAGACAAGCACAAGTTACACACTTTGTGTGAATCAGTGCGCGGATACTTCGGGTGGCACTGAGGGCAAAATTTGAACGGTGTCCGTTCCATCGACGGAAAGCTGACCCGACGCGGTTAGGCCCGAAGGCCGTCCACAAAGCTTTCCGAACTAAAGTACTTTTCAGTGACCGAAACGATACGCGGAGAAGTGGGAAACGCATACGATAACAATACCGTCGAGGTAGAGGGGGTTGCACGTCGAGGGGAATCGAAGAACGGTTTAGAACCGGAGCGCAGCAAAACACGTCCGAACCCGATGGCGGAAAAAAACAATCTAACCATGGAGTCGATGCCCATGCACACTATCACCGAAAGGAGGAGTCACCTTAACTCGAGACTGGTAATGACTTTATGTCCCCAGAAGTCATTACTCACCATGTTTTATTGCACTGAACTGTTGGGAGTTGTGTCGACAAGTAGAAAAACGTCTACTTCTCAACAAAATCATGAACTCGAAGATATAACTGAATGTCATGCAAACAGGGATTGGGAATGAAGAATGTGCGACTCAGGTTCTTAATTCCACAAATGTGCACAGCTCCACCTAGTTTGACAATGTACAGTGAACTCATCGGAGACCTGAACTTCCACCTTGACAACCTCAGCAACCCCAACTCCACCGCCCTCCTGGACAACCTCGCCAACATCGGACTGAAACAGCTTGTCACCACCCCTACCCACAAGGCAGGACACACCCTCGACCCCATCTTCGCAGGAGGGAACAACATCCGCTTCAGCCACACCACGCAGCCCCTCTGGACAGACCACCACTGCGTACACTTCTCTTTCAACACTGTCACCGCTCACATACCCACTCCACGCCCACCGCGAAGGAACCGGAGCAAGGTCACTGAGGAGCACATCAACTCCACCCTCATCCATGATCTCACCCCCCCCCCGCCTCGACCAACGACAACTCTCAGCCAAGGAACTGCACCGGTGGATCACCAACTGCGCAGACAAGCTCGTACCCCTCCGCAACCCCTCCAAGAATCCAGACGACCAGACCACCTACAAGAACGCCATGACAAAATACCACCAACTCATAAGATCCACCAAAAGGACCTTCATCCAGAACAAAATCCTCACCAACTCCAGCAACTCGAAGGAACTCTTCAGCATCATCCAGCAACTCACCAAACCCCCCCAGCGAAGCCACGGACATCACACCCTCCCAGGATCTCTGCAACAAGCTCGGCTCCTACTTCCACCTGAAAATCAAGGCCCTCTACGACAACTTCAGCGAACAGACACCAGAAACCACCCTCTCCTCCAGCAACCACAGCCAACCCACCATAACCTCCTGGACCGCGGTCACCACCGAAGATACCACCACGACCATGAAGAGCACTCACTCAGGAGCCCCCACGGACCCCTGCCCGCCGCACATCTTCCACAGAGCCGCCGCCGCCATAGCACCCAAGCCACGACGCACCATCAACGCCACCGATGAATCCGGCACTTTCCCCGACGACTGGAAACGCGCAGAAGTCAAGCCCCTCCTCATGAAACCCCAGAGTACCCCATGGATCATCGATCACTCCCAAGCTCTTCAACATCTACATGGCCACCCTCGCCGCCATCGTCCGACAGCATGGACTCCGCATAGAATCTTACGCTGACGACACCCAGCTCATCCTCTTCTTCACGAAGGACCCCGAGGCCACCAGACTCCGCTTCCAGGAAGGAATGAAAGACGTTGCAGCTTGGATGAGCAGCAGCTGTCTGAAACTCAACTCGGAGAAGACAGAAGTCCTCGTCCTTTGACCCACCCCCTCAGCTTGGGACAACACCTGGTGGCCCACCGCCCTCGGCAACCCCCCACCCCCACGGACCACGCCCGGAACCTCGGCATCATACTCGACTCCTCCCTCACCATGGCCCGCTAGATCAACGCCTTCGCCTCCACCTGCTTCAACAACCTCCGCATCCTTCGCAAGACCTTCAAGTGGATCCCCCCGAAGCCAGAAAGACAGTCACCCACGCACTCATAACAAGCAGACTGGACTATGGAAACACCCTCTACGCTGGAATCAACAAATCCCTGCTACGCAAACTCCAGACCATCCAGAACACCGCGGCCAGACTTGTCCTCGGCATCCCACGACATGAGCACATCACCCAACACCCGTGAGACCTCCACTGGCTCCCCGTCGAGAAGAGAGTAACCTTCAAGCTTCTCACCCACGCCTACAAGCCTCTCCACAACACCGGACCCAAATACCTCAACGAAAGAGTCTCCTTCCACGTACCTAAAAGAAACCTCCACTCCGCCGACCTTGCCCTAGCAGAAACCCTGCGCATCTGCAGAACCAGAGCGGGTGGAAGAGCCTTCTCCTAAGCCGCGGCTAAAGCCTTGAACGAGCTCCCGGTCAACATCACACGCTCCCCTACTCTGCACACCTTCAGGAAGAGCCTTAAGACCTGGCTCTTCGGCTGACCCGGAGCTGCACCTCCCCTCACCCCCACCAGCGCCTTGAGACCCTCACGGGTGAATAGCATGCTTCACAATTCCCTGATTGATTGAACTGACCGAAGGTGACCTACAGCATTTTATAACCATATGTAATAAATGAATGATTTTTGTTTTATTTTCATTGCATATCTGCCATAATTGTGCAAAAGAAAAATTTTATATTCATTTTTTTCTGAAAAGCCCATCAAAAATAGTGGTTCAAGAGACATAAAAAGTGCCAAAACTACCAATATCCATAATCCTATATGATGTGACAGCAGTTGTGTCACGGCAGGCGACAGAGGGCTAGATCATGAAGAATCATTATTGGTTCCAACTGAAGGCTACTGTGACTGAAGGCACTTAGCCTTTGCTTGCTAATTTATCAGGGCTGCTGACTGCCTGGGACCACAATAGCAGGACTTGGTATTACATTAAAAATAAGCCTTATTGTTCAAACAGGTAAGCAGGTGTGTACCATCTCTGTGCCCTGAAATAGGCTTTGTTTTCTATTGTGCTAGGATTAGATTCGCGTTTAGAAGCAGCAGAATGAGGGTGGGTGCGCTGCAATCACGATGAAGTGGCTCCTCTTATTCATGCTTTTAGGAAACGTTGCTGCTGCCATTTTGTCTTCATTGTGTTTACCATTCATATTGGGTGCCCCGGACTAGGATTTAGATTTTTAAATTCATCTTTAAAATCCATCCCTCGTGTTCAACTGTTCTTGAGTGTGTAATTATTTATTGAGAGGGTTGGGGTTCTCCTATGTGTGTATTGTCTCATGGGATTGATTGTTACCCAAAACACATCTCACTCAAATATTGTTTAGAGGGTTGTGGGGTGGTTGCAGTACAACAGTTGTTTCTGATTCGTGTTGGTGCACCCTTGGTGCCAGGGGGTCTAGAAAAATTAATTCTGCGGTTCTAGATTAATCCAGAAAAAGTATTAAGACTAGAGAAGGCTAAAGGACACCAGAGGAAACATAAGTGGCTAAGACTAAAGGCTCCACGGAAAGAGATTAGCTAAGACTAAAGGGTGCCTGAGTGAACAGAGAGCAGCTAAAACTAAAGAAAGATAAAAAGGCAAAAGAGAGGCTAGAGTTGGACTAAGAGTAAAGGAGGATAAATGAAACAGAAAGGAACTGAGAATGGCTAAGCAAAAAGGAAGCGAAAGGATGTTCAAGGGAACAGAGATGGGCTAAGACTAAAAGAGGCTAATGGATGCCAGAAGGCACAGAGATGTGATAAGACTAAAGGAGGGTATACTATGGTTTAGCTCAACCCAGACTTCCCACTTAATCATGGGACATCTAATTCACGGTGATGTGAGGTGTGTCTCTCAAAACAGTGTAAAGCACTAGCTTTCCTGAATTGGTGCTAAGCAAAAGGAGGCCTGGGAAGTGGGATAAACATATTTTATCAAGTGGTATCCCAACTAACCTATATGCTTCCAAACAAGCATTTTCAATGCAATAGGTCTCGCATTTGCGAGCATTTAAGCTATTGGCATTGAAAATGACAATGTCTTTTATTTATGTGTTTTTAAAAGGAACACATATATAAAAGGCATTGTTGTTTTTAATGCCAAGAGCTTAAACTCTTGCAAATGCGAGACCACTATAATGGTGGCCACGCCCCTTTTTTTAGATGCTGTTCGCATATTCAGGTTACCGTGAGCAGTGTCTAAACAAAGGGACGCGGCCAACATTAAAGTGAAAGCGCGTATGGCGCTTTCACACAAAGTAAAAAAAAAAAGAAAAAAGTTCTTTCAAAAGGTTTTGTAGCGCGGCCGCTAAAGTGAAAGCGGATTGCCCAGTATATTAAATAAGCGCAGCTGCTAAAAGTGGACCACGCTGTAATTTGAATAAAAATACATTACTATTAAAATAAAAGCGGGTGGGTGCTGCGAGGGGAAGAGCATTAAAGAAAATAGTGCTCACCAACTTATAAAGCAGACCGTGTAACAACTGAAGTAAAAGGGCCAGTCCTCATGGGAGGTTGTAAATGACGACAAGGCGGCACTAAGGAGGGACTAACAAGCCTATGTACGAATCAGAAGCCAGCATTTACGAAGGGCATTGACATAAGCCAATGACAAATATGGGCGACCAGTGGGCAGGGCTTCAAGTGCATACTCCAATACAGCATGCCGCAGAGCAGCGCATATGCTGCCCAGGTTCAACCTAAAAAAGAAAGGAGTTTCTGGGAGCTGATAAGTCACTCATGCTCAGATGCACAAGGTGCCATTTCCTCGCTTTTAAGAGGCTATTAAATAACTGGCCCGAAAAAGGTATGGGAGGGGCTTACTATATATGATTTTGCCATGGAAAATTGAACTTTAATATTTCCCATGTCCGCCTAACTCTCTTCCGGAGACCCAGATAAGAAGCTCTCTTCAGGAAGTGATGGAGCACCAACCTTGGGAACACACTACTTCTACTGCAATTGGACTTAATCAGCCTGCTTCACCCCCTATAGGAGCTTTCTTCCTGATCCAGTCCAATCAATCCAACTGATGGGGTAAATTGAGGAGAGGTTGCTAATGCTGCGCTAAAAGTTCCCTTCGCATTTCATACTGTCCTATCACAACTCGTGTATTTGAAAAATAAAGCAAAATCTAATGGAAAGTCTAGCTCTTGACAACCCATAATCATAGGCGAATAGTTTGAATCCTGATTTATATACAACCATGCACCTTTTCTCACTATTCTATGGCCTCGCTTTATGAAGCAACTGTTAAACTTATTCCAGTTACATGTTTTGGTCATCTAGTAAGGAACCTATTAGACAGACGACATACAGAAGATTAGTAAAACCTTAGTCATCGATGTAACTAGTAAGAGGCCCTTCGCACGTTATAAGAGCAGATCTTCCTAAAATATTGTTCAGCTTTAGATGCTTGCTCATGAAATGTTCCCTTACCTCAAAATTCGCACAATTTTCCATTCATTAAGCACCCTTGAATTAAGATTTATCAGTTCTGCCAAAACGTACAGTTTTAGGAACATTTAAATTAACATATTTAATTTGACTAAAACGCCAGACTGCACTTTGAAATACACCTTGAATAAACCTTAAATCCACTTCAGTAGGTAACTTCTGATTTTACCCTCCACATGTGAAGATACATAGGATATCTCCAAACTCAGTATTTTTAGCCTAAGTTCTTCTCTCAAGACCTATGTCTAAAGTCTGCTTACTAAGTTATACCCTGAAATCTTTCTCAGGAATCTCCTCTTTATCTACCTCTGTGTTACTAAACAGGAAAGCTTTTAGAAGCCACAGGCACCTCTTACAGTGTGATTAAAGTATCATCAATTTCTCCATCACAAGGGTTTCCCAAACTTCTACTGTGTAGAGGGCCTACATATTTTACTTCATTCACTGTACGCATATTTACTTTAACAAACAACTCTAAGTTCTACTACCTCATGAAGCAGATTCAGGGTTTATCCTCACAATCACTTCCAAAGTTTGTCTCCCACAGCCTCTCCAAATACTATCACTTCAACAATGGGAAAGCAGTACTTACAATCTTGCAACTAAATTATAGCTGTGGTGCATGTTCCACAAGGTTAGATGTAATTTCACTCTTGCATTCAAGTTGTGGTTATCACAAGAGCAAACTAGTTTATTAAAGTAGAAGTGGAAAAGTGAAAACCTAGGCTCCAAATGCTCCCAGGCACATCTGATAATTAATTATCAATTAATGGAGAGACACGCCACAATGACAAGATGGCAAGTAAATGAGGTGCTCTATGTCCACCACTCTGTCACCGAAAGAGGTTACTTGACTCATGAAATAAACATGTATAAATGGTGTTCAGAACAAAATGCAACACAGTAACAATAATGCAAAGATACATTAATAAATAAAACTCCAAAACACTGACTTGGAAAAATGTGGACCAATATTTTGAAAACATGAAGGCAGCACATGGGCATAGAAAGAAAAAGAACTTGCACAGTGAGGGATTTGAGAGAGGATGACAGGATGTGAGTATCACATGCTTCACCTCTTGCAGCATTGACAAAACACAGTCAATAAAGGAGAAACATGGGGACAAATGTTCACCTGTTTTCAACCTTAAGGACATGGCCTTCTTCGTTTTGTTATTGACCTGCTACCTTTTATATGTTTTAACTAATCTCTCCGATCTCCCATAAAAGGACATGTAATCTCATGTTTGAACATATTCATAAAAAATCCTCAGTCATTTTCTCTGGCTCCGATGTGTTCCTCTACTGCAAAGGCTCTTTATAAAGGTTGCATCAACCCCCAATCTAGAGTGAGCCATCTAGAACAGACCAAGGTTAGATTTCACCAGCAGCACAACTACACGTAATTTCCATGACTCTTGGGAATTCCTCCCTGAACAGGGGAAGTCTTAGTGCAAGGTGGACGAATCCTCCACACAATCTCTCCCAGCATATCCAGGAGTCCATGCAGGAAGGTTTAGCAGCCAGTCGAAGTCTCATAATGGTCCTTCTCAAAACCGATGTAGCCATGGTGTGCCTGTGATGCTGGCTGCCATCTTAAAACCACTAATAAACGTTTCAACAGCTTCACCCCAATCCTTCTATTTGCAAAGTCTCTCTCCTCCGATTAGGTGACTCAAGGGCCCAGAAGCTGCTGAGCAGCTTTCTGTGAGACTGTATAAAATATACCCTGAAATACTGAGAGATGACTGTCAGCACTGTGTGATCTTCACAAGTCTGCATCCTAACTAGGCAGCCAGACCAGGCGTGTTTCCAGTCATCGGGGAAAAAGGCGGTCGCCAGGGAGCGGTTGATGGTATGGCGGAGCATGGATGCGATGGTGTCGGCGGCTCTGTTGAAGATGTGGTGGGGGCAGGAAGTCAGCAGGTGCAAATGCTGAACCGGGGCATTGTCAGGACTATGCACAGCTGAAGATTGCTATTCTTTGCTACAATACAAATTCTCTGTTTACTCCCAGACGAGAGGAGTACAGAAGTAGGGCCGCTGGGAAATAGAATTACTTGATCACACTAACACATACAGACGTGATCTACAAACCGGGTGGGTGGAAGGGAAAGTTTACAGCTCTCTATAAACCTGGAACACAACGAACATACCACTCACCTGAGAGGGCATGGCTCCATATGAATGTGTGGGGGTCATCTGACGGATAGGCTGTGCCAGCATTCCCTGCCCATGCTGAAAGGGACAAAGACATGCAGTCACGACCACAGCGCAAGGAGAGCTTCTTATTGGCACTGCAAACACTACTGCAGTGCTAGCTCTCCCCAGGAAGTGATGGAGCACCAACTTTGGGAACACACTACGTCTACTGCAATTGGACTTATTTAGAAAGAAAGTTGGAAGGCTGAGTTCCTTCACAGTGTTATAAGATACGGGCAGTGTGAGCTTCTCCATAGAGATGCAAAGTACTGGCAGTGTTCGCTCCTTGACAGTGCTGTATGATAGTGGTAGTGAAAGGCTTCCTTAATGCAATAAAGTACTGGCACTGCGAGCTCCTTCACGCTGCTATATAATACTGCCATTGTGAGCTCCTTCACAGTGCTGTAAGATACTGCCAGTGTGAGCTCCTTCACAGTGCTGTAAGATACTGGCAGTGTAAGCTCCTTCACAGTAATGTAAGATACTGGCCCGTTAGTTCCTTCACAGTGCAATAAAACCTTGCACCGTGAGTGTCCTCACAGAGAAGTAAGATATTGGCAGCGTGAGGTCTTTCACAATGCCGTAAGATACTGGCAGTGTGAGCTCCTCTATGGTGTTATAAAATACTGGCATTGTGAGCTCTTCATACTGATGTATTATACTGCTAGTGTGAGCTCCTTCACTGCGTAAGACAATGGCAATGTGAGTTCCTTCACACAGCAATAAAACACTTGCATTCAGAGCTCCTTCACAGTGCTATAAAATCTATCAACATGAGCGTCCTCACTGTAATGTGAGAGATTGCCAGTGTGAGCTCCTTCATAATGCTGTGGATACTGGCAGTGTCAGCTCCTCCATACTGCCTGAAAATGCTTGCAGTGTGACCTTCCTCACAGTGCTGTAAGATAGCGGCAGTGTGAACTCCTTCACAGTGCTCTAAAACACAGGTGGTGTGAGCTCTTTCACAGTGCTATAAGACACTGGCATTGCAAGCTCCTTCACAGTGCTTTAAGACACTGCCAGTGTGAGCTCATTCACAGTGCTGTAAGACACTGCCAGTGCGAGCTCATTCACAGTGCTGTAAGATAGTGGCAGTGTGAACTCCTCCACAGTGCTCTAAAACACAGGTGGTGTGAGCTCTTTCACAGTGCTATAAGACACTGGCATTGCAAGCTCCTTCACAGTGCTTTAAGACACTGCCGGTGTGAGCTCATTCACAGTGCTGTAAAACACAGGTGGTGTGAGCTCTTTCACAGTGCTATAAGACACTGGCATTGCAAGCTCCTTCACAGTGCTTTAAGACACTGCCAGTGTGCGCTCATTCACAGTGCTGTAAGACACTGCCAGTGTGAGCTCATTCACAGTGCTGTAAGATAGCGGCAGTGTGAACTCAACAGTGCTCTAAAACACAGGTGGTGTGAGCTCTTTCACAGTGCTATAAGACACTGGCATTGCAAGCTCCTTCACAGTGCTTTAAGACACTGCCGGTGTGAGCTCATTCTCAGTGCTGTAAGACACTGCCAGTGTGAGCTCATTCACAGTGCTGTAAGACACTGCCAGTGTGAGCTCATTCACAGTGCTGTAAAACACAGGTGGTGTGAGCTCTTTCACAGTGCTGTAAGACACTGCCAGTGTGAGCTCATTCACAGTGCTGTAAGACACTGCCAGTGTGAGCTCATTCACAGTGCTTTAAGATAGTGGCAGTGTGAACTCCTCCACAGTGCTCTAAAACACAGGTGGTGTGAGCTCTTTCACAGTGCTATAAGACACTGGCATTGCAAGTTTTTCACAGTGCTTTAAGACACTGCCAGTGTGAGCTCATTCTCAGTGCTGTAAGACACTGCCAGTGTGCGCTCATTCACAGTGCTGTAAGACACTGCCAGTGTGAGCTCATTCACAGTGCTATAAGACACTGGCATTGCAAGCTCCTTCACAGTGCTTTAAGACACTGCCAGTGTGAGCTCATTCACAGTGCTGTAAGACACTGCCAGTGTGAGCTCATTCACAGTGCTATAAGATACTGGCATTGCAAGCTCCTTCACAGTGCTGTAAGACACTGCCGGTGTGAGCTCATTCACAGTGCTGTAAGACACTGCCAGTGTGAGCTCATTCACAGTGCTGTAAGACACTGCAGGTGTGAGCTCATTCACAGTGCTGTAAGATAGTGGCAGTGTGAACTCCTTCACAGTGCTCTAAAACACAGGTGGTGTGAGCTCTTTATATAAACACTATCCAGAGAGGGGGGGGACTAGGAGCAAATTACGAAAAAGGGGAAGGTCCTGTAGCTATGCTCCTAAGACAATCATTTTCAACAAAGTGGTATCAGTTCCTAAGAAAGAAGAGAAAAAAAGGGCTCTTCAACCAATTATGGTTGTGAGTGATTTGTAATCGTCTCCAAATAACGGTTGAGTGTGCTCGAAGTGGGGGTAAACCTCCTGTTGATTCTTGTGCCCTCACACACCCTTGCGAGTGTAAAGCATCATCATTGGGCAATGCTCCTCGTGGGGGTGGCGCTGCAGTCCCTCACGGGCCCTTCAGGAGGGCTCTTTGATGGAGATCTTTTTAGGAGGTGCCGCACTTGTGCATGTGGGTGTGTGGACCAAGTGAATCAGTGCGAGTGAAGTTAAAATAACCTATCGGTACCCAGGTAAGTTTAATGTCGGGTCCTTCAGGTAAATTAAAAAGTAGTGGGGGTTTGGAGACTCTCCTTCAGCAAAATAAAGGGAGGGACCAGTGTGTTCCAGCCGCTCTCAAACCGTAAGAAAAATGTGTGATGTATTTAAAGGTGAATAATGGTCGACATGTTTCGCACAACCTGTTGGTCCCTAGTGGATCCCTGTGCGCTTCATCAGGACCGTGTGCATAGAATAATAGACAGTGGGAATCAGGGAAAGACACCCTATAATCCCACTTTACCTATCGTCAGGTCAGATAAGACGTCTCTGCGTCCGAGACACGTGTTATTCGTATTCTCGTATTAAAACCTCGGGATTGAAAGCGCTACAAAATACTGCCATTGTGAGCTCCTTCATAGTGCTATAAAATACTGCCATATATTGATAGAATACTACAGTGCCATCTTCTCCTATAGTGCTTTATGCTACAGAAACAACTTCAGAGTGAACTCCTAACATAGCGCTATAGAACTTTGCAATGTCATCTTTTCCCATAGTGCTACAGAATGCTGGCGGTGTGAGCTTCTCCCATAGTGCTACTACAGAAATCTCGCCATGATCACTCATTCACACAATGCCAGTGCTACTGAAAGAAGACGTGAGCACTTAGTAGTACACTATGTAATGCTGCTATTGAGCGATCCTCCGCGCGTTAGATTGTAGACTCTGTGAGCTCATTCACGGTGTCATACTGCTACAGAATGCTGGCAGCATAATCTCCTTCCACTGAGTTTTGGAACACTAGCAATGTGACATCCTTCCAAGCACTATACAATTCTGGCAGTGTGAGATCCTCCCCGGGGTGCTAGAGAATGCTGGTAGCGCGGCCCCTGTTACAACCGCTGCTCTATAGTATGCTGGAAAAGTGAGTTCCTGAGACAGTCCTTACAGAACGCTAGCTCCTTTCAAAGCACTATAAAACATCAGTAGAGAGAGGCTCCTGACTTAGTGCTTATATAACTGTAGTAAAGTGAGTTCTTTTCATGGCGCTCTAGAATGTTGACAATGAGAGCTCCATTCATAGAGCTGCAGGGTGTTGCCAATGTGAGTCCCACTCCATGGACGTTGGCAGTGCATGCGAGAATCCTACCCCAATATACACAGATACAATGGTGTCAGGGAGAGCTCTCCAGCATGCTAAAGAATGCTGCAGTATGAACTAATGCCAAGAGCCCCCAGTGGTGTGAGCTCACTCGTACTCAAGCGCAACAAAGAAGAGTATGTCATTGGTAGAGGGCTCTCCAGGGGATCGGCATACTTGTCCAATTCTGCGGAGTACTCTGTAGCAAAGGTTTCTGAGTCAAGCAGCTCTGGTGAGGCTAGCAATGTAGATCCCTAGAATTAAAGCTAAACAAAGTATACAAATATCCAGTGAGAACCTCTACTTGGCCAACAGCTAAGACTTCGCGGAGGCAGAATGAAGCCAGGAAAAACATTTCTTACTGGGTTGTCCAGGACCGGATATGGAAAGGAATGCTTGCTACAAAAGGAGGCAACTAAGATGACATTTGTACCTGCTGGCTGGGAAAAAAGAACCTGATGAAC
The DNA here is from genome assembly GCA_963921515.1 of Calotriton arnoldi. NCBI lineage: Eukaryota > Metazoa > Chordata > Amphibia > Caudata > Salamandridae > Calotriton > Calotriton arnoldi. The sequence continues at coordinate 956,626 of CAWUFW010001603.1, read as the reverse complement.
AGCAGATCCAGACCACCAGTGTCAACAACAGAAGGATGGTTCTTTGGGTAACAAACCACTCTAGGACTCTTCTGGCTTTCAAATGGAAACCCAAGAGGTACAGACATTATCACACTGTGTTTTTGTAAATTGTAAAACAGCCTAAAACAAAATATCAGTGAGTTACTAATTCAGAAGAAGTACATTCTACAAAACAGCAAAGAGCTTTGACCACCCACAGTGACTGCCTGCACTCGTTAGAGCAAGCCTGTGCTATCTCACTGCAGCCGACTCCGACTCGACAAGTGATCAGCAAGATACATGGTCCAAACTGCTCCGCTCTAACACCAAGGGCACCAAGTTGTGTGCCCATCCCTGCCAGCGGCTGGCCTCATTCTCAGTTACAGGTCTGGGGGCCAAAGAGTGCTGCTTTCTAATTTCAGAGATTTTGTGATTATACGACCCACAAGTCCTACAGGCCCTACAGCCACTTACGACACAAGATCCTACTGGGATGAAGATGAATTTGGAGGGCCCAGGAGTGTCTTGGCACAACACATGTCGATGACATCCGGCCTGTCTGGTCCCTGCAGGGGTCTGAATCATCTGACTAGTAAAGGGGCAGCAGAGTGGGTCCCTCTGCAGTTTCGCTGTATGGCAGCAAGTAAGTTGCACAGACAACCTTATTATTGATCTGGTGGGTCCAGTCAGAGGTAGCCAAATTCCAAACATTGGCTACTGCGATTGCTGTGACCACCCCTACAATCCCCTAGATGCCCGATCAATAGCACAAAAAGATCAAGGGAATAGTACGAATACGATCATCAAAGCTGGTGTTCGGAGAGATCCACCAATGTATCTACATGGTCAAAGAGTCCGAAACCCTCCATTGATCATCCGCATTGTACCACTTCACCCTTGAAAGACATGAAGGTCTGGGTGTGAACCCACTGAATTTGGAACATCCTATGCATAGTGTCTCCAGATGGCAAGCGGACAAAGCCCCCTGCATCCTTTATGGCTACACCTCCAGGCAGGCAGAGGAGGGTAGGTCCTGGTAGATCGTCCCGCGAATACCAGCTTTCCCCCTAGCTACGCCGTGACTCTCTGCCTTACATAAGGGGTAATTTTCTTCAGACTATTAGGTGGCATCTACCCCACTGCATCGATTCAGGTGCAGTATTTCACATTGTAGTGGGCCCCCATGATTCTGAGGGTGACCCGTATAGGGTAGGTTTATTTCACGCTGGTCCAGATGAAATGCCGATTGACCCTCCTGGCAACATAGGCATGAAATATGTCGACCCCACCTTATTCCTCACATGTGTAGCCATCAGGGTACATTGTAACCTGAGGATAGCACAAAAAATATTTAAAATTTACGAGTCAAAGGACCACCACTCGATTAAAAACTTTACTGGGTTCCCTTAGACTATTTTACTTTCACCTGAGCCATCACCCTATCTGTTCAAACAAACCCTTACTTGCATTCATCTTACGGCATCTACGGATCAAAAGATCTCTGACAAAGAGCCCCCAGGATAGTCAGGCATTGCAGCGCCGGTTTGACGAGGAGCGCTCTATGATGAAGCATGACACTCTATCAGGTGTGTGAGGGCATTAAGATCTGACCATTCGGATCCTTGTGACCCATTCGGTTTGTCCTGAGATTCCACCAGATTTAGGGTTTAAATCTTCCCTAGAGAGGAACTACTCCAGTTGAAATGTTTAAGCACTTAATTCTAGGAGGAGCATGGCTGTAGGACCTCATTAAACATAGCTCTTCGTCCCTCTTGATTATATACAGCTTCTCCTGTTCAGATGCAACTCCATGGAGAAATAAGCTTCCCATACAGGCGGCCAGCAAACCCCTTACTGTGGTGCTTAGACCTACATCTGACTACTCAAAGAACATTCTTCTAATGAATCATTGCCTACTAAAGAGCCAATGCCACAGATTCACCAGCCTTGGAACAGCCAACCCATATCTGTCCCTTCATAAAGATTTCCGTTTGCTGCCATCTATTAGAGCACACCTGCACCCACTCGGCATAGAGTAAAACAACTGCCCAAACTAAATAAACGCATTATCATGGTCATAGTGTACAGAAGGAAGGTGCTCAGACAAGACCGGTGAAGAACAGGTTCTTTTATGTCAGTGCATGTTCATTCTAAGGGCCATCTGTACCTAGGGTACAGAGGAAAATGGACAAATTGAAAAAACGCCATAAACTGCAGCATGAAACACTTGAAAACATGAGTCTGAGGAGGGTAGGGTAGGGAAAATCAAAGGCACAAGGCCACCCATGCACAGCTTCATACCACACTGGCCCACCAGGGAATAATACCATTGATTGCTGGCCTATATGAAGGCTATTCAGACGTATTACTGAGGCACCTTGTCTAAAAGAACGGCACAGTAGGAAAGTACTCCTCTTTGACATAGTCACTCCCACGTTTTGCCTGGTACATGTCGTGATTTCGACTGGAAGTGCACTGGGTTCCTACTAACCAGGTCCCCAGTGCCAGATCTCTTTCCCAACACTGTACCATTCTTTGCTGAAACTGGCAATCCCTTTAGCACCCTCTATAAGTCCCTAGTAAGTGGAAGCCCTGGTACCTAGGGCATGGGGTACTAAAGAGGGTCCCCAAAGGGCTCACAAAACGCACGTAGGGCTGCTATTACAGCCTGCGTGTTTTGGTGCATACCAAAATGAAAACACAACTTGACACACAACCCTGTGTGCCAGGCCCCCTAATACACCATGTAGTACTTGTAAGTCACCCCTACAGCAGGCCTTACCGCCCTAAGGCAGGGTGCTTGGTATTATATGTGAGGGCATACCTGCATGAGCAGATATGCCCCTGTGCTGGTCAGTTCCATTACTGCCAGTGCACATGACCAGGGAAGCCGTTTTAGAACATGTGCTGGACACTGGTGAAAAAAAGTGCTCCAGCTACATGATGGCTTCATTGAAAATAGGGAGGTTTGGAATCACACACCTCTTATTTACAAATCCACACTGATTCCTGTGGATTTGTAACTACATGCACACAGAGGGCACCCTAGAGGTTCCCCCTGAAAACCTATCAGCCTATGGTGTGTTGGCTAACTGGTCTCTGCCAGCCTGCCACACGAGACAGATTTCTGACCTCCTAGGGCGAGGACCTTTGCTCTCAAGAGGTCAGAAACAAAGCCTGCACGGGAAGAGGGGGTTCACACCCCCTCGCTCAGGATGACCTACTGATTACACTTCTAAGCCGGCGAGCTTCAAAGAAGCTCCCGCCTTTGAAATAGGAATCTGGCTCCCCTCACAGGACAGGAGGCCAAATCCCCTTTGTCCAGAGCCCTTTGGCACCTGGACAGACTGGGAAATTAGCTAGTCAGGTAGGCATGCCCACCTTTCAGGCTAGTACCACCCCTAAGCTGGTCTAACCTGATGTGGGTACGATTTCTCAGAAGTGGCCATCTTTGTAGTGGCACACGTAGGAACTCTGGGACAGGGTTATGCCCACTTCCCACAGGAAGTGGTCATATAGGGGGTGTAGTGACCCCAAGGGTAAGTAGCCCATTGGTTACTACTCTACACTCCCCCAACACCCACAAATTCAGTATTTAGGGGAGCCCCTGGCACCAGGAAAATCAGATCCTGCCAACCTGAGAGATAAAGGAGGACGTGAAGTGTCACATCCTGCAAGAACTGAAGACCCAGCAACTGACCTGGTGTCAACCCTGCCGGCCTGCTGACTTCGACAATTGTGCAAAAGTCGACTTGTCCTGCAGCTGCTGAGTCCACAAAGCCCAGGAACCCTCCAGCCCTTCACCCAGGAACCAAGACCTTCAGAGAAGTAGCGAACCTGCTTCCCTGCAACCTGCAGGCAGCCAAAGTCTCCTGTGAGGACTTTGTGACTGCAGAAACCCGACGCCTGATGACACCACTGCACTCGTCGCTCCAAACATGAGTTGAAGAGGGCCAATGGTGTCACTGTGGTCCCCCAGCCCTCCAGAGTCCACCATGGTTTCGCCCCCAGTGTACTCTCCGACCTCACCTGCAGCCTCTGAATGCAGACCTCCTAGACTGTGACTGCTCCTGGTAAGAAAAACCTGATGCCTAAAGACACCTCTGCACCCATCGCCCCAGGGCAGTGGAGAAGAGGACCAAAAGTGTCTACGTCCCAGAGCATCGTGAGGCCTGATCCCCTCTATTGGTTCAGCCCGACTGGCCTTCTAGTCCGAGACTGCAGCCTCTTTTCGCGAAGACCGAGTAACATTGGGCACCCGACTCTGTTTTGCACCCCTGCACCCGGCAGCCCTAGTGCCGCTGGTGGTGTTCTGCTGGTGCTGCCATGGACCTTCCCCACCACTCACCTTAAATCCTGGGGATTGGTCCCCGTAAGTCACTGTACTGTACCTGAATGCCGCATTGACTTTTCCTCCCATAGGATAACATTGCATCTTCTAAAATTGCACTAAGTGTCCACGTTTTGACCTGAAAAGAATTCCTACTTAAAAACGTACATACCTGAACAAATTGCTTCTGGTGCCTAAACATATAAAGATATATGTTATTTGTATAAACTGGTGTGGATCTCCTTATTGAGTTGTGTGTCTCATTTATTGACTATTGTGTGTATTTGCTGAAGTCTTACGCTCCTCTGTGATAAGCCTACGGCTGCTCGGCCACAATAACCCCTAGAAGAGCACCTTGGGATTGCCATAGCAAGCCCCTGGCTCCATTTCATGCCTCCCACTTCCAGCCAAGATGCTTGAAAAGGTAATGAACCAGGAGATTACTACCTTTCTTGACTTCAACATCTGTCTACATCTCGCACAACATGGCATTAGGCCACGGCATAGCAAAGAATCAGCCCTTTTAGCAGCCACCGAAGAGATCAGATCCATCATTGACGTAGAGAAGAGAGAAAGCGCGATCCTGGTCCTGTTGGACCTATCGGCTGCATTCAATACGGTGGATCATGCCACAATGATCAAGCGCCTTGACAGAATTGCAATAAGAGGATCAGCCCTAAAACTAATTAGGTCATTCCTCACAGTGAGCATGTAGCATCATTACAGGGCTTCACCTCCATGCATTTTTATCTACTTTGGGGGGTCCCTTAAGGGTCATACCTGAATCCAACACTTTTTACCGTGTACGTCACACCCCTCATCCATTTGATAAGCTCACATGGGTGCTCAGTATGCTCATACGTGGATGACACCCAACTCGTAGTGTCAGTCTCTTCAGACCCAAAAAGGTAGCACCACAGTTTAGTGCTTGCATGTCCGATATTGCTCAATGAATAGCCCAGAATTTTTTAAAACTCAACTCTGACAAAACAGAGGTGCTGCAATTTGGTAACAGCAACACCCTATGGAACAATTCCTGGTGGCCACAAAGTCTAGGATCTCTGCCAGCTCCAGTTCTGAAGGCGAGAGATTTGGGTTGGTGTTTGACAATAAACTTACTTTTGTTGACCACTCCAATCAGGTAACATCTTCTTATTTATTAATGCTAAAGATTTTTTTTAAATCTTGCCATATCTTCCTCTTGAACTCAGGAAAACAGTGATCTCGGCACTGGTCATCTCAAAGACTGAATATTGTAATGCCCTACTGATGGGAGCCCAATCTTGAGTCTTGAAAAAAACACACTCTCTTCAAAATACAGCCACCAGAGTTTTATTAAACAGCCCCAAATTCTGTTCGGTATCAAAATCTATCAGAGAACTCTACTGGCTCCCTATTACAGCACATATTCAATTCAAAGCTCTATGTTGGATCTATAAGGGACTTCACCAAAAAGATCCATGCTTTCTTTAAGATACTTTCAAATGGTACCAACCCAAAAGAACTCTATGGTCAAGTACAGCAAACAAAGTGCAAGTGACGAGAACAAGGAAAGAAAACTGGGGGGGGGGGGGATCATTTTCCTACTCAGCTTCTAAATGGTGGAATGAATTGCCCGACCATCTTAGATCTCAGCCCAACCTTTTAAGATTCAGAAGGGAGCTAAAAACCAAGCTATTTTAACATAGGCCGGGTTTCAGGAAATTTGACTCAGCGCCACTTTATGTTGCTCAGGTTTTCTGGATACTAGCGCCAAGACGGCAATTGGTATTAGAGTGCTTTACAAGACCCTATAATATAACGAACTAGTTACTTACCTTCGGTAACGATATATCTGTAAGAAACATTAGTAGTAATAGATTCCTTACCTTAGAATATCCCCAGGCGTCAGTCTGGATCCGGAAAATTTTCATCAGCAGTACCCCTGCGCGTCGGAAGGTGGCGTTGTGCGGCTCCGCGTCCGTCGTAGGCGTCGTGATGACGTTGCGGCAGCTAGACGCCGCCCTCGCGCGCTGACGTCAGTTCTGTACACGACTTTCCGCGCCAGGAACGCAGAGCCATGCAAGTGTATTGAAACTAGGGCCCTGAAAGGGATGACCTTAACCCTAGAAATCAGTTCGCAGAACGGGGAGGATGGGTGGGGCGGTAAGGAATCTATCACTACTAATGTTTCTTACAGATATATTGTTACCGAAGGTAAGTAACTTGTTCATCTGAAAGAAACACGTAGTGATAGATTCCTTACCTTCGAATAGATACCCCAGCAATACCAACCCCGGTGGTGGGTCTGCGAACCAAGATCACACCAGAAAGTCACGGAGAACAGAACGGCCAAAGAAGCCGTCTCTCCGGACTTGGCTGTCAAGGCAATAATGCCTAGTAAAAGTGTGCAGCGAGGCCCACGTGGCTGCCTGACAGATGTCTTGCAGGGGGACACCACGTCCCAATGCAGTAGTAGCTGCTGTTGCCCTGGTAGAATGGGCGCGCAGCCCCACCGGAGGCTCCTTTTTAGCCAGAGAATAGCAGGCTTTTATACACAAGACAACCCAGCCGGAGATAGTCCTCTTGTGTACAGCCCGGCCTTTCTTGGCGCCTACGTAGCCAACAAAGAGCTGGTCATCCACCCAGAACTGTTGTGTGCAATTGAGATAAAATGAGATCGCACGTTTTGGGTCCAGACGGTGGAGCCTCTCTTCCTCTCTGGAAGGGTGCAGAGGCGGAAAGAAAGTGGGCAAGGTGATAGTTTGCCCGATATGGAAGGCAGTAAGAACCTTCGGCAAAAAGGATGGACGTGTGCGTAGCACAACCTTGTCCGGATGAACAGACAGAAAAGGAGGTTTACAGGAAAGAGCCTGGAGCTCACTCACGCGCCTAGCGGAGGTGATGGCAACCAGGAAAGCAGTCTTCAAGGTTAATAAACGAAGAGGACAGTTATGAAGCGGCTCAAAGGAGCGCACATCAAATAAGTAAGAACCAGATTCAAGTCCCACTGTGGCATTACAAACGGAATAGAAGGGAAAAGGTGAGTAATGCCTTTGAGAAATCTATTTACAACAGGGGACTGATCAGGTAGCCTGAGAAAGGCTGAAATTGCAGAAAGGTAGCCCTTGATAGTGCCCAGAGTAGAGCCCTGCTGGTCTAAAGAAAGAAGGAACAGTAGGACCTCAGAAAGAGGGGCAGAAAGTGGATACACAGCCTTTGCTGTGCACCATGCCACAAATTTGTTCCATCTGCAGGCGTATACCGATTTAGTGGAGGGACGCCTGGCTGCCAGAATGACATCACAGACTTCAGGAGGCAAGTTAAATGGAATCAACTGTCGCCGCTCAATCTCCACGCAAGGAGGTGGAGACTGGACAGGTTCGGGTGGAGGACCGCCCCCTGCTGCTGCGACAGAAGATCCTCCCGAAGAGGCAGTCGGATCGGGGATCCACGCTCATACTGATTAGCTTGGGATACCAAACTCTTCGAGCCCAGTCCGGAGCCACAAGAATGACTTGGGCCCGGTCGCGTCTGATCTTCTTCAGCACTCTGGGTAGAAGTGGTATAGGCGGAAAGGCGTACAATAGACCGCAACTCCACTCGCGACGAAAAGCGTCGCCGAGCGAGTGCCGCCTTGGAAATTCCAACGCGCTGAACTGCTGACATTGCGCGCTCTCTTCGGTGGCGAATAGATCTAACCAAGGCTCTCCCCACTGTTGAAAGAGACCTTGCGACACGTCCGAGTGAAGACGCCATTCGTGATCCATCAAGCACCTGCGGCTGAGTTCGTCCGCCCTGGCGTTCAGTGAACCTGCCAGGTGTTGAACCACCAGGGAAATGCCCTGATGTTCCAGCCATGTCCAGAGGCGCAGAGCCTCCTGACATAGGGTCCACGACCCCACCCCGCCCTGTTTGTTGCAGTACCACATGGCGGTGGTGTTGTCTGTGAACACCTGCACTACTCTCCCTTGACAGAGGGAAGGAATGCTTTGAGTGCAAGTAGGATCGCACGGAGTTCCAGAATGTTGATATGGAGCTTGGACTCCGCCGGAGACCAGAGGCCTCTGATCTCCACCTCTCCCATGTGGCCGCCCCATCCCAGGAGGGACGCGTCAGTCACCACTGTGTGCTCCGGTTGGGGAAGGGAGAGGGATCTGCCGCTGACCCAATGCTGGTTCGCGAGCCACCACTGCAACTGTCTTGCAGTGCCCTCCGAGATCTGGACGTAGTCGGACAGATTCCCCTGATGCTGCGCCCACTGGAACTTCAGGTCCCACTGCAGAGCCCGCATATGTTATTGTTATCCAGACTTGTAAAGCGCACTGTAACCCAACGGGCATCCTGGCGCGGAGATACATTGTATGTAATGTCATGTGCACTGCCACCACAATGCCACAAGGACCATGTTACTATAAAAAGGTTATGCTCTGGGGAATAGCCAGGTTTTTATTTTCCTTCTGAACTTCAGCAAGTCCTGCATCTGTCTCAAATCAGTTGGGAGACCATTCCAGAGCACGCTGCTGCAAAGCTGAAAGCTCTTCCCCCGATTTTACTCTTTTAATCCTGGGTACTATTACCAGGTTAGTCGAGGAGGAGCGGAGACTGCGGGTGGGAACATACCAGTTAAACTTGTTCTGCAGCGGTTTAGGCCCAGTCCCATGCAGTGCCTTAAAAACGATAGAGTGATTTAAATTGAATCCTCTGGAATACAGGGAGCCATTGCAGCTCTGCCAACGCCAGAGATGTGGATGACCATCGAGGTCTCGAAAGGGCAAGCTTTGCCGCTACAGACTGGATTCTCTGTAGTCTCCCAATCAGATACCTTGGGGACTCCAGCAGCAGCGCATTGCCATAGTCCAGACGGCTCATGATTACACTCCTTACTACTTGCGTTCGTGCCTGAGTTGGTAGCAACGGAAGAATCTTCCGGAGTACTCGGATAAGAGAAAAACTGCTCCCCACAATCTTGTTTACTTGAGTTTCTAGGTTCAGCTTATCGTTGAAGGTAATTCCTAGATTACGTACCGTTTCAACGGGTATCAGAGGTGTATCCGTGGGGATGGGCCAAAAGCCCATTGGAAGTGAGAGTGGCACTTTACCTGCTGCATGCCATCTGGCATGATTGATCAGCAGGATGCAGGAGGCCATGAGGCCCAGCAGCCTCAAGGTCATCCTGCCGAAACTCAGGATAAGGGCTGAAAGATTGGAATCATAGCTCGAATATCCCGGACTCGCTGTTCGGGAGGATAGACCCGAAATTGCACGGTGTCCAGAACTGCTCCGATGAAGAGGAGCTTCTGAGAGGGAATCAGGTGCGACTTCGGCACGTTGATGGAGAACCCCAGCAAATGCAGGAGGTCGTCCGTAGTCTGGAGGTGGGAGACGACTGCCTGGGGTGAGCCCGCCTTCAACAACCAGTCGTCGAGATAGGGGGAAGACTGAAACCCCTGATATGCGCAGATGAGCCTCGACCACCGCCATCACTTTCGTGAACACCCGAGAGGCGCTGGTAAGGCCGAAAGGAAGCACGGTGAACTGAAAATGCTCGTGGCCTACCGTGAACCGCAGGTAACGCTGGTGGGCCGGCAGGACGGGGATATGAAAGTAAGCGTCCTGCAAGTCCAACGCTACCATCCAGTCTTGTGGGTCTAGGGCAGACAAGACCTGAGCAAGTGTGAGCATCTTGAACTTCTCCTTCCGGAGGAAGAGATTGACGTTCCGAAGTTCCAAGATAGGACGCAGGCCCTTGTCCTTCTTTGGAATCAGAAATTAGTGGGAATAACAACCACGACCTACTTCTGGCGTTGGAACGCGCTCTATGGCCCCCTTGGCCAAGAGGGCCACAACTTCCTGCTGGAGAAGTGCCAAGTGATCCCCCGACATGCGGTGGTATTGAGGTGGCATGGCTGGAGGGGTAGTCTTGAAGGGGAGGGAGTAGCCCCTTCGGACTATCTGGAAAACCCACCTGTCCGACGTGATGGTGCACCAGTGGGGGAGGTGATGGCGAAGCCTGCCACCCACTGCCGTTTGGTGGGCCTGAAAGGTCGGACAAGGAAGCTTTGGAGGCAGTGGTGGCTGGAGTGGTGGTGGACTGACCCGTCCGCTGGCCCCCTGAACCGCCGCGGCGGTACCAGCGGCCGCGCGTGGACTGTTGCGCCAGCCTGTGGCTCTGTTGCGAACGTGGTGGGTTGCCCCTTCCGCGAGCACGAAAGGAGCGAAAGGCAGAAGGCTGAGGAGGCCGTGTGGCCGAAAGGCCCAAGGACTTGGCCGTAGCCCGTGAGTCCTTAAATCTCTCCAAAGCACTGTCTGCCTTGTTGCCAAAGAGTCGAATGCCATCAAAGGGCAGGTTCATCAAAGTGTTTTGGACATCCCCCGAGAAGCCAGTTGTCCTCAGCCAGGCGGAGCGCCACTGTCGTGAAAATCACCCTGCCCAGCGAGTCGGCGGTGTCAAGGCCACAACGCATCGTGAACTTGGCTGCATCCCTCCCCTCAGCAATAGCCTGGGAGAGAAGTGTACGAGCCTCCTCCGGACACTGAGGCAGCACCTGCGCCACCGTATCCCACAGGGAGTGAGAATAACGGCCCAAGAGGCATGCAGTGTTCACAGACCGCAGCCCTAGACTGGCGCAAGAAAAAATCTTCCTAAACTGTTCCAGTCTCTTGGATTCCCTGTCCGGGGGGGCGGAAGGGAATGCGCTTGGGGAAGCGGAGGCTTGCACAACCAATCTCTCAGGGGTGGGGTGTTGGGAGAGGAAGATGGGGTTGGCCGGGCGATGGCGTCGGGCCACGTTCCTGTCCACAGGAGCACCTGTGTTGGGCCTGGACCAGGAGCCCAAAAGAACGTCCGAAAGTGCGTCATTAAAGGGCAGCAGTGGTTCCGCAGAGGTGACTGCTGGCTGAAGCACTTCCGTCAGGAGGTTAGTCCTGACGGCCACAGTAGATAAATCGAGGTGGAGAGCCTCGGCTGCCCTACGCAACACCACAGAAAAAGAAGCACCCTTCTCCGTAGCCACGGTAGGAGGAGACAGCATGCCAAGGTCTGGAGAGGTGTCCAGACCACTGGCATCCCCCAACTCCTCTGCCCAGTCCGGGTCATACTCGCATTGAGCAGCGAGAGGGTCCTCAGACCCCTCCCAGTCCTCCTCATGCTGTTGTACAGGCAGAAAAGGAGGAGGATGGAGATAGGGAAACAGATTCTCAAACGGCGTCGGAATCGGTCGACACCGTTCAGGCACCGTCTCCACTTCGGGACTGAAACCGGGGACGACGTCGTCCGGCGCGCCGGGCGACACGAAAAGTGGTGCCGGTGGGGTAGACATCGGTGGAGGTGTCACGAGGTCAACCGGCGTCGACCGGGATCCACGACGGGATCCACGGGAGTCCTGCGGTGCCGAGGCCGGAGCCGACGGCGACGCCGGGGCCAGAGCCACCGGCGTCAAAGGGTGTGGACTCCCAGTCGGGCCCGCGGGGCCCAAAGGCGCACCGGAGGGGCCCGACGGCCCAAATAGGCGAGCCATAGCGGACAGGAATTCCTAACCTGGGCCGGAGTCGCCGATGAACCCGGGAAGGGCGGGTAAGTCACTGGCGACTGCGTAGGCTCCGCACCCTCAGCCAAGTTGCGCGACTGGCAAGGGGAAGTCGGGGAACGATGAAATTTCTTCGACTTCTTTTGGCGCTTCGCCTTACCTGACCCCGAGTGCGAAGAATTCGATTCGGACGACTTCCGATGGTGGTGGCTCCGTGACCGGTCCCTCGACCTCCCTCTGGACCGGGACCTTTCACAGCACGGAGCCGACTGCCGGGCATCAAGCAGCTTTCGGGACCGCTCCCGCAAACACTTCGGTGCCATGGACCGGCAGTCGGGGCACGACTTGGGGTCGTGGTCGCGCCCCAGGCAGAAGAGACACACGCGGTGCGGGTCTGTCACCGACATCATCCGATGACAGTCCTCGCAAGACTTAAACCCGGTGTTGCAAAGTCATCCTGTGCCCTGGGCACCCCCCAACTTTTTGCTGACTGATGCTGGTGGTAACTGATTTTGACTGACCCTGGGCTCTGCCTAACCAGGCCCAGGCCCAGTGCTGAGCTGAAAGGAACACATTAGAATACAGTTAAAACACCCAACATACACTAGGGTACACTATGGTATGGTGGGGTACCCCTGTAATTGGCATGACCTACCCCATAGGCCCCTAGTATATAATAGGGCAGGGGATTGAAACTACCTAGAAGTCCCCAGTACCCTGAGGCATGGCAGTTTAGAGGCCAGCAGCTTTTTGCTGAAGCCTGAGGTCAGTTTAAAAGCAGAACTGGGTGCCAGGACTGCTTTTAAACAGTAAATTGTGCCCAAACTCGACTTTGGTGGTAGGGGCTCTTAAAAATGGAAAACCTACAATGTTTTGGCATATTAGGGACCCCCAGGGTCTCCCCTAGGTATCCCAGGGGAGGGGGTCAGTTATCTATAAGGTACACCCTAATAAAATGAGTTTTTATATGCCTGGGTAAAGTGAAATTTCACATTTCACTCCCCACATTGTGTTAAAGTGCTGCTCAAATTCGACTTTGATGCTAGGAGCACTGGGTAAGGAGGATCTGCAATATTTCTGCAGATTCAGAACCCCTAAAGTCTCCCCTAGTTGCACAGGGGTGGGGGTCCTGTAGAAATTAGGGAAATACTTATAAAATATGTTTTTATAAGCCCTGGTGCTAGAAAACTGGTCCAAGTCATTTTCCCCATTGCAAACCCCATGGCCCATAGGTTAACATGGTAGGAAGTTATTGATTAATAAATATTGATAGGATATGACTAGCCGGACCATTCAAAGACTTCCCAGAATGGTAGTAGTAAATCCAACAATATTATATTGTTGAATTTCTCCTAAAGTGTACATACAAGAAGTTATAAGACTTTCTTGTTTGTAAGTCCAAATTCAGCCTTCTAGTGGTCTGCCCTGATTGGTCAGAGTTATGTGGATTAGCCAGGCTGCCTCTGAAGAGGTGATAAAGAACCCTTGGGGTCAACCACTCTGCTGGGAGGGCAGTGTGCTGGTCTATAGGAATGCCAGGCCAGGGGGTGGAGTCGTAAACCATGCTCTTCAAAGGCAGAGGGGAGGCCTGGGTTTCAGTTTCACTCTAACACTCTTGACCCAGAGTCAGGGCTAGGCTTAAGGAAGGTATGTGCAGATGGTAGGGGGAGAGTCCATGGAGATAAGCCATCCCAGGGGGTGTGTTTAGCCAGCTCTTACCTCCTTGCTGGAAAATCAGCCATTATGGATTTGGAAGATTGGTGCACTCTGGGACAAAATAATGACACACTCTACAGGATGTGGTCATAACTATGAGGAGTTACCCTGCTCTCATTGGTCAGAAGTGACCTGGTGTTTGACCCAGAGAATTTTGAATAAGTATCTGAGAGGGGCAGAGCCCTCCAGATCTGCTGCTTGAAACTTACTGAAGCAAGAAGTGCCCTGCTGAGAAGTTTTGCTGTGCAAAGATTTCTAAGGCCTGACCTCTGAAGACTGCACCAACTGAAACTACAGCCCTGTGGATTACCTTGCTGCAAAAGGACTAAAGAGTGGACTCCCTCAAGCTACAGGTTAACAGAGCTCACCTGGACATCCCCACAAAGAATTCCCAGCCTGGAGTACCAGTGGATTTGTAAGGGTTTTGTTCAAGTGGATTGCGGAATTGAAGTTTCACACTTTCAAGGACCCTCTTGGAGATTCCAGAACCTTGGATTGTGTGTTGGATACTTTGGGACCCTCAAGCAGAACTTCAGGAAGGAGTTCCAACTGGACCCCGCTTGCTGAAGAAGGCGGCACAACACAGTGGTGAGAAAATTCTTCAGAACAATTTCTAAAGGTGTGTCCCTGTCAGAGAAAACAAAATGACTAAAAGGGGCACTGTTGGTTTCTAAGCACTAGAAAGTGACTAATCTTTAAAAATTCATATCTCTGGTTCCCTACAGTGGATTTTTTTCGTTTTGGTGTCATTTAAAAGATAAAAATATGACCTATTTTTATAAATTGGTGTTGGATTTTTATTTGGTGTTGTGTCTTAATTATTTACTGAAATGGTGTTTTTAAATGCTTTACATACCTGTCTTTGAAGTTAAACCTGTCTGCTCGCAGCCACGTTACCAAGGGTTGAGCATAGGAATACTTTTCTAAGACCTATGCTGAGTCCTATCATGTGTTAGTGGCCTTATTGCCAGTGGCAGACCTACATTTGCCCCTACCAATAACCCACTTTCCAACATTTGGTGCTCAGCGGTGTGGATGAGGACTTGTGTTTAAAAGTACACCTTTCGGTAAAGTGAATTAAGATGATAAAAATCCTCTAAATTGCCTTAGAACAAAACTTTTGAGTTTGATTTTTAGAATTTGGACTAAACTGTTTTTAATCCATTGTTTTGATTTTTCCAAATTGTTCTAAGTCTGTTGTGCCTAGTTGTCGTGACCCAAAACTAGGCAACCATGGAGCTGGACCTGACTAAACTGCCCCAGTTCAAGATGGCTGATCTTAGGGTACAGTGTAGGCTTAGGGGGCTGCCTGCTTCCAAGAAGCTTAGGAAGGCAGGGTTGATTGAGTCCCTAAGGGCCAGGGACAGGGCAGCTGAGGAGAACCCAGGGGGGTGGGAAGATGTTCCCCCCAACCTCACCCGAGAGAGGGGTGAGGATGAGACCTTTTCCATTGTGACTAGTGTTAGCCAGGTGAATCAAGGTGGTGGTGGGAGTGGGGAAGGGTCCCTTACTCAGGTACCATCACTGTCCCTTGCAGAGAGACAGCTTCAGGCTCAATTAGAGTTGATTGCCTTGGAGAAGGAGAAATTCGAATTGGCTAAGAGAAGATGGGAGAGGGAGGAGAAGAGAAATGGTGGCAGTGAAAATGATGAAGATTTTGAGATGTCCAGGGGTGGTGCATTTGAACCTAAACTTCCCAAGGGTATAGTACCCAAGTACACTGAGGGGGATGACATTGACAAGTGGCTAGCAGTTTTTGAGAGGGCCCTTAAAATGAGTAGGGTCCACTCTAGGTATTGGGGTGCACGCCTGTGGGAGTTGATTCCAGTAGCTGGGAGGGATAGGCTCCTGACCCTGAAGGGAGAGGATGCAGAATCATACTAGCAGATGAAGGCATGCTTAGTCAAGAGATTTGGTCTGACTCCAGAGCAGTACAGGGTGAAGTTTAGAGGCACCCAGAAATTGAGTTCAAAGTCTTGTGTAGACTTTGTGGACATTTCGGTGAAGGCACTGGAAGGCTAGATTGTTGGTAACACAGTTGAGTCATATGAGGGATTGTATCATTTGTTTTTAAAAGAACATATTTTGACTCATTGTGCAGAAGAGAAGTTACGCCAGTATCTAGTGGACTCTAAGCTGACAGACCCCAGAGAGCTGGGAGAAGCAGCTGATGAGTGGGTGAGAATCCGGGTTTCCATTCAGCACCAGGGGGGTGACCACAAGCAAGGAGGACAGGTCCCTCCCCAGGGGAAAGCCCAGGGAAAGGAAGGTCAAAACCAGGAGTCCTCCAAAGACCCACAAAAACCTGCACAAGGAGGGGGCCCCGAGCCAACCCAAATTCAAAGGTAGGGGTATCAGGGAAAGAATGGTAGGTTCTTTGATCCCTCAAAGGTGGGTAAGTGCTTTGACTGTAACCAGCCAGGGCACAAACAGGGAGATGCTGTCTGTGCCAAGAAGCTCCCCCCTAAGGGGCCATCCACAGGGATTGCCAGTGTAAGTGTAGGGGTGGAGAGTGGTGCCCCAGAGAAGGGTAATCAGGTGGGGCAAGCAACCTTAGTGTCCCTGGGTGGGGTGAATATTGCAACCCTTACTGCCTTACCTCCAAACATGGATAAGTAAAGGCAGAGGCCTAAAGTGAATGGGACTGAGGTTGAGGCTATCAGAGACACTGGGGCTAGTGTAACTATGGTCCTGGATGAGCTGGTGCCCCCAGAGAGTTTGTTACCTGGTGAGTTTCACCAGGTGACTTATGCAGACAGCACCACCAAACTCCATCCTATGGCTGTGGTGGATTTGGAATGGGGAGGTGTGACAGGCCCTATGAAGGTAGCTGTGTCAAAGGTGCTCCCTGTCCAGTGTTTACTGTGCAATGATCTTGAAGCCTCTGTGTGGTCAGAGGTGGAGAGAGGACTCCATATGAAAATATTGGAGCTCCCTGAGTGGGTATGTGCTGTGACTAGGTCACAGACTAGCCATAAGGGAGGGGCTGGACACTTGGACCCTGGAACAAAGGGCCAAGCATCCAAGGACAAGGGCACTGGGCCTGGTGAGCCAGCCCAGGGAACTCCAGGGGTGCAGGAAGAATCTAACCCTGATGGGGAGGATCTGGCTTCTGAGGGAGGGACTCCATCCCTGCCAGAGCTGTCAGATTTGGCAGAACTGACAGGAGCAGGTGGACCCGCCAGAGAGGAGTTCAGTCAGGGACAGCGTGACTGTCCCACCCTTGAGAGCTTGAGGCGGATTGCTTCCAAGCAAGAGGAAGGGGATGACAGTGGGTTTCACAGACTCTACTGGGAAGATGGACTGCTTTATACTGAGGCCAGAAACCTCAAGGAGGGGGCCACCAGGAGGTTGGTGGTGCCCCAGAAGTACAGAGAGTTCATCCTGACTTTGGGTCATGATATCCCCTTGGCAGGACATTTGGGACAGACAAAGACATGGAACCGGTTGGTGAACCATTTCTACTGGCCCCATATGTCTGAAAAGGTAAAGGAGTTTTGCAGCTCCTGTGTCACTTGTCAGGCCAGTGGCAAGGCAGGGGGCAAGACAAAGGCTCCCCTAATACCACTGCCAGTGGTTGGGGTTCCTTTTGAAAGGGTGGGGATGGATATTGTTGGTCCCCTGGACCCACCTACTGCCTCAGGGAATAGGTATATCTTAGCGGTAGTTGACCATGCCACTAGATATCCTGAGGCCATACCTCTTAGAACCATTGATGCTCCTGCAGTGGCTAGAGCACCACTTTGTGTGTTCACCAGAGTGGGTTTTCCAAAAGAGGTGGTGTCAGATAGGGGCACGAACTTCCTGTCCAGCTATCTGACTGCTATGTGGGATGAGTGTGGTGTCAACTACAAGTTCACCACCCCCTATTATCCACAAGCAAATGGTCTTGTTGAGAGATTCAACAAAACCCTGAAGGGCATGATAAATGGGTTGTCAGAGAAACTCAGGAGGAGATGGGATGTTCTCCTCCCATGCTTACTGTTTGCCTACAGGGAGGTGCCACAGAAAGGGGTTGGTTTCAGTCCCTTTGAGTTGGTGTTTGGACACCCTGTGAGGGGGCCATTGAGCCTGCTGAGAGAGTCTTTAGAGAAGCCTCTAAAAGAAGCAAAGGACAATGTGCTTGATTATGTGCTAGGCCTGAGACCTAGAATGGCAGAGTACATGTACAAGGCAAACAGGAAACTGGAGGCCAGCCAGGAGCTCATGAAGCACTGGTATGATCAAAAGGCTACTATGCCTGAGTATACTCCAGGACAGTTGGTGTGGGTGTTGGAGCCTGTGGCTCCCAGGGCCCTCCATGACAAGTGGAGTGGGCCCTATCCAATCTTAGAAAAGAAGGGTGAGGTTACCTATTTGGTTGACCTTGGCACCCCCAGGAACCCTCACAGGGTCCTGCATGTGAATAGATTGAAACCCCACCATGACAGGGCAGACATGACCATGTTACTGGTCACTGATGAGGGTGTGGAGGAGGAAACTGAGCCTGTGCCCGACCTCCTCTCCACTAATGTGCAAGATGGGTCAGTGGAGGGAGTTGTGCTCTCTCCCAAGTTGACAGACCAGCAGCACAGAGACTGTAAGCAGGTGCTGGAGCAGTTTGCTGGCCTGTTCTCTTTGACCCCAGGCATCACTGAATGGTGTGTGCACCACATTGACACTGGTGGCAGCCTACCTGTCAAAAATAAACTGTACAGGTTATCTGACCATGTCAGAGCCAGCATTAAAGCAGAGGTTGCTAGATGCTGGAACTGGGGGTAATTGAACCGTCTGAGAGTCCATGGGCCAGTCCAGTGGTGCTGGTACCTAAACCTAATCCTCAGGGGGGACCCAAGGAGTTAAGGTTCTGTGTGGACTACAGAGGATTGAATGCAGTCACAAAGACTGACGCTCACCCTATACCTAGAGCTGATGAGCTCATTGATAGGTTAGGGGCTGCTAAGTACCTGAGTAGTTTTGATTTGACTTCAGGTTACTGGCAGATTGCCCTCACTGATGGAGCAAAGGAGAAGTCCGCATTCTCCACACCAGAGGGACATTATCAGTTCAAGGTAATGCCCTTTGGATTAAAGAATGCACCTGCCACCTTCCAAAGGTTGGTGAACAGGGTCTTGTCTGGGTTGGAACAGTTCAGTGCAGCTTACCTGGATGATACAGCTGTATACAGTTCTACCTGGGGGATCACTTAAGCCACCTAAGGGAAGTGCTTCAGGCCATGCAGCAGGCAGGCCTGACTATTAAGGCAAGCAAGTGCCAAATAGGGCAGAGTTCTGTGGTGTACCTGGGCCACCTGGTAGGTGGGGGCCATGTACAGCCTCTCCAAGCTAAAATCCAAACTATTTTGGATTGGACAGCACCTGTTACCCAGACTCAGGTCAGGGCATTCCTTGGACTGACAGGGTACTATAGAAGGTTTGTTCAAAATTATGGGACCATTGTGGGGCCCCTAACAGAACTGACTTCTAAAAGAGGCCCAAGAAGGTGATTTGGACCCCAGAGTGTCAGAAGGCTTTTGACACTCTGAAAGCTGCTATGTGTTCCGCACCAGTGTTACTGGCCCCTGACTATACAAAAGAATTTGTAGTTCAGACAGATGATTCAGAGCAAGGGATTGGGGCGGTGTTGTCACAGCTAAATGAAGGGGGCCTTGATCAGCCAGTTGCCTTTATTAGCAGGAGGCTTCTTCCCAGAGAGCAGAGGTGGAGTGCCATTGAGAGAGGCTTTTGCTGTGGTGTGGTCCCTAAAAAAGTTGAGACCATATTTGTTTGGGACTCACTTTCGTGTTCAAACTGACCACAGGCATCTCAGGTGGCTCATGCAGATGAGAGGGGAGAATCCCAAGCTGTTAAGGTGGTCCATTTCCCTACAGGGAATGGACTTTACAGTGGAACACAGACCTGGGGTTGCCCATGCCAATGCAGATGGACTTTTCCAGGTTTTTCCACTTAGCTGATGAGGACTACCAGGGTGTAGGTTAGTAACCCATCACCTTTCGTTTGGGGGGGGCTATGTTGCAAAGTCATCCTGTGCCCTGGGCACCCCCCAACTTTCTGCTGACTGATGCTGGTGGTAACTGATTTTGACTGACCCTGGGCTCTGCCTAACCAGGCCCAGGACCAGTGCTGAGCTGAAAGGAACACATTAGAATACAGTTAAAACACCCAACATACACTAGGGTACACTATGGTGGGGTGGGGTACCCCTGTAATTGGCATGACCTACCCCATAGGCCCCTAGTATATAATAGGGCAGGGGATTGAAACTACCTAGAAGTCCCCAGTACCCTGAGGCATGGCAGTTTAGAGGCCAGCAGCTTTTTGCTGAAGCCTGAGGTCAGTTTAAAAGCAGCACTGGGTGCCAGGACTGCTTTTAAACAGTAAATTGTGCCCAAACTCGACTTTGGTGGTAGGGGCTCTTAAAAATGGAAAACCTACAATGTTTTGGCATATTAGGGACCCCCAGGGTCTCCCTAGGTATCCCAGGGGTGGGGGTCAGTTATCTATAAGGTACACCCTAATAAAATGAGTTTTTATATGCCTGGGCAAAGTGAAATTTCACATTTCACTCCCCACATTGTGTTAAAGTGCTGCTCAAATTCGACTTTGATGCTAGGAGCACTGGGTAAGGAGGATCTGCAATATTTCTGCAGATTCAGAACCCCTAAAGTCTCCCCTAGTTGCACAGGGGGTGGGGGTCCTGTAGAAATTAGGGAAATACTTATAAAATATGTTTTTATAAGCCCTGGTGCTAGAAAACTGGCCCAAGTAATTTTCCCCATTGCAAACCCCATGGCCCATAGGTTAACATGGTAGGAAGTTATTGATTAATAAATATTGATAGGAGATGACTAGCCGGACCATTCAAAGACTTCCCAGAATGGTAGTAGTAAATCCAACAATATTATATTGTTGAATTTCTCCTAAAGTGTACATACAAGAAGTTATAAGACTTTCTTGTTTGTAAGTCCAAATTCAGCCTTCCAGTGGTCTGCCCTGATTGGTCAGAGTTATGTGGATTAGCCAGGCTGCCTCTGAAGAGGTGATAAAGAACCCCTGGGGTCAACCACTCTGCTGGGAGGGCAGTGTGCTGGTCTATAGGAATGCCAGGCCAGGGGGTGGAGTCGTAAACCATGCTCTTCAAAGGCAGAGGGAGGCCTGGGTTTCAGTTTCACTCTGACACTCTTGACCCAGAGTCAGGGCTAGGCTTAAGGAAGGTATGTGCAGATGGTAGGGGGAGAGTCCATGGAGATAAGCCATCCCAGGGGGTGTGTTTAGTCAGCTCTTACCTCCTTGCTGGAAAATCAGCCATTATGGATTTGGAAGATTGGTGCACTCTGGGACAAAATAATGCCACACTCTACAGGATGTGGTCATAACTATGAGGAGTTACCCTGCTCTCATTGGTCAGAAGTGACCTGGTGCTTGACCCAGAGAATTTTGAATAAGTATCTGAGAGGGGCAGAGCCCTCCAGATCTGCTGCTTGAAACTTACTGAAGCAAGAAGTGCCCTGCTGAGAAGTTTTGCTGTGCAAAGATTTCTAAGACCTGACCTCTGAAAACTGCACCAACTGAAACTACAGCCCTGTGGATTACCTTGCTGCAAAAGGACTAAAGAGTGGACTCCCTGCAAGCTACAGGTTAACAGAGCTCACCTGGACATCCCCACAAAGAATTCCCAGCCTGGAGTACCAGTGGATTTGTAAGGGTTTTGTTCAAGTGGATTGCGGAATTGAAGTTTCACACTTTCAAGGACCCTCTTGGAGATTCCAGAACCTTGGATTGTGTGTTGGATACTTTGGGACCCTCAAGCAGAACTTCAGGAAGGAGTTCTAACTGGACCCCGCTTGCTGAAGAAGGCGGCACAACACAATGGTGAGAAAATTCTTCAGAACAATTTCTAAAGTGTGTCCCTGTCAGAGAAAACAAAATGACTAAAAGGGGCACTGTTGGTTTCTAAGCACTAGAAAGTGACTAATCTTTAAAAATTCATATCTCTGGTTCCCTACAGTGGATTTTTTTCGTTTTGGTGTCATTTAAAAGATAAAAATATGACCTATTTTTATAAATTGGTGTTGGATTTTTATTTGGTGTTGTGTCTTAATTATTTACTGAAATGGTGTTTTTAAATGCTTTACATACCTGTCTTTGAAGTTAAGCCTGTCTGATCGCAGCCACGTTACCAAGGGTTGAGCATAGGAATACTTTTCTAAGACCTATACTGAGTCCTATCATGTGTTAGTGGCCTTATTGCCAGTGGCAGACCTACATTTGCCCCTACCAATAACCCACTTTCCAACACCCGGGCATCCCTAACTGCACCAGGAGTCGATCGACTCAAAAAGCTGAGAGAAAAAATCTCCAAAAACTCAGTCAAAAAAGACTGGGGTACCGCTCTCTCCGGATCTGCGCTTGCTGGCGCGGAAAAAGAAAGAACTGACGTCAGCGCGCGAGAGCGGCGTCTAAGTAGCTGCCGCGACATCATCCCGCCGATCACGGCGCCTACGACGGACACTGAGCCGCACAACGCCACCTTCCAACGCGCAGGGATACTGCTGACGAAAACTTTCCGGATCCAGACTGACGCCTGGGGATATTCTAAGGTAAGGAATCTATCACTACATGTTTCTTTCAGATATAACTTATAAGGGAACCCCTGGACTCTTAACACAATATATCTCATTTTGATACATCATATAAAGAGCCAGCTTCCTACAGGCGCTTTTGAAGCTTTGTTTTCCAAGGGTTTGCTCTTTTCATTCTCCCTCTCTTCCCTCCTCTCCCTCACAGACACTCTCTTTCTCGCCCCCACTCCATCTCTCATCCTTCCTCTCTGGGGTGACTACGATGCTTGAAGTTGGGAGGGGGGGAGACGACGACATTATATGATGCTGCAAAAACCAAAAAGGGAGCTGCCAAAGGAGAAACCCTGTGAGATCAAATAATTTGATGGTATTCTAGATCTTGTCGCACCTAAGCTCATCTCAAAATTACAGCTGTCTAGACACACTTTCTCCATGCAAGGATAAGTGATAAGTAGGATGGGAGGAGCAGACTGGGGGTGCAGCGAAAACAGCCTGTGAATGGAGCAATAAGTGAGAGCCAATGGGAAGGACGAGGGGGAGGGGCCCAGGGAAGATGTCACAGGCCTAAGGAAATAGAATAGTATCTTTTAGCTTTCCATAGTGGCTCCTTTGTAGTTTGTGTATCCAGTTCCTCCTCACAGTGTCCCCAAGCATCTCACAGCACTTCCAGCCTGCACTGTTACCCCTGACCTTTCACTGTTCTATGTTCATTACACCAACACCCCTTCCTGGTATGGCCTACAAGGAAACGTTTCCTACTTTTAATCCTAGCTCTGCATCATAGGACTCATCACTGATGTCAAAAACATTATAAATGTCCCAAGCAGAATCTTTGAAAACATTTTGTTTTTTTACTATATACATACAGATGCACAAGTTACTACTTGTGTAACAATATATCTGTAAGAGACATTAGTTAGTGATAGATTCCTTACCTTAGAATATCCCCAGGCGTCAGACTGGATCCGGAAAATTTTTCGTCAGCAGTACCCCTGCGCGTCGGTAGGTGGCGTCGTGCGGCTCCGCGTTCGTCGCTGGCGTCGTAAGCGCCGAGATGACGTCACGGAGACTACTTAGGCGCCACCCATGCGCGCTGACGTCAGTTCTGTACACGACTTTCCGCGCCAGGAACGCAGAGCCATGCAAGAAACTGACCACTGGTGCCATGAAACTAGGGCCCTGAAAGGGATGACCTTAACCCTAGAATCAGTTCGCAGAACGGGGAGGATGGGTGGGCGGTAAGGAATCTATCACTAACTAATGTCTCTTACAGATATATCGTTACACAAGTAGTAACTTGTGCATCTGAAAGAGACACGTTAGTGATAGATTCCTTACCTTAGAATAGATACCCCAGCAATACCAACCCCGGTGGTGGGTCTGCGAATAGATTACACCAGAAAGTCACGGAGAACAGAACGGCCAAAGAAGCCGTCTCTCCGGACTTGACTGTCAAGGCAGTAATGCTTGGTAAATGTGTGCAGCGAGGCCCACGTGGCTGCCTGACAAATATCCTGCAAGGGAACGCCGCGTCCCAAGGCAGTAGTGGCTGCTGTTGCCCTGGTAGAATGGGCACGCAGCCCCACAGGAGGCTCCTTTTTAGCCAAGGAGTAACATGCTTTGATGCACAAAACGACCCACCGAGAGATGGTGCGTTTGTGCACGGCCCGACCTTTTTGGCGCCCACGTAGCCAACAAAGAGCTGGTCATCCACCCGGAACTGTTGTGTGCGCTTTAGATAGAACGAGAGCGCACGTTTTGGGTCCAGACGATGGAGCCTCTCTTCCTCTTTGGAAGGATGCGGAGGCGGAAAGAAAGTGGGCAAAGTGATGGTCTGCCCGATGTGGAAGGGCGTGACAACCTTTGGCAAGAAAGAAGGACGGGTCCTTAAAACCACCTTGTCCGGATGAACAGAAAGGAAAGGAGGTTTAGAAGAAAGAGCCTGGAGCTCACTCACTCTTCTGGCAGAGGTGATAGCTACCAGGAAAGCCGTCTTTAGAGTAAGAAGACGTAAAGGACAGTTATGAAGGGGCACAAAGGGAGCGCACATCAGATAGGTCAAGACAAGATTTAAGTTCCATTGAGGCATTATGAAAGGCAAGGGAGGAAACGTGTGTGTAATGCCTTTCAGGAAACGGTTAACAACCGGGGACTTAAAGAGAGAAGGTGGATCTGGAAGCCGGAGAAAGGCGGAGATGGCCGAAAGATAACCTTTGACAGTGCCCAGAGCAGAGCCCTGCTGGGCCAAGGATAGTAGGAACAGAAGGACCTCAGAAAGAGGGGCAGAAAGGGGATCCACAGACTTCGCTGTGCACCATGCCACAAACTTGTTCCACCTGCAGGCGTATACCGTCTTAGTGGAGGGACGCCTGGCTGCCAAAATGACATCACAGACTTCGGGAGGAAGATCGAAAGCTGTCAACTGTCGCCGCTCAATCTCCACGCATGGAGGTGGAGGCTGGACAGGTTCGGTGGAGGACCGTCCCCTGCTGCTGCGACAGAAGATCCTCCCGAAGAGGCAGTCGGATCGGGGATCGATCGCCATGTTGAGTAGCTCGGGATACCAGTATCTTCGTGCCCAATCCGGAGCCACAAGGATGACTTGGGCCCGGTCGCGCCGAATCTTCTTCAGCACTCTGGGCAGAAGTGGTATAGGCGGAAAGGCGTACAACAGACCGCAGCTCCACTCGCGACGAAAAGCGTCGCCGAGCGAGTGCCGCCTTGGAAATTCCAACGCGCAGAACTGATGACATTGCGCGTTCTCTTCGGTGGCGAATAGATCTAACCAAGGCTCTCCCCACTGCAGAAAGAGACCTTGAGCCACGTCCAAGTTCAGACGCCATTCGTGATCCATCAAGCACCGGCGGCTGAGTTCGTCGGCCCTGGCGTTCAGAGAACCTGCCAGGTGTTGAACCACCAAGGTAATGCCTTGATGTTCCAGCCATGTCCAGAGGCGCAGAGCCTCCTGACAAAGGGTCCACGACCCCACCCCGTTTGTTGCAATACCACATGGCGGTGGTGTTGTCCGTGAACACCTGCACTACACTTCCCCGGACAGAGGGAAGGAATGCCTTCAGTGCAAGTCGGATCGCCCGAAGCTCCAAAAGATTGATATGGAGCCGGGACTCCGCCGGAGACCAGAGGCCTCTGATCTCCGCCTCTCCCAAGTGGCCGCCCCATCCCAGGAGGGACGCATCCGTCACCACTGTGTGCTCCGGTTGGGGAAGGGAGAGGGATCTGCCATTGACCCAATCGCGATTCGTGAGCCACCACTGCAATTGTTGTGCAGTGCCCTCCGAGATCTGGACAAGATCGGACAGGTTGCCCTGATGCTGTGCCCACTGGAACTTTAGGTTCAACTGCAGAGCCCGCATATGCCACCTGGCATGTTGCACTAGCAGAATGCAGGAGGCCATCAGGCCCAGGAGCCGGAGGGTCATATTGACTGAAACCCGGGATAGAGGCTGAAAGATCGTCATTATAGCGTGAATATCCCGGACTCGCTGCTCGGGAGGATAAACCCGAAACTGCGTCGAACCCAGAACCGCTCCGATGTAGGGGAGCTTCTGAGAAGGACTCAGGTGCGACTCTGGCACGTTGATGGAGAACCCCAGCAACTGCTGGAGGTCGCCGTAGTCTGAAGGTGGGTGACGACTGCCTGGGGCGAGCCCGCCTTCAGCAGCCAGTCGTCGAGGTAGGGAAAGACTGACACCCCTGACCTGCGCAGGTGAGCAGCGACCACCGCCATCACTTTCGTGAACACCCGAGGGGCGCTTGTAAGGCCGAAGGGGAGCACGGTAAACTAAAAATGCTCCTGGCCTACCGTGAACCGCAGGTAACGCCGGTGGGCCGGCAGGACGGGAATGTGAAAATATGCGTCCTGCAAGTCCAACGCCACCATCCAGTCTCCAGGGTCGAGGGCAGCCAAGACCTGAGCCAGAGTCAACATCTTGAACTTCTCCTTCCGGAGGAAGCGATTGACGTTCCGGAGGTCCAAGATGGGGCGCAAGCCCCCCTTGTCCTTTTTGGGGACCAGAAAGTAGTGGGAATAACATCCATGTCCTACTTCTGGCCCAGGAACGCGCTCGATGGCCGTGACTTCCTGTCGGAGAAGCGCTAAGTGATCCCCCGACATGCGGTGGAACTGAGGTGGCATGGACGGGGGGCAGACTCGAAGGGGAGGGAATAGCCCCTTCGGACGATTTGTAGCACCCAGCTGTCCGAAGTGACAGAGCGCCAGTGGGGGAGGTGATGTTGAATCCTGCCGCCCACCGGCGTGGGGTGCACCCCAAAGCGCGGACTAGGAAGGCTTTGAGGCGGATGCTGCGGGAGCGGAGGTGGGCTGACCCGCACGCTGGCCCCCTGTGCCGCCACGGCGGCCACCACGCCCGCAGTCACGCTGAGGCTGGTTCTGCGCAGGCCTTTGGCTGAACGGACGTGTAGAGGCGCCCCTGCCGCGGCCACGAAAGGAACGAAAAGTAGACGTGGCCGGGCGGGTGGTGGAGAGACCCAAGGACTTGGCTGTAGCCCGAGAGTCCTTAAAACGCTCCAGCGCACTGTCTGCCTTATCGCCAAAAAGGCGAGTACCATCAAAAGGCATGTCCATGAGGGAACTCTGGACATCCCCCGAAAACCCCGTGGACCGCAGCCAGGCATGTCGCCGCAAGGCCACTGTCGTGGAGATGGCTCTTCCCAAAGAGTCCGCGGTGTCCAACCCACACCGAATGGCGAACTTCGCGGCATCCTTCCCCTCTGCAACAGCTTGGGAAAGCACAGCCCGAACCTCTTCGGGGCACTGGGGCAGAGTTTGCGCCACCGTGTCCCACACAGCGTGAGAATAGCGGCCCAAGAGGCATGCGGTGTTGACCGACCGCAGCCCCAGGCTGGCAGAGGAAAACAACCTTTTGCCAAGCTGCTCCAGCTTTTTGGATTCCTTATCCGGCGGAGCGGTAGGGAATGCTGTTTGGGAAGTGGAAGCCTGAATGACCAGGCTCTCCGGTGTCGGATGAGTTGTCAGAAAGGCAGGGTCACCCGGTGCCGGGCGGTGACGCCTGGCCACATTTTTATCTACAGGGACCCCTGTGGCTGGCCTAGACCAGGTACCCATCAAAACATCCGTCAAGGCCTCATTGAACGGAAGCAGAGGTTCTACAGAACTTGCACTAGGCTGAAGCACCTCAGTAAGGAGGTTAGTTTGGAGGGCAACCGTAGGCAGTTCAAGGCCAAGAGCCTCAGCTGCTCTATGGAGCACCACAGTGTAGGTTGTGCCTTCCTCCATGAGAGTGGTAGGAGACACAAACCCAGGCTCAGAGGAGAGGTCAAGGCCACTGGCATCCTCTGAGTCTTCTGCCCACTCCTGTTCGGACTCACACTGCCGTGCAAGAGGGTCCTCCGACCCCTCCCAGTCCTCCTGTTCCACAACAGCCCGAGGCACAGGCTGCAACGGCGAGGGAGGCACAGGGGAAAACAAATGCTCCACCGGCGCCGGGAATGGCGCCGGTCCGGCTCCAAGGCCCAATCAGGGTCCCAAGCTGGAAACGCGGGCAAGGGCGGAGGTGGGACGAACGGCGCCCAGGGCGGCGCCAGGAAGGGGGCCGCAGGGGGCGCCGGAGCCGCCGGCAGAGGACCCTGCGGCGCCGTCTGCGGAGCCGGAGGCAACCAAGGGCCCCCAAAAGGGACCGCGGGGCCCGAAGGCGCACCGGCGGCAGCCCTAGGCTTGAAAAGGTGGTCCATGGCAGCAAGAAACTCTTCCACCTGGGCCGGAGTCGCCGACGGACCCGGGAATGGCGGGTAGGCCGCGGGACTGACAGGCTCCAACGGAGCCGCGGGGGAAAGACCCCGGGTCCCCTCGTCTGTGTCCGAAGACCGACGGGGGGAGGTCGGAGAGCGTACGCACTTCTTCGACTTCTTTTTATGACGTCGCTTACCCGAATCCGAGGGTGAAGACTTAGACCCCCAGGAGCGATGATGGCGACTCCGCGGTCGGTCCCTTGAGCGACACCTGGAACGGCGCGGAGACAACTGTCGGGCCTCCAGCAGCTTTCGGGACCACTCCTGCAAAGCCTTCGGAGCCATGGCCAGACAGTCGAAACATGACCGTGAGTCATGGTCGCGCTCTAGACAGTAGAGACAGACGCCATGGGGGTCGGCCACCGACATCGTACAGCGGCAGGCCCCGCAGATTTTAAACCCAGGCATCCCTACGTGGCACCAGGAGTCAAAATATAGAAATTAGAGACAAAAGTCCCAAAAAACAACTAGTCAAAAAGTGACTAAGGTACGTGCTCTAACCGGATCTGCGCTTGCTGGCGCGAAAAAAGAAAGAACTGACGTCAGGGCGCATGGGTGGCACCTAAGTAGTCTCCGTGACGTCATCTCAGCGCTTACGACGCCAGTGACGAACGCGGAGCCGCACAACGCCACCTACCGACGCGCAGGGGTACTGCTGACGAAAAACTTTCCGGATCCAGTCTGACGCCTGGGGATATTCTAAGGTAAGGAATCTATCACTAACGTGTCTCTTTCAGATGTATCATTCCATATTGCAGAAGCCGTGCTGCATTACAGCCAGTATCATCTATTTGACATGATTCTCTTACAACTGTGGAGGAAATCGCGTAATGGATTTGGCTGTCTCCTTATCTTTTAGATCTTTTCAAGCACATCATCAAACTGTGGTTGGAAAATGTGCTCCACGTCAACGAGAGAGGCTGTTGAACCTCAGGTTTGAACCTGGAGATGCATAGCCAGGTGTGGCGCCTAAGTATGACGCTAGTGTTGAGTCCCCTAGGGCTGTCGGCTGCATCTAACACACACGAATGTTAGAGTTGGAGATGATTTTACCCTCCAACACTGTCTTCCCCCTCTATTACAGAACTGTTCCGGGAGATGTTACGGAGTTCCTCTATTTCCATGCACTGTGCCCTGTCATATCTATATAGCAGCGACCAAACTGGTAAAGCGCCAATGCGAAGCAGCTCCCAAGACACCCTCGGGCATTCGCGCGCTTTATAAATATACAAATCAAATCATTACCCTCTTGCCCTCAGTGTCTACCTTTTTACTCTCCTTATCTGGGAATCACCAGTGGCTTGGGCAGATGTACTCTTGGAGGCAGTGTGGACCACTAGGGAATCTGGTGGTGCATGGCCCCTAATGTACACTGCGTTACTGGGGGAGGGTTTGAACTTCTGCTCCACCCCAGGGGTAACTACTCTGGCCTGGATGGGTTCTCTGAAGTTCTCAGAGGCAGATTTCGTCAGCCCTTGAAGCATAGCAAGGAAGTGGACTGAGCGCTTAACTTAGAGATCGTCTCTGTAAGGAAATCCTCATCCTCTTGGATTATACGCAAGTCCACTTTATGGCATGTGGCTGCACCCTGAATAACCTCATGGCACGCAGGCGTATCAACAGGGAGTGAAGCTCTGACGGGATAGTGGTTGAGGTCAAAGTAGCCTGGAGCATCAACGGTGTAATCGTTCCACAAGCCATCATGGGCTGAGTGGCTAGTTGTAGGGTTGAAATGATTCAAAGGGACTGACCTGAAGAGAACGAGAGATAGGGGACCTTTTGAAGACTCTCTGACAGAGGCAGAGGAGGAAGGGTCGATTTACATAGTGCCTGGGGTGGGGTTTGAGTGGAGGGAAAGCGTGGAAGAGGGGCAGGGCTGGTGGTTGCGTCTCAGTGCCTCTTGAGTACAGGCTCAGAGGAAGGGGGAATGCGGGGAGGCTCTTCCTCAAAAGTAAGTTTCCTCTTGCGAGTGATTGGCTCCGATGGTGGTGCTGGAGCTGGTGGAGACTGCTTGATAAAGATCTTGTCGGTGAAGAGTTGTTTAGCATCCAACTCTTGATGTAATCTCTCTCAGATTGGGGCCCGAAGTCCTCCTGCATAGGCATTGCGGAAGGCTTGAGGTTTCAAAGCAGATTGCGGCTTTAGTGCATAAGGGGGTTTTGACACTGAGGAAGGCTTCATTGCAGATCATGGCTTGGGCGCCAATGAAGGCTCTGGCACTGAGGAGTCTTTTGTCAGTGCAGGCTGGAGCTGAAAAGCAGCAGTGGCCTGCGGATGGATTTGCCTGGACTGCCATGCTCAGGGCTAGATGCCAGACTCCAGCAGTAAAGGTGCTCTGCCTCGGCATGTGGTGTAGATGTCCTGGGTTTCCCCGGAGTCGCTGGTATACTCAAAACCCTCATCATGATTTTGATCCAAAAGCCAGTGTTAGGTACCAGATGAATGTCCTCAGGCTGGTAGTCTTTAGATACGCTCAGGGAAAAAGGCTCAAGGCAGGCCTATCGGGGAGCCCCAAAAGACAGGCTTCTTCCTGCTGGGCACAGAGATCTTCCTCCCCTGAAGCTGCCTGGGGTACCAGAAAGGTCTTGTTGCTGCCTGGTGGTGCTGTGCGCCCAAAATTGTTCTATCAGGTACTGAAGAGAATTGTTTGAGTGGAAAGTGAGGCACGAGGAACAGGCGGTGGTGTTGTGGTGGAGGGAGAGGTAGAGATTGCATGCCTGGTGCTAGTCAGTCTATAGGTATTTGGCGTGGTTTGAGGACAATATCGGAACAGTATGTGTTCCATCGCCTATGGCACATTCTCGAGGGACGGTAAGTCGGAAACACTGTTGGGCCACAGCTGCGACTAGGACCTGGAACCGTTTCAGTGACGACTGTGGTCCTGCAGGCATGAAGGCTTTCTGTTGAAAACAGTTAGTAAAAGAGCTCAAAGTAGCCAAATTAAATAAGTAGAAAAGAGACACCAACGGGACCAGACAGGACATGGAGAACATGCAGAGAAAAGGTTAAACTCTGAGCCCACTCAGTGCACGTCAAACCCAATGGGGGGAAAATAATCTAACATGGAGTCGGTGCCTATGCGCAATGTACATCAGGAATCATTGTCTCAGCACATTCCATGACTCGAGAGACTTCTTCAGAGAAAAGACTTTGCAAGCGTCTGAGCCCAACGCTAGATGGCAGGAGTATGCTAAGCATGTGTATATACAGTCACACATGCTACGAATATAATATAATAACGCTTCAATGCCTTATCAGGGATATTAACTGCTATATAAATGTAGCTACAGTCACACTAATATAATATCATATAACTGAAGAAAAAAAAACAACGGTTAAAGTGACGCTATAACTATGTGCTGAAATGACATAAAACGTAACATTTAAAAACAAAAACGGAAAATGCTACTTACCAGTATACATCTGTTCTTGGCATGTAGAGCTGTAGAGTCGCATGCTGTGCATAGCTCGCAATCTAGTGTTGGGTCCGGATGTTTGCACTTTGTTTTTCTTCGAAGAAGTCTTTCCAGTCACGAGGTAGGTGACTCCTCCTTTCGGTGATAGTGCGCATGGGCATCGACTCCATCTTTAGATTGTTTTGCAGCAGAGGGTGATGATGGAGTTAGTAAGAGTAGTAAAGAGATATGTCCATGTATATTGTATCCAAGTAAAATAGTACTGCAACAGGTATAGGTACCCGGGTGGGCGCATGTGACTCTACAGCTCTACATGCCAAGAACAGATGCATACTGGGTAAGTAGCATTTTCCGTTCGAGGCATGTGAGCTGTAGATCACATGCTGTGCATAGACTATATAGCAGTTATCTCCCAAAGCGGTGGCTAACCTGTAGCTGTTGCAGTCGTCTGAAATAGTGTACTCAAAACTGCTTGGCCCACCCTAGCTTGCTGTCTAGCGAAGACATCTACACAGTAGTGTTTTGTAAATGTGTGAAGTGTAGACCATGTTGCAGCTTTGCAGATGTCATCTATGAGTATATTTCCTAAAAATGCCATAGAGGCCCCTAGTTTGCGAGTAGAGTGCGCTCTAGGGGGGGATTGTTAATGTGCGTTTTGCTTTAATATAGCATGTTTGAATGCACTTGACAATCCACCATGCAATACCTGATTTTGATATAGGATTGCCTTTATGTGGTGGAGCAAAAGCCACAAATAGTTGCTTGGTCTTACGGAAAGGTTTTGTCCTTTCAATGTAGTAGAGTAATGCCCTTTTTTACATCCAAGGCGTATAGAGCACGTTCTGCCACAGAATCTGGTTGAGGGAAGAACACAGGCAACTCAACAGATTGGTTGATATGAAAGGCAGAAATTACTTTAGGTAGGAACTTTGGGTTGGTTCGAAGGACCACTTTATTTTGGTGTATTTGTAAAAAATGTTCTTCTATGGTTAGTGCCTGAAGCTCACCCACTCTCCTCAGTGATGTGATAGCTATGTGGAAGGCTACCTTCCAAGTGAGAAATTGCAGTTCACATCTATGCAATGGCTCAAAAGGTGGACCCATTAGTCTGGTAAGGACAATGTTCAGATTCCACACTGGAGCAGGTGGAAGTCTTGGGGGAATGATTCTTTTAAGTCCCTCCATAAATGCTTTAATGACAGGAACTCTAAAAAGTTCTTGTCTGTTCTGTAGATATGCAGCTATTGCAGCAAGATGTAAGCGTATGGATGTGTACGCTAAATTGCTTCGCTGTAGATGTAATAGATAGCAAATTATGTTTTGTATTGAAGCATCAAGTGGGTTGATTTGATTGTTATTCCAGTATATCACAAACCTCTTCCACTTTGCTGCATAGCATGCTCTTGCGGTAGGGCGTCTAGCCTCTTTGATTGTATTCATGCAGTCTGGCGGAAGATTGAGGTAGCCAAACTCTAAGATTTCAGGTGCCAGATCGCAAGGTTGAGATGACTGGGATGTGGATGTCTTATGTCTCCATGGCTCTGAGTGAGGAGATTGGGAGTAAGATGTAGTTTTTGGTGAGGAACTACTGATAACTCCAACAGGGTTGAGAACCAGGGTTGACGGGCCCATGTGGGAGCATTAGTATTAGTGTCAGGGACTGCTGTCTGAGCTTCCGAACCACTAATGGAATGAGTGGGAGAGGCGGAAAAAAGCGTAGGCAAATATCTTTGACCAATTCATCCATAGTGCATTGCCTTTGGACAATGGGTGTGGATACCTGGATGCGAAGTTTGGGCATTTTGCGTTTAGGTGTGTGGCGAACAGATCTATCTCTGGGAAGCCCCACATTTGAAAGATATGGGAGGAGAACCTGAGGGTGGAGTTCCCATTCGTGGATCTTTTGTCGTTGACGACTGAGCAGATCTGCAATCTGGTTGTTTACTCCTGGAAGGTGTTCTGCAAGGAGATACATTTTGTGACTTATAGCCCATCTCCAGATGGTCTGAGCTAGTTGTGACAGCTGGAGAGTGTGTCCCCCCTGTTTTTGTATGTAATACATTGTGGTCATGTTGTCTGTACGAATTAGGACAGCTTTGCCTACTAGATGAAGTTGAAATGCTTAGAGCGCTAGAAAAGTCGCTAGCAGTTCTGGATGGTTTATGTGGAGTTGCTTTGTCCACATGCCCTGAATGTTATGTTTTTGCAGATGAGCTCCCCAGCCAGTGAGCGATGCATCTGTTGTTAGTACTATCTGTGGAACCGGGTCGATGAAGGGCCGCCCTTTTAAAAGGTTTTGTGTATTCCACCACTGCAGAGAGCGATGGATGCGGCCATCCACCAACACTAGATCTGATAACCGACTCTGAGCCTGGTTCCATTGACGTGCAAAGCATTCCTGGAAGGGACGCATTTGAAGTCTTGCGTAAGTTACGATTAGGATGCAAAACGCCAACATTCCTAGTAACTGCATGAACACTCGAGCTGGTATAGAGTGTTGGGGCTGAAACTGAGAGATTAGAGTCTGCATGTTGCGGATTCTGGCTGGGTTGGGACACGCTAGAGCTTTTTGAGTGTTTATTGTGGCTCCTAGATACACTTGTATGTTGGATGGTTGTAGATGAGACTTGGTCAGGTTTACAGTGAACCCAAGTTCATGGAGTAGTTGCACTGTTTTTGGAGTGAGGTGTAGGCAGCTTTGTTGTGATCTGGCTTTTATAAGCCAGTCGTCTAGGTTTGGGAAAACATGAATGTGCTGTCTTCGTAGATGAGCTGCGACTACTGCCAAGCACTTAGTGAAAACCCTGGGTGCGGTAGTTACTCCGAATGGGAGGACCTTGAATTGATAATGCTGGCCCTCTACCACAAACCTAAGGTATTTGCGTTGAGCAGGGTGTATGGGAATATGGAAATAGGCATCCTTTAAGTCCAGAGTGGATAGAAAGTCGCCTTGTTGAAGTAGTGGGAGCACTTGCTAGAGTGTGACCATGTGAAAGTGGTCCGACTGAATGTATAGATTTAGTTCTCTGAGGTCTAGTATAGGCCTGAGAGAACCGTCTTTTTTGGGAATTAAGAAGTACAGGGAGTATACCCCGGTCCCCTGGTATTGTAAGGGGACTTGTTCTATAGCATGTTTTTCCAACAGAGAGAGAACCTCCTGCCTGAGGAGGGTGATATGTTCTTGTGACATTGTAAGTGATCTTGGAGGAATATTTGGGGGAATGTCTGTAAGCTCTAGGCAGTAACCATATTGGATAATTTGTAGTACCCACTTGTCTGAGGTGATTGAATTCCAGACAGGTAGGAATTGAGAGAGACGTCCCCCGACAGGAGTGGAATGATCAGGGGGTAACGGAAGGAAGTCACGGTTTGTTTGCAAGGGAAGTGAGTGTGGAGTTGCCTCTGCCTCTTCCATTACCGTTGTTTCCTCTAAAACCTCCTCTAAAATAGCCACTTGATGAGGGCGATTGGTTGTTACCCTTGTAAGAGGAGGAGGGAGTTTCTGTGGATACACTTTTGGAGCCACCCCTGTAAAAGAAGCGATGAAAGGAACCCTTATTTGTAGATGACTGCAAAGCCCCCATGGACTTTGCGAGCTCCGTGTCTTTTTTCATTTTCTCCAGCGAGGCATCAACTGCTGGGCCAAAGAGATGTTCTTTGTCAAACGGTTGATTGAGAATGGAGGTTTGCACCTCAGGCTTGAATCCTGAGATTCTCAACCAAGCATGCCTGCGTAGTAGTACACTAGTGTTTACTGCACGATCTGCCGTGTCTGCTGCATCTAGTGCACATCTGATGGAAGTGTTGGTAATGAGTTTGCCTTCCTGGATAAGATCATTAGCCCTTGCCTTATGCTCATCAGGGAGAAATTGAATGAGCTTTTCTAGCTCATCGTAATGAGCCCTATCGTATCGGACCAACAAAGCTTGAGTATTAGCAATGCGCCAATGATTGGCCGCTTGGGAGGCTACTCTTTTGCCCGAGGCATCAATTAGCTTGGACTCCTTGTCAGGAGGAGGGGCCTCACCTGTGGTCTGTGAGTTAGCTCGCTTGCGAGCGTTGGAAACCACAAGAGAGTCTAAGGGCAACTGACCTTTGATGTAGGTGGGGTCAAAAGGTGCAGGTTTATACTTTTTCTCCACCCTAGGTGTAATTATTCTTGCCCTCACAGGATCTTTGAATATTTCATCTGTGTGCTTTAACATCCCTTAAAGCATTGGCAGTGTATGAGTGGCTTTCTGAGTGGAACTTAGGGTCTCTAATAGGAAGTCCTCTTCTAATGGCTCCTTATGCAGCTCCACCCCGTGATATTAAGCAGCCATGTTAAGTAGCTCAATATAGCCAATGTTATCATCAGGTGGCGAGGGTCTGGACGGATATAGATCAGGATCATTATCCGTGTTTGGGTCAGTTTGATAATCCTCCCAGGGGTCAATGTCCTGTGGCCTATCGTGATCCTCATCCCCATCCCAGTCATCCTGTGGGTCAGGTGGTGGTGGTGAATTTGTGGGTGTGATGAGTAAGATGGAATCAGTGGGGGAAGGAGGTGGAATTTAAGGTGGAGAAGGGTTAGTACCAACACTTTTCCTTTTGAGAGGAATGTGGTAATCCTCTGGTTGGTCTATTTTCCGTTTTTTTGGAAGGGTGGCATGGATATGTCCCGTGTCTGGGTTTATCATCAGCTTTTTCTGCTTCGGATCCGACGGCGGGGCATCGGGCCGAGGCTCTTTAGGCGGAGTGTCCTTGTCCTTACTCGCCGGTTTTGGCGTCGAAGGTTTCGGTTCGGAACCTTTCGGTGCCGAAGGTGGATTCTTCGGTAACAATGGGATTGTCACCGAGAGATGTTTCGGCTTGGGTTTCCGTGCAGAAGGTGGATTCTTCAGTAACAATGGGATTGTCACCGAGAGATGTTTCGGCTTGGGTGCCGAAGGTGCTGGTTGGGCACCGATATGGGGCCGGCTCGAGCCCGAGCCGGGCAGCTTTTCTTTGCGTTTCTGTGCCGAGCCAGAGGCGTCTGAAACTTTTTGTGGGTACCGACCTTGGCCCGAAGGCAGAGGAGGGACCGGAGCCTTTTTCTTTGATTGTTGAGGGTGTGTGGAAGAGGTGTGGCGCAGCGGCCAGGGTGCCTGACTCCAGACCACAGGGTTCACGGTTCAATCCCCGGCGCCGGCAGCAGGTTAGCCCAGCACCATGTGACTCTGGGCAATAGCTCGCTTAATCTTCCCGACGACCCCCAGCGCCGGGACATCTCTCCGGAGGTAGCTGTGCGCTTTACATATGCTGGTATTAAATTTCATTTCAGGGGGCAAGGGGGTATCTTTACTCATGGTACGTTGACCCGGAGTAACCTGCTCCTCTTCTTCCATGTCGGAGTCGGCTTCTGACACTGAGATATGTTGTTCTTCTTCCTCGGCTCCTTGAGTGTGATGTTCTGTGTCAAAATCTTCACCGAGGATGTCCAGTGCGGAGCCGCTTTGATGTTGCATCTCGTGATGTCGAGTCAGACGTCACGAAGCGTCTTCTTCGATCGAAACGATCGCATGGGTCACAGTCTTTCTCGTCATGTTCTGGGGACAGGCAAAGGTTGCACACTTCGTGCAAGTCGGTGCGTGGAAATTTAGTACGCCACCCGGGGCAGAGTTTGAAAGGAGTCCGTTCCATCGACTGCTAGCGCTGTCGGCGCGGGTAGGCCCGACGGCCTGCCACGAGTTTTCCGATCCAAGTTGTTTTGAATTGAGACGATACGCGAAGAATGGGAAACCACGATCGATAACAATACCGTCAAGGGTAGTGGATTGCGCGTCGAAGGGGTCCGAGAAACGGTGCCGAACCTGAGTGCAGCAATACACATCCGAACCAGATGGCGGAAAAAACCAATCTAAAGATGGAGTCGATGCCCATGCGCACCATCCCCGAAAGGAGGGGTCATCTACCTCGTCACTGGAAAGACTTCTTCGAAAAAAACAAAGTGCAATATCCGGACCCAACACTAGGTGGCGAGCTATGCGCAGCATGTGATCTACAGCTCACATGCCTCGAACACTAGTTTTAGTTTACTGAGAACTGTATCTTGCACACCATTTGACCTCACCTATTACATCATACATGACATGTTAAATGACATCACTGATGAACATTGAGCCCAGACGTTTGCAACTTGTTTCTCTTCTAAAAGACATTAAGTCACAAGACTTGTTGTGACTCCTCTACCGCTCCACCTCAAATTGTTCCCTGCCTAACTGGTGAGTAGCGTAAGTGGAGTATAGTGTAGAAGGCAACTGTACTGTGCATTGTGAAAAAGTAAAATGATAGAGAGTAAAAGCATCTGTGATCATCACTGGCTGGCTTCCAATGAAGAGGGTGGGTACGTGTGAATCTACAGCACTACACTATGCATAGATTGTTACAGGGTAACACTCTCCATTCATAGCATGCATGGCTTGTAGATACATAAACATTGGTTAGCAAGCAGATGGTGAAGATGTTTGAAACAGGGTTCGGTTCTTAAAACAGTTTGGCCAACCAAAGGCTCTTGGTGGCTTGGATGTCCACACAGTGTTTTGTGAATGTGTGTGGAGTTGACCATGCAGAAGCTTTGCAGATCTCTGTTAAGAGGCTGTTGCCTAGAAAAGCCATCTGGTAGAACCACAGGAGCTACCCTTAAATCTAAGCAGGACAGGGTACATAATGATTACAGACAAAAAGTCCTTCTACGCGTTATTAAGTATGGAAGAAAATGGTAAATTTAAAGATTGTCCTGAATTAAATCACAGGCTTCGACTAGTCATTTGATGTATTAGCTTGTTTAGCCAGCATTGTGTCTATCGCCCAGGTTATCGATCATGTTACCGGGCTGTTTTATTGTTCTACTCATCTGCAAAGTATGGTCGCTGGTCACAGAGCACAACTGTTGTTTACTGTAGACAGTAAATATATAATTAAACTTAGGATACGTTGTTAGCATTTTTAAAGATTTTGTATATAAAAAGCACAACTTTATTCAAGCAACATCTCCTAAAAGTGTTTTGTGCATAAGTTGTTCACCAGATTGGATTCAAGACAATCTTTAAATTTACCATTTTCTTTCACTTTTTACTTAATGACACCTAGAATAACAAGTTACTTACCTTCGGCAACGATATATCTGTGGAGAGGTGTGGTGCAGCGGCCAGGGCAGCTGACTTCGGAGCCCAGGGTTCACGGTTCGATCCCCGGCTCCGGCGGCAGCTCAGCTCAGCACCATGTGACTCTGGGCAATAGCTCACTTAATTTCCACTACGGCCCCCAGCGCCTTGAGACCCGTAAGGGTGAGTAGCTGCGCTATATAAAAACGGACTTACTTACTTAAGAGACATAGATTAGTTATAGATTCCTTACCTAGTGAATTACCCCCAGGGGTCAGACTGTATCCGGAGAATTTTTCGTCAGCAGTACCCCTGCGCGTCTTAAGGTGGCGTCGGTGGGCTCCGCATTCGTTGTCGGCGTCGTGGTCGCCGGGATGACATCGCAGCAACTACATAGACGCCGCCCTCGCACGCTGACGTCAATTCTGTACACGACATTCCACGCCAGAAGCGCAGAGCCATGCAAGACACTGCCCACTGGTGCGCAAAACTAGGGCACTTAAAGGAAATCCTTAACCCTAGAAGTCAGTTCGCAGAACGGGGAGGATGGGTGGGGCGGTAAGGAATCTATAACTAACCTATGTTTCTTACAGATATATCTTTACCGAAGGTAAGTAACTTGTTCATCTGAAAGAGACAACTAGTTATAGATTCCTTACCTTGTGAATAGATACCCCAGCAATACCAACCCCGGAGGAGGATCTGCGAACCAAGTTCACACCAAAAAGTCCTGGAGAACAGAACGGCCAAAAAAGCTGTCTCTCCGGACTTGGCTGTCCAGACAGTAGTGTTTTGTAAACGTGTGCAGAGATGCCCACGTCGCTGCCTGACAGATGTCGTTGAGGGGAACTCCCCGTCCCAAAGCAGTGGTAGCTGCCGTCGCCCTGGTGGAATGGGCACGTAGCCCCACAGGCGGCTCCTTCTTTGCCAAAGAATAACAAGCTTTGATACACAAAACGACCCATCTAGAGATGGTCCGTTTGTGTACGGCCCGACCTTTTTTAACGCCCACGTAGCCAACAAAGAGCTGGTCATCCACCCGGAATGGTTTTGTGCGATCCAAGTAAAATGAAAGCGCACGTTTTGGATCCAGACGGTGGATCCTCTCCTCCTCTTTAGAAGGATGCGGAGGCGGAAAGAAGGTGGGCAAGGTGATGGTTTGACCAATGTGGGAAGACAGGATGGACGAGTTCGAAGGCCAACCTTGTCCGGATGAACAGCCAGAAAAGAAGGTTTGGAAGAAAAAGCTTGGAGCTCACTCACCCTGCGCACAGAGGTGATGGCAACCAGAAAAGCAGTCTTTAAGGTCAGAAGCCTAAGAGGACAGTTATGTAGCGGCTCAAAGGGAGCGCACATAAGATAAGTTAGAACTAGGTTCAAGTCCCACTGGGGCATTACGAAGGGAACAGGAGGAAAACGATGAGTATTGCCCTTAAGGAAGCAATTTACAACAGGGGACTTGAAAAGAGAAGGCCGATCAGGAAGTCTAAGCAAGGCTGAAATGGCCGAGAGGTAGCCCTTTAGAGTGCCCAGAGCAGAGCCCTGCTGGGCCAAAGAAAGGAGGAACAAGAGAACCTCAGAAACAGGGGCAGAAAGGGGATCCACAGCCTTTGCTGTGCACCATGCCACAAATTTGTTCCATCTGCAGGCGTATACCGTCTTAGTGGAGGGACGCCTGGCTGCCAAGATAACATCACAGACTTCGGGAGGAAGGTCAAAGGCCGTCAACTGTCGCCGCTCAATCTCCACGCAAGGAGGTGGAGACTGGACAGGTTCGGGTGGAGGACCGTCCCCTGCTGCTGCGACAGAAGATCCTCCCGAAGAGGCAGTCGGATCGGAGGATCGATGGCCATGTGTAAAAGCTCGGGATACCAAACTCTTCGTGCCCAATCCGGAGCCACCAGGATGACTTGGGCCTGGTCGTGTCTGATCTTCTTCAGCACTCTAGGCAGAAGTGGCATAGGTGGAAAGGCGTATAGAAGACAGCAACTCCACTCGCGATGAAAAGCGTCGCCTAGCGAGCGCCGCCTTGGAAATTTCAACGCGCAGAATTGCTGACATTGCGCGTTCTCTTCGGTGGCGAAAAGATCTAACCAAGGCTCTCCCCACCTGTGAAAGAGACCTTGCACCACCTCAGAGTGAAGACGCCATTTGTGATCCATCATGCACCTGCGGCTGAGTTCGTCGGCCCTGGTGTTCAGCGAACCTGCCAGGTGTTGAACCACGAGGGATATGCCCTGATGTTCCAGCCATGTCCAGAGACGGAGAGCCTCTTGACATGGGGTCCATGACCCCACTCTGCCCTGTTTGTTGCAGTACCACATGACGGTGGTGTTAGCCATGAACACCTGCACTACTCTTCCCCGGACAGAGGGAAGGAATGCTTTGAGTGCCAGACGAATCGCCCGAAGCTCCAGAAGGTTGACGTGGAGTTCGGACTCCGCCGGAGTCCAGAGGCCTCTGATCTCCGCCTCCCCCATGTGGCCGTCCCATCCCAGAAGTGATGCATCGGTCACCACTGTGAACCCTGGTTGGGGAAGGGAGAGGGATCTGCAGTTGACCCAATTCCGGTTCGTTAGCCACCACTGCAATTGCCGTGCAGTGCCCTCCGAGATCTGGACGCAATCGGACAGGTTCCCCTGCTGCTGTGCGCACTGGAACTTCAGGTCCCACTGCAGAGCCCGCATATGCCATCTGGCATGTTCCACCAGCAGGAGGCCATCAGACCCAGCAGCCGCAGGGTCACCCTGACCGAAACCCGGGATAGAGGCTGAAAGATCTGAATCATAGCCCGAATATCCCGGACTCGCTGCTTGGGAGGATAGACCCGAAACTGCGTTGTGTCCAGAACCGCTCCGATGAAGAGGAGCTTCTGAGAGGGAGTCAGGTGTGACTTCGGCACGTTGATAGAAAATCCCAGCGAATGCAGGAGGTCGGCCGTAGTCTGGAGGTGGAAAACGACAGCCTGGGGCGAGACCGCCTTCAATAGCCAGTCGTCGAGATAGGGGAAGACTGGAACCCCTGATCTGCGCAGATGAGCTGCGACCACCGCCATCACCTTTGTGAACACCCGAGGGGCGCTGGTAAGGCCATAAGGGAGCACGGTAAACTGAAAGTGCTCGTGGCCTACCGTGAACGGCAAGTAGCGCCGGTGGGCTGGCAGGACGGGGATGTGAAAATAGGCGTCCTGCAAGTCCAACGCTACCATCCAGTCTCCAGGGTCGAGGGCAGAAAGGACCTAAGCTAGCGTCAACATTTTGAACTTCTCCTTCCGGAGGAAGCGGTTGACGTTCCTGAGATCCAAGATAGGACGCAGGCCTTTGTCCTTCTTGGGCACCAGAAAGTAGTGGGAATAGCAACCATGACCTACTTCTGGGGTAGTAACTCGCTCGATGGCTCCCTTGGCCAAGAGAGACGTAACTTCCTGTTGGAGAAGGGCCAGATGATCCTCCGACATACGATGGTACTGAGGTGGCATGGCTGGGGGGTAGTCTCGAAGGGGAGGGAATAGCTCCTTCGGACTATTTGCAAAACCCACTTTTCCGACGTGATGGTGCGCCAGTGGGGGAGTTGATGGCGAATCCTGCCGCCCACTGGCGATTGGTGGCCCTGAAAGGTCAGACTAGGAGGGTTTGGAGGCTGCTGCAGAGCGGGCGGTGGTGGACTGGCCCGCTCGCTGGCCCCCAGACCCACGACGGTGGGTCCCACGTCCCCGGCCGCGCAGGGGCTGAACAGCTTGCACCTGCCTGTGGCTCTTGGTGGAACGTAGCGGGGCACCCCTTTTGTAGCCACGAAAGAGGCGAAAAGCAGACTGCGCAGGGCAGGTGGTGGAGAGGCCCAGGGACTTGGCCGTAGCCCGAGAGTCCTTGAAGCGCTCCAGCGCGTTGTCTGCTTTGTCGCCGAACAGGCGACGGCCATCAAAGGGCATGTCTATAAGGGTAGCTTGGACATCCCCGGAAAAGCCAGTCGACCTCAGCCAGGCGTAGAGTCGAAGGGCGACCAATGTTGAAATCGTCCTGCCTAGCGAGTCAGGGGATGATAAACTTGGCTGCGTCTCTCCCCTCAGCGACTGCACGGGAGAGCACGGCCCAGGCCTCCTCCGGACACTGGGGTAGCACCTGCGCTACCGAATCCCACACAGAGTGGGTATAATGGCCCAACAGACATGCAGTGTTTACTGACCGCAGTCCCAAGTTGGAGGAAGAAAACATCTTCTTCCCAAGGTGGTCCAGCTTTTTGAATTCCCCATCAGGTGGTGCGTTAGGGAATGTGCCTTTAGAAGTGGAGGCTTGGACCAGCAAGCTCCCAGGGGTGGGGTGTTGGGAGAGGAAAGTGGGGTTGCCCGGGGCCGGGCGGTGGCATCGGGCAATTATCCTGTCCACAGGAGCCCCTGTGTTGGGCCTGGACCAGGTGCCCAAAAGGATGTCAGTGAGGGCTTCATTAAGCAGGGGCTGCGAAGAGCTCGCTGCCGGTAGAAGCACCTCTGTCAGGAGGTTAGTCCTGACTGCCACCGTAGGTAGCTCGAGGTTGAGAGTCTCGGCCGCCCTACGCAACAGCACTGCATAAGACGCTCACTCCTCCGTAGCCACGGTAGGAGGAGACAACATGCCAAGGTCTGGGGAGGTATCCAGACCACTGGCTCCCTCCCCCCCCCCCCCCCCCCCCCCAACTCCTCTCTCCAGTCCGGTTCGTACTCCAACTGGTCAGTTAAAGGGTCACCAGACCCCTCCCAGTCCTCTTCACCCTCCTCTGGTTGCCAATCTGGCCTAAACACACCAGGGCTGAACAGGG
Organism: Calotriton arnoldi; assembly: GCA_963921515.1. Classification (NCBI taxonomy): domain Eukaryota; kingdom Metazoa; phylum Chordata; class Amphibia; order Caudata; family Salamandridae; genus Calotriton; species Calotriton arnoldi. Next base: position 913,370 of record CAWUFW010001603.1, on the reverse strand, counting down.
GAACAAAAGTACCTGTCAGCGCCGGATCCGGCGTAGGTCAACGCCGGTCCGGCTCCGTGTCCACGTCAGGATGGAGGCCGGGGTCGACACCGGCTGGGGACACAACCGGCGTCGGCTGCAGACGCGGTGCCGGTGGAATCGGTGCCGGTGGAATCGGCGCCAGGGGAGGTGTTACAAGGTTGACCAGCCTGGATCCAAGGGGACCCTGCGGTGCCGGGGCCGAAGCCGCCGGCGTCGAAGGCCCAGGGCACCCAGCCTAGTCCGCGGGGCCCGAAGGCGCGCCAGCGGAGTCGGGCTGCCCAAAGATGGCATGCATCGCTTCGTAGAAACTCAGAAGCTGGGCAGGGGTCGCTCCGGGTCCCGGGAAGGGAAACTCAGGAGTCGACCCAGCGGGCTCCGCACGCGGAGCTGTGGGAGGGGCACTGCCTGCACACTCGTCGCGTCGGCCGATGGACGGGGAGAAGTCGAAGAACGACGATGCTTCTTCAACTTCTTCTTGTGCTTCGACTTACCTGAGGAGTGCGAAGACTTGGAAGAGGACTGGTGGTGGCTCCGCGACCGGTCCCTCGACCTCCCACGCGACCGGGACCTCGAACGGCACGGAGCGGACTGCCGGGTCTCGAGACGCTTTCGGGACTGCTCCCGCAAAGACTTCGGATTCATGGTCCGGCAGTCGGAACACGACTTGGAGTCATGGTCGCGTTCCAGGCAAAACAGGCCCACGTGGTGCGGATCCGTCACTGACATCAACCGTCGGCAGGAACCGCAAGCCTTGAAACCGGGCATCCCTACGCGCACCAGGAGTCGAGGACTCAAAACGGTGTCGACAAAAGTCGTTCAAAAAAGTCAGTCAAAAAGTGACTGGAGGTACCGCTCTCTCCGGATCTGTGCTGGCTGGCGCGGAAAAAGAAGGAACTGACGTCAGCGCGCGAGGGCGGCGTCTAATTAGCGTCATCCCGGCAACCATGACGCCGAACGCGGAGCCGACCGACGCCACCTTGCGACACGCAGGGGTACTGCCGACGAAAAATTCTCCGGATCCAGTCTGACGCCTGGGGGTAATTCATAAGGTAAGGAATCTATAACTAATTGTCTCTTTCAGATAAACTTTTGTTGTCTTTATGCATAAAAAAGCTATTGAGGTACCCTTTTTGCATGTGGAATGCGCTCTGGGGAAACATGCAGTCTGCGCTTGGCTTTGGCATAACAGGGTTGCATGGATTTGACAATCCATCCTGCAAGGCTTGATGGAGTGCTCTTTGTGAGGTGTGGCAAAGGCTATAAAGAGTTGTTTTGTTTTGCAGAAGAACTTGGTCCCGTCGAAGCAAATGAGTGCCCTCTTAACGTCTAGCTTGTGTAGAGCCTTTTACACTACAGAGTCAGGGTCAATACAATCAATGGTTTGATAATGTGAAAAGGTGACACTATCTTTGGCAAGAACCGGTGATTAGTTTTAAGAACTACTCTGTCCTTGTAAACCTGAACGAAAGGTTCCTGTATGGTTAAAGCCTGGAGTCCGATGATTTGCCTGAGGAAGGTGATTGCTATTAAGAAGGCTACCTTACATGACAAGAACTGGAGAGCACAGGAGTGTAATGGTTTAAAGGGTGGATCCATGAGCCGTGTGAGAACTACATGCAACTTCAAGACTAGGGCGGGGGGAGTTTTGGGAAATATAACCCTTTCAAGGAACTCTGCGAACGCTTTAACCAGAGGGATTTTATAAAAGGGTGTGTTGTAAGAAACTGGGTTATCTGGAGTGGGTGACTACTCACATCAAGGAATAATCACAATCCTTGCCAGGGTGAACCCTAAAAGTCACTAAATTAACCTGAACTCAACCCCATGGTAGCTATGGCACAGAGCAGACAGGTTTAATTTAGGGCAATGTGTAAAGTATTTATGTAATACTACCACAGTAATAAAATCAAAATACAAAGTAATAACAACCCCAAATCAAATTAGAAAAGTAGAGTAAACTGTAACTAACTAAATATGATTTTATTAACTTTTAAGCAGAAATCGCGGCAAACATCACAAAAAGCCCATGACAGTCAATGGTCACAGTAGGCTGGGACCTAGGGCAATTTGAAGCTGACCGCAATGGAGGGTGGGTTGGATACACCAACAAAGTTCGTTCTGGTCAAAGATTTTACCTTCTGAATAAGTCTTTAAAGTCCCAATCCACCGCAAGAGTACATGTTCAAAGTCCTACAGGACCTCAAGGGAGGCTCGTAGAGACTGACAGGGTGTCAGATAGAGGCCAATAGCAGGGTCCAGTCCAGGTCCAGTTGCCCCTGGTAGCCTGGGTACATCCGGAAGAGACCTTTCTAACTTGCTGTATACCCTTGTAGCTTGAACAGGAGATCAGCCTTATGTCCAGCTTCTTTGTCTTGTTAATCCTAGTGTCCTCCCACAACACTAAAAGCCAGTTTAAGACAGCTACTGAACCCACAATAAACCCAGCAACAGTCTGGTAGAACAAAAGCAGAGTCCATCAGCAACCATACAATGGATCCACAAGCATTGTCTTGGCATCCTGTTTTCAGTCCTTTCAGTCCAGGGATTAGACACCTCAAGCAGGGATTAGACACCTCAAGCAGGGATCAGACACCTCAAGCAGAGATCAGACACCTCAAGCAGGGATCAGACACCTCAAGCAGGGATTAAACACCTCAAGCAGGGATTAGACACCTCAAGCAGGATTAGACATTCACGCAGGACCCGCTAAGATGCCCCCATATAAATTGCCTGCAGCCTGCCATTTCAGACTGTGTGTCATGGTGCAAACCATGAGTGAAAACACGTCATGGCACACTCACTGTGTGCCATGCCAAAGTCACTGCATGTAATATATGTAAATCACGCCTACAACAGGCCTTATAACCCTAAGGCAGGGTACATTATATTACATGTAAGGGCATATCTGCATGAGCAGCTACGCCCCTGTGTTGTCTAGTTCAATTACTAGATGGTACAAGTGAACAGGGAAGTCATCTTAAGTATATGTATGGGGCACAGGTCATTACGAGTTCCTCTGCTATATGATGGCTCTACTGAATCCTATGGTGTTTGGTATCAAACACCTAGTCTTAATGCACAAGTTACTTACTTGTGTAACGATATATCTGTAAGAGACATTAGTTAGTGATAGATTCCTTACCTTAGAATATCCCCAGGCGTCAGACTGGATCCGGAAAGTTTTTCGTCAGCAGTACCCCTGCGCGTCGGTAGGCGTCGTCGTAGGGCTCCGCGTACGTCGCTGGCGTCATAGCCGCCGAGATGATGTCTTCGGAGCTACTAAGACGCGCCCACGCGCGCCCCCAGAGGGCACCTTAGAGGTGACCCCTGAAACCTACTAGTCCTTTAGTGTGCTGGCTGACTGGCATTGTCGAGCCTGCAACCACAGACAAGTTCTGACCCCCTGCACATGAGAGCCCATGCTCTCTGAGGCCAGAAACAATGCCTGCTCCGAGGGAGTTGTTCATACCTTCTCCAGCACAATAGCTATGTATTTAGCATATCAAGGCTAGGGGCTTCAAAGTCCCTACCGCCTTTGATATGTGACCCCAGTTTTCCACCAGATCTGGGAGATGCCAACCATTGTCCTCAGGCCCATTTGGCACCTGGACAGGCGGCAAATTAGCTATGCAATAGGCGTGTTGCACGACCAGGCTAGCCACACCCCTTAGGTAGGCTACCTGATGTGCTCCACGAAAGAAGGGTTCAACCATCTTGTGTTTGGTGGAATTAGGAACTCTGGGACAGGGTTATGCCCACTCCCCACAGGAAGTGTTCATGTAGAGGGTGTAGTGACCCTTAGGTTCAGTAACCCATTGGCTACTACCCTACACTCCCCTAAATTCAATCATTAGGGGAGTCGCTGGCACCAGAAAATCAGATCCTGCTGACCTGAAAGAAGAAGGACGTGAGTTGGTGCCAGCCCTGCCGGCCTGCCTGCTGACTTTGACAATAACACTAAAACGTACTTGTCCAACAGCTGCTGTGTCTTCAAAGCCTGGGAGACTTGTCAGCACTTCACCACGGAACCAAGAACTCCCCTCCCAGAGTTCCCAAGTTTGCCATCACCAAGATGACCAACTCTGAAAAGTTGTGTCCACTTCAATTAGAGCCACCTTAAGGGTGGCACTGGCCTGGGGGTGGCACGCCTACCTGACTTGCTAACTTTCCCGACTGTCCAGGTGCCAAGGGGCTCTGGACAAAGGGGATTGGCTCCCTCTCCTGAGAGGAAAGCCAGACTTGCACCCTCTTCCCGAGCAGGCTTGTTTCTGACCTCCTGAGAGCAGAGGCCCTAACCCTTAGGGGGGAGGGGGGGAATCAGAAACTCATCTCGGGTGGCAGGCTAGCAGAAACCAGTAAGTCTACACACCAGTGGCTGTTTTCTGGGGGCACCTGTAATGTGCCTTCTGGGTGCATGTATTAAAAAACCCAACACTGGCATCAGTGTGGGTTTATTAACATGAGATGTTTGATATCAAACATCCCTGTTTTCTGTGAAGTCATTATGTAGCTGTGGAACTCGCTTTCACCAGTGCCCAGCACATGCTTTTGAAATGGCTTCCCAGTTCACTTGCACTGGCAGTAATAGAACTGACCAGAACAGGGGCATATCTGCTCATGCAGCTATGTCTTCACATGTAGTATAAGCCACCCTGCCTTAGGGCTACAAAGCCTGCTGTAGGGGAGACTTGCAAATACTACATGCAGTGTTAAGGGACATGGCACACAGGGATGTGTGTCATGTTGTGTTTTCACTTTTGCCTGCACCAAAACATGCCGCCTGCAGTGGCAGCGTTGCATGTGTTTGGTGAGGGGTCCCCTAGGGTGGCACAAGTCATGCAGCATGCCCTTAGGGACCCTCTTTAGTACTCAGGCCCCTAAGTACCAGAGGCACCATTCACTAGGGACTCAGAGTGCTAAAGGCATTGACAATTGGGGGTACAATTGTACATGTAAGAAAGGGCCTCTTTTGGCATGGTTAACACTCCACTTTTTGCCTGCACATTGATGTGGTTTCGAATGTAGTGCACAGGGTCCCTGCCAATCAGGTCCTCTGTGCCAGTGCTTCTTCCCTAAAAACTATTGTCCAATTGGCGCTTCAGGCCCCCTGTAAGTCTCTAGTAAATGGTACCTTCGTACCAAGGGCATGGGGACTGAAGAGGGTCCCCTAGGGACTCCTCCCTAGGCCATGCAGATTGCCACTGCAGCATGCCTGGCCTGGTGCAGACAAAATAACAAAGTCAACATGGCACTCTAGCTGTGTGCCATGCCAGCTAGCACGGCCCAAGATATAGGTAAGTCACTCCTCTAGCAAGCCTTACCAACCCTAAGGCAGGGTGCACCATATCCCAGGTGTGGGCATATCTGCATGAGCAGATATGCCCCTACAATATGGGGGTCTATTCCTTAATTTTGTAAGTACCAGTGAAGCCATAGAGAGTACATGGGCTTGAAACTCAACAACTCGAGATCCACAGCACCATGATGACTTCCTTGAACACAGGAGTGTTTGGTACCAAACTATTCCTCACAATAAACCCACACTGATGCCAGTGTGGGATTTATTGTAACATGTAGTCAGAGGACACCTCAGAGGTGTCCCCTAAAAAAAACTACCGACCCTAGTGTGGGCACTCACTGGCTTTAGGCAGCCTGCCACACACAGACATGTTTCTGGACTCCTAGGTGGACAGCCTCTGCTCTCTGGGACCAAAAACAATGCACATATTGGGCAGAGGTGTCACACCTCCTCCCCCAGGATGGGCCAGTGCTCGAACGGGGAGCTTCAAAGGCCTGCAAACTTTGTAATACGACCCCCAGCTTCTGCTGCTAGCAGCATATAGCAGGCCCTTGTTTACAGCCCCACTTTGGGAGGGAAAACCAGCGGTAAAACTTAGAAAGACTAGGAGGTGTGCCCACCTTTTTTAACTCCACCCCTCAGGGGGAGGAGGCGAAGTTAAGCACACTTTTCATCCCCTCCATCTTGAAGATGAGGGACCCCTCCTTTCAGGGCTAGGTCTATGCCCCCTCCCACAGGAGGGTGGGATACTAGTGGGTGTAGTCACCCCAGGGAAGGTGCCCATTGGCCCTACCTACTACTCCCCTAAAGCACCCCCTAAATTTAGTATTTAGGTGGCTCCCCCAGACCTAGAAATCAGTTACCTGCGACCCAAGAAGAAGAATGAAGAAGACGCCGTGCGAAGCCTGAAGACGACGACTGACTTGGCCTCAGCCCTACCTACCTGTCTCCAGCTTCCAAGACTCTGCGAGAAGATGAGGCCTGTCCTTCAGCCAGCGACATCCAGAAACCTCAGGCAGACTGCCTGAACTTTGAAAAAGACCAGAACTCCAGAGGACAGCGGTTCTGTCCCCAAGAAGCCAACACAAAGGAATCCGGTGCCCTGCGGCTCCGCGCGTACTGCCCACTCTGCACCCAATGCCTACAGCCCGTGTCTAGGAGGCCCACCGACCCAGAACAGGTTCCCCAGCGATCCTGACCTCAAGTCCAGCGTTGGCTTACCCCTCCTGGACTCCACGATGATGCCTGCAGCCTGAATCCAGAGGCTCCCCCCCGACCACCACCAGCTCCAGTAAAAAGACTCTGATGTCTAAAGGCACCCCTGCACCCTAAGCCCCTGTGTCTTGTTTAGCTGAATCGAAGGTGCCCCTACAGCCCCCTACATCTCTACTTACCTCTGCTGTCATTGGTTTTCCTCCTGCAGCCTCCGGTGCGACGCCTGCAGCCTGTTTGTCGAAAGCAGAATCCTCACTGAAAAGCACTGGGCGCCCGACGCTGAAATTGCACCCTGCAGCTCCTATGCAGCCGGTGGTGTATGTATGGTGCTGCTTGGTACTCCCCCCGTGCTTAACCCAACCCTCAAAGCCTGGCCCCTGCAACAGATCTACTTACCAGCAAGCAGTGTGGCTTTGAGCACCCCCAAATCTCCATTGAAGCACATTGGGCCGAACTCCGATTTTGACCTCTGCACCCGGCTGTCCCTGTGCCACTGGTGGTGCAGTTTTGATGCTCACCTGACCCATGCCGACCTTTGGCCCCGAAGACTGGAATTGCAAGTGTTGTATTTGCCTGTTAAACCACATTATTGTCTTCCTCCACAGAATAACATTGAATTGTTCAGAAATTGCACCAAGTGTCGACTTTTTAAAGTGAAAAGTATTTTTAGTTAAAAACGTATTTACCTTATTGTGAAGATCTTGGTCTTAAAATAAAATAGGAACAAAGCTTAATTTTTAAAATTGGTGTGGATCTCCTTTTTGAGTCATGTGCCCATTATTGATCAATGATGTGCAATAAATGTCTTACACTCCTCTGTGTTAGGCCTAAGGCTGCTCACCCACACTACCACTATTAGAGCACTTTGAGTTTGAGCCCTGTACACTTTTGGGGAACCCCCGAGCTCTGTGCATGATATAACCACTTAGTGGCATACCATTTACAGAGCCAGCTTCCTACAGTACAGTTTTAGGGAAAGAACACTGGTACTGGGGACCTGGTTAGCAGGAACCCAGTACACTTTCAGTCAAAGTTGCATCAGATAGCAGGCAAAAAGTGGGGGGTCTGCAGCAAGAACCCAGCTTCCCACAAACCCCGTAACTCTATTGCAAGTACCCCATGCAGTGTATGTTTCTCCAATAGGATAACATTACAGCGTTCGAGGCTCATGCCTCCAATCTGACAGCCGTATTTTCTGTGTTTCTGAAAAACGTTAAAGTACTTGCCTAATCTCATAGATCTTGGTGTCTAAATTAGTATGAAAATCTATGTTATTTTTCTAAGTTGGTGTCTGATCTCCTTACTGAGTGTGTGTCTCATTTATCGACCCCATGTGTACAACAAATGCGCAGCACTCCCCTCTGATAAGCCTAAGGCTGCTCGAATACACTACAAATAGAGCACCTTGGGATTGTTAAAGTTAGCCCCTGTCCAATCATAAGGGTTACCTGGACTCTCTGCACAGTGCACCTCATTATGATACACTATATAGAGAGCCAGCTTCCTACACTATGGAATAGGGTCAAAGAAAGGCCTGTCGAATAACAGATTGTTGCTGTTCCAGAATAGGAGAGTGTACAGAGTCTTTGCCTTTACCAACAGTAGATCCTACTAATAGCCCTTCGCATGTGACCATGTGCTTGTGAGGCACTCTTTAAGGGGGACGCATGTGCATCCTGGTGTGTGGCACTACAGAGATGCATGATGCATCATCCCCAGCAGCTTTCTGACCGTCCTTACAGCAAGAGGAAGTCCTGTCTGACAAAGAGGCATCAGCCTTTGGAATGCTATCACCCTCCCTTGGCTGAGAGATTCCTTGCTTGTAATGGCATTGTGGATGGACACTAGGAAGGGTTAGCTCGGTTGTAGCTGGAGATGGTATTTGTTTGCATTGATGGTAAACCTCAAGTCTGTTGTGTAAGGATACCGCTGTTTGAGTGTGTGCTAGGCAATGTATTCTGCTGCTGCTGTTGTACAGCCAGTCATCTAGATATGCTAAGATGTGGATGGCATTTCTGCACACGTGCACGGCCACCACTGGCGGAACCTTTGTGAAGTTCCTTAGGGCCGTGATGACTCCAAAGGGCAGGACCTTGAATTAGTAGTGTTGGCCACTTACAACGAAGCAGAGGTATCAGTGGTGAGCTGGATTAATAGGGGATATGGAAGCAGGTGTTTTTCAGGTTCAATGCCGAAATGAATTTGCTGTTATGGAGCAGTGAGATGACGTCAGATTGTATGGTGGTCATATGGAAATGTTCTGGCAGAATATACCGGTTGAGAGGACTTAGGACGAGAATCAGTCTAAGAGAGATGTCTTTTGGGGGGCAGGAAGTACAGGAAGCACACTCCTATGCTGCACGGGAGTGGGGGCACCACCTCAATGTTGCCTTTGGCAAGAAGTGCCTTCACCTCTTCCTTGAGCAGCCAAAGATGTTCAAGGCTGAGAAAGCAGCACTATGGTGGTATATGTGGCCGACTGGAGAGGAATTCAAGGTAGTACCCCCTTTGAACGATAGATTACCCACTGGTCTGAGGAAATTTCCTTCCACTAAGGAAGGAAGGTCCGAAGTCTTCCCCCGACAGGTGACGTGGAGAAGAGAAAGGGGGGGCATTGTTCTGTCGCTTAGGTGCCAAGATTGGAGCCACTGCTGACTTTTCCACATCCATTACACCTGTCACTGCAGCGTCTGAAGGTCTTGGTCTGCTGGGAGCCCTGAAAGGCTGGTTGCTACTGCTGGTAAGATTGCCTGAGATTGCAGCATTTGCCCTACCTTTGGACTGGCTCTATGAAAGGTGGATCTAGGGCTAAAAGACTGGAGGGCACCCATGGACTTTTCAATGTCCATGGCATTTTTGATTTAGTCAAAAATCCCAATGACCTGGGGGTCAGCCGAAGAAATGCTAATCATCAAAAGAAACGCCAAGGAGGTTGTAGGAAAGTAGGATCTGCTTCTTATGGTTACCTCCACTTTTTGCTTCATGTTACACTGTTTTTGACTAGTCTGACTGGGAACCTAATAATAAAGACCCCAGTCAATCTGCTTTCTCCCTAAACTGTTATGTCATGTACTTAGGTACACTCCAGATTGGATACTGGGGTACCCTTGTCAGCCCCTAGTATATGGTACCCATGTTCCCAGGGTATAGGTACCCCAGAGGCCTCCCATGGGCTGAAGCATGCATTATGCCACCCATGAGAGGCCATGCAAAATGGATCTACAAGCCTGCCATTGCAGCCTGTGTAAGTTGGTGCATGCACCACTTATTTAAGATATAGGTTTACTATATCTAAGGGTCACTACACTTACAACCTATAAGTCACCCCTATAGCAGGCCTTGACAATCCTGAAGGCAGGGTGCTTGGTTCTAAGTGAGGGGGACACCCCTGCAGCCTACGGAGTCCATTCTCCTGCGTTGTTAGTGCTACAGCCATTTACAACATATAGAGTGGCATTATGCGACTGCGTGATGACCAACTCTAAAACGGCTGAAAGTAACCCTATCGTGTTTGGTGTCAAACATTGTTGAATCATACCCCCACACTGGTAACCGGTGTTACCCCACAGAAACGAGCTTTGTGATATCCCTGGTGTTCCCGGTACCAGCCTTCTAGTTCCTGGCAGCCCAAAAGGGTTGCTGCCGACCAGAGACACATTTCTGCCCTCCTGCTGCTGAGCCAAGCTCGAGCAGGGGAAGGCAGAACAAAAGGTATCCTGTCACGGGGAGGTGTGACCATCTCCCAGACAGGATTTAGTGTATTAGGACTGGGTGGGTGCGATTGCCAGCGACCGAAAGTCTGCACCAGGGGCACATTTGGTGTCCCTGTGCATAGTCCAGTTCAAACCAGTCCTGGGAGCCGTTGGCTCCTGCTCTGGCGCGAAACTGGACAAAGGACATGGGAGTTACCTCCCCACTGTCCAGACCCTCCCCTGGGAGGGTCCCCTGATTCTGTCCAACCCTCTCCCGTGAGTTCAAAAGGGCTTACCTGGCTGTAGGACCCTAGATTCGACGTTGACAAGATTCTGAACCAGAAACCACTGAACTTTGACCGTCTGGACACTCCGGACTTCGCTTGGGCCCGACTTCGTCTCCCACTCCGTCCAAAGCATCGTCTGTGCCAGTGCACCATACAGGCTCCGTGCAGGACCTGCGGAGCATCAAGGACATCCGAAGTATCTCCCTAGTGGTGAAGGAGTCACTCCCCTGCAACCGCAGGCACCACATCTCAACTGACCGGTCTGCTGCTCCTGAGCTCCTACGGACTCCGAAGGGCATTAGTCTACTGAGCCCCTGGTCACTCCTGAGTGACCCAGACTCTGTCCCCTCTGCTTTCAGGTACTCTTCAACAATAATCCACCTTTGGATTCCAACGGACTTTTTTCTTCCTTCCAGCAGTGGCTCTTCTTCGAAGTCCTCCATTGAGTTCGACTGCGGTTTCCGACGCCACTTCAGCCCTATGCACTCGGCTTCCCTGGGATAGGTAACTCTGGTACTACGGTATCCACGGGTGGGGTGGCTCTCCAACCTCCTAAGTTCCACGGGGTTTCTTCGAAGTCCAATTAGAAGGGTCCTTAAACTTTGAAAATGCAACCGCGACTCTCCCATAGAATTGTACGGCGCACGCGGTCGTGTTCCCACACTGCACCCGTCCTCCGTGGGGTCCCTACTTACTCACCTTGGGTGGCTCCTTGGGGTCCCAGTGATTCTACATTCTCTAGACACTGTCTGGACTCGAGTCGTGGTTCTTATACCACTATTTTAGTATATGGTTTGGTCTCCCCCTGGAGCCCACTAAGTATTAGTGCTACTTACGATTGTTTCTGTGCTACAGTATTGTGTGCTTTGTGAGTATCTTTGTGTAGAAGATACTGTGTCGTACTTTTAGTGTGTTATACTAATAAATACATATTTTTATAACTACTGTGTGGTTCTCCTTTCATTTAATCAATACTATAAGGTTGCATTCTGTTAAAACAAGCTGCTTAACATTCCTTCAAGACTAAGCCTGAAGGCTGCTCTCCACAGCTACCACTTGGATAGCTTTCTAAGGTTATCTTTGACCTCTTAAATCACCAGAAGGGTTGTTTGGACTGGTACAAGGTGCCCACTTTAATTAGTGGACAGCATATACCAGGGCAACTACTCACAGAGGTGATTTTAGAACTTCGTCAGGGTTCAAGTATGGCAGCGTAGATGAATGGATGCTGGTATGATACACTGTGACGCTCTGATAATAAAATTGTCCTCTGCCAGAATGAGCATTTTGCCTACAAATGCCAAAAAGAACTCTCAACGATGGTAAAGGTATTCGCCTGAGAGGAAGATTAGAGAATGCCCTGAAGAGCAAAGAGATCAAAGAGGTGCAGGACTAAAAGAGCGAGAAATAAAGGCGTCTCTTCAACTGCATCAAGGTTCTCAATCCCGAAGGATCCCCGCAGAGGGAGATGCAGGGAGCAGAGGAGACACAGAAATAACACCATTCCCTTTCTTCCAGATTCCCCGTAAGAGAAACTTTGTGACATGCTAGTGTAATCACTTCAAAGAGTTAACCTCTCTATGCCTCAAACATTCCTTTCCCCCCACCTCCTCAATGATAAACAACTGCTCTTCAGCTAAAATCATGCTCCTCTCACACCCTGGAAAGCATCAGTAATTTAGTATGTTACCAAAGGTTTCGGCTGACACTTTTACATTTGCGCTTCCCACATTAGGAGAACCTTGATCAACAGAGGATTGGTTGCTGGTACATTTACATACTTTAGTACTTCCTCACCTTCCAGGCAGGTAGCCTCTGTAGTGAAAAACACTATAAACTTACAAACTACAGGTAACTATCAAGTCATCCATACAAGATGCACTGCTGCAGAGGGTCCATCCCAAGATGCACTGCTGCAGAGAGTCCACCCCAAGATGCACTGCAGCAGAGGGTCCGTCCCAAGATGCACTGCAGCAGAGGGTCCGTCCCAAGATGCACTGCAGCAGAGGGTCCGTCCCAAGATGCACTGCAGCAGAGGGTCCGTCCCAAGATGCACTGCAGCAGAGGGTCCGTCCCAAGATGCACTGCAGCAGAGGGTCCGTCCCAAGATGCACTGCAGCAGAGGGTCCTTCCCAAGATGCACTGTAGCAGAGGGTCTGTCCCAAGAGGCACTGCTGCAGAGGGTCCACCCCAAGATGCACTGCTGCAGAGGGCCTACCCCAAGATGCAGTGCTGCAGAGTGTCCATCCCAAGATGCAGTGCTGCAGATGGTCCATTCCAAGATGCACTGCAGCATAGGGTCCATCCCAAGATGCACTGCTGCAGAGGGTCCATCCCAAGATGCACTGCTGCAGAGGGTCCATCCCAAGATGCACTGCTGCAGAGGATCCATCCCAAGATGCACTGCTGCCAAGGGTCCATCCCACGATGCACTGCTGCAGAGGGTCCACCCCAAGATGCACTGCTGCAGAGGGTCCACCCCAAGATGCACTGCTTCAGAGGGTCCACCCCAAGATGCACTGCTTCAGAGGGTCCACCCCAAGATGCACTGCTGCAGAGGGTCCACCCCAAGATGCACTGCTGCAGAGGATGCACTGCTGCAGAGGGTCTACCCCAAGATGCCCTGCAGCAGAGGGTCCATACCAAGATGCACTGCTGCAGAGGGTCCACCCCAAGATGCACTGCTGCAGAGGGTCCACCCCAAGATGCACTGCTGCAGAGGGTCCATCCCAAGATGCACTGCTGCAGAGGGTCCATCCCAAGATGCACTGCTGCAGAGGGCCTACCCCAAGATGCACTGCTGCAGAGGGTCCACCCCAAGATGCACTGCTGCAGAGTGTTCATCCCAAGATGCACTGCTGCAGAGGTTCCAAACAAGATGCACTGCTGCAGAGGGTCCATACCAAGATGCACGGCAGCAGAGGGTCCATCCCAAGATGCACTGCTGCAGAGGGTCCACCCCAAGATGCACTGCTGCAGAGAGTCTACCCCAAGATGCACTGCTGCAGAGGGTCCATTCCAAGATGCACTTCTGCAGAGGGTCCTCCCCAAGATGCACTGTTGCAAAGGGTCCACCCCAGGATGCACTGCTGCAGAGGGTCCATCCCACGATGCACTGCTGCCACAGGTCCATCCCAGGATGCACTGCTGCAGACGGTCCACCACAAGATGCACTGCTACAGAGGGTCCACTCCAACATGCACTACTGCAGAGGGTCCACCCAAACATGCACTGCTGCAGAGGGTCCATCCCAACATGCACTGCTGCAGAGGGTCCATCCCAGCATGCACTGCTGCAGAGGGTCCATCACTAGATGCAATGCAGCAGAGGGTCCGTCACAAGATGCACTGCTGCAGAGGGTCCGTCCCAAGACGCACTGCTGCAGAGGGTCCACCCCAAGACGCACTGCGGCAGAGGGTCCACCCCAAGACGCACTGCGGCAGAGGGTCCACCCCAAGACGCACTGCGGCAGAGGGTCCACCCCAAGACGCACTGCGGCAGAGGGTCCACCCCAAGACGCACTGCGGCAGAGGGTCCACCCCAAGACGCACTGCGGCAGAGGGTCCACCCCAAGACGCACTGCAGCAGAGGGTCCACCCCAAGACGCACTGCTGCAGAGGGTCCACCCTAAGACGCAGTGCAACTGAGGGTCCACCCTAAGACGCAGTGCAACTGAGGGTCCATCCCAAAACGCACTGCTGCAGAGGGTCCGTCCCAAGACGCACTGCTGCAGAGGGTCCGTCCCAAGACGCACTGCAGCAGAGGGTCCGTCCCAAGATGCACTGCAGCAGAGGGTCCGTCCCAAGATGCACTGCAGCAGAGTGTCCGTCCCAAGATGCACTGCAGCAGAGGGTCCGTCCCAAGATGCACTGCAGCAGAGGGTCCGTCCCAAGATGCACTGCAGCAGAGGGTCCGTCCCAAGATGCACTGCAGCAGAGGGTCCGTCCCAAGATGCACTGCTACAGAGGGTCCACCCCAAGATGCACTGCTACAGAGGGTCCACCACAAGATGCACTGCTGCAGAGGGTCCATCCCAAGATGCACTGCTGCAGAGGATGCACTGCTGCAGAGGGTCCACCCCCAGATGCACCGCTGCAGAGGTTCCATACAAGATGCACTGCTGCAGAGGGTCCACCCCAAGATGCACTGCTGCAGAGGTTCCATCCCAAGATGCACTGCTGCAGAGGTTCCATCCCAAGATGCACTGCTGCAGAGGTTCCAAACAAGATGCACTGATGCAGAGGGTCCATACAAGATGTACTGCTGCAGAGGGTCCATCCCAAGATGCACGGCTGCAGAGGCTCCATCCCAAGATGCACCAAAACACTCCACAGTACCTCTCCAAGAAACTCCTCATTGCGGGTACCAGACGACCCCTGAGAAGCACCAACTCCCTCCTCCTTATACCACCACTGCATAAAAAGAAAGCCACTCAATCACGCTCCTTCTCTGGGAACGCCCCTATCATCTGGAATGCCCTCCCAAAAACCTACGCTGCAACCCCTCCTATTTCAGCTTCAAAAAAGACCTCAAAATCCACCTCCTCAATTATTATTGGGGATCCTAACCTGTGACCTCCACTCGATCTCCAATCTCACCATGTTATATTAGTCCAGTAATATTTGTCCATTTCATGAACATCATCGGCCTAATTACTTGATATGTATAGCTTCTGCCCATGTTTATCTATTTGATTCATTTATCTGTTTGTTTTGTTTATCTACTTGATTTGTATATTTCACTTGTTGTTGTCATTATCTTTTATCCACTTATACGCCATGTTTGGCCCAATTATCACTAGGGGTCCGAACCTGCGACCTGCAACTGATCCCCAATCACCATGTTACATTTGGTTCAGTATTATATGTCCATCCCCCGAACATCATATACCTAGTTACTTGAAGTGTATAGCTCTTGCACCTGTATATTCATTTTGTTTTAGTATATTTCACACGTTGTTTCTTTATCTCTTCATCTATTTGTATGCCATGTTTGCGTTATATTATCCTCTCATGTAAAGCGCTCTGATACCTCTGGGTCAAGCCAGCGCTATATAAAACTTTCAAAATAAATAAATAAGATGCACTGCTGCAGAGGATCCACCCCAAGATGCACTGCTGCAGAGGGTCCACCCCAAGATGGACTGCTGCAGAGGGTCCACCCCAAGATGGACTGCTGCAGAGGGTCCACCCCAAGATGCACTGCTGCAGAGGATCCACCCCAAGATGCACTGCTGCAGAGGGTCCACCCCAAGATGCACTGCTGCAGAGTGTCCACCCCAAGATGCACTGCTGCAGAGGGTCCATCCCAAGATGCACTGCTGCAGGGGGACCAACCCAAGATGCACTGCTGCAAAGGGGCCACCCCAAGATGCACTGCTGCAGAGGGTCCATTCCAGGATGCACTGCTGCAGAGGGTGGTTTTACATGAATTGCATGGAATGGAATGACAATGATATCCAGGACACTACCAAGAGATAAGGGCAAAGGCAGTAGTTCTATATGACCGCAAAAGAATAATCCAGGCCACTGCAGGAGCAGCCATGTCCTCTGCGTGACACATCATCAGACTCTTTCATAGTTCCTCATGCCATCCTCATCAAGAGTGCGCATTCAGGTGCTAGAGTCCTGGTACTGGAGTGCTGCGGTCTTTGCTTTGAGTGGTGTAGTGACTGCGGTCTTTTCTTTGAGTGGTGGAGTGGCTATGGTCTTTGCTTTGAGTGGTGGAGTGGCTGCGGTCTTTGCTTTGAGTGGTGGAGTGGCTGCGGTCTTTGCTTTGAGTGGTGGAGTGGCTGCGGTCTTTGCTTTGAGTGGTGGAGTGGCTGCGGTCTTTGCTTTGAGTGGTGGAGTGGCTGTGGTCTTTGCTTTGAGTGGTGGACTGGCTGCGGCCTTTGCTTTGAGTGGTGGAGTGGCTGCGGTCTTTGCTTTGAGTGGTGGGGTGGCTGCGATCTTTGCTTTGAGTGGTGGAGTGACTGTGGTCTTTGCTTTGAGTGGTGGAGTGACTGCGGTCTTTGCTTTGAGTGGTGGGGTGGCTGCGGTCTTTGCTTTGAGTGGTGGGGTGGCTGTGGTCTTTGCTTTGCATGGTGGGGTGTCTGCGGTCTTTGCTTTGAGTGGTGGGGTGGCTGCGGTCTTTGCTTTGAGTGGTGGAGTAGCTGCGGTCTTTGCTTTGAGTGGTGGTGTGGCTGTGGTCTGTGCTTTGAGTGGCGGAGTAGCTGCAGGCTTTGCTTTGAGTGGTGGGGTGGCTGCGGGCTTTGCTTTGAGTGGCGGAGTAGCTGCGGGCTTTGCTTTGAGTGGTGGGGTGGCTGCGGGCTTTGCTTTGAGTGGCGGAGTGACTGCGGTCTTTGCTTTGAGTGGTGGGGTGGCTGCGGTCTTTGCTTTGAGTGGTGGAGTGGCTGCGGTCTTTGTTTTGAGTGGCGGAGTAACTGCGATCTTTGCTTTGAGTGGTGGAGTAGCTGCGGGCTTTGCTTTGAGTGGTGGGGTGGCTGCGGTTTTTGCTTTGAGTGGTGGCTGCGGTTTTTGCTTTGAGTGGTGGGGTGGCTGCGGTCTTTGCTTTGAGTAGGGGAGTAGCTGCGTTCTTTGCTTTGAGTGTTGGAGTGGCTGCGGTCTTTGCTTTGAGTGGTGGGGTGGCTGCGGTTTTTGCTTTGAGTGGTGGGGTGGCTGCGGTTTTTGCTTTGAGTGGTGGCTGCGGTTTTTGCTTTGAGTGGTGGGGTGGCTGCGGTCTTTGCTTTGAGTAGGGGAGTAGCTGCGTTCTTTGCTTTGAGTGTTGGAGTGGCTGCGGTCTTTGCTTTGAGTGGTGGGGTGGCTACGGTTTTTGCTTTGAGTGGTGGGGTGGCTGCGGTTTTTGCTTTGAGTGGTGGGGTGGCTGCGGTCTTTGCTTTGAGTGGTGGAGTGGCTGCGGTCTTTGTTTTGAGTGGCGGAGTAACTGCGATCTTTGCTTTGAGTGGTGGAGTAGCTGTGGCTTTGCTTTGAGTGGTGGAGTGGCTGCGGTCTTTGCTTTGAGTGGTGGAGTGGCTGCGGTCTTTGCTTTGAGTGGTGGAGTGGCTGCGGTCTTTGCTTTGAGTGGTGGGAGTGGCTGCGGTCTTTGCTTTGAGTGGTGGACTAGCTGCGGCCTTTGCTTTGAGTGGTGGAGTGGCTGGGGTCTTTGCTTTGAGTGGTGGGGTGGCTGTGATCTTTGCTTTGAGTGGTGGAGTGACTGTGGTCTTTGCTTTGAGTGGTGGAGTGACTGTGGTCTTTGCTTTGAGTGGTGGGGTGGCTGCGGTCTTTGCTTTGAGTGGTGGGGTGGCTGCGGTCTTTGCTTTGCATGGTGGAGTGGCTGCGGTCTTTGTTTTGAGTGGCGGAGTAACTGCGATCTTTGCTTTGAGTGGTGGAGTAGCTGCGGGCTTTGCTTTGAGTGGTGGGGTGGCTGCGGTTTTTGCTTTGAGTGGTGGCTGCGGTTTTTGCTTTGAGTGGTGGGGTGGCTGCGGTCTTTGCTTTGAGTAGGGAGTAGCTGCGTTCTTTGCTTTGAGTGTTGGAGTGGCTGCGGTCTTTGCTTTGAGTGGTGGGGTGGCTGCGTGTTTTTGCTTTGAGTGGTGGGGTGGCTGCGGTTTTTGCTTTGAGTGGTGGCTGCGGTTTTTGCTTTGAGTGGTGGGGTGGCTGCGGTCTTTGCTTTGAGTAGGGGAGTAGCTGCGTTCTTTGCTTTGAGTGTTGGAGTGGCTGCGGTCTTTGCTTTGAGTGGTGGGGTGGCTACGGTTTTTGCTTTGAGTGGTGGGGTGGCTGCGGTTTTTGCTTTGAGTGGTGGGGTGGCTGCGGTCTTTGCTTTGAGTGGTGGAGTGGCTGCGGTCTTTGTTTTGAGTGGCGGAGTAACTGCGATCTTTGCTTTGAGTGGTGGAGTAGCTGCGGGCTTTGCTTTGAGTGGTGGAGTGGCTGCGGTCTTTGCTTTGAGTGGTGGAGTGGCTGCGGTCTTTGCTTTGAGTGGTGGAGTGGCTGCGGTCTTTGCTTTGAGTGGTGGAGTGGCTGCGGTCTTTGCTTTGAGTGGTGGACTAGCTGCGGCCTTTGCTTTGAGTGGTGGAGTGGCTGGGGTCTTTGCTTTGAGTGGTGGGGTGGCTGTGATCTTTGCTTTGAGTGGTGGAGTGACTGTGGTCTTTGCTTTGAGTGGTGGAGTGACTGTGGTCTTTGCTTTGAGTGGTGGGGTGGCTGCGGTCTTTGCTTTGAGTGGTGGGGTGGCTGCGGTCTTTGCTTTGCATGGTGGGGTGTCTGCGGTCTTTGCTTTGCATGGTGGGGTGGCTGCGGTCTTTGCTTTGAGTGGTGGACTAGCTGCGGCCTTTGCTTTGAGTGGTGGAGTGGCTGGGGTCTTTGCTTTGAGTGGTGGGGTGGCTGTGATCTTTGCTTTGAGTGGTGGAGTGACTGTGGTCTTTGCTTTGAGTGGTGGAGTGACTGTGGTCTTTGCTTTGAGTGGTGGGGTGGCTGCGGTCTTTGCTATGAGTGGTGGGGTGGCTGCGGTCTTTGCTATGAGTGGTGGGGTGGCTGCGGTCTTTGCTTTGCATGGTGGGGTGTCTGCGGTCTTTGCTTTGCATGGTGGGGTGGCTGCGGTCTTTGCTTTGAGTGGTGGAGTAGCTGCGGTCTTTGCTTTGAGTGGTGGTGTGGCTGTGGTCTGTGCTTTGAGTGGTTGAGTGGCTGCGGTCTTTGTTTTGAGTGGCGGAGTAACTGCGATCTTTGCTTTGAGTGGTGGAGTAGCTGCGGGCTTTGCTTTGAGTGGTGGGGTGGCTGCGGTTTTTGCTTTGAGTGGTGGCTGCGGTTTTTGCTTTGAGTGGTGGGTTGGCTGCGGTCTTTGCTTTGAGTAGGGGAGTAGCTGCGTTCTTTGCTTTGAGTGTTGGAGTGGCTGCGGTCTTTGCTTTGAGTGGTGGGGTGGCTGCGGTTTTTGCTTTGAGTGGTGGGGTGGCTGCGGTCTTTGCTTTGAGTGGTGGAGTGGCTGCGGTCTTTGCTTTGAGTGGTGGAGTGGCTGCGGTCTTTGTTTTGAGTGGCGGAGTAACTGCGATCTTTGCTTTGAGTGGTGGAGTAGCTGCGGTTTTTGCTTTAAGTGGTGGCTGCGGTTTTTGCTTTGAGTGGTGGGGTGGCTGCGGTCTTTGCTTTGAGTAGGGGAGTAGCTGCGTTCTTTGCTTTGAGTGGTGGGGTGGCTGCGGTCTTTGCTTTCAGTGGTGGAGTGCTACCGCTCTCTTCTCTTCAGTCGTTCATGCATCCACTTGCAGACTATAAAGTGCCTCCACTTGATTACTAGGGAACTCAAATCTGCTTTCTTCCCTGCTGACGTTGATTGAATGTCTGAGCTTTGATTTTAGGTGCACGACTGCTAAGATGGGCTCATCATTGATGATCTTCCTCTCCCACAGATAAATGTGCAGTCAGCGCGCAGGTAGGTGTTAACGTGCTGCAAGACTGAAGCTCTATCTCTCAATCAAAACCAACATGTTAGAAGCCAGAGACCGGGCCAGCCGTACTGGAATCTTGTTCCACCTTATCCTACTCGGTGTAGAATGTGAGCTTTCTAAATGATTAACCATCACCAACATGTTTTGAGAGAGACATTTCTGACTGAATATTGTTTCTCCCACGGACAGGACGAGAGCAAGTTATTTAGCCTGTTCTGTATTTAATATCTGCAGTGAAGATCTGATGATGTTACTTGTAATCAAACTTAACCAGCACAGAAATCTTTCCTGAGTTTGTGAACTACGCAGCCCCTCTCTTCGGGAAGTCAGGAGAGTAAATATCGGTGGATAGCATGAGACAGGATGAACAAGTTACTTACCCGCAGCAATGGTCCTTCTGGTGGATACTCTAACCTCAGATTCTTCATTAGGTCTTGCCTAGGCAGTGCTTGCACTGTCTCTTCGAGACATGCTGTATTGAGGTATGGACTTGAAGCTCCGCCCGCACTCCGCCCATATTTTTTATTGGTTGCTGTGATTGTCGTTTGTAAATGTTGGCTTTTGATTTGTTAATAGGCTTATTAGTCTCTTCTTGGTACCTCCCTGTCTTCTGTCGTTACCTCCCATCAGGACTGGCCCTCTTACTTGTGTTGTTACTCAGTTTGTTTCATTTACAGTCTGGAGCACTATTTTCTTAAATGAGTTTCTCCTAGCTGCTGTTGGAGGTAAGACACGCTCTCGCATTTCATGCTTTACCACCACAACGAGCTTATGTGCGCTCGTGGGATTGTTTTTTATTGCTTCCACAGCGGGTTCCTTCAAAAAGGCTCTTTACCATTATGTGCGCTTATGGGAGGGTCAGGAGGTGAGGGCTGGGGCTTTCAAGGTGTCTGTTTACAGGGCAGGGCTCTTGTTGTTCCTAATGAGTTGTCAGTGTGAGAAAATGCCCTCTTTCTGCATAGTTGCCCCCACTTTTTGCTGAATTGCTGAAGTGCTTTGACAGAGTGTGCCCTGGGCTCCTGCTAATCAGGTACCCAGGGCCTATGTTCTTTCCCTAAAACTGCATTGAAGCCTAAACCCAATTGGCATCTCTGGGAACAGGTCAGCCCCTGGTAAATGGTACCACAGGTACCCAGGGCACTGTGACCAGAGAAGGCCTCCAAGGGCTGCAGCACTTATTGTGCCACCCTTAGAGGTCCTGTACCCTTACACACACAAACTGCCTTTGCAGGCTGCGTGTTTTGGTGCAGAACAAAGTGAAGAGTCGACATGGCACACATCCCTGTGTGCCATGCCTACAACCCACTGCCCTGGCATAGATCAGCCACCCCTCTAGCTGGGTGCACTATACCAGTGGTGAGGGTACAAGTGCATGAGCCCTGTACCCCTACAGTGTCTAGGTCCATTCTTAGACAATGTAAGTGCAGTGCTGCCATTAAGAGTATATGGTGCTGGGAGTTTGTCATTACGAACTCCACAGCACCATAATGGCTACACTGAAAACTGAGAAGTTTGGTATCAAACTTCTCAGCACATTAAACCCACACTGATGCCAGTGTGGAATTTAATTAAAAATGCACACAGAGGGCATCTTAAAGATGCCCCCTGAAAACTAACCCACCTCTAGTGTCCAGGCTGAGTGGCTGCTTTCAGCTGCCACCACCAGACATGTTTCTGGACCCCTGGGTCGAGAGACTGCTGCTCTCTGGGGCCTGAAACAATGTACATCCTGGGACGAGGTGCCAAGCCTCCTCCCCCAGGATGGGCAGGGTTCACGAAGGGGAAGCTTCAAAGGCATGCCGCCTTTGTGAGCCTCCCCAGACCATTTGCTGCTTTCCGCAACTGGTCCCCACTGGTTCTACCCCCCACTTTGGGCGGGAGAACCGGCGGGAAAAACAAGTGAGGAAGACAGGTGTGCCCACCTCTGCCAACTCCACCCCTCAGGTGGGGGAGGCGAGGTGAAGCACAACTCTCAGTCCCTGCCATCTTTAAGATGGGGGGACTCAGCCAACCAGGGACAGGCTCATGCCCCCCTCCCACTGGAGGGTGGCATAATAGGGGGTGTACTCACCCCAGGGAAGGGACCCATTGGTCCCTGCCTTTTACCTACCTGTAACGCCCCTAAATCTAGTATTTAGGGGCACCCCTGAACATTGCTTCCTCAGACAAGAAGAAACTACAAGAAGCAGAAGGACCGAACAGCCGTGCAGCAGCTAACAAGAGGAAGACGCCCACTGACTTGGCCCCAGCCCTACCGCCCTGTCTCCCCCTCGAACCTGCTCCTGCGAAATCCCAGTGTGTCCTGCAGCCAGCAACCTCGAAAACCCCGGAGGACCTGCCTGCCTTCAAGAACAAAGACTTTGTCTCCCGTGAACACCGGATTTGTTCATCTGCAACCTCTGGCTCCGGCCGGACACCGCATATCCGCCCCACTCTGCACCCGCCGTCCACGGCCCGAGCTCGAGTGGGCAAACACCACGAGGTCACCCCGGCCATCCTGACCCGAGATCCGGCGACCCCTGACCTGCCTCAAGCCTCCAGCCGACGCCTGCAGCCTAAATCCAGAAGGTCCACCCAATTGCGACCCGGAGCTGGTAAGAAGATCCGACCCCAAAAGGCAACCCTGCACCCGACGCCCCACGGCCTTGTGTGCCCAAACCGACGGTGCCTAACCAACCCCTAACTTCCCAACTTACCTCTCGAAGTGGTGGTCACACCCAGAAGACCTTCGTCCCTGAGCCTGCAGTGCCTTTGCAAACCGGAGGTTCCCCATTGAAACCAACAGGGCGTCCGACGTCGAAACAGCACCCTGCACCCGGCCGCCCTAGTGCCGCTGAGGGTGCACCTTTGGTGCTATTTTGTTTCCCCATTTGCCCTGAGCTAAAGTCCAGGAGCTTGGCTCCCACAACCCAGTGGCCTGCTTGCCAGCAGCCACCAACCGGAGGTCCCCTATCCCCCATTGAATAACATTGGGCCCTAGCACTCTGCACCCGGCCGCCCTAGTGCCGCTGAGGGTGTAACTAGATTGCATCCTTGACCCTGGGGGACCCCTGAGTCTACCCCCAGAACCCTAACTCCCACTACCAAATACTTACCTCAAAACCGATAACACTATTTTCCTCCATAGGATAACATTGACTGTTTTTCTGTGAAAAGTTTGTGTGTGGAGTTTGAGAAATTAAAGAAACTCTTTAAAATTGCATAATCTAACAAAAACGATTTTACTTACCTGTTTTCAGGAAATGTCCCAGAGTAGTATCTAGGTATACTACTCTGTGTAAGCCAAGTAATCTCAAAAGTTACTTACCTGCTATTTTACTAAAGCACAAGTTACTAACTTGTGTAACGATATATCTGTAAGAGACAGTAGTTAGTGACAGATTCCTTACCTTAGAATATCCCCAGGCGTCAGGCTGGATCCGGAAAGTTTTGCGTAGCAGTACCCTTGCGCGCCGGTAGGCGGCGCCGTGCGGCTCCGCGTCCGTCGTCGGCGTCGTGATCGCCGGGATGACGTCGCGGGCAGTACTTAGGCGCCGCCCCTGCGCGCTGACGTCAGTTCTGTACACGACTTTCCGCGCCAGGAACGCAGAGCCATGCAAGAAGCTGACACAGGTGTCTGAAAAATACTAGGGCCCTGAAAGGGATGTCCTTAACTCCTAGAAATCAGTTCGCAGAACGGGAGGATGGTGGGCGGTAGGAATCTGTCACTAACTACTGTCTCTTACAGATATATCGTTACACAAGTTAGTAACTTGTGCATCTGAAAGAGACACGTTAGTGACAGATTCCTTACCTTAGAATAGATACCCCAGCAATACCAACCCCGGTGGTGGGTCTGCGAACAAAGATCAGACAAGGAAGTCCTGGAGGACAGAACGGCCAAAGAAGCCGTCCCTCCGGACCTGACTGTCAAGGCAGTAATGCTTTGTAAACGTGTGCAGCGAGGCCCACGTAGCTGCCTGACAGATAACCGGCAGCGGAACACCGCGGCCCAAGGCCGTGGTAGCAGCCGTTGCCCTGGTGGAATGGGCACGCAGCCCAACAGGAGGCTCCTTCTTAGCCAAAGAATAGCAGGTCTTGATGCACAAGGTAACCCAGCGGGAGATGGTCCTCTTGTGCACCGCCCGACCTTTTTGGCGCCCACGTAGCCAACAAAGAGCTGGTCATCCACCCGGAAGTGTTTTGTGCGGTCAATATAGAAAGAGAGCGCACGTTTTGGGTCCAGACGGTGGAGCCTCTCTTCCTCTCTGGAAGGATGCGGAGGCGGAAAGAAGGTGGGCAAAGTGATGGTCTGCCCAATGTGGAAAGCAGTAACCACCTTTGGCAAAAAGGACGGACGCGTCCGAAGAACAACCTTGTCTGGATGAACAGACAGAAAGGGAGGTTTGCAAGATAGAGCCTGGAGCTCACTCACCCGCCGAGCGGAGGTGATGGCCACCAGAAAGGCTGTCTTCAGAGTCAGAAGACGAAGAGGACAGTTATGCAGAGGCTCAAAGGGAGCGCACATTAAAAGGTAAGAACCAAGTTCAAGTCCCACTGAGGCATTACAAACGGAACAGGAGGGAAGAGGTGAGTAATGCCCTTTAAGAACCTGTTAACAACAGGGGACTTGAAAAGGAGGGCTGATCAGGAGCCTGAGGAAGGCCGAGATAGCACAAAGATAACCCTTGATGGTACCCAGGGCAGAACCCTGTTGGGCCAGAGAGAGAAGGAACAGAAGGACCTCAGAAAGAGGGGCAGAAAGGGGATCCACAGCCTTTGCTGTGCACCATGCCACAAATTTGTTCCACCTGCAGGCGTATACCACCTTAGTGGAGGGACGCCTGGCTGCCAGAATCACATCACAAACTTCGGGAGGCAAGTCGAAAGGAATCAACTGCCGCCGCTCAATCTCCACGCAAGCAGGTGTAGACTGGACAGGTTCGGGTGGAGGACCGTCCCCTGCTGCTGCGACAGAAGATCCTCCCGAAGAGGCAGACGGATCGGGGGATCTATGCTCATATTGAGTAGCTCGGGATACCAAACTCTTCGAGCCCAGTCCGGAGCCACAAGAATGACTTGGGCCCGGTCGTGCCGAATCTTCTTCAACACTCTGGGTAGAAGTGGTATAGGCGGAAAGGCGTACAACAGACCGCAACTCCACTCGCGACGAAAAGCGTCGCCGAGCGAGTGCCGCCTTGGAAATTCCAACGCGCAGAACTGATGACATTGCGCGTTCTCTTCGGTGGCGAATAGATCTAACCAAGGCTCTCCCCACTGTAGAAAGAGTCCTTGCGCCACTTCCGAGTGAAGACGCCATTCGTGATCCATCATGCACCTGCGGCTGAGTTCGTCCGCCCTGGCGTTGAGAGAACCTGCCAGGTGTTGAACCATCAGGAACATGCCCTGATGTTCCAGCCATGTCCAGAGGCGCAGAGCCTCCTGGACAAAGGGTCCAAGACCCCACCCCGCCCTGTTTGTTGCAGTACCACATGGCGGTGGTGTTGTCTGTGAACACCTGCACCACCTTCCCTTTGACAGAGGGAAGGAATGCCTTGAGTGCAAGCCGGATCGCCCGGAGCTCCAGAAGGTTGATATGGAGCCGGGACTCCGCCGGAGACCAGAGGCCTCTGATCTCCGCCTCTCCCATGTGACCGCCCCATCCCAGAAGGGACGCGTCCGTCACAACTGTATGCTCTGGCTGGGGAAGGGAGAGGGATCTGCCCATGACCCATTGCCGGTTCGAGAGCCACCACTGCAACTGTTTTGCAGTCCCCTCCGAGATCTGGACGTGATCGGACAGGTTGCCCTGGTGCTGCGCCCACTGGAACTTCAGGTCCCACTGCAGAGCCCGCATATGCCATCTGGCATGATTGACCAGCAGGATGCAGGAGGCCATGAGGCCCAGCAGCCTCAGGGTCATCCGTACCGAAACCCAGGATAAAGGCTGAAAGATCGGAATCATAGCCTGAATATCCCGGACTCGCCGTTCGGGAGGATAGGCCCGAAACTGCGTCGTGTCCAGAACTGCTCCGATGAAAAGGAGCTGTGGAGAAGGAATCAGATGCGACTTCGGCACATTGATGGAGAACCCCAGCGAGTGCAGGAGTTCGGCCGTAGTCTGGAGGTGGGAGACGACTGCCTGGGACGAGCCCGCCTTCAGCAGCCAGTCGTCGAGGTAGGGGAAGACTGAAACCCCTGCCCGGCGCAGATGAGCTGCGACCACCGCCATCACTTTCGTGGAACACCCGAGGGGCACTGGTAAGGCCAAAGGGGAGCACGGTGAACTGAAAATGCTCGGGGCCTACCGTGAACCGAAGGTAACGCCGGTGGGCCGGCAGGACGGGGATGTGGAAATACGCGTCCTGCAAGTCCAACGCTACCAACCAGTCTCCAGGGTCGAGGGCAGTCAAGACCTGAGCTAGGGTGAGCATCTTGAACTTCTCCTTCCGGAGGAAGCGAATGACGTTCCGGAGGTCCAAGATAGGACGCATGTCCTCCTTGTCCTTTTGGGCACCAGAAAGTAGTGGGAGTAGCAACCACGCCCCACTTCTGGGGTCGGAACATGCTCGATGGCCCTCTTGGTCAAGAGGGCCGTGACTTCCTTCTGTAGAAGCACCAAGTGATCCCCTGACATGCGGTGGAATTGAGGTGGCATGGCTGGGGGGTGGTCCTCGAAGGGGAGGGAGTAGCCCCTTCGGACAATGTCCAAGACCCACCTGTCCGAGGTGATGGTGCGCCAGTGGGGAAGGTGATGGCGGACCCTGCCCCTACTGGCGTGCCGTGCACCTGAAAGGAGGGACTAGGAGGGCTTGGAGGCCGCGGACGGGTTGTAGGTGGTGGCCTGACCCGCACGCTGGTTGCCCGATCCGCCACGGCGGAATCCACGTCCTCGGCCACGCGAAGACGCTGCTGCGCGGGCCGGTGGCTGGGCTGCTGACGTGAAGGGGCGCCCTACCGTGGGCCACGATAGGGGCGAAAAGCAGAAGGCAGCGGAGGGCGTGTAGCAGAAAGGCCCAGGGACTTGGCAGTAGCCCGTGAGTCCCAAAGCGCTCCAACGCATGGTCTGCTTTGGACCCAAAAAGACCGACTCGATCAAAGGGCATGTCCATGAGAGTATTCTGGACATCCCCTGAAAAACCAGTGGTTCTCAGCCAGGCGTGGCGTCGGAGCGCCACCGTCGCTGCAATCGACCTGCCCAGCGAGTCGGCGGTGTCAAGGCCACAACGGATAGTGTATTTGGCCGCATCCCTTCCTTCCGCAATGGCGCGGGAAAGCAGTGCCTGGACCTCCTCAGGGCACTGGGGCAAAACATCCGCCACCGAATCCCACAGGGAGTGGGTATATCGGCCCAAAAGACAAGCGGTGTTAACGGACCGCAAGCCAGCACTGGAGGAAGAAAAACCTTTCTTCCCAAACTGATCCAGGCGTTTGGATTCCCTATCCGGAGGAGCGGTAGGGAAGGCGGTTTGGGAAGCGGAGGCTTGGACAACCAAGCTCTCAGGAGTGGGGTGGACAGAAAGAAACAGGGGGTCGCCCGGAGCAGGGCGATGGCGTCGTGACACGTTCCGATCCACAGGAGCCCCTGTGTTGGGCTTGGACCAGGCGCCCAAAAGAACGTCAGTGAGGGCGTCGTTAAACGGCAGCACAGTCTCCGCAGAGGAGGCTGCCGGCTGAAGCACCTCTGTCAAGATGTTAGGCTTGACCGTCAAAGTAGGGAGCTGGAGACGTAAGGCCCCAGCAGCCCTACGCAACACCGTACTCAAAATTGGCCCCTCCTCCGTAGCCACGGGAGGAGACAGCATGCCAGTGTCAGGGGAAGTATCCAGACCACTGGCCTCCCCTAGACTCTCTGTCCAGTCCTCATCATACTGACAGTTGCGCGTCAGAGGGTCATCAGACCCCTCCCAGTCCTCCTGGTCCTCCTCTGGTTCAAAATAAGGAGGAGGAGGGACATTTGGAACCCAAGGTCCCATCGGCGCCGGAGCCGGCGCCGAGCGACGTCGCTCCGGGTCCATGTCCGGAGCCGGAAGGAACTGGGGGACGACGCCGCCCGGAGCCCAGGGCGGCGTCGAGAACGGCACCGGAGATATCGGCGCCGGCGGAGGTGTCGTGAGGTCGACCGGCGCCGATGGGGGTTGTGGAGCCGGGATCGAGGCCGGGGCCGGAGCCGGGATCGAGGCTGGAGGCACGGGCGACGCCGGGGCCGGAGCCGCCGGCGATGCCGGAGCAACCCCATGAGGAGCCCGCGGGGCCCGAAGGCGCACCGGAGGGGCCTGAAGGCCCGAAGAGGCGGGCCATGGCCGACAGGAACTCCTGTACCTTGGCCGGATCCGCCCCCGAACCCGGGAAGGGCGGGTATGGCGGGGGCGACTCCACAGGCAAGTCCGGGCCGCGGGGGCGGGACGGTGCCGGGAGGGGCCTCAGCCGAGTCGCGAGATCGGCGAGGCGAAGTCCGAGAGCGACGATGCTTCTTGGACTTCTTGTGCTTAGACTTACCGGACGAAGAAGACTTCGACGCCGACGACCGGTGTGCACTCCGCGAGCGACCCCTGGACCTCTCACGCGACCGGGGCCTCCGTGGAGCCGAATGCCGGGCCTCGAGGAGCTTTCGAGACCGCTCTCGCAAAGCTTTCGGGTTGAGGGCCTGGCATTCGGGACAAGACTCGGTGTCGTGGCCTCGGCCGAGGCAGAAGAGACACTCCCAATGCGGGTCGGTGACGGACATCATCCGCGCACAGGCGCCGCATCGCTTGAAGCCGGGCATCCCTACGACACCCTCAAGTTGGAAGAAACAGTGAAAAAATCACCAAAAAGTATGGTCAAAAATTGACCAGGGCACTGCTCTTCCCGGATCTGCGCTTGCTGGCGCGGAAAAAGAAGAACTTACGTCAGCGCGCAGGGGCGGCGCCTAAGTACTGCCCGCGACGTCATCCCGGCGATCACGACGCCGACGACGGACGCGGAGCCGCACGACGCCGCCTACCGACGCGCAAGGGTACTGCTACGCAAAACTTTCCGGATCCAGCCTGACGCCTGGGGATATTCTAAGGTAAGGAATCTGTCACTAACGTGTCTCTTTCAGATAAGCCTATTCAAGTCTATGTACTGCATTTACTAAGTATTGCATTTCTCTGCATCCATACTGTAAATCAAACCAAAGTGCATATACAATTATCATTCAAACTGTATTTCAATTGCATTACTACTGTAAAGTATTTATTGCTTACCTGTGCCAGGCTTGCTTGGTTTTAGAAAATAAAATAACTAAAAGAATATTTTTATACAAAAACAATTGGTCTGAAGTTCAGTCTTTGAGTGTGTGAATTCATTTGCTGACTGAGTGTGTACAACAAATGCTTAACACTGTCCTCTGATACTGCCTTACTGCTCGACCACACTACCACAAATAAGAGAGTGAGGTGCTATCTAACTTTACCTCTGCCTACCTTTGCGGTTCCACTGGACTCTGTGCACACTATACCTCACTTTGGTATAGTATATACAGAGCCAGCTTCCTACAGTCAGCATGCCAGACGATTCAGCTCTACAACTCTAAAAATAACTCGGCTGGCTCCCTAAAATGTGCACGCTTATCTGTATTGGAACCAGATTTATTCTATGTTCCACGGCAGGTGAGTTCAAGGTGGCTCCTGCAAGCAGTGTTTGGTGCATCAAACTGACTTCAGCCACCCGAACTGTACGTTAGTTTTCAATACGTCACTGCTCCAATGCTAGCAGGGAAGCCACGCCTACGCCTCACCTTCAGAGGACTCATCTGGCGTCCAACTGGTCAGGCTCCATTCTTGCTTTAATGTTCCTCTCGTCATCATCGTGTTATTATAAAGTGAGGGGTTTTGTTTTTATATCACATGTAGAGGTGCTGAATTTGCTCTTCTTGTGAAGCGCACACACACAGAGACACACACACGCCTCCTACTTCTGCGCTGGAGTCATTGGCTTTCTGGCTAATCGGATGCCATAAATTCCAGTCTGTGTCTGCTTTGCAGCTCCTCCACCTCCTCCGTGCTGGATTCAAGCGACACCTGGCTGTGCATCACTGTTGCAGCATTATTTTTTAGGTCGAGCCTGGGCAGCGCATGCACTGCTCTGAGAGCCATGCTGTATTGGAGTATGTACTTGAAGCCCCGCCCACTCTCCGCCCATATTTGTCATTGGCTTGTGCGATTGTCCTTCATAAATGCTGGCTACTGATTCATTATTAGGCCTGTTAGTCCCTCCTTAGTACCGCCTTGTCTTCATTTGTAACCTCTCATGAGGACTGGCCCTTTTACTTCAGTTGTTACAAGGTACGTCTTCTTTAGCCTGTAAGCACTATTTTCTGGTTTAACTCATAGCAAACGGGGAGCTCTTCAAGGGCCATGGGAGACAGAAGGGGGCAACTCAGCGATGCCTTCAAGCATTTGGAATGCAATAGGTCTCACATTTACAAAAGTTTAAGCTATTGGCATTGTAAATGACAATGCCTTTTATTTATGCTTTAAAAACCAAAACATAAATAAAGGCATTGTCATTTACAATGCCAATAGCTCAAACTGGCGTAAATGCGAGATCTGTTGCATTGCAGATGCTTGTTTCCACTTGTGTGTTGGTTGGATTGAGCTCTTTGTGTGGGTATAATCTACTGAAAATGCCTTTCTTTTGATATCTCTGTATTTCTCCATGTTGTACTTCTAATTCTCTCAGCTGTTGAATATCCACTCCATGCCTGTCACAACTCGAGCTGTGCAACAATGGCAAGGAAATAATAACACGTTTCTGAAAACAACTCCAAATCACCCACATCCAACTCGGGTCCCGCCAGATACCAGCGGTCTGGCTCGGACAGGCCAGGCTCGGACCGGCCGCGCTCGGACAGGCCAGGCTCGGACAGGCCAGGCTCGGACCGGCCGCGCTCGGAGCGGCCAGGCTCTGACAGGCCAGGCTCGGACAGGCTCGGCTAGAAACACTGCCTGGCAGTCAGGAGAGGACAGTGGAGACGAGCCGCTTAGCTTCCCTGAGCACGGCCGACGAAGACAAGCTGAAAGAAAAGCAAAGGCGTCTGTAGTACTGGCTGAGAAATAACATTTCCTTTGGAGACTCCCCCGCACAATTCAAACGAGTAACATTTCCAGAAACGGACTCCTGTCGAGATCTCGCTTTAGTTACTCGACTTTTGATCGCTCGTTTCTTATGCTGGGATACTCTGCACATTTTCGCATTTCCTGATGCCCCTGTTACAAATTTCCCGATAACATGTACCTGGACACCATCTGAACAACTACAAACGGTTTGGGGTTTCCAGACTCCGAAGTTCCGGGCCCAGAAATTCTGGACACAAGTGTACTGGGTGCGGAGCCACACCTGGTGACACCATAGGTAGAGAAGGAGAGGGGATGGGGGCAGAAGTACAGCCCAGCCTGACAATTCTTCTATGCTACTTTTCTTATTTAATTAGTGTGTTCATCTCCCCTGTCGCCGCCTTTGCCACAGTGAAGAGAACGGCACATGCGTAACTGATAGTTTCAGAACTCAGTTCTGTAATGATTTCCGCATTAAGTTTTAATAACTGGTTTGCCATTTTTCATAGCAAAATGTTTATCGTATAAAAACATCAACAAACTGTCATTCTACATAGCGATCGAGAATATGCCAGTCTAGCAATTCGGGATTTAAAAAAAAAGACCATACGTGTGATGCTGGTTCACAAATGATGGTCTTGTGTTTATTGCAATAAGTTATTTGCATGTCACGCCCTGGTGCAAAGAAACGGGCCCTTTGCCTGCTGCTGGGTAGAGAAAAAGACCCGTTTTCAGGCTTCAATGGCCCCCTTAAGGCTGTGCGCCCTGGTGCCGCTGCACCTGCTGCATCGGCCCGGATTACAAGATTGTTCCTGTTCTCAAAAAGAATAACAAAAGTATTAATAAATCCAATGCAGGTTTCTCTATTGAGGCTAGTTCAGAGCAGTGTTCGAGGCCTACATATTAAATGACCAAGCTCCCCTCATGTATCCAGAGAACCCTCATGCAGAGCTCTGGAACAATGCAGCAAAGCAGGGGTTAATTGGAGTACCGCTCTAGCGCCACCGTCTGCTCACTTAGAATATTGCACTTCCCGCAACGAAAATACAAAAATGTCACTGTTCTCTCCGGTCCAATGGAAAATTAGTAGTTAAAGTTATTTGAGCAAGTTCTTCCCAATCCACGTGTAGAGTACCCTAATTATTCGTAATACTGTACGTCCTATTGCGGTCCTGTAAGCATCATATTGGGCATTACCACTTATTTAGAGCAGAAGTTTAAATGAGGCACCAGGAGGCAGAGCCTCACCGCAGGCTGCTGGACTTTTGTAAATACCATTTCACTGGTGATGCCACCCTGCTGCTCGATGTCACTAAGACCCGCCCACACACAAATCAACACCACCCAGCATATTTACACTCCACACAATACCACTCAGCACTACATAATTCAACTCCACATAATAACACTTAACTCACTGCCACATAATTACACACCACATAAAAGCACACTATACCACATAACAATCCACATAATTTAATCCGCATATTTGCACACCACATAATTAAACTCAACACATTTTCATTCCACACCACATAATTTGACAACAAACCACATAATTCTATTCAACACAATTACATTACACGCCACATAATCACACATCATACCACAAAATTCTACAAAACACCACATATTTAAACTCTACTACATAACACTCCACAACACAAAATAACATTCCACATAATTATACCCCATAATACACAATCCCACTAAGCATACCTCCAATACACTCGAATACACAATAATTACTATCCACATAATTCAACTGCACACCACATACAACCACTACACTCCATAAAACACAGGTAAAAGACATTGCATTTACAACGCCAATCAACTGCACACATTTTCAATCCACACCACATGATTCGACACCAAACCACATAATACAACTCAACAAAACAATTGCACAACACACCTCATCCATCCATCCACACAATTCCACATCGTGCCACAAAATTCAACAGCACACCACGTAATTAAACTCCACTACATACCACTCAACAACACAAAATACCACTCACATAATTACACTCCATAACACACAAACCCACTCCACATATTTCCACTACACTCATTACCACATAATTACTAACCACATATTTGCACAGCATGCCACATAATTCCACTACACAAATCCACTCCGCACCACACAATTCCATTCCACACAATTCCACAACTAACTAATCCAATCCAACCCACATAATTCCACTACACACCACACACATACACACACATACACTCCATAACACACAGGTAAAAGACATAGCTATTTACAATGCCAATAGCTCTAACTCAAACAAATGCGAGACCGACTGCATTTCCATGCTCTCATCTCGCAATTCCACTCCAAGTCTCTACCTCCCTCACACTCACACTCCCTGTCTCCTCTCTGCATGCTCACACATACTACCTTCCTCTACCTCCTCCAGCTGTGCACTACTCCACCTCTCAGCTCTAACCCACCCCCATGGGTTCCTCTCACTCATTCCTCTCTCTCGCTCTCTCTCTCACACACACACACTTCCTTCCTATCTCATATGGTACACTTCAGGTCTTTAAACACAGTTTCTTTACCGTGCTTTTTCAAGACTTCCGTCCCTCAAACCCACCCTCTCCTCCTGTTCTTGGGGTGTCTTCTGTGTATACAGAAGCTCCCTCTGAGTCTATGGCCTGCTCTCCCCTTCTTTATCTCCTTCTCACACATTTTTTCTGCTCCTATGACTGGGGTTCATTCACCATTCCATGCACAAAAAAAAATAATATATATATATATATATATATATATACACTGTGTAGCGCTCACCCCTATCTATTCATAATTGTCACATAATTCCACTACACAAATACACTACACACCACCCCACACAATTCCATAACTAACAATTCCAATTCAACCCACATAATTCCACTCCACACACATCTACTTCACTTCAAACAAAAACACATGGGTAAAAGACACTGTTATTTACAACGCCAATAGCTCAAATTCTCGCAAGTGCGAGACCTATTGCATTGCAAAAGCTTGTTTTTAGAATATCCCCAGGCTAAATGAGGGAATCTTCTCTGCAATGCTCCAACACGTCAATAGGTGGCGCCATATGGCTCTGCGATGGCTCCATACTGCCCCGGCAGAGATAGGGCGAGCTGACTCGAAGCGTCACTCGTGGGTGCTGATGTCAGTTCATCTTTCTCCCTTTGAACCCTCAGACGTGAAGTGCCACGAAAAATTACATGCGGCAGTGTGCCAAAAATCGAACCTGCAACCTTTTCATGACGTTCAGCAGTCAGCTCCACAGAACAGGGAGGTGGGGGACAGTTGAGAATCATCAGTGGTTCGACACTGCATCCACCACAGAGAGCATTATCAAAGGTAAATTACTTTTTGTTCTGATGGATACTTCGAACTGTAGATTCCCCACCTTAGGAATGTATACCAGCGCTGTACCTCCCAAATGCGGAGGGTCTGGCCAGTGGAGCAGGGCAGAGTGGGCCACACTGAAACCTGGCTAGCAAGGCAATCAGTAGTGTTTAGTGAACATGTGCACCAGCACCCACAAAGCAACCTGACAGATGCCCAGAATTCACAACTCCTCTGCCAATGCCACTGTGCAGCTTAACCCTGGTGGAATGAGCCAGCAGACATTCAGAGGATTTTCTTGTTGGCCAGTGCATAGCAGATTTAAATGCAAAGGACCATCCATCTTGACAAGGTCCTTTTCTGCACCGCCTTCGCTTTCTTTGCTAAAACGAATCCTACAAAGAGTGATCATTCGCACTACAGTCCTTAGTGCAGACAATGTAAGGGGCTCAATGCCCTGTAAAGGTCGAGCTGATGACGTCTCTCTTCCTCCTGCGAGAAGAGAAAAATATTGGCAGAGAGATGGATTGGTCAACATGGAAAGACATCACAACTCTGGGCAAGAAAGCAGCCCGAGTCCTCAGCACTAACTTGTCCGGAAAGAAGGTGGAGCAGAGCAGTAGGACAGAGAGTGGCAGTTCATTTGTGAGATGCGCAGAAGTGAGGGCTATTAGGAAGACAGTTTTGAGCGTCAATGGACGCAGTGAGCTGCCGTGCACTGGTTCAAAACACGCTCAAGCAAGGAATGTCAACCCTATGTTCAAGTCCCATTGCGGCATGACGAATGGCTTGAATGTTGGGGGATATGTAAGTCAGATCTCTGATAAAATGCATTACAACAGTTGATTTATATAGAGCTTGTTGATTAAGTAAACAAAGGCCAAAAGGGGCGACAGATAACTCTTAAATGTGCCCGTTGCTGGGACAATGAAAATCAAACAGCACATCCGAATGTTTGACCTGCAGAGGGTCAGTATGACGAGCACCACACCAGGCAAAAAACTGCTCCCAAAGCCTGGCGTAAATGGGCTTTCTTGAAGGGCGTCTGACTGCAAGGATAACTATTGCGGCCTGCCAGACTGAACGCATTTAACTGGAATGCATTGGGAAGTAGGGTGCAGGACTGTGAAGAAATGGGGTGTATTATATGTTGTGGTTGTGCAACTGTGAGAAAGTGCCCTCTTTCTGCATGGTATGCCCCCACTTTTTGCTGAATTGCTGATGTTCTTTGACTGAGTGTACCCTGGGCTCCTGCTAATCAGGTACCCAGGGCCTATGTTCCTTCCCTAAAAACTGCATTGAAGCCTAAACCCAATTGGCATCCCTGGCCACAGGTAGGCCCCTGGTAAAAGGTACCACAGGTACCCAGGGCACTGTGACCAGGGAAGGCCCCTAAGGCCTGCAGCACTTATTGTGCCACCCTTAGAGGCCCTGCACCTTTTCACACACACACACTGCCTTTGCAGGCTGCGTGTCTTGGTGCAGAACAAAGTGAAGAGTCGACATGGCACACATCCCTGTGTGCCATGCCTACAAACCACTGCCCTGGCATACATCAGTCACCCCTCTAGCTGGGTGCCCTATGCCAGTGGTGAGGGTACAGGTGCATGAGCCCAAGTCCATTCCTGGGCACTGTAAGTGCAGTGCTGCCATTAAGAGTATATGGTGCTGGGAGTTTGTCATTACGAACTCCACAACACCATAATGGCTACACTGAAGAGTGGAAAGTTTGGTATCAAACTTAGCACATTAAACCCACACTGATGCCAGTGTGGGATTTAATGTAAAATGCACAACAGAGGGCATCTTAGAGATGCCCCCTGAAACTCGACCAACTTCTAGTGACCTGACTGAGTGGCTGCTTAGGCTGCCACCAACAGACATGTTTCTGGACCCCTGGGTCGAGAGCCTGCTGCTCTCGGGGCCTGAAACAATGCACATCCTGGGACGAGGTGCCAAGCCTCCTCCCCCAGGATGGGCAGGGTTCACGAAGGAGAAGCTTCAAAGGCATGCCGCATTTGTGAGCCTCCCCAGACCCATTGCTGCTTTCAGCAACTGGACCCCACTGGTTCTACCCCCCACTTTGGGCGGGAGAACCGGCGGGAAAAACAAGTGAGGGAAAGAGGTGTGCCCACCTCTGCCAACTCCACCCCTCAGGTGGGAGAGGCGAGGTGAAGCACAACTCTGAGTCCCCACCATCTTGAGGATGGGGGGACCTAGCCAACCAGGGACAGGCTCCTGCCCCCCTCCCACTGGAGGGTGGCACGATAGGGGGTGTACCCACCCCAGGGAAGGGACCCATTGGTCCCTGCCCTTTACCTACCTGTAACGCCCCTAAATCTAGTATTTAGGGGGCACCCTGAACCTTGCTTCCTCAGATCCAGACAAGAAGAAAAGAAGAAGGACGAAGAGGCGTGCAGAGCTAACAAGAGGACGACGCCCACTGACTTGGCCCCAGCCCTACAGGCCTGTCTCCCCTCGAACCTGCTCCTGCGAAATCCCGGTGTGTCCTGCAGCCAGCAACCTCAAAAACCCCGGAGGACCTGCCTGCCTTCACTTCCCAGCCTGCTTCTCCCGTGAACACCGGACTTGTTCAACCTGCAGCTTCTGGCTCCGGCCGGACACCGCAAATCCAGCCCACTCTGCACCCGCCAAACCCGGCCCGAGCTCGAGTGGAAAAACACCACGAGGAGGTCACCCCGGCAATCGTGACCCGAGATCTGGCGACTCCTGACCTGCCTCAAGCCTCCAATCGACGCCTGCAGCCTCAATCCAGAGGATCCCCTCTACCGCGACCAGAGCGGGTAAGACTTTCCGACGTCCTAAGGCACCCCTGCACCCGACGCCCCACGACCTTGTGAGCCCAAACCAACGGTGCCTAACCAACCCAAGACATCCCAACTTACCCCTCGAACTGGTGGTCGCACCCAGAAGATCCTCGTCCCCGAGCCTGCAGTGTTTCTTTTAACCGGAGGTGCTCCATTGAAAACAACAGGGCACCCGACCTCAAAACAGCACCCTGCCGCCCAAGTGTCGCTGAGGGTGCACCTTTGGTGCTAAATTGGTTCCCTATTTGCCCTGACCTAAACCCTAGGAGCTTTGCTCCCACAACCCAGTGGCCAGCAGCCACCAACCGGAGAACCCTATCCTCCGTAGGATAACATTGGGCCTCAACACTCTGCACCCAGCCGCCCTAGCGCCGATGACGGTGAAACAAAAGTGCATCACTGACCCTGTGGGACCCCGGAGTCTAACTCCAGAACCTTAACTCCCACAGTCGATTACTTACCTACAAACCGATAACCTGTTTTTCCTCCAAAGGATAACATTGACACTTTTTCTCCAAAAAGTTTCTAAGTGTGGAGTTTTGAAATCTAAAAATATTCCTTAAAAATCGCACAAATAACCAAAACGTGTTTACTTACCTGTTTGCAGGAAATGTCCCAGTGCTGAATCTAGGTATCCAGCACTGAGTTAGAAAAGTAACGTAAAAAGTAACTTACCTGCAATTTACCGAAAAAGCCTATTCATTCCAATGTACTGTATTTGCTAAGTGTTGCAACCTACTGCATTCCCTGTAAATCAAACAAAGTACAAATTCTATTGCATTTTCAAACTGTTCTATATTCAGCAACTTATTACTGCAAAGTATTTTATGCTTACCTGTGCCAGGCTTGCTTGGTTCTAAAATAAAACAACAATATATATTTTTATACAAAAACAATTGGCCTAGAGTTCAGTTCTTGAGTGTGTGAATTCATTTGCTGACTGAGTGGGTACATCAAATGCTTAACACTGTCCTCTGATACTGCCTTACTGCTCGACCAAGCTACCACAAGTAGAGAGTAAGGTTCTATCTAACTTTAACCTCTGCCTACCTTTGGAGTCACCTTGACCCTATACACACTATACCTCATTTTGGTGTAGTATATGTAGAGCCAGTTTCTTACAGCAACCGTGTAGGAGAGTAGGATCTGCTTCACATGGGTACCCCCACTTTTTGCTGATGCTTCACTGTTTTTCGACTTTAGTCTGGCTGGGGCCCTGCTAATCAGAACCCCAGCCTAGCTGCTTCCTCTCTAAAATGGTTCCCATGTGCCTTAGGCACATCTCTGATTGGAATCTGGAGTGCCCTTATAAGTCCCTAGTATATGGTATACTATGTACCCAGGGCATAGGTACCCCAGAGGCCTGCCAGGGGCTGAAGCATGTATTATGCCAGCCCTGGAAGGCCAGCCAAAATGACACCACAGGTCTGCTACTGCAGCCTGGGTAAGGTGGTGCATGCACCCCTTACTGTGATATAGGCTACCTATATCACTACCATTGCACACACATATAAACCTATAAGTCACTCCTATGGCAGGACTTAACAATCCTGAAGGCAGAGTGCTTGGTTTTTATGTGCGAGGGTGCCCCTGCATGAGCAGAGCCCCTCTGCAGCATTCAGAGTCCCTCCTCTGATGCTGTTTGTGGTACAGCCTGACCATATACTCTTAAGTGCATTATATCCTCGTGGTACAATGTTAACTTTGGACTGGCTGCACCAAAACATGTCGTGTTTGGTGTCAAACATCTTGGAATACTACCCCCCGCCAATCCTGGCGGCGGGGTAGCATTCCACCCTTCTAGAGGGAGAGACATGTACACACCGGGCTACCCGGTAACTTCTTTCCAGAGCCCTGGCATCACAAAATGGATGCCGCTGCCACAGACACGGGTCTGGCCTCCTGCTGCTGACAAACTCCGGCAGGGGAGGCCTGGACAATAGGTTTCCTGTCGAAGGGAGGTGTAACCACCTCCCCAGACAGGATAGTTTGTATTGGGGCTGGGCGGGAGCACCCTCTGGTGCTTTGAAGTCCTGCACTGGGGGCACATTTGGTGTCCCTGTGCATATGCCAGTTCAAACCGGTTGCAGGGGCTACCTGCCCCTGCTCTGGCGCGAAACTGGACAAAGGGAATGGGTGTAACCACCCCTCTTCCCTGACCCTCCCATAGGTGGGTCCCCAGAGTATGTCCAACCCCCTAACTTAGTATAAGTATGGGACCCCAGTCCTTAGGACTTTAGATATCCCTGGACGAAACTCTGCAACTGAATCCTGGAACTTCAACGCTCTACTCAAGATTAGAGGACTGAAGAATCTCCCTTGGGGTCAAGGAGTGACCCCTGCTTGGCAGGCACCAAAGAAGCAATTGTCCGGTCTGCATCGCCGAAGCTCCCGCCGGACGCCAAAGTCTTTGCATCACCAGAGGTGGATTTCCAGACTTCCCTGAGGCTGCCCTGAGTCCCCAGCAAAGCTGAGGCCCGTAGCTGTCGTGGGTAACGTGGAACCGTGACCCCTGGACACCGAGCACATTTGCAAGTGCATCTTCTTCCTGGTCTCCCACGAAGTTGTGCTTTGGGCTCCAAGTAGCCCCCGCCTCCAGCACCGACTGCACCGAAGATCACTGGCCTCCACTCCACGAGTGTCCCGTGAGCCAGCTCCAAGTGCGTCCACTCGAGGATCCTTCGCGGTCGCTAGTCCGTTGGCTAGTGGGCCCTCCCGAAGGCAACTCTTCTTCTGCTTGGGCTTCCCTGGTTGCTCCAGACGTGCCCTGACTTACCCTCGCTGGGTGAGTCCCTCAGACCTTGCTGGTCTGTACCACCGTCCTTCTTCTATTTCCACCTGACTTGCCGTTGCCAAGGCTTGTTGGGTCCAATCCGGTCGCCGACACCCCAGCAATCGACAGACGTCGTGGGACAGCTCGAATCCAGCTCCTGGTCGTCATCGACGCCTCCTGGACCTCGTGGCTGAAGAGTCAAGACGACCGTCAACCTACCTGAAGCACCCGACATCGGTGGGCATCTGCTCATCGCCTTCCTGGTCACTGGCTAGTGACCCAGACTCTGTCCTCTCTGCTTTCAGGTTCTTCAGATCTTCGATCCACCTTTGGATCCACCCGAACACTTTCGACTTGGTCGCCAGCAGCACTTTGCAGCAGATCGCCATTGAAAACGACGACGAAACCCGACCCCGAAAGGCACCTATGCACCCGGCTTCCCTGGGTGAGGTAACACGAGTACTCCGGTGCTCCCGTGGGTATTGACTCTAGAACAGCCTAGTTCTAAAGGGGTTTGCTCCAAGTCCTCCTCTAAGTGTCCTTTTCCTTTAAAACTCCAACTGCGACATTCCCCATAGAAGTCAACGGCGTCTCGCGGCTGTGTTCTCACACTGCACGCGTCCCCCGTGGGTCCCCTGTGTCACTACCTTGGGTGGTTCCTTGAGGGCCAAGCACTTCTACAGGCTCTAGGCCTTGTGTCTAGTTCAGTCGTGGTTCTTATACCACTTTATTGGTATATGGTTTGGTACGCCCCTAGGGCTCAAACGTGTATTTGTGCTATTACTGTTGATATTCGACTTGTAACTTATGTACTTCGAACTCTAGCCTCATAAAGAGACTAGAGGGGTGTGTTTAAGACTAAATACATATATTTTAAATATATACCTGGTTTGGTCCTCTTTCATTTGGTCACTCAAGAGATTATAGACTGGTAAAACAAGCTGCTTTACATTCCTTCAAGACTTAGCCTGAAGGCTGCTCTCCATAGCTACCACTAGGATAGCTTTCAATAAAGGTGGTCTTTAACCTATCTCCAATAAGGGGTTGTTTGGACTGGTGCAAGGTGCCCACTATAATTAGTGGACAGCATATACCAGGCCAACTTCTCACAAACCTCACCGAGTAAAACACTCACTAACCCCTTTAAGACCCTTAGGTTTTGTCTGTCAAATCCTCAGTTCACCCTGGGTAGCTGTGACTGAGCAGCAAGGCTTACACAAAGGAACAAGCGTTAAGCATTTAAACAGCACCTAAACAATTGAAGAAATCGACACGACATTCAAGAAATCCGACACCAATTTATAAAAACAGACTGTATTTTTATAAGAATTTAGACACTAGAACGAAAAAGATCCACCAGAGGGTTCCAGAAATATAGATTTTACAAGCAACAATAAATAAAAGCAATTTCACTCAACCATGACCAAGTCTTGGCAAAGGCAACAAATTGGACGCTTAGAAACTTTTTCAAGGGAAACTTGGGTAAGTGTCAATGCGGTCTGTTAGAATTACATGGGGTGACCAACTGCGGCAGGGAGCTAGTCAAGGGGACCAGCAAGGTCCTCGCGAACAATTACCTTCACAGAAGAAGCAGTCCTTCAGCAGTTGCAGACACTTAATGAGTGTTGCAACGGATTCCTATTGAGTGGTCCTGATGAGAGGTGAAGGATGCGGAAGATGCTCAAAAGATGCAGTGGATGCGATATGGTCAGGGGGGCGGTTCTTCCTGCAGGGATTTCTCGGTCCACGAAGATGATGAGAGAATGTCCTGGTTGCAGGGTCGACATCCCACAAAGTCCTTTCTGGTCTGGTCCAAGTCCAGTCGCCCACTGCTACAGTCACAGGCCAATCCTTCCTGGGTTGCTAACTTGCCCACTAGGTTCCGAACAACTCTGACAGCACGCCCAGGTTCAGCGAACTCGGGTGCAACTCAGTGCATCAGGTGTTGGTACTTGGTGCTGCAAGGTAGCAGTGGTAGACGTTGGGCTACCAACTTGCCCCCGAAGGTTTTTTCAGCTGTTGTGTCCAAGTGCTGCAAACAGGAGGACAGTAGGCTGGCCCTTAGAGTCTCTTGGCATGACTGGGCTCTGGGAACACCTTCATCCTGAGGAAGACACGACAGACATAGTTCCTCTCTTCGCTAGCCACCAGATGTAACAGGTGCAGTCTTCGGTGCAGCCTCTCTTTGCTGGTCTATCAGTGCAGCAGGGCAGTCCATCTTACAAGTCGGTTGAAATCTGGGTTCTGGGTGCCAGAGGTACCCTATTTATCTTCAGAAAATGCCCTGAGGGTAGGATGCGGTTGGCAGCCAATTAGCTACCAGGTTCCCTCCCTGCTGATGACTACTTCCTTGGAAGTGTGGCATCAGGCTATCGCAGAATGCACCATTCTGCCCACTCCCAACATGGCGAGACCCATCTCTCAACACTCAGAGCTCCCTAGCCCACCCCCATAGGTGTGGCTACCAAGGGGCTACATGCCCCTGGAAAAAACGGTTTGACAAGTGGCTTCTCCTCTCCTGTCCCTAGTGCCAGCCTGTCTGCCTACACAATGGAGCACCCCTCTCCCAAGTGTTACCCATTTACCCTTCAGACACCTTTTTTTCCTTGGAAGCTCGCCTTTTGAGCTAACACCTGTGTCGCTTCCTGAAGGAGGGAGGTAACAGCTCTCTCCCATGCAGGCCCCCTATTGTGTCCTTTCCTGGGAGTCGTTAGTACATCTCCCCAGGAGGGCAGAAAGCTGTCTGCAGGACAAGCCCCGTGTAGATCAGTACATGGGAACTGGAAACCTTGGGCAACTAAAGTGGCAACTTATAAAGTTTACACTTTGACCACCAGTGACATTAAATTTGATTTAACCATTAAATCGGATTTAATGCACGGATTCTTTTGATACCAAACAGTACCACCCTTAGTAGTCCCATTCAGAAGTTAGCCATGATGGGCTGCCAGCCTGTAACTCTTTACCTGCCAATGAGGCTACTAGCCTTTCCACAGGAAAAACGACAATTTAGTGTTTTTACTGTTGGAACATGTAAACATGTTCCACTTTTTAACACAGCACCCCTGCCTTAGGGCTCGTTAGGCCTACCTTGGGGTTGACTTACATATATTAACAAGCATTGGCATAGCCAATAGGTCTCGCCTTTGGGACCTTATAAGTGTTTAGCCATGCAACACTTGATGTTGTTGCACCAAGGATATTGTGCTGGATAACTAAACACTTATAAGGTCCCAAAGGCGAGACCTATTGGCTATGCCAATGCTTGTTATATATATGGAATTAATAATTAACTGTTACCACGCTTATCTCTAAATGAGACAAAAAGTGTCACCATGTGGAAGACTGTCATAAGAGCCAGTGCTGACAATAAAGTGCTGGTGCCGAGCATGGGAAACCACCGGCTCAAATGAAGCATTGGTTGTAAATCAATAAGTCATCCCTATAAAACCTTACTGTAATAAATCGAATACACAGAGGGAGAGAGGAAGAGAGGGACAGGCAGAAGGAGAGATGGAGTCTGAGAGAGACAGAAGGAAAGAGACTGAAGGAGAGTGAAAGAGAAAGACACGAAGAAGGAAGGACAGACAAGAAATAAAAACAGAGAAAGAGAAATATACGAAGGGAAATCGGAAAAGCCAAGAGAATTGTCGAAAGAGGAGGGCAGAGAATGAGAGAAGATACATAAAAAGCAGCAGGTTGCGAGTGAGCATGAAAGAGAGGTACAGAGAGAGAGAGAAAACGATATTGGGGACAGAGAAAAACTATACTACAACAGCAACAGCAAAATGTGTAAACCCATAAATCATTACAACACATTATTGGAGTAGTGCGAAAAGACAGTTTGCACAGGAAGGTTATCCTTTTAGAAAGAGGTCTGAAATTATATGGGTAAACTGTCGCGAGTTGTCTCATCACACCATGAGGAATACGTTTGCATAGGTGAATGTGATTTATAAAACAGCGTGTATTAATCCATTTCCATGCACTCAAACGTTGGCAAACGAGAAGAATGTAACAGAGTCTCTGCCATTGAATATTAATCAATCTGCCCAGGATCACACCATGAGCTGACATATCGAAACTGTGATTCGAAATTCAGTCTTCTCGCCCCACATGCAATGATAGGTAAATGGGTTCACATCCCAAAGGGGCCGGGAGGTGATTGGACGTGTCGTCAAACCATCACCAGTGCCCTCTAAACCCAGACAACACTCTGAGAACATCAGACGTCACTTTCAGCCAAAGAAAGACAAGTTAATGCTTTTTAGCTTTCAGTGGGAGAGTAAAGAAAACAAACTTGAAATAAATGCGGAGAAAGAGGCGAGTGGGTGGTGGACGTGCAGGCACACAGCACTACCCCTACCACTGGTTCTTGCTCGATGCCAGCTTCGTGTCAGGGTCACAAATTACTCTCTGTCTGGCGGCATTTCTGGGATAACTGCGCCTGATTTATTTAGAGTCTGACTGTAAGAGGCAGAAGATGTTTGAGGGTGTGGGTGGGAGGGATGGGGGCGGGCAGGACCACTGGTCTGAGCCGCTGGCACCACCAGTCGATCAGGTCTGGAGGTGGGGGAAGTGGAATAACTCATAAAGGTTGTAGAAGACAACTGAGTGGGCAATCTGCTGGTTACAGGTCCGAGCCCTGGCGTCACCGTCTCAGACTGTCATCCTTCTGGGGAGGATGTCACACTTGATGCTGGAAGTCTAAAACTCCTTTTCAGTTCTTTGAGACGTTGGTGAGTTG
The DNA here is from genome assembly GCA_963921515.1 of Calotriton arnoldi. Taxonomy (NCBI): domain Eukaryota; kingdom Metazoa; phylum Chordata; class Amphibia; order Caudata; family Salamandridae; genus Calotriton; species Calotriton arnoldi. Next base: position 868,684 of record CAWUFW010001603.1, on the reverse strand, counting down.
GTGCAAGGCTCAAGCGCTATGCCGCTGATGACTGCGACAATTGTTTTCTTTACTAAACTCACAGTTGAAGCCTCTTTCTTGGTGTTGGGAGGCAGAATCTAGCCACAGGCTCCTCTTTTGGAATGCAGCCATGATAGTTTATCCTTGACCGACTTCACCTGAGAGCATGGATTCATTTTTCTTTTTCTTAAACTTTATCACAGGGCTTTTACCACAGGGAAGCTTTGAATAATATGACACAGTAATAAAAAAACTCAACAATTCTTCTTTTTCTGTGTATATATTCTTGTGTGCTTCTCACGCCCTGTAGAACTATACTTCCCTTGTTTTATATTTTATGAACTTATGATTATTGCGCGTCTTATGCCCAGTGACTGATTATTGCCTTGCTCTTGATTCTGTAAAGCGCTCCGATACCTCAGGGTCCAGCTAGCGCTATATAAAACCTTTAAATAAATAAACAAAATCGCCTTCAGTGAATTCATGAACAATAAATACAGTCCAAAGCTGGAAGCGGTATCTAAAAAAAGTCCCCAGACTTTGAGAGATCGAGTTTAGAGATGCTGAGGAACAAACGTGTAAAGGACTCGTTCAGACGTTTGGGGCCTGAATGCTTGCACGAGGTGCTTGAGGTTTTGCATGGAGTTTTGCTAAAAGATCTGAAGGAGCGGAGCACGGAGCTTCAGGTGGAAGGCAGGGGGTAAGAAAAAGCCAGCATGTGCTTATTTTGAGCCGGTGGTGCTCGGTACCGGCACTTAATTGTCAACACCACACTTATGACAGTCTGCCACATGGTGGTGTTGTCTATCTAATTTAGAGGCGAAGACAATAACAGTTGTTTATCCCTTCAATACACATTAATCATGACTAACTCCTTCCGCCCAAGCCACTGTTATAACCTGGAATAGTCTGACTTGTCACACTTGTAGGAGTGTAATTGTTAGTAGTTGTGTTTGTGGTGTCATTGGTAGCACTGGCAGAGGCAATGGGTGGTTGAAGCTGCAGTGGCCTCGTGACCAGGGCCCTGACACTTATTTCTTTATAAATTAAGCACTGCCAGCAGGGGATGTGGGGGTAGAGATGCATTTGCAGACTAAACGCAGAGAATGATAGCGGTAACGGACTGATGGCAAAAGTAATTGCCATCGAAGGGTATGGAAAAATGTGTCTAGAGTTTAAAAAAAAAAAATCTTTATGAGTTTTTAAAAAAAACAAGAATTTTGAATACATTGTAGAGCAGAGATTGGACAACTTGAAAGACCTACAAAAAGAGATAGGTAATTGAGAGAGGAGACAGCGAGAGGTCACAGCAGGAGTCTGAGATGACAGACATATTTTGGATTTTAGGGACTTATACTATGACCATTAGCGTGGGACCAGCGGTGGAATTTCATCTCTCACTTTAATTAAGGACCAGAAAGGTTTTTTACCCACCAACTTTTGTGATGTTTCCCACTTTCACCTCTTTAAAAACTTTGCCATCTTTTCCAGTTTGCCTTCACAAGCCTGACATTTTCCTCTGAATATCGAAATCATTTAAAATTGTTTCAATTTAATCAAACCCAGTCAGGCTGGAACATGTATACAGAAATTTGGCCTGTAGATCTACCCAATGCTGTGCTTTTTATGGAGAATGGCACTGACAGGAAAAGAAGACAAACTGTTTCCTACAGAGTGTAATTTCTGAGAAGCATTTTGCAACGGTGAAATGAGGACGTCTGCGACAAAAGATGCCTCGAAAGTCTCAGGTTTCACACAAATGGCAAAGAGAAAATGAGTGCACCCTCCATGGAGTTGCAAAGTTTCCAGACATTTCGAAAGGTTGAGAAACTCCTCCTCTGAGCCCACCTTCCCAGGAGCACCCGCGATAATTTGCAATCACAATATCATCCATCTTGCCTCCTTGGCACAACAATGCTTTCACAGTTGTGATGTTGTTACATCTGTGCAGCGCACATTCTGTCCATGTCATAGCTCCGATAAACACACGCCACTAAAAATACACGCGTTTATAAATGCGGTCCAGCCAGGATTTTGCGATAAAACCTTGCCAGATGAAATCATGTGCTATTAGCTGAATGATGTCATAACGGAAACCAGAAGTGACGTGTTCCCATTGCTCAGATCGCCCATGCATTCTGTCACTCACCCTTTAAGCAGCTCTCCAAGTGTGTACTGTGTTATAACACACTTATCACATGAGGCAAGTGATGCCAAAGCCATAGTCTGAGCCAGCCTTCTGCTTCTACTCAGCGTGCCCGGATAGCCAGTAACAAGATGCCCCAGACAAGCGCTAAAACACAAGCGCGGCCCCGCGGCCGCGAAAGTTAATTGTTGTGAGAGAGAGGGGGAGCAGGAGGTGATCCCGCGAGTGGTGCGTGCGAGCGCGCTTGGGAGAGTCTTCACTTTTCAAGCACTGCACTCGTGCTTGTGGCGCGCCCCTGCTCGCTCCCGCAAGGTGGATGCCGCCACAAGCACGAGTGCAGTGCTTGAAAAATTGAAGAGCAACGGCTAAAGGCCCTCCTATGCAACGCATGCGCGCTGCGTAGGCGAGACCTAAAAAGGGAGGTTTGAGCTTTACCATTACCTTAAATGGCAGTTGAGTTAGCAGTTTAAAACCGCCCTTCCAGGCTGCATGTGGCAATCTAGGAGCCATGTTCTACTGTGTCCCTCTCTGGGTGGCACAACAAGTGCTGCAGTCCTTGGGGGACACTAACTCACGGGCCCTGGGTACCGGTGGCACCATATACTAGGAACTTACAAGTAAGTTAGGATATGCCTCTTGGGGACAAGCCAATTACGCATGCACCATTTTAGTGTCAGAGCACAAGCACTGAGCCCTGGTTAGCAGGGCCCAGGGATTTCAATTGCAGGATGGGGTTGAGTCCTGCTTGGTTTTCTTGCGCTGAAGGTGGTCTTTTGAATCACCGAAAGAGTTTGAGAGAGATAGGGACTTCACAAACGTCCAACTCTCAGTGCCGCACTTGGAGAAGGATTTATGGTTTGACAGCAACCTCTTATGTTTAGCAATGTACAGTTTCACTCCATGTGAATGAGGGTACATTTATTCCACAATTTTGAGTCGTGTCCAGAATCCAAGCACCAGAGGCACGTGCCTTTCAGGCCTATGCTTCTAGCATTCAATGCATGGCTTTCTGGAGTTACTGCCACACTTTTCTGTAAAGATTTAAAAGTCATCAAAAAAGCAACAAAGTTGGGAGCAGAGCTCTGTATCCACGAAGAAGGGCATGGAAAGAAAGGATATAACGGCAAACAGTGTTGGCACTTATATTCGGCTACCTTTAGTCACTTCCAGGGTGGTACAGTCGCCGCTGATCCAACGGGCACTACCTACTGTTGCGCCAGAGCAATGCTTAGAAAATTATCCAGGTCCAGTCTTAAAGTAAGCAATCTGCAGTTAGAAGTATGCATCAAAAACTAATACCTTACTCAAGCTTGGAAATCAACTGCAATTCAGCCGCCAAAAGTGTGCCCTCGATAGAAGGGGGACAAGGATCTGAAAGGCACAGCACTTTTCTCTATGTATAGCGGTTACGCTTATCTGTTCATATTTTTTCATTTTGTGCATGTTTTTAAAAATGGCATAAGTCAGAATTTTTGCCCACTGAACTGTCAGTTTTGATTGTTATTTGTAAGTGCCTTTAAAAAAGAGACAAATCTGTATAGACAAAAAGAAAAATTACAGTTTTGTAAAGAATTCTGGGACCACGCTTGCTGGCAGTGTCATTCTATGTACATAAATATCTATGAAAATTTCAGAACAATGGATACGTTTTCTACTAACTTAAAATGCTTGGAAATCCTCTAGTAGATTAAACAAGCATTTGCAATGCAATAGGTCTCGCATTTACACAAGACCTATTGCATTGCAAAGGGTAGGCATCACGGACATCGGGAGGGAGAGCGGGGGGGGAAGGCACGGATAACGGGAGGGCGAGAAGGAACAGACAACGGGAGGGCGGGCGGAAGGGGGGTGTAGGGGGGAGAAGGCACGGACAACGGGAGGGAGGAGAAGGCATGACATGACAGGGTGGGGGGAGGCGGGGGGGAGTAAAGAAGGCACCAAAGCATGTCGTGCCTGCAGTAGGAGAACATCATTCAAGAAAATAGTGCCCACAGTCTAAATAACACTACAGTGTAACAACTAAAGTAAAGGGGCCAGTCGCCATGGGAGGTGACAAATGAAGAGGAGGCGGTACTAAGGAGGGACTAACAAGCCTATTGACGAATCAGAAGCCAGCATTTAGGACGGACAATCACACAAACCAATGGCAAATAAGGGCGGAGAGTGGGCGGGGCTTCTATTTCCTACTCCGCTACAATAAGTCAGGCGGCGCAGCACATGCGCGCTGGCTCTAGGTTCGACCTAAAAATTAAGCATACAGATCCTGTACACTATACACTGGTTGCAGAAACACTGTTCAACGTCTGATGGGTTTACAGTGAAGAGAGCACATCTACGCTGTCATTAGGGCCCTTCTTTGGAAGCCAGTAGCCATGTGAATCGAGGCCGAGGCCTTGGTACCTTTACCCGTCAGGGCTAGAGGGAATGGATGAACAACCTCTGTCCTAGAAATCATGTTTGTCTACTTCCTGAACACTCCTCTGTCAAAGCTCTACTGCTTCAGCCCCCTAGTCCCATACAGCCCTCAGTGATAACTGCTCCTTCCTTAACCCTAGAAATCAGAATGGGGAGGATGGGTGGGGCGGTAAGGAATCTATAACCAACTAATGTTTCTTACAGATATATCGTTACCGAAGGTAAGTAACTTGTTCATCTGAAAGAAACACGTTAGTTATAGATTCCTTACCTTAGAATAGATACCCCAGCAATAACAAACCCCAGTGGAGGGTCTGCGAACCAAGGTCACACCAGAAAGCCGTCTCTCCGAACTTGGCTGTCCAGGCAGTAGTGTTTCGTAAACGTGTGCAGCGATGCCCACGTAGCTGCCTGACAGATGTCATTCAGAGGAACTCCTCTTCCCAAGGCAGTAGTGGCGGCCATCACCCTGGTGGAATGGGCGCGTAGCCCCACTGGAGGCTCCTTTTTCAGCCAGAGAATAGCATGCTTTTATACACAAAACGACCCATCGAGAAATGGTTCGCTTGTGTACGGCCCGACCTTTCTTGGCACCCACGTAGCCAACAAAGAGTTGGTCATCCACCCGGAACTGTAATTCAGATAGAAATAAAGCGCACGTTTTGGGTCCAGACGGTGGAGCCGCTCTTCCCCTTTCGAAGGATGCGGAGGCGGAAAGAAGGTGGGCAAAGTGATAGTCTGCCCGATGTGGAAGGCAGTGACAACCTTGGGCAGGAAGGATGGACGAGTTCTAAGGACAACTTTGTCCGGATGTACAGAGCGAAAAGGAGGCTTAGAAGAAAGCGCCTGGAGCTCACTCACTCGTCTGGCAGATGTGATGTCCACAAGGAATGCAGTTTTGAGAGTCAAGAGCCGTAAAGGACAGTTGTGAAGCGGCTCAAAGGGAGCACACATTAAATAAGTTAAAACCAGGTTCAAATCCCACTGAGGCATAACGAAGGGAATAGGAGGAAAGAGATGAGTTATGCCTTTCAAGAAGCGACTTACAACCGGGGAGTTGAAAAGGGAAGGCCGATCTGGAAGCCGAAGGAAGGCAGAGATGGCCGAAAGATAGCTCTTGATAGTGTCCAGAGCAGAGCCCTGCAGGGCCAAAGAAAGAAGGAACAAGAGGACCTCAGAAAGAGGAGCAGAAAGGGGATCCACAGCCTTTGCTGTGCACCATGCCACAAACTTGTTCCACCGGCAGGCATATACCGTCTTAGTGGAGGGACGCCTGGCTGCCAAGATTTCATCCAGACTTCAGGAGGCAGGTCGAAAGAAGTCAACTGTCGCCGCTCAATCTCCACGCAAAGAGGTGGAGGCTGGACAGGTTTGGGTGGAGGACCGTCCCCTGCTGCTGCGACAGAAGATCCTCCTGAAGAGGCAGTCTGATCAGAGGATCGATGGCCATGTTGAGCAGCTCAGGATACCAGACTCTTCGTGCCCAATCTGGAGCCACAAGAATGACTTGGGCCCGGTCGCGCCTGATCTTCTCCAGCACTCTGGGCAGATATTGGTATAGGCGGAAAGGCGTACAACAGACCGCAACTCCACTTGCGACGAAAAGCGTCGCCTATCGAGTGCCGCCTTGGAAATTCCAACACGCAGAATTGCTGACATTGCGCGTTCTCTTCGGTGGCGAATAGATCTAACCAAGGCTCTCCCCACTGTTGAAAGAGACTATGCACCACCTACGAGTGAAGACGCCATTCGTGATCCATCATGCACCTGCGGCTGAGTTCTTCCGCCCTGGCGTTCAGAGAACCTGTCAGGTGTTGAACCACCAGGGATATGCCCTGATGTTCCAGCCATGTCCAGAGGCAGAGGGCCTCTTGACATAGGGTCCACGACCCCACCCGCCCTGTTTGTTGCAGTACCACATCGCGGTGGTGTTGTCCGTGAACACCTGCACTACTCTTCCCCGGACAGAGGGAAGGAATGCTTTCAGTGCAAGACGAATCGCCCGGAGCTCCAGAAGGTTGATGTGGAGCCCGGACTCCGCCGGAGACCAGAGGCCTCTGATTTCCGCCTCTCCCATGTGGCCACCCCATCCCAGAAGGGTTGCGTCCGTCACCACAGTGTGGTTGGGTGGGAAAGGGAGAGGGATCTGCCAATGACCCAATCCTGGTTCGTGAGCCACCACTGCAGTTGTCGTGCAGTGCCCTCCGAGATCTGGACGCAATCGGACAGATTCCCCTGATGCTGCGCCCACTGGAACTTCAGGTCCCACTGCAGAGCCCGCATATGCCACCTGGCATGATCAACCAGCAGGATGCAGGAGGCCATGAGGCTAGAAGGGGAGGGAGTAGCCCCTTTGGACTATTTGCAAAACTCACCTGTCCGACGTGATGGTGCGCCAGTGGGGGAGCTGATGGCGAATCCTGCCGCCCACTGGCGTTTGATGGGCCTGAAAGGTCGGACTAGGAGGGTTTGGAGGCTGCTGCAGAGGGGGGGTTGGTGGACTGGCCCGCCCGCTGGCCCCCGGAACCACGACGGTTGTTCCCACGTCCTGGTCGCGCGAAGGTTGGGTAACTTGCTGCGACCTGTGGCTCTGGGCCGGACATAGCGGGGCACCCCTTCCGTAGCCACAAAAGGGGCGAAAAGCAGACTGCGCAGGGCGGGTGGAGAGGCCCAAGGACTTGGCCGTAGACCATGAGTCCTTGAAACGCTCTAGAGCGTTGTCTGCTTTGTCGCCAAAAAGGCAAAGGGCATGTCCATCAGACATCCCCTGAAAAGCCAGTCGACCACATCCAGGCGTAGCGACGCAGTGCTACTGATGTTGAAATGGACCTGCCCAGAGAGTGAGCGGTGTCCAGCCCACAACGGATGGTAAACTTCGCCGCATCCCTCCCGGCGGCGACAGCCTGGGAGAGCACTGCCCGGGCCTCCTCCGGACACTGAGGGAGCACCTGCGCAACCGTATCCCACACCGAGTGGGAATAACGGCCCAAGAGACATGCAGTGTTTACCGACCGCAGTCCTAAGCTGGCGGAAGAGAAAATTTTCTTTCCAAGATGGTCCAGCTTCTTGGATTCCCTTTCCGGTGGAGCGGTAGGGAATGCGCCTTTGGAAGTGGAGGCTTGGACTACCAAGTTCTCCGGGGTGGGGTGTTGGGAGAGGAAAGTGGGGTCGCCCGGAGCCGGCGTCGGGCAATCACCTGTCCACGGGAGCCCCCGTGTTGGGCCTGGACCACGTGCCCAAAAGGACGTCGGTGAGGGCCTCATTAAAAGGCAGCAAGGGCTCCGAAGAGCTCGCAGCCGGTTGAAGCACCACTGTCAGGAGGTTAGTCCTGACCGCCACCGTAGGAAGCTCGAGGTTGAGAGCCTCGGCCTCCCTACGCAACACCACTGCGTATGACACACAAGCTGAAGAACCGGCCAGCCAGAGTCAGTACAGCAGGCCCAAAGAAGAAACAGTTGCTCTAGGTCTGTAAAAACCAGGCTGAAGAACCGGCCAGCCAGAGTCAGAACAGCAGGCCCACAGAAGAAACAGCTGGTCTAGGTCTGTAAAACCCACGCTGACAATGGCTCATCTTCATCGATCTGTGCAATCTGCTTCTTTTGTGAACACTGATTTTCACATGGTTAATCCTCTACTTAAAGAACAGAGTGACAAACTAAGATCTGGGGTAATGCACACACGTACAGCCTCTGCCCCGGGTGGCTGAGTAAAGCTTCTCAAAAGGCATCTGTGGCTTAGATACAGAGGGTTTGCAATCAACAACTCTTCCCGAAGGCCACATAGCGCTAGAAGGTATTGTCATTTTTGTAGTGCTATATAAAAGATTCTGGTAAAGAGATTGATTACATTAATTCCAGTAGGGCTAATTAAATCGTTCCTGTGGTGCCAGCGAATTCACTTTCCTTCTAATAGTGCTGCATAAATCCTTCCTGTGGTGTCATGTGATGTACATTCCTTCCTAAAGGAATCTGGCAATGTGAGCAGAATGATAGCCGTGTGATGAAGAGGCCATGTTCTATACTAGGACAGCCAAGGCTCCAGCAGAGTGAGCTCATATGGAAGTATGACAAACCCACCAAAACAGACTCTTGTCCTTGAGTGGTGCTCTGGGCAGAGTATAATGTACATTCACATTTGGTGGCCTGAAGGCACGGTAAGTGACTGGCAGTGCTCTGGTTGTGAAAGTCCATTTCTTGCGGTGATGGAGTCACTACAGGTTTGGTGTTCTCAGAGGATGGACTCCAGCTAATGACTCAACTAAGTGATTAAACTGAGTGGAGGCTCATGTAAAGCAAAAGAGAGACTCAATCAGTGGCAGAGGCCTCAGGAGTAAATGAATGAAATGAAATGAAAAAGCATTTATATAGCGCATGGCTACCCGGGGGCATCCCAGCGCTGAGCAAACTAAAGAGAGGAGGCAAAGGACTAGGGAAACAGAAGTGTCTTCAGTTGTTTACGGAAGGTGGACTGGGTGGCTTCCCTGCGAAGGAGCAGAGGCAGGGAGTTCCACAGTTTGGCTGCTTTATATGAAAAACGCCGGCCCCCACTTCTGGCCTTCTTGATCTTGGGGACCTCAACCAGGTGGAGCTCATCTGAGTGCAGTGTCCTATTGGCCTTAGAGGGACGGATCATGGCCGCGTTTATCGGTGGCCCGTTCCCTTGCAGGGATTTATGAACAATGCAAAGAGCCTTGAAACTAATTCTTTCCTGCATCGGGAGCCAGTGAAGGGAGTGTAGCGCAGGCTTTGCAGACTGGCGATTGGACAATCCCATCAGCAATCTGGCTGCACAGTTTTGTATAGTCTGGAGTTTTGTGATTACTGCGACTGGGGCACCCAGGTATAAGGCGTTTCCATAATCTATGCTGGAAAGGATAAGTGATTGAACAAGTATTTTTTGGCTTGAAAAGGAGAAGAGGAAGCACTTTGCGGGCCATTCTCAGCAGACCATAGCAGGTGGCCGCTGTCTTCCTCGCCTGCACCTTAAAGGTCATGTTCTGATCCATCCAGATACCAAGGCTCTTTATCTCGGTCTTGAGGGCCGGTGTTGGGCCCATGCATGCTGGCCACATAGTGCTGGATTTAAAATTGAGAGGATTACCCATGATCATAATCTCGGTTTTTCCACCGTTGAGCTTGAGGTGGGGCACACCCATCCATTTAGATACTTCCTCAAGACATGAGTAGAGGCCATTAGGCCTCTGATCTGCTTGGTTCAACGCTACAACCAATTGAGTGTCATCGGCATAGGTCACCATGTGGATCCCAAAGGGGGCCACAATAGCCGCCAGCGGGGCCATGTAAACATTAAAAAGGGTCGGACTCAATGATGAGCCCTGAGGGACTCCGCACAATAAAGAGGTAGGTTTTGAAGCGGTGTCCCCCTCGAAAACTTGGAAGAAGTGCACACTACCCATCCCTTATCCCACACACACTGTCCTAATATCAGAGGCTCATCTTACCAGCTTAGCCTGCAGCTGCTGGCGCAGTATATTTGGCACAGGAGCCTGCTGCCTGTAGACTGGGGGCTTGTACGCGGTTTCAAGGCCCATCATGCCACCCATCCCAGAAGGTAGCACTCCAGTATAGGGTGGCCGATTCGGCACCAGCTTCCCTGGTGGCATCCGAACTGGTCTGTAAGTGGTATCCAGGCGAGGACCCCCTGCAGTGAGAAGAAAAGTCAGAGAGGGACAAGATCAACCCAAATCAAGAGAGCAAAACAACAATGCCACTTGGCTCTTAAAGAGTACAGAACAATAAAGCAAACATCTTGCTGCTCTTATTTACAGTGGGATGAAATATGTGACTGCATCTAATGTTAAAAACCACAACTCTCCACTGAGGTGTTCAAACTGTGGAGCGCGCCCCCCTGGGGGGCGTGGATGTGTTCCCAGGGGGCGCAAAAGGGCCTGCAATTACATGTAAATGAAGCTAGCCTGGAAGCGCGAAAGGCGCGTTTCCAGGCTGTCTTCATTTACATTTAGCAGTTACTGCGCATAAAAAACTGTGTGAGGACGGTATGGTGTTCATACAGTCGCTCATAGATGTCGTTTTCAATGGTGATGAGTATTTGTTGTTTTCTGTTTTAAGAAGAGGGCTGTGTCCTGTAAAATAGAGGGAAAGATGGCGCATTGCAGAGTTTTCATCTTACTTGAGGAGCGCCTCATTAATTAGGACAAGCTTAGTATATGTCTGTAAAGCATTAGTTGGTTTAGCGCAGCATTTTTAAATTGACTGCATGAGGCACTGTAAGGTAAACATCGAAAGCACTTAAATTACATGATGGAAGATTGCTTTTCTCACAGGTTCTAGGACCAGTATTTAAAAGTCTGATTGCACCCATATGAGAGTGATTTCTCCTCCTTTGTGCCTGCCCATAGATACAATCTTTAAACTGCGCTAAGGAATTCTATGTCAGGACCGGAGGCGAGGATTATGCTCATCTTTCTTTATTATCAATACTCCAGCAACTTCAACTTAACAGTAAAAACGTCAAGTCCCATGATCCTTGCAGTTCAAGGGTCACACTCAGTCCACCAATCAGCAGTTCCTATGGGTCACGAGGGCGTGCTGCTGCCAACTCCTTTCCTCTTTCTTTTCCTGCTCTCCAGCAGAGATAAGTCTTGCTCCTCTCACTCGTCAGGGCGAGGGACTTTTTTCAATGTTATTACGATTATTGTGGCTGATTCATAGCTATTGAGCGTTGCGCTTCGCTACGCTGTGTATGTGCGCGAGCGCGCTTGATTAATTGGCATTTTTTCCACTGGTATTCACTGTTATTCATGTTATGTCACTTGATTCATACCCCTGGCGCGTTGCGTGTTTCTAAGCTGTATATGCGCGATTGCGCTTGTTTTCTTTCCATTAGCTGTTGTTTTTGCCAGTTTGGGGCCGCGGGAGTCCTCTTTGCTCCACTCGCGGCCCCGCTTGAGGTGAGGAGCGCAGAGCGCAACTGCCTGGTAGGGGGCGCATGTCCGTCTCGTTGGTTCGCGTCGCGCGCCTAAGCGGTGGAACCATCGAGACACGCATGAACGCCCTCACTGCCTCCGCGCCGCCTCGCAGCTCTCGGAAGCCCTGACGCCCGCGGGTCTGTACCTTTGCCGGTCTCCCTTTACGCCCGTTATCAGCGGGTCTGTATTGAACGCCGTAAGGCGCACCTTTTTTTCCATTTTTGGCATTTAGTGATTGCGGCGGGGAGCGCTACTCAGGGCCCAGAGCAGTCTGATACCCATTGAGAGCAGGGTGAGTCGCCCCTAGAGGCCCTATAGGCCAAAGAAGTAAGCACACTTGAGGGTGCCCAAAACTTAGTGACTTAGGTCACGCCAAAAGCCTTACCCCCAGGGAGAGTGTGACATCACTAGCGCTTAGAGCGCTTGGGGTATTTTTACCAGCTTTACATATTTCCTGAAAGCTAGCGTCATGGAGGAGGAGTATACTGAAGAAGCATCCCTTCAGGTTCTTCCCCTCGACGACGAGTTCTGCGAGGCGGTGGATGCGTCCATCCACCAGGCAGTCTCAGCTGCCATGGGACCTTTTGAGAGTCGCATCATGCAGTTTGCGTATGCATGCCAATCCCAGCGCCCCCAGAAGCGCAAAAGCTCGTCAGGCATGGACTTGGGTGCCTTTGAGCGCCTTAAAAAGGCGTTTCTGGCCAGACCAGATGGGGGACCCCAGACTACTCTCCCCGAGGTCCCAGAGCCCTCTTTTTTACAGGAGGAAGAGGAATCTGCGGAGGATTCCGCGGACGAGGCAGGCCCCTCTAGACCTTGGCGCCCCGTAGAGTCCCCAATACCTGATGCAGCCAAGGAGGACGACTCGGACATATTGGTCCCAGAGGACCTTGTCCACCCCCGGTCTTCAGAATGGACCCCTTCACCTAAGGTGTCGGCGTTCGTAGCCGGACGCCTGCGTAAGCCCCTTGACAAAGAGGTACGAGCTTGCCTCAGGGCGGAGTGCCCGCGCCCGGCCCTACCGGGCAAAGTGGCAATGACTCCAGAGGTTGACCCCACGATGGCAACCTTTTTACAAAAGTACATCCGCGACCCGAAAAAAGGGATCGACCGTTCCTGGAAATCGTGTCAGGATAAGCTCCTTGACCTAGCGGGCCGTATCACTAAGGTCCTAGAGTTAGCGGAGGAAGCCAAGTTAGCGGGTACCCCACTTTCCCCAGAAAGGGTTTCAAACTGGGCCCAGCGAGCAATTGTCTTTCTAGGCAATGCTAATTGCGCCCTTTCTACTGAAAGGAAGTGCTCTTTCCTGCTGAAGGTCGATCCCAAGTTGGGAGACCTCTCCTCTTCAGAAGCAGGCGCCGTGGCACGGGGTGGTCTCTTTGGAGACCCATTCATTAAGGAGCTCACTAAGTTTGTCGCCACTTTCACCTCACTAGATAAGGCGTAATCCTCTATAAAAAAGGTCTTCCACCCGAGAGTTTTTGTCGGGGCCGGTCACGGTAGAGGGCGTTCGACCGGCCGCTTCTACACTCAAGGCCCTCAACGGGGCACCGGCAAGAAGACCCAGGATCCGGGCCGCCAAGAATTCTTCCAGTCCCGACGGGGCTACAGAGGCGGCGGCGGCGGCAGAGGAGCGCCCAGAGGCCAATTCATGCCTAACTCAGGTGAGCCTTTTTCCTCTTCAACATCACATGGTGGGCGGCAGGTTGGCAGTTTTCGCGCACAATTGGAGGGCTATTAGCTCAGACGCATGGGTACTTCAAACCGTACAGGGGTTCCACATAGAATTCTACGGTTCCCCGTGCAGGAGATTCGCCCTCAGCCGCTGGTTTTTGCACAAGATCAAGCAGACCTCATAGATCAGGAGGTAGCGGATTTGCTGCAAAAGGGAGCGGTGGTCCCCTCACATCTTCACCCCAGAGGATTCCTCAGCAATGTCTTCCTTGTCGACAAGACGGACGGGGGCCAGCGTCCAGTCATCAACCTAAAAGAATTCAATCAATGGCTGATCTACCGCCATTTCAAAATGGAGGGCATACACCTGCTCAGAGATCTCCTCCAACCAGACGACTAGATGGCCAGACTGGACCTAAAGGACGCGTACTTGGTGGTCCCCATCTTCCCACCTCACTGTCGTTTCCTACAGTTTCTGTGGAAAGACCAGGTGTTTGAGTTCGCCTCGCTCCCTTTCGGGCGGTCCCCGGCCCCCTGGTGTTTCACCAAAGTCCTCAAGCCAGTGGTGGAAACGTTAAAGGCAAAAGGTTTTCGCCTTATTATCTATCTGGACGACATCCTCCTGTTGGAGCAGTGTCCTCATCGTCTCTCCCAAAAATTGCAGGAGACAGTAGACCTCCTCCAGAACCTGGGTTTCATAATCAATTCCAAAAAGTCGCTCCTGACGTCCTCCAAGCAAGTAACCTTCTTGGGTTTCGTCGTGGACTCAGTTTCCCGCACTTTGAGTCTTCCCGCAAAGAAGATGACCAAGATTCGCAGGGAATTGAGACGGGTCTTAGCCCGTTCCTCAACTTCATTGAGGCAGATCGCCCGGCTGGTGGGCCTTCTAGACTCCTCGATTCAAGCGATCTTCCCGGGTCCGCCCCATTACAGAGCGTTACAACGCCTGAAAGCATCGCATCTCCGCAGGGGTCTACAATACTCCGATCAGGTTCCCCTGACGGAGGAAGTGCGCATGGAAATGAGATGGTGGCTGGACCATATGGATGCCTGGAATGGCAGGGCCATATTCGGTTGCGAACCAGACTTAGTGATACAGTCCAACGCCAGCAAGTCAGGTTGGGGGGCCCGATGCGGGGACTCCTTTACCGGAGGAAAGTGGTCAGCAGACGAAGGACAAATCGACATCAATTGCCTAGAACTGATGGCGGGGTCCTTGGCGATCCAATGTTGGACGAAAGAGAAGGCGTCTTGCTCGGTACTCTTGAAGATGGACAACGTGTCGGCGGTCCGATACATCAACCATCTCGGGGGAACGAAGTCCAAGGCCTTGGCGGACCTAGCCAAAGACTTCTGGACGTTCTGCCTCTCCCACAACGTCTCAGTGACAGCGGAGTATCTTCCGGGAGCTTCCAACGTAATAGCAGATTGGTGCTCCAGGAGTTGGGAGGACATGAGTCTATGGCAGTTACACCCGCCGTTGTTCCGGAGACTCCACGACTTGTGGGGTCCGTTCTCGGTAGACCTTTTTGCATCCCAGCTGGACCATCAACTTCCGCGATTTTTCAGTTGGATGCCGGACCCTCTGGCGACGGCAACGGACGCTTTCCTCCAGGATTGGTCCAAGGAAACAGGGTACGCCTTTCTCCCGTTTGCCATGATAATGAGGCTCACGACGCAAGTCCGCAGACAAAGGACGAGGGAGGTTTTGATCACCCCCTATTGGAGGTCTCAAGTGTGGTTTCCAGTTCTACTGGAACTTTCTTAGGATTCTCCAATCCTTCTACCCCGAGATCCTTTTCTCCTGAGGGATCCTCAGGGCGATCCACACCCTCTAATCCAGCAAGGACGGATGCCCTTAGTAGCCTGGCGGATTTCAGGCATCGCTGGAGAGTCTCAGGCCTATCAGCAGACGCTCAAACACTACTGGGAGCAGCTTGGGCCGATAGCACTAACAAACGCTATAAGTCAGCATGGACCAGATGGGTCGGTTGGTGTCTTCGGAACTACCAGGATCCCATGAGGTGCGAAGTGGTAGCCATTATGAATTTCTTGGCCTCCCTGGTGTCCCAAGGACTGGCATATCGGACTATCAACTCCTACAGATCGGCGATTTCAGCCGGACACCTCCCGGTCTCCGGGGCCCCCGTTGGGGAACACCAACTGGTTTGCAAATTGATGCAAGGGATTCGCCTTTCGCTCCCGCCGGAGCCCCGGTATTCCTCATTATGGGATGTTAATAAGGTACTACACCTATTCCAGTCTTGGCAACCCAATAAGTATTTGTCCCGCAAGGAGCTTTCGGCCAAACTGGCCTGCTTTTATGCTTGGTATCTTGCCGTCGAGTGTCTGTCGGAGCGCTGGACATTTCAGGTAGAATTTTTACCCCAGAAGAGGTCACCTTTCACATTATGCGCCGGATAAAGTCGGACTCTAAAATTGTGTCCCACCCAGCTTCCGATAAATCCCCGAAGCTGTGCGTGGTTCGATGTCTCAAAGAATATGAAAGTATGACAGAGGAGACTCCCCCTTCTGGGGAGCGTCAGTTGTTGATTTCCTTACGGAAGCCTTTCAAAGCGGTCTCGCCACCAACCATAGCCCGTTGGATCAGATGGGTGATGCAAGAAGTGGGTATAAATACTTCGCACTTTGGTGCGCATTCAGTGAGAGGAGCAATGGCTTCTAAAGCCTTTTCACTGGGCGCCAGACTAGAAGACATCTTAAACGGCGCAGACTGGTCTTCTGACTCTATGTTTAAAAGATTCTATTTTAAACCAGTCGTGAATATGGCGTCATTGGTGGTGGATAAGCTTTGAACGAGCATAATCCTCGCCTCCGGTCCCGACATAGAATGAAAAATTTCCTAGTAATCATGACGGAAAGTTTCAATTCTATTAAGGACGCGGAGGCGAGGATTATTCCCGCCCGAGGCTCCGAGAGACCTGTACCCACCCAAATCATAAAGTTACATGAGATTCATCAAAGTATTTTCAACCAACGTATGGGATAAGTATATCTCTTGGAAATGGTTTACTGCCCTGGGAATGTTCCCATGTTTGCCTTGGGGATTTGTCTTGTTGCTGTGGTAGCATGTGCTTTACAGTGCCCTCTGTTTCTTTTACGCACAGTTGAGGAGAATGGATTCATTAGTTGCATTTTTGTTTCTCCTAGGCTCTGAGGGTTCCAAGACGGAATAGCAAGCCTCGATGTTTTCAAGGTCGCAGTCAAGAAAGAGGAAAGGTGTTGGCAGCAGCATGCCCTCGTGACCCATAGGAACTGCTGATTGGTGGACTGAGTGTGACCCTTGAACTGCAAGGATCATGGGACTTGAAATTTTTACTGTTAAGTTGAAGTTGCTGGAGTATGGATAATAAAGAAAGATGAGCATAATCCTCGCCTCCGCGTCCTTAATAGAATTGAAACTTTCTGTCATGATTACTAGGAAATTTTTCATTGTTAATTTCTCTTTTAAGGGTTGGATTGCTTTCCTCTGTTTTCCAGTGGAGGAAGTGTGTGTTTTTTTCTTCTAATTTTACTTGCACTGTACTGTTAAAAGTTATGTATTCTGGTTCTGAGTGTGCAGGTGTTGGTGTGTATGAAAGAGAGCTATATATGTAGCAGGGTTACTTAAAATGTGTGCGTGCTTATGCGTGTCTCAGAGAAAGCTACATATTTGCAAGTGTTATTTCCTGTGTGTGAGGGCAGGTGCGTGTGTGCGTGCATGTATGTATGTGTAAGAGAGTGCTATATATGTAGAAGGTTCATTACAAATGTGTGTCTGCCTGTCAGACTTTTTATTTAATCCTATCAATGGCAAGGACAGTCAAGAACTATCAAAGCTGTGAGTACCAGTGGCGTAACCAAGCCCCTGCAACCCTGTCGGTGCGGGGGACCCGAGCTCCGGGGTCCCCCTCCGGCACTTGGCAGGCCCCTGGCTTGAGAGCTCTGGACTGGGTCTGGAGTGTGGGGGGCCCCTACTATGTAGTTTCCAGAGGGGACCCCTCAAGTTTTGTTACGCCACTGCCGAGCTCCGGGGTCCCCCTCCGGCACTTGGCAGGCCCCTGGCTTGAGAGCTCTGGACTGGGTCTGGAGTGTGGGGG
This sequence comes from Calotriton arnoldi, assembly GCA_963921515.1. NCBI lineage: Eukaryota > Metazoa > Chordata > Amphibia > Caudata > Salamandridae > Calotriton > Calotriton arnoldi. The sequence goes on along the minus strand of CAWUFW010001603.1, from coordinate 851,400 downwards.
GCCCCTACTATGTAGTTTCCAGAGGGGACCCCTCAAGTTTTGTTACGCCACTGGTGTTTGCTGCGAGTACTGGTGCTTGCTGCGAGTACTGGTGCTTGCTGCGAGTACTGGTGCTTGCTGCGAGTACTGGTGCTGGCTCTCTGGGTGGATGTGGACAAGCAGCCTAGGCCTAGCTGAAAAGAAGTGGCTTAGAGCTGAGGCTAGCTACAGTACAACAAAGTTATCATAGTTGCAATAACTATGTGGATGTTCAGTCAGAAATGTGAGTTTTTGTGAATACATAGCACTTAAATGAAGTTTCCTAATGTCTAACTATATTTACAGTAGAAATGGCGATTAAACGCCTACAAATCACACAAAACATAATACATCATGAGAATGTTACTGCAAGACCGAACAGCAATATACAAAGGCAACACCTATAAATGTTATATATTGATCGTGTACAATAACTGATCACAAACACCCGAACACTTTGAAAACAAGAAAATGAAACATGATACTAATGAGTAATACTGAGTGGTATGGGGCAGGGTCAGTGAGTGTGGTATGGGGCAGGGTCAGTGAGTGTGAATTCAATGTCAAAGACAGCTAATAAAGAGAAAAAATCTGCATTTATTATTTTTTGTTCACCTTCAGGTAACTGCACATAAAAACATGCACACACCTCAATTGAATAATAAATGCAGGTTAAACTAATCTAAGGGTAATATACTGTTTTATCTTATGAAATCTGAGTTGGCTAATGTGATCACTGCCGATGTCTTCGTGTGTGACCAGAGAGTCACAGAATTAAATCCTGATTGGTGCAGTGGGGAATAGTTACTTGTTTATAGTGCTACGAAGTCCCAAATTGTGACAGAAAGCACTGCGAATGCCATTATTTAAAATTTGTATTACACTATATAAAACAAGTGCTTTAAAAATACACTTTTTAGCAATAAGCATTCAGACTATATCTAGCGGAAATATTTTTATATGTGTCCATTTAAAGGGTGCACTCCTTTTAACGGACACATATATTACATCTCAAACAGAATACATATTTGTCACCATTAAGCTGAGTGACGGCATTAATTAAAAGCTACACTGACTCCGAAGCAGCCTTTATATGTGGTGGTTAACCATTGCACACATTTACATTTCTTTCAGGTAGCAGGCACCTTTGTGAGAAGGCATGTTTCTTCTTTAGTTCTCTACTATATGTTTCACAGCACGGGAGCCCTCCCCACCATCTGTGAGTGGGCACCGGACACCAGTTATGGCAGTCTTACTATGAAAAAGAACATGGATGCATTTTCCTTGTTAGCATTAGGGCCCAGGTCACCAGTGTTGTGCACGCACAGAACAGGGCCTAAGCAACAGGGGGGGCAGAGGGAGCTAAATGTGCTTTTTGTTGTTGTTTTTTTCACACAAGGAAGCAGAAAGCCTGCGTTGGGCATCTGGCCTAAACGTAATGGCCCTGTTTATTAGGCAGAGAAGACAGCCTGCTTCGCAGAGCTGTGGGTATCATTGGTGCTGCAGTTGCAGGGAATACTTGCTGGGCCAGTGTTTCTTTGAGCCTTAAAATAATGAAATAATGGCCCAAGGGAAAGAAAAATTAAGCAGAGGAGACACCTTGGGTAGAGGGACGATGAGACATGGGAGGGAGAGGGATGGTGCGAGATGGGAGCCCATGTTGTTAGCAAACATCAGAGGCGACAGCAAGGCAGTACCTATCATTAGTGAAACAGGCCCAGGGGCCCACTCCACCATAATTATGAATGTTTTGCAATACTAAGTGGGCATGGGGGCTCATTTTCCTTGCTAGCATTAGGGCAGATGGCACAAAAAAGGGGGGCAGTGTGCAGTAGCTCATTTTCTTCCAGAAAGAAACCAGCCTTGTTTCTAGATTTAAGTGATGGTCACACATGGTGGGGAAGGAGTGAAAGAAGAGGAGATAGCCTGCTTCTCAGGGCTACAGCCATCGTTAGTGCAGCAGGTGGAGTGCATTGGGGCCCAGAGCACGCCAATTATGGGCGGTAGTGTTTTTGGTCAATTCTGTTCTTGTTTGATGCTGTTGCTTTTTTATAAGCTCACATTTAGTGTGGCTTACGAACTACAGACGAGCACCACAAAAATAATCTCATGATCGCCGCCCTATGTGATCATCCCTCCTCCTCCTACTATCCAAATCTTTGCAATATAGTTTTAAAGGGGGACCTAACTTCAAAACATTTTGCTTAGGGGGGGCTCAGAGCAAAAAAGTTTGAAGACCTCTGCCCTAGAATCATAGTGTAGGAAAGCGGACTATCATTTGAGGACAAGTATTCACCTCAAGGGATAAGGCTACCACCTGCTAGAGAGTGTGTGGGAGTGATGCTGCCTTGACAGGTGAATGAGGATTCCCCTGGACTCCACATGTGCGTGCTGCACAATCTTGTGCACTGGAAGCTGCACGTGTAGGTCCCGCTCCCAAAACCAAGAAACTCTTACAATACCCATTTGAAGTAACTTTCATATTTCCCTTAAAAATACATTTAAATTTTGCAAGATGGACAGCTATGCTGACCTGCTAAATGTCACGCAAATGAAATTAAATAAACCTGGCTTGATCCCTGAACGGGACATGAAGCAGTCAGGCTTAAATCAAATTCAAAATAAACAATTGATGGACGGAATGCTAGACAATGCAAGCATTCACCCCCAGTCACAAGGATCTGGGTTAAATCCATCATTCTTTTGCTCACCACACCACCCCAGTTTGGACCCAGCCATATGCAAATCAGTCTTGACCCTGTTCCTTGTGGGAACAGTCCAGCCCGAACTGCCAAGCCAGGTCCTCCATGGACCTGAAACGAGCATATTGGGACCGGTTTCAGGGCCTCACCCTTCTTCAGCCAGGCTAGCTTGAATCCAGTGGTGTAGTGGGCACGGGACCCACGTCTGGGCATACCCTTCCCACTTAGGGCAACATATTCAAAAGAAACAATTGATGGACGGAATGCTTGACAATGCAAGGAGGACCTAGCTTGGCAGTTTGCTACCATTTGCTACCTTCCATGAGGACTGGGTCTTTTTATTGTGGCGTTACACGGTCTCCTTCATAAGTCGGTAAGCACTATTTTTTTTTCATTTGCAGCGCGATCAGCTTTCACTTTAGCTGCTGTGCTTGTTTATTTAATTAATTTGCTGTGCGGGCCGAAAGGGAGCGTTTCTACTCACTAATCTAACAAGCATTTGCAATGCAATAGGTCTCGCATTTACGCGAGTTTCAGCTATTGACATTGCAAATAACAATGCCTTTTAGAACATAAATAAAAGGCACTGTCATTTACAATGCCAATAGCTTAAACTTGCGTAAATGCGAGACCTGTTGCATTGCAAATGCTTGTTAGCAGACCTGAAATATAGCTGTTGGAAGCAAGAAAGACAAGCTTTGATAACACGAGGACAACGGGAGAGAGGATGTGGGAGCGAAGCACACGAGCAGCCTGAGAAGATTAAAGACCCTGATGAGGGGACATAAGCTATGCACGGCATGGGGATGCTGTGAGGGATGGCAGGGAGGGGCCCTAGAAGGGAGGATGCGAGTCTCTGTGAGTTTGAAGTGAATGCAGCGTGGGGATGTTGTGAAGGCTGGCAGGGAGGGGCCACAGAAGAGAGGCTCCGGATGCGAGGCTCTGCAAGTTTGAAGTGAATGCAGAGTGGGGATGTTGTGAGGGCTGGCAGGGAGGGGCCCCAGAAGAGAGGCTCCGGATGCGAGGCTCTGCAAGTTTGAAGTGATTGCAGCGTGGGGATGTGGTGAGGGCTGGCAGGGAGGGACCCCGGAAGAGAGGCTCCGGATGCGAGGCTCTGCAAGTTTGAAGTAAATGCAGCGTGTGGATGTTGTGAGGGCTGGCACTGGGAGGGGCCCCAGGAAAGAGGATGCGAGGCTCTGCAAGTTTGAAGTGAATGCGGCATAGGGATGCTGTGAGGGCTGGCAGGGAGGGGCCCCAGAAGAGAGGATGCGAGGCTCTGCAAGTTTGAAGTGAATGCGGCGCGGGGATGTTGTGAGGGCTGGCAGGGAGGGGCCCCAGAAGAGAGGCTCCGGATGCGAGGCTCTGCAAGTTTGAAGTGAATGCGGCGCGGGGATGTTGTGAGGGCTGGCAGGGAGGGGCCCCAGAAAAGAGGCTTCGGATGTGAGGCACTGCAAGTTTGAAGTGAATGCAGCGTGGGGATGCTGTGAGGGCTGGCAGGGAGGGGCCCCATAACGCTCCGGATGCGAGGCTCTGCAAGTTTGAAGTGAATGCGGCGTGGGGATGCTGTGAGGGCTGGCAGGGAGGGGCCCCAGAGGAGAGGCTCCGGATGCGAGGCTCTGCTAGCTTGAAGTGAATGCGGCTTGGGGATGCTGTGAGGGCTGGCAGGGAGGGGCACCAGAAGAGAGGATGTGAGGGTCTGCAAGTTTGAAGTGAATGCGGTGTGAGGATGCTGTGATGCCTGGCAGGGAGGGGCCCCAGAAGAGAGGCTCCGGATGCGAGGCTCTGCAAGTTGGAAGTGAATGCGGCGTGGGGATGTTGTGAGGGCTGGCAGGGAGAGGCCCCAGAACGCTCCGGATGCGAGGCTCAGCAAGTTTGAAGTGAATGCGGCGTGGGGATGCTGTGAGGGCTGGCAGGGAGGGGCCCCAGAAGAGAGGATGCGAGGCTCTGCAAGTTTGAAGTGAATGCGGCATGGAGATACTGTGAGGGCTGGCAGGGAGGGGCCCCAGAAGAGAGGATGCGAGGCTCTGCAAGTTTGAAGTGAATGCGGCGTGGGGATGTTGTGAGGGCTGGCAGGGAGGGGCCCCAGAAGAGAGGGTTCGGATGTGAGGCTCTGCCAGCTTGAAATGAATGCGGCGTGGGGATGTTGTGATGGCTGGCAGTGAGGGGCCCCAGAACGCTCCGGATGCGAGGCTCTGCAAGTTTGAAGTGAATGCGGCGTGGGGATGCTCTTAGGGCTGGCAGGGAGGGGCCCCAGAAGAGAGGATGCGAGGCTCTGCAAGTTTGAAGTGAATGCGGCGTGGGGATGCTGTGAGGGCTGGCAGGGAGGGGCCCCAGAAGATAGGATGCGAGGCTCTGCAAGTTTGAAGTGAATGCGGCGTGGGGATGCTGTGAGGGCTGGCAGGGAGGGGCCCCAGAAGAGAGGATGCGAGGCTCTGCAAGTTTGAAGTGAATGCGGCGCGGGGATGTTCTGAGGTCTGGCAGGGAGGGGCCCAGAACGCTCCGGATGCGAGGCTCTGCAAGTTTGAAGTGAATGCGGCGTGGGGATGCTGTGAGGGCTGGCAGGGAGGGGCCCCAGAACGCTCCGGATGCAAGGCTCTGCAAGTTTGAAGTGAATGCGGCGTGGGGATGTTGTAAGGGCTGGCAGGGAGGGGCCCAAGAAGAGAGGATGCGAGGCTCTGCAAGTTTGAAGTGAATGCGGCATAGGGATGCTGTGAGGGCTGGCAGGGATGGGCCCTAGAAGAGAGGATGCGAGGCTCTGCAAGTTTGAAGTGAATGCAGCGTGGAGATGTTGTGAGGGCTGGCAGGGAGGGGCCCCAGAACGCTCCGGATGCGAGGCTCTGCAAGTTTGAAGTGAATGCGGCGTGGGGATGCTCTTAGGGCTGGCAGGGAGGGGCCCCAGAAGAGAGGATGCGAGGCTCTGCAAGTTTGAAGTGAATGCGGCGCGGGGATGTTGTGAGGGCTGGCAGGGAGGGGCCCCAGAAGAGAGGATGCGAGGCTCTGCAAGTTTGAAGTGAATGCGGCGCGGGGATGTTGTGAGGGCTGGCAGGGAGGGGCCCCAGAAGAGAGGATGCGAGGTTCTGCAAGTTTGAAGTGAATGCGGCGCGGGGATGCTGTGAGGGCTGGCAGGGAGTGGCCCCAGAAGAGAGGATGCGAGGCTCTGCAAGTTTGAAGTGAATGCACCTGTGCTGTGCTGCCGCGGTGTCTTTGCAACGTGATTAGATGTGCTAATGTTTCTGGAATCGTCGTACATGAAGCCGTATTTATGATGTTCTTACCTTAGTGATAAGCTCTGTTTTTAGGGCAACGCTCTTCTCGCTTTGGGGCCTTAAAATGGAATAAAGCGTTATCCACATGTTCGCCTGCGTCCACCTCCTAAAAGCACACTTCTGTGTAATGAAGGGAACGCCCTTTTCATGCGCTCAGGGAAACAAAGGGGAGGAAGGGGTTAAGGTTGGGTGCATGGTGGGAAGGTGACTGAGGGAAACAGAAATAAACCTCCGTAAAAAAGCTGATTCATCTGGAGAGACGATGTGGCATAACATGCAAAGCTGGGGACTTTGGAACTGGGGAACGTGGTTTGAGTCTTGGCGTGAGCTCTCGGTGCCATCCAAAAATAAAATGCAGACACATGTTGAGTATTAAAAATTCAGTAAAACAATGGTGAAATCCTGCTATTTATTGTTGCCTTTGTACGATTTCAAAGGGGTCGGCAGGCAGATGCAGTGCGAGAATACTTGTGACAACCCAAAAAAAAAAAAAATGCAAAGTCTGTTAAGAAGCGGCAGCCATTACTGAAGCTGGTGTCCCGCGAGTTCTGTGTACGTTAATAAAGTAAACAGTTCTCTGAACTGCTAATGAAAGCTCCTGAGTAAGGACACATGTAAGAGGGTCAGTCCTCATGGGAGGCAACAACAGAGTAAAGGGAGGTACTAAGGAGGGACTAATAAGCCTATTAACAAATCAGAAGCCAACATTTACAAAAGACAATGTCACAAGCCAATGAAAAATATGGGCGGAGAGTGGGCAGACCTAAAAAATAATAACTGTAACTTACAATTCAAAATAAACTTAGTGTGGAGTTTGTAGCACATGAAATATGTATGTGCCCCTTTAAGCAAAGACAAAAGCATACTGATAGTGCAACCTCACAAGGAGTCCTTTTTCCTACATTAAATCAAGCCAATAAAAGAATAAAACACAATGACAAGACTTTGCTGAAAAACAGACCTCTTAGGTCTTTACAAATGGTCCTTTCACCCGAGCAGCATACACATTGTTACATCCAAAGACCCAAACCACAGGATCTGTGACAAAGTTGTATCATCCAATTCTTACTTCAACTTTGAGGTACTGGTTGGAAGACTGCAATGTTCTGCTGGGGATATACTACTGAATGTTCTGCCACAGAATGTCTGGAGGCTCTCCATATAGGATCTTTGCACAGTAAAAACCGCCTAAAATGAAATACTGCTCTCCACTGGAAGCCAAAGGGATCCCCACTCTGAGGTCTGAAATAGGTTTGTGCTTCCTAATCCCTGAAGCAAGTTACAAGCGGTGCCGTGTACAAGGCTTTCTTGGAAAGGACAAAGACTGACCACTACAGCAGTCACCTTTCCAAAGTATCTCTGCTCTTTCGTCATGTGTGATATAGGGTTGGACTGCCCTCCTACAGAGAAGGAGAAATATTTTTGCAATATAAAGATGATGTTGCATAAAAGCACAGCCCAAAATCTCAACTTTATAATGATAAGGATTTTGGGTTGGGGTGGAGGGTGAGAAATCTGTAGCACAAAAGTCCTCTACAAGGCTTGGTAAACTTTGCCGCCTGGCCATCGTATGTTTTCTACCTCACCAAGTGTGTTTTTCCCCCAGATACCTCAACAATCATTCAAGGCCACTGAGGGTTCTCCTGCTTCACAACTGTGAGACATCAGAGCTGGGCTCAGATGTCGAGGGGACATGCAAAGTGTGCCCCCACTGTCCACTCTACCCAAGCTATGAGATACTGAGTGGTGGCAGGATACAATTCGCCTTTTTCTTGCTTCCTGATAGAGAGATGGCCAATGGCTTCCTCGGTGTAGTCTCCCATAATTGGGCTTCTTTGAGATCATGTGTGGGTCACGCATGGAAGGTGTGTGAGATTGGGATTGTAAGAGAGTGAGAGAGTCAGTGGGAGGGACTATTTTCTCACAAGTGTGTCTTGACAGGTGAGTGCTGGATCCCACTTAACTCCACATGTGTGCGCTGCACATGATGGTGGTCACCTTTGTGCTTGGTTGCTAAGTCTATCTTGGCATTGGAAGCTGCATTTGTAGGTGATCTGTCCCTCTCCTAAAACTAGGAAACTTACGGTACCATTTGAAGTGACTTTCATACTTCCTTTAAAAATACATTCAGATTTTACAAGCTGGATAGCTATGCTGACCTGCTGGAAGAGGCTGATTCTGTGTGTAGAGGCCCACAGGTGACTGTCCATATGGCATTCTCGAAATGGCATTTGGATTCTGATGATGCATAAGGTCAGACGCCATTCCCACTGTGTAGGGCATGCCACGACCTGGAGTCATTCCGAATTCCTAAAAGAAATAAAAGACCACGGACAAGCGTGAAATACCAAGGAAGCAAGGACAGAAGAATATACATGAGAAAAGAAAGGGAACTTACGCAATGGAAAAGTGGGGAGGCATAGGATGACCTCGAAAGAGAGAAAGAAAAGCATAACACTACAATGAAAAGTTCAAAAGGATGGGAAGGAGAGTGCAGGTTGGATCTCTAAATCAATCTAGTCTTGCAGCACGGAGTGGGCAAAATGTCCTCTCTGCAGGGCCCGACTACCAAGGCAGTAGTGCTTCATGAACGTATGTACGGACGCCCATGCTGCAGTCTGGCTGATGTCAAGGACAGGCAATCCGCATGACAACACAGCAGCCTAAGTCCTGGAGGAATGAGCTCTAAAGACCTTTACAAATGCTACTTCTTGGACTAAATACAGAAGACAATTCACCTCGACAGGGTCCTCTTGTTCCCAGCATTCCTTTTTCTTTGCTCCAGAGAACCCCACAAAAAGTTGATTGTCCATTTGATAGTACTTGTACGATCCATATAAAGGATTAAAGCCCTTTTTTGGGGTTCATCCCATGAAACCTCTCAACTTCTTGTGAGGGGTAGCAAAGAACAGAGTAAGAACTTCCTGCTGTAGAATGCAAGCATGGATATCTGAAGTGACGAACAAGTTACTTACCTTCGGTAATGATATAGCGGTAAGAGATATATATTAGTTATGGATTCCTCACCTTAGAATTACCCCCAGGCGTCAGACTAGATCCGGAGAATTTTTCATCAGCAGTAGCCCTGCACGTCGGTAGGTGGCGTCGGTCGACTCCGCGTTCGTTGTTGGCGTCGTAGTCGCCGGAATGACGTTGCGGTATCTGGGCACTGACGCACAAGTTACTAACTTGTGTAACGATATATCTGTAAGAGACAGTAGTTAGTGACAGATTCCTTACCTTAGAATATCCCCAGGCGTCAGGCTGGATCCGGAAAGTTTTTGCGTAGCAGTACCCTTGCGCGTCGGTAGGCGGCGTCGTGCGGCTCCGCGTCCGTCGTCGGCGTCGTGATCGCCGGGATGACGTTGCGGGCAGTACTTAGGCGCCGCCCCTGCGCGCTGACGTCAGTTCTGTACACGACTTTCCGCGCCAGGACCGCAGAGCCATGCAAGAAGCTGACATAGGTGTCTGAAAAATACTAGGGCCGTGAAAGGGATGTCCTTAACCCTAGAAATCAGTTCGCAGAACGGGGAGGATGGGTGGGGCGGTAAGGAATCTGTCACTAACTACTGTCTCTTACAGATATATCGTTACACAAGTTAGTAACTTGTGCATCTGAAAGAGACACGTTAGTGACAGATTCCTTACCTTAGAATAGATACCCCAGCAATACCAACCCCGGTGGTGGGTCTGCGAACAAAGATCGACAAGGAAGTCCTGGAGGACAGAACGGCCAAAGAAGCCGTCCCTCCGGACCGTCAAGGCAGTAATGCTTTGTAAACGTGTGCAGCGAGGCCCACGTAGCTGCCTGACAGATAACCGGCAGCGGAACACCGCGGCCCAAGGCCGTGGTAGCAGCGGTTGCCCTGGTGGAATGGGCACGCAGCCCAACAGGAGGCTCCTTTTAGCCAAAGAATAGCAGGTCTTGATGCACAAGGTAACCCAGCGGGAGATGGTTCGCTTGTGCACCGCCCGACCTTTTTGGCGCCCACGTAGCCAACAAAGAGCTGGTCATCCACCCGGAAGTGTTTTGTGCGGTCAATATAGAAGGAGAGCGCACGTTTTGGGTCCAGACGGTGGAGCCTCTCTTCCTCTCTGGAAGGATGCGGAGGCGGAAAGAAGGTGGGCAAAGTGATGGTCTGGCCAATGTGGAAAGCAGTAACCACCTTTGGCAAGAAGGACGGACGCGTCCGAAGAACAACCTTGTCTGGATGAACAGACAGAAAGGGAGGTTTGCAAGATAGAGCCTGGAGCTCACTCACCCGCCGAGCGGAGGTGATGGCCACCAGAAAGGCTGTCTTCAGAGTCAGAAGACGAAGAGGACAGTTATGTAGAGGCTCAAAGGGAGCGCACATTAAAAAGGTAAGAACCAAGTTCAAGTCCCACTGAGGCATCACAAACGGAACAGGAGGGAAGAGGTGAGTAACGCCTTTTAAGAACCTGTTAACAACAGGGGACTTGAAAAGGGAGGGCTGATCAGGGAGCCTGAGGAAGGCCGAGATAGCACAAAGATAACCCTTGATGGTACCCTGGGCAGAACCCTGTTGGGCCAGTGAAAGGAGGAACAGAAGAACCTCAGAAAGAGGGGCAGAGAGGGGATTCACAGCCTTTGCTGTGCACCATGCCACAAATTTGTTCCATCTGCAGGCGTATACCACCTTAGTGGAGGGACGCCTGGCTGCCAGAATCACATCACAAACTTCGGGAGGCAAGTCGAAAGGAATCAACTGCCGCCGCTCAATCTCCACGAAAGCAGGTGTAGACTGGACAGGTTCGGGTGGAGGACCGTCCCCTGCTGCTGCGACAGAAGATCCTCCCGAAGAGGCAGACGGATCGGGGGATCTACGCTCATATTGAGTAGCTCGGGATACCAAACTCTTCGAGCCCAGTCCGGAGCCACAAGAATGACTTGGGCCCGGTCGTGCCGAATCTTCTTCAACACTCTGGGTAGAAGTGGTATAGGCGGAAAGGCGTACAACAGACCGCAACTCCACTCGCGACGAAAAGCGCCGCCGAGCGAGTGCCGCCTTGGAAATCCCAACGCGCAGAACTGATGACATTGCGCGTTCTCTTCGGTGGCGAATAGATCTAACCAAGGCTCTCCCCACTGTAGAAAGAGTCCTTGCGCCACTTCCGAGTGAAGACGCCATTCGTGATCCATCATGCACCTGCGGCTGAGTTCGTCCGCCTCTGGCGTTCAGGGAACCTGCCAGGTGTTGAACCATCAGGAACATGCCCTGATGTTCCAGCCATGTCCAGAGGCGCAGAGCCTCCTGACAAAGGGTCCACGACCCCACCCCGCCCTGTTTGTTGCAGTACCACATGGCGGTGGTGTTGTCGGTGAACACCTGCACTACCTTCCCTTTGACAGAGGGAAGGAATGCCTTGAGTGCAAGTCGGATCGCCCGGAGCTCCAGAAGGTTGATATGGAGCCGGGACTCCGCCGGAGACCAGAGGCCTCTGATCTCCGCCTCTCCCATGTGACCGCCCCATCCCAGAAGGGACGCGTCCCGTCACAACTGTGTGCTCTGGCTGGGGAAGGGAGAGGGATCTGCCCATGACCCATTGCCGGTTCGAGAGCCACCACTGCAACTGTTTTGCAGTCCCCTCCAGATCTGGACGTGATCGGACAGGTTGCCCTGGTGCTGCGCCCACTGGAACTTCAGGTCCCACTGCAGAGCCCGCATATGCCATCTGGCATGATTGACCAGCAGGATGCAGGAGGCCATGAGGCCCAGCAGCCTCAGGGTCATCCGTACCGAAACCCAGGATAAAGGCTGAAAGATCGGAATCATAGCCTGAATATCCCGGACTCGCCGTTCGGGAGGATAGGCCCGAAACTGCGTCGTGTCCAGAACTGCTCCGATGAAAAGGAGCTGTGGAGAAGGAATCAGATGCGACTTCGGCACATTGATGGAGAACCCCAGCGAGTGCAGGAGTTCGGCCGTAGTCTGGAGGTGGGAGACGACTGCCTGGGACGAGCCCGCCTTCAGCAGCCAGTCGTCGAGGTAGGGGAAGACTGAAACCCCTGCCCGGCGCAGATGAGCTGCGACCACCGCCATCACTTTCGTGAACACCCGAGGGGCACTGGTAAGGCCAAAGGGGACCACGGTGAACTGAAAATGCTCGGGGCCTACCGTGAACCGAAGGTAACGCCGGTGGGCCGGCAGGACGGGGATGTGGAAATATGCGTCCTGCAAGTCCAACGCTACCAACCAGTCTCCAGGGTCGAGGGCAGTCAAGACCTGAGCTAGGGTGAGCATCTTGAACTTCTCCTTCCGGAGGAAGCGATTGACGTTCCGGAGGTCCAAGATAGGACGCATGTCCTCCTTGTCCTTTTTGGGCACCAGGAAGTAGTGGGAGTAGCAACCACGCCCTACTTCTGGGGTCGGAACATGCTCGATGGCCCTCTTGGCCAAGAGGGCCGTGACTTCCTTCTGCAGAAGTACCAAATGATCCCCTGACATGCGGTGGAATTGAGGTGGCATGGCTGGGGGGGTGGTCTCGAAGGGGAGGGAGTAGCACCTTCGGACAATGTCCAAGACCCACCTGTCCGAGGTGATGGTACGCCAGTGGGGAAGGTGATGGCGGACCCTTCCCCTACTGGCGTGCTGTGCACCTGAAAGGAGGGACTAGGAGGGCTTGGAGGCCGCGGACGGGTTGGAGGTGGTGGCCTGACCCGCACGCTGGTTGCCCGATCCGCCACGGCGGAATCCACGTCCTCGGCCACGCGAAGACGCCTGCTGCGCGGGCCGGTGGCTGGGCTGCTGACGTGATGGGGCGCCCTACCGTGGCCACGATAGGGGCGAAAAGCAGAAGTCAGCGGAGGGCGTGTAGCAGAAAGGCCCAGGGACTTAGCAGTAGCCCGTGAGTCCTTAAAGCGCTCCAACGCATGGTCTGCTTTGGACCCAAAAAGACCGACTCCATCAAAGGGCATGTCCATGAGAGTATTCTGGACATCCCCTGAAAACCAGTGGTTCTCAGCCAGGCGTGGCGTCGCAGCGCCACCGTCGTTGCAATAGACCTGCCCAGCGAGTCGGCGGTATCAAGGCCACATCGTATGGTGTATTTGGCCGCATCCCTTCCTTCCGCAATGGCGCGGGAAAGCAGTGTCTGGACCTCCTCAGAACACTGGGGCAAAACAGTCGCCACCGAATCCCACAAGGAGTGGGTATATCGGCCCAAAAGACAAGCGGTGTTGATGGACCGCAAGCCAGCACTGGAGGAAGAAAACCCTTCTTCCCAAATTGATCCAGGCGTTTGGATTCCCTATCCGGAGGGGCGGTAGGGAAGGCGGTTTGGGAAGCGGAGGCTTGGACAACCAAGCTCTCAGGAGTGGGGTGGACAGAGAGAAACAGGGGTCGCCCGGAGCTGGGCGATGGCGTCGGGACACGTTCCTATCCACAGGAGCCCCTGTGTTGGGCTTGGACCAGGCGCCCAAAAGAACGTCAGTGAGGGCGTCGTTAAACGGCAGCACAGTCTCCGTAGAAGAGGCTGCCGGCTGAAGCACCTCTGTCAAGATATTAGTCTTGACCGCCACAGTAGGGAGTTGGAGACGCAAGGCCCCAGCCGCCCTACGCAACACCGTTGCAAAATTGGCTCCCTCCTCCGTAGCCACGGGAGGAGACAGCAAGCCAGTGTCAGGGGAAGTATCTAGACCACTGGCATCCCCTAGACCCTCTGTCCAGTCCTCATCGTACTGACACTGTTGTGTCAGAGGGTCATCAGACCCTCCCAGTCCTCCTGGTCCTCCTCTGGTTCAAAATAAGGAGGAGGAGGGACATTTGGGACCCAAGGTCCCAACGGCGCCGGAACCGGCGCCGAGCGACGGCGGTCCGGGTCCATGTCCGGAGCCGGAAGGAACTGGGGACGACGCCGCCCGGAGCCCCAGGCGGCGTCGAGAACGGCACCGGAGACATCGGCGCCGGCGGAGGTGTTGTTAGGTCGACCGGCGTCGATGGGGGTTGTGGAGCCGGGATCGAGGCCGGGGCCGGAGCCGGAGCCGGGATCAAGGCAGGAGGCACGGGCGACGCCGGGGCCGGAGCCGTCGGCAACGCCGGACCAACCCCATCAGGGCCCGCGGGGCCCGAAGGCGCACCGGAGGGACCTTGAGGCCCGAAGAGGCGGGCCATGGCCGACAGGAAGTCCTGTACTTGGGCCGGATCCGCACCCGAACCCGGGAAGGACGGGTATTGCGGGTGCGACTCCTCAGGCATGTCCGGGGCCGCGGGGACGGTGCCGGGAGGGGCCTCAGCCGAGTCGCGAGACCGGCGAGGCGAAGTCCTAGAGCGACAATGCTTTTTGGACTTTTTGTGTTTGGACTTACCGGACGAAGAAGACTTCGATGCCGACGACCGGTGTGGACTCCGCGATCGACCCCTGGACCTCTCACGCGACCGGGGCTTGCGCGGAGCCGAATGCCGGGCCTCGAGGAGCTTTCGAGACCGCTCTCGCAAAGCTTTCGGATTGAGGGCCCGGCAGTCGGAACAAGACTCCGTGTCGTGGCCTCGGCCGAGGCAGAAGAGACACTCCCGATGCGGGTCTGTGATGGACATCATCCAAGCACAGTCACCGCAACGTTTAAACCCGGGCATCCCTACGACACCTTGAAGTCGATTGAAAGAAAAAACAGTGAAAAATTCACCCAAAAAGTTAGTCAAAAATGACTAGGGCACTGCTCTTCCCGGATCTGCGCTTGCTGGGGCGGAAAAGAACTGACGCCAGCGCGCAGGGGCGGCGCCTGAGCACTGCCTGCGACGTCATCCCGGCGATCACGACGCCGACGACGGACGCGGAGCCGCACGACTCCGCCTACCGACGCGCAAGGGTACTGCTACGCAAAGCTTTCCGGATCCAGCCTGACGCCTGGGGATATTCTAAGGTAAGGAATCTGTCACTAACGTGTCTCTTTCAGATGTCAGTTCTTTACACGACGAACAAGTTACTTACCTTCGGTAACGATATATCTGTAAGAAACATAGGTTAGTTATAGATTCCTTACCTTAGCATTACCCCCAGGCGTCAGACTGGATCCGTAAAGTTTTTCGTCAGCAGTACCTCTGCACGTCGAAAGGTGGCGTCGGTCGGCTCCGCGTCCGTCGCTGGCGTCGTGGTCGCCGGGATGATGTCGAGGTAGCTACTTAGACGCCGCCCTCGCGCGCTGACGTCAGATCTGTACACGACTTTCCGTGCCAAAAACGCAGAGCCATGCAAGACACTGACCACTGGTGCACAAAACTAGGGCCCTGAAAGGATGTCCTTAACCCTAGAAGTCAGTTCGCGGAACGGGGAGGATGGGTGGGGCGGTAAGGAATCTATAACTAACCTATGTTTCTTACAGATATATCTTTACTGAAGGTAAGTAACTTGTTCATCTGAAAGAAACAGTTAGTTATAGATTCCTTACCTTAGAATAGATACCCCAGCAATACCAACCCCGGAGGTGGGTCTGCGAACCAAGTTCACACCAGAAAGTCCAGGAGAACAGAACGGCCAAAGAAGCTGTCTCTCCGGACTTGGCTGTCCAGGCAGTAGTGTTTAGTGAACGTGTGCAAGGATGCCCACGTCGCTGCCTGGCAAATGTCATGCAGAGGAACTCCTCGTCCCAAAGTAGTAGTGGCTGCCGTCGCCCTGGTGAAATGGGCACGTAGCCCCACTGGAGGCTCCTTTTTAGCTAGAGAATAGCAGGCTTTAATACACAAAACGACCCATCTAGAAATGGTCCGTTTGTGTACGGACCGACCTTTCTTGGCGGCCACGTAGCCAACAAAGAGCTGGTCATCCACACGGAACTGTTTGGTGCGATCCAGATAAAAGGAAAGCGCACGTTTTGGGTCCAGACGGTGGAGCCTCTCTTCCTCTTTCGAAGGATGCGGAGGCAGAAAGAAGGTGGGAAAAGTGATGGTCTGCCCAATATGAAAGGAGGTGACAACCTTGGGAAGGAAGGATGGGCGAGTTCTTAGGACAACCTTGTCCGGATGTACAGCCAGAAAAGGAGGTTTGGATGAAAGAGCCTGGAGCTCACTCACTCTTCTGGCAGATGTGATGGCCCCCAGGAATGCAGTCTTAAGAGTCAAAAGTATTAAAGGACAGTTGTGAAGCGGCTCAAAGGGAGCACACATCAAATAGGTCAAGACCAGATTCAAATCCCACTGAGGCATAAGGAAGGGGATAGGAGGAAAGAGATGAGTTATGCCTTTTAAGAAACGATTAACAAACCGGGGACTTGAAGAGAGAAGGCTGATCAGGAAGCCGAAGAAAGGCAGAAATGGCCGAAAGATAGCCCTTGATAGTACCCAGAGCAGAGCCCTGCTGCGCCAAAGACAGGAGGAACAAGAGGACCTCAGAAAGGGGGGCAGAAAGGGGATCCACAGCCTTTGCTGTGCACCATGCCACAAATTTGTTCCATCGGCAGGCGTATTCCGTCAAAGTGGAGGGACGCCTGGCTGCCAAGATTACATCACAAACTTCAGGAGGCAAGTCGAATGACGCCAACTGCCACCGCTCAATCTCCACGCAAGGAGGTGGAGGCTGGACAGGTTCGGCTGGAGGACCGTCCGCTGCTGCTGCGACAGAAGATCCTCCCGAAGAGGCAGTCGGATCGGAGGATCGATGGCCATATTGAGCAGCTCGGGATACCAGACTCTTCGTGCCCAATCCGGAGCCACAAGAAGGACTTGGGCCCGGTCGCGCTTGATCTTCTTCAGCACTCTGGGCAGAAGTGGTATAGGCGGAAAGGCGTACAACAGACCGCAACTCCACTCGAGACGAAAAGCGTCGCCTAGCGAGTGCCGCCTTGGAAATTCCAACGCGCAGAATTGTTGACATTGCGCGTTCTCTTCGGTGGCGAATAGATCTAACCAAGGCTCTCCCCACTGTTGAAAGAGACCTTGCACCACCTTCGAGTGAAGACGCCATTCGTGATCCATCATGCACCTGCGGCTGAGTTCGTCCGCCCTGGCGTTCAGGGAACCTGCCAGGTGTTGAACCACCAGGGATATGCCCTGATGTTTCAGCCATGTCCAGAGGCGAAGGGCCTCCTGACAGAGGGGCCACGACCCCACCCTGTTTGTTGCAGTACCACATGGCGGTGGTGTTGTCCGTGAACACCTGCACTACTCTTCCCCGGACAGAGGGAAGGAATGCTTTCAGTGCAAACCGGATCGCCCGCAGCTCCAGAAGGTTGATGTGGAGCCCGGACTCCGCCGGAGACCAGAGGCCTATGATCTCCGCCTCTCCCATGTGGCCGCCCCATCCCATCAGTGATGCATCGGTCGCCACTGTGAACTCTGGTTGAGGAAGGGAGAGGGATCTGCCGTTGACCCAATGCTGGTTCGTGAGCCACCACTGCAATTGGTGTGCAGTGCCCTCTGAGATCTGGACGCAATCGGACAGATTCCCCTGATGTTGCGCCCACTGGAACTTCAGGTCCCACTGCAGAGCCCGCATATGCCACCTGGCATGATCCACCAGCAGGATGTAGGAGGCCATCAGGCCCAGCAGCCGGTGGGTCATCCAGACCGAAACCCGGGATAGAGGCTGAAAGATTGGAATCATAGCCCGAATATCCCGGACTCGCTGCTCTGGAGGATAAGCCCGAAACTGCGCTGTGTCCAGAACCGCTCCGATGAAAAGGAGCTTCTGAGAGGGAATCAGGTGTGACTTCGGCACGTTGATGTAAACCCCAGCAAATGCAGGAGGTCGGCCGTAGTCTGGAGGTGGGAGACGACAGCCTGGGGAGAGCCCGCCTTCAACAGCCAGTCGTCTAGATAGGGGAAGACTGGAACCCCTGATCTGCTACCACTGCCATCACTTTTGTGAACACCCGAGGGGCGCTGGTAAGGCCAAAGGGGAGCACGGTAAATTGAAAGTGCTCGTGGCCTACCGTGAACCGTAGGTAATGCCTGTGAGCCGGCAGGATGGGGATGTGAAAATAAGCGTCCTGCAAGTCCAACGCTACCATCCAGGCTCCAGGACCTGAGCCAATGTCAACATTTTGAACTTCTCCTTCCGGAGGAAGCGGTTGACGTTCCTGAGATCCAAGATAGGACGCAGGCCCTTGTCCTTCTTGGGCACCAGAAAGTAGTGGGAATAACAACCACGACCTTCTTCTGGGGCAGGAACTCGCTTGATGGCTCCCTTGGCCAAGAGTGCCGAAACTTCCTGTTGGAGAAGGGCCAAGTTATCCTCCGACATGCGGTGGAATTGAGGTGGCATGGATGGAGGGGTAGTCTCGAAGGGGAGGGAGTAGCCCCTTCGGACTATCTGCAAAACCCACCAGTCCGACATGATATTGAGCCAGTGGGGAAGGTGATGGCGAATCCTGCCGCCCACTGACGAATGGTGGCCCTGAAAGATCGGACTAGGAGGGCATGGAGGCTGCTACAGAGGGGGCACTGGTGGACTGGCCCGCACGCTGGCCCCCAGACCCACGGCGGTGGGTCCCACGTCCCCGGCCGCGCAGAAGCTGGACATCTTGTGCAGGCCTGTGGCTCTGGACGGAGCGTTGCGAGGCACCCCTTCCGTAGCCACGAAAGGGGCAAAAAGCAGACTGCGCAGGGTGAGAGGTGGAAGCTCGAGTGCATTGTCTGCTATGTCACCAAACAAGCGACGGCCATCAAAGGGCATGTCCAAAAGTGTAGCTTGGACATCACCCGAAAAGCCAGTGGAACTCAGCCAGGTGTAGCATCTCAGGGCTACTGACGTTGAAATCGTCCTGCCCAGCGAGTCGGCGGTGTCCAGCTCACATCTTATGGCGAACTTCGCTGCGTCTCTCCCTTCGGCAACTGCACGGGAGAGCACGGCCCGGGCCTCCTCCGGGCACTGTGGCAGCACCTGTGCGACCGTGTACCACACAGAGTGGGAGTAACGGCCCAAGAGACATGCGGTGTTCACCGACCACAGTCCTAAGCTGGAGGAAGAAAACATCTTCTTCCCAAGGTGGTCCAGCTTCTTGGATTCCCCATCAGGTGGTGCGGTAGGGAATGCGCCCTCGGAAGTCGAGGCTTGGACCACCAAGCTCTCAGGGGTGGGGTGTTGGGAGAGGAAAATGATGTCGCCCGGAGCCGGGCGGTGGCGTCGGGCAATCATCCTATCTACAGGTGCCCCTGTGTTGAGCTTGGACCAAGTGCCCAAAAGGATGTCTGTGAGGGCCTCACTGAACGGCAGCAGAGGCTCCAAAGAGGCAGCTGCCGGTTGAAGCATTTTGGTCAGGAGATTAGTCCTAACCGCCACCGTAGGAAGGTCAAGGTTTAAGGCCTCAGCCGCCCTACGCAACACCACAGCGTATGATGCACCCTCCTCCGTAGCCACGGTAGTGGGAGAAAGCATGCCAAGGTCTGGAGAAGTGTCCAGACCACTGGCCTCACCCAACTCCTCTCTCCAGTCCGGTTCTGCCAACTGGTCTGCCAAAGGGTCCACAGACCCCTCCCAGTCCTCCTCAACCTCCTCTGGAAGCCACTCAGGGCGAAAGGGAACACCAGGAGAGAACAGGGGTACAAACGTACCGGTCAGCGCCGGTCCAGACGTCGGTCCGGCTCCGTGTCCACATCGAGGGGGAGGCTGGGGTCAATGTCGGTTAGGGACACAACCGGCGTCTGAGGGGGCGGAGGTGTCGCCACAGGATTCGGAGCCGGAGGACGTGTCACAAGGTCGACCGGCGCAGATCGGGATCCAGGCTTGGGTCCCTGGGGGCCTTGCGGCACTAGAGCCGAAGTCGCCGGCATCGAAGGCCTAGAGCCCCAAGCCGAGTCCGCGGGGCCCAAAGGCGCGCCGGCGGAGTCGAGCTGCCCAAAAATAGAGTGGAGGGCTTTCTTAAAAGCCACGAAGTTGAGCAGGGGCTTGCCCCGGCTCCCGGAAAGGGAGGGAATCTCAGAGCCAACCCAACATGCTCCGCGGGCAGAGCCGGACGAGTACCGTCCGCATCCCGCGTCACGTCAGCCGACCGATGGGGAGAACGCGAAGAGCTACGGTGCTTCTTCGCCTTCTTTTTGTGCTGCGACTTGCCCGAAGACGAGGAGTGGTAGTGATGGCTCCGCGACCGGTCCCGCTTCCTCCATCTCGACCGGGACCTCGAGCGGCGCGGAGCCGACTGCCGGACCTCCAGAAGCTTTCGGGACCGCTCCCGCAAAGACTTCGGGGCCATGGCCCGGCAGTCGGAGCACGACTTCGGGTTGTGGGCGCGCTCCAGGTACCAGAGGCACACAAGATGGGGGTCCTCACCGACATCAGCTTGTGGCAGGAGCCACAAGGCTTGAAGCCAGTCCGCCGAGAAGACATCCCTGTGCACCAGGAGTAGAAAAACTCGAAAAAAATAAGACGCCAAAAGTCGCAAAAAGAGAGTCAAAAAGTGACTCGAGGTACCGCTCTCTCTGGATCTGCGCTGGCTGGTGCGGAAAAAGAAACAACTGACGTCAGAGAGCAGTGGCGGCGTTCTAAGTAGATACCGCGACGTCATTCCGACGCCACAACGCCAACGACAAAAGCAGAGTCGACCGACGCCACCTACCGACGCGGAGGGGTACTGCTGAAGAAAAATTCTCTGGATCCAGTCTGACGCCTGGGGATAATTCTAAGGTGAGGAATCCATAACTAATAGTCTCTTTCAGATAGAGATAACAGGGGGAATAGGAGGCAATATCTCGTATGGGAGGGGTGTAACCTTGATTGACAATTTGGCGGATCCAATGGTCTTAAATGATTGATTGGCAAAGTGACAAGAGAAAGGACATTCTTCACATGACAGGTCGCATCTGCTCACTCAAGGGAGGATTAAAGCAGTTTTGCAGTAGGGGCCGGGAAGGAGGAGACCCTAAAAAGGCATTTGGAACCAACACTCCCCCTGTAGATCTAAAAGAACTTATTGGGCTGCTTTAACTGGCTGCGAGGGCTGGGATCGCTGTAAGAAAAGGCATCAAGGCTATCCCCTGAACTATCAGCACTGCTGATGAAACTGGCAAGCGGGGGAAAGCAGCACAAAGGGCTGAGCTTGACCTTGGCTGAGGCGCTCAAGGGCTGAACCTGCTTTCTCTCCAAAGTGGCGCACTCCATTGACGGGCATGTCCATCAGAATCAATTGGACATCCCTGGAAAAGCCAGTGGAATGTGTCCAGCCAAGGAAAGGGATGGATGAGCCGCACCACTGAATCCACTGTGCCAAGGTCACAGCAAAGGATCTGATAGACCATGTGTTACCCTGTGCACACAACATTCACAAAATTGTTACTGTAATGATCCAGGAGATTAGGAAAACCCATCAGCGCAATTTCCCATTGAACACGGGAGTAACCGGCTAGGAGGCAAAAGTGGCGTTTGTGGGATAAAGTAGGAGACTCCCTGAAGAGAAGGTTGTTTTCTTCATTGTTTCTATTTCTTCAAATCACTACCCATAGGAGTAGAATGAAAACAGTCATATCTCTGTGAAGAAGGACAACACCTCGATCACAAGACTCTCATGAGCAGAGTGAGCAGTCAAACATTTTGGGTCCCCAGGAGCCAGACAATGGCAGAGCATGACCTGTTGGTTTACCGCAGGGGCAGACGGTGTCTTGTCCCAAGTTGGCAAAATGGGGTCCATCAACTCCTTGTGAAAAGGAAGCTGAGGGACAATTAAGGGAGATGCCAGCTGTAGGAGAGTAGGATCTGCCTCTTATGTTGCCCCCACTTTTTTTCTGATGTTTACACTGGTTTCTGGCTATAGTCTGGCTGGGTCCCTGCTAATCAGGGCCCCAGCCTCTCTGTTCTTTCTAAATGACTTGGAGTGCACTCTAGGTGCACTAGTGATTGGATACTGTGGTACCTTATGAGTCCCTAGTATATGGTACCTTAGGTACCAAGGGCATAGGTACTTCACAGGCCTACCAGGGGCTGAAGCAGGTATTATGCCACCCCTGGGAAGCAGACTAAATCTGACACCACAGGCCTGCTACTACAGCCTGGGTGAGGAAGTGCTAGCACCCCTCACTGAGATATAGGTCCCCTATATCTCTCCTGCACACACATTGAGACTTATCAGTCACCTCTAAAGCAGGCCCTATCAATCCTGAGGGCAGGGTGCTTAGTTTCCATGTGAGGGGGTGCCTCTGCCTGAGCAGGGCCCCTCTGCAGCTCTCAGAGTCCATTCTCTGGGGCTGTTTGTGGATGCGGTTAAACCATATACTTTTAAGTACATTATATCCTCGCGGTAGAATGCTAACTTTGGAATGGCTGCATCAAAACATGTCGTGTTTGGTGTCAAACATCTTGGAATACTACCCCCCCGCCAGTTCTGGCGGCGGGGGTAGCCTTCCACCCTTCTAGAGGGATAGACATGTACCTACTGTGGAAACGCGGTAGAATCCTGCAGAGCCCTGGCATCACAAAATGGATGCCACCAGTCACAGACACTGGGCTGCCCTCCTGCTGATGACCAACACTCGCAGTGGAGGAAGCCCAACAATAGATATCCTGTCCCAAGGGGGTGTGACCACCTCCCAGACAGGGTTTAGTGTATTGGGGCTGGGTGTGTGCACTCTTAGCGTGCTTTGAAGTCCTGCACTGGGGGAGCAGAAGGCTCCTCAGTGCATACCCCAGTTCAAACCGGCTCAGGGGCTACCTGCCCCTGCTCTGGAGCGAAACTGGACAAAGGGAAGTAGGTGTAACCACCCACTCCCCTGACCCTCCCATAGGTGGGGTCATAGAGCTAGTCCTTCCCTTTCTTTTAGTATAAGAGGGGGAACCTGTGCATTGCAAACTAGATATCCCTGGACGACGCTCTGAAGAAGAATCCTGGACCTTCGACGTACCACTACCTTTGGAAGACTGAAGAATCTCCCTTGGAGTCAAGGAGTGACTCCCCTGCGTGGCAGGCACCAAAAACTACAAACGACGGTTGCAAACTACGCCGCTCCCGCCGGAGTCCGAAGTCCCTGCAGCCCAAGAAGTGGATTTCCTGACTTCTCAAAGGCCATCGTGAGTCCCCAGCGAAGCTGAGGCCAGTGGACCCCAAGAGTGACGAGGAACCGCGACCCCTGGGTACCGTGCACTATTGTCGAGTGCAACCCCTTCACAACGTCCTACGACCTTGTGCTTTGGACCACGTGTGGTCCTGGCCTCCAGCAGGAATCCCTCTGAAGATCAGAGGCCTACCACGTCCCGAGTGACCGTGGGCCTCTGTTGAGCGAATCCTCCAGAGGCGTCTTCGCGATCCCTTGCCAGCCGGCTTGTGGGTCCCCTGAAAGCTTTCCTACAGAACCAAAGGGCTCCCTGGTTGCTCCAGGCCTGCCCTGACTTACCCTCGCTGGGTGAGTCCCTCAGACCTTGCTGGTCTGCGCCATTGACTTTTACACTTTCCCCGAGACTTGCTGTTACCAAGGCTTGTTGTCTCCAATCGAGTCGCCGACACCGCAGTAAGCTGCAGACATCGTGGGACACGCCGAATCCAGCTCCTGGTCGTCGTCGACGCCTCCTGGACCTCGTGGCTGAAGAGTCAAGGCCCCGTGAACGACCTGAATCTTGCGACGACGGTGGGCATCCATCTTCCTTGCCCCGAGTCACTGCCAAGCGACTTTGAACACTGTCCCCTCTGCTTTCAGGTCTTCCATCTTCTGAATCCAGGCTTGGATTCCTCCGGACACTTCTCCTGTCGCCGCAAGCAGCAAGTCTTCACTGGCTCCCATTGAAAACGACGCCGCGACCCGACACCAAAGAACACCTATGCACCCGGCTCCCCTGGGTGAGGTAACTTCAGCATTACAGTGCTCCTGTGGGTGTGGGCCCTGGAACTACTTACCCTGTAAGTGACTTGCTTGTAGCTACCCTAGAAGTGCCCTAAAACTCTTACTTTCCAAGTGCGACTATCGCGCTGACTCGTACATGGTTCGCGCCTGTGTTAGACACACCGCGTCCAACTCCCTTGCAACTCTATCTGTAACCGCGTCCTTCGACTCGTACAAGGACCGATCGGTGTGTTCGCCTCGGACACGCAAGGGACCTTTAACATTGAAATCTCAATCGCGTCTGTTCGCATAGACTCGTACAGGACTCGCACCGGTGCCAGGACACCGCGTCCGTCCCCTGTGGGTCTCCTACAACTACCTGGGGTGGTTCTTGGGGGTCCCTCGATTCTAGATGCCCTAGACCTAGGTCTAGCCAAACTAAGATTGTGATATTCGATTGTGCTAAACTTATTTTGATAACATTTGATTTGTACATATGTTCCTGACTTCTAATCTCAAAGAGATTAGTAGAGAGTGTTTATTAATAAATACATATATATTTGATATATATACCTGTGTGGTGTCTTTTCATTTGGTGATTCGAGAGATTGTGTGGTAAAACAAGCTGCTTTACATTCCTTCAAGACTTAGCCTGAAGGCTGCTCTCCACAGCTACCACCAGGACAGCTTTCTTTAAAGGTTGTCTTAAACCTATCTACCATAAGAGTCGAATTGTTCTGGTGCAAGGTGTCCACTTTAATTAGTGAACATCATATACCAGGCCAACTTCTCACACCAGCTTATTAGTTTCTGTTAGCCTTGCTCTACTCTACAGGCAAAAAGATTTGAACAACCTTTGCAGCCTTGCGAAGCTGAGCCGTAAATGAGGCAATTGCATAAGTGGGCGCCCCCGAAGGACACTCTAGGAACATCTCAAGGGAGGTGTCAAGGCCATTGGTATTCTCCAGGACTAGTAAGTCCCCAGCATCTGTTGTAGTGGGGGCTAGGGGAGGAGAATGTTGCCGTCTCGCTGCTGTCATTGATGTCGTTGTATTTAATGTTCAGCATCTGACTGTAGCAAAATCAGAAGCAACTAGCCCCTCCAGCCTGCCAAAGTATTTATCACGAGGCAAGGGCTTGTAGAAGGACTCTCCCCCACCCCCTCAATAACGGCTGTATTCTGCATCAGGATCTCACCAAAACAGCCTTCATCTTCAGAAATAAGCTATGTGATGTAGCAGATGCGAAGTCTCTGCTAGTGGCATCAAGGACAGCGCAGCAACCGGCAAGGATTGCGTCAGAAAGAGGGTGAATGGGTCGACTGGTGCCAGGGAAGCAGACGGGGACCAAGGCTGCTTCTTAGGATCCCAGACACACCTGAGGGAGCCAGGGTGGAGCAAAAGAGGGTCAGCATAGTCTGTGTGAAAACCACAAACTATGTGGAATCAGTTCCAGAGGCTGGAAACTGCAGGAAGAAAGTGGGAGGCTCCATTGCCACAGATAGTGCTGGGGCAGATCTCCACCAAGATGGGCTTGAAAGAAGACACTGTGGCCAGGGTAAGGAACAATGCTGCAGACGGGCAGACCCATCTCTTGAGCGAGATCAACATCAAAAAGCCAACAAATTCCTCTTGCATTGCTTAGTCAACATCCTTGAAGCAGCCCACTTACATGACTTGCAGGTGTATGTGAGCCGGAGCGTGATCTAGAGCAAGACCTGGGTCTGGAGCTTCATCCTGAGTCCATGACATGAACAGTTTGGCCTCCTGCTCCTCGACTGCCTTGGAATGCACAAGGCCACATTTAGCACACAATTTGGAGTGGTGCTTGGGCCTCAGGCACCAGACAGATGTTTGGAGGGTGCGAAAGCAACATCTTGAGCTCAAGAGGGTTTAAAGCCTGAAATGTTCAAGGTAGACAACACTGAAAACACCGCAAGTGTAATAATTTGGAAAGAAATGTTTGGAGATGGCACCTTATGACCCCGTGATGTCATGTGTAGGGTTGGATCCAGAAGCCAAGACCGAGTTGAGGTGCCACCTATCGGTGCGGTGGAGCATTTTCATGTCTGAGGGCTAGGCGAGACATAAGAGGTGCAGAGTATCAGGTAGAACTATCCACTAGAAACAAACATATGGCAAGGTCAAGTCGTTCAGCAGATACAAATATAATCTCAATACAAATCTATACATTATGACAGCATGGGGGTCATGCATAATAAAGTCCATACGAGGAATGTAATCTTGCAGTTGTGAATGAAGAATGTGGTAAAGCCTTAAAATTAAAAAGCAGCTGACAGAATGTTCTTAGAGTGAGATCCAGAAAAGAGCTAGAGGTAGCTATAGTATTAAGACAGTCAATGCCGATGGACCGTAGGTCACTTTGAAGAGGTAGGTTAGGGTTTTTTCCCCTCAAGCAAACGGTACATTTCAATTGCAAAATACCATGATGGAGAATCATGCAAACCACTGCACAATGGGGCGGTGACAATGTGCAGAACATCGCAGAGAAAGAGAAAAACAGATTTAAGAGGGTAAACTAGTGATGAGTTGATGTGAAGAAAATAGGTAGTTACGGAAAGACGACCAGAAGGATATGAATGACAAAAAATAAAGAATCAATCAATCAGGGGGAATTGTAAGCGCGCTACTCACCCGTGAGGGTCTCAAGGCGCTGAGGGGGGGTCCGCAGGTCTGTTTAGCCGAAGAGCCAGGTCTTGAGAGTCTTCCTGAAGGTGTTCAGGGAGGGGGCGCGTCCGATGTCTGCCGGTAGCTCGTTCCAGGTCTTGGCTGCAATGTGGGAGAATGATCGTCCGCCTGCTCTGGCTCGGTGTATGCGCAGGGTTTCGGCCAGTGCGAGGTTGGAAGATCGGAGGTTTCTTTTGGGTACGTGGAAGTTGATTCTGTCGTTGAGGTATTTGGGTCCGATGTTGTGTAGTCATTTGTAGGCGTGAGTGAGGATTTTGAAGGTGACTCTTTTCTCCACGGGGAGCCAGTGGAGTCTTCGTAGGTGTTGGCTGATGTGTTCCTACCGGGGGATGCCGAGGACGAGTCTGGCGGCGGTGTTCTGTATTGTCTGGAGTTTCTGGAGTAGGGACTTGTTGATGCCGGCGTAGAGTGCGTTTCCATATTCCAGTCTGCTGGTGATGAGTGCGTGGGTGACTGTCTTCCTTGACTCAGGGGGGACCCATTTGAATGTCTTGCGAAGGATGCGGAGGGTGTTGAAGCAGCTGGAGGTGAAGGCGTTGACCTGTCGGTTCATGGTGAGTGATGAGTCGAGTACGATGCTGAGGTTTTTGGCGTGGTCTGAGGGGGTGGGTGGGCTTCCGAGGGCGGTCGGCCACCAGGTGTTGTCCCATGCTGAAGGGGTGGCTCCAAGTACGAGGACTTCTGTCTTCTCGGCGTTGAGTTTCAGGCAGCTGTTGGTCATCCTGACTGCGACGTCTTGCATTCCTTTCTGGAAGTGGAGTTTGGCGGTGGTGGGGTCTCTGGTGAGGGAAGAGGATGAGCTGGGTGTCGTCGGCGTAGGATACGATGTTGAGGCCGTGTTGTCGGACGATGGCTGCGAGGGGGGCCATGTAGATGTTGAAGAGGGTTGGGCTCAGTGATGATCCCTGTGGGACTCCGAAGGTGATTTTCGTGGGATTGGAGAGGAATGGTGGTAGTCTGATTCTTTGGCTCCTTCCGGTGAGGAATGATCAGATCCAGTCCAGGGCTGTTCCTTGCATGCCGGCGTCGTGCAGTCTGGCGACTAGTGTGCGGTGAGAGACGGTGTCGAAGGCCGCTGACAGGTCGAGCAGGATGAGGGCTGCGGAGTGGCCTTGGTCCAGGAGGGTGCAGATGTTGTCTGTGGCGGCGAACAGGGCGGTCTCGGTGCTGTGGTTGTTTCGGAATCCGGATTGGGACGGGTCGAGGACGGCGTTCTCTTCGATGAATCGTGTCAGTTCCCTGTTGACTGTTTTCTCTGCAACTTTGGCTGCGGAGAGGAGCGAGATGGGCCTGTAGTTCCTGAGGTCAGTGGGTTTCTTGAGCAGGGGCCTGACTTCTGCACGCTTCCAGTCGTCTGGGAAGGTGCCTGTTTTGAAGGTGGTGTTGATGGTGCGTTGCAGGTCGGGTGCGATGGCGGCCGCGGCTCTGTGGAAGATGTGAGGGGGGGCAGGGGTAGGTGGGGGCCCCCGAGTGGATGCCTTTCATGGTTGAGGCGGTGTCTTCGGTCGTCATCGGTGTCCAGTTGGAGATGGTGGGCTGGCTGGTGTCTTTGGGGGGCGGGGGGCCGGTTGTGTCGTCTGCTGGATGGTCGACGAAGTTGTCGTAGAGGGTTTTGATCTGGAGGTGGAAGTAGGTTCCAAGCTTGTCGCAGAGGTTTTGGGACGGGGTGATGTCTGTGGCTTCGCTGCGTGGGTTGGTGAATTCCTGAATGACGCTGAAGAGTTCCTTGGAGTTGGCGAGGATTTTGTTGTGGATGAAGTTCCTCTTGGTGGTTCTGATTTGGTTGTGGTAGTCCGTCATGGCGTAGGTGGAGTAGTTTTCGGTTGGTGTTTCTCCAGTTCTTCTCCAGGCGTCTGCAGGTGTGCTTAGCTTCTTGGAGATCGGTGGTGAACCAGGCGGCTTTCCTGGGGTGTTGTTTGTCGGGGTTGCGTAGCGGGGCGAGCTCGTCTGTGCAGTTGGAGATCCAAGTGTGGAGTACTCTGGCTGCGATGTTTGCGTCGGATGTCCAGGAGTGGTTGTCTCGGGTGAGGGTGGAGTTAAGTTGCTAGTCGGTAACCTTGCTCCAGTTCCTTCGTGGTGGGCGTGGGGCTGGTTTGGGTGCCTTGGGTTTGTCGACGGCGAAGTGTACGGCGAAGTGGTCGGTCCATGGCGGTTGCGTTGTGTGGCTGAAGTGAACGCTGTTTCCTGCAGCGAAGATGGGGTCGAGGGTGTGTCCTGCTCTGTGGGTTGGTGTGGTGACGAGTTGTATAAGTCCGATGTTGGCGAGGTTGTCGCGGAGGAGGGTGGAGTTTGGGTCGCTGGGGTTGTCGAGGTGGAAGTTCAGGTCTCCAATGAGTATGTAGTTCATTGATGCGATGGCGTGGGGTGCGATTGTAAGAAACTGGCTCTATATATACTGCACCAAAGTGAGGTACAGTGTGTATAGAGTCCAAGGGTCTCCAGAGGTTTGGCAGAGGTTAAAGTTAGATAGAACCTTACTCTCCAAAGTGGTAGCTTGGTCGAGCAGTAAGGCATTATCAGAGGACAGTGTTAAGCATTTGGTGTACACACTCAGTCAGCAAATGAATTCACACACTCAAGAACTGAACTCTAGGCCAATTGTTTTTGTATAAAAAATATTCTGTTATTTTATTTTAGAACCAAGCAAGCCTGATACAGGTAAGCATTCAATTATTTTCAGTAATAAGTTACTTGTTGTACACAGTTTTAAAAAGCAATGAAGATTGTACTTGATTTGATTTACAGGGGATGCAGTAGGTTGCAATACTTAGTAAATGCAGTACATTGAAATGAATGGCTTTTTAAGGTAAATGCAGGTAAAATTACTTTTGCGTTACTTTTGTAATCCAGTGCTGGACTCCTAGATTCAGCACTGGGACATTTACTTAAAACAGGTAAGTAATTACGTTTTGTAGTTTGTACGATTTTTAGAGAATATTTTCAGGTTTCAAAAGTCCACACTTAGAAACTTTTTGGACCAGTACATTGAAATACATAGGCTTTTCCTGTAAATTGCAGGTAAGTTACTTTTCGGATTACTTTTTCTAACAGTGCTGGATCCTAGATTCAGCACTGGGACATTTCCTGAAAACAGTTGAGAAAATGCGTTTTAGTTAGATGTACGATTTTTAAAGAATATTCTTGTATTTCAAAAGTTGACACTTTTTCACATAGGACCACCAATGTTATCCTATGGAAGGAAATTCAATTCACAGGTAAGTTACTTTTACGTTACTTTTCCTACTCAGTGCTGGATACCTAGATTCAGCACTGGGACCTTTCCTGCAAATAGTTGAGAAAATTCGTTTAGGTTATTTGTGCGATTTTTAAGGAATATTCTTAGTTTTCAAAAGTCGACACTTAGAAACTTTTTGGGAGAAAAAAAGTGTCAATGTTATCCTATGAGGAAAAACAGGTTATCGGTTTCGAGGTAAGTAATCGGTCTTTTGAGTTAGGGTTCTGGGGTTAGACTCAGGGGACTCCCAGGGTCAGTGATGCACTGTTGTTGCACCCTCAGCGGCACTAGGGCGGCCGGGTGCAGAGTGTTGAGGCCCAATGTTATCCTATGGAGGATAGGGGGACTCTGGTTGGTGGCTGCTGGCAAGCAGGTCACGGGGTTGTGGGAGCAAAGCTCCTAGGGTTAAGCTCAGGGCAAGTTGGGGACCAAGTTAGCACAAAAGGGGCACCCTCAGCAGCACTAGGGCGGCCGGGTGCAGGGTGCTGTTTTGAGGTCGGGTGCCCTGTTGATTTCAATGGAGATTCTCCGGGACAAAGAAACACTGCAGGCTCAGGGACGAGGATCTTCCAGGAGTGACCACCACTTCGAGGGGTAAGTTGGGATGTCTTGGGTTGGTTAGGCACCGCTGGGTTGGGCACACAAGGCCATGGGGCATCGGGTGCAGGGGTGCCTTGGGACGTCGGATTTTCTTACCTGCTCTGGTTGCGGTAGGGGGGGTCCTCTGGATTGAGGCTGCAGGCGTCGTCAGGAGGCTTGAGGCAGGTCAGGGGTCGCCGGATCTCGGGTCAGGATCGCCGGGGGGACCTCCTCGTGGTATTTTTCCTCTCTAGCTCGGGCCGGGTTCGGCGGGTGCAGAGTGGGCTGGATTCGCGGTTCCTGGTAGGCACCAGAAGCTGCAGTTCAAACACGTCCGGTGTTCACGGGAGAAACAGCTTGGAAAGTGAAGGCAGGCAGGTCCTCTGGGGTTTTTGAGGTTGCTGGCCGCTGGACACGCCGGGGTTTTGCAGGAGCAGGTTCGAGGGGAGACAGGCCTGTAGGGCTGGGGCCAAGTCAGTGGGCGTCGTCCTCTTGTTAGCTCTGCACGACTCTTCGTCCTTTTTTTCTTCTTGTAGGTAGGCTGGATCTGCCTTTCTGGTTCAGGGCTGCCCCCTAAATACTGTATTTAGGGGGCGTTTTAGGGGTCTTGAGGTCAGTAGCCAATGGGCTACTGACCTTAGGGTGACTACACCCTTGGTGTGCTCACCCCACGTGGGGGAGTGAGCACAATCCCTAGTCCTGATTGGGAGTGCCTGCCATCTGCAAGATGGCGAGCACTGGAGAGTGGGCTTCACCTCGCCTCCCCCACCTGAGGGGTGGAGTTGGCAGAGGTGGGCACACCTCCTGGGCTGGCTAGTTTTCCCCGCCTGTCTTCCCGCCTGAAAGGGAGGGGAGACAGGAAGGGGGCCTGCTCCTGATAGCAGGAGAGGCTGGGGGTCGCATTACAAAGGCTGCCAGGCCTTTGAAGCTCCCCTGACACAGATGGCTCTTCCTGGCCTGGGGAGGTGTGCACACCTCCGCCCAGGAAAGGCTTTGTTTCTGGGCTCAGGGAGCGTAGGCTCCCACCCTAGGGGTCCAGAAACATGTCTCATGGTGGCAGGCTGGTGTGTACCAGTCAGGGAACCCACCAGAGGCTGGTCGTTTTTCAGGGGGCATCTCAAAGATGCCCTCTGTGTGCTTTTTTAATTAAATCCCACACTGGCATCAGTGTGGGTTTAATGTGCTGAGAAGTTTGATAACAAACTTCTCAGTTTTCAGTGCAGCCATTATGGTGCTGTGGAGTTCGTAATGACAAACTCCCAGCACCATATACTCTTAATGGCAGCACTGCACTTACAATGTCTAAGAATGGACTTACACTGTAGGGGTACAGGGCTCATGCACCTGTACCCTCACCATTGGTATAGTGCACCCAGCTAGAGGGGTGACTGACCTCTGCCAAGGCAGTGGGTTGTAGGCATGGCCCACAGAGGTGTGTGCCATGTCGACTCTTCACTTTGTTCTGCACCAAAACACGCAGCCTGCAAAGGCAGAGTGTGTGTGTAAAGGTACAGGGCCTCTCAGGGTGGCACAATAAGTGCTGCAGCCCTTAGAGGTCTTCCCTGGTCACAGTGCCCTGGGTACCTGTGGTACCATTTACCAGGGGCTGACCTGTGGCCAGAGATGCCAATTGGGTAGAGTTTTGGGAAAGAACACAGGCCCTGGGAACCTGATTGACAGGGACCCAGGGCACATCAAGTCAAAGTGCATCAGTGGTCTGGCAAAAAGTGGGGGGTTACTGCAACAGAAACCCACTTCCTTACAGCGATGAAGTCGGTGATGGTGGTGGCGAAAGGAGTCCGGGGGCCGGGGTGTCTGTAGACGAGGGTTCCTCGGAGTGTGGCATTGGGGCTGGTCTGGATCTGGAAGTGCAGGTGTTCGGCGGAGGGGGAGGTTTCGCTGGAGGTAGAGAGGCGGAGGGTGCTCTTGTGGGCGATGGCAAGGCTCCCTCCTGAGTGGTTGGGGCGGTCTTTCCTCTCGATCTTGTATCCGTCCGGGATGGCGGTGTTGATGTCGGGGCCGGAGGAGGCGTTGGTCCAGGTATCCGTGAGGAAGGCGATGTCGGGCGAGAGAGAGTTGAGTAGGTTCCAGATTTTCATGGCGTGTTTGTGTACGGAGCGCACGTTGAGGAGGATGCATCTTAGGGTGTCGCCGGTGTTGGCTTCGGTGGCGTTGGAGGCCGGGGCAGTGGTGAGGGTCTGGCGGCAGTGGAGGCAGGAGAACTGGCCGTGGGTTGTGTTCGGCGAGGACTGTTGGCAGTCACTGCGTCTGCCGGGGTTGAGTGCGTGGAGAGCGGCAGAGTCGTAGTGATGGAAGGTAGTCGATCCAGGGTTCCTGGCGCTGGTTGCGGTCGGGCTTGCAGCGGTCTGCATTAAGAGGGGGACGGGGAGGGACGATCAGCTGGGAGGCGGGAAGGGTGTGCGGACAGGGGGGCGGGGCCGCAGGGGCAGCAGCGGTGGGAAGGGAAGCTACAAACAATAAGCTATGGCAGAAGAGCAAGACTGTAAACTGTGGACAAATAAACAGAAAAACCGTAAAACAGTACCGGTACCCACTAGGAGTTGGAGCCGGCAGAGGAGGCAGAAAAACAGGCGGAGGCAGGAACGGACGCACAGCAGCCTTGAACCCCTCACAGGAGGAGGCTGGTGGCGCAGAAGCGGAGCTGCTGGGGAGAGAGAAGGCCTGAGACCAAGGTCTTTGCTGATCATGTATAAGAGTACATGATCAGCAAAAGGTGACAAACGAGGCGGTAAAGGGTACATGGAACAAGGAACAGAAAAGATAAGCCAGACAAAATAGTGAAAGAATAAAAATTGATTTACCAGTGAGAGGATTCTGTGGCAGTAAGTGATCACTGGGTGGCACCCTGTGTGGATACTGTTGTTCATCACAGGTGTCACAGGACCACAATAAGGGCAAGCTCCAACTGAAGACCAAAGTCTAACATGACACCTCAATGGAAGCAGCTGCCGATTGGTACAAGGTTTTAACATGCCTCAATGGAAGCTGGGGATAGCTGACCACAACAGACATAGCTATAAATATGCCTCATTAAGAGCCTGAAGCGATGGGAGATTGGATCACTTTATAAATTACTACCGAGTCTTATCTGCAGCTGGGAGTAAAGGCATAATCAACAAGCATTGGCATAGCCAATAGTTCTCGCCTTTGGGACCTTATAAGTATTTAATTCTGCAGCACAATATCCTTGGTGCAACATCAACTGTTGCATGGCTAAACACTTATAATGTCCCAAAAGCGAGACCTATTGGCTATGCCAATGCTTGTTTTAAGTCGTCTAGGCTTAGTATTTTGTAGTGGACCTATGCTATACATCACACACCTCTTTGCAAAGGTGGTGTGTGGCACTAGGGAGCCTGATTACACACCAGCACAAGGAAACAAAGCAGCAGCAGAATATCTTAATAGATATGGTTCTGGGATGCTCTCTCACCCTAGCACAAAAGAGTGCAGCAACTTTTGTTGCCGAGTTGCACTACTTTTATTAAATATCCCCCATATGTGCTTGCTAAATACTTAAGGTTACCAGATGACTCCTTGTCATAAGGAACATCATTTTCGAGTCCTGGTCTGAAATTTGAGTACATTTCACATTTAACAAGCATTGAAGCCAACATGCCTCGCATTTTCACTTCTAATGGAGACCCAATGGCTATACCAATGCTTTTCCCTGTGTTGTGCAGATTCAGCAAAAAAGGGGTGCAATGTCATTTTCAAATGTATAGGTCATGACGCTGCTGCGGTTTTACTTATTTTATTTACCATTTCCAGACGGTGGCTGTTCGTCGTAGAGCAGTACATAAAAAAAAAACCATTCAAATGTGAATGAAAGATCGTTTAGTAAAAGAAGCAGCACAACAACAGATATGCAGTTGCCAGACCATCTCAATTTTTTAAGACTTCTGTGGTATGGGCAGGGAAAGCAGCAGACAACTGTGGAGGAGGGAGGAACACCTAAGCAGGCGAGGGCAAAGGTGAGCAGATACTTGAGGTGGGAAGCAGCCCTCGAGGAAGAAAGCAAGAAAACACATGCAGGTGCAGAGTGACGCGATCTGTGGTGGGGGAGGGGGAGGGAATTGAAGCGCAAGCAAGCAAGGTGGAGAGAGGCACGCAAGGCTTAATGAGCCTCGACAGAAACCCACATGGCGGCTGCGCGCGTGCACGCTCGCGTGAACGCAAGCTTGAGGCCAGCAAAAGCCTCTGGTAGCACTTTCAACAAGCATTGGCATAGCCAATAGGTCTCGCCTTTGGAACCTTATAATTGTTTAGCCATGCAACAGTTGATGTTGTTGCGCCAAGGATATTGTGCTGCATAACTAAATACTTATAAGGTCCCAAAGGCGAGACCTATTGGCTATGCCAATGCTTGTTTTTGTTTATATCCAGTTCGTTTAATAATTGTTAAAAGATATCGAGTAATGATTGAATACCTATGCGTGATAACGAGCACATGTTTACGCACGCTATACAAGTCAATTCAACCCATATTTTCCCTGTCTAGTAGGATGCGAATAAAACCGAAATATACTACATTACGCTGCAACAGAAGATTCTCCTTTAGCTACGGCGACTCATATGCAGGAGGTTTCATCAAATTACTACATTACGCTGCAACAGAGAGCAAGTCGAGTCTAACGACAAAACCGTCATGTGCGCCCAAATTGTGCAAAGCGGTAGCAGATTTCCCAAAATGAAATCAACACAGAAGAGGGTTGACTAGCTTCCAGAATAAAGGCCAGAGCATTATTTTTGCTATACAGAGCAATGTCCAGTAGGGAAAAGCGTGCCTAAAGAGGAAGAAACAGAGGCGCCAAGATGGAAAGGATAAGCAGAGGACTTAGAAAGTGTGCCCACATACCACTTAGAAAGAGACACGAGAAATGTAACGTCAATGGGGGATTACAAATACAGCAGAGGTAATGAGGCAGGCGTAACGGAGGGACATTTGCTACTGAGAAAAGTGCTCTTGTTCATCGCCTGGAGCGTGACCTTTGACTCGCAACCCACTTTACATCCCAGGATACACACCCGAACCAGAATCCCCCAAACCAAGGACCTGTGTGGTGCCTGTCAAGGAAGAGGCAGACAGACACCAGGCGTCTTTGATGTATGCGACAGACCCGCGGGATTACCAGCCATTATTCAATTTACACGTACACATGAACCACAATGCACCATTTAAATCCGCCCATTCTTAAACTCCAAAGTGATTGCCAGCCGGGCTCCGAAAGCACAGAGGTCAAAGGAAAATATATTCATCGGCGGCCGGGGCTCCTGTCTGCGGCTTTGTGCGCCAAACAGCAATTTGCTCCTACAAGCCCCCTGTAAATCATAGGAGCGTCCTTAAGCCGTGGGCGTCAGACCAGCCGCCGCAAAGCGACTGTCAGGGCCACAAAGGAGCCGGGGCTGATAAGGAAGGCAGCGCAATAACAAAGGCAAACAAAACACCTCCCAGAAAGCGCGGGAAACAATGGCGTGTGTCCGGGAGGACGCTGTTCTCACACACAGGCAGGCGGGAGACTGCTCCGGGCTAGAGTGCATCTCGACATGATACGCTATCCACTGGGGAGTGGGAGGGGGGAGGAAAGACGCAGGGAGGGAGGAGGGGATGAACTAGAGACTAAAGAGGGGTGGACAGGAGCGTATAGAGGGAGGGAAGGAAGAACCGTAGCTAAGAAGGGATGAAATAGGGAGAGAATCCGTAGAACAAGTATAGAACAAGTATAATGGAGAAAGCGATGAAGGCGAGAGGGAAGAAAGCAGCGAGGAGAAAGGAATTAAAGATGGAGGGAATACAGCTGATCCTCCATGAGGGAGAGGAAAGGTTGGAATAAGGAGGAACGGTAGGAAAAAAGGATGGAGTCAGGAAAAAAGTTATTAGAGGGTGAAAGGGTCCGAATGGAACGGAAACAAGCAATGGCCGCGCGGCCGTGAAAGTAACGCGGCCGCGCGGCCGTGAAAGCGAAAGTTATGGCAGGGACGCGCTCTGTGGTGGGGAGGGGCAGAGCGAGGCGCTTGGGAGAGCAAGGCTTAATGAGCCATGAAAGCCACATGGCGGCTGCGCGCGTGCACGCGCTCGTGAACGCAAGCTTGAGGCCAGGAAAATATTGTGGTAGCACTTTGAAAAGCCACTAACTAAATGTCTCGCAGAGCAGCGCATGCGCTGGCTCAGCGAGACCTAAAAAGCCACTCACTAAATTTCTCGCAGAGCAGCGCATGCGCTGGCTCAGCGAGACCTAAAAAGGGATGAGCAAGCGCTGAGAAGGAGAGAGAACACCACACTGTTCAGTGCTATGAGAGAGCCTCAGCTGAGGATGGAAGTACAGACATTACAGATTTATGGACAAGTCTCAAACAGCGTTAGAGGGATACGCTGAACAGAAAGGAGCTCTAATTACACTTTTTAAGTCCATAAACATGCCCTTAGGGCAGGAATGATCAGATGCGCTATAAATGTATCACACGCCTGGATGAGAACCAAAGTCACAGAGAGCTGGAGAGATTCTTTACAAGGCTATAGTTTGGTTATCAGAAGCCATTAGCTCTGAATAGTCAATAAAAGTCTGAGGAGTTCATAGTAACAAAAATGTGATTCCAATTACTCTATTAAAGCCTAGGAGATGCCAATGTACGAGCAGAAATGTTTATTCAAATATAAATCCTCCTTTTCTGGTCCAGGAAGGAACAATTCAGGAGCAGATACGTTTTGTACTTGGTGACCAAGTCCCAGCGCTCACCTATCCCAGTTTACCTCCACATTGTTCTAAATTCCAACATTAGATCCGATATCTCCCAATGGTTAATAGTGGTGGGCATGATCAAGTTAAACCTTGCTGTCTGCCATGTGCAGATTTTGTAGCGCAAACATCAGGTGGGGTCAGAAACAATCAATGCTGCCAGAGAGACATGCTTACCTCCTGCTTGGGGGGCGGGGCTCTTTTCTTCTTTGTTTTCTTTCTTTTCTCTTCCGTAGCAGCAGCAGCTTGTGCCTTCTCAGGCTTCACAGGCTCAATTACTTTCTTTTCGGGCTCCAAGGTGACCGGTGTGTGTGGTTCCTCCTCCTCTAGTGGGAGGGGCAGTGGCTCGAGGTAGTAGCTTCTGGGTCGAGGCTTTAAATGTGTGTGGTACAAGAGAAGCCTCTGCTGTTCTTCAAACCGGGACACCTTCCGATCCACCCGCACAGTCCCGAACCAACCCCAGGACAGAGGCGCAGAGTGCTTCAGGCCTTCAAAGAGGTCCCACGGAGAGATCTTCTGCTTGGTGGACACCTGCAAACCCTAAAGAAAAATTTCCGATTCAGTAACACTGAGTACTAGGTAAGCATGTAGAGGACAGAAAAAGTAAATAAACCAAGTATCTGGAACATTGTGGACTATCTGTGGTGCTTGGTAAGAGAGAGTACCTGGATCCATTATTAGAGGATTTGGGACACTCATCCAGAGCACGTGGGCACAGTTGTGAATAGAAACATGGGAATGGGTGTAAAGGTGGTTGTCTCCCAAAGAGGGATGATCCCCAGACCAGGTCAACACTTAGGGGTGAGAGTTGCTGTACTCTGCTACAAGACGGCTGTAAGTGTATTTATATTTTATTACATAAAACAGCAAATCAATTTCTGAGAACCTGGCAATATCAATACATGCAATAGTTGAAAAAGCAGGCGAAAATAATTATTTTGCAAACAATGCAAATATCACAACTTGCGTATTTTAAAATGCTTTTTAAACACATTCTTATGGGTTGCTTGGCACCGGAGAACTTGAACACTTCCCATAATGCAACAGCAGTGTGCAACACGGTCCCACATAGCCAAAGTGCTGCAGCTTACTCCCCAAACTATATCATGCAGGTCTTTTACTGCTTCAGACATAATCCTTCCACTATGGGCTGAGGAGTGTTATACTGAGCTGATTTCGCCCTAAGTGCATTCCTGCATGTGAGGATATCACAGTACACAAGGCCGCTCCATCTTTGCCATATATTTTTTTAATGATCTACAAGTCTCACTGCAGCAGTCACAAAGCATGGCTAAGAGAGGCTCTGACCAGCTCAGAGTACTGGCATACTCACTTCTTTCTTGAAGATAGATTCAAAACCCGTAATCTTGTTGCCTTTGGTGTCAATAAGCGATCCTTGAGGCTCACATGTGATGACATCACGAGTCTGCTTTGGAAGAGGGAGAAGCTGCCTAACTTTTTCCAAGCTCTCAGACTGCCGGTCTCCAAGTTCCTTCTGCATAATGTTGTAAGTAAAAAGTTAACGGGCGTTAAACAATAAGCCAAGAAAACTTAGTTAGGCAAAGACGAAAGGGTAAGTAGAAGAGGGTTAATGAAAGGAATGAAAACAAAATCAGAGTAAGCGTAAGCTCCAGCAGAGAGAATAAGGATGCTAAGACAAAAGATATACAAATAGGACAAAGAAGAAAAAAAATAGAAAGAGTGCATTATAGACAAAGAATTAGCTAAAGAGAGGGGGACAAGATGGGTAAGAAGGGTCAGAAAGTAATTCATCATGCAAATAAAGTTGAAGGTATATGGGGGAACAATGAAGGTGGGGAGAGCCAAGAAGGGGAAGTAGAACCACATAATGAAGATGAGCGGGTTCTGAGGAAGGAAGAATGGGAAGGCAGAGCCAAGGAAGTATGGTAGGGAGAGTAAAGTAAGGAAGGGAAGTGGAGAGTGAGGAAAGACTGATGGAAAGGTGGAAGCCAGGAAGGAAGGGGAAGGCTGAGGAAGGAAAGGAAGGCACAAGAAAAAAAGGAAAGGGAAAACCTAGAAAGGCAACGAAGGAAGAGCCATGGAATGAAGGAAGGGGAGAGCCAATGAAGGAAGGGGAAGGAATGGTAAAGAAAGAAGGAAAACGGGAGGCACAGAATGGAGGTAAAAAAGTAAGCAGCTTAGTGATGGTTGAGAGAAAGATGGCAAGAAAACAAGACACACCTTGCAAGGGATGGCAGGTAAAATTAATATAGGAAAGGGAAGGAGAGCAGGGAAAAAAACAGAAGGCGCCAGAAGAGACCCAGGGAAAGTCAGAAAGAAAAAAGGGCAAATTTGCTGACTGTACACATGGTTGTAAGTTGTGCCATGCCTTAGAACAGGTACTGAACAGGGTAAAGATAAAAGACCGATAATAAAAACAAGGAAAGAGGGGAGACGAAAAGGAAGACTAGACAAAGGGACTATATGAAAGATGAGGAAAAAGCACACTTCCACTCAAAGACAAATCATCAGAAAGAAGGGATAAATGAAACAAAAATAAAAGATATGAGCCAAAGGAAA
Source organism: Calotriton arnoldi (assembly GCA_963921515.1). Lineage (NCBI taxonomy): Eukaryota > Metazoa > Chordata > Amphibia > Caudata > Salamandridae > Calotriton > Calotriton arnoldi. The sequence continues at coordinate 811,900 of CAWUFW010001603.1, read as the reverse complement.
AATGACACGAGACCCAAGACAAGACAAAACACATTAACCGTGAAGAATGAATGAATGAGCAAATAAAAGGGCATGAAAGCCAAAGGAAAATAAATCAAGGAAAGGCAAGCCAGTAAGTCAAAAATTGAAGCCAAAAAACAAAGTCAAAAAATGTAAGGGAGTATAGATAAAACAGCAAGAGGAGACAAAGGGAAAAGATGAAACAGTAAAAAGTAAAGAAACATAAGAAACCAGAAAAAAGGGGATATCTAAAAGACAAGGAAAGAGAAGACTTTCCAGACAAGTACAAAGAACCACCGAAAGACAACTGTGAATAACGAAGGGGCTGCTTTACAATATATTTTAGAAAAGCAACAACGAGAGCAGAGAGAAAAATAAGACAACCACAGCAAATGACAGGAAAACCAACCATGGCAGAATGATATATGAGTAGAGGGAAACATGAGCAAGCAAGGGAAATAGCACAAAAAATGAAAACTAAGGAATGCAAGCTGGCCAGACGGGAGCTAAACAAATGAATGGGGAAAGATTATTAAAAAAACAACAACAAAAAAACAGTGAAAGGAAACAGACACAATATGGTCAAAGGGAAAAGGAAAGCTGTACAACGAAAGCCGGAAGAAGATACAACAGTCCAGAACCGAGAAAGAGCAACAGCAGAATGAAGAAGTGAACAAGACATCAAAGAGAAGATATCAGGGAAGAAGCCTGGTTAGGGATCATTAGAGGAAGCCAAAACGTATTCAGGAATAAAGCAAGCGTGGATACAGATGAATGCCAGGACAAAGGCCAGAGAGAGAAGGCAAGACATACAAATAAATAAACATTGGCTAAATCAAAATACAATCCTCCTACAACCGAGTACATGCAGTTCAGTACACAACCACTGGTTACATAACTACAACAAACAGAAGCACTGAACTCATAAAAGTCTATTCACATCTATAATCATGACACCATAGTTTGTGTATGGATACAACGCTTTCAGATGCACAGCATGCTGCAGAGGATGCTGGTCAGTAAGGAAGAATGGTAAGTGGTTACTTCTTACCCGGAGTTTTTTCACTAGGTTCATGTAGGCTCGCTTGTTCTCCTCCATGCTACCCTGAGAGATGCTGGACATGTCTGCTGCCAGTGTGCCGTTGATGAGTACACTCAGCATGTCTAGTACAGTAGTGAAGAGCTCGCTGCGTAAACAGAAAAGAAAAGGGAGTCTCGCTAAAAGGAAATGTTACTCACTTGTAATACTAGTTCTGCATCGTACTTCTCGTCACTAAAGTCATAGACATGAAACAGTCCCACTTGCATGCAGGGACCCCAACACACCTCATTTAAAAAAATATAAAAAAATATCACATGCCAGCTTTTTTCAACAGTTTCTTTCCAGTAATAACCACGTATACACAATACAAAAAAACACTGCAGCATCTACTGAACACTGTGCACTAAACTCTAAGATTTGACACTGAAATCCCCAACAAAATAGAGAAAGACATGAAGAAAAGGAGCCTGTTCATTCGAAGGTGCGCAAAGTTTACAAGTATGCACGTCTCCTTCAAGGAATCAGAGGGTTCTATCTGCCAGCATGCTCTGTACGGTCACATTGCCTCACAGCCTCATCTCTTTTTGAAGGAGATGAGCAGAAATGTGAATTAACAGAAGTATTGATTGCTGTTGACATAACTAACAAATGGAGAGAAGGGAGCCTTTAGTATAGATATCTACGATGCAGAACTAGGACTACAAATAACATTTCCTTCTGCATCGCAGGAACTTCATTGATAATCGCAAGCTCATCTTAGTCTCAGTCTCGAGGATAGAATAGCAAGCTCATCTCACACTCAAGGATAGAATAGCAAGCTCATCTCACACTCAAGGATAGAATAGCAAGCTCATCTCAGTCTCGAGGATAGAATAGCAAGCTCATCTCAGTCTCAAGGATAGAATAGCAAGCTCATCTCACACTCAAGGATAGAATAGAAAGCTCATCTCACACTCAAGGATAGCAAGCTCATCTCACACTCAAGGATAGAATGGCAAGCTCATCTCAGTCTCGAAGATGGAATAGCAAGCTCATCTCACACTCAAGGATAGAATAGCAAGCTCATCTCAGTCTCGAGAATAGAATAGCAAGCTCATCTCACACTCAAGGATAGAATAGCAAGCTCATCTCAGTCTCGAGGATAGAATAGCAAGCTCATCTCAGTCTCGAGGATAGAATAGCAAGCTCATCTCAATCTCAAGGCTAGAATAGCAAACTCATCTCAGTCTCGAAGATTGAATAGCAAGCTCATCTCACACTCAAGGATAGAATAGCAAGCTCATCTCAGTCTCGAGGATAGTATGGCAAGCTCATCTCAGTCTCAAGGATAGAATAGCAAGCTCATCTCACACTCAAGGATAGCAAGCTCATCTCAGTCACGAGGATAGAATAGCAAGCTCATCTCAGTCTCGAGGATAGAATAGCAAGTTCATCTCAGTCTCGAGGATAAAATAGCAAGGTCATCTCACACTCAAGGATAGAATAGCAAGCTCATCTCAGTCTCGAGGATAGAATGGCAAGCTCATCTCAGTCTCAAGGAGAGAATAGCAAGCTCATCTCACACTCAAGGATAGAATAGCAAGCTCATCTCAGTCTCAAGGAGAGAATAGCAAGCTCATCTCAGTCTCGAGGACAGAATGGCAAGCTCATCTCAGTCTCAAGGATAGAATAGCAAGCTCATCTCACACTCAAGGATAGAATAGCAAGTTCATCTCTGTCTCAAGGATAGAATAGCAAGCTCATCTCACACTCAAGGATAGCAAGCTCATCTCAGTCTCGAGGATAGAATAGCAAGCTCATCTCAGTCTCGAGGATAGAATAGCAAGTTCATCTCAGTCTCGAGGATAAAATAGCAAGGTCATCTCACACTCAAGGATAGAATAGCAAGCTCATCTCAGTCTCGAGGATAGAATGGCAAGCTCATCTCAGTCTCAAGGAGAGAATAGCAAGCTCATCTCACACTCAAGGATAGAATAGCAAGCTCATCTCAGTCTCAAGGAGAGAATAGCAAGCTCATCTCAGTCTCGAGGACAGAATGGCAAGCTCATCTCAGTCTCAAGGATAGAATAGCAAGCTCATCTCACACTCAAGGATAGAATAGCAAGTTCATCTCTGTCTCAAGGATAGAATAGCAAGTTCATCTCTGTCTCAAGGATAGAATAGCAAGCTCATCTCACACTCAAGGATAGCAAGCTCATCTCAGTCTCGAGGATAGAATAGCAAGTTCATCTCAGTCTCGAGGATAAAATAGCAAGGTCATCTCACACTCAAGGATAGAATAGCAAGCTCATCTCAGTCTCGAGGAGAGAATAGCAAGCTCATCTCACACTCAAGGATAGAATAGCAAGCTCATCTCAGTCTCAAGGAGAGAATAGCAAGCTCATCTCAGTCTCGAGGACAGAATGGCAAGCTCATCTCAGTCTCAAGGATAGAATAGCAAGCTCATCTCACACTCAAGGATAGAATAGCAAGTTCATCTCTGTCTCAAGGATAGAATAGCAAGCTCATCTCACACTCAAGGATAGCAAGCTCATCTCAGTCTTGAGGATAGAATAGCAAGCTCATCTCAGTCTCAAGGAGAGAATAGCAAGCTCATCTCACACTCAAGGATAGAATAGCAAGCTCATCTCAGTCTCAAGGAGAGAATAGCAAGCTCATCTCAGTCTCGAGGACAGAATGGCAAGCTCATCTCAGTCTCAAGGATAGAATAGCAAGCTCATCTCACACTCAAGGATAGAATAGCAAGTTCATCTCTGTCTCAAGGATAGAATAGCAAGCTCATCTCACACTCAAGGATAGCAAGCTCATCTCAGTCTTGAGGATAGAATAGCAAGCTCATCTCAGTCTCGAGGATAGAATAGCAAGCTCATCTCACTCTCAAGGATAGAATAGCAAGCTCATCTCAGTCTCGAGGATAGAATGGCAAGCTCATCTCAGTCTTGATAGAATAGCAAGCTCATCTCAGTCTCGAGGATAGAATAGCAAGCTCATCTCAGTCTCAAGGAGAGAAAAGCAAGCTCATCTCACACTCAAGGATAGAATAGCAAGCTCATCTCAGTCTCAAGGATAGAATGGCAAGCGCATCTCAGTCTCAAGGATAGAATAGCAAGCTCATCTCAGTCTCAAGGAGACTATAGCAAGCTCATCTCAGTCTCAAGGATAGAATAGCAAGCTCATCTCACACAAGGATAGAATAGCAAGCTCATCTCAGTCTCGAGGATAGAATGGCAAGCTCATCTCAGTCTTGATAGAATAGCAAGCTCATCTGTCTCGAGGATAGAATAGCAAGCTCATCTCAGTCTCAAGGATAGAATAGCAAGCGCATCTCAGTCTCAAGGATAGAATAGCAAGCTCATCTCAGACTCAAGGAGACTATAGCAAGCTCATCTCAGTCTCAAGGATAGAATAGCAAGCTCATCTCAGTCTCAAGGATAGAATAGCAAGCTCATCTCACATTCAAGGATAGAATAGCAAGCTCATCTCAGTCTCGAGGATAGAATGGCAAGCTCATCTCAGTCTCGAGGATAGAATGGCAAGCTCATCACAGTCTCAAGGATAGAATAGCAAGCTCATCTCACATTCAAGGATAGAATAGCAAGCTCATCTCAGTCTTGAGGATAGAATAGCAAGCTCATCTAAGTCTCCGGGATAGAATAGCAAGCTCATCTCAGTCTCCGGGATAGAATAGCAAGCTCATCTCAGTCTCGAAGATAGAATAGCAAGTTCATCTCCGTCTCGAGGATAGAATAGCAAACTCATCTCAGTCTCGAGGATAGAATAGCAAGCTCATCTGAGTCTCGAGGATAGAATAACAAGCTCATCTCACACTCAAGGATGAATAACAAGCTCATCTCACACTCAAGGATAGAATGGCAAGCTCATTTCAGTCTCGATAGAATAGCAAGCTCATCTCAGTCTCGATAGAATAGCAAGCTCATCTCAGTCTCAAAGAGAGAATAGCAAGCTCATCTCACACTCAAGGATAGAATAGCAAGCTCATCTCAGTCTCGAGGATAGAATGGCATGCTCATCTCAGTCTCAAGGATAGAATAGCAAGCTCATCTCAGTCTCGAGGATAGAATGGCAACTTAATCTCCGTCTCGAAGAAAGAATAGCAAGTTCATCTCCGTCTCGAGGATAGACTAACAAGCTCATCTCACAATCAAGGATAGAATAGCAAGCTCATCTCACACTCCAGGATAGAATAGCAAGCTCATCTCACACTCAAGGATAGAATAGCAAGCTCATCTCAGTCTCGAGGATAGAATGGCAAGCTCATCTCAGTCTCGATAGAATAGCAAGCTCAACTCAGTCTCGAGGATAGAATGCCATGCTCATCTCAGTCTCAACGAGAGAATAGCAAGCTCATCTCAGTCTCGAGAATAGAATAGCAATATAATCTCCGGCTCGAGGACAGAATAGCAATATCATCTAAGTCTCGAGGATAGAATAGCAAGCTCCTCTCAAGATTTGCGGTTTTCAATAATCAACAAGATACAGGTTAATAAGTTTCACTACAAATGGAATCTTGTCCAACGAGACTGTTTAACAAGAAATGAAAGGATGTGTCCTTGAGGTCTATGGACGCCATGTAGTCTTTTCCTCTAGTAGCGGCATGGATTTTTACAGTGTGGCCATGTGGAATTTCTGCATCTTTATAAATCTGTTTAGGAACCCAAGGTGTACGATTGATGGGCCTCACTGTCAGGGCCTGCTAAGGGACTAGGAAGTATATGTAGTACATGCCTTGGCTGTGCTCTCTTGTTTGTCAGTTGCTTGTTTCAGAAGTAGTTCTTTTACCCCACTCTTGCACGTTTTTCTTATTGCTCTTTGCAAAACTGCCTCTTTGGCTTCATGTTTGATCTGTCTCGCAGTTCTATGCAATATCGAGTTCTATTACATTCAGAACCAACGTGTTGGAGGGCAGTAATCGCAGTAGTTTGCCTTGGAGTTTTTTGCTGGCTGTTGCTGATACTTTCACGGTCTGGCCTTTCCCTCTGGATCTACCTGGAAAAGGCTGCGTCTGCTACTGCTGATATTGCCATAATGCACTTTATGTTTGGGCAGTGATGGGCTGTAGGTACCCGTCCTGGCTGTAGGGACAGTTTAAAGCCCTCCCTTCCAATTGGCCTTCTGGCAGGCACATTCACCTCTTGAAGGATCATCTGAACTGCCCCCCTCCCCCCAATTGCTTTGGCCATCTGGTTTTCTTCATCTGCTGAAGACAATCATCAAAAGCTGTGTATCCAGTTTATAATGGAGCCTGGGACCTCCTGCTTGAGCCAGGACACCCTCAGCCAAGCATGCCTCATCAAGGTGGTGCCTGCTGGCCGTGTCCACTCCATCCAGGGCTGATTGTATGCATGTGTTAACGATATTCTTAACTTTCTGGATGACAAACGTGGCCAAATGTTTGTACTGGTGGTAGGAGATGGTGTATTAGCTCCTCAATCCCATCCCAGTGCTGGTGGCTGCATTCTAAGGGTAGAATTGGATTTCACAATTCTCCACTGTGTGGCTGCGGTTTGTTCATACTTCCTCCCTACCATCTCCATAGTCTCTATCCTCTTTCTTTCTTTCTTTATTCAGTGGTAGTCCAGAGGACGAGGGGTAGAGGCGCTGTTTTTATGATGGAATAAGCTGGTTTGCGTTCCTGATGCAAATCAGGTCCTGGGTGGGGAGCTTGCTCGTTTCTATTGTTGGAGTGACTGGCGTCAACAATGCTGGCTCCTTGAAAGCTGTGTGCCCTGCCCTGGGATGCTGAGCAGCATGGGTAGATACTGCATCTTCTTGTGGCCAAGTAATCACATTTCTAGTACAAAACTGCCCTCTGACTGTTCCTCTTCTAGCTGCAGTCAACATGTGCTTATGGCTCTTTTGATTAGTGTGTTTTAAAGCAAGAGGTTATTGGATTAAGGGCCTCAAGCAATAGGATTTGAAACCTTCCTCAGGGGCATCTGTGTCCAGATCTTCCTATATATGTCCTGTTAATGGTAGGTCTCAGATAAAACCTGCTTATACTCTTAGCCCTCTTGGTAGAAATCCTTCTTCGGGAGTACGTGCGGGTTCTATCTCTGGTTGGTCTTCTGATTTGACTACCCTTACAGCGGGTTTTACTAGAATTCAGAAGGCCATGAGGGAATCATTGAAAGTGTTATTCTGTAGGAGTGCCTCCATTTCAGCTACGAGCCTCTCTCCCTCATCTCATCTCTGATCTCAGGCCCCCCTTGGAGCAGAGTAAGCATCGAAATGTTTCTCTTCCCTTTATAGCCTTGTCTTGGACCCAGGGGGTTCTTTACATTTGGTCTTGCCTTTGGTCGTCTGGTGCTTTAATGCAGAGGCTTGCCTTCGGGTCTTCGAGTCTGAAACCGTTGGGTGCCTGCCTTATGACGCGTTGGAGTCTCTCTGCATCCTTTCTAGTACCTCTGTGACTGGAAGTACGTGGTCTCCTCTGCATCAACCCCCTGCCATGCCTGAGTCTGTTCTGCTTCTTCAACGACTTCTGCATCGCGCCACAGCCCCAGTGCAAGAAGCCCGTTTTTAACTGTAAAATTGCATAGCATGTCCACCTATGCTTCTCCCGTACTTTGAGTGTTCTTGGGAGGAACTCCTTGTAATTTATCCCATGTTTTTGTGTTTAAACTTGTGTTTTTTCCTGCCTGTGACTGCTTCCATTTAACCTGTTGAATTGTGGGATTTGCAGTCCAAACTCTGTACTTTTTCCCTCTCATTCCCTGTGACTATCAGTTTTTTTCCCTCCAAATGTCTCCTTTGCTCTGTGCTAAGATCTGTATGTTAAGCAGTGCACCCCCAGCGACCATCTTGTGTTAACAAGTCAGTGAAACCAGCCCCCCCCTTCCCTCTTGAGACAGCAGTAATGTGCTGTAAGCTGTTTAAACTGTGTTTAATAGGGACTGTGCACTTCGTTTTTTGGCCAGGAGAGGGAGTAAAGTTTTATACAAAGAGTGTTGTTAGAGGGCAAGTTTGTTGGGGCCTTACCAAAGTGTGGATTGAGCCTGTCTGTCTCCTAGGAGATCTGTGAATAGAGAAGCTCCCCAGTCCCAGTCCCCACCCCCAGGCCAGCAGACCTAGGACTGGGGATTGGCTATTCAGCTCCCAGGCAACTCTGAGCCCTCCCCTCACACCTGCCCAGGCCCCTTAAGGCTTTGCTGGGTGCACCCCAAATCATTCTCCTCCATCTTGTGAGTTGCAGCCTACCTGTGCCCCAGATTGCAGTGAGCAGAGTCCAGGAAGTGGTAAGGAGGCAGACTAGTGCGGTCTCTTTCCTAAAAAAGTTTAAAAACGATTTCCCCTACCTGTGATTGCATCATCTTATTTTTCTTTTTAAATTTCTTTAACTGTCTTTGCCTGTGGTTGTTACAGTTTAAAATTGTAGTTTTAACCTGCCAGTGATTGCATAATTTATCCCATGTTTTTGTGTTTAAACTTGTGTTTTTTCCTGCCTGTGACTGCTGCCATTTAACCTGTTGAATTGTGGGATTTGCAGTCCAAACTCTGTAGTTTTTCCCTCTCATTCCCTGTGACTATCAGTTTTTTTCCTCCAAATGTCTCCTTTGCTCTGTGCTAAGATCTGTATGTTAAGCAGTGCACCCCAGCGACCATCTTGTGTTAACAAGTCAGTGAAACCAGCCCCCCTTCCCTCCTGAGACAGCAGTAATGTGCTGTAAGCTGTTTAAACTGTGTTTAATAGGGACTGTGCACTTCGTTTTTTGGCCAGGAGAGGGAGTAAAGTTTTATACAAATAGTGTTGTTAGAGGACAAGTTTGTTGGGGCCTTACCTGCAGAAGTCCAAAGTGTGGATTGAGCCGGTCTGTCTCCTAGGAGATTTCTGAATAGAGAAGCAGCTTCCAACTCCCTGGCCAGCAAACCTTGTCTGAGGTAACTGGGACCTTATATAGTCTGATATTGTTTGGTACATGTGTACACTGATTGGTGGTTGTATCTGAGGTTTCTATTGGACTAGGGTTAGTGTCCTCATTGGTTGGGTATTTGAGGGTTCTGATTGGTTTCTGGGTCTGTGATTCAATCAATGTAGGGTTGGGACTAGGGTTAGTATTTCTATTGGAAGTAGGGAATAGGGCTTCCTGTGTTATTGGTTGTTGGGACTAGGGTGGGACTAGTGTAGGAAAGTGGGTTTCTGTTGCAGTAACCCCTCCACTTTTTGCCTGATAACTGATGCACTTTTCCTTGGTGTGCCCTGGGTCCCTGCCAATCAGGTACCCAGGGGCCTGTGTTCCTTCCCTAAAAACTGTACTAAAGCCTAAACCCAAATGGCATCTCTGGCCACAGGTAAGCCCCTGGTAAATGGTACCCTAGGTACCCAGGGCACTGTGACCAGAGAAGGCCCCTAAGGGCTGCAGCACTTATTGTGCCACCTTTAGAGGCCCTGCACCCTGAAACACACACCCTGCATTTGCAGGCTGAGTGTCTTTGTGCAGAACTAAACAGAGTCGACATGGCACACATCCCTGTGTGCCATGCCCACAAAAACACTGCCCTGGCATACCTCAGTCACCCCTCTAGCTGGGTGCCCTATGCCAGTGGTGTGGGCACAGGTGCATGAGCCCTGTGCCCCTACAGTACCCAGGGCCATTCCTGGGCACTGAAAGTGCAGTGATGCCATTAAGAGTACATGGTGCTTGGAGGTTGTCATTACGAACTCCACAGCACCATAATGGCTACACTGAAGACTGAGAAGTTTGGTATCAAACTTCTCAGCACATTAAACCCACAATGATGCCAGTGTGGGATTTAATGTAAAATGCACGACAGAGGGCAACTTAGAGTTGCCCCCTGAACCTAACCTACAATCCACGTCCTGTCTGAGGGGCTGCCTAGGCTGCCACCCAGCAGACATGTTGCTGGACCCCTGGGTAGAGAGCCATCCGCTCTCCCGGGCCTGCAACAATGCACGTCCTGGGCGAGGTGCTAAACCTCCTCCCCAGGATGGGCAGGGGGAAGCTTCAAAGGCATTCCGCCTTTGTGAGCTTCCCCAGACCACTTGCTGTACTCAGCAACTGGTCCCCACTGGTTCTAGCCCCCACTCTGGCGGGAAGACTGGCGGGAAACACCAAGGGAGGAAAGGGGTGTGCCAGCCTCTGCCAACCCCACCCCTCAGGTGGGGGAGGCGAGGTGAAGCACATCTCCGGGCTCTCGCCATCTTGAAGATGGGGAGCCCTACCCAATGAGGACTAGGCTCCTGCCCCCTCCCACTGGAGAGTGGCAGGATAGGGGTGTACCCACCCCAGGGAAGGGACCCATTGGTCCCTGCCCTTTACCTACCTGTAACGCCCCTAAATCTAGTATTTAGGGGCACCCTGAACCTTCCTTCCTTAGATCCAGATTCCGAAACAAGAAAGAAGATCAAGAAACAAGAAGACCTGCCGTGCAGCTGCTAACAAGAGGAAGACACCAACTGATTTGGCCCCAGCCCTACCGGCCTGTCGACCCTCGAACCTGCTCCTGCTAAACCCCGGCGTCTCCAGTGGTCAGCAACCTCAAAAACCCCGGAGGACCTGACTGCCTTGTGACTAACTACCTGGGACTCCCACGAGCAGTGGTACTGCTCAAAAGCACGTAACCTACCCCTGGTGCCAGCCAGGAACCGCGAATCCAGCACACTCTGCACCCGCCGAGCCCGGCCTGTGCCTGAGTGGACAAAGACCACGAGGACGTCCCCCGCGGTGACTGACCCAGAATCCAGCACCCAAGGACCCACCTCGACGCTCCTGACGACGCCTGCAGCCTCAGAACCAGGGACCCCTCCAACCGCGACCAGCTGAGGGTAAGATTTCCCGACGCCAAAAGGCACCCCTGCACCCGGCGCCCTGCGGCCCCCTGTGCCCAACTCATGGGTGCCTACCTATCCTCCAACTACCCAACTTACCTCTCGAAGTGGTCGCACCTGAAGAATCTTCGTCCCCGAGCTTGCAGCCTTTGTTCGTTCTTGAGCTCCTCCATTGAATAACATTGAGCGCCCGATGGCTCAAAAGCACCCTGCACCCAGCCGCCCGAGTGCCCCTGGCAGTGCAACCTCTACTCTAATCTACTTCCCCATTTGCCCTGAGCAAGTGACCAGGAGCCCAGCTCCCACAGCCGCGTGTCCTGCTTGCCAGCAGCCACCAACCAAAGGCCCCCTGCCGTCCATAGGATAACATTGGGCCTACTCACTCTGCACCCGGCCGCCCCTGTGCCGCTGAGGGTGTAACAACTGTACCTACCTGACCCTGGGAGACCCCCGAGTCTGTGCCCAGAACCTTAACTCTGCCAGTCGAGTACTTACCCAAAAGCCGATAACTCACTTTTCTTCCATAGGGTAACATTGACTGGTTTCACTTGGAAATTCTTCTAAGTGTGGAGTTTTGAAACTTTAAAATATTCATCTAAAATCAGCCGAATCACGAAAAAGAAAATACTCACCTGTCATCAGGAGAGATCCCAGTGCTGGATCTTGGTGTCCAGCACTGACCCTGAAAAGTAATTGTAACTGTACTTACCGGTAACTTGAATTTACTTCCATAGGATAACATTGCCTGGTTTTTGCTGAAAAAGTTTCCAAGTGTCGATTTTTGAAACGTACAAATATTTGCTAAAAATCGCCTGTGTGACAAACGCATTCTTTCAATTGTTTACAGGAGATGCACCAGTGCTGGATCCAGGATCCAACACTGAGTAAGAAAATGTAACGATAACACTACTTACCTGCTAAGCGAATTTCCTCCCATAGGATAACATTGGTGATTCTATGTGAAAAAGTTTCTAAGTGCCAACTTTTAAAATACAATAATATTCCTTAAAAATCACAACTGTAACCAAAACGTTTTTACTCAACTGTTTACAGGAGATGTCCCAGGACTGAATCTAGGATCCAGTCCTGTGGTAAGAAAAGTAATCCAAAAAGTAATCTATTGCATTTAACTAGAAATTCCCATTGAGCTCAATGTTATATTGTGTTTGAAATTGTGTTCCCTATTGCAACAACTGTAACTATTGCATTCAAAAGTCTATTGCCTACTGAAAGTATTTATCTAAAGCATCTCATTCTGAGAAAGTATATTTTGGTACCTATTGTTGGTTCTAAAAATAAAACAAGCATATATTTTTATATACAAACCATTGGCCAAGAGTTCAGTTCTTGAGTGTGTGAGACCATTTGCTGACTGAGTGTGTACAACAAATGCTTTACACTGTCCTCTGATACTGCCTTACTGCTCGACCAAGCTACCACTTTAGAGAGTAAGGTTATATCTAACTTTAGCCTCTGCCAAACCTCTGGGGACTGTGGACTCTGTGCACACTGTACCTATTTGGGAACAGTATATACAGAGCCACTTTCTTACAACTAGGGCTAGGGTTAGGCCTTTAATTGGAAGTAGCGATTAGGACTTCTGGTGTTATTGGTTGCTGGACTAGGTGTGGGACTAAGAGTAGGGTTAGGCTTTCTATTGGAAGTAGGGACTAGGGCTTCCTGTGCCATTGGTTGCTTGGACTAGGGTTGAGACTACAGGTAGGGCTAGGGCCTCTATTGGACATAGAGATCAAGGGTTTTTGAAACTGATTGGGTGCTTGGACTAGGGCTAAGATTGGCTGTAAGGTCCTCGTCTCCTATTGGTTCTAGATTTTAGGGCTAGTGCTGTGATTGGATATTGTTAGGGCTAGGGTTCCCATTGGCTGAAGGGGTCACCTGACTACTAGGGCTATAAACGGCCAAGGCTTAGGGCGTCTCAGCCCGGGCGTCTCAGCTAAGGGTGGAGAGAACAAGGGTGAGTGCCTGTTTGAGCCTGTTAAGGGTGGAGAGGACAAGGGTGAGTGCTTGTTTGAGCCTGTTCGAAACTGGTCGGGACCAGGGCCAGAAATGCTGCCCATTTTCCCACTCATTAATACCCACCCTATGTATTTGTCCCTCTGTACATAAGCATTGATTTTCACTATAGATATGTGCCTATCTTCGTGTATTGCTTTGTATAAACATGTACAATAATTATGTTATATAAAAAAAAAAATCTTTGGTCTACATGTACTTGCTTTTATTGGGCATATATGTACCTCCATGTACTTGGATCTGTGTGTCTGTTACTTTTCTCCTGAAAAAGCATATCCAATGCACTACCCTATTTCTCATCTGCTACCTCTATCAATATCTTTAATCTGCATATACTTACCTCCTTTATGCATCTATATACTTTCAATGTACTTATGGATCTATATATTTATCACTTTCTTCTAATTCAGCATTTCCAATGCACTACCCTATTTCTCAGCCTATACTTCCCTCAATATATCTTCTAGCCCAACTTTCTGACTCATCTCAAACTTCTTTCTACTACTCTTTCCAATTCACTACCCTATCTCACCCTATACATCTATCATTATATCCTCTGCACCCACTCTCTCATTTATCCCAAACGCCATACCACTACTATGTTCCCCAAAATAACCCTTTCTTGACTCTCTCCTACTCTACCCCTCCTTGCATCTTCTGACACCTCCTTTACTGTACCGATCCCCCAAAACAAACCTTTCTAAACTCTTCCCTCTGACTCTTCCCCTCCACAAACCCTTTTTACTCATCCAAAAGCCTCCTCCTACTGCTATGACCTAAAAAAGAAATCCTTCACTCTTCTATCCCTCCACTATCCTTTTCAATCAAAATAACAGACTAGCATGTTCACTTCTCTAATTCCATATTCCACTATACTAATTCACCACTAATCCTTTATGGGTTCCAGAGTAGCGTGCTACTCGCCAACAAAGCGTTTCAACACCTCATCAAGGTTACAAGCGCTATATAAATGCAAACCTTTTTTCCTTTTTTACCCCTCCCTAACCCTTCTCAATCCAAATAACTGACTAACATATCCACCACTCAAATTACTTCATATTTCACTATACTAATTTTCAACACTAATCCTTTATGGGTTCCGGAGTAGCCTGCTACTCGCCAGAAAAGCGCTTCAACACCCCATCAGGGGTAACAGGCGCTATATGAATGCAAACCGTTCTTTCCCTTCTATCCCTCCGCTATCCTTCTCACTCCAAATAACTGACTAATATCCACCACTCAAATTACTTTCATATTTCACCATACTAATTCACCACTAATCCTTTATGGGTTTCCGGAATAGCGTGCTACTCGCCAAAAAAAAAAAAAGCGATTCAACACCCCATCAGGGGTTAGAAGCGCTATATAAATACAAACCTTTTTTCCTCTTCTATCCTTCTGCTATCCTTCCGAATCCAAATAACTGACTAACATACCCACCACTTAAAATTTACTTGCATGTTTCACTATACTAATTCAACACTAATCCTCTATGGGTCCCGGAGTAGCGTGCTACTCGCCGAAAAAGCGCTTCGACGCCTCGTCAGGGGTAGTAAGCACTATACAAATGCAATTACAATACAATACAATTGTACACTCTGCAGCCCTCTGACCTGTGGCCCTGCTGGTCCCTCTGCACAAGCTTGTGGTGGCACTTCGGGCAGAAACTAAAAGGTGTTTTCTCCATCCCATGCACAGGTGAGGGGAAAAGCCCCGATCCCAGACCACACATTCTCTAACTGCATGGCTGATGGTTTAGTGAAAAGAAAAACTGCTTTTTTGGTGCTTGTCAGTGTTTTCTGCTCTGTCTTGACATATGCTGCCAGTCATTGCCGTTTCTTCTCCCTGGCTACTTCTTCCTTGTTTTTTCTCCATGTTTCAACAGTAGCTGATCTGAAACTGTGGTCCTGCTTTCCAGACCATACGGCAGAAATAAAGAATCTGAAGATGGAGACAATGCAAGGACACTTTTGGGGCATGCGTCTAACCTCGCTAGGCACAAAATTGTGGACGGTGCTCTCAGAAGGAAAGGGGGAAAAAAGACAAAAGGGAACTAATCCAAGCCCAAACACTCAGTGGTAGAATAATGCACATCATACAAATGCAGGGAAAGATTCACAGTGAAAAAAATAATAGTGGCTTAAGGAAAAACGATGTTAGATTCCAGCAACCTGAGAACACAGTTATTGTGAGTACAAAAAGCCCCAACGTTCGAGCAATCACTCTCGGTTCTTGCTTCTTACGGATGTTGCTCACTAATGTCATGTCAGACTCTGAAGTCCACTTTGCCAATTGCTTGGACTGTGTACATGACAAAAATGCTGATGTCTTGCGCCAGTACACAAGGAGACCCTGTGGCTTTCTTAATGCTGTGTGCTTCTACAGAATACGTCTATCCCTACAGCACAGGGGCCAGTCACATTTCACCCATAGAGTCAATATCCTCAGTCAGAAATACAATACCAGCGTGCTATACCTCGGTACATAACACAAATGCTTTTTTCACTCTGCTTGAACATGATGAAGAAGTTACTTACCTTCAGTAACACTTTTTCTGGTGGATACAGTATCTCCCTTCAGATTCCTCACCTTTTGAATATCTCCATGCACCAGCATTCAATATAAACCTTTTCCATAGCTCCCTTACATTGACACCAGCACGGCTCTGCACTGTGTGACATCACTGAAGCCGTAAAGAGCCCCCGTCGGTATGCTAATGTCAGTTTCTTCCATTTTCTTTTACGTGTCTTTGAGGCAAGCGGATGGAACCAACATTAAAATAGAAGGTGCAGTTTTGTTTTACAAAACAATTACAGTCACAACATAATGTCTATTTATAGATCTATATGGACATAAATACACACACATATACACACAACGTAAGATTCCTTTAGTATATACAGTCATGCAACGGGGAGGAGAGTGGGCTGTGAGGAACCACAGGTAGATACTGTATCCACCAGAAAACGCGTTACTTAAGGAAAGTAACTTGTTCTTCTGATGGATACATCTACATGTGGATGTCTCACCTTTTGAACAGAATTCCTAAGCAGAGGCACACACGGAGGTGGGTGCATGTCGGTCTGTACAAAAATCCTGCAAAACAGAACAAGCAAAGTGACCGTCATTCCTCACCTCGGATTCTAAACATTAATGCTTTGCAAGCGTGTGAAGGGAGGCCCAAGTCGCTGCTTTACTAATATCTGCCAACGGAACCCCTCTAGCCAAAGCAGAGGTAGAAGATTTAGCTCTAGTTGAGTGAGCATGAATACCTCCAGGAGGCTCCTTGTGCGCCATAGTGCAGCAGATCTGCATGCAGAGGATAATCTATCTCAACAGAGGCCCTTTTATGAACTGCCTTCCCCTTCATTTTTTGAACGTACCCGATAAAAAGCTGATCATCCAGTATTATTTACTGTGTCCTGCCACGTACATACTGACTGCTCTTTTAAGGTCCAACTGATGAAGCCTTTTCTCCTCTCTGGTTGGATGGAGAGGAGGATAGAAGGTGGAAACAGTGATGGACTGCCCCAAATGAAACAGAGTGAGCACTTTTGGCAGGAAAGGAGCGCTGGTTCTCAATACCAACCTATCAGGAAAGAATGCTGTGAAAGGAGGTTTAACAGTCAAGGCTTGAAGCTCACTAACTCGCCTTGTAGATGTTATGGCAATAAGAACAAGCATTGGCATAGCCAATAGGTCTCGCTTTTGGGACCTTCTAAGTATTTAGTTATGCAGCACAATGGCTAAACATTTATAAGGTCCCAAAGGCGAGACCTATTGGCTATGCCAATGCTTGTTATAAAAAATGCACTTGAAAAAACACAGCATGACATAAACCAAGTATGCAGATACACGGATTGTAATATGCTTTTTATTAACTTTGTTGAGAATAGGGAGGGGCATCATAACCCACGAGGTTTTGCCTTTTTTGAGGTAGCCACTTTTTTGCTGGTCGTCTGGAGGTGCCCTGCTGAGGAGGGGAAAAGCCGTGACTGGAGCCTGAAAGCACCGCTGGGGGGACTACAAACCCCATGTCCCACTACACTGCTACACACGCGATCAAAAGTGCAATGTTTCCCCGCAGCTAGTGTAGTCGCTTTGTTGCTCGTCGTCTAGAGGTGCCCTGCAGAGGTGGGGAGAACCTGTGCCGGAAGCCTGAAAGCACAGCTGGGAGGACTATAAACCCCACCTCCCCCTGCACTGCTACACACGCGCTCAGAAGCGTGATGCTGTCCTGCGGCACGGGCCGCGGCCACGCACTGGAAGAGGCCGGGCCCCCCCCCCTCTAAGCCCTAGGTTTCTTGTGAAGCTGTAGAGGGGCCAAGGGAAAGAGGAAAGGCAAGCACACTGGACTGAGCCAGGAGGCGAAATAATAACCACACTATACTCATTCCTCATGCAGTCAGCTAACATGCTCACGAAGGAAATCAAACTTACGGAAAGACGCCTCACCTTGGAAGAGGTAAGGAGCTGATTGCCTATTAATGAAAGCCCCCCAATAACGGTTGTAACTGTTGATACTGAACCGCAGGATTCACGGCGGTCAACTGTCTCCCCTATAAGACTGAGTGACAATGATACTCCCTCCTGTGGGTGTGACTCTACTTCGCCATTGGAACCCCCGGTAAAAAAGAAGAGGGTAGGGGTAAGGCAAAACAAGCATTTGAAGGCACGAGCGGGGAGGAGGTGGGGGCGACGCGAGTGGTGCGCGCGCGCGCCACAGTGAGCGATCTGCGCGCGCGCGCCACAGCGATACATCCGTTTTGCATTATCGGGCACGATAATGCAAAACAGATGTCTGCCGCGCGCGTAACCGCAGGAAAAAGGCCATGACGCATGAGCGTCTGGTCAGCTTTTGAAACCCCCTAACTTAAAGTCTCGCCAGAGCAGCGCTTGCGCACTACTCGAGGCTCGACCTAAAAATCGTCTTAAAAATTAGAAGTCTCAAGGGACAACTTCGAAGGGGTTCAAACAGAGAACACGTTAGATAGGTTAAAACTAAATTAAGGTCCCACTAGGGCATTTTAAAGAGAGTGAGAGGTAATTGTTTTTCAAGGCCCTTAATGAATCTCAAAACTATAAACAGAGAAGGCTGATCTGGTAAGCCGAGAAAAGTTGAAAGGGCTCACAAGTAACCCATAACTTTGCCAACCACGCAGCCCTGCTGGGCTAAAGAGAGGGTGAAATAAAAAATATTAGCTAAATGAACCCTTAGAATTTCTAAGGAATTATCATCACACCACTCAACAACTTTAGACCATCTGCCAGCATAAACAGATTCGGTGAAGTGTCTTCTGGTCAATAAAATAACATCCACCACATCAGGAGGAAGAAAAAAGGAACTCAGGCTGCCCTGTTCAATCTCCAGGCATGTAGGTGCAGACGCTGGGCTTGAGCAGTTGTTTGACCTCCAATGACAAGAGGAGGTCTGCTCTGGTGGGGTGGGGGTGGGGGGGGGGAGAGGGGAAAGTGGGACGGAGCGGAGGGCACAGGGAGCGGTGAATGAGGCTTGAATACCACACACTTCTTGGCCAGTCCAGGGCGATTAAGATTTCTTGAGCTCGGTTGAGGAGAATGTTCCTCAGCACCTGAGGAATCAAGAGTGTGTGAGCTCCAGCTCAACTGAAACGCATCTCCTAATGCTCCCTGCATCGGATACTGGAGGCTGCAGAATGACGGGCTGTGCGCATTCTCTCGACTGGCAAATAGGTCTATCTGAGGAGTCCCCCATAGGTGGAAGATGGATCACACAACTTCCGGATAGAGACCCCACTCGATCAGCAGAAATACACTGACGGACTGTTTGCATGTATGTTGAGAACTACAGCCAGGTGATTTGCTAACATGCCAAAGTGGTGATCCTGCGCCCAGGACAAGAGACTTAGGGCATCTCTGCAAAGAGGAGGTAACCCCACTTTTCCTTGCAGATTTGGACTGACTAACCGCAAAGGGAAGGGAGGAAGGCCTTGAGAGCCAGACGTATCGCCCACAAATCCAACAGACTGATATGAAACAACTGTTCCTCTGGAGATCAAAGAACTCTGATCTCCAGATCCACCTGGGCACCTAGCCTGCTACTTGCCTGTGACCTCCAGTTCCTGCTTCTTCCAGCCTGGTCCAGTTGCCGCGGTTTAACCAAGTCATACCAGCGCTGCCCAGGGTTTCCAGCTCACCGTTCTTCCCGCCAGCAGAAGCCCCGCATACCCCAGGACCTACTTAATGCACGCCAAAGGTGCACCAAGGCCAAGCCAGTCTGCACCTGTCCACGCCCAGTGCCATGACCCCTGGCCCTCCCGCCCCTGCAGATACACCATCATTGAGCTCTATACCCTAGACTACGGTGGCGCAATAAACACTGCTACCTCGCAGACCGACACTCCATGGTAGGACCATTCACCTGCACCCACTGCCACAGCACAGACACAGACCAGCCCTACCCTAAACACTGCAGACACCATCTGAACAAATACACCAACTCGCTTGCGCTTTCTCAACACACGCTCACTATGCAAACACACCACCGAGATTTGTGACCTCATCACGACCCTCACGCCTGACGTCCTCTTCCTCACTGAGACTTGGCTCAACCCACTTCCACGCCAGGGATCACCACCGCAATACCTGAAGGATACAAGATCACCCACCGCGACTGCATCAATAACCCTGGCCGAGGGATCGTCAATATAGATAAGGAATCCATCCAATATACTACCACAAATGACGACACCACCCCTGCCATGGAACACCCCAACTTCTGACTCCAAATAGACAGCAAAACTATCAGGGGTACCCTTGCCTGCTGTCCCCCAGGACCACTTTCAGCCTTCTGCAATTTCATTATCGGCTGTCGCCCCTCTGGCCATAGACTCCAACAACTACTTTTTCTTGGCGACCTCAACTTCCATCTCGACAACCACAATGACATCAACACTACCAACCTCCTTGACAGGAAGAACATCGGACGTGTCCACGACCCCACACACACCGCAGGCCGCACGCTAGACCCCATCTTCACCTCCAACAACCGCATCAGGTATAGACACACCACGGCACCCACGTGGACCAACCACTCTATCCTCCACTTCAACATCACCAGCTCACACACCTCCACCCCCAGTCTGCCCAATGCCCACCACCGCAGCTGGAACAAAGTCTTAAAGGATACATGAATCAACGCCCTCAACACTACCCACCCCATCTCCTGAAGCAATTTAGACCAGAACGTTAGAAACCTCAACAACTGGATCGGCAACAACATCCACAGAAGATCCACCAAGCAAGCTAGCTGATACACTGAAGACCTCAGAACCGCTAAAGGACACTGTAAATAACTGGAAAGGAGATGGCTTACCAGCAAGAACACGAGCGACAAGACCGCCTTCAAGACAGCCCTCAACCTCTACCACAGACAGTTGAGAGAACTGAAGAAAAAGGCCTTAGCCTGACGCATCGAATCATGCTCCAATAACAGCAAAGAACTCTTCTGCATCATCAAAGAATTCTCCAAACCCTCAGCTGCAACAAACAACATTACCAACTCACAGGAACTCTGCCACAACCATGCAAACTTCTTCCACGACAAGATCGGTGACATCCACCACAGCCTAAGGCCACCGACTTCAAGCAAGACAACGACCCTGCTACAACCACAGACATCCGACTAACCGAATGGAGCCAGCTCGCCTCAAAGGACACCGCCTCTATCATGAACTCGGTACACTAAGAGGCCCTAACTGACCAATGCCTCACCACACCTTCAACCTAGGCGAAGCAAGAATCAGCCACGCACTCAACACCTTGTTCAATACCTCAATTGCCATGGCCACTTTCAACGGGGACTGGAAACACGCAGAAATCAACGGTCTACTAAAGAAACCATCGGCAGACCCCTGTGAACTCAACACCTACAGACCGATGTCCCTGCTCCCACTCCCAGACAAAGTATTAGAAAAAAGTCATCAACCAACAACTCTCCTCAAATCTAGAACGGAACCTGGTACTAGACTCCTCCCAATCTGCGTCAACCACAGCACTGAGACAGCCTTCATCGCGGATACAGATGACATCAGAGCCCTACTCGACCGAGGAGAGACTGCGGATCTGATCTCCTAGACCTCTTGGCAGCCTTTGATATGGTCTCCCACCACACACTCATCATAAGGCTGCACAACATAGGCATCCAAGGAGCTGCTCTCAGATGGATCGCCTTTTTTCTCCCCGGAAGAAAGCAGTCCACCTTCCGCCCTTAACCTCCCAAGGAAATCATCTATCGAGTACCCCAAGGATCCTCACTCAGACCCGCCCTCTTCAACATTTATATGGCACCTCTGGCCAGCATCGCTAAAACCCATGGACTCAACATCATATCCTAAGCCAACGATACATAACTCATCCTCTCCCAAGACACCACCAAGACCAACTTCCACAACTGCATGACAGACGTCGCCAAACGGATGAAGGATAACTGTCTGAAGCTCAACACAGACAAGACAGAGGTACTGATTTTCGGAAACAAAAGCTCCCCCTGGGACGCATCCTGGTGGCCCTCAGAACTTGGGCCTACTCCTACCCCCACTGACCATGCTAGGAACCTAGGCATCATTCTGGCCAACAAGCCAACTATCATGACTCAGGCCAACCTAGCTCATCTCTTCCGACGGCTACAGACCATACAGAACGCCGCAGCCAGATTAGTCCTGGATCTCTCTAAACAAACTCACATTACCCCCTACCTCAAGGAACTCCACTGGCTCTCTGTACAGAAAAGATCAGGTTCAAGTTTCTGACCCAGGTATACAAGTCCCTACACAACTGTGGACCCGCCTACTTGAACCACCACCTGAACTTCCACCAGGGGATCTTGGTTTTCCCACCGATTCTCCCTCCCAAAGTGGGAGTTGGAACCGGTGGGGGCCAGTTGCTGGGAGCAGCAAAAGGTAGGGTCAGTTAACAAAGGTGGTAAGCCTTTGAAGATTCCCCTTTGTAGACCCTTTCCATCCTGTCGGAGGAGGTTTGGCACCTCTGCCCAGAATGTGCTTTGTGTCAGGACCCCGAGAGCGGGAGGCTCTTGACCCAGGGGTCCAGAAACATGTCTGGGGGTGGCAGGTGGCGAGCAGCCACTCAGCCCGGACACTAGAGTTAGGGCGTTTTACAGGGGGCATCTCTAAGATGCCCTCTGAGTGCATTTTATATTAAATCCAACACTGGCATCAGTGTGGGTTTAATGGGCTGAGAAGTTTGATACCAAACTTCTCAGTCTTCAGTAAAGCCATCATGGAGCTGTGGAGTTGGGGTGCCAAACTCCCAGCCCTTGGCCTAAAATGGCTTCACTGTACTTACAATACCTGTGAATGGCACAGGTAGTGTAGGTGCCCAGGGCTCATGCCACTGTGCCCTCACCTGTGGTATGATGCACCCTGCCTTAGGGCTGTTAGGCCTGCTAGAGGGGTGAGTGACCTATACCACAGGAAGTTTTTGGTGGGCATGGCACACAGGGATGTGTACCATGTCGACTTGTAGTTTTATGGCCTCCGCCCTGGCACAAAGACTGCACTGGCAGTGTGTATGGGTCAGGGGAGGAGTCTCTGAGGGTGGCAAAATATATGCTTCAGCCCTCAGAGACTCTGTCAACAAGGCCCTTGGTGCCCCTGGCATCTTTTACTTGGGACTTATATGCAGGCCAGAGGAGTGCCAATGTGGGAGCAAAAGTACAGTTTTAGGGAACGAACATAGGCCCTGGGTACCTGATTAGCAGGAACCCAGGGCACACTTAGTCAAGGAGCATCAAACATCAGGCAAAAAGTCGGGGCAACCATGCAAAAAGGGGCAACTTTCCAACACACGTCATGAGGATCAGTAATAGACATCTGACACTTGCGTGGTTTAAAAGTCTACCTTCGAGGTGGTGACATTTTCCCAAAAAACACTTCTAAGAGAAAAACAAAACGAAGAGTGAGAAAAAAAGTTACACGTCGAACGAGCCAAAACAAGCGAACTGACGTGAGCAGGCTGATGGGGTCTCTTTTTTGGAGGGGGGTGGGACTTTATTTATGGTAGTTCAAAACGTACAGCATGACATGGCTAACAACATAAATGAAACTGCAGGTACAATCAGGTAGCACATAATGGCGATCCTGCACTGATGTAATTTAGAGTCAGAGTTATCAAATACAGTCTTTTTAAATTATATTATACAAAAAGGCACAGGGTTGAATAAGTAAGTTCCATAATTGTGTTCTCTTCTGAATCTCCTACATGGTGCCTCTGTGGGTGCGAAGTTGATATATTCATTGCATGCACACACTACCACACACCTGAGTAAATGTAATATCTCTGATTATCCTTTAGTTCAATGGAGAGTAGCAGGAGGGTAACATTTCTCACAGCCTCGTCTACACTCATCCCAGCCCTATAAGCCTGATAAGGGCCCCATATTTCCCTAGGGCGGCTCTGGGGTGGAAAGAGCTCACGACAGTTAAGACTATGTGTTACAGTAAGTCATATCTGCATGCCATTCCTTTAAGACTGGTAATGGGCCTCGGGCCAAACGCATTGAAATTCATCATCGTACTAATAGAAAACCAATGCCCACCAAAAGCCTCACACCCTGCTGTATCATTCTGACATATCCTAACAGTGCTATAAGCGGGGTCAATTCTAATGTTATATCAGTAATAGACTTAAGCTCTTTGATTACAGCCATCCAGAATTCTTGCAGCCCCGGGCAAAACCAGGCAAGATGTGCAAAATCTGCTTCAGCCATGCCAAAGTGTTGACAATCAGCACTATCTCGGAAAACTCCGACTGGCGTGTAGTACACTCTATTAATATATTTTAAATGTACCTATCTGTGTCTACTATCTAAAGAGACTATCTTCGTTACCGAGCAACAGTACTGCCATTGTTGATCACTTATAGTTACTCCTAGTTCATTTTGCCATGCTTTTCTATCCTTGGATACATCATGTCGACAAGCTTCTTGTGCATGTGCGTACAGTCTAGTCACTAATTTGTGAGGAATAGATGTTTGGAGAAGAGATATTAATGCTGGAATCTCCAAAGGCTCCAGGAGTTCTTCACCTAGCACTTCACGCAATGTGTGCAACTGTGTAAGGGCGGTGGGATTGTCCACTTGCGTCATCACTGCTTCCCAGTTGTGCATGACCCCAGCCGCAAAAAAGTCGCCCATCGTATGTCTACCTAGCTCTTTCAGAGCCGTCTGTGCGCCGCGCTCCCTTCCCATAGAAAACAAAGTGCACCAATTTAATGGTGCTCTTGGAGAGTATAATAAAGATCCTGCCTGACTTTCCAATAATCTTTGCCAGGAGTATAATGTTGCGTTTAACAAATCTAAAATGTTGTTCATGGACTCATGTCCCAAATAATACTTGTGGCAGCGTCTGCGATCCCGCAGCTTCATGTTCCAGCCACAGATGGGGTAATTCCTATGGGCCATAAACCCAGTAATGTGCATACGTACATTGGGTTGCTCTGTAATTGGTTGCTTAATCTGGATTGTGGAGTGCTCCCATTGAGTATGGCAAAGTCAGAGTCTCCCAGCGTATTCTTGGTTGTTTACCCGCCCATGCCAGGCGAATCAGGAGCCTCCGAAGGCGTGCAAACAATGTTTTGGGCAAAAGTATTGGAATATTCTTGAATAGAGGCCGACAGGGGCACTTTATGGGTCCAGTGATGTCACGAGGGGGCTCATGCCGACCCGTGCTAGTGTCGACACCCCCTGTCGACTTGGGAGAGCGATCAAAAATGTTTCTGTAGAATGCTGGTGCATGGGGATATTCAAAAGATGAAGAATTTGCAGTTAGATGTATCCATCAGAAATATGCTAGCGAGGTTCCAGTCAGATCTTAGTACTTTAGTGAAAGGCAGAAGAATGACTGTGATGGGGTAGTAGAGGAGATCAGGAATAGTTTTCTTAAGTAGACGGGAGCCCGATGGCGAAAGTGTAGATGTTGACTGAACTTAGAGAAAGAGAATTCCTGCTAAAGATAGATAGGTTGTATTAGCAATGGAAGGAATGGCATGCAGAGAGAAGAATGGGACACTGTCAATAGGGAGAACAAAACACAATTAGAAGGTACTGTACTTATTGGATTGCATGTCAACTGTGCCGCTGCTGATGATGTCGAGAAGCAGCACCGCCCACTCGGTAGTCTGCTGGGTGCTGCGCTGAACTGTGTCAAACATACCCCCGACCTGCCAGGAGATGAAAGAAACTCTGTTTTATGGTATGAAGAGAAGAAGAGATTTGAAATGCTAAAGAGCCAAGACATAGCACAACCCATTCAGAAGTAAGAATCAACTTGACTCTGCGCTGAGGCCTCTAGCTAGCTGCCAGAGAAACAAGAGTGGTTTGTACATCGATACAAAATATTTTCCTGCATAACAAGTTACTTACCTTCAGTAATGCTCTTTCTGTTCGAGACTGTCTAGCAGTACATTTCTCACCTTTGGAATATTTCCGAGGCATCAGACTGGATCCAGAAACTTTTCAGTACTACCTCTGCGTACCCGTAGGTGGTACAGTTCTGCTCCTAAAATGACATGCAGGGGCGATAGAGGAGCCACTCTTGTATGCTGACACCAGATGCTTTTGAGTGTCCAAGCTCCTCACACAAAGCCCCAAAAGCAAATTGATGCGACTAGTGTGCAGAGTCCTAAACTTGGGATCTTATTAATGGGTAGAGTCCAATCACAGAATGGGGAGGACAGGAAGGTTGGTGAGAAATCTGCAGCTAGATGGAGTCTCTACCAGAAAGAGCGTTACCAAAGGTAAGTAACATGTTCTTCTGATAGAGATTTCTAGCAGCAGATTCCTAACCTTTTAGGTTGGAATCTTGTTATTATTGAATATACTGAACGAACAAGTTACTTCCCTTCGGTAACGATATATCTGTAAGAAACATAGGTTAGTTATAGATTCCTTACCTTAGAATTACCCCCAGGCGCTAGACTGGATCCGGAAAGTTTTTTCGTCAGCAATACCCCTGCGCGTCGGTAGGTGTCGGTCGACTCCGCGTCCGTCGTTGGGGTCGTGATGACGTCGCGGAAGATACCTAGACACCGCCCTCGCGCCTGACGTCAGTTCTGTACACGACTTTCCGTGCCAGGAACGCAGAGCCATGCAAGACACTGACCACTGGTGCACAAAACTAGGGCCCTGAAAGGATGAACTTAACCCTAGAAGTCAGTTCGCAGAACGGGGAGGATGGGTGGGGCGGTAAGGAATCTATAACTAACCTATGTTTCTTACAGATATATCTGAAAGAAACAGTTAGTTATAGATTCCTTACCTTAGAATAGATACCCCAGCAATACCAACCCCAGAGGTGGGTCTGCGAACTAAGGTCACACCAGAAAGTCCTGTACAACAGAACAGCCAAAAAAGCCTTCTCTCTGGACTTGATTGTCCAGGCAGTAGTGTCTCGTAAAGGTGTGCAACAAGGCCCATGTAGCCGCCCGACAGATGTCATTGAGGGGAACTCCCCGTCCCAAAGCAGTAGTAGCTGCAGTCGCCCTGGTGGAATTGGCGCATAGCCCCACTGGAGGCTCCTTTTTAGCCAGAGAATAGCAGGTTTTGATACACAAAACGACCCAGCTAGAAATGGTCCGTTTGTGTACGGCCTTACCTTTCTTGGCTTCCATGTAGCCAACAAAGAGCTGGTCGTCCACCCGGAACTGTTTGGTGCGATCCAGGTAAAAAGAAAGCGCACGTTTTGGGTCCAGACGGTGGAGCCTCTCTTCCTCTTTCGAAGGATGCGGAGGCGGAAAAAAGGTGGGCAAAGTGATGGTCTGCCCAATATGAAAGGAGGTGACCACCTTGGGAAGGAAGGATGGACGAGTTCTTAGGACAACCTTGTCCGGATGTACAGCCAGAAAAGGAGGTTTGGATGAAAGAGCCTGGAGCTCACTCACGCGTCTGGCAGATGTGATGGCCACCAGGAATGCAGTTTTAAGAGTTAAAAGCCTTAAAGGACAGATGTGAAGTTGCTCAAAGGGAGCGCACATTAAATAGGTCAAGACCAAATTCAAGTCCCACTGAGGCATAACGAAGGGAATAGGAGGAAAGAGATGAGTTATGCCTTTCAAGAAACGATTAACAACCGGGGACTTGAAGAGTGAAGGCTGATCAGGCAGCCGAAGAAAGGCAGAAATGGCTGAAAGATAGCCCTTGATAGTGTCCAGAGCAGAGCCCTGTGGGGCCAAAGAAAGAAGGAACAAGAGGACCTCAGAAAGAGGAGCAGAAAGGGGATCCACAGCCTTTGCTGTGCACCATGCCACAAATTTGTTCCATCGGCAGGCTTAGTGGAGGGATGCCTGGCTGCCAAGATTACATCACAAACTTCGGGAGGCAAGTCGAAAGACGTCAACTGCCGCCGCTCAATTTTCACGCAAGGAGGTGGAGGCTGGACAGGTTCGGGTGGAGGACCGTCCCCTGCTGCTGCAACAGAAGATCCTCTCGAAGTGGCAGTCTGGACGGAGGATCGATGGCCATGTGAAGCAGCTCGGGATACCAGACTCTTCGTGCCCAATCCGGAGCCACAAGAATGACTTGGACCCGGTCACGCTTTATCTTCTTCAGCACTCTGGGCAGAAGTGGTATAGGCGGAAAGGCGTATAGAAGACTGCAACTCCACTCGTGACGAAAAGCGTCGCCTAGCGAGTGCTGCTTTGGAAATTCCAACACGCAGAACTGCTGACATTGCGCGTTCTCTTCGGTGGCGAATAGATCTAACCAAGGCTCTCCCCACTGCTGAAAGAGACCTTGCACCACCTCCGAATGAAGACGCCATTCGTGATCCATCATGCACCTGCGGCTGAGTTCGTCCGCCCTGGCGTTCAGGGAACCTGCCAGGTGTTGAACCACGAGGGATATGCCCTGATGTTCCAGCCATGTCCAGAGGCGGAGGACCTTTTGACATAGGATCCACGACCCCACCCCGCCTTATTTGTTGCAGTACCACATGGCGGTGGTGTTATCCGTGAACACCTGCACTACTCTTTCCCGGACAGAGGGAACGAATGCCTTGAGTGCAAGACGAATCGACCGAAGCTCCAGAAGGTTGATGTGGAGCCCGGACTTCACCGGAAATCAGAGGCCTCTGATCTCCGCCTCTCCTATGTGGCCGCCCCATCCCAGAAGGGATGCGTCTGTCACCACTGTGTGTTCTGGTTGGGGAAGGGAGAGTGATCTGCCGTTGACCCAATCCTGGTTCGTGAGCCACCACTGCAATTGTCGTGCAGTGCCCTCCGAGATCTGGACGCAATTGGACAGATTCCCCCAATGCTGCGTCCACTGGAACTTCAGGTCCCACTGCAGAGCCTGCATATGCCACCTGGCATGATCGACCAGCAGGATGCAGGAGGCCATGAGGCCCAGCAGCCTCAGGGTCTTTCTGACCGAAACCCGGGATAGAGGCTGAAAGATCGGAATCATAGCCCGAATATCCCGGACTCGCTGTTTGGGGGGATAGAGCCGAAACCACGTCGTGTCCAGAACCGCTCCGATAAAAAGGAGCTTCTGAGAGGGAGTCCGGTGCGACTTCGGCACATTGATGGAGAACCCCAGTGAATGCAGGAGGTCGGCCGTAGTCTGGAGGTGGGAGACGACTGCCTGGGGTGAGCCCGCCTTCAACAACCAGTCATCGAGATAGGGGGAAGACTGGAACCCCTGATCTGCGCAGTTGAGCTGCGACCACCACCATCACTTTCGTGAACACCCGAGGGGCGCTGGTAAGGCCAAAGGGGAGCACGGTAAACTGAAAATGCTCGTGGCCTACCGTGAACCGCAGGTAACGCTGGTGGGCCGGCAGGACAAGGATGTGGAAATATGCGTCCTGCAAGTCCAACGCTACCATCCAGTCTCCAGGGTCGAGGGCAGACAAGACCTGAGCCAGGGTCAACATTTTGAACTTCTCCTTCCGGAGGAAGCGGTTGACGTCCCGGAGATCCAAGATAGGACGCAGGCCCTTGCCCTTCTTGGGCACCAGAAAGTAGTGGGAATAGCAACCACGACCTACTGCTGGGACCAGAACGCGCTCGATGGCACCCTTGGCCAAGAGTGCCATAACTTCCTGTTGGATAAGGGTCAGATGATCCTCCGACATGAGATGGTACTGGGGTGGCATGGCAGGAGGGATAGTCTCAAAGGGGAGGGAGTAGCCCCTTCGGACTAATTGCAAAACCCACCTGTCCGACGTGATGGTGCGCCAGTGGGGGAGGTGATGGCGAATCCTGCCGCCCACTGGTGTGTGATGGACCTGAAAGGTCGGACTAGGAGGGTTTGGAGGCTGCGGCGGAGGGGGTGGAGGTGGATTGGCCTGCCCGCTGGCCCCCAGAACCACGTCGTTGGTTCCCACGTCCTCGCCCGTGCTGAGATGGAACAGCTTGCGCTGGCCTGTTGTAAGGAAGTGGGTTTCTGTTGCAGTAACCCACCCACTTTTTGCCAGACTACTGATGCACTTTGACTTGATGTGCCCTGGGTCCCTGCCAATCAGGTGCCCAGGGCCTGTGTTCTTTCCCCAAAACTGTACCCAATTGGCATCTCTGGCCACAGGTCAGCCCCTGGTAAATGGTACCACAGGTAGCCCGGGCACTGTGACCAGGGAAGACCTCTAAGGGCTGCAGCAGTTATTGAGCCACCCTTAGAGGCCCTGTACCTTTACACACACACACTGCCCTTGCAGGCTGCGTGTCTTGGTGCAGAACAAAAGTGAAAAGTCGACATGGCACACATCCCTGTGTGCCACGCCTGCAAACCACTGCCCTGGCCTAGGTCAGCCACCCCTCTAGCTGGGTGCACTCTGCCAGTGGTGCGGGTACAGGTGCATGAGCCCTGTACCCCTACAGTGCCCAAGTCCATTCTTGGGCATTGTAAGTGCAGTGCTGCCATTAAGAGTATATGGTGCTGGGAGGTTGTCATTACGAACTCCACAGCACCATAATGGCCCCAGTGAAGACTGGGAACTTTGGTATCAAACTTCTCAGCACATTAAACCCACACTGATGCCAGTGTGGGATTTAATGTAAAAAGCACACCAGAGGGCATCTTAGAAATGCCCTCTGAAACCCAAACCAACCTCTCGTGTCCTGACTGAGTGGCTGCCTAGGCTGCCACCACCAGACATGTTTCTGGACCCCTGGGTCGAGAGCTGCTGATCTCGGGGTCCTGAAACAATGCACATCCTGGGACGAGGTGCCAAGCCTCCTCCCCCAGGATGGGCAGGGACCACGAAGGGGGAGCTTCAAAGGCCTGCCGCCTTTGTGAGCTTCCCCACACCACTTGCTGTACTCAGCAACCGGTCCCCACTGGTTCTACCCCCACTTTCGGCGGGAAAAACAAAGTGAGGAAGAGAGGTGTGCCCACCTCTGCCAACTCCACCTCTAAGGTGGGGGAGGCGAGGTGAAGCACAACCTTGAGTCCCCGCCATCTTGAGGATGAGGGGACCCAGCCAACCAGGGACAGGCTCCTGCCCCTCTCCCACTGGAGAGTGGCAGAATAGGGGGTGTACCCACCCCAGAGAAGGGACCCATTGGTCCCTGCCCTTTACCTAGCTGTAACGCCCCTAAATTTAGTATTTAGGGGCGCCCTGAACCTTCCTTCCTCAGATCCAGCAACGACAACAAGAAAAGAAGAACAAGGACCAAACAGCCGTGCAGCCTGCTAACAAGAAGAAGAAGACAACAACTGACTTGGCCCCAGCCCTACCGGCCTGTCTCCCCTCGAACCTGCTTTCTGCGAAATCCCGGTGTGTCCTGCAGCCAGCAACCTCACAAACCCCGGAGGACCTGCCTGCCTTCACTTGAACCGCCTGCTTCTCCCGGGAACACCAGACTTGTTCAAAACCAGCACCCCTGGCACCAGCCCGGGATCGCGAATCCAGCCCACTCTGCACCCGCCGAACCCGGCCCGAGCTCGAGTAAAAAAACACCAAGAGGAGGTCTCCCCGGCGATCCTGACCTGGTATCCGGCGACTCCTGACCTGCCTCAAGCCTCCAGACGAAGCCTGCAGCCTCAGTCCAGAGGGTCCCCCTACTGCGACCAGAGCGGGTAAGAAAAATCCGACACTAAAAGGCACTCCTGCACCCGACGCCCCACGGCCTTGTGTGCCCAAACCCAGGGTGCATACCTAAGTCAAGACATCTCAACTTACCCCTCGAAGTGTTGGTAGATCCCAGGAGACTCTTGTTTCCAAGCCTGCAGTGTTTGTCCATTCCGGAGAATCTCCATAGACTTCAACAGGGAACCCAACGCCATAATAGCCCCCTGCACCCAGCCGCCCGAGTGCCGCTGTGGGTGCGCTTTTGGTGCTCACTTGCTTCCCCCTTTGTGCCAAGTCTACAGCCAGGAGCTTTGCTCCCACAACCCAGTGGCCTGCTAGCCAGCAGCCACCAACCGAAGGCCCCCTATCCCCCATAGGATAACATTGCGGCCTCAACACTCTGCATCCGGCCGCCCTAGTGCCGCTGTGGGTGCAACAAGAGTGCATCACTGACCCTGGGGGACCCCCGAGTCTAACCCCAGAACATGGACTCACACAGTCAAAAACTTACCTGCAAACCGATAACTTGTTTTCCCTCCATAGGATAACATTGGGTATTTTTCTCTGAAAAAACGACTAAGTGTGGAGTTTCAAAAACTAAAAATATTGCTTAAAAATTGTGTGTTTAACCTAAACGACTTTACTCACCTGTTTGCAGGAAATCTAGGACCTACCTGCATATTACAGTAAAAGTCAATGCATTTCAATGGACTGTTCGAAAAAGTTTCTAAGTGTCAACTTTTGAAATCTTGAAATATTCACAAAAAATCGTCCGAATATCAAAAACGAAATTACTCACCTGTTCTCAGGAGAGATCCCAGTGCTGGATCTAGATGCCCAGCACTGATTAGAAAAAGTGACTACAACTGTGATTTTCCGATAACTTGATTTTCCTCCATAGGATAACATTGCCTGGTTTTTACCAGAAATTCTTCTGTCGATTTTTGCAACATACAAATATTTCCTAAAAATCGCCTGTGTAACAAAAACGATTTCTTTCAACTGTTTACAGGAAATGCACCAGGGCTGAATCCAGGATCCAGCCCTGAGTAAGAAAAACCTTCGTAAAGTAATTCTATTGCAGTTTACTTAAAAATCCCATTGAGCTCAATGTTAAAGTATACCAAGTATTGTGTTGCCTAGTGAAACCCTTGTGCCATATTGCATTTAAAGTCTATTGTTCATTGAAAGTATTCAACAAACAGCATCTTATCTTGAGAAAGTATTTTATGCAAACCTGTGGTTCTAAAATAAAACAACCGTATATTTTTTTAAACAAAACAATTGGCCTGGAGTTCAGTTCTTGAGTGTGTGGCTTCATTTGCTGACTGAGTGTGTACATCAAATGCTTTACACTGTCCTCTGATACTGCCTTACTGCTCGACCAAGCTACCACTTTAGAGAGTAAGGTTATATCTAACTTTAGCCTCTGCCAAACCTCTGGGGACTGTGGACTCTGTGCACACTGAACCTTACTTTGGTTCAGTATATACAGAGCCACTTTCTTACACCCGTGGCTCTGGAATGAACGTGTTGGGGCACCCCTTCTGTGCCCACGAAAGGGGCGAAAAGCAGACCATGCATGGTGGAGAGGCCCAAGGACTTGGCCGTAGCCCGAGAGTCCTTGAAGCGCTCTAGCGCACTGTCTGCTTTGTCGCCGAACAGGCGACGGCCATCGAAGGGCATGTCCATCAAGGTGTTCTGGACATCCCCTGAAAAGCCAGTCGTCCTCAACCAGGCATGGCGGCGAAGCACCACTGACGTTGAAATAGTCCTACCCAGTGAGTCGGCAGTGTCCAATCCACAACGTATGGCGAACTTTGCTGCGTCTCTCCCCTCGGCAACAGCACGGGAGAGCACGGCCCGGGCCTCCTCCGGGCACTGAGGCAGCACCTGCGCAACCGTATCCCACACGGAGTGGGTATAACGGCCCAAGAGGCATGCGGTGTTCACCGACCGCAGCCCTAAACTGGAGGAAGAAAACAACTTCTTCCAAGAAACTGGATCAACTTGGGATTCCCTGTCTGGTGGTGCGGTAGGGAATGCGCTCTGGGATGTTGAGGCTTGGACGACCAAGCTCTCGGGGGAGGGGTGTTGGGAGAGGAAAGTGGGGTCGCCCGGAGCCGGGCGGTGGCGTCGGGCAACCATCCTATCCACAGGAGCCCCTGTGGTGGGCCTGGACCAGGTGCCCAAAAGGATGTCTGTTAGGGCCTCATTAAATGGCAGCAGGGGCTCCGAAGAGCTCGCTGCCGGCTGAAGCACCTCTGTCAGGAGGTTAGTCCTGACTGCCACCGTAGGAAGCTCGAGGTTGAGAGCCTCGGCCGCCCTATGCAACACCACAGCGTAAGACGCTCCCTCATCCGTAGCCACGGTAGGAGGAGGCAACATGCCAAGGTCTGGCGAGGTATCCAAACCACTGGCATCCCCCAGGTTCTCTCTCCAGTCCTGGTCATAGTCTATCTGTGCAGTGAGAGGGTCCTCAGACCCCTCCCAGTCTTCCTCACACTCCTCTGGCTGCCAAGCTGGCTGAAAATGGCCAGGGTGGAAAGTAGGCAAAAAAGTACCAGTCGACGTCGGGTCCGGCGTCGGCCGACGCCGGTCCGACTCCGTTTCTACATGGAGGGGGAAGCCGGGGTCGACGTCGGCTGGGGGTCCAGCTGGCGTAGTCTGCGGATGTGGTGCCGGTGGAGTCGGCGCCGGTGGAGGTGTTGCAAGGTCGACCGGCACCGATCCGGATCCAGTCCTGGATCCAAGGGGGCCCTGCGGTGCCGAGGCTGAAGCCGCCGGCGTCGAAGGCCTAGGGCCCCCAGCCGAGTCCGCGGGGCCCGAGGGCGCACTGGCGGAGTCGGACTGGCCAAATATAGCGTGCATGGCTTCGTAAAACTGACGAAGCTGGGCAAGGGTCGCTGCCGGTCCCGGAAAGGGTGGGAAGGCCGGAGTCGACCCTGAAGGCTCTGCACGCGGAGCCGCGGGAGTGGCACCCTGCATCGCGTCAGCTGACGGACGAGGGGAAGTTGAAGAGCAACAAAGCTTCTTCGACTTCTTATGCTTCGACTTACCCGAACCAGAGTGCGAAGCCTTCGTCGAAGAGGAATGATGATGGCTCCGCTATCGGTCCCTCAACCTCCCACGCGACCGGGACCTTGCGCAACACGGAGCCGACTGCCGGGTCTTGAGGAGCTTTCGGGACCGCTCCCGCAAAGACTTCGGGCCATGGTTCGGCAGTCGGAGCACGACTTGGGGTCGTGGTCGCGCTCCAAGCAGAAGAGACACATGCGGTGCGGATCCATCACCGACATCATGCGGGAACAGGAACCGCAGGACTTAAAACCGGGCATCCCTCGTGCTACCAGGAGTCGAACGACTCAAAAAGATGTCGACAAAAGTCGCAAAAAAACTCAGTCAAAAAATGACAGGGGGTACCGCTCTTCCGGGATCTGCGCTTGCTGGCGTGGAAAGAGAAAGAACGGACGTCAGGCGCGAGAGCGGCGTCTAGGTATCTTCCACGACGTCATCACAGCGACCACGATGTCAACGACGGACGCGGAGTCGACCGACGCCTACCGACGCGCAGGGGTACTGCTGACGAAAAAACTTTCCGGATCCAGTCTGACGCCTGGGGGTAATTCTAAGGTAAGGAATCTATAACTAACTGTTTCTTTCAGATAACAGCATCTAACAACAAAGGCATATAAATAAATGCATTCTTAAGGTAATACTGTAACCCTGACCCCCCCAGTCCCAACCCCTCCTCCCCATCCCGACCCTTCCCCCGGGAAATAATGTTTAAGAAAAAAGAAGGGGGTGTTGAACCCCAGAGACGCTTTGGATCATCAGCGTGGCTCTAGACTGGGTTAGTCGGAGGCTCCGTAAGCCGTAGAAGGCGTAGGTATTTGGGGCACGTAAGCTCACGAAGCTCCGAGCTCAACAGGGAAAGGAAAGGGTGCCAAAGGTCCGGGAAGGTGGGCCCCATATTCAGTAGTGAAAGGGATATGCGTTCCATGCCCAGCATGTGCCACATTCTGTGTAACCACCCTTGGTAGGATACCCAGGCCCGCCCCCCACATCCTCAACAAGAGGAAGAAGAAAAGGGGACGATGCAGATCAGTGACTGCCACCTCGACCAGCTCATGATGATGAGGGGCCAGAAGTCCTCCGTAAGTGACGCCAGGACCACCTGTCTTTCCATGGCCATGGTGTGGGGGTCAAGGCGAAGTCCTGGAGTCGAAAACTTGATCGTCGTCCAGTCATAGCCGCTTCAGAGGCCCCGGCCCGGCTTAACTGGCAGCGGACGATCCAGGGAAGCGGCCCGATCCCCAGCAGCTTGCATGCTTCCTCCACAGTGTGCATTTGACGAAGCTCCCTCTGGAACTGGAAGATCAGTCTGAATGGGTGGCCCCAGGAGTAGGATATGCCAGAGGCCCGGAGCTGGGAGGTGACCGGAAGGAAGGCCTTTCGTTTCTGAAGGGTGGACGCAGTCGATTCCTGGTAAAACATGGGTTTTTGGCCCCTAAACTGAAGCGAAGGGTTGTTCCTGGCCATTCGGAGGATGCGTTCCTTGAGTGGAAAGTCATGGACACACGCCATGATATCGGCCAGTGGGGCCGGAGTTGGTGTTCTGGGGCCCACCCGGTAGGTGCGGTCCAATTTGATTTCAAAGTCCAATTGCTCTCTGTGAGAAAGTGCCCTCTTTCTGCATGGTTGCCCCCACTTTTTGCTGAATTGCTGATGTGCCTTGACTGAGTGTGCCCTGCGCTCCTGCTAATCAGGTACCCAGGGCCTATGTTCTTTCCCTAGAACTGCATTGAAGCCTAAACCCAATTGGCATCTCTGGCCACAGGTCAGCCCCTGGTAAATGGTACCACAGATACCCAGGGCACTGTGACCAGAGAAAGCCTCTAAGGGCTGCAGCACTTATTGTGCCACCCTTAGAGGTCCTGTACCCTTACATACACACACTGCCTTTGCAGGCTGCGTGTTTTGGTGCAAACTTCTCAGCACATTAAACCCACATTGATGCCAGTGTGGGATTTAATGTAAAATGCACACAGAGGGCATCTTAGAGATGCCCCCTGAAAACTAACCCACCTCTAGTGTCCAGGCTGGAGTGGCTGCTTTCAGCTGCAACCACCAGACATGTTTCTGGACCTCTGGGTCGAGAGCCTGCTGCTCTCTGGGGCATGAAAATGCACATCCTGGGACGAGGTGCCAAGCCTCCTCCCCCAGGATGGGCAGGGTTCACGAAGGGGAAGCTTCAAAGGCTTGCCGCCTTGTGAGCTTCCCAGGCCACTTGATGCTCTCAGCAACTGGTCCCCACTGGTTCTGACCCCCACTTTGGGCGGGAGAACCGGCTGGAAAAACAAGTAAGGAATAGAGGTGTGCCCACCTCTGCCAACTCCACCCTCAGGTGGGGGAGGCGAGGTGAAGCACAACTCTCAGTACACGCCATCTTGAAGATGGGGGGACTCAGCCAACCAGGGACAGGCTCATGCCCCCCTCCCACCGGAGGGTGGCATAATAGGGGGTGTACCCACCCCAGGGAAGGGACCCATAGGTCCCTGCCTTTTACCTACCTGTAACGCCCCTAAATCTAGTATTTAGGGGCACCCCTGAACCTTGCTTCCTCAGACAAGAAGAAACTGCAACAAGAAGAAGTAGAAGGATCGAACAGCCGTGCAGCAGCTAACAAGAGGAAGACGCCCACTGACTTGGCCTCAGCCCTAAAGGCCTGTCTCCCCCTCGAACCTGCTCCTGCGAAATCGCGGTGTGTCCTGCAGCCAGCAACCTCGAAAACCCCGGAGGACCTGCCTGCCTTCAACTACAAAGACTGTCTCCCGTGAACACCGGATTTGTTCATCTGCAACCTCTGGCTCCGGCCGGACACCGCGGATCCGCCCCACTCTGCACCCGCTGTCCACGGCACGAGCTCGGTGGGCAAACACCACGAGGAGGTCCCCCCGGCGATCCTGACCCGAGATCCGGCGACTCCTGACCTGCCTCAAGCCTCCAGCCGACGCCTGCAGCCTAAATCCGGAAGGTCCCCCCAACCGCAACCAGGAGCCGGTAAGAAGATCCGACCCCAAAAGGCACCCCTGCACCAGACGCCCCACGGCCTTGTGTGCCCAAACCGATGGTGCCTAACCAACCCCTAACTTCCCAACTTACCTCTCGAAGTGGTGGTCGCACCCAGAAGACCTATGTCCCCAAGCCTGCAGTGTCTTTGCAAACCGGAGGTTCCTCATTGAAAACAACAGGGCGCCAGATGTCGAAACAGCACCCTGCACCCGGCCGCCCTAGTGTCGCTGAGGGTGCACCTTTGGTGCTACTTTGTTTCCCCATTTGCCCTGAGCTAAAGTCCAGGAGCTTTGCTCCCACAACCCAGTGGCCTGCTTGCCAGCAGCCACCAACCAGAGGCCCCCTATCCCCCATCACATTGGGCCTCAGCACTCTGCGCCCGGCCGCCCTAGTGCCGCTGAGGGTGTAACTAGAGTGCATCCTTGAAGCTGGGGGACCCCTGAGTCTACCCCCAGAACCTCAACTCCCACTACCAAATACTAGGATAACAGTGACTGTTTTTCTCCAAGTGTGGAGTTTGAAAACCTTCAGAAATTCTTTAAAATTGCACTAACAAAAACGATTTTACTTACCTGTTTGCAGGAAATGTCCCAGAGTAGTATCCAGGTATACTACTCTGAGTAAGAAAAGTAATCTCAAAAGTAACTTACCTGTAATTTTACTGAAAAGCCCATTCAAGTCTATGTACTGTATTTACAAAGTATTGCATTTCTCTGAAACCATACTGTAAGTCAAAACAAAGTGCATATACAATTTCATTCAAACTGTATTTTAATTGCATTACTACTGTAAAGTATTTATTGCTTACCTGTGCCAGGCTTGCTTTGTTCTAGAAAATAAAATAACTAAAAGAATATTTTCATACAAAAACAATTGGACTGGAAGATGTCTTCGACGACCTCGTCGTTGAGAACCTAGTCTTCTCTGTCTTCGAAGTGACGGCTGAGTGCATCCGCTCTCACGTTCTGTTCTCCCGGCAGGTGGACTGCTGTGACTGACAGATTCCGAGCCAGGAGCCAATGCCAGAGTGTTTGAGCCTCTAGGGAAAGCGTGCGTGAGCGAGTTCCCCCCTGTTTGTTCAGGTAGTACATGGTGGTGGTATTGTCCGTCTGTACTAACACTGAGGTTGCCTGAATCGAGGGGAGGAAAGCTTTGAGGGCTAGGTGAACTGCTCTTAGCTCTAACATGTTGATGTGGTAGAATCGCTCTTTTGGAGACCACAGTCCTTGAGTCTGGGGAGGACCCATGTGGGCCCCCCAACCCTGCAGCGAGGCGTCCGTGATCAGTGTCTGAGCAGGCGGAGACAGATGGAAAGGAATTCCGATTTGCATATTTCGTTTTCTCATCCACCAAGGTATGGACGCCGAGCCGCGTTTGAAAGATTTATTTTTCGTCCCAGCGAGCTGTCTGCTGGTCCCACTTGTCCTCCAGATCCTGCTGAAGAGGACGCATTCGTAGTCTGGCATTGGGAACCAGGAAGATGCAGATGCCATCGAACCTAGCAGGGAGGCAATCCGACGTACAGGTAGTTTTCTGTTGTGCGGAACCCGCTGACATTTCTGTATGAGGGAACACTGTCTCTCCTCCGAAGGAAACACTTTTCCTACCGCGGAGTCTAGCAGAGCTCCTAAGAAATTTATTTTCTGCGTTGGCTGTGAAGTTGACTTGGCGAAATTCACATGCAGGCCCAGCTGGTGACACAGCTCGAGACAGCTCAAGAAATGACTCCTCACGCTGTCTGGGGAAGGGCCTTTCAACAGCCAATCGTCCAAGTATGGGTACACGAAGACGCCCCTGCGGCGCAGTGCAGCTGCCACCCCTGCCATGCACTTCGTGAATACTCTGGGGCTGACTTCAACCCGAAGGGTAGAACTTTGAATTGGTAATGAGCAGATCCCACCAGGAAACGCAGGTACTGTCTGTGATGCTGATTGATCGGGATGTGAAAGTATGCATCTTGCAGATCCAGCGAACACATCCAATCCCCCTGTCTGAGATGTGGATATATTTGATGGAGAGCCAACATGCGAAACTTTTCTTTTTTGATGGATAGATTCAGTGTCCGCAAGTCCAGAATGGGTCTGTACTCTGCTTTTTGGCCCTTTTTCTTTACCAAGAAGTATCTTGAGTAAACCCCTTTCCCTCTTTGAGATACTGGCACCCTCTCGATGGCTGACTTTCTGAGAAGGGTGGCAACCTCTTTCTGCAAGAGTTTTAACTGGTGACACGATGGTGGGACTGGAGGGACTGAGGGGGGACGGTGTTGAAAACGTAGAGAGTACCCATTCTGCAGCGTAGCTAGCACCCACCGATCCTTTGTGATAGCTCGCCACTCTTCGAGATGGTTTGCGATACTTCCCCCACTGGAGTGGTGAACGGCGACAGGGGAAGTGAGTACTCATTGCTTTGACTGCGTCTTGGCGGAGTTGTTGCCTTGACGCTGGTTTCCTCCTCCTCTGGAGGGACGTCTGCCTCGATACTGCGATCTTTGCTGGCCTTGCTGATGCTGATTTTTTTGCCAATGAGGGGTTTGAACCCTCTGTTGGGAGGATCGCCGATTGTAAGAGCGGAATCTCTTACGGAATTCTTTCTTCTTTTCAAGGCCCACAGCCTTCAGCGTGTCCAGTTCCGTTTTCATCCGTGCCATCTCTTCATCCGTGTGAGTCCCGAATAAAGAGGAACCGGAGAACGGAAGATTGAGGATGCTGACTGCGCTTCTGGCTTGAGCGCTGTAAGTCGTAGCCAAGATGTTCTTCTTGCGCATACCCCATGAGCGTAAGCATGTGCCGAAAGAATAGATCCATCCGCCGCAGCACTGATGACCTGGTTAGACACCTGACTGCCCTCTGTTAGGATTTCTTCAAAATCCTTGCGGTCTTCCTGTGGCAACTTTTCAGTGAATCTCTGTAGTGAGTCCCACAGAGATCTATCGTAGCGGCCCAGGAGAGCCGCTGCATTGGAGACCTTCAACATGGAGGCCGAAGTGCCACAAACCTTCCTTCCCCAGGAATCTTGCGTCTTACTCTCCTTGTCTGGTGGAACAGTGGAGGAGGATGCCACCGCATGGGTCTTCTTTGCCGCAGCAATTATGACTGAATCCGGTGGAGGGTCAGCCCTGAGGAAGAGTGGGTCGTCCTCTGGTGAACGGTATTTTTTCAGGATTCTCGCTGGAGCAGTCTTAACACTTGCTGGTGTGAGAAAGATGTCCATTACTGGTTCTATGAGGCCTGGTACCAAGGGAAGCAGAGGTTTAGCTGCTGCTCTTTGGTGTAGAGTCTCAAAAATCACGGAGGACTTACTTTGACGAGTTGGCATAGGGATACCCAGCTTTACTGCTCCTCTACCAAGAATGTCCTGAAAAGTGTAGACGTCGTCCACCGGAGAGATCCTCGACGGTGGGCTGTCAGTCAAAGTCGGAGAGAAGTCTCTATGGGGTGTATGAGTGGAGGAAGATGGAGGAGTAGGAGATCTGTGCGCTCTCCTCCTGCTTCTAGATCTAGACCTCCTCCTGTGTGAGTGCACAGGGGTGCGACTGCGAGCTCTGGCCCTTGAAGGAGATCGCTCTTTATCCGCTGCTTGTATTAAACGAGACAACAGAGATCTGTGCTGAGGGCTCGAATAATGCTGCTCTGTCGAGACCTAGTCAGTAGACCAGTGATGCAAAGGCCTGTACCATTGTGGCGACAAATGGATGGAAGGCGATCTGCGCCTCTCTCTTCCCTTAGGTGCAGGAGGAGTGAGGTTCACCTCTTCATGCGTTGTTGGGGAATCTTGGTGACCCCCAGACACTGGGCTGCTGGACGTTGAGATCACCACCTCCGGGGATCTGGACGTTGTCCCTCGGTGAGAACTATGAGAAGGTGACGAAGAAAGGCTCACTGGAGGTGAGGCGTCTCCAGAAGGCCGCTTTGACGTTGATCTGGAGCGTCTAAGCGCCGACTGTCCTCTCAACAGAGACGTATGCCTCGACGTTGACTTTCTTCTCTTAGAAGGTGGACTTGATCCTTCAGCAGAACGTCTTCTCGACGTCGAAGGTCTCTCCGACGCCGATGCAGTGTCCTGCTTCGACGTTCTCTGCACCCCCTCAGGAGATTGCTGTCTCGACGTCGACCGGCGTTGGGCTGCCGGTGATGGAGTTCTTGGTCTTGACGCCGAAGATCCATGAATTGACCTCGGCGGTGTTATCCGTCTCGACGTCGATGAATGATGGGCCGACGTCGAGGAGCCTCCTGCTTCGACGCCGAAGGAGGTGTCCTGTGTCTCGACGCCGAAGA
Source organism: Calotriton arnoldi (assembly GCA_963921515.1). Taxonomy (NCBI): domain Eukaryota; kingdom Metazoa; phylum Chordata; class Amphibia; order Caudata; family Salamandridae; genus Calotriton; species Calotriton arnoldi. The sequence goes on along the minus strand of CAWUFW010001603.1, from coordinate 770,605 downwards.
TCGTTGAATTGATCTCGGAGGAGACGTGCGTCTCGACGCCGAGCGCCGATGACGAGACGAAGATATGCGCTTCGACGTCGATCGCCGTTGGTGGGGCGACGACGGAGCGCTATACCTCGACGTCGATCGCCGCAGATATTTTTGACAGAAAGTCAAAAAAAGCAAGAGCTGAAAATCCAGGGTCCTGGCTGAAGGAGCCGGAAAGAACAACTGACCTAACTGTCACCCCTGAGGCATGATGGGAAGCTAGGGGGTCATGGCTGCCTTAAAGGCCCGGTGCCAGTTTTTTGTAAGAAAATGCTTTCATTTTCTGTGTTATTGGTTTACAATGCAGCCTGTAGGCTAACAATGTCTGCTTTATTTGCAGTGTTTTTCTCATGAGTTTTACTCATTAAAAACAGAGTTCAAGTGCTACTTGCCCTCTTCTGTTTTTTATATATATATTTGCAAATGCAGCTTTATGTGTGTTATTACATTGTTTAGCCTCCTAGATGAGAGCTGCATTGGTATGAGAAAAATGATATATGTATATATATATATATGTATATATATATATATATAGCTGTATATATATGTTTTCCATATATAATTTTTATTATTTCCGGGGTCCCCCGCACATGGGCGGGAATATTCAGTGCTTATGACTATTGATGAGGATCCCCTGGAAGAGAACAACTACTGGGGGTGACCAAAAGAAAGGGGTTACAAAACCTTCCCAGGGGAACGGTGGTGAGAATCCCCAAGATAAAAAGCCTGAGTCTTCTAAAGGGCCCCAAAAACCTGCACAGGGGGTAGGTCCCAAAACTCTTCCCCGTCCATTAAAAGGTACAGGGGAAAGAACTTTGATCCTTTAAAGGCCTGGTATAACAACTGTAAGAAGTTGGGACACTTAACTGGAGATGCTGCTTGCCCAACCAAGAAGGCCCCTAGTCCTACTACAGCTACTCCTGGTGTAGCAAGTCTCCAGATGGGATCAACAGTGTGCCAAGAGCAAATCAGGTTGCACACTGAAGCAGTTCTAGTTTCAGAAGGGAAAGTTGAGTTTGCCACTGTAGCTGTGTGGCCACCCAACTTAAAAAAAGTACTTACAATACCCTTGGATTAATGGGACTAGGATAGAAGCTCTGAGGGATACAGGTGCCAGTGTCACTATGGTGAGAGACACACTGGTTTCCCCTGAGCAATACTTGATTGGGAGAACTTACCCAGTCACCAATGCTGACAGTGTTACCACTAACCATGCAATGGCTATGGTGACATTAGACTGGGGGAGGGGGAGGAATTACTGGCCTGAAACAGGTAGTGGTCTCTCCAAAGCTACCAGCTGCATGTCTGCTTGGCAATGACCTTGAAACCTCAGCATGGGCTGAGGTTGAACTGAAAACCCATGCAACAATGCTGGATATCCCTGATTTGGTGCGTGTAAAAACAAGAGCACAGAGCAAGAGACAGGGTGAAAACGAAGTGTTGGAGCCTGAACGTATGGCCCAACCTTCCAAGAGAAAAGGTAAGAAGACTGGGGAACCAGCTTCTGTACAGAAAAAGGATCAGGAACCCTCTCCTCAGGGAGAGGACTTGGACACCCCAGAGGGAACTGAGCCCATGGAGCTTGACCCTTACCAGGTTGAACTCTTAGGCCCAGGAAGACCCTCTAGGGAAGAGCTGTGCCTTGGACAGCAGGACTGTCCAACTCTTGAAAGCCTGAGGCAGCAAGCTGCTACCCAGGAAAAAGGAGATGTCAGTGGTACCCACAGAGTTTATTGGGAAGAGGGACTACTGTACACTGAGGCCAGAGACCCCAAACCTGGAGCCACTAGGAGAGTGGCAGTGCCTCAGAAGTACAGGGAGTTTCTCCTAACATTAGCTCATGACATTCCCCTAGCTGGACATCTGGGCCAAACCAAGACTTGGGAAAGGCTAGTTAGCCACTTTTACTGGCCCCAGATGCACCAAAAAGTAAACTAGTTTGTCAGCTCCTGTGTCACCTGTCAGGCCAGTGGCAAGACAGGTGGCCCCTCAAAGGCCCCCCTGATGCCACTACCTGTGGTGGGGGTTCCCTTTGAAAGGGTAGGTGTGGACATAGTGGGTCCACTTGAACCTCCCACAGCATCAAGGAACAAATTCATTTTTGTGGTTGTGGATCATGCCACTAGGTACCCTGAGGCAATTCCCCTTAGGACCACTACAGCTCCTGCAGTAGCCAAGGCCCTCATTGGCGTCTTCACCAGGGTAGGGTTTCCTAAGGAGGTGGTTTCAGTCAGAGGATCCAACTTCATGTCTGCTTACCTAAAACACATGTGGAAAGTGTGTGGAGTGCAGTACAAGTTTACTACACACTATCACCCACAAACCAATGGCCTTGTTGAGAGATTCAACAAGACATTGAAAGGCATGATTATGGGGCTCCCTAAAAAACTCAAAAGGAGATGGGATGTCCTCTTACCACGCCTGCTTTTCGCTTACAGAGAGGTGCCACAGAAGGGAGTAGGGTTTTCCCCCTTTGAACTTCTGTTTGGCCATCCTTTGAGGGGACCACTCTGTCTTGTAAAATAGGGTTGGGAGAAGCCTCTCCAAGAACCCAAACAAGATATTGTGGACTATGTGCTTGGCCTAAGGTCCAGAATGGCTGAGTACATGGAAAAGGCATCCAAAAATCTTGAGGCCAGCCAGGAGCTCCAGAAGCACTGGTATGACCAAAAAGCTGCACTAGTTGAATTTCAACCTGGGCAAAAAGTGTGGGTTTTTGAGCCAGTGGCACCAAGGGCACTCCAGGACAGCTGGAGTGGCCCTTACCGTATTGTTGTATTCCGCTTTAGGTGTCCGTATATAGGTTTTCCTGAAACATGTCCTTATATAGGCACAATTCGCATTGCCCTTATATAGGCATAAGATCCCAGTCCTTATTTAGGCATTAGCCATGCTATCCAAATACAGGCATGGTCACTTACATCCGTCCTCCCTAATGTCACAACGAGTTCTTAGAAACCAGACCCTTAAGCTCTTGGGAGTTCCCCTAGCACAGGATTGATTTCTCCAAGAACTCATTTATTATGCATGAACCGCTATACCTTAAGGGTTCATTCCTGACGTCTTCCTCTGCCCGACTTTACGTCAATGCTAACATTCCAAGGCACCTACCGGGTATAAGTATACCTTCCCTTGCCCAAGCAAGTAGGAGGAGACCTCGACTTTAGAGGAGCCTGTGTCCCGGCCTGACGCACTGACAAGAGACGCTGTCATCCCTGCTCGCAGAGAATCCAGCTTCCAGTGTTCTGACTCCCTTCGCGGAGTGTTAGGGTTCGAGACCCGGAAGGAGATTCCCACCTCTCTCATTCTCAAGGTATGGAGCTGACTAGAACCTAGAGGGACTCTTGGCATACTAGACTTGGCATTCTAGACTATAGCATACCATACTATAGAATACATCACCTACTTCTTACCTTGCACTACACTTAGGTTAGGTACACTGGGGTAGAACTAGTAAGAGAAGCATCTTATGAGTACTCGCAATTTTAGCTTATGTTATTTATGTATATGAATATATGTGTCATAGCTAAAAGATAATGCTAGCGCAGTATTATTTCTTTCTACTGCTTACGCTGTACATAATATATCTCGCATACTGTCTTACGATTGTAACAGCGCATATCTCTTACACGAGAAACAAGACTGTTCAATAAATCCTTTTATTGAAACGCCTCTATTATTTCTGTGTAACTCTGAAGAAACTAAGCATGCACGATTAGCTGAGTGAAACTGTTATCTATTGTTTCCACGATTCTGAGGGTGTTCCGATTCTAAAGGGAAACAAAGTTGTCATGTTTATGCGGTTGCCAGAAACTACTCCCTTCTTGTTTACAAGGAGTTTCTAGTGGCCTCTGAGTTAGCTGGCACAAAGTAATTAAGTTTAATATACTCGATAGGGACAAACTGACCTCAGTCCTATGTCAAACCTATAGGGTATATTATTCCAATGCGCAGAGCCTATTAGGGAAATAGGAACTACACTACATGGCGCCCAACGTTTGGTAAGGCACTAATTTAACGCTAGATACTGAGTAACTCAGTCGTGCTTTTCTCTCAGAGACCCCTACTCACATACTCCATAAGACGTCTGGAGTGGGTAGGGTTAAGTATCCGCCAAAGCTAAATAGGACAAAAATCCTATATATTAGCTGTATGGTTTGTTCAACGTTGAAGGATAAAGTGTTCCAAAATATTGTGCACCTTATCTTTGTTTCCTTGAAACTTGCTTTACATTTTTCAAAAAACAATGTCCCTGAACAGGGATACTGCCACCGAGAACGGTGTAGCTGCGGCTGACCCAGTCGTAACAGCTTTTAATTTTACAGGTTTAAATGAAACCGATGAGGGTGTTATAAACATCCCTCCAAACTTAAGGAGAGCCATCACTCTAAAACTTATAAAACACGGCCTATCACCAAGAGGTGGTAGAGCAGTTTTCGTGATAGAGGCACACGAATCCTTTCAGACAGAGGTATTCTATTCATCGATAGTATTCCCAGAATCAAATCCAGTAACAAAATGTTTCACTTCTTTAAAGAAGATGAACCACCAGAGGAATATATTCCTTTCGAGGATATTGAAATTCCACTCAAATACCAGGAACATAATCTCTGGTTTAAAGGCGCCCTAAAACATCACAAAAACATTACCAGGCTCGGTCCACTAGGTAGACCAGGAGCAACATGGCCGATTCCAGCCGGCTACACACCTCATCCAGACATCGAAGAAATGTCAGAAGAGGAATTACTTACTCAACTACAAGAGTTAATAAAAATTTACAGACAATTAGTCCAATATGCCATGCGGACTTTCACAGTCCAACTACCAATGACAATTCCAAATCAAACCCCTCAACAGGGGAATACACTAAAAATTACTCCACAGACTTTACACGAAATCATGGGTAAAATGCCCACAAAACGTGAACAAATTCCATTCTGGATAGCTCAAAAAATTACTCAAATCGAAGCAGTATTTCCAAATACTAGCCCTTATGAGAAACACAGAATCCTAACAATCTGTTTACCAATGGGGATCATACCACAACTGGAAGACTGCACCACTTGGGGCACAGTCTTTGCTGCCATCTATACTAAAACACATGGTGTTCCGTCAATTGCAGTAATACCAGATGTCCTGAAACAAATTCAAAACGAATACGGGGCAGAACCTGCTCTGAATTTAGGTATGAAATTACTGAAAAACTTCGACCAGGTCTCAACAATAATATTATCTAATATTAAAGGGAGGCAGCATCAGTGGCGATCTGCCAACGCTTAAGGGAATTTGATGTAACAGAACATCAACATGAACTACCCAGAATAATAGAACAATCTTATGCAGAATTAGGCAGAGATAGTTTGGGTGGAAAACCTTTGAAGCCAAAACTATATGAAAGTCCTGAGAAGGACTCCATTAAACAAAATCCTACATCTTCTAAAAAGAAGTGGGAAACTAATAAACAAAATTCAAAAGAGAGACGTTCTCAATCCCGAGGTAGGTCTCCTCAAAAGGAGCCCTCTGAAAGGAGGTGTAACCTCAGGAATAGGGATAATTTAAGAAAACCTGACAGGTATCAAGATACTGATACACGTTCCTCTCGTACCTTTCAGATATCGTCACAGACATCAGAAAGAAGAGGACGGTCAGATCACAAAAAGGAACGCGTAAAATCCAAAGATGATAAACACGTTCAGAAAAATAAATCAAAACCTCAATTCACAAAAAAGAAGGTAGCAGGTCTGAAGATCAGACATGCCGAGAATACTGAGAACACAGCTCAAGAACGGAGAATGGGCTCAGACGATGCTGGACAGTGCAGCAGAAGTAACAATAGCTCGCCAGAACCTGAAGGAACTTCTGGAGATAGTGGACTTGAATGAGTACATCACAGTAGAGACTGTAGACACCAGGGTTAGTACTCCACAAAAGTTATATGAAATAACACTCCGAATGGAGGGAGACATACCAAGAAAAGTGGAAACACTCTTTTGGGAGAAACTTTCAAGGGGTTATGATATACTTCTAGCAGAAAAAGACTGGCCACCAAACTTTGTCAGGGAGTGCCCACATGGCGAGGACATCATTATGCCAGCCTTCTCCAACCATATTCCAATTCACCTAAAATATACTTATGCCAGGAAATGGGCAGTAGCCCAGGCCCCAGCATTATACAAAAATCATGTAGGATGGGACGAGGACTCACCTCACCACAAAATACATCTAAAAAAATCAACCTACTGCACAAAGGCAGTACCCAATAAAGCAAGAAGCTAAAATACAGGTCAGGGAGGTCTTAGATCAACTTGAATACCAAGGGGTGATTGAAACATGCACCTCCTCAATGAACAATCCTTTGTTTCCTGTATCCAAACCGGACAATACATATCGTCTAGTTTTGGATTACAGACACTTGAACACTTGTTCCAAAACATTTGCAGTGCAAAATGCACATAGTACAGCATTAATGAATAACATTGTGCGTAAAAAATATAAAACCACATTGGACATTTCAAATGGTTTCTTTTGTCAAAACATAGCACCTGAAAGCAGGTACTGAACGGCTTCCTCAATAATGGGGACCCAGCGTCAATTTTGTAGACTCCCACAAGCGTTCAAAAACAGCCCGGGGTTATTCTCAGCAAGAGTAACAGAGTTACTACAAATTTATGATAATGAGGCATTGTCATATGTCGATGACATCTATCTGACAGACGATGACCTAGATAGGCACTTGAACAGGGTGAGTACCATTATATTGGGCTTCGCCTATGAGGGCTATAAATTCAACTTTAAAAAATCCAGAATTGCCCATCTCAATGTCCTTTTCCTAGGATATGAGCTTTCAAGTGAAGGCAAGAGCTTGGCAGCTAACTTTTTAGAAAAGTGTGCGCTGCTCCAACCTCCAAAAACGCTGAAAAATTTACAATCCATCTTGGGTTTCCTAAATTTTGGAAGAACTTACATTCTAAATTACGCAGAAAGGGTTAAACCTCTCTACGAATTAATCAAACCTGATTTTAACAAAACATTGGACACAGGAACACACAGAAATCCTGCGTTCACTCCAAGCTAACATGTTAGCAACAAATCACTTACAAACAAGCGTAAATGAACGCAATTTAGTGATCCGAATAATTTCGGGTCAATGCGGATTCACCTATTTAACATTTAATGAGGGTGAAAAAGTACCAATAGCATACAAATCACATTTGTATACACACGCAGAAATGCGCTTCACTTCAACAGAAAAAATACTGACAGCAGTTCAAACCGCTGTAGCAAAAGAAAGAGCTCTAGCCCAAGGGAAACGCATTGTCGTCGTAACTCCAGTACCAGCCTTAGAGGCGGTTACAAAAGCGAGTATTCCAAATGCAAAAGCTTTACATCCTAGATGGATACAATGGGTTAATTCTCTTGCTGCAACAGATGTTGAATATGTTTTTGAGCCCGATTTAAAAACACAAGCGTTCCTGCAATATGAACATGAATGTCCTCTGCCCACTGAAATTCTGCCTCTCGATCAGTACGAATTTATAATTTATACTGACGGATCAGCACAACCCGCTACAGGGAGTAAGCAAGCTTACAGTGCAGCGTGCGCAATTGTTAAAGGTTGCATGCGCGATGGTGACTTTAGACCAATGGTCACTAAAACTCAATCTCTAGGAGATTGCACAGCTCAGCGAGCTGAACTACAAGCATTTAAACTGGCACTTGAAAATACAGATCGCGAATTCCCCACACTCATAGTATGCGATTCTTGTGAACTATCGGAAATAAGTTGCGGGAGGCCTGGTCGTGATAGTGCAGGTTTTATTCTTGTAAAGGTAGGTCTCCTAAGAGTGTCCAGTGTACAGGGGGTTCTAGCATGCGTCTTGTCCTTAGTTCCCGGGGTGCGTGCTGTCGTCTTCTTCCTGTCTTGGCCCGGGCGTCTATCGCCTCCTTCACCTCCTCGTGGTCTGTCCCGGGTGGCCACCGTCGGAATCTCCGGATGCCCCAAAGGAAGGAAGAGGACAACACGGGGTCAGGGTGAACTGGGTGCGGTGCGTTGTCAGGGAGAGGGAGTGAGGTAACACCAGCCCACAACCAGCAAGATACCGTGACACACGCTCAATTGAGGGGAGTGTAGGTGTGGTGGATGGGGATCGGCTATCTTCAATGCGCGACACTGCGCTCGCGCTTCTAAGCCTCTGGCGTCCCCCGCTTTCCCACCCAGCCCGTGAAACGATCCCGTACCTGTTTTAGCCACGCTCCTCCTGGAGCGTGGCTGGGCGAAGCGTAAGTCCGTTGGCCTCCTGGCTCTGGGATTCCCTCGGGGTCTTCCTCCGCTCCTCCTGGGTCTGCCTTTTCTTTCGGGATCCGTCGCTCGCTGTCTCCGTCTCGTCTCTCCGCAACTCCGCTTCCTCCTTTCTCACCTCCGGTGTCGGCGCACATCGTCTTCCTGTTCCAGCCCTCTCTTGTTGGACGGAGGGCGATGTCGTCATCAAACGGGGCGGGAGCGTCCCATGTCGGATCCCAGTTAAAGGGACCGTATCTCCGTTCAGCGGTGTCGGACGTGGATGACCCAACCCAGTCCTCCTGTGGCGATAAAATAAAAGGTGCGGTGACGTCCAGCGCCTCCCACCAGTCTTTCAGCCGATCCGGGCCTTCCCGACACATACCCGCCCCGTGACACTCCTCCACCCCTGGATTCTCCCGATTGGGGAGAGGGAACACTCTGGACAGATAGTCCGCATTGCCGTTGTCGACCCCCTTTCGATGTCGCACGGTGAATGAATAGGGTTGGAGGGAGAGAAACCAACGGAGAACCCTGGGGTTGTTGGCAATATTGCGGCTCATCCATTGGAGAGGTGCATGGTCAGTGTACAGGGTGAACTGGTGTCCCTCTAGGTAATAACGTAACTTCTCTATGGCCCATTTCACTGCCAGGCACTCGCGCTCAATGGTGGGAAATCTCACCTCCCTCGGGAATAGCTTCCTACTTATGTATACTACAGGGTGTTCTATCCCCTCCTGAGTCAGCTGTGAGAGGACCGCGCCTATGCCCTGTTGTGAGGCGTCCGTATGTAGGAGAAAGGGTCGGGAGTAGTCAGGTGAGATTAGGACGGGACTCTTAGTTAGGGCTTGTTTTAGGGTTTGGAAAGCCTTTATCATGGGTTCCGTGGGACGTGACAGGACCTGTGGTTTCACCTGCTTCTGGAGGATGTCTGTCAGTGGGGCGGCCACCTCGGAAAAGCGGGGTATAAACCGTCTATAATAGCCAATCAGGCCGAGAAAGGCTCTTAGGTCTCGCTTGGAGGCTGGAAAGGGAGCGTCTGAGATCGCTCTGACCTTCTCTATCTGAGGGGCGATCACCCCATGTCCTAGCACATATCCCAGGTATTTTACTTTTTGGTATCCCACCCGGGATTTCTTTGCATTTATGCGTAGACCCGCTTCCCTTAGGGCCTGCAAGATGGTTTGGAGATGGCGAAGGTGAGATTTCCAGTTGGGGCTAAAAACCACTATATCATCCAGATATGCCGACGAAAAGGAGTAGTGGTTTTGTAACACGGTGTTCATGAGTCTCTGGAAAGTCGCTGGGGCCCCATGTAGTCCAAACGGGAGGACGGTGAATTCGTAGAGGCCCTCGGGTGTGGAAAAGGCCATCTTCTTTCTGTCCTCCTCCCTTAGGGGTACCTGCCAGTAGCCCTTGGTCAGGTCTAACGTGGTGATATACGTGGCCTCCCCTAGTTTCTCTATCAGCTCGTCTATCCGAGGGATGGGGTAGGCATCGAAGGACGAGATTCCATTAAGGGCCCTGAAGTCCATGCAGAAGCGGGTGCAACCGTCTGGTTTCGGCACCATGACGATCGGAGAGGACCACTCACTCCTCCGAGGGCCTTATGACTCCCAGCTGCAACATCTCCTGTACTTCCTTCTGTATGGCTTTTCTCTGGGCCGCGGGGATCCGGTAGGGTCTCAGTTTTATGGTTTTCCCGGCCGGGGTCTCAATCCGGTGTTCTGCCAGGTGGGTCTTGCCTGGAGCGTCGGAGAACAACGAGGCAAAGGGCCGAAGGGCTTCATCCAACTCGTCCCGCTCTCTGTGGGTGAGGTCTTCGTTCACCACTAGCTCTGCTACCGTGGAATGCTTGGTGGTTAGTGTGGGCAGAGTGAGGTGTGAGGCTTTGGGTAGGGGTCCCAGCCATTTCTTTAGCATGTTTATATGGTACGTCTGGGTGCGGGTCGGTTTTACCTATGACCGCTATGACCTTGTATGGGCCTTTCCATTCTGTCTTCATCTTCGTCGTAGCCGTGGGTAGTAACACCAGTGCCCAGTCGTCCTTCCTTATGGTCCTCCACCTTTTTCCGCGGTTATAGTAGTGGGTCTGTTGTTCCTGTTTCTTCACCAGGTGGGAATAGGCCAAATCACGTAGTTTTCCTATCTTGTCTCTCAGTCCTTGGGTGTAGTCCAACATACCTCTGGTCTCAATCGCCTCTTCCTTCTCCCAGGCCTCTTTCGTCATCTCCAGAAGGGAGCGCGGCTGCCTTCCGTACAGCATCTCGAACGCCGAACAGCCAAGGCTGCTTTGCACCTGGCTTCTTATGACGTACAGCGCCAAGGGTAACAGCTGGTCCCATTCTTTGCCGTTTACTTCCAGCATCTTCTTTAGCGTGGCTTTTAATGTCCCATTATATCGTTCGACTAGTCCGTCGGTCTGTGGATGGTACACCGAGGTTTTGATCTGTCATACGTTTAGGACCCCACAGACCTCTCTCATAAGACGAGATACGAAGGGCGTTCCTTGGTCCGTTAGGATTTCTTTAGGGAAGCCCACCCGTGAAAACAGTTCCATAAACCGGTCAGCTATGTTGCGGGTGGTGGGGGCATGGAGCGGAAACGCCTCCACAAATCTGGTCGCGTAGTCCACTATCACGAGGGCGTAGACGTTCCCTTTCTTTGTACGGGGCAATGGGCCAATCAGGTTCATTCCGACCCTCTCAAAGGGATTACCTATTATGGGAAGTGGTTGTAGGGGCACCGCTGGGGGCCTATGTGTGTTCCTTCTCTGACAGGTATCGCATGACTGGCAGTGCATTTTTATGTCCTTGTATACCCCTGGCCAAAAGAAATGCCGCAGGACGTTTTGTGTGGTTTTCTCCGCTCCTACGTGTCCTGCCGTGAGGTGGGAATGAGAAAAGAAGGTTATCTGGTCCCGGAAAGAGAGGGGTACCAGTAGTTGGTGGGGGTCTGTGGGGTTAGCCTGTCGGTAAAGTAGCCCCTCCTTTATAAGGAACCGGGGATACACAGGACCGCTGTCGTCCTGCGTGCTATGGGCCTGTTCCCATGCGTTGTATAGGGTGGCATCGTTGGCCTGGGCGAATTTAAAACTGCGGTCTAGGAGCCACGGTTCTGGGGTGATGAGGGCCGGGACCGTCTCCCTCGGGTTACCTACTCCTCCTTTCCTTCTCTCCTCTAGGTGGAGTACGCCTCGGAAGAGACCGAGGAACTCAGGGTTATCTGTGCCAATGATCAGGTCTTCGGGGAGCCCTTCTAACACCCCTACCTTTACCTCACTGTGTACCCCTTCGGAATGGGTGAGGGCAATCCTAGCCAGGGGGTAGGGTTTCACATCGCCATGTACGCATCGGATATGGACTAGTGTATCGGGTACTAGCTGATTGGGGTTAATGTACGCCTCCTGGATGACAGACTGTTTACACCCGGAGTCGAGAAGGGCCTTAACCAGTTTACCATTCACCCGTACACTTACATGGAAGGCCGTTCCCAATTCGGCCGTATACATAACGGACCTGGGGAGGTACCCCACCTCCATGGGTTCATCCGCTGGTTTCTTCCGGGGGCAGGCACGGGCTATGTGGCCCCAGTCCCCACACTCAAAGCATTGGGGACCTCTGACGCTCGGTATCTCCATCTTCGGCATTCAGGGTTTTCCCGGTTCTGGTGGAGTCCGATATCTCTTCTCTAGCCGTATGGCAGGCTGGCGTGTCCTCTCTGTGTCACATACAACGCCCTTCGGCTGGGCTCGTGAATAAGTCGTGGCCATCTCTATGGCCTGGGCGGCAGTTAAACGCGAATGTTGGCGCAGCCACTTCTGCGTATTATACGGCAGGGCGTCCAGGTACTGTTCTAAGTAAATCTTCTCCATTATCTCCTCCTTCGTACTAAACCCTGGAGTCAGCCACTTGTCGGCGGCCATCTTCAGTCTGAAGAACAGTGTTTTAGGATTTTCACCTGGGGCGCCCCTCTCTTTGCGGAACCGCACTCTATATGCCTCCGAGTCCAGGCCGAGGTGGTCCAATATAATGACCTTTATCTCTCCGTATGAGGTATCACCCGTGGCGTTCGCCACTTGGTAGGCTGCTTGTGCTTCCCCCGTGAGCAAAGGGGCCAAAAAGAATGGCCATTTGTCTACCGGCCAGCTGCACGCCCTTGCTACCCTCTCAAAGTTGGTCAGGAAGGCGTCAGGATCTTCTCCCGTTATGTACTTTTGGAGGGAGACACCAGACGGCGGGTGAGGGGCACCCCGTACCTCCCTCACAGTGCCCCCGGTCTGTTCGGTTGCCAGCCTGTGTAGTCCGTCCATCTGGGCTGCGATGGTGTCTTTGAACGGTCTCCCGGTCCGCCTGGGCCGACATCTGTCGCTCGACGGCCCATTCCAGCTTCTCCTGGCCCTTGATCAAGTGCTGCACGATCGTCTCCATCTTAGTGTCGCAGATGGGTCCTTCTATGCCTGCATTCTCCACCACTTGTGAACTATCGGAAATAAGTTGCGGGAGGCCTGGTCATGATAGTGCAGGTTTTATTCTTGTAAAGGTAGGTCTCCTAAGAGTGTCCAGTGTACAGGGGGTTCTAGCGTGCGTCTTGTCCTTAGTTCCCGGGGTGTGTGCTGTCGTCTTCTTCCTGTCTTGGCCCGGGCGTCTATCGCCTCCTTCACCTCCTCGTGTTCTGTCCCGGGTGGCCACCGTCGGAATCTCCGGATGCCCCAAAGGAAGGAAGAGGACAACACGGGGTCAGGGTGAACTGGGTGCGGTGCGTTGTCAGGGAGAGGGAGTGAGGTAACACCAGCCCACAACCAGCAAGATACCGTGACACACGCTCAATTGAGGGGAGTGTAGGTGTGGTGGATGGGGATCGGCTATCTTCAATGCGCGACACTGCGCTCGCGCCTCTAAGCCTCTGGCGTCCCCCGCTTTCCCACCCAGCCCGTGAAACGATCCCATACCTGTTTTAGCCACGCTCCTCCTGGAGCGTACCTGGGCGAAGCGTAAGTCCGTTGGGCCTCCTGGCTCTGGGATTCCCTCGGGGTCTTCCTCCGCTCCTCCTGGGTCTGCCTTTTCTTTCGGGATCCGTCGCTCGCTGTCTCCGTCTCGTCTCTCCGCAACTCCGCTTCCTCCTTTCTCACCTCCGGTGTCGGCGCACATCGTCTTCCTGTTCCAGCCCTCTCTTGTTGGACGGAGGGCGATGTCGTCATCAAACGGGGCGGGAGCGTCCCATGTCAGATCCCAGTTAAAGGGACCGTATCTCCGTTCAGCGGTGTCGGACGTGGATGACCCAACCCAGTCCTCCTGTGGCGATAAAATAAAAGGTGCGGTGACGTCCAGCGCCTCCCACCAGTCTTTCAGCCGATCCGGGCCTTCCCGACACATACCCGCCCCGTGACAATTCTTTTTACTGTGTTCAGTCATAATGAATATATACAGAGTTGGCTTCAAAACGGGTTCAAAGATGCAAAAGGTGGCACAATAAAGCATAAAACGCTTTGGGAACAAGTAGTTCAGTTAAGAAACGAACTACCAAAAGCTCACGTGATACACACGCCGAGTCATCAACGTGATGGCGTTCACGTTGCAGGGAATTAATTGGCTGATGAAGCCGCAAAGGGGGCTGTTCAGACGGCTTCCGTAGCTGCAATCACTCGTTCAAAAACGAGAATAGACAGTGAGATATTGTTGGCTGTCAATGCTTCAAGCAAAGGCAGTGGTGCAGCGTTACCAAAGAAATTTCCACTCAAGTACTCTTATGTAATTGATGCGAACAACGTTCCTTTTGCTCGAATCCCTGGAGTGGGGGATAGGGTAATACCAAACATGGAACGTAGAGCAGCTTTGATTTATGAAGCACATCTGGGGGAGGGTCTGTCACATCAAGGGATCTCTAAAACAATATTAACATTAAAAGAGATGTACTGGTGGCCTGGAATGAATACACAGATTCACATCTTCATAAATGACTGCAGAGACTGCAATAGACAGACTAGTGCAGAACGCCACCAGACACCATGCTACAAGGTAGCTTGCCCAGTGCAGACACCATTGTTAGACAGCATTAGACTATCTACGCGCAGGCGTCCTTTTGGACAAATGCAATCCCACAAATACTAAGTCAAGGTTCCTATGGATGTGGCCTCAGCGCTCGGCTGACGCTCGAACTGTTATAAAAGATTTGCGAGTCTTTATCGGCACATACGCAATTGGCACACTACATTCTGACCACGGCCCTGCGTTTAGCTCTCGGGCTTACAAAGAAGCCATGGCCAGTTTGGGCGTAGCATTGCGGTACTCCTCTCAGTTTCATCCTGAGGGAAATTCTGTTGTGGAAAGGAAAAACCAGGACATAAAGCAGTCTATAACAGCTAGAGTATTAGGTTCGGGTGATGGGTGGGTCAAACATCTTTATGGGGTCCAACGCTCATTAAATAATTTGCCAAGAAGTTCTCTAGGGGGGGTCACTCCATATGAGGTCCTGTTTGGGACAAGAATGTGGGTTCCTGATCTCGAATGTAAAGGCACAGTGGTGGAAAATAAACCCTTTGATATCAAAGATCGTTTGGCTGTTTTACAGGATCTAAATGAACTAAGATCGAAACAAAGCAACGTGTTCCTGAAGCCAACCACCACTGGGGAAACACCGACAGTCCCAGCAAGGCCTGTCTGGATCCCAAAAGTTGGGGATCTAGTCAGTCAGAGAGGAGATTGCGGACAAGAAGGAATTTGGACTTTCATACAGACAACCAGTAACTGTCCTAGCCGTCCACGGAACAGTACTTCTGCCGCCCCTTGCTGGAAAAAAGGAGAAAAGATTTGTGTCAATCGACCTCATCAAACCACAGTATGTGGCCAATACTAAATAGTAGGCCTCGTGGACTCCGACCTAGTAGCAGACGCACTCCTCTCGCTACTATTCAAGAGGTTCAGACTGAAAGACTGATAACAATCGAGAATTCAGCAGTAAGAGATGAAGGACTAAGCAACAATGCTATGGAACTCATCCCTCTTGAAAATCAAGTAACAGTTCGTCCAGATACACCTGTCTACACCAACGTAACAAGTGATCAACTGGTTCCAGCGATTTCGACAAATCCTGATGCAATTCCAACAATTGACAGAACTGCTTCTGGCTATTTCATTAACTTTGATACGTTTTCTGAGGATCCAAGTGAGCCTGAAACGACGCCAGCCCTAAAAACTTTCAAACAAGTACAAGACCTTTTTCATTTCCTGAAAGAGCCTTATCTGGTTTCACCATGAATTGAACTATGGATTATTTCTGGAATATTTTTCTTTCTGCTTTGGCTAGCTTTGGTTATGACTCTTAGCGTGCTTATAAATGGCAGATACATCCATATGGACACAGAAAGTAAAAATGTGAACTTACTTTTAAAACCACACAAATCATCCCATCGTGAAGCAAGAGACTTGTCAGCAGTGAACATCACAGCCGTTCCTATACAGGATGGTATAGTGTGGGACAAAACAGACTTCGATATATTCGGCCCAACGGAACTTTTGAACATTCCACATTTATTTAAAATGTCATTAAGTGACTTTATTACCTCCAGTACCTATTCTGATGATTGGGACTTTGAGACTGTTAATGATATGATGTCTGATCTAGAAAGGTCTGCTGCATTCTCTAACAATGAATATTTAGAGGGTTCATCAGACTACGAACAGCTTTTTTGTTACAACCATTATGGTCATCATTTCTTGCATAAATCTGCAACACCTAGAAATGTGTTTATGTTTAACCAATGGGAACATTGTTCTACACCACCAAAGGGTAGTTCAAAAACGTTTGCTAAAAAGTTTCCATATTTTTCAGGGTACAATACATCTGATCCAGAAACGTTTTACTATAAAAATGTAAACAAAACAGGACAGAAAATTATGTTAACTAATACAAAACAGATTTATTCTGCACCCTTTTTACCCAACTGTCTAGACAAGAATTTGACTTTTGGAAAGACACAAATCGACACAAAATCTGTCTGGGGTTCTAAAGATTGGCAAGTGCAGGGGATAGAAGCTTTGTTTAGAGCATGTATCATCCCACAGCAAATAATGTTTTTGAATGACACTGTGCAACAAACGTCTTGCCTTGGTTTAGCCAAGATCAAAGACATGAACACACCTTCTGTACCAACACCTGCAAGTAATAGCACTACACAGGGAGCGGTCACAGTAGACACAATACTACAAAACAACAGATCAGATCCTGATTGGAAAAAATGGTTGCTCTGGCCCACAGACACAAACATCTGTCAAGAAAGATTCCTGAATAGAATACAGGGCTTTACTATCGATAGGTCAGACCCACGTTATGTTCAACGACAACATCCGGGGGTAGTAACAACATACAGTGTAGGAAAATTGTGCCTCGACTGGTTACAAAAATCTACACTCGAGGATGTGAAACAACACTTATCTTTACTTAAAGAAGACGCAGACCCTAGGGATTTCTTGCTAGGACCAAGAAATCCCATCAAAAACGTTTCATATATGCTGGCATTTATGCTGCTTATAATGAAGTATGGAAGGTTTCACAGGCAGAGGCCGCAGAAAGAATACGTGAGCTTGATCGTATTAACTTAGAGAAATCTCTCACTGTGGTCGACAATGGGTTAACAACTTTGTCATCCAGAATTTATTCACTGGACAACATTGTATCCTCTGCTATTGACATACTGGAACAAGATTTAGCCATGTTACAACAAGGCCAATCTCGGTTATGTTCTATTATGTTATTAGGCTGGACGCTGCAATCCTTGCGTGCAGGCTATGTACCTTGGCGTTTTATCAACACGTCGTCTCTGTTTTCAGAATACAATCTAACGGATAAACAGATCGAACTGGCACAAAGGGGAGCAAAGTATACAGTGCTGAGCATTGAAAAACTGGAAAAATTACCATTTACGTTAGCAGAAAAACCAGCTACAGAATGGCTTATCCATGGCAAAATAACTCTGCCTGTCACTACTTTTCAGTTTCAGTATTGCCTCAAACAAATGCAAGCAAGCAAATATGAAAGGTTGGGTAAAGAATACATTAAGATATCCTGGAATTTACCTTACGAATACAGATGTTGGAGTGGGGATCGTGAAGTGTTTCTAAGCGGTACACACTGTGAAAATGCACTAAGCGGTTCACTCATATGTCAGGACATTTCTTTACACGGGGCTTGTAATGGTTCAGTGGCAAACTTGTCCTGCCACCGGCAGGGTACACCAGCTACTGTGATTAATCCAACGTTTGGCCAACTTTCTAACGGGAGTTACCTCATGTTGAATGATCAGAGTTGTTGTGGCATGTTGCCAGGCATCCCATATCTGGTAACGGTTGGCTCCAGGGTTACTTGTTGTATGCAAGTATTGTTCCCCCCCAATAGACACAGTCAGGGAGTCGCCTCTATGGCCTTCATTGAATGTTTCTTTTATACGTTTTGATATTCTAAGCAGAATGAAAGCCATGCTTTTGCAACAAACCGTGCCTTTGACTTCGGCCAAAAAAATCTATGATTTACAAATTGCAAGGACTTCGGCTGAGATACAGGCTCTAATTCGTACAAACTGCCCTGTACATTTCGTAGAAATGATGGGATGTATCTTAAACATGTCTGATACGAGCGGGATTGTACATGTATTTAAGACCATCTGTTCAGGACTGTTAACACCTTTTCAGGCAGTCCTCGGAATCATTCCAAACTTCGCACATTCGGTGTTTGGTGGTGTGCCATTAATTCTAGCACTAGTTGCAGGAATCCTGTTTTTATTCCTACTACTACGCTATGGCAAGCCTATCAACCGGCGTCACTCCCAGCAATTTGGAGAAAGCTCTCCTAGAACGCATAATACAACATGGTTTCTGTCATTTAGACCAATCTGGCAAGATTGCATCTTACCTGTTCTACGCTGCCTGCTTTGCGGTGAAGAATGCGTGCTAGACATCTGTCTAACACTCCCATCAGTCATGCCAACGGATATCGATACTTTGCTGGACCCGATAACGGCCCATGCTCTGTGTTGTCCCCAGAGGCTACCAATCCTGATGACGGCATTCGTTGAGATCTCACAAATGCTTCCTGCTGCTGCTGAGGTACGAGATGGATCAACAGGCACACAGGTAACAACGGACGCGAACATTGCTGCGGCATCCAATGCGGAGGGCGATGCTTCACATCTCTGTGCAGTTAACCTTCTAAACGAGGTGTTCCAACTGTCACCGACATCGGTAGACAATCTTTTGTCTACAGGAATAGATGATTTCATGTTTACACCAGACCCATACACTGACTTTGATTCGGCTCACAGTGTACCGGGGAAGCAATGAATTTGGCCTCCATATTTTCAAAACAGAACTAAACTTGGAACTCGCCCTAAAGATTGAATTTTTTTTTCTCTCTATTTTTGAAAATACATGGCAATTCAATCTGCTTACAGTAGAACTATTCATATAGAACGGACTTCTTTGAATACTTCCAGGGACACATTGTCACCTTATTTACTAACAAATTCATTTAGTACCATGTTATGAAATGGCTTTGATTTTTGAAAACTTGTCAACCATTTCGTCATATGTATATATTTCTGTTTATTCATTCATGTTGCATTTATTTCCAATATATGCTTAGAATGAAAAAATGCTTTAAAATGTACAGTACCTATTGCATTACATGTTTAGCAACAGTTTTTTTAAAACTTCTTTTAATATGCATTTAGAAATGTTTTTAGCAACATGTGGTACTCAGTTTATTGTTTAGCATTTAATGTTTAGCATTTAGTACTATCGTTCATTCGAAAGTGGAGTGGGTGTTGTATTCCGCTTTAGGTGTCCGTATATAGGTTTTCCTGAAACATGTCCTTATATAGGCACAATTCGCATTGCCCTTATATAGGCATAAGATCCCAGTCCTTATTTAGGCATTAGCCATGCTATCCAAATACAGGCATGGTCACTTACATCCGTCCACCCTAACGTCACAAGTTCTTAGAAACCAGACCCTTAAGCTCTTGGGAGTTCCCCTAGCACAGGATTATTGATTTCTCCAAGAACTCATTTATTATGCATGAACCGCTATACCTTAAGGGTTCATTCCGGACGTCGTCCTCTGCCCGACTTTACGTCAATGCTAACATTCCAAGGCACCTACCGGGTATAAATATACCTTCCCTTGCCCAAGCAAGTAGGAGGAGACCTCGACTTTAGAGGAGGCTGTGTCCCGGCCTGATGCACTGACAAGAGACGCTGTCATCCCTGCTCGCAGAGAATCCAGCTTCCAGTGTTCTGACTCCCTTCGCGGGGTGTTAGAGGTCGAGACCCGGAAGGAGATTCCCACCTCTCTCATTCTCACGGTATGGAGCTGACTAGAACCTAGAGGGACTCTTGGCATACTAGACTTGGCATACGAGACTATAGCATACCATACTATAGAATACATCACCTACTTCTTACCTTGCACTACACTTAGGTTAGGTACACTGGGGTAGAACTAGTTAGAGAAGCATCTTATGAGTACTCGCATTTTTAGCTTATGTTATTTATGTATATGAATATATGTGTCATAGCTAAAAGATAATGCTAGCGCAGTATTATTTCTTTCTACTGCTTACGCTGTACATAATATATCTCGCATACTGTCTTACGATTGTAACAGCGCATATCTCTTACACGAGAAACAAGACTGTTCAATAAATCCTTTTATTGAAATGCCCGTCTATTATTTTTGTGTAACTCTGAAGAAACTAAGCATGCACGATTAGCTGAGTGAAACTGTTATCTATTGTTTCCACGATTCTGAGAGTGTTCCGATTCTAAAGGGAAACAAAGTTGTCATGTTTATGCGGTTGCCAGAAACTACTCCCTTCTTGTTTACAAGGAGTTTCTAGTGGCCTCTGAGTTAGCTGGCACAAAGTAATTAAGTTTAATATACTCGACCTCAGTCCTATGTCAAACCTATAGGGTATATTATTCCAATGTGCAGAGCCTATTAGGGAACTACACTACACTATCCTAGAAAAAAAAGAGTGAGGTCACCTACTTGGTTGACCTGGGCACAAGCAGGACACCCAACAGGGTTATCCATGTGAACCGCCTAAAGCTCTTTCATGACAGGGCTGACATCACCATGCTGATGGTGACCGATGAGGATCAGGAGACAGAGAGTGAACCTCTCCCTGACCTCCTCTCATACAGCCCAAAAGATGGGTCAGTGGATGGAGTTGTCTTTCAGACACCCTCTCTGCCCAACAGCAGACTGATTGCAAGCAAGTCTTGCAGCAGTATGCAAAGCTCTTTTCCTTGACCCCTGGTCCGACAAACTGGTGTACCCATGATGTGGACACTGGTGACAGTTCACCTGTCAAAAACAAAATCTATTGACAGTCTGATCAAATCAAGGAAAGCATCAGAGCTGAAGTCAGCAAGATGCTGGAGTTAGGGGTTATTGAACCCTCTGAGAGCCCCTGTGCCAGCCCAGAGGTTCTAGTCCCCAAACCTCATGCACAGGGTGGAAAGAGAGAAATTAGGTTTTGTGTGGATTACAGAGGGCTCAACTCTGTCACCAAGACAGATGCTCACCCTATCCCAAGAGCAGATGAGTTGATATACAAATTGGGTGCAGCCAAATTTCTAAGTACCTTTGACTTAACTGCAGGGTATTGGCAAATTGGCATGGCCCCAGGAGCAAATGAAAAGACAGCATTCTCTACACCTGATGTGCATTATCAGTTTACTGTTATTCCCTTTGGTTTAAAGAATGCCCCTGCCACCTTCCAGAGGTTAGTGAACCAAGTCCTAGCTGGATTGGAGTCCTTTAGTGCAGCTTATCTAGATGATATTGCTGTCTTTATCTCCACCTGGCAGGATCACCTCATCCACCTTGGGAAGGTTTTAAATGCCCTGCAAACTGCAGGCCTAACCATCAAGGCATCTAAATGCCAGATAGGGCAGGGAACTGTGGTGTACTTGGGCCACCTTGTTGGTGGAGGCCAGGTACAGCCCTTACAGCCCAAGATCCAGGCCATCCTGGACTGGGCAGCTCCAACAACCCAAACCCAAGTCAGGGCATTCCTTGGCTTGACTGGTTACTACAGGAGGTTTGTGAAGAGATATGGGTCCATTGTGGCTCCCCTCACAGAACTCCCCTCCAAGAAGATGCCCAAGAGGGTAAACTGGACAGTTAGTTGTCAAAAGGCTTTTGACACCCTGAAAGAGGCTATGTGCTCAGCACCAATTCTCAAAGCTCCAGACTATGCAGAGCAGTTCATTGTGCAGACTGATGCCTCTATGATGGGAGCGGTCCTATCCCAGACCAATGATGAAGGCAAAGACCAACCTGTTGCTTTTATAAGCAGAAGGCTTCTCCCCAGGGAGCAGCGTTGGAGTGCCATTGAGAGGGAGGCCTTTGCTGTGGTTTGGTCCCTGAAGAAGCTTAGACCATACTTGTTTGGTACTCACTTCCTAGATCAAACTGATCACAGACCTCTCAGATGGCTAATGCAAATGAAAGGTGAAAATCCTAAACTGTTGAGGTGGTCCATCTCCCTACAGGGAATGGACTTTGTAGTGGAACACAGACCTGGGAATGCCCATGCTAATGCAGATGGACTTTACAGGTTCTTCCACTTAGAAGATGAAGATTCTCTAGGGAAAGGTTAGTCTCATCCTCTTTCGTTTGAGGGAGGGGGGGGGGGGTTTGTGTGAGAAAGTGCCCTCTTTCTGCAAGTTTGCCCCCACTTTTTGCTGAATTGCTGATGTGCTTTGACTGAGTGTGCCCTGGGCTCCTGCTAATCAGGTACCCAGGGCCTATGTTCTTTCCCTAAAACTGCATTGAAGCCTAAACCCAATTGGCATCTCTGGCCACAGGCCAGCCACTGGTAAATGGTATCACAGGTACCCAGGGCACTGTGACCAGAGAAGGCCTCTAAGGGCTGCAGCACTTATTGTGCCACCCTTAGAGGTCCTGTACCCTTACACACACACACTGCCTTTGCAGACTGCGTGCTTTAGTGCAGAAGTGAAGAGTCGACATGGCACACATCTCTTTGTGCCATGCCTACAACCCACTGCCCTGGCATAGATCAGTCACCCCTCTAGCTGGGTGCACTATAGCAGTGGTGAGGGTACAGGTGCATGAGCCCTGTACCCCTACAGTGTCTAAGTCCATTCTTAGACATTGTAAGTGCAGTGCTGCCATTAAGAGATTATGGTGCTGGGAGTTTGTCATTACGAACTCCACAGCACCATAATGGCTACACTGAAAACTGAGAAGTTTGGTATCACACTTCTCAGCACATTAAACCCACACTGATGCCAGTGTGGGATTTAATGAAAAATGCACACAGAGGGCATCTTAGAGATGCCCCCTGAAAACTAGCCCACCTCTAGTGTCCAGGCTGAGTGGCTGCTTTCAGCTGCCACCACCAGACATGTTTCTGGACCCCTGGGTCGAGAGCCTGCTCCTGTCTGGGGCCTGGAACAATGCACATCCTGGGATGAGGTGCCAAGCCTCCTCCCCCAGGATGGGCAGGGTTCACGAAGGGGAAGCTTCAAAGGCTTGCCGCCTTTGTGAGCTTCCCCAGGCCACTTGCTGCTCTCAGCAACTGGTCCCCACTGGTTCTGACCCCCACTTTGGGCAGGAGAACCGGCAGGAAAAACAAGTGAGGAAGAGAGGTGTGCCCACCTCTGCCAACTCCACCCCTCAGGTGGGGGAGGCGAGGTGAAGCACAACTCTCAGTACACGCCATCTTGAAGATGGGGGGACTCAGCCAACCAGGGACAGGCTCATGCCCCCCTCCCATTGGAGGGTGGCATAATAGGGGGTGTACCCACCCCAGGGAAGGGACACATTGGTCCCTGCCTTTTACCTACCTGTAAAGCCCCTAAATCTAGAATTTAGGGGCACACCTGAACCTTGCTTCCTCAGAGAAGAAGAAACTGCAAGAAGAAGGACCGAACAGCCGTGCAGCAGCTAACAAGAGGAAGACGCCCACTGACTTGTCCCCAGCCCAACCGGCCTGCCTCCCCCTCGAACCTGCTCCTGCGAAATCCCGGTGTGTCCTGCAGCCAGCAACCTCGAAAACCCCGGAGGACCTGCCTGCCTTCAACCACAAAGACTTTGTCTCCCGTGAACACCGGATTTGTTCATCTGCAACCTCTGGCTCCGGCCGGACACCGCGGATCCGCCCCACTCTGCACCCGCCGTCCACGGCCCGAGCTCGGGTGGGCAAACCTCACGAGGAGGTCCCCCCGGCGATCCTGACCCGAGATCCGGCGACTCCTGACCTGCCTCAAGCCTCCAGCTGACGCCTGCAGCCTAAATCCGGAAGGTCCCCCCAACGGCGACCAGGAGCCGGTAAGAAGATCCGACCCCAAAAGGCAACCCTGCACCCGACGCCCCACGGCCTTGTGTGCCCAAACCGACGGTGCATAACCAACCCCTAACTTCCCAACTTACCTCTCGAAGTGGTGGTTGCACGCAGAAGACCTTCATCCCCAAGCCTGCAGTGCCTTTGCAAACCGGAGGTTCCTCTCTGAAAACAACAGGGCGCCCAACGTTGAAACAGCACCCTGCACCCGGCCGCCCTAGTGCCGCTGAGGGTGCACCTTTGGTGCTACTTTGTTTCCCCATTTGCCCTGAGGTAAAGTCCAGGAGCTTTGCTCCCACAACCCAGTGGCATGCTTGCCAGCAGCCGCCAACCGGAGGCCCCCTATCCCCCATTGGATAACATTGGGCCTCAGCACTCTGCACCCGGCCGCCCTAGTGCCGCTGAGGGTGTCACTAGAGTGCATCCTTGACCCTGGAGGACTCCTGAGTCTACCCCCAGAACCTCAACTCCCACTACGAAATACTTACCTCAAAAACGATAACACTATTTTCCTCCATAGGGTAACAATGACTGTTTTTCTTGGAAAAGTTTCTAAGTGTGGAGTTTGAAAACCTTAAGAAATTCTTTAAAATTGCACTAACTAAAAAAAACGATTTTACTTAATTGTTTGCAGGAAATGTCCCAGAGTAGTATCCAGGTATACTACTGAGTAAGAAAAGTAATCTCAAAAGTAATTTAATTGTAATTTTACTGAAAAGCCCATTCAAGTCTATGTACTGTATTTACAAAGTATTGCATTTCTCTGAAACCATACTGTAAGTCAAAACAAAGTGCATATACAATTTCATTCAAACTGTATTTCAATTGCATTACTACTGTAAAGTATTTATTGCTTACAAGCCAGGCTTGCTTGGTTCTAGAAAATAAAATAACTAAAAGAATATTTTCATACAAAAACAATTGGTCTGAAGTTCAGTCTTTGAGTGTGTGAATTCATTTGCTGACTGAGCGTGTACAACAAATGCTTAACACTGTCCTCTGATACTGCCTTACTGCTCGACCACACTACCACAAATAGAGAGTGAGGTTCTATCTAACCTTACCTCTGCCTACCTTTGGGGATCCACTTGACTCTGTACACACTATACCTCACTTTGGTATAGTATATACAGAACCAGCTTCCTACACTCTCTCAGGATTGCACAGAAGATATCGGAAACAAAGGCCCATAAGTTTGTGTCCTCCGCTCCGGTAACAATGCCCCTAATGCGCATGTTGTTGGGCTGGGAGTGATTTTACAAGTCCTCCGTGTGGGCCTGGACATCCAGATTCTGATTGTGTAGAGGGAGTACCTCCTGCTGGAAGCACTCGATCTCCTTGTCCCTGCTGGTCTCGTGGCCCTCCTGGGTGTTCACTCTGTCGCCCAGGGAGTCCAGGTCCCGATGGATCTCCCTCAGGTCGTTCGAGAGGTCCCTTTTCATAGACTGGAGGCCTTCCCGTAGGGATGAGAACAAGGATTCGATGTCCGGGGCCTCTGGTCAGCCCAGGTCCACAGGATCGTCTGTATTCTGCTGTGGAGTGGGGCCTTCGGGGAAAGAGCTGGGTGTTTTGAGTAGCATGTCCTTCACCAACCTGTCCTTCCTTTCCTTTCCAGTGGCCATCGTGTCCGTGCCCCCGCTGCAGTCCAGGGCTCACCGCGAGGTGGTCCAAAAGTCACAAGTCTGCTGAGGTATATAGGTTGAGGCTTCGAGTGAATGCAGTGTCCCATGATCAGAGGAAAGGCCCCAGCGTGTAGGACTCCTAGGGCCCCCGGCTGCGCCATCCAGAGAATGTCCGAAGGGCAGCAAGGCAGCCCCCAGCCGCACGTGAGGCAGACCAGCGAGGCCAACGTGACCGGTCCGGGCCGAGCTGCAACCCCCCCCTGCACAGGGCCTCGATGTAAGCCGTTCCTGTGAGGCCCGGTTTGCGCACTTCGGTTGTGGCTCCGTTAAGGGTGTGTTCCTTAGGGGCCGGCCGCCCTCCGAGATATGGTGCAGTGGAGAATACTGTCCTGCAGCAGCGGGTCCCCAGGGGCTCCGCCCGTCACTGCCACGGGCCCGGGTAGCCCGGCCTCCTCATGGGCGTCGCTCTCCTCACCTTCTCTTCGCGTGGCGGCGATGCCCTGGCACGTTCACCTCTTCGGCTGCACCGCTCCTTCACCCCAGAGACCACTGATCTACCTCTGGAGCCGCTCGACAGTACTGGAGGGCCGCCATAAACACCGCTCCGCAGGACCAGGAGCACTGGGACCCTCGGCGGGATCGGAAGACTCAGGCCGCAGCTACCGGAGCACCCGGGTCGGCTCCGAAGTGCCCCTCTACCTCCTTCAACTGCATGTCTTGGCGTCTCAGCCCCGGACCTGTCTCGCAGCGCTCAGCCTCGGCGGACCGCACAGGGTGCACAGCAGATAGCAGCGCTCAGCCTCGGCGGACCGCGCAGGGCGCACAGCCAATAGCAGCGCTCAGCCCCGGTGGGTCGTGCAGGGCGCACAGCTCACGCAGCCGCAGGCCCCAGCTCGTCACCAGTCCAGCCCTCACACTCTCCAGCAGGGGCACCACTCATGCAGCCCCTGCCCCGCTGGGTGTCGGGGGTCTGTCGCCAGGCAAGAGAGACCAAAGCCCGCTATTTTGTGGGCATTATGCAGGGCTTGTCCGGGGCGCGAACAGAGAAGAACGTCTCAGCAATCGCCATCTTGGCCACCCCCCCCCCCCAATTTCTCACCTTTTGAGTAGATACCAAAGCAGTAACTCCTGGGAAGCAGGTCTGTGAATGGGCTCAAACAAGAAAGTCCTGCAGAACAGAGCGGGCAAAAAGCCTCTCTTGGCGGACCCGACTGTTCAGACAACAGTGCTTCATGAATGTATGAAGGGACACCCACGTATCCACCCTATCGGGAGAAGTAGTAGGAAGCGTCTTCGTGGACGCTTGACCCACTAACCTTTGGGGAAGGGTGCAGAGAGTGTCGCTCATGGGGGAGTGTCTCCCAATTTGTCTGTTGACTGCAGGGCCGGAGCAAGGTTTGGCCCAAGCCCCAGTAATGTTCAGTGCCTTATAAATGGTAAAAGGGGTTCAAATGATGTCTGCCACGGCTGGAGAAATTCTGTCAATATATTAATCTTGATCTCCAAGCAGGAGGTCAAGAACTTCGGCCACCCTATGCATTAACATGGTGGAGGAAGTGGATTCCTCTTTGGCTGGATTCAGGGGTGGTATCAAGATTGCTGACATACTGTAAGCCGTCATACCAACTGTAATCTTGATAGGGCTTAACAAACTTATCACCCATATCACAATCAATGTCCAAGTCAGTGCCCAAAAGTGAGTGTAGGGTATATTGTCTTCCTTGTGGTGGCAGCAGATCTAGTGGAGGGAGAGGGCACCTCAACTGTTGTCGGGCGCAGCTTCTGTTGAGGTCAGACCAACTCAAAGTCGGGCAGTACTATGGGTATTTCTTCATCCAGCATCGATGAATTTGGTACTAGCGTTGAAGTTACAGGGTTTGGCGTGGACCAGGGTGCTTGAGGCAGGGGCCAGACTAGAACCAGAGGTATTGCGACAGGCTTGGAGAGTCCAACTGGTGACAAGGGCGAACCTGTTGGCGGTCCTCCAGATGGAAGGCATCTTGGCTCCTTGGGCCCCGAACGCGCACCAGAGAGAGTTGGCAAAGATCTAAAGAGCTGGAACATGGTTGTGTGGAACTCTTCAATCTGTTGTAGAGTGGCAGACAGCCCAGGAAACTCAGGTTATGCCAGAACCAGTTGTGGAAAATTGGAATACTATGAGAACGAGAGTATTGGCACCGCCCATGCGCCTGCTCAGGCAAATGAGAGTAGTGAGAGGACGAACAGTCCTGGTTCAATTTCTTGTTTTTCTTTTGGGACTTACCAGTTAATTTGGATCACGATGAAAACTGGCCTCTGGAGCAGATTTGGCGACTCCTGGAGAGGGAACAGCTTTACTGGGACCAAACCCTGGACTCAGACTGCAGCTTAGATTGGTCTTGGTGAGTGTAGGAAAGTGCCCCTTTTTGTCATGTTTTCGACTGATGTGCACTGGGTCCCTGCTAAGCAGGCCCCAGTGCCAGTGCTCTTTCCCTAAAAACAAGGTAAAATGGTCTAATTGTAACACAATTGACACACACTTTAGCACCCCTGTAAGTCCATAGTAAATGGTGCTCATGGTGCCTAGGAACTAACGAGGGCCCCTAGGGCTGCAGCATGCATCATGCCACCCTAAGGGATACTCATACAGATTAAATGCAGGCTGCCATTGAAGGCTGCTTTAGATTGTAGGAAGCTAGCTCTTTATATAGTGTACCAAAATGAGGTGCACTGTGTAGAGAGTCCAGGTATCCCTTATTAGTGGACAGGGGATTGGCTTTAACAATCCCAAGGTGCTGTATTTTTGGTAGTGTGGTCAAGCAGCCTTAGGCTTATCAGAGGGGAGTGTTGGTCATTTGTTGCACACACAGAGTTGGGGAGAGGATGTAGCCTTACGGCTAGAGCGGTCGACGTCGAAGCTGGGGAACCGGGTTCGAGTCTCGGCAACGACGCTCAACATCCTGTGATTCTGGGCAAATCACTTAATCTCCCCGTGCCTAACAAAAATATGAATGTGTCCTTGTGTAACAAAACTGGTGCTATGTAAAGCGCTCTGATACCCGATATCTTCGGGTCTAGTTTGCGCTATATAAAACTCTAAAAAAAAAATACATGAGACATACACTTAACAAGGAAATCCAACACCAATTTAGAAAAAAAACATTTTTATATTAATTTAGACACCAAGATCTTCGAGAATAGGTAAATACTTTTTGAGTTCGCAATTTTGAGAAACACAGAAAATACAGCTGTCAGATTTGAGGCATGAGCCTCGAACGCGATAATGTTATCCGAGTGGAGGAACATGCACTGTATAGGGGTACTTGCAATTGAGTTATAGGGTTGTTCTTCTGGACTTAAAGTAAGTAGCGGACAAGGTCCTTAGAACCATCAGCAGTTTTGGTATACCTGCCCTGGTGTGTCTGGGTGTAGAGGTGCGGGCCGCAAGGGTAGCCTCGAACTGTACTGTTGAAATCAATGGGAAACCCTGTAACAAGAAAAAGGCTGCAAGTGAGGACTGGGGGACCAGTTAGGGAGACCCCAAAGGCTCTTGAGGGTCTCCAGAGAAAGGGTGCACGGTCGGTAGGCTCGGACTCAGGCTGTGGGGCTCGGGTGCAGAGATGCTTTGTCCGGAGGGTCGCTTGCGTTGGAGGCTCTCAGTGTTTAGGTGGACCTGGAGATGGGGACAACAGTGCCATTCTCGACAATGGCATCTCTGGTGCTGACATCCCAAGTTGGTAGGTCTGTAAATTGGCGGTGTTTGTGTCTGGGCTGGACACTAAACAAGCCTTGGCAGCTGCAAGGGCTCCGGTACCCCGAGTATTGGTGCAGGGCAGCTCCTGGGGGTCCTGGTGTCTCCAAACTTGGTAGGGAGACAGATCAGACCTTCTGGAGCACTAAGACCTCTTCCTGGGTGGCTACTTCCTTGGTGGACCCAAAGGTCAGTCGAACAATGTACAGGGCGATGCGGTTGATGCCTGCAGGCTGCGGGAAATTGACTCCGCCACTTCAAGGGAGATGCTGGCTGGCTGGCAAAGTGCTGGCAGCCCTCCGAGGCTTTTGGAGGATGCACAGCTGCAGAACGAGTCGGGTCTGTGCAACTGTCGAGACAGGAGCAGGCAGGGTTTGGCACCAAGTCCATAGCTCTTGAGTTCTTTGGCTCTTCTTTGTCCTTCTTTAGTCCGGCGAATCTAGGGTTCTGGTGCCGGGGTTCACCTAAATACTAAATTATGGGGCGTTAAGGGGAGTGAAGGGTAGTAGCCAATGGGCTACTTACCCCTGGGGTCACCACACCCACTATATGACAACTTCCTGTAGGGAGTGGGCATAACCCTATCCCAGAGTTCCTAATTCCATCAAAAACAAGATGGTGGAACCCTTCTTTCGTGCAGCACATCAGGTAGCCCATCTTAGGGGTGTGACTAGCCTGAGGGTGCAACACACATACTGCATAGCTAATTTCCTGCCTATCCTGGTGCCAAATGGGACTTAGGGCAGTAGGTGGCATTTCCCAGGTCTGGGGGAAGTCGGGGTCACATATTTAAGGCAGCAGGGGCTTTGAGGCCCCTGGCCTTGATATGCTAAATCACTAGCTACCCTGCTGGGGGAGGTGTGAATGCCTTCATTCAGAGTAGGCAATGTTTTTGACCACAGAAAGCACAGGTTCTCTCCTGCAAAAGGGGGGGGGGACTTGTCTGTGGTGGCAAGCTGGATGATACCAGTCAGCCAGCACACTAGATACTGGTAGGGTTTTCAGGGGGCACCTCTAAGGTGCCCTCTGGGTGAATGTCATAATAAATCTAGTACTGGTAACAGTACAGATTTATTAAGACACAGTGTTTGAAACCAAACACCATTGGTTTCAGTAAAGCCATCATGTGGCTGGGGGGGGGGGAACTCGTAATGACTAGTGCCCAGTACATAAACTTAAAATGGCTTCCCTGCTCACTTGTACCATCTAGTAATTGAACTAAACAGCAAAGGGGCATAGCTGTTCATGCACATATGCCCCCACATGTATTATAATGCACGCAGCTTTAGAGCTACAAGGCCTGCTGTAGGGGTGACCTACATATATTATATGCAGTGACTTTGGCATGGCATACAGTGAGTGTGCCATGTCGTGTTTTCACACATGGTTTACACCATGTCACACATGCCTGCAATTTGTATGGTGGTCCTTTAGGATGGCATAATACATGCTGCAGCCCTTAGGGACCCAATTTATTACCCATACCCTAGGTACCAGTGGTACCATTTACTACGGACTTACATGGGTACCAAAGTGTGTGACAGTGCCTACTGTGTCCTGCTTCAGGAGAAGTCGACTCCTGAGCCCAGCCGAACCAAGAGAATCCAAGGGTCATTTGACTGACTTCCTGTTCGCAGCACAGTGCCACAACAACTCAAGAAGCCTGCTGGGGTGAGTTGGTAGCCCCGATTACCGATTCGCTGCTCCTCATCGCCAAGCAGCCCAAGGGACCAAGACCCGATGCTCAAAGGCTGTCCCCGAGTAGACTGGGCTAGGGAAAGTCACTGGAGTGCAGCTAGGTTGTCCATAAGGCAAGTTACTGCCAAAAGAAGCATACTGCTGTACCGGGTGACTGGTAGCCCAGTGCCGACTGGACTTCTACCCAGCTCGAGAGGTCTTCGAGGGACGTCGACCCCTGTCAACTCACCAAGCCTGTGAACCGAGGAGCAGCCCCAGTAAGACCCCTGTCGACGGCAGAGCATCTTCAGAATCCAGTAGTTAACTGTTTCTGTGGATCTTGCTGCTCCCCACGCCTGGCTCCCTGCCAGAGTTGGTCACCTAAAGTAACTCCAAGTAACCACATTAATACATACCAAAGATTTTCTTGAAAAGGTTTTTAAGTGTCAAATTAATTTAATTTGACAATGCGTGTTTTCGGTTCAGTAAAAAGTTAAGTATAAAGTGTTGACTTACTATACCTTGTTGTAGAAAGCTGGCTCTTCATATAGTATGAAGCAAACACAAGGAGATGATGGACGGAGCGCTGAAACTTTTCAAACACTCACCCGCAATCACAGATCTGGGTTGAATCCATTATCAATCTTTAGCTCACTTTGCCACCCCAGTTCAGACATAGCCACGTCTCGGCATACTCTGCCAACTTAGGGCGAACAAAGCAAACACAAGGAGATGATGGACGGAGTGCTGAAACTTTTCAAACACTCACCCCGAGTGGCGAAGTGAGCTAAAGAACAATGATGGATTCAACCCAGATCTGTGACTGGGGGTGAGTGTCTGAAAGGTTTCAGCGCTCCGTCCATCATCTCCTTGTGTTTGCTTTATATAGTATACCAAAAAGAGGTATACTGTGCAAAGAGTCCAGGTATTCCTAAGAGGACAGGGGCTTGCTCTTCTAAGCGGTAGTGTGGTCGATCAGCCTTAGGCTGATCAGAGAGGAGTGTTATACATCTGCAAATACACACAATAGTCAATAAATGGTACACACACTCAATAAGGAGATCCACACCAACTCAGAAAAATAACACTTATCTTTATATAATACTTAACACCAAGATCATCAAAATCAGGTAAGTACGTTTCGAGATAGAAATGTTTATAGCTTTCAAAAAGCGACCAATCTTCAGGACACAAGGTGAGTATGGGTCAAGGTCCAAGGCAGCACCAACAGGTCACCTCAGGCAAGAACAGAGCGGCAAACAGCATTGAGTGCCCTGTGTAAGAAATGGGGATCGGTCCGGTCACAAAGTCGCTCCAGGCAGGGACTGGAAGGGCAGTCGGGCTGAAGAGCCAAGTGGGCTCAGGTCTCGTGATGCTCGGGGACAGCTTTGGTCCTCTTCTCCAGAGGCCGTGGCGGCTGGGTGCAGAGATGTTTACAGGTGTTGGGTTTTCGTCATCTGAGACACTCGCAGTAGAGGGGGCCTGCACAAAGAGGCTGCAGGCGGCGTCGGGAAGTCAATAGCTGTTAACCCCAAGGTGGGCTTTGTCTCTGGAGACCACGCTGGCACAGTTGGCTCACTTCGACTCGGCTAAGTGGCTCGGTGTAGTGGTGCTTTCCGGTTTCGGTTTTTGGGGTCTGTGGTGGCAAGCTGGTCTACACCGGTCAGCCATCACTCTAGTAGTTGGTAGGTTGTGCATGCATTAATGCACAAGTTACTAACTTGTGTAACGATATATCTGTAAGAGACATTAGTTAGTGACAGATTCCTTACCTTAGAATATCCCCAGGCGTCAGGCTGGATCCGGAAAGTTTTTGCGTAGCAGTACCCTTGCGCGTCGGTAGGTAACTTGTGTAACGATATATCTGTAAGAGACAGTAGTTAGT
This sequence comes from Calotriton arnoldi, assembly GCA_963921515.1. Lineage (NCBI taxonomy): Eukaryota > Metazoa > Chordata > Amphibia > Caudata > Salamandridae > Calotriton > Calotriton arnoldi. The sequence continues at coordinate 738,016 of CAWUFW010001603.1, read as the reverse complement.
GACAGATTCCTTACCGCCCCACCCATCCTCCCCGTTCTGTGAACTGATTTCTAGGGTTAAGGATATCCCTTTCAGGGCCCTAGTATTTTTCAGACACCTATGTCAGCTTCTTGCATGGCTCTGCGTTCCTGGCGCGGAAAGTCGTGTACAGAACTGACGTCAGCGCGCAGGGGCGGCGTCTAAGTACTGCCCGCGACGTCATCCCGGCGATCACGACGCCGACGACGGACGCGGAGCCGCACGACGACGCCTACCGACGAGCAAGGGTACTGCTACGCAAAAACTTTCCGGATCCAGCCTGACGCCTGGGGATATTCTAAGGTAAGGAATCTGTCACTAACGTGTCTCTTTCAGATAAATCCATCACTGGATTCAGTGTGGGTTTATTAATACAAGGTGTTTGATACCAAACATATTTAGTTACAGTGAAGCCATCATGTAGCTGTGGAACTCGTTTTTGACCAGTACCTAGCACATATACTTAAAATGGCTAACCTGGTCACTTGTATTGGCAGTAATTAGACTGGAATGCACAGGGGCATATCTGCTCTTGCAGTTATGTCCACACATGAAGCATAGTGCACTCTGCCCATGCGCTGTAAGGCGTGCATGCATGCAGTGTCTGTAGGCATGGCACACAGGGCTGTGTGCCATGTCGTGTTTTCACTTTTGTCTACACCAAGACACGCAGCCTGCAGTGGCAGTCTTGCATGTGTTTGGTGAGGGGTCTCTTAAAGTTACATAATTTGTGCTGCAGCCCTTAGGGACCCTCTCTAGCCTCTTTGCCCTAGGTACCAGGGTACCATTTACTAGGGGCTTACAGGGAGTGCTAAAGGTATTGCCAATTGGGGAAACAACTGTACAGTTTTGGGAAAGAGATCTGGCACTGGGGACCTAGTAAGCAGGGACCCAGTGCACTGCCAGTCGAAACGACTCAGCTACCAAGCAAAAAGTGGGTGTGACTGTCAAAAAGGAGCACTTTCTAACACTTGTAAAGTCTGTATCTCCGGAACCATCTGTTAATTTTTTTTTCAGTTTTGGTGCCTAAGTTTACATAAAAATATAATCTATATTTTATAAATTGGTGTTAGATTTATTTATGGGTGCTTTGTTGATTTCTTCCTCAATTGTTTTGGTGCTGTTTAAATGCTTTACACATGTTCCTTTGTGGAAGCCTAACTGCTCAGTGCCACAGCTGCCCAGGGTTGAGCAAACAAGTCCTACTGGTCCTAAAGGAGTTGGTAAGTGTATTACACTGTGAGGTTGCACAGCCACACCATATAATACACCATATAATACACCCCATGGATAGGATACACAAAGGTCTAGTAGCTTCTTAATGAGAGACGACAGAAAGGCCAGAGCTCTGAAAAAGCAGTCCCTTGAGATAAGGACTCCAATAACGGTGTTGAAGGTGATGAGCAAATGAAATGATTACTTACTTGCAGGAGCAGTTTTGCAGCTTGAAGGCTTTATGGATTGTTTCCGGCTCCAACCACTGGATGGTGTAATAAATGCACAGCAGATGAAGCCAGAAAGATTCATGCAGGGACTACATTCCAAAGATCAAGGTAAACACCAGACAGCACCTAGTCATTGGGAGACCTGTTTTACTGTTATTGTAACCAGGTGTGAAAAGCAGCACATGTATGAAGATAGAGCCACTAACTAGGCACCAGTTATATTTTAATTTTGTGTTCTATGCACTACAGCCAGCAATCGCTGCTCTAGTTTTAATAAGCAGCCATGCTATCGCTGACAAGACATCACTGGAGGCCCACAGACTGGACTTCTGCCTGCTACACTTAAATAAGACAAGTCCTTACCAGGTTCAGCCTCAGTTTGAGGGCTTCGTGCATCAGCTGCTTGGCTTTGCAGTCATCCTGGTACTGATCTTCCCGCCAATTTGTGACAATCTAAGAAAGAGGAAGAAAAGTCTGCTATTAAAGTGAAAACCTATCAACACCACAAGTAATCCAAAAATGACATTCTGACAAGACATACGGTTCATGAAACATCCCAGCCCACTGGCAGACAGCATTAGATGATTCAAGAGAAACACAACACACAAATTCCAACTCCACTTGCCACAGATTGACGGACGGGAGGGATAGATTTCCCAAAATAACATGTGAGAAGTTGAGCCCTAAATCTACAGTAAGGTCTTATTAAATGTAATATTTTCCAGATAAATGTCTTATATCACATAAAACCTCAAGCTAATGACTTGTCACAGTTTAAGGCCCAAAACTGATCTAAGTTCAGCAAAAAAAAAGATGAACATGTAAAATTTCCCTCTTTAGTTGGGGAGGATAAATAGATGCCGAACAAGACTAGCCCTGAAAGAACTGTACTGTGTACTAACTAAGTCTGAAAACAAAAAGGTAATGTGATGCTTTTGCTCTGGGTCCCAGGGCAATCCGAGGTTACTGGGCATGAATCACAATGTTATTTACCACTGATGCCCAGTGGCCACAACTAGAATGTATTCTAACTAGGCTGGGCTGGTCTGTCCAGACATGAACATGACACCAGTGCTTGGATCTTGCCAAAGGCTGCCTATGGACTGCAGGACAGCCTTTAATGCCATTGCAATTGGACACCAGAAGGCAGAAGTTTTCAAAGAAGGAGATCAACAGACACACATGCTGTAAACGGAGACCGCATCGAGGAAGTGTAAACTTCTTCTTTTAAACTAACAGTTCTGTGTGACAAAATTAAAAATATTACTTAAAATTTTCTCATTAACAAGAGAATTTGAAGTTCCATGTTTTAAGGGTATCGCTGATTTCTCAAGTTGGCCTCCGGCATGTTAGGCGCTCCCTCCCAGTGTTCAGTTGATTGCACCTTATTTTTGAGTGGATGTTGACTAGCTGATTCTAAAGGGCCAGGACACTTTGCATGCCATGCTCAATAAATACAAATAACATATCATAGTGACATAATTGCTCATTTTTGGCACTCAACTCTTTCAAGGTAGCGAATCGAGCGCACAAAGACTTATTCAAGATGGTGCTGTGGGTTCGAAAATTAGAATGCAGGGTGCACGTGTGAATAACCTTTAGTACACCTATGACCAAGCATGTTCAGGGCCAGAGGTATGACTCCAAACACTAATGTAGCTCCTTAGAGCTAAGTGCTGTTCTGTAGCTTAACACTGAGCCCTTGTTTTTCTGAATGGTAACTGCTGATGTGGCCGGGAACCGAAACTGAAGTCCTCTCCAAAGTATTCCTACTGGTGCTTCAATTGGGATTGCAACTTTCTAGGGGTTTCAGTTGCACTGATTTAGTTTCAATAATATGGAGGAAAGAGCCCAGGAATGCACTTGGCGTGCCAGTTAGAAAACCCAAAAATGCGCACACAAAAAAAATCCCCAAAGATTGACAACCTCTCCCTTCACTGGAAAGAAATGTGTATCATTTAGCAGTCCGGTGCGCTAACTCTGTCGCAGATATGGCCGTCTATACCCGCTTGTGCTACGCTGTAACCGGATCGGTACATCAGGAGGTGCCTGGAAAACGGTTGCCTTTTGGTGAATTAACCTTAGGGTGGCCAGATTTATTCATATTCAATTTATAAGTGCATGCCCTGAACAAATTCATTAGAACAAAACAATTTGGCTGTTGCTGTATCGTGTTTTATTGGAACTGAATAAGGAAAATGCTACTTATCCAGTATGCATCTGTTCTTGGCATAGAGAGCTGTAGAGTCATGTGCTATGCATAGATCGCCATCTAGTGTTGGGTCCGGATGTTTGCACTTTGTTTTTCTTCGAAGAAATCTTTCCAGTCACGAGGTAGGTGATAGTGAGCATGGTCACAGGTCATAAGTCTTCTGTTCGAGGCATATGAGCTGTAGATCATATGCTATGCATAGATCGCCATCTAGTGTTGGGTCTGGATGTTTGCACTTTGTTTTTCTTCGAAGAAGTCTTTTCCAGTCACGATGAAGGGGACTCCTCCTTTCGGTGATAGTGCGCATGGGCATCGACTCCATTGTTAGATTGTTTTCCCACAGGGGGTGATAATGGAGATAGTAGGAGTAGTAAAAGAAGATGTCCATGAATGCATGTATCTAAATAAGATGTTACTGCAACAGGTATAGGTACCCGGGGAGGTGGGTGGGCGCATATGACTCTACAGCTCTATATGCCAAGAACAGATGCATACTGGGTAAGTAGCATTTTCCGTTCGAGGCATACGAGCTGTAGCTCATATGCTATGCATAGACTATATCTGTTGCAGTGGTCTGAAATAGTGTACGTAAAACTCCCTGGCCCACTCTAGCTTGTTGTCTTGCTAACACATCTACACAATAGTGTTTTGTGAATGTGTAAGGTGTAGACCATGTTGCAGCTTAGCATAGGTCATCTATGGGTATATTTCCTAAGAATGCCATAGAAGCCCCCAGTTTGCGTCTAGAGTGTGCTCTAGGGGGAACTGTTGATGTTAGTTTTGCTTTTGCGTAGCATATTTGAATGCACTTGACTATCCACCTTGCAATACCGGATTTTGATATTGGATTGCCTTTATATGGTGGAGCAAAAGCGACAAAAAGTTGATTTGTGTTACGGAAAGGTTTTGTCCTTTCTATGTAATACAGCAATGCTCTCTTTACATCTAATGTGTGTAGGGCACGTTCTGCTACTGAATCTGGTTGAGGGAAGAACACGGGTAACTCAACAGATTGATTGATGTGAAAGGCGGAAATGACTTTAGGAAGGAATTTAGGATTAGTCAGAAGAACCACTTTAATTTGGTGCATTTGTAAAAAAGGTTCTTCTATAGTTAATGCCTGAAGCTCACCCACTCTTCTGAGTGGTGTGATAGCCACAAGGAAAGCAGTTTTCCATGTGAGAAATTGCAGTTCACATTTGTGCAATGGCTCAAAGGGTGGACCCATTAGTCTGGTGAGGACAATGTTGAGATTCCATACTGGAGCAGGTGGACATCTTGCGGGAATGACTCTTTTGAGTCCCTCCATAAAGGCTTTGATAACAGGCACTCTAAAAGGAGATAGATGTTGCCTATTCTGTAGGTATGCAGCTATTGCAGCCAGGTGTAAGCGTATGGAAGTGTACGCTAAATTGGACCGCTGTAGATGTAACAAATAACATATAATGTTTTGCACAGAAGCATCAAGTGGGATGATGTGGCTGTTATTACAGTATATTACAAACCGCTTCCACTTTGCTGCATAGCAGGCTCTTGTAGTAGGACGTCTAGCCTCTTTGGTAATATTCATGCAGTCTGGCGGCAGATTAAGATAGCCAAACTCTAAGACTTCAGGAGCCAGATTGAGTTGACTGGGGTCCTGATGTCTTATGTCTCCACGGCTCTGTGTGAGAAGATTGGGTGTAAGACGTAATTTTTGGTGAGGAACTAGTGAGAGTTCCAATAGGGTTGTGAACCACTGTTGCCGTGCCCATGTTGGAGCAACTAGGATTAGTGTCAGGGACGCTTGTTTGAGTTTCTGAACCACTAATGGAATGAGTGAGAGAGGCGGAAAAGCGTAAGCAAATATCCCTGACCAATTCATCCATAGTGCATTGCCTTTGGACAATGGGTGTGGATACCGGGACGCGAAGTTTGGGCATTTTGCGATGTGGCGAACAGGTCTATGTGAGGGACTCCCCAACGTTGAAAGTATGGAAGGAGGACCTGAGGATGGAGTTCCCATTTGTGTATTTGCTGTCTCTGCCTGCTGAGGAGATCTGCAATTTGGTTGTTGACTCCTGGGAGATGTTCCGCTAGGAGATACATTTTGTGGTGAATGGCCCACCTCCAGATGTCTTGGGCCAAGCTGGGCAGTTGGAGAGAGTGTCCCCCCCTGTTTTTGTATGTAATACATGGCTATCATGTTGACTGTATGAATTAGGACAGCTTTTCCCTTTAGGTGAGTTTGAAACGCTTGAGTGCTAGGAATATTGCAAGCAGCTTTAGGTGATTGATGTGAAGCAACCTCTGGTGTTGGCTCCACAAGCCTTGCACTGTATGCTGTTGTAGATGAGCTCCCCAGCCAGTGAGGGACGCGTCCGCTGTCAGTACTATCTGTGGAACCGGGTCTAAGAACGGCCGTCCTTTTGATAAATTTTGTGTGTTCCACCACTGCAGAGAGCGATGAGTACGGCCGCTTACCAACAATAGATCGGTTAATAGACCGTTTGACTGGTTCCACTGATTGGCTACGCATTCCTGAACTGGACACATGTGCAACCTGGCATGGGGAACGATCATGATGCAAGATGCCATCATCCCCAGCAGTTGCATATAAACCTGAGCTGGAAGTGATTGATTGGGTTGAAACTGGAGAACTAAAGCCTGAATGTTGCGAATTCTGGCTGAGTTGGGAAACGCTAGAGCCTTTTGAGTATCTAAAGTGGCTCCTAGATAGTTCTGAGTCTTGGCTGGTTGAAGATGTGATTTTAGCACGTTGACTGTGAACCCTAGTTGATGTAGTAACTGAATGGTTATGGAGGTATGTTTGAGACATTGTTGGTACGTGCTGGCCTTGATGAGCCAGTCGTCCAAGTATGGGAAGACATGGATGCTTTGTCTTCTCAGGTGAGCAGCTACTGCCGCCAGACACTTTGTGAAGACTCTGGGGGCAGTGGTGACTCCAAATGGAAGTACCTTGAACTGGTAATATTGGCCCGCTAACACAAACCTGAGAAATTTGCGATGAGCAGGGTGGATTGGAATATGAAAATAGGCGTCCTTTAAGTCTAGAGTAGACAGAAAGTCGTCCTTTTGCAAAAGAGGTAGTACCTGTTGAAGTGTTACCATGTGGAAATGGTCTGACTGTATGTAAAAATTTAGCTCCCTGAGATCTAATATTGGTCTGAGTGAGCCGTCTTTTTTGGGTATTAGGAAGTAAAAGGAGTACACTCCAGACCCTTGGTGATGTAGTGGTACGGGTTCTATAGCTCCCTTTAGAAGTAACGACTGTACCTCTTGTTTGAGGAGGTGTAGGTGATCCTGTGAAAGTTTGTGTGACTTTGGAGGAATGTTTGGAGGAGTGTTGATGAACTCCAGGCAGTAACCAGAACGAATAATCTCTAGAACCCATTTGTCTGTTGTTATTGACTGCCAAGTTGGTAGGAAATTTGACAGTCTTCCCCCGACCAGTGTTAAGTGGTCGGGCCGGAAGTACAGGTAAGTCACTGTTTTGTATTAGAGGGGGAGGCGCGTGTGTTTGAACCTCTACCTCTGCCTTTGCCGTTGTTTCCTCTGTAACCCCCTCTGAAGTAATTTTTACAGCCAGAGGGTTCGTTATTACCCTTGTAGGTGGATGTAGTGTCTGAGGAAGCAGTTTTGGACCCTGCTCGATAGAATGAGCGCCGAAAGGAACCACGGCCTTGTGTTGACTGAAGGGCTCCCATGGATTTGGCCACTTCGGTGTCCTTTTTCATTTTTTCTAATGAAGAATCCGCCACTGGGCCAAAGAGGTGCTCCGTATTAAAAGGTGTATTTAGTACAAAGGTTTGGACCTCCGGTTTGAACCCAGATATACGTAGCCAGGCGTGCCTTCTTAAAAGGACACTGGTGTTTACCGCTCTAGCAGCTGTGTCTGCAGCATCTAGGGAGAATTTAATATGATTATTCTAAATCAGTTGACCCTCCCTCACTAGGTCTTGAGCTTTAGCTCTATGCTCTTGTGGTAGAAATTGGAGTAATTGTTCCATTTCGTCCCAGTATACACGGTCGCATCTGGCTAGCAATGCTTGTGTGTTAGATATGCGCCAGATGTTTGCTGCCTGAGAGGCCACCCTTTTCCCTGAAGCATCAAGGAGCTTAGATTCTTTATCTGGGGGTGGAGCATCTCCTGTAGTTTGGGAGTTGGCTCTTTTACGTGCGTTGGATACCACTAATGAATCCAATGGTAATTGTCCCCTTATGTACACTGGGTCAGATGGTGCAGACTTATATTTTTGATCTACCCTAGGGGTAAGGATACGTGCCCTGACCGGATTATTAAATATATCGTCGACATGCCTAATCATTCCTTTGAGCATGGGTAACGTGTGTGATGATTTTTGTGTACTGCTAAGGGTTTCAAAGAGGAAATCCTCTTCGAGGGACTCTTTATGGAGCTGCACCCCATGATAATTAGCAGCTCTACCCAGCTATTCAATGTATCCTACACTGTCATCTGGTGGAGAGGGCTTGGTAGGGTATAAGTCAGGATCATTGCCTGTTGGGGAGTCAGTGTTGTAGTCCCCCCATGGGTCTGTAGGCACTGGCTGAATATCATCATCATCCCCATTCCCATTGTCACCCCCATCATCCTGATTGTCAGGTGTATGTGGTGGTGAATGCTCAGGTGAAGTTGGCACAGGTAGAGACTGAGGAGAAGGAGGTGATGGAATATGAAGAGGAAGAGGAGGAGGGGAAGGGTTAGTTCCAACCGTTCACTTCTTTAAAGGAATGTGATATTCCTCTTCTGCATCAGTTCTCCTTTTTAAAGTCACTTTGGTGGTAATATGTCCAGTAGTAGGATGAATGTACAACACTTTCTGTTTCGGGTCCTGTTTATCGAGCGGATCGTCGAAACGGTGCTTTTTTGGTGACTTCGGTGCATCAGGCTGTTTCGACGCCGAAGACTTCAGTGCCGACGTCTTCGGGGTTGGTGTTTTCGGATCCGAAGTGTGTTTCGGTGCCGAGTGATGTGGGTCGGAGCCGGACTTAGGCTTTGATCCCGAGGTTTTTGGCTCGGTGCCCGATTTGGCATGAGGCTTTTCGGAGCCGAAAGGCTTTTTTGTAGGCTTTGGTGCCGAGCCAGAAGGCGGGGCGTCAGAAGCGTGGTCTCGGTGCCGACCGGAGCCCAAGGGCGCGGGTTGGTCCGGAGCCTTCTTTTTCGGTTGAGGTGGATTTCGGGGCGAGGGAGGATCTGTACTTACATTACGCTGTCCATGTGGGATGTCTTCATCTTGGATGGAGCCGTACTCGGAAATGGAGATCGTTTCCTGTTCCTCCTCGGCCCCGATAGCATCGCCGGCTTCTTCCTCCGATTCAGGTCCGGAATAGAGCCTGTGTGCTGGCTCTGCATGTCGCAACGTCGAGCCCGACGGTCGCGAAGCGTCTTCTTGGAGCGGAAAGCCCTGCACGCGTCGCAGTCCTGTTCACTGTGCTCAGGGGACAAGCACAGGTTACACACTTCGTGTGTCGGTGCGCGGGTCCTTCGCGTGGCACCGAGGGCAGAATTTAAATGGAGTTCGTTCCATCGACTGCGAGTCGAACCGAGGCGGGTAGGCCCGACGGCCTACCACGAGCTCTCCGATCGAAAGAGGGTTTTTTATCAGTAAACACGATACGCGAAGAATGGAATACGCGATCGGAAACAATACCGTCGAGGTAGAGTGTCTTGCGCACCGAGGGAAACCGAAGGAACGGTGTCGAACCGGAGCGCAGCAACTAACATCCGAACCCGATGGCGGAAAAAAACAATCTAACAATGGAGTTGATGCCCATGCGCACTATCACCGAAAGGAGGAGTCACCTACCTTGTGACTGGAAAGACTTCTTCAAAGAAAAACAAAGTGCAAACATCCAGACCCAACACTAGATGGCGATCTATGCATAGCATATGATCTACAGCTCATATGCCTCGAACAGAAGACTTATGACCTGTACCCCGGTTATCATGGCTTGATATTTGACCTGACAGATTCCTGAATTTCATTTGATGGACTTTTTCTTGAGTGCCTCGGTCTATATCTGGTACCAGTACACCTCGACTGTACCTTAAACAGAAATCGGAGCTGTGGGGATACATCTCAGAACCCACTGGGATCAGGCAGACCTCCCTCCAACTTAGTAGATGGAATTCCAGCCCAGGTACTGAAGACTAGAATTCCCAAGACTTCCCAAAGGTGACTACAGGGTGAAGTACGAATACCACATGGCATAAGGACCAGGTCAAAACAGCGCAGACTCCACATTCTTGTTGACTGAAAGGCATTCAGTGGAGCGTAGACATGGCTCTAATATGAGGGAGAGGTTTTGAAGGGCTCTAACTTAAGCCAAACTGAGTGGGGCATGTCAGTCCCTACATGCAGTAACTGGTGGCGGTGAGAAGACAACGGGCTCTAATCTGTGGGGCCATGTCGAGGCATACTAGTGCATACTAGTACATACCCGCCATATCCATCCTCATAGGGAACACAGGACCCTTTTTGAGGTTCTAGCAGAGGCTTCCAGTTCATACAAGCCGCACCTTGCAGTGAGACAGGAAATAGGCTTGTACTTGGAGCAATGCTGAAGAGCGCCAGTCAATACATGCCACAGCAAGACATGGAGCTGTAACTAAATGGCCATGCTGACGAGTTTTACCCTTACCTGCTGCACCTGGCTGTAGAGTGAAGTTAGAAGGCCTTCACGCTGCTCGTCCTGTCCTTTCAGACAAGTCAGCACCAGGGACAAAAAGGGCTGCTGGCTCAGAAGGGACATGCTGTCAAGGAGGAGAAAACAAAAATTAACACCAGGGAACGAAGCACCTATTTACCTCTTCTTCATCAAAGCGAAGGGGCAATTTACCTCTTCTGTTTCTGCCGATCTCGCTCCTTCCTAGAAGAGGATCCCAAGTGTTGGCCTTTCTCCAGCTCTTCGCCTGCAGCCTTCAGAACGTGACCCTGGACCGATGTGGGAAGCTTGGCTATCAGAGGTGCCACAAGCCACACACCAGACCGCTCCAAAGCACTGAGGTCGGAGAGAATAAAAACAACATCAGAGACTTAAGAAGCTAACAATGCTAAAAACTATAAAGTTCAAAATCACAAAATAGAGTTTTAGACAATTTACACTCTTTACAAGAAAAACACAATAAATGACAGAAATAAATAGAGCTGAAGTGCGGTCATTAAAATGAGCCTCAGGGGACAATGGGAACCCGAGGCCTCTCCACCTGACTGGAGAGGCCATAAAATAATGTGGATGGGCTGACTGTGGTCTATGGAGGTTTGTATTCATTGTCAATTGCTGTACTGATGATGTGTTAACATTAACTACTGAGTGTTGCCATCCTCATGTTGGGGAATATCTCAAGCATGGGAATCTATGAAGGATCCATTGCTGGAGAACCAGTGGTAAAGCTGGCAAGCATCTCTGTGCCTGCACAAACAAAACAATGCTTGTCCGTGGTCTTTGTTTTTTTCCTTGCAGAGCAGCTGAGCTGTAGGAACATCATGCTTAATGAAGGGGCTCAATTATTTTGTGTGTCCCTCCTGCAAATCCATTAGAAAGCTGGATCATGTATCGATCGACCTTCCAGGTGGATAAGGTCTACTCCTTTCAGAGAGCATCCTAGAATCTATCCTATCACTCTTAATATATGACGGTGTTTCAGGAATTCAGAATTGGCCCCAGATTGACTAGAATAACTTCAGCAGAGGCATCATCTGTGTCGTACCTCTGTCTTCTTTTCTCAGGAGTTGGTAATGGTTCTGTATTGAACATATTCGGAGTCTATAGCAAAGGCCCAAATCGTCTGCCCTTTGTTGGCGTCACCCCCATCCTGAGGGATCTCCAGTGGCTCCCCCCTGTCGCCTCGCACTACCTTCAAAACCAGCTGCATCATTTACAAAGACATCATAGCGCACCCCCTGGTTATCTTGAGACAAGATCACCATCTCTGGTGCTTCTCAGTACACCTGCAGCCAGGACACCATTCAACTGAAGATTAAAAAGTATAAACAAGAAAAAAACAAGGCAACAGGCCTTTTTCATCTATGTACTAAGGATCTGGGACAACATCCCTATATCCATCAGGACCGTCCCAGTACTGCTCCAATTTAGGAAGGAGTTGAAGTCTCACTTCTTTAAAAACTGATACTTCAGAATGCATTAACCAGCCTGTAGGAAAGTAGGATCTGCTTTTATGGTTACCCCGACTTTTTGCCTGGTGCTAAGCTGTTATTGACTAGTCTGACTGGGATCCTGCTAATCAGGACCCCAGTCTATCTGCTTTCTCTCTTAAATTATGTTCAGTACTTGGATACATCCCAGGTTGGATACTGGGGTACCCCTATCAGTCCCTAGTATACAGTACTAAAGGTACCCAGGGCATAGGTACCCCAGAGGTCCCCCATAGGCTGAAGAATGCATTATGCCACCCGTGGGAGACCATTCAAAATGGAACTACAGGCCTGCCATTGTAGCCTGTGTAAGCTGGTGCTAGCACCACTTACTAAAGATATAGTTTTCCTATTCCTAGGGTCACTGCACTTAAAACCGATAAGTCACCCCTATAGCAGGCCTTTGCAATCCTGAAGGCAGGGTGCTTGGTTCTAAGTATGACACCCCTACAGCCTACGGAGTCCATTCTCCCGGGTTGGAAGTGAAGCAGCCTTATTCTATATAGAGGGATACGCGATGACCATCTCAAAATCAGCTGCAACAAATCCTATCATGTTTGATATCAAACATGTTGGAATCATACCTCCACACCCTAAACGGTGTGTGAGGTATAATGCCAAGCACTGGAAGAGCCCTCCGTTAGGCTCTCAGTACTCCCGGTACCAGTCTTCTAGACACGGACAGCACAAAATGGTTGCTGCCGACCAGAGACACGATTCTGCCCTCCTGCTGCTGTGCCAAGCTCGAGCAGGGGAAGGCAGAACAATAGGCATCCTGTCACAGGGAGGTGTGACCACCTCCCAGACAGGATTTAGTGTATTGGGGCCGGGTGGGTGCTCTTGCCAGCACCACTCTGTCTGCATGAGGGGCACATTGGTGTCCCCATGCATAGTCCAGTTCAAACCAGCTCTGGGAGCCGTTGGCTCCTGCTCTGGCGCGAAACTGGACAAAGGACATGGGAGTAACCTCCCCCCTGTCCAGACCCTCCCCAGGGAGGGTCCCCTGAATCGTCCCAACCCTTTCTTTAGGGTACTTAAGGGTTTACCTGGGTGTAGGTCCCTAGATATGTCATGGGACAAAATTCAATTCAGACACCACTTCTACCGTCTGGGAACTCTGGACCTCGCTGGACTTCGTTTGGGCTCGACTTCATCCCCCTTTCAGTCTGCTGCATTGTCTGTGCCTGTGCACCGTAGAGGAACCTTCCAAGGCCTGTGGGCATCCAAGACACCTGAAGGAATCTCCCTTGAAGTGAAGGCGTCACTTCCCTGCATTCGTAGGCACCGCAACTAAGCTGACCGGTCTGCTGATCCTGAGCTCCTACGGACTCCGAAAGGTTCTGCAACACAGGTGGTGGTTCTCCACAGCTCTCGAGGCCTGCCCTACACTCTCACCAAGTTTGAGGCCAGTATCCCTCATGGGAGCTGCAGGAACCGAACCCCTGTGCACACCATCGACTTGCAGTTGCAAAGGCTTGTTGGCTTCCTTGCACCAAGATCTTCGGGCTCCAAGTAGCCCCAACCTCAAGCACCTCCAGTGACCAAAGGCTTCGTCCATATCGCACCGTTTGCACTGTGGCCTGCATCTTTTGGTGAGCTGCTCGAAGTCCTCTTGCGACTCCAGTGCCTCCGGCCTGGGGGTCCTGTTGAGGCTTCTTTTGGGCTCCCCCGATTGCTTCGGCCTGCCCTGACTCCCCTGTTTATGGTGAGTCCCCTGGACCTTCCTAGTGCCGACATTGCACCTTCTTTGACTTCTGCATTGGTTGCATTTGCCAAGGCTTGTTGGTGCTCCAGCTGGACACCGACTCCTCAGCACTCGACATCCGACGTGGGACAGCTCGTGCACGGCTCCTGGTCTTCCTCGGCATCGCCTGGTCCTCCTAGCTGCAGAGTCAAGTTCCTCGTCAACTCTCCTGCAACTCCCGACATTGGTGGGCATTCGTCTTCCAGATCTCCTGGTCACCCCTGAGTGACAGACTCTGTCCCTTCTGCTTGCAGGTAACTCTCAACTAGAATCCATCTTTGGATTCCACCAGACGCTTTCTCCTTCTTCAGCAGCAGCACTTTCCTGAAGTCCTCCATTGGGTTTGACTGCGGTTTCCGACACTACTTAACACCTAAGCACCCGGCTTCCCTGGTGCAGGTAACGTGGGTACTAGGGTATCCATGGGTGGGGTGGTTCTCCAACCTTCTGTCTTCCATGGGGTTTCTTCAGGGTCCTTAATCTTTAAAATTCCAACCGCGACTTACACCTTGATTTGTACAGAGCACGCGGTCGTGTTTCCACACTGCACACGCTCTCAGTGGGGTTCCTAGTCACTCACCTTGAGTGGTTCCTTGGGTCCCCAGCACTTCTACGTCCTCTCAACATTGTCTTGACCCGAATCGTGGTTCTTATACCACTTTCTTAGTATATGGTTTGGTCCCCCTCCCCCCACAGGGTCCACTGTGTATTTCGTGCTATTTACGTGATTTCTATGCTAAGTATTGTGTGCATTGTGCATATCTCCGGGTAGGAGATATTTGTATGTGTTAGAGAGTATTATATAATAAATACATATTTTTATAAATACCTTGTGTGGTTCTTTTTCACTTAATCTATACCAATAAGATTGCATTCTGGTAAAACAAGCTGCTTTACTCCTTCTGGACTAAGCCTGAAGGCTGCTCTCCACAGCTACCACTTAGAGAGCTTTCTAAGGTTGTCTAAGACCTCTTAAATCACCATAAGTGTTGTCTGGACTGGTGCATGGTGCCCACTTACATTAGAGCAGAGTCCAGGAAGTGGTAAGGAGGCAGACTAGTGCTGTCTCTTTCCTAAAAAGTTTAAAAAACGATTTTCCCTACCTATGATTGCATCATGTTATTTTTTTCTTTTTAAATTTCTGTAACTGTCTTTGCCTGTGGTTGTTACAGTTTAAAATTGTAGTTTTAACCTGCCAGTGATTGCATAATTTATCCCATGTTTTTGTGTTTAAACTTGTGTTTTTTCCTGCCTGTAACTGCTTCCATTTAACCTGTTGAATTGTGGGATTTGCAGTCCAAACTCTGTAGTTTTTCCCTCTCATTCCCTGTGACTATCAGTTTTTCCCTCCAAATGTCTCCTTTGCTCTGTGCTAAGATCTGTATGTTAAGCATTGCACCCCCAGCGACCATCTTGTGTTAACAAGTCAGTGAAACCAGCCCCCCCTTCCTCCCCGAGACAGCAGTAATGTGCTGTAAGCTGTTTAAACTGTGTTTAATAGGGACTGTGCACTTCGTTTTTTGACCAGGAGAGGGAGTAAAGTTTTATACAAATAGTGTTGTTAGAGGACAAGTTTGTTGGGGCCTTACCTGCAGAAGTCCAAAGTGTGGATTGAGCCGGTCTGTCTCCTACGAGATTTCTGAATAGAGAAGCAGCTTCCAACTCCCTGGCCAGCAAACCTTGTCTGAGGTAGCTGGGACCTTATATAGTCTGATATTGTTTGGTACATGTGTACACTGATTGGTGGTTGTATCTGATGTTTCTATTGGATTAGGGTTAGTGTCCTCATTGGTTGGGTATTTGAGGGTTCTGATTGGTTTCTGGGTCTGTGATTCAATCAATGTAGGGTTGGGACTAGGGTTAGTATTTCTATTGGAAGTAGGGACTAGGGCTTCCTGTGTTATTGGTGGGTGGGTCTAGGGCTAGGGTTAGGCCTTTAATTGGAAGTAGCGATTCGGGCTTCTGGTGTGATTGGTTGCTGGACTAGGTGTGGGACTAAGAGTAGGGTTAGGCTTTCTATTGGAAGTAGGGACTAGGGCTTCCTGTGCCATTGGTTGCTTGGACTAGGGTTGAGACTACTGTTAGGGCTAGGGCCTCTATTGGACGTAGAGATCAAGGGTTTTTGAAACTGATTGGGTGCTTGGACTAGGGCTAAGATTGGCTGTAAGGTCCTCGTCTCCTATTGGTTCTAGATTTTAGGGCTAGTGCTGTGATTGGATATTGTTAGGGCTAGGGTTCCCATTGGCTGAAGGGGTCACCTGACTACTAGGGCTATAAACGGCCAAGGCTTAGGGCGTCTCAGCTAAGGGTGGAGAGGACAAGGGTGAGTGCCTGTTCGAAACTGGTCAGGATCAGGGCCAGGAATGCTGCCCATTTTCCCATTCATTAATACCCACCCTATGTATTTGTCCCTCTGTACATAAGCATTGATTTTCACTATAGATATGTGCCTATCTTCGTGTATTGCTTTGTATAAACATGTATAATAATTATGTTGTTATAAAAACAAAAAACAAAACAAAAAAAATCTTCTTTGGTCTTCATGTACTTGCTTCCATTGGGCATCTATGTACCTCCATGTTCTTGGATCTGTGTGTCTGTTATTTTTCTCCTGAAAAAGCATATCCAATGCACTACCCTATTTCTCATCCGCTACCTCTATCAATATCTTTAATCTGCATATACTTACCTCCTTTATGCATCTATATACTTTCAATGTACTTATGGATCTATATATTTATCACTTTCTTCTAATTTAGCATTTCCAATGCACTACCCTATTTCTCAGCCTATACTTCCCTCAATATATCTTCTAGCCCAACTTTCTTACTCATCTCAAACTTCTTTCTACTACTCTTTCCAACTCACTACCCTATCTCACCCTATACATCTATCATTATATCCCCTACACCCACTACATACCACTACTATGTTCCCCAAAATAACCCTTTCTTGACTCTCTCCTACTCTACCCCTCCTTGCATCTTCTGACACCTCCTTTACGGTACCGATCCCCCAAAACAAACCTTTCTAAACTCTTCCCTCTGACTCTTCCCCTCCAAAAACCCTTTTTACTGATCCAAAAGCCTCCTCCTACTGCTATGACCTAAAAAAAGAAATCCTTCACTCTTCTATCCCTCCACTATCCTTTTCAATCAAAATAACAGACTAGCATGTTCACTTCTCTAATTCCATATTCCAATATATAATTCACCACTAATCCTTTATGGGTTCCAGAGTAGCGTGCTACTCCCCAACAAAGCGTTTCAACACCTCATCAAGGTTACAAGCGCTATATAAATGCAAACCTTTTTTTCTTTTTTACCCCTCCCTAACTCTTCTCAATCCAAATAACTCATTAACATATCCACCACTCAAATTACTTCATATTTCACTATACTAATTTTCAACACTAATCCTTTATTGGTTCCGGAGTAGCCTGCTACTCGCCAGAAAAGCGCTTCAACACCCAATCAGGGCTAACAGGCGCTATATGAATGCAAACCTTTCTTTCCCTTCTATCCCTCCGCTATCCTTCTCACTCCAAATAACGGACTAATATCCACCACTCAAATTACTTTCATATTTCACCATACTAATTCACCACTAATCTTTTATGGGTTTCAGGAGTAGTGTGATACTCGCCCAAAAAAGCGATTCAACACCCCATCAGGGGTTAGAAGCGCTATATAAATACAAACCTTCTTTCCTTCTGCTATCCTTCCGAATCCAAATAACTGACTAACATATCCACCACTTAAAATTTACTTGCATGTTTCACTATACTAATTCAACACTAATCCTGTATGGGTCCCGGAGTAGCGTGCTACTCGCCGAAAAAGCACTTCAACGCCTCGTCAGGGGTAGTAAGCGCTATACAAATGCAATTACAATACAATATACCACGCCAGCTTTTCTCACAGCCATAACCCTAAGGCTGGAAATCTGGGAGTGACCGACACTAAACTTGGATTCTCTGAACAAATAAATCAAATCACCTCTTCGGGTTTCTTTCTGCTTAAGAAGATTTTTCCATTCATCCCCCAGGACCTACAAAAGGCAGTGATGGTGGCACTTGTCACCTCCAAGATTGACTACTGTAGCCCTATATCTGGGGGCACCAAAGCAACAGGTGAAAAAACTGCAATCCTTACAAAACGCAGCGGCCAGAATGCTCTTACAAATTCCTAAATTTGCACCTATCTCCGCATCATTGCAAGGCCTGCATTGGTTACCTGTCAGGAAGAGGATAATTTTTAAGGCACTTTGCATGGTCCATAAAGTGCTTCACCTGGCAGGTCCAGTATGCTTTCAAAAACTGTTTGCTTGGTATACCCCCAGCAGGCATTTAAGATGTAGCTCAACTAAAATGATAACTGTTCCCAGAATAAAGAAAACAAGATGGGGTGGAAGGATGTTCTCCTAATGTGTGGGAAAACTCTGGAACTCTTTACCTGTAACACTACACTGCCAATCCAGCCTGTTACTATTCAGGAAGCAATTAAAGACCTGGCTTTTTACTGAATCAATCATTTAGCTGTAGCGGTTAGCTCTTGCCTACAGCTCTTTACCTGAGCGGTCATCGCCAGCGCTAAGACACCGTCTGGTATTTGCGCGCTATATAAACCATTTTACTTGCTTACTTACTTACCCAGCTACCTCTCCTATTGTTCACTGACTATGCTGGTCTTTGACCCTGTACAGTGCTCCACTTTTTTTAGGCTAGATTTGCACTATAGAAATACCATCCGCATACATACAGATTTCCCTGATGAGTGGGCTCTTGACCTTTAGAAAGTCTTAGTTGGTCTTTTGGGACCTTCCTGACTGTGCGCAGATTCTAGCTTCCATCCTTGAATTTGTTACGGTAATATGGCAGGATACCCCACATGCCCCCTTGAAGTTGAGTGCCTTGAAGACCAACATTGATTCAGTATCAGCGGGGGTAAGGGCTTGACGGCAATCAGGACATCAGTCTGCCTCTTGCGCCAAAGTCCTCAACATTAAAGAGTAACAATGATGGCAAAGACGGACCCTTGGTTCAGAGGGAACCCAAGGGGTCTCAGAGAGGGTCGCAACAACCTCCAAGGATGGTGTCACCAAATCTGGCACTTTTGCTGGGGTACAGCCATGCTACCGAAGACGTTTCTAAAGCTCTCTCTTTTGACACCCTGAATGGCTTTTCCAGACGTATGTCAAGCTCCTTGATGGTATGGCAGACACTGCGTGTTCTCTCCAAAACCTTCAGCCACCACATGAGAACCACATAAAAAGAGCCTGCACTGAAGATGAAGTGCAGCTGAGAGACTACACTGAGAAACCGTTAGCAGATGTCTTTGGATGAGAGTACATTGAAAATTCATTTAAAACATTTAAGAAAAAATAAAAACGTAGGGCAGGTACTGTTTTCAGAGTCCTTGTTCCACAAAAGGGAAAATGAACAGCCCTAATTGAAACCGAATGGCATGGTAGGACAATGAAGCTCCAGTGATGCCTATCTGCACCATGTACAGCTTGTTTTTCTTTTTCAAATGGAATTAAAATAAGCCTTTATAGACAAGGGGTTTCACAGGCTATAATTTCACCTTGTTTTTTATTTAAACACTAAAAATAAAAAACTGAAAATGTTGCTTTAAGCATGCATGTTTACTTTACAAAATCATTTTTTTAAAGTGAGACACCCACTATACTTAAATCTGTTTTGGGATATCACATGCAGCCACAAATGTTCTAACATTTATGGCTATAAAAAAACGGGCTTTAGCAAAGACAACAGGTCTCACCTTTGAAACCAATTGGATTTGCCAATGTCTTTTAGCCACACTGCAAAGAAACACTGGAGAGTGTGGGGGGTGGGATAATGCAGATGCAGCACAGGCGGGGATGCGAAAGCAATGGGGCAAGGGCTGGAAGAAATGAGTAAGCAACGGGGGAGGGTGGGAGCAGAAGAAACAGAGGGTGCAGATAGGGGAAAGCAATGGGGAGAAACACACAGGTGGGTGCAAGGGGGAAGAGGGTGGGGAGCAGCAATCAGGCAACAGAGAGCACAGCGTGCAGGGGAGAGACGTGCATGAAGGATAACTAAAAACAAAATGTCCACAATCTAATGGAGTGCTTAATCCCAAAGAAAAAACGAGTTCGTGAACAGGAAGCAGGGATGCCAGCCAATCAAAGAGGCTGTAAAGAGGCAATGCTCCATGGGATGGACAAACACAAGACTGACAAGCCGGGACACTAATAATAAGCAGGCAAATAGGAGTGACACAGAAAGCCAACCATTGGTAAGCAATGGGCAGGCTCCAAGCCCCTCTAAGTCCTTGGTAAGCAACAATATGCTGCGCAACAGACAGCGCTTGGACTGTCTAGAAGGCACAACCTAAAAGAATACGATGCATAGCCAAGAACAGAGTGATTATTCATTGGGTTCATCTGCACTTAAAACTGCTCATTTATTTAAGGGAAGGCAGACAGAGTGGTAGTCTCACCCGCAGCATGGAAGGAGAAGGAAGAAAATTATACCATTCTTGTTAAAGAGTAGAAGCTCTCGTTGGAGATCTCTTCATGAAGAGAGTGAAAGGAAAAGAGGGGAGCTAGGCGTGTTCTTACAGGGGTAAAAGTGTGGGAGAGTAGTCTCCTTAGACGCCTTGCATAGATCACGGATAGGTATGAGCCAACAACCATCAGTAGCACCGCCGGTCTAAGGGTCACCCGGGGCACCAAATGGCAGATACCTACCTAAGGATGGGCTTCACTTTATTATTGATGGAAGCTGAGCTGGTGGAGCCTCCGTTGGCAGCAGAGTTCACAGAGTTGATTTCGGCGGATTGCTGAAATACATCTATCGTGGCTTTGGCGATATTCTCCAACAATGAATTCATCTCCTGAGCAAACAGAGAAGGTCCTGAGCAAGACAACATGGCAATACGAACTGATATACAGTATTCAACACAAAATAATCACATATAGCACAATCCAGTCAAACGATTTGTCAGAATATATGGCCACACAACCACTACATACACCCACACAAAAGAACCGTATGATTCAACAAGGCCACCTCCATAGTCTCACCAGAATGCCACTACCATCAGAAGCCATCCACAAGTTAAGTGCATCACTGCCCAACAACCACCCCTAAAGACACAACCCCCAAAAAGAAACAAAAAGCACGGTCACACAAGTCAGTCACTACCAGGTCAACAAGCAAAACGTCCTTGATACAGGTCTTTCAAATAAGGAGAAGTTGGGGACATCATTGAAACATTAATTATAGATTAAAAAAGGGGAGCAACTACAGTTTCAAAATCCTACAAGTGGGCTCACCTTAGATTATACACAATAATCAATAGCTAGTCACTAGATCGATCACGCAGCATGAGAGGAGAGCAGAAACTAAATCAGCCCAATGTCAAATTATTGGTGTCAAAATCCATACATTTGTAAGAACTGGGGGGGAAAAAAAAACATTCCATGGTCTCACCACTTCTCATTCCTAAACAACTGTGTTTAAGGCAAGCAAGAAAAGGAACCTGATGCAGATGCAAGTCAACTTAAACAAGGAGGCAGAACATAACTTTTTAATTCATCTGCACAAGACAACCACCTGTGATACTAGGTGTGTAATTAGTTTTTTGTACATGTAGGAAGCTGGCTTTTTATGCAGTGTACCGAAATGAGGTACACTATGTAGAACGTCTAGACGACCCTTATTGGTTTATAGGAATTAAATTAATAATCCCAAGTGCTCTATTTGTGGTAGTGTGAGCGAGCTGTTTAGGCTTATCAGAGGGTAGTGTTAAGCATTTGCTGTACACACAGAGTCAATAAATGAGACACACGCTCAAGAAGAAACTCGAGACCAATTGAGAAAAATAACAGATTTTTATATATATTTTAACACCAAGAACTTCGTAATTGGGTAAGTACTTTTTGAGATATCAATTTTTACAGGTAGGTACAAATGTCACACAAATGTGTTTTTAGGCTCTAATGCTTTCCTATAGAGAAAGGAACATATTACTTACAGGTACTGGCAATCGTATTCCAAGGGTCCCCTTTAGGCTTTAAGGTGCTAGAGGGCCAAGGTCCAAAGAACCACCAGCAGTTTGGGTTTACCTGTCCTCCAGTGTCCAGGTGCAGAGGTGCTGAACGGGTTGGTAGCCTTGTGCGCTACACCATAGGTGAAGAGGGGGACCACCTAGAAACAAGCTGCAGAGGGGGGCTTGGGGACAAGTCCGGAAGCTCCCCAGGGAGGTGGTGGGAGTTCTCCGTTCGTTAGGATCTTCAGAGTATGGGGGCACAGCCCGTGTTCGTGGAACCGGGCCTAAGAGCTTGGATGCAGAGGGTCTTTGGTCAGCTGGTCCTGTGCTTCAAAGGCACTCACGGATCTCGGACAGACCTGCAGAGGGGGAGGGGGGGGACAGTACAGCTGGGCCACTCCTGGTGCTGGCCTCTGCGAGGCAGACATCCCTAGTCGGCGGGTCAGTCTTTTTGGTGTTGGAGCAGGATTGGACTTCAAACAAGCTTTGATTGCTACAAGGGGTGCGGTACCCCAGGTATTGGCGGAGGGCGGCTTCTGGGGGTCCTAGCATCTTCACACTTGATTGGGAGACGGAGCTGACATCCTGTAGCATGGTGACCACCTCCTGGGTGGGTGCTGAGTCGGTGGACCATGGGGTCAGCAGAACGGTAAACCGGACGATGCGGTTGGTGCCTGCAGTTTGCAGGAAAGTGGCTCCTCCACTTCAAGAGAGATGCTGACGGCTTGGCGAAGTGCTGGTGGCCCTCGGAGGCTTTTGGAGGATGCACAGCCTCAGGACGAGTCAGGCTGTTGCAATTGCCGGGCAGGCAGGGTTTGGCGCCAAGGTCCATCGGTAATCCTCAATTATCACTTCTTCAGCTCTTCTTTGTCCTTCTTGTGTCAGGTGAATCCGAGTTCCTAGTGACAGGGGGCAACCTAAATCCTCAATTTAGGAGTGTTAAGGGGAGTGAAGGGTAGTAGCCAATGAGCTACTTACCCTAGGAGTCACTACACCCCCTATATAAACAATTCCTGTGGGGAGTGGGCATAACCCTATCCCAGAGTTCTAATTTACACCAAAATCAAGAAGGTGGAACCCTTCTTTAGTGGGGCACATCAGGCACCCCAACTTAGAGGTATGACTGGCCTGGTAGTGCACCACACCTCCTTGCATAGCTAATTTCCCACCTGTTGTGGTGCCAAATGGGCCTCAGGGCAGGGGGGTCGCATCTCGCAGGTCTGGGGGAAGCCAGGGTCGCATTTCAAAGGCAGCAGGGGCTTTGAAGTCCATGGCCTTGGTATGCAGATTCACTAGCCATCCTGATGGAGGAGAGGTGTAAACACCTTCCTCCGGAGCAGGCATTGTTTCTGGGCTCAGAGAGTGTAGGCTCTCACCTGCAGGGGGTCAGAAACATGTCTGTGGTGGAAGGCTGGATGATACCAATCAGCCAGCATACTAAGAAGCTGATAGATTTTCAGGGGGCAACTAAGGTGCCATCTGGGTGCATGTTTTATTAAATCTGCTACTGGCATCAGTGTGGATTTATTAAAACAAGGTGTTTGATACCAAACACCACAGGTTACAGTTAAGCCATCATGTAGCTGGGGAACTCGTAATGACCAGTGCCCAGTACATATACATAAGATGGCTTCCCTGTTCACTTGTACTATCTAGTAATCGAACTAGACAGCAAAGGGGCATATCTCCTTTTGCAGATTTGTCCTCACATGTAATATAATTCACCCTGACTTAGGGCTATAAGGTCTGCTGTAGGGGTGAATTACACTTGTTTACACCGTTTCACGCAACCTGCAATGGCAGTCTGCATGAGTTTGGTGGTGGGTCACTTAGTGTGGCACAATACATACTGCAACCCTTAGGGATCCTCTCCTCCTTAGTACCCATGCCCTAGAAACCAGGGGTACCCTATACTAGGGACTTACAGAGCTGCTAAAGGTTTGGCCTATTGGGGGGACAACTGAACAGCTACCTTGTTTTAGTAAAAGAGCACTGGCTCTGGGGAGCTGGATAGGAGGGACCCAGTGCTCTTCAGTCAATATTGCATCAAAATACTAGGCAAAAATTGGGGGTGACCATCCCAAAAAGGGGCACTTTCCTACAGTAGAGAAAATATATTAATTATAATGCTAAAATCATTAAAAAAAAGGGATAAATCACTTCAGCAATTAAAATTCAAGGTAAATAAAAGTTGGGCATGAACAAAAAAATGGGGTCAATGGAATCGTCTTTGTAGACGTAAAGCCTGCATTTCCTTGACAGCAGGTGTTGCACATTCCATGATCCCTCAAACTGGGCAATCAGGATATACATCAGCCTAAATCTTAAATACCTAATTTTCCAAACAGCCTCTAGGTTGGAGTGTAAATTTTCCTGATATGTTGTGAAATGACCATCAATTATATAGTTTGAGTGGATATAGTTCTACATGTGGCCAAATCATTCATTCTATTATTAAGCTTGAGTATTTTCCTTGGGCACCTTCCACTCGGAGCAAGTCATTTTTGTAAGGGATGCTAGCTGTGGTAGCTGGTTCCCAGGGATAACCTTTTCAATTAGTAGACTCGCTCAAATCTGTAGTAATGGCAACAATTCATTTTAGTTCTTCCAACTTCAGCCTTTTTAAAGGGTCTGCCGTGTCTCTTCCGCAATCAAACATAATTTAACAGAGTTCCTTTCTACAAAGCTGTCAACGAGGTTAAAGACAGTTGAAGATGTAGTTTGCAGCGAGGAGTGGTCGAGCGCAAGTTCAGTATGGATCTTATCTCTCTCATAGATTTTATCGAGCTCACGGTCTTCATTTTGAGAACTACAGATGCATATAGAAGTGAAGGAATGAGATTTGAGTTGGTTGCTGCGACTGATCGTCCACTTGTGCAACCTCCACAGACATTTGAAAATCTCTTTATAGATTTTGTAATAATGCATTATTTTGTTTTCTTGGCTGTAATAGGATTAAAGCACAATACTTCATTATTATTAAATCCAAGCAATCGTATTTGGTTTACTTGTTCTATTCGTTTGATTAGTGCGCTGTACAAATCAATCTATCATAACAAGCACTCGCATAAATAACTGGTAAAGTGATAAACTTCATAGGACAGGATCGGATTTCATACATCGATAGGCATTGCATTTCGGCCAAAGATAAAGATCTACCTTTTTTTTTTATAAACATCATAATTTATTTTTCTGATTATGTCTAATGAAGTGTTTCAAGAGACCGAGAATGAAGTTGTGCCCTTATTTGAATAGAGCTCATTCATCTGAAGCTCAACGTGCCTCAGTTCCCTGACCAATCAGAACCTAAATGGTTTTGCTTTCTTTGATTTAATGGCCAGATTAGTTGAGTTCAGGTAGCTTCTTGATATGTTGTCATCATGGTGTTTTATTGATCACTTAGAATGGGCCTTTTCATGTTTGATTAGAGTCTTGTTGTAAAGATCGTGGATTCTTTAGATAGTGTCTCACCTGCTTTCAATGTTGTCTTTTTGCTAAGATGATTAATCAATTGGAACAATCGCATTGAGGAATAAACCTCTTAGTAATTTTAGTGGAAATAAAGTTGAAAATCAAGTTTAACAATGTTTTCCAGTCGGGAAGTAAAGATCGTAATAATTCGATTTCATGAGACTTGGTGCTCGAACTCCCGATACGGTATGATATTTTTGAACAAAAACCCGCATTCCATTTCATTGTCCTACAATTTATGAGGTTAGGCAGCCTTTATCAGACTGTTTGTTTAGCAGATGAAAACCCCGATTTAAATATAGTGTCATATGCTGTGAATCGAGATTGCTCTCCTTCTTAGAAGTAATAAGAAATTTCTTGCAGAGATGAAATTTGGCATAGCCAGAGTATATTCAGTTATGCTTTTTGAGTTTGCTGTAGTTAATGTTGGTTTGCTGGTTGGTCATTTGAGAACCTACCTTTTAGTGTACGGTAGCCTGATAAGAATTGTAGCTTGAACAGGTTGTTACTTTTTACTGCCTTCATATTAAAAAGTCTGAGACTTGACAAAGGTCTCAACGCAACACATGCTACACACTAATAAGTTATCATTGATGTCGTCATTAAGGATCGTCGGATCCTAGCATATTTTTCCAGGATGGTCTTTAATTAATCTGAATCAAATAGAACTTAAGACTTGTTTTTAATTAACATCAGCAGTAAGTAAACATTCACTAACAAGAGACGGTTTTCACTTCTGCAGGCTAGAGGAACTATGAGCACATAGGTTGATTTTGAAAATATTTTAGTACTTAAGTGTAAATTGTTATGTATTAAGAGTTAATAGACCACCACTCGGACAGCCCATAGAGCTTTTGCTGGCAAAAAGATCATGTGTGGAAATAAAATAGGTTAGGAGATTCAGGCTTTCATGTTTCTAGATGATACATCACATGTTGATGGTTTTAAAAGGTTTCTACATTTTCTTCACTGGAGTTAATATGCTGATCAAGGCCTGCAATATTCCATGAACAAATCACAAGGTCATTCTTTTGTGAACGGGTTTCCCTTATCCTGCTGTTAAGAATGAAGCACTGATGTCAGATTCTGGTGATGTGTTGATCTGGTGTAGATGTCATGGTGATATGACACTCTGTAGATGTGCTTTTATTAACAGTGATGGGAAGATTTCCATTGACTGTTAAATCTGTCGGGCTCTTAAAATGGTTTATTTTATTAAATGATCGGAAGGGTAAATATTGATCATGTCGATGCACTGGATATCTTAATAAACATATGGATATTTTGATATAGCCACCTTTGATACAAGAGTGCCACATGCTGCCAGGTCGTTCTGCCTGGCCCAGATTTTATGTGGAATGATATCCGTCGACCAGGTAGTTTGAGTTGTTTCGCCTTTAGGACTCATGCCTTGAAAGAAGCTAACACTTGTTAGGTTACTGAAATTTATATTTTTCATTTCTTTCACAAAGGTGATTTAATAATTTCAAGATATTTTGGAGATTTAAAATATTATGGAGTTCCTTTGATTTGTAGTTTGGAATTCAATCTAAAGAGGTGCGTTCTAGATCAGGGTTGTCTGGGGATGATTTTTCATCTGCTTTATATTCAGATCTGCTGGAAAAAACATTTTCTTTGTTGCAAAAAGAACAAGAAGGGATCTCAATTGCCTTGGGTTTTGAATTATCACCATCTGCTATTCTATGCTGATCAGAATCACTACTGCCTTTAATTGGTGATTTAATGGAGCTTCAATAGCTGGCATGGTTGGGATAATCGTTTGAGTGCTAGAGAACGTTCTGGCACGAATGTCAAATCTGTCAGCTATAGTTTAGTGATCAGTTTAGGAGATATCAGACTCCCTGGTGGCATTTACAGGCCTTGGAGCATTTGTTAATGAGCCTGGATTGTTTGTATTTGCCTGTTGCTACAAGGCAAGTTAAGTGTGCAATTGAATGTGCCCTTTGCATTTGATATCCAAGTTGGATCGTCCTACTTTTGTGTCGAACAATCAAAGAGATTGTGACTGTCTAGGGCAATCAAGTCGCCGTTGTGATGAAAAAAGTGACTCTGTTCTTGATGTTTAAATAGTGGGAAAAGGTTTGATTTATTGGTATGTGTGTTTGTGGTTGCTTCGATAGACAAAGTTACCTTAGGGTTAGTTGATTTTTTGTTCACTTTGCTCAGTTATTTTTAAGCAATGCTTGTTGATAAAAGGAAGACATCCTTTACTCGGCGCCACTGAAACAATTCCAGAATTGATGCATCGTTCCACTCTGTCATGTGAAGGTAATTTGGTTTAGAGTGATTTTTCATTTCCTGCTTGACCTAGGCTAGGTATGTGATGGTGAGCTCGGTATTTGTTATTTTCTTTGAAAATTCTGGGCATCTGGTTATACTTGGAATAATTGTGTTAACTAATAAAGCGGTTCTGCTCAGGGAAGGGTTGATGCGCTATATTTACTGGAGTGCTGGGTTGCATTGATTCGAGTTTTCCTAGGAGGAGTTGCTGCTTAATGATTTTAGATCACAAAGTATTCACTTATGCAGTTGTTTAGCAGTTGTCGGGTGGATTTGGGTGTTGAAAAGGTATACTCAGACAAACTGGAATTGGCTGGTAAGTTATTCGACTAAATACTGGCATTGATATTGTCTTTCTGTTTTGACCCTAGTTGAAAACAGTCTTGAATTGCTGCTTTGCAAATGTGGTTGTCTGCTGCTTGTGATCAACACTTATTATAGTGTTCAAGCAAGCGTCAGCAGGTTCATCCAAATTTGCTTTTCTGGTGCAGGGCAGAGTTCCGGCTGGTGGGGGGTGATGTAAGAAATGTGGTGATAAAGGTTGAATACATTTGATGGGCCCAACCGTTTCTAGAGCTATCCCCTTAATGCAAAAACTCAGCTAGCTTATGCAGATTTTCTTTATGTGTTGAGTCTAAGATTTGACTTTCATTTTGAAACATCCCCATTAAAAGAAACAAGTAATAATGATGCAAGTTGGTAAATAAATTGGGAGAAAATATTGGGAGACACGGATTTCAAGAAAATAGTTAAAAAAAAAAAAAATACTCCAGGCTAAACAACACTCCAATTGTTCTGAGGAGTGATGTGCGTTAATAAATAAATTGAGAGTAAATACTTGGAGACACTGATTTCAAGGAAATCGTGCCAAAAACTATACTCCAGGAGAAACAACACTATAACCATTCTAAGGACTGCCTTTCGACTCCTACCTTTCCTGTTGTAAACGCTCGGCAGTCAACATATGGGCGAACTGCAAGGAGCCAACCAGCGCCACACAAATCTGAAAACATTAGGCTAATGGAAAACGATTGCCAGGAGCAAATCCTGATTTTCTGCTTGTACTGCCCTCCTTAAAGTCCCACTAAACAAAAAATGTCAGCCACAAGCCATGCCTGCAAAGGGCAAAAAGCAAACCACTTACTAACAGTGTCGCCCAAAAGTCCACCCAGCTGAAACTCTATCCAGCCTTCGGCTCCCTAAAGGGCTGGAAGGAAGCTTTGCCTCTGAAAAGGCACCCGCCCCCTTCCCTCACACAGGAGTAGAAACCAGCATGAGACAGGCAGGCTGGGTGAACAAAGGGAGTGAGGCTGTGACAATGACCCTCCAAGTAGGAGAGCAAGCTATCTGATCTGTTCGTTGGCTGAAAGCAGCAGAATACAGTGGCAGCACAAGCGTGTCAGTGTGAGGGTAAAAGGATGGCAAGGAAGAGTGCACAACGTAGAGCAATCACTCAGGGAGGCTCAGGGCTAGGATGCTCAATACTAGAACAGTTCTGCACAGGCATGAGCAGGGCTTCTGACGGCTTCCGTTCATCTCAGCTTCCTGTGCAATCCAAAAATAGACCGTAGCCTGTGATACTAAAGAGTAGAGCTTTCATGCACCTCGTAACAGTAATAGGCGGACATCAAAAAAGGCGTCAATCAGCAAAATGCATTTCTGCAAATGAACTCCTAACAGGATGGTCCATGCACAAATTTAAACATTTGTGCATCACACACAGTTTCTACACCCAGGGATAATCAATGTGGCTAGTAAGACCCTTTAAGCTATACAACCATCAACCCTAGTTGATGGTTGTATTGACACTAGACAAAAATATAAGTCTTTAAGAAAAAAAACCTCCAGCATGGTACACAATTTCCATAACTCCTCATCTATCAAATTCCCATCTATCAACAGCGCCAGAAATTATATCCTGCAAATCAACAGCATCAGAACAGAGATCAACTGCAGTTGGTAATATCAATGGTAGTCAACTTTCCTAATCCCCACCCACAACATATTCTTGGATCAAGAGCACACCCAACAATGTAAAACAGAATTAACTTGTCTATAGCATACATACACCTCCTTTTAAAACAACAACTATCAGGCTATGGCATATGAGAATTTACTCCAAGACGAGATGGGCTTACGTTGGCGGATGTTTGTTTGATCATTAGTTGGAGCTCCAGAGATGACTGCCGCATCGTCCACTGGTCCAAATTCTGCAATAAAGAACACGAGCCATTAAAGCAGTGAATAAGGGTGAGGCTTTCACATACAATTTGGCTAATCTCCCTACAAATCCAATGCAAATGCAATGCGCCAGCCATCTTCGAAGACGGCTCTTTCAATTCATATAGAGGATGGATAGACTCTGGGCAATAGCTCGCTTAATCTTCCCGACGGCCCCCAGCGCCTTGACACCTTCGGGTAATTGTTCGCGCTTTACAAATACTGGACATTTACATTTTACATTTATAGAGTGAGCTATCTACACAGCTAGGTTCTCATTTATGGACATAGAACTTTCATTACTTTTCAGTGAGTGTGAATCAGTGACATTCAAATACATTCCGCTTATATCTACATCGAATTATATCAACTCAGTTTGTGCACTGAACACACTGATGTAAACGCATTGCTCCAGCAAATCACGGAAGTGACCAGACATGTTCGTGCCCCTCCATGCTGTCAGTGGTTGGTGTGTCTCTAAACCTTTGAGAGCCAGAAAACATCTTGCTTGAGGTGTAGCTGGTGGGGGTGGAGAAAGGTCAGATGTTCAGGAGAATGATACGCAGACTTGCCCGAGTGAAGGCGGCTCTGCAGTTTATGTGGCATGTAACAAGCAATAAGCAGTAAGAACTGCCCTGACACCGACTCTTTTTGGCAGGCAGAGTGGGATTTAAGACTTGCGAAGGTATAATACAAATAATACAGAACTGATTGGTATTAAAGGGTGTGCTTTAAAGCACTTTTGGTCCCATTATTATTTTTCACACTATTCATCCCCACCATTTGCCCCTCAGACAATTAATTGTGCACATCACATGCCCCATGTTGAACTCCCCTATCCTGCCTACTTCACTGCTCGTCTGCTCAACTGCGGGCTACGGACAAAATGTATATGGTCTTGAAAAATTACAGAGAAATAATTCAGATTTGGCAAACAATGCATAGTGGAGAATTTAATAGTCAATCAGACAGTCCTTGTGCTTTAAGGCACTTCCACAAATATCATGACTTGGGCCACAACTTGAGATATGTGGAATTTACAATCAGCACTTGCAATGGCAATAATTCTCTGGATAACAATGAACATGACAAAATGTACTATCTTGTCATGCTCTTAAATACTCTGGATATGATGGCCACAGCCTTGAACTATCAATCAAACAAACTAGAGACTTGCTGCACACTTTCCAGTCTGTATCAGAAACCAACAAAAGACTTGAACATCTTAACAGCCTCATACATTGGGAAAAGGGTGAGAAATAAGATCTATGATTTGCATGTGTTCCTCCATCGTTGGTAGGCGATCCTCTCTTCTACTACACGAGTAACTGAAGCGAACAACTTAAGCCAAAACAGTGGGCAAGAAAAAACTTGAAAGGTCAAAGGCCCTCCCACTCGAGATCATTTATTTGCACAAAACTCTTTGCAAACCCCACCACAGAGGAACTACATTTTGGAGACAGAACTACTCTATATCCCAAGCAATGCACACATGAGATCTCAGATTTAAAATCTCCTCCGTTGACACACACTAATAATTCTACTAATGATAAGAATGACCAGGAAAAGGCCACAGGAGATACAGCAGGGCACCTGACAAAAAGAAAATGAAACAGACTTAGGAAAGCTCATAATAATAAAAACAAAGCATTGGTAGTTTTGAAAGCAACATACATTAACCAATCAAGTGCTCCCAGTAATGCCTTTTCCTTCTTACAGTACCAAGGAAGACTTCTTCAAGATCAATAAAACCGCCAATCGCTGTAGGGTATCTATGACTATGTTTGTGCTCCTCTGGCACTGTCTGAAAGAGCCATACAGTATGTGGATGACATCCCGAACATGTCTGATGTTGTTGAGGTAAGCCATGCACTATGTACACTAGGAAGCTCCTTAGTAAAGTTTTAAGGCGTCAGGATACACCAGAAAGTTAGGGCCGTTGCACAAGACAGGTTGAAGGGTACACAGACTGTGCCCCTACCTATCTGCAATACAATACAACACAAACCAGTGCGATTTTTAAAGTGCACAGCTGCCCACCAGGCGTCCCTGCGCTAGAGGCAAAGACAAACCATCCACCACTCTTAATTACTAAATAGCCACGTCTTTGTTTCCTAAACTGCAGCTCAGAGGTCTGACGCAAGATAAGCAAACACATTCCATGCTTTTTGGTGGCAGGTAGGTGAAAGATCACCCAGCCTTGATTTTGCGAAAGAACGAGTTTCAGAGATCAGGAGGTCATCTTTAGATCTAAGGTTCCGAGAGGGCACATAAGGGATAAAGCCTTCTACCTAGATAACTAGGAGCTGTCCCCTAAAAGGAACAAAACACAATGCCCACCGCTTTCAAAAGGATCACTTTTTCCAATCAGGAGCCAGTGTAGTTCTTTAAGTCGTGTACTTAAAAAGTTTTGTTTAGGCACATTTATACTTAATCCGGCAGCAGCATTTTGTACCATTTCAAGGTATTTAGTTAGGTAGACCGGAAAGCCTAAGAACAGAGCATTTGTGTAATCCAGATGGGACGTGATCATTGCATGTACTTTTATTTTACGCAACTCGAGCGGGACAAACGTTTTCTTCAAAGAACGCAATCATAAAAAGTTAATCCCTGCTAGGGATGTAATATGGGGACAAAAAGAAAAGCTGTTGTCAAATTTGACTCCAAGATTTCTCGCAACCATAGAGGGAGATGGAGCTCTAACCAGTTCAAAAGAAGGTCACCAAACATCCGACCAACTGGACCCCTTCACACTGAACATAAGAATCTCTGCTTTAGTAGAATTAAAGCATAGATGGTTCCTATC
The DNA here is from genome assembly GCA_963921515.1 of Calotriton arnoldi. Taxonomy (NCBI): domain Eukaryota; kingdom Metazoa; phylum Chordata; class Amphibia; order Caudata; family Salamandridae; genus Calotriton; species Calotriton arnoldi. The sequence continues at coordinate 705,583 of CAWUFW010001603.1, read as the reverse complement.
CATCCGTTTAACTACTTCCAGAAGGCAGTGTTTAAATGCTGACTGTTTCCCCATAGGGTTATCCCCGAAAGAGAAACTAAATTGTGTGTCATCTGCATAAGATATAATCCGTAAGCCAAATGCCTCAACGATGGTAGCTATAGGGTCTTTTAGGAAGCTGGCTCTGTGTATATATATGTGTGTGTAGATATATATATATATGTATATATATTGATCAAACGCTTGGCTTACATTCAAACGACAAACAGAGCCAACTTCAAACGCGATCTCAATGCTTCACTTTATTTTTCCTACACGTCAGCCATTATATATATATATATATATATATATATATATATATATATATATATATATATATATATATATATATATAGTGCACAGAGTCCAGTGGAACCCAAAAGGTAGGTAGAGGTAAAGTAGATAGCACCTCACTCTCTATTTGTGGTAGTGTGGTCGAGCAGTAAGGCTTTATCAGAGGACAGTGTTAAGCATTTGTTGTACACAGTCAGCAAATAAATTCACACACTCAAAGACTGAATTTCAGACCAATTGTTTTTGTATAAAAATATTATTTTAGTTATTTTATTTTCTAGAACCAAGCAAGCCTGGCACAGGTAAGCAATAAATACTTTTCAATAGTAATGCAGTTGTAACACAGTTTTGGATTACAATTGTAAATGTACTTTAATTTGATCACAGAAATGATACTGTTAATGCAATGCTTTTCAGAATACAGTACATATACTTCGTATAGGATTTTTAGTAAAATATCATGCAAGTTACTTTTCTTACACAGTGCAGTATACCTGGATACTGCACTGGGACATTTCCTGTAAACAGGTAAGTAAAAGCGCTTTGGTTATTTAGTTACAGTTTTAAAGGATTTCTTAGATTTTCCAACTCCACACAGAAAAACAGTCAATGTTATCCTAAGAAGGAAGGAAAATGCTACTTACCACAGTATGCATCTGTTCTTGGCATGTAGAGTAGTAGAATCTCATGCTATGCATAGATCGCCATCTAGTGTTGGGTCCGGATGTTTGCACTTTGTTTTTGTTCGAAGACGTCTTTCCAGTCAGGAGGTAGGTGACTCCTCCTTTCGGTGATAGTGAGCATGGGCATCGACTCCATCCTTGCATTGTTTTGCCGTAAAGGGTGATGATGGCGTAGTAAAGAGAGATGTCAATGTTTTTTGTATCTAAGTAAGATAGTACTGCAACAGGTATAGGTACCCAGGGAGGCGGGAGGGCGCATGAGATTCTACAGCTCTACATGCCAAGAACAGATGCATACTGTGCTAAGTAGCATTTTCCGTTCGAGGCATGTGAGCTGTAGATAACATGCTATGCATAGACTATATAGCAGTTATGTCCCAAAATGGTGGCTAACCTGTAGCTGTTGCAGCTGTCTGAAATAGTGTACGTAAAATAGCCTGGCCCACACTAGCTTGTCGTCTAGCTAACACATCTATGCAATAGTGTTTTGTAAAGGTGTGTGGTGTAGACCATGTTGCAGCTTTGCAGATGTCATCTATGGGAATATTTCCTAAAAATGCCATAGAGGCCCCTAGTTTGCGAGTGGAATGCGCACTAGGGGGAATTGTTAATGTGCGTTTAGCTTTAATGTAGCATTTTTGAATGCACTTAACTATCCATCTTGCAATACCTGATTTTGATATTGGATTGCCTTTATGTGGTGGAGTAAAAGCAACAAAAAGTTGCTTTGTTTTCCTGAAAGGTTTTGTTCTTTCAATGTAGTATAGTAATGCTCTTTTGACATCTAATGTGTGAAGAGCACGCTCTGCCGCTGAATCTGGTTGAGGGAAGAATACAGGTAACTCAACAGATTGGTTGATATGAAAGGCAGAAATGACTTTAGGTAAAAATTTGGGGTTAGTCCTAAGAACCACTTTGTTTTGGTGCATTTGTAAAAATGGCTCTTCTATGGTTAGTGCCTGAAGCTCACCCACTCTTCTCAGAGATGTGATGGCTATGAGGAAGGCTACCTTCCAAGTGAGAAATTGTAGTTCACATTTGTACAATGGCTCAAAAGGTGGACCCATGAGTCTTGTAAGAACTATGTTGAGATTCCACACTGGAGCAGGTGGAAGTCTGGGGGGGAATGATTCTTTTAAGTCCTTCCATAAATGCTTTAATAGCCGGCACTCTAAAAAGAGACAAATGCTGTCTGTTTTGTAGATATGCAGCTATTGCAGCTAGATGTAACCGTATGGATGTGTACGCTAAATTGGAACGCTGTAGATGTAATAGATAGCAAATGATGTTTTGGATCGAAGCGTCTAGCGGATTGATTTGATTGTTGTTACAGTAAGTGACAAACCGCTTCCACTTTGCTGCATAGCAAGCTCTTGTGGTAGGGCGCCTAGCCTCTTTGATAATATTCATGCAGTCTGGCAGAAGATTAAGATAACCAAACTCTAGGACTTCAGGTGCCAGATCGCAAGGTTGAGATGACTGGGATCTGGTTGTCTTATCTCTCCATGGTTCCGAGTGAGAAGATTGGGAGTAAGGTGTAGTTTTTGGTGAGGAACTATTGATAACTCCAACAGGGTTGTGAACCAGGTTTGACGGGCCCATGTGGGAGCAACTAGGATTAGTGTCCGGGACTGCTGTCTGAGCTTCCGAACCACTCATGGAATGAGTGGGAGAGGCGGAAAAGCGTAAGCAAATATCCCTGACCAATTCATCCATAGCGCATTACCTTTGGACAATGGGTGTGGTACCTGGATGCAAAGTTTGGGCATTTTGCGTTTAGGTGGGTGGCGAACACATCTATCTCTGGGAAGGCCCACATTTGGAAGAATGGGAGAAGAACTTGAGAGTGGAGTTCCCATTCGTGGATCTGCTGTCGTTGACGACTGAGCAGATCTGCAATCTGGTTGTTTACTCCTGGAAGGTGTTCTACAAGGAGAAATATTTTTTGAGGTATGGCCCATTTCCAGATGCTCTGGGCTAGCTGTGAGTTGGAGAGAATGTGTCCCCCCTCCCCCCCTGTTTTTGTATGAAGTACATTGCTGTCATATTGTCTGTGCGAATCAGGACAGCTTTGCCTAGTAGATGAAGTTGAAAGGCTTTCAATGCTAGAAAAATTGCTAGCAGTTCTAGATGGTTTATGTGGAGTTGTTTTTGTTGCAGAGTCCACATGCCCTGAATGGTATGTTTTTGAAGATGAGCTCCCCAACCAGTGAGTGATGCGTCTGCTGTTAGCACTAGCTGTGGAACCGGGTCGATGAATGGCCGCCCCTTGGAAAGGTTTTGTATGTTCCACCACTGCAGAGAGCGAGGAGTGCGGCCATCCACCAACACTAGATCTGATAACTGACCTTGAGCCTGGTTCCACTGACGTGCCAAGCATTCCTGTAGGGGACGCATTTGGAGTCTTGCATAAGGAACGATTAAAATGCAAGATGCCATCATTCCTAGCGATTGCATGAACACTCGAGCTGGTAATGAGTGTTGAGGCTGAAATTGCGCTATTAGAGTTTGCATGTTGCGGATCCTGACTGGGTTGGGACATGCTAGAGCTTTCTGAGTGTTTATTGTGGCTCCCAGATACACTTGTGTGTTGGATGGTTGGAGATGAGATTTGGAGAGGTTTACTGTGAACCCCAGGTCGTGAAGCAGTTGGACTGTTTTCCGAGTGTGTCGTAGGCAGCTCTGTTGCGAGCTGGCTTTTATTAGCCAGTCGTCTAGGTAGGGAAAGACGTGAATGTGCTGTCTTCTTAGATGAGCTGCGACTGCTGCCAGACACTTGGTGAAAACCCTGGGTGTTGTAGTTACCCCGAATGGGAGAACTTTGAATTGATAATGTTGTCCGTCCACCACAAACCTGAGGTATTTCTGGTGAGCAGGGTGAATAAGAATATGGAAATAAGTGTCCTTTAAGTCCAAAGTGGACAAAAAGTCACCTTGCTGAAGGAGTGGGAGCACTTGTTGGAGTGTGACAATGTGAAAGTGGTCCGACAATGTACAGATTTAGTTCTCGGAGGTCTAGTATAGGCCTGAGAGAGCCGTCCTTTTTGGGAATTAAAAAATACAGGGAGTATACCCCGGTCCCCTGGTATTGTAATGGGACTGGCTCTATAGCGTGTTTTTCCAAGAGAGAGAGAACACCCTGCTTTAGGAGGGTGAGATGCTCTGGTGACATTGCATGTGATCTTGGAAGAATATTTGGGGGAGTGTCTGTAAGCTCCAGGCAGTAACCATACTGGATAATTTGTAGTATCCGCTTGTCTGAGGTGATTGAATTCCAGACAGGCAGGAATTGGGAGAGCCGTCCCCCGACAGGAGTGGAATGATTGGGGGATAACGGAAGGAAGTCACTGTTTGTTTGTGGGAGAAGTGCGGGTAGAGTTACCTCTGCTTCTTCCCTTACCATTGTTTCCTCTAAAACCTCCTCTGAAATAACCTCTTGAAGAGGGGGATTGGTTGTTGCCCTTGTAAGAGGAGGAGGGATTTTTGGTGGACACCGTTTTTGAACCACCCCTGTAAAAGGAGCGGCAAAAGGAACTACTAATGGCAGGTAACTGCAAAGTCCCCATGGACTTTGCGACCTCAGTGTCTTTCTTCATCTTTTCCAGCGAGGTATCAACCGCTGGGCCAAAGAGATGCTCCTTATCGAACGGTTGGTTAAGGATGGAGGTTTACACCTCCGGCTTGAAGCCTGATATTCTCAGCCAAGCATGTCTGCGTAATAGTATACTGGTGTTGACTGCACAAGCTGCTGTGTCCGCTGCGTCTAGGTCACACCTAATGGATGTATTGGTGATAAGTTTACCTTCCTGAATAAGGTCATTAGCTTTAGATTTGTATTCATCAGGTAAATGTTGTATGAGTTTCTCTAACTCATCGTAATGAGCCCTATCATAACGAGCCAACAGAGCTTGAGCGTTGGCAATGCGCCTGTCATTTGCTGCCTGTGAAGCCACTCTTTTGCCTGAGGCATCAATGAGCTTAGACACCTTATCAGGAGGAGGGGCCTCACCTGTGGTTTGTGAGTTAGCTCTCTTGCGAGCTTTGGAGACTACAAGAGAGTCTAAGGGCAGCTGGCCTCTAATGTAAACAGGGTCGGTAGGAGCGGGTTTGTATTTTTTGTCCACCCTAGGAGTAATTATCCTTGCCCTTACAGGGTCTTTAAATACCTCATCCGTGTGTTCTAACATGCCTTTGAGCATTGGTAAGGTGTGAGTAGCTCTTTGGGAAGAAGTAAGTGTTTCAACGAGGAAATCCTCTTCTAAAGGCTCCCTATGGAGCTCCACCCCATGATATTGAGCGGCCCTGCTAAGGAGCTCAATGTACCCAATGTTGTCGTCAGGTGGGGAGGGTCTGGAGGGATACAAATCAGGGTCATTACATGTGATTGGGTCTGTCTGATAATCGTCCCAAGGGTCAGTGTCCTGTAACCTATCCTGATCCTCATCCCCATCATCCTGTGGGTCAGGTGAAAGTGGTGGTGGTGGTGGTGGTGAATTTGCTGGTGAAATGAGCAAGTTGGGATCAGTGGGAGAAGGAAGTGGAATATAAGGGGGAGAAGGGTTAGCACCCATACTCTTCCTTTTGAGAGGAATATGGTAGTCCTCTGATAGGTCAATCTTCCGTTTTTTTGGAAGAGTGGCATGAATATGTCCTGTTTCAGGCTTGATCACCAGTTTTTTCTGCTTCGGATCCGAAGGCGGCGCATCGGGCCGAGGCTCTTTAGAGGGAGAGTCTTTTCCTTTATGAGCAGGTTTCGGCGTCGAAGGTTTCGGCTCCGAGTCTTTGGGCGTCGAAGGTTTTGGCTACGAGCCTTTCGGTGTCGAAGACTTGGACTTGTGTTTCGGCGCCAGAGTGGGTTCGGCTCGAGCCGGAAGGCTTCTCTTTCTGTTTCGAAGCCGGGCCCGAGGGCGGGGCGTCAGAAACTTTTTGTGGGTGCCGACCTTGGCCTGAGGACAGAGGAGGGACCGGAGCCTTTGTCTTATGTTGAGGGGGCAAAGGGGTATCTTTACTCACGGTACGCTGACCCGGAGTAATCTGCTCCTCTTCTTCCATGTCGGAGTCGGCTTCGGACAGGGAGGTATGTTCTTCTTCGGCTCCTTGAGGTTGATATTCAGTGTCAGAATCTTCGCCGAAGTTGTCCGGTGCGGAGCCGCTCTGGTGCACAAGTTACTAACTTGTGTAACGATATATCTGTAAGAGACAGTAGTTAGTGACAGATTCCTTACCTTAGAATATCCCCAGGCGTCAGGCTGGATCCGGAAAGTTTTTGCGTAGCAGTACCCTTGCGCGTCGGTAGGCGGCGTCGGGCGGCTCCGCGTCCGTCGTCGTGATCGCCGGGATGACGTCGCGGGCAGTACTTAGACGCCGCCCCTGCGCGCTGACGTCAGTTCTGTACACGACTTTCCGCGCCAGGAACGCAGAGCCATGCAAGAAGCTGACATAGGTGTCTGAAAAATACTAGGGCCCTGAAAGGGATGTCCTTAACCCTAGAAATCAGTTCGCAGAACGGGGAGGATGGGTGGGGCGGTAAGGAATCTGTCACTAACTACTGTCTCTTACAGATATATCGTTACACAAGTTAGTAACTTGTGCATCTGAAAGACGTTAGTGACAGATTCCTTGCCTTAGAATAGATACCCCAGCAATACCAACCCCGGTGGTGGGTCTGCGAACAAAGATCAGACAAGGAAGTCCCGGAGGACAGAACGGCCAAAGAAGCCGTCCCTCCGGACCTGGCTGTCAAGGCAGTAATGCTTGGTAAACGTGTGCAGCGAGGCCCACGTAGCTGCCTGACATATATCCTGCAGCGGAACACCGCGGCCTAAAGCCGTGGTAGCAGCCATTGCCCTGGTGGAATGGGCACGCAGCCCAACAGGAGGCTCCTTCTTAGCCAAAGAATAACAGGCTTTGATACACAAGGTGACCCAGCGGGAGATGGTTCTCTTGTGCACCGCCCGACCTTTTTTGGCGCCCACGTAGCCAACAAAGAGCTGGTCATCCACCCGGAAGTGTTGTGTGCGGTTGATATAAAAGGCAAGCGCACGTTTTGGGTCCAGACGGTGGAGCCTCTCTTCCTCTCTGGAAGGATGCGGAGGCGGAAAGAAGGTGGGCAAAGTGATGGTCTGCCCAATGTGGAAGGCAGTAACCACCTTTGGCAAGAAGGACGGACGCGTCCTAAGAACAACCTTGTCTGGATGGACAGACAGAAAGGGAGGTTTGCATGATAGAGCCTGGAGCTCACTCACCCGCCGAGCGGAGGTGATGGCCACTAGAAAGAATGTCTTCAAAGTAAGAAGACGAAGAGGACAGTTATGTAGAGGCTCAAAGGGAGCGCACATTAAAAAAGTAAGAACCAAGTTTAAGTCCCACTGAGGCATGACAAACGGAACAGGAGGGAAGAGGTGTGTAATGCCTTTTAGAAACCTGTTAACAACAGGGGACTTAAAAAGAGAGGGCTGATCAAGAAGCCTGAGGAAGGCCGAGATTGCACAAAGATAGCCCTTGATGGTACCCAGGGCAGAACCCTGTTGGGCCAGAGAAAGAAGGAACAGAATAACCTCAGAAAGAGGGGCAGAGAGGGGATTCACAGCCTTTGCTGTGCACCATGCCACAAACTTTTCCACCTGCAGGTGTATACCACCTTAGTGGAGGGACGCCTGGCTGCCAGAATCACATCACAAACTTCGGGAGGCAAGTCGAAAGGAATCAACTGCCGCCGCTCAATCTCCACGCAAGCAGGTGGAGACTGGACAGGTTCGGGTGGAGGACCGTCCCCTGCTGCTGCGACAGAAGATCCTCCCGAAGAGGCAGACGGATCGGGGGATCGACGCTCATACTGAGTAGCTCGGGATACCAAACTCTTCGAGCCCAGTCCGGAGCCACAAGGATGACTTGGGCCCGGTCACGCCGAATCTTCTTCAACACTCTGGGTAGAAGTGGTATAGGCGGAAAAGCGTACAACAGACCGCAACTCCACTCGCGACGAAAATTGTCGCCGAGCGAGTGCCGCCTTGGAAATTCCAACGCGCAGAACTGATGACATTGCGCATTCTCTTCGGTGGCGAATAGATCTAACCAAGGCTCTCCCCACTGTAGAAAGAGTCCTTGCGCCACTTCCGAGTGAAGACGCCATTCGTGATCCATCATGCACCTGCGGCTGAGTTCGTCCGCCCTGGCGTTCAGGGAACCTGCCAGGTGTTGAACCATCAGTAATATGCCCTGATGTTCCAGCCATGTCCAGAGGCGCAGAGCCTCCTGACATAGGGTCCACGACCCCACCCCGCCTTGTTTGTTGCAGTACCACATGGCGGTGGTGTTGTCTGTGAACACCTGCACTACCTTCCCTTTGACAGAGGGAAGGAATGCCTTGAGTGCAAGTCGGATCGCCCGGAGCTCCAGAAGGTTGATATGGAGCCGGGACTCCGCCGGAGACCAGAGGCCTCTGATCTCCGCCTCTCCCATGTGACCGCCCCATCCCAGAAGGGACGCATCCGTCACGACTGTGTGCTCTGGCTGGGGAAGGGAGAGGGATCTGCCCATGACCCATTGCCGGTTCGAGAGCCACCACTGCAACTGTTTTGCAGTCCCCTCCGAGATCTGGACGTGATCAGACAGGTTGCCCTGGTGCTGCGCCCACTGGAACTTCAGGTCCCACTGCAGAGCCCGCATATGCCATCTGGCATGATCGACCAGCAGGATGCAGGAGGCCATGAGGCCCAGCAGCCTCAGGGTCATCCGTACCGAAACCCAGGATAAAGGCCGAAAGATCGGAATCATAGCCTGAATATCCCGGACTCGCCGTTCGGGAGGATAGGCCCGAAACTGCGTCGTGTCCAGAACTGCTCCGATGAAAAGGAGCTGTGGAGAAGGAATCAGGTGCGACTTCGGCACATTGATGGAGAACCCCAGCGAGTGCAGGAGTTCGGCCGAAGTCTGGAGGTGGGAGACGACTGCCTGGGACGAGCCCGCCTTCAGCAGCCAGTCGTCGAGGTAGGGGAAGACTGGAACCCCTGCCCGGCGCAGATGAGCTGCGACCACCGCCAACACTTTCGTGAACACCCGAGGGGCACTTGTGAGGCCAAAGGGGAGCACGGTGAATTGAAAATGCTCGAGGCCCACCATGAACCGCAGGTAACGCCGGTGGGCCGGCAGGACGGGGATGTGGAAATAAGCGTCCTGCAAGTCCAACGCTACCATCCAGTCTCCAGGGTCGAGGGCAGTCAAGACCTGAGCTAAGGTGAGCATCTTGAACTTCTCCTTCCGGAGGAAGCGATTGACGTTCCGGAGGTCCAAGATAGGACGCTTGTCCTCCTTGTCCTTTTTGGGCACTAGAAAGTAGTGGGAGTAGCAACCACGTCCTACTTCTGGGGTCGGAACATGCTCGATGGCCCTCTTGGCCAAGAGGGCCGTGACTTCCTTCTGCAGAAGCACCAAGTGATCCCCTGACATGCGGTGGAATTGAGGTGGCATGGCTGGGGGGGTGGTCTCGAAGGGGAGGGAGTAGCCCCTTCGGACAATGTCCAAGACCCACCTGTCCGAGGTGATGGCACGCCAGTGGTGAAGGTGATGGCGGACCCTGCCCCCCTGAAAGGAAGGACTAGGAGGGCTTGGAGGCCGCGGACGGGGCGGAGTTGGTGGCCTGACCCGCACGCTGGTTGCCTGACCCGCCACGGCGGGAGCCACGTCCTCGGCCATGCGAAGACGCTTGCTGCGCGGGCCGGTGGCTGGGCAGCGGACGTGACTGGGTGCCCCTTCCGTGGCCACGAAAGGGGCGAAAAGCAGAGGTTAGCGGAGGGCGCACAGCAGAAAGGCCCAGGGACTTGGCAGTAGCCCGTGAGTCCTTAAAGCGCTCCAGCGCATGGTCTGCTTTGGAACCAAAAAGACCGACTCCATCAAAGGGCATGTCCATGAGTGTATTCTGGACATCACCCGAGAAACCAGTTGTTCTCAGCCAGGCGTGGCGACGCAGCGCCACCGTCGTCGCAAGCGATCTGCCCAGCGAGTCGGCGGTATCAAGGCCACAACGGATGGTGTACTTTGCCGCATCCCTTCCTTCTGCAATGGTACGGGAAAGCTGTGTCTGGACCTCCTCAGGACACTGGGGCAAAACTAGCACCACCGAATCCCACAGAGAGTGGGAGTATCGGTCCAAAAGGCAAGCGGTGTTGACGGACCGCAAGCCAGCACTGGAGGAAGAAAAGGCCTTCTTCCCAAATTGGTCCAGGCGTTTGGATTCCCTATCCGGAGGGGCGGTAGGGAAGGCGGTTTGGGAAGCAGAGGCTTGGACAACCAAGCTCTCGGGACCAGGTGCCCAAAAGAACGTCAGACAGTGCATCATTAAACTGCAGCAATGGCTCCGAGGAGGTAGCTGCCGGCTGAAGCACTTCCGTCAGGAGGTTAGTCCTGACAGCCACTGTAGACAATTGGAGGTGTAAGGCTCCAGCTGCTCTACGCAACACCGTTGTGAAATTTGCTCCCTCCTCCATAGCCACGGAAGGAGGAGACAGCATGCCAGTGTCAGGAGAAGTGTCCAGACCACTGGCATCCCCAAGTTCCTCTGCCCAGTCCTGATCATACACACACTGCTGTGTGAGAGGGTCTTCCGACCCCTCCCAGCTCTCCTGGTCCTCCTCCGACAGAAAATAAGGAGGAGGGGGGGCGTCAGGGACCCAAGGTCTCATGGGCGCCGGAGCCGGCGTCGAGCGACGTCGGTCCGACGCCGCGTCCGGATCCGGAGAGAACCGGGGAACAACGACGCCCGGAGCCCCGGACGGCGTCAGGAACGGCATCGGGGACGTCGGCGGAGTTAGGTCAACTGGCGCCGATGGGGGTCGCGGTATCACCGGAGCCGGGATCGAGGCCGGGGCCGAAGCCGGGGCCGGGAGCAAGGCTGGTGAGACAGGCGGCGCTGGGACCGGAGTCGTTGGCGGCGCCGGGGCAACCCCATTAGGGCCCGCGGGGCCCGAAGGCGCACCGGAGGGGCCTTGAGGCCCGAAGAGGCGGGCCATGGCCGACAGGAATTTCTGTATCTCGGCCGGAGTCGCCCCCGAACCTGGGAAGGACGGGTAATGCGGGGGCGGCTACACAGGCACCTCCGGAGCCGCGGGGACGGTGCCGACAGGGGCCTCAGCCGAGTCGCGAGACCGGCGAGGCGAAGTCTTAGAGCGATGGTGCTTCTTAGACTTCTTGTGCTTCGACTTACCCAAGGAGTGCGAAGACTTGGACTCCGACGACCGGCGAGGACTCCGCGACCGGCCCCTCGACCTCTCGCGTGACCGGGGCTTGGTGCGGAGCCGACTGCCGGACCTCGAGTAGCTTTCGAGACCGCTCTCGCAAAGCCTTCGGGTGTATCCCCAGGCGTCAGGAACACGACTTCGTGTCGTGGTCACGGCCGAGACAGTAGAGACACTCTAAGTGCGGGTCTGTGATCGACATCATTTGACCACAGGCGTCGCATGGCTTGAAGCCGGGCATCCCTACCGACACCTCTGAGCCTAGATGCTCGAAGAAAAACAATGAAAAAATCACCAAAAAGTTTGTCAAAAATTGACTAGGGCACTGCTCTTCCCGGATCTGCGCTTACTGGCGCGGAAAAAAGAGGAACTGACGTCAGCGCGCAGGGGCGGCGTCCAAGTACTGCCCGCGACGTCATCCCGGCGGTCACGATGCCGACGACGGACACGGAGCCGCACGACGCCGCCTACCGACGCGCAAGGGTACTGCTACGCAAAAACTTTCCGGATCCAGCCTGACGCCTGGGGATATTCTAAGGTAAGGAATCTGTCACTAACGTGTCTCTTTCAGATAAGCAATTACAACTGTACTTGCAGATAACTTGATTTTCCTCCATAGGATAACATTGCCTGGTTTTCTCCAGAAATTCTTCAAAGTGTCGATTTTTGAAACAAACAAATATTCCTTAAAAATCGCTAGTGTAACAAAAACGATTTCTTCCAACTGTTTACAGGAAATGCACCAGGGCTGAATCCAGGATCCAGCCCCGAGTAAGAAAATCATACGCAAAGTAATTGATATTGCATTTACTTAAAATTCCCCATTGAGCTCAATGTTATAATTGTGTTTGAATTGTGTTGCCTATTGCAACAACTGTAGCTATTGCCTTTAAAAGTCTATTGTGTATTGAAAGTATATAACTAAAGCATCTCATTCTGAGAAAGTATTTTTATACCCACTTGTGGTTCTAAAATAAAACAACAATATTTTTTATATACAAAACAATTGGCCTAGAGTTCAGTTCTTGAGTGTGTAAGACCATTTGCTGACTGAGTGTGTACAACAAATGCTTTACACTGTCCTCTGATACTGCCTTACTGCTCGACCAAGCTACCACTTTAGAGAGTAAGGTTATATCTAACTTTAGCCTCTGCCAAACCTCTGGGGACTGTGGACTCTGTGCACACTGAACCTTACTTTGGTTCAGTATATACAGAGCCACTTTTACAGTCCCCCCATCTGCAAGATGGGGGGTGGGGAGGGGAGGAGACAGTTGTGCTTTACCTCGCCTCCCCCACCGGAGTGGTGGAGTTGGCAGAGGTGGGCACAGCTCTCTTCCTCACTTGTTTTTCCCACCGGTTCTCCCGCCCAAAGTGGGGGTCAGAACCAGTGGGGACCAGTTGCTGAAAGCAGCAAGTGGCTTGGGGAAGCTCACAAAGGCGGCAAGCCTTTGAAGCTTCCCCTTCGTGAACCCTGCCCATCCTGGGGGAGGAGGCTTGGCAACTCGTTCCAGGATGTTCATTGTTTCAGGCCCCCGAGAGCAGCAGGTTCTCGACCCAGGGGTCCAGAAACATGTCTGGTGGTGGCAGCTGAAAGCAACCACTAAGCCTGGACACTAGTGGTAGGTCGTTTTTCAGGGGGCATCTCTAAGATGCCCTCTGTGTGCATTTTTCATTAAATCCCACACTGGCATCAGTGTGGGTTTAATGTGCTGAGAAGTTTGATACCAAACATCTCAGTTTTCAGTGTAGCCATTATGGTGCTGTGGAGTTCGTAATGACAAACTCCCAGCACCATATACTCTTAATGGCAGCACTGCACTTACAATGTCTAAGAATGGACTTAGACACTGTAGGGGTACAGGGCTCATGCACCTGTACCCTCACCACTGGTATAGTGCACCCAGCTAGAGGGGTGACTGATCTATGCCAGGGCAGTGGATTCTAGGCATGGCACACAGATGTGTGCCATCTCGACTCTTCACTTTGTTCTGAACCAAAACACGCAGCCTGCAAAGGCAGTGTGTGAGTGTAATGGTACAGGGCCTCTAAGGGTGGCACAATAAGTGCTGCAGCCCTTAGAGGTCTTCCCTGGTCACAGTACCCTGGGTACCTATGGTACTATTTACCGGAGGCTGACCTGTAGCTAGAGATGCCAATTGGGTTTTGTTTTTAAAGCAGGTTTAGGGAAAGAACATAGGCCCTGGGCACCTGATTGGCAGGAACCCAGGGCACACTCAGTCAAAGCACATCAGCAATTCAGCAAAAGGTGGGGGCAACCATGCAGAAAGAGGGCACTTTCTCACAGGGCCATGTACACATTAAAAAGTGGCAGACTAAGAGAAGACCCATGAGGGACACCTCCACATGAGCATTTCAGAGGATGAGAGATAGGGTTCAGCTCAGACAACCTGTCCCCTCTTTGCCGGATAAGGCTGGATCCATCAGAGGGACATGTCCCTTACCCTACAGTCAGCAAATCTGATAAGTAGCCCTTGATGGGAGATGGTATTGAATGACGCCAAAAAGGATAAGGGCAGCTGTTGGAACTGGTACTTTTTGGTTGGCTAAAGCGAGGCCCCAGCCAGGCAGAACCTACCACTGCCGTCAGGGGCAGGTGATTACACACACTGTACAACTTGTGCTCACCCTTGGGTAGCTCGCCACTGAGCAGTCAGGCGTATCACCGAGGCAATGTGTAAGGCATTGGCGCAGCACTCACTCACAATAAATACACTGAGCGTCACAAAAGAGATTTCACACATGATGTATTCAACAAACACAAATCAACACAACATGAACATTGTGTATTTCGGGGCAAAAAACCCACTTGGAAATACTACTTGCAGTTGTAGGCCCAACCGTGTTGAAATGACAGCAATAATAGAATGGGTTTGGGAAGGGCCGATCTATTTACCAACCCGGAAAAATTGTGTACAAGAGACCAGTTTTGGGTGAAGGAGAACTTCTTTAAAAAGCGGCAGCTGGACAGGGAACAAGTGAAGCTGAGGAAGCCCAGCGTGCGTAGGTACTTTCTACTGGAAACTGTGCTGTCCTCCGAGCCTGATCTTTTTTTTTTTTGATAAACAATTTTATTGGTTTTAAAACAAGATAACAGACCAGCAATACAGTACAGCTCAGAGATGATCAATTCCCACAATTGATTAGGTGGTAAATCAAAGTACATCGTGACCCAGAGAGGTCTCAAATGGTGCGTACAGTCAATTAGACAAAGCCTTTTCATGGTATCTGACCCAACCATTTGCCCCAGACCTTATGGTATTTCTTCGGACAACACCGTGCGTCATATAGGACCTTCTCTTGCGTGGCACACCAGTCGACTCCCCTGCGCCTTTTCTGGACGTTGGGCGGGGTAGGACATTTCCAGTTGGCGGCTATGTCTCGCTTAGCTATGATCATTGCTCTATTGAAAAACAGCTTTTCATTCCTGGACCCATCCAACCCATCTGTGATCCCCAGGAGCGTGTGTAGCGGGTCATGTGGGACCTCCCAGCCCAACACCTTAGTAAGTTCCTGCTCTATACATCCCCAGAACTGCACCAGGAAGGGGCAAGTCCAGACCATGTGGAAGAAGTCTGCCGGGTCCTGGCCGCAGCGTGTACATGCAGCAGTTGGGCAAAGGCCAGCCCTGTGGAGGTGAGCAGGGGTTAGATAGGCTGCGTGCAAGTAGTACAGTTGGATCAGGCGGAGCCTGGCTGACTCAGTGACCGTTTGATGGGTCCCATCAGTGCGTCCCTCCAGTCCTCCTCCTCCAGAGGGCCCACCCAGCCCTCCCACTGGTCTCTGAGCCTCCCCAGCGTGGTCGGGGTGTTGTTGGTTAGTGAACGATAAATGCGGGAGATGCCCCCCTTCCCCAGGTTCCCCATCAGGGTTTGGGCCTCCAGTGGGCTGTGTTCCGGTAGCGAAGTGCCGTCCGGTATGTGTGTGTGGAGGGCGTGGCGTGGCGTAGCGTAGCTGCAGGTACTTATAAAACTGGGATGGGTGCAAGGAGTGCCTCGATTGCAGATCCTGGAAGGAGCGTAAATGGTCGCTGATCCATACATCCCCGAGCTGGGAGATCCCAATAAGGTCCCATGACCGAAAACCCTCTAGAGCGCTGACCTCCTGTAGCCACGCGCCATGCCAGAGCGGTGTGTGCTTGGTCAGTTTGTTAGTCCACTGGGTGTGGCGCAGTGATGCCCGCTAGCCCAGGAGTACGGACTGCGTCACCCCAGGTATTGTTCTTGGTATGGGGCCCCCCATACATGATCGCTTGGATTCGGGAGAGGCCCAGTTCCCCCAGCTCGAGTCTGTAGGCCGGGTCCGTCCACCCCCCATTAAACCAGTCGTGCAATGTGAGCAGGCGAGTCGCCTAGTAGTATAGGTATAAGTTGGTCATTCCCATACCCCCGTCATAGGGCGGAATCCGGCAGCGAGCCAACGCTATACGGGTTCGTCGACCGCCCCAGAGAAACTTAGTGGCTAGGCTATCAAGGTCCCTGAACCAGGCCTGTGGGAAGCAGAAGGGAGTGTTCTGGATGATGTAAAGGAATCTGGGGAGGATCATCATTTTGAATAGGGCAACCCTGCCCAGGGGATTGAGCGGCAGTCTCTGCCATCTACAGAGGTCTTCTCTAGCTCGCTTTACCAGCGGGGTTATGTTGAGGGACCAGGCGAGATCAGGGAGTAATGCAATCCAGATCCCCAAATATTTAAAAGACTGTCGCCTAATGGGTATTGTGGCATGCCAGTCGAAGCAGTCCCTAGTTAAGTGCAGGGGGAAGAGGACCGACTTGCCAGGGTTAAGTTGCAGACCGGAGGCCTGCCCGAAGGAGTGCAGCGCCCGGAGACAGTGGGGGCCGGATAGAGCCGGCTCCGCAAGGTACAACAAGACGTCATCTGCGTACAAGGCAATTTTGTCTTCTTCTGAGTTGGGCCATTTCCAACCCTGGATTCGGCGAAAAGGAGGGGTGATAGGGGGCATCCCTGCCTCGTTCCCTCTGCTAATGGGAAACTCTTCCGACAACACCCCATTGACTAGCACTCGTGCATGAGGTCAAGAGTACAGGACCCTCACCAGTTTGCAAAACCGTGGACCGAACCCCATTTCAGCCAGCACGTCATCTAGGTACCGCCAATCCACGGAGTCAAAGGCCTTCTCAAAGTCAATGAGGAGAAGTGCCAGGTAAGGAGTCAGTAAGAGGCGGTTTGCTAGGGCCTGGTGGAGATGACGGAGGCAGGGCCTGGTCCCCCGCAGAGGCATAAACCTGCATTGATCGGAGTGGACCAGTTTGGTGAGATAGGGTTTCAGTCGTTGGGCGAGGAAAGCAGCAAATATCTTGACTTCCGTATTGATAAGGGATACTGGGCGGTAATTAGCACAGTTGGACGACGGCGGTTGCGTCTTGGGGAGAACCACAATGGTGGCTGCGTCCGTCTCAGGGGGAAAGGAGCCCTTCTCCAGGGCTTCAGCGAAGAGATCGGTGAGGTGCGGGAGGAGGATCTCCCGGTACGCGGCATAATACTCCTGCGGAAGACCATCCGGGCCCGGGGTCTTGCCCGGTGAGGTGTGCCCTATGGCGTCAATGATCTCCTCACGGGTCATGGGGAGGTCTAACACAGTGGACTCAGCTGAGGTGAGGGAGGCAGAGATGACCCGGGTTGAGCAGTTCCGAAAGGGAGATGTCCGGGCACTGCCTGGAGTATAGCGCACGGTAGTAGGAAGCAAAGACCTGGGCCATTGCGAGGGGAGACCGATGTACCACACCGTCGGGATCAACAACCTCCGGGATTATACGATTGGCCATAGGATACGTAGCCAGTCTGTGAAGGATCCTCCCGTTCTTGTCACCCCAGCCATAGACCCTTGCTACCGAGGATCTCCACAGGAGCTTGGCGGCGTCCAAGGAAAGTTGCCTGATTTCACCCCGTAGACATACGAGTTGCCGTTCTTGAGAGTCGTTGCGGTCTTCGGGAGGGCATTGTTCGAAAAGCAACGCCTGGGCCTCCCGCAGAGTGATCTGGTGTGACTGGGCTTGCCGGTTAAGTTGACCTTTGGCGAAGCCACGGATGGTGGCTTTGCTCGCCTCCCAGAGAGTGCCCGGAGAAGGGACAGAGCCGGTATTGGTGAGGAAATATTGTTGGAGTTCAGCCCCAATCGTCTTTTTAAACTCCTTGTCCTGGAGGAACCATGCGTTCAACCGCCACGCCGGGCGTGCCGAGTTAGGAGGCTTCACTATGTTTAAAAGTACAGGTGAATGGTCCGAGATGGCCCTGGGGAGGAGACGGACGTCCCTAATCGCTTGGCAGTCAGTGGGGGAGACAAATATGTCTATCCGGGCGTGGGTGCGATGTGCAGCTGATGTGTGGGTGAATTGTCTGCTCTGGGGGTGCCAGACTCTCCAGGCAGCGCACAAGCCCAGAGAGTCTGCCCAGTTAGCCAGGCGTTTGGCTTGTATGGTTCTGGCAGCGGATGGTGTACTTGTAGTGTTGAGGCTGGGGTTGAGAACTGAATTAAAATCGCCCCCAATTATTGTTGTGCCATGGGGCAGAGATGTAATGAGGTCGGTGGCATGGTCGAGAGTCGCTGTGAGCATCGATGGGGGTGAGTATATGGATACGAGGTTAAGAGGTTTGCCTGCTAACGTACCGGTCAGAGCTATAAGGCCACCTTGAGGATCGTGAGTGGCCTGCGTGAGCACAAAGGGGAGATTACGCCGTATGATGATTGCTACCCCCGAGAGCCTCGGACAAACCCGGAGTGCCAGACTCTGTCGTACCCGTACCTCGTTAGAAAGGGGCAGTGGTTGCCCATGAGTTGAGTCTCCTGGAGGAGGAGAATGTCCGCCGCCTGGCGTTGGGCATAGCGGAGGACAGCCGTCCGCTTGACCCTGTTGAGGAGTCCATTAACGTTCCAGGATAATATGAGTAGGGAAAGTCCGTTATCGCTCGCACTCGTCATGGCGGGCGTGGGTGGAACCGGAGGGCCACAAGACACAGATTGGCTGTGGGTGCAACAAAGGTCTGGCGCGAGAGCAGATCAGTAAATGTGACTGTAGATCGTCTGCGATGTGTGGGACTGTCAGTGTGCAGTAAGAAGGCTGGCGCGGTAACACAATAACGCAACATAAACAATAGGACAACGGTCCCAACCCCCCTCCCTACCCCTTCTCCCCTCCCTATACTTCAGGAACAGAAGCATCTGTCGTCCCAATAATACAAGTAGATAACCAAACTAAAACGTTCGGGTTGGATTGCGTGGAGGACCCCTCCTTACATACGGATGCACTTTATCTCTGCAGAGAGAGTCCGGATTGAAGCAAGAACTCTGCCGAGGCACCCTGGGTGATGAAACCGTGAGGACGCGGCACTGGTCAAATCTGTCCCGGCAGGTGCAGTGGGCTACGGGGGACCCAGAGTCAACAGGGCCAAGTAGACATGCCCGGAGGGCCTATCGCGGTCCAGCAGTGTAAAGGAGTCACCATGGGGAGCAGGAGATGCCCAGGGGCGCACAGTCACCAGGGCGCGGGCCAACCCCATCCCCAATGTCGGATATAAGAGTGCCGCTTGGAGAAGCTTCAATGTTCACAGCTAGACATCTTGCGGCCTGTATCTTGAAACTATTAGGCCGCATCACCCCGAGCCTGATCTTTTATGGCTTAAAAGTACCCATAATCGATTTTTACTGACCGGGTTTCGCTTGGACCTTTTTCATTATCTTTTAGTCCACCCAAGGGGAGCACATAGGGGCCAGAGTCTTCCTCCCTGTGGCTGCGACGGAAAGTTTCCACAGGACATGATGCATTTTTTAATGTTCTGTAGTTTTTACGAGGTGCCAAGGAAGTCCTACCTTATTCCCATCTTAAAAAAGGCAAATGTTAGGCAGATTAGACTCGCTTTTATTTTTTTACCAATGCTCTCCAGCAATTCAGTACTACATGTTCTTAGTTTTTTAAGGTCTGCGGTCAGGCTCAGATTCAGTTGTGATTAATCTATTCGGTTTACCCGTGGCCTCCTAGGATTGTCGTGACATTTGTAAATTACTGTATCAGTTGTGTTATTGCTTGCCTCACTTTCCATGTAGCCTAGGGGGCCGGGCTCGACATACTGTCCTGTTAACGTCCTTTTATGATGCATACCGAGCGGTTAATACTTATCATATTTCCGACTTGATTTTCATGGTCATAGACAGTTTAATAACTTCTGTAATTTAAGGGGCCCAGGTTAGATGCTCTGCATCGCCATACATTTTTTAGAAACTGTATACAGTATGGTTTTAATTTATTTTATGCCCGTCTTGACCATTATGGTTGTATGCTGTAAATACTGTGTAAAGTTTCTAAATGCATTTTGATGAATGTAAGAGTTGGTAGGTAGAATCACAAAGCGAACCCTTAGTTGAGGTCTTTGCCCTCCTCCCCACCAATTGTGATTTTTCATAGACCGGGGCTTGTTGACAAAATATGATACTGTTTTTTACAAATCATTTTTAGAATGTATTGGATAATATGTTGTTTATTTATTGTATCGTATGTCTTATTTTTATTGCACTTTTATGGTCTATTTTTATAGATCGAAAAAGTTTATGATGATGACAGCAATAATATGCACACTTGGGAAAGATCCTATTAAAGACCCTCCCACACCTCAGCACCCTTAAGCGATGCAACACGTCAACCCCCCAGGCCCACCATAGCAATTCTTGTAATTCAATACCACACAGTTATAGGGTGCACCCCAGGTCACAATATCAGAAATATGTAGACACAAAGAATTGTAACACTTTTAGCGGCACCAAGGGCTGAGGCCGCACGGGTAATACCAATGTCAAACGTAGTGTTCTCCTGGCAAGAAATCAACATGTAGGGCAACACTGCCGGCCAGTGATGTGAATCACGTGCAACCCACAAACTGTCTGTGACTGACACACACACACACACACAGACACACACAGACACACACAGACACACACAGACACACACAGACACACACAGACACACACAGACACACACAGACACACACAGACACACACAGACACACACAGACACACACAGACACACACACACACACTGCAACAGATATCAGTCAGGTCCGTTCGGAACATGCTTGCACACATACACACACGCACACAGTACCGTAATGCGGTGCAACTGATACTCAGCAGGTCAATCGATAGCACACTGCAGACCCCATGGCCCAAGCCTCCCTCCAACCTGCAGCTCACCCAGATTATCCTTCGCCCACACATTGAAGATAACCAGCACTCGGCCCGGATACTAGGCCGCATGTGGCCAAAGTCACATTTAGTCAGGGTCACAGGGAAGTAGGTGGGGGTAGGTAGCAGGACTAATTAGGAGGCCGTTGTCAAATGGGGGTTTGGAAGCCACTTGAGAAGTTCACCTACAGGATGAGGAGCAGAAGTGGGCTAAGGGCAATTATCGGTCACTCAGTTCTGTGAAGCACGGGGGGGGTCACACCGTCTCTTGACACTTCTGCAAACAATTCAGTAAGGGCGCACAGTCCCTTTCAATGGCAGTATTCTTCCTGATGCACAACAAATTCCTCTGGCAGTGTGCACCATGCAATTCCAGGTTCTCCGGTCCCACGTCCCCACAAGTTTATCTCTGCCCTGCTGAAGTACGGCACCAGTAGTTACACTGCAGTGTGCCTTTGAAGTGGGGGTGATTCAGAGGGTCTCTCTTTGAACCACAGATGTCTTCCCAAAATGTCAGCCCTGCCTGCCATGAGGCTGCGGAATGCAGATCTCAATCTGTAGTGGGGACATGATCTGGCTCCCAGAGGCCAAGTGTCAAAACCTCTTCCTCCCATCTATCCAGCCACTCTCAAATGGCAGCGGTCTGTCGTTCAAGCTGCATGCCCAGTTTTTTAAAGCTGTCGCTAGGGAATGCCCCGATGTGCCCCCCCCAGCCTCCATTGTGGACTGGAGTTAAGCTAAAAGGCACACAAAGAGTTTTAGAACAGAGAAAGGCCCACTTTCTAGAAGTGTCAATTCTAAGCTAGTAATGACAAAACCACCTTTACCACAGGAAAGGGTTTGTCAATGTGAATCCAATGATAGGAAACATGATGAGGCTGCTCCAGTGCAATCTACTATTGCAGCCTGAAGCAACCACTTCTGGAAGCGTTCCTTCAGCGCAGTTAGTCACTCTCACTACCCAAGCCGGGCAATACTACCTGGCAACACAATGTCATCGGGGGCTGGACGAGGAGAGGGCAGTTGGTCTGCCGCACTGAGGGACAAAAAGGGAACAATCCATGAATGGGGAATGAAGCAGAGGAGCCCTTTGGAAGAAGGTGGCACCCCGTCACATACATGTCGATCAAAGTCTCACCCAGGCAATTAAGGCTAAACATCTGGTGCGCGCTGATACAGATTGCATCAGACTGTTCCGGTCATACACAACGAAGAGTTGCAAATTCCGTACCTCCCTGGAAATGAGACACAACGTTCGGTAAGAGTTGCTCTGGGTCGCATCAGCCAATCCCAGTCACAACAGTCTAAACGTCTGTACACCCCTGGAAATGAAGAACGTCTGGTGCACGTTTATACTGGTCACACCAGGCAATTCCATTCACACAAACAGGAGCAAGCTTATCAATGCCACACGAGGTAGAATGAGGCACTACTATGGTTATGCCCCACCACCTCAGAGCGTCGCAAACTGTGAATCGGACACCTTATGCAATGAGCATGCAGTCTGCATGTCACATGAGAGAGATGTGGCACGATTGACTATGCGGGCCATGCTGGATCCCGCAACAGGTGAATCTGCTCACCATCAACAAGACGCATATGCATGTCGAGGACCCCACCATGCAGGGGCCACACGCCTTAGATGCGGGCAAGATCTCTGGGGCCTCGCACAAAGCAATCTGGTCTCCAGGCACAATTCTTAGTTCCACACTCACGCCGCACTACCAGTTCGGATCCAGCAGATGATGTGGGCACTTAAGAGGGCACAGCTCTCCTGGTGTCACAAGTAGACGGTGTGGGTCCCTTGTAGGAGATCTTTGATTTCCCCGAGACCTCCGAAAGAACTGGGGGCAAGCCAACAATCCCTTGGAGAGTACACTCAGGGCGCCACACAGCTGCAGGTAGTCAGCCCAGGCCAGCCACTATTCAGGAAGGGTGCATGGTCCCTTTCAATGGCAGTAATTCTCCTTGTGCACAACAGATTCCTCTGGCAATGTGCACCACGCAGTTCCAGGTTTCTGGTCCCACGTCCGCAAAAGTTTATCTCTGCCCTGCTAAAGTATGGCACCAGTAGGGGTGATTCAGAGGGTGTCCCTTTGAACCACAGATATCTTCCCTAATGCCAAGCCAGGTCCTCCCTGGACCGGAAACAAGCATCCTAGGACCGGTTTCGGGGTTTCACCCCTCTTCAGCCAGGATAGCTTGATTCCAGTGGCAAGGGGAAGGGTATGCCCAGACGTGGGTCCCGTGCTCACCACACCACTGGATTCAAGCTAGCCTGGCTGAAGAAGGGTGATGCCCTGAAACCGGTCCCAGGATGCTTGTTTCCGGTCCAGGGAGGACCTGGCTTGGCAGTTCGGGCTGGACTGTTCCCACAAAGAACAGGGTCAAGACTGATTTGCATATGGCTGGGTCCAAACTGGGGTGGTGTGGTGAGCAAAAGAATGATGGATTTAACCTAGATCCTTGTGACTGGGGGTGAATGTTTGAATTGTCCAGCATTCCGTCCATCAATTGTTTCTTTTGCATTTGTCGCCCTAAGTGGGAAGGGTATGCCCAGACGTGGGTCCCGTGCTCACCACACCACTGGATTCAAGCTAGCCTGGCTGAAGAAGGGTGATGCCCTGAAACAGGTCCCAGGATGCTTGTTTCCGGTCCAGGGAGGACCTGGCTTGGCAGTTCGGGCTGGACTGTTCCCACAAGGAACAGGGTCAAGACTGATTTGCATATGGCTGGGTCCAAACTGGGGTGGTGTGGTGAGCAAAAGAATGATGGATTTAACCCAGATCCTTGTGACTGGGGGTGAATGTTTGCATTGTCCAGCATTCCGTCCATCAATTGTTTCTTTTGCATTTGTCGCCCTAAGTGGGAAGGGTATGCCCAGACGTGGGTCCCGTGCTCACCACACCACTGGATTCAAGCTAGCCTGGCTGAAGAAGGGTAATGCCCTGAAACCGGTCCCAGGATGCTTGTTTCCGGTCCAGGGAGGACATGGCTTGGCAGTTCGGGCTGGACTGTTCCCACAAGGAACAGGGTCAAGACTGATTTGCATATGGCTGGGTCCAAACTGGGGTGGTGTGGTGAGCAAAAGAATGATGGATTTAACCCAGATCCTTGTGACTGGGGGTGAATGTTTGCATTGTCCAGCATTCCGTCCATCAATTGTTTCTTTTGCATTTGTCGCCCTAAGTGGGAAGGGTATGCCCAGACGTGGGTCCCGTGCTCACCACACCACTGGATTCAAGCTAGCCTGGCTGAAGAAGGGTGATGCCCTGAAACCGGTCCCAGGATGCTTGTTTCCGGTCCAGGGAGGACCTGGCTTGGCAGTTCGGGCTGGACTGTTCCCACAAGGAACAGGGTCAAGACTGATTTGCATATGGCTGGGTCCAAACTGGGGTGGTGTGGTGAGCAAAAGAATGATGGATTTAACCCAGATCCTTGTGACTGGGGGTGAATGTTTGCATTGTCCAGCATTCCGTCCATCAATTGTTTCTTTTGCATTTGTCGCCCTAAGTGGGAAGGGTATGCCCAGACGTGGGTCCCGTGCTCACCACACCACTGGATTCAAGCTAGCCTGGCTGAAGAAGGGTGATGCCCTGAAACCGGTCCCAGGATGCTTGTTTCCGGTCCAGGGAGGACCTGGCTTGGCAGTTCGGGCTGGACTGTTCCCACAAGGAACAGGGTCAAGACTGATTTGCATATGGCTGGGTCCAAACTGGGGTGGTGTGGTGAGCAAAAGAATGATGGATTTAACCCAGATCCTTGTGACTGGGGGTGAATGTTTGCATTGTCCAGCATTCCGTCCATCAATTGTTTCTTTTGCATTTGTTTAAATTCCAAAGCACCAGTCCTGTAGCCAGGGACACATTAAATAATTTATGAAAAATAGGCTTAATCTCCACAGCCAGAATGCTGGGCAGGCATGAGTCCATAGGGAAGCCAGATCAACACTGTAAAATGGCCTTTCTGGACTCTTCCACAGAAATCTCCTCAAATAGGCCGCCAGCAGTTTCTGCTGGCACCCCACAAGTCTCTAATGTAGTACAATTTGAGGAGTCAGAGGATTTCCCCAGTATGAAACTGCCTTGAATGGACTATGTTGTCTTCAAGAAAGAAGACGACTTGTCACACAAATCTTGCGACTGGGATATTATCAAAGCACATGCTTTTGGCTTCAGGAAGGCTTTAACAACTTTGAAGGTTTCAAAAGAAGAGTTACCTGTCATTCTAATTTTATTAGGAAAGGAAAATGCTACTTACCCAGTATACATCTGTTCTTGGCATGTAGAGCTGTAGAATCTCATGCTTTGCCTAAGATCGCCATCTAGTGTTGGGTACGGATGTTTGCACTTTGTTTTTCTCCGAAGAAGTCTTCCTAGACACGAGGTAGGTGACTCCTCCTTTAGGTGATAGTGCGCATGGTCATCGACTCCATCTTCAGATTGTTTTCCACAGAGGGTGAGAGAATGGAGTAGTAGTAAAGAATAGAGATGTCCATGCGTATGTATGTATAGTAACAAGAGAACTACCACAGCTACAGGTATCCGGGGAGGTGGGTGGGCGCATGAGATTCTACAGCTCTACATGCCAAGAACAGATGCATACTGGGTAAGTAGCATTTTCCGTTCGAGGCATGTGAACTGTAGATCACATGCTTTGCATAGACTATACAGCAGTGTCCCTAAGCGGTGGCTATCCTGTAACTGGTGGAGTTGTCTGAAATAGTGTTTTAAGTACTGCTTGGCCCACATTAGCTTGTTGTCTTGCTAACACATCTACACAATAGTGCTTGGTGAATGTGTGTGGTGTAGACCATGTTGCAGCTTTGCAGATATCAGTAATAGGGATGTTTCCTAAGAAAGCCATAGTAGCCCCCAGTTTGCGAGTTGAATGTGCTCTAGGGTGTAACGTTGGAGTCCTTTTGGCTTTTGCATAACAAACCTGAATACATTTTACAATCCACCTAGCAATACCTGATTTGGAGATTGGATTGCCTTTGTGAGGTGGTGCAAAAGCGACAACGTTGTTTAGTCTTACGAAATGATTTTGCTCTTTCAGTGTAATACAATAAAGCTCTCCTAACATCTAAGGTGTGTAGAGCCTCGTTCTGCAACAGAATCAGGTTGAGGGAAGAATACTGGTAATTCTACCGAGTGATTAATGTGAAATGCAGATACTACCTTAGGAAGGAATTTGGGATTGGTACGAAGAACCACTTTATCTTTGTGTAGCTGGAAAAAAGGTTCTTCTATGGTTAGTGCCTGTAGTTCACTCACTCTCCTTAATGAAGTGATTGCAATAAGGAAAGCTGTTTTCCAAGTGAGGAACTGTAGTTCACATTTGTGCATGTGTTCAAATGGTGGTCCCATTAAACTTGTGAGGACTATGTTAAGATTCCATACTGGGGCAGGTGGAAGTCTTGGTGGTATGACTCTTTTTAGTCCTTCCATAAATGCTTTGATTACAGGCACTCTAAAGAGTGATCAATGTTGCTTGTTTTGAAGGTAGGCTGCTATCGCAGCAAGATGCAGTCTGATGGATGTATAGGCCAATGCCGACTGCTGCAAATGCAATAGATAGAGTATATTTTGTATGGACGTATCAAGAGGGTTGAGGTGATTGTTATTACAATAAATAACAAAACGCTTCCATTTGGCTGCGTAGCAAGCTCTTGTACTAGACCTTCTGGCCTCTCTAATAATGTTCATACAGTCAGGTGGCAGGTTTAGATAACCAAACTCTATGACTTCAGGAGCCAGATTGCGAGATTCAGTTGTTTGGGATCTGGGTGTTTGATTTCTCCATGGCTCTGTGTGAGGAGACTGGGAGTCAAATGTAATTTTTGATGCGGTACCAGAGAGAGCTCCAACAGGGTTGAGAACCAAGGTTGGCGTGCCCATGTAGGAGCTACCAGGATTAGTTTGAGGGACGTTTGCCTGAGTTTCCGCACCACTGATGGAATGAGTGGGAGAGGCGGAAAAGCGTAGGCAAATATCCCTGACCAGTTCATCCATAGAGCAATGCCCTTGGATAACGGGTGTGGGTACCTGGAGGAGAAGCTTTGGCATTTTGCGTTTTGGGGTGTTGCAAACAGATCTATGTGAGGAACTCCCCAAGCTTGTAAGTATGGGAGGAGAACTTGAGGATGAAGTTCCCATTCGTGTATTTGATACCTTTGTCTGCTGAGGTGGTCCGCAATCTGGTTGTTCACTCCTGGGAGGTGTTCCGCTAGGAGATAGATATTGTGGTGAATAGCCCACCTCCAGATGTCTTGGGCTAAGTGAGACAGCTGTAGAGAGTGTGCCCCCCCCTGTTTCTGTATGTAATACATGGCTGTTATGTTGTCGGTCCGAACCAAGACAGCTTTGCCAGACAGGTGATCTTGAAAGGCTTTGAGTTGAGAGCTAGAAAGATTGCTATGAGCTCTAAATGATTGATATGGAGCCTTCTTTGATGTTGGCTCCAGAGACCTTGCACTGTGTGTTGTTGAAGATGAGCTACCCAGCCAGTAAGGGACACGTCCGCTGTTAGTACTGTCTGTGGAACCGGGTCTATGAACGGCCGTCCTTTTGATACATTTTGTGTGTTCCACCACTGCAGATAGTGATGAGTATGGCCGTTTACAAACACTAGATCGGTTAATAGACCTTGTGACTGGTTCCACTGATTGGCTAAGCACTCTTGAAGTGGACGCATGTGCAGCCTGGCATGGGGAACAATCATGATGCAAGATGCCATCATTCCCAAGAGTTGCATATAAACTCAACTGGAAGTGACTGATTGGTTTGAAACTGGAGAACTAACTCCTGAATGTTTCGAATTCTGGCTGAGTTGGGAAACGCTAGAGCCCTTTGAGTGTCTAAAGTGGCTCCTAGGTAGTTCTGAGTTTTGGCTGGCTGAAGATGTGATTTTAACAGATTTACTGTGAACCCTAGTTGGTGAAGTAACTGAATGGTTATGGAGGTATGTTTGATGCATTGTTGATAGGATGCAGCTTTGATGAGCCAATCGTCTAGGTATGGGAAGACATGGATACTTAGCCTTCTCAGATGAGCAGCTACTACCGCCAGACACTTTGTGAAGACTCTGGGGGCAGTGGTGACTCCAAATGGGAGTACTTTGAATTGGTAATGCTGACCTGCTACCACAAATCTGAGAAATGTGCGGGGAGCAGGGTGGATTGGAATGTGAAAGTAGGCGTCCTTTAGGTCTAGAGTAGACAGAAAGTCGTCCTTTTGCAAAAGTGGCCGTACCTGTTAAAGTGTTACCATATGGAAATGGTCTAACTGCATGTAAAACAAAATGTAATTCTCTGAGATCTAATATTGGTCTGAGAGAGCCGTCCTTTTTGGGAATTAGGAAGTAGAAGGAGTACACGCCCGACCCTTGGTGTTGTAGTGGTACGGGCTCTATAGCTTCTTTTAAAAGTAGAGACTGTACCTCTTGTTTGAGGAGGTTTAGGTGATCTGGTGAAAGTTTGTGTGACTTTGGAGGAATGTTTGAAGGAGTGTTGATGAACTCCAGGCAATAACCAGAATGGATAATCTGTAGAACCCATTTGTCTGTTGTTATAGACTGCCACTTTGGTAGAAAATGGGACAGTCTTCCCCCGACAGGTGTTAAATGGTCGGGGGGGAAGTCACTGTTTTGTATTGGAGGGAAGGGTACATGTGTTAGAACCTCTGCCCCAGCCTTTGCTGTTGTTCCCTCTGTAACCCCCTCTGAAGTAATTTTTTGAGCCGGAGGGTTGATTATTGCCCTTGTAAGTGGATGCCGTGTCCAAGGAAGTGTTGTTGGACCCCGCTCTATTGAAGGAGCGCCGAAAGGAACCACTGCTTTGTGTAGATTGAAGGGCCCCCATTGATTCAGCCACTTCCGTATCTTTTTTCATCTTCTCTAGAAAAGAGTCTACCACTGGCCCAAAGAGATGCTCTTTATCGAAGGGCGTGTTTAGTATGGAGGTTTGCACCTCAGTTTTGAAGCCAGATATGCGCAGCCATGCATGTCGTCGTAGAAGAACACAGTATTGACTGCTCTAGCAGATGTGTCAGCAGCATCTAGGGAGCACCTGATTTGGGTGTTTGAAATCAGTTGTCTCTCACGTATCAGGTCTTGCGCGTTAGCTTTATGCTCTTGGGGTAGAAATTGCATGAGTTCCATTTCATCCCAATGCGCACGGTCATATCTTGCCAGTAACGCCTGTGTATTAGCTATACGCCAGAAGTTAGCTGCCTGAGAGGCTACCCTTTTCCCTGAAGCATCAAGGAGCTTTGATTCCTTATCTGGGGGTGGATCATCTCCAGTAGTTTGGGAGTTTGCCCTTTTACTTGCATTGGAAACTACCAACGAGTCTAAGGGTAACTGTCCTCTTATATACACTGGATCAGATGGTGCAGGCTTATATTTTTTATCTACCCTAGGGGTAAGGATACGTGCCCTGACAGGATCCTTAAAAATGTTATCCACATGCCTGATCATTCCCTTTAGCATGGATAACGTGTGTAGATTTTTGTGTAGTGTTGTGTCTCAAAAAGGAAATCCTCTTCAAGGGATTCCTTGTGTAGCTGCACCCCATGGTAACTGGCAGCCCTGCCCAGCAACTCAATAAAACCTACACTGTCGTCTGGTGGAGAGGCCCTAGTAGGATATAGGTGAGGGTCATTGTTTGTGGGTGAGTCAGTGTTGTAGTCATCCCAGTCGTCTGTAGGTCCTAGTTGACCATCATCATTGTCATCATCCCCATCACCTTGGTTGTCAGGTGTATGTGGTGGTGAGTGCTCAGGTGAAGTTGGTACAGCTAAAAACTGTGGAGAAGGTGGTGAAGGAAGAGGAAGAGAAGGCGGGGAAGGGTTAGTTCCAACAGTTCTCTTCTTTAAAGGAATGTGATATTCCTCTTCAGTAGCAGTTTTCTTCTTTAAAGTCACCTTGGTGGTAATATGTCCAGTTTTAGGGTGAATGTAAAGCAGCTTCTGTTTCGGGTCCGGTTTGTCGAGCGGATCGTCGAAACTGTGCTTTTTTTGAGATTTTGGAGCATCAGTCTGTTTCGGCGCCGAAGTTTTCGGTGCCGATGGCTTATGGGTTGGAGTCTTCGGATCCAGAGTGTTTTTCGGTGCTGAGAGATGAGGTTCGGAACCAAACGTGGACTTCGATCCCAAAGGCTTTAGCTCGGTGCCGGACTTGGCGTGTGGCTTCTCGGAGCTGGAAGGCTTTTTGGGCTGCTTCGGTGCCGAGCCTGAAGGCGGGGCGTCAGAAGCGTGTTCTCGGTGCCGACCGTGGCCTGAGGGCGCGGGTTGGTCCGGAGCCTTCTTTTTTAGTTGACTTGGGAGTCGGGGCGAAGAAGGGACTGTACTTGCAGTACGTTGATCATGCGGGATGTCCTCTTCCTGGTCGGAGCCCTCCTCTGAAACGGAGATTGGATCCTGCTCCTCCTCGGCCCCGATAGCGTTGCCGGCTTCTTCTTCCGATTCAGGTCCGAAGAGGTCCGGAATGGAGCCTGTACGTTGGCTCTGCATGTCGCGTCGTCGAGCCCGACGATTGCGAAGCATTTTTTTGGAACGGAAAGCCTTACAAGCGTCGCAGTCCTGTTCTTTGTGTTCTGGTGATAAACACAGATTGCACACTTCATGTGAGTCGGTACGCGGGTATTTCAGGTGGCACTGAGGGCAGTATTTAAAGGGAGTTCATTCCATCGACTGCAAGTCGAATTGAGGCGGTTAGGCCCGACAGCCTGCCACAAGCTTTCTGATCGGAGAGAAAAAAAATTTGAGACAAATACGATACGCGACGAATGGAATACGCGATCGGAAACAATACCGTCGAGGGTGAGAGTTCTACGCACCAATGGGAAACCGAAGGATCGATGTCGAACCGGAGCGCAGCGAGTAACATCCGAACCCGATGGCGGAAAAAAACAATCTGAAGATGGAGTCGATGACCATGCGCACTATCACCTAAAGGAGGAGTCACCTGCCTCGTGACTAGGAAGACTTCTTCGAAGAAAAACAAAGTGCAAACATCCGGACCCAACACTAGATGGCGATCTTATGCAAAGCACGTGATCTACAGCTCACATGCCTCAAGCACACTCTTCTTGTGCTACTTTAGTCATCTTCCTGGATTCTTTAAGGGCGTCTAAGCTATATTTCGATCTCCACTGTCTTTTTAAGCTATTTACACCGTTTTTTCACCCATTGAAGGCCAGGAGGGAACCAAGGGGCAGATAGGGAGCTATGCACGGAGGGAATACTCCTCCTTGGAGCTACTATATTAGCTGCAGGTAGCAGCCTGTCTTGTACTAAGTCCCAGTCCTCTCCGACTTTGCTGACCAGCAACAGGCGAGAAGACTGCAAAACATCCAAAAGATCATTTTAGTTCACAGCCCTCCAGGGACGAACAATTCTGGAATTGGTAGGTTTATGGTAATCTGAGCATACCACTTTATATAGAGGGCTGATCCTGGTGTACGCAGTGTAATAAATTGATGGAGATTAATGGTGGCAAACACCTCTATCAAAGGCTGCCCCTTCCATCAATATGGTCCGCTGCAAAAAAGTTAGTCTCCTAAGACCTGAAAATTAGCAGCTTTTGAACAATACCGGGTCACCACCTCCCCAATACAGCTGATAATTACAGTGCCCGGTCCTGACAGTAAAATAGGGCTCTGTCAAAGTCGAATTCTGAGAAAATGTCAGCGTGAAGCCTAGACCTTCCGCCTGCTGAAGGCTCTACAAAGGAAAAGGGAGGCATTGAAATGACATCTTAAAAACAACTCAAGCGCCACCGCCCTTCCGGTTGGCCTTATCATGATGTACCATAAGACAGACAGCCGGGGGCATTAAAGCAATCTCAGGGATAGAAGAGTTCCACAGCCACATCAGACACAACATGTCAGGTTCAAAATCACTAAGCAAGTTAAAAACCTCCCTTTTGAAAGGGAGGGAACATTGGCAAGAAAGGATGAAAGCCCAGGAATCACACTTGAGGTAACAGGCTCATGCATAAGAGTACCTGAAGCTAAATTCCAAGCAGCAATAGAAGAAACATAGCCCCTTAGGAATGGGGGAGACGAGGCATTAAGTTTAGTAGAATTTCCCATAGGCCACAGGGTAAGTAAAGCAGCGGCAAAATAAGAAATTGAAGCAGGCGCAGATGCCAAACCGGGAGCTCGCTGCACATCCACACACTGGCCCTGCTTAAAAAGGATATTGGCTGAATAATGCAGCGCTGGAACGTCAACAAAAATGGCACTTCAAATCAGCACCAGGCTGCAAGAAAAGAACAGATGCCCCCTTCCACCCACGCTCTCTCCGAGAATTGAAGTGTGGACCGGAGAGCATGGGAAGAGAGACTAAATAGGAATAAAATTGAAAGTGTGGTGTACAAACAAGTAATTTAAAAGTGCACTGTGCTATTAAAACTAATTAAGGGTTCTAAATCAACACCCACAACAATTGCATATATCATCAAAATAAAGTCAACTTTCGCAAAAAATATGGGCTAAAGTAACTGATGCTCACTTTCTTGCTCTTTCAGTCCCTGTTAGGAATACTGGGTTTTTCAAGAACATTCTCCCCATTGTTTGCACACATCGTCAGAACCTACGGACTCAACATCGTGTCATACGCAGACGACACCCAGCTCATCCTCTCCCTATCCAGCGAGCCCAACACCGCCAGACGCAACTTTCGAGAAGGCATGTAAGCCGTCGCCAAATGGATGAAAAACAGCTGCCTACAACTAAACACCAACAAAACAGAAGTACTCATCATGGGCCCAAACCCCGATGCCTGGAGCGACACCTGGTGGCCCCCTGCCCTCGGAAACCCGCCAACCCCCACGGACCACGCACGCAACCTGGGAATCATCCTGGACTCCGAGCTCAAAATGGACCGCCAGATCAACTCCGTCTCGTCTTCCTGCTTCCACACCCTCCGCCTCCTTCGTAAGACCTTCAAATGGATCCCCCTCGAACACCGAAAGACCGTCACTCACGCCCTGGTCACCAGCAGACTCGACTACGGCAACGCACTCTACGCCGGAATAAACAAAAACCTCACCCGCAAGCTACAGAACATCCAGAACACTGCCGCAAGACTGGTCCTCAACCTGCCAAAACATTGCCACATCTCCCAGCACCTGCGCACACTCCACTGGCTCCCTGTCGAGGCGAGAATCACCTTCAAGATGCTCACCCATGCACACAAGGCCCTCCACGGCACCAGACCAGCATACCTGAACAGCCGACTCAAATTCCACGCACCCCAAAGGACCCTACGATCAGCCCAGCTCTCCTACGCCGTGGTCCCCCGCACCAGAAAGACCAGATCCGGAGGCCGCTCCTTCTCCTTCCTCGCGGCCAAAGCATGGAACGCCCTTCCGCTCCACCTCAGACAGACAACATCGCTCCCCATCTTCGCAAGAAACCTCAAAACCTGGCTCTTCGACAGACCCTCTCCTTGATGGATGGATGGAACCTGCACCCCCCTCTCCCCCCTAGCGCCTTGAGACCCTTACGGGTGAGTAGTCACGCTTTAACAAACCCCTGATTGATGCCGGACGCGCTGTAACATCGCTCCCGTAGCCCGCTGTTAATCCTGCATGAATCCTGCCATCCTACTGCAGCTGTCTCCCTACCGACCCTCCACGAGACACAGTGAGGTGGTGGGGCACCCGTAACGCCAGCATCAAGTGCCTAATCCCGCCGTAGAACCGCCATATCTGCTGCCGTGGCTGGGCCCGGGACTCGCCCTGGGCATGCCGTGCCTCCGGCGTGACGAGCCTGTTGCCGCGGGTGGACGTGAGCCCTGCTTGCCTACGGGGGCCCACCCGGACATCGCCCTGGACACAGATGAGGCTGCCTTCCACCCCGGGGCTCTGCCGTGACACATCTGCCGGGGGATCGGACCGGCGGGGGCTGGAGACGGACTGTTCCGCCATCTTGTGGGCTGCCGGTCAGGCCTCTTGCTCCGCTGCCGTTCCAGGGTCCCTGTAGTGAGCACCAGTGACGCCGACAGTCGGATCGGACCGCGACAGCATCGACTCCCTTCCCGCCTCGGGGATACACTTTTGGGCTCCCGGACTTGCCCTGGACGGCTTGGTGTGCGGCCGGGGATGTGCAGAGGGGCCCAGACGTGCGGCTCCCCGCCCCCTTTCCTCTTGCCCGTGGTGGGGCCTAGTTGGTGCGTCCTGCTGCCTCCCTGCCCTCCCGTCTCGACGCTGAGCACCCAGTGGAGATCGCAGTCTACTTACCGGCGGTGGGCGGCTCCTCCCGGTCTTCGGTGGCCGTTTCGACCGCGCCCCCTGCGGGGCCTGCTCCTGTGGTGGCTCCGAGAGGCCTGCTTCCTTCCGCTGATGTTCCGGTGAGTGATCTGGGCCCCCGCTCACCTCCTACCGCCCTAGACTAAGGAGACGGACACACTTTCTGTAACGCCACGCCGGCCTGGGGGTGCCTATTCTACGTGGTACGTGGCCTTTCCCATGACTGGACGTCGTCACTGCCCAGGTCTGCACAGCGTACTTGGCGAATTCCCTCCTGTCGGTGGTACAGGTCTGGCCGTGGCTGGTGCGGTGGGAGCTGGAGACGCCCGTTAGGGGGGGATGGGGGGTCACCGCCTACGGAGGCGGCCAGGCTAGGCCCTGGTGCGGCTTGTGGGTGTCGGGCCCTCCCCCGGTGACCACTCCCGGCTGACCAGTGGTCTGTCCCTACGATTGGGGCTGTGTCCTCGCGACCTGCTGCTCTATCACCTACTTCAGACTTCCACATTGGACCGTCCCTCCCCAGCATCGATCATAATAGCTAAACACAAGCCTACTGGAGCTACGTCCAAAATATCCACCATGGACAAATAAACTGGGGCCAACACCCAACTGCCCGGCGACTGCCGCGACTGCTATCCCTGATAATGCCGCACTCACACAATCTCGGGATGCACTGGAAGCCATTGTCGTCGCTGTGGGGTCAGATGTCATTCTCCTTTGGCAGGACCTCCGTAACGCGGTTCAGTGGATTACTGACGCAGAAACGCGGATCTCCGCGACGGAAGACGCTGTTACCACTCTTCAAAAAAAAGTATCCAACCTGGAGTCGCTGACGCACGGCGTGGCGGCTAGAGTGGAAGACGCATAGGGCCCAGTGCGGAGGAATAACCTCCGTTTTGGGGGTTTTCCTGAGGGCTGTGAGACAAACAACGCAGTCGCCTTCTTGACCAAATGGCTTATGGAGTGGCTCCCTGCTGAATCCCTGTCGTCCTGCTTTATCATCGAACGGGTGCATCGAGTTCTACAGCAGAACTCCCCACCCCCTCCACCCCCCCCCGGGGGACTCGTCCCCGTCCACTAATCGCCCGCTTTCTCGACTACAAGGACCGTGATATGATTGTCCAACAGGCTCGGCTCAAGGGAGTCCTTATTTACGCCTCGCAGCCCATCATGATTTTCCCTGACTATACCAAACTGGTCCAGCAGCGCCGACAGTCATTCACCGAGGCCAAAGCCCGGCTGCGCGGCATGAAAATTTAATATTCCTTATTATTCCCGGCCTGTCCGCGTGCCTCATTCAAATCGCAGACCTACTTCTTCGATTCTCCGGAAGAGGTCTTCAACTGGACAGACAAATCGGTCAAACGGAAGATCAACACCCCTCCTGTAGTGGACTCCGACGCTTCATCGGTGGGCTCCGGCCGGGACCTGCCCAGACTAAGCGGGAAACAGCAGCGCCGGTCGCGCTCGAGACGAAGATCCCAGCCCCGCAGTAGCTCTCGTAGGCGCGCAACGGATGGTCGGCAATCCCAGTCACCTGCATAAATGAACAATCTCGAACTGTGGATATGGCATCTCTCTCTTGATGGCAATTTAAATCTGGGCTACATAGTTTTCTACATTTTGGCGAGACTAAGGACGCTTTAATGTATGTGTTATGTTCTGTTGGGATCCATTGGATGGGAGCGGATCCTACTGCCCGTTGGGGGCGGGACGTTCGCCATACCGCGACAGATGCTTCAACATTATTGAGGTATGGGGGGGATTTGGGGAAATGTATGTTTTCTGTTAGTGTCACACTGTTCTACTTCCTGCTTCGACTCCGCGCGCATTCTAACACACACTCGTTTGGTCCATTTGCATGATATCTACCCGACATGACGAACACTCAGGTGATTAACCATCATTAGCTGGAATGTCCGGGGTTTGCTGGACAAGGTTAAACGAGGGACAGTACTCCGCCAGGCTAGGCGATACAATGCAGACATCCTCATGCTGCAGGAAACACACTTGCTGGGAAATAAGACACTCTGCCTGGCGCGCTTTGGCTGTGCTCAGACTTACCATTCTGGTTTTAATAGGGGATCTCGGGCTGTGGCGATATTAATCCATCGCAGACTGCCATTTGTCCATGAACGGTCTTGGTCCGATCCCCAGGGCAGGTATATAGTGGTGTCTGGCACGCTCTATGGTGAGTGCCTCACTCTAGTTTGTGTGTATGCCCCCCCCTCCTTTGTCGTCGTCCTTGGTGGAACGGAAGACTTCCCTTTGGGCTGAGCTCCCGCAGGGCCTGCTGTTAGCTGGGGGCGACTGGAATGATGTTATGTGCCCCTCGATGGACAGATGGCGTAGCACGGGGCTGCTGCCTGGCACGCGCAAGTCGAAACTTCACACGCTAACCCAGGTATTGGGTTGGGTTGATACCTGGCGGAAACTACACCCTGCTGCAAATGAATACACATTTTTCGACCATACACAACTCCTTCTCACGCCTTGACTACATATTCATATCTGCCCCACGCACTCACAAGCTTGAGATGGCAGAGATCTTACCCAGGGGCTTATCGGATCACTCTCCAATTACACTGGTAGTGCATTT
Source organism: Calotriton arnoldi (assembly GCA_963921515.1). Lineage (NCBI taxonomy): Eukaryota > Metazoa > Chordata > Amphibia > Caudata > Salamandridae > Calotriton > Calotriton arnoldi. The sequence continues at coordinate 669,286 of CAWUFW010001603.1, read as the reverse complement.
GGGCCCTGCTCGCTCCCCGCCCCGCTGGCGCCTCTCGACATGGCTACTACAGGACGAACCCTACCATCAACAGATGTATACAGCTCTCACTGAATACCTTTTACATAATGTTGGCACCGTAGATTCCCCGGGGACCCTTTGGGAGGCCATGAAACCAACACTGCGGGGGGTAGACATTGCTTTCTGCACTGCGCGTCGCCGGCAGCGCCGTGAGCAACTGGTCCACACAGAAGCGCAAATCTTAGACTTAGAACGCAGGAGCAGAGAGGCCCATGGCGCGGCAGCTCGTCGCCAACTCCCCATCGTGCAACAACTTTACGCCAGCAACCTACTAGACGAAGCCAAACTGTACTGGCTTGCAACGCGTAGCCGTATCTACCAGTGGGGGGACAAATCTAGACCGATCTCTCTACTCAATGTGGAGGCCAAACTCCTCGCCAAAATTATTGCTAACGGTATTGTCCCACGTATCACCACACAAGTATATCCTGATCAGGCGGGCTTTATGCTTTATGCCCAACCGTGCCACTCGACTCAATATTCGTCGCGCACACAACGCGATTGCCTCCGTAGATCGGCTGGATGAGCCAGCTGCGCTCCTTCTTGCCGATATGGAGAAGGCCTTTGATTCCCTTAGTTGGACCTATCTGTTTGCACTCCTGGACCGCTTAAACATTGGCCCTAGACTTCTTAAGTACATTCGCCTCCTATACACAGACATCACTGACTCGGTGCGGATCGTCGACTCAATCTCGCGGCCGCTCCACATCAGGAGAGGCATTAGGCAGGGTTGCCTTTATCTCCCTATCTATTTGCACTCGCCATGGAACCACTCGCAGCATGGGTGCGAATCGATGCCCAGGTTTATGGTTTCGAGTGGTCGCGTGAGGTGTCTGACCGTATAGCGCTATACGCGGACGATGTGCTATTCTTCTTCACAAGTCCAAATAGATCTGATCCACGCCTGCTTCGAATAATGGAAATATTTGGCCAAAACTCCGGTCTCTATATGAACGCTCGCAAGTCTTACCTGTGGCCCTTGTGCGGGAGCGATCAGCTTGGGACTTAAATACCTTGGGGTGTTCTTGTCGTCTCAACCTGGCTCCTGGACTAAAAATCTGGCCCCTCTGCTGCCTCGGATTAGACAACAGGTGAGCTCCTGGTCACATATGCCCCGGACGCTATTCAGCAGCTCGGCCATTTTTAAAATGGTCTCGCTACCTTATTTACTCTACCAACTCCAAAACTATCCCTACCCAATACCACACACATGGTTTCGGCAATTAAACTCAGCTCTCGGTCAATTTCTCGGGGGGGGGAGGGGCTCCATGTGTGTCGCTCTACGAACGTGCTTCCAGTCCACGTACTGTGGGGTCTTGCGCCCCTGGATATTCAGAACTACCATGCAGTGTCCCACCTCCTCGTCTTAAACGATTGGTGGTACGGCGACCGACGCGACCCTGCCTATGCGCTCGAGCGTTAGCTAATGCACTATAAATCTCTACACATGATTCTACACTCTAACGCGACACTCAAGCCGTTACCGCCCGCAACCCGGACCGTCTTTGTGATCTGGCGACAGGCTCTGCGCTGGATCGGGTGGTGGGGCAGACTTACTAAGGAGACTCCCCTCTGGCGTAATGGCCTCCTACTTTAACTGCTTGAACTTTCGGGGTTCGCGGGCTGGGACGCTATTGGAATCTCAACGGAAAGTGATGTCCTTCAAGGCCAGACCCTTAAGTCATTCCAACAACTACAATTCGACTTTCAAATCCCCGTTCCCAATTTTACAAATATCTTCAATTTCGGCACGCATTCTCCCCTTGCTTTGCGCAACAGGACACCATCCCCGATTTTAACCCCATTGAGGCCAAGGTGTTTTTGGGCGAGATGGGCGCACACAAAATCACAGCAATATACCGCACCTTGGTCACCAATAGTCACAACACGCTTCACAAGACCAGGGAGGCTTGGCAGGAAGACCTGGGTCCACTTGAAGACGACTGGGTGGAGGCTCTTGAATCGCTGCGCGGCGCTGCGATTGCAGCGCGCCTTCGACTTATACAACTCAAATACCTCCACAGGGTTTACTTTACACGCTGCAGGCTTTGGCGCGCTGGGATGATCGCATCTTCCTTGTGCCTGCGCTGCGGATCGGCGGAGGTCACCTTCCTCCACACGATATCGGACTGTACCGCCCTGTCGCGTTTCTGGCGTGGGGTACTGGCCTGCCTCTCCGAGGTTTTGGGGTGGGATGTTCCACGGTCTCCGTGTTTAACTATGCTTCACATTACCGATGGGATTGGAGGTAATAGATACAAAAGGCACTTGCTATTTTTGGGGCTTACCCTAGCTAAGCGCGACATTGCCATGGCGTGGAAGGCGACTTCCTCGCCCTCAGTTGGGGCATGGAAGCGAGGCCTTGATTTCTCCATGGGGCTAGAAATTCTGATTTTTAAGGCACGCGGATGTCCTCAGAAACACCCGAAAATATGGAAGCGATAGGCCAATTATCGTGGTCTATATCTTGAACCTATCCCCCCGGCGCTATGTACTGATGATGTGTCATGAAGATTCAATATTGGGTACGCACACTGTGACCAATTGTACATATACTAATCTAGCACGATTGGAGTCATTATCTAATATTGTTTACATGGACGCTGTGTGTTCTCTGTTTATAACGTTTACCTTCAATTGATTCAGTCCTATGTATCCTCATGTTCTCGACAACTCTATTGTAAAAAGTTGACATCTTTACTAATGCCATATCATGTATATGATGTATTGCCCCAGATCCTCCTGGGCTCATTTTGTCTGTCAACAATATAATCTGTTGTGAACAAAAAAAAACTGTATGACATGCTATGGACCAAGACATGAATGTGGAATGTAACAACATGCTGATGCAGGAGCTAAATTAGAATGCACCACCGTTAGCCCCAAACCTGAATGTCCATATAATTTATGGCCCATTTCAACAACAGACACTATGGCGCTGATGATATAACAACTGATGGGAGACGAACATGTTACCATTGTGTTTCCTTCTCAAATGCTAGCCCAGTAGAGCAGTAATACGCCAGCTGTGAGGAGCATTTTACCTGTTTATTAGGCACTGGCCAAGTTCCACTACATTGGTGTAGAAAAGTGGAAAGTAATGTTGTGTGGTTGTGGGACCTCACCATGTAATGTCATAATCTTTGTGAGGTCCGGTTAGGTTTCTTGATTCGTTAAGGCGTCTCCTTAAAGGGTAATCATCACGAATGCATCAGGAAATTCACTGACATGTCTTATCCAACTTTCAAACTAGGTCTCCAGGAAAAAGTCCTGCTCATGTACACAACATATATATAACAGAAGGAAACCCAACACTTAAAGGACAACAAATATATTGGCGACACAGGGCTATACGTGATATACCCCTAATTGGATGATAATCGGCTTCCAGTTACCGTCACTTTGATTCCAAAAACAACAACAACCAACAGAGCTGCACAATATACAGAATTCTCAACACTCATGTATGCATGCATGCATGCATGCTTTAATGCACGACAAAGGGAATTTGTCGAAGAGAACAACCCACAAATATTGTGACTGACTCAGATTTTGCTTTTGAAGCTACACAATTGATCTCAATGACTGGGCCAAACGAGGATTCTGTAGTTCAGTCTGAGACCAGTCAAATAGGAAAATCTCTAGACAATGGCACAGAACACTGCATCCTACTTTGACAGGATTAAGGTGACAAAAATACAAGCACACCACAAACAAGGGCCATTTGCAGCAGAGAATGCAAGGGCAGCTGCCCTCGCTGGAGAAGGAGCTAGCTGGGGCACCGGATTTCCACAGAAGTGAAGTAATGTAAATACATAGTGGATTCACACAGTCATATGAACTCAATATTAACACTAAACGACAAGAGAAGAAAAGTTCCAAATATTAAGAGAACCGCAGATAAATATTGCTGAAATCACAAACGTCCTCTGGAAAGGACATACAGCATGCACAGGCTAAAGGGGAAACTGTTTCCTCTATGGTGGGCTGCTGTGACACCCAAACATTAAATAGATTACTCGGGAAGAGGGTCAAAATGTGGTCACACAATTAGATCTACTCAGGAACATACACTCTGCAAAACCCATTCAAATGCAGAAAAGGATTTTATGTGCGCCATGAGTATAGTCACCCCAAGGGACAAAACACTACAGATACTTTAGTCATTAGCAGCTGGCAGGGAACGAAATGGTGGGATACAAAATTTAAAAAAAACACTTACCTCCTCGCCACCGCCGTCGTAGTCTCTCTGTGGGGAAGCAGGAAGCACAGAGGATCCCTCCCCTAAGCCAATCACAACACTGCAATGCAGCGTTGTGATTGGTCTGAGCGCCTTGGCTTGGTGCTCAGAAGGGGAACGGGAGGATGGGCATGTTCCCCAAAAGGCTGTGTAATGCAGCCTGGTGGGGAACATCCAAAGTGCGCATGAGTGTTTGGCCGGCCCCAGAGGGCCGGCCAAGCAGTCAATCAATCAATCAATCAATCATGTCATTTATAAAGCGCACTACATACCCGCGAGGGTCTCAAGGCGCTGGGGGAAGAGGGGGGTGGTGCTGCTACTGATCGAAGAGCCAGGTCTTGAGGAGTCTTCTGAAGGCCAGTAGGTCTTGGGTCTGTCGGAGGTTGGTGGGGAGGGTGTTCCAGGTCTTGGCGGCGAGGTGGGAGAAGGATCTGCCGCCGGCGGTCGTTTCCGGATGCGGGGGACTGTGGCGAGGGCGAGGCTGGTCGAGCGGAGCTGGCGGGTGGGGGTGTAGAAGCTGAGTCGTATGTTGAGGTAGGCTGGTCCGGAGTTGTGGAGTGCTTTGTGTGCGTGGGTGAGGAGCTTGAAGGTTATCCTCTTGTTGACAGGGAGCCAGTGCAGGTCTCTCAGGTGGGGTGTGATGTGGCTGCGTCGGGGGATGTCGAGGATAAGACGTGCAGAGGCGTTCTGGATGCGTTGCAGCCGTCTCAGGAGCTTAGCCGTCGTTCCTGCGTAGAGGGCGTTTCCGTAGTCCAGCCTGCTGGTGACGAGGGCCTGGGTGACTGTTTTTCTTGTTTCGGTGGGGATCCACTTGAAGATCCTGCGGAGCATTCGGAGGATGTTGAAGCAGGATGAGGAAACGGCGTTCACCTGCTTAGTCATGGAGAGGGTGGGGTCGAGGATGACCCCTAGGTTGCGTACGTGGTCGGTGGGTGGCGGGGCTGTCCCCAGTGATGTTGGCCACCAGGAGTCATCCCAGGCTGAAGGGTTGGAACCAAGGATGAGGACCTCCGTCTTGTCAGAGTTCAGCTTCAGGCGGCTGGTCCTCATCCATTCAGCGACGGCCTTCATTCCTTCGTGGAGGTGGGCTTTGGCGGTGTGAGGGTCTTTGGTGAGGGAGAGGATCAGCTGGGTGTCGTCGGCGTAGGAGATGATGTTGAGGTTGTGCTGTCGGGCGACGTGGGCGAGGGGTGCCATGTAGATGTTGAACAGCGTTGGGCTGAGGGAGGAGCCTTGGGGTACGCCGCAGATGATTTTGGTGGCCTTGGATTGGAAGGGGGCGAGGCGGACGCTTTGTGTTCTGCCGGAAAGGAAGGATGTGGTCCAGTCCAGGGCCTTCTCTTGGATCCCGGCGTCGTGAAGGCGTGTTCGTAGTGTGTGGTGGCAGACCGTGTCGAAGGCGGCTGATAGGTCCAGGAGGATGAGGGCTGCTGTTTCTCCGTTGTCTAGCAGGGTCCTGATGTCATCGGTGGCGGCGATGAGGGCGGTTTCGGTGCTGTGGTTGCTGCGGAAGCCGGACTGGGAAGGGTCCAGGATGTTGTTCTCCTCGAGGTAGCGGGTCAGTTGTTTGTTGACGATTTTCTCGGTGACCTTCGCGGGGAACGGGAGCAGAGAGATGGGTCGGAAGTTCTTGAGGTCCTTGGGGTCTGCCTTGGGTTTCTTGAGTAAGGCGGTGATCTCGGCGTGCTTCCAGCTTTCCGGGAAGGTTGCTGTCTCGAAGGAGATGTTGATTATTTTCCAGAGATGGGGCGCGATGGCTGTACTGGCTTTGTTGAAGATGTGGTGAGGGCACGGGTCTAGCGGTGAACCGGAGTGGATGGTGTTCATGATCTCGCTGGTGTCCTCGTCGTTGATGTTGGTCCAGGAGAGCAGGCGGTTGGTGGTTGTGGGGGCAGTGGTCTCGGTGGTTGCCGGGGCGGTCGTGGTGTTGAAGCTGTCGTGGATGTCGGCGATTTTGCGGTGGAAGAAGGTGGCCAGTGAGTCGCACAGGTCTCGCGACGGCTGGATGTCGTTGGTGTTGGAGCAGTCATTCCCACTTTGGAGTGAAGCAACAACTCCTCCTCCCGGAAGTTACGGGAGCCCAGACCCACCCAACCTCTGTTACTATCATTTTAGTTTTGCATTTTACACGGCTCTGAGAGCAGTGGGGCGATGCTCCTCCGCCTTAGCGCAGGAGCCACCTCCGACGTTAGTCAACCTAGGGTGGTAGCCCTCATGGGAGAAGGATCTACAGAGTCATAATGACACTTATTTGTTTTTCTTAAGACACGATCAAACAAACAACTATAGTAAAGGTATCCTAAAACATCAACCACTAGTAGAGGGACCATGGCAAGTAATATATACTGACAACTTAGGCCATTTACCCAGAACTAAGAAAAGCAAAAGGTGCATATTAGTTATAACTTACATTTCCTCCAGGTGGCCGGAGGCTATCCCTACTGCGACTGCTCTGCACTCACAATGAATAGGACACTTTACCCCGCACACTTTTACTCCACGTGCCATTACCCCACAGTTTTTACACCGCAAAATCTTTTACAACGCAATCCATTACAATGCATTCCCCATTACAACGCAATTTACTATTCTAACTCCACCGTGGCGTTACTTTGGGGAATGCGTTGTAATAGTTTGAGGAGTAAAGCACTGCGTTGTAATAGATTTTGCGGTGTAACAAAATGTGGGGTAATGGCACGCGGAGTAACGCATGCGGGGTAAAGGATGTTTCCCCTCACAATATGCAAAGTACTGATAAAGGATAAATTTTCAGGGATGTGGAATTCCTATAGCGCGACACCCAGGACATATTGTTTGGGGTCAAGGGCAACACGTTTTCAAGTGTATTTGGTCCTTGGGACAAGTAGGCCCAAACCCTATAGCACAAACCCTTTGGCTGCCAGTTTACAGTAACACATTATGGATCAGGGTAGGGCAATGTCTGCAGTTAAGGTAATATTTGTGTCCATGTGCTAATGTTGTTCAAACTTGTATTTATGGTTCATTAATGCAAAGCCTTTATTATTATGGTGAGTGCTCTAAGCAAATGTTGTAAGCTTGGACTGCACTACTGTACCTGTATAAAACATTTGTACACATGTTTTCAAAGTTTAGTAATATGAGGCTATGTATAATGCTCCCAGAATGTTCTCTGATTAGATGCAAATATTTGCAGAAGCTTGAAAGCAAAATTGAGGATTCTTTGCTTTCAAAATAATATGACCACAAAAAAATGAAAGTAGGAAAAAAACATTTTGCAAAACTACTGTAAAACTTTAGGTAACATTTCTTTGCAGCATCATTTAGTAAAATGTATTGATGTATGCTAGCATTTCCCAAAAATATTTATAATGAAAAATCAGTGTAACCAGTTTCAATAAGATTATGGGAAACATAAAAATAAAAAAGCATTGGCAATGCCAGAAGGTCTGAAATTAGTGGTCAGACTTGGTTTTGTCAATGGGTGACTTGTTTTGGCATGGTTTTTGTAAAACCTTATTGGTGTGGTGTAGGAAACTGGCTCTATATATACTACACCAAAATGAGGTATAGTGTGTATAGGGTCCAGGTGACTCCAAAGGTAGGCAGAGGTTAAAGTTAGATAGAACCTTACTCTCTATTTGTGGTAGAGTGGTCGAGCAGTAAGGCAGTATCAGAGGACAGTGTTAAGCATTTGATGTACCCACTCAGCCAGCAAATGAATTCACACACTCAAAGACTGAACTCTAGACCAATTGTTTTTGTATAAAGAATATACTGTTGTTTTATTTTTAGAACCAAGCAAGCCTGGCACAGGTAAGCATTAAATACTTTACAGTAATAAGATGCTGATTGTAGAACTGTTTGAAAATGCAATAGGAAGTGTACTTTGTTTGATTTACAGGGGATGCAGTAGGTTGCAATACTTAGCAAATACAGTACATTGAAATGAATAGGCTTTTTCAGTAAATTACAGGTAAGTTACTTTTCTCGTTACTTTTCTAACTCAGTGCTGGATACCTAGATTCAGCACTGGGACATTTCCTGCAAACAGGTAAGTAAATACGTTTTGGTTATTCGTGCGATTTTTAAAGAATATTTTTAGATTTCAAAACTCCACACTTAGAAACTTTTTGGAGGAAAAGTGTTAATGTTATCCTATGTAGGAAAAACAGGTTATCGGTTCACAGGTAAGTTATCGACTGTGGGAGTTAAGGTTCTGGGGTTAGACTCAGGGTCCCCCAGGGTCAGTGATGCACTCTTGTTACACCCTCAGCGGTACTAGGGCGGCCGGGTGCAGAGTGTTGAGGCCCAATGTTATCCAATGTAGGATAGGGGGCCACCGGTTGGTGGCTGCTGGCAAGCAGGCCACTGGGTTGTGGGAGCAAAGCTCCTAGGGTTTAGGTCAGGGCAAATGGGGAAACAAAGTAGCACAAAAGGTGCACCCTCAGCGGCACTAGGGCGGCCGGGTGCAGGGTGCTGTTTCGACGTCGGAAGCCCTGTGGTTTCCAATGGAGAACCTCCGGTTAGCAAAAGCACTGCAGGCAGGGAGACGAAGGACTTCTGGGTGCGACCACCACTTCGAGAGGTAAGTTGGGAAGTTAAGGGTTGGTGAGGCACCGTTGGTTTGGGCACACAAGGCCGTGGGGCTTCGGGTGCAGGGGTGCCTTTTGGGGTCGGATCGGCTTACCAGCTCCGGGTCGCGGTTAGAGGGGTCTTCTGGATTTCGACTGCAGACGTCAGCTGGAGGATTGAGGCAGGTCAGTGGTCGCCGGATCTCTGTTCAGGATCGCCGGGGTGACCTTCTCGTGGTGTTTGCCCACTCGAGCTCGGGCCGTGGACGGCGGGTGCAGAGTGGGGCAGGTTTGCGGTCTCCTGTTGCTGCCAGAGGTTGCAGTTTGAACAAATCCGGTGTTCACGGGAGAAGCAGTCTTTGGAAGTGAAGGCAGGCAGGTCCTCCGAGGTTTTTGAGGTTGCTGGCTGCAGGACACACCGGGATTTCGCAGGGGCAGGTTCGAGGGGAGACAAGCCGGTAGGGCTGGGGCCAAGTCAGTGGGCGTCTTCTTCTTGTTAGCAGGCTGCACGGTCCTTCTTTTCTTCTTGTTTCTTGGCTGGATCTGCGGAAGAAAGGTTCAGGGTGCCCCCTAACTACTAGATTTAGGGGCGTCACAGGTAGGTAGAGGGCAGGGACCAATGGGTCCCTTCCCTGGGGTGGGTACACCCCCTATTGTGCCCCCCTCCAGTGGGAGGGGGCATGAGCCTGTCCCTGGTTGGTTGGGTCCCCCCATCCTCAAGATGGCGGGGACTCGGAGTTGTGCTTCACCTCGCCTCCCCACCTGAGGGGTGGAGTTGGCAGAGGTGGGCACACCTCTCCCTCACTTGTTTTTCCTGCCGGTTCTCATGCCAAAAGTGGGGGGCAGAACCAGTGGGGACCAGTTGCTGAAAGCAGCAAGTGGTCTGGGGAAGCTCACAAAGGCGGCATATGCCTTTGAAGCTTCCCCTTCGTGAACCCTGCCCATCCTGGGGGAGGAGACTTGGCACCTCGTCCCAGGATGTGCATTGTTTCAGGCCCCCGAGAGCAGAAGGCTCTCGACCCAGGGGTCCAGAAACATGTCTGTTTCTGGCAGCCTAAGCAGTCACTCAGTCGGGACACTAGAGGTGGGTTAGTTTTCAGGGGGCATCTCTGAGATGCCCTCTGTGTGCATTTTTCATTAAATCCCACACTGGCATCAGTGTGGGTTTAATGTGCTGAGAAGTTTGATACCAAACTTCCCAGTCTTCAGTGTAGCCATCATGGTGCTGTGGAGTTCGTAATGACAAACTCCCAGCACCATATACTCTTAATGGCAGCACTGCACTTACAATGTCTAAGAATGGACTTAGACACTGTAGGGGTACAGGGCTCATGCACCTGTACCCTCACCACTGGTATAGTGCACCCGGCTAGAGGGGTGACTGATCTTGCCAGGGCAGTGGGTTGTAGGCATGGCACACTGGGGTGTGTCCTCAAAAAACAAACGAGAGAGCTAGGACTGGTGGATAGCCGTCCTTGTCCCTTAATGATATATCAAACCAAATGAGACGGCCAAGCTATATAGCTATCTGACACAGAAGTGTCTGGCACTTGAAAGTTTATCTAGAAAACCCTCACACACCAACCTGGTTGGTGTCATGCTTCATCATCGGGTCCCAGCTGAGTAGCCGAATGCTACTCAGCTGTGCTGCAACACCTGATTACAGTGGAGCGGGCTGAACTGTTAGTGCATGTGATGAAGTAAATGTGAAACTAAAAATACCTCTGGGATTCTACCTGTTAATTATTTTATTCCCAGTGATCCAGGGTATGTTAAAAACAAGAGAGTGGATAGTTCACTGAGTGTGATGCTTATATCTCAGTATTATCCATTGATGGTCAACATGTTTCAGCCCGCTTAGAAAATTGCTGGGGCTTTCTTCAGGACCTCTCAAATAAAGTGCTTGGTGAGTGAAATGAAAAAAAGTGAGTGGTAAAAATGAACCACGTGTTAAAGCATTTTTAGTACTCGCGCTAAGGAGTACCATACATGCTAAGAGGACTAACCGTACTCAGGGTCCTCACAATGGGCTAGTACCTATAAAGGAAGAAGACATAACACAACACAATACGAACATTTAACATGTAAAATCATAAAACTGGAGCTTATGCCTTCACCGTATTGATGGTGCACTATAATTTTGTAACTACAGCACGCAGTGTCAGATATACGTGCAGTCACTTTCAAACACAGATCATGCATCCAATATAACATGTTTGTGTATAATATAGTGATCATACCATCAAGTATCAATCGAAAAAGGCGTTTAGATTGTGCCTTATTTAATCGGTATTGCTTATAGTGAAATAGTGCCAGTGAGAGAAATGTGTGACTATACGTGGTAGTCACCTTAACGGCGGTTTGTATTAAACCGAGTGGGGCCGGCTGAATTGTGCTGTGTTATTATAATAGTATTTTATACAGTGACTCAGGGAAAAGAGTAATTAGCATTTGGATAATTACACTACTAGTATAACTGGCTCACACTTCTGATCCTGGGATGGGGGAGCCATTTAAGTCACGTACTCTGACAGAAAAAAGGGGGATAAAAACGGAGGAGGGGATCAATGTAAACAACTCGATCTGCACCAAAAACGATTAAAAGTGGCAGAGCCAAAGACGATTACAAAGGAAACTGAATTATACGTAAGGTGTAGCGGCGAAGGTTGTAAGAAGCCGATTAAACTCTGAATAGGGTAGATCTTACTTTGTGTCATGGTCTCTCCCGCTGCACAACCTATTGCGGTATCCTCAGGAACAGGCTGGTAAGAGAATGGAGGAGTCTGAGTTGGTTAAAAAGAGGATATCGACCAATTGCGCAAGGACATCCGGACAGAGTCTATTCATCATCACGTGTGTGACGTGAGGCGCATAGACAAGACTAGAGTGCTGACTCTTGTTCTGACAACGACTTCCGGGCAGGATATGCACGTCGTCACGTATATAACGTGAGACGCATATTAAATGGTTAGAATGTTAACTTTTTAGATTGAAGTAATATTCGTTGTCAGCGCAATACAACTCGTATGACAAATCATTTTCTGGAACAGGGTCACACCCCCTAATGACATGCAATGGGTTGTGATTGAGCAATTAGACCTCAGCACCAAGAACACCCAGCAACTACTGTTAGATAAAGAGCAAAGATGGGTGTATCGAATGTCTACTAATATCCAGGGGTTAAATGACAACATACCCTGGAATAGTCTAAATCGCTGATGCCATATTCCAAAATTGAGAACTGTATTGTTATGATTAGGAGTTAATTTTTCACATTTATTAGTATCTATATTAATTCCTTTGAAGTATTCTTCTTCATAACGAAAGATTGTTTAATTGATCTTTAAACTAAATGATTATATACTCTGGATCAGTGTTAGCAGTTACAATAAGTCACTATCCACAGTTAAGAATTAAGATCTGTGATATTATCTTTGGGGTGCTACATTAGATCTTAAACGCCCAGTACCTACAGTAATTCATTTGAAACCATCATCCTGTAATTACATATACCTTCCTATCTGTATCCTCGCATATGGGGGAGATCATGCGGTGTTTATTTGCCCTTTAATCTGGCTCTATTTGTGAATAAGGTTATCCTTCTTTCCTTCCTTCGTTTTTTCACACATGTAGCCCATCGTTAAGTAAACCACCTTTAGCGGGATACTTCAATCTAAAAAGTTAACATTCTAACCATTTAATATGCGTCTCACGTTATATACGTGACGACGTGCATATCCTGCCCGGAAGTCGTTGTCAGAACAAGAGTCAGCACTCTAGTCTTGTCTATGCGCCTCACGTCACACACGTGATGATGAATAGACTCTGTCCGGATGTCCTCCCGCAATTGGTCGATATCCTCTTTTTAACCAACTCCGACTCCTCCATTCTCTTACCAGCCTGTTCCTGAGGATACCGCAATAGGTTGTGCAGCGGGAGAGACCATGACACGAAGTAAGATCTACCCTATTCAGAGTTTAATCGGCTTCTTACAACCTTCGCCGCTACACCTTACGTATAATTCTGTTTCCTTTGTAATCGTCTTTGGCTCTGCCACTTTTAATCGTTTTTGGTGCAGATCGAGTTGTTTACATTGATCCCTCCTCCGTTTTTATCCCCCTTTTTCTGTCAGAGTACGTGACTTAAATGGCTCCCCCATCCCAGGATCAGAAGTGTGAGCCAGTTATACTAGTAGTGTAATTATCCAAATGCTAATTACTCTTTTCCCTGAGTCACTGTATAAAATACTATTATAATAACACGGCACAATTCAGCCGGCCCCACTCGGTTTAATACAAACCGCCGTTAAGGTGACTACCACGTATAGTCACACATTTCTCTCACTGGCACCATTTCACTATAAGCAATACCGATTAAATAAGGCACAATCTAAACGCCTTTTCGATTGATACTTGATGGTATGATCACTATATTATACACAAACATGTTATATTGGATGCATGATCTGTGTTTGAAAGTGACTGCACGTATATCTGACACTGCGTGCTGTAGTTACAAAATTATAGTGCACCATCAATACGGTGAAGGCATAAGCTCCAGTTTTATGATTTTACATGTTAAATGTTCGTATTGTGTTGTGTTATGTCTTCTTCTTTTATAGGTACTAGCCCATTGTGAGGACCCTGAGTACGGTTAGTCCTCTTAGCATGTATGGTACTCCTTAGCGCGAGTACTAAAAATGCTTTAACACGTGGTTCATTTTTACCACCCACTTTTTTTCACTTCACTCACCAAGCACTTTATTTGAGAGGTCCTGAAGAAAGCCCCAGCAATTTTCTAAGCGGGCTGAAACATGTTGACCATCAATGGATAATACTGAGATATAAGCATCACACTCAGTGAACTATCCACTCTCTTGTTTTTAACATACCCTGGATAACTGGGAATAAAATAATTAACAGGTAGAATCCCAGAGGTATTTTTAGTTTCACATTTACTTCATCACATGCACTAACAGTTCAACCCGCTCCACTGTAATCAGGTGTTGCAGCACAGCTGAGTAGCATTCGGCTACTCAGCTGGGACCCGATGATGAAGCATGACACCAACCAGGTTGGTGTGTGAGGGTTTTCTAGATAAACTTTCAAGTGCCAGACACTTCTGTGTCAGATAGCTATATAGCTTGGCCGTCACACAGGGGTGTGTGCCATGTCAACTCTTCCCTTTGTTCTGCACCAAAACACGCAGCCTGCAAAGGAAGTGTGAGTGTAGTGGTACAGGACCTCTAAGGGTGGCACAATAAGTGCTGCAGCCCTTAGAGGCCTTCTCTGGTCACAGTGCCCTGGGTACCTGTGGTACCATTTACCAGGGACTGACCTGTGGCCAGAGATGCCAATTGGGTTAGTTTTGGGGAAAGAACACAGGCCCTGGGAACCTGATTGGCAGGGACCCAGGGCACACCAAGCAAAAGTGCATCAGTAGTCTGGTAAAAAGTGGGGGGGTTACTGCAACAGAAACCCACTTTCCTACATGTGGGAGCTCCCGGGCACTCACCATTATAATAAACATTGGCAAAAGCAAAAATTGTTTTTGGTCTCAAAAAGCATACATTGCCACAGTAGTTCCTGGCACTGAACAAAACTACTTTGTGTTCCAATATGCTCCTTTTGAAAAAGCAGAATGCTGTCACTCACAGTGAAGCTAACCGATAGACAGAAAGAGAAAGAATTTTAATAAACACAAAAGGTCATGGTTAACGCCAGACCTAATTAGATGAGAATTCGATCCGTGAAATACCTCTGTTGTTGGCTTACATGGACTCCTTGATCATTTGATCCTTGTCAGTAGGCTCGGCAAGTGACACAATAGAAACCCCTAAACTGATCGCTTGCTTGCGCACACATGTCCTGTTTCTCTACTAAACATTCACCCAACACGAACACGAGTGCGATATGGAGCGCGACATCTCCAATATGGCGCCTACCTACACATTGGGTTAACATGCTAGCATTCTGGACGTTGCGACCGGAAGTCCCGCCCCCTCTTCAGGTCGACCGGAGGTTTAACCAAGCAAACAAACGCGAGTCGTCACCGGCAGAGTGAGGGGTAGGTCGACAGTCACAGCGACAGAGTCTTGCACGTGAGTACCGAAACCGCTTTTGTTCATGCAACAGAGACGGCGGGATCCTACTCGATACTCCACAACGAGTGAGTGTGTGAGATGCGGGCTTTTACGGATAGGACGCCCCGCTAAGCACAGTGTCTGACGGCTTGCGGTCCTGTTGCTGCCCCGGCCGTAGATACCACCTTTCTTGGGATATTAGCATTCCTACAAATTTTA
The DNA here is from genome assembly GCA_963921515.1 of Calotriton arnoldi. NCBI lineage: Eukaryota > Metazoa > Chordata > Amphibia > Caudata > Salamandridae > Calotriton > Calotriton arnoldi. Next base: position 654,132 of record CAWUFW010001603.1, on the reverse strand, counting down.
TCGAGGTCGGGGGAGACAGTATTCAGACCCGCTTTGGCATTTGGTTACTAGAGCGCCCTAAGCGACGCTCGTATAGGGTGTAACTCATGCGCGGCTATGTCCTACAGGAATCATCTGATGGGGTATGGCAGTATGTATTTCGATCCTATTGCACACTATGTTGTGGATGCGAGTGGGGATCTAGGGATGCATTGCTTGACCCCTGATTGGCCCCTGAGGATGACAGTCCTTAGGGATTACACATGCTCATACTCCATACTGTTGGTGGCTGTATAAGGGATTGCACCGACTCGGTTAACCACGAGTTGAATAATTGCCAACAGTTATTGAGCTTTATGTACTGACTTCTATCCCCCCTTTTTAACTTTTCACATCTCTCCAATTATTAGGACACTGCACTATTCAGTGTCCACACCTGCCGGTACACGTTGCCATACAGTGTTGACCCTAATCGGGTGAGTCCTAATACGTGTCCTGCTAGTGATTATACTGTGGTTGCTATTGTCACTATGTTTTTAGACTCCTTGAGCATGATCACGGACACCTGAGTGTGATGCATGCTTTTACGCACTTTTATTAAGGTATAGCGTGATGATTTTAGAGATACAGCACTGTATTGATACAGTAATATTTATGATTCTTTCCCTCTACAGGTGATGTTCAAGGTCTACAGGTACCACTTTTTAGGGTGCTGTAAGGGTGGTCACTAATTTTCACAATCTTTGGACCACCACCAAAAAGTGTAGATAGATCTTCCATCGGTCCTGAAGAATTGCCGTCCATTTGACTTTTGGCAAGAAACATGTTGGCCTGATTTCAAATCGCAAGTACCCTGTAACCTTAGAACAGGGGTACGCGCACTATTATTTTAATCAGGATAGTGGCCACATTCATTAAAGTTGTTCTGAGTGGACCACTATTTCCTGTTTTAATCTCACATTTCCACATCTACACTCACTAGGGCCCTCACACGCACTGCACCCAACAGCGAGGAAAAAAGATCTCCGCTAAAAGGCCCCATCATGGGTGCCGATCGGGCATTGCAGCGCCGACCCGACGAGGAGCAGACCCAATGATGAAGCAAGACACCTAGCTGACTGGGTGTGTGAGGGTCTCTTTCCGAAAGGAGGACTACTTTCTCCTGCCTTGAGCGAACATTTGCATTGCTTGATACACACATCTACCTGTACTATTTAGGAGGAACAGCATACCATTCTGGTTTATTAGTCTTCCAAGAAATGCCACGCTGGAAAGAATAAAAGCGTCCGGTGGAACCCACGGGTGGATTCGTGAAGGAAGGAACCTGAAAGCAGAGGGGACAGAGTCTGGGTCACTCAGGAGTGACCAGAGGCTCGGTAGACGAATGCCCACCGATGTCGGGTGCTTCTGGTGTGAAGATGGAGCCCTTGACTCAGCAGCCACGGAGACCAGGAGACGTCTAGGACGACCAGGAGCCGGATACGAGCTGTCCCACGAAGGATGTCGAGTGCTGATGTGTCGGTGTCCATCGGGAGCACCAACAAGCCTTGTCAGCGGCAACCCAAAGGAAGGTCGAGGAAGGTCACGGTCTGGCCCAGCAAGGACCAGGAGACCCACCACAGCAAGGGGAGTCAGGGCAGGCCTGGAGCAACCAGGGGAGCCCAAGAAAATCAGGATTGTCCCTCAAATGGACCCACAGGCCGAAGGCACCGGAGTCGCGAGGGGACCTCTAGCAGTTTCACAAAGTCACAGCTTGCAGGGCACAGAGTGCGAGGAGGCCGGAGTCCTTTGTACGAAAATGTGCGCAGAGGTTGGGGCTATCAATAGCCCAATGCACTTAGTTGGGGAATGCCAACAAGCATATGCAATTGCAAAAGTACGCGGTGCACAGGGGTTCGGGTTATGCAGTCCCCACGAGGGATACTGGCCTCAAACTCTGTGAGAGGGCAGCTCGACCTCAATGAATGTAGGAACCCACCTCCTGTGTTGCTGGAGCGTTCGGAGTCCGCAGGAGCTCAGGATCAGCAGACCGGTCAGTTGCGTTATGGTGCCTGCAAATGTAGGGGAGTGACTCCTTCACCCCAAGGGAGATACTTCAGATGTCCTTGATGCTCCACAGGTCCTGCACGGAGCCTGTATGGTGCACGGGCACAGACGATGTTTTGGGCGGAGAGGGAGACAAAGTCGGGCCCAGTCGAAGTCCAGCGAAGTCCAGACGGTCGAAGTTCAGTGGTTTCTTGATCAGAATCTTGTCCACGTCGAATCTAGGGTCCTACAGCCAGGTAAGCCCTTTTGTACCCACGGGAGAGGGTTGAACAGATTCAGGGGACCCTCCCCGGGGAGGGTCAGGACAGTGGGGAGGATACTCCCATGTCTTTTGTCCAGTTCTGCGCCAGAGCAGGAGCCAACAGCTCCCAGGACTGGTTTGACCTGGACTATGCACAGGCACAAGCAAGTGTGCCCCAGTTGCAGACTTTCAGGCACTTTGGAAGTGCACCCACCCAGCCCCAATACACTAAATCCTGTCTGGGAGGTGGTCACACCTCCCTGTGACAGGATGCCTATTGTTCTGCCTTCCCCTGCTCGAGCTTGCTCAGCAGCAGGAGGGCAAAAATGTGTCTCTGGTCGGCAGCAACCATTTTGTGCTGCCCGGGTCGAGAAGGCTTGTACCGGAAAGACCAGTGACCCCACGAAGCTTGCTTCAAAAGGATGGAATCATACCTCCCACACCGGTTACTGAAGTAGAGGTATGATTCCAAGGTGTTTGATACCAAACACGACATGTTTTGTTGCAGCCGTTTGAGATAGCATTTTACGCGAGCATATAATGCACCTCTATCTATATGTCTGGCTCCGTCACTGACAACCCGGGAGAATGGTCTCCGAAGGCTGCAGAGGGGCTTTGCTCATGCAGGGGCACCCTCTCACGTAAAACCCAGCACCCTGCCTTCATGATTGTCAAGGCCTGCTATAGGGGTGACTTATAGGTTTTAAGTGTAGTGACCTATAGATATAGTAAACCTATATCTAACGTAAGTGGTGCAAGCACCAGCTTACACAGGCTGCAATGGCAGGCCTGTAGTTCCATTTTGCATGGCCTCTCATGGGTGGCATAATACATGCTTCAGCCCATGGGAGGCCTCTGGGGTACCTATGACCTGGGTACAAGTGTACCATATACTAGGGACTGACAAGGGTACCCCTGTATCCAATCTGGAGTGTACCCAAGTACATGCATAACATTTTAAGGAGAAAGCAGATAGACTGGGGTCCTGATTAGCAGGATCCCAGCCAGGCTAGTCAAAAACAGTGTAACATCAAGCAAAAAGTGGGGGTAACCATAAGAAGCAGATCCTACTTTCCTACACTTACCACTACCTTTAGCCCCAGTATGTAGATCTGCGGAAAGGTGGCAACAGAAGGGATTTGCTAGTATTCAAAACCTACTATGGTATGAGCCCTGGCATAATCAGAGAGGCCGTATCAGCACTCTTACATAGTGAAATTGCTGCCATAATTTGTTGCTGCATTACATGGCACAAAAGGGACAAGTGGATTTTGTTACAGGACAAGTAGATTTATGAAGCAACCTGCCCCATGGACAAGTTGATATTTTATTAAATTCCACACCCCTGATTTTGTAGGTTTGGGTTGCCTCTTTGTATTTCGACAGACATCAGATCCCATTTCGTTCTAGAATCCATTTGGATCTGGGGTATCAAGGGAGCTCCATGGGTTGACTGCATAATCTATTGGGGACGCTACATTGATGACTGCCTTCTGCTATGGTCAGGGTCCCAAGACAAACTAGAAGAGTTTTTCACTTACCTTAACTCCAATGACATGAACATGAGGTTCACGAATGTCTGTAGCAAGTCGAGCATCACATTTCTCGATGTGGAACTCTACATCAAGTCTAACACACTACATAGTCGACTATATAGGAAAGAGACGTCATGCAATGCCATCCTGCATGCAGAAAGTTCCCACCCCTCTAATCAACTTCAAGGGATACCCTACGGTGAATTCGTTAGAGCCAGAAGGAACTGCAGTGAGGAACCAGAATTCCAGAAATGCATCTCCAACATGAAATCTAGGTTCAAGGCTAGAGGTTATGATGCACATACCATAAATAAAGCTGAGAAAAGAATCCAAAAGTTAGAGAGACATGAAACTTTAGGTGACAAAAACACAGTTACCAAACAGGATCAACCAGTTAGATTGATTACCGATTTTAGTGACATGGGTCTAGCCATAAAAGGAGTCTTAACAAACATTGGGGTGTACTACTAGCAGATGTTACGCTTAAAGATGTAATCACCACGAGACCTCGGATCACCTATAGACGTGGTAGAACTCTTAAAACGAGACTCAGTCCTACTGTACCTCGTCCTCACAGTAGCCACTCATGGCTCAAAACACACACACTGGGTTTCTTTAAATGTGGTTGTTGTGGTGTCTGCAGATTTGCCCAGAATGGCATCAAAAATCTCACAGCAATCAACAAGAAGAAATACCTGATCAATTGCAACATCAATTGTAACACTAAATTTGTCATATACATTCTAGAGTGCACCTGTAAACTATGGTATGTAGGAAGCACCATCAGACCATTGAAGGAACGCATTGGTGAACACATCAGAGCACTCCAACGCCAGGATTCCAGATACCCCATGGCAGTCCATGCAGCCACTTGTCCCACGCAAGCCTCCAAAAACGCCTCTCGTTCTTCGGATTTGATGTGGCTGCCACTAATGCCAGAGGAGGCAACAGAGAACTGAGGCTCAGACGTCTGGAAGCAACATGGATTATGCGCCTTCAGACGGTGCAACACGGATTAAACACGGATCATGAGCTTCATTATTTTTGAGGATTAATCACTGGTTACTGACCACTCCATGAACCATGAACCTCATTATTCCAGTTGGAATATTTGATGAACCAGACATTTTCGTGAATCTCACAGCTATCTGTTAATTTGATTATAGAGTTTCGAGATTTTAGTCACCTTGTGCGATTCTCACCCACTATTGTTGCTATCATGTCACTACTTTTGGTATAATGTCACTTCGCTTTACTATTCGGGTGAACGTCATGTCACAGCGGCGCCCACTATGGTCACCTGAATTATTTCTCATGTAACTTGGTTGTTAGCTTTAGGCTAAGCTTCATGCAGTATTTCTCTCACAGTGTTACTCATGAAGTTTTGGTATATGCGTGTAATCCAGAGAGCATTTATTTATTATGGTATACTACTTTTATGTTTTTTTTTTTTTTTCCTCCAGGTCTTAGCATCTCTGTTTTGAGCATCTGACATGCACTCCATATCACAGGAGTTACACTACTTTTTCTCAGATGTTGCATCTATTTTCTCCTTCATCTCTCCTTTCAAAATCCTCCATCGATTGGTTTGTCTATATTTTATGTACGTTTGTTCCCTTTTTCTTTCTTTATTTCAGTCTATGTTATTTTCTTTTTTCCTTTTTTTCTGCTTTCAACTTGGGGCGTACATCCCTTTTACAGCACCAATTCCTACACCGGCACACTCTATACATGGCGTCCTGTGTAGCCCACCTCTGCTTTTGTCCTTCTGCGGTCTAGTCTTTCTCCACCTTGCCTATATAACCCCGCCTCCGCCCCTCCTCTTCCGGCCATCTTCCGGAACCATTTTCCTTCCTGAACAACACTTCTCCCAGGTAAGCGACTCAGTCCTCTCCACACGAGCCAACCTTTGCTAGCTCACTATCCCTGGTGTATCTGCTTACACCTTTTCTCCCCTCTTTCACTATCTAGTTTCCTGTACTCCGGCGCATCCGCCGTTGTCGTCCTGGACTACTGACCTGGCACGCCTAATTCTATATTCCCCCTGTGCTACTTAGCACTTGGTTAATCTCGTCGCCACAGACTGCATCGACTTTTCTGAAGGTAAGCCTTCTTCACCTCGATACTCTAGTGTTTTCGTCTTTCCCCTTCCCCCTTTCCCTCCCACACTTGGCACTTCACTTCATTCCCATTTTCCGTTTTCTCTCAGGTCAATAGTCCTCATTGGCTTATCCGCCGCCCGGCGATATCCGTCTTCCTTTCCTTACATTTGGCAGTAGCCCACCTACCGTGGTTCGCACTGCTCTTCATTGCCGTTTTGGATTCTTGAACGGTCACTTGGTAAGGTTTCACTTTAGTTTCCCTGTACGTATTTTTCCTTTTCCAGCTCACCCCTTTCGCTCACCGTTTTCCTTTTCCTCTCCATAGAATCCACCTTGTTGGCACCGCCTTTCAGGTATTTTCTCTACCCTCTTTCCCCCCCTTTTTTTCTTTTCTTTTACCTACTAGTAGCACACACTTAGGGCAGCCGTCTATTCCCTCCAGAGCCACCTACTAGGCTGTGTCTTTATCGTTCTTTCGCTTTCTCCGCATGTCTTTCAGTCGCACTCGTCTAGCTCACAATGGAGCTTGCTCGTGATCACCATTTCGTTCACTATGCGGTTTTGTCTTACCTTTGTGTACCAGAGGTCCTCCTTTTAACCCTGGGTGACCTATCCTCTATTTAGGAGTTCTTGTTTATCTAGTTGGTCTTCTGCCTGAGTACTTTTCACCAACACTGATTTTGCGTTTACAGCTGCTTTTAGAACCTGTTCGTTGCCATGACTGGGCGCCCTCCATTGCATGTATTTCCAACACGTTCCGCTTAGTGCGTGATTGTTATCTTTACAGGCTGCCTTTTCAATTTTATCACATTGGCTTGTGTCGCTTCTCATTTACCATGTTCTGATTATTTCGCCTCTTGGTCTGCAATTCCATTTATTTTTCTTCCTCTACACATTCACAGCTCGACCTTTTGATCTTGGTGCAAAGATCTCTCATTGTCATTTTGTGTGTAAGTTATGTAACCAGGTTTCCACTTGTATTTATGATTTTTAATTTCGACCTATACATCGTTTGTTTGCTTTCTTGTCAGTTTATCTTATGTTTTGTATCTTCCCCAGCCCTGAAGAGTCACGGGTTACTACCCTTTGTGACGAAACACGTGTCGGCTGGTTGCTTTTGTTTTGGCTGGTTGCTTATGCTCTGTTACTATATTAAACACCTATGACTATCATTCTGGTGTAGACCCTCTACATTTCTGCAGTATGAGACATTTCTCCTGATATTATATCCTCGTTACGTGTGCCCGGGACTGTACATATCCCATTTCAAGTCCAGAACTAATGAAATATTGCGTCAAAATCAATCACTTTTTTCATGTCACTTTTTAGTTCAGAAAGCATTGTCTCCAGTTTCCCTGATCTCTGCGGTCAGTAGGGATCTGAAATGATTTCTCTATCTCCAGCTTTTGACGCAATATTTCATTAGTTCTGGACTTGAAATGGGATCTGATGTCTGCCGAACTACAAAGAGGCAACCCGAACCTACAAAATGGGAAGAGGTGCTTCCATATGATCAGCCACAATTGTGCCGACAAAAGCTCTCAGCTACAAGGGTGATCCCATATAAAACATTTCCTGGAAGACCCATGCCAGGGTGTAATTACTGGCATATGTCACTTCCAGAACACTGCAGAAAAGGAGTTGGAACTGTCTTCAGATAGGTATGTCAAGGAACTCATGCAAACAATAGTAAAGATACATGTGCACATGGTGCAATCCGATTAAAGTCAGCGAACCATAACACAGCGATACATCAATAAGCACACCAACAGGAGTGAAATGCAGGTTGGTGATCTGTGTAAGATGCACAGACAACCGCAAAGCATAACCAGCAAAGATTCTACTCTCAGGGACGGGACTAGCATAATGAAGGGAGACAAACTGCATCTTGACTTCATTATATGTCAACATGGGTGAGTGCAAATGTGAGGAGGATTGCTTTAGGCAGCAGTGATGCCAATGTCTCCACCTTGCTACAATGGATGCACCATATGTTATGCTATGGGCACTTGCTATAGCGCTGCGCATCACACCCCAAGGTGTATCTCAGCGCTTTGCTACTCAGAATCGGTATAGTGCAGTTCGAACATCCACGTCTTTAGAAGTCTTTTGAACCTGGACAAATCCAGACACTTCCAGATTTTTATAAAGGAAGCTTGTTTCAGTTAAGTTGGGCAAGATATGAAAATGATCCATCTCCAAATCTGGAAGTGCGGGTTTGAGGAATCCTTCGTAAATCTTTATTTGCAGACCTGAGCGATCTGGTAGGCTGGTAGTGGCTGAGTCTGGAGTTCAGGCAGACTGGTAACTGCGTGGTTAGTGCCTTATCAGTCAAGCAGCATAGTTTAAGGATGGTGTGTTTTCTGACTGGCAGCCAGTGCAGGGCTTTCAGAATGGGTGTAGAGGAAGAGCGTGAAGGGAGGTTGCGAGTCTGTTGAGCCACAGTGTTCTGCACAACTTGAAGCTTGGCAGCAGTGAATCATTTGCTGCCACTAGTAATGCATTCCCACAGTTCAACTGGCTCGTAATCAATGCTTGGACTAGGGCTTTTCTCAATGCAGAGGGAAGCCATGGAAAGATTTGCCTGAGTAGGTGGATGGTGGCAAAACAGGAGCCACAGGTTGCGCTGACCTGGTCTTTCATGGATAAAGTCTGATCCATTTTGATGCCCAGATTTTTTACCACCTGTTTTGGGCACGGGCAGGACCTAATTAAGCAGGCCACCGACCAGAGCTCCTGAGCCTTGCTAATCAGCACTATCTCTGTTTTTCACTTGTTTACTTGGAGGCAGTTGTTGGTCATAATATCAGCATTTTTTCTCATGCAGCTCATGAACCAAGGTTTCACCAAATCTGGATCCTGCCCAAAGGAGATGACTAGTTGGATTACTTCGGCATAAGATACGATCTCAAATCAGCATGATATAACAATTTGCGCAAGCGGGCCACATAGATACTAAATAATGTTGGCTCAGGGAGGAACACTCCTTTATTGACCAACATAGTTGGAGACCTAAAGCAGTCTAAGGAGATAGTTTGGGTCCGGTTGTTAAGAAAATCCCTGAGCCAGTGCAGTGCTCTGTATACCTGCATCGTACAGCCTGCGGATTAAGATAAAATGAGAGACCGTATCGAAAAGCTGCTGATAAAACCAGCAATACCAGCATGACTGAGGTGCCTGCATCTAGTGACAGTCTGATGATAACTGTGACTGCCACTAGTGTGGTCTCAGTGCAGTGCTTTGCTCTGAAACCTGATTGTGAGGATACAAGATCTTATGCTCGTCCAGATAAGTGGCAAGTAATACAGGATAGGAAGGAGGTGATATGGGGGGAGAGGGGGATATGTCTCGTGTGTAGCCGGAATTAGTGCAGGTTAGCTACTAATGATTTAAACATGCATGTGTCAGGGGGCTGACTAAAGCCACTCTAATAGTTACTTATGAGAGAGTGAAGTGGACCAAGTCATGATGGTCAGACATCTCGGCACTTGAATGCCCAATCATTATATGTTCTGGAGAAATGTTCCTGCAGTAAAACGATTTGGTCAAGCCTCTGCAAGGAGGATCTCCCCGGAATGTTGCAACCAGAAAGAGGGAACAATGCTCTGTTCAACTAACCGAGGAGAAAGAGGGAACAATGCTCTGTTCAACTAACAGAGGAGAAAGAGGGAACAATTGTAAGAAACTGGCTCTATATATACTACACCAAAATGAGGTATAGTGTGTATAGGGTCCAGGTGACACCAGAGGTAGGCAGAGGTTAAAGTTAGATAGAACCTTTCTCTCTAATAGTGGTAGCTTGGTCGAGCAGTAAGGCAGTATCAGAGGACAGTGTTAAGCATTTGGTGTACACACTCAGTCAGCAAATGAATTCACACACTCAAGAACTGAACTCTAGGCCAATTGTTTTTGTATAAAAATATACTGTTATTTTATTTTAGAACCAAGCAAGCCTGATACAGGTAAGCAGTCAATTCTTTTCAGTAATAAGTTACTTGTTGCACGCAGTTTTAAAAAGCAATGAAGATTGTACTTGATTTGATTTACAGGGGATGCAGTAGGTTGCAATACTTAGTAAATGCAGTACATTGAAATGAATGGCTTTTTAAGGTAAATGCAGGTAAAATTACTTTTGCGTTACTTTTGTAATCCAGTGCTGGACTCCTAGATTCAGCACTGGGACATTTACTTAAAACAGGTAAGTAATTACGTTTTTGTAGTTTGTACGATTTTTAGAGAATATTTTCAGATTTCAAAAGTCCACACTTAGAAACTTTTTGGACCAGTACATTGAAATACATAGGCTTTTCCTGTAAATTGCAGGTAAGTTACTTTTCGGATTACTTTTTCTAACAGTGCTGGATCCTAGATTCAGCACTGGGACATTTCCTGAAAACAGTTGAGAAAATGCGCTTTAGTTAGATGTACGATTTTTAAAGAATATTCTTGTATTTCAAAAGTTGACACTTTTTCACATAGAACCACCAATGTTATCCTACGGAAGGAAATTCAATTCACAGGTAAGTTACTTTTCCTACTCAGTGCTGGATACCTAGATTCAGCACTTGGACCTTTCCTGCAAATAGTTGAGAAAATTCGTTTAGGTTATTTGTGCGATTTTTAAGGAATATTCTTAGTTTTCAAAAGTCGACACTTAGAAACTTTTTGGGAGAAAAAAGTGTCAATGTTATCCTATGAGGAAAAACAGGTTATCGGTTTCGAGGTAAGTATTCGGTCTTTGGAGTTAGGGTTCTGGGTCAGTGATGCACTGTTGTTGCACCCTCAGCAGCACTAGGGCGGCCGGGTGCAGAGTGTTGAGGCCCAATGTTATCCTATGGAGGATAGGGGGTCTCCGGTTGGTGGCTGCTGGCAAGCAGGCCACGGGGTTGTGGGAGCAAAGCTCCTATGGTTAAGCTCAGGGCAAGTTGGGGACCAAGTTAGCACAAAAGGGGCACGCTCAGCAGCACTAGGGCGGCCGGGTGCAGGGTGCTGTTTTGAGGTCGGGTGCCCTGTTGATTTCAATGGAGATTCTCCGGGACAAAAAAACACTGCAGGCTCGGGGACGAGGATCTTCCAGGAGTGACCACCACTTCGAGGGGTAAGTTGGGATGTTGAGGGTTGGTTAGGCACCGCTGGGTTGGGCACACAAAGCCGTGGGGCGTCGGGTGCAGGGGTGCCTTGGGACGTCGGATTTTCTTAGCCCCTCTGGTCGCGGTAGGGGGGGGTCCTCTGGATTGAGGCTGCAGGCGTCGTCAGGAGGCTTGAGGCAGGTCAGGGGTCGCCGGATCTCAGGTCAGGATCGCCGGGGGGACCTCCTCGTGGTATTTTTCCACTCTAGCTCAGGCCGGGTTCGGCGGGTACAGAGTGGGCTGGATTCGCGGTTCCTGGCTGGCACCAGAAGCTGCAGTTCAAACACGTCCGGTGTTCACGGGAGAAACAGCTTGGAAAAGTAAGGCAGGCAGGTCCTCCGGGGTTTTTGAGGTTGCTGGCCGCTGGACACGCCGGGGTTTTGCAGGAGCAGGTTCGAGAGGAGACAGGCCTGCAGGGCTGGGGCCAAGTCAGTGGGCGTCGTCCTCGTTAGCTCTGCACGGCTCTTCGTCCTTCTTCTTTCCTTCTTGTAGGTAGGCTGGATCTGCCTTCCTGGTTCAGGGCTGCCCCCTAAATACTGTATTTAGTGGACGTTTTAGGGGTCTTGAGGTCAGTAGCCAATGGGCTACTGACCTTAGGGTGACTACACCCTTGGTGTGCTCACCCCACGTGGGGGAGTGAGCACAATCCCTAGTCCTGTTTGGGGAGTACCTGCCATCTGCAAGATGGCGAGCACTGGAGAGTGGGCTTCACCTCGCCTCCCCACCTGAGGGGTGGAGTTGGCAGAGGTGGGCACACATCCTGGGCTGGCTAGTTTTCCCGCCTGTCTTCCCGCCGAAAGGGAGGGGAGACTAGAAGGGGCCTGCTCCTGATAGCAGGAGAGGCTGGGGGGTCGCATTACAAAGGCTGCCAGGCCTTTGAAGCTCCCCTGCCACAGATGGCTCTTCCTGGCCTGGGGGAGGTGTGTACACCTCCGCCCAGGAAAGGCTTTGTTTCTGGGCTCGGGGAGTGTAGGCTCCCACCCTAGGGGTCCAGAAACATGTCTCGTGGTGGCAGGCTGGTGTGTACCAGTCAGGGAACCCACCAGAGGCTGGTCGTTTTTCAGGGGGCATCTCAAAGATGCCCTCTGTGTGCATTTTCATTAAATCCCACACTGGCATCAGTGTGGGTTTAATGTGCTGAGAAGTATGATACCAAACTTCTTAGTTTTCAGTGCAGCCATTATGGTGCTGTGGAGTTCGTAATGACAAACTCCCAGCACCATATACTCTTAATGGCAGCACTGTACTTACAATGTCTAAGAATGGACTTAGACACTGTAGGGGTACAGGGCTCATGCACCTGTACCCTCACCACTGGTATAGTGCACCCCGCTAGAGGGGTGACTGACCTATGCCAGGGCAGTGGGTTGTAGGCATGGCCCACAGAGGTGTGTGCCTTGTCGACTCTTCACTTTGTTCTGCACCAAAACACGCAGCCTGAAAAGGCAGTGTGTGTGTGTGTGTGTGCGTGTGTAAAGGTACTGGGCCTCTAAGGGTGGCAAAATAAGTGCTGCAGCCCTTAGAGGTCTTCCCTGGTCACAGTGCCCTGGGTACCTGTGGTCCCATTTACCAGGGGCTGACCTGTGGCCAGAGATGCCAATTGGGTACAGTTTTGGGGAAAGAACACAGGCCCTGGGAACCTGATTGGCAGAGACCCAGGGCACATCAAGTCAAAGTGCATCAGAAACCCACTTCCTTACAACAATGCTCTGTTCAACTAATAGAGGAGAAAGAGGGAACAATGCTCTGTTCAACTAATAGAGGAGAAAGAGGGAACAATGCTCTGTTCAAATAATAGAGGAGGACTGGACTGGATTGATGAAAACATCCTCCTAGCACCCACAATCTCACAGAGTATTGCCAGGGTGAACAACACATTGTACATACAAGGACACGTAGAGGTAAAGGTAAGCTCGGAGGTGAAGGCAGGGGAAGAGAACATTACTTTACGCCCTGAAGGCACTAAGACAGTGATTGGAAAATACAGTTTAATACAGGAAAGTGCTATTTTCAGAGGGGTACAGGACATCCAGGAACTCTACTCAGAGAGAAAACCAACAATCATTAATGAATACATTCAGAGTTTACTTGAGCCAATGCAAAAGGCTGTGATGCATCTCAAGAGAGACAAGTGACCAACAATTTGATCATTCAAGGACATGTATGACAACACAGTCCATGAAGGGTCAGACAAATGGTCTGATTGGCTTACAAAACCCATCAATTCACCATACCTCATTAGTACATTGACAATTGCCAGTTTATGTTTATTTGTAGTGTGCAGGAAGCTGGCCCTGTATATACTATACCAAAATGAGGTATAGCATGCACAGAGTCAAGTGGAACCCCAAAGGTAGGCAGAGGTAAAGTAGATAGCACCTCACTCTCTATTTGTGGTAGTGTGGTCGAGCAGTAAGGCTTCATCAGAGGGTAGTGTTAAGCATTTGTTGTACACGCTCAGGCAGCAAATGATGTCACACACACAAAGACTGAACTCAGACCAATTTGATTTGTATAAAAATATTATTTAGTTGTATTTATTTCCTAGAACCAAGCAAGTCTGGTACAGGTAAGTGTAAATAGTACTTTTCAAAGCAGGTTGAACAATACAAGCAAGCTGAATGAAAATGACTGTTACAGGTTTGTAAATGCTTTCAATACAGTGGAAATTACTGTCAGATTACTTTGAATTACTTTGCAGATTACTTTCTGGATTACTTTTTTGACTCAGTGTGATACACCTAGATATCACACTGGGACATTTCCTAGAGAAAAGGTAAGTAAGCAATTTTTAGTTCTTTGCAGTTTTTCAAAGTTCAATATAAAAACCAACTCCACACAGAACATTTTTCAAGGATAAACAGTCAATGTATTCCTATGGAGAGAAATGAAGTTATTGGTTAACCCTTTGGGTGCTCATGACGGAATGGTTCCGTCATGAGCACCAGTGCTCATGACGGGTCTCCTGTATTTTGCGGCACTAGTTGCGGCGCGTCTTGGTAATCATCTACGGGACTTACATCAAGAGTCATTTGGAGTACGGACCGCTAAATGGAGCACAAATAGGAGGGGTATATCTGGGTCTGAATATTGGTCGGCAGCGGAGGGGGGTCCGTCCCTTCCCCTCCCTGGGGTTCCTGTCCTTACGGGGATGGAGTTTGGGATGTGAGCCGAGTCTGCTGTAAGTATGTGCGAAAGACACACCATATGTCCTTCGGTCTTGCGGTTGGGGGCTGGAGTGTGGCATATATTTCTGTCTGCAGGTTACAATAGGACATGTTACGCATCCATTCTGCCTTAGTAGGGCAGTGTTTGGCCCCCCAGTGAATCGCTATCTCTCTTTTCGCCAGCATCAGTGCTATGGCTACAAACCTACGATAGCAGGGTTTGATATGATTGACCAATCCTAGCAGGCCCAACCGTGGAGAGGGAATGAGAGGTGCAGCGATTATTTTCGCTAGTGTTTGAAATACCTCTACCCAGTAAGTCGTGAGATGAGGACATGTCCAAGTCATGTGAGCAAAATCGGCGTGAAACGCTCTGCATTTGGGGCAATTTGACGATTTGGAAGGGTCAAATTTAGCCAGTTGTCGTGGGGTAATGTAGATTCTGTGGACGAATTTGAAGTGAAGGAGTTTGTGCCTATGATTTGGGGAGATTTTTTGTATTTGGTCAAGACAAAAAGCCCATTCTTTATCTGTCAGTGGGTGTCCCAGATCCTCCGCCCAACGCTGTCTGACCCTCGTGTCTCGGGCCTGCCTGAGTGCCAAATAAGCCTTGTAAAGCTTGGTAACCAAGTGTGTGCCTTCCTTATCGGATATAAGCATAGTAAGTGGGGTGAAGTCTGATGGTGGGGATGGGAAGGAGGAGACTGTCAAACGTAGCGTACCCAGTAACCTGGCGGCTATGAAGTTGTCCATATATGTCATCTCGGGGTGTGTAGACATTTCCGTAAGTGTGCGTGCCCGGCCACCCGGGAATAGGGACCCAAGGGTGTCCAAGCCTAATTTAGTGAGGGTGTGTGGTAAGAGGAAGGAACGGGTTGTTGGGTAGAGGAATGGCGGAGGAGAAAAGAGGACCGTCGCCTAGTTTGTTGTTAAGCTTACGCCACGCCCAACAAGTGGTTGATAATGATTGTATGTCATGGGAGTCCAAAGGGATCCCTTTTGGGAGTAGGGCTTCCAATGGGGTGGGAGCTGCCAGTTCGTGTTCAGGTTTCGTGTACGGTATGCGAGCATCTGGGTGGAACCAGTGATGAGCAAATTGTGCCTGGGCCACGAGGAAATAGAGTTGTGGATCGGGAACCGCAAAACCACCCCGGTTATATGGAAGTGTTAAAGTGTCCCAAGAGACTCTCGGCCTACGGCCCGCCCATATCAGCCGTATGAGTAATCCCCGCAGTTGACGGAAGAATGCGTTGTTAAGTGGGATGGGAATTGTGCTAAATAAATATAAAAATCTGGGCAACACTTTCATTTTGATAAGGGCGATTCGACCGGCCATAGACAGGGGCAATTGGATCCAGCGTTCAACCTGTGCAGTGAGCTTGTCAATTGCCGGTCCATATTTCAAACGGATAACCTGCTCTTTATCCCTGTGAGGTGAACACCAAGGTACTTGGTGGTGTCGCCAGCCCTACGCAAGGGGAGCTCGGTCTCATCTGCCAGAGCTGCAGCCGTAATGGGAAATAGTTCTGATTTGTCCCAGTTAATCTTCAATCCGGACATGGCCCCATAGCGGCTAATTTCCTCTATGAGGGGTTGTAGGTTGTCGTTTGGACGTCGTATAAATAATGCAATGTCGTCTGCGTACATGGACATTAACAGAGGTCCCGATGGGAACTGAAAACTGCGAAACATATGCTTCTCCTGCACGTGGCGGACCAGAGGGTCCAGGGCTATTATAAAAAGCAGCGGGGAAAGAGGGCACCCCTGTTGTGTCCCACGTGTGATCGGAATCGGAAAGGATAGAGAGCCATTCACCCGTAGCCCAGCCTTTGGAGACTAGTACAGTAGCTCGATCAGGGCAATAAAATTACCTGAGATGCCTAGTTTACGCAACGTAGCGGTGAGGAAAGGCCACTTGAGAGAATCGAAGGCCTTCTCTGCATCCAATAGGGCTACTGCGGCAGGAGTGGTCGGTTCAATGCGGTTTATGACCGAGAAGACCGTTCTCAAGTTCAGAGCCGTGGACCTATGCGGTACGAAGCCTGATTGCACTGGGGAAATAATCTGTTCCATTAACAGCGACAGCTTGGAGGACAACATCTTAGCAAGGATTTTGTTGTCAAAATTGATTAGGGCGATAGGGCGGTAGGACGCGCAATTAGTGGGTTCCTTACCCGGTTTTAATAACAAGGAGATGGCCGCCTCTCTCATGGTAGGGGGGAGTGCTCCTGTCTCCAAGGCCTCCGCATAAACCTCCAAAAGCTGAAGTGCCAGGCTATCCTTGAATGCCTTATAAAAGACCCCGGATAGTCCGTCGAGCCCTGGGGCTTTAGAGCCGGTCAATGCATCTATAACAAGTGTAATTTCCTCCACAGTGAAGGGGTCTGCCAGAAAGTCTGCTTGCCCTTTAGTGAGCCAAACCATCGCAACCTCTTTTAAATAGTCTAAGTGTTGGGAAAAGTCTTGGGGTAGCGTGGTGGAGTAAAGGGATCGGTAATATGCCACTAATTCCGCCAGTATGTCAGCGTCGTCCGTAGCTAGTGTGTCGTCCGCGCGTTTCACCGCTGCAATATGCCCAGAGCCTCTGGGGGGGGGGGGGGAGGGGGGCGCACCAGTCGTGCCAGTGTTTTACCTGGGCGCTCTCCCTCTCCATACCTGCGCGGCGCCTGAAATCTGCCAAGCAACGATGCTTCCCTGTCAGCATGTTCGTTAAATTCCAGGATGAGGGCACTTCGTTTATTCTGAGTTTGCAGCTCCGGTGGGGCAGCATCTAATAAAGCTATGTCACAGCTTCAACTTAAGCAAGACTTCCGCGAACCGACCGCAAGACCCCAGCCTGCTTAGATATAATAACTCCCCGGATATATGCCTTGAAGGCATCCCAGAGCATGGAGTAAGTGTCCACCGTGCCTGTAGTCAGAGTAAAGTATTCAGTAATGGCCTCTTGTACCTCCAACCGAAAGACCTCATCTAGGAGAGCAGAGGCCGGGAAGGACCATCTACGCTCCCATCCAGCCGAGTGGGGGATGAGTAAGTGGATAAAAACCGGCGCGTGATCCGATAAGTTACGCGGTAACGTATCTATACCCTTGGTCCATTGACATCCCAGTGCGTCCGTCAGCAGATAGTCTATGAGTGTATGTGTGGAGTGTGGCGCAGAGTGGAACGTGTAACCAGGGGTAGTGGGATGGTGTACGCGCCAGAGGTCTCGCAAGCCTAAGGAGTGTATAATGTCCTTCATCACTATAAGGGAGCGTGATTTGGTGGTAGCAAGAGGATTGGAGGAATCGTGTGTATGATCAATCCAGAGATTCAAGTCTCCCCCAAAGAAGATAGTGTCGTAATCATATCGGTTCAGCAGAACATGGAGGCTTTTGAAAAATCAGGGTCATCTACGTTAGGTGCATAGATGTTAAGGAATAGTACCGCCTTACCTAATAGTGTGCCTAATACCAGCAGGTATCTCCCTTGTGCGTCTGTCACTGTCTCTTTGTGTGTAAACGGAAGGGAGTGATGAATTAAAAGGCAGACCCCTCGAGAGTACGTACTATACCTTGCGAAGAATCTGTGGGATCCCCAGGAGGATGCGAACGGGGGAGCGACCTGCGTAGGGAGGTGTGTGTCCTGCAAAAAAGCTATTTTTACATTATGTCGACGGAGATATGCCAATACCAATTTACATTTCCTCGGATTATTGAGACCCCGGACGTTCCAGGTAAGGAGTTTAACCTCTACCGCTTGTGCTACGGCCATACCCAGCGATCATTATATATATATTCGTCTAGCCAGTAGGCGTAATTCCAGACGTGTGCAACAGGGAATGGAGACCTATAGGGGGACATACGGACAGGGAAACACAAAATATACCCATTCACGAGACAAAAAACTACCATGTTAAACAAACACCTCAAATCCCACCCACCTCCCACACCTGGGCTCAAAGGACCAGAGAACCTTGTCCCTCCCCGATCCACCCAACAAAAGAGAACAAACAAAAACCCCAACAGGAGTGAATGCGGAGTCATCCCAGGGGGCGGACTACGCCTCGGATGTCCGATGCCTATGTCATAACATACGTAACTTGTACAATGTGTGAGAAAAATCGAAACAGTGAAACATTTTGAATTGTATACAACCACCAGCAATATAAGAGCTAATTGTACGCAGCAAATAGAAATCACTGAGTCAGAAAAAAGAGAGCGGAGACTACTGACAGGCTCTGAAGTCCTCAATCCGCGGTGAAGAGTTCTGCACTAGCAGCTAGCGGCCTATCTGGAGATGAGTGTCCTGAGGATCTCGCCGGGCTCCTACGAGCCTCCCCATGACGCTGTTTGCAAAAGGCCAAAGTGTCTGTAGCGTTATCAAAGAAGCGGGGATTACCTTCCAGCAGCACCCTCAGTTTCGCCAGATATAACATAGCGTATTGAAGTCCCAGTGAACGAAGTTGGCGCTTGGCTTCTAGGAACTTTCGTCGAGCCTCTTGGACCGCAATGGTGTGGTCTGGATAAAAGGAGAGGACAGTCCCTTGGTACTGAACGGGTGACTTCTCCCGGGCCAGGCGGAGTATCGTATCACGGTCCCTGTAATTAAGTAGGCGTGCCACAATGGAGCGCGGCGGGGTACCTGGCGGTGGTCGCGGGCCAAGGGATCGGTGTGCCCCCACCACCACGAAATTTCCGGAGAGTTTCTCAACGCTAAATAGGTCCTTCAACATGTTTTCAATGAAAGGCTCTGGGCGGCCCATGTTTGTGGACTCAGCCAGTCCCATAATGCGGATGTTATTTCTACGCGATCTGGCCTCTAAGTCCTCGTTCTTGATCGCCACCGATTTCAGCAGCCGCTTCATCCGTTCGAGTCGTCGTGCCGTGTCCCGAGCTTGATCCTCCTGGGCAGATATTCTCTGCTCCGCCTCTCCAAGCCTGGTGTTGTGACCATCTAGACGTTCGCCCATCCTGTCAAGCCTGGAGGTTAGGGTATCAAAACGTGCATCTATACCCCGGAATCCCACCCGGAGCTCCGCCATGATGGTGGATGTCCCGTCCACGGGCTGCGGAGGATCCGTTCGTTCTGGGCCTTCTTCCCTCTCGGGATTGTGGTCGGACCGTTAGAACATATCTGGTTTGTCGAAGGCGAGTTTACGTTGTCTAGGGTCTCCTCGACCCATCATTGTAGTGTCCAGCACCTGGAGTAGCGGTAGGCAGAAGTCCACACCTGTTCTTTTCACAGGGAGCAAGGTTGGACCGGGACTCTAGCACCAGTGTCTTATCAGGCTATATCCAGCGTGGGGGGGTCACCCCGGGACCGCAATATGTCAGGGCGGCGTACAGGGCCTCCGTATGACCAGGCTCAGAATTGCCCCCAGGCAGCTCGTAAGGGGGGTCACCGAAATGTCCACCGGGAGTCACCTCGGGTCACCAACGCATCGCCGGTCTCGCCCGCGGGAGGGGGATCGCAGTGGGGGGAAGGACTTAGACCCCTCCTCACCGGACCAGCCCAGCTGAGGCCAGAGGTGAGTTCTCGTGAAGGGGGGAAGGTGTCAGCGCAATCCAATCATTCCACGGCCGCAGAGGCCCCCGCGAGGCACGAAGGGATGTGGCAAGGTTCTAGGGGCCTTCATAGTTGCGGCAGTAGAACTGAAACTGACACTTAGTTTCAGTTTCATTGTTTCGGCGCTTCTCAGCCCCCCCGAGCACCGAAACACTTGGGAGAGGTATCATTGGAAAGGGGAGAATCTCCCCTTTCCAATGGTACCCTTCCCTAGTGGATCCCTGCTTGGGGATCACCCCAAGAGGGCGATCCCAAAGCAGGGATCCACCCACTAGCCACCAGGGAGGGGGGAGCGGGCCCTTGGGCAAGGGCCTTTGCTCCCACCATATACTATGGGTATAAACAGTCTTTCTGCCCCCCCGGGGGGGGGGGGCAGAAAGCACCCTAGACACCAGGGATTTTTTTTATATGCAAGGGGTGTGGGCTGCCCAGAAAGGGCATGCAAATGCACCCACCCTACTCCCCAAAGAAAACAAAACACTTTCTGCGCCCCCCCCCCACCCCCAGGAGGCAGATGGGGGCAATAGCCCCTGATCTGCCCCCGAAAGTCCACTAAGCACCAGGGATTTTTTTTTTTTTAAATATATACGTAGGGGTGGGGGCTGCCCAGAATGGGCATATCAATGCCCCCCCCCCAAAAAAAAATGCTAGTCTTTCTGCCCCCCCTCCCTGGGAGGCAGATGGGGCAGTAGCTCCCAATCTGCCAGCACCCTAGACGCCAGGGATTATTTGTTTTATAGGCCAGGGGTGGGGGCTGCCCAGAATGGGCATCCCAATGCCCCCACCCTACCCCCCCCAAAAGATGGCAAAAGACTTTCTGCCTCCCCCAGGAGGCAGATGGGGGCAATAGCCCCTGTTCTGCCCCGCGGGGGGCAGAAAGCCCACTAGGCACCAGGGTTTTTTTCTTTTTTATTATACGTAGGAGTGGGGGCTGCCCAGAATGGGCATGCCAATGCCCCCACCACCCCCGAAAAATGCCATAGTCTTTCTGCCCCCCCAGGAGACAGATGGGGGCAGTAGCCCCTGATCTGCCCCCCCAGGGGGCATCAGAGAGCCCCAAGACGCCAGCAATTATGCTGGCATTTTTTATGCGTGGGGGCTGCCCAGAATGGGCATACTATGCCCCCACCCCCAAACAAATAGCCACAGTCTTTCTGCCCCTTTCTGCATATCGGGGCAACCCCCTCAGGGCGGCAGAAAGCCCACTAGGCACAGACTTGTTTTTAGCAATGTGCTACCTGTGGATTTTGGGCCCTAGCGCAGCCGGCACATAGGGAAACCTAGCAAACCTGTACATTTTTGAAAACTAGACACCCGGGGGAATCCAGGATGGGGTGACTTGTCTGGCTCTCACCAGGTTCTGTTACCCAGAATCCCTTGCAAACCTCATAGTTTGTTAAAAAAACAAACACATTTTCCTCACATTTCTGTGATGGAAAGTTCTGGAATCTGCGTGGATCCACAAAATTCCATGCAGCCCCGCATTCCCCAAAGTCTTCCGATAAAAATGGTACCTCACTTGTGTGGGTAGGCCTAGTGCCCGCGACAGGTAACGGCCCAAAATGCAACGTGGACACACCACATTCTCACAGTGAAAACTGACCCCTTTTTTGCAAAGTGCCTAGCTGAGGATTTTGAACCCTAGCTCTGCCGGCACCTAGGGAAACCTAGCAAACCTATAATTTTTGAAAACTAGACACCCAGGGGAATTCAGGATGGGGTGACTTGTCTGACTCTCACCAGGCTCTGTTACCCAGAATCCCTTGCAAACCTCAAACATTGTAAAAAAAAAAAAAAAAAAAAAAAAACATTTCCCGATAAAAATGGTACCTTACTCACGTGGGTGGGTCAAGTACCCGCGACAGGCAAGGGCCCAAAACGTATTGAGGAGACATCAAAATTACCCATCACAAAACAACCTGGTTTTGCAAGGGGGGTCCACCTGGCTTTTTGGCCCCGGCTCGGCGGCCATCTTGGGAAACTACCAAACCGACACATTTCTTAAAACTAGAGACCCGGGGGAGTCCAGCGAGGTATGGCTTGCGTGGATCTCCCAACGTTTTCCTACCCAGAATCCCCTGCAAACCTCAAATTTAGCTGAAAAAAACACATTTTCCACATATTTTTGCGTGTAATCACCATGCCGGGAAAAAAGGTCCTACCCCACAGCGTTCCCCTCAGTCTCCCGAGTGAAATGATACCTCACTTGTGTGGGTGGGGCAAGGGCCTGTGACTGGGAAGAGCCAAAAACATAGGGATTAAGGGTATAGCACCGAGAATTGCAAGCGCTACATTTTTTTAAAAATACATTTTTTAGCCAATTCTGCAGTGGACACCCACACAAGTGAGGTATCATTTTAATCGGGGGAACGCTGGGTGGTAGGAAATTTGTGGATCCATGCAGATTCCAGAACTTTCCCACACAGAAATTTGAGAAAAAAGTTATATTTTCAGAACCAGAAGGGTCCAGCGGATGTAACAGTATATTGCTCTCAAAAATCTGTCATGCTTAGAAGAAGTTACAGTTGAAAACGTTGGCACAAATGGCTGTTTTTAAAAAAAAAACTCATTTTCAATTTTCCTATTTTCAACTGTTAGTTTCTATAAGAAAACCTTGAAGGATCTACACAAATGACCCCTTGCTGAATTCAGAATTTTGTCTACTTTTCAGAAATGTATATCCGTCCAGGATCCATCATTGCTTTCATACCCATTTTTATCATTAACTGGAAGGAGGTTGAAAGCAAAAAAATTGCAAAAATACGCTATGTCCCAGTAAAATGCCAAAACCGTGTAAAAATGTTTGGTTTTCTGACAAGTCATCCAGTCCCTGAAAGCTGGGAAGATGGTGATTTCAGCACCACAAACCCTTTGTTGATACTATTTGCAGGGAAAAAAACCAGACGCTTTCATCTGCAGCCTTTTTTCCCCATTTTTCCCCCAAAAAACAACATTTAGCTGTATTTTGGCTAATTTCTGGGTCCCCTCCAGGGGAATCAACAAACTCTGGGTACCTTTAAAATCCCCATGGAGTTGGAAGAAAAGGGCGCAAATTTGGCGTGGATACCTTATGTGGTCAAAATGTTACAGGGGCCTAAGCGCAAACTACCCCAAATAGCCAAAAAAAGGCTTAGCACAGGGGGGGAAAAGACCTGGCAGCGAAGGGATTAAC
Organism: Calotriton arnoldi; assembly: GCA_963921515.1. Lineage (NCBI taxonomy): Eukaryota > Metazoa > Chordata > Amphibia > Caudata > Salamandridae > Calotriton > Calotriton arnoldi. The sequence goes on along the minus strand of CAWUFW010001603.1, from coordinate 631,214 downwards.
AGGTAAGTACTTTGTTGTGGGAGTTGGTATTCTGGGGTTAGAACAAGGGTTCCCCAGGGTCAAGGATGTACTCGTTACACCCTCAGCAGCACTAGGGCGGCCGGGTGCAGAGTGCGGAGGCCCAATGTTATCCAATGGGGGATAGGGGGCCTCTGGTTGGTGGCTGCTCACGAGCAGGCCACAAGGTTGTGGAAGCAAAGCTCCTTGTGTTAGGCTCAGGGCAAAAGGGGATCAGAGTTAGCACCCAAGGTACGCCCGCAGCAGCGCAGGGGCGGCTGGGTTCAGGGTGCTGTTTTGGCGTCGGGTGCCCTGTTGATTTCAGAGGGGATTCTCCGGTTTCAACAAAGACTGCAGGCTCGGGGACGGAGATCTTCTGGAGGTGACCACCGGTTGGAGAGGTAAGTTGGGATGCCTTGGGATGCTGGGACACAGTCGGTTGGGCCACCAAAGGCCGTGGGACTTCGGGTGCAGGGATGTCTTTAGGCGCCGGGTTTTCTTACCCGCTCAGGTTGCGGTCGGGGGGATCCTCAAGAAAGAGGCTGCTGGCTTCACTGGGAGATTCGAGGCAAGTCAGAGATCACCAGATCTCAGGTCAGGATCGCCGGGGAAACCTCCTCGTGGTGTTGGGCCACTCAAACTCGGGCCGTGGGCGTCGGGTGCTGAGTGGTGCAGACTCGCGGATTTGGCCGGAGCCAGAGTCTGTGGGTGAGCAAATCCGATGCTCACGGGAGACAGTCTTTTCTGTGGAAGGCAGGGCAGGTCCTCGGGAGTTCTTGAGGTTGCTGGCTGCAGGACACAATGGGATTTCGCTTCTGCAGGTTCGAGGGGGGGACAGGCCGGTAGGGCTGGGGCCAAGTCAGTGGGCATCCTCCTCTTCTTAGCTTTGGCACAGCTTATTCGGTCCTTCTTCTTTGTCGGTTCGTGTCTGAAGAGGCAAGGTTCAGGAGTGCCCCTAAATTCTAGATTTAGGGACGTTACAGGTAGTAAAGGTTGCGACCAATGGGTCCCTTCCTTGGAGTGGGTACCCTACCTATTATGCTATCCTCCAGTGGGGGGGGGGGCATATGCCTCACTCTGGTTGGCTGGGTCCCCCCATCTGCAAGATGGTGGGGACTGAGAGTTGTACTTCACCTCGCCTCCCCCACCTGAGGGGTGGGTTTGGCAATGGTAAGCACACCTCCCTTCCTCACTTGGTTTTACAGCAGATTCTCCAGCCCAAAGTGGGGGTCAGAACCGGTGGCGGCCAATTGCTGGAAGCAGCAGAAAGGCGTGGGGGAGCTCACAAAGGCGGCAAGCCTTTGAAGCTTCCCCTTTGTGGACCCTGGCCGTCCTGGAGGGGGAAGGGAGAGGCTTGGCACCTCATCCCAGGATGTGCATTGTTTCAGACCCCCGATAGCCGCCGGCTCTCGACCTAGGGGTCCAGAAACATGTCTGGTGGTGGCAGCTGGCGAGCAGCCACTCAGCCTGGACACTAGTGTTAGGTCGTTTTTCAGGGGGCATCTCAAAGATGCCCTCTGTGTGCATTTTTCATTAAATCCCACAATGGCATCAGTGTGGGTTTAATGTGCTGAGAAGTTTGATACCAAACTTCCCAGCTTTCAGTAAAGCCATTATGGTGCTGTGGAGTTCGTAATGACAAACTCCTAGTACCATATACTCTTAATGGTATTACTGCACTTACAATGTCTAGGAATTGGCTTAGACACTGTAGGGGTACAGGGCTCATGCAGCTGTACCCTCACCACTGGTATAGCTAGATGGGTGGCTGGCCTATGCCAGGGCAGTGGGTTGTAGGCATGGCATACAGGGATGTGTGCCATGTTGACTTCACTTTGATCTGCACCAATACACGCAGTCTGCAAAGGCAGTGTGTGGGTATAAAGGTACAGGGCCTCTAAGGGTGGCACGATAAGTGCAGCAGCCCTTAGAGGCCTTCCCTGGCCACAGTGCCCTTGGTACCTGTGGTACCATTTACAACGTTTTGTTATCCTTTGAAGCTTACCCTTCGTGAACCCTGCCCATCCTGGGGGAGAAGGCTTGGCACCTCGTCCCAGGATGTGCATTGTTTCAGGCCCCAGAGAGCAGCAGGCTCTCGACCCAGGGGTCCAGAAACATGTCTGGTGGTGGCAGCTGAAAGAAGCCACTCAGCCAGGACACTAGTGGTAGGTCGTTTTTCAGGGGGCATCTCTAAGATGCACTCTGTGTGCATTTTTTATTAAATCCCACACTGGCATCAGTGTGGGTTTAATGTGCTGAGAAGTTTGATACCAAACTTCTCAGTTTTCAGTGTAGCCATTAAGGTGCTGTGGAGTTCGTAATGACAAACTCCCAGCACCATATACTCTTAATGGCAGCACTGCACTTACAATGTCAAAGAATGGCCTTAGACATTGTAGGGGTACAGGGCTCATGCACCTGTACCCTCACCACTGGTATAGTGCACCCAGCTAGAGGGGTGACTGATCTATGCCAGGGCAGTGGGTTGTAGGCATGGCACACAGAGATGTGTGCCATGTCGACTCTTCACTTTGTTCTGCACCAAGACACGCAGCCTGCAAAGACAGTGTGTGAGTGTAAGGGTACAAGGACCTCTAAGGGTGGCACAATAAGTGCTGCAGCCCTTAGAGGCCTTCTCTGGTCACAGTGCCCTGGGTACCTGTGGTACTATTTACCAGTGGCTGACCTGTGGCCAGAGATGCCAATTGGGTTTAGGCTTCAATGTAGTTTTAGGGAAAGAACATAGGCCCTGGGTACCTGATTAGCAGGAGCCCAGGGCACACTCAGTCAAAGCACATCAGCAATTCAGCAAAAAGTGGGGGCAACCATGCAGAAAGAGGGCACTTTCTCACATAGTGCATATGTGTACTGTAGCAGTGTGTCTTTTTACCTTAGTCATGGCGACATGAAGCACACAGAAAAGTTAGGAAGAGCAGGATAAAAATGTATTGTTGGGGGAAGAATAGCACAGTAAAAGTGTATATATATATGTGTGTGTGTGTGTGTGTGTGTGTGTGTGTGTGTGTGTGTGTGTGTGTGTGTGTGTGTGTGTGTGTGTGTGTGTGTGTGTGTGTGTGTGTGTGTGTGTGTGTGTGTGTGTGTGTGTGTGTGTGTGTGTGTGTGTGTGTGTGTGTGTGTGTGTGTGTGTGTGTGTGTTTTTGTGTAAATACCTTTCTAGCTCGGCGTGGATGGCACTGTGCTATTCCTATGCTTTGCAAGAAAAACAGACATTTGAAGTACGCAGATTCAGAGTGTCGCTGGTGTTGTAGGGTGCTCTATATAGGAGCTGCTCTCCACCTAAACCTGGGAACAACCCAGAGTTCTCTGCTTCTTTTTTGCAAAATGTATGCAGAACGCTAAGCCTGAAAGGGTATTGTTATGACTTACACTAGGTACTCCCTTGTATCTGGAAAAAGCTTAACCTCTCTGAAGAGCTATAATTATAGCAAAACACGAGTCTGGGGTTGTTTTTATTCATTCCAGGTTGGCTTGGATGGTATTTACTAATCCAAAGCTGTAATACTGTGCCTGGAGTGGTAAAAGACTTTTGTCATTTTACAGCTCGACATGGATGGCACTGTGCTAATCCTATGCTTCAAAACCTTGCTAGAAAAACAGACATTTGGGGAGAGCAGATTCAGAGTGTTGCTTGTGTTGTAGGATGCTCTATACAGGAGCTGTTCTCCATCTAAACTTGGGAACAACCCAGAGTTCTCCGATATGTATATCTGATATATACGTATATCTGATATATATATATATATATATATATATATATATATATGTATATATATATGATACACACACCCCGCCCCAGCAATAGTTCCTTAGCTCAGCTGTTCCACAAGAAAAATGTTTGTGTTGTTAATAACTTTGACCCCATTTGACGAATCTCTATGAAACTTTCCAAAAAGGTGCTACTTTTTTACTAGCTTCTACGTCAAATGTTTAAGGGTGGTCCATCAAGCAGGGGCAGAGAAAAAAGGGGGGTCCCAAACTAAAAAGCCCATGCATTTTCCATAAACTTATTTAAGAAGGGAGCCACAGCAAAAACTGCTTAATGGAATTACACCAAATTTGGCAGGAGGCTAGATATTGGTTCACAGATTGTACTTTTTGTGATTTGGTGTAAATCTGTTCAGTAGTGTAAGAAAGTGGCTCTGTATATACTGAACCAAAGTAAGGTTCAGTGTGCACAGAGTCCACAGTCCCCAGAGGTTTGGCAGAGGCTAAAGTTAGATATAACCTTACTCTCTAAAGTGGTAGCTTGGTCGAGCAGTAAGGCAGTATCAGTGTAAAGCATTTGATGTACACACTCAGTCAGCAAATGAAGCCACACAAGAACTGAACTCTAGGCCAATTGTTTTGTATAAAAAAATATACTGTTGTTTTATTTTTAGAACCAACAATAGGTATCAAAATACTTTCTCAGAATCAAATGCTGTAGTTGAATACTTTCAATAAGCAATAGACTTTTGAATACAGTAGTTACAGTTGTTGCATTAGGCAACACAATTTCAAACACAATAATACATTGAGTTCAATGGGAATTTCTAGTTAAATGCAATAGATTACTTTTTCGATTACTTTTCTTACCACAGGACTGTATCCTAGATTCAGTCCTGGGACATCTCCTGTAAACAGTTGAGTAAAAACGTTTTGGTTACAGTTGTGATTTTTAAGAAATATTATTGTATTTTAAAAGTTGACACTTAGAAACTTTTTCACAATGAATCACCAATGTTATCCTATGGGAGGAAATTCACTTAGCAGGTAAGTAGTGTTATCGTTACTTTTTCTTACTCAGTGTTGGATCCGGGATCCAGCACTGGTGCATCTCCTGTAAACAATTAAAAGAATGCGTTTATGTCACACAGGCGATTTTTAGCAAATATTTGTAAGTTTCAAAAATGAACACTTAGAAACCTTTTCAGCAAAAACCAGGCAATGTTATCCTATGGAAGGAAATTCAAGTTACCGGTAAGTACAGTTATAATTACTTTTCAGGGTCAGTGCTGGGCACCAAGATCCAGCACTGGGATCTCTCCTGATAACAGGTGAGTATTTTCGTTTCGTGATTCGGCTGATTTTAGATGAATATTTTAGTTTCAAAACTCCACACTTAGAAGAATTTCCAAGTGAAACCAGTCAATGTTACCCTATGGAAGAAAAGTGAGTTATTGGCTTTTGGGTAAGTACTCGACTGGCAGATTTAAGGTTCTGGGCATAGACTCAGGGGTCTCCCAGGGTCAGGTAGGTACAGCTGTTACACCCTCAGCGGCACAGGGGCGGCCAGGTGCAGATAGAGTAGGCCCAATGTTATCCTATGGAAGGCAGGGGGCCCTTGGTTGGTGGCTGCTGGCAAGCAGGCCACGCGGCTGTGGGAGCTGGGCTCCTGGTCACTTGCTCAGGGCAAATGGGGAAGTAGATTAGAGTAGACATTGCACTGCCAGGGGCACTCGGGCGGCTGGGTGCAGGGTGCTTTTGAGCCGTCGGGCTCTCAATGGATTTCAATGGAGAAGCTCAAGAACGAACACAGGCTGCAAGCTCGGGGACGAAGATTCTTCAGGTGCGACCACCACTTCGAGAGGTAAGTTGGGTAGTTGGAGGATAAGTAGGCACCCAGGAGTTGGGCACAGGGGGCCGCAGGGCGCCGGGTGCAGGGGTGCCTTTTGGCGTCGGGAAATCTTACCCTCAGCTGGTAGCGGTTGGAGGGGTCCCTGGTTCTGAGGCTGCAGGCGTCGTCAGGAGCGTTGAGGTGGGTCCTTGGGTGCTGGATTCGGGGTCACAGTCGCCAGGGGGACGTCCTCGAGGTCTTTGTTCACTCCAGCACAGGCCAGGCTTGGCGGGTGCAGAGTGTGCAGGGTTCGCGGTTCCTGGCTGATGCCAGGGGTTTGTTACTTGCTTTGAGCAGTACCACTGCTCGTGGGAGTCCCAGGTAGTTAGAGTCACAAGGCAGTCAGGTCCTCCGGGGTTTTTGAGGTTGCTGACCACTGGAGACGCCGGGGTTTAGCAGGAGCAGGTTCGAGGGTCGACAGGCCGGTAGGGCTGGGGCCAAATCAGTTGGTGTCTTCCTCTTGTTAGCAGCTGCACGGCAGGTCTTCTTGTTTCTTGTTCCTCTTTCTTGTTTCGGAATCTGGATCTGAGGAAGGAAGGTTCAGGGTGTCCCTAAATACAAAATGTAGGGGCGTTACAGGTAGGTAAAGGGCAGGGACCAATGGGTCCCTTCCCTGGGGTGGGTACACCCTCTATCCTGCCCCTCTCCTGTGGGAGGGGGGCAGTAGCCTAGTCCTGATTGGGCAGGGCTCCCCATCTTCAAGATGGCGAGAGCCCGGAGTTGTGCTTCACCTCTCCTCCCCCACCTGAGGGGTGGGGTTGGCAGAGGCTGGCACATCCCCTTTCCTCCCTTGGGGTTTCCCGCCAGTCTTCCCGCCAGAGAGGGGGTCAGAACCAGCGGGGACCAGTTGCTGAGTACAGCAAGTGGTCTGGGGAAGCTCACAAAGGCGGAATGTCTTTGAAGCTTCCCCCTGCCCATCCTGGGGGAGGAGGCCTAGCACCTCGCCCAGGACGTGCATTGTTGCAGGCCCGGGAGAGCGGATGGCTCTCTACCCAGGGGTCCAGCAACATGTCTGCTGGGTGGCAGCCTAGGCAGCCTCTCAGGCAGGACGTGGATTGTAGGTTAGGTTCAGGGGGCAACTCTAAGTTGCCCTCTGTCGTGCATTTTACATTAAATCCCACACTGGCATCAGTGTGGGTTTAATGTGCTGAGAAGTTTGATACCAAACTTCTCAGTCTTCAGTGTAGCCATTATGGTGCTGTGGAGTTCGTAATGACAACCTCCCAGCACCATATACTCTTAATGGCATCACTGCACTTACAGTGCCCAGGAATGGCCCTGGGTACTGTAGGGGCACAGGGCTCATGCACCTGTGCCCACACCACTGGCAGAGTGCACCCAGCTAGAGGGGTGACTGAGGTATGCCAGGGCAGTGTGTTTGTGGGCATGGCACACAGGGATGTGTGCCATGTTGACTCTCTGTTTAGTTCTGCACCAAGACACGCAGCCTGCAAAGGCCGTGTGTGTGTGTGTGTCAGGGTACAGGGCCTCTAAGGGTGGCACAATAAGTGCTGCAGCCCTTAGGGGCCTTCTCTGGTCACAGTGCCCTGGGTACCTAGCGTACCATTTACCAGGGGCTTACCTGTGGCCAGAGATGCCAATTGGGTTTAGGCTTTAGTACAGTTTTTAGGGAAGGAACACAGGCCCTGGGTTCCTGATTGGCAGAGACCCAGGGCACACCAAGGAAAAGTGCATCAGTTATCAGGCAAAAAGTGGGGGGGTTACTGCAACAGAAACCCACTTTCTTACAAGCAGTTTTTAAGAAAATAAGGTTAAAAAAAATATAGCTATCTGGACGGTTGAGTCCGCAAGAGGCTCCAGAGACTCTTGCGGGAGCGCCAACTTAAAAATGGAGCATTCTGATTGGCCCAAGGAGCTTTTTTTTTTATTTTTACCTTGGGTCAATTCGCTTTCCTGGAAGTCAGACTCCAGCTGTCAGCTACAACAGAAAAATGTTGCTATCAGCCATTACAGGACTCGTGGACTTTCCTATCCTGAAGTGTTAAATGAAAAAAAATACAAGGGGGCAGTGCATGGCGGGGGCACAAGTTATAGTTAGTGCTGCTAACTGTAACTGGTGAATTTCTATTTTTTTTTTTATAGTTCAAAACATTAATGTTGTCACCGACATTCACCTAACTATAACGTTACTTTAACCTTTGGTTATTTTAGTGAATATACACAATTTTAGAATGGCATTATTTATTATGGTATTGTATATATACACACAAAAAATGGGCCCATGTGTGTGGCATTGGAAAATGGATGCCACCATGCGTATTGGCAATATGTGAAGGTGCCATACTAACAAACTAGCTGGCAAGCCTTCCATATTGTCATTTTCTATTTTCACTAGTTTTTATGCCTATTCTGAGTGTCAACTGCTATAACAGAAAATTTACACAATGTACCTTTCCCCAAGCAGTAGTTCAACTAATGTATTCTTGGTTTTCCAGATACTGCTAAGGTCACCAGGTCAACTGTCAGCTGTGCATGTTCAAAACACAGTCAGTTTGCAAATATATTCACCCTCCCCAACCTGAAGCCATTAATCTAACAAGAACACAGAGTTGGTATAGTCCAGTGAAACCTTTGCAACAGCTGAACTCACTCCTCAACCTAGTGGATTCAGATACTAAGCACATCCCACTCAAGGAATCCCGACGAAGTCTCACACGAGACCAGAATGGATATGTGGACAGCAACTTGTAGATGTATTTAAAAAGTGCTAAATGAGCCTAACAAGCTTCTTGGAGAAAGAAGGCAAAACAGAAGCATCACAGCAGGACTAAGAAGGGCTTGTCAGGAGTTCTCATGCACTCTTGTGCTAAGGAAAAGTAAGAAAGTGACCCTAATAAATTGCTGATACTGCAAAGCTACAGAAATATTGGAGAGTCGAGGATCATCCTGACTCATGAGCAGTTCACAAGACAGTCTCAGTGAATGCAATGAATCTGACAGCACAGTGAGCTATTCACCCCACATACTATGTAATAACTAATGTGAAGCACCACCTCACTCATGTTTACCTGTCCCTTGGGCCACACCTGAAGCAAGCACTTTACATTGTAACAGGCCATCCTACCTCCAAGATCCGTTTAATCCTTTGGCGCTGAGGGTTCTCGCCTTCCTCGTTGTCCAGCAAACGATGGGGATAGCAGATCAGCTGCATCAGCCTCTGAGCCTGGGTACTGCTCAGCACAGGGTCTTGCAAGTCATTACTGTCCTCACAGAGGCTCTTTAGACATCGCTCACCCACCCATTCCTGCAGAGAGATTCAAGATCAGAGCATCAGGCACAGCACAGGTCTGGCAGAAGATGGTCCTCTGTGAACTGATCCCATTACACGTTAAACTTCATTGCACTGCTGCGCACCAAACAAGGTGACAGAAAATACACGGGATATATTTCAAAGGTAAATACAACACACTACTCAGGTTATCATTATACAAGAGACCTTGGCCTGAGCCTTTCATAGGCTAACACCGCGTATAGCACAGTGTCCTGCGCAATACTGAATCATGGATTGTATTTTGTATGTTATCTCATATGATGGGTCTGTCCTGTACAGCGGAATACAGAAAACACAATTGGACAGGAAAGAAGGACCTCCAGGCCCATTCATATCCACAATATTGTGCCCTTGCTTTAATCACAGAGCCGACACTGTTTCCAACTATTCCCTCTAACCCCCGATAACTCACTACTATTGCTTCCCTTCATCCATCTGATACTTTTTTGAAGTTTATGTAGCCTTTTTATCACCTCCACTTCTTCCAGTCCACGTTGTTAAATGTAATGATCGTTTTTCTGTGAAACATTCAAAATGATCTCCGAGACTTCTCGTTATTCACTCTTCCCTTGATCTCACACAGTGGCAATAAGTCCAAGTCACTTATCATACAGACTCTTGTGGTGCTTCTGCTTTTATATCCATTTCCACCACAAAAGCCACCATCATAATTTCTGTTTGCGCTCTTTTGGATACACAGAGTGAAAAGAAATGAGGAGCAGTGCCTGACAAATATAGGCTCTTGTGCTATCCTACTAAATCTCGGAATTCAAAACTAAACCAAAATCCCTCCTAATCCAAACCCAGTATATCCACAGTTTAACTTGTATATCTGTTTCGCTGAAGTACCTCATCCCGAGGCTTGTATTAAGGCTCCTTCTAGCATCTTCGAGCGACTGCACCAACACGCTTAGAAGCTTTAATGAGAAGTAATGAATGACACTAGCACAGCTTCAGCTTCACAGCACATCCAGACCCAAGAACACTTCTATTAGGTTCATCACTTAGGCCCAAATGAGAGAGGATGGGTAAGGAGAGTATGATGGAAAACCGTCACAAAACAAACTTGGTCACGAGTCAATAGTTACACATGCATTTGATCAATCCTAACCTCCTACTGCAAGTGATTTGTAGGAAGCCAGCTCTGTATATACTATACCAAAGTAGGGTATATTGTGCACAGAGTACAGTGGATCCCCAGAGGTAGGCAGAGGTAAAAGTAGATAGCACCTTACTCTTTTGTGGTAGAGTGGTTGAGCAGTCAGGCATATCAGAGGGTAGTGTTAAGCATTTGTTGTACACACAGGCAAGAAATGTCACAAACTCAAAGACTGAATTTAGGCCAAATGTTTGTATAAAAAGTTATTATTTTGTTGTTTTATTTCTAGAACCAAGAGTTATTTAGTAGCAGGTAAGTTAAACTCTTCATATAATGTTACTTTCAGTAATACAGGGAGTACTGGATTTGTAGGAACATTTACATTACTTTAACAGTTGAGAAAACCATTGGTAAACTGCTCAACAGCACTTGAAATTACTGTTAGATTACTTCGAGATTGCTTCTCTAGTTTAGCATGAAAAATACTCTTAACAGTCTAAGCAACACAGGACATTAGTAAGCAGGTGAACTTGTTTACAGGCACCAAGTTACTTTTGTTGCAGTACAAGACAGTTCAACACGATTTTTCAGAGAAAACCCACCATACAGTCCTTTGGAGAAAAACATAGTGTCAAGTTTACAGGTAAGTAAACGGTTTTAGGGATGGAGTTTTCGGGGGTAGAACCAAGGTTCCCCAAGGTTTAGGTTGACAATCAAAGGGGCACCACCAGCGGCACTAGGGTGGTCGGGTGTAGAGTGCTGGGTACCAATGTTAGCCAATGGGGCTTGGGGGCATCTTGGTTGGAGGCTGCTCACAGGCAGGCCTCTCCGTCTTGGAAGCCAAGCTCATATGGCTAAGGTTGGAGCACAGGGGGTCCTAGGTTAGCACCAAGTCCACACCACCAGTGGTGCAGGGTGCTTAGCAGGTGTCTGGAGCACAATGCAATCCTATGGGGGTTGCTGGTTTTGGATTTTCGCTGCAGGCTCGGACCAGGAATTCTTCCAGGAGGAACCAACAGTTGGGCAGGTAAGTTGGAGGGCTCAGGGACGTAGGTGCAACTCAGGTCCTGTTCTCCAGGGCTCGGGGCGGCCGGATGCAGGGGTGCCTTTTGAGGTCGGGTTTCACCTTACCGGGCAATCGCGATTGGGAGCGTCCTCCGCTTCTGGTCTTCTTGATGCGAGGGAGGTGTGCTCTTGCCTGGGACATAGATTGAATGTGTCTGATGAGTTGGTAGAAGCTGAGGCGGTAGTTGGGGTAAGCTGGACCGGTGCTGTGGAGAGCCTTGTAGGCATGGGTGAGTAGCTTGAACTTGCATCTTTTCTGGACTCTGAGCCAGTGGAGATTGTTGAGGGAGGGAAAGATGTGGTTATTTCAGTGGATGTTCAGGTGAGTCTGGTGGCGGCATTCTGGATGGTTTAGAATAGGCATAGGACATGGGCTGGGATTCCGATGTAGAGGGTGTTTCCATAAATCAAGTCTACTTGAGAGAAGAGCCTGGGTGACAGTTCGTCTGGTTTTCAGTGGGATCCACTTGAAAATCTTCAGTACTATTCACAGGATGTGGAAGCATGATGAGGTGATGGCGTTGACCTTTCTGTTCATGGAGAGGTTGGGGTCCAGGATGAACCAGAGGTTCTTGGCAAGATCAGCAAGGGTTGGTGGGTGCTAAGTTTAGAGGGCCACCTAAAGGCAACCAGGGGGAGGAGTCATTGCCAAAGATTTGGCCTTCGGTTTTGCCTGAGTTGAGCTGGAGACACTGCTCATGCAGTAGGCGAAGTTTGCTTTCACGGTGATGGTTTAGTCAGTAAGGGAGAGGATAAGCTGTAAGTCATCATCATCATAGGATGCTATATTGAAGCCATAGGCTCTAACGATGTCCACGAGGGGCGTAATGTAGACGTTGAAGAGTGCTGTGCTGAGCTACGATCCTTGAGGGACTCCGCAGATGAGTTTCTTGGGTTCTGAGTTGTAGCGGGGAAGTCTAACTTGTTAAGTTCTGTCTGTGAGGAAGGAACATATCCACTTGAGGGCCAGTCTGCAGATACCCAAGTGATGAAGTATTCTGATGAGATATTTGTGGGAGACCGTATCAAAAGCTGCGGAGAGGTCGAGGAGGATGAGTGCAGCCGTTTATCCTCGGTCGAGGATGCTTCTGATGTCATCAGTGGCGGCAATGAGAATTGTCTCTGTGCTGTGGCAGGTGCGAAAGCCTGATTGAGAGCTGTCTAGGAGTTGATGGAGTTCTGGGTGGTCTGCGAGTAGTGTATTGATGGCTTTCTCCATGACTAACTAGGAAAGGAAAGAGCGGGATGGGTCTATAGCTGCTGAGGGTGTTTGGATCAGCTGTTGGTTTCTTCAATAGGGGATTAACTTCTGCATTTTTCCAGAAAAACTGTAAGGTGGCGGTAGTTATGGAGATGCTGATGATAGCAGTCAGTGTGGAGGAGATGATGGTTCTTCCAAGGTTGTATATGAGGTGGGAGCATGGATCTGAGGGAGTTCTTGAGTGAATGGAATTCATTAGGGCAGTGGTTTCTTTGTTCGAGAGGGAATTCCAGCTGCTTAGCTGCTCTTTGGCGATGAAGGAGGTGTCAGGTTAGTTAGGGGCATTCATATCGGTATGCTGTGGGTGGAATGTGTTGTAGATCTTGGCAATCTTCTGTTCGAAGAAGCTTGAGAGGTCGTTACAGAGTGTTTGGGATGAGATGATGTCTTTGTTGGTTGCTGCGGGATTGGAGAGCTCCTTGGCGACGGTGAAGAGTTTTTTGACGTTGCTGGAGCTGGCTTCGAGTCTGAAAGCTAGTGCCTTTTTCTTTGCCTCTTGTAGTTTTTTGTGGTAGAGGTTGAGACTGGCTTCGTATATGGTTAGAGACCTGCTCTCTCCCCCAGCAGCTCCGCGGTTGTGCTGCTGCCGCTGCCCCTGTGAAGGTAGGTGTTCGAGGCCCTCCTCCACCCGCAGGGTCCTGCCTGCGCCTCATCCCTGGTGGTCGAGTGGGAGAGCCTTGCTCTTCTGCTGGCCGCTGTTGTCTGTCTCTGTGTTTGTGCCATTTTCTGTCTTTCTGTGCCTGTTTTTCTGTCTTCCTTCTAGCCTCTTCACTGTCTTGTTATTGTGCCTGTCTTGTTATTGTACCTGTGCCTGTGTTTAACTTGCCGTTTTTCTGCCTTTCTGTGTCCGTTGCTCTCCGTGCCCTTTTCCTGCCGCTGCTGCCCCCGCGGCCCCTCCCCCCGCCGGTTCCCGCTTCCCAGCTGAGCTTCCCTCCCCCTCCCCAACTCAATGGCGGTAGCTGCATGGCAGCGCAGCGGCCGCGCGTAGTGGGCGCGCCAAAGGCAAGCTCGTCTGTGCCCGTCCGCGACTTGACCGCTGCCAGCAGCAGGAACCCTGGATCTGCAACCTCCCACCGCTACAACTCCGCTGCCCTCCTCGCACTCAACCCCGGAAGGAACAACAACTGCCAGCGGTCGACACCGAACACCCCCCCACGGCCAGTTCTCCTGCCGTCACTGCCGCTAATCCTTCACCTCCGACCGCACCCCCACGGCCCCTGCACCGAACGCCAACATCTCCGAAGCCCTGAGGTGCATCCTCCTCAACGTGCGCTCCCTGCACAGACATGCCGTAGAGATCTGGGACCTCCTCGACACCCTCTCGCCAGACGTCGCCTTCTTTACAGAAACCTGGAACAACGCCTCCTCTGCCCCCGACATCGCCACCGCCACCGCCACCCCGACGGATACAAGATCCAGAGGAAGGACCGCCCCAACCGCCCAGGAGGAGGACTCGCCATCGTACACAAGAGCTCCCTCCGACTCTCCACCTCCACCACAAAGGACTCCTTCCCCACCACCGAACACCTTCACTTCCAGATCCAGACCAGCCCTAGAACAACACTCCGTGGCACCCTCGCCTACAAACCCCCCGGACCTTGCGCTTCGTTCGCCACTACCGTCGCCGACCTCATCGCACCCCACGCCATCGCCTCCATGGACTAAATACTAGTCGGAGACCTGAACTTCCACCTCGACAACCCCAGCGACCCCAACTCAACCACCCTCCTGGACAACCTCGCCAACATCTGACTGAAACAGCTCGTCACCACGCCCACCCACAATGCAGGACACACCCTCGACCCCATCTTCGCAGGAGGTAACAACATCCACTTCAGCCACACCACGCAACTCCCATAGACAGACCACCACTGCGTACACTTCCACGTCGACAAACCCACGCCGCCCAAAACTGCACCGCACCCTCCACCAAGGAACTGGAGCAGAGTCACTGAGGGACAACTCAACTCCACCCTCAACCGCGACGCCCCCACCACCTCGACCGACTCCAACCTCGCAGCCAAAGGACTCCACAGTTGGATCTCCAACTGCGCAGACAAGCTTGCACCCCTACGCAACCCGACAGACAGTGCCCCAGGAAAGCCACCTGGTTCACCGCCGACCTCCAAGAATCCAGACGCACCTGCAGAAGTCTTGAGAAGAACTGGAGAAACAGCAAAACGTCAGAAGATCGCACCACCTACAAAAACGCCATGATGGAATACCACCAACGCATCAGATCCACCAAAAGAACCTTCATCCAAAACAAGATCCTCGCCAACGCCTGCAACTCCAAGCAACTCTTCAGCGTCATCCAGGAATTCACCAAGCCCCCCAGCGAAACCACGGACATCACCCCTTCCCAGGACCTCTGCAACAAGCTCGGATCCTACTTCCATCTAAAAATCAAGGGACTCTACGACAACTTCAGCGATCAGACACCCAACTCCGAAACCACTTCCTCCTCCAGCAACGCCATCCAGCCCACCATCTCCTCCTGGACCCCAGTCACCACCGAAGACACCACTTCGACCATGTCGAACCATTGCCTCAAGCGAAACGGGAGTAAAACGGAGGTAATGGTTGTGGGCAAGGCACCAACCATATGGTCATCTGCGTGGTGGCCTGAGTCACTAGGCCATCTACCCACCCCAAAAGCAGAAGTAAACAAGCATTGGCATAGCCAATAGGTCTCGCCTTTGGGGCCTTATAAGTGTTTAGATAGAGCAATTGGTTTTGTTAACGTTTTTAATATGTGCTGTAGAGCATTGTTAATGTTGTGCAGCATGTTGAAAATGTATGTTATAATAAAAAAAAGTGTTATAACCATTTTTGTCACCTTTTATATAACCTAGAAAACATTATATACAACTGAAGTACACTAATAAAAGCCAGAATTAACACCAAAAATGTGTTCTAGTTTTTTTGTTCATGCAATGCTGTCAATATAAACAACGGGAGGTTGGAGTTTGGGAAATAATACCTTAATTAGAATAGGAGTAGTGGAGAGTTATTTGGGAAGAATCAAGAGATGCCAGATTTTGATGTCAAACTGAAGTGGTGCGAAGTGATGCTGAGGTGGTTGTGAGCAGTGGGGGAGGTGGTGCTCAGGTGATCCTGAATGATGGAGGGGATGCTGAAGTGGTGGTGTGCTGGTTCGGAGGTGATGCTCATGTGATGCTGAATGATACTTAGGTGTTACTGAGTGATGCTGAGGTGGTGTTGCAGTGCAGCTTAGGTAGTGCTGAGCTGATGCTGAGTTGGTGCTGCACTGGTGGTGCACTGATGAGGAGTTGGTACTGTGCTGATGCTAATATTGTTATGTGCTGATACAGTGCTCAGGTGGTGCTGTGGTGGTGAGTGATGCAGAGGTGCTGCTTAGTGACGCTGTGGTGGTGCTGAGGTGGTACTGAGTGATACTTTGGTGGTGCTGTGCTGGTGTTTAAGTGGTGCTTATTAATGCAAGTCTGGTACTGCGCTGGTGTGAGGTGATGCTGCACTGGTGATGCGTTTGTGCTGAGTTGCGGCTGAGGTAGTGCTGTGCTGATGCTGTGGTGGGGCTGTGCTGGTGCTGATTTGGTGATGAGTTGGTGCTGCACTGATGCGGAGGTCTCCTCAAGAACTACCGACCCATCTCCCTCCTCCCCTTCGCGGCCAAAGTCACTGAGAAGACCGTCAATGCACAACTAACCAAATTCAAAGAAAACTCCATTCTCGACCCCTCCCAATCCGTATTCCGCAGCAACCACAGCACTGAGACCGGCATACAAGGAACCGCCCTCGACTGGATCCGCTCGTTCCTCATTGGCAGAACCCAAAGAATCAGACTGCCACCTTTCCTCTCCGAACCCACGGAAATCAACTGCGGAGTGCCCCAAGGATCATCGCCCAGCCCCACGCTCTTCAACATCTACATGGCCCCCCTCGTCGCCATCGTCAGACAGCACGGACTCAGCATAGTATCCTACGCCGACGACACCCAGCTCATCCTCTCCCTCAACAAGGACTCAATCACCACCAGACTCAACTTCCAGGAAGGAATGAAGGACGCATCGTGGATGAGCAGAAACTGCCTGAAACTCAACTCGGAGAAGACAGAAGTCCTCGTCCTCGGACCTTTCCCCTCGGCATGGGACAACACCTGGTGGCCCACCGCCCTCGGCAGCCCTCCGACCCCCACGAACCACGCCTGAAACCTCTGCATCATACTCGACTCCTCCCTCTCCATGACCCGCTAGGTCAACGCCGTTGCCTCCAGCTGCTTCAACACCCTCCGAATCCTCCGATAAACCTTCAATTGGATCCCCCCTGAATCAAGGAAGGCCGTCACCCACGCACTCATAACCAGCAGACTGGACTACGGAAACGCCTTCTACGCCGGGATCAACAAGTCTCTGCTCCGCAAGCTCCAGACCTTACAGAACACCGCAGCCAGGCTCATCCTCGGCATCCCTCGACACGAACACACCACCAAACACCTACGGAACCTCCACTGGCTCCCCATTGAGAAGAGAGTCACTTTCAAGATACTCACCCACGCCTACAAATGGCTCCACAACACCGGACCCCAATACCTCAACGAGAGAATCTCCTTCCACGTACCCAAGAGAAACCTCTGATCCGCCGACCTCGCCCTCGTCGAAACCCCACGCATCCGCAGAGCTAGAACAGGTGGAAGAACCTTCTCCTACATCGCGGCCAAGACCTGGAACGAGCTTCCGATCGACATCAGACGCGCCCCCTCCCTGAACATCTTCAAGAAGACGCTCAAGACCTGGCTCTTCGACTGAACGGAGCTGCTTACCCCCTTTCCCCAGCGCCTTGAGACCCTCACGGGTGAGTAGCGTGCTTAAAATTCCCCTGATTGATTGATCTTGCAATCGTGTTTTTGTCGAGTCTCCATTTTCTCTCAAGTTGTTTGCAGTGGCGCTTAGACTCCCTGAGGTCGTTCGTGTACCAGCTGGGTCCTTTGTTGTTTTTATAGGTCTTGTTTCTGGTAGGAGTGGTGTGGTTGGCGCAGTCGGTGAGCCATTTATCGAAGAGCTTGGCGTCGATATTGAGGTTCCTGGTGTGGCTGGGAGGGCGTTCCTGTAGGGTCTTGGTCCAATTTTCCTTGGATATTTTGCCCCAGTGTCTTGAGGGTGCTTTGGATGTTTCTGGTGGGGTGGTTTGGTGGGTGGGTATTTTGAATTGACTGATGTAGTGGTCGGACTATGTGAGCGAGGTCGTGTGGGTGGTGGTGTTCCTGTTGTTGGAGGAAAAAATAGGATCGAGGGTGTGGCCTGCTGTGTGGGTTGGTCATTGGACAGGCTGGATGAGTCCAAAGTTGCTGAGGCTGTCAAAGAGGGCCGTGGAGATAGGGTCTGTGGTGTCTTCCTGGTGGAAATTGAGCTTTCCAGGGAGGATGTTGATCTGATGGAGAGGGGAGTGATAAAGTCTGCAATGTGGTTGCACAATTCCGCTTGTGGGGACGGTAGGCAAGAATTCTCTTAAGGGTGGCGTTGTAGTCTGTTTGCATTTTGAAGTGGCGTTATTCCATGCGGTTGGTGTGCGAGTCCAGGGAGGTGGTGCAGTCAATCGTGTTTTTGTAGATGATCGAGAGTCTTCCGTTTGGTTTGTGGGTTCGGTCCTGGTGCATGATTTTGTAGGCAGGCAGGATGGCTGTGATGATGTACAGGTTGGAGGCTGGGTTGAGCCATGTTTCGGTCAGGAAGAGAAGGTTGGTGTGTTGCTGTCGAGGATGTCCCAGATTTGGATGGTGTGTTTCCTGAGGGGCTGGACGGTGAGGAGAATGGCGGACAGTTGTTGTGGGGTGGTGGTGTGCGTCGGTTGTGAAATCACAATGGGAGCAGGAGAAAGGTACTACTCTGGTGCTGGGGGATGCGTGGCAGCAGTATGTTTGCCTTTGTGTGTTGATGAGGTTATGGAGGATGATGGAAGAGTAGTGGCGTCGTTCGTAGGCTCTGGTGGTGGTTGTGGTGTTGCATTGGATGGTCGTGGGGCTAGGATTCCTGGCGCTGGGCGCGGTCCAGGCGCTGATGGGCTTGCCTTTGGTGCACCAGCAGCGCGCTCGCTGCGCGTGTTTGCTGTTGCATATATTACGTAGGTTCTGGGGTGGGTGGGGTTTCTGTTGGTGGGAATAACAGTGGGCAGGAAAACCCAGGCAGCAGCGGTATCACTTGGTCAAAAGGCAGCAATTGATTCAGGCTGGAACAAACAGGAACTGGAGGCCACTGTCAAATGGCAAGCTGAGTGCTTAGGTGCCTACTAATGCGGTCGATTTGCGGCCTGCATTAAGTAGGTTCTGGGGTGGGCGGGGCTTCTGTTGGCAGGAAGAACAGTGAGCAGGAAAGCCCAGTTGCGGACACTTAAAAAGGATGACACTTGCCCCCAAAAGTAACACTTTCCCTTGGAGTGTCTCCAAGAGCCCCAGATAAGTTAGCATCTGGACTGAAATCCAGATGCTAGGGGTGTCTTTCTCTCCATCTTTCTGGACCTTCTCTCCTTAGAGCTTGGCTCTTTGGGAGTCCTCTGAGTCACAAGCAAAGTCCCAGTGCACGCAGATGCTTCCTTGGAGGACTTGCTCTTTTTGCCCATCACCAGCATGTTCTCCAATTTCCCTCTCAGACTGATGCCCTCTTTATTGTTGAGGGTCCTTTTGGACTTATTGGAGTAGAACTTGCATTCCTTAGTGGAACGAGAGACTCGCTCAGACCTGACGAGGGTTAGAGGCTGCTTTCTTTCTGCCACAAGAATAGCACTTTACAAATAAGGACAGCGCCCCGACTGGAAAATTTGGCTAAAAAGGCAAATGAAACAAGCTGCTTGTCCGTCAAAGGACATGTCGAATTGATATAAATTCAGGTGAATTATCACCTAAAACCTGTGAAAAATGGATGAAAAACACCCACCAGTCTTGGGGGGGACATAATACATTTATTTTCTTCTTCCCTAGCTCGGCCAATGTTAGGTCTCTTAGGCCTCGGTTTTCTTTATTTGTTCATACTCGGGAAGAAACTTCAAGTCAGATGCTGCGCTTTAAATTGTAAGAAGGGTAAAATTGGAATTATTTTACTTCAAGCAAGAAAAATCAGCCTGTGATTATCAATGAAAGGTGCTACTTAGCATTAATTATGCTGATTTTTGCACATGATTTGTAATGTAAGTATATGATGTAAGTGTCTACAATGCCAACATGCAGCAGGGAATTATTCTAACCTTTATGACTATCAATGAAGAGACTAAGACTAAGTGAGTAGGCGCTCCAGCTGCACCTTATTGATGAGGCTGACCAAAGTTGAGAAACGTATATTTGCTAATTTTTCTGAACAAGGCCTGGCACTTGTCTGCTTATGCTGAGGATGACGATGCATTTTTCAAGCTAACATTTGGGTCAGGGTGGCATTTAAAAAAATAATCCTAAGCACGGAGTGTCTGAGAAGGGGATAACTCACCTGTTGACAGATGCTTCTGAGTACATACTTCGCATACAGGTCCAGGCTTGCTGTTTCAATGGAAACTGCCCGTCCACCTGGCTTTTTAGATCCCAGGTCATCCTCTGTGAGGTCTTCAGCTCCACCAGTGTGCGAGAAGCCAGAGCCTTTCAGTTCGGTATCTCCTGCAGCAAACAAGAAATGCCTGTCACATAATGGCAGACTGCTACTGCTGACCCTCTGGAAGGAAAACAGCCAGGCTGCCAAGGGGCAGAAAGGTAAAGGGGCTGACAATTCTTATCCGAATGAGAGATTGTACAAAATGTTAACACTTGAAAGGTACAACAACTTTAAAATCCAGTCTCAAATTGACAGTTGTAGGAAAGTGGATTATTATGTAGAGTGGTTGTGAGTCCTCACCATGTAATAATGACACAATCTCCTTCAGGGCCAGTTAAGTTCTTTAATAAACCCTTAGGTCAGTACTGGGTAGCTTTGGCGCAGAGCAGCCATGATTAATCAAAAGACCAAGTGTAAAACATTTTGAAGTACCAACACAGTCTATAAGTAAGAAACACGACAATAAAAATATAACACCAATTTATAAAAATAGAGGATATTTTCACCTTTTTAGTAATCAAAACAACAAAAATCTATTGAGAGAAACCGGAGATATGATTTATTTTCTTTTTTTTAGAGGTAAGTAAATTCTTTTGGTACAAAAAATCATTGTAATAAACTTCGCAGTTTGAGGCAATGGGCCAACGTGACTACTCTTGGAGTGGCCACAACCAGTTGGGAGACAGTCACATGGACCACTTACGGACAGGGAGACAGTTACCTGTCTGGTCCAGCAAAGTCCGGGTTCTTGTAGGAAGCTGGCTCTGTATATGATATTGCCACTAGGTGGTAATACCGTGCAGAGTCCAAAGGTTCCCCAAAAAGGTACAGGGCTCAATGTAAAACTCAAAGCGCTCTAATAGTGGTAGTGTAGGTGAGCAGCTTTAGGCCTAACACAGAGGAGTGTAAGACATTTATTGCACCACAGTGACCAATATTGGACACACGACTCAAGAAGGAGATCAAGAGCAATTTTAGAAAATTATACTTTGTATTTTATTTTAAGACCAGGATCTTCCTAATAAGGTAAGTACACTTTTAATTATAAATAATTTTGACTTTGAAAAATCGAAACTTTTCAACACTGTTAAATGTATCATACGAGGAAAACAGTTTTGCGGTTAAACAGTTAAGTTCTGAACTAACAATTCCAGTCTTTGGAGCCAAAAGTCAGCAAGGGCCAGGGGTTAGGTGAGTACCAAAACTGCACCACCAGCGACACATGGGCGTCCGGGTGCAGAGGTCAAAATCAGAGTTTGGACCAATTCTTTCCGATGGAGCCAGGGGGTGCCTGGAGCCACACTGCTTGCAGGTAAGTAGATCGTTTTTGGGATTTAGGTTAAGCACAGAGGGGGGGGCGGTTGGGGCACAAAGCAGCACCAAACATACACCACCAGCGGCGGCACAGGGGCGGCTGGGTTCAACTTCAGGCATCCAATGCTTTTCAATGGGGATTCTTCTTTCAGCAAAGAGGCTTCAGGCGTGGCACCGGAGGTTGCAGGAGGAAGACCAACTTCAGCAGAGGTAAGAAGAGGTTTAGGGGGTGATAGGGGCACCGTCGGTTCAGCTCAGCAAGGCCCAGGGGCCACGGGTGCAGGGGTGCCTTTTGACATCGGAGTCTTCTTACTGGAGCCGGTCGCTGTCTGGGGGAAACGTCTGGATCACACTGCAGGCAACATAGCGGAGGTCAGGAGGAGTCAGCCAACGCTGGACACGAGGTCTGGATCTGTGGGGAGACTTCACTGCACAGGTGAGCTACTCAGACTTGGGCCGTGGGCGTCGGGTGCAGAGTAGGCAGGAGACGCGGATCCGCCAGGATCCAGAGTCCTTGGAGTAGGTGTCTTCTGGACAGGTCCGTTGTCCACGGGAAATTGGACTCTTTTTCTAAGGCAGCCGTCCTCCCAGGGGTTTCAGATGTCGCTGGCTGCAAGACCGGTTGCAGGTTCACAGAAGCTGGAGTCAGGCCGGTTAAGTCTGTGGCCAAGGCAGTTGTCTTCAGTCTTCTCTTAGGGGTCGTCTTCTTTCTTTTTAGGTCGTCACAGATCTAGTTTGCAGGTCTAGGGGAGCCACCTAAATACTAAATTTAGGGGCTTTTTTAGGGGAGTAGCAGGTAGGGCCAATGGGCACCTTACCTGGGTGACTACACCCTCTATAATGCCACCCTCTTGTGGGAGGGGGGCATAGACCTAGACCTGATAGGAGGGGTCCCCCCCATCTTCAAGATGGCGGGGACCGAAAGATATGCTTCACCTCGTCTTCCACACCTTAGGGATGGAGTTGGCAGAGGTAGGCACACCTCCTATTCTTCTCAAGTTTTCCCATCCAATGTGGGGGTGTAAACCGGGGGCTGCCATCTGCTGCTAGCAGCAGAGGCTGGAGGTTGCATTACAAAGGCTGCAGGCCTTTGAAGCTCCCCTCTTCAAGCACTGGCCCAGCCTGGGGGAGGAGGCATGACACCTCTGCCCAGGATGTGGATTGTTCCTGGTCCCAGAGAGCAGGGGCTCTCTTATCCAGGGGTCCAGAAACATGTCTGGTTGTGGCTCTCTGCCTACAGCTGGTCAGAGACCACACCAGGGTTGGAAGGTTTTCAGGGGGTACCTCTGAGGTGCCCTCTAGGTACATGGCACAATAAAGCCCACACTGTCATCAGTGTGGACTTACTGAGTAGAATAGTTTGCACCAAACACTCCTGTGTTCAGTGAAGCCATCATGGTGCGGTGGAACTCGAGTTGTCAAGATTCAAGCTCATGTACTCTCAATGGCTTCTCTGGCACTTACAATATTAGGAAATGGACCCCAATATTGTAGGGACATATATGCTCATGCAGATATGCTCTCACCTGTAGTATAGAGCAACCTGCCTTAGGTCTGCGAGGCCTCCTAGAGGGGTTACTTACCTATGCTGCCAGGCAGTGCTAGCTGGCATGGCACCCAGGCAGGGTGCCATGTCGACTTTGTTGTTTACTCCCTCACAGAGGCATGCCGGCTGAAAGGGCAGCAGCATGGTCCCAGTGAGTGAGGTCTCAGGGGACCCTCTTCAGACCCCAGGCACCCAGGATATCATTTACTAGGGACTTACAGGGGGTAGAAGTACCAATTTGGGATTTGTTTTTAGATAAGAAGCACTGGCACAGGGGACCTGGTTGGCAGGGACCCTGTGCACTACAATTGAAATCACATCAAAACCAGGCAAAAAGTGTGGGGGCTAACCATGCAAAAGAGGCACTTTCTCACACTTATCACCCAACATAGGTCTTGTGATATTGGGAAAGAAATGGGCCTTGATGGGTGAATATTCTCAAAGATTACTAGAGGTACAATAAGCCAACATCTTTGGGCCTGATACTGATTATATTGATTACAAATTAAACACACAGGACTTACCTAAAACGAAGACAGCCTTCAATACAGCGAACACAGCTCCATCCACAATTCGGTTCTGGGAGGCAGCAAGCAGGTGGCGGTCGCAGGAGGAGCGAATCCCCACTGTAGGTTTATCTGGAAAAGGGAGCAAGAAATGCTAGTCTAAAGTGAAAGCATGGAACAGTCTGTATGCACGCTACAGTGAGTACAAGGAAAACAGGCTGCATCAAGGTTAGCACAGATGCATAGCTGCACAGAAACTTTGCTCTACCATGTAGAGACTACGCTAATACACACAAGTGAATCATTTCTGCAAATGTGCAACCCAATGGTTTTACAGAGAAATAAGGCACAGTTGTCAAGCCATGTTAAACCTCAAATAATTAAAAAGCTAAAATCGAAATCCCTAAACTCTATGAGAGAGAGAGAGAAAACTCTGTTTATTTAGACCATGGTCTTTAAACACCAGAAGATCTCGGAAAAACAAATAAATACCATACAATTCTTTAAAACTACCTTAGCTAGTACATATATTAAAAGGTCCGATATCCACCTCCTCTCCCAATAGCGTCAACATTTTCAATATTATATACACTTATATTAAATAATTAAAACAGCATAAAATTCGTTAGAACAGCAGTACCATTAATACTCTATTTTAAAAGGGGTACATTATCCACTTCCTTTCCCCAATAGCAGCAGCATTTAAAACAATTTGGTTTCATAATGTTTCATTACGGCTAAAATAATTGTATAATCGGGAGATTTTTAAAATTAAATAAAATTTCTAACCTCCCTTAAGTTTATCCCGTACGAAGCTGTTTATACCTTTCATGTAGTTTCCTAGTGCAATAGCAATATCAAGACTTGTCATGTCTGTCAATAAAACAATAGCTTGGGCTCGTGACCTTATTCCATATTTTAAGAATACTGGGCGTAAAAACAATTTTCTCAAGTCTAAAACCGCCAGGCAATCTAACAATATATGCAAAAATCAGCTCTGGCCCCAAGCCCACATGTGCATGTTCCGTCTGGATGTAACATTTCTGCGTTTATTTTTCCCTCCATTAACCATGGGTTAATGCCAATTCGTACTCTTAGGATTTCACACCTAAGCCCATGGTTAGGCAGGGTATCCAGATACGGATACCATGCAGCATTTACCCAGGAGCTTATTATACCTTGTACAGATTTTTTCTTGCACAGATATTCCAGGTCATGCATCCTCGACTGTTCCAGGCCTTGGTACCTGAGTGATCTCTTGGTAAATTCTACATCAAGAGGGTGCTGTGCTGAGCTCACATTTAAACTCCCTGCTATAGCCTGGATTTTCTTTCTCGCGTCCTTGGCCTATTTTAAGCTACTGTGCCGGATCTCCTCACTACACCAATGTGAGACCTTCTGCACTCCCCCTGGGTCCTGGCGTTTCCAGAATCTTAACAGAGACATTTGGGCCTGACTGCTCCACGCTATTGTTCCTATCTCCATTCTAATTGCCTGGATCATTGCGGAGCTTGGTAAGAACAATAACGTTTTTAGGGCCTTGCCTTCTTCCCGATCCCACTCTCCTTTGCCACTTAAGGTGAGAACTTCTGTCCCATACAATACTTGGGGTGGGATCATTGCATAATAGGCCTTTAACATCGGTCTATGTGACATGTGCCCATAATCCTTATTGAATTTTTTCAACCCACAGATAGAAGAAAAAGCTTTTGTTTTTTGTGCTTCTAGGGAGCTGTCGAACCAGAGGCCCAGGTATTTATATTCTTTTACAATTTCTAATTTTATTTGTCCTAAAAAACAGTTAAAATGTTTGTCTCTTACCAAAACATAAAATCTTTGTTTTGTCCATATTTACAACTAAAATCTTTGCCTCACAGTACTCTCTAAAAACATTTAATTTCCTTTGGAGCCCTAGCTCCGTTTGGTCAAGTATCACGAGGTCATCTGCATATAGAAGACTTGATACTTTCCTGCCACTCATTCTGGGGCTTGCACTTCTTTCCACTTCCAATGCTGCCGGTAAGTCGGCTAGGAATATGGCGAAGAGCAGGGGGGCCAACACACAACCCTGTCTTAGCCCATTCCCTATGGCTATTTTCTGTGTCAGTGACCCTTGTGTGTCCTTAATTACTTGGGCCCAGTTCCCTCTATGTAGTTCTTTTAGGATGGCCAGTAGGCCTTCCGGTATATCATACTTTATCAGGCACTCCCATAGGCTCTTACGGTCCACTGAGTCAAAGGCTGCCCAGAAATCAACAAAGCAACAATACATTTTCCCCTTTTGCTCTATTGATTTCCGGGCGAGTGCCCAGAGGGCGAAGCAATAGTCCATGGTGGAATGACCTTCTTTGAATCCCCCCTGTTCTACTGGTACCACTGACTTCTGGTCCACCCAATCTTTTAACTTGCATAATATTATCTTTGCGAAGATCTTTTCCCCAATGTCTATCAGATTAATTAATCTGTAGTTCTTAGGGGCGTGCATATCGCCCTTCTTGTGTATAGCCCTAATTATTGCACCCTTCCAATTATTGGGGAGCTTCCCAGTATCTAAAATAACTTGAAACATCTTGGAAAAAAATTCTGCCCACCAGTTCAACTGGGTTTTCATTAACTGGGCAGGGAGGTTGTCTGGACCGGCTGCCCTAGTTAACTTCAGAGATTTTATCGTGTTTTTCACATCTGTAACCGAAAAGTCGGGTTTTAAATCTGATACTAGACCGCTCCAATCTGGTAGCACACCCTCCTCCGGGTCTCTCCCTGGGCTATATAGTTCCAGCAGATATTCCACCCATGCTGCCTCTTCTACCACACAGTTCATTGCGGCCGCCGGGCGGTCCACTGCTGATTGAACCAGGTTCCAAAACTGGCGTATATTCTTTGTTTCTATTGCCTCAAGCAGCTTTGTCCAACAGCCTTCTTTATGGACTCTTTTTGCCTTTCTAATTAACATATTATATTCTCTTTTTAGTTTTATGAGCTTATTGACCCTATCCTGTTCATAATTTATGCTAAGGCTACATGCAACTCTCCTTAATTCCCTCTTCTTTTTCAAACATTCCTTTGAGAACCACCTTCTTTGTCTCCCCGGCTTTTTTAGATTCTTTTTAGCATTTAATTTATCTTTCCTCAGATCGTCACACAGACTTTGGACCACTTCTTCAATTTTTCCCACATACCAATCCAAGCACTGACCAGTTACTGTGCCCAGATCTAGGTTCTGCTGAAATGTTACTAGCCGAGCTATAAATT
Organism: Calotriton arnoldi; assembly: GCA_963921515.1. Lineage (NCBI taxonomy): Eukaryota > Metazoa > Chordata > Amphibia > Caudata > Salamandridae > Calotriton > Calotriton arnoldi. Next base: position 604,712 of record CAWUFW010001603.1, on the reverse strand, counting down.
CTTCTGTTAGCCGCGTTGTAATCCGCCTGGGATATCCCACTTGTTGTTCAATGACTTTGTTACTGGGATTCAGATGAACATCTAGGAGATCTACCTCTAATGGGTTGTGGTCACTCCCTTCTCTGTTTGTAATCCTAAATCCTTTAATTAAATCAAAATTCCAGAGTGACAAAGACAATCTATTGGGCAGTTTTGTGAACCTAATTTAAAAGTTTTCTTCGCTGGGCAATCTCGGGGTTGTCTTCCATTTAGGCAAAAGAGGCTTTTAGTCCCCAGATAGTTTCCCAGCTGAATATCATTAGTTGTGGACCCACTATCTGGGAAAGTTGCTTGTGTTATATTATAAGCCTCCAGTAATTCTAAGAACCAGCAATCTACTTTCTTTGGGTTCAGTTTATGGTTAAAATCCCGCATTAATACAATCAAATCCATGTCGTACTTTTCACATATTAAGTCCATATCTTCTTTAAAATAACCCATTTCTACGGCTTATTCATCTGTACTAGCCCATTGCATATAAACTTTTAAATGCATCAATGTTATGTTCATTTTGCCAGTAACTGATAATGTTGACCTGCATGCAAGCAACCATTTACATTTTACAGTTAATTCGGTCACCTTCTTCACTATTTTAGTTGACAACAGTGTCATCATTCCCCGCTGGACGCCCAAACCTTTGTTTCTTTGCCGAGCGATTAAACTGGCGGAAGCCATCGAATGTTGGGGTCTTGCCGCATAGCCAGGTTTCCTGGATACAGATGATCTCGGTACTTTTTCCTAATTCCCTTATATTGTCTTGTTTAGATTGATCACCGAGGCCATTTATGTTCCGGGAAACTATTCTTATGCCGTGCGGCGTACCCTTTACCTATTCGACGTCGTCTAGGAATCCTCTATGAGAAGAACCAAGTGTGCTGCATTTCCGGAGGTGCCTTAGGCAGTCGCTGCTTCTGGATTAGCATCATGAGTGAGAATCTTAGTTTACCACTGTCTCCTAGGGACAACAATGCTACTGCAATACTTCCTTTGGGCACTTTATTCTTTAGGGCGATGAGCATTAGATTCTCACAAGAGATGGGTTGACATAATCAATAACACTGTAAGTCAATGTTCAGCCACAGCTTGAGCTTCAACAAAGAATAGAACCATCACAGGACTCTTCCGTGAAGGTATAAACTGGAATCAGCCTTGAGGGATCCAGAATACATTTTAAAATGTCTATTATTTTTTATGGAAAAAGTATTTGTTACAAGTAAATAACATTTAGGTGCATATCTGTCAGCTCTGTTGAGTGAATTTCACTTTGCTTTTTTTGGGGGGAATTTCTTTATTGTTTCATCATATTATATAGTACAGAGCTTTCAGAACATAATAGTTTGTTACACAACACGTTTTCTGTAGTATTATACTTGTTATTCTTTTTATAATAGGAATTCCGTTCTTTGTTCAACTTTAAACTTTGAGATAATATATTGAAAATAAACATCCCTCCCCCCCACCAGCTCCCATATGACGGAGTTAAATATGTTATTTGCTATTATACGTTTTCTTTGAAAAATGATCCCCATAAAATCTAAAATTCAATACCTAGGGGCTTTGTTGAATACTGATGGTTAGTCCGTCCTGGCTATGTGAGGTCTGTGTGTCTCGCTGCTCTCCCTCCCCTGGGTCTACTTGCGATGTCTGGGGAGTGGCTGTCACTTCCTGTACCATCATTCCCCAGGAAATGTCACTTTGCTTATCATTATCCCACAGTTCTCTGTACTGGTAGTTGTACTCTTAGAACCCCCCTTCCCCTTTTAACAGGACAGCAGGATCCACTATTTAGTCCAATAAGATTTTGCCTCACCACCGACAGAGGTGTTTATGGCTTCAATCAAGATTCCCAAGCACAGCCACCAGTACACCATGCAGTGTTTCAACTCAGTCACAGAGGAGGGTCTGCATACCAGTGGAGAGAAGACAGTGAAGGTTCAGGGGTGGAGTGCGGCTGTCCTGCCTCATTCTTTTCAGAGGGGACTTAAGTCTGGGAAGCATACACAGGGACACTTTGCTCGAGTGCATACTTCTGGCAGGTAGTGTTTGTTATTAACACTTGCTTGCCACAAAGTTTTTGGGAAAAGAGCATGGGAGTATCAGAGTGCAGACTCTTTCGTGCAGCCCGCTCACAGAGTCCGTGCTCCCTGCTCTATTGATTGTTCAGCTGTGTAAGCTTACAGTCTTCAAATGGTCATGTTTCAGGAACAGTAAAGGTTAGAATGATGGCTCAAATAGCTCTGAAAACCCACATCTTCTCCAATTGCCAAACGGGTGCTAAAACACAGGAAATGGGAGACTGAGTTTAATCCAGGCAGAAGGAAGCTACCCTGAGACAAAGGAAATGGGCGGGAGACCCCTTTCACATGCCATACACCGGTTTCATGAAGGGGAAATGGAAGTAAAGGCCAGCTGGGAAGTCGAATATGGACGTCAGCCTAACACAAAGAGAGCACTACTCTGTGCATCTGAGATACTAACAGACCCCACAATATAACAGGTGATGTGTGACACACAATATACACACACACACACACACACACATCTTTCATACATTCCAGACGTGATAAGGGGAATAAACCTCACTTATAAGTAACAAACTGATCTTTTACTGGGGAAAGTTAGTAGAAGTCTCCACATGGGGTGGAGGTAAAAAGGTGTATGTCCATGACCTAAAATCACTTTGCCACCACTGCCAGCCACCACATGACTATAGCTGAAAGTCACTCCCAGTATGGGGGTACACAGTGTGTGCCTTCATAGCTGGATGTTGATATTGATATAAAGCATATCCCATTTCTTGCATAACTGTCAGGTTCACTAGTGGAAAAACAGAGGGCTAACATAAAAGCATGCAAGGGTATGACCGCACACCTACCAAAAGCCAAGCAAAGGACTTTTGTTCAAATAATGATGTAGGCAATTTTAACACCAAAAGTCTGACGGCATTCAGATTTGCCAGTTTGTAAGCGTATCAAGGCTTCCAGTTTTTGCTGATTTTTACAGATAAATATGGACAGAAAACACTGCTTTCTGTCTGCATTTTTTTTTAGAAGCAGAAAAATACAGATAATTGTTTTTTTTTTTTTAAGGGGCTCTCCGTGCTGTCTTCCGTGAATTCCAGGCCAACAGCTAAGCAGATAAAACAGCACAGGGGAATTAAAAAATCAGGATTACATTTCATTACTTTCACATGTCAACATTGCAACATATATTTGTAGAATAATCATAACAGTTACATGTGGGTGTATTATGTCATTTTGGCTGCTTAATTTGTTAAAACTCGACAGGCATCAAAGTAGGAGTGCTCGTATCAGTTAAATAAATGTGGAACTATATGATTTTACAACTTAATTTATTCACAAAACACAACATAAATACGGAGAAATACTGATATGATGGGTAAAAAATAAATATGGATAGATACAGATGGAAATGTTAAAATATAAATATAAAACCGGAAGCCTTAATCACGATCAAATCTTTCCAAAGCTATCCAAATTGAAAAGCGATGTGGTAGATAGAGAGGATACCATTTAGCTGGATTACAGGCTGATGGAGTTTTGAGTCCAATGTGTCTGCGAAGCAGATGTAATGATCAGATCCAAGAGGTTTCAAAGATGGTGGTGCTTTTAAGATAGAGGGAGTTGAAATGTGTGGTCTGTGTCCGTAGTCTAAGGCACAAAGGTGCCTAGTGAGGCTCTGGAGTTCATGGGTCACAGCCATCTTTGGTATCTACGGTCTCTTTGGAGATGGTGGCTCAAAGTGCCTTTATAGGAGACATATAAGATTGCTGACCTTCGCCATATTCAAATAAAACTATTTATCTCAATCCTGTGCTTACAATACACTAAAGTCCTGTGATCTGGATAGCTAGTACTGTGTGATGTATCTGGATAGCTAGTACTGATTGTCAAGTATCTGGATAGCTAGCACTGATTGTCAAGTATCTGGATAGCTAGCACTGCGTGTCAAGTATCTGGATAGCTAGCACTGCGTGTCAAGTATCTAGATAGCTAGTACTGTGTGTCAAGTATCTGGATAGCTAGTACTGCGTGTCAAGTATCTGGATAGCTAGTACTGTGTGTCATGTATCTGGATAGCTAGCACTGCGTGCCATGTATCTGGATAGCTAGCACTGCGTGTCAAGTATCTGGATGGCTAGTACCTTGTGTCAAGTATCTGGATAGCTAGTACTGCGTGTCAAGTATCTGGATAGCTAGTACTGCGTGTCAAGTATCTGGATAGCTAGTACTGCGTGTCAAGTATCTGGATAGCTAGCACTGCGTGTCAAGTATCTGGATAGCTAGCACTGCGTGTCAAGTATCTGGATAGCTAGCACTGCGTGTCAAGTATCTGGATAGCTGGCACTGCGTGTCAAGTATCTGGATAGCTAGCAGTGCGTGTCAAGTATCTGGATAGCTAGCACTGTGTGTCAAGTATCTGGATAGCTAGTACTGCGTGTCAAGTATCTGGATAGCTAGTACTGTGTGTCAAGTATCTGGATAGCTAGTACTGCGTGTCAAGTATCTGGTTAGCTAGTACTGCGTGTCAAGTATCTGGATAGCTAGCACTGTGTGTCAAGTATCTGGATAGCTAGCACTGTGTGTCAAGTATCTGGATAGCTAGCACTGCGTGTCAAGTATCTGGATAGATAGTACTGCGTGTCAAGTATCTGGATAGATAGTACTGCGTGTCAAGTATCTGGATAGCTAGCACTGCGTGTCAAGTATCTGGATAGCTAGCACTGCGTGTCAAGTATCTGGATAGCTAGCACTGCGTGTCAAGTATCTGGATAGCTAGTACTGCGTGTCAAGTATCTGGATAGCTAGTACTGCGTGTCAAGTATCTGGATAGCTAGCACTGCATGTCAAGTATCTGGATAGCTAGTACTGTGGGTCAAGTATCTGGATAGCTAGTATTGCGTGTCAAGTATCTGGATAGCTAGTACTGTGTGTCAAGTATCTGGTTAGCTGTAGGAAACTGGCTCTATATATACTACACCAAAATAAGGTATAGTGTGTATAGAGTCCAGAGGTAGGCAGAGGTTAAAGTTAGATAGAACCTTACTCTCTATTTGTGGTAGAGTGGTCGAGCAGTAAGGCAGTATCAGAGGACAGTGTTAAGCATTTGATGTACACACTCAGCAAATGAATTCACACACTCAAAGACTGAACTCTAGACCAATTGTTTATGAATAAAAAATATACTATTTTATTTTTAGAACCAAGCAAGCCTGGCACAGATAAGCATTAAATACTTTACAGTAATAAGTTGCTGATTGTAGAACAGTTGGAAAATGCAATAGGAATTGTACTTTGTTTGATATACAGGGGATGCAGTAGGTTGCAATACTTAGAAAATACAGTACATTGAAATGAACGGGCTTTTTCAGTAAATTACAGGTAAGTTACTTTTCACGTTACTTTTCTAACTCAGTGCTGGACACCTAGATTCAGCACTGGGACATTTCCTGCAAACAGGTAAGTAAATACGTTTTGGTTATTCGTGCGATTTTTAAAGAATATTTTTAGATTTCAAAACTCCACACTTGGAAACTTTTTGGAAGAAAATTGTCAATGTTATCCTATGGAGGAAAAACAGGTTATCGGTTAACAGGTAAGTTATCGACTGTGGGAGTTAAGGTTCTGGGGTTAGACTCAAGGGTCCCCCAGGGTCAGTGATGCACTCTTGTTACACCCTCAGCTGCACTAGGGCGGCCGGGTGCAGAGTGTTGAGGCCCAATGTTATCCTATGGCGGATAGGGGGTCTCCGGTTGGGGGCTGCTGGCAAGCAGGCCACTGGGTTGTGGGAGCAAAGCTCCTAGACTTTAGCTCAGGGAAAATGAGGAAACAGATTAGCACCAAAGGTGCACCCTCAGCAGCACTAGGGCGGCCGGGTGCAGGGTGCTGTTTCGACGTCGGAAGCCCTGTTCTTTCCAATGGAGCACCTCCGGTCAGCAAAAACACTGCAGGCAGGGAGACGAAGGACTTCTGGGTGCGACCACCACTCCGAGAGGTAAGTTGGGAAGTTAGGGGTTGGTTAGGCACCGTTGGTTTGGACACACAAGGCCGTGGGGCGTCGGGTGCAGGGGTGCCTTTTGGGGTCGGATCGGCTTACCAGCTCCGGGTCGCGGTTAGGGGGGCTTCTGGATTTCGACTGCAGGCGTCGGCTGGAGGCTTGAGGCAGGTCAGGGGTCACAGGATCTCAGTTCAGGATTGCCGGGGTGACCTCCTCGTGGTGTTTGCCCACTCAAGCTCGGGCCGTGGATGGCGGGTGCAGAGTGGGGTAGGTTCGCGGTCTCCGGCTGCTGCCAGAGGTTGCAATTTGAACAAATCCGGTGTTCACGGGAGAAGCAGTCTTTGGAAGTGAAGGCAGGCAGGTCCTCTGGGGTTTTTGAGGTTGCTGGCTGCAGGACACACCGGGATTTCGCAGGAGCAGGTTCGAGGGGAGACAGCCCGGTAGGGCTGGGGACAAGTCAGTGGGCGTCTTCCTCTTGTTAGCTGGCTGCACGGCTGTTCAGTCCTTCTTCTCTTCTTCTTGTTTCTTGGCTGGATCTGAGGAAGCAAGGTTCAGGGTGCCCCCCAAATAATAGATTTAGGGGCGTTACAGGTAGGTAGAGGGCAGGGACCAATGGGTCCCTTCCCTGGGGTGGGTACACCCCCTATCGTGCCACCCTCCAGTGGGAGGTGGGCAGGAGCCTGTCCCTGGTTGGTTGGGTCCCCCCATCCTCAAGATGGTGGGGACTCGGAGTTGTGCTTCACCTCGCCTCCCCCACCTGAGGGGTGGAGTTGGCAGAGGTGGGCACACCTCTCTCCCTCACTTGTTTTTCCCGCCGGTTCTCCCGCCCAAAGTGGGGGGCAGAACCAGTGGGGACCAGTTGCTGAAAGCAGCAATTGGTCTGGGGAGGCTCACAAAGGCGGCATGCCTTTGAAGCTTCCCCTTTCGTGAACCCTGCCCATCCTGGGGGAGGAGGCTTGGCACCTCGTCCCAGGATGTGCATTGTTTCAGGCTGAGAGCAGCAGGATCTCGACCCAGGGGTCCAGAAACATGTCTGTTGGTGGCAGCCTAAGCAGCCACTCAGTCGGGACACTAGAAGTTGGTCGAGTTTCAGGGGGCATCTCTAAGATGCCCTCTGTCATGCATTTTACATTAAATCCCACACTGGCATCAGTGTGGGTTTAATGTGCTGAGAAGTTTGATACCAAACTTCCCAGTTTTCAGTGTAGCCATTATGGTGCTGTGGAGTTCGTAATGACAAACTCCCAGCACCATATACTCTTAATGGCAGCACTGCACTTACAATGTCTAAGAATGGACTTCGACACTGTAGGGGTACAGGGCTCATGCACCTGTATCCTCACCACTGGTATAGTGCACCCAGCTAGAGGGGTGACTGACCTATGCCAGGGCAGTGGTTTGTAGGCATGGCACACAGGGATTTGTGCCATGTCGACTCTTCACTTTGTCCTGCACCAAGACACGCAGCCTGCAAAGGCAGTGTGTGAGTGAAAATGTGCAGGGCCTCTAAGGGTGGCACAATAAGTGCTGCAGCCCTTAGGGGCCTTCCCTGGTCACAGGGCCCTGGGTACCTGTGGTACCATTTACCAGGGACCTACCTGTGGCCAGGGATGCCAATTGGGTTTAGGCTTCAATGCAATTTTGGGGAAGGAACATAGGCCCTGGGTACCTGATTAGCAGGAGCCCAGGGCACACTCAGTCAAAGAACATCAGCAATTCAGCAAAAAGTGGGGGCATACCATGAAGAAAGAGGGCATTTTCTCACATTAGCTAGTACTGCGTGTCAGGTATCTGGATAGCTAGTACTGTGTGTCAAGTATCTGGACAGCTAGTACTGTGTGTCAAGTATCTGGTTAGCTAGTACTGCGTGTCAACTATCTGGATAGCTAGTACTGTGTGTCAAGTATCTGGATAGCTAGTACTGTGTGTCAAGTATCTGGACAGCTAGTACTGCGTGTCAAGTATCTGGATAGCTAGTATTGCGTGTCAAGTATCTGGATAGCTAGTACTGCGTGTCAAGTATCTGGTTAGCTAGTACTGTGTCAAGTATCTGGATAGCTAGTACTGTGTGTCAAGTATTTGGATAGCTGGTACTGCGTGTCAAGTATCTGGATAGCTGGTACTGCGTGTCAAATATCTGGATAGCTAGCACTGTGTGTCAAGTATCTGGATAGCTAGTACTGCGTGTGAAGTATCTGGACAGCTAGTACTGCGTGTCAAGTATCTGGACAGCTAGTAGTGCGTGTCAAGTATCTGGACAGCTAGTACTGCGTGTCAAGTATCTGGACAGCTAGTACTGCGTGTCAAGTATCTGGACAGCTAGTACTGCGTGTCAAGTATCTGGACAGCTAGTACTGCGTGTCAAGTATCTGGATAGCTAGTACTGTGTGTCAAGTATCTGGAAGGCTGGTACTGTGTGTCAAGTATCTGGATAGCTGGTACTGTGTGTCAAGTACCTGGATAGCTGGTACTGTGTGTCAAGTATCTGGATAGCTGGTACTGTTGGTCAAGTATCTGGATAGCTGGTACTGTTGGTCAAGTATCTGGATAGCTGGTACTGTGTGTCAAGTATCTGGATAGCTGGTACTGTGTGTCAAGTATCTGGATAGCTGGTACTGTGTGTCAAGTATCTGGATAGCTGGTACTGTGTGTCAAGTATCTGGATAGCTGGTACTGTGTGTCAAGTATCTGGATAGCTGGTACTGTTGGTCAAGTATCTGGATAGCTAGTACTGCGTGTCAAGTATCTGGACAGCTGGTACTGCGTGTCAAGTATCTGGATAGCTGGTACTGTGTGTCAAGTATCTGGATAGCTGGTACTGTGTGTCAAGTATCTGGATAGCTGGTACTGCGTGTCAAGTATCTGGATAGCTGGTACTGCGTGTCAAGTATCTGGATAGCTGGTACTGTGTGTCAAGTATCTGGATAGCGGGTACTGTGTGTCAAGTATCTGGATAGCTAGCACAACGTGCCAAGCATACAACTTCTAGATTTCCTTTACTTAACCTTTAAAGGCAGTAAGGACAGACATATTCAACACACTGCCTCATTATGGTTTAGTGAAAGACAAAGGGGTAACACAATGTTTGTGCATGGAAACCTCGAGTCTCAGGTGACAGAAACTGGAGTACTCTCTCTGAGTAAAGCAGCATTGGTATCCACGGCAACCTAAATTAACATACGAGTAAAGACTCACACTAAATAACCCTCAATCATGCTCCTGTAAATCAGAAACTTCTCTGTAGCCAAAGTCACGCCTGTATAATCTAACAAAGTCTTAACATGAAAAGAAAAAGGCCTGCACTTTCCACATGGTGCACTGGTGTAAAGACAAAGTACATTTTCTGTCAGCATCAGAAGCATCTCACTACAAACATGGCCCATGCCAATGGAGGACAGGCCAACGCACACCATTTGATCTAGGAGGAGATCCATGTTGCAAAAGCAGCAAGGTAATTCAGTTTTTGTGTGCATCAATATCCTAGCACAGCTCATCTTATGGTATCCTGGGCACCGTCAAGAATGGTACTTACTTCCATCTTGTTGGCATGGATTAAGCTGTGGAGTCTTGAAAAGGTGGAGTAAGATACGACACGTAAGACGTGCTCCTGGTTCAGAGTCCTGTTCACTGCATGCTGTAAAAATAAATGTTTGTTTTAAGGCAAAACTTGTGAGGGAATACTATGCTTAGAAACTGCTTGAGTGGTGACAGCCAAGAGGAGACAGGAAATATAGAAACAGTAGGGAAATAGTATGTAGAAACACCAAAGGATGTAAAGCAGGAAAACACTAAGATAACTATGGGGGCTATCTTGTGAATCACCAACATCTGTAAAACCTAGGGTTGTGATACCAGAAAGACTCACAATGAGTGGTCTAGGGGTACAGAGGCAACAAGGCCAGAAAGCCGCCTGCAAATCAGTTTGGAAGAGTCCAGGTATGGGGAAACAAGGTGCAATGTTAGGTAGTATCAAGGAGCTCATACTAAAGGAACAGCAGGAAAAGCAACACAGAAAAACACACAAACATTAATCAAGACAAGAGGAGGTAATGATGAATGCACAACGTAGAAAGACAACACTGGGGCCTCTGGAAGCTCTAGAACGAAGGTCAGCCAGAGCTGGAACCCCACAGAGTAATGATGTAAACACCAGAGCGACAGGACTGAAGCATCAGGCTAGGCTATGCTGAGAAAACCTAGGAGGCAGAGCTGAAAGAACCAGGGGCGGCTCCTCCGCAATGGTGGAGGAGTGTCGCCCCAATGGCTCAGAGCCAGCAACTGAAAAATAAAATGATGTTCTATCATAGTTTTATTTTTCAGCAGCTGGCTCACCTAGCATGTGTAGGGAGGGGCGAGGCTGGGCCATGGGAGGGGAGAGTAGGAGTAGAGTGCACTCTCTAAGGGCACATGTGTGTTTGGCCGGCCGGCCGGCCCAGGCTGGCCAAACACACATGGACACTTAGGTTTCTGAACAGCCGAGTTAGAGAAACAGCACAGACTCGCTGTGCCTGAGCTAGCGTCTTTTCAGCCCGCTCAGGCCAATCCCTGCAATGCTCTCATAGCATGAGAGCAGCGCGGGGATTGTACAGGGAGTCTGTGAACCTGTCCCAGTGTTTGTTGGGGCTAGGAAGAAGAATGCAACGAGGCACTATGCGAGAGGCGGCCGGCAGCTTCAGGTAAGTCTTTTGTTTTTTAAATGTATTATTAAACTCCACCCCCTCCCCGTGCTCCCCCTTCCGCACCCCCTCCACCCGCGCCCCACCACTTTTTGTATGTGGTGACCGCCACTGGAAAGAACAGACAGGATAATGCTTAGGACCTATAGTTATATATGTCTGGAGGAAGAGAGACAGCAATGTCGACCTGTGGAGAAATGTGTGAAGGAATGGAGACAGCAATACTGACCTGTGGAGACTTATCTGAAGGAGCAAGCAGGGCAATGTTGAACTGTGCAGACCTGTCTGAGGGGATAGACTGGGCAATGCTGACCTGTGGGGAGATGTCTGAAGGAACAGGCAGGAAAATGTTGGCAAGCTCGAGGTAGCGTGGCCGGGAGGAACAGATGAAGCTTTGATTAAAGCTAGGGCGAAAGCTCACAGACAAGAGGAATTAAAGAGACAGATATGGAGGGACATGATTGCTAGGAGGAATAGCTATGAGGATCTGGAGGCCGGGTTGTTGGTCATGCAAGGACATTATGGCACACTGACCTGCATTGAGAAGAGATGGAATGGCAGCACAGCGTATCAGATCTTCCAGCAACAAGCACTGTCGTGCAATGAGGATAGCCACAAACGTGGCTAGAGAATCATGGAAGGACAGGTCGCTCACCTGGAAGGAAATGAAAGGTTAGAAAGGAAATTTATAACACAGGTACAGTCCCAGAGATGAGAATTAAGCTTCTCATACAGAGTGTAAGAAAGCAGGTAATTATTTGGGGTGAACAAGTGTCCACTTCAAAGCATAAGGCCTCCGCCTGCTAAATGTCCTAAAAATGAAATTAAATAAACTTATGCTTGATTTCTGGTAATGTCACAAAGTAGTCAGCAAAGGCAACATGTAAAGTATTTAAACAGTGCATACACAGTAGAAAGTTACACAACTTGGGCTCGCTTTGAGGTGACTGTGATGGTGCCCTGGACAAATGCATCAAGTGGGTTGGCCCAGATGCAAGTCTGGAAGTCAAAAAGTTCATAACATTCCAAAGTTCTACTTCAAAACGGGACACTAGCTTTCTTGAGGAAAAAAAAGTGGTCTCCTGCAAGACAAATCTGAAATTTTAGCCACCGCAGGGAAACTGCTGTTAGGACACATGCCGCAGATTGGTCCCATAAGGTTCTGGAGCTTTTGAGTTTCGGGTCCGAGGTTTGGCACTGATAGGTTGTGTGCGGGAGAGTGCTGTTTTGGAAATTCCACCAGCATCTCTAACCCCCTCCCGGACCCATGACGTGAAGCTAGTAGTTTCTTCACAGTTCTTTGGCTTTTTGGAATCCCAGAAGGCCCTATGGTAAAACCGTGAGTTTTACCATCCATATACCTCCACTGGTTAGGGTACACCTTAGCGAGTGTACACCGCCGTGGAGGCCTGGTCCTGATGAAAGCTTTGTAAATTACACATTATAAGCAGAAACATGTTGACCATTGATCACTTTTAAATCAATTTGGATGCGCCTGGTCAATTTAGCTAGGCACCTAGTGTCCATTTCACTTGTTTTTAATGTTACCTGGTTTTCCACCAATAAAATTGATTTGGGATTAAACCAGATATCTTTTAATTTGCACTACCTTCACTGTTGCACTGACACTATCCCAACAAAATACCCGCTCCGCTGTAATTCAGGCGTCGTAGCACACCAGGGAGGCACTCGGCCTCTCTGGTGGGAACCCAATGATGAAGCATGTCACCAACTAGGTTGGTGAGTGAGGGTTCTTTTAAATAAGAGGTTTTTCCTCGTGCTACGTTCCCCATCGTCCCTTTTCTACTCACTCTTTTGTTGTTATTGAATGTCACAAAGTAGTCAGCAAAGGCAACATGTAAAGTATTTAAACAGTGCATACACAGTAGAAAGTTACACAACTTGGGCTCGCTTTGAGGTGACTGTGATGGTGCCCTGGACAAATGCATCAAGTGGGTTGGCCCAGATGCAAGTCTGGAAGTCAAAAAGTTCATAACATTCCAAAGTTCTACTTCAAAACGGGACACTAGCTTTCTTGAGGAAAAAAAAGTGGTCTCCTGCAAGACAAATCTGAAATTTTAGCCACCGCAGGGAAACTGCTGTTAGGACACATGCCGCAGATTGGTCCCATAAGGTTCTGGAGCTTTTGAGTTTTTTGCTTGACAAAACAAAGGAACTATCAATTTTTTTCACGATGCTTGAGCCTTTCATTGGGACGAATCTGAAATTCACTCCGATGCCATAGAACTACCGTCGGGTACTTTTTGAAGTAGGTCCCCCTTGGCTCTGGAGCAAAATGTTTAAAAAGTTTCTAAACTGGAGCCCAAGTAACCACACGAGTACACTTCTAAGCCCCCAGGACCTCAGGGTAGGCACCTAGAGACTCTCAGGGTGCCAGGTCAAAGCCACCAGCAAAGTCCAGTCCAAGTTGCCACAGGTCAGCTGGTAATTGTGGAGAAAAGGCTTCTTGCAGCTTTTTGTGTCCCTTTAGACACAAAGGTCAGCTAACGGACCCTTGGAATCCACTTCTTTGGGGTACAAGGGGAAGCAGATCCATCCTTCAGAGCTCCTCACAGGTCACAGACAAAGCAGGTCCAGCCCTCTCCCGTTCTTCCGCAACTTCAGAAAGTGCAGTGTTGAAGGCAGGGTGAGGGTCCAGCTTTGAGGTTTGGCCAGGGTAATGAGCAGTCCCTCCTCTGTGGTCACTCAAAATCGATTCTAGGAGTAGCCTTCTTCCTACTGGGTCTGGTACCAGTGACTATGGGGACAAAAACTGGGGCTTTCCAAGTGTCATCTAACATTTGCTTGTGATAAAGCAAGCACCTCAGAATTAAGTTCCTGGGGCACAACAACTGTTTTTCCTGCTAGGAGAAGAAAATATCTTCCCACTCCAAGGCCACTGTCTGCTCCGGGAGCAGTTTTCACACCTAATCCCGGCCAAACAAGACTGGATAGATGCCGGAGAGCTAATGTAAATTAGGTTCCAGCAGCTTCAGGAAGGGCAAAGTTAACCTTCTAAAAGTTACATTTCCCATCTATTTAATAAACATCCAACACTATCATTTTATTGGATTTTAATTCATTTTAAAAAATTTATTTGAATGGAGGCTGTAGGTAGTACAAGCCAAAAGTTGTAGATTAGATTCAAGTGTATAATCTATCCTTTGTCTTATCCTATGTGGCAACTAGTCTGACCAGTGACAATGTTGATTTGGGCCTAGTCACTGGGGAAATATGGCATTTCTAAAGTCATACATATTCCACTCTTAAAATTATGCACACAGGATGCGTTTAGGGCTTAAAATCTGTTTTTTCTACCTGTCAAAAGGGTGCTTTTGACAGATCTGCGCAGCAGGTCTCAAGCTGGTTTTGTGATACTACTGTAGGAAGCTGGCTTTTTATGTAGTGTACCAATGTAGGGGGTGCACCATGCTAAAAGTCCAGACGGCCCTTATTGGCTTACAGGGGGTTAAGTGCTCTATTTGTGGTAGTGTGGTCGAGCAGCTTAGGCTTAACAGATGGGAGTGTTGAGCATTTGTTGTACACACAGAGTCAATAAATAAGACACTCAAAAAGAAATCTGAATCCAATTTAGAAAAATACAGATTTTTATATATTTTTAGACATCAAGATCACTGAAATCAGAGAAACGTTTTTTACAGTAAAACACTAAAATGCTCAAATAACAGTTTTGGAGGCATAAGCCTTGAGCGCTGCAATGTTACTTATGGGAGAAACATACACTGCATATATATACTTGCGAGCGTTTGAGGGTCCCTTTTGGGACTTAAAGTGCTTCGGGTTAAAGAAACCACCAGCAGTTTGGTTTTACCTATCCTGGGAGTGCAGAGGCCCTGGTCACATTGGTAGCCTCAAGCGCTACTTGTTAAAAGCAATGGCAAAGTACCTGTAAATGAAAGGCTACAAGTGGGGACCTGGGGACAAGTCTGGCGGAACCCAAAGGGGGGCTCGCCCCTTGAGGGTCTCTGGGGAAAGAGGACACTGTTGGTTTATGTGAACTTGGGCAGTGGGGCTCGGGTGCAGAGGTACTTTGTCCAGAAGGTTGCTTGCGTTGGAGGCTCTCACTTTACTTGGATGTGCTGGAGAGGGGAAGAAAACAGAAAAGCGGGGCCACTCTCGGTGCAGGCCTCGTTGATCCTGAAGTCCCTTGTCGTGTGGTCGGCTTTGGCATCAGTGGTATCCAGGCTGGACTGTCAACAAGCCTTGGGTGCAGCAAATGCTCTGGTACCCAGGGTATTGGTGCTGCGAGGATCCTGGAGGGTCTAGCATCTCAAAACTCACTGGAGAGGCGGGGCTGACCTCCTTCTCCCGGTGGTCAGTAAAACAGAGTTCCAGACATGTTTGGTCGGTGCCTGCAGATGCAGGGGAGTGGCTCCTACACTCCCTGGGAGATGCTGCTTGGTAATTGAAAGCGCTAGACGGTCCTCCAAGGGTGTGGGGAGGGGGGGTTCAGCTTCTGGTCGAGTCAGTCTCAGTGATTGTCGCAGTGCTAGCAGCCAGGCAGGGTTTGGCGCCAATTACAGTGACGACTCCTGTTCTCAGGTCTCCGGCTATTCTTTGTCCTTCTGTTCCCAGGTAGATGAATCTGAAGTCCTGGTTTCAGGGGGGACCCTTAAATACTGAATTTAGGGGTGTTTAGGGAAGTGTGGAGTAGTAGCCAATGGCTACTTAGTCCTGGAGTGACAACACCCCCATTATGAACACTTCCTCTGGGGAGTAGGAATAATCCAGACCCAGAGTTCCTAGTTTCACCAAATTCAAAATGCTGAAACCCTTTCTTGGCTGTCCACGGCAGGTGGCCCACCTTAGGAGTGTGCCTAGCCTAAAAGTGCAACACGCCTACTAACTATCTAATTTCCCGTCTGCTCTGGGGCCACATGGGTACCAGGCCAGGGGGTGGCGTTCCCCAGGTCTGGGGTGAAGCCGTTGTTGCATATCAAAGGCGGCTTTGAAGCCTCAGGCCTTGACATGCTAATTCACTAGCCATCCTGCTGGAGCAGGTTTTCGGCTCTTCTTAGGTTGTCAGGAACTGCAGTTCAGGGCGTTACAAGGGAGTGACAGGTGCCCCTTATCTGGGGCGTCTACACTCTCCATTATACCCCCCTCTGTGGGAGGGGGATATAAACCTAGCCCTGATTGGATAAGTCCCACCATCTTCAAACTGGTGGGCAATGAAAAGTATATTTCACTTCGCCTACAGCACCTGAGGGGTGGAGTTGGCAAAACGGGGCACACCTCCTATACTTAAGAGTTTTTCCGCCTGCCTTCCCGCCAAAATGGGGGTGAGCACAGGAACGGGCCTGCTCCTTCTAAAAGAAGAGGCTGGGGTCGCATTTCAAAGGCGGCACGGCCTGTGAAGCTCCCCGCCACAGATGGCTCTTCCTGACCATGAGGGAGGAGTGAACACCTCCACCCAGGACAGGCATTGTCCTCGACCTCCGAGTGCGAAGGCGCTCACCCCATGAGGTCAGAACACTGTCTGGTGGTAGCAGGCTGGCTTATGCCAGTTGCTGACCACACTAAGGGGTGGTAGGGTTTCAGAGGACCCCTCTAAGTGTATAATTTATAATAAATCTGACACTGGAATCAGTGCAGGTTTATAATGAAGAGATGTTTGGTACCAAACATCCCATAATTCAGTGAAGCCATCATGGAGCTGAGGAACTCGTAATGACTAGTGTCCAGCCCATGTACTTACTATGGCTTCCCTGGTCACTTACAGTATTCAGGAATCGACATGGATATTGCAGGGGCATATCTGCTCATGCAGACATGTCCTCACATGAGATATAGTGCACCCTGCCTTAGGGCTAAGGCCTGCTAGAGGGATGTCTTACCTATATCCCCATGTAGTGTATGTGGGCATGGTACACAGGGATGTGTGCCATGTCGACTTCAGTTTTGTCTGCACCAAGGCAAACATTCTGCAATGGCAGAGTGCAGGGCCTTGTTGACGGGACACTAGGGTGGCACAATTTGTGCTGCTACCCTTGGGGTCCCTCTTCAGTGTCAATGCCCTAGGTACCAGGGGTACCATTTACTAGGGACTTACAAGGGGTACTGAAGTGGTGCCAATTGGAAAACAAAAGGTACAATTTAGGGAAGGAGCTCTGGCACAGGGGACAAGGTTGGCGGGGACCCTGTGCACTTCCAGTCGAAATGACATGTCCACCGCTCAAATTAATTCAATATCTCCGCATACTAATTCACGACAAATACTTTTTGGGTTCAGGAGTAGCGTCCTACTCGCCGAAAAAGCAATTTGATGCCTCGTGAGGGGTAGTAAGCGCTAATTAAAATGCAATTACAATTTTCCGGGCAAAAAGTTGGGGCTAACCATGTCCAAAAGAAGCACTTTCCTACAAGGGGTGACTTACATATAGTATATGCAGTGTACCTGGGCATGGCACACAGTGAGTGTGCCATGCTGTGTTCTCAGAATGATTTGTACCATTTCACACAGCCTCCAATGGCAGTCTGTGTGCTGTTTGGGTGTGGGTCCTTTAGGGTAGCATAATACATGCTGCAGACCTTGGGGACCTTCTTTAGTATTCATGCCCCAAGGTACCAGGTGTACCATTTACTAGGGACTTACAGGGGTGTTAATGTTCTTTCCAATAGGGTTATAATTAGACATTTACCTCGTTTTAAGGGAAAGAGCACTGGCGGCCTGGTTAGCAGGGACCCAGTGCACTCTCAGTCAAAAAGCATCAGTACTAGTGCAAAAAGTGGGGGCCAGCATGCCAAAAATGGCACTTTCCTACAACTACACAGTGTAGGCCTGAGGCCATGTTTTCACTGCCACTGTAGTGGATGGCGCAAGAGGTGCTCAGTCCACAAGTGGCATTTAACTTTCCATATCCTTGGTGTATTTCTGCAACAAATACTATGGCCTTATAGGAAAGTTAAATGTTCCAATCAGGGTTTAGGTCAATTCCAACATGTTTTATGGGTCACAGCACAAACACTGGGCACTGAATTGCAGTGTCTCAGTTTTAGAGTTCAGGATTACGAGCAGACGAGTCACAAAAAAATGAAAAACTGGAGGTGACCACTCAAAAAGACAGTGGGTGTTGAAAAGTTGATTATTAAACAGGGGGAGTGAAATGTATGCAATTCCGCACAGTTATGTAAGCCCTGTAACAAGAATTAAAATAAATAAGCAGATTCCAGTGGGACAGCCTGGTAGCTGTGGATTTTTGCAACAGTATTTCTTCAGATACAGTATGTGGAAAGAATTTTAGTAACACTATAACAACAAAGTGAAGAAATCCATCAGCAAAATTTCCGAACCAATTTATGGGATGGTATTTGTTGACAAGAAGCCATTTGATGACAAGCAGTGCAGTATGCAGTGGGATGCACACGCCATTAGGGACTTCATAATGCATAAGGTACTACAGACTGTCATGCTGTTTATCACACAGCTGTCGTGTTATGTAAATAATCTATAAGGCCATTTATCGTGCAATGGGTTAGATATCACTGTTACAAGTTGTCTTCAAATTTGATTTACAGCGTTGTTAGAAGCTTTAAAGTAGACAACATCCACACTACTATGCAGCATGCCCTGAAGGGTTTAAGGAACTCAGTCATGTATGCAGTTGTACACAACCTAACATTCAATTTGTTGAGAAATGTTATCCATGGATGTTATAAACGGTCATATATAACGCCTTATCTGGTAGAGACTATATCTAGCAGCAGATTTCTTTTGAATTTCCCCAGCCATTACACTGGATCCAGAAGACTTTTTGTGAGCAGTACCCCTGTGTGCCAGGAGGTGGCGTCAGTCAGCTACATGCAGCGTTAGCAGCATCCACACCTGAAGTGACGTCTGTGTCACCAATATAGGCACCACCTCAGCGCACTGACGTCAGTTACTTTTCACGACTTTCCACACCAGAAGCACAGAGCCATGAAGTGCGTTGACAATGGTGTGTCCAAACTAGGGCCCTAAAATGGATCAGCCTGACCCTAGAGATCTGTCTGCAGAGCAGGAATATTGGGTGGGATGGTAAGGAATCTGCGGCCAGATATAGTCTCTACCAGGTATGGAGTTACCGAAGGTAAGTAACTTATTCATATGATAGAGACTTCTAGCCGCAGATTCCTTACCTTTGAAAAGATACCAAAGCAATACCATCCCCAGAGGTGGGTCTGTGCACAAATTTAAACTAAGCAGTCCTGCATTTATTATTTATTTATTTGAAGGTTTTGTATAGCGCGAACAAGACCCTTACGGGTATCAGAGCGCTTTACAAGGTCGATGTAAGTAAATAAATACAGGAATAGAAAAAATGTAGGTAAGACTAATACAAAAATATTATTAACACAGATTAGCAGGTATATTACTGGTAATATGTACAAGAAAAATAGATCAAGTAAATTTAGCCATGAGAATAGCTTTCACTTCTTTTTTGAAGAATGCAGAGGAGGGATTCTGTCTCGTTTCTGGGGGCAAAGCATTCCAAATCCTGGGAGCCATTCCTGAGAAGATCCGGTTGTAAGTTTTCTTCTTGAGAAAACGTTGTGGTTTCAGTAGAAGAATGCTGGAGCTCCTGGTGGATCTATTGCCACATGATAGCACTAATTTCTGAGCTAGATAACTCGGAGTTTTGTGATGTAGTGCCTTGTGTGTCATACAAGCGATTTTCAGATGCATTCTAGCCTCGAACAGTAGCCAGTTGAGGGCTCGAAGGTCGGGGGAGATGTGACTGTTTCTTTTGGAGCCAGTGATGAGTTTAGCAGCAGCGTTGATTGAAGCTCTTAAAGGGGCCGTCGTCGATCTGGGAAGGCCGCAGAGAGTGACACTCCCATATTCCACTCTGGGGATTACTAGAGCTTGAACTGCATGCTTGAAGTCATTTGGGGCACGAAGGGTTTCATTTTTCTCAAGGTGTTCATCTGAAAATTTGCTCCTTTTGTATAGGCGCTGATGTGTTTCCGCATGTTAAAGTTTCAATCTAGGGTCACTCCCAATGATTTCGCCGAGTCGATAATGCGAGCTTGACATTTTAGTGCTGTTAGGTGGTTCATCCAATCGAGGATGGTTGTCGACTGGTTGGGGGGAGCGATTAAGAGGAATTCAGTTTTGAGAGTGTTCAGTTTCAGATGGTTTTCGGGCAGCCAGGTCTGCGGTTTTTGAAGCGTTGAATTGAGAGATTTGATGTCCTCAAGTGAGTGGATCTTTATGTAGAGTTGTGTGTCATCCGCGTACATGTGGTAATGTACATTCGATGAGCTGAGAAGTTCGGTGAGAGGCTCCATGAAAAGGTTGAAAAGTGTAGGTGAAAGGGATGATCCCTGTGGTACTCCTAGAGTGACTGGTACGGTCTTGGATAATGATTGATTGACCTTGAATCTTTGTGATCTATTTTGGAGGAAGGAGGTGAACCAATTTAGAACAACTCCTGATAGACATATACATTGGTTGGATGAGAGGCAATATATAGACACAAAACAGTCTAATACACACGAGCACATCAATAACAGTCAGTTTGCAATTATTCGTTTCTGGTCTTTTTATTCTCTGATGTGCTTCTTAAAAATAGAACCAGCCAACGCGTTTCACCCAAACATGGGCTTCTTCAGGGCAATAGGGTAGAGGAATAATATGTATCCTCAGATGCTGAGTCAGGAAAGATAAAAGCGAGTCCTAGGGCGCATAGGTGAAGCTCATGGTAAAGCGATGTCCTATGAGTATAAATAATATGAAGTATTTCAAACGATAAGAACCCTGTATATTCGAGGAGCCGTGTCCGGAAAACGTCCTGTGACCAGTATTGGTTAAGAAGGTTGAATTGGCCTATGTGTCTGCCAAGCTGCATGTGGACACATTTTTCTAAGAGTTTAGACAAGGTGGGGATGTTGGATATTGGGCGATAGTTATTCAAGTCCGAAGGGTCAGCCGATGGCTTCTTTAAGATAGGGGATACCTGCCCAGCTTTAAGGACTTCTGGGATGATTCCTTGCAGGAGAGAAGTGTTTATAATCTTGGTCCAGAGCGGCAGAAACAGTGGAGTGAAGTCTTTTATGTGGTTTGCGGGAAGAGGATCTGTGAAGTGACTGGAGGGGTTCAGTGCCGTGAGCGTTTTTAAAATAGATTCTTCGCTGTAGGTGTGGAAGGAGGACCAGGATGCGTTGTTTTTGAGGTCAAGCTTTGCGGGACCTATGAATGGGGCACAAGGCGAGGGCAAAGAAGTGTCCATGTGGGGGTCGGTAAGGGAGAGTAGGTCGTTGCGCAGGACAGGCTTTATGTTTTCTGTCTTTTTAGTAAAGAAGGAGGCAAATTCCTCACAGTTGGGTAGTGTGTTTGGGTTAGCTTGGTGGCGGTGGGGTACCTCCTTAGATTGCTATTTGATTAGTTCGAAAAGCTTTTTGGGACAGTTCTTGGCTGGGTCTAATTGCTTAGAAAAGAAGTCTGCTTTTGATTGTCTGATCTTTCTGTAGTAGGAGTTTCTCGTACTCCTTAGTAGCTTGAGGTGGTCAGAGGATGGTGCTGCCCTCCATCTTCGTTCGAATAGTCTTAGGGACCGTCTGTCTTCATTTAGCCTACCATCATACCAGGGTTTAGAGTCTTTAGAGGCTGCTCTTTTCAGTTGTAAGGGAGCTAGATTGTCTAGTACCGTGTTCATTGAGTGGAAGTAATGGTTGGTCAGATCTTGTACATCTGATAGGCCTTCCGGGGGAAGCAGGATGTTAGGACTGTAGGCTGTGAGTAGGCCGGAGACGTTGTTTAGATTTCTCTTCCAGATTTTAGTTTTTGTGGGTTGGGTAGAAAGTAATTTAACTGGTTCGTTGATGTGGAATGTAATGATGTGGTGGTCAGTCCAGTCACAGGGGAGGATCGAATCAAGCTGAGTGGAGTCGGTTTTTGAAATTACTAGATCAAGGGTTGAGCCTTTATCTTGTGTGGGGCTGTCGCAGATTTGGGTGAGGTTAAGGTCTGATAAGAAGTCTTTTAGGCTGTTGACTCCTGGGTCATGAAGGTCCTCCCAGTGGAGATTGAAGTCACCAAGGAATATTTGAGTAATTTGTTGTCCGTCCTTTGTAGCTAGAATGTCCATGAGATGTTCTATGAAGGTGAGGTTATCACCTGGTGGGTGGTAGAATGCGTTTAGAGAGCATATAGGTTTATTATTACTAGTGATGTCTAAACACAGGTATTCACAGGAGGATAGTATCGGGGAGTGGGAGCGGTTCACTGCGGGAATGCTCCGATGTATACAAGCAATACCCCCACCTGGCCTATCGGTTCTGTCAAGTCTTGTTATGTAATGGTTTGGGGATACTAGTATGTCTAGGATGGGTGTAGATGATTCGTTTAGCCATGTTTCAATCAGAATTAGTAGGTCAGGTTCATTCGAAAGTATGAGGTCAGCTATATCGGTTGCATGTCTTGAGGCAGAACTACAGTTTAGAACTGGACTGAACAGGCGAAATGCCTGTCGCTGCAGACCGGACTGTCCAAGCAGTAATGCTTGGTAAAAGTGTGCAGGGAAGCCCATGTTGCTGCTTGGCAGATGTCTAGGACTGGGACTCCACATGCTATCGCAGCGGTTGCAGCTTTTGCTCTGATGGTATAAGCCAGTAAGCCTTCAGGAGGCTGCTTCCTTGCCAGTGCATAGCAGATCTTGATGCAGAGAACGACCCATCGAGAGATGGTCTGCTTCTGCACCGCCTGACCTTTCTTCGCACCTATATACTCAAAGAAGAATTTGTTGTCCACCCAGAACTCGTGTGCGGTCAAGGTAGAACGACAATGCTCTTTTTGGGTCTAGGTGGTGGAGTCGCTCCTCTTTCTTAGAGGGATGTGGAGGAGTGTAGAAGGTGGACATGATGACGGATTGTCCCACATTACTTATCAGTAATTATCAGATATTTAATTTACGTGGCTGTTACAGGCTGTCATGTAGACTCCACACACAGTCATGCAAAATGACCTGAAGAGTTAAGGAGCTCAGTCAATGATGTGGTTTTGCAAGTGATAGGTCATGCTGTAGAGCACTGGCTTTGCTGGCCGCAATCCAGTTCAGTCATGCAAAGAACATTTCTGAGGAATAACATAGTAATAATAGTAATATTGTTCACAAATTCCCCAGAGTGTTACACAAGAATCTGTTTTGTTAAACCTTTATCGTTTAACGAGGTGCCATTATATGATGGAATGCCATTGGTTCCGCTACTGGCAGTCCCATAGGTTTGGACTACTTCAGACATGTATGGCGCCTTTCCTTTAGTTGCTTTTTATGACACTTTGAGATTCACAATTTTTAATACCCTCTTTCATCCTGTGGGTTTGGAGCTACTGGAATGGTGCAAAGCCAGTGCGTTGCTTAGTTCTCACCAGCACCGAAAGGGGCACTATTGTACCTTTCTCTGTAGAGTGGTACAGATTAGCCCTGGTGTGCCCATTTCTTTTGCAACTTGACTAGAGAAACGTCGGGGCATCAACATCTTTCTTAATTCCAGTTTTTTTTAATGACTCTAGTCCTGGCCAGAGTTGAGTTTGAGAGTTTTCCAGCTGCACAAAGAAAAAGGATCCACCTTTGGTACCAGTCAGGTTTATAAAGTCATTTTCTGAGAATGTCTCTTGAGCTTTACTTGTAGGAAAGCGGGACCCTTCCTGTTTATGGCCTTATAAGTAGAACAGAGGGTCTTTAAAATAGATCTTCTAGACATAAAGAGCCAGGGAGGGTCTTTTACAGCAGGGGCGATACATTTTAGATTTAGCAGCAGGAGCAGTCTAGCGGCTTGGTTCTTACTCCTTTGAAGGAATCTCCTAAGGGAGACCCGATGGTGCAGCATACCTGTGATATACCCGATGGTACATCATACCTGTGACATAACAGATGGTACAGCATACCTGTGATGTACCCGATGGTACAGCATACTTGCAAAATCCAACTGTGATACAATGTGGGAGATAAGCTGCGTGGACCTTCCGCAGGAATTCCAGATTCAGAAATATGTGTCAGTGTGCACACAGTATGAAGCACAGTAATAGTCAACTTTGTTGAAGTAAAGCTTCATGAGGAGGGTGGAGAGTCCATGATAACTCCTACATTTCTCACTCCTGTTGATAATGGTGGCACCCCAAATGATTTTCCAGTCTCCACATGTGAGAACAGCAGTTTTGTATGCACTGAATTGAAGGTAATTTACCATTGTCCATCATTCTGTGGCTTAAAGATTGACAACATTTTTAAATTTCTGGCGGATCTGCGCAGTATTTGTGTGAGAAAGTGGATTATTAATTGGGGTAGATGGTATTCCACCAAAAGTAGTAATGGCTCAGTCCACTAAAGGTATTCAGTAATTTAAACCTGAGCTTAACACCTGGTAGCCATGGCACAAAGCAGACCGGCTTAACTTAAGAAAATGAGTAAAGCAGGTAGAACCCAGTGAAGTGCTGACTGTCCACCTGGTGTTCTTTGGTGCCATCAATGTAAAAGTTTAGTGCACTCTAAGGATCCAACCAATGAAGTCTCTCTTGCTCTTTAGAGGGATGGGGTGAGACTAAGAATCCCAGCAGGACAATAGCTTGCACAACATGAAACAGAGTGACCACTTTCGGTAGAAAGGAAGCTGGAGTCCTCAAAACTAACTTACCTGGAAAGACCATCAAGTAGGGTGGGTTGACAGAAAGAGCCTGCAACTCGCTCACATGCCTAGGCAATGTTATGTCGATGAGCGAGACCGTTTTCAATGTCCGAAGTCTTAAACGACAACTGTGCAGTGGATCGAAAGGGTCTGCACATCAAAAAAGTGAGAACTAAGTACAGGTTTCACTGTGGCAACACAAAGGGTGTTGGTGGACTAAAATGTCGCAAAACTTCCAAAAATCGCAACACAACTGGTGATTTAAATAGAGAAACACAAAAACTTCAGACAACTTAGCTTGGAGAGTTCAATTTATCAAGTGGCGCAACAAGCCACAATTTGTCCCAATGACAGTCTTTACACAGATTTTGTAAATGAACCTCTCACCAGCAGAATGACAACAACCACAGGAGGAAGGTCGAAGGAGGTCAACTCCTGTAGCTCAATCTCCAGGCACGGAGATGCCGGGGTGTAGGACCCTGCCCTGCGACAGATAAGTCTCCCAAAGTGGCAGCTTGACGAAAGGACAGATGCTATACCCAGGAGTTCCGGGTACCACACTCTCCAAGCCCAAGCCAGTGCCACTAGGATGACTTGAGTTCAGTCGTTCCTGATCTTCAGAACATGCAAAATTGCTGGCAGTGTGTGTTTTAGGTGGTGACGAAAAGATTGAGACAGGATTGATTATAGACGCCCTGTTCCACCTCTGGGTGTAAATGCTATTTGCAGTCTGCTAAGCGTTGGTGGCTGAGTTAGTCACCCCTGGTGTTTAACTATCCTGCCAGGTGGTTTACCACCAGAAAAATGTCCTCGTCGTCTAGCCATTCCAGGGGAGTAGAGTGTCTGGACACAGGACACCATCCTGTCCTGCTTGTCACAGCATCACATCGCAGTGATATTGTCCGTGAGCACCTGCACAAGCCTTCCTTTGATGGTAGCAAGAAAGCCATCAACCCCAAAGAGAATCAGTCTCAATCTGGACAGATTTTCGCCCAATATCGATCTTGCCCATCTGTGCAAAGATTCTAGAAACACACATCAATTACCGTCAGCATTATTGGAGGACCACGACCAGCTTCATACTTCACAGTCAGCCTGCCACCTTGGTTTCAGTACTGAAACCACACTATTAGGTGTTACCGAGTATCTCAGGTGAATGCTGGACTGCAGTGGAACTGCTGCGGTCACCCTTTTGGATTGGAGTGCAGCCTTCGACACAGTGCCACATCCAGTTTTGCTAGCAGATAATGGTATCCAGGGTTCGGCCTCATCATGGTTTGGCTTGTTACAGCAAGATTTGTCATTTCAGGTGATCTTGAAACCTCAGGAGATCTCAGTTTTCCAGCTGCCTTACGGGGAGCCACAAGGCTCGTCCCTGAGCCCTACACTGTTCAATATCTATGTTCGCCCTCTGGCCAAAATTGTAGAGGCGCACGGTTAAATTCTGTTCTCATATGCTGATGACACACAGATCATTGTATCTCTTTGAGAAAAGGATGGCATGAGTTCACTTAATCTACGCATTTGCCTTGTCGAGATCGCTCAATAGATGAAGAATAATTGTCTGAAACTGAATGGAATCAAGGCGGAGGTTTTAGTAGTGGGTAATCAGCCTCAACTTTTGCATGCACAAGGGTGCCGGATGAATTCGGGCCCCTTCCCACTCCTGGCACCGTGGTCAAAAACATGTGCTTGTGGCCGGACTTTAAGCTTACCATGGAGCATCAAATATATAAGGTGGCAGGCTGTGGCTTCTGCTTACTCAAATATTCAAGGAAAATTCTCTGGCTCTCACGACCCTCCCCCTCCACTCAAAATACAATTGTGCATTCTTTGATTACGTCTAGACTGGACAATGGCAAAGTTCTTTATTTAAGAGCTAGTAAATCTGCTGTGCACAGGTTCAAATTGTGCAAAATGTGGCAGCTCGACTTTTATGCCATATTCCTAAATCTGTCTTGGCTTTCTCCTAATTATGTGCACTTCAATGGTTCCCTATTACTAAACGTGTCCAGTTCAAAGCCTGTGCAACTGCAGGCCAACTTATTTAAGCTTAGCAGTTCAACCATATCTCCCCAATAGTGCTCTCCGATCAAGCAGTTTGAATCGTGCAGTGATACCACGAGTTAAACTGTCTAGGCAAGGAGGGAGGTCTTTTGCCTTCTTAGGCTCCACTCTATGGAATGCTCTTTCCCCTGAAGCTACATGTCTGTGCCTCGTTTGCGGAATTTAGAAAGCTATTGAAAACCGGACTATTCTAGTTCATCTGCTTGTCATCTGCTGCTTACTTAGTGCTGGGAAACCCCTATAGGAGTAGCCATGCGTTCTATAAATCAGAATAGAATTGAGCACCACTAAATTGATGTGAAGTTGAGTCTCCGTCGGAGACCAGAAGCTTCTGATCTCTACCTCTCCCAGATGGCCTTCCCAACACAGTATTGATGTATCCGTGACCACAGTCTACTCTGGATGAGGTAAGGAGAGGGGTCTGAAACCAACCAAGTTGCAGATCTGTGAATCCACCGCTGCAGGTCTTTTGCAGTCTCATCTGAAATCTGGATGCAAACCAGCAGATCCCCTGATGATGTGCCAACTGGGATTTGAGGTCCCACTGTAGAGCCCGTATTTGCCACCTGGTAGGTTTGATCAGCAGGAGGCCAACAATCTCAGCAGCCTCAAAGCCATCCGCACTGTGATCCAGGACAGAGTGAAACATCGGAGTCATAGCCCAAATGTCCTCGTCTCTCCCTCTGGAGGAAAGGCACAGAACTGTACCATATCCAGAACAGCTGTGATGAACAGGAGCAACTGCAATGGAATCAGGTGTGGCTTTGGCTTGCGAATAGTGAACCCAAACAATGTTAAGAGTTTCGCCATCCTCTGCGAGTAGTTTATGACTGCTTGGGGAAAGCCCGCCTTTAGCAACCAATCATTGAGATAGGGGAAGACTGCTACCACCGAAGGTTTGCTGTGACCACCACCATCACTTTTGTGAACACCCAAGGGGCTCTGGTGAGGCCAAAACAGAGCACCAAGAACTGAAAATGGGCCCGGCTCACTGTGAACTGCAGGTAGTGTCTGTGGGCCTCCAGGAAGGCGATATGCAAATAAGTGTCCGGCAGGTCCATCGCCGCCATCTGGGGTCCAGGGCAGACAGGACATGGGCTAGTCTGAGCATCTTGAATATGGCCATACGCAGTAAGGCATTGAGAGGGTGAAGGGACGAAGGCCTACATCCTTCAGCACTAGAAAGTGGCAGGAGTAACACCCAGTTCCTACCTAACAGACTGTAACCCTCTCTGTCTCCATAGGCCAAAAGGACCTGCACCTCCTGCTACAAGACGGAAAGTTGGTCCTTCGTCAGCCGCTCTGATGGAGGTGGAAGATGTGGCAGGATAGAAAGAAAAGGGATGGCATAGCCAGACGTGCAATTTGCAGAACCCATTTGTCTGAAGTGATAGCCTGCCACCCTTGGAGGAAGTATTGGATTCCAACTCCAACAGAGTGGCTGTGTGCCGGCAAGGACACACTAAAGTGGTTTTGCGGTTGTGGATGCTGGAGAGGTGGGGGACTGAGCTGCATGCTGTCACTTCTGTACTGGGTGTTGTCTTTGGGAGCCGTGGCCTCTGTCTCGAGCTGAAAGGCTTGCTGGGCAGGGGGAGGAATCTGGCATTGGTGAAATTGAAAACCCCAACAGTAGCCACAGAGAGCAAAATTGTTGGTGGAATTGTCTAGTGGGGCAAAAAGACTCAAGGAACATGCTGTGATCCTACTCTACCTTAAACGATTCCAGGGCGGAACCCACTGCCGGGGGCTATCAAACAGCATGTCCATCAGATGCTTGGACATCCCAGGAGAAGCATGTAGGAAGCTGGCTCTGTATATACTATACCAAAAGGAGGTATAGTCTTCACCTTTCTCAGAAGGATGGTCCTTAGCATACCCTGCCAACAGCTCCTGGAGCTTCATTTGGAGGGATGGGACCCCACAACTATATTTTTAAGTTTGTATTGAGACCTTAACTCCCTAAATTCTAAGTGGAGATAAGGTGTGAGGTCGAGCTCCTCAACCTGGTGCTCTATGCCATTGTGGTTATCTTCGCCATTGTGGTTATCTTCACAGCACCGAGACTGCCCTCATCGCCGCCACCGACGACATCAGGACCCTGCTGGACAACGGTGAGACCGCAGCCCTCATCCTGCTGGACCTCTCCGCTGCCTTCGACACTGTCTGCCACCGCACTCTACGCGCACGCCTCCACGACGCAGGGATCCGAGACAAGGCCCTGGAATGGACCACCTCCTTCCTCTCCGGCAGAACCCAGAGCGTCCGCCTCCCCCCGTTCCGATCCGAAGCCTCCGAGATCATCTGCGGCGTACCCCAGGGATCATCCCTCAGCCCGACACTGTTCAACATCTACATGGCCCCGCTCGCACGCATCGCCCGACAGCACAACCTCAACATAATCTCCTATGCCGACGACACTCAACTGATCCTTTCCCTCACCAAGGACCCCCTCACCGCCAAATCCAACCTCCACGAAGGAATGAAGGCCGTCGCCGATTGGATGAAGAGCAGCCGACTAAAGTTGAACACGGATAAGACGGAGGTCCTCATCCTCGGCTCCAACCCTTCAGCCTGGGACGACTCCTGGTGGCCTACGACACTGGGGGCAGCCCCGACACCCACCGACCACGCACGCAACCTGGGAGTCATCCTCGACTCAACGCTCTCCATGGCCAAGCAAGTCAACGCAGTCTCCTCCTCCTGCTTTAACACCCTCTGCATGCTCCGCAAGATCTACAGGTGGATCCCGACAGATACAAGAAGAACAGTCACCCAGGCCCTCGTCAGTAGCAGACTCGACTATGGAAACGCCCTCTACGCGGGAGCCCCGGCCAAGCTCATCAAACGACTGCAACGTATTCAAAACGCCTCGGCACGCCTGATCCTCGACGTACCACGCCACAGCCACAGCCACATCACCCCCCACCTGAGAAACCTGCACTGGCTCCCCGTCGACAAGAGAATCTCCTTTAAACTCCTCATCCACGCACACAAGGCACTCCACAAGACCGGCCCAGCCTACCTCAACAGATGGCTCTTCTTCTACGTCCCCAACCCCCAGCTCCGTTCCGCCGACCTCTCCCTCGCCACTGTCCCCCACATCCGAAGAACCACCTCCGGCGGCAGATCCTTCTCCCACCTCGCCGCCAAGACCTGGAACACCCTTCCACTCAGCCTACGACAGACCCAAGACCTGCTGACCTTCAGGAGGCTACTCAAGACCTGGCTGTTCGACCAGTAGCGGCACCCCCCCTTTTTCCCTTTTTTCTTCCCAAGCGCCTTGAGACCCTCACGGGTAAGTAGTGCGCTCTACAAATTCCGTGATTGATTGATTCACTAACAGCTGGGTTCTTGTTAAGACAAATTGTTCAATAAAACTTCTAACCCCTCTTACCCCTAACTAAAGTCAGCTTTTAGTTTTCTAAAATTCTAAAGGAACTTAACCAAGGCCCTAACAAGACTTTTACTAATTTGGAAAAAATTGGTCAATTCAAAAAAATCTGAAATCTAAAGACAATTTAAGTGTTCTGTTGTGTGATCAGGTGGTTCCAAGTTAGTCAAACAAATGCAAAGTTGTATATCCCACCGCTGATCCACCGATGTAGGAAGCTGGCTCTGTATATACTAAACCAAAAGGAGGTATAGTGTGCACAGATACCAGTGGAACCCCAAAGGTAGGCAGAGGTAAAAGTAGATAGCACCTTACTCTCTATTTGTGGTAGTGTGGGCGAGCAGTAAGGCTTTATCAGAGGGTAGTGTTAAGCATTTGTTGTACACACTCCGGCAGCAAATGATGTCACACACTCAGACTGAACTCAGACCAATTTTGTTTGTATAAAAATATTAAGTTATTTTATTTCTAGAGCCAAGCCTGGCACAGAAGTGAAATAAATGCTTTGCAAAATCTTATGCAGTGTTTTACAATTGAATGAAAGTTCAAATGCAATTGATTGAAATACAGGTAAGTTAAAAATGTCGCAATTACTTTTCAGATTACTTTTTCTAATCAGTGTGATATGCCTAGATATCACACTGGGACATTTCCTAGAGAAACGGTAAGTAAAATCAGTTTTTCAGGTTTTCATACAAATCAACTAGGGCGGCCGGGTGGAGAGTGTTGAGGCCCAATGTTATCCAATGGGAGATAGGGGGCCTCCGGTTGGTGGCTGCTCACGAGCAGGCCACAGGGTTGTGGGAGCAAAGCTCCTGGTGTTAGGCTCAGGGCAAAGGGGGATCCGGTTTAGCACACAAAGTGCACCCTCAGGGGCGCAGGGGCAGCTGGGTGCAGGGTGCTGTTTTAGTGTCGGGTGCCCTGTTGTTTTCAATGGGAGTTGCCGGTTTTGGTTTTTGGCTGCAGGCTTGGTCCAGGAAGACTTCTGGGAGGAACTAACAGCTGGGCAGGTAAGATGGAGGGCTCGGGGACATAGGTGCCCCTCGGGTTCATTCCTCCAGGGCGCAAGGTGGCTGGATGCAGGGGTGTCTTTTGAGGTCGGATTTCACCTTACCGGGCCACTCAAGGTTGGGGGGGTCTCCGTGCAGAGGCTGCAGGCGACGTCGGGGAGTCCTGAAGGGGTCAACCCACGGTGGACTCGGACTCTGGAGCTCTGGGGGACCTCGCTGGGACCGGTGGGCCACTCAAACATGGGCTGTAGGCGACGGGTGCAGTGGTGGTTCCAGGCGTGGGGATACTTTGTCCTCAGCAGGCTCAGAGTCTGTCTTTGGAGTTTCTTTTGAACAGAGCTGCTATTCACAGGAGATCCGGTCTTTGTTGAAGGCAGTCGGTCCTCCCAGGGGTTCTGGTGGTCGCTGGCTGCAGGATAAGGCGACTTTTGGTGCAGGGTCTCTGGAAACTTAAGACGGGCCAATAGGGCTAGGGCCAAGTCAGTTGTTCTCTGCAGTATCCTCTGCTGGGCGTCTTCTTTCGTTCTTCTTCGTAGGTTGCGGGAATCTCCCTTCCTGGTTCAGGTCTGCCCCCTAAATACTGTATTTTGGGGGAGTTTTAGGGGTCTCGAGGTCAGTAGCCAATGGGCTACTGACCTTAGGGTGACTACACCCTTGGTGTGCTCACCCCACGTGGGGAACGGGGCACAATCCCTAATCCTGATTGGGGAGTGCCTGCCATCTGCAAGATGGCGGGCACTGAAGAGTGGGCATCACCTCGCCTCCCCCACCTGAGGGGTGGGTTTGGCAGAGGTGGGCACACCTTCTGGGCTGGCTAATTTTTCCTGCATGTCTTCCCGCCGAAAAGGAGGGGAGACAGGAATGGGGCCTGCTCCTGATAGCAGGAGAGGCTGGGGGTCGCATCACAAAGGCGGCAAGGCCTTTGAAGCTCCCCTGCCACAGAGGGCTCTTCCTGGCATGGGGGATGTGTGAACATCTCCGCCCAGGAAAGGCTTTGTTTCTGGGCTCAGGGAGCGAAGGCTCCCACCCCAGGGGTCCAGAAACATGTCTCGTGGTGGCAGGCTGGTGTGTACCAGTCAGGTAACCCACAAGAGGCTGGTCGTTTTTCAGGGGGCATCTCTAAGATGCCCTCTGAGTGCATATTTCATTAAATCCCACACTGGCATCAGTGTGGGTTTAATGCTGAGAAGTTTGATACCAACTTCCCAGTTTTTAGTAAAGCCATTATGGTGCTGTGGAGTTCGTAATGACAAATTCCCAGCACCATATACTCTTTTTTTTTTTTTAATTCTTTTTATTAACAAATGCTCAGTAATTAATACAATCGGGAGACAGTAACGTCAAATTACAGTATTTCCTGTTCTCATGTCATCAATGGTACATAAATCTTTACAATAGCAACTCATTCCATGTCTAAACTTACCCTACACTACTTCCCTCATAGATAGGCCTCTGTAGGTCTGCCAGGCTCCCCATATCTTCTCCCATTTCCTCGGGCACCCCCTGCTCTATATTGTTTGTTCTGCTTGCCTGCAACCAGTCTAAGTTGGGTTTCCACTCCCCTATTGTTGGGATCTCGGTTACTCCCCATTTCCTCGCAACGTTCCGCTTAGCCACTCCCAGTGCCAAAGTCACCCATTGTCTTGTGTGTCTGGGCCAATCTTCCTCCCCGGTAATCATGAGTAAAAACCATTTCGGTGTCAGCTGCACGTCTATTCCCGTAACCACTGTTTCCCCCACTCCGTGCCAAAACTCCTGTAACCTTGGGCAGCCCCATATTAAATGATAGAAGGTCCCCTCCATTCCACACCCTCTCTGACACTGTGAATCTTTACTTTGCCCCATTCGGTGTAAGCCTGTTCTGGGATAGTATACTCGGTGGAGGTCCTTCAACTGAATCAGTCGGAATCTTGCCCTAATCGCCACCTCTCTTGGGCCTTGTAATGCTTCCATCCATTCCTCATCTTCAATCGGACCAATGTCCCCCTCCCAGGTTGCTCTCAGTGAGCTCAATATTTCAGTGGGGTTGTGATTTATTTTTTTGTATATCAGGGAAATGGTCTTTTCATGCAGTGGCTCGGTCAGTATTCTCTCCTCTAGCGGCGAGGCTTCTTCCGGTGTCTCCCCTTCCCTTAGATAATTGTGTATGGCATGTCCTAGCTGTAAGTACCACAACCACTCCTCTTTTCCCATCTCAAACTCTGTTTGCAGGGTTGCAAATGTAATGTAGGCTTGACCCCTCCATAGATCACCTAACGTCTCAATGCTCAAAAGCTCCCATTTCGCAAACCCCTTTAGTTTACTCACTTTTTCCAAACAAGCACCATCCCAGAGTGGGGTCAGCCCTGTAAACTTACCCTCCCACCCTAAGTATTTCGTGGCCGCCTGCCATGCCAATGCCACTGTCTGGGTGTGTTGTGGTATGTTCCTTGCTAGTCGTTTGGCGTACAGTATCGATCTAGACCCTCCCTTGCCAATGGCTAGTCTGTCCACCCTGTAGGCCGGTTCCGCTCGCTCTCCAAACATCCACCCGTTTACTGTTACTAGTTGGGCTGCCCAGGAATAGCTTTGGATGTCTGGTATTGCTAATCCTCCCTCAGAGACCCCTCTCTGCAATTTGCGTAATGTTATCCGTGGTGCGCCTCCACCCCACAGCAAGGATCGCAATTCCGCCTCTACTCTTTGAAAGAACAGTGGAGGAACGTCGTATGGCGTGTTTTGTAGTGCGTATAACAAACTGGGGAGGGCCATCATCTTAAACAAGGCCGCTCGCACGATCAACGTAAGGGGCAGGGTCTGCCAGTGCTTGGCATCCACCATTAGTCTATCTAGTTGTGAACCCAGATTACGGCGATAAAACTCCTGAGTGTTTCTTGTTACGTATATTCCTAAATACTAGAAACCCTTCATCTAAACTGGCACCGTACATCTTGAAGTTAACTGTGGGGCACCCCCTGCCAGTGAGAAGAGCAATTATTTATTCCAGTTAATTTGGTATCCCGAGTATTCCCTGTAGATTCTGAATATCTGCAGTATTCTGTCGAATGACTGCTGTGGTTTCTTAACATACAGCAGGACATCATCCGCATATAATGAGATGCATTCCTCCCATTTCTCCCCAATCGGGATCCCGCAAATCAGAGGGTTCTGATGTACCCGTGCCACCAGCGGCTCCAGGGCCAAGGCGAACAGCAGTGGGGCCAGTGGGCATCCCTGTCTTGTTCCTTTTCGGAGAGGGAATACCCTTGACACCGTGGCGTTAACTCGTACTCTGGCCAGGGGCTGTTGATAGAGCAGTCTAACCCACCCTATGAACTCCAGTCCAAATCCCAGTTTGTCCAGCACCGCAAAAAAGATAGTTCCATTCCACACTATCGAAGGCCATTCTGGCATCTAAAGACAGGAGCGCCACCTTTTCTTCTGAGATTGCCTCTGTAAGGTGAAGGACCCCAAACAACCTGCACAGTTTAAGTCTGGTTCCTCTTTGGGGCATAAACCCAGATTGATCCGGGTGTACAAGGGAGGTAATCACCTTGCCCAGTCGCAGGGATAGGAGTTTCGCCAGAACCTTCACTTCGTAATTAAGCAGGGAATTTGTCTGTACGAACCGCATTCTGTAGGTGGTTTACCCTCTTTTGGTATTACAGCTATTACCTCCATCCTCTGATCTGGGGGGAGTACTCCCTCTTTTTTTGCCTCTTCCAGCATATCTAGCATATGTTCTGCTGTGCCTTCTAACAAGCACTTATACATTTCCACAGGGAGACCATTCGGTCCCACTGCTTTACCCGATTGCAGTGAGAGGGAGGCTGCCTTTATTTCTTCTGTCGTTACGTCTCCCTCTAACATCTGTCTTCCTCAGTCGTGGTAGTGCGATATCGTGTAGGAAGTCACTACAGTTCTGCTCCGTTTTCACTGAAGAGGCATAAATTCCTTCATAGTAAGTTGCGAATTTCTCCGCTACGTCTTTCCCAGTGACATAATTGTGACCCTTTTCATTTATTAGTCCAGGCACCCATCTACCTTCCACCTTTTCTTATCCAACCAGGCAAGTCATTTATTTGTTTTGCCCCCTGTGTCATATAGTCTGTGCTGCGTGGTTAACGCCTGGATTCTGGCGCTATCTCCCAGCAAGTCTCGTAGTTCTTTTTGGCGGAGCCGCAATCGATGCTGCCCGTCCACTGAGTCAGTCCCCCCTCTACCACCCGGGACTCCAGCCTCATTATGTCCTCTTCCAGGGCTTGACACCCAAGTAATTTCTCTTTTCTTTCGGCACCCACACGTGCTTGGATTCTACCTCGGGGCACTGTTTTAAATGCCTCCCAGAGTGTCACTTTGGAGTCTACTGATCCCACATTTCCAAGAAAAAATAATTCTGCTCCCTTCTTGGCATCTTCCCTGAAGTCACCATGGATCTATTCGCGGGCGTAGTGTATAGTCCTCTCCCGGGGCCAATTAGTCCCACTTCCACCGTAGAGTGATCCGACAGCCCACAAGCCCTGTGAGTTGCACCCACAAATTCTCCCAATCCCGTGAGTTGTTTTATCACGTAGTCCAGTAGTGAAAGGCTCCCGCTTACTGCCGACAGATGTGTGTACTGTTTCTCTGTGTGGTGTTGGTGTCGCCATATGCCGCCCAGTCCTGTCGCCCGTAGGAAGCCCCCCCAATGGCCCCACTCTTCTGCCTGTTACTGCCTGTCTGGTAACATCCATCTCTATGGCTATAATATCATTCGGATCTCCTCCTAAAATTAAGCGCCATTCCAGGAGTTCCAGTAGCAGAGGGCCCAGCTTCTCTAGTGTGGTGGCCTGCAACCCTGGAGGAACAGACGGAGCATAGGTTCAGCTTTACCCTTCCCATGTCCCAATAACCGCTATGTATCTACCCAATGTATCTGCCCATACCCTCCCCTGAATAGATGGAACTGTTTTCTTGATGAGCACCCCCACTGCCCTGGATCCTATAGTGTACCCTGCATGCGCCAATAAGGTATAACCAAATCTATTCAGAGCTTTACATTGGTGTAGGAAGCTATCTCTGTATATACTATACCAAATTGAGGTATAGAGGTGCACAGAGTCCAGTGGAACCTCAAAGGTAGGCAGAGGTAAAAGTAGATAGTACCTTACTCTCCATTTGTGGTAGTGTGGTCGAGCAGTAAGGCAGTATCAGAGGACAGTGCTAAGCATTTGTTGTACACACTCAGTCAGCAAATGAATTCACACACTCAAAGACTGAACTTCAGACCAATTGTTTTTGTATAAAAATATTCTTTTAGTTATTTTATTTTCTAGAACCAAGCAAGCCTGGCAAAGGTAAGCAATAAATACTTTACAGTAGTAATGCAATTGAAATACAGTTTGAATGATAATTGTATATGCACTTTGGTTTGATTTACAGTATGGATGCAGAGAAATGCAATACTTAGTAAATGCAGTAACATCAGACTTGAATAGGCTTTTTAGTAAAATAGCAGGTAAGTAACTTTTGAGATTACTAGGCTTACACAGAGTAGTATACCTAGATACTACTCTGCGACATTTCCTGAAAACAGGTAAGTAAAATCGTTTTTGTTAGATTATGCAATTTTAAAGAGTTTCTTTAGTTTCTCAAACTCCACACTTAAAAACTTTTCACAGAAAAACAGTCAATGTTATTCTATGGAGGAAAATAGTGTTATCGGTTTTGAGGTAAGTATTTGGTAGTGGGAGTTGAGGTTCTGGGGGTAGACTCAGGGGTCCCCCAGGGTCAAGGATGCACTCTAGTTACACCCTCAGCAGCACTAGGGCGGCCGGGTGCAGAGTGCTGAGGCCCAATGTTATCCAATAGGGGATAGGGGGCCTCCGGTTGGTGGCTGCTGGCAAGCAGGCCACTTGGTTGTGGGAGCAAAGCTCCTGGACTTTAGCTCAGGGCAAATGGGGAAACTAAGTAGCACCAAAGGTGCACCCTCAGCGGCACTAGGGCGGCCAGGTGCAGGGTGCTGTTTCGACATCGGACGCCCTGTTGGATTCAATGGGAAACCTCCGGTTTGCAAATGCACTGCAGGCTTGGGGACGAAGGTCTTGTGGGTGCGACCACCACTTCGAGAGGTAAGTTGGGAAGTTAGGGATTGGTTAGGCACCGTCTGTTTGGGCACCCAAGGCCGTGGGGCGTCGGGTGCAGGGGTGCCTTTTGGGGTCGGATTTTCTTACCAGCTCCTGGTCGCGGTTGGGGGGACCTTCTGGATTTAGGGTGCAGGCGTCGGCTGGAGGCTTGAGGCAGGGGTCGCCGGATCTCAGGTAAGGATCGCCGGGGTGACCTCCTCGTGGTGTTTGCCCACTCGAGCTCGGGCCGTGGACGGCGGGTGCAGAGTGGAGCGGATCCGCGGTGTTCGGCCGGAGCCAGAGGTTGCAGAGGAACAAATCCGGTGTTCACGGGAGACTCTTTGTGGTTGAAGGCAGGCAGGTCCTCCGGGGTTTTCGAGGTTGCTGGCTGCAGGACACACCGGGATTTCGCAGGAGCAGGTTTCGAGGGGGAGACAGGCCGGTAGGGCTGGGGCCAAGTCAGTGGGCGTCTTCCTCTTGTTAGCTGCTGCACGGCTGTTCGGTCCTTCTTCTTCTTCTTGTAGTTTCTTCTTGTCTGAGGAAGCAAGGTTCAGGGGTGCCCCTAAATACTAGATTTAGGGGCGTTACAGGTAGGTAATGGGCAGGGACCAATGGGTCCCTTCCCTGGGGTGGGTACACCCCCTATAATGCCTCCCTCCAGTGGGAGGGGCGCATGAGCCTGTCCCTGGTTGGCTGAGTCCCTCCATCTGCAAGATGGCGGGGACTGGGAGTTGTGCTCCGCCTCGCCTCCCCCACCTGAGGGGATGAGTTGGCAGAGGTGGGCACACCTCTCTTCCTCACTTATTTTTCCCGCCGGTTCTCCCGCCCAAAGTGGGGGTCAGAACCAGTGGGGACCAGTTGCTGAAAGCAGCAAGTGGCCTGGGGAAGCTCACAAAGGAGGCAAGCCTTTGAAGCTTCCCCTTCGTGAACCCTGCCCATCCTGGGGGAGGAGGCTTGGCACCTCGTCCCAGGATGTGCATGGTTTCAGGCCCCAGAGAGCAGCAGGATCTCGACCCAGGGGTCCAGAAACATGTCTGGTGGTGGCAACTGAAAGCAGCCACTCGTTTTCAGGAGGCAACTCTAAGATGCCCTCTGTGTGCATTTTTCATTAAATCCCACACTGGCATCAGTGTGGGTTTAATGTGCTGAGAAGTTTGATTTCAAACTTCTCAGTTTTCAGTGTAGCCATTATGGTGCTGTGGAGTTCGTAATGACAAACTCCCAGCACCATATACTCTTAATGGCAGCACTGCACTTACAATGTCTAAGAATCGACTTAGACACTGTAGGGGTACAGGGCTCATGCACCTGTACCCTCACCACTGGTATAGTGCACCCAGCTAGAGGGGTGACTGATCTATGCCAAGGCAGTGGGTTGTAGGCATGGCACACATATGTGTGCCATGTCGACTCTTCACTTAGTTCTGCACCAAAACACGCAGCCTGCAAAGGCAGTTTGTGTGTGTAAGGGTACATGGATTCTAAGGGTGGCACAATAAGTGCTGCAGCCCTTAGAGGCCTTCTCTGGTCACAGTGCCCTGGGTACCTGTGGTATCATTTACCAGGGGCTGACCTGTGGCCCGAGATGCCAATTGGGTTTAGGCTTCAATGCAATTTTAGGGAAAGAACATAGGCCCTGGGTACCTGATTAGCAGGAGCCCTGGGCACACTCAGTCTAAGCACATCAGCAATTCAGCAAAAAGTGGGGGCAACCATGCAGAAAGAGGGCACTTTCTCACAAGTGGTTGCCTTTTAAGTGCGTTTCCTGCAACAGAACAATGTCCAGCAAGTATCGCTTGATGTACTGTAAGAGCACTGAACGTTTTAACATGCCATTAAGTCCATTCACATTCCAGGACCACACTCTCAAAGGAGTCCTCGATGTTATGCAGTTCGCCATTGTTGGTAAAGTCTCTGAGCCGATCGTTTACTGAATGTGGCATGCTCATGCCTCTTTACATTGCCTTGTGTTCTTGTTAGTATCTACCATCTCCCTTGTGCTCTCCCTGAGCTTTAAACTTCGCCAATAAGATATCTGTATAAACTAACAACTGAACCCCATGAACATATATCAAACAACTATAACCGGGGGGTGTCTTGGCCGCTCCCATGTGGGTTTACCATGGAGGAGAAACCGGCACCGAAAATCGCACCCTCGGGACAAACCCTTCTTCACACAATCATTTATTTATATCCCTTTGCTGAGCTAAACATCTTAAGTTGACATTTCTTATTTGTTGTGTCCATTGCTGTGACACTACATGTGCCAAGGTAGCCTCCTGATCTCTTTATCCCACCAGTAGTCTCCTGAGTCGGCCCATTTTTACCTTACTTCTGTTTGCTGCGTCTTACTCCCTTTCTTTTCCACTCGCTCTGGGAGCTGACTCTTCAATCTCTTCTCCTACACGTGGCTCCTGACTCGTCGTGCTATTTTCTTGGCCCGGTTGTCCTTGGCCATGAGTCCTACCTTTGCCTCTTACTCGAGCTGCTGGTCGCCAACCATTCCCAGGCCTCCTCGGGAGTTGTGAAGTGCCATGTCTTGCCTTCTGCTATTACACGTAGTTTAGCTGGGAACAGCATCATATATTTGTGTTCACGGTCTCTCAGTTACCGTTTCACCACTTCAAAGCTCCTTCTTTGACTTTGAACATGTAAGGTATAGTCTGGGAAAAAGCGGATTTAGGCATTTTCAAATCGGATGTCTCCCATGGATCTGGCGGCTTGAAGTATTGCATCGCGGTCTCTGTAGTTGAAGACTTTTGCTATAATTGGCCTGTGGGGGGGGGGGGGCAGGTCTAGGCGGCGGTATCGGTGCACAGTGCACTCTACTGAACGAAAAGAAATTGGAAAGTTTCTTGGGCTTCAAAACTTTCATGATGAGATCTTGTCTTCTAAGAAGAGATCCACACTCCGTCCCTCCGCCCCCTCCGGGACCCCGACCACCCTGATATAGTTCCTCCTCGCTCTTCCTTCTTGGTCTTCCAATTTCGCTGCCATTTCCGTAGCCTGCTGGGTGAGCGTCTGCACTTGGGCTTCTAGGCGCTTCGTAGTTGATTGGAGCTGCCTTATATTTGTCTCTGCGTTCTTTACTTTCTCGGAGAGTTTATATAGGTGTTACAGCCCACCAGAAGGGCACCAGGAGAACACTGACACAGCGCGTTAAAAGAAGGTAGTTGCCCGAGGAAAAGAAAACTACATTACCCAGGAGCCTCGGCGTTGGGACGTTGGTGACGTCATAACGCACGCAAGGCGTTTCTTGTGATAAAACAATTCCAGGACAGCTGTACGCTGCCGTTTACTCCGTTCCTTGAGGAGAGTCACTGCCGCGAAGGAGGCGGGTAAGGGTGCTTCTAGCACCGACACTTGTTCCCTCATTAAGGCTGCAGTGCCATGCTCATTGTTTAGTGGTGGCAGTAGTGGGGATCCGCACTGTTCCTGCGCTTGCTCCGTTGGCGGAACCAGATCCGGTTCCTTGCGGAGCAAACTTCGGTGGATCCCGTTCTAGACCCACAAGTGTTAGAGACCCGTGCAGATTTCAGGCCGGGTCTCCCTTGTTGGTTAATACGACTTCCTGAGTTGGAGAAGTCAATCCAGCCTGTCACAATTTTCCCTGTTGGCGAGCCGCCATCGGCTCATGCAGGAAACGCTATCGCTGGTTGACGAGGGGCAGTCAAGCCCACACACGTTTTCCCCTGTTGGCGAACCGTCATCGGTTCTTGCAGGGAAGGCGTTGAGTTTTTCATTTATTCTTTATTCTTTCATTGGGAAAGAATCATTGCGCTGCACTAACGACAGGAACAATTGGCGATAGTTCTTCCGTTTATTTGGAGCTCCTTAAAACAATACATGTCTGAGTAAGAAGGGAGGCTATCCTTGCTGATTAAGGGATAGTCTCTTATTATTAAGTATCGTGTGCATAAGGAGGTTCTACTTCTAATCAATCATTACCAATACTCATTTGGATCAGACAATTGGATTCATGAGATGGGTTATGTTCCTTTTTGTGTTGCTTGAAGTCATGCCGATTTCCTTATGTGTTCCATAGCAGGGGTATCGCGAGTGAGCATGAGGAAGGCTCTTCCACCCCTGTCTCAGCATAAAGAATTGTTCCTAGGGTATGTAAAGGAAGATAGAGTGCAACTTAAATCAAAGTAAACATGGTGGTGAATAGTAATTGATAAGAGTATTCTCTCACCAGACTTAGCGGCATACCCCGACAGACCGAAATACTTCGAAGAAAAAGAAGAGAAGGTTTTCTTTCTTTACAGGTACTTCTTGTAAGGGAGCTATGGATAGTGTAAGAGGGGTTAGGGTAGTATAGGAATGAACTAGATGGTTTTCTATAATTGTTCATATATATATTTCTTTTTTGTCTTTCTAGATCTCCCTCCCTGCTGTTCCCTTCCTTCCCTTCCCCCACTTGATCACTCCGCGAAGTCTGTATTTATAGTTCAGACCGTGGGGGTATCGAGAGGTGGACCATATTAGCAACGTGCGACCCTGAGGATTCTCGGCCACAACAATAGGTCAGCTGTGATCAGGTTCGTTTCGATCTGCAAGCGTCAATTTTAGGCTCTGGTGCTCCTTTTAGGTCTTGGATAGCCGCCATAATTGCTCCCAATGTAGGCTCCGCAGTTTCTTCTGTTTGTAACACCGCCAGTTTTTTAGGTTCTGCATAGTTGTCCATTTCGTTGGACTGGAGGGCACCCACGCTTCTGGGCTTTCCCATTCCGTTCCCGGCTGATCCTTGATCCTTAGGGGATCTCACTCTCTTGGTGCCTCACCACTCGGTCTGATATGTCCACCCTGAAAATTCTGAGCGTTAAATGTCTGACTTGTTTCGCCAGTGTCGGCATGGGGGAGGGTGGGGGGGTCGTGAATCTTTTAGATTGCCACTGCTGAGTCGAGGCCTTCCGCATAGTTACCCTCCTGCACTTCCTGAGTGCCTTTGCTGGACGGACGCGACGTTGATTTTGGCTCGCTCACTACGTAGATACACCTTTGCCGCTATCCGCCTGCTTAGGCCCTCCACACCTCCAGGGCCGTAACTGCCTACTTGCTTCTCCTCTTGAGGCAATCACCCTCACATACGGCCCGTGTACAGATCAGCCATATTCTCCCCCCTGCTCAACCCCTTCTCTGTGTCTTAGTCTTTAACTGATCCGTCCCTTGATCTGATGCTTGCTGTGGTCTGACACTCTTTTTGTTGCTGCTAGGGCCTTCTCTCTGTTAAGGCGTTCGACACTCTGCGTATTTCAGTGTTCACTTAGACCCTGTTGCGGTCCTCATCTGACCTCGCCCATGGCCGCTTCAGTATCTTTCCAGGGTTATGTGTGGCGTATACTGCCCTCCTAAGGGCTCTCTCTACCCCTTACACGCTGTTATGTCAAGGTGCCCGGGGCAGAACCTCTGTATGGCATCTCCCTCCGCCCCGCGGTGAATGCGCAACTCCCCTTTACCGGTAGACACCCGCTGCCCAGGTCACTGTGTTGTTCCCAGTTTAATTCCTCACCATTTTGTGTGGCTCCGGTTCAGCACCTCTTTTTTTCCGGGACCACGGTCCCCGCACCGGGTGAGGCATCCACTGCCCGCTGTCTAGAGCACAGCACGGCCCAGCCCAGCTACACCGAGGGACCAGGGAGCGACACCTCCGTACGTCCTCCTTCCAGCCCCGGGTGAGTGTATCACACCGCTCCCTCGGGTACCCGCAGTCAGGGTCCCAACGCACTCACCCCGCTTTGACTCCTCGTTATCCTGTGGGGCTCGGCCTCTCGTTACCTCCTCCTTCCTTGGCATCTGCACCAGATGTGGCGTGTTTGGGCATCCATTGTCCGCGGCGCGGCCTAGGTCCGTTGTGCCAGGGGGGGCCCAGGAGCGATACCTCCGTACAGCTTCCCTCCAGCTCTGCCGTAACTGCGTCACTCACCGCGCTCTGGCTCCTCGCTGTCTTGTGGGACTTGAGTTCCCCGTTCTCTCCCCCCACGACCGAGTGGTCTCTCGCCCGTTGTTCTCTGGGCGTTTTACTTCACGTATCGGCTCCCCGCACTCCTGATATTAGCCTCGACACTTTCGCACTCAGCACCATGTCTTTGAAGGCCAGATATTGAACGGATTACTGGGTTTCGTCCCTTGTTCAGCGGAGCTTGGCTAAGACGCTGCCATTTCCTCTCGCAGCCAAGCCACGCCCCAAGCACCATATACTCTTAATGGCATTACTGCACTTACAATGTCTAAGAATTGGTCTAGACACTGTAGGGGTACAGGGTTCATGCACCTGTACCCTCACCACTGGTATAGTGCACCCAGCTAGAGGGGTGTGCCATGACGACTCTTCACTTTGTTCTGCACCAAAACACGCAGCCTGCAATGGCAGTGTCTATGTGTAAAGGTACTGGGAATTTCCCGGCCACAGTGCCCTTGGTACCCATGGTACCTTTTACAAGGGACTGACATGTGGCCAGAGAGGTGCCAATTGTGGGTACAAGGTACAGTTGTGGGAAAGAACACAGGCCCTGGGAACCTGATTGGCAGGGACCCAGGGCACATAGAGTCAAAGTGCATCAGTAGTCTGGCAAAAAGTGGGGGGGTTACTTCAACAGAAACCCAGCTTTCTACAAAGCCTGTAGACCACATGCAGGCATGCAGCTGTAAAGAGCCACACTGATGTCCACTGCTTGACCATAGACATACGTCATGTCCAAGCCAGAACGTCTAATGAATTTTACCGGGTCGTGGCATTTTAAGTAGCTTGAGTAAGGGACGCAGAAAGGTCGTCCAAAACAGCCAGAAAAAGTTATGCCACCATGCCTCAAAGCGTGAGAGAGTAGCACCCTAGAAGACAGCTGGTGCTCACTGACCTCAGACCAAGGGTCATAGAGAAGATCAGCTTGGCAAATGTTTCTAACATTTTGAACTCCCGATCAGGCAGAATGGTAGGGACGGCAGTGGATTGGCCTTACTTACCTGGTGGATGCCTGTTCCACCAAACTCTGGTGTTGGATGTTGTGTACGAAAGGCTGGGCCACTTGGAGCAGGAAGATGGCGACAAGCAGTATGCCTATTAACAGGGGGAGCCTGAACATGATTTTGCCCAAGTAACTAAAAGGGTATCCATGGGAGCTACAATTAATGGATCTGTTTTGGCCTAATGTGGCTGAAACACCTTAGTTTAAGACATCAGTTTTCACCTCCATAGTAGGGAGCTCTAGGTTAAAACTTCTGCCGCCCTTCATATAACAACTGCAAAAGAGGAGGAGCTTGTCTCCATAGCAGAACCGGAGGGGGGGGGGGGGGGAGTGTTGCTGGCACACAATGACAGTATCTGGAGAAGTATCCAGAACACTGGCATATTGGAGTTCCTCATACCCATTTTCTTCATTGTGGGATACAATTAGCTCCTTCATAATTGTCATTGCGGTATGGTAAGGACAAAGTATAAGAATCAGAGGGATTGCCTGTTGGCTGCATGCCAGTGGGAGCCGGTGACAGACTTGGTCGAGGTGGATTCTGATCGGAGTCGGATAGCACAATGGGCTGCAAATCATCCTACTGCATCAATGCAAAGGGAACCAGCGCAGGGAGTAGAGCTGAAACTGATGTACATTGAAGGGGCACAGACAGCGCTGAGGGCAGACCCAGCAGCGGAAGTCTGACTGGAGGCCCCTGCAGATTTTTGAGCCTGAAGGTGAGCCAGAGACAACTGGTACAGAGACAAAAATATGCCACATGGCCTCTCTGAAGGCCTCTACTTACTGCAACCTCACAGACGGACCCGGGAACTCGGGATGTGCCTGAACTAGACTTGGGATCGGCTCTGATGGAGATCAGGTGCTAGACCGAGAAGCACGTCAATGCCCACATGCCCTCTCTGGAGTCAAAGAGTGGGGGAAGGGGTTGATTCCTGCATCAACTTATGTTTTTTTTTGGACTTACCCGCAGACTTCAACCATGATGAAGATCTGCAGCGGGAAAAGAATTTTCTTTTGA
Organism: Calotriton arnoldi; assembly: GCA_963921515.1. Classification (NCBI taxonomy): domain Eukaryota; kingdom Metazoa; phylum Chordata; class Amphibia; order Caudata; family Salamandridae; genus Calotriton; species Calotriton arnoldi. Next base: position 559,816 of record CAWUFW010001603.1, on the reverse strand, counting down.
CTTGGACTGGTCCCATCATGGAGCCTTCTCATCCTTGGCAATGCAAAGTTTAGCAGTTCTGAATGGCCTTCAGGGTTCATTTGAGCGAATTCATCACAGGCCTTGTAGTCATGCTCTGTACCCAGGCACAAAATGCACACATTGTGAGGACGCGTCACAGACATTTGTTTGCAACAGTTCCTACACCGTTTGAACCCTGTTGTAAGAAGCTGGCTCTGTATATGGTATTGCCACTAGATGGTTATACCGTGCACAGAGTCCAGGGATTCCCCAAAAGTGTACACAGCTCAATGGAAAACAAAGTGCTCTAATAGTGGTAGTGTGGGCGAGGCAAGCAGCCTTGCGCCTAACACAGAGGAGTGTAAGACATTTATTGCACAACATTGACCAATAATGGACACACAACTCAAGAAGGAGACCCAGACCAATTTTGGAAAATATACTTTGTTTGTAAATTTATTTTAAGACCAAGATTTTCGCAATAAGGTAAGTACTTTTTTAAATAAAAATACTTTTTACTTTAAAAATCAACACTTAAAATATTTTCAGCACAGTTCAGTGTTATCGATCCTATGGGGAAAACAATATAGAGGTTAAACAGGTAAGTATTAGATTTACAAATCTAGTCTTTGGGTCCAAAGGTCAGCAAGGATCAGGTGACTACCAAAACTGCACCACCAGCGGTACAGGGGTGACCGGGTGCAGAGGTCAAAGTCAGAATTCGGCCTAATGCATTTCAGTAGAGACTGGGGGTGCCTGGAGCCACACTGCTTGTAAGTAAGTGGATCCGTTGCAGGGGCCAAGGTTTGCGGGTTAGGTTAAGCACGGGGGCCCCACAAAGCAGCACTAAACATACACCACCAGGAGCACAGGGGAGGTCGGGTGCAGGGTGCTATTTCAGCGTCGGGTGCCCAATGCTGTTCAATGGAGATTCTTCTCTTGGCAAACAGGCTGCAGGCGTTGAACTGGATGTTGCGGGAGGTAGACCAACGACAGCAGAGGTAAGTTGGGGTCTAGGGGGTCATAGGGGCACTGTCGGTTCAGCTCTCCAAGGCCCAGGGGCTTTCTAGTGCAGGGGTGCCTTTCGACGTCCGAGTCTTCTTACAGACTGCAGGCGCCGACGTGGAGATCAGGAGAGGTCAGCCAACGCTGGACTCTAGGTCAGGTTCGCTTGGGAGACTTCACTGCCAAGGTGAGCCACTCAGACTTGGTCCGGGGGCGTCGGTTGCAGAGTGGGCAGGAGACGCGGATCTGCTTGGATCCGGGGTCCTTGGAGTTAGTTTCTTCTGGACAGGTCCCCTGTCCATGGGAGATTGGAGGCTTTTTCGAAGGCAGCCGTCCTCCCACGGTTTTCAGAGGTCACTGGCTGAAAGACAGGTCGCAGGTTCATCGAAGCTGGAGACCGGCCGATAGGGTTGGGGCCAAGGTTGTCGTCATCTTCAGTCTTCTCTGCAGGGATGTCTTCTTTCTTCTTAGGTCGTCGCAGATCTAGTTTCTAGGCCTGGGGAAGCCACCTGAATACTACATTTTGGGGTGTTTCATGGAAGTAGCAGCTAGGGCCAATGGGCACCTTACCTGGGGTGACTACACCCTCTATTATGCCACCCTCCTGCGGGAAGGGGCATAGACCTTGCCCTGATAGGTGGGGGCCCCTCCATCTTCAAGATGGCATGGACTAAAAGAAGTGCCTCACCTCGCCTCCTCCACCTTAGGGGTGGAGTTGGCATAAATGGGCACACCTCCTATTCTCCTAGGTTTCCCCGTCGGTTTTACTGCCCTAAGTGGGGAGTGTAAACCGGGGGCTGCCATCTGCTGCAAGCAGCAGGACCGGGGAGGGGGGGGGTCGCATTACAAAGGCAGCAGAACTTTGAAGCTTCCCCTTCGAGCACTAGCCCATCCTGGGGGAGGAGCTGTGACACCTCTGCCCAGGATGTGCATTATTTCTGGTCCCAGAGAGAAGGGGCACTCTACCAGTGGGTCCAGAAACATGTCTGGTGGTGGCTGGCTGCCTACAACTGGTCAGAGACCACACCAGGGTTTGGTAGGCTTTAAGGGAGCACCTCTTAGGTGCCCTCAAAGTACATCATACAATAAATCTTATACTGGCATCAGTGTGGATTTATTGAAAGGCATAGTTAGGTTCTAAACAAGCCTGTGTTCAGTGAAACCATCATGGTGCTGTGGAACTCGAGTTTTCAGCTCATGTACTATGTATGGCTTCACTGGCATTCACAATATTAAGAATGGACCCTAATATTGTAGGGGCACATCTGTGCATGCAGATATGCTGCTAGAGAGGCAATTTACCTATGCTGCCAGGCAGTGCTGGCTGTCATGGCACCCAGGCAGGGTGCCATGTCAACTTTGTTGTTTTCTCCCTCATAGGGGCATGCAAGGGCAGTGGCATGGTCCCAGTGAGGGTGAAGGGCGTCCCAGGGGCCCCTCTTCAGCTCCCAGGCCCTAGGTACCCAGGGTACAATTTACTAGGGACTTACCAGGGGCAGAAGTACCAATGGGGGATATGTTTTTGAGGATGAAGAACTGGCACTGTGGACCTGGTTGGCAGGGACCATGTGCACTACAATTGAAACCACATCAAAACCAGGCAAAAGTGCGTGTTAACCATGCTAAAAGAGGCACTTTCTCACACCCGTTGTTTTAGGGGGTGACATTTTCCCATGGACACTGGTAAATGTTTGGTGACAAATAGGGTGAAAAGACACAGGAGAAGCTCCTGATCATCTAAAGGCACAGAAAGAAAGGAATGGACGTCAGCGAGCATGGGTGGCGCTTATATGCAGCTCCTCTCATCATTTACAGGGCGGAACAAAGTTGGTGCAGAACCAACCAATGCCACCTACCCACGCACAGGAGCATTGCTTCAAAAGTTTCAGAATATGGTCTGACACCTGAAGAATATTCACAAGGTGAGGAATCTGCAATTAGAAGCACCCATCAACCCGCAAGGATGGCGCTAATATGCACCGGTTCCTACGAGCTGTGCCAAAAATCTGGGTGTTAAATGGCAGGACGATCTGTCCTTCTTCGCCCATATTCAGCAGGTTACAGCGGCCTGTTTCTGTCGCCTGAAGAACCTTCGGAATTTTTTACATCTGCTACCTGAGAGCTGCTGCAAGACCATTATCCATGCCACAGTAACTGCCCGCTTGGACTATGCAAATGGCCTCTACACTGGCCTACCGGCCTACCAAGTTAAGAAACTTCAAATGGTTCAAAATGCGGCGGCGAGACTTCTCAAACATGTTCCTTTTCGGCAGCACATCTCTCCGTACATCAGAGAACTACACTGGCTCCCAGTAGCCATGCGTATTAAATTCAAGGCCTTGACCCTTGCTTTTCGGGCAGTTCATGGATCTTGCCCTGCGTATTTAAAACAGAGGCTAGGTGTCTACACGCAGCCACGTGTGCTGAGATCCTGCTCTCAGAACCTACTATGCACCCCTCGAGGGAAAAAAACTCGGTTGGGTGCCAGATCTTTTATGTTTGGGGCATCAAAACTGTGGAATTCCCTTCCTAACTCTTTGCGTCAGTCATCGTCTGAAACCCAATTTAGGAAGGCAATCAAAACTTGGCTCTTTAACCTGGCTTAATTTCGTTGTTGATCTTGTCGCCTCCCCGTGAGTCGCCTGTTGCTTTAGCGCCGGGACACCTCCTAGGAGGTAGCTGTTCGCGCTCAACAAATGACAGTATTATTATTATTATTATTATTAATATGCAGCTCAGCTCAGTCACTTCCAGGGAAGTATGGAGTCAGCATGGAGTCACACAACGCCACCTAGTGGTGCACGGGAAGACTGCTATGGAAACGTTTTCTGGGTATCCAGTCTGGCACCTGGAGTGTATTTTAAGGTAAGGAATCTGCGGTTAGAAGTATCCATCAGAGGCAACAGCCAGCAGAAAGCATGTTGAGCGGTGGAAGCTGCTGGTTTCTGTGCATGCTGCATGTTTTTTTCTTCTCTCATTATTAACCCTATCAGGCTACCTATTCCAAAGGCAGCACTGGTGCTATTGTTATGGCACGTCCACAAGAAATGCACTAAATATACTAAATGTCAACAATGTTTTTGCTATTCTTTCTCAAATTTCTTAAATCAGAGCTTTTAATGTTTGACATCTCGCTGCCAGTAGTTTCGTCTAAAATGGTTGGAAACCATCACAATTAACAGAAGTGCACGAGTCCGTCATGTGTTCATTGTAAATAAGGAAATCCATCAGAGGCAGCTAGTGTAACTTTTCATATATGAATTGCCAAATTAGCCTGTACAGTGCATTCATTTATCAGCACAAACAAATAAGAGGCCCCCTCAGAGATTATTCATGGAAGCAGTTCTGTTTTAAGAAAAATGTATTTCACCCAAAAGCAAAGAGTTACTTGCAGCAGCACATGACTGTTTCCAAAGACTAGCAAAAGCAAAAGTCATGCTTTCAGAACTTGCAGCGATAACTTCTGCTCTTCAGTGGATGCTCCAAATATTCCCAAGCTTTCAAGAGCTCTTCTGGAGGTACTCTTCTTCAGGGTCCCAGCCAAAGGTCCAATTCTAACTTGGAAAAATGCAGAATTGTGTTCTTTATGGTCACTCGTAAAGCTCCCAAACTGCTGTAGTCAGCTTCCAGGACACCAAGGCACAGAGAGCAGTGGGAAACAAGAGCAACCCCTCCCTCAGCCATGGCTCTGGTACAAGTGCATTTCCCAATGATCCACCGGTTCCTCTAGAAGTTTGCCTTTCTTGTGCCAAATTACTGATGGACTACAGGAAGCAGGCTTTAATGACCCTTTGAAAATCAAAACCACAGCTTAATATAAGCAAGAGAAGAATCGAAGGCCGCTGCACTCACCTAGAATGATAGAAAGCAGATTTGTTTTCCTTGGCTCCTCCAATTACAGTGATGTTTTGATTCCTCGGTGGCTGGAACCTCAGGTTAGGTTACAGTAGTTACTAAACAGGGGTTGATGGTGGGCCCTATTCCCACACTGCACCAGTCCCAACCTTTCAGTGATTCATCTGACTTATGGCTAACACAATCCAGGAAATACTTACTCTAGAAATAGTTTTCCAGGTTCAAGGTAGACTCTCTCATTGGCTGGAGCTCATACAGCCCAATATTGGGCCTGCCTACTGAAACTAGATACCTTCCCAAACAATCAAACTATCCTGATCCCTTGCTACCTCCTGGGTCACGGAGCCAACCTCTTCTGGATAAAGAAAACAACTTGCCAGAAAGTGGGTCTGCTTCACTGGCAGGCCCAAACCAGATCTATGGTTTCACAAACAATGAATGTTCCCGGCTTCCTGCGGTGCTTTTGTGGCGGATTGGTATCAGTCTTTGCTCCCTTTCCCTCATTCCTCAAACCAATATTATCTGAGGTCCCGGTCTTTAACCTCCACTGTCCTCCTGCCAGGAACCTATATACGTGTCGTCCTCTATTCTGAGGACTTGTGAGGGTCAAGATCACCTCTACAATGAACAGCACATCTGAAATCTGTTATTGTAGAGAAAGATAAGCTATACCCTTGACATGTCTCACTTTTACTCATACACATAGACTTTGTGGGATCCAAGGTACACTTTACAAGTGACTTGGTAACACGAGAAGTAGGCTTTCTAATGAGTCAAACTGTTTTCCTTTGACATGTGCGTGCTGCAGCTTTGCCTACAACAGGTCAATCTGCAGTGGCAGCACTGTGAGAAAGTGCCATCTTTCTTGCATGGTATGCCCCCACTTTTTGCTGACTTGCTGATGTGCTTTGACTGAGTGTGCCCTGGGCTCCTGCCAACCAGGTACCTAGGGCCTGTGTTCCTTCCCTAAAACTGCATTGATGCCTACACCCAATTGGCATCCCTGGCCACAGGTCAGCCCCTGGTAAATGGTACCATGGGTACCCAGGGCACTGTGACCAGGGAAGGCCCCTAAGGGCTGCAGCACTTGTTGTGCCACCCTTAGGGATTCTGTACCTTTACACACACACACTGCCTTTGCAGGCTGCGTGTCTTGGTGCAGAACAAAAGTGAAGAGTCGACATGCACACATCCCTGTGTGCCATGCCTACAAGCCACTGCCCTGGCCTAGGTCAGCCACCCCTCTAGCTGGGTGCACTATGCCAGTGGTGAGGGCACAGAGGCATGAGCCCTGTGCCCCTACAGTGCCCAAGTCCATTCTTGGGCATTGTAAGTGCAGTGCTGCCATTTAGAGTATATGGTGCTGGGAGTCTGTCATTACCAACTCCACAGCACCATAATGGCCCCACTGAAAACTAAGAAGTTTGGTATCAAACTTCTCAGCACATTAAACCCACACTGATGCCAGTGTGGGATTTAATGTAAAACACACTCCAGAGGGCATCTTAGAGATGCCCCCTGAAACCAACCCGACCTCCAGTGTCCGGACTGAGTGGCTGCCCAGGCTGCCACCACCAGACATGTTTCTGGACCCCTGGGTCGAGAGCCTCTGCTCTCAGGGGCCTGAAACAATGCGCATCCTGGGGCGAGGTGCCAAAGCCTCCTCCCCAGGATGGGCAGGGGAAGCTTCAAAGGCCTGCCGCCTTTTGAGCTTCCCCAGACCATTTGCTGCTCCCAGCAAACTGGTCCCCACTGGTTCTACCCCCACTTCTGGCGGGAGAACCGGCGGGAAAACCAGAGGCAGGAAATGGGTTGTGCCCACCTCTGCCAACTCCACCCCTAAGGTGGGGGAGGCGAGGTGAAGCACAAACTCGAGTCCCAGCCATCTTGAGGATGGGGGGACCCAGCCAACTAGGGACAGGCTCCTGCCCCACTCCCACTGGAGAGTGGCAGAATAGGGGGTGTACCCACCCCAGGGACGGGACCCATTGGTCCCTGCCCTTACCTACCTGTAACCACCCCTAAATTCAGTATTTAGGGGCTCCCTGAACCTTCCTTCCTCAGTTCCAGATTCCAAAAACAAGAAAGAAGAACAAGAAACAAGAAGACCTGCGTGCAGCTGCTCACAAGAGGAAGACACCAACTGATTTGGCCCCAGCCCTACCGGCCTGTCGACGCTCGAACCGGCTCCTGCTAAACCCCGGCGTCTCCAGTGGTCAGCACCCTCACAAACCCCAGGGGACCTGACTGCCTAGTGACTCCAACCCCCTGGGACTCCCAAGAGCAGTGGTACTGCTCAAAGCAAGCAAGCAACCCCTGGTGCCAACCGGGAACCGCGAATCCTGCACCCTCTGCACCCGCCGAGCCCGGCCTGTGCCTGAGTGGGCAAATACCAAGAGGACGTCCCCCCGGCGACTGTGACCCAGAATCCAGCACCCAAGGGCCCTCCTCGACGCTCCTGACGACGCCTGCAGCTTCAGAACCAGGGACCCCTCCAACCGCGACCAGCCGAGGGTAAGATTTCCGACGCCTAAAGACCCCCCTGCACCAGACACCCCATGGCCTCCTGTGCCCAACTCAGGGGTGCCTACCCTTCCCACAGCTTCCCAACTTACCTCTCAAAGTGGTGGTCGCACCTGAAGAATCACCGTCCCCGAGTTTGCAGTCTTTGTTCATCACGCAGCTCTACCATTGAAAACCATTGGGCGCCCGAAGGCCCAAAAGCCCACTGCACCCGGCCGCCCCAGTGCCGCTGAGGGTGCACCAACTACCCTGTTCGACTTCCCCACTTGCCCTGAGCAAGTGACCAGGAGCTTTGCTCCCACAGCCGAAGTGGCCTGCTAGCCAGCAGCCACCAACCAAAGCCCCCTGCCGTCCATAGGATAACATTGGGCCTACTCACTCTGCACCCGGCCGCCCCTGTGCCGCTGAGGGTGTAACAACTGTACTTACCTGACCCTGGGGACCCCTGAGTCTATGCCCAGAACCTTAACTCTGCCAGTCGAGTACTTACCCAAAAGCCGATAACCCACTTTTCTTCCATAGGGTAACATTGACTGGTTTCACTCGGAAATTCTTCTAAGTGTGGAGTTTCCCAACTTTAAAATATTCACCTAAAATCAACCGAGTAACGAAAACAGAAATACTCACCTGCTATTAGGAGAGATCCCAGTGCTGGATCTTGGTGCCCAGCACTGACCCTGAAAAGTAATCACAACGTTACTTACCGCTAACTCAATTTTCTTCCATAGGGATCCATTGACTGCTTTTCTGTGAAATTTCTTCTAAGTGTCCACTTTTGAAATACCAAAATATTGCTTGAAAATCACAACAGTAACGAATTCCGATTTACTCACCTGCTATCAGGAGAGACCTCAGCACTGCATCTTTCAGACCAGTACCGACCCTGAAAAGTAATTTTAACCGTACTTACCCGTAATTTGAAATTCCTTCCATAGGATATCATTGCCTGCTTTTTGTTGAAAAAGTTTCTAAGTGTCGATTTCTGAATCTTACAAATATTCTTTAAAAATCGTGCCAGCGATACAAACGTAATTACTTACCTGTTTTAGATAGATATCCCAGTGCTGAACCTGAGACTCCAGCACTGGATTACAAAAGTAACGTAAACATACTTTGCTTGCAAACTGTATTTCCTTCCATAGGATAACATTGGTAATTTTACCCAGAAAAGTTTCTAAGTGTCAACTTTTGAAATACCATAATATTCCTCAAAAATCACTACTATAACCAAAACGCTTTTACTTAACTGTTTACAGGAGATGTCCCGGGACTGAATCCAAGATCCAGTCCTGTGGTTAGAAAAGTAATCCACAAAGTAATTAATTGCATTTAACCAAAACTGTCCATTGAGCTCAATGTTGCATTGTGTTTGAAATTGTGTTGCCTCTTGCAACAACTGTGACTACTGTCATCAAAAAGACTATTGCCTTTTTGAAAAGTGTTTAAACAAAGCATTTCATTCTGAGAAAGTATATTTTGATTCCTATTGTTGGTTCTAGAATAAAACAAGCCTATATTTTTATATACAAACCATTGGCCTAGAGTTCAGTTCTTGAGTGTGTGGCTTCATTTGCTGACTGAGTGTGTACAACAAATGCTTTACACTGTCCTCTGATACTGCCTTACTGCTCGACCAAGCTACCACTTTAGAGAGTAAGGTTATATCTAACTTTAGCCTCTGCCTTGCCATTGGGGAACTGTGGACCCTATACACCCTGTACCTTACTTTGGTGCAGTATATATAGAGTCACTTTCCTACAAGCACTCATTGCATTTTTAGGTCTCGCCTGTGACAGCGCATGCACTGCCGCTTACAAGACATTTTCTTTACTAAAAAGGGCTTGCAGCCTGCCCACTGCTTACCATTAGTTTGCTTCACTGTCATTCTTACTTGCTGGTCAGCGGGCCCAGTTTCACTTTATTTTCGATCATTTCTCCCTTCAGTGGAGAATGCATCAAGTAAACACTCCCTCTTTTTTTGATTAGTGTAGTTCCACAGCACGAACTGGGATTGAGAAACTTTTTCTTTCTTCTTGCATCGTCCTTGTCGCTGCTTATTCGCCCATCTCCCTTCCCATGTCATAATGTGTACAGCCACCCTACCCCCACCACAGCACCCCCTACCACCATCACCCTACCGCCATCATTCTACCACCACTCCCACCATCTCCACCACCCTCGCCCACCCATCCTACCACTACCCCCACCTCCCTAACTAAAACCACCACCATAACCACAATCACCCAACACGGCCCTACCCTAAGCATCAACACTCTCCCTAAGCAGCACCACCAACCTACCCTTCCTTAACCAACACCCTTCCTTAACCATCACCTTAACCCCACCACCTTCACTACCCTCACCCACCCACCACTACTACCCTACCACCACCATACCCTAACCACCAATACAACATAATCACCACCACCACCACCACTACCACCACCACCACCACCACTACCCTACCACCACTACCACTACCCTACCACCACCACCATACCCTAACCACCACCACCACCATACCCTAACCACCACCACCACCATACCACCACCACCACACCATAACCACCACCATACCCTAACCACCACCACCACCACTACCCTACCACCACCACCATACCCTAACCACCACCACACCACCACCACCACACCATAACCACCACCACCACCACACCCTAACCACCACCACACCCTAACCACCACCACACCCTAACCACCACCACCACCACACCCTAACCACCACCACACCCTAACCACCAATACAACAATCACCACCACCACCCCCATACCACCACCATACCCTAACCACCACCACCACTACCCTACCACCACCACCATCACACCCTAACCACCACCACACCCTAACCACCACCACCATACCCTAACCACCAATACAATAATCACCACCACCACCACCACACCACCACCACCACCACCACCATACCCTAACCATCACCACCATACCCTAACCACCACCACCATACCCTAACCACCACCACCATACCCTAACCACCACCACCATACCCTAACCACCACCACCACTTGCCCTTGGGTGCTTCACATCCACAGTGCTTTCTCGCCCATGAGCTTCTCCCTGTTCCATGTCACGCTCTGTCTCGCCCGTATGCTTGTTTCCTTGTGATCCACGTTGCTCTCGCACTCCTGTGTTGTGTACTTCTCCTGCCACCCTCCGTGTTGCTTCTGACCCTGACCTCTATGACCTTCACCCCCAACCAGCTTCTATCCCTGCTCTTATTTGTTCCCGCCACTATTCTTTTTTTAAATTTACCAATCCATATTGGATCAGTAAATAAAAATAAAAAAAGACTGACTATACCGCCTAAAGGGAAATATAAAGCATGAATTATGATGAAAAGGTGGTGCTCACAACAATTACTCATTCTTATGATCTATTTAGTGAAACCACATGGGACAACCCTCAAGCACAGAAAGCAGAATGAATATTTGAATTTTTGATGAAGTTACACTTTTGAATTTGTGTAAAACATATGGCAGAAGAGGAACTAGGGGTAATTCATACAATTCACTCTGTTCTAGAGAATCTGATAAAGAACTCTCATGGATACCTGCTCCACTTCAGAGCCAAGCATAGGGTATTTGCAACTGTTCAGAGAGAGACAGCTCTGATCTAGGAAATGTTATTCTGAAAGCTGAACTCTACGAATCTCCAGGTAGAGTGTGTGGGGGTAGAGACTGGTAAAATATGACCTAAAACAGTGAATAAAAGGTCTCTTCACAAAAGTCACAAACAACTCTGATATCCATGTACAGCCAACATGAAAGTGCATGGACAGCCTCAGGGAACAGAAACCCCACTGACCAGTAGCCCTGCTGCAGACCACAACACTGTCAAACAACAGTCCAAAGACGTATAAACAGACTGGTTTATCATGATAGTACTCTTTTGGAAGCAACACTGACAAGCCCATCCTCCCATACATGCACATCACCCTAGACATGGGCCTTTGAGTCTCAAACTTACATCCACATTGCAGAGAAGATCATTGAATCCACAGGTGCCATTGTTGGAGGAGCAGCACAGAGCCTTCAGCACGCCCAGCCACTCTGCACTCAGAGACTTGCAGGAGCACGTCAGCTCGGCACACAGGATGGCAATGTCATTAACCCTAGGCAGAAGAGATTATATTTATGGCACAAGAGGAGGAATCAAGGGACATGGTCCCTTTAATGTTACATTCACAACAACCGCTCACACAATAAGGACGTTTAAAAATCGAAGCACAATGATGGCATCAATACTCCGTACCACTTAATACAAGCAGACATGACAATACAGCAGCAACACCACCACACCAGTACTTAGAAAGAAACAACAAGCTTTGCTGCTGACAACATACACAGAATCTTTTACATTTAAATAAGTAAGCAAAAGAATGTATTTTAGACTCTCTCTAAATGCCAATACATTGTTGGAGCAACGCTGCCAAATTCTGTATGATACGATGGATTGAATATAGGCCTGGTTAGTAGACTCAGTTTTGCAGAATGAATCTTTTCTAGATTCACTTGCTGTGCACTGACTTTGTAGCGGTTCTACTCCTCCTGGGAGTTTGGGTTGCAATGAGATTGTATTTGAAAACAGTGTTTTGGTACTTTCTTTCCAACTGCGGCTCCTTGCTTGCCTGGATAGCTACACAATAGTATTTGGTGAAGGTGTTTACCGAGGACCATGTAGCTATCCTGCATAGATACGCAATGGAGACATTCGCGATGAAGTTGAGTTTTGCTCTCTTCTTTCGGGTATGCAATACATGACGGCTCTTTCTACGTCTAGTGTGTTAAGAGGTCGTTTTGCTCAAGATTTTGATTACTGGAAGAAAGCTGCTAGCTGTATGGTTTGATCAATGTAGAAGGATGAGACCAACTTTGGATGGATGTGTGGATTTGTTCCGAATACTACTTTGTGAATTTATAGGTAACAATCTGCACTGTGAATGCTAGCAGTTCGCTCACTTGTCGTAGGGACAGCCACCAAAAAGGCAGTCTTTAAGGTCAAGAGTTTTAATTGTGCACTGTGCATCCACTCAAAGGGTGGTTACATGAGTTGAGTACGCACTATATTAAGCTTCCACATTGGTCTGGGTGCTGCTTCAGGCGTGCCAATCTCCGGGTACTTTCCAGAAATCTCTTAATGAATGGTGTTTGGAAGAAGCTTCTGCCTATTACACCTCTTGAGTAAGCCACTTTGGCAGCTAAAAGTATTTGAAGGGAGGAGTAGGAGAGAGTTTCATTGAATAAATGAGATATCTTAGGATGGTTTTCTAATGTGCCCAGTTGATTTCGGGCACTAGCCTGGTGTGCCACAGTCTTTGTGTGTTCCATTTTGCAGTGTAGCACCGCCTTATGGATGGTCTTCTAGCTTCCCTTAACACCGACATGGTTCTTTCAGACAAGAGTATGAGTACTCTTTGTCCTCATAGGCTATGCTGCCAAGCGGAGTGTGTGCGGCTCTGGATCAAACAATTTCCCTCCCTTGCATCGCAAGTAGATTCTGTAGGAAGCTGTGTGAGAAAGTGCCCTCTTTCTTGCATGGTATGCCCCCACTTTTTGCTGAATTGCTGATGTGCTTTGACCGAGTGTGCCCTGGGCTCCTGCCAATCAGGTACCCCAGGGCCTGTGTTCCTTCCCTTAAACTGCATTGAAGCCTAAACCCAATTGGCATCTCTGGCCACAGGTAGGCCCCTGGTAAATGGTACCACTGGTACCCAGGGCACTGTGACCAGAGAAGGCCTCCAAGGGCTGCAGCACTTATTGTGCCACCCTTGGTGGCCCTGTACCCTGACACACACACAATGCCTTTGCAGGCTGCGTGTCTTGGTGCAGAACAAAGTAAAGAGTCGACATGGCACACATCCCTGTGTGCCATGCCCACAAACCACTGCCCTGGCATACCTCAGTCACCCCTCTAGCTGGGTGCCCTATGCCAGTGGTGAGGGTACAGGTGCATGAGCCCTGTGCCCCTACAGTACCCAGGTCCATTCCTGGGCACTGTAAGTGCAGTGCTGCCATTAAGAGTATATGGTGCTGGGAGCTTGTCAACACGAACTCCACAGCACCATAATGGCTACACTGAAGACTGGGAAGTTTGGAATCAAACTTCTCAGCACATTAAACCCACACTGATGCCAGTGTGGGATTTAATGTAAAGTGCACAACAGAGGGCATCTTAGAGATGCCCCCTGAAACTCGACCAACTCCCAGTGACCTGACTGAGTGGCTGCCGAGGCTGCCACTCCCCAGACATGTTTCTGGCCCTCGGAGTCGAGAGCTTGCTGCTCTCGGGGCCTGAAACAATGCACATCCTGGGACGAGGTGCCAAGCCTCCTCCCCCAGGATGGGCAGGGTTCACGAAGGAGAAGCTTCAAAGGCATACTGCCTTTGTGAGCCTCTCCAGACCACTTGCTGTACTCAGCAACTGGTCCCCACTGGTTCCACCCCCTTTGGGCGGGAGACCCGGCGGGAAAAACAAAGTGAGGAAGAGAGGTGTGCCCACCTCTGCCAACTCCACCCCTAGGGTGGGGGAGGCGAGGTGAAGCACAACCTCGAGTCCCCGCCATCTTGAGGATGGGGGACCCAGCCAACCAAGGACAGGCTCCTGCCCCCCTCCCACTGGAGAGTGGCAGAGTAGGGGGTGTACCCACCCCAGGGAAGGGACCCATTGGTCCCTGCCCTTTACCTACCTGTAACGCCCCTAAATTCAGTATTTAGGGGAACCCTGAACCTTCCTTCCTTAGATCCCGATTCCGAAACAACAACAAGAACAAGAAGAAAGAAGACCAGCCGTGCAGCTGCTAACAAGAGGACGACACCAACTGACTTGGCCCCAGCCCTACCGGCCTGTCGACCCTCGAACCTGCTCCTGCTAAACCCCGGCCTCTTCAGTGGTCAGCAACCTCAAAAACCCCGGAGGACCGGACTGCCTTGCTCAACTAAAAGACTGGGACTCCCACGAGCAGTGGTTCTGCTCAAAACATCTGCAACCCCAGGCCAGCCTGAGACCGCGGATCCTGCCCACTCTGCACCCGCCGAGCCCGGACCGAGCCAAAGTGGACAAAGACCACGAGGACGTCCCCCCGGCGACGGTGACCAAGAATCCAGCACCCAAGGACTACCCTCGACGCTCCTGACGACGCCTGCAGCCTCAACACCAGGGACCCCTCCAACCGCGACCAGCAGAGGGTAAGATTTCCCGACGCCTAAAGACACCCCTGCACCCGGCGCCCACGGCCCCCTGTGCCCAACTCCTGGATGTCTACCCCTCCTACAGCATCCCAACTTACCTCTCGAAGTGGTGGTCGCACCTGAAGAATCACCGTCCCCGAGTTTGCAGCCTTTGTTCGTCTTGCAGCTTTCCCATTGAAATCCATTGGGCGCCCGACGGCCCAAAAGCCCACTGCACTCGGCCGCCCCAGTGCCGCTGAGGGTGCACCAACTTCCCTGTTCGACTTCCCCACTTGCCCTGAGTAAGTGACCAGGAGCGTTGCTCCCACAGCCGAGTGGCCTGCCTGCCAGCAGCCACCAACCAAAGGCCCCCCGCCCGCCATAGGCTAACGTTGGGCCTACTCTCTCTGCACCCGGCCGCCCCTGAGCCGCTGAGGGTGTAACAACAGTACAAACCTGAACCTGGGAGACCCCCCCTCCCCAGAGTCTTGCCCCAGAACCGTAACTCTGCCAGCCGAGTACTTACCTGAAAGCCGATAACTTGCATTTTCTCCATAGGGTAACATTGACTGGTTTTCACTTGGAAATTCTTCTAAGTGTCGAGTTTTGGAACTTTGAAATATTCACTAAAAATCGTCCGAATATCAAAAACGAAATTACTCGCCTGTTCTCAGGAGAGATCCCAGTGCTGGATCTAGGTGCCCAGCACTGATTAGAAAAAGTGATTACAACTGTGATTTTCCGATAACTTGATTTTCCTCCATAGGATAACATTGCCTGGTTTTTGCCAGAAATTCTTCGAAGTGTCAATTTTTGCAACATACAAATATTCCTTAAAAATCGCACTGTGTAACAAAAACGATTTCTTTCAACTGTTTACAGGAAATGCACCAGGGTTGAATCCAGGATCCAGCCCTGAGTAAGAAAAAAGTTCGTAAAGTAATTCTATTGCAGTTTACTTAAAAATCCCATTGAGCTCAATGTTAAAGTATACCAAGTATTGTGTTGCCTATTGCAACCCCTGTGCCATATTGCATTTAAAGTCTATTGTTCATTGAAAGTATTCAACAAACAGCATCTTATTTTGAGAAAGTATTTTTATGCAAACCTGTGGTTCTAAAATAAAACAGTATATTTTTTATACAAAACAATTGGCCTAGAGTTCAGTTCTTGAGTGTGTGGTTTCATTTGCTGAGTGTGTACATCAAATGCTTTACACTGTCCTCTGATACTGCCTTACTGCTCGACCAAGCTACCACTTTAGAGAGTAAGGCTCTATCTAACTTTAACCTCTGGAGACCCTTGGACTCTATACACACTGTACCTCACTTTGGTGCAGTATATATAGAGCCAGTTTCTTACAAGCTGGCTCTGTATATACTATACCAAAGTAAGGTGTAGTGTGCACAGAGTCCAGTGGAACCCCAAAGGTAGGCAGAGGTAAAGTTAGATAGCACCTCACTCTCTATTTGTGGTAGTGTGGTCGAGCAGTAAGGCAGTATCAGAGGACAGTGTTAAGCATTTGTTGCACACACTCAGTCAGCAAATGAATTCACACATTTAAAGACAACTTCAGACCAATTGTTTTTGTATAAAAATATTCTTTTAGTTATTTTATTTCCTAGAACCAAGCAAGCCTGGCACAGGTAAGTGATAAGTACTTTGCAGTAAATATACAGATTGTAACACAGTTTGGATTGCAATTGTAAATGTACTTTGATTTGATTACAGTAGTGTTACTGATATTGCAATGCTTTTCAGAATACAGTACATATACTTTGAATGGGCTTTTTAGTAAAATTACAGGTAAGTTACTTTGGAGATTACTTTTCTTACATAGAGTAGTATACCTGGATACTACTCTGGGACAATTCCTGCAAACAGGTAAGTAAAATCGTTTTTGTTAAACAGTACAATTTTAGAGAATTTATTTAGGTTTTCAAACTCCACACTTGGAAACTTTTCCAAGAAAAACAGTCAATGTTATCCTAAGGAGGAAAATAGTGCTATAGGTTTTAAGCTAAGTATTTGGTAGTGGGAGTTGAGGTTCTGGGGGTAGACTCCGGGGTCCCCCAGGGTCACGGATGCACTCTTGTTACACCCTCAGCGGCACTAGGGCGGCCGGGTGCAGAGTGCTGAGGTCCAATGTTATCCAAAGGGGGATAGGGGGCATTCGGTTGGTGGCTGCTGGCGAGCAGGCCACCTGGTTGTGGGAGCAAAGCTCCTGGACTTTAGCTCAGGGCAAATGGGGAAACAAAGTAGCACCAAAGGTGCACCCTCAGCGCATAGTGCGGCCGGGTGCAGGGTGCTGTTTCGACGTCAGGCGCCCTGTTTGCAATGGGGAACCTCCGGTTTGCAAAGGCACTGCAGGCTTGGGGACGAAGGTCTTCTGGGTGCGACCACCACTTTGAGAGGTAAGTTGGGAAGTTAGGGGTTGGTTAGGCACCGTCGGTTTGGCCACCCAAGGCCGTGGGGCATCGGGTGCAGGGGTGCCTTTTGGGGTCGGTTCTTCTTGCTAGCTCCTGTTCGCGGTTGGGGGGGACCTTCCGGATTTAGGCTGCAGGCGTCGACTGAGGGTTGAGGCAGGTCAGGGGTCACCGGATCTCGGGTTAGGATCGCCGGGGGGACCTCCTCGTGGTGTTTGCCCACTCTAGCTCGGGCCATGGACGGAGGGTGCAGAGTGGGGCGGATTCGCGGTGTCCGGCCGGAGCCAGAGGTTGCAGATGAACAAATCGGTGTTCACGGGAGACAAAGTCTTTGTGGTTGAAGCCAGGCAGGTCCTCCAGGGTTTTCGAGGTTGCCGGCAGCAGGACACACCGGGATTTCACAGGAGCAGGTTCGAGGTGGAGACAGGCCGGTAGGGCTGGGGCCAAGTCAGTGGGCGTCTTCCTCTTGTTAGCTGCTGCAGGGCTGTTCGGTCTTTCTTCTTCTTCTTGTAGTTTCTTCTTGTCTGAGGAAGCCAGGTTCAGGAGTCCCCTCGAATACTAGATTTAGGGGCGTTACAGGTAGGTAAAAGGTAGGTACCAATGGGTCCCTTCCCTGGGGTGGGTACACCCCCTATTATGCCAACCTCCAGTGAGATGGGGGGCATGAGCCTGTCTCTGGTTGGCTGAGTCCCCCCATCTGTAAGATGGCGGGGACTAAGTTGTGTTTCACCTCGCCTCCCCCACCTGAGGGGTGGAGTTGGCAGAGGTGGGCACACCTCTCTTCCTCACTTGTTTTTCCCGCCGTTTCTCCCGCCCAGTGTGGGGGTCAGAACCAGTGGGGACCAGTTGGTGAAAGCAGCAAGTGGCCTGGGGAAGCTCACAAAGGCGGCAATCCTTTGAAGCTTCCCCTTCCTTCGTGAACCCTGCCCATCCTGGTGGAGGAGGCTTGGCACCTCGTCCCAGGATGTGCATTGTTTCAGGCCCCAGAGAGCAGCAGGCTCTCGACCCAGGGGTCCAGAAACATTTCTGGTGGTGGCAGCTGAAAGCAGCCACTCAGCCTGGACACTAGTGGTAGGTTAGTTTTCAGGGGGCATCTCTAAGCTGCCCTCTGTGTGCATTTTTCATTAAATCCCACACTGGCATCAGCGTGGGTTTAATGTGCTGAGAAGTTTGATACCAAACTTCTCAGTGTAGCCATTATGGTGCTGTGGAGTTCGTAATGACAAACTCCCAGCACCATATACTCTTAATGGCAGCACTGCACTTACAATGTCTAAGAATGGACTTAGACACTGTAGGGGTACAGGGCTCATGCACTTGTACCCTCACCACTGGTATAGTGCACCCAGCTAGAGAGGTGACTGATCTATGCCAGGGCAGTGGGTTGTAGGCATGGCACATAGATGTGTGCCATGTCGACTCTTCACTTTGTTCTGCACCAAAACATGCAGCCTGCAAAGGCAGTGTGTGAGTGTAAGGGTACAGGACCTATAAGGGAGGCACAATAAGTGCTGCAGCCTTTAGAGGCCTTCTCTGGTCGCAGTGCCCTGGGTACCTGTGGTACCATTTACCAGGGGCTGACCTGTGGCCAGAGATGCCAATTGGGTTTAGGCTTCAATGCAGTTTTAGTGAAAGAACATAGGACCTGGGTTCCCTGATTAGCAGGAGCCCAGGGCACACTCAGTCAAAGCACATCAGCAATTCAGCAAAAAGTGGGGGCAACCATGCAGAAAGAGGGCAGTTTCTCACAGATTCTGATACACTGGCATTATTCTGCCTTGAGCTATCTCCACGAGGTCGGAGAACCAAGTTTATCTTGCCCATTGGGGGCAGATGAAACTAGTTGCATTTCTCGATCACGGATGGCATCAGAGGTACTGGAGGGAAGGTGTATGCTAATTTTCCTGACTACTCTGGCTGCAAAGCTTTGGCGTCTTGCATTTTCCTGGGTTGCAAAGAGATTTGTTGACCATGTACCCCACCTTCTGAATATCATGTCTACCATCTGTTTCAGCTACCACTAATGGGAGATGCTTGCTTGTCTGGTTAACCTATCCCCCTCTGTATTTTCTACTCCTGGCAGATGTTATGTTAATATAATTTATATTGCGCACAAATCATCCCGGGAGGGGTATCTCGGCACAAGCAAGAACACAGACAGTGCGGAGGCTACTGTTTTTAGAAGAGCGCAGTCTTAAGTAGTTTCTGAATTGGAGAGGTTCAGAGCATATTGGGATGTGTAGGGGTAAATCTGCTCCAAAACAGCGGGGCTAGATAAGAGAAAGATCTGCCCCCTGTACGGCTCCTTTTGACCCATGGGATTATCAATAGCGCTTTCGCAATAGATCTAAGGCGTCTAGATGGACAATAGAGAGGGAGATAAGTAGCTGGAGCCTTTCCCAATCAGGGAGTTGTGTGTCATGCAACACATTTTTTAAATGATCCTTTTAAGGACTGGTAGCCTTTAATGCGTGCGCAATAAAGGGGAGGAGGGCGTTCCAGAGGGAAGGTTGCAAATGAGATATCTACAAGATGGCGGGCACTGAAGATTGGGCTTCACCTCACCTCCCCCACCTGAGGGGTGAGGTTGGCAGAGGTGGGCACACCTTCTGGGCTGTCCTGATTTTCCTGCCTGTCTTCCTGCCAAGAAGGGGATGAGACAGGAAGGGGGCCTGCTCCTGATAGCGGGAGAAGCTGGGGGTCACGTTGCAAAGGCAACGCCTTTGAAGCTTCCCTACCACAGATGGCTCTTCCTGACCTAGGGAAGGTGTGAACACCTCTGCCCAGGAACTGTTTTGTTTTTGGGCCCTGGGAGCAAAGGCTCCCACCCCAGGGGTCCACAAACCTATCTCATGACAACAGGCTGGTGTTCACCAGTAAGGAACCCACCAGTAGTTGGTTTGGTTTAGGGGTCACCACTAGAAGGGACCCCTGAGTGCATGGGATAACAAATCTGACACTGGAATCAATGCAGGTTTATTATTCTGAGATGTTTGATACCAAACATTGCAGGATTCAGTAACACCATTATGGTGCTAGGAAACTCGCAATGACCAGTTTCTCGACCATATACTCAGTATGGCTTTACTGTACACTTATAATATCTAAGAATGGCCTTAGATATTATAGGGACCTATCTGCTCATGCAGATAGGTCCTAACATGAGGTATAGTGCATCCTATCTTACGAGTGACTTATCTGGGCCTCATGCAGGGCTGGGCAAGCATGGCACACAGGGATGTGTGCCATGTTGACTCTTCACTTTTAGCTGCCACACAACATGCAGGCAGCAATAGCAGTGCTGCATGTTTGTTGTGAGAGGTCCCCAAGGGTGGCATAATACATGCTGCAGCCCTCAGAGGCCTTTCGCTGGCTACCATGCCCTTGGTACCATAGGTACCCCTAGGGACTTACAGGTAGGTCAGAAATGTGCCATTTGTGGAAACAATGGTACAGCTTAGGGAAAGAACACAGGCCCTGGGAACATGATTTGGAGGGACTCAGGGCACACTCAGTCAAAGTGCATCAGGTATCTGGAAAAAATGTAGGGGGCAACCATGCAAAAAGGGCTCTTTCCTACACTCAACAGATGTACTTTCATTATCAAATTATACAGCCCTTCATAGGCATGCAACTTACTGCCTTTCAACCAGTCACACAGTGTTTTGACTGAAGTCCACAAAATCTACCCAGGATTGACTAGAGGTTTTGTGAGTCTCTCTCAATTTAATCCTCTACACCTCAGTGGTGAGTCTAAAGCCCTCAACCAAGGTATCCTTCATGAGGTTATAGGACTAAGCATCTTCCTCATCCAGTGTCAGGAGTCTATCCCTGCACTTTCCTGAGAATAAATCCCACAGTAGAAAGCCCAAGCGTCTCTGGTGTAACTTTCTCATTTTACAAGCCCTCTCAAAGTCTGTAAACC
Organism: Calotriton arnoldi; assembly: GCA_963921515.1. NCBI lineage: Eukaryota > Metazoa > Chordata > Amphibia > Caudata > Salamandridae > Calotriton > Calotriton arnoldi. Next base: position 538,879 of record CAWUFW010001603.1, on the reverse strand, counting down.
ACTTTGTGATATCATCAACCTCAACATTCTTGGGAACCATAGTTTTGGGGACTGTGGGATCAAACGTTTCCTCTCTTTCCCTATTTAGTTTGTGCTGCCACGAGTCATGGGTACTAGACCAATCTCAGCCCTCTCTTTTTCTCTAGCCAGGATTTTGGCTTCAATGGCTGCTCTTCTGGCTACTATCTCAAGGGCTAGTCGCTCAAAGAATACTTCCTCTTCTACTAGTTGTTCTTCCTGCCCTGAGTTGCCCGACCTACCCACAGGAGGGAAAGGCACACCAGGTACAGTTTTAGGGTAGATGTGAGGGAGTACCGCATCACCTTATTTATTTATTTGTGTTTTATAGAGCGCGGACTTGACCCGTTAGGGTATCAGAGCGCTTTACAGGGTTAACAGGCTGTATACAAATAAGACTTAGGTAGGGGGGTGGGACATTTGGGATAAAAACAAGTACAAACATTTTACAAGAACGAAGGTCCAAGAATATAAGGGTGGAGTACCTTCTCTAGTGAGTTAAGGGGGACAATCTCCGGGAGTACTGTCTCCACTTTCATGGTCACTGTCCACCTCCTCTTCTATAGGGGTGTCAGGATCTTCTATTAACTGGGCTGAATCAAACTCTGCAAGGACTTGGAGTTGTATTTTGGTAGAATTTGAGCCAGTAACAATTTTATTACCCTTACAGAGCAGTCTTAGCTGACTCATGTTGAGATGCAGATAAGGGGTCAGGTTGAGTTCCTGTACTATTCCCTCTGAAAAAGACATGCTCAGCACTGTGGGGACCTTTTAAGAAAATTACAAAACAAATCCTAAACACTTTTTAAGGCCTAACTGACTAGTATGCTTTTTAAATCTCTAATGCAATGGACTGGGGGTGGGGGGACGTAAACAGTTCAGATTAGAACATTCAGAAAAAAAAAAAAAATCAAAAAATTGCAAAATAATATATATTTGACTTAAGTCAATTATGGATTTCTTTGTGGAATCACCTATTGACAGAGTGGTATCAGCAAATGCAAAGTCTTATATCCCACCGCTGAACCACCAATGCAAGAATCTGGCTCTTTATTTAGGGTACCAATGTAGGGGTACACCATGCAAAAAGTCCAGACGACCCTTACTGGTTTACAGGGGCTTACATTAATAATCCCAAGAGCTCCATCTGTGGTAGTCGAGTAGCTTAGGCTTATTAGAGGAGAGTTTTGAGGAATTTTTGTACACTCAGAGTCAATAAATGAGACACACTCAAAAAGAAATCCGAGACCAATTTAGAAAAATAACACCATTTTTATATATTTTTAGACACCAAGATCATCGGAATCAGGTAAGTACTTTTGGAGATACTCAAATAACTGTTTTTGAGGCATGAGCCTCGAACGTGGTAATGTTATCCTATGGGAAAAACATACACTGCATACATATACTTGAAAACGTTTCCTGAGGGTCCCTTTGGGACTTGAGGTGCTTAGGGGCCAAGGTCTAAGAAAGCTCCAGCAGTTCGGTTTTACCTGCCCTGGTGAGTCCGGACGCAGAGGTGCCGATTGTGTTGGTAGCCTTGAGTGCTACTGTGAGAAAGTGCCCTCTTTCTGCATAGTTGCCCCCACTTTTTGCTGAATTGCTGATGTGCTTTGACTGAGTGTGCCCTGGGCTCCTGCTAATCAGGTACCCAGGGCCTATGTTCTTTCCCTAAAACTGCATTGAAGCCTAAACCCAATTGGCATCTCTGGCCACAGGTCAGCCCCTGGTAAATGGTACCACAGGTACCCAGGGTACTGTGACCAGAGAAGGCCTCTAAGGGCTGCAGCACTTATTGTGCCACCCTTAGAGGTCCTGTACCATTACACTCACACACTGCCTTTGCAGGCTGCGTGTTTTGGTGCAGAACAAAGTGAAGAGTCAACATGGCACACATCTCTGTGTGCCATGCCTACAACCCCCTGCCCTGGCATAGATCGGTCACCCCTCTAGCTGGGTGCACTATACCAGTGGTGAGGGTACAGGTGCATGAGCCCTGTACCCCTACAGTGTCTAAGTCCATTCTTAGACATTGTAACGAATAGTTTCTTACCTGTCGGTGTAGTTTTGCAGCTTGAAGACTTTCTGGATTCACTATGCTGTGCATTATTCCGCCATCTCGTGGTTGGGTCCGGATTCGTAGTCTTTTCTTTGTTTTTGTGGGGGTTTTTTGTTGTTGTTGGCCCAGGTGGGCGGCGACGCCCCACCATTTGGTGTCTTCGGTGACGTCGTCGCGCTTCCTGCGGAAGCTCCCACCCTTGGTAGCCATCTTCGGATTCTTTTTTCTTTTTCCTCTTACAGTTTTGTTGTCTATGTCTATGTCTTTTATCTTTCAATTTCCCTTTTGATCCCTCTAAACTCTGTATGTAGTCTAGTTGTACCCTTAACCTCCTATGTTATCTTCCTGGCGGAGGCGGGTGGGATCGCTAGTGAATCCAGAAAGTCTTCAAGCTGCAAAACTACACCGACAGGTAAGAAACTATTCGTTTTGCAGCGTGAATCTTTCTGGATTCACTATGCTGTGCATAGACTTTGTAGCGGTTTTGTTATTGCGGTGGTCGGGTGGAAGATGAGCATTGGTTGCTGAAAATGTGCTGTAAGACCTTCTGTCCTACTTGTGCCTCTTTGTTCATCTGGATATCCACACAGTAGTGTTTGGTGAACGTGTGCACGGAAGACCATGTTGCCGCTTGGCAAATGTCTTGTATAGGTGTGTTTGCTAGGAACGCAACCGTTGCTCCTTTTTTCCTTGTTGAGTGAGCCTGGGCGGCTCCCTCTAACTCTTGTCCTGCCTGCTTGTGGCAGAGTTGTATTGCTTGTGCAATCCATCGTGCTATGGTATTTTTTGTTACTGGCCGTCCCAGGAAACTGCTTGCGAAGGAAACAAAGAGTTGTTTTGTTTTCCTGCATTCCTTTGTCCTTTCTATGTAGTGCATCACTGCCCTTCTGGCGTCCAGCGTGTGTAGCGCCCTTTCTGTGGGCGTTGATGGTTTCTGGAAGAAACTTGGTATCTGTATTGTCTGGTTAATATGGAACCGCGACACCACCTTTGGCAGGAAGTGTGGGTCTGTTCTCAAGACAATTCTGTCCTTGTGTATTTGCAAGTAGGGCTCTTGTAGTGTAAGAGCCTGCAGTTCACTGACCCTTCGCAGTGACGTGATAGCCACTAAGAATGCCGTTTTTAGTGTGAGCATGTGCATTGTTATCTTGTGTATGGGCTCAAATGGTGGTTTCATCAACTGTGTTAGCACAGTGTTGAGGTTCCAGCTTGGGGCTGGCATTCTTTTAGGGGGGGCTATTCTTTTAGCCCCTTCCAGGAATCTTTTGACCACCTGGGAGGTGAAGAAGCTTTTTCCCGCTTCTCCCCTGGTGTAGGCCACTATGGCTGCTAAGTGAACCCTTAGTGACGAGTAACTTAGCCCGCTGTGTAGTAGGTGCGTTAAGTATTGTAGTACCGTTGATTCTTTTGTGACTTTTCGTTGCAGTCCCTCTTTACTGCACCATTGCGAGAACCTTTTCCACTTTGCAATGTAACATTTTCTTGTAGTGGGTCTCCTTGCTTCTCTGAGAATTGCCATGGTGCTTGGTGGTAGCTTGAGGTGTGCGAATTCTAGGTCCTCAGGAGCCATGCTGCTAGGCTGAGGCTCTCTGGTTCTGGGTGGAGCATTTTTCCGTCTTGCATTGTGAGGAGGTCTTTCCTTCTGCTGAACCTGTGTGCTGGTTCCTGCGCCATTTCCATTATTTGTGAGAACCATGATTGTCTGGCCCACTGTGGTGCCACCAGTATGAGTGTCATGCTGCTGCTCCTGCATTTGCTGAGTACCTTGTGTAACAGTGGTATCGGGGAAAAGCGTATGCAAATTCGTTCGACCAACTTATCCATAGCGCATTCCCTAGGGACCTTTGGTCCGGTTGTCTGGATGCGTAATGTTGGCATTTTGCATTCTGGAGTGTTGCAAACAGGTCTATCCGTGGTGTACCCCACTTTTGGAACAGCCGCTGCACCTCCTGTTGATTGAGCTCCCATTCGTGGGATGCTGACGTCTGTCTGCTGAGTCGGTCTGCCTCTACATTGTCTATTCCTGGGAGGTGTACTGCCAGTAGGTCTATCCTTAGAGGGATGGCCCATCTCCAAATTTCCTGTGCTAGGTTTGATAGCGGTGCTGACTGTGTACCCCCTTGTTTGTTGATGTAGAACATGGTGGTTGTGTTGTCTGTTTGTATCAGCACTCTCTGTCCGTAAAGCTGCTTTTGAAAGGCTTTTAAGGCTAGGAACACAGTTTTTAGTTCTAGGTAGTTGATGTGTTTCACTGCCTCTTGTTGTGGCCACAGCCCCCTGACGCAGAGTCTGTGCATGTGCGCGCCCCAGCCCTGCTGTGAGGCGTCTGTTGTGATGGTCACTGTTGGAGTTGGCTGTGTGAATGGCTTCCCTTGAAATATGTTCTCTTCCTTCCACCACGCTATTTCTTGCTGCACTGCGTGTGTGACAACCACTAGATCTTCCCAACTCCCTGTCGCTTGTGACCACTGCTGCTGTATCCATTCTTGGAACGGTCTCATGTGCAGCCTGATATGTGGGACTAGGTGGATGCACGATGCCATCATCCCCATTGTTCTGCTCACTTTCCTCACTGTCAGAACTTGCCCCTTGCGGTAATGACGTGTTTCCTTCAGGAGCGCTATAGTTCTCTTGTTGCTGGGGAACACCTTGGACTGTGTGCTGTCTATCTGTGCCCCTAAGAATATTTTGATTTGCTGTGGTTTTGTTGACGACTTCTCCCAATGTATTGAGAAACCTAGTCTGGACAGTGTTTGTATGACTTGATTGATGTGATCCTTGCAGTGTCCGTATGATCCTGCTTTCACCAGCCAGTCGTCGAGGTAGGGGTATACATGTATGCCCTTCCTCCGAAGGTGCGCTGCAGCTGCTGCTAGGCATTTTGTGAACACCCTTGGTGCGGACTTTAGTCCGAAGGCTAGCACTGTGAACTGGTAGTGACTGTGGCCTATCACGAATCTTAGTAGACGTTTGTGTTTGTGGTTGACGGGTATGTGCAGATATGCATCTTTCAAGTCTATGGTCGCCATGTAATCCCCTTGTTGGATTTGGGGTATTACTTCCTGAAGTGAAGTCATTTTGAATTTTTGAGTTTTTACGAATTTGTTCAGGAATCTGAGGTCCAGTATTGGTCTTAGTGTCTCGTCTACCTTTGGCACTAGGAAGTACGTTGAGTATACTCCCTTGTTCCTTTCGTTTATTGGAACTGGTTCTATTGCTCTTTTTGTAGCAGCTCCTATGCTTCTAGGCGTAGGAGGGCGAGCTCCCTTGCGGGAATTGCCCGGTGTCTTGGTTTTCTGCCTGGGGGTGTTTTTGTAGTTCTATGCAGTACCCGTGCTGTATGATGTTCAGTATCCACTTGTCCGTGGTAATGTTCCTCCATTGTGTGAGGAACTTTCCTATTCTGCCCCCAACTGGGGTTGTATGCTCGGTGGTTATTTGTTGGCTGTGTGTGTTTTTTATTTTGTCCTTTTGTTGACTTCTCCTCTCCCTTGGTGTTAATAGGGGAGGGTTTGGTTTGTTTGTGGAGTCACTTTGAGGTGGGCTGTTGTCCCCCTCTTCGGGCCTGTCCCCGTCCGTAACCGCGCCCTCGAAAGGACCGCCCTCTGGGTTGGTACTGCCAATTTTGCTGCTGTTGTCCCTGTTGGCTTTGGCCCTGGTTGTTCCCCTGGTATCCTTGCTGGGGGACTGGTGTGAAGTGGTGGGTGCATTGCCCCCTCTACCATTGGGCCGCCTTGAGGGGTTTCCTCTTCTCATTCCCCTGAACTGCAGTACTCCCATGGACCTCGCAGTTTCGTTGTCCTTTTTAGTTGCGTCAACTTGTCGTCGACCGGTGCTCCAAACAGTTTCTCTCCGTCGAAAGGTGTGTTAAGGATGTTACTCTGTACCTCCGGCTTGAAGCCCGAGATCCTGAGCCATGCGTGTCTCCTTTCAGTCACCCCTATCATCATTTGCCTGCTGGAATTTTCTGCTGCGTCCAAGGCTGACTTTAGGCAAGTGTTCGCGATAGCCTTGCCCTCGTCCGCTAGGTAATTAGCCCTTTGTTGGTATTCTTCTGGCAGGTGTGTAATGAGCTGGCTCATTTCATCCCAATGCTGGTATGCATGCCTGCTGATGAGGGCGTTGGAGTTGGCGATGCGCCAGTGTATGGCTGCGTTCCTCTCCACCTTTCGTCCTGTGAGGTCTATTCGCTTGCTCTCCTTGTCTGGAGGTGGGCCTGTGTTGGTGGGCACACCGGCCCTTTTCCTGGCCGTTGCTGCGATAATAGAGTCTGCTGGCACTGACCCTTGGATGTACGCCGGGTCTTTTGTGGAATGCTTATATTTCTTTTCACTTCTAGGTGTAACCGCCTTGCAGACTGCAGGTTCTCTGAAGGCCTCCCTTCCCTGGTCCAGGACGCCGGGCAGCATGGGTAGGAATTGGCTCTTTGTTTGTTGAGGGAGCAGTGTTTCGAAGAGGAAACCTGCTTTTGTTTTTTCCTCCTGCATTTCGACCCCATATGTCTTTGCAGCCTTCTGGACGACTCCATTGTAGACTCCGATGTCGTCCGGCGGCGAAGGCCTCGAGGGGTAAGAGTCTACCCACTCTTCTGGTGACTCTGCGTCGAGGTCTTGCCAGTCCAAGTCTTGTGCCTCCGAGGGCTCTGAGTCCCGGTAAGACTGCATCTCTTCTTCACCTTCGGCTTCGAAGTCGTAGTCTTCTTCGTCCTGGTCTTCGAGCGGTTCGGGTGTTTTCGAGGGCTCGATGTATTCGGCGTCGAACTCCTCGAGTGCCTCGTGCGCTGGCTTCGACGGAATAGCGTATTGCTTCATCTTCTCGTCGAATTCTTTTTTATGTTGCAGGATGCTCGCCATCTCTGCCTCGAGCCTTCTCTTCTTTTCGCCATCTCGTGGGCCTTTTCGGCGTCGAGTGGTGCAGCGCCTCTCTTTGTGGTCGCGGTCGTCGAAGATGACGCCGGGCCTTCCTTTCTCGGTGTCGAGGCTTCCTTTTCGGAGGTGACCTTCGACGCCTTTGTTTTTTCGGAGGCTTTCGCCAATTGGGAGTCCTTCTCGAAGGATCCGCTCGGTTGCTTGTCCTTGGATGCTGTTGCTTTCGTCGAGGGTTTCGGCGGCAACGCTCCCTTTGAGGACTTTTCTACACTTCTAAGAGTGTCGCTCGGGGTTCTGGCTTCACTCTTTCGAGCGTCGCTTGGGTGTCTTGGGGTCGACGACTCCCTTACCTCCTTCGACGTTTTCTTATGGACCTCGACGACAGAGCAGTCCTCCTGTCCCTCTGCGATGTTGTCTTCCTCTCCGCTCGAGAGGCCCAGGTCTCGGAGCGATGGTGCTGGTCCCTGGCCCTGCATGTTGTAGTTCGTCCTTCTCTGTCTCTCTCTTACTCGGAGGGTCTTCGGGGTGAACGCCGAACACGCGTTGCAGTCTTCACTGGTGTGTTCGAGCGGCAAGCAGAGGTTACAGACCGGGTGCTGGTCCTTCTGTGCGTACTTGTGGTGACAGTTCTGGCAAAACTTAAACGGTGTCTTGTCCATAACCGCTCTCAGGGAGCCCCCTGTGAGCGCATTCTCCGTAGGCGTCGAGATTTCGGTCGTGGACCTTCTACCTAGTCGTCCTTCTTGTTGTCTCCGGTTTACTTGTGTCGTCGTCCGGTGTCTCGGGAACGATCTTCTGTGGTGATATACGACTTTGAGATTCCTCGTCCAAATTTTCTGGAACTTCTCGGCAACGATCCAGACCCCACGGCGGAAAAAAGAATCTGAAGATGGCTACCAAGGGTGGGAGCTTCCGCAGGAAGCGCGACGACGTCACCGAAGACACCAAATGGTGGGGCGTCGCCGCCCACCTGGGCCAACAACAAAAACAACAAAAAAAACAAAGAAAAGACTACGAATCCGGACCCAACCACGAGATGGCGGAATAATGCACAGCATAGTGAATCCAGAAAGATTCACGCTGCAAAAGTGCAGTGCTGCCATTAAGAGTATATGGTGCTGGGAGTTTGTCATTACGAACTCCACAGCACCATAATGGCTACACTGAAAACTGAGAAGTTTGGTATCAAACTTCTCAGCACATTAAACCCACGCTGATGCCAGTGTGGGATTTAATGAAAAATGCCCAGAGGGCATCTTAGAGATGCCCCCAGAAAACTAACCCACCACTAGTGTACAGGTTGAGTGCCTGCTTTCAGCTGCCACCACCAGAAATGTTTCTGGACCCCTGCTCTCTGGGGCCTGAAACCATGCACATCCTGGGACGAGGTGCCAAACCTCCTCCCCCAGGATGGGCAGGGTTCACGAAGGGGAAGCTTCAAAGGCTTGCCGCCTTTGTGAGTTTCCCCAGGCCACTTGCTGCTTACAGCAACTGGTCCCCACTGGTTCTGACCCCCACTTTGGGCGGGAGAACCGGCGGGAAAAACAAGTGAGGAAGAGAGGTGTGCCCACCTCTGCCAACTCCACCCCTCAGGTGGGGGATTCGAGGTGAAGCACAACTCTCAGTCCCCGCTATCTTGCAGATGGAGAGGACTCAGCCAACCAGGGACAGGCTCATGCCCCCCTCCCACTGGAGGGTGGCATAATAGGGGGTGTACCCACCCCAGGGAAGGGACCCATTGGTCCCTGCCCGTTACCTACCTGTAACGCCCCTAAATCTAGTATTTAGGGGCACCCCTGAACCTTGCTTCCTCAGACAAGAAGAAACTACAAGACGAAGAAGAAGAAGAAGGACCGAACAGCCGTGCAGCAGCTAACAAGAGGAAGACGCCCACTGACTTGGCCCCAGCCCTACCGGCCTGTCTCCCCCTCGAACCTGCTCCTGCGAATTCCCGGTGTGTCTTGCAGCCAGCAACCTCGAAAACCCCGGAAGACCTGCCTGCCTTCAACCACAAAGTCTTTGTCTCCTGTGAACACCGGATTTATTCATCTGCAACCTCTGGATCCGGCCGGACATTGCGGATCCGCCCAACTCTGCACCTGCCATCCACGGCCCAAGGTCGAGTGGGCAAAAACCACGAGGAGGTCCCCCGGCGATCCTAACCCGAGATCCAGCGACTCCTGACCTGCCTCCTACGCCTGCAGCCTAAACCCGGAAGGTCCCCCCAACCGCGACCAGGAGCTGGTAAGAAGATCCGACCCCAAAAGGCACCCCTGCACCATACGCCCCACAGCCTTGGGTGCCCAAACTGACAGTGCCTAACCAACCCCTAACTTCCCAACTTACCTCTCGAAGTGGTGGTCGCACCCAGAAGACCTTTGTCACCAAGCCTGCAGTGCCTTTGCAAACTGGAGGTTCCTCATTGAAAACAACAGGGCGCCCGACGCCGAAACAGCACCCTGCACACGGCCGCCCTAGTGCCGTTGAAGGTGCACCTTTGGTGCTACTTTGTTTCCCCATTTGCCCTGAGCTAAAGTTCAGGAGCTTTGCTCCCACACCCAAGTGGCCTGCTTGCCAGCAGCCACCAACCGGAGGCCCTCTATCCGCCATTGGATAACATTGGGCCTCAACACTCTGCACCAGGCCGCACTAGTGCCGCTGAGGGTGTATCGTTGACCCTGGGGGACCCGAGTCTACCCCCAGAACCTCAACTCCCACTACCAAATACTTACCTCAAAACCGATAACACTATTTTCCTCCATAGGATAACATTGACTGTTTTTCTTGGAAAAGTTTCCAAGTGTGGACTTTGAAAACCTTAAGAAATTCTTTAAATTTGCACTAACTTACAAAAACGATTTTACTTACCTGTTTGCAGGAAATGTCCCAGAGTAGTATCCAGGTATACTACTCTGAGTAAGAAAAGTAATCTCAAAAGTAACTTACCTGTAATTTTACTGAAAAGCCCATTCAAGTCTATGTACTGTATTTACAAAGTATTGAATTTCTCTGAAACCATACTGTAAGTCAAAACAAAGTGCAAATACAATTTCAATTCAAACTGTTTACAAACTGCATTACTACTGTAAAGTATTTATTGCATACCTGTGCCAGGCTTGCTTGGTTCTAGAAAATAAAATAACTAAAAGAATATTTTCATACAAAAACAATTGGTTTGAAGTTCAGTGTGAGTGTGTGAATTCATTTGCTGACTGAGTGTGTACAACAAATGCTTAACACTGTCCTCTGATACTGCCTTACTGCTCGACCACACTACCACAAATAGAGAGTGAGGTGCTACCTAACTTTCCCTCTGCCTACCTTTGGGGTTCCACTGGACTCTGTGCACACTATACCTCACTTTGGTATAGTATATACGGAGCCAGCTTCCTACAGCTACACATTAAAGTCAATGGCAGGGTACCTTAAAAAGAAAAGCTGCAAGTGAGGACTTGGGAACAAGTCCATCAGCGCCCAAAGGGGTTTGGCTTTTGAGGGTCTCTGGGGCAAGGGGACACTGTCAGTTTATGTGAACTCAGGCTGTAGGGCTCGGGTGCAGATAGGTTTTGTCCAGCGGGTAACTTGCGTTGGAGGCTCCCATTTTACTTGGATGACCTTGAGAGGGGAAGAAAACAGAACAGCAGGGCCACTCTTTGTGAAGGCCTTGTTGATACTGAAGTCCTTCATTGGCAGGTCAGCTGTGGCATCGGTGGTGTCTAGGCTGGACACTCAACAAGCCTTAGTTCCGGCAAATGCTTCGTTAACCAGGGTATTGGTGCTGTGAGGATCCGGGGGGCGGGGGGGGGGGGGTCTAGCATCTCTAAACTCGCTGGAGAGACGGGACTGACCTCCTAGAACCACAGTGACCTCCTCCTGGCGAGATGCTCCTTCAGTGGACACGGTGGTCAGAAAAACGGAGTACCAGGCAAGTGCGGTCAGTGCCTGCAGAATCAGGAGAGTGGCTCCTCCACCCTAAGGGAGATACTGCTTGGTTGTTGAAGCGCTGGACAGTCCTCCAAGGGTTTAGGGAGGGTGTTCAGCTTCTGGATAAGTCGGTCTTCATGGTTGACGCAGTGCAAGCAGCCAGGCAGGGTTTGGTGCCAGTTTCGGCGCTTGCAGGCTGCGTGTTTTGGTGCAGAACACAGCGAAGAGTCGATATGGCACACATCCCTGTGTGCCATGCTTACAAGCCACTGCCCTGGCATAGGTAAGCCACCCCTTTAGCTGAGTGTACTATACCAGTGGTGAGGGTACAGGTGCATGAGCTCTGTACCCCTACAGTGTCTAGGTCAGTTCTTAGACACTGTAAGTGCAGTAATGCCATTAAGAGTATATGGTGCTGGGAGTTTGTCATTACGAACTCCACAGCACCATAATGGCTTTACTGAAAACTGGGAAGTTTGGTATCAAACTTCTCAGCACATTAAACCCACACTGAAAGTAGAAAAAGTAATCCAGAAAGTAATCTGCAAAGAAATTCAAAGTAATCTCACAGTAATTTCCACTGTATTGAAAATAGTTACAAACCTGTAACAAAGTCATTTTCATTCAGCTTGCTTGTATTGTTCAACCTGCCTTGAAAATGATCATACACAATTACCTGTGCCAGGCTTGCTTGGTTCTAGGAAATAAATACAACTAAATAATATTTTTATACAAATCAAATTGGTCTGAGTTCAGTCTCTGAGTGTGAGACATCATTTGCTGATTGAGAGTGTACAACAAATGCTTAACACTACCCTCTGATAAAGCCTTACTGCTTGACCACACTACCACAAATGGAGAGTGAGGTGCTATCTACTTTACTTCTGCCTACCTTTGGGGTTCCACTGGACTCTGTGTACCCTATACCTCATTTTGGTATAGTATATACAGACCCAGCTTCCTACACCTGTGTAAAGTCCTGCTTGGTTCTTAAAATAAAACATAAGTATACCTTTTTTATACTTGCCTAATTGGTCTGGATTCAGTCTCTGAGTGTGTGCCATCAGTCTTGAATGAGTGAAAACAATAAATGCTAAACACACCCTCTGGATAAGCCCAACTGCTCGCCCACACTACTACAAAGAGAGCTGTTAGTACTTACCTAATTTGGCCTCTGCTTTACCTCTGGGGACTCCCTGGACTCTGCACACTATACCTTACTTTGGTATAGTATATATATGGTAATGAAAGATGGCCGCCATAGAAGAGGAGCTCTCCTAAGCTGCTAAAGGCTCGGGATAAAGTTAAGTTTTAAATCCCGTATATCTAGCCTTGCCACCATCCACCTTCGACCGGAGCACATAACCTGCCACCCCCGCCTTAGACTGGAGCAAAGGAAGCTTACAGCGTTTCTGCAGTGGAAGTTGTTCGAGATCAGCGAGGTCCCAGAGGTTGTTTCGATAGCCATTTTTTGGGCTGATGGGAACACTGCATTTCCCAGTGGCGAATTTCTGTTTCTCTGGTCGGGCCCCCACACAGCACATCCCTCCCGCCACGATCGCGCAGCGGACTCCAGGTGGAGCGAGAACGCAGCGGTCGATCGAGAGGGCAAATGTGATGCTGTGAGTTTCTTGGGGGCGCGTACCGCTGCAACGACCACTTGCACGACCGGCGTGGCCAGATGTGATCGGAGGCTGCTGCTGGCGGAGGGAAGCTTCGGCCAGCAGGACCGCTGAACCGACGTATCTGCTGAATCTGCGAGGAATGGGGCGGTGAGAAGCATGGCCTTGCATCGGCCTTCGGGGGCTTGGTAGGGTGTGGGCTAGCCTCGCTGACGCTGCCTGACTCCCCGGTGAGTCCTGTTTGTGCGGCTACACGAGCGCGCTGCTGCTGTTTTTGGGGGCAGCAGGGACTTCTTCTTCTTCACTTGTTGGGTTTCGGCTTCGTTTGCTGTCCTCTGGCTGGCTACACCACGGGTTGGAGTGGTCCTCTGGCCTGGGGGCAGTTTCTGCTTCTTTTCCTTCGTTTGGGACCCAGGCTGCTGGTGAGACCGATTGCGTTTCTCAGTGGCCGTGAGCGCCTCCATTTGAGTCTATAGGTCATGGGGTGAGGCCCCTGCCCCCTTTCCGACTGGAGATGTGCTCGCCTGGTTTTGTTTCAGCGTTTTTCGCAGCCATTTTGGTACGAAACCTCCTCAGTGTCTTCACCCACCCCCTGAGCAGCCATTTTCTCAGTTTCTCATCCCCCCTGCCACCACACATCCCCGGTGTTTTACCTCACTCACTCTAGGTCTGGAGACTCCTAACAAATGGCTAAGCTTGGAGCTCCATCTAGGAGCCACAACTAGTACTGAATAAGCCACTTTGTTTTGTTTCAAACCGGCTTTTTCTACAGGACCATGGATCTACATTACCTGTTTTATTGTCAAGCTTTGAGCTCCATCTTGTGGACATAATTTGAATCTGAAAGCTACCTTGTAATTCTGACCTCTATGCAGGAACGTTGATCTACATTACTTGTGTGTATATGATTTTTGTATGTACTCTTCTCCAACACCTTATTTACTTCTTGTGAATCTATAGGCTACCTTGTAAGACAGACTTTTGCTGCAGGTACTTGGATCTACAATACATGTGTCTTTAGTTGTAATGTACTTTCCACAACACCGTACTTCCTCCTTGTGAAAGTAACTTACTGCCTGGGTTTTTATTTACACTACCCTCCTCACTAGGATCCCTCACGCTTCGTTACGCCTCTCACCTCACCAGTCTCTGACCGCGGTCGCACTCCTGTTTGTTGCACCCTCAACTGGACACCAACCACGATCATGCTGATTACAATGCTCCCCATAAACCTCTCGACACAGCACTTGTCAGATATAGGCCAAACTCTTGGACTATCGATTATCCTATGAATGTCTCAAAGAATGCGAAGAAGAATCTTAAACACAAACTGCTAAAACAACACCCTGAAACTCTAATTGTGGATACCTACCACAATTTGGCAAATGGCTCCATGAAAACAAATTTTGTATTCTATTCTAAATGCCCGTCAAAATGGAAAAACATTTTCCTACAAGTGACCAAGACCATCAAGATACCCTACGGAACTAAACTGACGACGTCCCCCTCCTCTTCCTTTAAAGGGGAAATCGATATATCCATTTTCAAGACAGGTAACATCCTTATTCAAGCGACTGACCCTCACCTCTCCTTATTCGATCATCACTTTCTGTCATATTTCAAACCACTATCTCCGCAGGGAGATCTGATTCATTTGCCCTCTTCCCCACATCCTTGGACTAGCTCCCCTGAACCACCCCGACTTCTTTCTCTCTCCAATTCACCTACCGGCCTGGAGCTACCCAGGGTCCTGACCAGCATCCTTACTTCCCCTTCTAGCACTCACAGCACACGTACATCTCCCGGTGGGTCGATACCTATGCGCACCCAATCAAACAATCTCCTGGTATCTAATCGCAATGTTGGGCACCTCAATCCTAGCAGCTCGAACTTCATTGCGAGACTTGCTACACACATACCCATAGCTGACGCGCCCCTCCCCACCACGGACTTACCTACTCAACCCATACGGGCTAACCACAATCCTAGTCCAAAAGATAAGGATCGCATACATATTAAAACACGGTATGATCCGAGTCTCCAAGGATCGGACTTTCATTCTCCCTCGTGCATTGCTGACAGTGTCGAAATCACATTCACCCAGATCTTATCCCGCTTGGAACAGAAAATTGACTACCTAGCCAATGACATAGATCACCTAAGACGTGACATATCTCAACAGTCCAAGCTATCCAGATATCACACCTCAGAGAGTTCTAAAGTACCCCCACTCACTGGCGCGCCCACCTCAGCTGCGCAAGATATCACCTGGGCCCTCACTCCTCTTAGTCATTTGGCCCACAGACCCCTCCGTGCACAACGCACCCTCTCTGATCATGAAGCCACAGCCCTCAGTGAATCCTACTCTACGACGCTCTTGACAAAAGCTCCCCAACCCCCCTCTACTATCCCAGTAATTGTCAGCTCAAATAGACTACCCTCAACTATTAATGAGCCCAGACCACCAGCTCAACTCACCACTATTCTAACTCTTCCTTCCTTGAAGGACAACCCTTGCCCGCTCTCTTGCATGCTCCTAAACTGTAGATCAGCAGCTAAGCACGCAACAGATATCGCTGAATCTATCATCAGAGAAAAAATAGACATTGCTTTCCTTACGGAATCCTGGCTAAATGATCACTCCACCCCTATACTTGACCTGCTCACCCCACTCTGTTACACCATCATCAGACAGGACAGACCTGAAAGATCGGGCGGGGGTCTAGCCATTATTCACTTTGCGTAAGGCAGAATACTCCACCTTCGAATACCTCGGGGTAGAACTTATAAACAAAGGCTCCCATCCTATCAAATTCCACACCATCTACCATCCTCCTGGTGAACGTGCCCTCTTTGTAGAAGAGTTCTCAGACCTAATTACACGGTATACCCTAACAGACACGAATGATGTGTTTTTGGGAGATTTAAACATCCATTGGAACAACATAGAAGACACCGAAATCCGACTACTCACAAACCTCCTGGAAACTAACGACCTAAATCAACTCTGTAAGGAACCAACTCACATCAAAGGCTCCACCCTTGACGCAATTATAACGAAAAATGACCTTATTTCCATCAGCTCCATCTCACCTATTGACTGGTCTGACCACCATCTAATTCTTTTCAACATCAATTCCCCTACCAGATCCTGCCCTGATGTAATAAAGAAACCAAAGCTGTTAACCAGAAATATCAAACAAGTCCCAATGCTTAAACTTGAATCCAAAATTCGTGATCAACTTCAGCATCCCCCCTTCTTGTCCACTGCAGAAGAGCTCACTTCACACTACAACTCATCGATATCGGATGTTCTGGACCAAGTGGCCCCGCTTAAACTAAAACAACTAAGATCTTCAAAATCAAAAGCTTGGTTAAACTCCGATCTAAACAGCGAAAGAAGAAAACTCAGACAAGCAGAAAGGACTTGGAGACAAAACCCCTCAACTTATCACCTAGCACTTCTTAGAACAACAAGGCTGTCTTACAAAAAACACATCTTTAAAGAAAAAGCCTCCTTTTTCCGCAACCAACTGAACAGTGCAAAAAACAGACTTAGGGAACTCTTTAACATTGTTAAACAACAAACTACATCAGCACCCCCTCCTGCTATTATTGCCACAAACGAACGATGTGAAGAAATCGCCAGCTTTTTCGCTGACAAAAATCGCAAAAATTGAGCAAACCTTCTTGCAAGTCTTATCTCCTCCCTCCGTCGTTCCCACCTTCACCATCCCATATCCCCTCGCAGCTGATCCAGCTCCAGAGCCCGTTGCAGACCAAACGACCACGATAAAATCTAACGACTTCAAGAATCTTGCCAAATTGAAAAACAACGCCAACTGGTCGGATTCCAAACCCTTGACTGAAAAGGAAGTCTTCAACATTATCATGAATCTAAAGCCAACGACCCACACCAATGACCCCCTCCCATCCACGATGGTGAAAAATCTCAACCACATCATCTTCCCGTTCTGGACTCTCATCATCAACACATCTCTCACCACGTGTTGTGTGCCGATATCGCTCCAACTAGGACAAATCACGCCCATCCCCAAAAATACCAGCGCTGACCCCAACGATCTCAACAACCTCAGACCTATCTCCAACCTCCCGTTTCTTGCCAAGACTTTAGAAAAATGCGTCTTACAGCAACTCAATCATCATATACAAAAATTCTCCCTCCTTGACACTTGCCAATCCGGTTTCAGGAAAGGATGTGGTACTGAAACGGCCATGCTGAACATATCTGATGACATCCACAGAGCCTTAGACTAGGGTGACGCCTGCCTACTTATTCTACTTGACCTATCGGCGGCATTCGATACGGTCAATCACCCAGCCCTACTTGAGTCTTTAAAGTTGCGTTTCGGTTAGAATGGCACGGTACTAAAATGGTTCTCTGCCTACCTTCAACATCGCTCGCGACAAATCAAAATCAACTCTTGCCTGTCTAAACCCACTCAGATCAATCTTGGCGTGCCTCAGGGCTCAATTCTATCCCCTTCCCTTTTCAATCTCTTTATGGAACCCTTAACGGTCATCTTGAAACAGGCAGAGATCAAATAACACCTATACGCTGATGACACCCAACTTTACTGCAAAATAAAATCACCCAGTGACATTCGGCATCTCAACGACACTGAACAAGCTACAATCCTGGTTTTACACAAATCACTTAAAGCTAAACCCCATCAAGACAGAAGTTATTCTTTTCTCCCCTAAAAGTAACCGCCTTCCAATACACGAATGGCTCATCGACCTAAATGCTTTAAAGTGCTCTCTTACTTTATCAAACTCTGCAAAATCCCTTGGCTTCATCCTGGACAACAACATGTCAATGAAAGAACACATCAAGAATACAGCTAAAGGAGCACTGTACACACTCAAAAACCTCAAGAAACTTAAACCAATTATTCCCGCAGATGATTTAAAAAATGTGGTGCAATCCTTGGTCCTCTCAAAACTAGACTATGGGAATGCCACTCTCACTGGGACGCCAAAAACTCACCTCGCCCCCCTGAGATCTGTTCTTAACAGGGCAGCCCGGCTCATCTCAGACGTTAAACGGTTTGAGCACATCACTCCTGTACTCAAGAGCCTCAACTGGCTTCCTATTGAAGGAAGATGTACCTACAAGACTGCATGCATCATACACAAAGCCCTTCACTCTCATACACCTAACTACTTAGAAAACAAGCTGACGAAAGCAGGAACC
The DNA here is from genome assembly GCA_963921515.1 of Calotriton arnoldi. Classification (NCBI taxonomy): domain Eukaryota; kingdom Metazoa; phylum Chordata; class Amphibia; order Caudata; family Salamandridae; genus Calotriton; species Calotriton arnoldi. The sequence continues at coordinate 521,170 of CAWUFW010001603.1, read as the reverse complement.
ACTAGATCATTGAGAAGCTCCAATGCTCTTCTGCTCCTACCTCCCATTCTAAAAAAGATAGCAACCAAGTCGCGCTCTTTTTCCGGAAATGCTCCAAGCATATGGAACTCCCTACCGTGTGACCTTCGATGCAACCCCTCCTTCCCCTGCTTCAAGAGAAACCTGAAACTACTACTCCTCAACAAATACTTTAACTCCTAGTCTACGGATCTTAGTAAAGTATCGCTGGATCAGACCCAGACCCTCTGTCTGAACCTGAGACTCCTCCTCCTCCACAACCAATACTGTAACTCCTAGTCTACGGATCTCAGTAAAGTATCGCTTGAACAGACCTAGACCCTCTGTCTGAACTTGAGACACCTCCTCCTCAACCAATACTGTAACTCCTAGTCTACGGATCTTAGTAAAGTATCGCTTTATCAGATCTAGACCCTCTGTCTGAACCCGAGACTCCTCCTCCTCAACCAATACTGTAACTCCTAGTCTACGGATCTCAGTAAAGTATCGCCGGATCAGACCTAGACCCTCTGTCTGAACCTGAGACTCCTCCTCCTCAACAAATACTGTAACTTCTAGTCTACGGATCTCAGTTAAGTATCGCTTGATCAGACCTAGACCCTCTGCCTGAACCTGAGACTCCTCCTCGTCAACCAATACTGTAACTCCTAGTCTACAGATCTTAGTAAAGTATAGCTTGATCAGACCTAGACCCTCTGTCTGAACCGGAGACGACGACTCCTCAACCAATACTGTAACTCCTAGTCTACGGATCTTAGTAAAGTATCGCTTGATCAGACCTAGACCCTATGTCTGAAGCAGCGGTTCTCTCTTTCTTTTTGTGTGCTTCTCTGACTTTTGATCCTCTAGAATTGTGTCTCTAATGTTGGTCACTCAACCTGCACCTTTGATGGGTACCATTTGTCTATTGAACTACTGTGAATATATTCATTGCATGCCTGCATTTACTGTTGTCTATCACGACCATGTAAAGCGCTCTGACACCTACGGGTCTAGCTAGCGCTATAGAAAACTTATATAGATATAAATAAAATACTGAGCCAGCTTCCTACAATGACAGCAAATTTAAAATGGAGAAAATAGCAGATAAACCCCTGCCCCTAAGAAAGAAGGACAAGTCTAAGCCGCAGAGCCAAGCCTGCACATGCAGGTTTATGAAGACATGCAGAATGCAGATGGAGTTATGAGACTAAAAGTTTGAGAAGCACACCTGCATCACTGAGCACCCAGGCAAAGAAGTCACAAGCATTAAACAGTCATGTGGGGAGTACTTACCGATCCGGGTCATGGTGCCCTACGCACACATGCATAAGAGCGTTGCACACAAAGCTGTAGCGGTTAGCTGGGTTGTCATTCAGGATCTTGCCCAGCATTGCGTAGCTGAAGTTGTGAGCTGATGGATTCACAATTGCATCAATCATGAACTCAGGCTCCCATAGCAGATTGGAGTCAGACGGCTCCACGTTACAGTGGATGGTATTCTTCACCTTGGAGCAGAAATCACTGGGAGGTAACAAGCAAGATGAGGAGATGTGAGCATGACATGCCAAAGGAGGACAGTACAGAACCAAAAGTCACCTAGTAGCCAGTGATTTATTACAAACAGAATTAAAATGGATAAAACTAAAACAAATACTTTACAGATATATTTCTGCAATGCAATTAAAGATCATGTTTTCACATATTTTCTACTCTTTTCCTGGCCCCTGAAGATAGCATCTGTCCTACCAATATGTAATGAACAATTTACTTACCTTCAGTAACGATCTTTTTGTTGGAGACACTAATCGTAGATTCCTCGCTTGTAGAATATCCCATGGGACCAGAATATTTTTCGGCCTCGCCCCTGCACGTCAGTAGGTGGCATTGTGCCGCTCCGCTTTGTCTCCAGCCTGAAAGAGCGGGCTGAAGCCGCGTGTACACGCCGTCCGAGCACTCAGAAGCAAAGCCCAAAAACCAACTGCTAGTGCTAGAGTGCAGATATCTAAGTTGGGACCTTTTTGTATGGAAAAGAGTTCATTCCAGAGAATGATGGAGGGTGTTAGATAGATTATCTACAACAAAGAGCATTACAGAAGGTAAAACTACTTCTTTTGATGGATATGTTTAGCCGCAAATTCTTCATCTGTAGAATAGGTACCAAAGCAGCACCGACCCTGTGGTAGGTCTGTGGAATGACTCTGGTTAAAATATTCTGCAGGACCAAACGGCCAAAATGTCCCTCCTGTTGGACCTTGCTCTCAAGGCACTAGTGCTTCGTGAATGTGTGCACTGATGCCATGCTGCGGCCTAACAAATATCCAGGACACAACCTAGGATTCTCTACTATTGAGGTGTCGAGGGATGAAAGGAAAACATGGACAGTCTACGTTTGCACCCTCCCACATATGACAGGCACTACAGCAAGCAAACTAGACATAAAAAGGAGGTTCCGCACTTGGGGAATTTCCTAATCCTGGGAACGCTAAAGTCCCTATCTGGCTTATAGTCAAAATAGGACCACGATACTCATGACACTTATGGATGAAGGGTGGGGTATGGGATCCACGAGATGTATAAATGTAGTTTCCTAGCAACAGCCCATAATGGACGTGTAATCTGCTTTGTGGCGCGGTCACTGATGGAAAAATGTAATCTCATACACCATTCAGATGCTGAAAAGAGTCTGGAACCTTTTTTCAACACTGTTTTTCAAGAATTTTTCAATATTTTGTTTCGTAATTAAAAACACTGTTAGGCTATTTGCGGCATTGGCGGGTGCTCTAGAATACATTTCTCATCTGCTCCAGGCACCACGTGATCACGCCATGATACATTTTATTGGGCAGCACCTTTTCAGTATCGAACGGTGCGCAGGACTACATTTCACATCAGTCTAGCGCACCCCATGACCACGCCACAATGAGAATCAAACGTTCATTATGGGCCGGTTCTAGGAAACCATTTATATTCACAGCTCCAGGTCCCTTACATCATCGGGAGATGCTTCAGTAGGTGAATGAACAGGGTGTAACCTCTGATGAAGTAAGTATTGGGTACTCCGGTACTGTTCTTTACCATTGGACCTCTTCCACCATTTCTTTGAATTAAATGGTTAATACATATATTTCTCCTGGCCTCATCAAGTGTGGGACTGCAAGGCTGTCCACACTGTACTCCTCCATGAGGTCTGCCCTAGTTCAGTTTAGGGTATGTGTTGCAATATGCGATCTACAATATATGCATGCATGTTCGTTATAATCTCACAACGTTTTTCACGTTTGCAGTAGAGTGCTGTGCATACAAGTGCAGCATGATCTTTCACGTGAAGCTGGAATTTAACAAGTAACGAGGAGCATTGTCTCCGAGCTTCACAGTCCTTCTTTGTCCTTATTGTCTCTCATTTCTTAGATTTCTTGCTTATCTATTGTTACAGGACCATATAATAAGCGCCGAAGAAGCATTTCTCTGTTAGCAGCAAGAATAAATAAACAACTGGGTATTGCTGGCTGTGTGTTTGGTAGGCCTGCATTAGTAGCATAGCAAAATAGGGATCCCTGGTCCTGACGAAAGCCGCAGACCCTGGACGGGGACACCGGCTGAAACACGTTAACCTGTTAGATACAGGAGTGCTTCCTGTAAAACTATAGGAAGCCTGCCCATCATTTGAGGATTCTTTGCACGAATGGGCGATGATGAAACATGACACCCAGGAGGTGTGTGAGGTCATACCTTTCCATTTTTTTTAACTGACTTGCAAACTTTGACAAATGTTAATGAGTAATATGGTCCTATTCTGATTTTAAGCCAAATATCCGGGGTAGGCAGTCAGTGTGCTAACGCAGAAGACCCTGGTGGAATAGGCCCCTGATCCTTCTGGTGGCTGCTTCTAGGCCAACATGTAGCAGATAATGAAGAGGACTATCCTCCTGAACAAAGTCAGTTTCTGCAGTGCCTTGCCGCTTTTTGCCCCAGTGAACACCACTAAGAGTTGATCATCCATCCGATGGTCTTTGTATCGATTGATATAAAAGCTCAATGCCATTCTGTGGGTCAAACAATGGAGTCTCCTCCTCTTTTGAGGGGTAAATAACGCCGGAAAAGTGATGGACAGTCCAATATGAAAGGGAGCCACATTCTGGTAGAAAGGCCGTTCAAGACTTCAGGCACCAGTCAGTCCGTAAATAATAAGGTTGTGTAGTGCGGCTGGACTCCTAAAGCTTGAAAATCACTCATGTGTAGAGCTGAAGTTATCGCTATGAGAAAGACGGTGAATATAAGGCAAGGAAGGACCAAACTGAGGTCCCACTGAGGCATCACGAAGGGATTAGGAGGGAAAGTAAACTAAACCTTTGAGGAATTGCAACACAATGTGTGAACAGAGACAGTTGGTTTGGTAAATGCAGAAAGGCCGAAAGCAGAAAAGACAATGTTACTTATCCAGTAAGCATCTGTTCGTGGCATGTGGTGCTGTAGATTGACATGCTGTGCATAAACCTGCCATCTAGTGTTGGGCCAGGATGTGTGCAAGTTGTTGTTCTTCAAAGAAGTCTTTCGAGTCACGAGGTACTGTATCTCCTCCTCTTGCTGGTAATGCGCATGGTCATCAACACCAGTGTTAGATTGTTTTCCCGCCGGGCAGGTAAGGGTGGTATGTGAAATGAAAAATTGTATGGGGGGTGTCCATGCAAAGAAAGAAGAAAGTGAGATAGAAAGATGACTGGAACAGCCACAGGCGTCTGGGGAGGAGGGTGAGCACGTCACAAACAGATGCTCACTGGGTAAGTAACATTTTCCATTTGAGGAATGTGTGGCTGGAGATACACATGCTGTGCACAGACCATAGGTCTTCAATCTGTGAGGTGCGACCCCCAGGGGGGGGCGTGGATTCCTGGGAAGGGGGGCGCGCATTCCCAGGCCTCACTTCTGCCTGGAATCCAAAATGTTTGGTTTTGGAAAAAAGACAACCATCCCAGAACAGTTAATGCCGATCGTTAAAATGGTTTAGCTGAAGCTTCATTAATTGAGTCTCCTGTGCTGTGAAAGGAGGAAGCAGGGCACAAAGGTAAACATTCCTTTGTGCCAGGGTGCCTACTTGCTTGAATGAAATGTAAATGTGTGCTATGAGTTAATCTGCAAATGTAAAGGATGCTTGGGAGCCAGTTCTGGCTTTAATTGTGTGAATCACTCCTAACATTGTGATGGCAAAGATTTTTTTTTTTTTGTCGTAGTGCAAAGAGTCAACAACTGGGCTGTGAAGTGCATGCTTTTAATCGTAATTGTATTTACACAGCGCTCAGCACCCCTGAGGAGGTGTTGAAGTGACAATTATGTAAAAATAAATTACATACCCTCTGCTATTACTAAAATCTACATTTTGGAAGCACCATTTTATCGCAAAACTACTTGCACATTTTGTAGCAGTCTATCTTATACTGTGTGTAATGCAAGTATAAAATAATGACTAACACCTTTCACAGTGCTTTCTGTCACAGCTGTGATCTTGTACGCAAAAAATGCACAATTCACTACTCTCCACTGCACCCTAAATTTAATTCTGTGGCTCTCTGGTTACACACAGACCTCTGCAATGCATTAACTAATAGAGGTTTCATAATGTACTACAGTGCATTTCAAACTGAGTAGCAACGTTTTTTAATTCATCTTTAATTTAAGCTACCCATTATTTTATATGTAGGTACCTGATGATGAAAGAAATAAAAAATGAAAACAATATTTTGGGGCCTATTTATGAGAGGCTAGCGCCGCCAGAGCGTCACTTTTTTTGAAGCTCCGGCGACACAAGCGTCTAAATCATATCTGTGAGACGACGCAAGATCACCCTGCGTGGCTTTGCATGGCCTCATGGATTTGGGGTAAGACAAAGCAGCGCAAGTCGCTGCGTTACCTTACTTTGCATCAAGGAGGCATTGCAGTGGGTGTTCCCACGCAACACCCATGGATTTTGACGCTGCCCCAGATTTACAAGATTACGTAAACCTGGGGCAGCACCAAAACCTTACGCCTCCCCACAGCAGGCGAAATGTTTTAATTTCTCCTTGTTTTTTCCTCTTTTCATGTGTGCTGCATTCTGTAGCACCCATAGAAAGAGGAATACGCCTCTCTGGATTGTTTTTGTGCAGGAAGGTGCTCCTCCTCTAGCTATCCTGGTACCAGGACCCAGTTGGAAATTGGAGAGGGTCCCAGGGATGCTAGAGAGCCCTCCGGATTCGGGGGGCCACTGTGACAAACCCGTGGGTCCTGGCTGGGGCCTTCAAAGACGAGCGGCCTCTGGCAAGGCGTGACTGCGAGGAAGGCCGCAGCAGCCGAAAACAGATGGGAGCGCTGACCGATAAGCCTTGATACCGGGGGTCCGGCGTTGCAGGTGGGGGCCTTCGAAGAGTGGCTGAACTCGAGGGCTACTTTTTCCGCCCCAGACTCATCGAGGCGATGCGGTGCCGCGGGCTGCTGAGGAGGATGACAACTGTGGCCCTCTGTTCTCGGGTGGGTGGTGGCACTGAGGAGCAGGCACTCGCCGGCCCTGGGCGGAGCAGAGGCCTAAGCGACATGCGGTGGCTGGTGAACAGAGGACCGTACACGGGGTGGTCTGGGCCCAGAAGTGGAGTCCGACTGGTGGAGAACGGTCTACAGAGCGGGGGCCTTTGAGACAAAGATAACCATGGAGGGGTCCGCTCCCGCCATCCTCGTGCTCTGGCTAAGCCTGGGGGTGTTGCAACGAGAGGCGAATAAGACCCTAAACCCAGGTGCCCTGTTGCTGTGGACCTGCTGGGCCTTCGCGGGAACTCATCAGCCTACGGATGCGCGGGGGCCCAGGCAGGGGCCTAGTGGCGCAGCATGACGGCCTGTGGCGCCCTGAACCTACCGAGAACGGTGGGCGGGCCTGGATGGACAGTAAAAAAGCAGGTCCCCACATTCATTGATCCAGCAGAAGTCTTGCCTCGGTCTGTACCTGCAGCCCCGGAGAGAGGAGTGAAGGACATGAGACCCTTTGAGACTGGAGAACAAGCCTGTAAGGGGCCTGAGACGGCTGGAGGGGTCAAGTAAGAGCAGCGAGTTCTGGCTGGAGCAAGTGACTCTTTCCAGAATCTATTGAAGGGGGGCTGCAGGATGGCACCGGTCACTCGTTCCTACTTGGAAACGATGTCCCTCCAGACAGTCAAGAGGGATCTGTTGCAAGAACTGCAAACATTCCGGAGGGAGGTGTCCGAGATTGGAGACAGAGTAGACACCCTAGAAAATCACGAATATCCAGAGATGAGGAAATTGAACAGCTTCAACAAGAGATCATGCATCTTACAGATCTACAATTCAATCTCCAGGCACACACCGAAGTACTTGAAAATAGGTCACGACGTAACAAAATAATGATCAGGGGGGCTCCGAGGGCTGCTGAGGTGGAAGATATCCGAGAATATGTGACAGCTCTCTTCGTCCAGATCCTGGGAGATACGCAGGACACAGATATCCGCCTAGATGAGGCGCATGGGGGGCCCTCCATGATCTGGGAATTCACTTCAACCAGACATATTGACATGTGTTCACGACTTATCCCCTGAAAGAGCGTATTCTACGCAGAGTCAGAGACATGAACCTGATAGAGTTCCGTGGCCACCCGCTGCAGTTGTTTCAGGATATTTCAGCTATCACACTTCAGAAAAGGTGGGAGTTTCGTCCAGTAACGAAATGGTTAATTACCAGTAGGAGTAGTTTTGCAGCTTGAAGATTTTTCTGGATTCACATGGTGTGCATTATTCCACCATCTAGTGTTTGGGTCTAGAGCTGTCTTTGTTTTTTTTTTTTCTCTTGGTTTGGTCGCTGTCGACCACCATTTGGTGCCAGGTACGTCCCCTGTGTGACGTCAGACGGTATCCTGGAGGTCGACATGCGTGGTAGCCATCTTCGGATTCTTTTTTCTGTTCTTATTTCTATTTTGTAGTCCTAGAGATGGTTATTAAATAACTGATGTAATCATTTGCTTCCCACCAGTTTGTTTTCCTTGTAGGGGAGGCCGGGAGGGTCGCATGTGAATCCAGAAAATTCTTCAAGCTGCAAAACTACTCCTACTGGTAAGTAACCATTTTGTTTTGCAGTGTGAATCCTTTTCTGGATTCACATGCTGTGCATTAGATTATGTAGCGGTTTCTCCCATGCTTGGGAGGCTGTGGTGAGAGGAAGACCTTGCAAACCGGTGTTGAAGCACCTTCTGTCCAATTTGAGCTGTCCACCCAGTAATGTTTTGTAAAAGTGTGCGGTGATGCCCATGTTGCTGCTGCACAAATAGTGTCAATGGGTACATTGGCCATGAAAGCTAGGGTTGCTCCCTTCTTTCTAGTGGAGTGAGCTGATGGTCGTATTGTTAGTTCTTTTTTGGCATAGGCATAACATGATTGGATGGTCTGTACTATCCATCGTGCAATTGTAGCCTTTGTGACCGGTGATCCTGTGTTGGTATGTGCATAGGCGACAAACAACTGTTTTGTTTTGCGTATTTGTTCTGTCTTTTGCAGATAATACAGCAACGCTCTCCTTACGTCTAGGGTATGGAGGCCTCTTTCTCCTTTTGTTTTTGGGATTTTGAAGAAAACTGGTAGGATGATATTTTGATTTAAGTGATATTTTGATACCACCTTTGGTAAGAAGTGTGGGTTTGTTTTTAAGATTACTTTATCCTTGTGGATTTGTAGGTATGGTTCCTGTATTGTTAGAGCCTGTAGAACAAGTTACTTACCTTCGGTAACGATATATCTGTAAGAAACATAGGTTAGTTATAGATTCCTTACCTTAGAATTACCCCCAGGCGTCAGACTGGATCCGGAAAGTTTTTCATCAGCAGTACCCCTGCGCGTCGGAAGGTGGCGTTGGTAGACTCCGCGTTCGTCGGCGGCAGCGTCGTGGTTGCCGGGATGACGTCGCAGTAGCTACATAGACGCCGCCCACGCGCACTGACGTCAGTTCTGTACACGACTTTCCATGCCAGAAGCGCAGAGCCAAGCAAGACACTGACCACTGGTGCACAAAACTAGGGCCCTGAAAGGATGTCCTTAACCCTAGAAGTCAGTTCGCAGAACGGGGAGGATGGGTGGGGCGGTAAGGAATCTATAACTAACCTATGTTTCTTACAGATATATCGTTACCGAATGTAAGTAACTTGTTCATCTGAAAGAAACAGTTAGTTATAGATTCCTTACCTTAGAATAGATACCCTTCAATACCAACCCCGGAGGTGGGTCTGCGAATTAAGTTCACACCAGAAAGTCCTGGAGAACAGAACGGCCAAAGAAACAGTCTCTCCGGACTTGGCTGTCCAGGCAATAGTGTTTGGTGAACGTGTGCAACGATGCCCACGTAGCTGCCTGACAGATGTCATTCAGGGGGACTCCCCGTCCCAAAGCAGGGGTGGCTGCCGTCGCCCTGGTAGAATGGGTGCGCAGTCCCACTGGAGGCTCCTTCTTTGCCAAAGAATAGCAAGCTTTGATGCACAGAACGACCCACCTGGAGATGGTCCGTTTGTGCACGGCCCGACTTCTCTTAGCGCCCCGTAACCAACAAAGAGCTGGTCGTCCACCCGGAATTGTTTTGTGCGATCCAAGTAGAAGGAAAGCACACGTTTTGCATCCAGACGGTGGAAAATCTCTTCCTCTTTTGAAGGTTGCGGAAAGAAGGTGGGCAAAGTGATGGTTTGACCAATGTGGAAAGAAGTAACCACCTTTGGAAGAAAGGAAGGTCTAGTTCGCAGGACGACCTTGTCCGGATGGACAGCCAGAAAGGGAGGCTTGGAAGAATGAGCTTGTAGCTCACTCACCCTGCGTGCAGAGGTGATGGACACCAGAAAGGCAGTTTTTAAAGTAAGAAGCCTGAGAGGACAGTTATGTAGTGGCTCAAAGGGAGCGCACATAAGATAGGTAAGAACCAAGTTCAAGTCCCACTGGGGCATTACGAAGGGAACAGGAGGAAAATGATGAGTAATGCCCTTAAGGAATCTATTTACAACAGGGAACTTGAAAAGAGAAGGCTGATCAGGAAGACTACGGAAGGCTGAAATGGCCGAGAGGTAGCCCTCTAGAGTGCCCAGAGCAGAACCCTGCTGGGCCAAAGAAAGGAGGAACAAGAGAACCTCAGAAAGAGGGGCGGAAAGGGGATCCACAGCCTTTGCTGTGCACCACGCCTCAAATTTGTTCCATCGGCAGGCGTATACCGTCTTAGTGGAGGGACGCCTGGCTGACAAGATAACATCGCAGACTTCGGGAGGCAGGTCAAACGACGTCAACTGCCGCCGCTCAATCTCCACGCAAGGAGGTGGAGGCTGGATAGGTTCGGGTGGAGGACCGTCCCCTGCTGCTGCGACAGAAGATCCTCCCGAAGAGGCAGTCGGATCGGAGGATCGATGGCCATGTTGAGCAGCTCGGGATACTAGACTCTTCATGCCCAATCAGGAGCCACAAGAATGACTTGGGTCCAGTCGCGCTTGATCTTCTTCAGCACTCTGGACAGAAGTGGTATAGGCGGAAAGGCGTATAGAAGACCGCAACTCCACTCGCAACGAAAAGCGTCGCCTAGCGAGTGCCGCCTTGGAAATTCCAACGCACAGAACTGCTGACATTGCGCGTTCTCTTCGGTGGCGAATAGATCTAACCAAGGCTCTCCCCACTGCTGAAAGAGACCTTGCACCACCTCCGAGTGAAGACGCCATTCGTGATCCATCATGCACCTGCGGCTGAGTTTGTCCGCCCTGGCATTCAGGAAACCCAGGTGTTGAACCACCAGGGATATGTCCTGATGTTCCAGCCATGTCCAGAGGTGGAGCGCCTCCTGACATAGGGTCCACGACCCCACCCCGCCTTGTTTGTTGCAGTACCACATGGCGGTGGTGTTGTCCGTGAACACTTGCACTACTCTTCCCCGGACAGAGGGAAGGAATGCTTTCAGTGCAAGACGAATCGCCCGAAGCTCCAGAAGGTTGATGTGGAGCCCGGAATCCGCCGAATACCAGAGGCCTCTGATCTCCGCCTCCCCCATGTGGCCGCCCCATCCCAGAAGTGATGCATCGGTCAACCACTGTGAACTCTGGTTGAGGAAGGGAGAGGGATCTGCCTTTGACCCAATTCTGGTTTGTTAGCCACCACTGCAATTGGTGTCCAGTGCCCTCCGAGATCTGGACGCAATCGGACAGATTCCCCTGATGTTGTGCCCACTGGAACTTCAGGTCCCACTGCAGAGCCCGCATATGCCATCTGGCATGGTCCACCAGCTGGATGCAGGATGCCATCAGACCCAGTAGCTGGAGGGTCATCCTGACCGAAACCCGGGATAGAGGCTGAAAGATCGGAATCATAGCCCGAAAATCCCGGACTCGCTGTTCGGGAGGATAAACCCGAAACTGTGTCATGTCCAGAACCGCTCCAATGAAGAGGAGCTTCTGAGAGGGGGTCAGGTGTGACTTCGGCACGTTGATGGAGACCCCCAGCGAATGCAGGAGGTCGGCCGTAGTCTGGAGGTGGGAGATGACAGCCTGGGGCGAGCCCGCCTTCAACAGCCAGTCGCCGAGATAGGGGAAGACTGGAACCCCTGATCTGCACAGATGAGCTGCGACCACCGCCATCACTTTGGTGAACACCCGAGGGGCGCTGGTAAAGCCAAAGGGGAGCACGGTAAACTGAAAGTGCTCGTGGCCTACTGTGAACCGCAGGTAACGCCGGTGGGCCGGCAGGACGGGGATGTGAAAGTAAGCGTCCTGCAAGTCCAACACTACCATCCAGTCTCCAGGGTCGAGGGCAGACAAGACCTGAGCGAGAGTCAACATTTTGAACTTCTCCTTCTGGAGAAAGCGGATGACGTTCCTGAGATCCAAGATAGGACGCAGGCCTTTGTCCTTCTTGGGCACCAGAAAGTAGTGGGAATAGCAACCACGCCCTACTTCTGGGACAGGAATGCGCTCGATGGCTCCCTTGGCCAAGAGTGCCGAAACTTCCTGTTGGAGAAGGGCCAGATGATACTCCGACATGGGATGGTACTGAGGTGGCATGGATGGAGGGGCAGTCTTGAAGGGGAGGGAGTAGCCCCTTCGGACTATCTGCAAAACCCACCTGTCCGGCGTAATGGTGCGCCAGTGAAGGAGGTGATGGCGAATCCTGCCGCCCACTGGCGTTTGGTGGCCCTGAAAGGTCGGACTGAGGGTTTGGAGGCTGCTGCAGAGGGGGCTGTGGTTGACTGGCCCGCCCGCTGGCCCCCAGAACCACGGCGCTGGATCCCACGTCCCCGGTCCTGCAGAGGCTGAACAGCTTGCGCCGGCATGTGGCTCTGGGCGGGACGTGGCGGGGCACCCCTTCCGTAGCCACGAAAGGGGCGAAAGGCAGACTGCGCAGGGCGGGAGGTGGAGAGGCCCAAGGACCTGGCCGTAGCCCAAGAGTCCTTAAAGTGCTCCAGCGCGTTGTCTGCCTTGTCGCTGAAAAGGCGACAGCCATCAAAGGGCATGTCCATAAGAGTGTATTGGACATCCCCGGAAAAACCAGTCGACCTCAACCAGGCATAGCGTCGAAGGGCTACTGACGTGAAAATCGTCCTGCCCAGTGAGTCGGCAGTATCCAGCCCACAGCGGATGGTAAACTTCGCTGCGTCTCTCCCTTCAGCAACCGCCCGAGAGAGTATGGCCCGGGCACTGAGGCAGCACTTGCACAACCGTGTCCCACACGGAGTGGGTGTAACGGCCCAATAGAAATGCGGTGTTTACTGACCGCAGTCCCAAGCTGGAGGAAGAAAACATCTTCTTCCCAAGATGATCCAGCTTTTTGGATTTCATGTCTGGGGGAGCGGTAGGGAATGCGCCCTTGGAACTGGAGGCTTGGACTACCAAGCTCTCTGGGTGGGGTGTTGGGAGAGGAAAGTGGGGTCGCCTGGGACCGGGCGGTGGCGTCGGGCAATCATCCTGTTCACAGGAGCCCCTGTGTTGGGCCTGGACCAGGTGCCCAAAAGGATGTCCGTGAGGGCTTCATTAAACGGCAGCATGGGCTCCGAAGAGCTCGCTGCCGGTTGAAGAACCTCTGTCAGGAGGTTAGTCCTGACTGCCACCGTAGGTAGCTCGAGTTGGAGAGCCTCGGCCGCCCTACGCAACACCACTGCGTATGACGCTCCCTCCTCCGTAGCCACGGTAGGAGGAGACAACCTGCCAAGGTCTGGCGAGGTATCGAAACCACTGGCTTCCCCCAGTTCCTCTCTCCAGTCCTGTTCATACACCAACTGGTCGGTTAAAGGGTCCCCAGACCCCTCCTAGTCCTCCTCACCCTCCTCTGGCTGCCAATCTGGTCTCAAAGAGCCAGGGTAGAACATGGGCACAAAAGTACCCGCCGGCGTCGGATCCGGTGTCGGTCGACGCCGGTCCGACTCCGTGTCTACCTCGAGGTGGAGGCCGGGGTCGACATCAGCTGGGGACACAGCCGACGCCTGTGGCGGACGTGGTGCCGGTGGAATCGGCGATAGGGGAGGCGTAACAAGGTCGACCGGCACCGATCTGTATCCAGGCTTGGATCCAAGGGGACACTGCGGCGCCGAGGCCGAAGCCGCCGAAGGCCCAGGGCCCCCAGCCGAGTCCGTGGGGCCCGAAGGCGCACCGGCGGAGTCAGGCTGCCCAAATATGGCGTGCATCGCTTCGTAAAACTGACTAAGCTGGGCAGGGGTCGCTCCCGGTCCCGGGAAGGGGGGGAAACCCGGAGCCGACCCTACGGGCTCCGCACGCGGAGCCGCGGGAGGGGCACCACCCGCATCCTTCGTCGCGTCGGCCGACAGACGGGGAGAAGTCGAAGAGCGACAACGCTTCTTCGACTTCTTCTTGTGCTTTGACTTACCTGACCCGGAGTGCGAAGACTTAGATGAAGAATGGTGTTGGCTTCGCGATCGGTCTCTTGACGTCCTACGCGACTGGGACCTTGAGCGACGCGGAGCCGACTGCCGGGACTTGAGGAGCTTTTGGGACCGCTCCCGCAAAGACTTCGGGGCCATGGTCCGGCAGTCGGAGCACGACTTGGGGTCGTGGTCGCGCTCCAGGCAGTAGAGGCACACGCGGTGCGGATCCGTCACCGACATCAGTCGGTTACAGGAACCGCAAGCCTTAAAGCCGGGCATCCCTCATGCACCAGGAGTCCATGGACTCAAAAACAAAGTCGACAAAAGTCGAGAAAAAGTCAGTCCAAAAGTGACTGGAGGTACCGCTCTCTCCGGATCTGCGCTTGCTGGTGCGGAAAAAGAAAGAACTGACGTCAGCGCGCGAGGGCGGCGTCTGAGGGCGGCGTCTATGTAGCTACCGCAATGTCATCCCAGCGACCGCGACGACGAACGCGGAGTCGACCGACGTCACCTTCCGACGCACAGGGGTACTGCTGACGAAAAACTTTCCGGATCCAGTCTGACGCCTGGGGGTAGGTAAGGAATGTATAACTAACTGTTTCTTTCAGATGCTCACTTACTCTCCGTAGGGAAGTAATAGCGATGAGAAAGGTTGTCTTTAGAGTAATGTGTTTGAGGTCCGCTGCATGCATGGGCTCAAAGGGTTTTGCCATTAGTTCAGCAAGTACTGTATTTAGGCTCCATGCGGGAACGAATAGTTTCTTACCTGTCAGTGTAGTTTTGCAGCTTGAAGACTTTCTGGATTCACTATGCTGTGCATTATTCCGCGGTCTAGTGGTTGGGTCCGGAATCGTAGTCTCTTTTCTCTCTTTTTTTTTTGTGTGCAGCCCAGGTGGGCGTCGACGCCCCACCATTTGGTGTCCTCCCGTGACGTTGGCGCGCTTCCTCCGGAAGCTCCCACCCTTGGGCGCCATCTTCGGATTCTTTTTTTCTTGTCTTGTGCTTGTCTTGTTTATCCTTTTACCTTTTGAATGTGTTTTCCCATTTGTTAGTCCCATCTTCCTCCTGTCTCCTCTTTCTGGCGGAGGCGGGTGGGTTCGCTAGTGAATCCAGAAAGTCTTCAAGCTGCAAAACTACACCGACAGGTAAGAAACTATTCGTTTTGCAGCGTGAATCTTTCTGGATTCACTATGCTGTGCATAGACTTTGTAGCCGTTTGCTATGTTTGTGGCGGCTGGGTGGAAGATGAGCGTTGGTTGTTGAATATATGTTGAAGCACCTTTTGACCTACTTGTGCTTCTTTGTTCATCTGTATATCCACGCAGTAGTGCTTAGTGAACGTGTGCACTGAAGCCCATGTTGCCGCCAGGCAAATGTCTTGGATAGTTGTGTTTGCCAGGAAGGCGATTGTTGCTCCCTTTTTCCTGGTAGAGTGAGCTTGTGCTGCTCCTTGTAGCTCTTGGCCTGCCTGTTTGTGGCAGTATTGAATTGTCTGTGCGATCCATCGTGCAATGGTATTCTTAGTCACTGGTCTGCCCAGGAAACTGCTTGCGAAGGACACAAAGAATTGCTTTGTCTTTCTACAATCCTTAGTCCTTTCGATGTAATGCATTACTGCTCTTCTGGCGTCCAGAGTGTGCAGTGCCCTTTCTGCGCTGGTGGATGGTTTTTGGAAGAAACTGGGAATTTGTATTGTTTGGCTTATATGGAACTTGGACACCACCTTTGGCATGAAGTGTGGGTCCGTCCTCATTACCACCCTGTCATTGTGAATCTGAATGTAGGGTTCTTGTAGTGTGAGTGCTTGCAATTCGCTCACCCTACGTAGCGAGGTAATGGCTACCAGAAAGGCCGTCTTTATTGTGAGCATATGTAGCGAGGCCTTGTGAATGGGTTCGAACGGTGCTTTCATAAGCTGTGTTAGAACTACATTGAGGTTCCATGCAGGCGGAGGCATCCTCTTTGGCGGGGCTATTCTCTTGGCTCCTTCTAGGAATCTTTTTACCACTTGAGATGTAAAGAAGCTTTTCCCCATTTCTCCTCTTGTATAGGCTACTATTGCTGCCAGTTGCACTCTTAGCGATGTGCAGCTTAGGTTACTTTTTAGTAAGTGTGTTAAGTATTTTAGCACTGTTGATTCTCTGGTGATTCTACTGTGGAGCTTTTTCTTGATGCACCATTCAGTGAATCTCTTCCATTTTGCTGCATAGCATTTCCGTGTGGTGGGCCTCCTCGCTTCCCGCAGTACTGCCAGCGTGCTTTGTGGAAGCTTGAGGTGAGCGAACTCTAAGTCTTCAGGAGCCACGCTGCTAGGCTGAGGCTCTCTGGTTCTGGATGTAGTACCCTTCCGTTTTGCATCGAGAACAGGTCTCTTCTTTTTGGGAACTTGTGTGGTGGTCCCTGTGCCATTTCCACGATCTGTGAGAACCAGGACTGCCTGGCCCACTGTGGTGCTACCAGAATTAGCGTCATGTTGCTTGTTCTGCACTTGCTGAGCACCTTGTGTATCAGCGGTATCGGTGGAAAAGCGTAGGCAAATGTCTTTGACCAGCTCATCCATAGGGCATTTCCCTGGGATTGATGGCCTGGCTGCCTGGATGCGAAGTATTGGCATTTTGCATTCTGGTGTGTTGCAAACAGGTCTAGTTGTGGGGTACCCCACTTCTTGAATAGTCTTTGCGTCTCCTGCGGGTTGAGCTCCCACTCGTGTGAGATTGACGTCTGTCTGCTCAGTCTGTCTGCTTCCACATTGTCCTTCCCTGGCAGATGTATTGCCAGGAGGTCTATTTGTAATGGAATTGCCCATTTCCAGATCTGTTGCGCTAGATCTGACAGCGCCACTGACTGTGTTCCTCCCTGCTTGTTGATGTAGAACATCGTTGTGGTGTTGTCTGTTTGTACTAACACCCTTTGCCCGTACAGCTGTTTCTGGAACGCTTTTAGTGCAAGGAACACGGTCTTCAGTTCTAGGTAGTTGATGTGTTTGACGGCATCTGTTTGTGTCCATAAATCCCTTACTTTGAGCAGGTTCATGTGCGCTCCCCACCCCATTTGGGATGTGTCTGTTGTGATGGTCACTGTCGGAGTTGGTGGTGTGAATGGCTTTCCCCTTGTTATGTTGTCCTTGTTCCACCATGCTATCTCTTCCTGCACTGCGTGCGTTACAACCACTAGATCTTCCCAACTCCCTGTTGCCAGTGACCACTGCTATTGCAGCCATTCCTGGAATGGTCTCATGTGTAGTCGAATAATGGGGACTAGGTGTATGCAGGACGCCATCATCCCCATGAGCTTGCTCACCGTCCTCACTGTCAGACGTTGCCCCTTCTGGTATTGGCGAGTCTCCTTCAGTAGTGCGAAGGTTCTCTTTTCGCTGGGGAACACTCTGCCCTGAATGGTGTCGATTTTTGCACCCAGGAAGATCTTCACTTGTTCTGGTTCTAGCGACGACTTCCCGTTGTGTATGGAGAAGCCTAGTTTTGTCAGCGTATGTGTGACCTGCTGAGCATGTAGTTTGCATTGGTTGTAGGAGTTCGCCTTCACCAACCAGTCGTCTAGGTAGGGGTATACATGTATTCCCTGCCTCCGCAGATGTGCTGCTATGGCAGCTAGGCATTTTGTGAAGACCATTGGCGCGGATTTTAGGCCGAAGGCTAGGGCCGTGAACTGGTAGTGCGTCTTGCTGATGGTAAATCTCAGTAGATGTTTGTGTTTTTGGTTCATGGGAATGTGTAGGTAGGCATCCTTGAGGTCTATTGTGGACATAAAATCCCCGTGCCTTATCTGAGGTATAACCTCCTGTAAGGACGTCATTTTGAACTTTTGAGTCTTTATGTATTTGTTTAGGAACCGTAGGTCCAGTATGGGCCTTATCGTTTCGTCTACCTTTGGTACGAGGAAGTAGTTGGAGTACACTCCCGTGCTTCTTTCCTTGTATGGCACCTCTTCTATAGCCTGTTTGTGGAGGAGTTCTTGTGCTTCCTGCCACAGTAGTGATAGCTCTTCTGCTGAGCGTGTCTTGTTGGTTGGCCTCCTGTTTGGTGGCTTTTTTACCAGTTCTATGCAGTAGCCGAACTGTATGATGTTGAGTATCCATTTGTCCGTTATCTTCTCCCACTCCTGAAAGAAGTGTCTTAGTCTGCCTCCTACGGGTGTAACATGATCGTTGATTTGTAATTGTTGTTTGGGTCTTTTGTTGTGCCGCGCCACTAGGGATGTTGTGAGTGCGGGCACGTTTGGTACTGTGGAGTCACTTGGAGACGGGTTGCTGGCCCCCTCTCCTTGTTTGGCCTCGTCCATTTGGTCGGCTTCAAAAGGACTGGCCCCTCTGTTGGTTCTGCCAGCCTTGTTGCTGCTGACCCTGTTGCGCCTGGCTGCTTCCCTGAAATGTTTGCTGGAAGGCCTGGTGCGATGTTCCCGGTTGGTTCCCTCCTCTGCCATTTGGTCTTCGTGAGGGGGTGCCCCTTCTCATCCCTCTGAACTGCAGTGCTCCCATGGACCTTGCAGTTTCGTTATCTTTTTTGAGCTGTGTCAGCGTCTCGTCCACGGGCGTGCCGAACAGCTTTTCCCCGTTGAAGGGTAAGTTCAGGATGTTGTTCTGTACTTCAGGCTTGAACCCAGAGATCCTCAGCCAGGCATGTCTTCTCTCTGTTACTCCGATCATCATCAGTCTGCTTGATGTGTCTGCTGCGTCCAAGGCCGACTTCAGGCAGGTGTTGGCCATATTCTTGCCCTCCTCCACCAGGTGCGCTGCTCTCTGCTGGTGTTCATTTGGGAGATGTTTGAGCAACTGCCCAACCTCTTCCCAATATTGGTAGGCATGTCTATTTACAAGGGCACTGAAGTTGGCAATGCGCCAATGGATTGCCGCATTCCTCTCAATTTTCCTCCCTGTGAGGTCTATTCTCTTGCTCTCCTTGTCTGGAGGCGGTCCGGAGTTTGTGGGAACGTTGGCCCTCTTCCTGGCTGTTGCAGTTATGATCGAATCAGCCGGCACAGATCCTTGGATATATGGTGGATCTTTAGAAGAGTGCTTGTATTTTTTCTCTGTCCTGGGGGTGACAGATCTGCAGGTAGATGGCTCCTTGAAAGCTTCCCTGCCTTGGTCTAGCACACTTGGGAGCATCGGAAGGAATTGGCTCCTAGTTTGCGTTGGCAGCAGTGTCTCCAGGAGAAAACAGGCCTTGGGCTTTTCTTCCTCCATTTCCACCCTATAGGTTGCTGCAGCGTTCCTGACGACAATATTGTATATACCAATGTCGTCCGGCGGGGAAGGCCTCGACGGATACGTCTCTATGGACTCCTCTGGGTTTTAGGCATCGAGAACCTGCCAATCCAGGTCCTGAGCCTCCGAGGGTGTCGAGCCGAAGTGTGTCTGCTGGTCGTCATCGCCCTCAGTGTAATAATACAGGCCCTCTTCGTCCTGTTGCTCCGACGGTTCGGGAGTTTTCGGCGGGTCGGTGGCGTCGAACTCCTCCTGGGCTTCTGCTTCGACAACCATCGAGGGCTTCGAAGGGAAGGTGTACCTACTCATCCGTTCGTCGAAATCCTTCTTCCTTTGTAGGATACTCGTCATTTCGGCCTCGAGCCTTCTTTTCTTCCTCTCCATCTCCGCCGCTTGTTCGGCGTCGAGAGTTTCGGCGTTTCTCTTCGAGGTCGTGGATGTTGACGTCGAAGTTGCCTTTTGCTCTTTCCCCTTCGGCGTCGAGTGCGGCTTTTCGGAACCATGCTTCGACGACCTGGGTGTATCTAGAGCTTTCGCCGACCGGGAGTCCTTATCGAAGGATCCGCTGGGCTGTTTGTCCGTGGACACAGCTGTGGTCGTCGATTGCTTCGACGCCAGTGCTCCTTTCGAGGACTTTGGCTTTGCTTTTCGAGAGTCTGTCGGGGTTTTAGGGGTCGACGTCTCTCTTACCTCCTTCCTCGAATTATCGGTCTCTACGACCGTGTAGTCCTCTGGTCCCTCGGCGATCTTGTCCTCTTCCCCGCTGGAGAGGCCCAGGTCCCGCAGCGACGGAGGTTGTCCTTGCCCCTGCATGCTGTAGTTTGCTCTCCTCTGTCTGTCCCTCACTCTGAGGGTCTTGGGGGCGAATGCCGAGCAGGCGTTGCAGTCGGTACTTTGATGGTCGATCGGTAGGCAGAGGTTGCAGACTGGATGCTGGTCCTTCTGCGCGAACTTGTGGTGGCAGTTACGGCAAAATTTGAATGGTGTCTTGTCCATTCCCGCGCTCAGGGAGCCCCCATGTGTGCGCATTCTCCGTCGGACGTCGAAGTTTCACCTACTTCTCACCTACTTCGTCGTCCCGGTTGTATGTTCTTTGTCTTGTGATGAAGAAACTCCAATTTTCTCGGTTCTTTCTGCTTTTTTTCCTCTTTTCTCCTCTTCAAAACTCTGGAGCTCCTCGCGACGATCCAGACCCAACGGCGGAAAAAAGAATCTGAAGATGGCGCCCAAGGGTGGGAGCTTCCGGAGGAAGCGCGCCGACGTCACGGGAGGACACCAAATGGTGGGGCGTCGACGCCCACCTGGGCTACACCAAAAAGAGCAAAGAGACTACGATTCCGGACCCAACCACTAGACCGCGGAATAATGCACAGCATAGTGAATCCAGAAAGATTCACGCTGCAAAACTGGAGTTGCTTTAGGTGGGGCAATTGTTTTTGATCCTTCTAAAAACCTTTTAATTACAGGTCTTGTGAAGAAACCTTTGCATGTTTTCCCTCTTGTGTATGTGTAGGAAGCTGGCTCTGTATATACTATACCAAAGTGAGGTATAGTGTACACGGAGTCCAGTGGAACCCCAAAGGTAGGCAGAGGTAAAAGTAGATAGCACCTTACTCTCCATTTGTGGTAGTGTGGTCGAGCAGTAAGGGAGTATCGGAGGACAGTGTTAAGCATTTGTTGTACACACTCAGTCAGCAAATGAATTCACACACTCAAAGACTGAACTTCAGACCAATTGTTTTTGTATAAAAATATTCTTTTAGTTATTTTATTTTCTAGAACCAAGCAAGCCTGGCACAGGTAAGTGATAAGTACTTTGCAGTAAATATACAGTTTGGATTGCAATTGTAAATGCACTTTGTTTTGACTTACAGTATTGTTTCTGAGAAATGCAATGCTTTGTAAATACAGTACATATACTGTGTATAGGATTTTCAGTAAGATTACAGGTAAGTTACTTTTGAGATTAGTTTTCTTACTCAGAGTAGTATACCTGGATACTACTCTGGGGCATTTCCTGTAAACAGGTAAGTAAAATCGTTTTTGTTAAATAGTACAATTTTAAAGAATTTCTTTAGATTTTCCAACTCCACACTTGGAAACTTTTCACAGAAAAACAGTCAATGTTATCCTATGGAGGAAAATAGTGTTATCGGTTTTAAGGGAAGTACTTGGTTGTGGGAGTTGGTGTTCTGGGGTTAGACTCAGGGGTCCCCAAGGGTCAAGGATGCACTCTTGTTACACCCTAAGCAGTAGGGCGGCCGGGTGCAGAGTGCTGATGCCCAATGTTATCCAATAGGGCACAGGGGGCCTCCGGTTGGTGGCTGCTGGCGAGCAGGCCACTATGTTGTGGGAGCCAAGCTCCTGGTGTTAGGCTCAGGGCAAAAGGGGATCCTGTTGAGCACAAAAAGTGCACCAGCAGCGGCGCAGGGGCGGCTGGGTGCAGGGTGCTGGTTTGGCGTCAGGTGCCCTGTTGTTTTCAATGGGGATTTTCGGTTTTGGTTCTCAGCTGCAGGCTCAGTCCAGGAAGACTTCCAGGAGGAACCAACAGCTGGGCAGGTACGATGGAGGGCTCTGGGACGTAGGTGCACCTCGGGTTCTCTTCTCCAGGGCGGCTGGATGCAGGGGTGTCATTTGAGGTCGGATTTCACCTTACCGGCCACTCGCGGTTGGGGGGAGGTCTCTATGCAGAGGCTGCAGGCGACGTTGGGGAGTCCTGGAGGGGTCAACCCACGGTGGACTCGGACTCTGGAGCGCTGGGGGACATGGCTGGGACCGGTGGGCCACTAACTCGGGCCGTAGGCGACGGGTGCAGTGGTGGTTCCAGGCGTCGGGTTTCTTTTTCCTCAGCAGGCTCGGAGTCTTTCTTTGGTGTTTCTTCTGAACAGAGCTGCTGTTCACAGAAGATCCGGTCTTTGTTGAAGGCAGTCAGTCCTCCCAGGGGTTCTGCAGTTCGCTGGCTGCAGGACAAGACGATTTTTGGTGCAGGATCTCTGGAAACTGCAGACGTGCCGGTAGGGCTGGAGCCAAGTCAGTTGTTCTCTGCAGTCTCCTCTGCTGGGCGTCTTCTTTCGTCCTTTTCCAAAGGGCTACTGACCTTAGGGTGACTACACCCTGGGTGTGCTCACCCCATGTGGGGGAGTGAGCCCAATCCCTAATCCTGATTGGGGAGTGCCTGCTATCTGCAAGATGGCGGGCACTGAAGAGAGCTTCACCTCGCCTCCCCCACTTGAGGGGTGGAGTTGGCAGAGGTGGGCACACCTTCTGGGCTGGCTAGTTTTTCCCGCCTGTCTTCCCGCCGAAAAGGAGGGGAGACAGGAAGGGGGCCTGCTCCTGATAGCAGGAGAGGCTAAGGGTCGCATTACAAAGGCTGCCAGGCCTTTGAAACTCCCCTGCCACAGATGGCTCTTCCTGGCCTGGGGAGGTGTGAACACCTCCGCCCCGAAAGGCTTTGTTTCTGGGCTCAGGGAGCGAAGGCTCCCACCCTAGGGGTCCAGAAACATGTCTCGTGGTGGCAGGCTGGTGTGTACCAGTCAGGGAACCCACCAGAGGCTGGTCGTTTTTCAGGGGGCATCTCTAAGATGCCCTCTGTGTGCATTTTTCATTAAATCCCACACTGGCATCAGTGTGGGTTTAATGTGCTGAGAAGTTTGATACCAAACTTCCCAGTTTTCAGTGTAGCCATTATGGTGCTGTGGAGTTCGTAATGACAAACTCCCAGCACCATATACTCTTAATGGCAGCACTGCACTTACACTGTCTAAGAATGGACTTAGACACTGTAGGGGTACAGGGCTCATGCACCTGTACCCTCACCACTGGTATAGGGCACCCAGCTAGAGGGTTGACTGATCTATGCCAGGGCAGTGGGTTGTAGGCTGTCGACTCTTCACTTTGTTCTGCACCAAAACACGCAGCCTGTAAAGGCAGTGTGTGTGTGTAAAGGTACAGGGCCTCTAAGGGTGGCACAATAAGTGCTGCAGCCTTTAGAGGTCTTCCCTGGTTACAGTGCCCTGGGCACCTGTGGTACCATTTACCAGGGGCTGACCTGTGGCTAGAGATGCCAATTGGGTTAGTTTTGGGGAAAGAACACAGGCCCAGGGAACCTGATTGGCAGGGACCCAGGGCACATCAAGTCAAAGCGCATCAGTAGTATGGCAAAAAGTGGGGGGGTTACTGCAACAGAAACCCACTTTCCTACAGTATGCTACTATGGCAGCAAGATCGCCTTTATGCTCGAGTAGTTGATGTTGCTGTCCAAGAGGTCAGTTAGGTATGTGATAACTGTTTCTTGTGTGCGGATTGAATTGATTTTATTGTTAGCGGTGCACCAGGTGGTATATTGCTTCCATTTTGCTGCATAACATTGTCTTGTTGACGTTTCCTTGCCTCCTTTAGAATTTCCATTGTTTGTAGAGGCAGCTTGAGGTGGGCAAATTCTATGTACTCAGGTGCCAAGCTGCCAGATGCAGCGTTGCTGGTTATGGGTGGAAATTTTGGCCTTGTTGCATTGTTAGCAGGTCCTTGTCTGCTTTGATTTTGATCATTTTCCCCTTGGATAGCTGCAGCAGGGTTGAGTACCATGTTTGACTTGGCCATTGAGGGGCAATGAGAAGCATGTTTGTTCCTGGTTGATTTGCTTTTTCTAGTACTCTTTGCATCAGGGGTATTGGTGGAAAGGCGTAAACAAAGGTCTGTGACCAGATAAGTGACAGTGCATTCCCCTTTGACAAGCGGTGTGGAAACCTCGAGGCAAAGAGTTGGCATTTCTTGTTCCGCACTGTTGCGAACAGGTCCATCACTGGTGTTCCCCAGAGGTTGAAAATGTATTGTACTGCTTTGTGCTTCAACTCCCATTCGTGTGAGCAGTTGTTCTGTCTGCTCAGTTGGTCCGCTGTAATGTTGTCTACTACTGGTAGATGTACTGTTTGTAGGTTGATTCTTTGGGCAACTGCCCATTTCCATATTTCTTGTGCAAGTTTGCTCAAGGGAAATTACCTTTTACCTCCCTGCTTGTTCAGGTAGAACATTGTTGTTGTATTGTCTGTTTGGATTAGGAAAGTCTTCCCCTGGATGTGTTTCTGGAATGCTTTCAATGCTAGAAAGACAGTTTTCATCTCCAGGAAGTTGATGTGTTTTATGGAATCCTGTTTGTTCCTTTGACCACGTACTTTCTGCTGGTTGTAATGTGCTCCTCAACCGTTGAGAGATGCGTCCGTTGTGATGGTCACAGATGGAGTTGGGTTCCTGAAAGGTCTCACCTGTGCGATGTTGTTGGATGCCCACCATTGTATCTCTGCTTGCACCTTTTGTGTAACAACCACTAGATCCTCCCAACTCTCAGGTCAGGGACATTCTAACCGATATTGGCAACACGCCAACTAACCAGTGCCCCCTGGACCAGGATCCAGTCCCCCGTACCCCCGGCAAGCACCTTACCTCCCTTCCCAGTTTGGACCCAGTCTCCCTGTCACTCCTGATGAACAGAGTCAAGTCAGGTTCTTCAGCAGACCCCTGTCCTCCAAGGATATTTCGAATGGCCCTTCCCGGGTTAGAGCGGGAGATCCGTGATCTGCTTAACCGCTCGCTGGAGACAGGCTGCATGCCAGCCAGCCTGAAGGAAGCCAGGGTCACCCCCCTACTCAAAAAACCTGGGGCAGATGTAGCCAATCTTAAGAACTATAGGCCCATCTCCCAGCTCCCGTTCCTGGCCAAAGTAGTAGAACAACATGTCCTCAAAACACTCATCATTTATTGAGGAACAACAGCTACACCAGGTGCAGCAGGCTGGCTTCAGGGCCCACCATAGCACTGAATTGGAGATGCTGTCAGTACTGGATGAACTTAGGCTCTTGGCTGACAACAAAAAACTCGAGCGCCCTGATTCTGTTAGATCTGTCAGCGGCGTTCGATACGGTCAATCATGCACAGCTCCTGGCTCGGATAGCAGAGTTGGGCATCTGTGGGTTGGCACATCAATGGCTGGAGTCCTTCCTGTCAGGGCGGTCCCAAAGGGTCCAACTGGGCGAGCAGGTTTCGAACATTGGCGCACTCACCTGTGGCGTCCCCCAGGGCTCAGCATTGTCCCCTCTCCTTTTTAACATCTACCTCCAGCCACTAGTGGCCGCTCTGGTCCGTATGGACTGCCAAGTCTTCAACTACGCAGACGACACACAACTAATCCTCCAGATTGATAACTGCCCTCAAGCTCACGCCCGTGTGCAAAACATACTTAGATACACTGTGAACTGGATGACAGCTAATTCATTGAAAATCAACCCTGATAAAACTGAGGTCCTGGTCATCCCCTCCAAAAACAATACCTTGAACCACCTTTTCTGGCCGCAAGAGCTGGGCACCACCCCAACGCCAGTTCTGGTCGTAAAAAGCCTGGGCATCAAGCTTGATACCAACCTCTCCATGGCAAATCAAGTCTCAGCCGTGGTCGGAACCTGTACGGGTTTAATGAGACAGCTGCGGAGAGTGGTCCACCTCCTGGCATCTGCCACGCTACAGATGGTAGTGTCGGCTATGATCGTGTCCAGACTGGATTACGGTAATGCCTTATATATTGGTCTCCCCGAGAAACTTATCAGCAAGTTACAGGTGACCATGAATGATGCAGCCAGGTTGATCTTTAGGCTTCCCAGATGGGCCCACGCTCATAAAGCTGTGCATGGCCAGGCCCCAGCCTATATCAAGGAGCGCCTAGGGAACTATGTGCCGGGTCGCACACTTCGATCGCCCGAGGCAGGCCTTCTGGCCTACCCACGGTTTAAAACCGCATCTAAAGGCGGCAGAGCCTTTTCTGTCCTAATTCCTCAACTTTGGAATCGACTGCCCGAGAATCTCCGCAAGGAATCCGCACTCCTCCCGTTCAGGAAGCAACTCAAGACCCTCCTGTTTAGGGAGGCTCTGGGCACAGCCTAAAACCGCTCCAAGTGTTGTAGTTGTGATTGCTGATGGGGTCTCATAGCGCGAAGAGACCCGTCGGTGATTATACGCTCTACAAATGTCAGTTAACATAACTCCATGTGGCTTGAGACCAGCTGTTGGTGAGCCATTCCTGGAATGGGCGCATGTGCAGGCGGGCGTGAGGGATAAGTGGGATGCATGATGCCATCATGCCCATCAGTTTCATGACCTTCCTCACTGTCAGAGATTGTTCCCTCAGGTAGAGGGCCGCTTCTTGATGGATAGCCTGTATCCTGTTTTCTGTGGGGTACGCTTTTGCACTCCTTGAGTTTAATCTTGCTCCTAGGAAGGTTTTTTCCCTTTCTGGTTTTGTTGAAGATTTTTTGTGGTTGATTGAGAAAACCAGTTTCTGCAGTGTTTGGATGGCTGTATGAACATAATTGTGGCATGTTTGCTTTGAGTGTGCCCTTATGAGCCAGTCGTCCAGATAGGGATAGACGTGGATTCCTTCTCTTCTTAGGTGTGCCGCCACTGCGCCTAGGCACTTTGTGAAGACACATGGAACTGATTTTATCCCGAAGGGGAGTACTTTGAACTGATAATGTGTTCCGTTGTGTAGGAACCGAGGGTACTTTGTGTCTTTTGTTCATAGGGATATGCAAGTAGGCGTCCTTGAGGTCTATTGTTGCCATGTAGTCTCCCTTTTCAATTTGTGGGATTATTTCTTGAAGAGTGCACATTTTGAAGCGTTGTGTTAGTATGAACCTATTTATGATCCTTAGGTCCAGGATTGGCCTTAGAGTGAGGTCCTGTTTTGGTACTAGGAAGTATGGTGAGTAGTTCCCTTTGAAGCATTCCTGTTTTGGTACTACTTCTATTGCTCATTTTTGAATTAGTTCCTTGATCTCTGAATTTAGCTGTGTTAGTTCTGATTTCAGAAACTTTCTTGTTTTTGGTAAGTTTGCAGGTGGTGTCTTTAATAGCTCTATGCAATACCCGTACTTCTCCAAATTTAATATCCAATTGTCTGTTGTGATATTTTCCCACTGTTTGAGGTAAAATGATATTCTTCCCTCCACTGGTGTTTTGTGTGGGTTCTTTCCTGTGAATGAATCAGTTAGAGCCATTATCTCTTCCTCTGGGGGTTTGGCCTCTGCCTCTACCCCGAAAGGACTGCTTCTGCTGGTGTTGCCAGCCTTGGTAACTTCCCTGTTGACTTGATTGTTGCCCAGGGGTTTTACCTTGCGGTTGCTGTGACATTTGCTGTCCCTGACCAAATGCACCTCTTCCTGTGGTTTTTCTGTTGTTGAAACCACCTCTTTTAAATTAACCTCTCTGCTGTAGGGCTCCCATCGCCCTAGCAGTGTCGTTGTCCTTTTTAATCTGCTGAAGGGATTCATCCACTTCCTTCCCAAAGAGTGCGTCCCCAATGAACAGTCTATTGATGATAGAGGTTTGAACCTCCTGTTTGAATCCTGATATCCTGTGCCAGGCATGTCTTCTGAGGATGGTGCCTGTGCACATTTGTCTACTGGCAGTGTCTGCAGCATCAAGGGCTGACTTAAGGCATGTATTGGCCACGTTTTTACCTTCCTGGACAACAGATCTTGCTCTTTTCTTGTCCTCTTCGGGCAGTTTATTGAGAATCTCCTCTATTTTGTCCCACTGTTGGTGGCCGTATCCATTTGGAAGGGCGTTGGAATTTGCGATGGGCCACTGTGTTGCCGCTTCCTTTTCCATTCTTCTCCCCACCATGTCCATTCTCTTACTCTCCTTTTCTGGTGGAGGGCCGGTGTTGGAGACTGCTTTAGCCCTTCTTCTGGCTGTGGTGACAATAATTGAATCTTGCACCGTGTTTCCTTGTATATACTTTGGGTCTGTTGAGGAAGCCTTGTATTTCTTTTCTACCCTGGGTGCTACACCCTTGCTTGAAGCTGGTTTCTTGAAGACTTCTTTGCCTTGAGCCAGTATGCTAGGAAGCATTGGGAGGTATTGAGTCCCCTTGATGGCAGGGGCTAGGCTTTCCATGAGAAAACATGTGTCTCCTTTTTTAGGTTGAGCCTAGAGTAGCGCGCAAGCGCTGCATCTGGCGAAGCATTATGTAGGGGGTTTTCAAAGCTGACCAGACGCTCGTGCGTCATGGACTTTTTCGGGCGGTTACCCGCGCGGCCGACATCTGTTTCCCATTATCGTGCCCAGACGCGGGCGCGATAATTGGAAACACATGCCGGGAAAAGGCCATGACGCACGAGCGTCTGGTCAGCTGAGCAGGCTGCCGCGCTCGCTCGCCCCTCCATTGTTGTCCTTGTTTTTTTTTGCTCCTGCCTTTCCCCGTCCCTCGTTGCTAGTGTTTCCTTCTGCTTTCAATAGTTACCCTTTTTCTGCCTCCTTCCAACTGTGTTTCAGTCTTTTCATACTCTGTCACCACTTCAGTTTCTGGCTGCATCTTATACTCGCCGCCCGTTTTTGACCGATTATTTGGCTTGTTCTCCGTTCTCCCCGCCTTCCTCTTACTATTGCTCCCCAAGACTCCTCCCTTACGTACTTGCTCCTCCCTTCCACTAGTGTTGCTTCGATGCACTCTATAGTCAACATTTCCTCCCATACCCGCCGACTCCTCCCCCTTGCTACCTCCCTTGGGACCACCATCCCGTTAATATCCCTAAGTTGTTTATCCCTCCCCCTTCGTTTTATGTGTCTAACAGTCGCCCCGGTTCTTTTTTCTTTCGATTTATCTCACCCCCCCCCCACGCCTCCTTCCGTGACCCCTCCTTTGTGCTTCTTCGAATCAGGCGCCGCTGCGGGCAGCCCGTGCAGAGAGGCCCGGGAGAGCCCGTGCTACCGCCGCCGCTCACACACACACCACGGTGAGTGCGAGAGAGCGCGGGACGCTAAGGGGGAGACCGGTGCTGTGAGGGAGGGTTACCAGCTCCCACTCCCTGTGGGCGAGAAGGCCCCTCCTTCCTTGAGGGAAGAGGGTATCAGGCATACCGGGACAGAGGCCCCAGTGTACATATCGACACCACAAGGGGGGAGGGGGAGGTGGCGAGCAGTACTACCCTGCCATCATAGACAGAGGGGTGGACTGCAATACAGGACCGTAGGCCTGGGGCGGTGCACCATGAAGAGAAGGCGGCCGGATTATACGGCACGTCATCGTGGGAGCCCTGATTGGAGGAGGGTTTTTAAATTGTAGAAATATACGTCTGTGTGCACAAACCAACATGTTTAAGGGTATTTACTAAGTCCTATTTACTCTCTCCTCACACACTGGAAGAGGCTAGAATTTTATTCCTTACCAGACAGGAGTAAAACATTTTTGAGGGTGGGAAAAAGGGGGTGTAAGGAGAATGAATTTGCTATTCTCATGAGATTTTCACATGAATACATTTGTGTATATTTGCTCATGCAAAAGAGAATTCACAATAGTTGTCTACGAGTACATTTTCCAGGCCTACTTCTGTAAACTTTTGTGCATTCCTGAAAGTCATAAATCTGCACCAATAAAAAGACATAGCTTGCAGATGGATATTTGTGTCTTGTTTTCACAAACTGGTCATTAATTTATTTTCATACTACCATCAAACACGTTTACTAAATGATGTCTCAGTAATAGTAATTTTATTGCACAGTTAATTAAAACTGTTACAAAGAGTGTGAAATAAATAAGGGAAATAAGCCAAAAGAAAAAATAAACTACCCTAGATGAACCATACAATAAAATAAAATAAAATTATGTTCTCATTAATCAGGATCATGTATAAATATATGAGCTACCTTAGGCAGTATAAATAGAAGAGCTACCATAGGCAGTATAAATGATAACTCAGGGGACCATTAATCTCCTAGTTTACATAAGAATAACTTAACTAGGCAAAGGAACAGCGCTTATTAATTCTAACAGTTCAGAGCAAAACAGCTTTTAAAGTGGTAGTCCTCTGGAGTTATATATCTCACATGCAGGTCTGTGCACCTCACTACTTCCTCAGTCTCCAGACTGAGCAACTGAGGGCAAAACAATTCCTAGTGGCTGAAAGTCCACAAATTGCTAATTCTCAATGGAGTAACCTTGAGCTTAGCTTTAGTGAATATGGCATAGTAGTTTTCTAAGCACCACACTTTTAGTACTTCAACACCTAACATCGAGAGTAGCTAGAACTTTTACAATTCGGAGTAATCAGATGTAATGTATTCACTGGTCTTACTCAGGTCCTATGGATCAATAGGGTATTTCATCTGAAATAATCTACTCTGATCGTTAATTCGACTTGCAGCAAATTAATTTCTCCAAGTTACTAAGATATAATTGATTGGTGTAAATGTAGCCTCATTGCGGTGAGGTTAAAACACATTAACCTGAGACATACACCTGCAACTTTACTGCATGCTGCATACATTTCATGAATCGGGCTGCGAGCTGGGACGATTGAGGAGATAGACAGGCTGTAACTGCTTCCCTGCTTAATCTTATACGAAGCTGCAAAAAAAAAAAAAGCCTGCAGCCAGTAACGTCTATAAACCAGTAGTGGATCACAAATGCAGATAATGGCCACTAGGGACTGTGACGCAGCCCGAAAGAGCCTGCAAACCCGATCCATTGTACCAGTCATGCGACCAAAATGGTACACTTTAAGGGGAATTATGTCACATCTTAACCGTAGAGTTTGAAGGGATGTTACAAGAATTTTGTGATACTTCCCGGACTGTATTGAAGTGAAGCAGCACCTATGAAAGCCAGATTGTTAGTGGCTTCAATATTCAGGTCTCTTGCAAATTCATCTTGCTTGTTTGGTCAAAATTCTGCCTATTGTTTTGGGTGGCAGGGAGTTTTCCCATAGATCCTTTGCCTTCAAGATTTCAATAGAGGATCTCAAAATGGACGGTCATTAATACATCAGAGCTTACAGCATTTCCTTAGAGTGCTTGCCCTAATATTAAAGGTTTTGCATTCATGAATCCTATATACAAGTTTTAACTTGGATGCAGACCTTTCATTACTGGAAGACAGTTTTTTCCCCGCAAATCCATACCATGGTACTCTAAGACTGCAACTAAAGGGTCTTTATTGCATGGTTTAGGGCCGACTTATGTACGTGAAACCTTTTCCTTGACTAAAACTATATGCTCCGTGTTGGGTGTGCGACTAATGTTCTGGTTCGAAAAAAGCTTAGACCTGCCGGTGGATTCTCAACATATTCACAGGATGGAGACTGTTATACGATGATACTTCTCAGAGACCTTGAATTTCAAGACCCCATTCTGAAGAAGGCTGCCTCTATTAAACTTTCTCCATGTAAGTAGGTCCTTTTACACAACTTTACAGTGCTTACACAACATAGAAAGAAGATGTAAGCAATGGGTAAGGAGTTTGTTGACTGGGGGCTACAGCTCCTCTATGAGCCCTGCAAAACTTGCAGTTAAAGATGGCAACAATTCCTATGTATTTACAGGTGTGGAGACAGCCCAAATCTTATTGGGAACAATCTTGTGTAGTGCACACAGTGACAATTCGACTCAATCTGCAGATATTGGTGCTAAAGTGACATGAAGCTGTTTCGGTCACTATTGGGTGCGTTGGTCAAACTCAATTGGCAGCCACTTAATTCTGGATGTTGGGTGCAGTGGGAATTCAATATGAAGCACACTGTGCCGATTTATGTTTTTTCTTTATCTCCCTGCTAACTAGCGCCTGCCTTCCTGTCCATTTACCCATTCCAACCATTCTTCCTTGTGCTCAGTTGTGCTGCTGCCTTCCATCTATGACCCAGTTTTTCCACCTGAATTTACCATAGATGTCATTTGATGGTTGGAGCATCTCAATTTCTTAAGGAATAAATTGTGCTTTCCATCCACCATTTGGGACACTTGACTGGCCCAATGTGCACTTATTTTTGACACAGTTCAAAGAAAATCAGTTATACCCAAAATGCCAATTCCAGAGTTTTACAAATTGAAAAATTCTGAGTTTTAAAAATGAATCTGAAAGTGACTAAATTGTGGGAGAGGCTATATGAAGAAACTCCTTGGACTCCCGACAAAATGCCTATTTTTTTCTCTCAAAAGGCTTGTTAGGATTAGGATTTCAAGTAGATGTGGTAGAGGACAAGTTCTCATTTAATAAATTTGAAACAAGATGCAGTATGTAATTTGTTTGTAAATAAAAGGTCTGATCAAGTACCACTCCACAGATTGCAGCGAGTGAGGTCCGTAGGACCCATGCTATCACTGACAGATACTGTTACACTTCAAGGACGCAAGATGACCCTTTGTGCCAAAAGGAATTCATAGTCATTGCAGAGGTCATTTTTACATTTTGGACACTGACCAGAAGCACATCTTGATGCTGGTCAATAGAAAAACAAGTTGCTTACCTGTAACTATACAAACTGAACAACTGTTTTGTATGTAGGTTTTTTCTCTTGAAGCCTGTCACCTATGAATGTGGGATTGCTGTAGAAGGCGAGTAGACATTTTTAGTAGAATAAGCAGTTATTCCCTGTGCTATGTGCTACCTAGCCTCCCCAAACACAAAGCCATGTAAAAGCAGATTCCTTTGCAAAGGAATCTACACCCCAGGTTAAGACCATGAGTGTTGGCAGTCTCTTAAATTTGTGTGATTAGACCATGTGTTAAACGGAGACATGGTTTTGCAGCAGATTCCTTAGGGTACCTTTTTTGTGTTAGGAATTCGACATTTTATTGTTGTGGACTAGGCCCAGTAAATCCTTGTACCTGCCGTGTACCTGGTATGTGTGGGAAGTCTGAACTGCCAGTTCAGAGTAGGCTACTAGTAGGTGTGAAACTGCTTGGAAGCAGATGTGAATGGGGGGCTGAGGGGGAGGGGGGCATAACATGGTGTTCCACCTGCCACCCACCTGTGCAAGCAGATGGTTTGTAAGTTAATAGAGAAAGACATTTTGGAAATCCAAAGATGACATGATTAGTTAGCCTGGGCCATTGCCATTAAGGATATTAATGCCCAACCATGTTCTGGTGTTTAATGAATCATTAGCTAGTGAAGAGTCTTCAGGGTGACTATAATACGGTCATGGCTTCTTAGACCATAAATCCGATGCAAGGCATAATGGGAACTTATTTGCAGCTTGACTATAGTCTTATTCAGAAAGCACAAGTTACTAACTTGTGTAACGATATATCTGTAAGAGACAGTAGTTAGTGACAGATTCCTTACCTTAGAATATCCCCAGGCGTCAGGCTGGATCCGGGAAAGTTTTTGCGTAGCAGTACCCTTGCGCGTCGGTAGGCGGCGTCGTGCGGCTCCGCGTCCGTCGTCGGCGTCGTGATCGCCGGGATGACGTCGCGGGCAGTACTTAGGCGCCGCCCTGCGCGCTGACGTCAGTTCTGTACACGACTTTCCGCGCCAGGAACGCAGAGCCATGCAAGAAGCTGACATAGGTGTCTGAAAAATACTAGGGCCCTGAAAGGGATGTCCTTAACCCTAGAAATCAGTTCGCAGAACGGGGAGGATGGGTGGGGCGGTAGGAATCTGTCACTAACTACTGTCTCTTACAGATATATCGTTACACAAGTTAGTAACTTGTGCATCT
This sequence comes from Calotriton arnoldi, assembly GCA_963921515.1. Taxonomy (NCBI): domain Eukaryota; kingdom Metazoa; phylum Chordata; class Amphibia; order Caudata; family Salamandridae; genus Calotriton; species Calotriton arnoldi. The sequence continues at coordinate 487,609 of CAWUFW010001603.1, read as the reverse complement.
GAAAGAGACACGTTAGTGACAGATTCCTTACCTTAGAATAGATACCCCAGCAATACCAGCCCCGGTGGTGGGTCTGCGAACAAAGATCAGACAAGGAAGTCCTGGAGGACAGAACGGCCAAAGAAGCCGTCCCTCCGGACCTGACTGTCAAGGCAGTAATGCTTTGTAAACGTGTGCAGCGAGGCCCACGTAGCTGCCTGACAAATAACGGGCAGCGGAACACCGCGGCCCAAGGCCGTGGTAGCAGCCGTTGCCCTGGTGGAATGGGCACGCAGCCCAACAGGAGGCTCCTTCTTAGCCAAAGAATAGCAGGTCTTGATGCACAAGGTAACCCAGCGGGAGATGGTTCGTTTGTGCACCGCCCGACCTTTTTGGCGCCCACGTAGCCAACAAAGAGCTGGTCATCCACCCGGAAGTGTTTTGTGCGGTCGATATAGAAGGAGAGCGCACGTTTTGGGTCCAGACGGTGGAGCCTCTCTTCCTCTCTGGAAGGATGCGGAGGCGGAAAGAAGGTAGGCAAAGTGATGGTCTGCCCAATGTGAAAGGCAGTAACCACCTTTGGCAAGAAGGACGGACGCGTCCGAAGAACAACCTTGTCTGGATGAACAAGATAAAGCCTGGAGCTCACTCACCCGCCGAGCGGAGGTGATGGCCACCAGAAAGGCTGTCTTTAGAGTCAGAAGACGAAGAGGACAGTTATGCAGAGGCTCAAAGGGAGCGCACATTAAAAGGTAAGAACCAAGTTCAAGTCCCACTGAGGCATCACAAATGGAACAGGAGGAAAGAGGTGTGTAATGCCTTTTAAGAACCTGTTAACAACAGGGGACTTGAAAAGGGAGGGCTGATCAGGGAGCCTGAGGAAGGCCGAGATAGCACAGAGATAACCCTTGATGGTACCCAGGGCAGAACCCTGTTGGGCCAGAGAAAGAAGGAACAGAAGGACCTCAGAAAGAGGGGCAGAAAGGGGGTTCACAGCCTTTGCTGTGCACCATGCCACAAATTTGTTCCACCTGCAGGCGTATACCACCTTAGTGGAGGGACGCCTGGCTGCCAGAATCACATCACAAACTTCGGGAGGCAAGTCGAAAGGAATCAACTGCCGCCGCTCAATCTCCACGCAAGCAGGTGGAGACTGGACAGGTTCGGGTGGAGGACCGTCCCCTGCTGCTGCGACAGAAGATCCTCCCGAAGAGGCAGACGGATCGGGGATCTACACTCATACTGAGTAGCTCGGGATACCAAACTCTTCGAGCCCAGTCCGGAGCCACAAGAATGACTTGGGCCCGGTCGTGCCGAATCTTCTTCAACACTCTGGGTAGAAGTGGTATAGGCGGAAAGGCGTACAATAGACCGCAACTCCACTCGTGACGAAAGCGTCGCCGAGCGAGTGCCGCCTTGGAAATTCCAACGCGCAAAACTGATGACATTGCGCGTTCTCTTCGGTGGCGAATAGATCTAACCAAGGCTCTCCCCACTGTAGAAAGAGTCCTTGCGCCACTTCCGAGTGAAGACGCCATTCGTGATCCATCATGCACCTGCGGCTGAGTTCGTCCGCCCTGGCGTTCAGGGAACCTGCCAGGTGTTGAACCATCAGGAACATGCCCTGATGTTCCAGCCATGTCCAGAGGCGCAGAGCCTCCTGACAAAGGGTCCACGACCCCACCCCGCCCCTGTTTGTTGCAGTACCACATGGCGGTGGTGTTGTCGGTGAACACCTGCACTACCTTCCCTTTGACAGAGGGAAGGAATGCCTTGAGTGCAAGTCGGATCGCCCGGAGCTCCAGAAGGTTGATATGGAGCCGGGACTCCGCCGGAGACCAGAGGCCTCTGATCTCCGCCTCTCCCATGTGACCGCCCCATCCCAGAAGGGACGCGTCCGTCACAACTGTGTGCTCTGGCTGGGGAAGGGAGAGGGATCTGCCCATGACCCATTGCCGGTTCGAGAGCCACCACTGCAACTGTCTTGCAGTCCCCTCCGAGATCTGGACGTGATCGGACAGGTTGCCCTGGTGCTGCGCCCACTGGAACTTCAGGTCCCACTGCAGAGCCCGCATATGCCATCTGGCATGATTGACCAGCAGGATGCAGGAGGCCATGAGGCCCAGCAGCCTCAGGGTCATCCGTACCGAAATCCAGGATAAAGGCTGAAAGATCGGAATCATAGCCTGAATATCCCGGACTCTCCGTTCGGGAGGATAGGCCCGAAACTGCGTCGTGTCCAGAACTGCTCCGATGAAAAGGAGCTGTGGAGAAGGAATCAGATGCGACTTTGGCACATTGATGGAGAACCCCAGCGAGTGCAGGAGTTCGGCCGTAGTCTGGAGGTGGGAGACGACTGCCTGGGACGAGCCCGCCTTCAGCAGCCAGTCGTCGAGGTAGGGGAAGACTGAAACCCCAGCCCGGCGCAGATGAGCTGCGACCACCGCCATCACTTTCGTGAACACCCGAGGGGCACTGGTAAGGCCAAAGGGGAGCACGGTGAACTGAAAATGCTCGAGGCCTACCGTGAACCGAAGGTAACGCCGGTGGGCCGGCAGGACGGGGATGTGGAAATAGGCGTCCTGCAAGTCCAACGCTACCAACCAGTCTCCGGGGTCGAGGGCAGTCAAGACCTGAGCTAGGGTGAGCATCTTGAACTTCTCCTTCCGGAGGAAGCGATTGACGTTCCGGAGGTCCAAGATAGGACGCATGTCCTCCTTGTCCTTTTTGGGCACCAGAAAGTAGTGGGAGTAGCAACCACGCCCTACTTCTGGGGTCGGAACATGCTCGATGGCCCTCTTGGCCAAGAGGGCCGTGACTTCCTTCTGTAGAAGCACCAAGTGATCCCCTGACATGCGGTGGAATTGAGGTGGCATGGCTGGGGGGTGGTCTCGAAGGGGAGGGAGTAGCCCCTTCGGACAATGTCCAAGACCCACCTGTCCGAGGTGATGGGCCGCCAGTGGTGAAGGTGATGGCGGACCCTGCCCCCGACTGGCGTACTGTGCACCTGAAAGGAGGGACTAGGAGGGCTTGGAGGCCGCGGACGGGTTGGAGGTGGTGGCCTGACCCGCACGCTGGTTGCCCGAACCGCCACGGCGGTATCCACGTCCTCGGCCACGCGAAGGCGCTTGCTGCGCGGGCCGTTGGCCGGGCTGTGGACGTGACTGGGCGCCCCTTCCGTGGCCACGAAAGGGGCGAAAAGCAGACGTGAGCGGAGGGCGCACAACAGCAAGGCCCAGGGACTTAGCAGTAGCCCGTGAGTCCTTGAAACGCTCCAGCGCATGGTCTGCCTTCGAACCAAAAAGACCGACTCCATCAAAGGGCATGTCCATGAGTGTATTCTGGACATCCCCTGAAAAACCAGTGGTTCTCAGCCAGGCGTGGCGACGCAGCGCCACCGTCGTTGCAAGCGATCTGCCCAGCGAGTCGGCGGTATCAAGGCCACAGCGGATGGTATATTTAGCCGCATCACGCCCTTCCGCAATGGCGCGGGTAAGCAGTGTCTGGACCTCCTCAGAACACTGCGGCAAAACAGTTGCCACCGAATCCCACAGGGAGTGGGTGTATCGGCCCAAGAGGCAAGCGGTATTAACAGACCGCAAGCCAGCACTGGAGGAAGAGAAAGCCTTCTTCCCAAAGTGATCCAGGCGCTTGGATTCCCTATCCGGAGGGGCGGTAGGGAAGGCGGTTTGTGAGGCAGAGGCTTGGACAACCAAGCTCTCAGGGGTGGGGTGTTGGGAGAGAAACAGGGGGTCGCCCGGAGCAGGGCGATGGCGTCGGGCCACGTTCCTATCCACAGGAGCCCCTGTGGTGGGTTTGGACCAGGCACCCAAAGAACGTCAGTCAGTGCCTCGTTGAACGGCAGCACAGTCTCCAAAGAGGAGGCCGCCGGCTGAAGCACTTCAGTCAGGATGTTAGACCTGACGGCCACTGTAGGCAACTGGAGATGCAAGGCTCCAGCAGCTCTACGCAACACCGTTGCAAAATTAGCCCCTCCTCCGTTGCCACGGGAGGAGACAGCATGCCAGAGTCAGGGGAGGTATCCAGACCACTGGCATCCCCAAGTTCCTCAACCCAGTCCGGGTCAAACTCGCACTGTCGTGTGAGAGGGTCCTCAGACCCCTCCCAGCTCTCCTGGTCCTCCTCAGGGTGAAAATATGGAGGAGGAGGGACATCAGGGACCCAAGGTCTCATCGGCGCCGGAACCGGCGTCGGGCGACGCCGGTCCGGCTCCATGTCCGGACCCAGAGACAACCGGGGAACGACGCCGCCCGGAGCCCCGGACGGCGTCGGAAACGGCACCGGGGACATCGGCGTCGGCGGAGGCGTGGTTAGGTCAACCGGCGTCGATGGGGGTTGCGGCACCACCGGAGCCGGGGTCGAGGCCAGGGCCGGAGCCGAGGCCGGGACGAAGGCTGGTGGGACAGGCGACGCCGGGACCGGAGTCGACGGCGACGCCGGAGCAACCCCATCAGGGCCCGCGGGGCCCGAAGGCGCACCGGAGGGACCTTGAGGCCCGAAGAGGCGGGCCATGGCCAACAGGAATTCCTGTATATCGGCCGGAGTCGCCCCCGAGCCCGGGTAGGGCGGGTACTGCGGGGGTAACTCGACAGGCACGTCCGGGGCCGCGGGGGGACGGTGCCGACAGGGACCTCAGCCGAGTCGCGAGACCGGCGAGGCGAAGTCTTAGAGCGATGACGCCGCTTAGACTTCTTGTGCTTCGACTTACCGGAGGAGCGCGAAGACTTTGATTCCGACGAACGGCGGGGACTCCGCGTCCGGCCCCTCGACCTCTCCCGGGACCGGGGCTTGGTGCGGCGCGGAGCCGAATGCCGGACTTCGAGGAGCTTTCGAGACCGCTCCGCAAAGCCTTAGGATGAAGTTTCCGGCAGTCAGGACACGACTTTGTGTCGTGGTCTCGGCCGAGACAAAAGAGACACTCGAGGTGCGGGTCCGTGATCGACATCATGCGACCACATTCCTCGCAGGGCTTAAAGCCGGGCATCCCTACGACACCTTAGGAGTCGTGAAGACTCGTTGAAGAAACAGTGAAAAAATTCACCAAAAAAGATAGTCAAAAAGTGACTAGGGCACTGCTCTTCCCGGATCTGCGCTTACTGGCGCGGAAAAAGAAGAACTGACGTCAGCGCGCAGGGGCGGCGCCTAAATACTGCCCGCGACGTCATCCCGGCGATCACGACGCCAACGACGGACGCGGAGCCGCACGACGCCGCCTACCGACGCGCAAGGGTACTGCTACGCAAAAAACTTTCCGGATCCAGCCTGACGCCTGGGGATATTCTAAGGTAAGGAATCTGTCACTAACGTGTCTCTTTCAGATATAGAGTATAAATACAATTGCAGGAAAGACAAGATGTTACCACTGCAAAGATCAAGGTAATTTCGAGAGGGAGGTGCACAAGAGGAGTACTACCAAGAGCATGCGTTGATGCCTACCCATGTTCTTAGAAACTTTATTTAAAAAGCAGCTGTCAAATCGAAAGCCACGACTAGAAGCCCTTAGTTTAGTGTTGAGGGATGAACACCAATTTAGATAAGTAAACCGGGAGAGGTTAAGGGAGTGGGGGTGTCACTGGGCCCAGAAGAGGGTTAGCAGTTGACTAAATTTACAGCTAGTTTAACTTTATCCAACTGTTAACTTCTTTATAGCAGTTAACAACTGACTAAAACCCAGAATCCTGCTAAAATTTGAGACAGACCTAAGTGTCTTCTACATAAATATGTGGGCAGCCAATGTTGTGTCATACAAGGACACTGGCAATCAGAACGAAAAGGATATTACAGTTAATGAGGGAGATGATCCTCAAACATTGCTACACTAAAGCGGATGGTTCTAGACAGCAAGGACTAAGTTAGTGGTTATTGTTACTCATGAATGATAGAGGCCAAGCTAGGGCAGCTTCTCCAACACATATTGCAAGAAAGTTAAACCTCACTTTGTGGTATCAAGGGCTGTGGAGAGTCAATCTAGAGGCCAGTAAGCAAGCATCTCTTCCCTGATATTTAGTAAAATGTGTGTGGCTTGTCAGACTGACATCTGACTGGAAGTTACTGATCAAGTTACTGGACTCCACATTTTCAAGTACATTTGCAATGCTAGGTGAGCAGGAGATGGGTTTGAAAACATTTGGTGGCTGCTGGTGCTTTACTTTCAAAAGCCAAGATTACTCTTTATTTTTAGGCAGCTTCATCTATAGATAGAGGCACAATGAAAGTTGGTGATATGGGATATGAAAACAGGGAGGCTTACATGGATAATAACGAGGTGGCAGAAATTACAGACGTTTATAGAATGTTTACAAGAAGGATGGATCTTTGTGACCGTGGATGGAAGTAAATTCACAGAAAGAAGGTTGGCTCGCATATTCTCATGACCGGCTGTACCAATGAGTGAGCTGGCTGCACTCTTTGCCACAGGGAACCTTTCGCTGTAGAACATATAGTTTGACACCACTAACTCTTTAAGCACTGAAAGCAGTTTTTGATGTAATCCATCTTCCATGACTCAAGCATGGCATTTTGAAGGCCATTCTGCAGGTAGAAGAGCACATTTAAAACTCTGTTCATTCAAATGGAAATTGTGTGCACGTCCACCATTTCACAAATGTTACCCTTACATTTCATTTGGTGGATATCATCCCTGAACCAACAACATTCTTTTCTGAATGAGCTCTGATGGGTGCTACTTGGCCATGGGACAACTGTGATTTTTCTTATAACATCTGCTAAGAATTTAGTGTGGGTCATAAAATGCTGGATTTCAATAACTAGGGGTGCTTATGAAAAAGATGTAAATGGATATTCTTATTTCCTATTTGGAAAAGCCAGCATCAAACCATAGTTTGGCCTGTACTCTGTGAATATCTTGTCTGACACACTACATGATAAAGTGATCCGTCCATTAGCAATGCTGGTAATCCAAGATGTTACGCATTGGCATAGCCAATAGGTCTCGCCTTTGGGACCTTATAAGTGTTTAGCCATGCAACAGTTGATGTTGTTGCACGAAGGATATTGTGCTGCATAACTAAATACTTATAAGGCCCCAAAGGCGAGACCTATTGGCTATGCCAATGCTTGTCTTCCTTGAGGGCGACTCCGAAATGGTCTGCTGCCCTTTTGACTACATTGTAGCCACCATTTGAGCGGTGACCTTTATGCATGGTGAGTGTGTGTATGGAGTCAGGGTTTGGCATATGAAAGAAGGTGCGAATGAAATAATATACTAAAACAATCCCAGAGGACGCAATTTTTAGCCCTTTTGACTAAGCCATTGTAGAAAGCTATGTCGTCTGGTGGTGACGCTTTCGAAGGATAACTGCATACCTCCTCTTCGGGACTCTCTGTGTCGAGATCGTTCCATGAATCCTCAAAATTTTCAGCGATTTCCTCCTCAGCTATGTCACCGTATTCCTCAGGATCTTCATCGCGAGGTTCTGGGGTTGGGGTTGAGTCGAAGATACCTCTTCTTCTCCCTCGGCGTCTTCTGCCTCTTCGGCGTCAACGTTTTCTGTTTCGGCAGCCGTGGCTTTAGGGATTCAACAATCCTTCAGAGACACATCGAACTACTTTTTCTTTTGGAGGAGCGTTGCCATTTAGTCTTCGAGTCTCTTTCTTTTCGACCTCGAGAGCTCTCTCGGCGTCGGAGGCCGGAGATTTTCTTTTCTTACTAGCAGCCACGTCCGGTTTCGACAGCGTAGTGCCTATCTTCGCGGGTTCGTGTTCGACCCTTTGCTTCGGGCGTCTTCGGCGATTTTCCCTCCTCTGTAACCTTTGGTTGGGTTCCGTGGGGTTCTTTTAATCGCGGCTGACCCTCGATCGCCGTTTTGCTCGGCGTCGGGGCTGCCTTGGGTTGCGCCTAATGTTCATGGCCCTTCGGTTCCGACAGATGTATATGGTCCTTACCTTATCCATTTTCTTTGTTTTTTCGCTCGCCTTCTTGTGGGTGTGGATTTTTTCGGAGTCCCCTTCTAGAATTTCGACGTTCGATCCCTCGTGCGTCGATTCTGCTGGTACTCCACGTTCTTCCTCGTTGCTGGAGAAATCCAGGTCTTTGAGGGATATTTTCTTAGCGGTCTGCGACATCGTGGCGTAGTGGGCCTCTCTTTGGTTTCGGCGGCTTCGAAGTGTTTGACAGGAATGCCGCGCAGGCCTGACAGTCCTTGTCCTGATGATCCTTGGGCAGGCACAGGTTGCAGACGTCATGTGGGTCGCGTTGAGCGTACTTGTGGTGGCACTTGGGACAAAACTTGAAAGGGGTGTTTTCCATGTCCCCTACCTCGCCATTTGTGGACCGATGAGTTCCTCTGTGGTGTCGTCGCCAGAGCTCTACTGTTGTCCCAGGTTACAGCGTCGATGAAAGTTGAGATTCGCGGTAGTCTTTTTCGGTTTTCCTGAAGTTTTTGGGGAAAATTCTGAAAAGTCTTCGGAGCTTCCCGTCTTGCTTCCAGACCCAACGGCGAAAAAAAGCATCTGAAGATGGCTACCACGCACGTCGACCTCCAGGATACCGTCTGACGTCACACAGGGGACGTACCTGGCACCAAATGGTGGTCGACAGCAACCAAAAAAAGAGAAAAAAAAACAAAGATAATATCGGACCCAACCACTAGATGGCAGAATAATGCACAGCATGTGAATCCAGAAAAGGATTCACGCTGCTAAACAACCTTTCTCCGCGACAAAAACATTGTGTATTCCTGGGGTCACCCCTTTCGACTCATCTTCTCATGGGAAGGGAAAATTTAACAACTTTACTCATTCATCAGCCCGTAATCTGCTGCAGATCGCGGGCTCGAGGACTCTACCTCCCAAACAACCGTAATAATGCAAAACACCAGCTGACACTCCCAAAGGAAGAGGAAACTTTCCTGTATGGGGACCCCAAGACTTGATCCTGCCACAATAGCTCAAGAGAGGAGAGCAGTCCTGGAGTGGCTGGCTGAGCATCCAGCATCACAGGACACTAATTGAAGCGCTGGGATGTAACTATGCTTTTTCTGGTTTTCAGGGCTCGGGGAGGGACTTGCTTCTTGAGGCCAGCCAGCCATGGACCCCAATCTTCGATCTTTCGCTGAAGTGGCATTGTTGTTTCATGGTGCCTTTTTTCTTCCATGGACACTGACTGTGCTTTATCTTCACTTCTTTATTCCAGTTATGTTTATTGTTGGGCTTGTTTTGAGGGTACCAACATGCTTGGCTTTCACGTTACACAGAGATATTTTCACACCTGGATAGTCTCTTCCATTTAAGGTCATGTCACTTGCCACACGGGTCTGGGCCATGGGACACACTGCAGATATATATACAATTTCCTGATGCTAGGTGATCATGTAGGAAGCTGGCTCTGTATATACTATACCAAAGTGAGGTATAGTGTGCACAGAGTCCAGTGGAACCCCAAAGGTAGGCAGAGGTAAAGTTAGATAGCACCTCACTCTATTTGTGGTAGTGTGGGCGAGCAGTAAGGCTTTATCAGAGGGTAGTGTTAAGCATTTGTTGCACACACTCAATCAACAAATGACTGTCACACACTCAAAGACTGAACTCAGACCAATTGGTTTTGTATAAAAATATTCTTTTAGTTAATTTATTTCCCAGAACCAAGCAAGCCTGGCACAGTTTGTATTGCAGTTGTATATATATTTTTGGTTTGATTACAGTAGAACTACTAGTAATGCAATGCTTTGTACGTATACTTTGTATTGGCTTTTCAGTAGAATGTCAAGTAGATTACATTACAGATTACTTTTCTTACACAGTGCAGTATACCTGAATACTGCACTGGGACATTTCCTGTAAACAAGTAAGTAAAAGCGTTTTGGTTATTTTGTTACTGTTTTAGAAACTTTTATAGATTTTCCAACTCCACACTTGGAAACCTTTCACAGAAAAACAATCAATGATATCCTAGGGAGGAAAATAGGGTTATCGGTTCAAAGGTAAGTATTCGGTTGTGGGAGTTGGTATCCTGGGGTAGACTCAGGGATCCCCCAGGGTCAAGGATGCACTCTTGTTACACCATCAGCGGCACTAGGGCGACCGGGTGCAGAGTGCTGAGGCCCAATGTTATCCAATGGGGGATAGGATGCCTCCGGTTGGTGGTTGCTTACGAGCAGGCCACAAGGTTGTGGGAGCAAAGCTCCTGGACTTAAGCTCAGGGCAAATGGGGGTTCAAGCCAGCACAAAAGGTGCACCCTCAGCGGCACTGGGGCGGCCGGGTGCAGAGTGCTGTTTTGGCGTCGGGAGCCCTGTAGCTTTCAATGGGGAGTCTCCGGTTTGCAAACACACTGCAGGCTCGGGGACGAAGGTCTTCTGGGTGCGACCACCACTTGGAGAGGTAAGTTGGGATGCTGGGGGTTGGTTAGATACCGTCGGTTGGGCCACCCAAGGCCGTGGGGCGTCGGGTGCAGGGGCGTCTTTTAGGGTCGGATCTTCTTACCAGCTCCTGGTCGCGGTTAGGGGGACCTTCCGGTTTGAGGCTGCAGCCGTCGGCTGGAGGTAGGTCAGGGATCACCAGATCTCGGGTCAGGAATGCCGGGGAGACCTCATTGTGGTGTTGGGCCACTCGAACTCGGGCCGTGGGCGTCGGGTGCAGAGTGGTGCAGACTCGCAGATCTTGCCAGAGCTGGAGTCTGTTGGTGAACAAATCCAGTGTTCACGGGAGACAGAGTCTTTTCTTTTGAAGGCAGGGCAGGTCCTCAGGGTTCTTGAGGCTGCTGGCTGCAGGACACACCGGAGTTTCACTTCTGCAGGTTCGAGGTGGGGACAGGCCGGTAGGGCTGGGGCCAAGTCAGCGGGCATCCTCCTCTTCTTAGCTTTGGCACGGCTGTTCGGTCCTTCTTTTCTTCTTGAAGTTTCTTTTCTGAGGAAGCAAGGTTCACGGGGTGCCCCTAATTACTAGATTTAGGGGCGTTACAGGTAGGTAAAAGGTTGGGAGCAATGGGTCCCTTCCCTGGGGTGGGTACACCCCCTATTATGTCACCCTCCAGTGGAAGAGGGGCATAAGCCTCACCCTGGTTGGCTGGGTCCCCCCATCTACAAGATGGCAGGGACTGAGAGTTGTGCTTCACCTCGCATCCCCCACCTGAGGGGTGGGGTTGGCAGAGGTGGGCACATCTCCCTTCCTCACTTGGTTTTCCCGCCGATTCTCCCGCCCAAAGTGGGGGTCAGAACCAGTGGTGACCAGTTGCTGGAAGTAGCAAAAGGCCTGGGGAAGCTCCAGAGAGCAGTAGGCTCCCAGGGGTCCAGAAACATTTCTGGTGGTGGCAGCTGAAAGCAGGCACTCAGCCTGTACACTAGTGGTGGGTTAGTTTTCTGGGGGCATCTCTAAGATGCCCTCTGGGCATTTTTCAATAAATCCCACACTGGCATCAGCGTGGGTTTAAAGTGCTGAGAAGTTCGATACCAAACTTCTCAGTTTTCAGTGTAGCCATTATGGTGCTGTGGAGTTTGTAATGACAAACTCCCAGCACCATATACTCTTAATGGCAACACTGCACTTACAATGTCTAAGAATGGCCTTAGACATTGTAGGGGTACAGGGCTCATGCACCTGTACCCTCACCACTGGTATAGTGCACCCAGCTAGAGGGGTGACTGATCTATGCCAGGGCAGGGGGTGAAAGCAGCAAGTGGACTGGGGAAGCTCACAAAGGCGGCAAGCCTTTGAAGCTTCCCCTTCCTTCGTGAACCCTGCCCATCTTGGGGCAGGAGGCTTGGCACCTCGTCCCAGGATGTGCAGTGTTTCAGACCCCCGAGAGCAGCAGGCTCTCGACCCAGGGGTCCAGAAACATGTCTGGTGGTGGCAGCTGAAAGCAGCCACTCCGCCTGGACACTAGTGGTAGTTCGTTTTTCAGGGGGCATCTCCAAGATGCCCTCTGTGTGCATTTTTCCAAAAATCCCACACTGGCATCTGTGTGGGCTTAATGTGCTGAGAAGTTTGATATCAAACTTCTCAGTTTTCAGTGCAGCCATTATGGCACTGTGGAGTTCGTAATGACAGACTCCCAGCACCATATACTCTCAATGGCAGCACTGCACTTACAATGTCTAAGAATGGACTTAGACACTGTAGGGGTACAGGGCTCATGAACCTGTACCACCACCACTGGTATAGTGCACACAGCTAGAGGGGTGACTGATCTATGCCAGGGAAGTGGGTTGTAGGCATGGCACACAGGGATGTGTGCCATGTCTACTCTTCACTTTGTTCTGCACCAAAACACGCAGCCTGCAAAGGCAGTGTGTGAGTGTAAAGGTACAGGGCCTCTAAGAGTGGCACAATAAGTGCTGCAGCCCTTAGAGGCCTTCCCTGGTCACAGTGCCCTGGGTACCTGTGGTACCATATACCAGGGACTGGCCTGTGGCCAGAGAGTGTCAATTGGGTTTGGTCTTCAATGCAGTTTTAGGGAAAGAACATAGGCCCTGGGTACCTGATTGGCAGGAGCCCAGGGCACACTCAGTCAAAGCACATCAGCAGTTCATCAAAAAGTGGGGGCAACCATGTAGAAAGAGGGCACTTTCTCACAGATCCCCTGAAAGTGGTCACTTTAAATGTAAAAGGGCTTAACAACCCTGTCAAGAGGCATGCTGTACTCTCATATCTAGAGCATTCTCAGGCAGACATTTGCCTTCGTCAGAAGAAGGCACACTTGATCGCAGGAGATTGGCAGTGGTTAAAGTCCAGAGCTTTTCCGCACCAGTTTTTCTCTTCCATGGGCCGCAAAATGGCAGGGGTAGCAATTTTACTGTTGCGATCCTCCCGGCTGAAAATTGGACCCAAACTGGTGGAGATTAGGGGTCGTCTTCTTGTGTATCGCATACAGTTAGGCACACGGACACTCATGAGTGAATCGGTTGGATTCAAGAGATGGGCCTGAGAGACTTATGGAGAGAACATCACCACAAAACCCGGGACTATACTTTTTACTCAAATGCACATAGGTCCTATGCTCACCTCGATTGCTTTCTAGGCTCTAAAGAGTTACAGCAATGGCTTACATCAGTAGAAATAGAGCCAAGTTCCCTTTCGGACCACTCGGCGGTTGCGTATCCCACAAGTGGACAACGCTCCTAGACAGTGGCGATTGAGGGAGATGCTATTGCAGTGACCAGGGACCTTACAACAGATCAGAAAAGCTATTACTGATTATCTCAGCACCAATAATAACCCTGACGTGGCCGCCTCCATGGTATAGGATGCCCTGAAGGCAGTCATCCAGGGTGAGTTTATAGCGATATCTGCATCAGAGAATAGATTAAGAAATGGCAAAAGTGAGGAATTACAACAAGTGTGGGACCTAAAGCACATCCATCACCGCACCGAGGCTCTGAGGGTATGGCGACAGCTAGAAACCGATAGGAAACAGGTGGCGGGATTAGATCTAGATAGGGCTGAACATTCCCTACTCCGATTAAAGCACTGTTACAGAGGGGAAAACAAGCGCGGGAGGCTACTGGCAAATAAGCTCAAGGCCCAAAGGCAAGCGGTGAGGGTTGACTCTTTGATGGCGGAAGAGGGGGTATACTGAGGGGGGTGGCCCGATCTCCCCCATATTCAGAGATTTCTATTATGATTTATACTCAGAACAGCTTCTTCATTCTGAAACCCCAGCCCTTTACCTTCAAAACGCAAATATAACCCACCTGACTGGGGAACAAGCGGCATCACTTGATTGCCCAATCGGTGTAGAGGAGGTCATAGCTGTCATCTCCAGACAGAAAACTCCCAAGTCTCCAGGCCCGATGGTTTCCCAGCATGCTTCTATAATACCTTCTGTGCCGAGTTGACCCTTTCCTCACAAGGCTTTTTAACTCTATCTCTGGTCCAGCCTCGATTCCACCTTCCATGCTAGAGGCGAGAATTGTCATCATCCCTAAACCTGGCAAGGATGGTCGACAGCACAAATTGCAGACCCAACTCTTTGCTAAACATGGACGCTAAATTGTTCACTGGCATCCTAGCGGCCCAACTTAACCCCTTCATGCAGGGGTTGGTGGCCCCGGACCAGGCGGGCTTCGGTCCCCAAAGACAGTGCGCTGATAACACAAGAAGATTTATACGCATCATAGATAAGGCCAATCGCGTCAAACGTGAAACAATACTACTGTCGGTTGATGACACTGGCCAATTTTGGAATGGGGGAGCGATTTCGCTCCTGGGTCTAGAGTAATTATGGAACACCGATAGCTACAGTGAGAGATAACGGAGGAAGCTCTTCATTCTTCCCGATAAGAAGAGGCCCATGGCAGGGATGCACTCTGTCACTCCTCTTATTTGCACTCTGTATGGAGCCATTCGCACAGAGTGAGAGATCATCTCAAAATCAATGGGGTACTCTTCGGGGGGAGGAACATCTTATTAGTTTATACGCAGATGATGTTATGGTTGCTCTGGATGACCCTCAGGATACCCTACCGTACTTTCTGGGAGAGGCGTCGGATTTTGGCATGAACCTCAATAAGTCGTAGGCTCTCAACATCTCAGTCTTGCCAGACACAATGGCACATTTAACAAAGAATTATCCACTGCAGTGGGCAGCCAGATCCATCCCATACCTAGGAGTGCAGTTGGCCCAGACTCCAGAGAAAATAAAAATGTTCAATTATAGAGATCTGTTAAAACAGGTGCAGCCCGACCTGGCCCATTGGCGATCCTACCCGTTATCCCTGCTGGGCCGAGTCGCAGCGCTGAAGATGATGATCCTCCCCAGGATTCTCTTCCTCTTTCAGACTATTCCTTGAACACCTCCGCCGGGTATGATCGCTTCCCTACAGGTCCTTATACAACACTTTGTTTGGGCAGGTAAACGCCCTCGCATGCGGAAGGAGTTAAGCTGACACCCACCTGCACAGGTGGCCTTGGGAGTGACGAGCTTACTTCATTACTATCGAGTAGTGACAGCTTTGCTAGTTGGCTGAGTGGTCCAGGGCAGAGTCAGAGAAACTGTGGTTGTTTATGGACCGGGCAATTGCTGGGACCATATTAGGGAAGATTACATTTTTAGCCCGCGATCATAAAGCCCCAAGCCTCTATATATCCCCGGTAACATGTTCTTTGCTGAGAGTCTGGGACACTCAGGTAATCAGAGGGAACCCATCTACTTTCCCCTCCCCCTTGACCCCAGTGGTGGGTAATCCAGCGTTTACTCCAGGTCTGGGAGTCTGCATTTAGAGTATGGCAGTAGACTGATGGCATGCTTTTGGGCATTTATTCGATGAGGAAGGCCCCATTTCTTTTGGTAATCTGAGGAAGGATTTTGCAATTCCTGAAAACAAACGATTCCATTACCTCCAGATCAGACACTGGATTATGCATCCACTGACGAAGTTTGAAAAATGGCTCCTCACTAAACATACACACAAACATCTAGTCACGGATCTATATGCATTGCTTCTTCCTTCAGGGGCAGAGCTTAGATCCCCGGCACAACTCCTGTGGAAAGCTGAATTGGGGAGACAGCCAACCAATAAAGAATGGCAAGATATATATTATAGAGTGCAACACTCTGTACATAATACATCCAGCATAGCAACAGCTACAAAAACGCTACTTATTGGTATTTGACTCCCGTTAGACTTAATAGGGGCAACCGCAGCCCGTACTGATGAATGCTGGCGACACTGAGGCTAAAGGTACCCTTATCTACATCTTATGGGAATGTCCTAAGCTGACCTAATTTTGGGAATCTGTGTTAAACAATATCGACACCCATTTCCAGACTCAAATTCCCCGGTTTCTAACTTACATCATTTTAGGACTCCCCAACCCCCTTACATACCCACTCACATCACATAGGGGACGACATATTAGTATAGCACTAGGGGCAGCCCACCAAACTATTTTGGCCCATTGGGGAACGGAAGCTATACTGTCACACCTGGGATGGCTTCACCGCCTCGGACACGTTCTGGGCATGGAAAAGCTGACCCTCACCTTGTCGGCCCAGGGCGACTCATACAGAACCTTGTGGAAACCTTCTATAACCTTACCACCACAGGAATTCAGGGAATTGACTTGCCTCGCTATCTGAGATTACTTCGCTTGACGGCACCGGCTCCCACACGGGATAAGGAGGCCTCATCCAAGTGGTGTTCATTTTCGCTATTTTTCTCTCCTGTTTATGGATGGGCTGTGGGTACCCAGGGAGGGTAGTTATGTGGATTGGGAGGGGGCGGGATTGTTAGTAAAATGTTACACTTCACAGGTGAAATCAATCTGTTGGTTATACAAGTAGCATTGCAAAGCTTGTTATTTGTGAATCTGTGGCTTGCTGAAACAAATTTAAACCTAAGCAATGTTGACGGGGGGTTGGCATCAAAAACTTTGAAGACCTCTGGCATAGACTGTACAGCAGTCCCCCCAGATAATGCAGTGGCTTGCCTGAGGAAGCTGCAGTAGATTGAAAAAGTGTACAGAGAAAAGCCTGGCCAACACAGGCTTGTTGGTAGGCTAGCACATCTACACAATAATGTTTTGTAAAAGTATGTGATGTGGCCCAGGTAGCTACTTTACAGATGGCAGCTATAGGGATATGTTCCCCAAGGAGGCCATTGAGGCTTGTTTCCCAGTAGAGTGGTGTGGGAAAGTGCCCCTTTTTTTGCATGGTTATCCCCCACTTTTTGCCTGACCTCTGATGCAACCAGACTTGACGCACCCTGGGTCCCTGCCAATCAGGTTCCCAGGGCCTGTGTTCTTTCCCAAAACTGTACCTTTGTACCCACAATTGACATCTCTGGCCACAGGTAAGCTGCTTGTAAAAGGTACCATGGGTACCAAGAGCACTGTGACCAGAGAAGGGCCTCTAAGGGCCATCCTTAGAGGCCCTGTACCTTAACACCCACACACTGCCATTGCAGGCTGCGTGGTTTGGTGCAGAGAAAAGCGAAGAGTCGACATGGCACACATCCCTGTGTGCCATGCCTACAACCCACTGCCTGAGGTCAAGGTAGGTCAGCCCTCTAAGCAGGGTGCACTAGCCCTCAGGTGAGAGTACAGTGGCATGAGCTCTGTACCCCTACAGTGTCTAAGTCTATTCTTAGATATTGTAAGTGTAGTAAAGTCATAAAGAGTATATGGTCTGGGAGTTGGTCTTTACGAACTCCACAGCTCCATAATGGCTATACTAAAACCTGGGAAGTTTGGTAGCAAAATTCTCAGCACATTAAACCCACACTGATGCTAGTGTGGGATTTAATGTAAAATGCACTCAAAGGGCATCTTAGAGGTGCACCCTGAAAAACGACCAGCCCTGGTGTGGTTCCGGAATGGCTGCCCGCCACTTGCCACCACCAGACAGGTTTCTGGACCCCTGGGCAAACAGCCTCCGGCTCTCTGGGTCTAGAGACCAAGCTCATCCTGGGCAGAGGTGTCATGCCTCCTCCCACAGGATGGGCTGGGTCCACGAAGGGGAAGCTTCAAAGGCCTGCCACCTTTCGATGCTGTCCCTGTCTTTTGATGCCCCCAGCAACTGGCTCCCACCGGTTCTGTCCCCCACTTTGGGTGGGAGAATCGGCAGGAAAACCAAGCTAGGAAGAGAGGTGTGCCCACCTTTGCCAACCCCACCCCTCAGGTGGGGGGAGGCCATGTGAAGCACACATCTCAGTCCCCTCCATCATGAAGAAGAGGGGACTCAGTAAATTAGGGAGAGGCTCATAACCCCTCCCACTGGAGGGTGGCATAATAGGGGTGTACCCACACCAAGGAAGGGACCCATTGGTCCCGACCTGCACACCCCTTTAAACGCCCCTAAATCTAGCATTTAGGGGCAACCCTGAACCTTGGCTTCTCAGATTCGAGGAAGAAAGAAGGACAGAAGAGCCGTGCTGACCCAGAAAGAAGAGGACAACTACTGCTTTGGCCCCAGCCCTACTGGCCTATCCATCGCTGACCTGCCTATAGCGAAGAAACCGGCATGTCCAGCAGCCCTCCAGAGCCCGGAGGACCTGCCCTGCACTCACCTTACAGACTCTGCCTTCCGTGAGCACGTATTTCCTCAACAAAGACTCCAATAACGGAATCCGGTTTCCGGCGACTCCGCACCACTCTGCACCCGACGCCTACGGCCAGAGTTGGAGTGCCAAACACCACAAGGAGGTCTTCCCAGCGATCCTGACTAGGGATCTGGTGATCCCCGACCTCCCTCAAGACGACCCCTGCAACCTCAACCTGAAGGGTCCCCCCGACCGAGGCTGGTAAGAAAACCCGACGCCAGCAGACACCCCTGCACCCAACGCCCCACGGCTTTGGGTGGCCCAATCGACAGTGTCCAGGCACCCGCAAGAACCAAACTTACCTCTCCACCCGATGGTCGCCTTCAGGAAGTCTCCCTGCCCGAGCCTGCAGCAACTTTACTGAACCGAAGGTCTCCATTGAAAAGCACAGAGTCCCCGATTTCCTTATGACCCACTGCACCCGGCCACTCCAGTGCCGCTGGTGGTGCAGCTCCTGTGCTAGTCGTTGGCCCCAGCAGTGCTGACCTTAACCCCAGGAGCTTTGCTCCCTCACCGAGTGGCCTGCTCGTAAATAGTCCCTAACCGAAGGCCCCCTTAGCTCCATTGACTAACATTGGGCTCCTGCACTCTGCACCCGGCCGCCCCAGTGCCTTTAGGCATACCACCACCAGTTCTCAAAGCAATCGAAAAGTAACTAAAAAGTATTCTAAAAGTAATTACTGTGTAATTTTTACTGCTTTTTAAAGTGATACCAACCTGTAACAATCGCAAATCCATCCTCAAGTGCATTTCTGTGTAAAGGTTTGCCATTGAGAGTATATTTACCTACCTGTACCAAGTCCTGCTTGGTTCTAGAAATAAAATACAAGTATACCTTTTTATACATACCCAATTGGTCTAGATTCAGTCTCTGAGTGTGTGCCATCAGCCTTGATTGAGTGAATATAATAAATGCTTAACACACCCTCTGGATAAGCCTAACTGCTCGCCCACACTACTACAAAGAGAGCTGTTGGTACTTACTAATTTAGCCTCTGATATACCTCTGGGGACTCCCTGGACTCTGTGCACACTATTCATTACTTTGGTATAGTATATACAGAGCCAGCTTCCTACAAGTGGGCTCGAGGTGGAATGAGCAAGGCCCTTTTAGCTTTAGCACAGCATGTCTGGATGCATTTTACAATCCATTTTGCAATGCCCGATTTAAATAAGGCCTTCCCCTTGTGGGTTTGGAGAAGGCAACAAAGACCTATTGCGTCTTCCTAAAGAGTTTAGTTCTGTCAATATAGTATATGGAGGCTCGTGTAACATCTAAGGTATGGACAGCCCGTTCCACAACAGAGTCAGATTGAGAAAAAAAACATGAAGTTCAATGGATTGACTGATATGGAACTGTGACACCACCTTAGGAAGAAATGTGGGGTGGTTACTATCCCTGTGTATCTGAAGGAAAGGTTCTTCCAAGGTTAGCGCCTGAAGCTCACTGACACACCTGAGTAAAGTGATGTCGACCAGAAATGCTACCTTCTAAAAGAGGGAGTGGAGGGGTTCGAGCAGAGGGCCCATGAGTCTTGTCAATACAATATTGAGGTTCCATGTTAGGGCTGGTGGTACCCGAGAAGGAATGACTATTTTGAGACCCTCCATAAAAGCTTTAATGACTGGAATTCTGAAGAGGGAAATGTGTTGCCGGTTCTGAAGGGATGCGGCTACAGCAGCTAGGTGTAGTCGTATGGATGTTAAAGCTAAACCAAAAGTTTGCAAGTGAAGTACTTAGCAGACAATATCTTGCACTTTGACTGCTAAGGTGTCAATGTGTCTTGAATGACAATAGAAGATTAATCACTTCCACTTGGCAGAGTAACAGGCACAGGTAGTAGGTGTGTGCACTTCTTTACGAATGTTCATGCATTTGGGTGGAAGATTAAGGTACCCAAATTCTAGGACTTCAGGAGCCAGATCGCAAGATTGTAAGACCTGGGGTCTGGGTGCCTGATTTCTCAATGGTTCTGCTTGAGAAGGTCCAGCCTGTTAGGGACATCTGCCGAAGCCTCCGAATCACAAATGGAAGTAGTGGGAGAAGAAGAAAAGCATAAACAAAGATCCCAGACCAACTCATCCATAGTGCACTGCCCTTGCACTAGGGGTGTGGGAACCTGGAGGCAAAGTTTCGGCATTTGGTATTTTCTACAGTGGTGAAGAGGTCTATCTCTGGGAGTACCCAATGCTGGAAGTACTGAAGGAAGTCTTACGGGTGGAGTTCCCACTCGTGGACTTGTTGCGGCATCCTGCTGAGGAGGTCGGCAAAGTTGTTGTCCACTTCCGGAAGGTACTCCACTAGCAGATAGATCTTGTATCAGAGAGCCCACGCCAAATGCTCTGTGCTAGGTGAGAGAGCTGGGGAGGTCTGGTGCCCCCTTGCTTTTGAATGTAATACATGGCTGTCATGTTATCCGTCTTGATGAGGGCTACTTTGCCAATCAAGTGGGGAAGGAAAGCTTTCAACGCAAAGTGAACAGCTACTAGTTCTAGGTAACTTATGTGGAGACACTGTTGACTGGGTTCCCCCTGGCCTAGGACAGTCCGATCCTGTAAGTGAGCATCCCATCCCGTAAGGGAGGCAACAGTTGTAATGGTCCTCTGTGGAACTGGGCCGAGAAAAGGCCACCCCTGCAACAGGTTGTTGGTATTCCACCATTGCAGAAAGCAACATGTGGAGCGGCTGATCAAAACTAGATCCTCCCAATGACCCTCCGCTTGGGACCACCGATGCGCCAAGCACTACTGCAACGGACGCATGTATAACCTGAGATGGGGTACTATGGCAATACAGGAGGCCATCATGTAGAGGAGGTGCATAATTGTCCTGTCTATGATTTGGTGGCCTGGTTGAAAGATAGGGATTAGTGCCTGGCATGACTGTATCTTGGCCGCATTTGGATAAGCCATGCCAACTTCGGAGTTGAGGATTGCCCTCAGATAGGGCTGTATCTGAAGGGGTTGGAGGTGGGATATTGTAGCATTGATGGTCAACCCTAGTTGGTGAAGGAGGTTTATTGTGAGCTGAGATTGTTTGCAACAGTTTTGAAGGGAGGCATTCTTGATGAGCCAGTGGTCCAGATAGGGGAACACACTGACGCCCTGCCTGCACAGATGAGCAGCCACTGCTGCAAGGCACTTGGTGAACACCCTGGGCGCAGTGGTGACCCCTAAGCGGGGGCACCTTGAACTGGTAATACTTTCCGCTGACTACAAACCTGAGATACCAGTGATGTGCCGGGTGGATTGGTATGTGGAAATAAGTGTCCTTCAGGTCGAGAGCGGCCATTAAGTTGCCTTGTTGTAGCAGCGGGATGATATACGAAGAGTAACCATATGGAAGTGCCGTGAAAGAATGGAAAATGCTACTTACCAGTATGCATCTGTTCTTGGCATGTAGAGCTGCAGATCCACACACTATGCATAGATCGCCATCTGGTGTTGGGCTCGGATGTTTGCACTTTGTTGTTGTATTGGAATAAGTCTTTGGAAGTCACGAGATAGGTGACTCCTCTTCTGGACAATAGTGCGCATGGGCATCGACTCCATCTTCAGATTGTTTTTTCGCCAGGAAGGGAAATGGAGTTTTGTGAGAAAAGGAAAGAGATGTCCATGTATGTTGTATCTAATTAAGATAATACTGGAACAGATTAAGGTAGCCGGGGAGGTGGGTGGGCGTGTGTGGATCTGCAGCTCTACATGCCAAGAACAGATGCATACTGGTAAGTAGCATTTTCCGTTCGAGGCATATGAGCTGCAGATCACACACTATGCATAGATAGCATAGCAGTACTTTCCTTTAGCGGCGACCACCAGTATCTGTTGCAGTAGTCTGAAATAGTGTTTTGAGTACAGCCTGGCCCACACTAGCTTGTTGTTTTGCCTGCACATCTACACAATAGTGTTTTGTGAATGTGTGCGGTGTAGACCATGTAGCTGCTTTGCAGATGTCATCTAAGGGAATGTTCCCTAAAAGTGCCATGGAAGCCCCTATTTTGCGGGTAGAGTGGGCTTTAGGGGGAATAGATAGTGTACGTTTTGCTTTGTGGTAGCAAATTTGTATACATTTGACAATCCACCTTGCAATCCCAGACTTTGATATAGGATTGCCTTTATGTGGTGGTGAGAAGGATACAAAAAGTTGTTTTGCGAAAAGGTTTTGTTCTGTCAATGTAGTAAAGGAGGGCTCTTTTCACGTCTAGTGTATGAAGTGCTCTTTCTGCTACTGTTTGTGGTTGCGAGAAGAACACTGGCAACTCAACAGATTGGTTGAGATGGAAGGGAGAAATAACTTTAGGAAGGAATTTGTCCTGAGAACCACTTTGTTATGATGGAGTTGTAAAAATGGTTCTTGAATAGTTAGTGCCTGTACCTCACTGACTCTTCTGAGAGATGTGATGGCCACAAGGAAAGCAACTTTCCATGTAAGAAATTGGAGCTCACATTTATGTAGAGGTTCGAATGGAGGGCCCATTAATCTAGTGAGGACGATGTTTAGATTCCACACTGGAGAGGGTGGTACCCTGGGAGGAATTATTCTTTTGAGGCCTTCCATAAATGCTTTAATGGCTGGTACCTTGAACAATGACAAATGTTGTCTATTTTGTAGGTAAGCTGCTATGGCAGCGAGATGCAATCTAATGGATGTGTATGCTAGATTACATCTTTGAAGATGCAGCAGGTAACATATGATGTGTTGAATGGACGCATCTAGAGGATTGATTGTGTTATTGGTACAGTATAACACAAATCTTTTCCACTTGGCTGCATAGCAGGCTCTAGTGGTGGGGCGCCTAGCTTCTCTGATAACGTTCATACAATCAGGTGGAAGATTGAGGTAACCAAATTCTAGGACTTCAGGAGCCAGATCGCTAGATTGAGCTGTGCTGGATCTGGATGTCTGATCTCTCCACGGTTCTGTGTTAAGAGTTGTGGGGAGAGGTGTAGTTTTTGGTGCAGGACTACGGATAGTTCCAGCAATGTTGTGTCCCATAGTTGTCTGGCCCATGTTGGAGCAACTAGAATCAGTGTTAGTGACTGTTGTTGCAGCTTGCGCACCACTAATGGAATGAGTGGAAGAGGCGGAAAAGCGTACGCAAATCTGCCTGACCAATTCATCCATATCGCATTGCCTTTGGACAATGGGTGTGGATATCTGGCGGCAAAGCTTGGGCATTTTGTGTTGTAATGTGTGGCGAAGAGATCTATCTCTGGATGCCCCCACATTTGGAAAAACGGTTGAAGAACTTGTGGGTGAAGTTCCCACTCGTGAATCTGTTGTGTTTGACGACTTAAATCCGTATTTGTAAAGCGCGAACTACTCACCCTTACGGGTCTCAAGGCGCTGGGGGCCGTCGTGGAAATTAAGTGAGCTATTGCCCAGAGTCACATGGTGCTGAGCTGAGCTGCCGCCGGAGCCAGGGATCGAACCGTGAACCCTGTGCTCCGAAGTCAGCTGCCCTGGCCGCTGCACCACACCTCTCCATTACAGACTTAACAGATCTGCCATCTGATTCTGAATTCCTGGAAGATGTTGGGCTAAAAGGAATATGTTTTGAGGAATAGCCCACCTCCATATGCTCTGAGCTAGTTGAGAGAGCTGCAGAGAGTGCGTCCCCCCTGTTTTTGTAAATAATACATTGCTGTGATATTGTCCGTCCGGACTAAGACAGCTTTGCCTGATATCTGTTTCTGGAATGATTTTAATGCCAGAAAGATTGCTAGTAACTCCAAATGATTGATGTGGAGTAGCTTTTGCTGAGGTGTCCATGTGCCCTGTATGGTGTGATGTAGTGGATGAGCGCCCCATCCGGTGAGCGATGTGTCTGCTGTTAGCACAATCTGTGGAACCGGCTCTAGGAACGGTCGCCCTTTGGAAAGGTTTTGGGTGTTCCACCACTGCAGAGAGCGATGTGTGCGGCCGTCCACCAACACCAGATCTGTTAGTTGACCTAGAGCTTGGTTCCACTGACGTGCTAAGCATTCCTGTAAGGGGCGCATCTGGAGTCTTGCATGCGGTACTATGAATATGCAAGAGGCCATCAGCCCTATTAGTTGCATAAACACTCGAGCTGGAAGCGAG
This sequence comes from Calotriton arnoldi, assembly GCA_963921515.1. Classification (NCBI taxonomy): domain Eukaryota; kingdom Metazoa; phylum Chordata; class Amphibia; order Caudata; family Salamandridae; genus Calotriton; species Calotriton arnoldi. The sequence continues at coordinate 463,530 of CAWUFW010001603.1, read as the reverse complement.
TGTTGCGGCTGGAATTTTGTTAAAAGGGCTTGCATGCTTGCTATCCTGGCTGGATTGGGGTATGCAAGGCCTTTTGAGGTGTCTATTGTGGCACCTAGATGTTGTTGGATGTGGGACTGTTGGAGGTGAGACTTTGTGAGGTTTATTGTAAACCCCAAGTCGTGAAGTAGTTGGATTGTGGTGTGTGTGTGTGGTTTACACACTGGGTATGCGACTTGGCTTTTATGAGCCAGTCGTCTAAGTATGGGAAGACGTGAATTTGTTGTCTTCTTAAGTGGGCTGCTACCACTGCCAGACATTTTGTGAAGACTCTGGGTGCTGTGGTGACTCCGAATGGGAGAACCTTGAACTGATAATGTTTACCATCCACTACAAATCGAAGATATTTTTTGTGAGCATGGTGAATGGGAAAGTGGAAGTAGGCGTCCTTGAGATCTAAGGTGGCAAGGAAATCGCCTTGTTTGAGTAGAGGAAGGACTTGTTGAAGAGTGACCATATGAAAATGGTCTGATTGTATGTAGAGGTTTAATGGTCTGAGGTCCAGGATGGGCCTGAGGGTTCCGTCCTTCTTTGGAATGAGAAAATACAGTGAGTAAACCCCTGTGTTATGCTGATGCAGGGGAACTGGTTCTATTGCATGTTTTTGTAGGAGGGAAAGCACCTCTTGTTTGAGAAGCGTTAAATGCTCTGTTGACATTGGACGCTGTTTGGGTGGTATGTTTGGGGGAGTTGAAGTGAATTCCAGGCAATAACCGAATTGGATAATTTGTCTCACCCACCTGTCCGTGGTAATGGTGTTCCAGACAGGTAGGAACTGTAGCAATCTTCCCCCGACCGGAGTGTAATGGTCTGGGGGAGTGGAGGGAAGTCATTGTTTGGAGGTGGAGGCAGTATTGATGGTTTTGCCTCTACCCTTGTTGTTATTGCCCCTGTAGCCTCCTCTGTAATAACCTCTGGTAGATGAGGTCTGGGTGGGACTTTTATAGGATGTGGAGGAGTTATCAGTGGTAAAACCTCTAGAGGCGCCCCTATAAGAGGAGCGACGAAAGGAACTTCTGGGAGTTTGCGATTACAAAGCTCCCATTGATTTGGCCGTATCAGTATCTTTTTTCATCTTTTCTAAAGATGAATCCACACTAGGTCCAAATAAATGTTCCTGGTCAAACGGCTGGTTTAGTATGGCAGTTTGAACCTCGGGTTTGAACCCTGAAATACGGAGCCATGCATGTCTACGCAAAAGGACACTGGTATTAATAGCTCGTGAGGCTGTGTCTGCAGCATCCAGAGCACATCGAATGGAGGTATTGGTTATAATTTTGCCTTCCTGGATGAGATCATTGGCCCTTGTTTTATATTGATCTGGAAGGTGTTGTAGTAGGGTCTCTAGTTCGTCATAGTGTGCCCTATCGTACCTAGCCAGCAACGCCTGTGTGTTGGCAATTCTCCATCTGTTGGCTGCTTGGGACGCTGTTCTTTTACCAGATGCGTCCAACAGTTTAGACTCCTTATCAGGAGGTGGAGCATCGCCTGAGGTTTGAGAGTTAGCCCTTTTCCTGGCTTTGGAAACTACCAAGGAATCTAAGGGAAGTTGTCCTTTAATGTAAACAGGGTCAGCTGGGGCAGACTTGTATTTCTTTTCTACCCTGGGGTTAATGACTTTAGCCCTTACAGGATCTTTAAAGACTTCAGGAGCGTGTTTGATTACCCCTTTCAACATTGGGAGAATAGAAGTGGACCTTTGAGATGGTGCAAAAGTGTCCATAAGGAAGTCTTCTTCTACAGGGTCTGTGTGTAAATCTACACCGTGGTATTCTGCAGCTCTGTGTATGAGCTGAGTGAACCCTATAGTGTCCTCTGGAGGGGATGGTCTAGATGGGTAGATATCATCTTGTGGTGTATCAGGAACATCTGGTGTGCCATAATTGTCCCATGGGTCATTTGGGATATTAGGATGTCTAGGTTCTCCTAAAGGTTGATCATTACCTTCGTACTCAGAAGGGTCCTCATCATCCTGAGGTGGAGGAGATTGTGAGGGTATTCGAGATGGAATAGGAGAGATGTGGTGAGGAGGAGGAGGTGGAGAAGGAATTCTCAAAGGAGAAGTGGCAATGTCTCTCTTCTTTAGAGGGAGTGGAGCTGGTGCAGGTTTGTCCATTTTCCTTTTCCTGGAAGGACTAACTATAAGTCGACCTGTCTTTGGGTCTATTTCCAGAGTTTTTTGGTGTGGATCAGGTTGGAAAAGCTCCTCCTCTGGAGTGTGTTGTTTCAGTCCCGATTTTTTCGGGTCCGACTGTTTGTGTGGCACCAGTTTTGGAGTTGTTTTATGCTCCTTAGGTTTGGAAACGGGAGTTTTCCTCGGTTCCATTGGGGTCTTTGGAACCGGTTCCGATGATTTTTTCGGCTCCGAAGGTTGCGTGCCAGCGGTTTTCGGAACCAGTTGTTTGTTTGGTTCCAATGGTTTTTTCGGATCCGAAGGTTCAGTGCCAGTGGGTTTGGGTGCCGAATGCGCCAATGTGGAACCAGGCCTCGATGCGGGCGAAGACAGTGGTTTGTCTTTTGGTCTCGGTGCCGGGGATGGGGTTTCGGTACCGAGGGTAGGCTGGCTCGGGCCAGAGCGGCCTGAAGCCTTATGTGTTGACTTCTTTGACGAGCCGGAAGGCGGGGCGTGGGAAGTTTTGTCCCGGTGTGCACCTAGGCCAGAAGGTGAAGGTGTTACGGAAGCTTTTGTAGGAATGGATGGGGGGGGGGGGGAGGGAGGGGTCGACGTCAGTACTTACGACCCGTTGCCCAGGAGTGATGTCTTCGACGTCGGAATCGTCTGCTTTGGAGGGGCTGATGCTGCCCTCTGCGAGTTGTTCCTGCTCCGGTACATTGATGCCTTCTTGGAAGATATCGTCCGGTATCGATGTCGATGATCGAGCCATGCTTCTTCGAGCTCGACGATCCCGTATTGTTTTCTTGGAGCGGAAAGAGGCACAAGCTGGACAGTCTTTGGCCTCGTGCTCGGGCGAAAGGCAGACGTTACACACCTCGTGAAGATCGGCGTGGGGAAACTTGGATCCACATGGAGGACACTTTTTGAAAGGAGTCCTTTCCATGAGCCAAAAGGCCTGATGGCGCAGCTAGGCCCGAAGGCCTGCATCGGCGACCGGAATCGAAGAATTCGAGTTTGTAGAGATGCGCGTCGAAAAGGAAACACGATCGAAAACAATACCGAAGAAAGGGTGAAGGATTGCGCGTCGAAAGTTAGAACGGTAGCGACACCGAACTGGAGCGCGACAGAACACATCCGAGCCCGATGGCGGAAAAAAACAATCTGAAGATGGAGTCGACGCCCATGCGCACTATTGTCCAGAGGAGGAGTCACCTATCTCGTGACTTCCAAAGACGTATTCCAATACAACAACAAAGTGCAAACATCCGGGCCCAACACCAGATGGCGATCTATGCATAGTGTGTGATCTGCAGCTCATATGCCTCGAACAAACAGGTTATCGGTTCAAAGGTAAGTTATCAACTGTGGGAGTTCAGGTTCTGGGGTTAGACTCAGGGGTCCCCCAGGGTCAGTGATGCACTCTTGTTACACCCTCAGCGGTTCTAGGGCGGCCGGGTGCAGTGTTGAGGCCCAATGTTATCCAACAGGGGATGGGGGGCCTCCGGTTGGTGGCTGCTGGCAAGCAGGCCACTGGGTTGTGGGAGCAAAGCTCCTGGACTTTAGCTCAGGGCAAATGGGGAATCAAAGTAGCACCAAAGGTGCACCCTCAGCGGCACTAGGGCGGCCGGGTGCAGGGTGCTGTTTTGAGGTCGGGTGCCCTGTTATTTTCAATGGAGAACCTCTGGTTTGCAAAAGCGCTGCAGGCAGGGAGACAAAGGACTTCTGGGTGCAACCACCACTTCGAGAGGTAAGTTGGGAAGTTAGGGGTTGGTTAAGCACCGTCGGTTTGGGCACACAAGGCCGTGGGGCGTCGGGTGCAGGGGTGCCTTTTGGGGTCTGGGTCGCGGTTAGGGGGCCTTCTGGATTTAGGCTGCAGGCGTCGGCTGGAGGCAGGTCAGGGGTCGCCGGATCTCTGTTCAGGATCGCCGGGGTGACCTCCTCGTGGTGTTTGCCCGCTCGAGCTCGGGCCATGGACTGCGGGTGCAGAGTGGGGCGGATTTGCAGTCTCCGGCTGCTGCCAGAGGTTGCAGTTGAACCAATCTGGTGTTCACGGGAGAAGCAGTCTTTGGAAGTGAAGGCAGGCAGGTCCTCCGGGGTTTTTGAGGTTGCTGGCTGCAGGACACACCGGGATTTCGCAGGAGCAGGTTCGAGGGGAGACAGGCCGGTAGGGCTGGGGCCAAGTCAGTGGGCGTCTTCCTCTTGTTAGCTGGCTGCACGGCTGTTCGGTCCTTCTTTTCTTCTTGTTGTCAGGCTGGATCTGAGGAAGCAAGGTTCAGGGTGCCCCCTAAATACTAGATTTAGGGGCGTTACAGGTAGGTAAAGGGCAGGGACCAATGGGTCCCTTCCCTGGGCTGGGTACACCCCCTATCATGCCACCCTCCAGTGGGAGGGGGGCAGGAGCCTGTCCCTGGTTGGTTGTGTCCCCCAACCCTCAAGATGGCGGGGACTCGGAGTTGTGCTTCACCTCGCCTCCCCCACCTGAGAGGTGGAGTTGGCAGAGGTGGGCACACCTCTTTCCCTCACTTGTTTTTCCCGCCGGTTCTCCCGCCCAAAGTGGGGAGTAGAACCAGTGGGGACCAGTTGCTGAAAGCAGCAAATGGTCTGGGGAGGCTCACAAAGGCGACATGCCTTTGAAGCTTCCCCTTCGTGAACCCTGCCCATCCTGGGGGAGGAGGCTTGGCACCTCGTCCCAGGATGTGCATCGTTTCAGGCCCCCGAGAGCAGCAGGCTCTCGACCCAGGGGTCCAGAAACATGTCTGGTGGTGGCAGCCTAAGCAGCCACTCAGTCAGGTCACTAGACGTTGGTCGAGTTTCAGGGGGCATCTCTAAGATGCCCTCTGTTGTGCATTTTACATTAAATCCCACACTGGCATCAGTGTGGGTTTAATGTGCTGAGAAGTTTGATACCAAACTTCCCAGTTTTCAGTGTAGCCATTATGGTGCTGTGGAGTTCGTAATAACAAACTCCCAGCACCATATACTCTTAATGGCAGCACTGCACTTACAATGTCTAAGAATGGACTTAGACACTGTAGGGTTACAGGGCTCATGCACCTGTACCCTCACCACTGGTACAGTGTACCCAGCTAGAGGGGTGACTGATCTATGCCAGGGCAGTGGTTTGTAGGCATGGCACACAGGGATGAGTGCCATGTCGACTCTTCACTTTGTTCTGCACCAAGACACGCTGCCTGCAAAGGCAGTGTGTGAGTGAAAATGTGCAGGGCCTCTAAGGGTGGCACAATAAATGCTGCAGCCCTTAGAGGCCTGCTCTGGTCACAGTGCCCTGGGTACCTGTGGTACCATTACCAGGGGCTGACCTGTGGCCAGAGATGCCAATTGGGTTTAGTTTTGGGCAAAGAACACAGGCCCTGGGAACCTGATTGGCAGGGACCCAGGGCACACCAAGTAAAAGTACATCAGTAGTCTGGCAAAAAGTGGGGGGGTTACTGCAACAAAAACCCACTTTCCTACACAGTGTTGTTGGGCATGGCACACATAGATGTGTGCCATGTGGAATCTTCAGTTTGATCTGCACCAAAACACACAGCCTGCAATGGCAGTGTGTGGGTGTTAAGGTGAGGGGGTCTCTGAGGGTGGCATAACACATGCTGCAGCCCTCAAAGGCCCTCTCTGGTCAAAAGGCCCTTAGTACCAGGGGTACCTTTTACAAGGGGACTTACATGTGGACTAGAGGTGTGCCAATTGTGGAGACCAGGTATAGTTTTGGGAAAGAACACAGGCCCTGGGAGCCTGATTGGCAGGGACCCAGGGCACACTCTGTCAAGTTGGCATCATGTTTCTGGCAAAAAGTTAGTGGATAACCATACAAAAATGAGCACTTTCCTACAGGCGGTGAGCATTACTGTAAAGATATCAGGGCACTAAGGCCTCAGTTGTTCATGTTTGATTCCTATGAACTGGGTCGGCAGTTGGGGGAAGCGAGGCAAGTTGTTGACAATGTGGGTTGCAAGTGTTGCGGGCACATCACAGGATTTCAACATGTATTGCATTGCGTGGTGACAATTCAGTCAAATGTTTAATTAAAAGGTCCTTCTGTAACTATGTTAAGAGTTGGTGATTTTGTTGTGTTCTCACAGATTGTTCAAGGGTTTTGCTTATGAAGGGATATTGCAGTCAAGGAGGAATGTAACATTTGTCCAGTTCCCTTTCACCAGACCAGTCACCTCTTCTAATACAGGAGCCAATCCATCTCAATTGAACAATAATGCACTACTCAATCATTGCTATTCTAGGACTGTATCCCAAGAAGACATCTTCTGTCTGCAGTTTCTGGCTACAGCCTTCATTTACCATGATCTAAAGTACTGATAGAAAGGACACTCACCTAAAGAGCTCACCAAATTTACTCTTCTGGTGAGTGTACGAGGTGTACAGGTCGTACAGATAGGCCAGAATACATCGTTCAGCTGAGGAACCATCCGATCGATTCATGCTGTTTTTCACAACTCCACACAACCTGCAAAGGGTGGAACACAAAGCTAATTTAGTAAAATGTACAAACTATACATATGAGGCCCATTGAAAAGAGCCCTGAAACAGTGGGAAGCAGTAAAAATACCTACAACGAAGGCTGGAAATATGAACACACACACAGAGAGAACATGAACTCTTGATTCAACTACCACTACTATAGCAGACTCAGTGGTGGATGCAAGCATACGTTCTACAACAGAACCCCACAAAGTCTAAAAACCTGCTGATTTAAGATTCAGTGGTAAACTAATTGGAAGCCAGAATTTCTGGGTTAGCGCTGCTCGCCCACAATAATAGTGACAAAGAAAACAAGTTACTTACCTGTAACTTTGGTTCTCCAGTATTGGAAGCTTTCATAGATTCCCATGCTTGGAATCATTCCCCGTCGTCGAGATGGGAGCCTCGGTAAATATAAAACAGTAGTAAATAACCATTACAAAAGAGAAACAGGCGTAGGCCTAATCCCATTTTGTAACCAGACCATGTCTTTTTGTAAAAGAGACCAAAAAGAACCATCAACCAATCAGAGCAGCTTCACCCTCTAGAACCTTGGTGAAAGAACCTCAGCTCCTCAGATTTTCGTATACGTTGTGAAAAATAACAGAGAGAGGCTGAGCTTTCCCAGGGGAGGAGGGTGGGTTGCATGGGAATCTATGAAGCTTCCAATACTGGAGAACCAAAGTTACAGGTAAGTAACTTGTTTTCTTACTCCAGTATTGGAGCTTTCATAGATTCCCATGCTTGGAATCAGAGTAGCTAGCAGTAAACATACACATTTTCCATAAAATATTACTTGTTTGAGAAACATTGTTTAAATGCATTTTAAAACCAGCAAAAAGCAGAGATGTGAAAAACAAATAAACAGCTAGTACCCAAAGGGTAGGATGATAAGCTAATGCATCTAGAAACAAGAGAAAATGTGTATAAAGCACAGAAAGAAGGAAGGAGGGTAGCAAGGGAAAGCTCACCACTCATTGGAAGAGGTTCCTCAGGACCGCCTGGCCCACCGCTGCGTCGTCTTGGAGTGATGCATCCAGGCAGTAGTGCTTCGTAAAAGTGTGAGTGCTGCTCCAAGTTGCAGCCCTACAAATGTCTTTGATCTGGACACCAGCAAACAATGCGGCTGAAGATGCCATAGATCTTGTCGAATGTGCCCGGACACTACCCTCCAGGGTTTTGCCCGCTGCTGCGTGACAATATCGAATAGCGCTCACAATCCACCGAGATATCCCCTGCTTGGAAAGGGGAAACCCCTTACGGGGAGCGTGGATGATACAAAAAGTTGCGAAGACTTGCGGAAGGACTTTGTTCGGTCCAGGTAGAACTTCAAACATCTTTGGAGATCCAGAGAGTGAAGAGCTCTCTCAGCCGGCGAAGTAGGCTGAGGAAAAAAGGCTTTAAGGATCACTGGTTCGTTGAGATGAAAAGAAGAAGGTACTTTAGGAATAAACTTAGGATTAGTTCTCATGATGACGGTATTTTTCTTGAACTGTAGGAAGGGTTCCTGAATTGAAAGCGCCTGTAATTCTCCTATTCTCCTGGCTGAAGTGAGGGCTAGCAACAAAGCCACCTTCCAGGAGAGGAACTTGAGATCTGCTCGATGAATGGGTTCGAATGGATGTCTCATAAATTGAGAAAGAACCAAGTTCAAATGCCACGTAGGCGGTGGAGGCTTCACTGGCGGGAACACTCTGAAGAGGCCCTTAAGAAATTGTTTGACAATTCTGGCTGACCAAAGAGAAGGCCCAGAGGATGTACGTCGAAAACGAGAAACCGCTGCTAAGTGTACCTTAATGGAAGAATGAGCCAAACCTGCCTTAGCCAAGGACAGGAAATAAGGAAGGACCTGGTGCGGTTGCGATAAGAAAGGATCCAAACCCTTGCCTTGACACCAGATGGAAAAACGCTTCCATTTCAAGCGGTAGGTCTTGTTAGTGGACGGAGTTCTCGCCTGCGAAAGAACATCCTTAATCTCTTCTGGAAGATCTAAGTGAAGAAATTCTCGCTGCTCAGGAGCCATGCTGAGAGCTGCAACGAGCGAGGATCTGGGTGCCATACCTAGCCCTGAGACATTGTGAGGAGGTGCGGAATCGGTTGTAGTGGAAGAGGATGGTCCAAGGAGAGAAGGTGGAGTTCGGCGAACCAAAACTGTCTCGGCCAGGCTGGGGCTACCAGGATCATTTTGCACCGTTCTGTTTTGATCTTCTTCAGCAACCTGGGACTTAGCGGAATGGGGGGAAAAGCGTAAACAAATGCGCCTGACCAGGCTATCGAAAGCGCATTCCCCAGCGACCCTCAATGGTGTAGCTTGCTGGCGTAAAACTGGCATTTCCTGTTTTCTGGTGTGGCAAACAGGTCTATGGAGGGTCTGCCCCACCGGCGAAAGACCCCTTCCAGCATTGTCTGATCCAGTTCCCACTCGTGGGTGACCGACTTCAGCCTGCTGAGCCGGTCTGCTTTGTCGTTGAGCACTCCTGGCAAATGTTCTGCCTTCAGAGAAATTCCATGAAGGATCGCCCATTCCCAGATCGCTTGGGCTTCTTGTGACAAGGGTAGGGACCTGGTGCCGCCTTCCTTGTTGATGTAGTGCATGGTTGTGGTGTTGTCCGTCCGGACAAGAACCGACAAACCTTGCAACCTTGGAAGAAAAGCTTGAAGAGCTAGACGAATCACTCTTAGTTCCAAGAGGTTGATGTGAAGGAGGCGATGTTCCGGAAGCCAACGACCACTGACCTGCAGATCCTGCAACACTGCGCCCCAGCCCTCTAGCGAAGCATCTGTAGTCACCACCTGAGGTGCTGGAGTGCTTACGAAGGATAGACCTCGGGACAAATGCTTTTCTCTTGTCCACCATACAATGGCTTGGCGCATGTCCTGAGTGATCAGAAGCTTGTCGAAGGACCCGCTCACCTGCTTCCACTGCAAGTCCAGGTGCTCCTGCAGGGGGCGCATTCGCAATCTGCAGTGAGGTATCAAGGGTATGCAGGAGGACATCATCACCAGCAGGGATTTGTAGCGGCGAACAGAAAGATACTTTTTTCTTCGCACCAGATGGGCCATGGAGATTAGATTTCTTTGTCGCTCCAGAGATGGAAATACCTTGCTGAGAGATGTGTTTAAAATCGCTCCAAGAAACTGAACCTTCCTGGACGGGCGGTGAGAAGACTTGGTGCTGTTGAGAGTCAAGCCCAGATTGGAGAAGAGACAGGTGCAAGCGGCGACCGCATCTGCTGCTGCCTCCCTGGACGGGGCCTTTAGTAACCAGTCGTCCAGGTAGGGAAAGACCTGGAAATGATGCTTCCTGAGGAAAGCTGCAACCGGTGCTAGCACCTTGGAGAAGCCTCTCGGAGCTGAGCGAAGGCCAAACGGCAGCACTTTGAACTGGAAATGGCTCTTTGCGACTGTAAACCGAAGAAATCTCCTGTGGGCCGGATGGATGGGTATGTGGAAATACGCATCCTCGAGATCGAGAGTGGCCATAAAATCTCCAGTGTTGAGAAGACGCAGGATGTCCTGGAGAGACACCATCCGAAAGGATTGCTTTGTGAGAAGTGTTGAGCTCCTGAGGTCGAGAATGGGACGCCATTTCTCCAACGTCTTTTTTACCAGGAAAAACCTGGAATAGAATCCCTTGCCCCTCTGGGATAGAGGGACTGGCTCTACTGCTCCCTTGATCAGCAGCTGATGAACTTCGAGCCGAAGGAGACGCAGATGTTTCATGGAGGCGGCGGCAGGGGCTTTGGATGGTGGAAGATGCATGAACTCCAGGGTGTGGCCACTCTGAATGATGTTCAGAACCCAACGGTCTGTTGTAATCAGTTGCCAGTTGCGGAGGTAACGAGACACCCTGCCTCCTACAGATGTTTTGGAGGAGGAGGAGGGCACAGCGCAAAGAGCCAGGACGCCGCTATTGCCTCTTGGAGGCGTCTCGCCCCTGACGATTCTGTTTTCCCCTATTGTTCGATCTGGAGAAAGACGATGCCTGGCCTTGCTTCTGGTTGTAAGAAGGAGGGTAAGATTGGGATGAGGAAGCATAAGAGGAATACCGCTGCTGTTGATAGGATCCTCTGTATGAAGGAGCACCCCTGCCTCTAGCTCCACGGAAAGGGACTTTCCGATATTGAAGGGTCCCCAAGGACCGAGCAGTTTCAGTATCCTTTTTAATGTCTTGGAGGGCATCATCTATGTGTTTGCCGAACAACGCCTCACCATCAAAGGGGAGGTCCAGGATCTTGTTCTGAACCTCTGGCCGGAACCACGTTGCCCTTAGCCAACCCTGTCGACGAAGTACAGCTGCCCCTGCCAGGGAGCGGAAAGCTGTGGTAGCGATGTCCTTCGCACAGTCGATGATCTCCGCTGATGTAATTTCCCCCTCTTGTAGGATCTTCTTTGCCTCAGACTTGGAAGTATCGGGCAACTGGTCAAGATAAGGCGAAAGGTCACACCACATCTGGCGGTCGTATCTTCCAAGGATCGCTAATGCGTTCGCCACTCTAATCACCAGACTCGCCATGGAGAAAAATCGTTTCCCTGCATTGTCTAGGCGCCTGCCCTCTTTGTCCGGTGGTGTAGTCAGAGGTGCTGAAGGATTCTTCGATTTCCTCTGAGCTGCTTGGGAAATGACCGAATCTGGCTTCGGATGACCAGTCAAAGAAGCTGGGCTGTCGTCTGGGGCTTTATACTTCTTGTCTAGTCGTGGTAAGACTGGAACTACTGTGGCAGGATTTTCATGGTCTTTATCCCTTCTTCCCACACATGAGCTACTATAGGAATGGAGCGCACCATCTTCTTACTCGGCTCCTTAAAATCATAGAGAAAGCACACTGTCTGAACTGAGGGCATAGGAAGTTCGAAACGGAGTGAGGCCCTCTCCATTAACTTGTGAAAACCCCCAATGTCAGCAGGTTGGTAAGTGGCTGAGCTGATGGAGGTGGTGAAACCATCACGGTGGCTTGAGGAGCAGGCACAGGCTGCGCCAAGAGAGAAGGTTGCGGAGGATGAGGAGGATGTGAAGAAAACCTCTGTCGATAGTCCAGAAGCATCCCCTGCAAATCCGCTAAAAGAGTGGTGGGGACAGACACCATTTGTTGCTGAAAGTTCTCCTGGCGTGGAAATTATTGTTCATACGCCTGCTCATGATAGTAATCACCCTCAGAATCAGTGTCCTGACACTTGACCAGAAGTTGAGAGGGGCTGTTAGCATAGCCAAAACGACTGTCATTACCATCAGAGTCCTCTTCCTCCTCCAACAATAATGCAGGTGGCAAAGAATGCACCCTCCTGGGAGGCGTCATCTCCGGCGAAATCTGCTTCCTTTTAATGGAAATTGAAATCTTCCCGTCGGCGGCGTCGTCGACGGTCCCGTCGACGTGTAGGAAAAACGGTCGTCGGCGACATCGTCGACGGAAGCACCGTCGACGAGAATGTAGCTGGAACCAGCGTCGACGGAAGCACAGTCGACGAGCTGATAGTCGTCGAAACGATGGGCATCGTCGAACCCGTCGTCGACGAGATAAGCAGCACACCTGCTGACGTCGTCGTCACTGTCGTGGCCGTCGTCGTCGACACTCTCGTCGTCGACGCCACAGTCGTCGACGGCACCGTAGATGAGATCTTCGTCGACACCACCGTCGACGTTGCTGTAGAAGTGCTCGTCGACGAGCCCGTCGACACTGGAATAGGAAACGACGTCGACACTGGAGCACCTTTCGCCTGCGATTTTGAAGCTTTCGTCGACGAGGGCTTGCGCAGCGTCGACGACGAATGATTACTTCTGTCAGAAGATTGCGAAGAGGGCTTTTTAAGCGATTTTCTTTGCTTGGGACAGTCGCAGGTGGTGATATTAGTCCTTCCCTCTCCTTTTCACCGCAGTGAGGAGATTTGATAGGACTCAGGTCCTCAGACTCCTTCGGGGTCTTTTTTGAAGCCTTAGAGGGGTGACCCAGAGATGGTGAAGCGGAACCCCTACCCCTTTTGACTGACCTTCTGGATGAGGTGGCGGAAGACGACTCCTCACTGTCACTGGACAGTGTCTCCTTTCTCGACTTTAGCTTGTGAAGCCAGGTGAGCAGACAACCCTCACGGTCCCGGAGAGTCTTGGTCGAGAAGGTGCGGCAAATCTTGCACTCTGCAGCCTTGTGGTCCTGGTATAGGCAATATATGCAGTCCTTATGCCTATCCTCCACATAGAGCCTCTTCTTGCCACAAGTGGCACAAGACTTAAAGCCTTCTTTTCCTTGTCAGACATCTCAGAGAATTCTCCAAGAAAAACTGAAGAAAGCAGTTGAAAAATATTTGAGGAAAAATAGTTGTAAAGAGTTGAAATAGAGCAAAGCTCGAGGAGACTCCCTTCTGCACAACGTGCAGTAGAAAATCTGAGGAGCTGAGGTTTTCACCAAGGTTCTAGAGGGTGAGGCTGCTCTGATTGGTTGATGGTTCTTTTTGGTCTCTTTTACAAAAAGACATGGTCTGGTTACAAAATGGGATTAGGCCTACGCCTGTTTCTCTTTTGTAATGGTTATTTACTACTGTTTTATATTTACCGAGGCTCCCATCTCGACGACGGGGAATGATTCCAAGCATGGGAATCTATGAAAGCTCCAATACTGGAGTAACTAGGACATCTCTGTTGATGCTGCTGGTTCCACTGTAGACCATAAAACTGCAGTCACCAAGAAATGTTTCTCTCATGTCAAACGCACCCTGTTGTATCTAGCTATTTCCAATAGCCGCTGGGAACACATTCATATCTTCCAGGAAGGCTACAGTAAAGGGACTGTTATTGGTGAGCCAAATAATGCCCTTCGAAGACTGCAGCATGGCATCTCCTGAGGATAAAAAGGGTGATTATTTCATTCTTGCACAAAACTGAATTGGCAACTAGTTCAGACACATCATCTTCCAGTCAATCTGCTTTCTGTGTAGATCTTTCTGAAACTGTGGACTTTTTTCTAGAAAACAAATTCCTTGATACTACTATCTCATTGTTTGAAGCCTTCAGCTACTCTCTAGCTCAGTTCACTCCATCAGGCAAGATTTGATGGCCATGTTTTTGTCCTCCGGAAACCGAATTGTAGGATAATACTGAGGAAGCAGGAAAGGTGACTACGTTTTGCAAGGTACTGAAATGTGGCTTTGCTACCTCTAATGGGCATGCTTTGGTGCTCGCATATTTGTTCAGAGAGCTGCATCGATGGAAGCCACGAGAGCACCAGGAGATGGCTATTTGTGACCATCATGTGCTGCTTGCAGGCCCGGAACAGAGGCACACAGGTGAGGCTCTACTGTGCCCACTAGTGCACAAACGTGCTGCACACTCTCATTGGATGCTGCCACAAGCTTGAAGTAGGGGCTGCAACTCAGCACTAGGGCTAGATGTCAAAGTACAAGGGTGAGCACTGGCATCAGGTGTTGCCTCTTGACTAAAGTCGGGAGCTTAGGTTCACCACTACGGGGTGAAAGACCATGTACAAGGAGACGGATGAGCACTGGCACAAGATGCAACAAGAAAGATGCCTTGAATGGAAACAGCCTGCAAGGCTGTAGTGAGGTGAGCCAGGCCAACAGTGGTACAAGTGTGTTCTCATCCACGCCATTTGAACTTAAGAAACAGTGCAAACGATAAATCTAAAACAATCAGAAGTGCAACAGAACACAATGTGTGAAAACTATTTGGTGAGACATTTCTTTAAACAAGTTAAATGAAATCATTTAGATATTGAGCACAAAAAAACCCAAAAAAGGATAGGAACAAACCCATGGTGCAAATTGTTGAAAGGCAATGCCAAAGTGAACCAAGGAGAAAACCCCCAAATCTAAAACCATGCAGAGTGCGCACAGGGATCATAGATGTTTGAACGACATTAAAGGCCAGCCTCCTGAAGACTTCATGCGTCAAGAAAAAGAAAGGTGCCTGGGTTTAACAGTGGTTTTAATGATCAATCCGATGCAAATGAGTACAAATAGCAAATACTTGTCTACTGGCAAGGTAAGAAATCCTGTAGTCTAGATCCAGACTTAATTCTAATGGGATTGGATTTAAAGTGTAATTTAATACTTAAGTAAATACTGACATCTCACTCAGAATGCTGCTTCACTATCCAGGCCGAAATGTTCTGATTACTACATACACACGTTCATCCTTCAAAGACTACATCTCTCCCTTTCTCAAACAAAGGCTAACACTTGTCCACTCACCCATTCACATGCGCACCATACCCTTGGCTAAGATGGAGTCCAAAACCCCCAACATAACCTGTTCATATGCCCACTATGCCACGAAGTCTCAGACAAAAAAGCTCAGAAATCCTCAGAATATCAAGTGTTTCACAAGCCCTCATGCAATGCGCTTCTCTCAGAAATGGTAAGAACATCTCAGATTAACTTTCCATGGCTACACAATATCCCCCACCCTTCCTACCAACCCATAAAGATAGCCTATGAAATGTTCTGATTGCTATGTGTACACCATGACCTCAAAACCAACCCTATGGTCTCACAAGGAAACATCGCTTACTTATAATCCTAGCTCAGCATCGTAGGAATCTTTACCTAAATCAAAGTATTGAATATTCCCATCTGAGCACTGTAATCTAGGAAAACCTATATCATTAGCTAGATCTATATATATCTATGTTACCTACTGGCGGTCGGCAGTAGGTAGTAATATTTAGGACCATATTTCCGTAGGAAAAGGGTTATTTGACTTGCCTATATCTTTGGTGCCGGTTGACGAATCTTCAAGAACTTTTCCCAAAAAAGTGCCAGGTGATTCCTGTTGTGCATGGAAAGTTTCAGGGCGATCAATCAAGGGGGGACCTGAGAAAAAGGGGGGTTCGGAGTGTTTCCGAAATAATTCCTATAGAGATTTTAGGCGCGACTACAGCCAAAACCGATGGACGGAATTACACCAAATTTGGCACAGTGGTAGCTCTTGGTACAGAAAGAACCCTTTTTGTTATCTGGTGCAAATCCGTTCAGTAGTTTTTGAGATATAAAAAAAATGTAGGAGGCTGGCTTAGTATATGGTGCACATTTATCTAAGTGAAGAGCCCTGCACTAATCCAGAAAACCCTTATGGGGATTTCAGCTGTCTTAGACAACCTTAGAAAGCTCTCTAAGTGGTAGGTGTGGAGAGCAGCCTTCAGGCTTAGTCCAGAAGGAGTGTTAAGCAGCTTGTTTTACCAGTACTAATCATGTAGTGTAGGTTAAACGAAAAAGAACCACACAGTGTAGTTAAAAAAAAATAGTTCTATTTATTATACACACTCACTAACACATTGGTATATCTCCTACCCGGAGAGATTTTTTTATTTTTTATTTCTTTATTTCTCAAAAGTTTTACAGAACAAACAAGAAGCAAAAAGCGACATCATAATCACTGTAAGACCCACATGTACAAGATTTTGGAGAGAATCAGCATTTAAACAACCAGATCCATTACCTTTCAGCACCACATTGCGTAGAAAAACCATTAAGTATGCAAACGATCCCACACTACCAATGCTGGCCACTTCTATGCAAGCCCCTAGGGGCCACATCGCAGGGACGGTCCCAGCTCTGCAGTCTTTTATGACATTCGAAGAATGATACAAGGGGGGGGGGGGGTCAGGCCTCTGGCACGTTGTGGGCATGAGGGGTTTGGCCGCTAGCATTTTCAGACTGATCTGGTCCCTTGGCTGCAATGTATGTCACATATAGTCCCCAGAAGTTTTTGGGACGGCTCCTGCGGGGTAATAACTCACTAAAATTCTCCATTTGTGTGCAGCAGTAAAGCATGTCGCGTGACCACTGTGCCATAGTGGGGGTAGGGCCACGAAGCCAATGGATCGCTACTCTACGCTTCGCCAGTAGTAATGCCATTTCAACCAATTTGCGCTGCGCTCGCGGAATTGTTTTAGAGTAGCCCAGCAGAGCCATAGCAGGTTCCGGGGGAAGCTCCGAGTCCGTGATGTTCGCCAACTCTTTAAAAACCAGTTCCCAGAATTTGTATATCCTTGGGCAACCCCAGGCCAAGTGCATAAAGTCGGCCCTCCTTTCCGTGCATCTTTCACAGGCAGAGGTGTCCCTCAACCCGTACCTGTGCAGTCTCTCCGGGGTGTAATACACCCTTTGGAGGTACTTAAAATGGACTAGTCTGTGCCTACCGTTAAGCAATATTCGCCGCGTACTAGTACAGCAAT
Source organism: Calotriton arnoldi (assembly GCA_963921515.1). Classification (NCBI taxonomy): domain Eukaryota; kingdom Metazoa; phylum Chordata; class Amphibia; order Caudata; family Salamandridae; genus Calotriton; species Calotriton arnoldi. The sequence continues at coordinate 446,697 of CAWUFW010001603.1, read as the reverse complement.
ATGTCCACATGGCATCATCGATCGGTTGCTGTAGATCACGTTGCCACTCTAGCCGAGCCCTCGTGTACTGATTAGCCCTATGAGACATAGCCATCCTATACACATTGGAGACTATCTTGCGTGGCGTCTGAGCTTTAATAACATATGTTAATTCCGCAACTTCGGGGGGTTCAAGTAGATCGCCACCCAGCAGGTCTCGCAGTGCCTGTCTGGTTCTATGAAACTGAAAGCGCTGCAGCATACTAGGAGGAGGTTCCTGCCACCCCAGATCTTGCCACCGCTTAACCGCGCCATTGTGAAACAGGTCCCCAGCCGTCTTCAAGTTCAAGGAATTAAGCGCTTGTACTACCCCTTGGTCTCTGCAGGGGCGTGACCAGCAAGCCCAGTCTAGTGGCATAACCGGGGAATATAACAGGGTGCCCGCCTGTAGCTGCAGCAGAAAACGCCAGGCATGCCGTGTAGCATTTATAGAATCCAGTATGCCTGTCCTGCGATCAGCTTCCTCACAAAGCAAGGCTGGGAGGGGCAACGGCTCCACCACAAGCGTCTCCAGTCGGAGGTGGGGGGCATCCGGTGGGCCATGAATCCAGTAATAAGCGTGAGCGCACTGCGCAGCTCTGTAATATAGATTTAAATCTGGGGCTCCCAATCCCCCCATATGATACGGCAAAGTTAACGTTTGCCACTTTATTCGGGCTTGTTTGCCCGCCCAGGCTTATTTTATCAATAACGTCGAGACCCGGCTAAAAAAAAAAAAAAAAAAAAAAAAAGAAGTGGGCAACACCATGGGGAGATTTTCAGAAACAAAAACAAAAACCGCGGTAGCACCACCATCTTCATAATGGAGATTCTGCCTAAGAGGGACAGTGGCAGCCTGATCCAGTGTTCCACGTCGTCCTCCAGCCTGCTAACCGCCACCCCATAGTTTTCCCTGAATACTACCTCCGAATCAGGGTGTACTTGGATACCCAGGTATCTGATCGAGTCCGTGGACCACTGCAAAGGATATTCCAGGTCGTATTGCTTAGTAGCTGGCGTGAGCGGAACAACAACTGACTTAGGCCAGTTAACTCGCAGTCCTGAGAGCGCGCCAAAGTGCACCACTTCCCGCAAGACCGATAGGTTATTTTCAGGATCGCGGACATACAGTAAGGTATCATCCGCATAAGTGGAGACTATGAGCTCAAGCGTCGACAATCTTAGGCCCTTGTGACTATGGTATTCACGCAGTGCACACGCCAGCGGCTCCGCCACTAGGGCGTAGAGCAACGGAGACAGCGGGCATCCCTGCCTTGTCCCACGGGAAATGTTGAAAGGTGCCGTCACCAGGTTACCAATTCGGACTCTGGCCAAGGGGCGATAATACAGCACCTCAATCAGTTGTAGAAAAACCGGACCCAGACCCATCCTATTCAGGACGTGCCGTAGGAATGGCCACTCGACAGAGTCGAAGGCCTTTTCCATATCTAAAAAGACCTCAACTGCTGTGGTGTCTTGTCTAGTATGCTGTAAATCCCCAAATACTGTGCGCAAATTATAAGTAAGATTCCGCTCTGGGATGAACCCGGCTTGCTCGGGGGCAACTAGGATCTGCGCGAGGGGGGCCAACCGGTTGGCAAGAATTTTGGCAAAGATTTTGATGTCAACATTCAACAGGGAGAGCGGACGATATGACCCGCACTCCTCAGGCAGTTTCCCCGGTTTGGGTATAGCCACAATCACTGCCTCTCTCATGGTAGGCGGCAACGTGCCTGTTTGGCACATGTCATCAAAGAGTGCAGACAGATGAGGCAAGAGAATGTCGAGAAATGTTCTATAAAAGGGCACAGTGAGGCCATCCATCCCAGGCGCGCTTCCGGATCTCATCCCCTTTAGGGCTAGAATAATCTCATCCTTTTCTACAGGCCGCATCAGAAATTCACGGTGTGCGTTCGTGAGGGAGGGCATTTTAATATAGGAGAGATAATCCATAATTTCCTCCTCATTCCCGGAAAAGTGCGCAGAATATAAGTCAGCATAATAGCTCCTAAAACGCTCCGCGATATCTGCCTCTTCTGTTAGAACCTCACCGTCCGCTGACTTAAGTTCCGCTACTTGAACCTTACTGCAGCGCCTCCGCAGCAACTGCGCTAGAACCGCTCCCGGTCGTTCCCCCTCCCCGTATGCCCGCGCCGTGGCGTATTTACCCAAGTGTTTCAGTTCAGCATCCGCTGCGTCCTGATATTCCACCAATAGAGTCTTGAGGTCAGAAGCCACAGCGTCATCCGCTTGCAGCAACAGGTGCCGTTCCAACTCACCCAACCTCTTTTCAAGATCTGCCAGGCGTCGGCGTATGTCCCGGAGGACACCAGAGTGCTTGGACATAGCGATGCCCCGGATATACACCTTAAATGTTTCCCAGATTACTTGAAGACTGCCCACAGACCCCATGTTTGTCTCAAAGAACGTCTCAATCGCCTCCGCGAGTTCAGCCTGAAAAACCGTGTCCAGCAGCGAGTATGGAGGAAAACTCCATGTGAACGGTGGGATGCCTCCCCTGGGGGTGTTGATCGTTATCATCAAGGGCGAGTGGTCGGACAGTGTGCGAGGGAGGACCGTGCACTCCCGGACCTCTGCGTAAAGAGGAGAGGATGCCAACCAGTAATCAATCCTAGTGTGAAGGTTATAGTAAGCAGAATAGTGGGTGTACCCCCCCTGTAGAGGAAATCTAGTGCGCCATACCTCCTGTAAGTCCAGGCGCAACATAGCGCTTTCCAACGCCCCCGCGGCCGCTGTGGGACGTCTCTCTGGGCCCCCGATCTGTCCACCCCTGGGTTCCTGACCACATTAAAATCCCCTCCCCAGAGGAACCAGCAGTCCGAATATTTGGCGACTACCGTCACCAGCGTATCAAAGAATTCAGGGCAGTCGTAGTTTGGGCCATAAACATTCACAAGGACCAAATCATGGCCTTTCCCCTGACATCTGGAGACAACGTACCGACCATCCCTGTCCGTGTCTAACGGTGTAATAGTATATGAGGATTTAGGGTTAACCCATGTAATCACCCCTCTAGCATGTGTGGTGAAACCTGAGGCATGTGTGTTGTCCTTCAGACCTCTACTGCGTAAAAGGGGACTGTCGATCGGGAGGTGCGTCTCCTGCAGCAGAGCTACGTCTATAGTATGATTTTGCAAATAGTTTAACACCTTACGGAGTTTCCTGTAGTCATTTAGACCCCTAACATTCCACGTAAGTGCTCTGAGCATGGCGACCGGTGCATTTGTTTAGGCTGCATCAGGCGTTCCCATCACAGTTGTGTGTTCTCATCTCATATCTGGATCTGCGCGCATTGTACAACATAGTCCCGAGCAGTGTATGTGCTGGGAAAAACCGTCACTCTGTAAAGACATCAGCTTGCTTCTCAACACCCAACCACCCCCCACCCACAGCAGACCTCCCCCAACATGGTCGCGAGCATTACCCGTACCCTCCCCATGCCTCCCCCCTCCCCATGCCTCCCCCCACCCCATCCCTCCCCCAAAAACAAAGAACGTGCCCAGGTGTGTTTCACATGTGGGAGGAGGTCGCTCCTCAGGCAAGGAATATTCCCAAGCTAGTTATGAAGCCTCCGCCAAAAACGGTCTAGCACATCTAATGCAACTGTTTAGTATGTGATGATCCCCCCTCCCCCGCTCCCCGCAACAGCTATCATGAGTCCATAGACATGAGTTTCCAACAGGGCCCCGCCAGCGCCAGACCTCAATCCCCCAATCAGATGCAGAGTCAACCATACAAGGCTAGCGCCTGTTATCTGTCCAATGTTGGCTGTTGCTCTCCTGACATGGGTCCCGGGCAAATCCATGGGACAAGAAAAGGATCCCAGGCAGCTGGCCCCTCCATGGCCAGTGACCTAATCAGGATACTGAAACCCCCTCCACCCAACCACAAGCCCCCCCCCCCCCGCCCACCAAACAACAGTGTTTACCATGTCCCAATGTTGAAGACCATACTTATCACTCCGGACCACCAGCCACAATTCAGTCGGGTTCCGTCAGTTGTCGTCCTGCCGCTTCATCCAGGGGCCGCCGCCCCGGACTGGAGCGTATTTCTTGCGACCATTCTTTTAGCGCCTTCTGCAGCGCCTTCGGATCCGTGAATATATGGGATCGGCCCTGTCTGTTGACCCGCAGCTTTGCTGGATAAAGCATGGCGTAGTCCACTCCCAGCTCGCGCAGCTGTTTCTTCATTGGTGCAAACTGGCGACGCGCCTCCTGGACGCAGGCGGTAAAGTCCGGGAAGAGCGAAAGCGTGGATCCCTCAAATTCCAACGGTTGCTTCTCCCTGGCTAGCCTCAGCGCTACGTCGCGGTCACGATAGTTAAGTAGCTTTGCTATGACTGAGCGAGGGGGCGCCCCCGGAGGCGGGCGAGGCCCCAATGTGCGGTGAGCCCTTTCCACCACAAACATGGCCGAGAACGAGTCCTCTCCCAATAAGGTCCTCAGCAGCCGCTCCGTGAATTGCTCCATATTACCAGTTGATGTGGTCTACGGGAGACCCGTGATTCTGAGGTTGCAGCGCCGAGAACGCGCTTCAAGATCTTCGGTTTTGTCTTGCAGGACTCGAAGCACTCTGCCTAGCTGTTTGTGTTCTGAGTCCAGGGTGGTGTGAGCCTCCTCCACCTCCGTCAGCCTCCGTTCGGTCATATCCAGCCGCTCAGAGTGTTTGTTTAGTCTCTCCGCCATGCGGTCCATTCTGTATGATAAAGCATCCATTTTCGCACCAAGGGATGAAATACCACCCTGCAGGCTCTTCTCCATGGCCACAAGCATGCTACGTATGTCCGGGCATGAGTCGTCTGCAGTCTGCTCCTGCATTCCGGAGGCGCCCTCCGTGGACCTGTCGCTGGACTTGGACCTTTTCTGTTCAAACGAAAGCTTCGGTTGCGACCTATCCACTCTGCTCATCTTAGCCTCGTGCAGAACACGCCGCCGGCACCGCCGCCAGGACCAGGGGGGTCGGTATATCGGGAGGCGAGGTCACACCCCAAGTGCCCCACACTCCACAGGTCTGCGTCGCAATTATCTCCTCGGACCAAAGACGACCCAAGACCAGGTTCAGCCGGAAGCACTCACTCCCAATGGGGGGCCAGAGAGCCACACCAGGTCCCGGGACAACACTACTACCCGTGAACGTTGTTGTGTGTCTTCAGGGCAGTCTCATCATAGTTGGGGGAGGACACTCTAATCACCAGCCAGGTCTGCACGTGTCGTCCCTTGCTCACCAGCAGCTTCCGGAGTGTCGCTACAGACCCAGCCACCATGAGCGTCACAGTGGGGCTCGGCGCCTTCAGTTGTCAATTACAGTGGCCACTCCGCAGCACCAACGCCAGCCAGGGCCAAGACCCTCGGTCGGTGCCTGCACCGTGGCCCTTAGGTTCAAATGGGGCCCCGCGGCCCGCCAGAGGCGCCCCAGTGTCCCGCCACACTCCTCACTTGCAGCTCAGCTCGCTCCTGCAGCCCACCAGCGCACTACCTGTGTCCCGGTGCGGGTGGCCTCCCACGTGGATCCGATCCCCCAGGCGCCGAAAACGGCAGACTCACAATGGCCACAGTGCCTGACTTCCAAGTTTCCGTCCACTCAGAGCTGGGGGGGAGGGGAGTAAGCCGCACCGCAAATGCCCGCCGAGATCCCCGCAGGTCGATACCAGGTAGATAATGCGCACTTATTCCAGCGCCTCCGTTGATCGCTCACAGGGCACTCTGCATCACCACGAAGGCCCCAGCGGACCGCAGGGCTCCACCCCCGGCCCGCTCGATTCCGCTGCAGCTGCACAAAGGGGGAAGGCACCCGCCCCCCTGTATCACACACACCTTCCTGGCCGCGATGCCACCTCCGGAGCTATCAGCAATTCTGCGTGCGGGCCGCACGCCTCCAAGCCGCCGCAGCCGCGGTCATGCCCCGCCCACAGCAGACACGCAAGTCCGGTGCTCAGGGCCCTGCTCGGCCGGGTCCGGGACGCCTGTCGTTAGTGGCCCAGCGCGACAGTCGGGAACGTGACAATACGTTGCCACCAGGTTCCGAAGCTCGGGGGGCACGCGGGGGAGCCCTCAGATCGGCTCAGTTGCAGGATAATGGTCGGATTATAGACGGTTTTAGCGGAGCGCTCGGCTCAAGCGGCCATCTTGGTCGCGAGCAAGCTCCGCCCCCCTACCCAGAGATATAAACACAATACACACAACATTTCAAAAGGAGAACAGGTAAGTAGCAAAAACAAGCACTTGCAATTCAATAGGTCTCGCATTTACGTGAGTTTAAGCTATTGGCATTGTAAATGACGATGCATTTTATTTATGTTTTAAAAATCAAAACATAAATAAAAGGCATTATCATTTACAATGCCAATAGCTTAAAGTAGCGTAAATGCGAGACCTATTGCATTGCAAATGCTTGTTAAACCCAGTTGTGCCCCTGCAGTGTGCATGAACTGTGAAATGATGTCTTTCTGTAGACCAAGTAGTGCCCCATCGCAAATTATCAACTCGAGGCTGGTCCGACCCTCATTTTGATTACATTTCTCAAGTAAAAAATGTAGAAATGTTCTTCTACAATGCAACATAATTTTAGAGCTTAAATGACAAAGTGTGCAAAGACTGTGTGTGCCGTATAGGTGGGTTTCTCCACACATTGTGTGTATGTGCTTTGTCACTCTGCTTTGATGCGTTTTCAGTGTTCGCTTCCCATGGTGTGCAATAGGATGTTTTTGTGGCAGTGATGGCAAATCAGAAAGCCATCTCGATTAAGGACCTGACAACTATTCTTATGCCAGAAGTGCGTTATGGACCAACCCCAGCAAATCATCCCGTGCTCCAGTACAGATTGCCTAATAGAAACACACAAGTATTGGCAATGCCAACTTGTCTGCCTTGTACTGTGTTAAGATCTCTGAGGGAAGTTACCTGAGGAGAGCCACTTTCAGTAGGAGGTGGGTGAATGCACCTAGGGGAGCGGCGAGTCTCCAGAGTGAAACCCCGCCCAGACTAAAGGAGCAACTTCTGCTGCCGACAGATCTAAGCTGGCTGTTTGTGCAGTAAGGAAATACTTTTCCACATTACCAAAACCATAATGTAGAGTCAACGGCACAGAGTAAACATCCGCAAAATGCTATGACCTTATATTGATCACGTTAGTGGTTGCAATAGCCAACTGCCATATGCTAAATGAGACCTGTTCCTGCTCCAGTATGTACAAGTACTACCAAACGCAATGGAACTCATTATATTAACCATAGAAGAACAAAATGTATGAATGTATATTATACGCAGCTGGGCATACATAACCATTTAAGGCACTTCACTTGAACTGGCATTTGTGACCTGCTCATTACACAACACAACAAATATTTTACCCCACCTGAGCAATTTCCACAAATGCAAACCTGTGACCTGCAGTGTTCTTCAGCAGATATATTAACCCACTTAAGATATATTATGATTATTCTAATCTGAGATCCGAGATTAAACACAAATCTCTGTACAACGTACATTATCAACCTATCTTGCTGAAAGGGTGGCCAGCCATCTCGTTCTCTGCAGGGTTGTCCCACTTTTCAGTCTTTAATCCTGCTACATGGCACCAAATGTCCCTCATTTGGCAACTCGTAGGACAAGAAAGTTCAGAGCTGCCAGGTGGGGCACCTCGATCAGCGAGGTAGGGTGTCCGACTTTCACTCTTCCAGACCTGTATGAGCTCTAAAAGAGGTGCCTCTCTATGGTTGGGAAGGAGGAGCTCCAGCATGGTGGGGTCCAGGCACAATGCAGCATAAGGAGCATGTTTACATTTAGAGATAGATGTATGTGGACACCTGCAGTTACACACCCCTGAATGTGTGAATGAAACCATGCTCGGGGTTAGATTTGCCATTCTCTGAAAAAAAATATTGGTCATTTGTTTACATTTTGCTGCTTTGGAAGGGCCAAGAACTGATAGTTAAATAAATAAGTGTGTAAAAGCCTCGCTATACTTTTTAACATGGCAATTATCGCTCTGGTTTCACAATCATTTAATAATACTTTAGATAGCTCCCAAATACTTTGTTTAATAATACTTTAGAGAGCTCCCAAATACTTTTTAAGTGATTTCTATTTGTTATTTTAAAATTATATTTCAAAGAGGAAAAATACTGTACTGATATACCAAATTGTATTTACTGACCATGACATCAAATTAACGCCAGGATGTAAAAATACTGCCCAAATGGCAAAACCATAGTAGGGGGCCAGTCCAGGAAAGATGCCTTTGGAGTTTGTTTCTTCCATTGAGCCAGTTTCAAAGTGCTCTCATATTGTCAGATTAGTGGAGAGAAGGAGAGAGTAGGATTTGGTAAAGTATGTGAACTGAGGCTGCAATACAACACTGCTGGCTCCAAAAGCTAGAAGATTACCACCATACCGCATGTTAGTGAGCAGACCAGGAGACTGGTCCATGTCCTCCCACATCCTAGGTGACATATCCAGTCCAGTTTTTTCAAACCACAAACTTATGAGCTGATTTTATCTTGACTCTATGCCCTCAATCTTGTCAAAAAATGAAGCATGGGAATAGGTTTAGTGGTTGACGAAAGAGCACATGCTTTGGCCAAATGGGGTGTCCCGGATTGAAAACCATGTCCCCTGGATCCACGCTTTTCAAATCGCCCACACCTGGGGTGCAGTGATTCTCACTGCAAGTTCAAGAGGGGCTCCACTGCCCGGAGAAATGTTCCAGGCCATGCCTACATTTTTGATAAAATGTTTATTTCCAACATAGTGTTAAAGCCGAGATTAGATGCCAAGTCTCCATACTTCCAATGCTAAAACGTACACACTGAACTACATCTAATGACAGAGTCTGCGCACCCCCAGTGACTTGCTCACTTTGTTTGGGGTCCTGGAGAGGTTTTTTAGTAGCACTCGCTATATGTATTGAGACTGTTCTGAAGCTTCTGCAATATTTTCAATACTGGAAAAAGTCATACATAGATTGTGAGACCTTTTCTTTGGATGCTGGGGCAGTAGGTGGTTACTCCGCAGCATCCGTGGAGCATGCTGTTGTTTACCATTGTTGTTTCAAGGCTTGAGAGTATTTTATTGCATTTGGATAATGGAATTATTCATGTTGTAAACTTGTATTCCAAAGGAAGCAATAGTGGGTGATCAACGTTTACTCTAGAGGCGACTTCTAGAGTACTCCATGAGTTCATAGTAACCACACTTAATAAATTCAATATCCAGCCCAGTTATGTCTTTTAAAAAGACCGGATTTAGAAGAGAGGGCTCAACTCATAGCCTCCCACTAACACCCCACAAACCAAGTATTCTGATGTCTACACGCATGCAAAACCTCTCAGCGCGTGCAAACTGTCCTACGGAGTGAAAATGTAAAGTTAGCCACCCTACTAACCATAACCAGTATTACACCCTGACACATGCTGTCTACGGCAGTGTATTAACACACTAGGCTATTTTATAAAGTGTTGGGGTTTTCCCAAAGATAAGCCAGGCACCTTTACGATCGTATTTTCCTTACTGTCGTTTTCTTCTTTGACTATGAGGGAGGTATGAATAAGTATGCATTGGCAAAGTCACTGGCTGCTCATGACTCCACCCTCAAATCCTGCCGTCTTCCGCCCTAATGTTCTCGGAGTGTCTTATTTTCCATTCCCAGCACTACCACGCATTTTACGTGTTTTTTTTTCTCCTCTGCAGCGAGTAGTGTTTTTGCCACTGTGTGCAATGTGTCGTTCACTCTGCGGTGCGCGGGTTTTCTCTGTGCTTATCTTTAGTGTAGGTTTATTCTCTCTCTTTAATGCGTGAGGTGTCCCTCTTTACACTATTGGAGTCTACCGGCCCAAACCCCTTCCTCCTCACCTCCTGCAGCTTCTCCTCCGCCATTTCTGCAGCTTTAGCGCCGTTGCCAAGAGACAAGCTGAAGCTCTGAACCGGAAGTGGGTGTATAAACGCTTAGGATGCAAACAAATGAGGAGTTACCAGTGCAGTGGCCATCTTTGATAGGAAACAGCTCGTGGTCATTGTAGGAAGGTGGAATCTGACTATATGGTTGCCCCCACTTTTTTTATGGTGCTTTGCTGGTTTATGACTTAGTTGGACTGGGATCCTGCTATTCAGGGCCCCAGTCTATCTGCTTTCTCTGTAAAATGGTTTCCATGTGCCTTAGGCACATCACTGATTGGAATCTGGAGTGCCCTTATAAGTCCCTAGTATATGGTATACTATGTACCAAGGGCATAGGTACCTCAGAGGCCTACCAGGGGCTGCAGCATGTATTATGCCACCCCTGGAAGGCCATCCAAACTGACACCACAGGTCTGCTACTGCAGCCTGGGTAAGGTGGTGCATGCACCCCTTACTGTGATATAGGTTACCTATATCACTAAATACATACACACATATAAACCTATAAGTCACTCCTATGGCAGGCCTTATCAATCCTGAAGGCAGAGTGCATGGTTCCTATGTGAGAGGGTGCCCCTGCATGAGCAGGGCCCCTCTGCAGCGTTCGGAGCACCTTCTCTGATGCTGTTTATAGTGCAGCCTGACCATATACTCTTAGCGCATTATAACCTTGCGTTAAATGCTAACTTTGGAATGGCTGCACCGGAAACATGTCGTGTTTGGTGTCAAACATCTTGGAATACTACCCCCCGCCAATTCTGGCGGCGGGAGTAGCATTCCACCCTTCTAGAGGGAGAGACATGTTAACCCTGGCCTGGCCGGTAACTTCTTTCTAAAGCCCTGGCATCACAAAATGGATGCTGCTGCCACAGACACGAGTCTGGCCTCCTGCTGCTGGACGAAACTCCGGCAGGGGAGGCCTGGACAATAGGTTTCCTGTCCCAGGGAGGTGTGACCACCTCCCCAGACAGGATAATGTGTATTGGGGCTGGGCGGGAGCACTTTCGGGTGCTTTGAAGTCCTGCACTGGGGGCACACTAGTGTCCCTGTGCATACCCCAGTTCAAACCGGATCAGGGGCTTGCAGCCCCTGCTTTGGCGCGAACTGGACAAAGGGAAAGGGGTGTAGCCACCCCTCTGCCCTGGCCCACCCATAGGTGGGGCCATCGAGTAGTCCAACCCCTAAACTTGGTATAAGTATAGGAACCCAGTCCTTAGGACTTTAGATTATCCCTGGACGAAACTCTGAAACAGAATCCTGGACCTTCGACGCTCTACTAAAGACTAGAGGACAGAAGAATCTCCCTTGGGGTCAAGGAGTGACTCCCCTGCTTGGCAGGCACCAAAGAAGCAATTGTCCGGTCTGCATCGCCTAAGCTCCCGTCGGACGCCGAAGTCTTTGCATCACCAGAGGTGGATTTCCAGACTTCCCCGAGGCTGCCCTGAGTCCCCAGCAAAGCTGAGGCCCGTAGCTGTCGTGGGTAACGTGGAACCGTGACCCCTGGACACCGCACGCATTTGCTAGTGCATCCTCTTCTGGGTCTCCCACGAAGTCGTGCTTTGGGCTCCGAGTAGCCCTAGCCTCCAGCACCAACTGCACCGAAGATCACTGGCCCCCACTCCACGAGTGTCTTGTGAGCCAGATCCACGTGCGACGTCTCGAGGCTCCTTCGCGGTCGCTAGCCCGTTGGCTAGTAGCCCTTCACGAAGGCCAATCCTTTTCTTCTTGGGCTCCCTGGTTGCTCCAGGCTTGCCCTCACTTACCCTTGCTGGGTGAGTTCCTCAGACCTTGCTGGTCTGCACCATCGACGATCTTCATCTTCATCGAGACTTGCCGTTGCCAAGGCTTGTTGGGTCCAATCCGGTCGCCGACACCTCAGCACTCGACAGACATCGTGTACCAGCCCGAATCCTGCTCCTGGTCGCCGACAACGCCTCCCGGACCTCGTGGCTGAAGAGTCAAGACGACCGTCAACGCACTTGAAGCAAGCGACATCGGTGGGCATCTGTCCATCGCCTTCCTGGTCACTGGCTAGTGACCCAGACTCTGTCCCCTCTGCTTTCAGGTTCTTCAGATCTCCGATCCACTCTTGGATCCACCCGGACACTTTCCACTTGGTCGCCAGCAGCACTTTGCAGCAGATCGCCATTCAAATCGACAGACGAAACCCGACCCCGAAAGGCACCTATGCACCCGGCTTCCCTGGGTGAGGTAACACGAGTACTCCGGTGCTCCCGTGGGTAGAGACTCTAGAACGACCTAGTTCTCAAAGGGTTTGCTCCAAGTCCTCCTTTAAGTGTCCCTTTTCTTTCATTTCCTGATCGCGACTGTCTCCATAGAAGTTAACGGTGTATCGCGGTTGTGTATTTACACTGCACGCGTCCCCCGTGGGTCCCCTGTGTCACTACCTTGGGTGGTTCCTTGTGGTCCAAGCACTTCTAGAGGCTCTAGGCCTAGTGTCTAGTTCAGTCGTGGTTCTTATACCACTTTATTGGTATATGGTTTGGTACGCCCCTAGGGCCCAAACGTGTATTTGTGCTATTACTGTGTTTAAATAACTTATAACTTGTGTACTTCGAACTCTAGCCTCATAAAGAGACTAGAGGGGTGTGTTTAGTAATAAATACATATATTTTGAATATATACCTGGTGTGGTCCTCTTTCATTTGGTCACTCAAGAGATTATAGACTGGTAAAACAAGCTGCTTTACATTCCTTCAAGACTTAGCCTGAAGGCTGCTCTCCATAGCTACCACTAGGATAGCTTTCAATAAAGGTTGTCTTTAACCTATCTCCAATAAGGGGTTGTTTGGACTGGTGCAAGGTGCCCACTATAATTAGTGGACAGCATATGCCAGGCCAACTTCTCACAGTCATTTTAATTTTAACAAGCATTTGCAATGCAATAGGACTCGCATTTACGCAAGACCTATTGCATTGCAAACGGTGGTCATCACAGACAACGGGAGAGAGGGCGCGAGAAGGCATGGAGAACGGGAGTGCAGGCGGGGGGGCAATGGGGGCGAGAAGGCAAGGGGAACAGGAGTGCGGGGAGGGGTTGAGAAGGCACGGACAACGGGAGTGCGGGCAGGGGGAGGGGGTGAGGATGACAGATAAGGGGAGGGAGGGGGAGTAGAGAAGGCAGTAGGAGAACCTCATTAAAGAAAATAGTGCTCAGTCTAAATAACACGTATTGTGTAACACTCGAAGTAAAGGGGCTAGTAGCCATGGGAGGTGACAAATGACGACATGGCTGTCATAAGGAGGGACTAACAAGCCTATAAACGAATCCGAAGGCAGTATTTACGAAGGACAAAGACACAAGCCAATAAAAAATATGGGCGGGGGATTGGGCGGGGCTTCCCTCACGTACTGAACTACAGCAGATCTTCACCAGAGCAGCGCTTGCGCACTGACTCTAGGCTCGACCTTAAAATTAACAGGCTGGACCAAACCATATAATAATAAAGTGGAATTCGAACTGCGACCGAAGTCGAGACGTGCCCCAGAAGCTGGGGACCCAAGGTAAGTACCCAGGAACCCTACGGAGGCCGTGTGCAGAGTGGAAACACAGAGGCGTACTCAATGGGGAAGTCGCGGTTGCAGTTTTCAAGAAGGACCCTTCCCAGAGGACCCTGAAGAAACCCCATGGAAAATGGAAGGTTGGAGAGTCACTCCACCCGTGGATACCCCAGGAACCAGGATACCTACACCAGGGAAGCTGGGTGCATAGGTGAGAAGTGACGTCGGAAACCGCCGTAGAGCACAATGGAGGACTTCAGTGAAGATGCTGCTGGCGAAGAAGGTGAAAGAGTCTGGAAGAATCTAAGGGTGGATTCTTGAAGAGGAGCACCTGAAAGCAGAGGGGACAGAGTCTATGCCACGTGGGAGTGACCAGGAGGCACGGAAGACCAATGACCACCGATGGGGCGGGTACTGCCGGTGCTCAGCACTGCCAGTTCTAAAAAGCAGGTGCTGAGACAGGTCCCCATCAGGCTCTCCAATTTTGCCCTCAGCCTCAGGGTGCAAAAACATCTTAACTCTGCAGCAGTATCACCCTTCACTGCCTTTGATGCAACGTCAAAGAGACTCGTTATAGTTGTTTTACTGTCTCATAATTTCACAACTGAAGCATTTTCAATATTATATAAAACAAAGCCACAGATGTTGCTTATTTAGGTTATGCAACTAACAACCATTGACAAAGCCAATAGTCCTCGTTTACTGTAAGTGTAAAGTTACTTCTTGTATTACATATCTGGGTGCACTGACAGAAGCAGCAAAATACCAGTTGGGCGGCACACTATGCCAAGCACATATTTTTAGCTTACGTGTTTTTAAGCCACATCCTTAATTACATCGGCCACCCCCTTTAGAGAGACCCCCCAGTTTATTTTATCCCACTTAAAGCCATGTGCAATTAAAGCAGCAATGCATGGAGTGGGCTGCTACTTTGGACAATGGCTACCACAGTTTACTGCTGCTGATGTTGCCTCTGCCTCCTTAGGAAAGAGCAGGAAAGCAACAAAACGTGGGAAACAAAACTGTTGCATGTGGTATCATCCTGCTCAACCACTACCCTCCCAAAAACATCCCCATGAAGACAGCGTTCCCACACAAAATATTTATTTTAGGTTATCAAGGCCAGGGGCTTCAAAGCTCCAGCCACCTGTGATATGCGACAAAAGCCTCCCCAGACCTGGGAAATGCCACCTCCTGCCCTGAGGCCCATTTGGCACCAGGACATGCCACTTCAGTACCATTGTATGTCGGAGGATCATGTGGGCCTTCTCCAAATGGAAAACAATACTGGGCGCCCTTTTAACATTTCCTAGTAAATCTAGACTGCTCCTTATTAATTTTTACAATGCCTTCCCATCGAAAAAAGAGACAGATGCTAATGCCAGTCTTAATATATTTATAGGCAACTTTTTTCTGTCGGAACCCCCTTTTACTTTGATAATGTTGGTGGGAGATTTTAACTTGAATCCGTGTTGCTCCTGCCTTAACAATAAGGATCCAGATTTTGAGGGGCCATTTGAAAATCAGGCACACTTCAGACACAATCGCCAAAGGGATGCTGCAAACAATCTTATATCGGAGTATAATTTGGTGAATCTACTGGTAAGCAATCAAGGTCACCCGGATGTGAGCGTACCCACGTTTAAGGGGGGAAACATTGTAGCGTGATTGATTATACTTTTGTTTCATTAGGTTGCCTCCTGGCCACACTCATAGAATTTGAGGTTTGAAGACGCAACCTGAGCGATCACAACCCTTTAACTGAATCATTTCACTGGGATAATAAAGCACCGAGTCTAACACCCCTCTACAAGGAGCACTTTACATTGACTGATCAGGGCCGAAGGATAAAGTGGGCCAGTATTGTTCCATCGGCTTTCGCCCAAAATCTTATTATTTCATGTTATGTTGATTTCCATACCTGTCTGTCAGAAGTAGTCGCCACAGAAACTTTTGGCATCATTTACCAATATCTGTTGGTTTATTAAGTCTGCACTCCTCATAACTGCCGCCTTACTGATCACCTCTGTGGAAAGATGGTTTGATAGGCAATGCTCCAGAACCCATAAGGACCTCTGCAACCTTTTGCATGCTAAACCCGGCTGTCAAGAAAAAGTAAAAATGCCAGGGCAGGATTAAAAAGGCCTGTAAGGAACGTAAAGTTCAAATCAAAGAGGAGGCCTGGGATAAGCTAGAAATGGCTAGTCTGCAACGTAACAGGACTGCTTTTTGGGGTGTTATCAACTTTTTGTCTCTTTAATAAATACCATCTCCCCAATCAGGCCTGTACCATTTCATCCCAGGCCTGGGTGGACCATTTCAAGGCCATCTATAGCCTTGAAGCGGAGCCGGAGCCTACAGAAAGTCTCTGGACAGAGTATAACTTAATATTTAATTTGCCTGAGGTTAGAGCCGCTATCTTACAGTTGCCTTTAAATAAGGCACCAGGGCCTGACGGGGTACCAGGGGACCTATGCAAGGCTTATATAGACTTGTGGGCCCCGATATGGACACTGCATTTAAACTCTGCTGTATCGGGTAATTTTTCCCCGACCTGGTCTCAGTCTATAATAGTCCCAGTTTTTAAAAAGGGCAATAGCTCTGATCCGGCCTGTTTTAGACCCATTTCCCTGATAGACTCGGAGGTGAACATTATTGGTAGGATTTTATTAAATCGCCTCTCGGAGTGGGCAGAGGAGTGAGGCTTTTTGTCTAAACTTCAGTACGGTTTTCGCCCAGGTGGGGGAACAGTAGAGCAGACCTTGAACCCTTATCTTTTAACTTGTGACTATACAAAGGCCAAGAAGGGGGCCATCCATCTGGCCTTCTTGGACCTTAGCTCGGCCTTTGATAGAGTTAACCGCTCTAAGCTTTGGTCCATGATGGAACAAATGGGTGTGGACGTAGTCTTAATTAACTTCTTGCGTGATTTGCACAATGGTTTTTCCGCTAGTGTTAGGTTTGGTTCCAATGGGGAATGCACTGAGCACTTTGAGCTTCAGTGGGGGGTGCGGCAGGGCTGTATTTTAGCTCCTTATTTATTTATCTTTTGTTAACAATATAGAGCAGACCTTGACAGTCGCGGGTGTCGACGTCCCCAGAGTAGGAGGCTGTCCTATTCCTGCATTGTTATATGCGGATGACACAGTTTTAATGTCCCCCACCGCCAATGGAGGGGTAGCCTCGAAGGGGAGGGAGTAGCCCCTTCGGACTATCTGCAAAACTCACCTGTCCGACGTGATGGTGCGCCAGTGGGGGAGGTGATGGCGGATCCTGCCGCCCACTGGCGATTGATGGACCTGAAAGGTCGGACTAGGAAGGTTTGGAGGCGGAAGCAGAGGGGGGGTTGGTGGACTGGCCCGCTCGCTGGCCCCCAGAACCACGGCGGTGGTTCCCACGTCCCCGGCCGCCCCAAGGTTATGCAGCTTGCGCCGGCCTGTGGCTCTGGGCAGGACGTAGTGGGGCACCCCTTCCGTAGCCACGAAAGGGGCAAAAAGCAGACTGCGCAAGGCGAGTGGAGAGGCCCAAGGACTTGGCCATAGCCCGTGAGTCCTTGAAACGCTCTAGAGCGTGGTCTGCTTTGTCGCCAAAAAGGCGACGGCCATCAAAGGGCATGTCCAGAAGAGCGCTCTGGGCATCCCCAGAAAAGCCAGTCGGTCTCATCCAGGCGTAGCGACGAAGGGCTACCGACATGGAAATCGTCCTGCCTAAAGAGTCGGCGGTATCCAGCCCACAGCGGATGGTAAACTTCGCTGCATCTCTCCCTGCAGCAACGGCCTGGGAGAGTACGGTCCGGGCCTCCGCCGGACACTGAGGCAGCACTTGCGCAACCGTGTCCCACACAGAGTGGGAATAACGGCCCAATAGACATGCGGTGTTTACCGACCGCAGTCCCAAGCTGGCGGAAGAGAAAACCTTCTTCCCAAGATGATCCAGCTTCTTGGATTCCCTATCTGGTGGTGCGTTAGGGAATGCGCTCTTGAAAGTAGAAGCTTGGACCACCAAGCTCTCCGGGGTGGGGTGTTGGGAGAGGAAAGTGGGGTCGCCCGGGGCTGGGCGGTGGAGTCGGGCAACCATCCTAGCCACGGGAGCCCCCGTGTTGGGCCTGGACCAAGTTCCTAAAAGGATGTCGGTCAGGGCTTCATTGAATGGCAGCAGGGGCTCCGAAGAGCTCGCTGCAGTTTGAAGCACCTCTGTCAGGAGGTTAGTCCTGACTGCCACAGTAGGAAGCTCGAGGTTGAGAGCCATGGCCGCCCTACGCAACACCACTGCGTATGACGCTCCTTCCCCCGTAGCCGCGGTAGGAGGAGACAACATGCCAAGGTCTGGGGAGGTATCCAGACCACTGGCATCCCCCAGGTCCTCTCTCCAGTCCGGATCGTACTCCAACTGGTCTGACAAAGGGTCCCCAGTCCTCTCCCAGTCTTCTTCGCCCTCCTCTGGCTGCCAGGTTGGCTGAAAATCGCCAGGGTGGAACACAGGGGCAAAAGTACCCATCAGCGCCGGATCCGGTGTCGGTCCGGCTCCGTGTCCAAGTCGGGTTGGAAGCCGGGGTCAACGCTGGCTGGGGGGGCGAGGCGGCGTCGGCAGCGGACGCGGTGCCGGTGGAGTCAGCGCCGGTGGAGGTGTCACAAGATCGACCGGCACCGATCCGGATCCAGGCTTGGATCCATGGGGGCCCTGCGGCGCCGGAGCCGCCGGCAGGGAAGGCCTAGGGACCCCAACCGAGTCCGCGGGGCCCGAAGGCGCGCCGGCGGAGTCAGGCTTCCCAAAGATGGCATGCATGGCTTCGTAAAACTGACGAAGCTGGGAAGGGGTCGCTCCGGGTCCCGGAAAGGGAGGGGAAGTCGGAGTCGGACCTTCAGGCTCCGCACGCAGAGCCGCGGGAGTGGCACCGCCCGCATCCCTCGTCGTGTCAGCCGACCGACAGGGAGAAGTCGAAGAGCGACAATGCTTCTTCGACTTCTTCTTGTGCTTCGACTTACCTGACCCCGAGTGCGAAGACTTGGATGACGAGTGGTGATGGCTCCGCGACCGGTCCCTCGACCTCCCTCGCGACCGGGACCTCGAACGGCGTGGAGGCGACTGCCGGCGCTCAAGAAGCTTTCAGGACCGCTCCCGCAAAGACTTCGGGGCCATGGTCCGACAGTCGGAGCACGACTTGGGGTTGTGGTCGCGCTCCAGGCAAAAGAGACACACGCGGTGCGGATCCGTCACCGACATCATTCGGGAACAGGAACCCCAGGCCTTGAAGCCGGGCATCCCTATGTGCACCAGGAGTCGGTAGGACTCAAAAAGACGTAGACAAAAGTTGCTCAAAAAGTTCCGTCAAAAAATGACTGGAGGTACCGCTCTCTCCGGATCTGCGCTGGCTGGCGCGGAAAAAGAAAGAACTGGCGTCAGCGCGCGAGGGCGACGTCTAAGTAGCTACCGCGGCGTCATCCCGGCGACCACGACGCCAACGACGGACACGGAGCCGACCGATGCCACCTTTCGACACGCAGAGGTACTGCTGACGAAAAACTTTCTGGATCCAGTCTGAAGCCTGGGGGTAATTCTAAGGTAAGGAATCTATAACTATTTCTTTCAGATACAAACTACATTGTGCAGAGAGTCCAGTGGATCCCTTACTGGTACGCAGAGGGTAAACTAGATAATACCTAGTGCTCTTTTTGTGGAGTGTGATTGAGCAGTTAGGCTTATCAGAGGGTAGTACTAAGCATTTTTTATAGTCACAGAGGCAATAAATGAAACACACTCAAGAATAAATCAGAGACCAATTTAGAAAAATAAGGCATATTTGTATGTAAATTTTAATACCAAGAACTTTGTTATCAAGTACTTTTTTAAATACCGATTTTTACAGGTGAGTAAAATGTTCACTTAAATGAGTCTTTACGTAGCGATGCTTTTCCTATGGGGAAAAAAGGCATATGCTGCATACAGTTATTTACAGTCTGTTTCTGGGGGTCTCCTTCTGGACTTAGGGTGGTAGGGGGCCACGGTCCAAAGTACACCAGCAGTCACTTGATGTAGGAAAGTGGCTCTGTATATACTGTACCCAAGTAAGGTTCAGGGTGTACAGAGTCCACAGTCCCCAGAGGGTTGACAGAGGCTAAAGTTAGATATAACCTTACTCTCCAAAGTGGTAGCTTGGTCAGAGCAGTAAGGCAGTATCAGAGGACAGTGTAAAGCATTTGTTGTACACACTCAGTCAGCAAATGAAGCCACACACTCAAGAACTGAACTCTAGGCCAATGGTTTGTATATAAAAAAATATATGCTTGTTTTATTTTAGAACCAACAATAGGATCAAAATATACTTTCTCAGTATGAGATGCTTTGGTTATTCACCTTACAGATAGGCAGTAGACTTTTTGATAGTGGTTATCACAGTTGGTGCAAGAGGCAACACAGGGTCAAATTCAATGCAACATTGAGCTCAATGGAAAATTATGCTTAGTTACAATTGATTACTTTGCAGAGCACTTTTCTAACCACAGGACTGGATCCTGGATTCAGTCCTGGGACACTTCCTGTAAACAGGTAAGAAAAAGCGTTTTGGTTATTGTAGTGATTTTTGAAGAATATTACTATATTTCAAAAGCTGACACTTAGAAACTTTTCTGGGTAAAATTACCAATGTTATCCTATGAAAGGAAATACAGTGTGCAAGCAAAGTATGTTTACGTTACTTTTGTAATCCAGTGCTGGACTCCTAGGTTCAGCACTGGGACATTTACTTAAAACAGGTAAGTAATTACGTTTTTGTAGTTTGTTCGATTTTTAAAGAATATTTGTAAAATACAGAAATCGACACTTAGAAGAAATTTCACAGAAAACCAGTCAATGGATCCCTATGAAAGAAAAGTGAGTTAGCGGTAAGTAACGTTGCGATTACTTTTTAGGGCCAGTGTTGGGCACTCGGGTCCAGCACTGAGGCCCCTTCTAATACTAGGTGAGTATTTTCGTTTTCGTGTCTCGGTTGATTTTTGGTGAATATTCTAAAGTTTCAGAACTCCACACTTAGAAGAAATTTCGCAGAAAACCAGTCAATGGAACCCTATGGAAGAAAAGTGAGTTATCGGATTTCGGGTAAGTACTTGACTGGCAGGGTTAAGGTTCTGGGGTAAGACTCAGGGGTCCCCCAGGATCAGGTAAGTACAGTTTTTACACCCTCAGCGGCACAGGGGCGGCCGGGTGCAGAGTGAGAAGGCCCAATGTTATCCTATGGCAGGCGGGGGCCCCGGGTTGGTGGCTGCTGGCAAGCAGGCCACGCGACTGTGGGAGCTGGGCTCCTGGTCACTTGTTCAGGGCAAGTAGGGAAGTAGGTTAGGATAGAGGTTGCACTTCCAGGGGCACTCGGGCGGCTGGGTGCAGGGTGCTTTGAGCCGTCGGGCGCTCAATGTTAAACAATAGAGGTCGTGAAAGGTGAAGAAAGGCTGCAGGCTCGGGGACGGTGATTCTTCAGGGACGACCAACACTTCAGGAGGTAAGTTGGGGTCTTGGAGGATAGGTAGACACCCAGGAGTTGGGCACAAGGGGCCGTGGGCGCCGGGTGCAGGGGTGTCTTTTGAGGTCGGGAAATCTTACCCCCTGCTGGTCGCGGTTGGAGGGGTCCCTTGTCCTGGGGCTGCAGGCGTCGTCTGGGTCGTCGAGGAGGGTCCTTGGCCACTGGATTCCAGGTCAGAATCGCCGGGGGGACGTCCTCGAGGTCTCTGGTCACTCAGGCACAGGCTGGACTCGGCGGGTGCAGTGTGTGCAGGTTTCGCGGCTCCGTGCCAGGGCCGGGTCTTTGGTAGGTTTTCTTTTGAGCAGTACCACTGCTCGTGGGAGTCCCTGGGTCGAAGGCTGTAGCACAGAAGTCAGGTCCTCCGGGGTTTGTGAGGTTGCTGAGGCCGGGATTCGCAGGAGCAGGTTCAGAGGTCGACAGGCCGGTAGGGCTGGGGCCAAGTCAGTTGTTGTCGCCTCCTTTTAGCAGCTGCACGGCTGGTCTTCTTGCTTCGTCTTCTCTTCTTGTTTTCGGATTTGGGAACTCCGGAAGGAAGGTTCAGGGAGCCCCTAAATACTAAATTTAGGGGTGGTTACAGGTAGGTAAGGGCAGGGACCAATGGGTCCCTTCCTGGGGTGGGTACACCCCTATTCTGTTCCTCTCCAGTGGGAGGGGGCAGGAGCCTGTCCCTGGTTGGCCAGGTCCCCCATCCTCAAGATGGCGGGGACTCGGAGTTTGTGCTTCACCTCGCCTCCCCACCTTAGGGGTGGAGTTGGCAGAGGAGGGCACAGCCCATTTCCTGCTTCTGGTTTTCCGCCGGTTCTCCCGCCAGGAGTGGGGTAGAACCAGTGGGGGACCAGTTTGCTGGAAGCAGCAAATGGTCTGGGGAAACTCCAAAGGCGGCAGGCCTTTGAAGCTCCCCCTGCCCATCCTGGGGGAGGAGGCTTTGGCACCTCGTCCCGGGATGTGCATTGTTTCAGGCCCCTGAGGCAGAGGCTCTCGACCCAGGGGTCCAGAAACATGTCTGGTGGTGGCAGCCTGGGCAGCCACTCAGTCCGGACACTGGAGGTCGGGTTGGTTTCAGGGGGCATCTCTAAGATGCCCTCTGGAGTGCGTTTACATTAAATCCCACACTGGCATCAGTGGGGGTTTAATGTGCTGAGAAGTTTGATACCAAACTTCTTAGTCTTCAGTGGGGCCATTATGGTGCGGTGGAGTTCGTAATGAGACTCCCAGCACCATATACTCTTAATGGCAGCACTGCACTTACAATGCCCAAGAATGGACTTGGGCACTGTAGGGGCACAGGGCTCATGCCTCTATGCCCTCACCACTGGCATAGTGCACCCAGCTAGAGGGTGGCTGACCTAGGCCAGGGCAGTGGCTTGTAGGCATGGCACACAGGGATGTGAGCCATGTCGACTCTTCACTTTTGTTCTGCACCAAGACACGCAGCCTGCAAAGGCAGTGTGTGTGTGTGTGTAAGGTGCAGGGTCCCTAAGGGTGGCACAACAAGTGCTGCAGCCCTTAGGGCCTTCCCTGGTCACAGTGCCCTGGGTACCCATGGTACCATTTACCAGGGGCTGACCTGTGGCCAGGGATGTCAATTGGGTGTAGGTATCAATGCAATTTTAGGGAAGGAACACAGGCCCTGGGTACCTGGTTGGCAGGAGCCCAGGGCACACTCAGTCAAAGTACATCAGCCATTCAGCAAAAAGTGGGGGCATACCATGTAAGAAAGATGGCACTTTCTCACACTTGATACCTGCCTGGGGCGTCCAGGTGTAGAAGTGCTGGTCAGATTGGTAGTTTTACGCGCTATGCCAGTGGAAAGAAGTGGGGCCACCTAGACACAGACTGCAGAGGGGGACGTGGGGACAAGTCCAGGAGTTTCCAATGGGGGAATCGGGTTACAAGGGTCCTGGGAGCAATGGGGCACAGCTGGTTTTCGGGTACCCGGGATGGAATGCTGGGGTGCAGAGTAGATAGGTTGGCTGGGCTCTGTGCGTCCAAGGCCCTTGAGGTTGTTGGTCTTGTCGGCTGAGGGGGCAGAAAAGGTAGGCAAAGTTGGGTCAACTACTGCTCTCAGCTCCTTCCTCCAGATGATATCATCGGGAGGAAGGAGCTGCGAGTAGTAAGTGACCGATTGAGGACCACACCTTGATGTATGTGTGATTACAGGGGTTCCTGATCCCTCCCTCCATGGGGCACAGATGACCCAATTTTAGGGTACCTAGGGACCAGAGAACATAAGGTGGCGACAAAGGTCTGACTGCCTAACAGTGGAATGAACAGTGGTTGTATGTCAAGAGAGGATTCCGTGTCCCATCCTGAGGAAAGCCGTGGACTCTTGTGAGACAACAGGCGGAAACATGTTGACGGTTTGAGTGGTGATGGGGTACTAGTTCCCCTTCTCTCCACACAAGTGGTACCTAATCCAGTATAAAAGTCATATTGGTGTTCTACATTGGTTTTGACCTTATTTCACATATCCATTGTTAGTTAGAAGTGCCTCCTCGACTCCAGGGTTAGGCCCAATCTTCATCAAACTGGGTTTTTGAAGAGCGAGGGGAGTCCTGCGATGAAGCATGACACATGGTGGAGTGTGAGGACATCCGGTCACTTTTTTGTGTGTGTCCAGTACTAGGCTGAAGTAACATGAGCACAGTGCATAATGTGCCGATTTAAATCTTTAAAGTTTTCACTCTGGTGACTTTTTTGTCTGTAACAAAAAGTGGCGGTGACCATGTCAAAAAGTGGCACTTTCTTACATTAACTATGCCCTCTTCATCGCCCTTCTCAGACATGACGGCTCTGGTTCCTTCACATTGTTCCTCACACATTAAAAATGTTCCCTCAAGTCTCAGCCAGAGGCTAGTGATTGCCTTACCCTTCAAAGACTTGGGCAGTCTGGTCTTGGTTAAGGATAAGACAGGAGTGGTAGTGCCTTAGAACAGCTACAATACATAGGCAGAGGCTGGTGGTGTAGCTGCCAACCAGATTTGACGATTTTAGGATCAGCTCCGCTTCCACTACGCTCAGCTCACTCAGCAGCTGTAGTCAAACAGGAGAGAGAAAGAACAAACAACTGGTTCAGAAATGAGTCACAGGATCACTCTTCAGAACATGTAATTTTCAAAGAATAACTTCAAATAATACCCAAGTCATCAAGTCTAAATCACACCGTCTCCCTTCCCAGTTTACAGTAACACCCTTACAACAATCTTTCACTGACCTGTCAATAATGTCCCCCAGCAGATGCATACTAATGAACAAGTTACTTACCTTTGGTAACGATATATCTGTAAGAAACATAGGTTAGATATAGATTCCTTACCTTAGAATTACCCCCAGGGGTCAGACTGGATCCAGAGAATTTTTCGTCAGCAGTACCCCTGCGCGTCGAAAGGTGGCGTCGGTCGGCTACGCGTTCGTCGTTGGCGTCGTGGTCACCGGGATGACGTTGCGGTAGCGACTTAGACGCCACCCTCGCGCGCTGACGTCAGTTCTTTTACACGACATTCCACACCAGAAGCGCAGAGCCATGCAAGACACTGACCACTGGTGCACAAAACTAGGGCCCTGAAAGGGATTCCCTGACACTAGAAGTCAGTTCGCAGAACGGGGAGGATGGGTGGGGCGGTAAGGAATCTATAACTAACCTATGTTTCTTACAGATATATCGTTACCAAAGGTAAGTAACTTGTTCATCTGAAAGAAATGGTTAGTTATAGATTCCTTACCTTAGAATAGATACCCCAGCAATACCAACCCCGGAGGTGGGTCTGCGAACCAAGTTCACACCAGAAAGTCCTGGAGAACAGAACGGCCGAAAAATCCATCTCTCCGGACTTGGCTGTCCAGGCAGTAGTGTCTGGTGAACGTGTGCGGAGATGCCCACGTAGCTGCCTGACAGATGTCATTGAGGGGGGACTCCTCGTCCGAAAGCAGTAGTAGCTGCCGTCGCCCTGGTGGAATGGGCTCGCAGTCCCACTGTAGGCTCCTTCTTTGCCAAGGATAAGCAAGCCTTAATGCACAGAACGACCCACCTAGAGATTATCTGTTTGTGCACGGCCCGACCTTTCTTAGCGCCCACGTAGCCCACAAAGAGCTGGTCATCCACCCAGAATTGTTTGGTGCGATCCAAATAAAAGGAAAGTGCCCTTCTTCTTTTGAAGGATGCGGAGGCTGAAAAAAGGTGGGCAAAGTGATGGTTTGGCCAATGTGGAAAAAAGTAACCACCTTGGGAAGAAAGGAAGGTCTGGTTCTTAGTACAACCTTGTCCAGATGAACAGCCAGGAAAGGAGGTTTGGAAGAAAGAGCCTGAAGCTCACTGACCCTGCTAGCAGAGGTGATGGCAACCAGAAAGGCAGTCTTCAAAGTAAGAAGTCTGAGAGGACAGTTATGAAGCGGCTCAAAGGGAGCGCACATAAGGTAAGTCAGAACCAAGTTCAAGTCCCACTGAGGCATTACGAAGGAAACAGGAGGAAAAAGATGAGTAATGCCCTTGAGGAAGCGATTTACAATAGGGGACTTGAAAAGAGAAGGCTGATCAGGAAGCCTAAGAAAGGCTGAAATGGCCGAGAGGTCGCCCTTTAGAGTGCCCAGAGCAGAGCCCTGCTGGGCCAAAGAAAGAAGAAAAAAAGAGGACCTCAGAAAGAGGGGCAGAAAGGGGATCCACAGCCTTTGCTGTGCACCATGCCACAAATTTGTTCCATCTACAGGCGTATACCGTCTTAGTGGAGGGTGTAGGAAAGTGGCTCTGTATATACTGTACCCAAGTAAGGTTCAGGGTGTACAGAGTCCACAGTCCCCAGAGGGTTGACAGAGGCTAAAGTTAGATATAACCTTACTCTCCAAAGTGGTAGCTTGGTCGAGCAGTAAGGCAGTATCAGAGGACAGTGTAAAGCATTTGTTGTACACACTCAGTCAGCAAATGAAGCCACACACTCAAGAACTGAACTCTAGGCCAATGGGTTGTATATAAAAAAAAATATATGCTTGTTTTATTTTAGAACCAACAATAGGATCAAAATATACTTTCTCAGTATGAGATGCTGTAGGAAAGTGGGTTTCTGTTGCAGTAACCCCCCCACTTTTTGCCTGATAACTGATGCACTTTTCCTTGGTGTGCCCTGGATCCCTGCCAATCAGGTACCCAGGGCCTGTGTTCCTTCCCTAAAAACTGTACTCAGCCTAAACCCAATTGGCATCTCTGGCCACAGGTAAGCCCCTGGTAAATGGTACCCTAGGTACCCAGGGCACTGTGACCAGAGAAGACCCTAAGGGCTGCAGCACTTATTGTGCCACCCTTAGAGGCCCTGTACCCTGACACACACACACTGCCCTTGCAGGCTGAGTGTCTTGGTGCAGAACAAAACAGAGAGTCGACATGGCACACATCCCTGTGTGCCATGCCCACAAACACACTGCCCTGGCATACCTCAGTCACCCCTCTAGCTGGGTGCCCTATGCCAGTGGTGAGGGCACAGGTGCATGAGCCCTGTGCCCCTACAGTACCCAGGCCCATTCCTGGGCACTGTAAGTGCAGGGCTGCCATTCCGAGTATATGGTGCTGGGAGGTCGTCAGCACGTACTCCACAGCACCATGATGGCTGCACTGAAGACTGAGAAGTTTGGTATCAAACTCCTCAGCACAGTAAACCCACACTGATGCCAGTGTGGGATTTACTGTAAAATGCACGTCAGAGGGCAACTTAGAGTTACCCCTGAACCTAACCTACAATCCACGTCTTGTCTGAGGGGCTGCCTAGGCTGCCACACAGCAGACATGTTGCTGGACCCCTGGGTAGAGAGCCATCCGCTCTCCCGGGCCTGCAACAATGCACGTCCTGGGTGAGGTGCTAGGCCCCTCCCCCAGGATGGGCAGGGGAAGCTTCAAAGGCATTCCGCCTTTGTGAGCTTCCCAGACCACTTGCTGTACTCAGCAACTGGTCCCCACCGGTTCCTCCCCCATCCTGGTGGGAAGACTGGAGGGAAACACCAAGGGAGGAAAGGGGTGTGCCACCCTCTGCCAACCCCACCCCTCAGGTGGGGAGGCGAGGTGAAGCCCATCTCCGGGCTCTCGCCATCTTGAAGATGGGGAGCCCTGCCCAATCAGGATTAGGCTCCTGCCCCCTCCCACAGGAGAGTGGCAGGATAGGGGGTGTACCCACCCCAGGGCAGGGACCCATTGGTCCCTGCCCTTTACCTACCTGTAACGCCCCTAAATCTAGTATTTAGGGGCACCCTGAACTCTTCCTTCCTTAGATTCCCGCAACCTAAGAAGAAAAAGGACGAAAGAAGACGCCCAGCAGAGGAGACTGCAGAGAACAACTGACTTGGCCCCAGCCCTACCGGCCCGTCTGCAGTTTCCAGAGATCCTGCGCCAAAAATAGTCTTGTCCTGCAGCCAGCGGCCTCCAGAACCCCAGGGAGGACTGACTGCCTTCAACAAAGACCGGATCTCCTGTGAACAGCAGCTCTGTTCAAAAGAAACACCAAACAAAGACTCCGAGCCTGCTGAGGAGAAAGAAACCCGACGCCTGGAACCACCACTGCACCCGTCGCCTACAGCCCGAGTTCAAGTGGCCCACCGGTCCCAGCGAGGTCCCCCAGCTCTCCAGAGTCCGAGTCCACCGTGGGTTGACCCCTCCAGGACTCCCCGACGTCGCCTGCAGCCTCTGCACGGAGAACCCCCAACCGCGAGTGGTCCGGTAAGGTGAAATCCGACCTCAAAAGACACCCCTGCATCCAGACGCCCTGCGCCCTGGAGAAAGGAACCCGAGGTGCACCTACGTCCCCGAGCCCTCCAACTTACCTGCCCAGCTGTTGGTTCCTCCTGGAAGTCTTCCTGGACCGAGCCTGCAGCTGAAAACCAAAACCGAAAATTTCCATTGAAATCAACAGGGCACCCGACCTCAAAACAGCACTCTGCACCCGGCCGCCCTAGTGCCGCTGAGGGTGCCTCTTTGGTGCTAACTTGGTCCCCAACGTGCCCTGAGCTTAACCCTAGGAGCTTTGCTCCCACAACCCCGTGGCCTGCTTGCCAGCCGCCACCAACCGGAGTCCCCCTATCCTCCATAGGATAACATTGGGCCTCAACACTCTGCACCCGGCCGCCCTAGTGCCGCTGAGGGTGCAACAACAGTGCATCACTGACCCTGGGAGACCCCTGAGTCTAACCCCAGAACCCTAACTCAAAAGACCGATTACTTACCTCGAGACCGATAACTCATTTTTCCTCATAGGATAACATGGGCACTTTTTCTTCCAAAAGTTTCTAAGTGTCGACTTTTGAAAACAAGAATATTCTTTAAAAATCGTACAGACTACCAAAACGTAATTACTTACCTGTTTTAAGTAAATGTCCCAGGGCTGAACCTAGGAGTCCAGCACTGGATTACAAAAGTAACGTTAAAAGTAACTTACCGGCGAATTGAATTTTCTTACATAGGGATCCATTGACTGGTTTTCTGTGAAATTTCTTCTAAGTGTCCACTTTTGAAATACCAAAATATTGCTTAAAAATCACAACAGTAACGAATTCGAATTACTCACCTACTATCAGGAGAGACCTCAGTACTGCATCTTTTAGTCCAGTACCGACCATGAAAAGTAATTTTTACCGTACTTACCAGTAACTGGAAATTCCTCTCATAGGATATCATTGCCTGCTTTTTGTTGAAAAAGTTTCTAAGTGTCGATTTCTGAATCATACAAATATTCTTTAAAAATCGTACAAACTACAAAAACGTAATTACTTACCTGTTTTAAGTAAATGTCCCAGTGCTGAACCTAGGAGTCCAGCACTGGATTACAAAAGTAATGTAAACATACTTTGCTTGCAAACTGTATTTCCTTCCCTAGGATAACATTGGTAATTTTACCCAGAAAAGTTTCTAAGTGTCAACTTTTGAAATACAGTAATATTCCTCAAAAATCACTACCATAACCAAAACGCTTTTTCTCACCTGTTTACAGGAAGTGTCCCGGGACTGAATCCAAGATCCAGTCCCGTGGTTAGAAAAGTAATCCAAAAGTAATCTATTGCATTTAACCAGAAATTTCCATTGAGCTCAATGTATAATTGTGTTTAAAATTGTGTTGCATATTGCAACAACTGTAACTATTGCATTCAAAAGTCTATTGCCAATTGAACAGTAGTTAACTAAAGCATCTCATTCTGAGAAAGTATATTTTGACACCCATTGTTGGTTCTAAAATAAAACAACTATATTTTTATATACAAACCATTGGCCTAGAGTTCAGTTCTTGAGTGTGTGGCTTCATTTGCTGACTGAGTGTGTACAACAAATGCTTTACACTGTCCTCTGATACTGCCTTACTGCTCGACCAAGCTACCACTTTAGAGAGTAAGGTTATATCTAACTTTAGCCTCTGCCAAACCTCTGGGGACTGTGGACTCTGTGCACACTGAACCTTACTTTGGTGCAGTATATACAGAGCCACTTTCCTACATTGGTGGATCAGCGGTGGGATACAAACTTGCATTGTTGGACTACTTGGTTACCATCTGATCACACGACAGAACTCTTAAATTGCCTTTAGAATTCTGATTTTTTCAAATTGGCATTTTTTACCAAATTACTAAAAGTCTTGTTAGGGCCTTGCTTAAGTCCCTTTAAAATTGTAGAAAATAAAAAGTCACTATAGTCAAGGGTAGAGGGGTTAGAACTTTTTGTTAGAATGTCTCAAGAAAACAACCCAGCTATTAGTGAAA
The DNA here is from genome assembly GCA_963921515.1 of Calotriton arnoldi. Lineage (NCBI taxonomy): Eukaryota > Metazoa > Chordata > Amphibia > Caudata > Salamandridae > Calotriton > Calotriton arnoldi. Next base: position 417,009 of record CAWUFW010001603.1, on the reverse strand, counting down.
ATAATAATGACATACAGGACATGGTTGAGGAGCTCGACCTCACCCCTTATCTTCATTTGTCTTTCAAAGAGATAAGGTCCTTATGTAAACTTAAAAATATACCAATGGGCCAGCATCCAACCAAACAAGGGCTCCAGGAGCTCCTGGCTGAGTATGCTAAGGCCCACCCCTCTGAGCATGGTGATGACCACGCAGAGGAGGAAAGGAGTGAGGAGGATGGGGATGGTAACCCACCTCCACCACTTCCTAGGGAAGACAGGGTCACTGCACCCTTATTTCCAAGAGTAAACCTCTGGGGACCTAGGGGCCACCTAGGTGGTTCAGGTCCCAGAGAGGACACTGAGGATAGCCTTAGTGAGGAGGACCACCTTTTAGCAAGGTTGGCCAAAAGACTGGACCTAGAGACCAGACTCCTGGCTCTAGAGAAGGAAAGACAGGAGATGGGTTTAGCACCCATCAATGGTGGCAGCAATACTAAAACTAAGGATAGGGAGGAAACTTCTGATCCTAAAATCCCCAAAGGGATTGTCCCTAAATTTGAGGAAGGTGATGACATCACCAAATGGTTCACAGCCTTTGAGAGGGCTTGTGAAATAAGAAAAGTAAAGAAACCTCTCTGGGGGCACTCCTGTGGGAACTGTTCTCTGGTAACTGCAGAGACAGGCTTCTGACCCTCTCTGGGCCAGATGCAGGGTCCTATGACCTCATGAAGAATACTCTGATTGAGGGATTTGGGCTCACTACTGAGGAGTATAGAATTAGATTCAGGGGGCTCACAAAGCCCAGACCCAGTCCTGGATTGACTTCGTAGACTACTCAGTAAAGACACTGGATGGTTGGTTAGCTGGACATAATGTGCAGGATTTTCCTGGACTTTACAATTTGTTTATGAAGGAACACATACTAAGTAATTGCACAAACGAAAAGTTGCATCAGCATTTGGTAGACCTAGGTCTAATTTCTCCCCAAGAATTGGGAAAGAAGGCAGACCACTGGGTCAGAACAAGGGTAACTAGGACATCCACTGGGGGTGACCAAAAGAAAGGGGTCACAAAGCCTCCCCAGAAGAAAGATAGTGAACCCCTTAAGGATAAAAGTAAGGAGTCCCAGGCAGCCCCCAAAAACCTGTCCAGGAGGGTGGGCCCAAAGACACCTCACAAACTAAACCAGGGTACCAAGGTAAGAATTGGGATCCCAACAGAATATGGTGTCACAACTGTCAGAAGTCAGGACACCACACCAAGGACCCTAGCTGTCCTAAAAACAAGATCCCTAGTACAGCCCCAGGGGTGACTAGTGTAGCCCCAGGAGTTGCCAGTGTAGCTCTGGAGGAAGGGTCCTCAGATGAGGAAGTCCTCCTAGCTTTCAACTGGAAAATGGGCCCAAGAGGTAAGCTGGAGATCCCAGAGGGGAGTAGACACTTCCACCGCCTACTGGTGAATGGAATCCCAGCCACTGCCCTGAGAGATACCTGTGCCAGTCACACTGTGGTGCATGACAGGTTGGTACTCCCACACCAGTATGTCCCAGGGAATCAAGGAGAGTAAGGGCTGTCCCAGGGGAGTCACTGTTAGGCCTGTGGCTGTAGTGCCCCTAGTCATAGCTGGGTCCCTTAGATGGAGAAAGGTGGTAGTCAGTAAAGACCTCCCCCTTGATTGTCTCCTGGGGAATGACCACTTAGAGGTGGACCTGAGCCAAAGAGAGGCACTGGCCCAATGCCAGGCCTCACCCAAGAAACCTGGGGGGCTCAACCTGCAGTCAGTGCAGCTGAGCCCCAAAAGAGTAAAAGGAACAGGGTAGGAAAGGTGGGCAACTGTTAGCCACAGTCCCAGAGGGCCAGGGAGATTCTATCCCAGTGAGGGAAAACTCCAGAAGTGGCCCTGGTAAAGCCCCCTAGCCAACAAGAAGACCTGACTAGTCAGGCAACTGTCCAGCCTGAGTTGGTGGCTCCTCAGCTGGCAGAACAAAGGGTGGAGGAAGGGTGCTCACTACAAAGTTTAGTGACCCCCACCCTAAAGCAACAGGCAGACAGCCAGGACCCAAAGAGACCTGTAAGATAGCCCCTTCACTTGCCAGACAGGAGCTAAAGGTGTGGTTCTGGGCACTGACAGCTGTCAGCAGCCTCTGCTGGGTGTTAGCCTTCATGGCAGCCCTATCCTTGGCATGGTGGCCTAACCCCTGCCAAATAACAAGCTAGGCCCCCTGACCCTATTGGTCATGGTGGGGTTGCTCAAACTGTGGGTGACCTCTGTGGGTAAGCTGGGCTTTGCCCTGGCTAAGTTAGACTTTGCAGAGGTGGGCACCTCTGAACCCAAACTTAAAAGATGGGGTGAAGACACTAAAGAGCAAGGAGAGGAGCTTTGGGAATTAGGTCCTGAAACTGATGAGGTAGGCCAGCTCCCCAAAGGGACTGACCTGGACAGAAGGATATAAGGCGGAGTAGGCCCTGCAACTTTCAAACCACTTCCCCAACTCTTCCTCGCCTGAAAGACTAGACAGGCTCTCCCAGCGTTGGCTGAGTCTCCTGGCCTTTGGGCTGGGGGGGCTTGTGTAGGAAAGTGGGTTTCTGTTGCAGTAACCCCCACTTTTTGCCTGATAACTGATGCACTTTTCCTTGGTGTGCCCTGGATCCCTGCCAATCAGGTACCCAGGGCCTGTGTTCCTTCCCTAAAAACTGTACTCAGCCTAAACCCAATTGGCATCTCTGGCCACAGGTAAGCCCCTGGTAAATGGTACCCTAGGTACCCAGGGCACTGTGACCAGAGAAGACCCCTAAGGGCTGCAGCACTTATTGTGCCACCCTTAGAGGCCCTGTACCCTGACACACACACACTGCCCTTGCAGGCTGAGTGTCTTGGTGCAGAACAAAACAGAGAGTCGACATGGCACACATCCCTGTGTGCCATGCCCACTAAACACACTGCCCTGGCATACCTCAGTCACCCCTCTAGCTGGGTGCCCTATGCCAGTGGTGAGGGCACAGGTGCATGAGCCCTGTGCCCCTACAGTACCCAGGCCCATTCCTGGGCACTGTAAGTGCAGGGCTGCCATTCCAGTATATGGTGCTGGGAGGTCGTCAGCACGTACTCCACAGCACCATGATGGCTGCACTGAAGACTGAGAAGTTTGGTATCAAACTCCTCAGCACAGTAAACCCACACTGATGCCAGTGTGGGATTTACCTGTAAAATGCACGTCAGAGGGCAACTTAGAGTTACCCCCTGAACCTAACCTACAATCCACGTCTTGTCTGAGGGGCTGCCTAGGCTGCCACACAGCAGACATGTTGCTGGACCCCTGGGTAGAGAGCCATCCGCTCTCCCGGGCCTGCAACAATGCACGTCCTGGGTGAGGTGCTAGGCCCCCTCCCCCAGGATGGGCAGGGGGAAGCTTCAAAGGCATTCCGCCTTTGTGAGCTTCCCCAGACCACTTGCTGTACTCAGCAACTGGTCCCCACCGGTTCCTCCCCATCCTGGTGGGAAGACTGGAGGGAAACACCAAGGGAGGAAAGGGGTGTGCCACCCTCTGCCAACCCCACCCCTCAGGTGGGGGAGGCGAGGTGAAGCCCATCTCCGGGCTCTCGCCATCTTGAAGATGGGGAGCCCTGCCCAATCAGGACTAGGCTCCTGCCCCCTCCCACAGGAGAGTGGCAGGATAGGGGGTGTACCCACCCCAGGGCAGGGACCCATTGGTCCCTGCCCTTTACCTACCTGTAACGCCCCTAAATCTAGTATTTAGGGGCACCCTGAACCTTCCTTCCTTAGATTCCCGCAACCTAAGAAGAAAAAGGACGAAAGAAGACGCCCAGCAGAGGAGACTGCAGAGAACAACTGACTTGGCCCCAGCCCTACCGGCCCGTCTGCAGTTTCCAGAGATCCTGCGCCAAAAATAGTCTTGTCCTGCAGCCAGCGACCTCCAGAACCCCAGGGAGGACTGACTGCCTTCAACAAAGACCGGATCTCCTGTGAACAGCAGCTCTGTTCAAAAGAAACACCAAACAAAGACTCCGAGCCTGCTGAGGAGAAAGAAACCCGACGCCTGGAACCACCACTGCACCCGTCGCCTACAGCCCGAGTTCAAGTGGCCCACCGGTCCCAGCGAAATCCCCCAGCTCTCCAGAGTCCGAGTCCACCGTGGGTTGACCCCTCCAGGACTCCCCGACGTCGCCTGCAGCCTCTGCACGGAGAACCCCCAACCGCGAGTGGCCCGGTAAGGTGAAATCCGACCTCAAAAGACACCCCTGCATCCAGACGCCCTGCGCCCTGGAGAAAGGAACCCGAGGTGCACCTACGTCCCCGAGCCCTCCAACTTACCTGCCCAGCTGTTGGTTCCTCCTGGAAGTCTTCCTGGACCGAGCCTGCAGCTGAAAACCAAAACCGAAAATTTCCATTGAAATCAACAGGGCACCCGACCTCAAAACAGCACTCTGCACCCGGCCGCCCTAGTGCCGCTGAGGGTGCCTCTTTGGTGCTAACTTGGTCCCCAACGTGCCCTGAGCTTAACCCTAGGAGCTTTGCTCCCACAACCCCGTGGCCTGCTTGCCAGCCGCCACCAACCGGAGTCCCCCTATCCTCCATAGGATAACATTGGGCCTCAACACTCTGCACCCGGCCGCCCTAGTGCCGCTGAGGGTGCAACAACAGTGCATCACTGACCCTGGGAGACCCCTGAGTCTAACCCCAGAACCCTAACTCAAAAGACCGATTACTTACCTCGAGACCGATAACTCATTTTTCCTCATAGGATAACATGGGCACTTTTTCTTCCAAAAAGTTTCTAAGTGTCGACTTTTGAAAACAAGAATATTCTTTAAAAATCGTACAGACTACCAAAACGTAATTACTTACCTGTTTTAAGTAAATGTCCCAGGGCTGAACCTAGGAGTCCAGCACTGGATTACAAAAGTAACGTTAAAAGTAACTTACCGGCGAATTGAATTTTCTTACATAGGGATCCATTGACTGGTTTTCTGTGAAATTTCTTCTAAGTGTCCACTTTTGAAATACCAAAATATTGCTTAAAAATCACAACAGTAACGAATTCCGAATTACTCACCTACTATCAGGAGAGACCTCAGTACTGCATCTTTTAGTCCAGTACCGACCATGAAAAGTAATTTTTACCGTACTTACCAGTAACTGGAAATTCCTCTCATAGGATATCATTGCCTGCTTTTTGTTGAAAAAGTTTCTAAGTGTCGATTTCTGAATCATACAAATATTCTTTAAAAATCGTACAAACTACAAAAACGTAATTACTTACCTGTTTTAAGTAAATGTCCCAGTGCTGAACCTAGGAGTCCAGCACTGGATTACAAAAGTAATGTAAACATACTTTGCTTGCAAACTGTATTTCCTTCCCTAGGATAACATTGGTAATTTTACCCAGAAAGTTTCTAAGTGTCAACTTTTGAAATACAGTAATATTCCTCAAAAATCACTACCATAACCAAAACGCTTTTTCTCACCTGTTTACAGGAAGTGTCCCGGGACTGAATCCAAGATCCAGTCCCGTGGTTAAAAAAGTAATCCAAAAGTAATCTATTGCATTTAACCAGAAATTTCCATTGAGCTCAATGTATAATTGTGTTTAAAATTGTGTTGCATATTGCAACAACTGTAACTATTGCATTCAAAAGTCTATTGCCAATTGAACAGTAGTTAACTAAAGCATCTCATTCTGAGAAAGTATATTTTGACACCCATTGTTGGTTCTAAAATAAAACAACTATATTTTTATATACAAACCATTGGCCTAGAGTTCAGTTCTTGAGTGTGTGGCTTCATTTGCTGACTGAGTGTGTACAACAAATGCTTTACACTGTCCTCTGATACTGCCTTACTGCTCGACCAAGCTACCACTTTAGAGAGTAAGGTTATATCTAACTTTAGCTGGGGACTGTGGACTCTGTGCACACTGAACCTTACTTTGGTGCAGTATATACAGAGCCACTTTCTTACAGATGCTTTGGTTATTCAACTTACAGATAGGAAATAGACTTTTAGAGAGTGGTAATCACAGTTGGTGCAAGAGGCAACACAGGGTCAAATACAATGCAACATTGAGCTCAATGGAAAATTATGCTTAATTACAATTGATTACTTTGCAGAGCACTTTTCTAACCACAGGACTGGATCCTGGATTCAGTCCTGGGACACTTCCTGTAAACAGGTAAGAAAAAGCGTTTTAGTTATTGTAGTGATTTTTGAAGAATATTACTGTATTTCAAAAGCTGACACTTAGAAACTTTTCTGGGTAAAATTACCAATGTTATCCTATGGAAGGAAATACTGTGTGTAAGTAAAGTATGTTTACGTTACTTTTGTAATCCAGTGCTGGACTCCTAGGTTCAGCACTGGGACATTTACTTAAAACAGGTAAGTAATTACGTTTTTGTAGTTTGTACGATTTTTAAAGAATATTTGTAAAATACAGAAATCGACACTTGGAAGAAATTTCACAGAAAACCAGTCAATGGATCCCTATAGAAGAAAAGTGAGTTAGCGGTAAGTAACGTTGCGATTACTTTTTAGGGCCAGTGTTGGGCACTCGGGTCCAGCACTGAGGCCCCTTCTAATACTAGGTGAGTTTTTTCGTTTTCGTGACTCGGTTGATTTTTGGTGAATATTCTAAAGTTTCAGAACTCCACACTTAGAAGAAATTTAGCAGAAAACCAGTCAATGGAACCCTATGGAAGAAAAGTGAGTTCTCGGATTTCGGGTAAGTACTTGACTGGCAGAGTTAAGGTTCTGGGTATAAACTCAGGGGTCCCCAGGATCAGGTAAGTACAGTTGTTACACCCTCAGCGGCACAGGGGCGGCCGGGTGCAGAGTGAGTAGGCCCAATGTTATCCTAAGGCAGGCGGGGGCCCGGGGTTGGTGGCTGCTGGCAAGCAGGCCACGCGACTGTGGGAGCAGGGCTCCTGGTCACTTACTCAGGGCAAGTGGGGAAGTAGGTTAGGATAGAGGTTGCACTTCGAGGGGCACTCGGGCGGCTGGGTGCAGGGTGCTTTGAGCCGTCGGGCGCTCAATGTTAACCAATGGAGGTTGTGAAAGGTGAAGAAAGGCTGCAGGCTCGGGGACGGTGATTCTTCAGGGACGACCAACACTTCAGGAGGTAAGTTGGGGTCTTGGAGGATAGGTAGACACCCAGGAGTTGGGCACAGGGGGCCGTGGGCGCCGGGTGCAGGGGTGTCTTTGAGGTCGGGAAATCTTACCCCCTGCTGGTCGCGGTTGGAGGGGTCCCTTGTCCTGAGGCTGCAGGCGTCGTCTGGGTCGTCGAGGAGGGTCCTTGGCCACTGGATTCCAGGTCAGTATCGCCGGGGGACGTCCTCGAGGTCTTTGGTCACTCAGGCACAGGCTGGACTCGGCGGGTGCAGAGTGTGCAGGTTTCGCGGCTCCGTGCCAGGGCCGGGTCTTTGGTAGGTTTTCTTTTGAGCAGTACCACTGCTCGTGGGAGTCCCTGGGTCGAAGGCTGTAGCACAGAAGTCAGGTCCTCCGGGGTTTGTGAGGTTGCTGAGGCCGGGATTCCGCAGGAGCAGGTTCAGAGGTCGACAGGCCGGTAGGGCTGGGGCCAAGTCAGTTGTTGTCGCCTCCTTCTTAGCAGCTGCACGGCTGGTCTTCTTGCTTCGTCTTCTCTTCTTATTTTCGGATTTGGGCACTGAGGAAGGAAGGTTCAGGAGCCCCTAAATACTAAATTTAGGGGTGGTTACAGGTAGGTAAGGGCAGGGACCAATGGGTCCCTTCCCTGGGGTGGGTACACCCCTATTCTGTTCCTCTCCAGTGGGAGGGGGCAGGAGCCTGTCCCTGGTTGGCCAGGTCCCCCCATCCTCAAGATGGCGGGGACTCGAGTTTGTGCTTCGCCTCGCCTCCCCCACCTTAGGGGTGGAGTTGGCAGAGGTGGGCACAACCCATTTCCTGCCTCTGGTTTTCCCGCCGGTTCTCCCGCCAGGAGTGGGGGTAGAACCAGTGGGGACCAGTTTGCTGGAAGCAGCAAATGGTCTGGGGAAGCTCCAAAGGCGGCAGGCCTTTGAAGCTCCCCCTGCCCGTCCTGGGGGAGGAGGCTTTGGCACCTCGCCCAGGATGTGCATTGTTTCAGGCCCCTGAGAGCAGAGGCTCTCGACCCAGGGGTCCAGAAACATGTCTGGTGGTGGCAGCCTGGGCAGCCACTCAGTCCGGACACTGGAGGTCGGGTTGGTTTCAGGGGGCATCTCTAAGATGCCCTCTGGAGTGCGTTTACATTAAATCCCACACTGGCATCAGTGGGGGTTTAATGTGCTGAGAAGTTTGATACCAAACTTCTTAGTCTTCAGTGGGGCCATTATGGTGCTGTGGAGTTCGTAATGACAGACTCCCAGCACCATATACTCTTAATGGCAGCACTGCACCTACAATGCCCAAGAATGGACTTGGGCACTGTAGGGGCACAGGGCTCATGCCTCTATGCCCTCACCACTGGCATAGTGCACCCAGCTAGAGGGGTGGCTGACCTAGGCCAGGGCAGTGGCTTGTAGGCATGGCACACAGGGATGTGAGCCATGTCGACTCTTCACTTTGTTCTGCACCAAGACACGCAGCCTGCAAAGGCAGTGTGTGTGTGTAAAGGTGCAGGGTCCCTAAGGGTGGCACAACAAGTGCTGCAGCCCTTAGGGGCCTTCCCTGGTCACAGTGCCCTGGGTACCCATGGTACCATTTACCAGGGGCTGACCTGTGGCCAGGGATGTCAATTGGGTGTAGGTATCAATGCAATTTTAGGGAAGGAACACAGGCCCTGGGTACCTGGTTGGCAGGAGCCCAGGGCACACTCAGTCAAAGTACATCAGCCATTCAGCAAAAAGTGGGGGCATACCATGTAAGAAAGATGGCACTTTCTCACAGAGGGACGCCTGGCTGCCAAGATAACATCGCAGACTTCGGGAGGCAGGTCAAGCGACGTCAACTGCCGCCGCTCAATCTCCACACAAGGAGGTGGAGGCTGGACAGGTTCGGGTGGAGGACCGTCCCCTGCTGCTGCGACAGAAGATCCTCCCGAAGAGGCAGTCTGATCGGAGGATCGATGGCCATGTGTAGCAGCTCGGGATACCGGACTCTTCGTGCCCAATCCGGAGCCACAAGAATGACTAGGGCCCGGTCGCGCTTGATCTTATTCAGCACTCTGGGCAGAAGTGGTATAGGCGGAAAGGCGTATAGAAGACCGCAACTCCACACGCGACGAAAAGCGTTGCCTAGCGAGTGCCGCCTTGGAAATTCCAACGTGCAGAATTGCTGACATTGCGCGTTCTCTTTGGTGGCAAATAGATCTAACCAAGGCTCTCCCCACTGCTGAAAGAGACCTTGCGCCACCTCCCAGTGAAGATGCCATTCGTGATCCATCATGCACCTGCGGCTGAGTTCGTGCACCCTGGCATTCAGGGAACCTGCCAGGTGTGTAACCACCAGGGATATGCCCTGATGTTCCAGTCATGTCCAGCGACAAAGACCTTCTTGACATAGGGTCCACGACCCCAACCCGCCCTGTTTGTTGCAGTACCACATGGCGGTGGTGTTGTCCGTGAACACCTGCACTACTCTTCCCCGGATAGAGGGAAGGAATGCTTTCAGTGCAAGACAGATCGCCCGAAGCCCCAGAAGGTAGATGTGGAGCCCGGACTCTGCCAGAGGCCTCTGATCTCCACCTCCCCCATGTGACCGCCCCATCCCAGAAGTGATGCATCGGTCACCACTGTGAACTCTGGTTGGGGAAGGGAGAGGGACCTGCCGTTGACCCAATCCTGGTTAGTTAGCCACCACTGCAATTGGTGTGCAGTGCCCTCCGAGATCTGGACGCAATCGGACAGGTTCCCCTGATGTTGAGCCCACTGAAACTTCAGGTCCCACTGCAGAGCCCGTATATGCCATCTGGCATGGTCCACCAGCAGGATGCAGGAAGCTATCAGACCCAGTAGCCGGAGGGTCATCCTGATCGAAACCCGGGATAGAGGCTGAAAGATCAGAATCATAGCACGAATATCCCTGACTCGCTGTTCGGGGGGGATAGGCCCGAAACTGCGTCGTGTCCAGAACCACTCCGATGAAGAGGAGCTTCCGAGAGGGAGTCAGGTGCGACTTCGGCACGTTGATGGAGAACCCCCAGCGAATACAGGAGGTCGGCCCTAGTCTGGAGGTGGGAGACGACAGCCTGGGGCGAGCACGCCTTCAACAGCCAGTAGTAGAGATAGGGGAAGACCGGAACCCCTGATCTGCGCAGATGAGCTGTGACCATCACTTTCGTGAACACCCGAGGGGCGCTGGCAAGGCCAAAGGGGAGCACGGTAAACTGAAAGTGCTCGTGGCCGTGAACCGCAGGTAATGCCAGTGGGCCGGCAGGACGGGGATGTGAAAATAAGCGTCCTGCAATGCCAACGCTACCATCAAGTGTCCAGGGTCGAGGGCAGACCGGACCTGAGCTAGCGTCAACATTTTGAACTTCTCCTTCCGGAGGAAGCGGTTAACGTTCCTGAGATCCAAGATAGGACGCAGGCCTTTGTCCTTCTTGGGCACCAGAAAGTAGTGGGAATAGCAACCACGACCTACTTCCGGGACAGGAACTCGCTCGATGGCTCCCTTGGCCAAGAGTGCCAAAACGTCCTGTTGGAGAAGGGCCAGTTGATCCTCTAACATGCGATGCTACTGAGGTGGCATGGATGGAGGGGTAGTCTTGAAGGGGAGGGAGTAGCCCCTTCGGACTATTTGCAAAACCCACCTGTCCGACTTGATGGTGCGTTAGTGGGGGAGGTGATGGCGAATCCTGCCGCTCACTGGCGATTGGTGGCCCTGAAAAGTCGGACTAGGAGGGTTTGGAGGCTGCTGCAGGGGGGGCTGTGGTGGACTGGCCCGCCCGCTGGCCCCCAGAACTACGGCGGTGGTTTCCACGTCCCCGGCCGCGCAGGGGCTGAACAGCTTGCGCTGGCCTGTGGCTCTGGGCGGGACGTGGCGGGGCACCCCTTCCGTAGCCACGAAAGGGTCGAAAGGCAGACTGCGCAGGGCAGGTGGTGGAGAGAACCAAGGACCTGGCAGTAGCCCGAGAGTCCTTAAAGCTCTCCAGCGCGCTGTCTGCCTTGTCGCCGAATAGGCGACGGCCATCAAAGGGCATGTCCATAAGAGTGGATTGGACATCCCCTGAAAAACCAGTCGACCTCAACCAGGCGTAGCGTCAAAGGGCTACCGACGTGGAAATCGTCCTGCCTAGTGAGTCGGCGGTATCCAGCCCACAGCGGATGGTAAACTTTGCTGTCTCTCTCCCTTCGGCAACTGCACGGGAGAGTACAACCCTGGCATCCTCCAGGCACTGGGGCAGCACTTGCGCCACCGTATCCCACACGGAGTGAGTGTAACGGCCCAACAGACATGCTGTGTTTACCGACCGCAGTCCCAAGCTGGAGGAAGAAAACATTTTCTCCCCAACATGGTCCAGCTTTTTGGATTCCCCATCAGGTGGTGCTTTAGGGAATGCGCCTTTGGACCACCAAGCTCTCTGGGGGAGGAGGGGGGTGTTGGGAGTGGAAAGTGGGGTCGCTCGGGGCCGGGCGGTGGCGTCGGACAATCATCCTATCCACAGGAGCCCCTGTGTTGGGCCTGGACCAGGTGCCCAAAAGGATGTCAGTGAGGGCTTCATTAAACGGTAGCAGGGACTCCGAAGAGCTCGCTGCCGGTTGAAGCATCTCTGTCAGGAGATTAGTCCTGATTGCCACTGTAGGTGGCTCGAGGTTGAGAGCCTCCGCCGCCCTACGCAACACCACGGCGTAAGACGCTCCCTCCTCCGTAGACACGGTAGGAGGAGACAACATGCCAAGGTCTGGTGAGGTATCCAGACCACTGGCTTCCCCCAGTTCCTCTCTCCAGTCCGGTTCGTAATAACCCAACTGGTCAGTTAAAGGGTCTCCAGACCCATCCCAGTCCTCCTCACTCTCTTCTGGCTGCCAATCTGGCCTAAAAGAGCCAGGGTAGAACAAGGGCACAAAAGTACCCGTCGGTGCCGGATCCGGGGTCGGTCGACGCCGGTCCGGCTCCGTGTCTACATCGAGGTGGAGACTGGGGTCGATGCCGGCTGGGGAGACAACCGGCGTCGGCTGCGGACGTGGTGCCGGTGGATTCGGCGCCGGGGGAGGTGTAATCAGGTCGACCGATCCAGGCCTGGATCCAAGGGGACCATGCGGTGCCGGGCCAGAGCCGCCGGCGTCGAAGCCTCAGGGCCCCCAGCCAAGTCCACGGGGCCCGAAGGCGCGCCGGCGGAATCGGGCTGCCCAAAGATTGCATGCATCGCTTCGTTAAATTGGCGAAGCTTGGCAGGGGTCGCTCCGGGTCCCGGGAAGGGAGAGAAACTCTGAGTCGAACCTTCGGGATCCGCATGCGGAGCCGCGGGAGGGGCACCACCCGCATCCCTCGTCGCATCGGCCGACCGACGGGGAGAAGTCGAAGAGCGACGATGCTTCTTCGACTTCTTCTTGTGCTTCGACTTACCTGAGGAGTGCGAAGGCTTGGAAGAAGACTGGTGGTGGTGGCTCCGCGACAGGTCCCTTGACCTCCCACGCGACCGGGACCTCGAACGGCGCGGAGCCGACTGCTGGGCCTCGAGAAGCTTTTGGGACCGCTCCCGCAAAGACTTCGGATTAATGGTCCGGCAGTCGGAGCACGACTTGGGGTCGTGGTCGCGCTCCAGGAAAAACAGGCACACGTGGTGCGGATCCGTCACCGACAGTCAGCTACAGGAGCCGCAGGCCTTGAAACCGGGCATCCCTCGTGCACCAGGAGTCAAAGACTCAAAAACGGTGTCGACAAAAGTCGCCAAAAAGTCAGTCAAAAAGTGACTGGAGGTACCGCTCTCTCCGGATCTGCGCTGGCTGGCGCGGAAAAAGAAAGAACTGACGTCAGCGCGCGAGGGCGCCGTCTAAGTAGCTACCGTGACGTCATCCCGGCGACCACGACGCCAACGACGAACGCGGAGCCGACCGACGCCACCTTTCGACGCGCAGGTGTACTGCTGATGAAAAATTCTCTGGATTCAGTCTGACGCCTGGGGGTAATTCTAAGGTAAGGAATCTATAACTAACTCTTTCTTTCAGATTCCTCAACTCAGAAGCGGATGGACAATGCATTACATTCGTACTTTCCTTAGTGTGCTCATGTTTCGTGGGCACTGAGATATGCTTTTTACTGTTTTAACCACTCCCATTATGTCTCATTTTTTATTGCTTCCTCTTGAATAAGGTTACATCCTCATCCAGTTTATTTTACCAAGCTTGGTGGAAGTGCGACACAGGAAGAAACATCTTAATAGAAATGTAATCTTAGGCAACCGAGTTCCTCCCATGTCTCTCCCTGCTGCCATTTTTAGTCTACTGTAAATACATAAGGAGCACGAATGCACAGCTCCAAAAGTGCTGGATTATTTTTCATACCATTAACTCGGGATATTGCACTTAGGTTTTACGCGGTCTCCTTGTTGATGTAAATAATGCTTATTCTTGCATTGCTACTTTTCTTCAGTCTTTTGTCTAATTTTGTTTTACTGAAATAGGCAATGTTATGGATTCAGAGTGTTTGGTGGGTCTTGAGAATCCACCACTGTAATATTGTTTATGAATGCTGCCCAGTCACTCTGTGTAAGGGAAGAATATTTAGTGCAATAACTACATTATGTTTACGAGGCAGTTTACTTGTGGACAAAAGGTTAGGTGGCTTCTAAATGGACTAAGAACGGACAATGTTCACACTTAACTGACACACTACTTTTGTACATTTTTAAGACGAAAGAAGTGAAATCTCAACATGCTTCTTACAGTTGGAGTCCTATTCCGCCACACTACCCACAAACAAAATGAAAGGCTAAGGGGGAACTAGTCAGACTTCCACAGACTAGGTACAGTATAAAACCTTGCAGCCAGATTACAAGAAAAAGGAAGGTACGTCAGAACTACAATCCGCTAGTCATCTCAATGCACTGCAAGAAATTCTCCCTGTGGAAAGGGGGACACTTGAAGTCTACCCAATATGCTGTCAATGATCTTTTGATAAAAGCAAAAGCACCTTCAGCGAGACTGCAGATTGAGTCTACTACTATGGGAAAACGGTTTAGCTCCAAGAGGTAAAAAGAGGTTTTGCGAGGCAGAAAAATAAGAAAAACACTTCCTAGAGACACAAAACCACACTCACTGGTCAGAAAACCTACAAATAGTTTTAAAATGTTGGGGTGTGGGCATGGTAGGTTCAACAGAGTACTAGATATGGAGCATGGTAGCTTGGCATATCCTCACGGTACATAGGGCATACTGACTTTGCATGTGTTATGGTCAAAATCCATGCCCTGTGACCGTGTCTTGCAGATATTGTAAGCAGAATGGCCAAAGGTCACGTCCAGTGTCTGCAAGGCATGATCACAGGCCATGCACAAAATTTGCACAAAGATGCCTAACAACATGACCACATGGGTATTGCAGGCATGGGGCCTGGGCACTGGATACTGTTATCAGTAAGGAGGGTTGGCAGATGATAGGGCGTTTCCAAAGGCCATCGTCTACTCTGGATGCTGCGGGCAGGGCTGTGTGCACAGGGCTAATCTAAAGACTATGCCTTAGAACAGTACTCATGAGCAAATTAACAAGACATGCTCAGCAGGTAATGACAGCAGTAGAGAAATTAGACAATTAGAAACAGAAAACTCACCAAAATAAATTTGTTAAAGGGAGATTATGTTACTCTAAGAACATCGCAACTTAGATTTATAAAGTATACATTTAGGAAAACACATGAGTTGAAGGAACATTATGGTCAGGGTTCACAACAAATAACTTAAGTTTACCAGTTGTGGATGCCAGGCAACAATTCCCCCAAAACGCATAACTCACATACAATTCGCAATGCAGTACTCATGATGTTCAGCGATTAAAAGTCTACCCAGGATAACGAGTTCTACTTTAAACTTGTTACAATAGGTCATGGCACCTCAGCCACAGTTTTGCGGTTATCTGTGGTACCATACCAACGATTTAAAAGTCCATACCTGCCAATTATTTGAAGAGTAAAATCTGTCTTGACACCAAAAAATATCTAGCATGCTTTAAGTTATAATGCTATGTTGGCACTTCTATCATTATGCCAGCTTCCAATGACCTGTCTCTGGAGTACTGAACCAACTCACAGCCTGAATAGGAGCGTGAAATCCCTCCTCCTACCTGGATGGCAAAGTCAATAAGACCACTGATGTTCAAGGAGTATTCCATTAAATCAAAGATGAACTGGATGTGATGCACCAGTGGTAGATGATAGGACATTCCGAGAGCAAAGCTGGTGATCTGCTCCAGGACATTACGAGACACCTACGAGAAGAGCAGAACACATCAATCAGCAGCGAGATCAAGTATGTTAATTTCACCTTCAGGAACCACAAACGTAGTAAGAAGATTTATGTAGACAATCTAGAAGAACACAAAGCATGCACAAGTTGTACCATCTGTCCCTTCTGCGACTCAAAGGCATGGAGCAAAGCATGAGACAACAAATTGAAGTTTGCACTGCTTCAGACAAACTTCATTAAAGAGAAGTGAGGAATATCTGCTCCAAGGGGATTAGGGGACTATAGGCTCTTGCTCTCCCTTCTTTACAGCTGTTTGGAACACATGCAGTCTGTACCACAGGATAACAGATCCTATACTGTTAATACTTTGTGGAGAGGCCCAAAGCAATCCTTCAAAACCCTCTTTAATGGATCACAAATTCGCCCTGCCCAGTTCCCATGTTTAGATCCTGTGTTTTTCTGACAAGTACGGGTAGATCCCACCATATGCTTAATGATGGCCTGGTAAGGGAGAGAAACAATTCAGGACAGCAGAATCACTATAAAGGCCAAGTTTGCTTACTCTTTGGAACACCTCTCGCCGAAAATGGAGTCATTATATGGCAGGCCGTGCAGCTAGAAGTAGGTTAAAGAGACGATCCAGACGAAAAGCATCACCCTTGTTGGAAGATTCAAGCACAATGCTTACAAAAGGCTCGCGGGATAGCCCAAGAAGATACCAGATAAAGGTACGTGCCTCGGACAGCTAACGCTACCTTGCCTATAGCGGACAGAATGTGAATAAACACAAGATAATGAACACCTCTGGTGTTGTACCATCTACTGCCTGAAGTTAGGACCAGCATAAAGGATGGATATAATATCAGAACCTAACAAGGAAGTAATTCTTTCCAAATACAATTTAAGGAATATGGAAAGAAAGATTAATAGTGTGAAGAGTTTTGTTAGCATAGAAAAGTTAACAATACTTACTTGTAATCCTAGCTTTGCATCAAAGGAATCTCTACTGAAGTCATAAGCGTACAAGATTACCACCAGCATGTGGCAACCCTTGAAATATATATATTCCATGGATTGTTCAGGAGATGAAAGCGGTCATTATCCCAGTAGAGGCCTAACCTTTATAGCCTGAAGCCAATTTTCTTTCTGTGTTTCCAAATGGTTCTATCCAATAACAAAAAGTAAAAACTACATAAAGCAACACTGCAGCATTAGGGTTACTGTGCCAAAAAGATGAGAAAAAAACATTAAAAATCCAATATGTGAGGTGAAAACATCAATGAAACGAGCACTGGCAAAGCCAATAGGTCTCGTCTATGCAAGAGCTATTGACTTTGCCAATGTGTTTTAGCAATGTTGTACACCAGCGGGGCTGCTGTTCAGCATGGCTAAAAATTAGTGCTGTAGAGGAGAGTGGCGTGGAGTGTCAGAGTGGAATGGCAAAGAGTGGAGAAGGGTGTCGTAGACTGGAGAGGCACGGAGTGCTGTGCATTGGAGTGGCATAGAGTGGAGTGGCATAGAGTGAAGCGGCATAGAGTGAAGCGGCATGGAGTGGCGTAGTGTGGCATAGAGTGGAGTGGCACAGTGTGGCGTTGAGTGGCGCAGTGTGGCATAGAGTGGAGTGGCGTAGTGTGGCATAGAGTGGAGTGGCGTAGTGTGGCATAGAGTGGAGTGGCGTAGTGTGGCATAGAGTGGAGTGGCGTAGTGTGGCATAGAGTGGAGTGGCGTAGTGTGGCATAGAGTGGAGTGGCGGAGTGTGGCATAGAGTGGAGTGGCGGAGTGTGGCATAGAGTGGAGTCGCGGAGTGTGGCATAGAGTGGAGTCGCGGAGTGTGGCATAGAGTGGAGTCGCGGAGTGTGGCATAGAGTGGAGTCGCGGAGTGTGGCATAGAGTGGAGTCGCGGAGTGTGGCATAGAGTGGAGTCGCGGAGTGTGGCATAGAGTGGAGTCGCGGAGTGTGGCATAGAGTGGAGTCGCGGAGTGTGGCATAGAGTGGAGTCGCGTAGTGTGGCATAGAGTGGAGTCGCGGAGTGTGGCATAGAGTGGAGTCGCGGAGTGTGGCATAGAGTGGAGTCGCGGAGTGTGGCATAGAGTGGAGTCGCGGAGTGTGGCATAGAGTGGAGTCGCGGAGTGTGGCATAGAGTGGAGTCGCGAGTGTGGCATAGAGTGGAGTCGCGGAGTGTGGCATAGAGTGGAGTCGCGGAGTGTGGCATAGAGTGGAGTCGCGGAGTGTGGCATAGAGTGGACTGATGTAGAGTGGACTGATGTAGAGTGGACTGATGTAGAGTGGACTGATGTAGAGTGGACTGATGTAGAGTGCATTGGCTTAGAGTGTTGCAGAGTAAAGTAGAGTGCTGTGGCATACAGTGCAGTGCCGTATAGTGGCGTGCTGCGGAGTGTATTAGTGTGGACTGATGCAGAGTAGAGTGGCTTAGAGTGGAATGGCAAAGAATGCAGTAGTGCAGAGTAGAGTGGTGCAGAGTGCAGTGTTGTAGAGTGTCATACAGTGCAGTGGTGTAGAGTGGCGTGTAAAGTGCAGTGGCGTAAAGTGCAGTGGCGTAAAGTGCAGTGGCGTAAAGTGCAGTGGCGTAAAGTGCAGTGGCGTAAAGTGCAGTGGCGTAAAGTGCAGTGGCGCAGAGTAGAGTGGCGCAGAGTAGAGTGGCGCAGAGTGCAGTGGCATAGAGTGCAGTGGCATAGAGTGCAGTGGCATAGAGTGCAGTGGCATAGAGTGCAGTGGCATAGAGTGCAGTGGCATAGAGTGCAGTGGCATAGAGTGCAGTGGCATAGAGTGCAGTGCAATAGCATATATTGGGTTATGTTACAGTGGCGTGGAGCAGCGTATAGTAGAGTGGACTGGTGTAGAGTGCATTGGCATAGAGTGTTGCAGAGTACAATGGCGTAGAGTGCAGCGGTTTAGAATTCTGCGTGTACAATGCAGCGTCATAAAATGCAGTGGCGTAGATTGGAGTTGTGTATGACGTAGAGCTGTGTATGGCGTAGAGTGCAGTGGCGTGGAGTACTGTGGAGCAAAGTACAGTGGCACAGAGTGCAGTGGCGTAGAACACAGTGACGTACAGTGAAGTAGTGCAGTAGTGCAGAGTGGCTAAGAGTGGAGTGTTGCAGAGTAGAGTGTTGTGGAGTTCAGTGGCGTAGTGTGTGGTAGGTAAATGTATAAAAGGTGTTCCTCTAACAACTACGTATTTATTCTGGTTGTTTTCCGCCCATCGAAAAAAGAAAATAATTCTAACGCCCTGTATTTAAGAAACAGGAGCAGTGAGATTTTGAATGCCTTAACTGGCGAGAACATGCGACCCACCCAAATCTAGTTTTATTCCTGAACCTAACGCAAGAGAGCAAGAGGGCCCCAGTTTACAGAAACGCATAACAGGACAATACAAGCATTCCATGTGGGGACCCTTATAGCATTTGAAAAGGGGTCAACAGAAGTTTGTAGCGTATACATTTTCCTTACATTTAGGTTTACTCTTTTGAAGAGCTTGCTTCTGCAGAAATACCCATGTTATATTTGCCACTGAAGTCCTGCATATATGTTAAACTCTCAGCTAGTGACCCTCGGACGCTGCTGCCACCTGCTGGGCGCACTGTGTATGGTGTTTAGTCCAGTTCTCAACCTGCATTTCCTTATCCCTTTGGAGTTTCTAGAAAATTGTTAAGTATTGTGCAGAAGCCAGTTTGAATACGATGATGATTTCTATAAGTTTTTTTATTTACAAATTGCAGTAAAATGCATTAATTTACTATGCCTCAGTTGTATGCATAGATAATTTTGTTATCTAATTAGCCATGAAATGTGTCACAATCATTCGTACTACGAAGGCGGCTGTGGCTAGGACTAGAAGATAGCTCTCTATATAAAACAAGATAAAGAAACACAAACAACACAAGGAAGCACTAATAACTGAAAGAAACACGAATAACTAGCGGGTGAGAAGGGGGATAAATGAAGACGAACAAACAGTACCTGAATCAGAGAGGGAATAGCGGAGGGACACTAATTTCAACAAATAAATCTGTGGTAGGGCCATGTACCCCAGAGGAAACAGGAAGTGACGCCAAGGAAGCTACTGGCCAAGGAGACAGGAAAGAAGAGTGACAAAGGATGCAGCGAACGGTAATCAATGGGCAGGATGCAAGCCCCTTACTGAACACAACAGTGTCTCGCAAGCGAGAGCGCATGCTGCTCACGCACACTCGACCCTAAAACAGGGTGTACTGTCCCTTTAAGGAGCCAGCAGAATCCATCTCCCAGCATGCTTTATACTAGCTCAGCTGAACGGAATCCAAATTTACCTTTGAAGATGGAGACACTGGTGAGGCAGGCGAGTTGTTTATGACTTTAGTGAATATCCCTAGGACTTCTAGAAACATTGCTTTCTGCATCATACTATTTTCACTGATGGCCATAAACAGAATACAATAGCAAACTCATCCTGAAAACAAAACAGCTGCAACCATCAACAGTGTAGGAAGCTGGCTCTTTATGTGATACATCAAAAACCTGATATACCGTGTAAAGAGTCCAGGGGTTCCCTTACTAGTGCATGCAATGCAATCCCAAAGTGCTCTATTAGGGGGTAGAGCGGTCGAGCAGCCTTAGGCTTAACACAGAGGAGTGTAAGACAATTACAAATACACACAATGATCAATAAATGACATCATGACTCAAGAAGGAGATCCACACCAATTTATAAAAATAGCAAATATCTTTAGGATAACGTTACTTACCCGGTAAGCATCCGTTCTTGGCATGTAGAGCTGTAGATTCACATGCTTTGCATACTCCGGCCATCTAGTGTTGGGTCCGGATGTTTGCAAGTTGTTTTTCTTCGAAGAAGTCTTTCTAGTCACGAGGTAGGGGACTCCTCCTTTCGGTGTTAGTGCACATGGGCATCGACTCCATTGTTAGATTGTTTTACCGCAGAGGGTGAGAATTGAGTTAGTAAAGATATAATAGAGATGTCCATGCGTATGTATATACATAGGAACTGCAATAACTACAGGTACCCGGGGAGGCGGGTGGGCGCATGTGAATCTACAGCTCTACATGCTAAGAACAGATGCTTACTGTGTAAGTAACATTATCCGTTCAAGGCATGTGAGCTATAGATCACATGCTTTACACAGACTATACAGCAGTAAACTCCCAAAGCAGTGGGTAACCTGTAGGTGTTGCAGTTGTTTGAAAAAGTGTTTTAAGTACTGCCTGGCCTACATTAGCTTGTTGCCTCGCTAACACATCTGCACAATAGTGTTTGGTGAATGTGTGCAGTGTAGACCATGTTGCTGCCTTTCAGATGTCAGCTAGGGGAATATTCCCTAAGAAGGCCATAGTAGCCCCTATTTTGCGGGTGGAATGCGCTCTAGGGGGTATTGTCAAGGTTCTTTTCGCTTTCACATAACATGTTTGGATACATTTCACGATCCGTCTTGCAATGCCTGATTTAGAAATGGGTTTGCCTTTGTGTGGTGGCGAAAAAGCAACAAAGCTGTTTTGTCTTACGAAAATCTTTTGTTCTTTCCACATAATATAGTAGAGCTCTTCTAACATCTAGTGTGTGTGTAGAGCTCGTTCTGCTACGGAATCAGGTTGAGGAAAGAACACGGGTAACAACTGATTGATTGATGTGAAAAGCAGAAATCACTTTAGGAAGAAATTTGGGATTGGTTTGAAGAACCACTTTGTCTTTGTGAAGTTGAAAGAAAGGCTCTTGTATAGCGAGTGCCTGGAGTTCACCAACGCTCCTTAAGGAAGTGATTGCAATAAGAAATGCAACCTTCCATGAGAGAAATTGTAGTTGACACTTGTGCATTGGTTCAAAAGGTGGACCCATTAGCCTCGTAAGGACTATGTTCAAGTTCCATACTGGTGCAGATGGAGCTCTTGGTGGTATTACTCTTTTTAGTCCTTCCATAAAGGCTTTAATAGCTGGTTACTCTGAATAGAGAAGTGTTGTCTGTTTTGTAAGTATGCAGCTAATGCTGCTAAATGCAATCGAATGGATGTGTAGGTGTTGTAATCTCCTCTTCTCCCTTACCCCAGTGGTACAACCCTCCCACCCCTTCACGTTCCCCAGTGGACTCTTCCTTGGGAGTCTGTCTTAGAATGTTGAAGTTGTTCTCTGGTCATTCGGAGAGTGGATGGCAATAAAAGAAGTTCTTTAGTCTTACCTTGTTTCCTCGTCATTACTTCTAACACTGGCGACGATCTACTGCATAGGGGGCAGTCCTTGCCATCTCCCCTTTGTGTGCTCTCTCCATATTGCAGCAGAGGACCTGTGCAGAAGGAAGTTGGGACAGTCGTCATCCTTACAGCTTCCCCACTCTGCCTAAGGATCCGTGTTGTACCGTAGTGTGAGGAAAGTGCATCCCTCTTAAGTTCTTCCGGTGAGGAAACTTCCTATCCAGTGCCAAGGATTACAGCATTGAGACACCTCATTGTCTGCCGTTCCCAAGCGGGGACGGCGGTCTTGGTCCTGACGGAGAACACCCCGTTCTGCATTTCATCAGCTGTTTCTGAGTGCTGACGTCCCGTGACTACAGTGACAGCATCTTGGAGGCTCGTAGAGTATTGGGTGTCAACAGAGTGCTGTCGTGCACCTCAGCAGTGTTCCTGCCTTCACGTCGGAGCCCTCTGTGTTGGCGTGTGAAGGAGCCACTACTGCGCAGGGGGCGCCTCAGTAAGCGCGCATGTGTGAGGCGGAGCCGCTCACCGCCAAGCTGGTTGTGACAAGCGGTGAGGGAGCGCGTTTTCTCCTCAGCGCATGCTCTTTCTATTCGGCCACCGGAATTGCTGTCTAGTGAGGTGAGGAGCCTGCGCAGGGGGTGTTGGCTGTCTCCCTCTGTGTGTACTGCCCGAGGGAGTGAAGTTGCAGCGTCTGCCCCTAATGATAACTGGTCATTCAAGTCACCGTGGGTGATGGTTTTTCCTTGAATCTATCTTAAAGTGAGACTTGCGGCATGTGTGCGCAGAGGCGTTCCATTTACTGAGGAGCCTCTCTTTTAACCACTATTCATATCACCTCATTTGCTTTCGCTAAGCATCAGACTCTTAGGGACGCTTCCGTATCTGGTGTTCATGTGGAAAAATTATAGACGCTTTGCAGCTTATCGCGCACTTGCTCATTCAGGGCATAGTATTGTGCCAGCCTGATTTCATCCACCTCAGACAGTATTTCATCCTTGTGTGACAGTTCCTTTGCGCTACTGGGGGAACAGCGTAGAGACTTAGGCCACCCTCCTGAATGAAGGAGCTGTGGAATTATCAAACGTTTTCTCTGTTCTGTCTTCATTAGCTATCAATTCTCTGTACTCCGTGCTTGCACCCCCTTTTCTTTGCATGATGATGGCCGCTGCTAGCATGAGTCAACCCCCATCTTTTCTTAATGAGAGTGGAGAGCCAGAGATAAATTGGAAGGATTGGGTCAAGCTGTTCGAATCTTACCCAATTGCCATTGGGGGTGAACGTTTCTCTCCTTTACGTAAACACATATTACTACATAATTTGGGGGTATATGGACGGAAAATTTATGAGACACTGCCTGAACCCGAGAATGAAGGAGAAGGGGCAGTGGGAGCATTGGACATTTTTGCCAGCACTATGCTCAAATTAGAATATCACTTTGGAGACATAATAAATGTGGTGTTGGAACGCCATAGGTTTTTCTGCAGAACACAAGGAAAACAAGAGTTGGTAATCAATTACATTGCAGCTTTAAGGGGCCTAAGCCAATTGTGTGACTTTGGGATCCTCACTGATTCCCTTATAAGGGACCAACTGGTACGTTGCACGAACAATGTACGCATACAGGAAAAGTTGTTAGCCAAAAATCCCAACCTCAGAGAAGCAGTTGCCATTGCCCAATCAGTGGAGCACACTGCTAAGTGTATCAAAGAAATGAAGTCCCCAATGGAGCTGGTAGCCAACGTGCAGGAGAATATAGAAGAGACAGAGATTTGTAAAGTCAAAGATGGCTTATGGCCGCAGGGAAGGAGCTCTAACACCAGAGCTCCTGGGCACTGGGATCACTGTTGCTGTGTAAATCCCTGTTGCCCCCCTCCATCTCCCCCCAGCGAACGAGGACTCACCGGACTCTTTCCCGAAGCGGGCAAGCCTGAATCTCGCTCATCGTACATCAAGAAGCGAAGAAACGAGGATCTGCGTCCCAACACCTCCAGGACTGCAAAGGGTGCCTGGAAGGTGATCGGCGTTCTGCAGACCTCGCTCGATTCGAGGACACACCGTGTTGGACCCGCGCGAACTCATTGGCACAGGGCCTTGGACCTTGTGCTAAAGTCGTACTGGCACTGGAAGATCGACAGGGCAGTTCGCAGGCTGTGGACGAGCGCCACACCAGAGCCGCCAATGCCTGATTCCAAGATAGCCACTCCCGGCGCAAAATCTGCAATGGCGAGCAAATTATACAAGTGACCCAGCAACTCTTAAAAAGAACTTGCGCCACTAAATCTCCCTCATCCTGACCCGCCGGTTGCAGCCAAGGAGCGATGAGGGCCCCCGAAACACAACAACCGAACCACGAGCTTCGGATAGTACTGCCAGTGCCTGACCTCATGATGGCCGCTCCCGACCTAGAATTCTGCTAAGTGCTCAAACGGCACAGATGTCCCTCCAGCACTGCAAAATAAGTATATATGCGGCCGCAACACCCCCATTCTGACCCGCCGGTCTCAACATTGAATAGTTAAGGGCCCTGTATCAAGGTGAATACCGCCTCCCCAAGCCTTGTGCCCACTGGCCTGACCTCAAGATGGCCGCAATCAACTAACCGGTTTTTGAAGCGGCAAGGCGATCCCACTGTAAACTGTTAAAGAAGGGCTTAAGGTGCCGCAGCACTCGCATCCCGACCCGCCGGCCACAGCCAAGAAGTGATGAAGGCCCCGTAACGGAGGGAATATCGCTTCCCCCAGCTTAGTGTCCATAAGGCCTGACCTCAAGATGGCCGAATCCCTCGTAACACAGCACCAAGGATCCCCTTTGGACACAAGACCCAACTAGCAAAAACTCAGGACTAAATTATCCAACAAGTTAGTCTATGAGAGAACCTTTATACCACGAGCACCATTACATACCGCCTACCCAAGCGTGCTGGACATCACGGCCTGACCCCAAGATGGCCGCCAAGTGCTAACCCGAGGACAACTACACCAGGGATCCGCCCTGGACCCACGAGAATCCTCCCAATTCGGGACCCTGGTCCTAAGCTTGATCCTAACAGGATACGGAAGCCCAACAAAGCTAATCCTGAGATAGTGACGTGCCCCGGAATGGAATCCTTCAGTGCCTGACCATAAGATGGCTGCCATAGGATTTGAACCCTCAGGGTGACAATACAACATAGGTAAGCCAATCTCCATTCCATAGAGAGGCGAACGTGCCGCTGCTATTCTCTCACCCCGACCCCCTGATCGCAGCCAAGTAGTGATGTGGGCCCCGACAACATAGTGATTACTGCTCCTAACCCCTTTTCTACTTCACCGGCCGTCCCGACCTGCCGCTCACCTATTGGGAACCAGCCCCCAGTCCAATAAAATCAATATGCCTTCGGTCACGCCTAACCACCACATCCTGACCACTTCAATCTACCTAAAACCGCACGGCCCGAACTCCCACTCGATCAACTTCCCCCCCCAACCTCTCCCCAAAGCGCAAAAAAAACTTAAACACAAACTGATTAGACAGCACCCACTATCATTATTCGCGGACATATATCACTGCTCCTCCAAAGGCCAGATCAAAATGGATTTGATCTTTCACACGGAGAGACCTGATGAGTGGACTTCCATCATCAAATCACAACTTCACATTTCCAAAACGACGAATACACCCCTCAGCTGCAAACTAACGATCTCTTTCCCCAACCGCTCGAGGCGGAGGGGGAATATTTCTGTTACCATATACCCCAACGGCACAGTCCTAATCCAAGCTAACAACAACAACCTTGAGGCTTTTGACGCACTCTTCCCCTCACTTCGGTCTACCTCTTCTCACGCCCCCCCTTCCCCGCCCTACCCACCCCCTCTCCCTGGACAGTCGGTCCCTCCAGCAGAGCACCCAAACCTCTCACGCGCACCCCAAGAACAACACTAGCCTCCTGGCACGTAACACCACCCTCTCAGCTGCCACCAAGAACGCGGCTCCCCTCTCCGATCGTCCCCTCGACGACCCCCCGCCTACTATCCTCCCCAATCGTCTAGGATCAACCGCAACACTCAGTCCATGACCCCCAGCTACTTCCCTATACCCACACTCATAAGAACGCGGCTACCACAACATAACCCTCCTCCCGCCCTCGGCCCCACCCAATGACCACACGGACAACACACTATCTACCAGATGACAAGGCAGCAGCGTCAGGACTCCCCCCTCTAGGGAGGGCCCCTTTCAGAACCTCCCTACCCCCTCCCCTGAAGAGACGGGTCAACTTCTCACCCTGCTTGAAAATCAGCTAGCAATTGTTATCAAGGGCTTCAACGAAATCCTTACCAACCTCGCCTCGCTCCGTAAACCACACACAAATCCCCACTTCACCCCCACCGTCAACAACCCTACTCACCATTGGCGCCCCACGACTCCCCTCCACAGAGAGACCCAAACACCCCCCCCCCCCTCGAATCAAAATCGATATCCAGACCGTACCCGCAGAACTAAAATAGCTATGTCCCCGAGTGAAGCAGCAGATATGGCCGCCTCTTACGACATCCCTTCCACCGCCACCTCTCTATCCAAAATCCAGGTAATCACCGGATTCAGAAGGGACCACTCCCCTCCTAATCACCCCTAGACCCCCTGCCTCCCTTACCAACATCCCCAGGGGCCCCTTTAAGAAGAACCCCAATAAAGAGGCACCCTCCACTAACTGCATGCTCATTAACTGCAGATCAGCCACTTAACATGCAACTGAACTAGCAGAATCCATCCTCACCCATGACATAGCCTTCATCACAGAGACGTGGCTAAACGATTGCTCGACACCCATCATGGACACTCTCGTGCCACCAGGCTTTGTAATCAACAACAAAGATCGAAATGACCAAAAAGGCGGAAGTATAGCTATCATCCATAAAACCAATATATCTGTGACTGAAATGGACACCTTTAACTATAACACCTGTGAATGCCTTTCCGCCAACATCAACACAAGCGACAAGTCATTCCAGTGCCATCTTCTATACCATCCCCCAGGAAACACCACCACATTCTCCGAACATTTGTCCGACATGATTGCTCATTGCTCACTCCGAGACGCCAACAACCTAATTCTGGGATACCTGAACCTTCACTGGAACGATAACAACAACACGGTAATCCAGAACCTAAATGAGCTGCTACACAGCAACAACCTTACCCAGCAATGTTCAGAAGCGACTCACGACAAAGGAGCGATCCTTGATGCCATCATCTCCCAACGGGACACTATCACAATCGATCAGATCCTACCCGTCGACTGGTCTGACCACCACCTTATCCTATTCCACTTCACTCAACCAATCAAACATCAACCCCCCACCCAAGATCCCCCCCAAATGGACGAGAAATCTTAGACAGATCTCCATGGACGACTTTGAAAAAAGGGTATGCTCACTCCTGCCTACCTCCACGGATGATCTCTCTACAACGGAACTCACCACTCACTATAACTCTACTATGACTTCCATCCTTGATCAAATAGCCCCCCTGAAACTAAAAAAAACCAGGAACATTCCGTCCAGATCATGGTTCAACTCTGACATCAACGCGGAAATGAGACAACTAAGAGCCGCAGAACGACTATGGAGGAACAACCCCTCTAAAAGCCTCCACGAGCAACTCAAAGAAACCCGAAGGAAATACAAAAAACACATTAACAATGAAAAAAACACCTTCTTCTGCACCACCCTGGACACCGCGAAAAATAGACCCAAAGAACTATTCAACATCATCAGACAACAAACATCCAAGCCCTCAGCTGCCCCGGGCCAGTCCTCCAAAGACCTATGCAACAACTTCGCCAACTTCTTTAAAGACAATCTCCAAGATTGAGCTCTCACTTGACATCAACCCAAACCCCTCATGCACTAACCCACCCTCAGAAACCGAAGCCAACACACTCAAACACCCCACGAAATCCTGGAAATCCTTCAACCCCATACCCGAAACCGAGATTCTCAAACTGATCGCCACCTCCAAACCCGCATCTCACGCACTTGACCCATTACCCACCCAACTGACTAAAAAGCTGCAACTCTCCATAGCTCCATTCTGGTGCAAGATCATAAACAGCTCCTTGAGTACCGGCGTCATTCCAGACGGCCTCAAAGTCGGCCAAGTCACACCTCTTCTGAAAAAACCCAGCCTTGACACCAACGATTTGAACAACGTCAGACCCGTTTCCAACCTCCCCCTCCTTGCTAAAATCCTTGAAAAATGCGTTCTCTTACAACTAACTAAGCACATAGATAACTTCAACCTTCTAGCTCCCCACCAATCGGGATTCAGAAAAGGCTATAGCACCGAGACCGCAATCCTAAACATCGTGGATGACATGCACAAATCTCTAGATACCGACAAATGCTGCCTACTCATCCTCCTGGACTTATCGGCAGCCTTTGACACGGTGGATCATAATCTACTCATCAAGGCTCTGCAAGACAGAGTAGGTGCTGACGAGGTGGTCCTACAATGGTTCTCCTCCTTCTTACAAAACCGCTCCCAAAAGATAAAAATTAAAACCTTCACATCCGACTCACACCCCGTCAACAGAGGTGTCCCACAAGGATCAGTGCTCTCCCCACAACTGTTCAACATTTATATGGAACCCCTCACCTCCATACTTAAAAAAGCCAACATCACCTTCCACCTCTATGCAGACGACACCCAGATCTATCTGGAAGCCTCCTCCTTTGAAGATATTCAGAGACTAAACAACACTCTCAAGGAAGTCCAACATTGGCTATCCATAAACCACCTCAAACTCAACCAAGACAAAACCGAAATCCTCCTCATCTCCAACAAAGAAGAAAATCACCAAACCATGGAATGGCTCAAAGCAATCGATGCTCTCAACGGGAATCTCACTCCGGCCAACTCCATAAAATCATTAGGAATCACCCTAGACCCAAAACTTGACATGGACAGACACATCAAGAACTCCGCGAAGAGTGCCTTCCTCAATCTGAAGCTTCTCAACAAAATAAAACCCTTCATCCCACCCAAAGACCTCAAACAAGCCACCCAATCCCTGGTGATATCTAGACTCGACTATGGAAATGCTATCCTCACCGGTACAGCGAAATCCCACCTAGCCCCCCTCAAAACTACTCTAAATGCAGCAGCCAGAATGGTCACCGGAGTCAGGAAATTTGAGCACATTGCACCTGCACTCAAAGAACTAAAATGGCTCCCAGTAGAGATGCGTGCCAGCTTCAGAACTGCCCGGCTCATGCACAAAGCCCTCCACACAGGGAAACCGGAATATCTGGCTTCCAAACTCAAAAAGGCCGGTGTTAGATTTGGGGGTCTCTAGTTGGCAGAGGTAGGTACCTTTGTCCAAATAGGGACCCTTGAGTCTAGTCAGGGAAAGTAGGTACACTCCTGAAAGAACCCCTGCTCACCCTCTTGGTAGCTTGGCACGAGCAGACAGGCTTAGTTCAGAGGCAGTGTGTAAAGCATTTGTGAACACATACAGTAATCAAGTGACAACACTACAAATGGACACCACACAGGTTATATATTTATAAAAATAGGTATACTTTATATAGATTTATCACAAGACCATAAACGACAAAAATAATCCACAATACTGTCAAGAGTGCTTAGTTCTGATCAAAAAGGCTTAATTCAATGTTCGGTGCGAGTCGGTAGCCTCCTCCGGCTACGGCGATGTCGAGAACAAACAGAGTCTAACAAATCCAGCTGACCGCGTCGAGACAGGCCAACACAGCGTAGACAGACTCGGTCACAGTACCTTTTACTTGAAACGGCAGGCACGGGCGTGCGAGCCGGATGGCTGTTCATCGCGGTCGCGATGCAAAAATGGAAGCGTTGCAGGACGCGTTGTCCCTCGATGCGGTGCAGGCAGCGGCTCGTTGACGTCGTCGAGACGGAGTCGGTGAGACCAGGGCCGTGCGTTGCAGGGCGAGACGGTGCTTCGATGCGGTGCTGGCAGGTTGCGGTGCGGCGACGGAGCCGGATTCAGGAGCTGGCGTCGATCAGTCCGGACAGCGGTGCGAGTCGGGCGGTGCGTCGCAAAGCGTGCGAGCGGTGCCCAACTCCGGTGCGGTCACAGGACTCGAACTCAGCAGCAGTGACCGTGTCGGTCGGACCAGTACGATTCGGCGTAGCGAAGCGTTGCAGGACGCGTTGTCCCTCGATGCGGTGCAGGCAGCGGCTCGTTGACGGAGTCGGTGAGACCAGGGCCGTGCGTTGCAGGGCGAGACGGTGCTTCGATGCGGTGCTTACAGGACACCGAGTCGGTCGTGAGAGTCGGTCACAGCTCCCTACCTCTGTAGCCACTGAAACAGAGTTTCCAGCAGCAATTCACAAAGGGGTGAAGTCCAATGGTCCTGGGACTTCGGTCAGGGGGCAAGCTCTCTTCCAAGCCCTTGGAGATCCTTCACAACTTGATGAAAGTCACAGCAAAGCAAAAGTTCCTTTCTCCTTTCTTTGGCAGTCAGGCAAACCACTGCAGGCCAATCCCCCAAGCAGCACTTCAGGCTTAGGGATAGTCTCTCCTCAGTTTCTTCTTGGTTCCGCTCCTCAGCAAAGGTTTCTTCTTGTTCCCAAAAGTGATCTAATTTCCTAGGGGTCTGGGTTCCCTTTTTATACCCAGTTTCTCTTTGTTCTCTGAAGGCAGAGAGGCCTCTGCCTAGTCCAAAACCAGTTCTGGTCAGTCCTGGAGCACTTTGTTTTTCTGACTCCTTCTTTCCTTTCAGAATGTGGGGCAGAGTGCTCAGCCGCCCGGCAGGAGGTGGAGCCAGCATTGTGGAAGGCAGGCACAGCCCTATTCAGACCCAGGTGCAACTCCTCCCTCCACTCTGGATGCAGATCTTTCTATTCAGCCCTGTGCTGACTCACCCTGTCTCCTGTAGCCACCCCCAGCCCCTGTCACTCAATCTCCAGACAAGGAATACACAACCTAGCAGAGGCAGGCTTGGAGGTTTAGGCAAGAAAATACCCACTTTCTAAAAGTGGTATTTTCAAACACAGAATGTTAAAACCAACTTCACTAAATGATGTATTTTATCACCCTGAGTTCAGGCATACTAAATTCGTTTTTCTACCATGTTCCCTGGGACAGTTCTGACTATAAGGTGTAATACTCAGTCTGCCCATTCTGGCCTATGGGGAGCAGGTAGCCTTGCAATAGTGAAAAACGAAAATGGCTGTAATTCACTATTAGGACATGCCACACACACCAGGGCATGTCCTACCTTATACTTACAATGCACCCTGCCCTAGGGCCTACTTTAGGGGTGACCAACATGCAGTAAAGGGAAGGTTTAGGGACTGGTAAGTGGGTGCACTCACCAAGTCGACATGGCAGCCCCAGGCTGCACACAGGCTCTGCGATGGCAGGCCTGAGACACATTTTACAAGCCGCTTCTGTGGGTGGCACAACCAGTGCTGCAAGCCCACCAGCGGCATTGGATTTACAAGCCCTGGGTACACTGAGTGCACTGTACTAGGCACTGACAAGTAAACCAATCATCCAATCATGGAGTCACTAATACATATATCAATTAACGATAGGGAGCACTTGCACTTTGGCACTGATTAGCAGCGGCAAAGTGCCCATGAGCATCTAGTCCAGCAAAAACATATCGGCAACAGTGGAGGCATTACGAAAAAATGGAAGGGAGACCCACGCCAAGGATGCCAGGTCTAACAGCCGGCCAGACAAGGAACCTCAGGAGCTCCAACTCCCTACTGCTCATCCCTATGAAAACACGCAAACAAAAACCGCCGCACGATCCTTCGCTGGAAACGCACCCAAAATCTGGAACTCCATCCCAGCACACATTAGGACTATCCCGTCCTTTGTAAAATTCAAAAAACTCCTAAAAGACCTCTTCCTCAACCGTGCCTTCCCGAACCGCTAACCCTCGCTGTTGGGCACTTGCCGAATTCCGGCAGCACCAATGCAATTTGTCACCATTATCTACCTCCTCCAAGTGCCCCTATGCACCTCCCCGCCCCCCACCCCCTCCCTGTAAATGGTTCCGCTCAAGACAGGGTGCGAGGCTCTCAGGACTGCCATGCCTCATTTGTCGCACCTCACGCCGGGACTTTACGAACCAATATGTATACCTATGCCTTATTTTGGGACTCCTGCATTATAATCTGTTGTAAAGCGCTCCGATACCCTCGGGTCTGGCCAGCGCTATATAAAACTCCCTAAATAAAATAAATAAATAAATAAGGGCAAAGCAAGTATACAAAACAAAGTGCAAC
Organism: Calotriton arnoldi; assembly: GCA_963921515.1. Taxonomy (NCBI): domain Eukaryota; kingdom Metazoa; phylum Chordata; class Amphibia; order Caudata; family Salamandridae; genus Calotriton; species Calotriton arnoldi. Next base: position 385,212 of record CAWUFW010001603.1, on the reverse strand, counting down.
CTAATGAGAGGAAACTAAGATGTTTTAGATGTGGCAGCAGCAATCATCTAGCAAACAATGTTTAATGCCCAGCAAAAAGTGTGACATGTAAAAAATGCAATAGGAGGGGACATTTTGCAAGTGTGTGTAGAGAAAGTGACCCCAACATCAGAGAGGGTGGGTGTTGCAAAGTCATCCTGTGCCGTGGGCACCGCCCAACATTTTGCTGACTGGTACTGGTGGTAACTGACTCTGACTGACCCTGGGCTCTGCCTAACCAGGCCCAGTGCTATGCTGAAAACACTTAGAATACAGTGAAAAAACCTACATACACTAGGGTACACTAAGGGTTGGGGTACCCCTGTGATTGGCATGACCTACCCCATAGGGCCATAGTACATATTAGGGCAGGGGGATTGAAACTACCTGTCAGTCCCTAGTATATAATAGGGCATGGCAGTTTAGAGGGCAGCAGACCTTTCTGCACTTGCATGTGTGCACTGCTGAAGCCTGAGGTCATTTTTAAAGTGGCTCTGTGTGGCAGGACTGCTTTTAAAAAGTAAATTGTGCCCAACGACTTTTGTGTTTGGGGCACTTACAAATGGTTAACCTACAATGTTTGGGCATATTAGGTACCCCCAGGTTCTCCCCTAGGTGTCCAAGTGGTGGGGGGGGTCAGGTATATTTAAGGTGGACCCTTATAAAATGAGTTTTATATGCCTTGGGTAAGGTGAAATTGCACATTTCACTCCCCACATTGTGATAAAGTGCTGCCCAAAATCGACTTTGGTGGTCAATATTTGTTACATATTCAGAACCCCTAAAGTCTCACCTAGGTGTTCCTGGGGTGGGGGGTCCTGTAGATATATGTAGCGTACTTATAAAATATGTTTTTATAAGCCCTGGTGCTTGAAAAATGACCCAAGTCAGTTTTTCCATTGCAAATCCCATGCCATAGGTTAACATTGGAAAAGGTTATTAGTTAATAACTGGAGAAAGAAAAGCCATAAAACTAGGATTGAAGGACTCAGTAGAATGGTAATGAAACATCCAACAATATGGTATTGTTGAATTTATTGTAAATTGTACAGACAAGAAGTTATAAGTAATTTTTTTGTCTGTAAGCCAAAATTCAACCCTGTACTGCTCTGCCCTGATTGGCCAGAGATAAGTGGGTGAGCCTGGCTGCTTTGAAGAGGTGATAAATGACCCCTGGGGTTAGGAAGCCTCTCGGGGAGGAGAGGTTGCTGGGCATAGGAATTCCAGAGCAGGGGGAGGAGTCGTAAACCATGGACTTCAAGAGCAAGGAGGGGACCCCAGTGTCATTTACAACTCTCCTCTTTGACCCAAGGCAGATGCTAGGCTGAAGAAAGGAATGAGCAGATGCAAGGGGGAGTGACTAGGGAGATTAGCCATCCTGGGGGTGTGTTTAGGCAGCTCTTCTCTCCCTGCTGAAAATTCTGACATATTGAATTTTGGAAGAATAGTTGTTTCTGAGTTAGCATTTTGCCACACTCTGCAGGAAGTGGTCAGACCTTTGGGTGCAACCCTGCAGCTCATTCCCTGCAGCTCATTCGACAGGAGTGCCCTCCTGCTTGACCCCAGATAACACTGAACAAGTATCTGAGAGGGGCGGTGCCTCTCAGATCTGCTGCTTGAAACTTGAGAGAATCAGAAGGGTCTGCGCTGAAGAGTTTGATATGCATTTCCAAAGGCCTGAACTCTGAATATTGCACCTTTTTGCACCATTTGAAAGTACAGCCCTGTGGATCAAACCTGCTTCAAAAGGACTAAAGAGTGGACTCCCTGCAAGCTACAGGTTAACAGAGCTCACCTGGACATCACCACAAAGAATACCCAGCCTGGAGTACTACCAGTGGATTTGTAAGGGTTTTGTTCAAGTGGATTGCGGGAATTGAAGTCTCACACTTTCAAGGACCCTCTTGGAGTTTCCAGAACCTTAAATTGTGCGTTGGATATTTTGGGACCCGCAAGAAGAACTTCAGGAAGGAGTTCTAACTGGACCCAGCCTGCTGGAGGGGGCTGCATACTGGATTCAATAAAAGGATTAAAAAAGATAATAAATATACCTACTTGCTCTGGCACATCCCCTCAGTCTAGTAGTTTTGACTCTTTGTCTGGAGGGGGAGCATCCCCTGTAGTCTGTGAATTAGCCTGTTTACGGGCATTAGAGACCACCAAGGAGTCTAGTGGTAACTGTCCTTTAATAAAGACTGGATCTGAGGGAGCAGGCTTATATTTTGTATCAATCCTTGGGGTGAGAATGCGAGCCGGCACTGGATCTTTAAAGATGCCGTCGGCATGTCTCATCATGCCTTTAAGCATAGGTAGAGTGTGGCTAGCCCTTTGTGTGGTACTGAGCGTTTCAAATAGGAAATCCTCCTCTAAAGATTCCTAATGTAACTGTACCCCATGATATTCTGCAGCTCTAGCAAGTAATTCTAGATATCCTACATTGTCATCAGGTGGGGAAGGCTTTGCAGGGTAAAGATCTGGGTCGTTATCTGTAGGTGAATCTGTGTTATAATCCTTCCAGGGGTCTATTGGTAAAATACTGTCCCCCCCCCCCCACCCCATCTCCATCATCATCAGGTGGTGGTGGTGGAGAGTTAGTTGGTGTAATCAGTAAAAGCTGCAAAGGTGGAGAAGTTGGTGTAGGGGAACGTGGTGGAGGAGGAGGAGGGGAGAGGTTAGTACCCACATTCTTCTTCTTCAAAGGAATATGGCAAAGGGTGTCCTCTGACTCAGGTTTGCGTTTCTGAGGTGATTTAGTAAGAACATGTCCTGTATCAGGATTTATATAAAGTTCCTTTTGTTTTGGGTCCGATTTGGGTGTTGGGGCGTCGAAAATCGGATCCTGCAGCTTCGGAGGAACAGATTTAGGTTTCGGCACAGAGGATTTGGGTGCCGGACTAGAATGACTTTTCGGCGCGGAAGGTTTCGGTGCTGAAGGAGGCTTCATTTTTGGTGTCAATGATTTCAGCTTCGAAGCGGTTTTCGGCTTCGACTCAGTGCCAGACTTTGGCCGACTCGATCCCGAGCCAGAAGGCTAAGTGACGTGTTTCGGTGCCGAGCCGGAGGGCGGGGCGACAAACATCTGGTCCGTGCCGACCATGGCCCGAAGGCAGGGGTGGGACCGAAGCCTCTTGTTTCGGCTGAGTTGAAGTATGGGTCAAGGGGCGTTCAGTACTCACGGAACGTTGACCTTGTGTCAAGTCTTCTTCCATCTCGGAGTCCGATTCTAGAATGGAGGCAAGTTCTTCTCGTTTTTCCTCGGCCCATTGTGCGTTGAATTCATGCTCGGATTCTTCGCCGAAGATGTCCGGCGTGTATTTGACGTTTTGACTCTGCATTTCGCGACGTCGAACCCGACTATCACGGAGCGTTTTCTTCGATCGGAACGATCTGCAAGTGTCGCAGTCATGTTCGTTGTGCTCCGGAGACAAGCACAAGTTGCACACTTCATGCGAGTCGGTGCGCGGATACTTGGCGTGGCACCGACGGCAGAATTTGAATGGAGTCCGTTCCATCGACTGCGAAGTGGACCAGTGGACCCAAGTGGTTAGACTGGACGGCCTTCCCGAAGATCTTCGATCGAAATAGAGGCTTTCCTCGACGGATACGATACGCGGAGAAGTGGGATACGCGTTCGAAACAATACCGACGCAGGTAGAGTGGATTGCGCACTGAGGGGAACCCGAAAAAACGGTTTTCGAAGCGGAGCGCAGCAATACAAGTCCGAACCCGATGGCGGAAAAAAACAATCATAACAATGGAGTCGATGCCCATGCACACTATCACCGAAAGGAGGAGTCACCTACCTCGTGACTGGAAAGATTTCTTCGAAGAAAAACAACTTGCAAACAACAGGACCCAGCACTAGATGGCAGGAGTAAGCAAAGCATGTGATCTACAGCTCACATGCCTCGAACTATATGTTTAGGCATCAGAGAAAAATCATTCAGGTAAGTACGTTTTTAAACAAATTCTTTTCACTTTAAAAAGGGGACACAATACAATTTCTGAGTTCTGCAATGTTATCCACTGGAAGGAAGAACAAGTTCTACAAACAGGTACAGTACATCGACTTACAGGACCAGTCTCCAGGAGTTAAGGTAAGTGGTGGGCAAGGTCCAAGGCAGCACCAACAGTACACCACCAACGGCAGGAGGGCGACCAGGTGCAGGGTGCAAATCAGCGTTAGGAGCCCAATGCGTTTCCATGGGGATCGGTCACTGTAAAAAGAGGCTGAAGGTTTTTGGTTAGGAAGCCAGCTGGCCTGAACCAGCAAGTGGGCTCAAGCCTTACGAAGCTCAGGGACGTGGGAACATTGTTGGTCCTCTTCTCCAAGGCCCAGGGACGACGGGTACAGAGATGACCCCATGCGTTGGGTTTTTCCTTACCAAAGCAGTCGCGGTCGATGGGGTCAGCATGCAAAGGCTGCAGGCGATGTCAGGGAGTCCAGGAGGGGTGAAACCATGATGGACTCCAGCTCTGGAGGGCTGGGGAGCCTTGCGGGCACCACTGGCCCACTTCAACTTAGGGCGAACAAAGCAAACACAAGGAGATGATGGACGGAGCGCTGAAACCTTTCAGACACTCACTGTAAGAAAGTGGCTCTGTATATATTGAAGCAAAGTAAGGTTCAGTGTGCACAGAGTCCACAGTCCCCAGAGGTTTGGCAGAGGCTAAAGTTAGATATAACCTTACTCTCTAAAGTGGTAGCTTGGTCGAGCAGTAAGGCAGTATCAGAGGACAGTGTAAAGCATTTGTTGTACACACTCAGTCAGCAAATGGTCTCACACACTCAGGAACTGAACTCTAGGCCAATTGTTTTGTATATAAAAATATATTGTTGTTGTTTCATTTTAGAACCACAGGTAGGTATAAAAATACTTTCTCAGAACGAGATGCTTTAGTTATATACTTTCAATACACAATAGACTGTTGAATACAATAGCTACAGTTGTTGCAATAGGCAACACAATTCAAACACAATTATAACATTGAGCTCAATGGGAGTTTAAGTAAAAGCAGTTTCAGTTACTTTACGTATGATTTTCTTACTCAGGGTTGGATCCTGGATTCAACCCTGGTGCATTTCCTGTAAACAGTTGAAAGAAATCGTTTTTGTTACACAGGCGATTTTTAAGGAATATTTGTTTGTTTCAAAAATCGACACTTAGAAGAATTTCTGGAGAAAACCAGGCAATGTTATCCTATGGAGGAAAATCAAGATATCGGTAAGTACAGTTGTAATTGCTTTTCAGGGTCAGTGCTGGGCACCAAGATCCAGCACTGGGATCTCTCCTGATAACAGGTGAGTAATTTCGTTTTTGTTGATCGGACGATTTTTAGTAAATATTTTAAAATTTCAAAACTCGACACTTGGAAGAAATTTCTGTGTAAACCAGTCAATGTTACCCTAAGGAGAAAATGTAGGTAATCGGTTTTCAGGTAAGTACTCGACTGGCAGAGTTAAAGTTCTGGGCATAGACTCAGGGGTCTCCCAGGGTCAGGTAGGTACAGTTGGTACACCCTCAGCGGCACAGGGGCGGCCGGGTGCAGAGTGAGTTAGGCCCAATGTTCGCCTATGGCGGGCAGGGGGCCCTTGGTTGGTGGCTGCTGGCAGGCAAGCCACGCGGCTGTGGGAGCTGGGCTCCTGGTCACTTACCCAGGGCAAGTGGGGAAGAAAAATAGGATAGGTGCTGCACTCCCAGGGGCACTCGGGCGGCTGGGTGCAGGGTGCTTTTGAGCAGTCGGGCGCTCAATGTATTTCAATGGAGAAGCTGGAACTTGAACAAAGGTTGCAAGCTCGGGGACGGAGATTCTTCAGGTGCGACCACCACTTCGAGAGGTAAGTTGGGTAGTTGGAGGATAGGTAGGCACCCCGGAGTTGGGCACATGAGGCCGCAGGGCGCCGGGTGCAGGGGTGTCTTTTCGCGTCGGGAAATCTTACCCTCTGCTGGTCGCGGTTGGAGGGGTCCCTGGTTCTGAGGCTGCAGGCGTCGTCAGGAGCGTCGAGGAGGGTCCTTGGGTGCTGGATTCTGGGTCACAGTCACCGGGGGGACGTCCTCGTGGTCTTTGTCCACTCAGGCACAGGCCGGGCTCGGCGGGTGCAGAGGTCGCGGTTCCTGGCTGGCACCAGGGGTTTGTTACTTGCTTTTGAGCAGTACCACTGCTCGTGGGAGTCCCAGCTCTTTTAGAGTCACAAGGCAGTCAGGTCCTCCGGGGTTTTCGAGGTTGCTGACCACTGGAGACGCCGGGGTTTAGCAGGAGCAGGTTCGAGGGTCGACAGGCCTGTAGGGCTGGGGCCAAGTCAGTTGGTGTCGTCCTCTTGTGAGCAGCTGCACGGCAGGTCTTCTTTCTTCTTGTTCTTCTTGCTTGTTTCGAATTCGGGATCTGAGGAAGGAAGGTTCAGGGTGCCTCTAAATACTAGATTTAGGGGCGTTACAGGTAGGTAAAGGGCAGGGACCAATGGGTCCCTTCCCTGGGGTGGGTACACCCCCTATCCTGCCACTCTCCAGTGGGAGGGGGGCAGGAGCCTAGTCCTGATTGGGTAGGGCTCCCCATCTTCAAGATGGCGAGAGCCCGGAGATGTGCTTCACCTCGCCTCCCCCACCTGAGGGGTGGGGTTGGCAGAGGCTGGCACACCCACTTTCCTCACTTGTGGTTTCCCGCCAGTCTTCCCGCCAGAGTGGGGGCTAGAACCGGTGGGGACCAGTTGCTGAGTACAGCAAGTAGTCTGGGGAAGCTCACCAAAGCGGCATGCCTTTGAAGCTTCCCCCTGCCCATCCTGGGGGAGGAGACCTAGCACCTCGCCCAGGACGTGCATTGTTGCAGGCCCGGGATAGCGGATGGCTCTCTACCCAGGGGTCCAGCAACATGTCTGCTGGGTGGCAGCCTTGGCAGCCTCTCAGGCAGGACGTGGATTGTAGGTTAGGTTCAGGGGGCAGCTCTAAGTTTCCCTCTGTCGTGCATCTGACATTAAATCCCACACTGGCATCAGTGTGGGTTTAATGTGCTGAGAAGTTTGATACCAAACTTCTCAGTCTTCAGTGTAGCCATCATGGTGCTGTGGAGTTCGTGATGACGACCTCCCAGCACCATATACTCTTAATGGCAGCACTGCACTTACAGTGCCCAGGAATGGACCTGGGTACTGTAGGGGTACAGGGCTCATGCACCTGTACCCTCACCACTGGCATAGTGCACCCAGCTAGAGGGGTGACTGAGGTATGCCAGGGCAGTGTGTTTGTGGGCATGGCACACAGGGATGTGTGCCATGTCGACTCTCTGTTTTGTTCTGCACCAAGACACTCAGCCTGCAAAGGCAGTGTGTGTGTGTGTGTGTGTGTGTCAGGGTACAGGGCCTCTAAGGGTGGCACAATAAGTGCTGCAGCCCCTAGAGGCCTTCTCTGGTCACAGTGCCCTGGGTACCTAGGGTACCATTTACCAGGGGCTGACATGTGGCCAGAGATGCCAATTGGGTTTAGGCTACAATGCAGTTTTAGGGAAGGAACACAGGCCCTGGGCACCTGATTGGCAGGAGCCCAGGGCACACTCAGTCAAAGTACATCAGCAATTCAGCAAAAAGTGGGGGCATACCATGCAAGAAAGATGGCACTTTCTCACACTCACCCCCAGTCACAGATCTGGGTTGAATCCATCATCGTTCTTTAGCTCACTTCGCCACCCCAGTTCAGACACAGCTATATGCAAATCAGTCTTGACCCTGTGCCTCATGGGAACAGTCCAGCCCTAACTGCCAAGCCAGGTCTTCCCTGGACTGGAAACAAGCATCCTGGGACAGGTTTCGGGCTAACAGCCCTCATCAGCCAGGCTAGCTTGAATCCAGTGGCAAAGTGAGCAAGGGACCCACATCTGGGCATACCCTGCCAACTTAGGGCGAACAAAGCAAACACAAGGAGATGATGTATGGAGCGCTGAAACTTTTCAGACACTCACCCCCATTCACAGATCTGGGTTGAATCCATCATCGTTCTTTAGCTCACTTCGCCACCCCAATTCAGACACAGCTATATGCAAATCAGTCATGACCCTGTGCCTCAACTTAGGCCAGAGGCGACGGGTGCAGTGGTGGCTTCATGTGTCAGGTTTTGGTGGTTCCGAAGGCCTCAGTGTCTTCTCTTGTGGAGTTTCTTCAGAACAGGTCAACTGTTCACAGGAGGTCTTGAGTCTTTTTGAAGGCAGGAAGTCCTCACAAGTTTCTGGAGTCAACAGCTGCAGGATGAGTCGACTTCGGCACAGTTTTCGACAAGGGACGCAGACAGGCCAGCAGGGTTGGTATCAGGTCAGCTGCGTTTTCTCTCCTCATCAGTTACCTCTCTTCTTAGGTCGTCGGGATCTGCTTCTCTGGCGACAGGGGCTCCTCTAAATACTGAATTTAGGGGCATGAGGGGAGTAGGAAAAGGGCTATTGACGCTTGGGGTCACTACGTCCCCAATATGACCACTTCCTGTGAGAAGTGGGCATAACCCTGTCCCAGAATTACTAAGTATGCCATCACAAAGATGGCTACTTCTGAAAAATTGTTTCCACCTCACAGTAGCCCACCTTAGGGGTGGTACTAGCCTGGAGATGGTACGCCTACCTGATTAGCTAATTTTCCTGCCTGTCCAGGTGCCAAGGGGGCTCTAGACAGGGGGTGGCTTCATCTCCTGTGAGGGGAGCCAGATTCGCATTCCAAAGGCGCCGGCTTCTTTGAAGCTTGCTGGCCCAAGGAGGCTAATCTGCAGGTCATACTGTAGGAGGGGGGTTACACCCTCTTTTAGGACAGGCTTTTGTTCTGGGCCTCCTGAGAGCAAAGACTCTCACCCTCGGAGGTCAGAACAGTGTCCCGGGTGGCAGACTGGCAGAAGCCAGTCACAAGGACACCAGAGGCTGGTAAGTTTTCAGGGGGCACCTCTAAGGTGCCCTCTGTGTGCAGGTATTGGTAAATCCAACACCGGCATCCATGTGGGGTTACCAATCCGAGCTGTTTGATAGCAAACATCCCTTTTTGCAGTGAAGCCATCATGTAGCTGGTGAAGTCATTTTCACCAGTGCCCAGCACATGTTTTAAAATGGCTTCACTGGTCATTTATACTGGCAGTAATGGACTGACCAGCACAGAGGCATATCTGCTCATGCAGGTATGCCCTCACATGTAATATTTAGCACCCTGCCTTAGTGTTGTTAGGCCTACTGTAGGGGTGACTTACAAATATTACATACAGTGGTAGGGGACATAGCACACAGGGATGTGTGGCATGTCGTGTTTTCACTTTTATCTGCACCAAGACACGCAGCCTGCAATAGCAGCCCTGCATGTGTTTGGTGAGGGGGTCCCTTAAGGTGACAATTTGTGCTGTAGTCCTTAGGGACCCCCTTTAGTACCTCAGGCCCTAGGTACCAAGATACCATTTACTCAGTACTTACAGAGGGGATGCTAGAGGTTTTGCCAATTGGGGGAACAATTGTACAGTTTGTGAAAGAGCTCTGGCACTAGGGACCTGGTTAGCAGGAACCCAGTGCACTTTCAGTAGAAAAAACATTATTTAGCAGGCAAAAATTGGGGGCGACCATGTCAAAAAGAAACACATTCCAACAAACAGCAAAACCAATCCAGAAACATTCACTCCAAAACAGAACCTTATCCAATCAGATTTTCAGAGCAGATTGGCCAATTTACATATCAGCTCTAGCATCTTCATCTAAACAATTATGTCTTGTCACTGTATCAACAGCTGTCCATGTAGCTGCCTCATAGATGTCTGCAGCTGGGACATTTCTGAAAGTCGCAGTAACTGCTTTACCTCATGTCGAGTGACTTCATGGCTTGCCAGGAAGAGGTTAGTTAATAGCTCAAGCCAATACACCAACTGATCCAGCTGGAAACTGATTGTTTGGATCTGGCTAAACCTGTATGCAGTGGATGATAACTGACGCAGAATTGATTAGACAACCTTAAATCTTTGGTTCTATTCAAATAAGACATTTCTTACATCTAAAGAATGTAGGGACTTTTCTGCTAGAGAGGCGAGATTACAGAAGAAAACCAGACGTGAAATTCACTGATTAATATGAACGTCTGATTTTGATTTTCAGTAAAAGGGATGGGGAGGTGTACTCCTAACAACTACTGTGGTGAAAAACTATATGGGGTTCTACAACAGATAGAGCCTGAAGCTCACTCATCCTGCAGGCTGAGGTAAGGACTACTAGAAAAGCCACCTTTCAGCTAAGATGCTGCAATGATGGGCTCACAAAATGAGGAGTTATCAATTTAGACAGGACCAGACTTAGTTCTGATGCAGAAGAAGGCTGTCTTCTAGGAGCTGATCTTCTTTAAACTCTCCAAAAAGTAGTTCATCACAGCAATTATGAATATATATCTTTGAGAAGAATCTTTCCTCTATGCCCTCATAGCAGCCAAATGTACTTTTAGGGATGCAAACTTGCCACATGAAGAAGTTAAAGGATGATGATATCCTCCTGATAGGAAACCGGGTCATGGTTATTGAGAAGGTAACATAAAATGAATCTCTTTCACCTGAAAATGTAGGATATTCTTGTAGAAGTTCTGCTCACTTCTTTAAGGATGTTCATGAGTCTTCTGATAGAATTAAGTTGCCGCACTGCACGATTTCAAAAGTAATGCCGCTAATTTCATAGATGCCAGATTGGAGTGGTATAAGTGCCCTTCCACCCTATATAGAAGGCTCAGTTTCCATGGAAGCTTCCTTTGCGGTCTTAGGGACAGGTGGAGAATCTCTGGAAACCACCACTATCTTGGCCATTTGGAGGCAATGAGAATCATCTTCACTTTGCAGTAGCTCATTTTCATTAAGACAGATGGAATCAGAACTATTGGTGGAAAAGCTTAGCTTAGTTCTCCTATGGACTCTCTAAAAGTGCACTGCGCACAGACCTAGCCCTTATTGGAGGGGTCTCCCCATCTTCAAGATTGCAGGGACTGAAAGATGTGCTTCACCTCGCCTTTTTCACTTTAGGGGTGGAGTTGGCAGAGGTGGGCACACCACCTATTCTCCTAAGTTTTTGCATCCAAAGTGGAGGTGTAAACCGGGGGCTGCCATCTGCTGCTAGCAGCAGAACCTGGGGGTTGCATTACAAAGGTGGCAGGACTTTGAAGCTTCCCCTTCAAGCACTGGCCCATCCTGGGGGTGGAGGTGACACCTCTGTCCAGGCTGTGCTTTGTTTCTGGTCCCAGAGAGCAGAGCCTATCTACCCAAGGGTCCAGAAACATGGTGGCGGTTAGCTGCCTAAAGCCAGTCAGTGCCCACACCAGAGTCGGTAGGTTTTCAGGGGGCACCTCTGCAGTGCCCTCTGAGTACATGGTACAATAAATCACACACTGGCATCAGTGTGGAAATATTGAGAGGAGAAGTAATTTGGTACCAAACACTCCTGTGTTCAAAGTCATGGTTCTGTGGAACTCGAGTTGTCGAGTTTCTAGCCCATGAACTCTCTATGGCTTCACTGGCTCTTACAATATTAACCCCTTCGGTGCTCATGACGAGCTCAGCTCGTCATGCTGCGCAGTGCTCGTGTGCGATGAACCCGCCCACTCAATGAAACGCCCCGCACAGGGCGAAAATCGGCCGCGCACCGAAGGGGTTAAGGAATGGACCCTAATATTATTGGGGCATATCTGCTTATGCAGATATGTCCTCACCTGTGGTATAGTGCACCCTGCTTTAGGGCTGTGAGGCCTGCTACAGGGGTGACTTACCTATACCTTCAGACAGTGCTGGCTGGCATGGCAACCAGGCAGGGTGCCATGTCAACTTTGTCATTTTCTCCCTCACAGAGGCATGCAAGCTGTAGGGGCAGTGGCATGGCCCCAGTGAGGGAAGGGGGGCAGGGGACTCTTCAGCTCCCAGCTCACAGGCCCCTGGTACCCAGGGTACTATTTACTAGAGACTTACAGGGGGCAGAAGTACCAATTGTGGACATATTTTGGGGAAGAAACACTGGCACAGGGGACCTGGTTGACAAGGACCCTGTGCACTACAACTGAAACCACATCAAAGCCAGGGAAAAGCGGGGGCTAACCATGCAAAAAGAGGCATTTTCTCACATTCACTCTGTCCCAGAATTCCTAATTCCACTACACAAAATATGGTGGAATTTCTAAAGTTGTGTTCATGTCATACATGGTCACCCTAGAGGTTTGCCCAACCTGGCAGTGCAACACGCCTCCTGCATAGCTAATTTCCTACCTGTCCTGGTGCCAAATGGGTCCTGGACGGGAAGGGGGGGGTGAGTTGGCAGCCCCTCACTCACCTCTGAGAGAAGGTGGCAGGCTCTTTTGAAGCTCCCTGCCCTGGAATGCTAATTTACCAGCCTTTCCTGGGGGAGGAGGTGATAACACCTCTACCCAGAGTAGGCACTGTTTCTGTCCAGAGAGAGCAGGGCTCTCACCTCCTAGGGCATCAGAAACTCCCTGTATGTATGTATTTATGTATTTATAGAGCGCTGCTGTCACTCGGGAAGGAGCATCCTGGCGCAATGCGGAAGTAAGGAAAAGATCAAATCAAGCATGAACTGAGTCGCATTTTTTAACGAGTGAGGAACACAGAGCGTTAGGGGCTGCAAAGATCCAAGTTTTCAATAATTTCCTAAAGAGGGTTTCTGATTCGATCAGTCTTAAAGTTGTAGGAAGAAGGTTCCATGCTCTGGTTCCAAGGGTTGCCAGGGATTTGCTCATTTTGGTTTTATACCTAAAACAGGGGGTTTTAAGCAGGTTTGCTGAAGAGGATCTGAGTGTCCAGGCAGTGACACATGGAGTAAACCTGGCAGTTAAATATTTTGGCCCGGATGTTCTGAAGGCTCTGAAAGCGATTAGGAGGATCTTGAATAATATTGTTTTTTTAATAGGCAGGCAATGTAGGGTTGTAAGGGCTGCAGAAGCCGAAGAGCGGCGGGGCAATTTCAATACCAGGCGGGCGGCTGCGTGTTGTACTATCTGTAACTTTTAAATCACTTGTTTGTTGGCACCTGCAAACAAGCTATTACAGTAATCTAATCTAGATCAAATAAGTGCTACCGCTACTGTCTTCCTTGCAGAACAGATGAGATCGAAAAACTTTTTGAGGGATTTGATTAAACTAAAACACATCCCTGCCACTGCAAGTCCCTGTGGCCGAAAAGAGAGAGATGCATCAAATTTTACACCTAGATTTTTTTACCACTTCTACAGTGTTTGGAGGAGCGGGGGCATCTTCGGGCGATCACAGGGCCGGATTAGAAGGATTATCTTTGCCTATTAACATGATCTCCGTCTTATCTGTACTACATTTAAGATGATAGAGTCTCATCCACCGGATGACCTCTGATAGGCATAACTTGAAGTTATGCTCTGATTCACTGGAATCTTTGTCGAAGACTTGGATCAATTGGGTATCATCAGCATATGAGGTTGTTTCAATGTTAAACGATGATATTAATGAAATGAGGGGGGCCATGTAGATGTTGAACAATAATGGGCTAAGGGAAGATCCATGTGGTACGCCTGAGGTGATAGGAAATTTGATTGAAAGATACGGTCCTAGGGTGACCGTTTGCCTATGCGTGTAAGAAAGGATTTAATCCAGAATAAGGCGAGTCGAGATATGCCACAACTTTTCATGCGAGATAAAAGAATGTTGTGTGAAATAGTGTTGAATGCGGATGATGGATCCCATAGAATCAGCACAGCATTTCCTGCAACTAAGGTTAGTTTTAACGTATCTGCAATTTCCAGTAACACTGATTCAGTCGAGTGAGTGCTACAAAAACCTGACTGGGTGGGGGGGGGGGGGGGGGGAAGATCTATTCACCGGAACCACCTATCTACTCAGACGACTACAGACTTTACAGAACACCGCAGCCAGACTCATCCTCGACCTCCCCAAACAGACCCGCATCACCCCCACCGCAGAAACCTCCACTGGCTCCACGTCCAGAAGAGATGCCAGTTCAAGCTGCTGACCCAAGCATACAAGGCCCTCCACAATGCCAGACCCTCCTACCTCAACCACTGCCTGGCTTTCCACCAGCCAACCAGACAACTCAGATCCGCCGTCCTCGCACATGTCAGCGCACATCAGGCGGACCAACAGCGACCTCTTTCTCGTACCTTGATGCAAAGTCTTGGAACGACCTCCCGCTCCACCTCCGAACCTCCCCCTCTCTCACCGACTTCAGAAACAGACTCAAGACCTGGCTCTTCGACTAAGGTTCCCTTCTCCTCAGTGCATGTATACCCCCAAGGGTGATAAGACGCGCTATAAAAATACGGATTGATTGACTGAATGATAACTAGACATCACAAGGGCATATCTGCTCATGCAGATATGTCCTCACACAAAATATAATGCACCCTGCCTTAGGGCTCAAAGGCTTGCTGTAAGGGTGATTTACATATATTAGGTGCAGTGACTTTGGCATGACACACAGGAATGTGTCATGTGGTGTTTTCACTCATGGTTTGCACAATGTGGAATTTGTACGTGGGTCTCTTAGGGCGGCATAAGATATGCTGCAGCCCTTAGGGACCCTCTTTAGTACTCCTGCCCTAGGTACCTGGAGTACCATTTACTAGGGACTTTCAGGGGTGATAAAGTCCTTAGGCAACAGTAGCACAATTAAACTTTGTTGTTTTAGGGAAGGAGCACTAGCATGGAGGCCTGGTTAGCAGGGCTCAGTGAATAGTTAGACTCGAAAATCAGCATATAGTAACATAAAAGGGGTCAAAAGTGTGTGTGGGGAAGGGGGGGCCGGGGTGGAGGTAACTGCAATAAAATGCCAGTTCCCTACAGTGACCCTAGTGCCTGCAAGGTAAAAGCACTTGACTGCTTGTTTAGTTGTAAAATATAGCAATAATCGGTGCTCAGTGGCTTTCCTAGACCTTCTGGCCCCTGTGCCACTGCACCTGCTGCACCATTCAAATCATAACCCTATTGTCTGCAAGGTAACTGCACTCCTGACTGCTTGTTTAGTAGTAAAATATATCAATAATCGGTGTTCAGTGTGTTTCCCAGAGTTTTTGGCTCCCGTGCCACTGCACCTGCTGCACCATTGAAATCATGGCCCTAGTGCCTGGAAGGACAAATGAAGAAACAGTTTATATCCAGTAATATATGTGTTCCGAAAAAGGCACAGCTGCAGAGGGAATACATAATTATTGTGTAGCTAAACAAACACAAAAGCTTTCATAAAAAGTGCCTTTAAACTTATCCGACTCTCCAAAACGAGTTGTCACAGATGTCATAAATAAAACACATGCTTCACACATCAAAGTAAAAACCAAGCATTGTTACATTGTGGTACAATGTGGCTGGCTCTTTCTGTGAAAAAATCGTATTCAGTGCTTGACAGTGAATGGGCCATAAACAGTGTAAATTGCCCAAGATCACCATATGTTAGGCTGATGCGGAGACTGAAATGCGGTTTTGTACTTTGTTCCTAAAAAAACAGTTTCACAAATCACATGGACACACCAAAGAAGAGGAATTTTGCAAAATACATGTTAAATATGAAAAAATTCTCTGCAAAAATTCCAAAAATGTATTTCATTCACATGCAGAATTGTTTCATTTTGGTAGTACTAGTAAATCAGACCAAATCAGTGCAAGTTTTTTTTGTTTTTTTTTGGCAATAGTTTTCAAACAGGATTTTAGTAACGTTCATGCTTCCACCCACAGGGACAATGTCCACAGTGAACTTTATGCCAATCGAATGAAAGGCAAATGTTTAATGCAACTGAAGAACGAGATACCTTTTGAGATGGCTATGTCTAAAATAATTTTTTTTAAAAAGGGCACAAGCGGGCTCTATGAGTAAAGTAAGCTGCATTCTTTTTTCCTGTAAATGCTCTCACTTTGAAGTCAGCCGAAAGCAATATAAACACCAGGCTCCCTCGAAGACACAACGTGACATTTGACCTCGGTTTTTGGAGGCCCAGCAAATGTGACGAGATAAGAACAAGATTTACAAGCCTGTTCATTATAGAAAACAAGTCTGTGGAAGAATACTGTAAACACGGCTTTGGCATGTGGACGTACGGACTCAAGCTGGACAGCCTAAAGCAAATAAAGGCAGCAAATGGTTGGCCGGAAAACGTGAGTTACAAACCACAAGAGGATGTGTACTGGCTGCCCAACTGAGACAAAGAGAGGCTGCCATGGCCATATCTGCCATATGCTCGAAGAATGGAGAAACCCTCACCCGACCGCAGGACATCGTCAACGAATTTGCCTTGTTCTACAAGACACTGTACTCCCCAGAGGCACCGGCGAACGCGGATCACATGGCCGCCTTCTTTGAAGGCGTGGACCTCCCCTGCTTATGGGAACTACTTACTGCTTAGGGAACTACTGGTGGGGGAGATCAGCAAAGGAAGAGGTAGCGCATGCCATCTCCAAATTGCCCTATCACAAGGCCCCGGGCGAGGATGGCTTCCCCGCGGAATTCTATAGATGGTCGGGCGAGGAGGTAGTTGACTCCCTGCATGCTGCTTTCCAGGAGGCGGAACGTACGGCCTCTTTAAGACCCCTCTACAACAGAGCGATGTTCTACCCAAACCAGGGAAGGACCTGTTCTTATGTGGCAGCTACAGGACCATCTTCCTGTTGAATAGTGGTATTAAAATACTTGCCGGCATCTTGGGGTCGTGCCTTAGTTAAGCCATCCCTTCCCTGATCCACCACACGCAGGTTGGCTTCGTACCGGGCGGCTCCTCTAGGAACCACTTCCGCACCCTGGCCCATATCCCTTGGGCGGCTTAGAATCTTCCAGACGACGAAGTGGCCCTCTCCCTGGATGCAGAGTAGGCGTGTGATCACATCGAATGGGGCTACTTTTTTTGCTGCAATGGAGAGATTCGTATTGGGGGACAGCTTCATCACCAAAGTACAACTGCTGTATGATTGCCCAACCGCCCGAGCGAACTGCGGGGGTTTCCTCTCAGACCCTTTCCCGATCCGAAGGGATACTCGCCAGGGCTGCCCACTCTCCCCCAACCAGTTCCTCCTGGCCTTGGAACCCCTTGTCTCCGCTATTCGCCACTCGCCTCATATTGCGGGCATCCCCCTTGCGGACGGTCTGTCCAAAATTTACCTATATGCTGACAATGTACTGCTCACCCTCACAGACCTCCAAAACTCCCTGCCGGCCCTGTTGAAGGTAATCGACAGGTTCGCGACTCTATCCGGTTACAAAGTAAACAGGGATAAGAGCAAGGCCATGCTGCTTTCCTCCAGCACCACGAAAGCATCAATCCAAGGCTACCCTTTCCGCTGGAAATCCTCACGCCTCAGATATATAGGGATCCTGGTTAATAAAGGGCTGCCCAAGATGGTGTCAGACAACGTGGATTCCCTGATAGCCCAGATGTAACTGAACTTTGAGAAATGGTCTCTTCTGGGGTTTTCCATGTGGGATAGGGTACAAGCTGTGTGAATGGTCACCCTATTGCGCTTCACTTGCACACGGGGCATGCTCCCCATGTTGGTACCTCTAGCCTCCCTCCACACCATCAACTCACTGATTGGGTCCTTCGTGTGGGGCTCCTTGCGGGCCCGGCTAGCTGCCTCCAAGCTCATGGCACGCCACTCATGTAGAGGCTTGGGTCTACCGTCCATAGAGCAATACGCTCTAGTTCTCCACCTTTCAGAACTTGCATACTTGCTTCCCGGCACTCCAGATCCTCCGCAGTGGACCCTTACGGAGAGATTGCTCCTCTCTGGCAGCGAGGGACTGATTCTCCTCTACGGGGGCCAAACCCCTCAGCTGCGCCTCCCAAACACTGTAATACAAGCTACGCAAAAGGCCTGGCTACGTGCCCACCGTCTCTTCGGTGTGGACCCTCACTTGCATGCTAAGGCACTGCTGTGGGACAACTGGAGTCTACGTATTGACGGGTGGCCTCTACATTGGACCTCTTGGATGGAGGTGGGCATTCACACCCCGGACCAAATTCTACACGACAGGGGTCTGAAACCCTTCGACTGCCTAAGAGAGGAATTCGGTCGCAAACCAAGGCAAGCATGGCGCTACCTACAACACTGCCTGCGGCGCTGCTTGGGCCCATACCCCTGGTCCCTACAATCATCCCCTGTGGTGGCTTACCTGACTACGTGGGGCTGACATCGGAGGGTGATGTTTGGGCTATACAGAAAACTCTCAGGACACCTCTTCTCCCAACCTCTTCTACGCAGCCTCCGCATCAAATGGTAACCCACCTACAGACCTCTCTCGAGGAGGAGGGCTGGCCTGACATCCTGGACGCCCTAGACAGGAGCACACGGGAGGTCCGCTTAAAATTCTGCCTCTTCAAAACGCTCCATGAATGGCACTGGACACCGACAAAACTGAACAGGGCAGGACTCCTTCCCCATGAGAGCTGCCGGAGATGCGAGGACACTCGCTGCGATATCACTCACATCCTTTGCGAGTGTCCCTCAATCTTCTAATTTTGGTCATATGTTGGGGATACCTTGGGAGCATCCATGCCACTGCGACTCCCCCTCTCCCCTACTGTCATCCTCCTCAACGACACCAGGACCTCCTCAGACTTATCACGCCTGCAGTGTTGCCTACTCTACATGGCCTTGGCCACAGCCAAAAAATGTATCCTACGCCAATTGACGTAGTCCGTGCCCCCATCCCCGGAGGACTGGACAATGATACAAACAGCGTCACACGAATAGGTTATCTACAACCTACAAGACCACGCAGAGGTGTTCACGCAGACATGGGCTCCATTCTTAAGAGATGACCCATGAAGCACAGGATATCACTACCCCTCCCCTTTTGTTACCCCTTTTGCATCCCTGCCAGTGCCCCACGATAGGCGTCCTCGCACACAGAGCAGCCTATCCTTGACGCTCCCACGAAAGGCCTGCCACCCCTCCCCCCCAGTTGCCCACCAGTCTGCGTCTTGCCGGTCCCCCCCGCTTCAGTCTTCCTTCCCTACCTTTCCTCCTCATCACGGCCTTTCCTCCCCCTTACACTTCCCATACCCCCACCCTGACTCTTTTCTCCACCGGGCACGCAGATGCAGATACACAAACCAATACTTCTGGGGGACAAACACCAACGGAGCCCTTGCCATCTTCTGCGCTACCGTGCAAAGCAGAGTCTATCATATCTCTCTCGCCAGAGAGTAGGGGAACTTTCCGGCCTGGCAAATTGGGACCACCCTCCTCCCCCCCCTCTCTAGCACGTACACCCCCTCCCTCCAGATCCTCTCCGACTACACCATTTAACCACTGGGAGCAAGTCCCTCTCCTCCCCACCCCTACACGGACTGGGCACCCCGGCTCCCATCGCGCCCCCCCCCCCCACTTCCTAGCAGGCCAAGGCTGACAACTCCTCGACCCTTCACACCTAGAGGGACGCACCACAACCTCGGGAGATGGGCTTGCTATGTTTCATGGGTACCATGCCTTCCCTCCGCACCCTCTTCCTCCCCCTCCCCCCTCTACCCGATTGATTTGCATTGTATTGCTTGATGCTCTTAAACCGTTATACCACACTGTGCAATTGTTATATAAAGTTGTAGCAATACAAAAATTACGACACAAAAAAACAAGAGGATGTGGCTTAGTAGCTAGAGGGGGTGACTTTGAAGCTGGAGAACCAGGTTTGAGTATGTCCAGCAAATCAACATCCTGTGATTCTGGGTAATATCACTAAATATGCCCATGCCTAAATGAATGTTGTAGGAAGCTGGTTCTGTATATACTATACCAAAATGAGGTATAGTGTGCACAGAGTCCAGTGGAACGCCAAAGGTAGGCAGAGGTAAAAGTAGATAGCACCTTACTCTCTATTTGTGGTAGTGTGGGCGAGCAGTAAGGCTGTATCAGAGGGTAGTGTTAAGCATTTGTTGTACACACTCAATCAGCAAATGATGTCACACACTCAAAGACTGAACTCAGGCCAATTTTGTTTGTATAAAAATATTGTTAAGTTATTTTATTTCTAGAACCAAGCCAAGCCCGGCACAGGTAAGAGAAATAAATGCTTTGCAAAATATTATGCAGTGTTTACAAGTGAATGCAAGTTCGAATGCAGTTGTTTGAAATACAGATAAGTCAAGGTATTGAAATTACTGTACGGATTACTTTTTCGTTACTTTAGATTACTTTTTAAGTTATTTTCTACTCAGGGTGGTATGCCTAGATATCACACTGGGACATTTCCTAGAGAAAAGGTAAGTAAGGAAAATGCTACTTACCCAGTATGCATCTGTTCTTGGCATAGAGAGCTGTAGAGTCATATGCTGTGCATATATCGCCATCTAGTGTTGGGTCCAGATGTTTGCACTTAGTTTTTCTTCGAAGAAGTCTTTTCCAGTCACGAGGTAGGTGACTCCTCCTTTCGGTGATAGTGCGTATGGGCATCGACTCCATTGTTAGATTGTTTTCCCGCAGAGTGTTAATGATAATGGAGTTAGTAAGAGTAGTAAAAGGAGATGTCCATGAATGCATGTATCTAAGTAAGATGTTACTGCAACAGGTATAGGTACCCAGAGAGGCGGGTGGGCGCATATGACTCTACAGCTCTATATGCCAAGAACATATGCATACTGGGTAAGTAGCATTTTCCGTTCAAGGCATATGAGCTGTACATCACATGCTGTGCATAGACTACATAGCAGTTATCTCCCAAAGTTTAACCTGTATCTGTTGCAGTGGTCTGAAATAGTGTACGTAAAACTGCCTGGCCCACTCTAACTTGTTGTCTTGCTAACACATCACACAATAGTGTTTTGTGAATGTGTGAGGTGTAGACCATGTTGCAGCTTTGCATATGTCATCTATGGGTATATTTCCTAAGAATGCCATAGAAGCCCCCAGTTTGCGTCTAGAGTGTGCTCTAGGGGGAACTGTTAACGTTAGTTTTGCTTTTGCATAGCATATTTGAATGCACTTGACTATCCACCTTGCAATACCTGATTTTGATATGGGATTGCCTTTGTGTGGTGGAGCAAAAGCGACAAAAAGTTGATGTGTGTTACGGAAAGGTTTTGTCCTTTCTATGTAATAAAGCAATGCTCGCTTCACATCTAATATGTGTAGGGCACGTTCTGCCACTGAATCTGGTTGAGGGAAGAACACAGGTAACTCAACAGATTGATTGATATGAAAAGCAGAAATGACTTTAGGGAGGAATTTAGGATTAGTCAGAAGAACCACTTTATTTTGGTGCATTTGTAAAAAGGGTTCTTCTATAGTTAATGCCTGAAGCTCACCCACTCTTCTGAGTGAAGTGATAGCAACGAGGAAAGCAACTTTCCATGTGAGAAATTGCAGTTCACATTTGTGCAATGGCTCAAAGGGTGGACCCATTAGTCTGGTGAGAACAATGTTGAGATTCCACACTGGAGCAGGTGGACATCTTGGGGAATGACTCTTTTGAGTCCCTCCATAAAGGTTTTGATAACAGGTACTCTAAAAAGAGATAGATGTTCTCTATTCTGGAGGTATGCAGCTATTACAGCCAGATGTAAGCGTAAGGACGTGTACGCTAAATTGGAACTTTGTAGATGTAACAAATAACATATAATGTTTTGTACAGAAGCATCAAGCGGGTTGATGTGGTTGTTATTACAGTATATCACAAACAGCTTCCACTTTGCTGCATAGCAGGCTCTTGTGGTAGGACGTCCAGGATCTTTGATAATATTCATGCAGTCTGGGGGTAGATTAAGCTAGCCAAACTCGAAGACTTCAGGAGCCAGATCGCCAGATTGAGTTGACTGGGGTCTGGAGGTCTTATGTCTCCATGGCTCTCTGTGAGGAGATTGGGTGTAAGACGTAGTTTTTGGTGAGGAACTACAGAGAGTTCCAATAGGATTGTGAACCAAGGTTGACGTGCCCATGTGGGAGCAACTAGGACTAGTGTCAGGGACGCTTGTTTGAGTTTCCGAACCACTAATGGAATGAGTGGGAGAGGCGGAAGAGCGTAAGCAAATATCCCTGACCAATTCATCCATAGTGCATTGCCTTTGGACAATGGGTGTGGATACCTGGACGCGAAGTTTGAGCATTTTGCGTTTAGATGTGTGGCGAACAGGTCTATGTGTGGGGATCCCCACATTTGGAGGAATGGGAGGAGAACTTGAGGGTGTATTTCCTATTCGTGGATTTGCTGTGCCTGACGACTGAGCAAATCTGCCATCTGATTGTCTACTCCTGGAAGGTGTTCTGCTAGGAGATATATTTTGTGATGTATGGCCCATTTCCAGATGGTCTGTGCTAGCTGTGACAGCTGGAGAGAGTGTGTCACTCCCTGTTTTTATATGTAGTACATGGCTGTCATGTTGTCTGTACGAATTAGGACAGTCTTGCGTACTAGCTGAACTTGAAATGCTTTCAGCGCCAGAAAAATTGCTAGCAGCTCTAGATGATTTATATGAAGCTGTTTCTGCTGCAAGCTCCTAATGCCCTGAATTGTGTGGGTTTGGCGATGCGCTCCCCAACCTGTCAGTGATGCG
Organism: Calotriton arnoldi; assembly: GCA_963921515.1. Classification (NCBI taxonomy): domain Eukaryota; kingdom Metazoa; phylum Chordata; class Amphibia; order Caudata; family Salamandridae; genus Calotriton; species Calotriton arnoldi. The sequence continues at coordinate 362,702 of CAWUFW010001603.1, read as the reverse complement.
TCTGCTGTTAGCACTATCTGTGAAACTGGGTCTATGAAGGGCTGCCCTTTTGAAAGGTTTTGTGTATTCCACCACTGCAGAGAGTGATGGGTGCGGCCGTCCACCAACACTAGATCTGATAAGAGACCCTGAGCCTGGTTCCACTGACGTGCTAAGCACTCCTGAAGGGGACGAACCTGGAGTCTTGCGTAAGAGACTATTAGAATGCAAGACGCCATCATCCCTAGTACCTGCATGAACAATCAAGCTGGCAATGAGTGTTGAGGCTGAAACCGACAGGGTAAAAATTGCATGTTGCGGATTCTGGTCGGATTGGGGTAGGCCAACGCCTTTTGTGTATCTATTGTGGCTCCCAGATACGCCCGTCTGTTGGATGATGTAGATGGGATTTAGACAGATTTACTGTGAATCCAAGATCGTGGAGCAATTGCACAGTTTTGTGAGTGTGACGTAGCTTTTATGAGCCAGTCGTCCAAATATGGGAAGACGTGAATGTGTTGTCTTCGAAGATGAGCTGCGACTACTGACAGGCACTTGGTGAAAACCCTGGGTGCGGTGGTTACTCCGCATGGGAGCAACTTGAACTGATAGTGCTGGCCTGCTATTACGAACCCGAGGTATTTGCGGTGAGCGGGGTGTATTGGGATATGGAAATAGGTGTCCTTTAAGTCCAGAGTGGACAGAAAGTCGCCTTGTTGAAGGAGCGGTAGCGTGACCATGTGAAAGTGGTCCGACTGAATGTATAGATTTAGTTCTCTGAGGTCTAGTATAGGCCTGAGAAAGACGTCCTTTTTGGGAATCAAGAAGTACAGGGAGTATACTCTAGTCCCTTGATGTTTTAATGGGACTGGTTCCATCACTCCTTTCTTCAACAGAGAGAACTTCTTTTCTTAGAAGGGTAAGATGTTCCTGTGACATTGTGTGTGATCTTGGAAGAATGTTTGGGGCAGTGTTTGTAAGTTCCAGGCAGTAACCATATTGGATAATTTGTAAAACCCATTTGTCTGAGGTGATGGTGTTCCAGACCGGGAGAAATTGAGAGAGACGTCCCCCTACAGGAGTGGAATGATTGGGGGGTAGCGGAAGGAAGTCACTGTTTGTTATTTGCAGGGGAAGTGCGTGTGGAGTTGCCTCTGCCTCTTCCCTTACCATTGTTTCCTCTAAAACCTCCTCTAAAATAGCCTCTTGATGAGGGCCATTGGTTGTTACCCTTGTAAGAGGAGGAGGGATTTTCTGTGGTAATATTTTTGGAGCCATCCCTGTAAAAGGAGCACCGAAAGGAACCCCTACTCGCAGGTAACTGTAAAGCCCCCATGGACTTTGCGACCTCAGTGTCTTCCTTCATTTTTTCCAGCGAGGTGTCCACTGCTGGACCAAAGAGGTGTTCCATATCAAAAGGCTGATTGAGGATGGAGGCCTGTACCTCAGGTTTGAAATCTGAAATTCTCAACCATGCGTGTCTACGTAGTAGTACGCTGGTGTTTACTGCGTGCGCTGCTGTGTCTGCTGCATCTAATGCGCACTTGATGGAGGTATTGGTGATAAGTTTACCCATCTGGATAAGATCATTTGCCTTAGATTTGTGCTCATCAGGCAGAAATTGCATAAGTTTTTCTAGCTCGTCATAATGAGCCCTATCATATCTGGCTAGCAAAGCCTGAGCATTAGCAATGCACCAGTGATTAGCTGCTTGTGAGGCTACCCTTTTGCCAGAGGCATCAATTAACTTGGACTCCTTATCAGGAGGAGGGGCCTCAACTGTGGTCTGTGAGTTAGCTCTCTTGCGAGCATTGGAAACCACAAGAGAGTCTAAGGGCAGCTGACCCTTGATGTAGGCAGGGTCAGTAGGTGCTGGCTTATATTTCTTCTCAACCCTGGGCGTGATGATTCTTGCCCTTACAGGAACTTTAAAAACCTCATCTGTATGCTTAAGCATTGGTCGTGTATGTGTAGTTTTCTGAGTGGAGCTTAAGGTCTCAAACAAGAAGTCCTCCTCTAAAGCCTCCTTATGTAGTTCCACCCCATGGTAATGAGCAGCGCTATTAAGAAGCTCAACGTAACCTATATTGTCGTTAGATGGTGATGGCCTGGAAGGGTACAAGTCAGGATCAGTATCTGTGTGTGGATCAGTATCATAATCCTCCCATGGGTCAACATCTTGTGGCCTATCCTCCTTTCCATCCCCATCCCCTTCATCCTGTGGGTCAGGTGATAGTGGTGGCGGTGAATTAGTGGCTGTGATGAGTAATTGAGGATTAGTAGGTGAAGGACGCGGCACATAAGGTGGTGAAGGGTTTGTACCCACATTCCTTTTCTTCAGTGGCATGTGGTGCTCATCCTGTTGGGCCAATTTCCTTTTTTCAGGCAATTTGGCATGAATATGTCCAGTATCTGGGTTAATAACCAGTTCTTTTTGTTTCGGATCCAAAGGTGTAACATCCGATTGAGGCTCTTTTGTCGGAGTCTTTTTATCTTTACTTGCAGATTTCGGCGTCGAACATTTCGGCTATGAACTCTTCGGTAACGAAGATTTAGGCTTCGACAAAGAAGGAACGTGGACCAGGACGTGCTTGCATTGCGGAACCAAGGATTTCGGCTCGGCGCCTGTATGGGGCCGACTCAAGCCTGAAGGCTTTTCTTTGTGCTTCGGCGCCGGACCCGTGGGCGGGGTGCTCGAAACTTTTTCTCGGTGCCGACCTTGGCCCGCAGGCAGAGGAAGGACCGGAGCCTTTTTTGTCTTTGGTTGTTGGGGCAAGGGGGTTTCAGTACTCACGGTACGCTGACCCGGTGTAACTTGCTCCTCTTCTTCCATGTCAGAGTCGGCCTCGGACACAGAGACATGTTCCTCTTCCTCGGCTCCTTGAGGGTGTGTTTCTTCTCGGTCGGAATCTTCGCCCAAGATGTCCAGTACAGAGCCGCCTTGGTGTTGCATCTCGTGACGTGGAGCCCGACAGTCACGAAGCGTCTTCTCTGATCGAAACGATCGGCACGCGTTGCAGTCTTTCTCGTCATGTTCCAGGGACAAACAGATATTGCACACTTCGTGCAGGTCGATGCGCGGAAACTTGGCGCGACACCCGGGACAGAGCTTGAATGGAGTCCGTTCCATGGACTGCTAGCGAGCCTGGCGCGGGTAGGCCCAACGGCCCTCCAAGAGTTTTCCGATTGAAGATCTTTAAGTCGAAACGATACGCGGAGAATGGGAAACACGATCAAGAAACAATACCGTTGAAGGTAATGGATTGCGCGTCTAAGGGAACCCTAGAAACGGTGCTGAACCGGAGCGCAGCAATTCACATCCGAACCCGATGGCGGAAAAAAACAATCTAACAATGGAGTCGATGCCCATGCGCACTATCACCGAAAGGAGGAGTCACCTACCTCGTGACTGGAAAAGACTTCTTCGAACAAAAACAAAGTGCAAACATCCGGACCCAACACTAGATGGCAGGCTATGCACAGCATGTGATCTACAGCTCACATGCCTCGAACAATCAGTTTTGCACAATTGTAATTTTTCAGGTTTCCATACAAATCAACGCCACACTTGGAACATTTTTGCTGAGAAAAACAGTTGATAGGTTCCTATGGAGAGAAAGGAAGTTAACGGTTACCAGGTAAGTACTCGGTTTTGGGGGTTGAGTTTTTTGGGGTAAGAACAAGGGTTCCCCCAGGGTCAAGGATGCACTCTTGTTACACCCTCAGCGGCACTAGGGCGGCCGGGTGCAGAGTGCTGAGGCCCAATGTTATCCAAATGGGGATAGGGGGCCTCCGGTTGGTGGTTGCCGGTGTTAGGCTCAGGGCAAAGGGGGATCCTGTTTAGCACAAAAAGTGCACCAGCGGCGGCGCAGGGGCGGCGGGGTGCTGGTTTGGCGTCGGTTGTCCTGTTGATTTCAAAGGGGATTCTCCGGTTTCAACAAAGACTGCAGGCTTGGGGACGAAGATCTTCTGGAGGTGACCAACGGTTGGAGAGGTAAGTTGGGATGCCTGGGGATGCGGAGACACCGGTTGGGCCACCCAAGGCCGTGGGGCTTTAGGTGCAGGGGTGTCTTTTAGGCGTCGGGTTTCTCTTACCAGCTCCGGTCACGGTCGGGGGGATCCTCTAAAAAGAGGCTGTAGGTTTCGCTGAGAGATTTGAGGCAGGTCAGAGATCACCAGGTCTCGGGTCAGAATCGCCGGGGAGACCTCCTCGTGGTGTTGGGTCACTCGAACTGGGGCCGTGGGCGACCGGTGCAGACTCGTGGATTTGTCTGGAGCTGGAGTCTGTGGGTGAACAAATCCGGTGTTCATGGGAGACAAAGTCTTTTCTTTGGAAGGCAGGGCAGGTCCTCGGGGTTCTTGAGGTTGCTGGCTGCAGGACTCACTGGAGTTTCGCTTCTGCAGGTTTGAGGTGGGGACAGGCCGATAGGGCTGGGGCCAAGTCAGTGGGCGTCGTCCTCTTCTTAAGCTTTGGCATGGCTGTTCGGTCCTTCTTCTGTTCTTCTTGGTCGTTGCTTGTCTGAGGAGGCAAGGTTCAGGGGTACCGCTAAATACTAGATTTAGGGGTGTTACAGGCAAGTAAAAGGCTGGGACCAATGGGTCCCTTCCTTGGGGTGGGTACACCCCCTATTATGCCACCCTCCAGTGGGAGGGGGGCATATGCCTCACTCTGGTTGGCTGAGTCCCTCCATCTTCAAGATGGCAGGGACAGAGTTGTGCTTCACCTCGCCTCCCCCACCGGAGGGATGGGGTTGGCAAAGGTAGGCACACCTCCCTTCCTCACTTGGTTTTCCCGCCGGTTCTCCCACTCAAAGTGGGGGGTCAGAACCGGTGGGAACCAGTTGCTGGATGCAGCAAAAGCCCTGGGGAAGCTCACAAAGGCGGCAAGCCTTTGAAGCTTCCCCTTCGTGGACCATGCCCATCCTGGGGGAGAAGGCTTGGCACCTCGTCCCAGGATGCACATTGTTTCAGTCCCCCCGAGAGCAGCAGGCTCTCGACCCAGGGGTCCAGAAACATGTCTGGTGGTGGCAGCTGGGGAGCAGCCACTCAGCATGGACACTAGTGTAAGGTCATTTTTCAGGGGTCATCTCTAAGATGCCCTCTATGTGCATTTTTCATTAAATCCCACACTAGCATCAGTGTGGGTTTAATGTGCTGAGAAGTTTGATACCAAACTTCTCAGTTTTCAGTAAAGCCATGATGGTACTGTGGAGTTCATAATGACAAACTCCCAGCACCATATACACTTAATGGTACTCTTAACTGCACTTACAAGAATTGGCTTAGACACTGTAGGGGTACAGGGCTCATGCACCTGTACCCTCACCACTGGTATAGTGCACACAGCTAGAGAGGTGGCTGATCTATGCCAGGGCAGTGGGTTGTAGGCATGGCACACAGGGATGTGTGCCATGTCGACTCTTCACTTTGTTCTGCACCAAAACACGCAGCCTGCAAAGGCAGTGTGTGTGTGTAAAGGTACAGGGCCTCTAAGGGTGGCACAATAAGTGCTGCAGCCCTTAGAGGCCTTCTCTGGTCACAGTGCCCTGGGTACCTGTGGTACCATTTACCAGGGGATGACCTGTGGCCAGAGTGCGCCAATTGGGTTTTGTTTTCAATGCAGTTTTAGGGAAAGAACATAGGTCCTAGGTACCTGATTGGCAGGAGCCCAGGGCACATTCAGTCATAGTACATCAGCAGTTCAGCAAAAAGTGGGGGCAACCATGCAAAAAGAGGGCACGTTCTTACAAATGTGTCCATCTGTAATGCAACTGGTGCTCATGTAAAGCACTCTGATACCTTCGGGTTGAGTTTCAGCTATACAAGACTAAAGAAGAAAAGAAAAAAAGAAACAAAGCCAATGGCAAGAAACAAGCAGAATGCATTCCCAGGTCAACTTTTTGAAACACCCCTCAAGATGTCTTTCGCATGCCATACAGCTGCGCGGTCTGGTAGGCTGCAACCTAAAAAAGCCCTCAAAAAAACATGGCATTATGGATAATACAAAACACAAATGGTACAAATAATCCACACAAAATCAAAAAGAGGGGGGGACACAGGGAGCTACATAAAGGTCCAGTGACTCGTGCTCCCGAAAAGTACTCTACAACCAACGAGAGTCACTGTTCCTATCAGAGAAAAGCAAAGACAGAAAGGTGTTGTCGTTCTACTACTTTGGTTGTTGGGGACAGTGTGTCCTGTTCTTGATGCCCTCACACACCCCGAAGGATGTCATGCTTCATCATTGGGCTATTGCTCCTCGTTGGGCCAGCGCTGCAATGCCCTACGGGTCCCCTGAATAGTCACTTTTTCGGAGATCTTTTAGATAAAGCCGTAATGGTGCGTGGGGGTGAGTGGCAGTGGTGTCCGAACGTGGAGTTAACAAATGACTGGAGGGGTGCTTAGAGAATTTATTGAAGAAAAGAGTTCCTCTGTCATTAGTAAAAACCAAGAAGGTGGTGCTACTGTGAGGGATGTAATGGCCCTCTGTAGCTAGGTTTGTGAAACACCCCTAGTGGGTATGTTTCTTAGGTCAACATAATTCGCGCAATTTAACGGTCTCAGGAGGAGATCCCATGCACTTCTTCAGAACCAGAAAAGCGTGTAGTGATAGATAGATCAGATACAGTGATAGATAGATAGATCAGTGGCCTGTAGTGATTAATCTAGTGCCACTTAGGAAGTAATGAAGTAGTATTCCAAATTAAGCGGGAAGAAATCCCCATGAGAATCGGCTGTGGATCCCTCGAGACAGTTCCTCGTAGGGAAGGAAGCCCGTACACCTACCCGACCTCACGCCGTCTTCCGTTAAATTGCGCGAAACATGTCGACCTAAGAAACATACCCACTAGGGGTGTGTCACAAACCTAGCTACAGAGGGCCATTACATCCCTCGCAGCAGGACCACCTTCTTGGTTTTTACTAATGACAGAGGAACTCTTTTCTTCAATAAATTCTCTAAGCACCCCTCCAGTCATTGTTTAACTCCACGTTAGGACACCACTGCCACTCACCCCCACGCACCATTACAGCGTTAACTAAAAGATATCCGAAAAAGTGACCCTTCGGGGGACCCGTAGGGCACTGCAGCGCCGGCCCGACAAGGAGCAATAGCCCAATGATGAAGCATGACATCCTTCGGGTGTGTGAGGGCATCAAGAACAGGACACACTGTCCCCAACAACCACAATAGTAGGACAATAGCTTTCTGTCTTTGCTTTTCTCCGATAGGAACAGTGACTCTAGTTGGTTGTACAAATAATCCATATCCTTAAATTGAGATGTGTGAACATTTAAAAAAAATGCTTAGCTTTCTTTCGCACGTATTTTTTATTCATTAGATTTTTCCTTAGGAAGTTGATTGGTACACAATGAAAAAATACTACTGTAAGCTGCAGCCCAGTGGACGGCTCGGAGTATTGTGGGCTTGTGGCCAACAGACAAAACATATATATCTACTGCAGAGTCTGACAGACTTAATGGGACATTACTTTTCTAGATGGTTCATCAATAGAAAAAAGCTTAAACATAAACCTTGTCAATTTAATTTTCTCTTTTTCATACTTTTTTTTGTGTCAGTTTTTTTTTTGGGGGGGGGAAACCTTTAGCGATACCGATCTACAGAAATTACCCCTTGCAGTATTTAGAAGTTTGTATAATTTCAAGAAATGTACAGATTTCTGGGTTCACTCCTGGCTTTCACAAATCTTACCCCACTTTTTGTAAGTAGGTTTCAAAGGCAAAAAATAAATGAAATACTGACCACTTAAAAAACTGGAAAAAAAGGTGGTTAAAAAATACTTTACCCACTCTGTTTCTGAAAACTAGGGAAAAAAAGATCTTAACACAGCCAACCTTTTTGTTGATGCTATTACTAGAAAAATATTTCTTGTGTACCTATTTTTCCCATTCTTTTTGGTATTAAAAAAAAGCGTCAACATTTAGCAATTTTCACAGGCCCTTGCAGGATAAACTACAAACCCTGGATACCTTTAGAATCCTCAACATGTGTTCAAAAAGCCATAATTTTGCCTGGATATTTTTTGTCGGATTAATGTTACTTAGAATTAACTGCAAAGTCCAACAAATATCAAAAGAAAGAGTCCGTATGGCGAGGCGGGGTGGGAATGAGGTGAATGGCTGCAGAAGAACAGTAGTTACTTACCTGTAATCTGTGGTTCTCCAGTATTGGTATCTTTCATAGATTCACATGCCTGAATCATTCCCAGTCGTCGGAGTGGGAGTCCCACGGTACATAAAAAGCAATAATTATGCACATAATAACCATAGTAAGTAGTACCTAGAACCAGGAAGTGAAGTAGATAGAAACTACAGGGGAAGAAAACTTCCACATTTATGACCTATCCAGGTCATTATAAATAGTCCAAACTGCAGCCAATCAGGCGACAGCACCCTCTAGAATGCTCTCCTCAGAGGCTGAGGCTCTCAGATTTTCTCGCACAAGAGTGTACCAAGTGACAAGAAAGTATAACGAGCCTCTGAGGGGAGGTGGGTGGGTTGCATGTGAATCTATGAAAGATACCAATACTGGAGAACCACAGATTACAGGTAAGTAACTATTGTTCTTCTCCAGTATTGGGGCATCTTCCATAGATTCACATGCCTGAATCAGAGTACAAAGCAGTACATCCATAAAATGCCTGTTAAATTGCGCTTGTAACATTGTAGTATGTACAAGAAACCTCATGCAATGGCCTACCTAGAAGTTGCATAGCATGCAAATAGGAACATATATACATGTGAATAAATCTATATAAATCTATATATATATATATATCTATATATATATATATCTATATATATATATATCTAGCAATGTTAAACATAGGTAACATCAGTCTAAGAAAACAGTAAAAAGGAGGAGGGAAGAACAGAGGCTCACCTTATCTAAAAAGATTACGGAGAACCGCTTGTCCCACCGATGTGTCTGCATTACTGGCAGCTTCCAAACAGTAGTGCTTGGTAAAGGTGTGCGTGCTGCACCATGTTGCAGCTCTACAGATTTGATGGAGGCACACCAGCAAACAAGGCCGTAGACGAGGACATTGCTCTAGTAGAGTGTGCTCTTGGCCTTGCTTGTAATGGTCTTCCTGCTTGTTGATGGCAGAGACAAATTGCAGCAGAAATCCAACGAGCTATGGTCTGTTTGGATATTGGTTGACCCTGGCGTATTTTCCCATAGGCCACAAATAACTGGTCAGATTTACGGATGGAAGCAGTCCTTTGTAAATAGAATTTGAGACATCTTCTGATGTCAAGCGTATGTAAAGTCCTTTCTGCAGTTGATTGAGGATTAGGGAAGAAAGTCTTTAAAATTATTGGTTCGTTGAGATGGAAGTCTGAAGGTACTTTAGGCATAAAACTGGGATTAGTACGTAGCACTACCGAGTTTGAAGTGAATTGAAGAAAAGGCGGATTAATAGTGAAGGCTTGAATGTCACTGACTCTCCTAGCCGATGTTAATGCTAACAGTAAAGACACCTTCCAGGAGAGAAACTTCAAATCCACTTTATGAATAGGTTCAAAGGGGTGTTGCATAAGTTGTGCAAGCACCACGTTCAGATGCCAGGATGGAGATGGGCGGCGGATAGGAGGAAACATCCTAAACAATCCCTTGAAGAATTGCTGAATGATCCTAGCTGAATAAAGAGAGTTGGAACCATCTTGCCGATATCTTGAAATAGCCGCTAGAAATACCTTCAGAGTCGAATGGGACAGGCCTGATCTTGCCAAGTGTAAAAAGAATGGTAGGATCTGCTCCGGTTTTGCATGGATCGGATGAATGGAGGCAGTTTGACACCACAAGCAAAACCTCCTCCATTTAAGCCTGTACGTCTTAATAGTGGACGGTGCTCGAGCATTGGTTAAGACTTCTTTGCAGTCCGCAGGAATATCTAAATGAGCAAATTCAAAGTGCTCAGGCGCCAGGCCGCTAATCTCAGAGATGCAGGGTCCGGATGACAGATCTGACCGTTCTGGATGGACAGAAGGTTCGGTATTGGTTGAAACTGAATGGGATCGCATTCCGACAGAAGGAGGAGTTCGGTAAACCAGAACTGGCGAGGCCACCTGGGAGCAATGAGGATTAGGCGACAGGGTTCCCTCTTCATCTTCCGGAGCACCCTGGGAACCAACGGTATCGGAGGAAAAGCGTAGGCATAGATCTGTGACCAGTTCATCGAAAAGGCATTCCCGCGTGACCCCTTGTGGGGAAGCCAACTTGCAAAGAATGGGCATTTGCGGTTCCGACTGGTCGCAAACAGGTCTAGATCGGGACGATTCCACAACTGAAATACTCGATCCAGCGTTGGTTGATGTAACTCCCACTCGTGATTGGATACTGTTGATCTGCTGAGGGAATCTGCCAAGACATTGGAAACTCCGGGAACATGTATCGCTGATAAGCTGATTTTGTGTCGTATCGCCCAGTCCCAAATTTGTTGTGCTTGTTGTGAGAGTCGGGCAGACCTTGTTCCCCCTTGTTTGTTCAAGTAGTGCATACTTGTTGTGTTGTCTGTCCGAATTAATACTGATGCCCCTAGAATGATGGTGCGAAAGGATTTTAGAGCGAGGAAGACGGCCAGCAATTCTAGAAGGTTGATATGCCACATTCGTTGCTGGATGTTCCACTTGCCGCTGACCGTGAGCCCTTGAAGGTGTGCTCCCCACCCTTCGAGGGATGCATCCGTAGTGATGGTGAAACTTGGAGCTTCTACTAGGAAAGCGCACCCTTTCTTTACGTTCTTTCTGTGAGTCCACCAAAGTAAGGCTTCTCTCATCCGGGAGGTGATGCGAATGAGGTCGTTGAAGGAACCTGAAACCTGCAACCATTGATGGCTGAGCTCCTCTTGTAGTGGTCTCATCTTGAGACGACAGTTGGGAAGTAAAGGAATGCATGAAGAAATCATCCCCAGAAATGATTTTAACTGTCGGACTGAAGCGTACCTTTTTGAGCACAATAGGTGTGCAAGGCTGCAAATCTTTTATTGTCTTTCTTTTGAGATGAATGCTTGTGTCAGTTGAGTGTCTAACGTGGCTCCCAAGAACGTTTGTCTTTGCGACGGAACGAGATGAGACTTGTCGAGATTGATGGAAAGTCCCAGAGATTGGAAGAGGGACAAACATCTGCGAATGTGGGCGTCTGCGACCATAAAAGAACTCGCCTTGATAAGGCAGTCGTCTAAATACGGAAAGATTTGGATCCCTTCCAGACGTAGGTGTGCGCTCACCGATGCTAGAACCTTGGTAAATACACGGGGTGCGGAACGTAGTCCGAAAGGAAGGACCTTGTACTGGAAGTCCCTGCCAGCCACTCTGAACCGCAAATATTTCCTGTGTCTGGGAAGAATCGGTACATGGAAATATGCGTCCTGAAGGACGAGAGTAGCCATGTGATCTCCCGCAGACAGGAGATTAAGTATTTCTTGAAGCGTTAACATCCGGAAGGACAACTTTTTTAAATATTTGTTGAGGGAACGGGGATCCAGAATGGGGCGCCATTCTCCCGATTTCTTCTTTATCAGGAAGAACCTTGAATAAAACCCTGTTCCTCTTTGCAATTGAGGAACTCTCTCGATCGCTCCCTTTTTTAGCATCAAATTTATTTGGGAAAAAAGCTCTTTGAGATGAGCTGGCGGTGGGCCTTTTGGAGGAGAGCTTGGAGGGATCTTTATGAACTCTAGAACATGGCCTCTGGCCACAATGTCCAGGACCCACTTGTCTGATGTTATATCGGACCAGTTCGAGTAGTACTGGGAGATTCTCCCTCCAACTTTTAAAAGGGTAGGCGGTAGAATAGGTGGCAGTTGTCACTGTTTCTTAAAAGTGTCGCGTCCGCGATAGGAAGGCCTTCTCTTATTCTGTGAATAGGAGGTATTTCTTTGTCCATAAGATTGTTGACGTTGAGGTTGGTAACGTTGATTGTTTTGGAAGGACTGATATGACCTTTGCTGGTTATATCCTCCTCGACTAGAAAAGGAGCCACGGCCCCTAGCTCCACGAAAGGGCGGCTTCCGAAATTGGAGGGTACCCAAAGATCTTGCAGTTTCGGTATCTTTTTTAATGGCTTGAAGGACCTCGTCCACATGCTGGCCAAAGAGAGACTCACCATCAAACGGCATGTCAACTATCTTTGACTGAACCTCCTGACGGAAAGATGTTGATTTGAGCCAGCCTTGTCGTCGTAGTACTGCGGCCCCTGCTAATTGTCTAAAACCTGTGGATGCGACATCCACGGCCGAATCTATGATCTCTGCAGAGATACGTTCTCCTTCTTGCAATATCTTTAAAGCTTCCGATTTGGATGGTTCTGGCAACATGTCGATGTAAGGAGAGATGTCCGACCACATCTGTCTGTCGTATCGGCCTAGAATGGCCAGTGAATTAGCAGCACGGACTGTTGTTGCTGCCATGGTGGACACCTTTTTTCCAATGGTGTCTAACCGTCTGCCATCCCTATCTGGAGGAGCTGTGATCGGAGAAGATGGGTTCCTAGCTCGCCGTTGTGCCGCCTGGGCAATAACAGAATCAGCTTTCGGTTGACCTATGAGGCATGCCGGGGTGTTATCTGGCGCCTTGTATTTTTTGTCGAGGCGAGGTAGGACCGCAGGAATTGATGCAGGAGCCTTCATGACCTTCAATCCCTCTTGCCAGATGAAGTCAATTATTGGGATGGTCCGTACCTGTCTTCTCGTCTGATCTTTAAAATCGTATAGGAAGCACTCATCCTTTTTGGTTTCCATAGGTAGGAGAAACCTTTGAGTTGCCCTTTCCATCAGAAGATGAAAGCCTCCGATGTCAACCGGAGGAGAATCGATGGGAGCTGGAGTTGAGGGAGATGGAGTTTGTAACTGGTAATCATCCCACTCCGTAAGAAGCGATCTGTCGTCCAACTCTCCTTCCTCTCTATCGTTGTCAGAGATGTGAGCATCATCGGAATGATGAGACGGTACCGGAGACGGTGGTCTGGGTGACCTCAACGCAGAAAAAGAAGTTTGAGGTACAGGTGTCGGTGGAATAGATGAAGCCGATTCAGATGGAGGAAAACGGCGATAATAATCATCCAGCATGAATTGAAGATTATTTAATAGAGCCAAAGGCATTTGTGCCGATGGAATCGGATCTTGACCTGGAGCAACAGCCTCTGGGGAAGGTTCATCATCTTGATCATCCTCTTGATACTTTATGAACAATTCTGATGGGCTCCTGGCAGTGCGAAATCGGTCATCCTCTTCAGATTCGTCCTCATCCTCTCCATAATCTAATAATTGTTGAGGTAATTCTAGAGGTATTTTAGTAGGGGAAATATGTAGTGGAGAAAGGATCTCCAACGAAGAGCCCCGTCTATGCAACAAAGATGATGTTGACGTTAGTGGTGGTAATTGCACCTGTGTCGTAGACGGTGTAGATGGCGCCGTTGCCGCAGCAGCTGACCAGACCTGTAATTCTGTACAGGCAGATAATTGAAGCGTCGACGAGGGAGTCGTCGACGGAGTCGTCGTTGACGGAGCCGGTGTGCATGAAACCACCGGCAATGAAGCATTTGTCGACGACGAGGCAGTCTTCGTCGTCGAGGCAGTCTTCGTCGTCGAGGCAGTCTTCGTCGTCGAGGCAGTCTTCGTCGTCGAGGCAGTCTTCGTCGTCGAGGCAGTCTTCGTCGTCGAGGCAGTCTTCGTCGTCGAGGCAGTCTTCGTCGTCGAGGCAGTCTTCGTCGTCGAGGCAGTCTTCGTCGTCGAGGCAGTCTTCGTCGTCGAGGCAGTCTTCGTCGTCGAGGCAGTCTTCGTCGTCGAGGCAGTCTTCGTCGTCGAGGCAGTCTTCGTCGACGAGGCAGTCTTCGTCGAGGCGGTCGTCGACGAGGCGGTCGTCGATGGGAGTTTTCTAATCTTCGTCGACGGGGCGTCGACGGTAGATCTAATTTCCGTCGTCGACGAAATTGGCCTTACGGAGACAGAGACCAGCGTCGACGGTGATGACGCCGACGACATGATCATCTGAGGTCTCGGCGACGAGACGGTGGCAGTTGACGTCGTCATAGCGCCGACGGTAAATATCGTCGACGAAGTCGTCGTCGATGACTGTGCCTTATTCTGAGGTAAACTCTTCTCAGACATTCTTTTTGAAGCCAGAGACTTCGGAGTTTGTCTCGGGGGGGTATTATGAAGAGGTTTACTCTTTGAAGGTGGAGGAGCCTTTTTGAGGAGGAAGGCACTTCAGCACCCTTAGAGGACTGCTGTTTTCTCGACACCTTAGCCCCAGAAGACGATAAAAGTTCCTCAGCAACCCTCTTCCTAGAGGACACTGTAGAGCCTGAGGCAATACTCCCCACCTCAGATAAAGGGTTATCCTGATCCTTAATCTTCTGCAGCCACAGAAGTAGACGTCCCTCTCTGTCTCTGAGAGTTTTTTGAGGGAAGGTCCTACAGATCTTACAGTCTCTCACCTGGTGATCAGGATACAGGCAATAAATGCATTTCTTGTGGGGATCTTCTGAGAACAGTCGCAGCTTCCCACAAGATTCACAAGGTCGAAAGAGAGATCTCTTAGAAGACATTCTGTAATGAATTAAATTGTGAAGAATAGGAAAATACTGAGCAGAGCTCAGGGAGACTCCCTTCACACGACGTGCGGTAGAAAATCTGAGAGCCTCAGCCTCTGAGGAGAGCATTCTAAAGGGTGCTGTCGCCTGATTGGCTGCAGTTTGGACTATTTATAATGACCTGGATAGGTCATAAATGTGGAAGTTTTCTTCCCCTGTAGTTTCTATCTACTTCACTTCCTGGTTCTAGGTACTACTTACTATGGTTATTATGTGCATAATTATTGCTTTTTTATGTACCGTGGGACTCCAACTCTGACGACGGGGAATGATTCAGGCATGTGAATCTATGAAAGATACCCCAATACTGGAGAAGGAAACTTTCAGTACTTCAGGGTTTAAAATCTCAGAACTACTTCGTATTCTCCTTAGAATTTACAACATGAGTGTCAAGTGAGTAGGAATACGACATAACTGCCGCCCTCATTGGTTTCATCGCTTGCAGCATTACTCTGTAATCTCTATTGAATCATCAATGCTTTTGTCTGTGATAATGCTTGTTTTTCAGCGATATTGCATTTAACGGATTGGGAATGAAGAACGGTTAAATACAGGAACAAAAATTTTAAATTCAGCTGAATACTGTTGAACAAAAACACAAAGAAGTTTGGTACTACCTGAGAGGTGACTTGGTGCTGATCGAAATGGGAAAGCTGCTGAAATTTAGTAAATATGTCTTCAGCTGTAGGGAACGCTTCCGGCTTGCTCCTTTTCCTCTTTTGGCCTTCCTCTCCACCTTGAAGAAAGACAAAAAAATCAATTACAGCCAATAAAGAAAAGCCATGAAAGCATCCATAATCTACAGTTCTAGCTCACGCATCGGCCTGTGCACAAGTGCTCATGGACGTCAATTTGGAGTCGCAACTGCAACCCCCAAGCCACACGATGTGACTCCTGCTACCTTGCTTGCTACACCTGGCTGTTTGTCAACTTTGGCAAGCGCTTTGGTGGCATGAGCAGCCCTTGATTGCACTGCTTTGCTTAAGCTCTACCTGCATAGACATGATGGCCTGGAAGCTGGGCCTAGGTGGGGGAAAGAACTCATTCGTTGCTATGGTGACCCAAGGCCATGCCTGGGCGGCCCAGATAGAGCAGTCCTTGATTTGATACATTGTATGCATCTGCTGCAGGCCTGGGCCAGGAAGAAGAGTGAAAGAGCACGAAGCGTGCGCAGCATGGCTAGGCATGATTGGACAATGACTAACTACATGTGCTGCAGCTAGCAGCACATGTTTAAGTGCAAGCGCGTACCTGCTGCACCCTACCCTATCTGAGGACATGGTGCCTGGTGCGGTACGCGTACCACTGTGTTTGGGACCACCGACCGGGTCCCATGGCCGTTAAAAATTGATAGGGCGAAAGCGCTACCAGTGATGAAGGATCTGGCAAAAAGTATTGCCCAGCCCCCCTCACGGCAGTAAAAACTGCGCAGACGCGGCGCAGCCTCAGAGTCAAGTCAGACTCGTGGGTGCTGGGTGTCAAGACTCTAGAGTGACTGACTAGAATAAACACAAGTTCAGGACCGGGCTGTGAGTGGCTTGCTTCACTTAATTGTCACTCTCTGACTGAGTCGGACATTGGGCGGGCCGCGGGGCAGGTAGTGCCCTGAGTCATCACATCAACTCGACTAGAATATTGACTCTCCGACTCCCCTTGTGGTGATGCTTGTCGTTCTGACTCCTGTGAGCTGCGGGCCCTGGGCAAACCTCTAATAGAAGCAACAAGTAAAGTAAGATGAGATTATCTGTTTTTGGAGTTGACACAAGATTCCCTGCTGCAAAACTTCAGAAATGATTGCTAAAGAGCACACATTGCAGGGTCAACCCTTCTAGCGGTCAAGCCATTGCTTAGGTAATGTGAACACATTCATTTCCATGGTTTTTTATCGAACACTGCATCCGTATAGCCACCACAGCATGCGCACGCCGGTCATTGCTGGTGGACTGGCCAACAAGATATTGTCTGTTTTAAACATCACCAAGGCAGGAATGGCCGGACCGGGCATTGGGCAACGGGCGGGCGTTTCCCTGAGAGGCTGGAAGGATGGAGGGCAGGTTTTGTTAGCGGGCCGGTTCTGTGGCAGTGCAGCAGTTTTAAAAGCACTGCAAAGTTCATTGTATATTCAGCAGTTGTCCGGAAACAATAAAAGCTTGAAGTTAACTCTGGTGATTTAATAATGTACCTGCTGGAGAGGGATAGGAGTTTTGTCTAGTGGCAGTTTTCACTTATCTAAGGAAGCATAGAGGGTTACTATGCCTGATGCAAAGAATGTGTACCAGGCATGTCAAAGCACAATATTTTACGTGGATAGCTCAGTGGGTTACTGCTTTTGTCACAGAGATTATGTTGTTACTGTGCAGTCCTCTCCCCAAACCCGGGTTCCCTAAACCGGATGAAAACAGTAGGGGGCGATCATATCCCTGCACCATCTCAGATTGCCTGTATGCAAGTGACTAGCTCGTGCACACCAGCTTCTCTGCAAATGGCAGCCACGTCCTAACCATTGGAGCTTCTCGGGCATAGCCGCCATCTACCCTCATCGCACACTGACGGGAACATGGGACATATACAGGAGTGCGGAGCCACCTTGCTCCCCGCACAGAAGCAGTGCAGTGCCTGGGACTGAGCAAAAACTGCCTGCGGGTGTCAGAGATGTGCACCCACACCTTACCCTGACCAAGGTCTCATACCTGCATTGTAGGATTTGGGACTCGATGCTTAGGGACTGCATACGGCCACTCTGGTGCCCCTGCCCTCCTTAGCAGGGCACCCTTTGGAGCGGAGGAAGCGGGGTTAGACAAGTTATACTAGCCGAGGCCTGCCTGCTCAGAATCTCTCCAAGCGGAGTCACTTCTACTGGGTGGTCTCAGACCTCAGAAGCTGGGCAGCTGCATTGGTAATGATGCAGCGGTAATTTCACGGTAATTTCTCAATGCAAAACCTCATTTACCTCTATTTACCGCTGTAAAGATGTTGGGCCCTTGACACCATGTATTACCTTCAGGAGACTTTATATAAACATGAAAAATCAAAAATGTAATTAACATTTAAGCCAATAAAGAGAGTTGTGAGTATTTTAAAGGGTTTTATTTTCTAGTCAAAAGTTAAGGTTCTCTGACTCTTTATTCATTAGTCAAATATCAATCAGGTTACAGAATTGAAAAAATAGGAAAAATAGCATTAATACAGAACATATTACAGTCTGCTTACGAGGCATTCCATGTGGGAAGAAAATGTGGTGCAAAATTGTCAGTCAGAAACTCTTAAAGAGTTTCTAAGAAAAGAGTGAGTCTTGCAAGGTTAATCAATAATTAATAATGGCAAAAATCTCCCATAAAGAGAAATAAATGCATAGGACAAATGCATCTTTTCAAAAGCAGTTAGTCTAAGCATGAAATTTAAAGCTTGGCACCTAAAATCTAAACCTGTTCTGATCCTCTCAGCTCTCTCTCTCTGCCTCGCTGGTCTGTCTCTCTGTCTCAGGAGTTGCAAAATAGCCCCCACAGACGCAGCCCCTCCTTCTCTCTCCTCCCCGTCTCTGTGTCCAGCACAGAAGCTGGGCCTGACCCTCAGGAAAAATGAGCAAAAAGAGCCACCCTTCCCACTTGTAAGCCATATTTCAAGCAAAAGTCCACGTGCTTGGTCCTCGTAGCTGGTCCAATCAGAACTCCAAGACACATCGTCTCCCCATGGGCTGACTGGATACGTCATTAATCAGGCGTGTTCCTCATTACATGACTTCACATCCTTTTACATTTTAAAAACAATTACATTTTTCTGTAACAAAAAGTATTAATTGTGAGTTTTTCTCTTCACTCCAGGCTACAAAAAAAATATGCAACATAGTGAAGGTCGAAGAGATGGAAACAGGAGGGCGTGATTTATTAGCAAAGCCCTTTCATTGAAAGTTGGTAGGGAAGAGGAGCACATTCCATTCTAATCTTCAAGGGCAAAAACTGCAGTAAACTGAGTCTACTAAAGCAAACTGAAATCACGTGGTTTTCTACACCGCAAAAATGCGTGTTAGTTCAGCACAAATATGCTAGTTCAAGATACTTTTTCTAAATTAATCTAAATTAAATATATATTTCTATAATGAGGTTAAATCTAAACTACACATTAAAACAACCATGATTAATTAAATGAGCATTGTTTTACATGATTTCATTTGCAGGCCTCTTTCATGTTTTCATTTGCATGCACCAAAATCTGCGCCATTTTAGAAATGCTGTCTGCAGCTTTTTGTCATATAATAATGCATACATTTTATAGGTGAAATCTGAGCTCCATCAGTAACATAGCCCCTCCCCCCCCACTGAGTTCCAAATTAGTGCAATATCCAGAACAAGATGGACCCATCGACGGGGGCACCCTGTGGTGGGGCTCCAAGGCGCAGAGAGTAGCTCCCAAATGGGACCCACTCACACCCAGGGTGTTCTAGTACCTGCAGCGTGGCCAATGGGTGTCAATAACACAGGCGTAAAGTGACTTGGATGAACGACCCTAACACTACCGAACGCATGATTCCCTGGGCCCCTAGGATGTTTGCCCTCAATCTGCCCAGAACCAGATCGCCCTCAGTGCATAATTTACCCTGGAGCATCATAGCCAATCTTGACAGACACACCTGACCTTATGACACACAGCTCCAGCAATAAGGGAGAGTTCTTCCCATCACCTGTGAATGGCCTCTCCTCCATGAGGTCCAGTGGAAATGCCTACACTGGCGCCCCCGCTTTCTTTGAATCCTCGCACTATGATCAGGCGACAGAGGTACATTTTTCCATCTATGGATTAAAACTCACTAGCCACCCATGATTTTGGGTGGACATTAAGACTCTTTGAATCCAGATTGGCTGTCCTGCATCAACACTGACGCCCTGTAACCTGTGATATCCTCTCTTTGCTATAAATATCGTGATTGGACAGCAAGCCTCTAAACACATGAAGGAACACGCGGGCCACAATAAGAAATACCCGAACATTAAAAACCCTTTCCAGCAGTGTTCCCAACGTAAATTGAAAGATGACGATCTGTCATTGGCAGAGACTTGATCATTCAATTCTTCCAGGAACTCAGGGAGGACACAAGGACTGACCCCCAGCATGACTTGCAAGCCATACATCAATGAAAGAGTAGCCCAAATAGAGAGTTCCATTGACAAATAAGCGGAGGAAAGTGAAGTTCTACAACAACGAATACTCCAACTTGAAGACCAACATATCCTCCTACAAGAAAAGTGTGAGGACCTTGAAAACAAGTTCCATTGCACCAATATTCATATACAAATTGTTCCCACCAGTATCCCTGACCTGTTAAAATATTTCAGGGATCACTTCGATGCCATCCCTGAGAGAACCAACAGCGAACACACCATAATGGACAGAGCATACAGAGTCATCACCTTGCAAAGAGCTAGGAAACAAACACACAAAGTCCTGGCTCCTATATACTGCTTCTTAGACAAGGAAGCAATTATGTCCAAAGCACTGCAAGGTGGTCCATCTTTTAATGGCGCACCACTCGCCCATTTTCAGACTCTCTCAGCAACCACACTGACAAAAAGGCGAACCTTCAAATCTATTACAGACATCCTTGTCTCCCATGATTCGAAATATAAATGGGCTCATCCCTTTCGCATTGTTTTATCATGGGAGGGAAACACACGCACTACAAGCTAATTCAGAGAGGCGAGGCAAATCTTGGTGCTGCCACTGGACTGCACGTATGACCAGACCCAGGGGTAACCCCGGACAAAGGAGCTTGAATAGCAGACTGTGACAAAATAGCCGGAAAAATATCAACCGAAAACAAATATCTTAAAACTTTTTGACTTTCTTGTGCTTCATTGCTTGAATGTACATCAACAAAATAGGGTTTCCTGACTGTGTGTACTGATGGCCTTGCGGCTGTTCAGCATACATTGTTAATTGAAACATTTGCCAGGAATGCCATTCACCTCCCTTTTTATCCTAGTGGAATGAGCCCTGTCTTTCACTTAAAGTTTTTCCTGCTAGTGAATAGCAGATTTGGATGGTTGCCCATCTCGCTATTGTTCCCTTTGAACATCAGCAGTCTTCTGCCATGCGGTACATGTGTCCCAAATAATTGTCCTGTCTTTCAGAAAGGGTTTGCTTCTTGTGTGTAATACATAATTGCTCTCCTTATATCTAATATGCGTAATGTATTTTCTTCTTGCCTTTTTGGCGGTTTAAAAAAATTGGTAGCAGAATATATAAATTCATATGGAAGTGAGATACTACCTTTGAAACAAATTGGGTATTAGTATACATAACCACCTTTAGTCTATGTACCTGTAAAGTATGGGTACTGAAACATTATGCCGATAAGCCCACTATTAGTGATGCATATTAAAGTTTACAACTGAGTATGTGCATGAGGTATTTAACAACAGTGATGTCATTTGTTACATCCTTTTGTAAGTCCTTTTGTGTACAA
The DNA here is from genome assembly GCA_963921515.1 of Calotriton arnoldi. Classification (NCBI taxonomy): domain Eukaryota; kingdom Metazoa; phylum Chordata; class Amphibia; order Caudata; family Salamandridae; genus Calotriton; species Calotriton arnoldi. Next base: position 341,649 of record CAWUFW010001603.1, on the reverse strand, counting down.
ACTGTGTCCGCTTTGCAACATAACACTTATGTGTAGTAGGTCTTCTCACTTCTCTCCTAACATCTTTGGTATACCCAAGTAACCGATTTCAAGGTCTAAGATTGGCTTGGTCTAGGTGACTCACATTCTTCCTTCATGAATAGTTAGATTGGTGATGCTGGTATCGTTTTCACTCTGCTCTTCGCCATAATCATTAAATAACAAAATCATGTATGTTCTTACCTTTGTGGGACCACTACATTAAAGCTTATACTTGCCTCCTTGACATTTCAAGTTTCCTTGGACAGTTTCTTAACCCTTGGAAAATCCAAACTAAAACAATCTCTTTAATTCTAATTTCAAACTGATCTCTCAACCCATCGATTAACCCCTTCGCTGCCAGGCCTTGCACCACGCCCTTTTTTGACTATTTGGGGTAGTTTGCGCTTAGGCCCCCATAACTTTTTGTCCACATAAGGTATACACGCCAAATTTGCGTCCTTTTTTTCCAACATCCTGAGGATTCTAAAGGTACCAGGGGTCTGCGGATTTCCTGGGAAGGGACTGAGAAATTAGGCAAAATTCAGCTAAATTAGGGTTTTTGGGGGAATAATGGGATAAAAGTGCTGCAGAAGAAAGCGTCTGGTTTCTTCCCTGCAAATGGTATCAACAGAGGGTTTAAGGTGCTAAAATCACCATCCTCCCAGCTTTCAGGAACAGGCAGACTTTTGTCAGAAATCAAAATCGTTTACATAGTTTTGGCATTTTAGAGGGACATAGCCTATTTTTCCTATTTTTTGTGCTTTCAAACTCCTTCCAGTTAGTGGTAGAAATGGGTGTGAAACCAATAATGGATCCCGGAAAGCTATACATTTCTGAAAAGTAGACCAAATTCTGAATTCAGCAAGGGGTAATTTGTGCAGAACCATCAAGGTCTTCCTATGAAACGTAACAGTTGAAATAAAAGAATATTGAAATTTAGTTGAAAAAACAGCCATTTGTGCCCACATTTTCACCTGTAACTTCTTCTAACTATAGTAGATTTTTGAAAGCTTTATACCGTTACGTCTGCGGGACCCTTCTGGTTGCGGGGTTATATGAGGCTTGTAAATTCACCAAGAACCAGAGGTACCCAGAGCCAATGGTACACCATGCAATGTTTTTTCATTGTGTACCGGGTATACAGTAATTCATTTGGTAAAATATAAAGTGTGAAAAATCGGTATCAAGTAAACCTAATATTCCTGAAATTGGAACAAAATATGGAGTTTAGAAGCAGTGGTTATTTGTGCATCTCTGAATTTGTGGGTACCCATATTAGCATGTGAATTAGAGGGTATTGTTCAAATTGACTTCTTTTTTACACGCTGTCTTACATTTGGAAGGCAGAAATGCACAGAAAGGCAAATAGTAATAACATTTGTTCTACTATTTTGTGTTTCCCTAAGGCTCCTGATAAAAATGGTACCTCACTTGTGTGGGTAGGCTTAGGGCCCGTGACAGGAAACAGCCCAAAACACAACAGGGACACATCACATTTTTCCAGTGAAAACTGACCCTTTTTTTGTAATGTGAATAGCTGTGGATTTTGGGCCCTAGCTCAGCCGGCACCTAGAGAAACCTAGCAAACCTGTACATTTTTCAAAACTAGACACCCAGGGAAATCCAGGATGGGGTGACTTGTGTGGCTCTCACCAGATTCTGTTACCGAGAATCCCTTGCAAACCTCAAACTTTGTCCAAAATAAAACATTTTCCTCACATTTCTGTGATTGAAAGATCTGGATCTGCGGGGAGCCACAAACTTCCACCCACGCAGCATTCCCCCAAGGCTGCTGATAAAAATGGTACCTCACTTGTGTGGGTAGGCCTAGTGCCCGCAGCAGGAAACGGCCCAAAACACACTGTGGACACATCACATTTTTTCAGTGAAAACTGCCCCTTTTTTCGCAATGTGCCTAGCTGTGGATTGTGGGCCTCAGCTCAGCCGGCACCTAGGGAAACCTAGCAAACCTGTACATTTTTTAAAACTAGACACCCAGGTGAATCCAGGATGGGGTGACTTGTGTGGCTCTAACCAGGTTCTGTTACACAGAATCCCTTGCAAACCTCAAACTATGTCAAAAAAACACATTTTCCTCACATTTCTGTGATGGAAAGTTCTGGAATCTGAGGGGAGCCACAAACTTCCACCCACAGAGCACAGGTACGCAATAAATACTTTACAGTAATAATGCAGTTTGTAAACAGTTTGAATTGCAATTGTATATGAACTTTGCTTGGATTACAGAAGAGTTACTGATAATGCAATGCTTTTGAGAATACAGTACATATAATTTGTATTGGCTTTTTAGTAGAATATCAAGTAGATTACTTTACAGATTACTTTTCTTACACAGTGCAGTACACCTGGATACTGCACTGGGACATTTCCTGTAAACAGGTAAGTAAAAGCGTTTTGGTTATTTAATTACAGTTTTAAAGGTTTTCATAGATTTTTCAACTCCAGACTTAGAAACTTTTCACAGAAAAACAGTCAATGTTATCCTATGGAGGAAAATAGTGTTATCGGTTAACAGGTAAGTACTTTGTTGTGGGAGTTGGTATTCTGGGGTTAGACTCAGTGGTCTCCCAGGGTCAAGGATGCACTCGTTACACCCTCAGCGGCACTAGGGCGACCGGGTGCAGAGTGCTGAGGCCCAATGTTATCCACCGGGGGATCGGGGGCTTCCGGTTGGTGGCTGCTTACGAGCAGGCCACTGGGTTGTGGGAGCAAAGCTCCTGGACTTAAGCTCAGGGCAAACGGGAGTTTAGGCCAACACAAAAGGTGCACCCTCAGCGGCACTGGGGCGGCCGGGTGCAGAGTGCTGTTTTGGCATCGGGAGTCCTGTAGCTTTCAATGGGGAGTCTCCGGTTTGCAAAAGCACTGCAGGCTCGGGGACGAAGGTCTTCTGGGTGCGACCACCGCTTGGAGAGGTAAGTTGTGATGCTGGGGGTTGGTTAGGCACCGTCGCTTGGGCCACCCAAGGCCGTGGGGCATCGGGTGCAGGGGTGCCTTTTAGGGTCGGATCTTCTTACCAGCTCCTGGTCGCGGTTGGGGGGACCTTCCGGTTTGAGGCTGAAGGCGCCGACTGGAGGCTTGAGGCAGGTCAGGGGTCGCCGGATCTCGAGTCAGGATCGCCGGGGAGATCTCCTCTTGGTGTTGGGCCACTCGAACCCGGGCCGTGGGCGTCGGGTGCAGGGTGGTGCAGACTCGCGGATCCTGCCGGAGGTGGAGTCTGTTGGTGAACAAATCCGGTGTTCATGGGAGACAGAGTCTTTTCTTATGAAGGCAGGGCAGGTCCTCAGCGTTCTTGAGGCTGCTGGCTGCAGGACACACCGGGGTTTCGCTTCTGCAGGTTCGAGGTGAGGACAGGCCGGTAGGGCTGGGGCCAAGTCAGTAGGCGTCCTCCTCTTGTTAGGTTCAGCACAGCTATTTGGTCCTTCTTCTTTTGGTTTCTTGTTTGAGGAAGCAAGGTTCAGGGGTGCCCCTAAATACTAGATTTAGGGGCGTTACAGGTAGGTAAAAGGTTGGGACCAATGGGTCCCTTCCCTGGGGTGGTTACACCCCCATTATGCCACCCTCCAGTGGGAGGGGGGCATATGCCTCACCCTGCTTGGCTGGGTCCCCCCATCTGCAAGATGGCGGGGACAGAGAGCTGTGCTTCACCTCGCCTCCCCCACCTGAGGGGTGGAGTTGGCAGAGGTGGGCACACCTCTCTTCCTCACTTGTTTTTCCCGCCGGATCTCCTGCCCAAAGTGGGGGTCAGAACCAGTGGGGACCAGTTGCTGAAAGCAGCAAGTGGCCTGGGGAAGCTCACAAAGGCAGCAAGCCTTTGAAGCTTCCCCTTCGTGGACCCTGCCCATCCTGGGGGTGGAGGCTTGGCACCTCGTCCCAGGATGTGCATTGTTTCAGGCCCCCGAGAGCAGCAGGGTCTCGACCCAGGGGTCCAGAAACATGTCTGGTGGTGGTAGCTGAAAGCAGCCACTCAGCCAGGACACTAGTGGTAGGTCGTTTTTCAGGGGGCATCTCTAAGATGCACTCTGTGTGCATTTTTTATTAAATCCCACACTGGCATCAGTGTGGGTTTAATGTGCTGAGAAGTTTGATACCAAACTTCTCAGTTTTCAGTGCAGCCATTATGGTACTGTGGAGTTCGTAATGACAAACTCCCAGCACCATATACTCCTAATGGCAGCACTGCGCTTACAATCTCTAAGAATGGACTTAGACACTGTAGGGGTACAGGGCTGATGCACCTGTACCCTCACCAGTGGTATAGTGCACCCAGCTAGAGGGGTGACTGATCTATGCCAGGGTTGTGGGTTGTAGGCATGGCACACAGGGATGTGTGCCTTGTCGACTCTTCACTTTGTTCTGCACCAAGACACGCAGCCTGCAAAGGCAGTGTGTGTGTGTAAAGGTACAGGGCCTCTAAGGGTGGCACAATAAGTGCTGCAGCCCTTAGAGGTCTTCCCTGGTCACAGTGCCCTGGGTACCTGTGGTACCATTTACCAGGGGCTGACCTGTGGCCGGAGAGTGCCAATTGGTTTTGGGTTTCAATGCAGTTTTAGGGAAAGAACATAGGCCCTGGGTACCTGATTGGCAGGAGACCAGGGCACACTCAGTCAAAGCAGTTCAGCAGCAAGCATTTGCTATGCAATAGGTCTCGCATTTGCGAGAGTTAGAGCTTTTGGCGTTGTAAATGACAATGTCTTTTACCTATGTGTTTTGGTTCGAAGTGGAGAAGATGTATGGTGTGTGGAGTGGAATTATGTGGGTTAGATTGGAATGGAGTGGTGTGTAGTGTATTTGTGTAGTGGAATTATGTGGTATGGTGAATAGATAGCAGTGAGAGCTGCACAGACTAGATAGAAAGGAAGATAGTGAGGGATAGGTAGTTTGTGCATGAAGTGGTAAACTGTACATAGAGGAGCAGAAAGAGTGTATGAGAGAGAGAAATAAGGGGAGAGCAGGGAAACCCTAACCAATGAGGCAGGTCATTCAACTGCCCCAGGAGGCAGAAACAATGGAAAGGTACAGCAGTGCATCAAATGAAATGAGAAGCCAACACTTGGGGGAGCAGAGGAGACCGTTTGGGATCTGCAAAGACCAGTACTAGAGTGACATATTTAAGGACTTCTAATATTTACAGTAGTTTGATACAGCACAATTAGACCCAGTACTAGGAGCATCAGTGCGCTCAATGAGCATCTGTATTATAGTGGGAGTAAAGAATAATGAACAAATTGTGGCAGCACTGGCCATGATACACACAAGCAAAACAGCGCGGCCTACTCATCTAAAGACTCACATATTCAAGGATAGTTTAAAAAGCAACGAATGTATGTTACTAGCACTGCAGAGCAAAGCGAACAATATGCACCACACAGGAAGACTAATGATCATGATGCATAATTAAACCATAGTTGGCACGACTAAAGATTAGTCTAGTTTGGTTAGATAATGGCATGCTCAGATATGTGTATACAGTAGAATCGCGTGAGAGGAGAAGCAGAAAGCCAATAACATCTGGTGAGAGAAATGTTCCTGTGGCCCGAATGCAAGCCCCTTACTGTTGACGGTGCTGGCGGGTTGGTAACTGTACACCCGTAAACACTGGTATAATGCCATAATACTTCAGAAGTAAATGCAGTTACAAGTTAATTCCCGCAGAATGGGGACTAACGGAGGGTCAGTTTTTTAACGAGCAGAATTCTGCACGGTATTTTATTTTTTGTGGGGTTAATGGTAGGAGGAAAATGTAACTGATGTCATGGGGGTGAGTTGGGGGTCTGGCAGGACTAGATAAGAAATGAAAGAAAGCTGGTTGGTGGGTAAGCATTACATTCTCCCCCTGTGCTGATATGGGTTGGGGCAGGGCTGCACTGACTAAAAACACATAAACCAACACTAACACGCAGTGAGGACATATGACGGTGACGGGTGGGGGAGCTACATGAAAGCGGGCTTATGTAGAAAATATGAAAGGCATGCAGCCCCTTCCCCTTACCCCCGAGCCCTCTGAAGCCCCCTCCATGCCTAGGAAGTGGGAGTATGAGGGGCTACAATGCCTCATGCTTCCCGGTAAAGCAGATTTAAAAGTAAAGGAACAGCGCAACTTGGGGTAGGTGGGGGTAATAAAACAAAGCGCAGCGGAGGAAATGAAGGTTCGAGTCCCGGCGTGGGCTCGACATCCTGTGAATCTGTGCAAATCACTCCATCTCCCTGTGCCTAAAAATAGCACTACCTTGTTTAAAATGGGCTGGTGCTTAAGTAATATACCGCGGTCCAATACCTTGGACAACATGCTGGCTTTATGTAAGGAGGCCCCTCTGCACGGTGAAACCACCTGCCGCTGTGACCTGTTGCCCCAGCCCTTCCGCATGCACAGCCAATGGTAGATAAAGAAAATGAAAAGCGGGATGCCATTAGCATATTACCACTATAAAGGGTTAAGCACCTCGTCTTTTATCCAAATATTTGAAGACAACATCGCAGCCTGTCTAGAAGCACAGCACGAATAATGCAGCTTTGCAAATCCGGATACATGAATGTTTAAATCCACACGTTACATTTGCATTTACGTTACAGCAGCAGCAGGCTTACCAAAATACAAGATCTGCTTCATGGAGAGAGGGAACGGGGAGAACTTGGAGAACAGCTCAATGTGCTTGGGGATGTTGGCCAGGGCGGCATTCTTCATCAAAAACCTCGCGAACTTCATCTTGGGTCCCGATTCAACACTTGCTCTTGCCACCGTCCAGGGTTTACGTGCAGCAAGGCGGAAGAGACGCCATGCGCGAGCAAAAGAGACGCCGTGCGCGAGCCAAATCTCCAGTCCGGGTGGGCGAGCCGGAAAGGAGACAGGGAGGGGACCAAAAAGCCTCTCTCCAAATGAAATGCGAGCGTTTAACATAAAGTATGACGCGCGCAAATGAAAAGCGGAGGCGGAGCTTCCACCCCGCGTCCGAAACAAACCAGACGACAAAAGATCTCGCAGAGCGAGCAGCGCATGCACTGTGACGCTAGGCGAGACCTAAAAAGTGGGGGCAACCATGCAGAAAGAGGGCACTTTCTCACAGTGTCCCATGTACGTAACGGTTACGTCCATGGCACACCATCGCTGCAGCCATGGACGTAACCGTTACGTCCATGGCATGGAACCGGTTACCATACATACAAAGATAATGTCTGATTCATACATACCTACAGATGACTATCAATAATGCCTGCTAGCACCAAGAGGGAAGCGCGACCAGCTCTACTTCCTCTCCAGGGGCCATATTACAGAATACCGTGTGCTCTCTTTGTTTGCGCAGGGCGCACCTTCCAAACAGTGCGACCTGCGCAAACAAGGAGATGCGCCGTATTATATTGAATGCACTGCCCCCCACAGTAGCTGCAAAGTCATGCTACCCTGGGGGCAGCGCATTCAAGTGAAATACGGAACGGCTTTGAAGCAGCCACTCGGTGTTTCACTGTGCAGGCGGCAAGCCGCCTGCACTTTTAAAGGAGATTACAGATCGCCTTGCAGGCGGGTGCAATGAGTGACTACACCCGCCTGCAAGGGGATGTCTGGGGGTCCATGCAGCCCCCCTGCCCCCTCCAGAGGGCTGCTATCAGGGGGCACACTGACAGTCAGTCAGCGCACCTCCTGACCGCTTATTTGCCTCTGCGCCCGTGTCTATAATACGGCACGGGAGCAGAGGCGAAGAGATTCCTTTATTTGCATGGTGCCATGTCCCCTTGCAAATGAGGGAACACCCTCTGGTGATAGCGCCAGCACCATCGGTATTACAGAAGGGGCCTCACAACTGTCTGTGGCCCTTTCTGTAATACCAAAGTGCCCCGGGGGTGTGCAAAGCGGGTGCACATGCTTGTTCCACCCCTGGGGCACTTCCGTAATACCGCCCCACCTTTGTTTTTTCTCTTGCATGCACTAACAAGGCATGTCACACACAGCAACAAGATATCTTACACTGGTACATACAGGAGAAAAACACTTTCGTTTGTAAACTGTCTCCATTCATTGGGGAAAAAGAATGAGGTGCCATCGCAAGTCGCATCTCTCCACACCGCAGCATAACGGAGAAAAATGACAGATCATACTAACCAGTCTCTGCTGTGCTTTTCCTGTTCAACACCTTTAAGATATCTTTGGTGATCTTCTTGATGTTGTGCCGGGCATCATCTCGCTGTTTCCCCACACCAAAGAGAACCACCAAGCGCTGGTTGCACTCATGGCTGCAGGATTCTTCCTAGTGAAAGGACAAGAGACAAGAAACCTGTCAATTCAACTCCCAGCTGCAGTTGCAACGTTATCAGTACCATCTAGGCGACAGCGCTTCACTATCTGTTGTGTGTTTAGGGATACAGGCTGCTGTGGTCAGATACATGCTAAGTGGGTTATGGGTATCTGGACCCACTTGCCTCATTGTGACAGGGTGGGGATAGCGGAGGCCGAACAGGAGAATAACCTAGACTGGTGGTCTGCCATACCTCTATCCCCCCTCTTATCTCCTCGAAACAGGACGAGTGGAGCACCACAAACATAAACGCTGTGAACGAACAGAGCGGCTCCTTTAATTGGGGAAGTTTTGATGACGGGACTCCACCCCCTCCCCCTGACGTCATGGGATGCCAAGCAATAAGGGACGAGGATACACCCACGGAAGTGTGCTTCGCCACCGGAGAAGAAGAAGGAGTTGTGTCCGGAGAGATCGAGAGCCAAGTGAGACGGGAAGAAGGAGAGCGGAGGACGAAAGACGGCGGTAGACCTCGAGGACTACAGGATACGCCAGGAGGCCAACGACCCCACGCTTCGCCGAGCCACGCTCCTGGAGGAGCGTGGCTAAACCAGGTACGAGACCGGTTTACAGGGTGGCTTGGGAGGAGGGACTCCTCTGACTAGACGGGGAGTAGGGAAAAGAGCCGTTCCCGCTTGCACCTTGCCCCTTCACTATCACTTGCGCCGACAATAGTGCTTCACGGGTTGCTTGAAGGTGTTCCCCTCACTACCCTCCCCTTTTCATCGTTCCGGACCGGAACCCTCACACGAGTGTTCTTTTCTTTTTCCCCTTCGGAGTTTCAATCCTTCAACACGATCCCCCCCACAACATCCACCACGGAGAAGACGTATCGCCAGAGACCGGGACACCGGGAGGAGGAACGGACCCGGCCGGAACGACTCCGATCAGGAGGACAGCCCTCCGAACCAGCGACACATACCCCGGAGAGACTCACCCTCACTCAAAGACGTGTGTTTGGAAAAATAAAATCATATATACCGAGATCTGGTCACCGACCCGTTATTGCGACCCCGCCACACATCTACTGTGTAATTCGGTTACTTTATATATTCTCAAGTACACAAAGACGTTTTGGTGTTACCTCGTAAGACTGGCCATTGATTCTTGGATGTGGGCTGATTATCGTGACCAATGACACTGTATGACCTCTCCCAGTAGGATTTGACATAAGTTAGTTCTGGTTGCACAAGAAAATACTTGTACATGCGTTAACTCTACTAGATATACTGGTTTAGTTCTAACTTCAAGGCACAGTAGTCCTGGTTAGGATGTGGATTAGAGTTAGAGCGGTTTGCAGGGGGATATATTTTACAGTCCTAGTTTACGACTGCATGCACAATACTGTGTTCTGCAAGTCCTGGTGGCAACACCAACTTAAACTAATATAACTAGGCCGGAGGCTTCTGACCCAGAGGACAAGAACAAGAATCTCCAGTGCTTGCAGGAAGGTCAGCAACCCTAGCTTTACATCCAGACTTCAAAGAGTCATAAAGTGGACAGACAGCAACATGGTGGTCTGAGTATAGTTACGCAGGTTTTATAACTTCCTTGGTATTAGTTGAATTTAGGGTGGCACAGCACCAACAGTGTGTTTCTGTTTCAGTAAAGAACCAAGTGCGCTCATACCTGTGGAATGGGGAAGTGTGTTGCGTACTGGATGTGTCTTGGTTGATCGTACAATGATGCCAATGTCCCATCGATCATCTTATCTTTGATTACAGGCTTCACATCCTTCTCTGAATCCATCTTCTCTGGAGAAGGACTGGCCTTTGACTCACAGTGCATGGGAGGCGAGAACATCTGAAGATAAAGAGAACAGTTTCAAATGTCAAAATACCTCCAATTCCTCCCAAAAACGCGTAGAGACAAAGAAAAGAAATGGGATCAGAGAAGGCCCTGTCAATTCATCTCAGGGACAGAATATCATAGAAAGAGAAAACTTAATTACCAGTTATCTGGGTTTCCCATCACAGCTATGGTCTCTGAACACAAAAACAGAATATCGAAGAATGCAAGAGGGATCACATAAACCTATTATACATTTTTCAGTTTTGAAGACCTGATGGCTACACCCATGTGGATTTCTTTTTTGGGTGCTGAACTACTATTAAATATGTAGCTTTACAAAACAAAAAAAGTAGAAGCCAGCTGGAGACTTAATTGGTTTTGGAAACAAATCCCGTTCTGATGTCCCACAAATGAAAAGACCCCAGTGACCACTGTCTGGGTACCCAGATGTACTGTAGCACGAACTACAAAAATGAGCTTTACTATTTGGGTGACTGTAAACAAACCATCTGGGGCTTCAGCACGCTACGTTTTCAGGTCTTGCACCCAAAGCCTCATCCATCGAAACATAGGGGGGCAACAGATAAAAGTAAGGCTGATACAATGAACCATTTTAATGTATCCTCTATGTCCTATTAACAGGGCATCAAAGAAATATTTACAAACACTGTAGTAAAAGACACAAGCTCTCCCGAAGAACCCCAAGACAACCAATGCACTGCTGCATTGGATAACATTGTCCACGGACAAACAATACAAAGGATTGGGGTGCATTTCACCCCCAGAAACTGCTACCATCTACTTGTTTTCAGTATCATTTTAACTGCCCAGTTTTACTTGTATTTACATTAAAGTTATTTTCCTCTTCAACAGTTCTGTCTGGCCTGTCTAATCATGCTTCGATGTTCCTGCGCTCTCAACTTCATGATTTGTCTGGTTATGCCTATATTTATCATTTCCATAGACATACGATCACATGAATTTCATTTCTGTTTTCCAGTTAGCTTGTCGGCACAATTCCCAATTCCTACCGCAAGGTAGCATTACTGATTTGTAGCTGCAGCAAGATTGCATACATTACAACATCCTTTACAATGAAGCACAATTCAACAGGCCAGATTGAGCTCCAAGTCAATCACCCATTTTGTTCAACCACAACACTCCGTAGTTGACAGTTATTCTGGAACTATTTCAACAGAGTTCCCAATCCAATACCATATGGGAGTGATGTGTGTTTAGAACCACAAGTGGGCACTGACCCAAGCCCAGTTGGAACTTGTCAAGCCAGTGTGTTCAGGAGCCAAGCATAACTCTTGACTGCAAATGGACAGTTTCAATATACAAAGCTCCCAAGTTTGGTATCCCCCTTTCACTAGTGGAAACCTATACAGTGGAAGAACACTGAACTAGCTGCATCCATAACTAGTGTTCCTCCTCCAATGACTGAGCACAAATTATCTGAACCTCTCGAGACCACACACCTAGAGTTCCAGACAAATCGAGGCGATTGCAAACTTGCATGTAGCATTCTGATCGATATTCAAAACTCTGAACTTAGGCACACAGCCTCAGCCCACCACCTCTTGTTGCACCCAGTTAAAACAAAACTACAGTTAGAGACAGATGTATCTCATCTAACTTAGTCTTTTTGTAATCTCAGTTTATAAGTTTTGAAAAGCAATACTTGTCCAATTTTGGTTACTTCAGTACAATGATAAGAGAAGACTATTTTAAAGCTTACAAACAGGGACGTTGAAATATAATTCTGAGGGCATAGCAAATAAGGATAAGTTACTTACCTGTAATCCTAGTTCTCTTCCAGGGGTATCCTCATCAAAGTCATAAGCACTGAATATTCCCGCCCATGTGCGGGGACCCCGGAAATAATACAAATTATATATGAAAAAACATATATATACAGCTCTATATATATATATATATATATATATACATATATCATTTTTTCTCATATCAATGCAGCCCCCATCTAGGAGGCTAAACAATGTAATAACCAATAAAACACTGTTTTAGTAAACACATAATATAAGCATAAAAACACAGGAGAGCAAGTACTACTTGAACTATGTTTTCAATGAGTAAAACTCATGAAGAAAAAACTGCAAAACAGTAGACATTGTTAGCCTACAGGCTGCACTGTAAACCAATAGCATAGAAAATTAAAGCATTTTCACACAAAAACTGGCACCGTGCCTTTAAGGCAGCCATGACCCCCAGCTTCCCATCATGCCTCAGGGGTGACAGTTAGGTCAGTTGTTCTTTGCGTAATCCTGAAGATCAAGGCACAAAGATATTGCTTCATAATAAAAATGAGCTCATTTGCCTGGGGAGGCGGTTGGGTTGCTTATGACTTTGATGAGGATACCCCTGGAAGAGAACTAGGATTACAGGTAAGTAACTTATCCTTCTCTTCCAGGGGATCCTCATCAATAGTCATAAGCACTGAATAGAATAGCAAGCCCACCTTCCACCTGCAGGCAAATGAGAGTGAATGACTCAAGGTACAACAAAACAGCTACAATCAGCTGTTGAACAGATTCCTCAAAGAGGCCTGGCCTACTTGGGTATCTGCTCTGGTGTCTGAATCTAGACAATAATGCCTTGTAAATGTATGGACGGACCTCCAAGTTGCCGCCTTACAGATCTCAGAGATAGGCACGTTATGAAGGAAAGCAGTCGTAGCCGCTTTCCCTCTTGTGGAATGCGCCTTGGGAGTAAACCCAAGGGGCTTCTGCGCTAGCTGATAAGCCAACTTGATGCATGAAACTATCCATCTGGAGATGGATCGCTTTGAGGCAGGAAAACCTGTTCTGATCGACCCATAGTTAACGAATAGTTGATCAGATTTTCTCATGGACTTGGACCTATCCAGATAAAATTTTAAAACTCTTTTTAGGTCAAGCGAGTGTAAAGCCCTCTCAGCTGGAGTGGAGGGATTAGGGAAAAAGGTCGGTAGAGATATGGTCTGATTCACATGGAAATCCGACACCACCTTCGGCAGGAAGGAGGGATGAGTTCTCAATACCACCCTATTGAGATGAAAATCAGTATACGGTTCCTTTGAGCAGAGGGGCTGTATTTCGCTCACTCTGCGAGCTGAGGTGATCGCTATCAGGAAAGCCACCTTCCACGTGAGGTGTTGTAAAGTCGCTTTGTGAATGGGTTCGAAAGGTGGACCCATCAACTTTGATAGTACCAGGTTCAGCTCCCAGGGAGGCGAAGGAGGCCGGACCGGAGGGCAGACCTTTTTCAGACCCTGTAAGAAGTCTTTCACAACCTGAAACTGAAAAAATGAAGGTTGAGAAGGTGAGCGTCTATATGCAGTGATAGCAGCTAAGTGCACCTTAATGGAGGGAAATTTCAAGCCTGCTTTAGCTAGATAAAGCAGGTACGGTAAAATGACTTCCTCCTGACCCTTAGTTGGGTTACAATTGTTTTGAACGCACCACATATAAAAACGTTTCCACTTGCACGCATAGGAATGCCTCGTGGATGGCCTCCTTGCCTCTTTTAAAATGGACATGCAGTCTTGTGGCAGCCCTAAATGTCCATACTGGAGGACCTCAGGAGCCATGCTGCCAAGTTCAGTGAGGGAAGGTTGGGGTGATGAATCCTCCCGTTCATCTTGGACAGCAGGTCCGGTCTGCACGGCAGTCTCCTGTGTGGGCATTCTGACAGGTGCAGATGGTCCGGGTACCACCATTGTCTCGGCCAGTCCGGGGCAATCAGGATCATCCTCGTGTGCGAGTGAGAGAGTTTGGTCACCACCTTCGGGATGAGCGGAAGGGGTGGAAAGGCGTACACAAATGCCCATGACCAATCTATCAAAAGGGCATTCCCCTTCGACCCTGGCCGATGGAACCTCGAGGCGAAGTCTTGGCATTTTGTATTTTCGTCGTCCGCGAAGAGATCGATGCTGGGCCGACCCCAAGCGTGGAAGATGTCCTTGACGACTTCGTCGTTGAGTACCCAGTCTTGTCTGTCTTCGAAATATCGACTGAGAGCATCTGCCTTTGCGTTCTATTATCCTGGCAGCTGTGATCGATAGGTTCCGTGCCAGGAGCCAATGCCAGAGAGCTTGAGCCTCCAGAGACAAAGTGCGAGAGCGAGTTCCCCCCTGCTTGTTCAGGTAGTACATGGTGGTGGTATTGTCCGTCTGTACTAAGATTGAACCTGCCTGAATCGAAGAAAGGAAAGCCCTGAGGGCCAGATGAACTGCTCTCAGCTCCAACATGTTTATGTGATATGAGCGCTCTTTCACTGACCATTGTCCTTGCGTCTGAAGAGAACCCATGTGGGCTCCCCAGCCCAGGAGGGAGGCGTCCGTGATTAGTGTCTGAGAGGGAGGAGCCTGATGAAAAGGTATCCCTACTTGCATATTATCCTGTTTCATCCACCATGGTATGGATGCTTTTGCTGCATTTGAGAGACTTATTCTGTCTTCCCAACGATCCGTTTGCTGATCCCACTTGTCCTCCAGATCCTGCTGTAGAGGACGCATTCGTAGTCTGGCATTGGGAACCAGGAAAATGCAGGATGCCATCGACCCTAACAGGGAGGCAATATGACGAACTGACGCACAAGTTACTACTTGTGTAACGATATATCTGTAAGAGTCATTAGTTAGTGATAGATTCCTTACCTTAGAATATCCCCAGGCGTCAGACTGGATCCGGAAAGTTTTTTCGTCAGCAGTACCCCTGCGCGTCGGTAGGTGGCGTATTGCGGCTCTGCGTTCGTGGCTGGCTTTGTAAGCACCGAGATGACGTCACGGAGACTACTTAGGCGCCACCCATGCGCGCTGACGTCAGTTCTGTACACGACTTTCCGCGCCAGGAACGCAGAGCCATGCAAGAAACTGACCACTGGTGCCATGAAACTAGGGCCCTGAAAGGGATGACCTTAACCCTAGAATCAGTTCGCAGAACGGGGAGGATGGGTGGGGCGGTAAGGAATCTATCACTAACTAATGTCTCTTACAGATATATCGTTACACAAGTAGTAACTTGTGCATCTGAAAGAGACACGTTAGTGATAGATTCCTTACCTTAGAATAGATACCCCAGCAATACCAACCCCGGTGGTGGGTCTGCGAATAGATTACACCAGAAAGTCACGGAGAACAGAACGGCCAAAGAAGCTGTCTCTCCGGACTTGACTGTCAAGGCAGTAATGCTTGGTGAATGTGTGCAGCGAGGCCCAAGTGGCTGCCTGACAAATATCCTGCAAGGGAACGCCGCGTCCCAAGGCAGTAGTGGCTGCTGTTGCCCTGGTAGAATGGGCACGCAGCCCCACAGGAGGCTCCTTTTTAGCCAACGAGTAAAACGCTTTGATGCACAAAACGACCCTCAGAGAGATGGTGCGTTTGTGCACGGCCCGACCTTTTTTGGCGCCTACGTAGCCAACAAAGAGCTGGTCATCCACCCGGAACTGTTGTGTGCGCTTTAGATAGAACGAGAGCGCACTTTTTGGGTCCAGACGATGGAGCCTCTCTTCCTCTTTTGAAGGATGCGGAGGCGGAAAGAAAGTGGGCAAAGTGATGGTCTGCCCGATGTGGACGGGCGTGACAACCTTTGGCAAGAAAGAAGGACGGGTCCTTAAAACCACCTTGTCCGGATGAACAGAAAGGAAAGGAGGTTTAGAAGAAAGAGCCTGGAGCTCACTCACTCTTCTGGCAGAGGTGATAGCTACCAGGAAAGCCGTCTTTAGAGTAAGAAGACGTAAAGGACAGTTATGAAGGGGCTCGAAGGGAGCGCACATGAGATATGTCAAGACAAGATTTAAGTCCCATTGAGGCATTATGAAAGGCACGGGAGGAAACGTGTGTGTAATGCCTTTGAGGAACCGGTTCACAACCGGGGACTTAAAGAGAGAAGGCTGATCTGGAAGCCTGAGAAAGGCGGAGATGGCCGAAAGATAACCTTTGACAGTGCCCAGAGCAGAGCCCTGCTGGGCCAATGAAGTAGGAACAGAAGGACCTCAGAAAGAGGGGCAGAAAGGGGATCCTCAGACTTTGATGTGCACCATGCCACAAATTTGTTCCACCTGCAGGCGTATACCGATTTAGTGGAGGGACGCCTGGCTGCCAGAATGACATCACAGACTTCAGGAGGCTAGTCAAATGGAATCAGCTGTCGCCGCTCAATCTCCACGCATGGAGGTGGAGGCTGGACAGGTTCGGGTGGAGAACCGTCCCCTGTTGCTGCGACAGAAGATCCTCCCGAAGAGGCAGCCGGATCGGGGGATCGATCGCCATGTTGAGGAGCTCGGGATACCAGTATCTTCGTGCCCAATCCGGAGCCACAAGGATGACTTGGGCCCGGTCGCGCCGAATCTTCTTCAGCACTCTGGGCAGAAGTGGTATAGGCGGAAAGGCGTACAACAGACCGTAGCTCCACTCGCGACGAAAAGCGTCGCCGAGCGAGTGCCGCCTTGGAAATTCCAACGCGCAGAACTGATGACATTGCGCGTTCTCTTCGGTGGCGAATAGATCTAACCAAGGCTCTCCCCACTGCAGAAAGAGACCTTGCGCCACGTCCAAGTTCAGACGCCATTCGTGATCCATCAAGCACCGGCGGCTGAGTTCGTCGGCCCTGGCGTTCAGAGAACCTGCCAGGTGTTGAACCACCAAGGTAATGCCTTGATGTTCCAGCCATGTCCAGAGGCGCAGAGCCTCCTGAAATAGGGTCCAGGACCCCACCCCGCCCGGTTTTGTTGCAATACCACATTGCGGTGGTGTTGTCCGTGAACACCTGCACTACACTTCCCCGGACAGAGGGAAGGAATGCCTTCAGTGCAAGTCGGATCGCCCGAAGCTCCAAAAGATTGATATGGAGCCGGGACTCCGCCAGAGGCCTCTGATCTCCGCCTCTCCCAAATGGCCGCCCCATCCCAGGAGGGACGCATCCGTCATCACTGTGTGCTCCGGTTGGGGAAGGGAGAGGGATCTGCCATTGACCCAATCGCGATTCGTGAGCCACCACTGCAATTGTCGTGCAGTGCCCTCCGAGATCTGGACAAGATCGGACAGGTTGCCCTGATGCTGTGCCCACTGGAACTTCAGGTCCCACTGCAGAGCCCGCATATGCCACCTGGCATGTTGCACCAGCAGAATGCAGGAGGCCATCAGGCCCAGGAGCCGGAGGGTCATCCTGACTGAAACCCGGGATAGAGGCTGAAAGATCGGAATCATAGCCTGAATATCCCGGACGCGCTGCTCGGGAGGATAAACTCGAAACCGCGTTGAATCCAGAACCGCTCCGATGAAGGGGGGCTTCTGAGAGGGACTCAGGTGCGACTTCGGTACGTTGATGGAGAACCCCAGCAAATGCAGGAGGTCGGCCGTAGCCTGAAGGTGGGTGACAACTGCCTGGGGCGAACCCGCCTTCAACAACCAGTCGTCGAGGTAGGGGAAGACGGACACCCCTGACCTGCGCAGGTGAGCAGCGACCACCGCCATCACTTTCGTCAACACCCGAGGGGCAATCGTAAGGCCGAAGGTGAGCACCGCAAACTGAAAATGCTCCTGGCCTACCGTAAACCGCAGGTAACGCCGGCAGGACGGGGATGTGAAAATATGCATCCTGCAAGTCCAACGGCACCATCCAGTCTCCAGGGTCGAGGCCAGCCAAGACCTGAGCCAGAGTCAACATCTTGAACTTCTCCTTCCGGAGGAAGCGATTGACGTTCCTGAGGTCCAAGACTTTTTGGGGACCAGAAAGTAGTGGGAATAACAACCACTCCCTACTTCAGGCCCAGGAACACACTCGATGGCCCCCTTGGCCAAGAGGGCAGTGACTTCCTGCTGGAGAAGCGCCAAGTGTTCCCCCGACATGCGGTAGTACCGAGGTGGCATGGCTGGAGGGGTGTCTGAAGGGGAAGGGAGTAACCCTTGCGGATAAGCTGCAACACCCACTCGTCCGATGTGACAGCGTGCCAGTGGGGGAGATGATGGCGGACCCTGCCACCTACTGGCGTGGGGTGCCCCACAAAGCTCGGATTAGGAAGCTTTGGAGGTAGAAGCAGCGGAGGTGGACTGACCCCCAGGCTGATTCCCAGACCCGCCCCTGCGGAAACCGCGTCCGCGCGGAGGCTGGTTCTGCACAGGCTTGCTGAAGGACCGTGCCTGAGCGCCCCTTCCGTGGCCACGTAAGGAACGAAAACCAGGAGTGGCTGGGCTTTTCGTGAAAAGACCCAAGGACTTGGCCGTGGCCCGCGAGTCCTTAAAACGCTCCAGCGCACTGTCGGCTTTATCGCCAAACAGGCGAGTGCCATCAAAGGGCATGTCCATGAGTGAGCTCTGGACATCTGACAAGAACCCGGTAGATCTCAACCAGGCGTGGCGACGAAGCGCCACAGTCGTAGAAATTGCTCTACCTAGTGAGTCCGCGGTGTCCAAACCACACCGAATGGCGAACTTAGCCGCATCTTCACCCTCGGCAACAGCTTGGGACAGCACAGCTTGGGTCTCCTCAGGACACTGAGGCAACACCTGTGCAACTGTATCCCACACCGAGTGGGAATAGCGGCACAATAGGCATGCGGTGTTCACCGACCGCAGCCCCAAGCTGGCCGAAGAGAACAACCGCTTGCCGAACTGCTCCAGCTTCTTAGAGTCCTTCTCCGGCGGAGCCGTGGGAAAAGCACTCTGGGACGTCGAAGCTTGGATGACCAGGCTCTCGGGCGTAGGATGAGTGGTCAAAAAGGCAGGGTCACCCGGCGCCGGGCGATGACGCCTGGCGACGTTCTTATCCACAGGGCCCCCTGTGGCTGGCCGCGACCAAGTGCCCAGTAAGACGTCAGTGAGGGCGTCATTAAATGGCAGCAGGGGCTCCGACGAAGTGGACGCCGTCTGGAGCACCTCAGTGAGGAGATTAGTCTTCAGGGCCACCGTAGGGAGATCAAGGTTGAGGACCTCAGCAGCCCGACGGAGCACCATCGTGTAAGAAGCGCCCTCTTCCATGGTAGGCGGAGGAGAGGCAAACCCCGGGTCAGAGGAGACATCAAGGCCGCCGGCCTCCTCTAACTCGTCCGCCCAGTCCTGCTCAGAGTCACACTGACGAGCAAGAGGGTCCTCGGACCCCTCCCAGTCATCCTCCACCACATGTGGAACAGACTGTGGCGGCAGGGCAGGGACCGGTGAAGGAACAAACGGCGCCGAGAACAGCGCCGGACGGGGCCGAACCGGCGCCGTGTCCCAATGCGGATCCCAGGTAGGGACAAAATTGTCCTGGAACCTGGGCAGGGGCGGGACAAATGGCATCCACAGCGGCGCCGGAGGCGGAGCCGGAGGCGGAGCCGAGGGTGGCGCTGGGGCCGGAGCCGGCAGCGTAGGACCTTTTGGCGCCGTGGCCAGAGCCAGCGGCACAGGATCCTCGGCGCCGGGGCCGGAGCCGCCGGCCCGACAGGATCCTGACACGGGACCGCGGGGCCCAAGGGGGCGCGCCGGCGGGAGCCCGAGGCCTAAACAGGCGGTCCATGGTAGCAAGAAAGTCTTGCACCTGTGCGGGAGTCGCCGACGGACCCGGGTAAGGTGGGTAGGCCGCGGGACTCCCGGGCTCCGAAGGAGCCGCAGGGGCAGAACCCCTGTCCCCCTCGTCCGCATCCGGGGACCGACGGGGGGACGTCGGAGAGCGACAACGCTTCTTCGACTTCTTTTTGTGTCGTCTCTTACCCGAATCCGAGGGTGAAGACTTGGAGCCCGAGGAGCGATGATGGTGGCCCCACGAGCGTTCTCTGGAGCGGCCCCTAGACCGAGACCGGCGCTGGGACGAGTCCTGGACCTCGAGCAGCTTCCGGCGACGCTCCCTCAAGGCCTTCGGGGCCATGGCCAGACAGTCCCTGCAGGACCGGGAGTCGTGGTCGCTCTCCAGGCACCAGAGAAACCACAGGAGACAAAAGTCCCAAAAAGAGAGTCAAAAAGTGACTAAGGTACGTGCTCTAACCGGATCTGCGCTTACTGGCGTGGAAAAAGAAAGAACTGACGTCAGCGCGCATGGGTGGCGCCTAAGTAGTCTCCGTGACGTCATCTCGGCGCTTACGACGCCAGCGAACGCGGAGCCGACAACGCCACCTACCGACGTGCAGGGGTACTGCTGACGAAAAAACTTTCCGGATCCAGTCTGACGCCTGGGGATATTCTAAGGTAAGGAATCTATCACTAACGTGTCTCTTTCAGATAGCATTCTGTTGTCCAGAATGAGCCTGCATTTCTGTGTGATGGATAATTGTCTCTCCTCCGAAGGAAACTTTTTTCCTACCTCGGAGTCTACCAGAGCTCCTAGATAATGGATTCTCTGTGTGGGTTGTGGAGTTGACTTGTCGAAGTTCACATGAAGACCTAGCCAGTGACAAAGCTCCAGACATTGTAGGAAATGATTCCTCACGCTGTGGGGGGAGGGACCTTTCAGCAGCCAGTCGTCCAGGTACGGGTACACGAAGATGACTCTGCGGCGTAGTGCTGCTGCCACCACTGCCATGCATTTTGTGAACACTCGGGGAGCCGACTTCAACCCGAAGGGTAGCACTTTGAACTGGTAGTGTGAAGATCCCACTAGGAATCTGAGATACTGTCTGTGATGCCGATTGACCGGAACGTGAAAGTAGGCATCTTGCAGATCCAGCGAACACATCCAATCTCCCTGCCTGAGATGTGGATATATTTGATGGAGAGCCAGCATGCGAAACTTCTCCTTTTTTAGGTCTCGGCCTGCACCAGCGCTTGCGCTGGTCTGGCCGAGAGTTTTAGTAAGCGGGTTTTGGAAGTGCAAACCCACTGGCTTTCGGCTGGCGACCAGCTTGCGTTCACGATGGGTGTGCACGCGCGCAGCTGCTATCTGGGTTTCCTATCTCTTCCTCATTTCCTCGTCATGGCTCATTAACTCTCTGGACTCTGTTTCAATCGCAGCAGCAGCTCACATTACCAACTGACGGCCCTGGACTAGTCACATGAAAAACAACAGCGATTAGCATTGAAATGCAAGCTTTTTTTTGTCTAGTTAGAAATATTGCTTCGGTGGGTTGATTTCACCTTTTATCGCTATTTGTTTTATATTGGGAGTCACAGCCTAATTACCAGTATTTTTGTCTCACTGTGTTTTTTTTTTATATTTATTCGCGCAAAGCACAAAGCTATATTTAAGGTTACTTTTTCCGCGTCACTTCTTCACTCTATTTAAACTCCACACCCCCACTCTTATTGTCTCTCTCCTTCTCTCTCCCCTCTCTAATTCTCTCTCTACTTAATTAACTCTCCCCTCTCTATCTTTTTTAGCCTTTCATTCTCTCTCACCCCTTTATCTGTTTCTCTTTCAAACTCCTTCATTCACTCTCTCTCCCCTTATTTCTCTCTCTCTATCCCGCTCCACTTTATTCTATGCACACCCTTTCTCTCTCACCACCCTCTCTAATTGGGCATTACATCTTCACTCTCTCACTCGGCAACACCACAGCATCACTCAGCGCAAGCACAGCATCACTCAGCACCAGCACAGCATCACTCAGCACCAGCACAGCATCACTCAGCACCAGCACAGCATCACTCAGCACCAGCACAGCATCACTCAGCACCAACACAACATCGCTCAACGCCATCACAGCATCGCTCAACGCCATCACAGCATCGCTCAGCGCCATCACAGCATCGCTCAGCGCCATCACAGCATCGCTCAGCGCCATCACAGCATCGCTCAGGGCCACCACAGCATCGCTCAGGGCCACCACAGCATCGCTCAGCGCCACCACAGCATCGCTCAGGGCCACCACAGCATCGCTCAGGGCCACCACAGCATCGCTCAGGGCCACCACAGCATCACTCAGGGCCACCACAGCATCGCTCAGGGCCACCACAGCATCACTCAGGGCCACCACAGCATCACTCAGGGCCACCACAGCATCACTCAGGGCCACCACAGCATCACTCAGGGCCACCACAGCATCACTCAGGGCCACCACAGCATCACTCAGGGCCACCACAGCATCACTCAGGGCCACCACAGCATCACTCAGGGCCACCACAGCATCACTCAGGGCCACCACAGCATCACTCAGGGCCACCACAGCATCACTCAGGGCCACCACAACATCACTCAGGGCCACCACAACATCACTCAGGGCCACCACAGCATCACTCAGGGCCACCACAGCATCACTCAGGGCCACCACAGCATCACTCAGGGCCACCACAGCATCACTCAGGGCCACCACAGCATCACTCAGCGCCACCACAGCATGACTCAGCGCCACCACAGCATGACTCAGCGCCACCACAGCATGACTCAGCGCCACCACAGCATGACTCAGCGCCACCACAGCATGACTCAGCGCCACCACAGCATCACTCAGCGCCACAACAGCATGACTCAGCGCCACCACAGCATCACTCAGCGCCACCACAGCATCACTCAGCGCCAAGACAATATCACTCAGCACCACCACAGCATCACTCAGCGCCAAGACAATATCACTCAGCACCACCACAGCATCACTCAGCACCACAGCAGTATCACTCAGCAAGACCTGAGTATCATTCAGCATCACCTCAGCATCGTCTCCGCAACAGTCACCACCACCACCACTACCACCTCAGCATCACTCAGCACCACCTCAGCCTGCTCTCGGAATCTGGCATCTGTTGATTCTCCCTAGCGTCTGGCCGCTGCTAGTGTTATAATACAGGTACTAGTTCCCAACCTTCACCCTCCGATTGTTTATGCCCCCTCAAAAAAAAAAGCTTTAACAAACAACCATTGCAATAGGCAGAAACAAGTTGCCAGCATTGCAAGAACAAAAGAAAACTGAGGAAATTTTTTATTGTAAATACTTTTTTAATATGGTCGTTCAGTTTTACATAATGCCTTCTTGGTCATATATAAAGTAACAAAAATGCTTCTGACACTTTTTATTATAACTTTTCAGCATGCTGCACAGCAGCCACACTTCTCTACAGCACAGCTTGAAGACATTGGCAAAGTCAATAGCTCTGGCTAAACACTTATAAGGCCCCAAAGGCGAGACCTATTGGCTATGCCAATGCTTGTTATTGACTTGTTGAGTGTTCGCAGATCCAGAATGGGTCTGTACTCTGCTTTTCGACCATTCTTCTTTACCAAGAAGTATCTTGAGTAGACCCCTCGTCCTCGCTGAGATATTGGCACTTTCTCGATGGCTGACTTTCGCAGAAGGGTGGTAACTTCGCTCTGCAATATCTTTATCTGATGGACCGATGATTTTACCGGAGGGATTGAGGGCGATTGGTGTCGAAAACGTAGAGAGTACCCATTCTGTAGCGTAGCTAACACACACTGGTCCTTCGTGATAGCTCGCCACTCTTCGAGATGGTTTGCAATACTTCCCCCCCACTGGAGTAGTGAACGGCGACGGTGGAAGTGGACACTCATTGCTTGGTCTGCGTCTTAGCGGAGGTGTTAGACTGACGCTGGTTCCCTCTTCCTCTGGAGGAACACCGACCTTGGTATTGTGACCTTTGCTGTCCCTGCTGATCCTGGTTTTTCTGCCAATGAGGGGTTTGAACCCTCTGTTGGGAGGATCGCCGGTTGTAAGGCCTGAATCGTTTGCGGAACTCTTTCTTTTTCTCTAGACCCATGGCTTTAAGTGTGTCTAGTTCAGTCTTCATCCGGGACATTTCTTCATCCGTGTGTGCCCCGAACAAAGATGATCCAGAGAAAGGAAGATTAAGGATTCTAGACAGTGCCTCTGGTTTGAGTGCCGTGAGTCGGAGCCAGGAGGTTCTTCTAGCGCATATTCCACGCGCATAGGCATGAGCCGAAAGAGTAGCCCCATCAGCTGCAGCGCTAATAACTTGGTTAGCCACCAAGCTGCCTTCATGTAAGATCTCGTCAAAATCCTTGCGATCTTTTTGTGGTAACTTTTCCGTAAATCTTTGCAGGGAGTCCCACAGAGACCTGTCATACCGGCCCAAGAGAGCTGAAGCACCCGACACCTTCATCATAGAAGCTGATGTGCCACATACCTTCCGTCCCCATGAATCCTGTGTCTTGCTCTCCTTATCTGCAGGAACAGTAGAGGAGGAAGCAATAGCATGGGTCTTTTTTGCTGCAGCGATTATCACAGAATCCGGTGGAGGATCAGATTTAAGGAAAAGTGGGTCTTCTGCCGGTGCACGGTATTTCTTCAAAATCCTAGCCGGTGCGGTTTGAGTGTCACCGGTGTAAGGAAGATGTCCATAACTGGCTCTATTAAACCCGGTACCAGTAGTAGCAGGGGTCTAGATGCTTCCCTTCGGTGCAAGGTCTCAAAGATAACAGATGACGAACTCTGTCGAGTTGCATCGGGATGTTAAGTTTCGCCGCACCCCTGTCCAGCACGTCCTGAAAGGTGCTAATATCATCCACCGGAGAGACCCTCGACGGTGGGCTGTCAGAGTAGGTGAATAGTCTCTGTGTGACGTGTGTGTGGAAGAGGAGGAAGGTGTTGGAGATCTGTGCCTTCTCCTCCTGCTTCGGCATCTAGATTTTCTTCTGTGCGAGTGCGCAGGAGTAGGACTGCGATCCCTGGCTCTTGATGGAGTACCTTCTCTATCCACCTCCTGTACCAGACGAGCCAACGGGGACCTGTGAAGGGGGCTCGAGTACTGCTGTGCCCTTGCGGTTGGAGTAGTGGCCCAGGGATGCAAGGGTCTGCACCATCTTGGCGAAAGGTGGATGGAAGGCGATCTCTGCCCTTCTCGCCCCTCAGGATCATGTGGAGGAGGCGGAGAGTTCTCTCTTTCTTGTGCAGGCCTGGTCGGCGAATCTTGATGTCCCCTGGACACTGGACTGCTGGACGTCGAGATCACGACATCCGGAGATCTTGACGTTGAACCCCTGTGAGAGCTAGGAGAACCTGTTTTCGACGTCGGTGACGTGGACAGGCTTACTGGACGTGAGGCCTGTTTGGACTGGGGCCTCGACGTTGATCTGGAACGTCTCCAACCAGATTGGCTTCTCGACGTCGAACGTCGTCTCGGCGACGGTGAAGCCTGCCTCGACGTCGGCTTCCTCTTCTTGGACGGGGGACTTAATCTTGCAGTCGACCGGCCTCTCGACGTCGAACGTCTACTCGACGCCGACGTGGTACCGTGTTTCGACGCCAGCCGCCTCTGGTCTGGAGACCGGTGTCTCGACATCAACCGATGAACTGGTGTCGTCGACGGAGACTTCCCCCTCGGCGTTGGAGACGGAGTCTTGTGTCTCGACGTCGAAGATCTCTGCATAGACCTCGACGGTGACTTCTGCCTCGACGTCGAAGATCGTTGGACTGACTTCGACGGTGACTTCTGCCTCGACGTCGAAGATCTTTGGACTGACCTTGACGGAGACCTTTGCCTCGAACGCTTGGCCAGCGTAGACGGAGACTTGCTCCTCGACGTTGATCGTCGCCTGGTTGACGACAACGGAGGGCCCTTTACCTTCGTCGACGTTGAGAGCGACGTCGATTTCTTGGAAGAATGGTGCGTCGGCACCACCGCAGTCTTCGTCGACGATTTCTTCGTCGCCGGAAGCTTCGACGCCGATCCCGACGGAGAACAGGTCGGGACCATGCCTCTCGACGTCGACCGAGTCCTCTTCTTAGTCTGCTGCCTCACTGGAGGCTTACCTCTTTCAGAGAGGCCATAAAGTCGAATCCTCTCCCTTTCTTTGATGGTCCTTCTCGACAACTTCTTGCAATGATGACAAGTGGCAGACGAGTGAGAATCAGGGAGGCAGAGGATACACACAGGGTGTGTGTCTGATCTAGCCTTCTTCTTGCCACAGGCAGGTCAAGGATCAAACAAGGAAGGCATTTCTGACAAAAATAAACCTTTTCTGAAACTCAAAAAAGGCTCCACTCTCACTCTTAGGCTAAAAAACGTAGAGTGAAAATCAAAATCTTCTAAAATATCAAATATTTTTTGGGCAGAAAGTCCAAAAAAAGGAAGAGCTGTGAATCCAGGGTCCTGTACTGAAGGAGCCGGAAAGAACAACTGACCTAACTGTCACCCCTGAGGCATGATGGGAAGCTAGGGGTCATGGCTGCCTTAAAGGAACGGTGCCAGTTTTTGTGTGAAAATGCTTTCATTTTCTATGCTATTGGTTTACAATGCAGCCTGTAGACTAACAATGTGTACTGTTTTGCAGTTTTTTCTTCATGAGTTTTACTCATTAACCCCTTCCGTGCTCATGACGAGCTCAGCTCGTCATGCTGCGCGGTAGCGCTGTGCGCATGACGAGCTGAGCTCGTCACGACCCCACCCGCGATCTGAATGTCCAGCACACGAGCGGAATTCCGATCGCGGTCAAGGGGTTAAAAACAGAGTTCAAGTAGTACTTGCTCTCCTGTGTTTTTATGCATATATTATGTGTTTACTAAAACAGTGTTTTATTGGTTATTACATTGTTTAGCCTCCTAGATGGGGGCTGCATTGATATGAGAAAAAATTATATATATTTTTTTTTTTTTCATATATAATTTTTATTATTTCCGGGGTCCCCACACATGGGCGGGAATATTCAGTGCTTATGACTATTGATGAGGAACCCCTGGAAGAGAACTGTGTCTGATATTCTTCAGTCATGACACCCCCGCGCCTTGCTCTATGCAAACTTGTTGAAAGCAAGTCCTCTTGTTTTGTTTTCAAGTTGAACTGCTTGTGAATTGGTTGAGACTTCAAGTTAGAGTTGATGGTGTTCCTTATATAACCAGTGATCTGCCACCAGGTTTCATCTTCTTCAAAGATTACTGGTTGATGAAATGGGCGGGGCACTGAGCGAAGGGGTCTGGGTG
Organism: Calotriton arnoldi; assembly: GCA_963921515.1. Classification (NCBI taxonomy): domain Eukaryota; kingdom Metazoa; phylum Chordata; class Amphibia; order Caudata; family Salamandridae; genus Calotriton; species Calotriton arnoldi. Next base: position 314,731 of record CAWUFW010001603.1, on the reverse strand, counting down.
GAATGGCATAAGTTGTCACTTTCTGTAGTTCTTCTGTAATATTCCTACATTCCACTTTATGAACAGTGCACAGAACATGAACATGTGACCCAGGTGTTGAATGAAAGTCAATGGAGTACTTTAAGATCAAGTTTCATTTAGTACTGCTCACAGAGGTTGAGGCATATTATAGCTGCCTTGTTCCTGGTTTTTGTAGCCTGACAAGAAGTGTTGAGGCTGTATCCTCTAAGATACGCAAGGTGCACAGTACATTGAGTTTCAGCTTCGTTAATGAGGATACCGTATTGTGTAGTGCTGATATTAGCCTCTTGGCTTGTAGGAGGGTCATCTGGTAGGAGCATGCAGCTTTGGTGAACGTATAGACGTATGCAATGTTCATACATCCCTTTTAGACTAACATTCGTTCCACAATACGTTTGCAATAGTTTGGTTCATGTGTTAAAGAAATCATTTCATTAGCTAATGGAAGCATGCTAAATAAGTGATTTCCAATTGGAGTTACCATAATTTTCACAATTTCAACTCTACCTCGCCAAGAGATGTCATTAGGGGGCTATTCACCTAAAAGAGAAGTGTTTTTATTGAATCTCGATTTCTCATAATAATTATTTGATTCATGGTCATTGCCACTAAACCAGACTCCTAAGTTTTTCTGATACACTAGCTGCCAGCTCAAGTCAGTATGGCCCAAGATTGAAGGAGTGCAGAGTGCATTTTAAGTCTGAATCTCTGTTTTATCTTTATTTAGGGTAAAAATCAATAGTTCTGAGAATGAGTCAATGTCCCCTAGTATCTCCGGGAGAGCAGAATCTGCTTACAACGTGAATATCAGAATGTAATGCGCGTAGACAGCTACCTTCTGTAGTGTACATCCAAAAGTGATCCGTGCCATTCTTGGGTCCCTATTTAGTGATACAAGTATAGATTCACCTGCCAGCAACAATAAACGAGAGGGGGAGAAAGTAGGCAGCCTGTTGGATACTATGCCCAGACGAAATAGTTCAGAAATGGTACCATTCAGTCTCTCTTGAAAGAGTTTTGATTTAGTGACATGATCATATGAATAAACTGTTCTCCCAAACCAGATTTATGTAGCGCACAAAAGGCCAAGATACCTTATCAAATATCTTCTCCGCTTCCAGCACCACTGCAGAAGGTAGTCGCTTTCTGTCTCTAAAAACGTGACAAAAGAGATGGACATTCCCACTTGAGAATCTCCCTTTCATAAGGCTGGGTTATGATGTGTGAATACGTTTGGGAAGAACTGCTCTTAATCTATTTGGAAGTATTTTTGCATATATTTTGCAGCCTACATTAATTAGAGAGATGGGTTTGTAAATGTTTGCTGTGCAGAGTGTAGAAAGCTGGCTCTGTATATACTATACCAAAATGAGGTATAGTGTGCACAGAGTCCAGTGGAACCTAAAAGGTAGGCGGAGGTAAAGTTAGATAGCACCTTACTCTCCATTTGTGGTAGTGTGGGCGAAGAGTAAGGCTTTATCAGAGGGTAGTGTTAAGCATTTGTTGTAAACACTCAATCAGCAAATGATGTCAAACAGTCAAAGACTGAACTCAGGCCAATTATGTTTGTATAACAATATTATTAAGTTATTTTATTTCTAGAACCAAGCCAAGCCTGGCACAGGTAAGTGAAATAAATGCTTTGCAAAATATTATGCAATGTTTACAATTGAATGCAAGTTCAAATGCAGTTGTTTGAAGTACATGTAAGTCACGGTATTGAAATTACTGTACAGATTAGTTTTTAGATTACTTTTTAAGTTACTTTATCTACTCATTGTGATATGCCTAGATATCACACTGGGACATTTCCTAGAGAAAAGTTAAGTAAAATCAGTTTTGCACAATTGCTATTTTTCAGGTTTCCATACAAATCAACTTCACACTGACATTTTTCAGAGAGAAACAGTCAATAGGTTCCTAGGGAGAGAAATGAAGTTATCGGTTACCAGGTAAGTACTCGGTCTTTGGGGCTGAGTTTCTGGGGTTAGAACAAGGGTTCCCCCAGGGTCAAGGATGCACTCGTTACACCCTCAGCGGCACTACAGCGGCCGGGTGCAGAGCGCTGAGGCCCAATGTTATCCAATGGGGGATAAGGGTCCTACGGTTGGTGGCTGCTTACGAGCAGGCCACTTGTTTGTGGGAGCAAAGCTCCTGGTGTTAGGCTCAGGGCAAAGGGGGATCCCATTTAGCACACAAAGTGCAACCGCAGCAGCGCACGGGCGGCAGGGTGCTGGTTTAACGTTGGGTGCTCTGTTGATTTCAATGGGGATTCTCCAGCTTCAACAAAGACTGCAGGATCAGGGACGAAGATCTTCTGGAGGTGACCACCGGTTGGAGAGGTAAGTTGGGATGCCTGGGGATGCTGGGACACAGTCGGTTGGGGCACCCAAGGCCGTGGGGCTTCGGGTGCAGGGGTGTCTTTAGGCGTCGGGTTTCTCTTACCAGCTCTGGTCACTGTCGGGGGGGATCCTCCAGAAAGAGGCTGCAGGCTTCGCTGGGAGATTTGAGGCAGGTCAGAGATCACCAGATCTCTGGTCAGAATCACCGAGGAGACCACCTCGTGGTGTTGGGCCACTCGAACTCGGGCCATGGGCAACGGGTGCAGAGTAGTGCAGACTCGCGGATTTAGCCGGAGCCAGAGTCTGTGGGTGAACAAATCCGGTGTTCACGGGAGACAAAGTCTTTTCTTTGGAAGGCAGGGCAGGTCCTCGGGGTTCTGAGGTTGCTGGCTGCAGGACACACCGGAGTTTCGGTTCTGCAGGTTCGAGGTGGGGACAGGCCCGTAGGGCTGGGGCCAAGTCAGTGGGCGTCCTCCTCTTCTTAGCTTCCGCACGGCTGTTCGGTCCTTCTTTTCTTCTTGGTCATTTCTTGTCTGAGAAAGGCAAGGTTCGGGGGTTCCCCTAAATACTAGATTGAGGTGCGTTACAGGTAAGTAAATATTTGGGATCAATGGGTCCCTTCCTTGGGGTGGGTACACCCCCTATTATGCCACCCTCCAGGGGGAGGGGGGCATATGCCTCACTCTGGTTGGCTGGGTCCCCCCCATCTGCAAGATGGCGGGGACTGAGAGTTGTGCTTCACCTCGCCTCCCCCACTTGAAGGATGTGGTTGGCAAAGGTGGGCACACATCCCTTCCTCAATTGGTTTTCCCACCGGTTCTCCCGCCCAAAGTGGGGGTCAGAACCGGTGGGGACCAGTTGCTGGAAGCAGCAAAAGGCCTGGCGAAGCTCACAAAGGTGGCAAGCCTTTGAAGCTTCCCCTTCGTGGACACTGCCCATCCTGGGGGAGGAGGCTTGGAACCTCGTCCCAGGATGCGCATTGTTTCAGGCTCTCGACCCAGCGGTCCAGAAACATGTCTGGTGGTAGCAGCTGGGGAGCAGCCACTCAGCCTGGACACTAGTGTTAGGTTATTTTTCAGGGGGCATCTCTAAGATGCCCTCTGTGTGCATTTTTCAGTAAATCCCACACTGGCATCAGTGTGGATTTAATGTGATGAGAAGTTTGATACCAAACTTCTTAGTTTTCAGTAAAGCCATTATGGACTGTGGAGTTCGTAATGACAAACTCCCAGCACCATATACTCTTAATGGCATTACTGCACTTACAATGTCTAAGAATTGGCTTAGACACTGTAGGGGTACAGGGCTCATGCAGCTGTACCCTCACCACTATAGGGGTGACTGATCTATGCCAGGGCAGTGGGTTGTAGGCATGGCACAGAGGGATGTGTGCCAAGTCGACTCTTCACTTTGTTCTGCACCAAAACACGCAGCCTGCAAAGGCAGTGTGTGGGTGTAAAGGTATAGGGCCTCCAAGGGTGGCACAATAAGTGCTGCAGCCCTTAGAGGCCTTCCCTGGTCACAGTGCCCTGGGTACCTGTGGTACTATTTACCAGGGGCTGACCTGTGGCCAGAGATGCCAATTGGGTTTAGGCTTCAATGCAGTTTTAGGAAAGAACATAGGCCCTGGGTACCTCATTGGCAGGAGCCCAGGGCACACTCAGTCAAAGCACATCAGCAGTTCAGCAAAAAGTAGGGGCAACTATGCAAAATGAGGGCACTTTCTTACACAGAGGGTCTGTTTTCGTTAGGCATCACAACTATGGCTGCTTCCAAGAGGGTCTGTTTTTGTTAGGCATCGCAACTATGGCTGCTTAAGAGAGGGTCTGTTTTCGTTAGGCATCACAACTACGGCTGCTTCCAAGAGGGTCTGTTTTCGTTAGGCATCACAACTATGGCTGCTTAAGAGAGGGTCTGTTTTCGTTAGGCATCACAACTACGGCTGCTTCCGAGAGGGTCTGTTTTCGTTAGGTATCACAACTATGGCTGCTTCCGAGACGGTCTGTTTTCGTTAAGCATCACAACTATGGCTGCTTCTGAGAGGGTCTGTTTTCGTTGGGTATCACAACTATGGCTGCTTCCGAGAGGGTCTGTTTTCGTTAGGCATCACAACTATGGCTGCTTCTGCGAGGGTCTGTTTTCGTTAGGCATCACAACTATGGCTGCTTCTGAGAGGGTCTGTTTTCGTTGGGTATCACAACTATGGCTGCTTCTGAGAGGGTCTGTTTTCGTTAGGCATCACAACTATGGCTGCTTCTGAGAGGGTCTGTTTTTGTTAGGCATCACAACTACGGCTGCTTCTGAGAGGGTCTGTTTTCGTTGGGTATCACAACTATGGCTGCTTCTGAGAGGGTCTGTTTTCGTTAGGTATCACAACTATGGCTGCTTCTGAGAGGGTCTGTTTTCGTTAGGCATCACAACTACGGCTGCTTCTGAGAGGGTCTGTTTTCGTTAGGCATCACAACTATGGCTGCTTCTGAGAGGGTACCTGCAACCTTCCCTGATCATGAAAGTTAAAGGAAATATCTAACAGCGGGTCAATGATTTCTTTGGAGCAGAGTTCAAAGAATAACACTTGGAAGCCAAATGGCCAGGCAAATTTGTTTAATTTTAGTAATAAATAGTTTTAAAGATTCTCTGCTTTTCAAGTGGTTTATTTACTTAGGTTCTCTTTATTGTATCAAACTTACATTGTTATTTGAGTATTCATGGTTCTAACTTCTATATCTTATTTTAGACGTAAGATAATGCCAAATTATGGCCCCTCTTGTTTTTAGCTATGCGACCGATCAGCAAATCTCTTCAAGTGGATTGTAATGTCACAACAGTTCAAGGGATGGGGCATGTGCTCAGATTGTCCCCTAGATATTAAGAATATGTCTCCTTTAACTTTAAAGACAGCCCTTCTCTGATAGGATGTAAATGTTTAATCTCACACTTTCAGTGCGAGTATCCCCCCGCACAAGCTGAAAGTCACAGAAACGCATTCATAATCCGATATTAGTACTGATTCACTTGTTGTATCTGTGAGTGCAAGGTGTGCTCTGTCGATACGAATGAGATCTATTCTCAAATAACTATGGTGAGGGGAATGTAAATAACACATTCTTGGCTATCTGGATGATACATCCTCCAGACATATATGGATGTGTTTTTTTGCAAAGATGAATCATGGATTTGTGAAATTGTGTGGGTAGAAATTTGCATTTTGATTGCCTAGCCTATCCATTGGGAAGATAAAATCGACTAGAAAGATAATGGAATCTGGTGGTAAGGTATTTAGTTTCTTAGAATTCTGTCAGAATTTAAGGTCATCAGATATGGGAGATTTTCATCACAAACATCAAGCCTGACTTTATGTAGTCAGGTGATCACCCACCATCAGCGTCAGATGAAATGACTGAGAATTTCAACCTTCTCGTTATGGGTAACACTTTATTTTAGCCCTTTTTTTGGGTGAGCAGGGAACCTATAAGTTTTGGCATGCACCCCCAAAATCCCCATCATCTATTTTAGTTTCTTAGAAAAAGATCATGACCCCGTTCAATTTTTTGCAATAAACCAATATTTTTCTTCTTTTAAAGGGATGGTTAAACCCCTTGACATGCAAAGAAAAGAATGTAACTTAGTTTAACAACAGGCAGAAGTTTGTGTAGGAATAACTTTTATATATTGGTATGTGAGATAGAGGCTCAGTCTGACAGAAACATGTTTGAACGTGAAAGGGCTAGCCATCGCATTATGGTATCTACTAATGTTGAAGTGTTTTATGTGAGACTTCAAGGAATGGTCATGGTTAGTGACTGGCCCTCAAAATCGGAGTACCAAAAAAAAGATATTTTAAAAACACAAACAACACAACCTGAACAAAACACATTCATCCCACTAAACCACTTTCAATAGGAATATGTGGTGACAAGAACCTCCAACTTACCAATCCACGCAACACAATTAGTATGTTTAGCAAGAACAATATCTCAAATATTGAAAACATAGGCTGAGCATACAGTGCAGTTCAGTTTGAATATTAGACTTTAGTCTGCAAACTTTTATTCTGCATGCCTTTTAAGCCTCAAGCCCTTACTCCAAAGTTTAATTTAAAATAATGACAACTGCCTTTACCATACAGGTTTTTGCTCCTCAGATATATTTTCTACTCCACATTTATTTTCATTTTTAAATTGCAGACCAGAACACTGGGGGATGATCTTTCCATTTAAATTGTTCTGTGAAAGGTTAGGCCTGTTGTCTTCAGACTCCAAGATTCAAGAAATTTGATACAACCGTTGGAGATACTTAAGCTCCTTCAGGTATTCCAAAGATGCACAGGTTTAGCCATCTCTTCATATCTTTCAAATCGCAGGTTTTCCCGGAGCAAAATTGAGCTTTACTTCTGGTGGCATTCTGGAATTTTTTGGTTTGTACTACAACGTCTTACAATCTTTTCAGAGCGGATTCAGCTCCTGATACTCTTAGGGCGAGTTCTCTAAAGTCTTTGCATATCCCAGACACTTGGTACTTTGGTAATGTGTACTGTTACTATTGATAAAAATCGATGCCAATGTTTTTAATGATACATTCATATGTAAGAACGAAATCGCATCTCTATTTTCGAATTCACCCGTCAAACTCTCCATAAACCCAGACTCAGAAATACGTGGTCAGGCAGGCACTGAGAAGCAGGCCTAGGTTTACTGATTGACAGGTCACAGGTGGGGTGGCACGTAGCCAGCAGACAAACGTGTGAACAGGAAACCCAGGTCGATCCCTCAGATAAGCATAGAGTCACTACAAAGGTCCAGGAAGATTCACCTTAATACAGCACATATGGCTGGAGGAGTGCGCGCATTCCCAAAAACGAAGTTAGGAACACACAGACAATCAGGACACTGCACACACAGTGCACACAGTGATCACGTGCCCCTCATGCCGGATATCTGGACACGTTACCCACTGGCCCCCATTGTGTCCATCCAAGGTTGAGGCCCACCTGCATTTAAATCACAGGCCTTATTTATGACTCCAAAGTTAAGGCCTGCATTCTTTTACCACAAAAGGATGGACGGAAACACTTTGTGATACCCAAAGAAATGTATAAAACCTTATTCAGATTGATTGTATTTTGAGACCGTCCTCGGACCCGCTTCTGTAACTGTGCTCCCGGCCGAAGTGTTTAATTAAACCATTTGTTCCGGTTTTGCCAAACGCCTCTTGTCTTTTGTTTTTTCAAGTTAAATTCATATTCGAATAGCATTGTGCCTGGCACCAAATTCTTTCATTATAGTCTTCATATTCACAGACTGGTCACATTTGACGAGAGAGTCTAGTATTGGTGCTCTAGCGTTTGTTCTTTTCAACCTTCCTTTGTGCCCCTTCTCTTTGGTTCTACTTTGTTAGGGAAGCATAATATTAATTGCTTATGTACAAATCACACTATGATTGACTGATAAGGGAAAGAGAAGTATGCTAGTGGTGAACGTATAGTTTCTTACCCGTCGGTGTAGTTTTGCAGCTAGAAGAATTTTCTGGGTTCACATGCTGTGCATTATTCCGCCATCTAGTGGTTGGGTCTGGAATTGTTGTATTTCTTCTCTTTTTTTTTTGTTGTTGTTGGTGGGCGTCGACATACCACCATTTGGTGTCCTCCTGTGACTTCGATGTGCTTCCTCCGGAAGCTCCCACTTTTGGCCGCCATCTTCGGATTCTTTTTTTTTTTTTTTTTTTCCTCCCGTCTCATCTTTCTGGCGGAGGAGGGTGGGTTCTCTAGTGAATCCAGAAAATTCTTCAAGCTGCAAAACTACACCGACAGGTAAGAAACTATACGTTTTGCAGCGTGAATCTTTTCTGCATTCACATGCTGTGCATAGATTTTGTAGCGGTCTGCTAGTCTTGTGGTGGCTGGGTGGAAGATGAGCACTGGTTTGTAAATATATGTTGTAATACCTTTTGTCCTACTTGTGCTTCTTTATTCAACTGAAAGTCCACACAGTAATGTTTTGTGAAAGTGTGCACTGAAGACCATGTTGCAGCCAAGCAAGTGTCGGAGTATTTGCTAGAAATGCGACTGTTGCTCCTTTCTTCCTTGTTGAGTGAGCCCTTGGTGCTCCTTGTAAAATGTGTCCTGCTGGTTTGTGGCATACTTGTATGGCTTGAGCAATCCATCTTGTGATGGTGTTCTTGCTAACAGGTTGTCCTAGGAAGCTGTTAGCAAAAGATACAAAGAATTGCTTTGTCTTCCTGTATTTCTTTTGTCCTTTCAATGTAATACATGACTGCTCTTCTAGCGTCAAGAATGTGCAAAGCTTTTTCTGCTTGTGTTTTGGGATTTTGGAAGAAACTTGGAATTTGTATAGTTTGGTTTATGTGGAATTTTGATACCACTTTCGGCATAAAGTGTGGATCTCTTCTCATGACAATTTTGTCATTATGTATTTGGAAGTAGGGTTCCTGTAGTGTTAGTGCTTGTAATTCACTAACTCGACGTAGAGATGTAATTGCTACTAAAAATGCTGTTTTTAATGTGAGCATTTGTGGCGTTGCTTTGTGTAGTAGTTCGAATGGTGCTTTCATCATCTGAGCCAGAACTATATTTAAATTCCATGTGGGTGCTGTAGGAAAGTGGGTTTCTGTTGCAGTAACCCCCCCCACTTTTTGCCTGATAACTGATGCACTTTTCCTTGGTGTGCCCTGGATCCCTGCCAATCAGGTACCCAGGGCCTGTGTTCCTTCCCTAAAAACTGTACTCAGCCTAAACCCAATTGGCATCTCTGGCCACAGGTAAGCCCCTGGTAAATGGTACCCTAGGTACCCAGGGCACTGTGACCAGAGAAGACCCCTAAGGGCTGCAGCACTTATTGTGCCACCCTTAGAGGCCCTGTACCCTGACACACACACACTGCCCTTGCAGGCTGAGTGTCTTGGTGCAGAACAAAACAGAGAGTCGACATGGCACACATCCCTGTGTGCCATGCCCACAAACACACTGCCCTGGCATACCTCAGTCACCCCTCTAGCTGGGTGCCCTATGCCAGTGGTGAGGGCACAGGTGCATGAGCCCTGTGCCCCTACAGTACCCAGGCCCATTCCTGGGCACTGTAAGTGCAGGGCTGCCATTCCGAGTATATGGTGCTGGGAGGTCGTCAGCACGTACTCCACAGCACCATGATGGCTGCACTGAAGACTGAGAAGTTTGGTATCAAACTCCTCAGCACAGTAAACCCACACTGATGCCAGTGTGGGATTTACTGTAAATGCCCGTCAGAGGGCAACTTAGAGTTACCCCCTGAACCTAACCTACAATCCACGTCTTGTCTGAGGGGCTGCCTAGGCTGCCACACAGCAGACATGTTGCTGGACCCCTGGGTAGAGAGCCATCCGCTCTCCCGGGCCTGCAACAATGCACGTCCTGGGTGAGGTGCTAGGCCCCCTCCCCCAGGATGGGCAGGGGGAAGCTTCAAAGGCATTCCGCCTTTGTGAGCTTCCCCAGACCACTTGCTGTACTCAGCAACTGGTCCCCACCGGTTCCTCCCCCATCCTGGTGGGAAGACTGGAGGGAAACACCAAGGGAGGAAAGGGGGTGTGCCACCCTCTGCCAACCCCACCCCTCAGGTGGGGGAGGCGAGGTGAAGCCCATCTCCGGGCTCTCGCCATCTTGAAGATGGGGAGCCCTGCCCAATCAGGACTAGGCTCCTGCCCCCTCCCACAGGAGAGTGGCAGGATAGGGGTGTACCCACCCCAGGGCAGGGACCCATTGGTCCCTGCCCTTTACCTACCTGTAACGCCCCTAAATCTAGTATTTAGGGGCACCCTGAACCTTCCTTCCTTAGATTCCCGCAACCTAAGAAGAAAAAGGACGAAAGAAGACGCCCAGCAGAGGAGACTGCAGAGAACAACTGACTTGGCCCCAGCCCTACCGGCCCGTCTGCAGTTTCCAGAGATCCTGCGCCAAAAATAGTCTTGTCCTGCAGCCAGCGGCCTCCAGAACCCCAGGGAGGACTGACTGCCTTCAACAAAGACCGGATCTCCTGTGAACAGCAGCTCTGTTCAAAAGAAACACCAAACAAAGACTCCGAGCCTGCTGAGGAGAAAGAAACCCGACGCCTGGAACCACCACTGCACCCGTCGCCTACAGCCCGAGTTCAAGTGGCCCACCGGTCCCAGCGAGGTCCCCCAGCTCTCCAGAGTCCGAGTCCACCGTGGGTTGACCCCTCCAGGACTCCCCGACGTCGCCTGCAGCCTCTGCACGGAGAACCCCCAACCGCGAGTGGTCCGGTAAGGTGAAATCCGACCTCAAAAGACACCCCTGCATCCAGACGCCCTGCGCCCTGGAGAAAGGAACCCGAGGTGCACCTACGTCCCCGAGCCCTCCAACTTACCTGCCCAGCTGTTGGTTCCTCCTGGAAGTCTTCCTGGACCGAGCCTGCAGCTGAAAACCAAAACCGAAAATTTCCATTGAAATCAACAGGGCACCCGACCTCAAAACAGCACTCTGCACCCGGCCGCCCTAGTGCCGCTGAGGGTGCCTCTTTGGTGCTAACTTGGTCCCCAACGTGCCCTGAGCTTAACCCTAGGAGCTTTGCTCCCACAACCCCGTGGCCTGCTTGCCAGCCGCCACCAACCGGAGTCCCCCTATCCTCCATAGGATAACATTGGGCCTCAACACTCTGCACCCGGCCGCCCTAGTGCCGCTGAGGGTGCAACAACAGTGCATCACTGACCCTGGGAGACCCCTGAGTCTAACCCCAGAACCCTAACTCAAAAGACCGATTACTTACCTCGAGACCGATAACTCATTTTTCCTCATAGGATAACATGGGCACTTTTTCTTCCAAAAAGTTTCTAAGTGTCGACTTTTGAAAACAAGAATATTCTTTAAAAATCGTACAGACTACCAAAACGTAATTACTTACCTGTTTTAAGTAAATGTCCCAGGGCTGAACCTAGGAGTCCAGCACTGGATTACAAAAGTAACGTTAAAAGTAACTTACCGGCGAATTGAATTTTCTTACATAGGGATCCATTGACTGGTTTTCTGTGAAATTTCTTCTAAGTGTCCACTTTTGAAATACCAAAATATTGCTTAAAAATCACAACAGTAACGAATTCCGAATTACTCACCTACTATCAGGAGAGACCTCAGTACTGCATCTTTTAGTCCAGTACCGACCATGAAAAGTAATTTTTACCGTACTTACCAGTAACTGGAAATTCCTCTCATAGGATATCATTGCCTGCTTTTTGTTGAAAAAGTTTCTAAGTGTCGATTTCTGAATCATACAAATATTCTTTAAAAATCGTACAAACTACAAAAACGTAATTACTTACCTGTTTTAAGTAAATGTCCCAGTGCTGAACCTAGGAGTCCAGCACTGGATTACAAAAGTAATGTAAACATACTTTGCTTGCAAACTGTATTTCCTTCCCTAGGATAACATTGGTAATTTTACCCAGAAAAGTTTCTAAGTGTCAACTTTTGAAATACAGTAATATTCCTCAAAAATCACTACCATAACCAAAACGCTTTTTCTCACCTGTTTACAGGAAGTGTCCCGGGACTGAATCCAAGATCCAGTCCCGTGGTTAGAAAAGTAATCCAAAAAGTAATCTATTGCATTTAACCAGAAATTTCCATTGAGCTCAATGTATAATTGTGTTTAAAATTGTGTTGCATATTGCAACAACTGTAACTATTGCATTCAAAAGTCTATTGCCAATTGAACAGTAGTTAACTAAAGCATCTCATTCTGAGAAAGTATATTTTGACACCCATTGTTGGTTCTAAAATAAAACAACTATATTTTTATATACAAACCATTGGCCTAGAGTTCAGTTCTTGAGTGTGTGGCTTCATTTGCTGACTGAGTGTGTACAACAAATGCTTTACACTGTCCTCTGATACTGCCTTACTGCTCGACCAAGCTACCACTTTAGAGAGTAAGGTTATATCTAACTTTAGCCTCTGCCAAACCTCTGGGGACTGTGGACTCTGTGCACACTGAACCTTACTTTGGTGCAGTATATACAGAGCCACTTTCCTACATTGGTGGATCAGCGGTGGGATACAAACTTGCATTGTTGGACTACTTGGTTACCATCTGATCACACGACAGAACTCTTAAATTGCCTTTAGAATTCTGATTTTTTCAAATTGGCATTTTTTACCAAATTACTAAAAGTCTTGTTAGGGCCTTGCTTAAGTCCCTTTAAAATTGTAGAAAATAAAAAGTCACTATAGTCAAGGGTAGAGGGGTTAGAACTTTTTGTTAGAATGTCTCAAGAAAACAACCCAGCTATTAGTGAAAATAATAATGACATACAGGACATGGTTGAGGAGCTCGACCTCACCCCTTATCTTCATTTGTCTTTCAAAGAGATAAGGTCCTTATGTAAACTTAAAAATATACCAATGGGCCAGCATCCAACCAAACAAGGGCTCCAGGAGCTCCTGGCTGAGTATGCTAAGGCCCACCCCTCTGAGCATGGTGATGACCACGCAGAGGAGGAAAGGAGTGAGGAGGATGGGGATGGTAACCCACCTCCACCACTTCCTAGGGAAGACAGGGTCACTGCACCCTTATTTCCAAGAGTAAACCTCTGGGGACCTAGGGGCCACCTAGGTGGTTCAGGTCCCAGAGAGGACACTGAGGATAGCCTTAGTGAGGAGGACCACCTTTTAGCAAGGTTGGCCAAAAGACTGGACCTAGAGACCAGACTCCTGGCTCTAGAGAAGGAAAGACAGGAGATGGGTTTAGCACCCATCAATGGTGGCAGCAATACTAAAACTAAGGATAGGGAGGAAACTTCTGATCCTAAAATCCCCAAAGGGATTGTCCCTAAATTTGAGGAAGGTGATGACATCACCAAATGGTTCACAGCCTTTGAGAGGGCTTGTGAAATAAGAAAAGTAAAGAAACCTCTCTGGGGGCACTCCTGTGGGAACTGTTCTCTGGTAACTGCAGAGACAGGCTTCTGACCCTCTCTGGGCCAGATGCAGGGTCCTATGACCTCATGAAGAATACTCTGATTGAGGGATTTGGGCTCACTACTGAGGAGTATAGAATTAGATTCAGGGGGCTCACAAAACCCAGACCCAGTCCTGGATTGACTTCGTAGACTACTCAGTAAAGACACTGGATGGTTGGTTAGCTGGACATAATGTGCAGGATTTTCCTGGACTTTACAATTTGTTTATGAAGGAACACATACTAAGTAATTGCACAAACGAAAAGTTGCATCAGCATTTGGTAGACCTAGGTCTAATTTCTCCCCAAGAATTGGGAAAGAAGGCAGACCACTGGGTCAGAACAAGGGTAACTAGGACATCCACTGGGGGTGACCAAAAGAAAGGGGTCACAAAGCCTCCCCAGAAGAAAGATAGTGAACCCCTTAAGGATAAAAGTAAGGAGTCCCAGGCAGCCCCCAAAAACCTGTCCAGGAGGGTGGGCCCAAAGACACCTCACAAACTAAACCAGGGTACCAAGGTAAGAATTGGGATCCCAACAGAATATGGTGTCACAACTGTCAGAAGTCAGGACACCACACCAAGGACCCTAGCTGTCCTAAAAACAAGATCCCTAGTACAGCCCCAGGGGTGACTAGTGTAGCCCCAGGAGTTGCCAGTGTAGCTCTGGAGGAAGGGTCCTCAGATGAGGAAGTCCTCCTAGCTTTCAACTGGAAAATGGGCCCAAGAGGTAAGCTGGAGATCCCAGAGGGGAGTAGACACTTCCACCGCCTACTGGTGAATGGAATCCCAGCCACTGCCCTGAGAGATACCTGTGCCAGTCACACTGTGGTGCATGACAGGTTGGTACTCCCACACCAGTATGTCCCAGGGGAATCAAGGAGAGTAAGGGCTGTCCCAGGGGGAGTCACTGTTAGGCCTGTGGCTGTAGTGCCCCTAGTCATAGCTGGGTCCCTTAGATGGAGAAAGGTGGTAGTCAGTAAAGACCTCCCCTTGATTGTCTCCTGGGGAATGACCACTTAGAGGTGGACCTGAGCCAAAGAGAGGCACTGGCCCAATGCCAGGCCTCACCCAAGAAACCTGGGGGGCTCAACCTGCAGTCAGTGCAGCTGAGCCCCAAAAGAGTAAAAAGGAACAGGGTAGGAAAGGTGGGCAACTGTTAGCCACAGTCCCAGAGGGCCAGGGAGATTCTATCCCAGTGAGGGAAAACTCCAGAAGTGGCCCTGGTAAAGCCCCCTAGCCAACAAGAAGACCTGACTAGTCAGGCAACTGTCCAGCCTGAGTTGGTGGCTCCTCAGCTGGCAGAACAAAGGGTGGAGGAAGGGTGCTCACTACAAAGTTTAGTGACCCCCACCCTAAAGCAACAGGCAGACAGCCAGGACCCAAAGAGACCTGTAAGATAGCCCCTTCACTTGCCAGACAGGAGCTAAAGGTGTGGTTCTGGGCACTGACAGCTGTCAGCAGCCTCTGCTGGGTGTTAGCCTTCATGGCAGCCCTATCCTTGGCATGGTGGCCTAACCCCCTGCCAAATAACAAGCTAGGCCCCCTGACCCTATTGGTCATGGTGGGGTTGCTCAAACTGTGGGTGACCTCTGTGGGTAAGCTGGGCTTTGCCCTGGCTAAGTTAGACTTTGCAGAGGTGGGCACCTCTGAACCCAAACTTAAAAGATGGGGTGAAGACACTAAAGAGCAAGGAGAGGAGCTTTGGGAATTAGGTCCTGAAACTGATGAGGTAGGCCAGCTCCCCAAAGGGACTGACCTGGACAGAAGGATATAAGGCGGAGTAGGCCCTGCAACTTTCAAACCACTTCCCCAACTCTTCCTCGCCTGAAAGACTAGACAGGCTCTCCCAGCGTTGGCTGAGTCTCCTGGCCTTTGGGCTGGGGGGGCTTGTGTAGGAAAGTGGGTTTCTGTTGCAGTAACCCCCCACTTTTTGCCTGATAACTGATGCACTTTTCCTTGGTGTGCCCTGGATCCCTGCCAATCAGGTACCCAGGGCCTGTGTTCCTTCCCTAAAAACTGTACTCAGCCTAAACCCAATTGGCATCTCTGGCCACAGGTAAGCCCCTGGTAAATGGTACCCTAGGTACCCAGGGCACTGTGACCAGAGAAGACCCCTAAGGGCTGCAGCACTTATTGTGCCACCCTTAGAGGCCCTGTACCCTGACACACACACACTGCCCTTGCAGGCTGAGTGTCTTGGTGCAGAACAAAACAGAGAGTCGACATGGCACACATCCCTGTGTGCCATGCCCACAAACACACTGCCCTGGCATACCTCAGTCACCCCTCTAGCTGGGTGCCCTATGCCAGTGGTGAGGGCACAGGTGCATGAGCCCTGTGCCCCTACAGTACCCAGGCCCATTCCTGGGCACTGTAAGTGCAGGGCTGCCATTCCGAGTATATGGTGCTGGGAGGTCGTCAGCACGTACTCCACAGCACCATGATGGCTGCACTGAAGACTGAGAAGTTTGGTATCAAACTCCTCAGCACAGTAAACCCACACTGATGCCAGTGTGGGATTTACTGTAAAATGCACGTCAGAGGGCAACTTAGAGTTACCCCCTGAACCTAACCTACAATCCACGTCTTGTCTGAGGGGCTGCCTAGGCTGCCACACAGCAGACATGTTGCTGGACCCCTGGGTAGAGAGCCATCCGCTCTCCCGGGCCTGCAACAATGCACGTCCTGGGTGAGGTGCTAGGCCCCCTCCCCCAGGATGGGCAGGGGAAGCTTCAAAGGCATTCCGCCTTTGTGAGCTTCCCCAGACCACTTGCTGTACTCAGCAACTGGTCCCCACCGGTTCCTCCCCCATCCTGGTGGGAAGACTGGAGGGAAACACCAAGGGAGGAAAGGGGGTGTGCCACCCTCTGCCAACCCCACCCCTCAGGTGGGGGAGGCGAGGTGAAGCCCATCTCCGGGCTCTCGCCATCTTGAAGATGGGGAGCCCTGCCCAATCAGGACTAGGCTCCTGCCCCCTCCCACAGGAGAGTGGCAGGATAGGGGTGTACCCACCCCAGGGCAGGGACCCATTGGTCCCTGCCCTTTACCTACCTGTAACGCCCCTAAATCTAGTATTTAGGGGCACCCTGAACCTTCCTTCCTTAGATTCCCGCAACCTAAGAAGAAAAAGGACGAAAGAAGACGCCCAGCAGAGGAGACTGCAGAGAACAACTGACTTGGCCCCAGCCCTACCGGCCCGTCTGCAGTTTCCAGAGATCCTGCGCCAAAAATAGTCTTGTCCTGCAGCCAGCGGCCTCCAGAACCCCAGGGAGGACTGACTGCCTTCAACAAAGACCGGATCTCCTGTGAACAGCAGCTCTGTTCAAAAGAAACACCAAACAAAGACTCCGAGCCTGCTGAGGAGAAAGAAACCCGACGCCTGGAACCACCACTGCACCCGTCGCCTACAGCCCGAGTTCAAGTGGCCCACCGGTCCCAGCGAGGTCCCCCAGCTCTCCAGAGTCCGAGTCCACCGTGGGTTGACCCCTCCAGGACTCCCCGACGTCGCCTGCAGCCTCTGCACGGAGAACCCCCCAACCGCGAGTGGTCCGGTAAGGTGAAATCCGACCTCAAAAGACACCCCTGCATCCAGACGCCCTGCGCCCTGGAGAAAGGAACCCGAGGTGCACCTACGTCCCCGAGCCCTCCAACTTACCTGCCCAGCTGTTGGTTCCTCCTGGAAGTCTTCCTGGACCGAGCCTGCAGCTGAAAACCAAAACCGAAAATTTCCATTGAAATCAACAGGGCACCCGACCTCAAAACAGCACTCTGCACCCGGCCGCCCTAGTGCCGCTGAGGGTGCCTCTTTGGTGCTAACTTGGTCCCCAACGTGCCCTGAGCTTAACCCTAGGAGCTTTGCTCCCACAACCCCGTGGCCTGCTTGCCAGCCGCCACCAACCGGAGTCCCCCTATCCTCCATAGGATAACATTGGGCCTCAACACTCTGCACCCGGCCGCCCTAGTGCCGCTGAGGGTGCAACAACAGTGCATCACTGACCCTGGGAGACCCCTGAGTCTAACCCCAGAACCCTAACTCAAAAGACCGATTACTTACCTCGAGACCGATAACTCATTTTTCCTCATAGGATAACATGGGCACTTTTTCTTCCAAAAGTTTCTAAGTGTCGACTTTTGAAAACAAGAATATTCTTTAAAAATCGTACAGACTACCAAAACGTAATTACTTACCTGTTTTAAGTAAATGTCCCAGGGCTGAACCTAGGAGTCCAGCACTGGATTACAAAAGTAACGTTAAAAGTAACTTACCGGCGAATTGAATTTTCTTACATAGGGATCCATTGACTGGTTTTCTGTGAAATTTCTTCTAAGTGTCCACTTTTGAAATACCAAAATATTGCTTAAAAATCACAACAGTAACGAATTCCGAATTACTCACCTACTATCAGGAGAGACCTCAGTACTGCATCTTTTAGTCCAGTACCGACCATGAAAAGTAATTTTTACCGTACTTACCAGTAACTGGAAATTCCTCTCATAGGATATCATTGCCTGCTTTTTGTTGAAAAAGTTTCTAAGTGTCGATTTCTGAATCATACAAATATTCTTTAAAAATCGTACAAACTACAAAAACGTAATTACTTACCTGTTTTAAGTAAATGTCCCAGTGCTGAACCTAGGAGTCCAGCACTGGATTACAAAAGTAATGTAAACATACTTTGCTTGCAAACTGTATTTCCTTCCCTAGGATAACATTGGTAATTTTACCCAGAAAAGTTTCTAAGTGTCAACTTTTGAAATACAGTAATATTCCTCAAAAATCACTACCATAACCAAAACGCTTTTTCTCACCTGTTTACAGGAAGTGTCCCGGGACTGAATCCAAGATCCAGTCCCGTGGTTAGAAAAGTAATCCAAAAAGTAATCTATTGCATTTAACCAGAAATTTCCATTGAGCTCAATGTATAATTGTGTTTAAAATTGTGTTGCATATTGCAACAACTGTAACTATTGCATTCAAAAGTCTATTGCCAATTGAACAGTAGTTAACTAAAGCATCTCATTCTGAGAAAGTATATTTTGACACCCATTGTTGGTTCTAAAATAAAACAACTATATTTTTATATACAAACCATTGGCCTAGAGTTCAGTTCTTGAGTGTGTGGCTTCATTTGCTGACTGAGTGTGTACAACAAATGCTTTACACTGTCCTCTGATACTGCCTTACTGCTCGACCAAGCTACCACTTTAGAGAGTAAGGTTATATCTAACTTTAGCCTCTGCCAAACCTCTGGGGACTGTGGACTCTGTGCACACTGAACCTTACTTTGGTGCAGTATATACAGAGCCACTTTCCTACAGGTGCTAGTACCCTTTTTGGAGGTGCTATTCTTTTTGCCCCTTGTAGGAACCTTTTGACTATGTGAGAAGTGAAAATACCTTTCCCAGTTTCTCCTCTTGTATAGGCTACAATTGCTGCTCAGTGTACTTTTAATGACTTATAGCTTAGATTACTTTGTAGTAAATGCGTCAGGTATTTTAGAACTGTCTTTTCCCTTGTGATCCTTTTTGAGAGGTCTTCTTTAAGGCACCATTGGGAGTATCTCTTCCATTTTGCTGTGTAACATTTTCTTGTTGTTGTTTTTTTTGCTTCTCTAAGTACTGCCATTGTACTTTCTGGCAGTTTGAGGTGTCCAAATTCTAAGTCCTCAGGAGCCATACAGCTAGGCTTAGGCTCTTGGGTTCTGGGTGAAGTACCTTTCCGTTTTGCATTGTTAATAGGTCTTTTCTTTTTGGAAGCCTGTGCACTGTTCCCTGTGTTATCTCCATTATCTTGGAGAACCATGTTTGTCTGGCCCACTGTGGTGCAATGAGAATCATTGTCATGTGGCTGATCTTACATTTGTTGATCACTTTGTGGAGAAGTGGTATTGGGGGAAAAGCGTAAGCAAATATCCCTGACCAGTCTATCCATAGCTCATTCCCTAGGGACTGCTTGCAAGGTTGCCTGGATGTGAAGTGTTGGCATTTTGCACTGTGGTGATTTGCAAATAGGTCGATTTGCGGAGTCACCCATTTCCTGAATATTTTGTGTAGTTCTGATTGATTCAGTTCCCATTCGTGGGATGCTGACGTCTGTCTGCTCAGTCTGTCTGCCTCTACATTGTCCTTTCCTGGCAAGTGTACTGCAGTTATGTCTATACTCTTTGGGATTGCCCATTTCCATAGTTGTTGAGCTAGCGTTGAGTGCTAAAGACTGTGTGCCTCCTTGCTTGTTTATGTAAAACGTTGTGGTTGTGTTGTCTGTTTGTATTAACACTTTCTTTCCGTAAAGCTCCTTCTGAAAGGCTTTTAAGGCTAGGAACACCGTTTTTAGCTCCAGGAAATTGATGTGTTTTACAGCACCCTCCTGTGTCCACAATCCTCTTACTTTGAGGCTGTTCATATGTGCTCCCCATCCTGTCTGGGAAGCATCTGTTGTTATGGTTACTGTTGGAGTTGGTTGTGTGAAACGTCTTCCCCGTGCTATGTTTGTTTTGGTCCACCATGCCAACCCTGATGAACTGTTTGCGTGACAACCACTAGATCCTCCCAACTCCCTGTTGCTTGTGACCATTGCTGTTGAAGCCATTCCTGGAACGGCCTCAAGTGCAAGCGAATGTTGGTGATTAAATGAATGCATGAAGCCATCATTCGTAGAATCTTCCCCACTGTCCTCACGGTCAGAGCTTGCCCCTTGCGGTACCGATGCTTCTCCTGCAGCAGTCCCAATGTTCTCTTCTCGCTTGGGAACACCTTCCCTACTATAGTGTTGATCTGTGCTCCTAAGAACACCTTCTGTTGTTATGACTCTGGTGACGACTTGTCCCAGTGTATTTAAAATCTGAGATGAACCAGTGTCTGTATCACTTGTTGTATAACCTGTTTGCAGAGACTGTATGAGCTTGCTCTTATTAACCAGTCGTCCAGGTACGGCTATACATGAATCCCCTGCCTTCTTAGATGTGCAGCTACTGCTGCTAGGCATTTTGTGAAAACTCTTAGTGCTGATTTTAGCACCTTGAATTGGTAGTGTGTTTTGTTGACCACAAACCTTAATAGATTTTTGTGTCTTTTGTTCATGGGGATGTGCAAGTATGCATCCTTTAAGTCTATGGTTGCCATGTAGTCTCCTTTTCTGCAACTGAGGTATCACCTCTTGCAACATTGTCATTTTGAATCTTTGTGTTTTTATGAACTTGTTGAGAAAACTTAAGTCTAGTATTGGACGCAATGTTCCATCTACTTTTGGAATTAGGAAGTACGCTGAGTAAATGCCGTAGTTCCTTTCCCCTTGTGGTACCTGTTCTATGGCCTCTTTGGTTTGAAGTTCTTGCACCTCCTGGAGTAATTGGGATAATTATTTTTCCGAATGTTTCTTTTTGTTTGTTTTTTGTTTGGAGGTTGCTTTGTCAGTTCTATGCAGTAACCGTACTGTATTATGTTTAATATCCATTTGCCTGTAGTTATATCTCTCCATTTGTGGAGGAAGTATTTTAACCTGCCTCCTACTGGTGTAGTATGTTGGAGGAACTGTTTGTTTAAAGGATGAAGTATTTTTCCTGATAGTGTCTTTGGGGGCCCACTCAGTGATCTTTTTGGTGAGTGGCCCACTTTTGGAATGCAGTCACTTTGCTGTGGTCTGTGGTCCTCCTCGTTGTGTTTGCCCTCTTCCCCGAGGGCGCCCTCGAAAGGATTGCCTTCCCTGTTGGAACAGCCAATTCTGCTGCTGTCCCTGTTGCTGTCCCTGGCTTACCCCTTGGTAAGTTTGCTGGTAAGTTTGGTGCGAGGCTGTGGGTTGATGGTTACCTCTGCCTGCTGGTCTCCTTGAGGGTGTGCCTCTACGCATGCCTCTAAATTGTAGTGCGCCCATAGACCTTGCTGTTTCAGTGTCTTTTTTCAGTTGATTCAGCTTTTCATCTACGACGCTACCAAATAGCTGTTCCCCATTGAGCGGGGAGTTTAGTATTTTATTCTGCACTTCTGGCTTGAAACCTGATATTCTCAGCCATGCATGTCTTCTCTCGGTAATGCTGATCATCATATGTCTGCTAGATGTGTCTGCAGCGTCTAGGGCAGATTTTAAACATGTGTTTGCCATGTTCTTTCCCTCTTCCACTAAGTGGTTTGCCCTTCTTTGGAACTGTTCAGGCAGGTGCTTTAGTAGATCTCCTACCTCTTCCCAATGCGGATATGCGTGTCTGTTTATCAATACATTTGAGTTTGCAATGTGCCACTGAATTGCTGCACTCCTCTCGACCTTTCTCCCCATAAAGTCCATCCTCTTGCTCTCCTTGTCTGGCGGTGGTCCCACATGGATTGGTACACTGGCCCTTTTCCTGGCTGTCGACGTAATGATTGAGTCAGCAGGCACCGACCCTTTGATGTACAGTGGGTCCTTTGAAGAATGTTTGTATTTCTTCTCACCTCTTGGTGTGACTGCCTTGCAAGAGGCAGGCTCTTTAAATGCCGCTTTCCCTTGATCCAGTAGAAACTGGCTCCTTGATTGTGTAGGCAGTAAGGTTTCTAGTAGAAAGCATGATTGTGGCTTTTCCTCTTTAAGTTGCACTCCATATGTGTCTGCTGCCCTTTTTATGACTTGGTTGTACATCCCAATGTCATCTGGTGGTGAAGGCCTCGAAGGATAAGTGTCTACCGCCTCTTCTGGTGATTCGGCGTCGAGATCCTGCCATTGTAGGTCGCCGAGCCTCCGAGGTCGCCGAGCCCAAATACGTTAGTGCCTCATCATCACCTTCCTCCTCGAAGAATTCCTCTTCTTCATAGAGTGGTTCGGGAGTTGTTGGCGACTGCAATTCCTCAACCGATTTCTCTGCTTCAGTCGATGTTTTCGGCGCTATCTTGAATTGCTTCAAGCTGTTGTCTAATTCCTTTTTGCGTTGCAAAATATTAGCCATCTCCGCCTCTAGCCTCTTTTTCTTGATCTCCAACACGTATGTTTCGGAGTCGAGACCCTCCGCCTTTCTCTTCGTGCTTGACAATGCCGATACGGTCGAAGGCTGTTTCGACCATCTCTCGTTTCGACGTAGAGGCGTCTTTTTTGTGACCGTCTTTCGACGTTTTAGATTTTTCTAGAGTTTTCGCCATCACAGAGTCCTTGTCTAAGGATCTGACGGATTGTTTCTCTTTAGAGGCGGCTGCGGTCGTCGACTGTTTCGATGCCGAGGCTCCATTCGAGGTTTTAGAGACATTTTTCGTGTCTCCTCCTGTTTTTTCGAGGTCGACGGCTCTCTTACCTCCTTCAAATCTTCTTCTCGACCTCTACGACTGGGACGTCTGTATCCTCGTCGACTTCAGGGCCTTCGGTGACGTTGTCCTCCTCTTCCCTGGAAAGGCCCAGATCTCGAAGCAACTGTGCTGGCCCCTGGCCCTGCATGTTGTAGTTGGCCCTTCTCTGTCTCTCTCGTACCCTTAAGGTTTTTGGGGTGGAGGCCGAGCACGCGTTGCAATTTTCACTTTGGTGATCCAGCGGCAGGCAAAGGTTGCCGACTGGATGCTGATCTTTTTGAGCATACTTATGATGACAATTCTTGCAGAATTTGAAAGGTGTCTTGTCCATTACCGCGCACAGGGAGCCCCGTGCATGCGCATTCTCCGTGTCGAAGTTCCGTACTTTGACCTTTTCGGCGCACTCCGGCTCGTCAGATAGTAGTCCGGTATGTCGAAAAGCCTTTTATCGCTGGTTTGTATAAGTTTCACCTAATTTCGTTGATTCTTCTCTCCAAACCTCTGGAGCTCCTTCCGTCTCGATCCAGACCCAATGGCGGAAAAAAAGAATCTGAAGATGGCGACCAAAGGTGGGACGTCACAGGAAGACACCAAATGGTGGTATGTCGACGCCCACCAACAACAAAAAAACAAAAAAAGAGAAGAAATACAACAATTCCGGAACCAACCACTAGATGGCGGAATAATGCACAGCATGTGAATCCAGAAAAGATTCACGCTGCAAAAATGTATGTTTCTCAGTATTCTGGTGATTCAAGACGTCCCACAGTGGGATGATTAAAGTAGAGCTCAAGAGCCCTCCCAACAAGTGGATTTATCATTTCGGTGGTACATTTATAATTCTACGATGGCGCTACCCTAGAGACAAAAGGATACCTAGATCGCAGGACTTCCTGGGCTGTGTTTTGTTGTGCTGAGTAGGTTGAATTGGCACGGACTGTAGCTTTTGATATAAGGTAGTGGCGATTAGATAGTTAAGGCTGAGTGGTATTCTGATCACTTTGTGTACTTGCGCCAAGGAGGTTGATCAGCTTAAAGGTGAACAGATCATTTCTCTTGAAACTGCTTTATTTCTCTTGCAAAGGATACGAAGAAAATGTTTCTTACTTTCCTTAGCAATAATTCTGATAGATATATATATACACACACACACACACTCACTGAAAAAACCAAAGGTTACAGGGACGTTGTAGTTAGGCTTAGATTTCACTCATGCAAAATCAGTGAAATTCAGCAGTTATAGTTACCTGAGCTGAATATAACTTACACCCCCGCAATGCACTGATTTTGACCTTACATATTACATCACTGTCTGAGTGGGTCTGTGAGTGCCTCTGTGAGTGTGTCAGTCAGTCTGCAAGTGAATGAGTGAGTGGATCTGTGAGAGAGTATGAGTAATTCTGTAGGTGGGTGAATGAGAGTCTGACTGGGTCTGTGAGTGGGTGTACATGTCTGAGTTCATCTGTGACTGGGTGCATGAGTGCCTGAGTGGGTTCTGCTCATTGTCTGCTCGATTTCTGAGTTTTATCTCCTCACATCTGACCTTTATTTTACCTCTTTCGGCTCCCTTCTGACCTCTATTTTACCTCTTTTTGCTCATTGTTGATCTATCTCTATTTTGCCTCTTTCTGCTCTTTGTTTGCCTCTATTTTACCCCTTTCTGCTCGTTTCTCTCCTTTTGCCTCTTTCTGCTCGTTGCTGACTTTTATTTTGCCTCTTCCTGCTCGTTTGTTACCTTTATTTTGTCTTTTGCTGCTGGCTACTGTAGGAAGCTGGCTCTGTATATACTCTACCAAAGTAAGGTATAGTGTGCACAGAGTCCAGTGGAACCCCAAAGGTAGGCAGAGGCTAAAGTAGATAATACCTTACACTCTAACTCTGGTAGTGCGGGCAAGCAGTAAGACTTTATCAGAGGGTAGTGTTAAGCATTTATTGTACACACTCAGTCAAGAAATGATGTCACACATTCAAAGAGTGAACTCAGACCAATTTGTTTATATAAAATATTATTTAATTGTATTTTATTTCTAGAACCAAGCCAGGCCTGGTGCAGGTAAGTGAAATAATACTTCGCAAAAACAATTCAGTTGAATACAGTTGTATGTACTTATTTTGTATACAGGTAGGTCAATTATTTTGAAACAGTTGATTACTTTTCAGTTACTTTGCAGGTACTGTATGATTACTTTTTGGATTGCTTTTCAGATTACTTTTCTTACTCAGTGTGATATGCCTAGATATCACACTGGGACATTTCCTAGGTAAATGGTAAGTAAAACTGTTTTTCTCAAAACACAGTTTCTTAGGTTCCCATACAAAACACCCTCCACACAAACGTTTTTCAGAGGAAAACAGTCAATGCAATCCTATGGCTGAAAATAGGGTTATCGTTTCGCAGGTAAGTAAACGGTCTTGAGTGGTGAATTTCTGGGGTTAGAACAAGGGTTCCCCCAGGGTCAAGGATGTACTCTTAAAGCACCCTCAGCGGCACTAGGGCGGCCGGGTGTAGAGTGCTGAGGCCCAATGTTATCCAATGGGGGTTAGGGGGCCTCCGGTTGGTGTCTGCTCACGAGCAGGCCACAAGGTTGAGGGAGCAAAGCTCCTGGACTTAAGCTCTGGGCAAAGGGGTATCAAGTTAGCACACAAAGTGAACCCACAGCGGCACAGGGGCGGCCGGGTGCATGGTGCTGTTTTGGCATTGGGTACCCTGTTGTTTTCAAAGGGAGTTGCCGATTTTGGCTGCAGGCTCGGTCCAGGAAGTCTTCCGGGAGGAACCAACAGCTGGTCAGGTAAGTTGGAGGGCTTGGGGACGTAGGTGCACCTTAGGTGCTCTTCTCCAGCGCGCAGGGCGACCAGATGCAGGGGTGCCTTTAGAGGTTGGATTTCACCTTACCGGGTCATTTGCGATTGGGGGGATCTCTGTGCAGAGGCTGCAGGCGACTTCGGGGAGTCCTGGAGGGGTCAACCCACGGTGGACTGACTCTGGAGTGCTGGGGGACCTCGCTGGGACTGGTGGGCCACTCGGACTTGGGCCGTAGGCGACGAGTGTAGCGATGATTCCTGGAGTAGGGTTTCTTTGTCTTCAGCAGGCTCGGAGTTTTGCTTTGGAGATTCTTTTGAACAGAGCTGCTGTTCACAAGAAATCCGGTCTTTGTTGAAGGCAGTCAGTCCTCCCAGGGGTTCTGGAGGTTGCTGGCTGAAGGACAAGGTGACTTTTGGCACAGGATCTCTGGGAACTGCAGACGGGCCAGTAGGGCTGGGGCCAAGTCAGTTCTTCTCTGCAGTCTCCTCGGCTGGGCGCCTTCTTTCGTCCTTCTTCGTAGGTTGCGGGAGTCTGTCTTCTTGGTTCAGGGCTCCCCCCTAAATACTGTATTTAGTGGGAGTTTTAAGGGGTCTCGAGGTCAGTAGCCAATGGGCTACTGACCATAGGGTGACTACACCCTCGGTGTGCTCACCCCAAGTGGGGGAGTGGGCACAATCCCTAATCCTGATTGGAGAGTGCCTGCCATCTGCAAGATGGTGGGCACTGAAGAGTGGGCTTCACCTCACCTCCCCCACCTGAGGGGTGGGGTTGACAGAGGTGGGCACACCTTCTGGTCTGTGCTAATTTTTCCCACCTGTCCTCCAGCTGAAAAGGGGGCGGGACAGGAAGGGGGCCTGCTCCTGATAGGAGAGGCTGGGGGTCACGTTACAAAGGCGGTAAGGCCTTTGAAGCTCCCCTGCCACAGATGGCTCTTCCTGACCTTGGGGGAGGTGTGACCAACTCTGCCCAGGAAAGGCTTTGTTGCTGGACCCAGGGAGCAAAGGCTCACACCCCAGGGTCCAGAAACGTGTCTCATGGTGGCAGGTTGGTGTTTGCCAGTCAGGGAACCCACCAGAGGCTGGTCGTTTTTCAGGGGGTATCTCAAAGATGCCCTCTGAGTGCATGGTATAATACATCCTACACCTGCATCAGTGTGGGCTTATTATGCTGAGAAGTTTGCTACCA
This sequence comes from Calotriton arnoldi, assembly GCA_963921515.1. Classification (NCBI taxonomy): domain Eukaryota; kingdom Metazoa; phylum Chordata; class Amphibia; order Caudata; family Salamandridae; genus Calotriton; species Calotriton arnoldi. The sequence continues at coordinate 288,174 of CAWUFW010001603.1, read as the reverse complement.
AACTTCCCAGAATTCACTAAAGCCATTATGGTGTTGTGGAGTTTGTAATGACAAACTCCCAGACCTTATACTCTTTATGGCTTTACTGCACTTACGTCTTAGAATGGACTTAGACACTGTAGGGATACAGTGCTCATGCAACTGTACCTTCACCAGTGGTATAGTGCACCAAGCTAGCAGGGTGTCTTATCTATGCCATAGACAGTGGGTTGCAGGCATGGCACGCAGGGATGTGTGCCATGTCGACTCTTCACTTTGTTCTGTACCAAAACACGCAGCCTGCAAAAAAAAAAAAAAAGTGTGTGTGTGTGTGTGTGTGTGTGTGTGTGTGTGAGTGTGTGAGTGTGTGAGTGTGTGAGTGTGTTAGTGTGTGAGTGTGTTAGTGTGTTAGTGTGTTAGTGTGTTAGTGTGTTAGTGTGTTAGTGTGTTAGTGTGTGTTAAGGTACAGGACCTCTAAGGGAGACACAATATGTGCTGCAGCCTTTAGATGCCTTCCCTGGTCACAGTGCCTTGGTACCCATGGTACCTTTTACAAGGCACTTACATGTGGCCAGAGAGGTGCCAATTGGGGGTACAAAGGTACAGTTTTGGGAAAGAACACAGGCCCTGGGAACCTGATCGGCGGGGACTCAGGGCACATCAAGTCAAAATGCATCAGAAATCTGGCAAAAAGTGGGGAGGTTACTGCAACAGAAACCCAGCTTCCTACAGTTACTGACCTCTATTTTGCCTCTTTCTGCTAGTTTCTCACCTTTATCTTGCCTCTTTTTTCTCGTTTATGACCTTTATTTGCCCTCTTTCTCCTCTCCAGGAAAGTGGGGGGAGCCTCAAGGCCCCGGCGGTCCCAGCCAGCTACTCGCCTTCTGCAGGAGCCGGCATTGCTCTTGCATGAAGGGAGCTGCTGGACATTCTACACCCTTTATGCAAGAGCAATCTGTCATCTCTTTCCCTGCCCGCATGACCGTGCGCAGGGAAAGAGATGAAAGCTCCGCTTTTAGCATGCGGGAGCACTTTGACAGCTCCCGCTACCAGGAAGCGAAATGTTTGCTTTTGCTTGGTGGGAGCTGTCAAAGCTCCCGCCAAGCAAAAGCAAACCGCTATGTCCAGGGTGTGGGCACCTTGGGACATAGCAGGAGCCGGCCCTGGGGGGTAGCGGTCCACAGGGACATATATGGCTCCAAGAGGGCGTCCTTCCTTAGGTGTGCACGGGCCGCCCTGGCAGGTGGTGGTTCCCAGGGCCGAGAATGGCCCCGGAGGGGGGCTGCGCAGCCCCCCTACTTCTTTAAAAAAAAAAAAGCTCTGTGGAGGTGGTGGTCCCTGAGGCGTCCACACGGCCCTCCTAGAAGTCCAGGATGGGGGCGCGCACGTAATGCTTAAATTTTTTTTTTTTTAAAGCCCTGGGGAGGCGGTGGTCCCCGGGGCTGAAAGTCTCAGGAGGGAGTGCCCATGCGCCCCCCTCCTTTTTCTTTATAAAATGCCCTCGGACCTAAGCCACCCAGGGGTCCTTGTGAAAACATTGCAGCAAATTCCTAAATGCTGCGGAAATTGTTTTTAATTTTTAAATAAAAAAAGCTATTTTGCCCTGCCAGGGTCGCTAGGGGACCCCAAGACCAAGGCTTGAAGGTCAGGGTATTCGTACCCTGCCCAGTTTTCTTTTTTTCACTTTTTTTTGGGGACTCTGCTGAAGCAGACTCCCAAGATGGTGGCCAATACGTCCTGATTGTAGTGTTGGCAGCCAATCAGAGCTCTGCATTTCCCTGCACAAGCTCGTTATTATTCGCAAAGTCAAAGCAATACCAGATAAAAAAATCTGGATTTCTTTTAATTTCTTGAAAACTACTGAACGGATTTACACCAAATAACTGAAAGCGTTATCTGCATAACCAAATCTACCTTTCTGCCAAATTTGGTGTAATTCCGTCCAGTGGTTCCGTCTGTAGTCGTGTCTAAAGCTCCTATGGGAATTAACATGGGAAACACCCCCCCCCCCCTTTTTTTTCCTCCTCGGTCCCCGCTTGAAGGATCATCACGAAACTTTCCATGCAAGACAAGACTCACTATGAATATTTTTTGGGGAAATTTCGTGAAGATTCGTCATACGGTGCCAAAGATATAGATAGGCAAGTCAAAAAATGATTTTTCTATGGAAACATAGTCCTAACTATAACTACCTACTGACATAAAATCTTCCCACATATGGTCCTGACATTAACTATATAGTTAAAATAGTTTTATAGTTACCCTGTCATTGTAAAAGTTTAAGTGTGTTTCGTTCATGGAGAAAATTTGCATTATGCCAACCCTTCATGCTGAGCTGATACCAAACAAGAACTAAGGCTGCACAAATTCTGAGGCGAATAACAATGGCCGATTTGGTTTACTTACGAATCTGAAAATGCAGTGAGGTGCACTTTGATGAAAAGTACTTGATCTAGCAAGATGAAGCAGGTAAGGCAAAAAATGGTGTGGGAACATTGATAACAGGTCTAGATTCTAGAAGAGTGCCTTCACTATAGAATGTGTTGATTTCTTAATATAGGTTTTAAGAGTTAAGACTGATTTTGCCGTCTGCAAGGTCTGTTTATAACCCATCTGGAGATTTAAAAGCACCAATTTCAAGTCCTAAGCAGCCAGGTTGTGAGCTTGAAGGACTGGAAGTTGCGACTTTGCCTTGAGACAGAAGGCTACGATTCAGCTTCAAATGAATCTATCAAGGTATCTATAGACATTTTCCACAGTTCCAAGAAGTGCCGACAGGCTAAGGGTGGGGCTGCCATAATCCTTGTGCATGGTTCTTTCTTCATTTCGTATAGGACCTTAGGAGTTAAAAAAATAAGAGGAAAGACTGAAAAACTCACAAAACCAGTAAGTCGAAAAGGCTTAATCTTGAGACACAGGACAGCGCCATCTGCTTGTGGATAGGAGGCATTTCTTGTTCAGGTTCATTGCTGTGTTTCCCAGGTTTAAAAAATAGGAAATCCACTCCACCACCTCTTGTCCAGTTCTTGCTCATGAACAGGTGTCTGATGAGGGCTTCTGCACATGCATTGTCCCTTGCTGGCATATGCTCAAATGAGATGTCCATGAGTACAGAGCGATAGAGACTGAGCATTCAATGATTATTGGAAAGACATTTTTCTATCTTGTTTTCAGATATAATGTATACTTTTCTCGCGTACACATGGCCCATCACTTGGGCGTTATGAACTTATGGCATGAAAATTGTAAACGTTGAGCTGAGTTCTTACAAGTGTATGCTCAAGCAGGGCTCTGCCAGGGACAACAAACCATCGATGTGCAAGCCCTGCAAATACAAACTCCCATGGCCCATCCCACACCACCCTGCCTACAAACAGGTACACAGTGCTTTCCAGCTGGGCTGCCACTGGTGCCGTACAGTTTGCATTTATGCTGGGACGGATCCGAGGCCGAAAGGAAAGGTCTTGAAGTGGTAGTGATGTCGTTCTACCACAAAGCACATCCATCTACGATGATGTGGATGAGCTGGGATATTCCAGATCATCCTCCAGATCGAGTGGCACCAAGAAGTCACCTCAGTTGATGGAAAAGAGGATTGCTTTGAGGATGTGCTGATTTACCATAGAGAGCCATTCCCAATCCTTTTTCATCATAAGAAAGATTCTGAAATAAAATCCCTGTTGCCCTCTGGGCACGGTTTCTATGGAGCTTTTCAGAAGTAATTTGAGGATCTTTCTCTTCAGCTACCTATGGTGCCCATGGATATCCTCCAACAGAATCGAAGGTAAACTTTAAGGTGTACCTGCAGTGGAGGATGTTGATCACCAACTTGTCCATTGTGATTTTGTGCCAACGGTAATGGAGTTATTGAATCCTGCCTCCCACTGGCTGGGTTAAGAGTCAGTTTAAATCTTTCTCGCTATGACTGATTCTGTTGATGGGACAACTAACTTCTTCTTCGCCCCAATCTGCCTTAACTGCTCTGTTGGGGATGGTCATACAAGTGGATTGTGTACTAGCCTTGCCCACATTGGTGAAAGGATCAATAGTTTCTGCCTCAGTTTCTTATGTTTGGCACTTTTACATGCAGAAACCATTGCAATGGTACACTGAGCCCAAGAACATAGCTGTGCCAGTCATATCGTTGGCTGTGCCTCCTTAATTTGCTTGCCAAATACATTGATGCTGTTAAAGAGTGTAACCATAGCTTTTGCTTGTAGCTTCGGTCTAAATGATGTTTTCATTGCTGGATAGAAATGAACAGAAGCTGTACTCACTGAGTAAACCATGAGTGCTGAACAGACTGATTCATCCTCTTTTAAAATACCTTTATCCTAAAATCTTTTCTCCTCTGGTTTTTTTTTTCTTTTTTCAAAGGCGTAGCTGTACCACAGAGGTCTGCCGAGTCTGGAATTGGAATTGGCTACTTTGACAACAATGGCTAGACTGAGAAGATGTCAACACGTTTGTCCATTTGTGTCCCATTGGGGCCCTGCCTATGGGGAGGGACAGAACAAATTCTAGGATAATGTGGATGTGTCTCTGTAATGTATGCCTGAACTGCTAAGAAGCTCTGCCCGAGAACCATACATAAATGTTTAACAGGAGATAAGAAAGGAATCCTCCTAGAGCAATGCCTCAAACCACAGGGCGTGACTACTCAGCTGACCCAAATCAAATATTTTTGTCTGCAGTTGGAAATAAATTACAGAATCCATGTCAGACATTTGTACCCAACCTCCTGACGGTGAACTATAAAGTACAAGATTTTCAAAGGCTGCTGAAACTGCCCACAATTTTCCCACACAGGATAATAGGAGTGACACAAACTTTTGTTATTAAAAATATCAAGTACTTAAAGGAGCAAATGTCTGCCACAGTACTTAACATTAACTGCTAGGTTTTACCCAACTGTAAAGCTGCTCTTCACAGAGCTGATAGTTTGGACTGGACATTCCATTTTGAGTGTGCTATTTATTGCTTCATTTGAAGGAAAATGCTACTTACCAGTATGCATCTGTTCTTGGCATGTAGAGCTGCAGATCTAATGCACAGTGTGAGCTCTGCAGCTCACATGCCTCGAACTCTAAATTTCTAATCAATTAACCTCTGAACGTAAAGCCTTCACTGCTCAAACACTAGCATGAGAGAGTCAAATGCTTAAATGGAGAAACTTGAGTTATTAATTTGAAGCACAACCATACTTGAATCCTTGAGACACCAGTGATAAACAACAGTACCCAGCATTGATAATGCCAACTAACCACGGACAGCCCCAACAACTCACTGCCTAAGACAGCAACGATGAGCAGTAGACACAACTTTCTACCACACTGCAGCAACTCTCAAACAGTAGCCTAAGACTGCACCACAAACAGGGCTTGATCGAAAAACTATTGTGGGTCAATTAATATCTCGGATGCAGCTGCAAGCTGCTTTCTGAGCATTTCTCTGCCTTTAACTACAGACAATGCATTCACCCCATCTACATCAGACAGGCACTCAATGTGTAAATACCTCAATCTACATGCAACTGATAGTGACAGGACATCATATGGTACCATGACTGAGAACAATAGCCCACAGGTATGTCACCAGAACTTTCAACAGTCGGGAGAGACGAGAGTGAACCCAACCCCGCATAAGGCGAACCTTATTGGTGAGGGACACAAACCCATAGCCAACTACTGGCTCTAGGAACATGACAGAACGACAATTTGCTGCAGGTTAGGTCACTCAAAGACAATATGTCACCAATGGTCACACCTTTAAAATAAAAGTTCTGGTTGGCAAAGCCAGTAGTTGTCCTCTTTTAGTGATCTAGCCTAGAATATGGGAGAGGCTGCAACTTTTGAATGTCTGAAAGTTCCTTCAATCCTGGGCATTTGGGATTCTTCCAGGTCCTGAAGTTCAAATTTGAAGGCACTCGGTACTACTGACACACCTGTGACCAGTATAGGTGTGTGATGGCCCTGTTCGGAGAGCCATTTCACAAGGAGAAGGGGAGGGACGGGCTTCGCTCTGAAAGGCAAAGCAGACCACATCAAAGGGGAAAGGGTAGGCACTCTCATCCTCTCCCACCTAGGGCACATATTAGGGCGGGCGCCAGAAGATGTGTATGTGTGGGCTGGCACATCCAAAGGAACACCAGCCCTCGACAATGCAGACTACAATCCTGTGCAGCACACATGTGAAGTATAATAGACTCCAGTACTTAAAAGTGCACTTACAACACCGTAAACCCATCCACTACATATTCAGTACAGACACACTTCATACATAAGTCTGACAAGATGGTCGCCAAAGATTAAAGTTATGCAAGAATGAAGAGAGCCTGGAGGCAGTTGCTTCAGAGGGGCTCATGTAAAATGGTCGGTGTATGACTAGAAATTATGTTGTCACCACATAGCCAGAGTAGAGAGGAAAATAGCAACTTTCACACAAAGCATCCACTTTGAGTGACCTTTGACATCAGAGCACAGCTGGAATGTTAAGAAAGACACAAAGTTAAAGGGAGAAACATCAGTAAGACAGCAGGATTCTCAGGTTTACTAGCAGAAAAAAAACATACAGCAGTTTAGAAACATACAAGCCCAGGGTGTCATAGCCTCACAAATCCAAGCAGAGGACTTTCATCCTATCACGCTTCCATGGACAATTATCAGCAGTTTTTATCGTCACATAAAAAGAAGGGTATGCATCTTCTGATCACAAATGGCAAATGTTTATACAGTGCCCATCGTGGCAGTCAATAGATCACAAAATGTTACAGACTATGAAGGAAACAGAGAATCAATATAACTTATAGAATGTACAATTTATGACAACATGCTACTTGTTTGTAGCACGACAGTTAAGGAGGGATATAGCTTGTACTTCCCAGAACTCCGAACATTTCAGTAAAGATAATGTACAAGGACTATGATGTGCTCAACGTAACAATTAAACCAACAGACAAAGCATGCGTATGTTGGCTGCTTTCCTTCTGAATACCCTGTTAAGAACGAAACATCACAAAAAGGAGTCCAGAATACCCATGAACTCGAACAGAATTTTTATCTATGATGTAATGAATCGTCTGTTTTTATTATATTCCGTTTATGCTTTTATGGCCATTTCTAACCAAATAAAGAATGTTGACTGACTGAGTCCAGAATACCCATATATACACCGTTTCACAGCCCATAGCAGACAAAACATACAGAGCGGGCGTACAGAAACCCTCTCCTAAAGAGCGGTCTGTCAGATTCAAGTAAACTTACGGCAAAGTCTGTTTTCTCCATTTCATCGAAGAGTGCACTGGAGTTGTGATCCATGTCCATTGACTCGGAGAGACCCGTGTCCTGAGGAGAAACAGAGGCATCAGGCACTGCAAGCAAAGTGATGGGAATGGCTGCTCCTTTATATAATGCTCAACATAGCGCCTTAAGTGTTTCATTTTATAGTACTCCATAAGCACTGAGTGGGGCCAATCTTTATTCATAGATCACAAAAGTTTATAACACAAAAAACAAGAATTCAAAGTCTGGTTGCAGATCCACTATTTGATTAGTCACCCCCTACAGTAAATAGTGTGTCCCAAAGGTCATCACCAGGATTGCCCCCGTTTTCTCCACACTGGCAGATGGTAATTGTTTATATTAGTATATTAGCTTTAGCTATGTTACATATTATAAACACCTGCTTCTACCAGGACAGAAGAATTTACAGTAATGCAAATGGTTGTTGGTAATCTCTTCAAGTTCAAGCTTCTATCCAGTTTGACATTTATGGCACCAATACCCGGGGGTACAGGATTCCTTGCAGCAACCAAAGCCTGCTTTGAGTCCAATATGGACTCTAAGACCGAGCAGCCATCGAGAGACGTCAGCACTGCAGGGACCCACTTCGAGAGTGTCCCAGCTCTCCTGTTTTTTTCCCCTCAACCGGCAAGACAGACAACCGTAACCGCCTGTGAGGAACAAGCCCAGCTGACCTAACCACTCTGCACCCGAGCGCCCCAGCCCCGGTTCCCAAGAACAGACTGTGCTTCCTGGATTCCAGGACCCTCCGGAACTGAGCAGCCCGTTGGAAGCTCTCGGACTTGTCCCCAAGTCCCCCACTGCAGCCTGTTTCTAGATGCCCCCCTCCTTTGGTGTAGCGCGCAGAGCTACCAACCCGACCAGCACTTCTGCACCCAGAAGCTCCAAGGGAGGTAAAGAGTAATTGCTGGGGGTTCTTTGGACCTTGGCTCCCTACCACCTCAAGTCCTGAAGGGGGCCCCGGAAACCTATTTCAAGTAACTTTATGCAGTATATGTCTTTTTGCCCCTACAAAAGCATTACAGCGTAAAAACACGTTTAAGTGAACATTTTATTTACCTTTAAAAATCGATAACTAGAAAAGTACTTACTTGATCCCGAAGTTTTTGGTGTTGAAATGTATATAACAATACTCATTCTTTTTCTAAATTGGTCTCGGATTTATTCTTGAGTGTGTGTTTCATTTATTGCCTCCGAGTACAACAAATGCTTAGCCCTACCCTCTGATAAGCCCAAACTGCTCGCCCACACTACAACAAAAGAGAGCATTTAGGATTATTACTTGTGCCTCTGTAAACCAATAAAGGTCGCCTGGACTCTCTGCACAGTGATCGTATTTTGGTGCACTATACAAAGAGCCAGCTTCATACTATGACACAAAACAATTCGACACCCATTTATAAAAAAAGAGGATATTTTTGTCTTTGAGTAGACACCAGAACGACAAAGATTTTTGAAAGGTAAGAACATTTTTTACAAGTATAAAAATTGGTTGTAGGGGGCTTAGCTGGTTATCAATCAACGTGACAGAACGACTACTAATCTTCTCTTGGACAGGCCACCATGGGCTGGAAGCCAGTCACAGGTATCACTCAGGTCCAGGGAGACAGTTAACTGACTAGTCCAGCAGTCTCAGAGTCCTCAGTGCACTACTCTCCTTCACTGCGTTCCAGGCAAGAAGTGGTCCTGATGTTGGTGATACAGGATGCTGCAGGTGCTGAAGAGAAGCTGTGATTGTTCCTGGGGCCACCCTGGAATGTCGATTCTCAAAGATTTAATGCATAGAGAATCGTGATTTAATTAAAGACAAGGAGGCTAGCATTATGCATTACCTTTTATTCACCAACTTCTGAGCAGCACTTTAAAACCTACTAACATCACAGAATGCAGTCATAAAACAATAGAACACTCAACCATAACATAACCCTTCAACATTCTAGGCTCTTCCTCTTTTGTTTCTCTTCCTTTTCCTCAAATTCAATCCTCCATCTTTCACCCATTCCTTCAATGACACTTCTATTGAATATCTAGAATAGAAAAATAACGTATTAAGTCATCATCGTCAAATAAACGTCCTTAAAGTAAAAGACTAATAGAAAACAACACAACCTTCTCCTTAAAATATTTTCTTTTTAAACCAAATCTCAATTCTCCTCACCCACCAACGAGTAGGGAGGGAGGGATAATGCTAGCCTTGTCTTTAATTAAATCACGATTCTCTATGCATTAAATCTTTGAGAATCGACATTTAATGACAAGACAGGAGGTAGCATTATGCATGGTTAAAGTCTTTTAGAACTTTCTCACATACATGCTCTACTGGTCTAAAATAAAAATCCCTAAAAACTTTGTCATTAGACCAATACGCAGCCTTCAGAATTTCACTCAAACTTCCTCCAGATGTATATACCTTTGAAGCCATAGCACCACGAATCGAATGCACTTTGAACCGATCCAAATTAACACCAGATTCACGCATAGTATCCTTGGCCCATCTAGCAATAGTAGCAGATGAGACCGCTTTATGTGGTTTTGCAAAAGAAATCAACAACTGATCTACACCTGCACCTCTAAACTCACTTACTCTGCACTCATAATCCTGTAAACATCTTTCCACACATAACTTAGGATGTTCATCGAATCTAGGATAAAAAATTCTCTCACACAGTTAGTTCTTCGTTTAATTTTTTTTTTTTTTTTTTTAAAACCCTCTGGGTGAAAAAATCTCCCTGAAAGATCTAAGGCTTTCACATCTGAAACCCTTCTAAAAGAAACCAAACATAATAATGTGGCTAACTTCCGACTCAAATGTTTCAAACTCAAAAACCTATTACCCTGCCAACCTTCAAATAGTTTCCAAATCAAACATACATCCCATAGAAAACTATACCTAGAACCTGGAGGTTTTCTTAAACGAATCCCTTTCATAATCCTACAAACCAATTGACCTTTACCAACAGAAATTCCATCAACCAAACAATGACCAGCTGCAATAGCGGACCTGTAACAGTTCACAGCTCTAACTTAAACCTTTCCTGAAAAGAATTGCCAAAAAATGTGCTATCATAACTTCATCCGCTTCCACGGGATCCAAATCCCTTTCCATGCACCAGCAAACCCACACTTTCCATGCTCCAGCTTCCTTGTTCCTGGTGTCCAAGATTCATATAACAACTCTGAAGCCTCCTTTCATAATTCTGCGAATCTATCTGATTTCCTGAAATGCTCCAAACTAGAAGGTTGAGCACCCCTGACTCCACTAACGGATGTTCTCTTCCGTCTACATCCATCAAAAGTCCCTTCTCTGCTAGCATTAAAAAAGGATCTTCCACCGCCAATTCATTACTGAAGGATACCATGCTTGAGTTATCCAGAAAGGTGTTACTAAAACCAGACTGCAAGCCTGTCTTCTCACTTGTGCCAGGACTCTCGGAATCATCGAAAAAGCTGGAAACGCATAGCCCATCGAACCCTTCCAATCTAGACTGAATGCGTCCACACAAACTGCTCCTGGATCTGGCCTCCAACTCACATAATTCTCCAACTGATTTGTTATCCTTGATGCAAATAAATCTATCTCTAACGGACCCAACATTATCTGTATCTTCTTGAAAAACAACGGATTCAGTTTCTAGTCGCTGTAATCCCTCAAAAAACTGGAGTTCCAGTCCGCTACCAAGTTTTCTTTCCCCGGCAGATACTGAGCCGTTACACTTATTTTGTGTTCCATGCAAAACCTCCAAAAATCCATCTCCAGATCCGCTAACTTCTTTGACCTGCTTCCGCCTAACTTGTTTATGTAAGTTACAGCGGAAATGTTGTCCATCTTCAACAAGACTGTCCTTTTCTGAATTCTCTTCCTGAAACTGCGAATTGCCAAAACACCTGCCTTCCGTTCCAAACAATTTATATGATTCTCCCTTTCTTCCATATTCCAACGTCCTCCTGTTTCCTGACTTTCTAGTCTCGCTCCCCATCCTAAGCTGCTCGCATCTCTCCATCACATAATCTGGCGTTGTTCCAAAAATTGCCCTGCCATTCCATGCTTCTAAATTTTCTAACCACCAAACCAATTCTTCCTTTGCTTCCACATTCAATTTCACCTTGTCTCCATACCATAATCCTTTGTTCAAACTTGCACCTTTCACTCCCTGCAAAGCTCTGTAATGCAATGGTCCTGGAAATATCTCCTGAATCGTTGAAGACAAAAGTTCCAAAACTCTCGCTAACTGTCTTATGCTTACTTCTTGTTTCTTTAACAATAATTGCACTTCTCTTTTTATTAAAATGATCTTTTTCTCTGGTAACACCAACTTTTTTTTATCGTGTCCACCACAAAACCTAAAAACTCAATTTTCTGTGCTGGCACTAAAATAGATTTCTCCAAATTTAAGACAAAACCTAAATCCTTCAACAGATTCTGCACTAAGAGGCTGTGCTCCAATAAACTTTTTTCCTCTCCATTCATTATCAGTAGGTCGTCCAAATAAATCAACATCCAGACCCCTCTTTCTCTCAAAAAACCAACAACCGGTCTCACAACCTTTGAAAAACACCAAAGGGCCGAACATAGTCCGAAGGGGAGGCACACAAACTGGTAAAGCTGACCCTTCCACCTGAACTGAAGGTATTTCTGACTTGCCTCTGCCATAGCTATTGAAAAATACGCATCCTTTAAATCTATTTTCACCATCCAATCGTAGTCCTTCAAAATATCTCTTAACAGATGGATTCCTTCCATCTTGAAATGATTGTAAAGTGCAAATTGATTTAATTCCCTCAGATTTATGGCAGGCCTCCACCCTTTGTCCTTCTTTTCCACTACAAAAAGGGTACTTACAAACCATTTCCTCCCCTCTGAAACTCTTATTATTGCCTGTTTTTTGTTTTTTTAAACATTTCTCTCACTTCTTTCTCTATAATAGTTTGAACTTCTTTGGAAATATATTTCCTTTGGTTCTCTCTCCTGCTTGGGAACTGTATCAAAATCCATCACATAACCTTTTATTGTTTCTAAAACCCAGGAGTCTCCCGTTATTTCTTTCCATTTCTCTAGAAACATTCTCAATCTTCCTCCTGAATTTTTCTTGGTAAAACCAAAAATATTTGTCATACTCACCTTGACCTGTTTGTCCTCCAGATTGAAAACCTGCTCTTCCCCGAGCAGCTCTGTTCCTTCCTCCACGTCCTCTTTGTGGATAGAACGTACTTTGATATGAGTTCCCTCTGAAACTACCTCTTCCTTGTGAACTTCCTCCTCCTTGATAAAATGGGCCTCTTGAAAATGGACAGCCGAAAGATTGACCCCTCCTTCCGGCCCTGGTATATAAATTTCCACTTCCGAAGACTCTTCTCATTGATGCATGTGCCTTATCTAGAGAAGTAAATGTTTGCACATGTTTCCCTAAGGATTTTACCAGCCCATCTCTGAAAAGGAGTCCTTTTGACTCTTCACTGCTTTCCTTTCTGGCAAAATCCCCTAATTTAGGGCTTACTCTGAATAAGACTGCCTTTCGTCTCTCAGCTATCAAGCTTGCATTTGCATTTCCAATGAAACACACCGCCCTTTGACTCCAACCTCTTAGGAGCTCTAAATCAATGTCAGTACAATTTAGGTATGACTCTGCCACCATATCAAAAATTCTGGCCGCTGGACTTAGTATATCTAAAAGCTTATCTTCGCATTGTTTAAGTGATCTTTCTAACCCTTTTCTTGGGTCACGACCTAACTTAAAGAGATAAGTTATTAGGTCTGGGTCCAGGTTCGGAGTCATGGTCTCTTTTACATCAATTACAGGCCGGGAGCATTCTGCTTTTATGAGATTTCTCTCTAAAGGTCTCCGAATCCAGAATTTAATATAGTCCGAAACCTGTTCCATAGGCCACCATTCCGAACTTCTTGGATGTCTAGTCAAAGCAGGATTAAAAAGTGTTTGCCCAAATGGATCTTTCATTTCTTTCTTTGACTGAGTATTAGTACTAGTATACTCTGAAAATTCATCTTTATCCTCATCATAATCAAGATCCAATACATACTCATCTAAGTCATCATCCTCCTTATTATCTCGCCTAGTGGGTTGACCACCTCTTTCATTCGCAGGGTCAACCTGCCTTTCATTCGTGCCGCTCTGGACACCTCTCAAAACCACTCCTTTCTTTTTATTATTTACTTTCTTAATCTCTTCACTTGAGATATTCTCTACATTGTTGCTATGTTTTTGTTTTTTTAAAACATTTTCCTCCTGGACCTCTATTTTGAGTATCCTCTTCCTCAGATAATGTCCAGAATTCTTCCTCTTCTAAATTTTCTGCCTTCCTTTTCCCTTCCTTAACTATTCTTTCTACTGTTTCCTGTACCTTATTTCCTATTTCTTGCTCTATTAGTCTCCTAATAATCTCCTCTTGTGCCTCCTTGGTACTAACCTCTGCTCCCTCACTCATGTTAATAAAGTTTGTTTAAATAAATCAATTTGTCTCTTTAAAATCACTTAATTACTCTTTACTTTTTTTTTTAAACACCTATAACATATCCTATAACCAGGATTCCTCAATATCCTTCAAAAAGTTTTTTTTCTTTTTCTCCTATATGCCACAGTTTCCGAAAAATCACCTCCTCGATTCCTCCGATCAGCAAACTGACAAAAGTCAACTGACTTCTGTTTGCCGATCGGTTCCCCGTTGCTAAGTAACCTACGCGATGTTTCCAACAGACGTCATGCGTCTGGGAAACAAGCTCGCTTTCTTTAAGAAAACAGACGCGTCTGAACTCACGCAGTTCAAACGTGTCTAATCTCCCACAGAAACAAGCATCAATGTTGCAAGGCTGCGCGATCATCACTACTGAGAAATCAGCGCGATCGAGTGAACGCAGCCTCGTGTCTCCTCAGACCTCGCTATGAAACACTTGAGGCTGCACGCGCCGGCATTTTAAATATAAACGGTAAAAAATAAACTTCACTATTTTACTATTTAAACTTTCATTTCAAATCGCTAAGGACATAAATACATTTAAACAATTATATTTGATTTAATCATTATTCCTAAATCCTATATATTTTAAAACTAACCTACTAAATATCACCCGAAAATTGGGTTATTGTAACAAAAAACCTAAACAACTAAAACACTTCCTAACATGAGCACTCTATGAGATTCATCTTTAAACTTATATTTAATTTAAATATATGTATAATATTAATTAAGAATAAATCAAGTATGGGGGGGCGCTAGAGGGCGCCAGGCAAGATGGCCGCACCTTTAGTGTAGCTCTGCCCGGCTGATCTCCCATCCGCCTAATATACGCATCAAAACGCTGCATCACAGTTGTGAAAACGGTTGTCCTGTACAGCGCAACACCCCCGTATCAGGTGGGGGCCTCGCAGACAGCTGGGGGTTATTGGAGCAGGTAGTAATCTGTAGGGAGAGGCCTGACCGGCGAGACGCTAAAATGGCGGCCGCCATTGCCCGGCACTGAACTGAGAAGCGGACCGCAGACTGGGAAGACGTGCATGAGTGGCATCGGCCGCGCGGTGCACTGCGCCTAATGTGCGAGCGGTGGCCTGGCAAGCAACATTTCCTCACCTTGCTGTTGAATACCAGGGGCCGGAGAGAGGCGAGCGCGCCCACCCTGTGTCGTTGCGGGGCTGCTGCCGGACCCGGAGCGGAGGGCGTAGTCCTGCGGAGGGCAGCTGAACACCGCGGGGGAATGCCGTGGGCTGCTGTGGGGCGACGGAGGCGCCCGTGGCAAGTTGCGGCCCCCGGTGGGAACATTGATGTGCTCGCTCTTGCTGTTGCCCTGCAATAACGCGCCTCGCTGCCCGGACCCTCCACGTTGTGTATCCTGAATCGTCACAGTCGCCGGAGCAGTCACAGTTCGGCAAACAAGGAGTGGAGGAAGACGGCGAGCTGACAGAGGCCCCGCGAGAGCCCACGATTGCCGCTGAAGACCGGAGTCGCCTGCAGCGGGCTGCGGTGAGTGGGATGCGGCCTTGTCTGGGCCTATAGCTGCGGAGGCGTTTGTGGGCCTAGGCGCTGGGCTGCGGCCTGCAAGTTGCGGCCTGTGTGCTCGGCAGGCTGGGGTCGGCCTGTGTCCTTTAAAGAAATTGTTGGCATCTGACCTGGTGGAGTGCCTGAGGCCCGGAGGTCGCGCTACGCGCCCCAGAGTTTTGAATTGCTTAGGTGGGCCTGTGGCTGTCCCTCTTCTCGGCCACGTGCCTGCTATCCTGGCGGCCCATGGCCGAGAGCCGGCGGAGTCTGTTTCTGGGTTACGGCTTGGCAGTATTGTCCTCCGCAAGGCCCTGATCGACACACGTGGACACACTGTAAGTCCGCATAGGTGGGGGGAGCGCCTACCCTGTGGCTACCGGTTTCCTTGGTTGAGTGCCTCTTTGCCAGCGGGGGCCCGCGCTCAGTGTTTGCGGGCGGACTATTACCGGCCAGAGCGGCCACCCCCTCTGCACATCGCGGGAGTGGCATTAGCGCTTTTGGAGACGAGCGCGGGAAGCTCCTACTATCCTGTGGACACAGCAAGATAGATGTTTCTTGCCCCACTGGAACACTGGTTTTTGGCTATTGCAGTGGTGTGGTAGTGGTGGTGTCATAAGGGCTCCTGCCTTGTTTTGGCCCATTGTATTATCCGACACTCCTCTATGGCCTGCCTATTATCCAACATGGGGAAGACGGATAAAACTCAGCCTCGCCTCACGCTTGAGGTGCGAAAAACTAGCAGAGCACAGCAAAAAGCGGCCTCCGATTCAGAGGCAGACGCCCTGGGGGGACGGCCCGTCCACGTTGGAAGTGACTCTGCTGGCCATGCAGAAAAGCCTCCCGTCCATAGAGGGCAATATGTCAGCCATAAACCACAGACTTGACCATGTGTCTTCTCAACTCGAAAACAGAGCGTGAGAATGGGGGAGATCGAGCAGCGGGTCTCTACCACAGAGGATGGTTTAAATGAGGTAGCTGGCAAGGAACTTAACATGGACAAAGTGTTGACGCTAATCCAGGCGAAGAACAAGGACTTAGAGGCCCGGTCTCGCCGAAATAATATTCGAATTACTGGCCTGCCGGAATCCACAAACACTGGGAGGATGGAGACCTTCGTTGAGGCTCTGCTAAAAGATGTCTTTGGCCCTGAGAACTTATCCAACATGGTCATAGTTGAGCGGGCCCATCATACTCTGGCGGCGAGACGAGTGCCAGGTGCTCCGCCCCTTAATTGCTCGATTATTAAATTACAGGGACCGTGATGCCATTTTGCGGCTGGCCAGAGAAAAGGGCGCCATTGATTATCAGGGGAACTCACTATCCTTCTTTCCTGACTTTACGGCCGCAGTCCAGTCTGCAGGGCGGGAGTTTGGAACTGTAAAGAAATTTCTTCAATCTGAGGGCATCCCCTATGCCATGTTGTATCCCGCCCGCCGAGTAGGCCAGGAGGGGGACTTTAAGATTTTCACCACCCCTAAGGCGGCGATGGAGCACGTAAAAAAACTGAAACGACGGCGGTGTGAGGCCCCGGCTGACCTTAACGAGGAGGAGCAGTGATTGTGTGGTTATGAGCTATATTTTTGTCTGCTGCTCTACATGTCTGATATGTGTTGCCCTCACTGTTTTGGAGTGTTACTGTCCCTCACAGTTGAATTGTTGAAGTGGCGCTGGTTAAATTGCGGCAGATGTATGTGCTGCAATACATTTCTTCTATGTCTTTCATATCTTAGCACAGGTATTTAGACCTGATCAGCCACCTCCTACGCAGTGGGAGGCAAGTAGCTCTCTGGCGTTCCCCAAATGGGAGTACCCCACATGTTACGAGCTGTTCGAAATTTCTGTTGGGGATTGTTTATTTTGGGAAGGGATGGCTTTGGCAAGTTGGGACCACTGAAGTGGGTTGGGGGGGAGGGATGGATGGCACTTTGTAATTGCACTGATATTGAACCCTGGCGACACACTACTGTAATTCGACAACACACTGTTATATCTATCCTTTCCGTTGCATGGCACTGGTGGTAATATAAAGTTCCTTACCTGGAACGTGCGTGGTTTAAATAGCCCCAAGAAAATCCGATCTGTATTGGCTTACTTAGACAGGCTTGATGTCCAGGTGGCATTCCTGCAAGAGACATCTTACATCACTCTCTGAGAAGAATGTGGGCACGCGCTGGGCAGGGATCCAAATTGCTTCCTCTTACTCCTCCTACTCCCGCGGAGTGCTAATTTTAATAAAGAAGGGAGTACCCTTCACTGTCCTTAATTCGGAGACAGATGACCAGGGCAGACTTGCCCTTGTGCATGGCAAGCTTGGCGGTGTGGGAGTGCTGCTGGTAAATGTGTATGGCCCAAATGTGGATGACCACTCCTTTTTTGCTGATGTATGGCGCCGTGTTTCCAATTATCCTCCTGCGGAGATCCTATGGGGGGGCGACTTTAATACTTGCCTGGATGTAACTATGGATAGAGAGGGAAGTGGGGCCCCCCCGACATAGGCTAGCGACAGATGCCCTACTGGGTCTGTTAGAGGCCGGGAACATACACGACGTCTGGCGGATGCGGCACCCTGGGGCACGGGAAAGCACCTTTATATCTACAGTGCACGGTACGTGGTCCCGTCTGGACTACTGGCTCGCCTCTGAGGTCGTTTGTACATGGGTGGTCGACGTTAGGCATTTGGCTAAGACACTGTCTGATCACTCTCCATTATTGCTTGAAATGCACGTCCCTGAGTGTGAAAGGCCCCAGTTCACATGGCGGCTGCAGCAGTCCTCACTGACTGATCAGGTCTTCAAGTGCACTGTGGGGGAGGCGATCTGCAACTTTCTTTAAGGAGAATGAGGGCACTGTGGATAGCGCAGTTGTGCTTTGGGAGGCGTTTAAGGTCACGTTACGAGGTGTGTGTATTGGTGCGCAGGCGGGGGTTTTAAAAGACTTATGCCGCAGAATCAGTAAGTTGGCTGCAGAAATATCTACTCTGGAACATGATTATGAGCGACATCTTGAGCCAGAAGAGCTGGCCGCAATACGGGATCTGGTCTCAGAGCACAATGAAACCGTAGACCATGAGATGGCACACAGATCGCACCGCAGCACGGCGCGTTATTATGGGGAAGGCCCAGCCGCTCCCTTGCGCAAAAATTGGCGGCGCCCCGGAGTCAAAACTACATCACTGAAATGCTAGATGAGGAGGGTGAGGCGCACTTCACCACGCCAGAAATAAGTAAGGTGGTGCTAGCATTCTACTCTGGCCTATATGGAAAGCGGTCGCATGCCCCGGCGGCAGAAGTTAATTCTTATTTGGATGATGTCGCGCTGGGTTGGCTGTCGGTCGGCCAGCGAGAATATCTCACGCAGCCATTTGACGTCGAAGACGTCAAACTTGCCATCACGTCTCTCCCCACTTGTAAGGCTGCAGGCCTCGACGGGCACCCGAGCGAGTTCTACAAGGCCTATGCCGATGAACTTGCCCCCAGGTTATTAGACGTTTTTGCGGAGGCGTATGAATCTGGTACCCTCCCTCCCACTCTTAGGGAGGCACTCATAGTAGTGCTCTTGAAACCGGATAAAGCGGCCAATGCATGTGACTCATACAGGCCTCTCTCCATGATCAATATCGACGCCAAAATCCTGGCGAAAATGATCGCCTGCAGACTCCAGCCCCTAGTCCCTAACCTGGTACTTCCGGACCAGTCGGGGTTCGTACCTGCCAGATCAACCATGCACAACCTGCGCACTGTTTTTGCCACCCTACATTATTTTGAGTCGGACTTTCAGGCGGTAGCGGTCCTACTTGACGCCGTAAAGGCATTCAACTTTCTGCAATGGGAGTACATGTTCACTGTTCTGCTGCGCATGGTCCTACTTCCCTTCTTCCTCAAATGGATCCACCTGCAATATTCTGCGCCGATGGCTCGAATCCGCGTGAATGGCTGGGTGTCTGAAGTCTTTCCGATCAATAGAGGCACACGGCAGGGCTGCCCCCTGTCGCCCATACTTTTTGCGCTCGCACTAGAACCCTTGGCATGTAAATTGACCAGAGGCATGCTCAAGCAGCGTTGCGATTCAGTCAATGTCCGTAGGTGGTTTCGTTGTACGCGGACGATATGCTACTGTATGTCCGCGAGCCGGCTACTTATTTATCAGAACTGCTTCGCGAATTCGTGAAGTTTGAACGGTATTCGGGCCTGGGTATCAACTGGGCAAAATCGACTGTTTTCGCTGATGGCCAGCACCCGTGAGGTGGAATTGGACTTTCCCCTTGCGTGGTCCACTGATCCGGTTCGTTACCTGGGCGTGTGGCTGCACAGGGACCCTGAGGTGGTTATTTCCACAAACTATGGTCGTGTCATCACTAAAATCACGGACCAGGCGGCGAGATGGGCTAAACTGCTGCTTTCCTTAGCAGATCGAATAGCAGTCGTCAAAATGACGATTCTGCTAAAACTTCTTTATCTGTTCATTAATATCCAGATTCGAATGAACATTGCACTATTTAACATGCTTCAATCAGCCCTGCTCTCCTTTGTGTGGGGAGGTAAGAAACCCCGTTGTCGTTGGGAGATGCTGGTGCAGCCGTTCGAGAGAGGTGGCTTTGAAGCCCCTGATATGAGGCTCTATTATCTGTGTGCTCAAGCGCAGTTTGCGCATTTTTGGTATTACCTGCAGCGGTTCCAGCCGCACATAGCAGGTGAGGCAGATTCGGTACTGCCGGTGCCACTGGTGGCGGCCGCCTTGCTGGGCGGGCATGGTGGACCGCGGGCTGAAATTAATCCGGTTTGCTGCACTGCGTGGGCATGGAAGGCCCTGGCAAAAAGGGCGCAGTTGGGGTAACTTTATGCCCCAACGCTACCGATTGCGGCACATCCAGACATCTCCGTGACACAGGAGCGGGCTGCGCTGCAAACACTGAAAAACGCAGGGATGGCGCAGATGGGTGACCTCTATCGGCAAGGCCAGTTCCGACCACTTTCAGACATACAGGAAGGGCGGGGTCATGACCTGATGCTGGGATTCACTTACGTGCGTGTGCGGCAGGCTGTCCGTGCGCTATATCCCAACTATCCAGCTGAGCCGCGAACGCTTCTGGCATTGCAGGCGGTGTTAGCAAACGACTCACGTAAGGGGCTGATAACTAAATTATATAATGCTTCCCTAAGGGAGCGGGACCCCCTAGACAATCCCTCCTACAACAAATGGAACATGGCTCTGGGGGACACCCTGTCCCTGGATGCTTGGAAATTTTGCTGTACGCTGACGGGTCGCCTGACGGCGAACTGTAACCTCCGAATCATACACTTCAAATACCTGCATCAGCTATATTACACACCTGTTCAACTGCGTAGATTTGGGCTGCGGGACAGCGCTTGTTGTGTGCGGTGTGGACAGGATGATGCAGACTTTCTACATCTCGCATGGGGCTGTGCTGGCATACAGGCCTTCTGGATTAAGGTCACAAATGTGCTTACCGAGGTGGTGCTGGAGACTGACGTGTGCGCCTGCTGTCTGCATACTGGGGTGGGTAAAGAACCTCAAGCCTTGCAATCGGAGACTGGTGGCTATTTCCACTTTGTTTGCTAAGCGGGGGGTTGCGCAATGCTGGGGGGCTAAAACTCTCCCGACAGTGAAAAGGTGGGTCCGAGACTTGCTATATTGCAGGGACCAGTTGGGGATTTACGCAGAAGAACTGCCTGAAGCCTCGCGGCCCAAGGATTTTTGGGCCCCGCTCACTGGGTACCTGCTAGGCAATCCCGATTTGCAGTAGGGAGTTGTACTGATGTATTACTTGTTTAAGGTGGTGGGATGGAGGTCGCCATTGAGGTCTGTTCCATGTTTCCAATTATCTGTGATAACGGGTCCAACTCATTCTTTCAGTGCCGGGTTCTGGGGTGGGGGGGTGTTTGGGTTGGGCGAAATGTTTTTTTTTTCTCTACTTCACCGTAAAATGCTTGTATTGCTTATTTGACATATCTTATTTGCTGGGTCCCGTGTTGGGGCTGTGTATTTGTTGCTGCAAGCTGCTCAATAAAAATAAATTGAGAAAAAAAAAAAGAATAAATCAAGTATACTTATCTGTTCAGAAGCAGCAAACAAAAGAGGAAGAGCCTAGAATATTGAAGGGTTGTGTTATGGTTGAATGTTCTATTGTTTTATGACTTTATTCTGTGATGTAAGTAGCTTTTAAAGTGCTGCTCAGAAGTTGGTGAATAAAAGGTAATGCATAATGCTAGCCTCCTGTCTTGTCATTAAATCCATGACTGTCAAGGGTCGTCTCAGGCCTCGATCTCCCAAATGCAGTAGAGGAGTCCAGTGCAGGTCCAGTCGCCACTGGTCAACTTGTCTCCCGGTTACAGCTGTCTTAGTGGTTGCTTACAAGCAAGTAAATCTTTTTCTTTTCTGGAGACTAGTCCACTTCGGCTACGGGTACTACTGACGTGGAGACACCTTAGGAAGGTCAGGACCCAGTCTCCCAGAAGACACCTCAGCGTTCCTGGACAGCTGGGCACTTGAGGGGTGCACGTTTCCTTAGCTTTTGATGGCCAGGAAGTTAGCCAACTAGCCCTAGGAGTCCCTTCTTCAGTCCTGGCACAAGTGGAGCCCTCTTCCACAAGTGGATGCAGCAGGCACACCTCTCTCTTTGTGGGTCCCCTGGGTGCAGCAGGTGCAGTCCAGTCTTTGTTGTAGCCAATCTTTGCTGGGTCTAGGAAGCAGCGGGGCAGTCCTTCTGTCTAATTTTCAGTCCAGTAGTGATCTGAGGACTGTGTGTCTGGGTGCACTTTTAGGTCATCTTTGTGTTTGAGGGAGGCGAGGGCTTACTAGCCAATGGAGCAATAGTTTCCACGAGGCAACCATTTCCCACTTTAGATCACGTCCATCCTGGGGGTTTGGCCACCAAACAATACCAGGATACACTTCACTACCCAAATCCAAGCTTGCACAATTATTTGGCCCTTGTGTGGAGCTCTGGGCACACCCTTATGGTGTACCTAGCATAATGAGCCCCTCCTCCTAGAAAACCAGTGCTGCAACGGGTTCTTCCCCTCGGAAGGAGAAGCAGTCTGTCTGCCTACACAAAGGAGAAGGCATGTCGAGGTGCGACTTGCATGTGCTTCACTGATGCACTGGCCACAGATGGCCAGCGCTTTGAAGCTGGCCATCTGAGGTCACAACCCAGTTGCCATGCTGCAGGAGGATGTCACACCTCCTCCCACCAACAGTTTCTCTGTATTTTTTATTCCTGCAAGTGCTCCACACTTCCTAGAAGTGGGGGCAGCCAGTTGTCTCGGGTAACAACTGAAGACATTCAGGAATGGCTACCAGAGGGGTGGGCGACAAAGTGATGCCTTTCTATAGTCACCTGTGCTTTAAAAATTACTTTAAATCCAACTTCAACAATGAGTCGGGTTACAAGCAACAATTAATTTGATCTTTGGAAGTCCTAAATGGAAATTACCAATTAGAGCGATGACTTATGCAACTCCATGTTAGACACAAGTGGTCTAACAGCCTTGCTATAGTGAAAAAAGGCAATTGTTATTTTTCAATGTCATGGCCTGTCCAGCACAGGAGAAATATTCCCTTCTTTTTAATATTTAGCACGCTGCCTTCCTTAGGGGAGACTTATTAGCAAGCATTGGCAAAGCCAATAGGTCTTGTTTATGCAAGATCTATTGGCTTAGCCAATGTTTTTTTTGCCATATTGTAAATGGCTGAAAGGAAAGATAAAAAGCTTTATGACACGGCCAGCATTGACTGCATTATAGCGTTTGTTGTGCTTTTTTCTTACTTGCAGCTATCCTGCACTGAAGCCAGCGCTGCTGTATAACCTATACTATAACGTCCCTGTAGATCTATAGTCTGAGGGCCACAAGCGCACTCCTGAACTTTGCATGTGGCCCCCTGTTCAAAACGGACAAACATTTATGTACAAGTTGATCGATGTGAAAGAAAGCAAGTAACTAGGTGTCCTGCATAGTTAACTTTTGGGCCACCTTCATTTTTAAAAATATTATGCAACAAAAGAGTAAAATATAAAAAAGTCCCTCCAAAAATCGAAAAATGTATTTAATTCACATGCAGAACTGTTTCATCTTAGTAGTACATCAGTCTAAATCAGTACAAGTATTTTTTTTTTAAAGAAATTGTTTTCAAACATGAATTTTGAAACCTTCATGCTTCCACCCACCCTAAAAATGCCAACAGTGAAGATAACTGCACTTGTGACTGCTTGTTTAGTAGTAGAATATAGCAATAATCGGTGTTGAGTGGGTTTCCTAGAGCTTTTGGCCCCTGTGCTATTACACCTGCTGCACCATTCAAATCATGACCCTAGTGCCTGCAAGGTAACTGCATTTGTGACTGCTTGTGCAACTTTCTGAAACTCCCCTAGATGTCTCGCATACCACACAGATGCGCTGTCTGGTAGGCTGCGACCTATAAAGGCGAGGTTTGAACATGGCAAAAGGATTTATTTTACAACAGATAAATAATGGAATGCACTCCAATTTGTCCTCAATGTCAACAGATTAAATGGTGCTCAAAGGCAAAAGTTCTGTGTGAGGGCTTGGAGCGTGCTCCGTCCCGGTGGCACGGATGAAATTCCAAAACTGGCTGGTGCATCATCACGCACCAGTCTGAAGCTGCACAGCCATACAGATGCAAGTCACACAGGCCAACAAACAAGAAACCAATTTTAGTCCAAGTAATCCATGTTTACTCCATATGTTTTTAATTATTTATTAATTGCGGTTATTTGGATTCTTAAAAAAAGTTATTTTGCAGGAATACGATATGCATGATAATGCTGTGCCATTGCATCTGCTGCACCATTCAAATCATGACCCTAGTGCCTAAAAGGACAATAGAGGAAATGGTTTAAGACCAGTAATATAAGATTTCCGAAAAAGGCACTGTTGCAGACGGAATACATAATTATTGTGTAGCTAAACACAAAAGCTTTCATATAAAGAGCCTTTAAACTTATCCAACTCTCCAAAATGAGTTGCCACAGATGTCATAAATAATACACATGCTTTACACATCAAAGTGAAAACCAAGCAATGATAAATTGTTACAATGTGGCTTTCCTGTGAAAGGATCTTATCCTGTGTTTGACAGTGAACGAGCCACAATGTAAATTGCCCAAGATCACCATGCACCTGAGACTGAAATGGGGTTTTGTACTTTGTTTCTAAAAAGGCAGTTTCACAAATTATTTGGACTCACCAAAGAGGAGGAATTTTGCCCCAAAAAAGTGTTAAATATGAAAAAGTCTCTGCAAAAATTTCAAAAACGTATTTCATTTACATGCAGATCTGTTTCATCTTAGCCATACTAGTACCAGGTTTTTTTTTTGTAAGTAATAGCTTTCAAACATGATTTTAGAAACGTTCATGCTTTCACCCACCCTGACAATGCCAATAGTGAACTGCATGCCCCACGAATGAAAGGCAAATGTTTTGTGCAGCTGAAAAATGAGATACCTTTTGAGATGGCTATGTCCAAAATAAAATTTAAAAAAACAGGCACAAGCAAGCTCCAAGGAGAAAGTAAGCTTCATTCCGAATTCCTGTAAAATCTTCCACTTTGAAGTCAGCTGAAAGCAAAATACACACCAGGCTCCCTCGAGGACACAGCTTGCCATTTGACCTCGGTCTTTGAATGCCCACCAAATGTGACGAGATTAGAACAAGATTTACAGGCCTGTTTATTACAGAAAACTAGTTTGTGGAAGAATACTGTGAACACTGTTTTGGCATGGGGAGGTACGAACTCGAGCTGGGGAGCCTAAAGCAAATAAAGCCAGCAAATGGACAGGCAGAAAACATGAGTTACAAACCACAAAGCCAATGGCAAGCAACGGGCAGAATGCATTCCCAAGTCAACTTTCTGAAACTCCCCAAGATGTCTTTTGCATACCACACAGCTGCGCTGTCTGGTATGCTGTGACCTATAAACGGAGGTTTGGACCTGGTAAAAGGGTTTATTTTATAACAGATAAATGATGGAATTCACTCCAATTTTTCTCAATGTCAACCTTTTAAAGGGTGCTCAAAGGCAAAAGTTCTGCATGCAAGCGTGGCGCGTGCTCTGTCCCGGTGGCAGAAATGAAATTCCAAAACTGGCTGGTGCATCGTCACGCACCAGTATCTAGCTGCACAGCCATACAGATGTAAGTCACACAAGTCAACAAACAAGAATTACATTTTAGTCCAAATAATCCATGTTTATTCCATATGTTTGAATTATTTATTAATTGTGGGGTATTTGCATTTTAAAAAATAATTATTCTGCAGGAATACGATATGCATGATGAGCTTTTGTAGTAATGCTCTGTATTTCTTTCATGTTTACCCTCTGGTTCGGCACTCAGTCATGTGGTTTGTTTCAATGGAGTTGGGTTGCAACTGCGGGGATTTTAACAGGTTTAAAATGAGCAGTTTACTTTGAGGAAACTTTTAGTTGGCTTTACGAACACCAGTTAAAGAAGATAAACGGACGGACACGGCGTTTAGACATGGAAAGTTCAGATCTTACATCTGTGGCATTGTGAGTTTATCATCAGGCTTATGATGGGTTTCGGCACAATGGGTCTTGGTTTATGTTTCAGTTTAGCATGTGGCACTGTTCATTATTAATTTTGAGCACAACAGCACATTTGTTTTAGTGTAATAGCACGTACTTTTTGGTTACCCAAGTAATGTTTAAGTCATGCACATAATACACTGCGTAATTGGGCATAGTGGGGGGAAGTTTGTTGAACATTCATGGTATGGACTGCACGTTTCACATGATTTAATGGTACTGTTTGAGTTTATTTTTTCTGAGATTTTCTACGATCTTGATGGGCTTATCTTAACATTCTAGTTACCCCTGAAAAAGGGCTTTATGCCTGAAATGCATTGGGCGGATAGGTACATGGTTACCCAGGACGTACTGTGAATTCTATTGTGCTATAGGATAAAGCCTGGATAGGCATTTCTTTAGCATTTGAAGTTTGGAATAACGTTGCCTCCGTTATGAATTTGAAAAATATTGAACAATATGTAATAAACATGGATTATTTGGACTAAAATTGGATTCTTGTTTGTTGACCTGTGCGACCTACGTCTGTATGGCTGTGCAGCTTGAGAATGGTGCGTGAAGATGCACCAGCCAGTTTGGAAAAGGGTTTATTTTGCCATGCTGAGTTGCCAGGTAAGAATCTGCCCGACTAGGCTGCGATTGCAGATCTAGAGTCATGTTTTTTCCTGGTCACTGTAATGGGGGGACAATTAAGTGCTGCAGCCCACTAGTGACCTTTAACTTACAAGCCCCGGGTAACCTTTTGTACCACATATACTAGGGACGTATGGGTAAGTGAAGTAAGTCACTCGGGTATAAGCCAATTCTACACAAGTTTGAGGGGTCAAAACATGCACTGGTGCCCGGACAGCAGGATCCAGTGCATTCAGAGCATATATTGAAAGGGGGGGGGGGGCAGATCAAAGAAAAAGAGGCACTTCCCTACAGTGATACTAGGACACCAGTGATACACAAAATGAAATCATACTAGTGGGTAAGCAAACACTGCCCCAGGGCAGGAGGAAGTGGCCTTTAGCAGTTTCCTCCAAGCAATAGATGTTTTTGAAAGCAATGAAGATTGGTATGATAGGACAACAGAAATGCAGGAAAGCATGCTCCCACAACCAGTGCTGTAGGACTGCAGGTTATGTTTAGTTATGTTAATCTGATTTGTAAAGCGCGCAGATACTCGGCAGAGTGTCCCGGCGCTCAGGCAGAGGGCAACAGACAAAGACACCTAGATTGACTGTTTGAAGAGCCAAGTCTTTAGTTTCCTCTTGAAGATATCAAGGTTATTTACCAAACGGAGGTCTAGTGGAAGTTTGTTCCAGTTGAGTGGCCTTAAGTAGGAAAAGGATCTCCCGCCTATTATAAGGTGATTGATGCGGGGCACTCTTGCAAGGCGCGCAGAGGAAGAGCGCAGGGTGCGTGCTGGAACGTATTTGCTGACCCTCTCTGAGATAGATTGCACCCGTATCATGCATGGCCTCATGCATTAGGATCAAGTGCCCCAAAGCCTAGGTGTTCGCTAGCTGTACTATATTGACCCAGTAATAACAGACCCATCCCAGCAGCATGTACTTCTTAGATGTGAAATTACCACATCCAAATGTCCCCGGTTAGTGTCTATAGCAGTGTAAGCCTTTCACCACATGATCACTGTCCATGTAAATCGCAGTACTCCATCAATGGTATTCAGCTCTAACAGTCAGCTTTGCCCCAACAGGTCTACTTTGCTCCAGTATCATGCGCTCTGTCAGTAGTGCTCAGTCAGATCTATAAGAGGCCTGCAGATCTGGTGTCTATAAAGAATAAAACCAAACTACGCATCCTTACCTCCAGCTTAATGCTGCTGTTCCCCTCGGGCTCCTTTCGGTCCTGGTCCTCTCCTGTGTCATCAAAAGGTGAGCGAGGATGCGGCGCATGAGAGTCTAGTGCCAAATCGCCACGTGAGATCAGAGTGCAAAGGTAGATGTTGTGCGAGAAAACATCATGGCGGATCAGCTCACAGAACAGCAAGACCAGGTTGAAAAACTCCACCTTCTCACTCTCACAATTTGGATCAGCTGCAAAGGAGGAGGAAAGAGAATTAGAACAGGTTCAGTTTACAAACAGTCCTATCCCTTTAAACCTCTAAAGAGATAAGCTGAGTCATTCTGAGGAAAGACCACCTAATGGGATCCCTGCACATTTTTCTCTTTGCCTTTCTCATTCTTGAAGAAATGACAATGTTTTGAATGCATCCACAACTCTCCAATTTTCAAGAAATGGTCACACAACTATTGAGTGGGTCAGCAACGCTCGAGGTCAATCTACACAGGTAGTGTTCTAAAGGCCAGCAGCAGAAACCATACTGTGGCACAAAAGCAATGCAACTTCCTTCGGCGCTAAAGCAGCGGCAAAGCTGGAAGATATATTCACCCTATTGCCACAGAGAAAAGGCACAAACCCTGCTCTGTGGAAAAGTGCTACATTTACATATAGTTTAGGAGAAATTGGCCTGTTGCACAACAACGAATAGAGATCAGCAGGTTTCTAAGCAGGTACCTTTTTCTCACATTGATAACTGACCTAAGCAACAAGAAAAACTTCTAACATAGTATATGCTGGTAGTGTTTTTACTAAACAAATATTATAACAATACAGTAAAAATTAACCTCAATTTGAAAACATATTTGAGCAAAAATATTGCAACTGAATTACAAAAAGATCAAATTAAATGAATAAAGGGTTAAAGGTTACATCAAAAATGAAAGAAAACGCTCAATGCTATAAAAGAGGTCACATCAAAATTGATGATAAACAAAAATATTGAAAATACATCAAAAATACAAGTTAGAAAGTTTTGCATAAAATATCTGTGAAAGAACGTCAACCATGAACATTTATTGAAGAAAAGAAAAAAAAAGAAAATCACTTAAAAAATTAAAACCATCATTTAAATACAATTATTTTTTTAACTATTAATATATTACAAATCCAGTTGGAGGCCTCTTGTGGCTGAACGGACTAGCAAGAGGGAAGATGAAGAGATAACCTAGGATTCCCTTTGCAACTGCCGATACCTCATCAGTACAGATGACTATCTGAGACCTGCTAGTGACTCCCTGACCTTTTCAGCAGAGAGGGGAGGGCTGGGGCTCCCCAATCATGGTTGGTATCATCAGGCTCTACAACTGCACTATACGGTGGAGTGGGAGGGGTGGTGTCTGACTGAATATAGGTTGTTCATTTGTGGCCCATTACATCAGAAGCCATTACTTAGAGGTAAGTCCATCAGGAGCGCCTTTACTTACATTATTTAAGGTGTTTTTTTTATTTCTACAAGTTATTTATATGAGGGTTGGCTAAGGTGCTGCGCGCCAAAATGAATCCGTAATAAAAGTTATGGAACCTATGCTGGAGTGTGGGATTTCCTGCTTTATGTGGACTCCATATCGATCCATCTACATCGAACTATATCTGTGAGGAAATGGGGGGCATTATATAGTGTGGTTGTGCAACCTCATCAACCCCTTAAGGACCATTCTGTTTCATATGTCAAACCTTCAGCTCATCCCTGCGTAGCTGTGGCTCTGAGCAGCGAGGCTTACACACAGGAACAAGTATAAAGCATTTAAACAGCACCCAAACAATTGAAGACGAAATAGACAAGACACAAAGAAATCTGATACCAATTTATAGAAATAAAATGTATTTGTATGTATTTTTACACACTACAACGAAAAAGATACACCAGACGGCTCCACAAATATAGAACTTGCATGGTATAGTAAATCAAGGTATTTTCACTCGGTTGCAAACAACCATTGGCAAATTCAACGTATTTGACACTTAAAAAAGTATTCACTAAAATGTTTGAGCTAGGTGTAATGGGGTCACTTGAAGTCACTTTAGAGGACCAACTCCTGTGGTAAGCCAATCAGGGGGGACTAGCAAGGTCATCAGAAGCAGTTACCTCAGCAGGTGAAGCAGTCTTCAGTCAGTTCCAGGCACTTTTATCCTTTGCAGGATTTTGCTATGGAAGTGGTCCTGATGCAAGGGATGAAGGATGCTTAAGATGCTCAAAGAATGCTGTGGATGCGATCAACGAGGGTGTCGCTGCGACTACTCCTCAGTCCATGAATGGATGAGGCAGCTCTCGTCTCAGGCTCTAAGTTCTCTCGGTGCTGGTAGAAGTCCAGTCGCCACTGGACTGCCAGCCACCCAGTATCGGGGTCACAGGCCAATCCTTCCTGGGTCGATAATTCGTCCTCTGGAGGACCCAGCTGCACTTCGACCACACTCCCGGGTTCAGCGATCTCGTGGTCCCTGGTGCTGCACGGTGGAGGCTGGCAGCGGGTTGAAGACTTCGGGCTACCAACCTGACCCAGGAGACTTCTCAGATTGTGTGTCCCTGTGCTGTGAACAGGAAGCCAGCTCAGTGACCTCTGGAGTCTGTTGGCTTTGGCTGGGCTCTGGAGATGGCTTCTCCTCGAGCAGAACACAGTAGGCTCAGTCCCTCCCTCTCTTTTGCCGCCTCCAGCTTCAGCAGGTGCAGTCCACAGAGGTGCAGCCTCTCTTTGTTGGTTCCGTAGAGCAGCAGGCCAGTCCTTCTTTGGCCTTTCTTCCAGCCCAGTCAAGATCTGAGTTCTGGGTGCCAGAGATGCCCTATTTATGTACAGAATATGCCCTCAGGGTAGGGTGCGGTTGGTAGCCCTCCTGATGACCACTTCTGGGAAGTGTGGGCATCTGCCCACTCCCAAGATGGAAGAAACCCTCTCTCAGCATCAAGAGCTCCCTAGCCCAACCCAGAGGAGTGGCTACCAAGGGGGATACACACCCCTGGAAAACTGGTTTGACATCTGGTTTCCCCTTCCCTAGTGCAGCCCTCTCCTGATTGTTACCCCATTGCCCTTCAAAACAACATGCTCAATGGATTCTAGCAAAAGGGGCAGGACAGATCAAGATCAGAACCGGATTGTTGCCATTTAAAATGTACTGTAAGCAGAGGCAAAGACCTAAATCAACATTTCACATCCAGTGTCTTTGCCAATGGTGGCTCAATCTCATCCAAATAGCATTCCATTTTGAAATCATCTTTAAATTCCAGGAAGGCAGCAATGATTGAACCCCCCCCAATGTGCCTAAGAAATCTTTCGTCCATGTGCCGCCAGTAAGCCCCCTTGAGCTCAGATTTTGAAAGTACACAAGCGCTCTTTGGGGCTGTCCATAACTCCTCGTGGCCAATTTCAATAAGGTGGCTTTTAATGAACTGGAACCAAGGAATCTTAGTCGCACCTGGTAACCTCAGAATTTCCTCAGGACCCAGTTGGTATGTCAACAATTTGGAGGAGACTCACATTCACCTTGAATAGAGCAAGGGTCTGTCAGTGATCTGTGCTCCAACTCTAGCCTTAGTGGAACAGGCGGAGTGCTAGTTGGACGGTTAGGCAAGGAGCGGAGGAACCTATTCTCCACAAGCTCCAATTCGCCAATATTAGCATGGCCCCAAAGTTCCCCCCCCAAATAAAGATGCACCAAGGGCTTGCATATCATAAATGGCTGTGAGTGTCTGAATGGTTCTGTGAGTGGGTTTGTGAGTGAGTGTGAGAGTGTCTGAGTGCATCTGTGAGAGGGTGCATGAGTGCCTGAGTGGGTCTATGAGTGCGTGTGAGAGTGCCTGAGTGGGTCTATGAGTGCGTGTGAGAGTCCCTGAGTGGGTCTATGAGTGCGTGTGATAGTGCCTGAGTGGGTATATGACTGCGTGTGAGAGTGCCTGAGTGGGTCTATGAGTGCGTGTGAGAGTGTCTGAGTGGGTCTCCGAGTGGGTATATCAGTGTCTGAGTGTGTCTGTCAGTGGGTGTGTGAATGCCTAAGTGTGTGAGTGGGTGTCTAAGTGTCTGTGTCAGTAGTTGTGTGAGTGACTGGGCAACAAAGGAACCACACCTGCGACTTAATCCAACAAGACTCCACAGTTTTGCACAAAATATCTACCCAAGTGGAATACATTCTACTGGTTTATTACTAAGTGCTACCTCCTTGGGTAAATGTCCAGTACGTATTCTATACTACAGCTGGGTAATGGAGCATGAGGAAATGTCAGCGGTGACCTTGTGTGCGTTTTGGCAATGTGATGCGTCTTTATCCAGAAATATGTGAGAACATAAATCTCCCTATAGTGAAGACAACAAGACTACAAAGAGGTCAATCTCCACCAAACAAGGGTCTTTCTTCTTAACTTTATGAAGCAAGTGCTTCTTTGTTTAGTGGAGTTGTCCTCATATTCCTCAGCATCAAGAACGCCTCAGCAAAATAGGCGGGAAACATGCTAGGGGGCCAATTGTTAAGCTGTTCATCATTCTGGCAAAGGAAGAAAGTCCTTTGCATACTACTAAGGGGGAAGGGGCAGGGCCAAACAGCGAAGCTTCCACGTGAATTGTACATTTGAATACTTGAAGCAATTTAAAGGGATAACCATGGACTCTGCTCTCACCAGGAGAGGACAAAAAGAACCCACTTGTCACAATCACTACAAAGTGCCTCTAATAGCTCAACGATGCATTCACCTCCACAAAGCATTTCAGATCATCTTTCAATATGGAATTGCAGAGACATCACACTCGCTTTGCCAAACCCAGGAGTTAGAATCATTTGTCCTTTACAGAAGTGGAGCTTCAGCTGGGGCACCTGCTATGTTTATATGTGCAAGTGCTTCCTGTTGAGGTTTAATTTGTTTGAAATCAGCATCAGGGCCAGAAAGGCCCCAGGGACCCCATCCCACAGAGCCCAGCCACAACTTAATGGGACAAAGCTGAAATTTAATGGAGATGGGGGCTGCGCAGCCCCGCTCCCGGGCTGATTTTGCCCCGGTGATCCCATCCCCCTGGGCTCAGCCACGTCTCACTGGGTGCCCTGGATCCACCCAGGACATCCGGTATAAATGTTGGGGACCTTTGGGGGAGGGGGGGCCTCATGGCCCCTGCGGTCCCAGCCGGCTCCCCACCTCCTGCAGGAGCCGGCATTGCTGTTGCACACAGGGATCTGCTGGAAATGCAGCTCACTGCATGCGAGAGCAATAGTTTCATTTCTTTCCCGGCCTGCATGTATGTGGGCAGGGAAATAGTTGAAAACTACGCTTCCAGCAAGCAGGAGCGGTTTGACAACTCCTGCTTGATGCAAGCGGAGTGTTTGCTTTTGCTTGGCAGAAGCGGTCACAGCTCCCGCCAAGCAAAAGCAAACAGCTATGTCCCGGAGTGGGTACTCCGGGACATAGCAGGAGCCAGCCCTGGTGGGTGGTGGCTGTCCCCAGGGCCATATATGGCTCTAGGAGGGGGGCTGCGCCCCTCAATTTTTTTCAAATCTGTGTATTCCCCTGGGACCTGGACCACCCAGGGGCTACATTAAAAACAAGTGTGGGAGACCGCGCTTGTTTTTTTTTATAAAGAAAAAATGTATGCCGATATTTACAAATTTCGCCATGAATTAAAAAAAAAAAAAATGCTTTTTTGTCCTGCCTGGATCCCTCTGGGACCCCAGAACCAAGGCTAGGGAGGCAAACAAAAACACTCCTAACAGCGGCTGACCTAAGGTTCAGCACATCAATCCCTGTCTGCAAACATTAAGAGTCCTGTGCATCCACTTCCGGAACCTGCCGCCGTTGAGCCCCACTGGAATCCAGAAAAAGCCAATTCTTTAAAGATGGAAGGTGCACCAGGAATGGAGTCAAGACCGTCTGAATGAGTCCATCAATTTTCTTTATTAGTCATAAGAGTTAAAAAATGGCCATCAGCCAACGCGTTTCGTTCCTATGAAGGAACTTCATCAGGGCTTCAAATATCACGTGAAGTATTGAACACTTATTTCGTGTAACTGAGATCAACGTGTAGCAACTCGGGAAAGTGCCCCACAATAAGGGTCAAACGTATCCAATCTAATCTCGTAATCTGGATGTTCTGTTTTCCCGACATACGGCAAATGCGCCCGATACTAAGTTTTGGTAAAATGCTTTTTTGTCCTGCCTGGATCCCTCTGCGACCCCAGAACCAAGGCTAGGGAGGTTAGGGTATTCCTACCCTGCCACCCTTTTCTTTTGCATTTTTGGGGGGGGGGGGAACTCGGCTGAAGCAGAGTTCCAAGTTGGCTGCCAACACTTCCTGGTTGAAGTGTTGGCAGCCAATCAGAGCTCTGCAGATCTCTGCACGAGCTCGTCCTTATTTACGAAGGCTTTGTGATCGTAGATATACAAATTTAAATTTCCTTTAATATCTCGACAAGTACTGAACAGATTTACACCAACTAACAAAAAGCGTGATCTGCAGAACAAAATCTACTTTTCTGCCAAATTTGGCGTAATTCCGTCCAGCCTTTCGGCTGCAGGCGTGTCCAAAGAATCTATGGAAATTAACATGAGAAACACACTTTTTTTTTTAATGCCCCCTTTTTCTAGGCCCCTGCTTGACAGATCACCCAACATGACACTTTTTTGGGGAAAATTCCATGAAGATTCGTCAAACGGCACCAAAGTTATAGACAAGTCAAAAAATGTTTTTCCTATGGAAACATGGTCCTAACTACAACTACCTACCGGTGACCACCAGTAGAATGAAATAAATATATTATATACATATATATATATACACATATATATATATATATATATAATATATATATATAATATATAATATATGTATATATACACATATATTTACAAAATATATATATTTACAAAATATATATATGTATAAAAAATATATGTATAAAAAAATATATACATATATATATATATTCACTGAAAAAACCATAGGTTTTACAGACGTTATAGTTCGAAATTAGCATTTAAAAACACCTTTGAAATTCACTGAAAAAACCATAGGTTTCAGGGGCGTTATAGTTAGCTGGACATTTCACTCGTACAAAACCATAGAAATTCCACTGATATAGTTAGTTCAGCTAACTTTAAATCGCGCCCCCGCAATGCCCTGCTCATGACGTCACATATTACATCATTCATGGCATGGTCAGTGACATCACTGATGACATCATCCAGCGACTGTTTCTGTAATTTTTAAATATGTTTTACATATATTCTTAGGTGTATTGAAGAATGAGTGGGTGCATAAGTGTCTGGATGGGGGATTTTACAGGTGTGTGACTGATTGTATAAGTGAGGGATTAAACGTGTCTTACTGAATGCATGGGTTAGTGACTAAACTGTGTGAATGTGTGTATCAGTCTGTCTGTTGTTGTGTAAGCTGCTACATGGGTTGGTCAGTAGCTACATGAGTGTTTATATGGGTTATTGATTGTTTGCCTGAGTATTTGTATGGGAGACTGAGTGTGTGTGTGTGTGGGTGGGTGGGTGGGTGGGTTGGAGGTGTGTAACTGTGCATTGATGTGTGAGTGGTTGATTCACTGGGTGTATGGGTTCAAGAGTGCATGTGGAAACAGCTGTACGGGTGGGTGAGTGTGTATGGGTGTGTTGGTGAGTGAATGATCTCTCAGTGGTACATGTGTGAGTAACTACATATGTAAAAGGCAGTATATGTGAGTGATGCTGTATATAAATGAGTATATGTGAGAGTGAGTGATTGTGAGAGTGGCTGTATGGATGAGTGTGTACTTGTATCAGTGATTATATAAGAGAGTAATTATGCGTTACTGTCTGTATGAATTAGTGACGTGGTGTGTGTATAACTGTTTAGGTGAGTAAATGGGAGTGTGATTGATTCTTTGCATGACTGACTAGGTGTGTCAGTAACTCCATGGATGAGTGGCGGTGTGTGAGTGTCTGAATAGGTGTATGAGTGCATATCATAGTGTTGTATTGATGAGTGACTGCATGTATAAGTGAATGTATGGGTGGATGTGTGTGTAGACCTAGGAATCAAAGAGTGCGTATGTAGTAACTGGTATTGGTGTCTCGATGGTTTCGAAAATGGTAGTCTGTATTTTACAGTGGGTGTATTAAAGGTTATATTAGACTGTGAGGAGGTGCATCAGATTTTCACGTGAATGATGTCATCAGTGATGTCATTTGAGATGTCATCAGTGATGTCATCAGTGATGTCACTGACCATGCCATGAATGATGTAATATGTGACATCAATGGCAGTGCATTGCGGGGGCGTGAGTTATAGTTAGCTGAACTAACAGTGGAATTTCTATGGTTTTGTACGAGTGAAATGTCCAGCTAACTATAGCGCCCCTGAAACCTATGGTTTTTTCAGTGAATTTCAAAGGTTTTTTAAATGCTAATTTCCAACTATTATGTCTGTAAAACCTATGGTTTTTTCAGTGAATTTCAAAGGTTTTATAAATGCTAATTTCTAACTATAACGTCTGTAAAACCTATGGCTTTTTCAGTGAATTTGAAAGGTTTTATAAATGCCAATTTCTAACTACAATGTCCCTGAAACCTATATTGTTTTTAACTAAATTTAAAAAAGACGTGCATACTTTTTGCAGTGAAAAACTAACTGTAACAGTAGTCTGTTATAAGTTATAATTTAACAATGTTTAAAACTTAATTAGCACTAATTAACATATAAGTGTGGAAAAAGTGTGACGGAGCAGCTATGATACCTGACTTCGAACAACAGCGTTCACAGTTCGATTCCCGGTTCCAGCGGCACGTTAGCCCACCACTATGTCACTGTGGGCAACACCTTGCTTAATCTTTCCGACGCCCCCGAGCGCCGGCACACCTTTCCAGGGGTAGCTGTACGCTTTACAAATGCTCGCATTTTTTTAATTTAAAACCATAGTGATGAGAAATATTATCACTTTTTTTTCTTCTATTCTGAAAGATCTTTTTTTTTATGTCCTCTATTTAGAATTACGGCAATTAATAAATGTATTTACTCATGAGAATGAAAATGACACGGTTTTCCGGGTAACAGTTTTTAAGTTCTCCAACGTATGTACATATTAAGGACCTTATACGTGTTAGGTTCGAAATCGAAACTTTTTCCGCTTCACATTTTGTAACTTTTCCCAACACGTGCACAAGTTAAACAGTTAAAACGTGAGCACGTGTCAACTGTAAAACGTGACATCTAAATGGGCGGAGCCGCATCTTCCTTCCATAGACTACTCAATAACCAAAAAGTATATAAACCACACCCGTTGATTGGTTAGTTTCGTTTTTGCGAGTTATTTACGCGTCTCCATTCAGTGATGCAGGTGCTCTTTTCTACAGTCGGATTCTTCTTTTGCGGCCACAAAACATAATCCTGAGTTGTAAGTTGTTTGATTATGGCATACTAGATATTTATAATACGTAGCTATTTGTCAATATTTAAACACTTTTATTTAGAAAAAAGTGTTATTGGTTGTTTTTGCCATTTATATGTAACGTCAGCAGCTTGTTTTCAGAAACAGACAGAATACAGCAAACATTGTTCCTGTTCTGGCTCTTTTGAGCTCATATAGTGTGACTTTGTATATTATAATATTGACACTGTACTTGACCTCAGAAGTGTTGGTGACCCGTCGACGCGAAGACTAAAGATTTATATGTAACGTCAGCAGCTTCTGGTTTTTAGTCTATTTCTCCCTTGAGATCATATAGTGTGAGTATGTATATTGTAATATTTACATTTATACTGAACTCAGTGGAGGTTTTTTGATATTTCTATTTTTGTCTGTTGCGGTTCCTATTCACCTTCTCCCTATAGAATATATACTACCAGTAGTGTATATTATACTACTATCCTATATATTCTCAAAGGAGTACGTGATTTGTTAGCGGAGCAGTGAGCGACCTCTAAGCACTATGACCGAACTTTCCCGAATTCTACAGAATAGAAATTATAGAAAATTATAAAGCGTACATTTCTATGTAATATAAAGTGATTTGTGTTTAACTGTTTCTTACTTGTTATTGTTCTTGTGACCTGAGATGATGTAGGGCGGGAGTGTTTCCTGTAGCACTTCTTTTCTACTTTATCTAAAAGTAACTCATGCCCTCTTATATTATCAAGAATATGGGGCAACACTTTTACAAACTATAGCAGAAAAAAAAAAGGGAGGGTGTGCTCACGCTTAAGGGATATTTTATGAATTGCGTTTTTATTTGTCACCCCTTTGATATATACAGCTTCAGTTTCCGAAGAAAGTATATTTGTAATTGCTTAATAAAAACTATTTCAAACCTAGACTGAAATTTTTGCTGCGCAACCACAGCTCCCCGTCAGAAAAGTAAACACCACATTATAACTAAACACTGCTCCTGGGAAGTATCCCACCCGCAAACTTAATAAAAAGAAGACCGCAACACACTTTGTTATTTTCCCGCCGTGATTTGTACACCCCATGCCAATTATATAAATGGCCCTTAAAATATATAAAAAACAGTTTTTACCTTCACAATCCCTGTCCACCACCTTGTGACCACTGTACAGAGTTAATAGTGTTCCTACCCTCAGCGCTACTACTTTCTTTTCCCGTACTCCATTGAAGTGCGTCACAAAATGGTTCACAACAGTGAACCGTTCCCAGCCAATAATGAGCAAACTTGTACTCTTAACACTTTAGCCAATAAAATGTCCATGGTGTTCCGCAAAGGGGGAGGGAATCGCTGCCAACACTTCTACTTTCAATGGTTTACAGCCAATGAACATTAAGCTTGGGAACGTCCTGCTTGGAACACGCCAGCCAATCAGATGTTCCTGCTACTCCGCGGACGGGGAGGAAATGGCTGGCAACACTTCTACTTTCAATGGTTCGCAGCCAATGAACATTAAGCTTGGGAAGGTCCTGCTTGGAACACGTTACCCAATCTGATGTCCCTGATGCTCCGCGGAGGGGGAGGGAATGGCTGGCAACACTTCTACTTTCAATGGTTTACAGCCAATGAACATTAAGCTTGGGAACGTCCTGCTTGGAACACGTCAGCCAATCAGATGTTCCTGCTACTCCGCGGACGGGGAGGAAATGGCTGGCAACACTTCTACTTTCAATGGTTCGCAGCCAATGAACATTGAGCTCGTTGTTGGAACACCTCAGCCAATTAAACGTTAATTTTGTTCCAGACACACGAACAGAACACGCCCTCCCACATAATATTAAATTTCGTCAAAGAAAGTGACACTGTCCGTGATAAAAGTGAACACCGCATTATAAGTAAACATTACTGCGCATTATATTAAAGGAAGGCTGCAATACGGCGCATTGTTATTTTCCCGATATGATTTACACAGCCTACTGAACATTGCCGCAATACCGCACATTCACACTACCTGTGTGTGCACCCTACACACTGCTTGCCGCAATACGGCGCATTGTTTTCCCGACGGGATTTCCAGAGCCTACGCAACCTTGCCGCAATACCGCGCACCGTTGTTCTGCGGACGTGATTTCCACGGCCTACGCAACATTCAAACTCCCTGCCTCTGCACCGTACAGACTGCTTAAACTAAGACCACAGTGTTCCTACTATACCCTCTTATACAATTTTTCTCTTTTGTTTCGCCCTACGCCTTTCAACTCAGTCACAAAATGGCTGCCAACACTTCCTAGTTTCAACAGTTCGCAACCAATGAGCCGCACGCTCGTGCTCGTAACGCCTCAGCCAATCAGATGTCAGAATTCTCAAATATCGATATCTGTAAATGTTGATATTTCTCTAAAACTACTGAACGGACTTACCCCATTTAAACAAAAGCGTGCTTTCTGGACCAAGACCTTTCTCCCTGCCAAATTTGGTGTAATTCCGTTCAGCAGTTTGACCTGTAGCCTTGTCTAAAGTTTCCTATGGAAATTGCATGGAGAAAACACGTTTTGGGACCCCCCTTTTTTCTCAGCCCCTCCTTCACGAATCACCCCCAAACTTTCAGGATATGAGCTCACCTGAAAAGAGGAACTTTTGGGAAAATTTCGTAAAGATTCATCAAACGACGCCAAAGTTATAAGCACAGCAAAACATGCTTTTCCTATGGAAACGTGGTCCTAACTATAAACTGGCGACTGCCAGTAGATGATATATATATATATATATATATATATATATATATATATAATGAGAAAGTTGATTTTTAATAAACGTATGGAAAATGTAACTTTAGAGAGTTACCTTTACCCTGCCTGAAGCAAATGCGGGCTCATTTCCATGCCCAGGATGTTACTCACGAGCAAGTTCCCGTTGCCACCGCTCACTGTATCCGAACTTTTGAACCAGTATCACTAGAACAGACTCGTGAGGCTATAGGAGCATGCAAATCAGGCTCACCCTTGGATGCCTGCCCCCCCCATGATCCTCCACAAAATCATAGATACAGTCAATTCAATTATAAATCAGATAGTTAATTCTTCTTTAAGCTCAGGTATATTCCAGATGAATGGAAGCTTGCACTGGTAAAACCACTGAAAAAGAAACAAAACATCGACCCCTCTGTGCTCTCAAACCTCCGCCCTATTTCCCTACTTCCCCTGCTAGGCAAAAATCACAGAAAAATTCGTACACTAAGAACTAACCAAATTTATTGAAGCCACTAATATCCTCCACCCTCAACAGTCTGGCTTTCGCCCCAAGCATTCCACAGAATCGGCTCTCCTGGAAATAACTGACGCACTAAAAACTATAGCTGACAAAGGCAGGAAAGCGGTTCTGATCCTACTCGACTTGTCTGCCGCGTTCGATACCATCTCGCACAGTATCCTCCTGAAGCGACTCGAACGCAGCGGCATCTCAGGTACCGCTCTGGAATGGATAAAATCATTTCTCACCAACCGCAGACAAGCGGTTACCCTTGGTACTTTCCTCTCGGTGGAACGCAACATAACAACAGGAGTCCCACAGGGCTCATCATTGAGCCCACTGTTATTCAACATTTATATGACCCCGCTCATCTCTGATAGGATCCTTTGGGATTGAAGTTACGTCCTACGCAGACGATACCCAAATGATCCTTTCTCTGGATAACAATTCTACAGACGCCGAACTTAACTTTAAACGCTGCCTATCTGAAGTCATCCAGTGGATGAGGGACAACCACCTTAGATGCAACACCGAAAAAACTGAAATCCTCCCCATAGGGAAAGATGTCTTATTCCAGCCTTGTAAATGGTGGCCTGAGGGAACAACACCCCCGCCTGACATGGTCAAGGTAGCCAAAAATTTAGGAGTACAGTTCGATACTGCGCTTTCCTTCCTCCCACACGCTACGGCTGTAGCAGGGTCCTGCTTTAGCCTCATCAAATCGTTAAAAAAATTCTTTGATTTGATTCCACTTGCCGCAAGGAAATCAGTGGCAGTGGCCTTGATTCTCTCGCGCCTTGACTACTGCAACAGCCTTTTGGCAGGTGCCAACAAATCTACACTAAAGAAACTACAAGTGGTCCAACACGCTGCGGCACGTCTAGTTTTAAAACTTCCACGAAGATCCTCGGCATCTGCGGCACTAAAAGTCCTTCATTGGCTTCCGCTGCACAAGAGAATTCTCTTTAAAATCCTCCTAATCACCTATAGAGCCATGCTTAAATTGGGACCTAAGTACCTTTCAGCACGGTTCACTCCCTACATCACAACTAGGACTCTCAGGTCCTCATCAGCCAACCTCCTTAAACCACCCATTTTCAGATGTAAAACAAAAGGAGGAAAAACAGTGGCCGCCTTGGGGACCAAAGCCTGGAACCTTCTACCAACTCACCTAAGATTGCTAAAAACAGAAATACAATTCAGGAAGGCTCTGAAAACTTGGGTATTTAGCACCTCA
This sequence comes from Calotriton arnoldi, assembly GCA_963921515.1. NCBI lineage: Eukaryota > Metazoa > Chordata > Amphibia > Caudata > Salamandridae > Calotriton > Calotriton arnoldi. The sequence continues at coordinate 246,650 of CAWUFW010001603.1, read as the reverse complement.
GACGAATTATGCCTTTCTCTCATTTAACATCCCTGGGGCCCCCCCTCTCACCTCCATCCAACCAGCGCCAGGATGCTCCTTTCGGAGTGGCAGTTAGCGCTTTACAAATACTAACTTACATTGCATTACATTACATTTGCATTAGCGCTCCAGCAACTACTCAGCCTATACTTGGCAAGAATTAGGTGGGAAACAGGTGGGGAAAACTGCTCACTCCCAGAGCAAAGACAATGGCCTGGGAGTGGAGAAGTGTTTTCTTCCCCTGGCAGGGACACCAGTTAGGGTTGGCCCAAGATTTTAATTTATATCAAAGGTGCCTTGCCTGTGACAAGTAAATGTTAGGTTACACCTAGTGAAGGTGGCAATGAATCAAATGATAGGAAGCTAGGACCAGAAGCAGTTTTGAGTGACTACAGAAGAGGGGACTGCTCATTACCCCGGCCACACCTCTGGGTGGGAACAAAGGCTCTGCACAAGGGTACAAAGGTTTCCCCATCTTGGATTTTGAAAGTGAAGGGCACTGTGGGATTATTTGCAGTAAGGCAATCAGGAACTACTGAAAAAGTGGGTAGGGTCAGCTCCCAGAAACTTTTACCAGACTGGGTATAAAATGCCCAGGAGTCACATCCATCCACAGGTTAGTGAACCTTATGAAGTTCGACCCTCATCCAGCTTTCCTTAGAACACTTTCTGGACCTGCTGTGTGTGACCTGTGAGGAGCTATGACGGACTGGACCTGCTCCATGTGGTACCAAGGGCAAAGAAGTGGACTCCAAGGGTCAGTTGGCTGGCCTCATGTGTAGCTACAGAGACACAAAAAGCTGCTAGAGGTTATTTTCCCTAAAATTCCAAGCTAACCAGTGCCAAATGGTACTTGGACTGGACTTTGCTTCTGGCCTCTGCTTGGTACCCCGAGAGCCTCTAAGTACTCCCTCCCCAGCCCCAGAGAGGGCGTAGAAGTGTACTCCAGTGGTTGCTTAGGCACCAGGAAAAAGTCTAGAAACTTTTGAAAAGATTTGTTCCAGAGCCATTGTGTTCTACCGTTAAAAAAAAGTACTTGACAAGGCAGCTCCATGACTTCGGACTGAACTTCAGATTCATCCCCCTGAAAGGAATTTTATTGAGTTTTGTGTGACTTTCTCTTGTGTATGCAGTACTTGAATACTTTTTTTTTTGTTTTTAAACAATTTTATTAGTAACAACGCAGCAATCAAGACAGTACATCGACAGTTGAGGTAAAGATGTTCAAGAGATTACAGCATTATCTTTTTTATCATTAGTCCGGCAGAAGCCCATGGCAGCATAGATCAGTCAGTACAGGACAATCCCAGGTGGGTCACTTATAAGTTCTTGGGTCAGGAAATTCAAATAACATATACCTAGTGCTGATTGCCCACAGTGTGCGCCTTGCTCCCATCCATGTCCTCCTCCAACACCTGGAGTCTTTCCCTCCTCAGCTCAACTGTTGGAGAGACACATATCTCCCCCTATATTTATTCCAGCGCCCCCATTTGTGATCCCATTTACGTGGACATCCCCTGCCTTTATAAACTGTTTTTTCGGCGATCATGGCATGGTCCATATCTTTTGCCCAATCTCTCAGCAGTGGTAAAGTGTCTACAACCCATTTCTGGGCTATATTTCGTTTCGCTATGCACCACCCCATCGTGGCCCACGGTTGCTCGGCTTGCGTGAGGTCTGTTGCTTCCCAGATATTGAGAAGACACAGTGTGGGATTTGAGAGGATGGGCTTATCACACGTTCTGGTCAGTTGTCTGGTCACGTCCGTCCAATATTGCTGTATGTGAGGGCAGCCCCATAGGATGTGCAGGAATGTTCCCGGTTGGTTACAGTGTCGGAGGCAGAGAGCGTCGGGTCGCCTACCTAAGCGATGTAGTAGGATGGCATCAAAATATACTCGAAGAATTTTAATCTGCACCAGGCAAAGTCGCATCGGGATGGCTATCTCGCAGGGTGAGGATAACGCTTCTAGCCAATCTTCATCGGCTAATTTTCCCAGGTCACCCTCCCAAGACGTCCTCAGCTTCAACATTGGATCGACTCTGTTATTAATCAATTTCCTATATGTGAGAGAGACGGCCTTGCGGGTCATAGGATCCAGCAAGAGCCGGTCCTCCAGGGGAGAGGTATCTGGAAGGGGGGTATCCCCAGGGAGGGCAGAGTCAATAGCATGACTGATTTGGAGGTATCGAAATTTCTCCGTCGGCGCTAGCTGGTACCTTTTCTGGAGGTCCGAGAACGACGCCTTCTTGTCCTTGATCCACAAGTCGTTAACTGTAGAGATCCCAATTTTGTCCCATTTATCAAATCCTGCACAGGCGCTAAGCCGTCCCAGGATATCCGGTTCCCATAGAGGGGTAGCCTTCGTGAGGCGCCCCTGCCAGCCCATCCGCCTCTGCGCACCGTGCCACACTTCCACCGTACGTGCTGTAGGACCGGTCAAGCACAATTTCCTGTGGTTCGTATACAGAGCTCTATTGTAACCTCCTCTCCCCAGCAGCCAGTGGTCAGTGCGAAAGCTGGGATCATCATGCCGCCCGAACACCCATTGATTGATGGCTATCAATTGTGAAGCATGATAGTAAAGGCGCAGATCCGGTAGACCTATACCCCCATCATACCATCCCATAGTAAGCTTGGCCATGGCTATACGAGGCGGCCTGTCGTCCCATAATAAATCACATACGGCTGCATCAATCTGCCGGAAGTAAGATTCGGGGATCGGAATGGGAGTGTTTTGTAGCGCGTATAAAAAGCGTGGCAGAGCGAGCATTTTGAATAAGGATGCACGCCCTAACAAGGTAAGGGGGGAGTGTTTTCCAATGCGTGACGTCTGATCGAAACCTCTGTAGCGGCCCCAACAGGTTCCGCTCAAAAAACAGTGTGGCATCCATAGTGATAAAAATCCCTAAGTACCGAAAGCCCTGGGAGGCTACCGGAATATCGTATCCTCGAGGACTCCGTGGTGGTTGTCCCCAAAGGGGATAGATCTGGGACTTTGACCAGTTTATTTGATACCCAGAGTGTGCCCCAAAAATATGAAAAATATGGAGTACACGGTGCAGCGAGCGCGTCGGTGAGGCAAGATAAAGCAAGATATCATCCGCATAGAGCGATATGCGGTCTTCGTGCTCAGCCGTCCATCGAAGGCCTCTAATGCCCGGGTCTCCCCTTACCCATACCGCCAGAGGCTCCAAGACCATGGCAAAAAGGAGCGGTGATAACGGGCATCCCTGCCTTGTGCCACGGCACAGTGGGAAAGAAGTAGAGTGATGATTGTTCACTGAAACATGAGCCATGGGTTGTGCATATAACAATTTGACCCATCCCATAAATTTGGGTCCGAACCCGATGCGGCCAAGAACTGCGAACAAATAGTCCCACGCTATGGTGTCAAACGCCATTTTGGCGTCAAGTGTCAGCAGAATCGCTTCCTCTTCTAGAGTGCCTACACAGCCCAATACCCCATGCAGACGACGCAGCTTACGTGCAGTGTTCCGTCCCGGCATGAATCCCGACTGATCTGGATGAATCAAGTCGGTGAGATAGGGGAGCAGACGGGTCGCCAAAAGTTTTGCGAGAATTTTAGCCTCTACCGTGATCAGAGAGATAGGCCTATACGAGGCACATTCATCTACCGGCTTACCAGGTTTATGAATGACTACAATAGTGGCCTCACGAATATCTGTCGGGAGGAGGGCTTTCTCGTAACTTTCGTTATATAGGTTTAGTAAGTGAGGAGCTAATTTGAAAGCCATAGGCTTGAACAATTCGATCGGGAGCCCGTTCGGGCCCATCGCTTTGCCCGCGCGAATGTCTTGAATTGCCTTATGAATCTCTTCAACCGACAAGTCAACTTCCAGCGCCTCCTTATCCTGTTCTGAGAGGCACGGCACTTCAATAGTGGCAAGGAGTTCGGTCGCTCTCGCAGCCTGCGAGTCTTGCGGTATATCATACACAGTCTTGTAGTGGTTTGCAAAAGATTCAGCGATGTCCTGTGGGTCCGTCATCAGAGCACCATCCGAGCTCTTGATCGCTCTCACCCACCTCGCTGATTGTTCTTTACGTTCTAGCCACGCCAGCAATTTACCCGTGCGTTCCCCTTGTTCATATATACGGTGCCGGGTGGCCAGCGCACGTCTATTGGCGTCCTCTTGTAGCAATTGCCTATAATCTTGCCTTTTTACGTTGAGCAGATGTTGAGTGTCAGGGGCCGGGGCCCGAGATATATCTACCTCAAGACGTAGGATCTCAGTTTCCAGCTCCAACACCCTACGACAGCGTTCAGCCCTGTGACCAGTCATCGCCGACAGTGCCCTCCCTTTAATCACTGCACCATATGCCCCCCAAAGTGTAATGGCTGATTGGACCGATCCTATATTTTCCTCAAAATAATAATCTGTGTCTTTCCGCAAGGCCTCTCTAATATGCGGAATCTTGAGTGCCCAAGGTTGTTTCCGTATCGGGCCAGGTTGAAGCAGGCGTCGCGCTCCAAGGACCGTCAGCACCATGGAATGATCCGACACCCCCGTGCCAAACACCTAGTGTTGGAAAGGTCATGTATGTGTTGTGCATGTGTGAATAAGTAATCAATTCGTGATTGACTTCCGTGTACCCCGGATTGGAACGTAAAGTGTGTGTCCCAAGGGTGCGACCACCGCCAGATATCTACCATCCCTAAGGCGTCAATAAAGTCTCGTAATGGTGAGCAGCGTGTTTGGTCACTTCTGGGCGGTGATCTATCTAATTGGCCGTCCATCGTCAGGTTGAAGTCACCCCCCATTATCAGTGTGCCCACCGGTAGGTGAAGTAAAAGGGTCCCCACGTCTGTCAAGGTCAGTCGTTGTAGGCCCGGAGGAGCATACACAGAAACAACATTCAGGACTCTGCCCTCCCACATACCCGTGCAAGCTGCGTACCTGCCCTGTGGATCCGTCCAGGTATTCTGTATCACATATGGACAGCCTTTTCGAAGGAGGACCCCCGCCCCCCTGGATCCCGTGGTGAATCCTGAGTGGGCTACCATTCGATACCCCTTTCTGTCGAGGGCCCTGCAAGAGTTACCAATTAGATGAGTTTCCTGTAGTAACACCAAGTCTAGCCCATGGCGGTGGACATACTGCAGCACAATACCTCTTAATTTTGTCTCCTAACCCGTTGACATTCCAAGTTATAAGCTTAAGTCCCTGACTGTTGGCCATCTTGTCACAGCTATCGGAAGAACGGAGCCCATGGCTGACTTATAGCCCCCCACACGCTCCCGTGTCGCCATCTGAGCGACCCCCGGACTTTCACTGACTTTCTCATAGTAGTGGATCTCTCCTGTTGCTATCTGTACATAGAAACCAACCAATTCGTGCATACATAAGCAGTTACTTTGTCTTGCTGCATAACATCCCCTTGTAACCCCCCAACAAATTAAACTCCAGATTACGTTCAGCCCAATAAAAGTACCCCCTCCATGCCTCCCTGCTTAACGGGACAAAAACCGCCCGCCACCCCCAACATGCAGAGTGCCTGTCGCCCACCCATCAACAATTCCAGGGAACGCGAGTAACCCCACTCCCCATTTGCATAACTCTATACAAACATTTCTCCGCCCCCACCCGATCCCTACCCCAAAGCAGTATACAATCCAGAGACGCAGTACCCTCCCCTTTAGATGTCTTGTGGCCCCCACATTTTCAATAGCAGTGTAGTTGCGAGTTGCACATGAAAACCGTTCCGCCCCATAACAACCCAACATGTTGAACGAACACAGCAAACAGTGACATGAGTGACCCAGTCACTTATGAGGGCAATCCCCAGAAAGTGGACAATCCCCATGACATAAATATCAGGAGTCTGCTCACGTATCCCCTCCCAGCACTAGAGTTGTGCGATCCCAAATTCGGGTGGCGATGGCCCCAAGACCATGCTCCCCAAAGTTCGTGAGGGCATCAGGAGGACATAACAATCCCAAACAGCCTTACCGACCATTGAATCAGCGCCCTCCCGTGTGTCCCTGAGAATCAGAGTCAGAATGTGGAGGAGTTTGTTTCTGCTGGCGCCAGTCAGCGTTGTCGTCCGCCGCCGAGAATGTCTTTTTGCCCTTTCTTTCGACCGTGCGCCATCCCTCAAGCCAGTCCCAGGCCTCTTCAGGTCGAGTGAAGAACCACGATTTTCCATTGGCTTCCACCCGAAGCTTGGCGGGGAACAGCATTGCATACTTTACTTCCTGGTTGCGTAGGGCCCGTTTCACCTCCAGGAAATTGCGACGCTGTCTCTGCACACGCAATGTGAAATCTGGAAAGAACATGATCTTGCTGTTCTCCAGGGTAAGTGACGGGGCCGCCCTTGCCGTCTGTAGGATAACATTGCGGTCTCGAACGTAAAACACCCGCACCAACAGTGGGCGAGGGGGCGCTCCCGGCTTCGGGCGGCCTCCAGGCACTGGGTGAGCTCTTTCAATCGTGAAGGATTTGGAGAGTCCCCTGGGTTGAAGATGCTTAAGGACCAGTTCCTCCACAAAAAGGTCTGCCGCCTGCTCCTCCGCGTTCTCCGGCACACCAATAATGTGGACATTGTTCCGTCGCATTCGACCTTCGTAGTCGTCCAGCTGCAGGGCCATCGCCTCATGGGAAGAGCGGAGGTCCGTAATTTGTTTCTTGAGCAGGGCGGTGTCAGTAACCAATTCTTTGGTAGTGTTCTCCACAGATCCTACCCTTTCTGTGATTTTCTTCATGTTCTCTCGAATCAGTGCAACATCCGTGGCCACTGTGTCGATCCGCACCTCAAGGGAGGTCCTTACCCCCGTTATTGCTTCAAGGAGATCCTTATTCGATGGTTCCGCGGCATCCCCCGGCGCTACTGTCTCCATATGGCCTCCCTTCTGCTGTTTCTGCCAAGCGAACTTCTCCATCTTGGTCTGGGTTGTCGCCCGATTATTACGGCCGGACGCCATTGCCTATTGTCACGGGGACACCACAGCTGAGCAAGGTGCCGCCGCTACTCCCCGCCGCCTGCGGTGAAGTCCCTCACCCGGCCTGTCGGCTTTCGCAGGAAGCACCCCACACAGAGGGGTATCTAGCCGAGGCCGCCGCACCACGGCCCCGGACGGAAGGTCAATCAATTGTTTCTGTTAGGCCCCCAGTGGCCAAACCGCGGAAAGCTTCAGTGCAGGTCAAGGGCCACTTCCAGCCCTCTTACGCTGGCCCGGTATTGTCCGCTTCCCCCGGTGCCGCGGGGGGGCCACCACTATCCCCTTCTCTGCTTGTAGGCACGTCTCAGTGTCTTTATGGCAGCCAAGTATAAATTACCTCACCCTCTGGGCTTAGCTGCCCTCTGTGGCAAACGGTTCAAGGGGCCCTCAGCGCGTTGTACCAAGTCTTTTTGGCCTTCTTCAGATCGCTCCCCACAACCGCATATAGTCCTCAGGGCCGGTTCGGGCCTGTATGCCCGTGTCAGCAATGTCTCGCCTTTTTTTTTTTTTCCCCCTCCTCACGGCGGGGGCCGCCGCACCAGTCCCCTGGCTCCCCCCCCCGTCACTCACCGGGCCTCGAGGGATAGACTCCGCAGTCTCGGCAGTATCTTGGCAGCGCTAGCTCCGACGAGGAGCTCCCTCCATCCACCACTGGGACTCCGTCACCCCAGGCCGCCGCCTCGCGTGGCGCCCGATCTGCACAGCGCCGCGGGCTGGGTCACCCGCGATGCCTCGGCCGACGGAGCTCCCACGGGGCAACGGCACCGATTGCCGCGAAAATCGCACTGGGAGTAGCCGTGCACCTCAGAAGTGTTCCGGCGTCACCAGGGCAGGAATCCGGCCCGCAGGGGCGAAGTTATAGCGGATAGTTTGGGAGTGGCGCTCCGGAATAAAACTACCGAGCGGCCATTCCCGTCGGCGGTTAGCCACGCCCCCTCACTACTTGAATACTTAACACATTGCCTTTGACTTAATCTTGTCTGCTGCATGTTACATTACCAGGGATTGAGCACAGGTTTATTTTATTTAATTTGTGTGACATCTAGCAGGTGGTGGCCTTATCATTTGAGGTGGACACTTGTCCATCCCAAATAATAATCCACTTTCGTACACTCCCCAAATCACTACCCACTCTTAAACCTTTAACCTACTTACCCCCCCAAAACATTATCCTTCCCTGAACCCTAAAACAAATCCCCCTACACCCCAAATCTCTACCCACCTCTGAACCCTAAAGAACAAATTACTTACCTTCAATAATGCTCTTTCTGATGGATACTCTGACCGAATATTACTCACCTTGAGAATATCCCCAGGCATCATTGTGGATCCAGAAGATTTTAACAGCATTCCTCTCGCACACAGTGAGGTGGCTCCATTTTGACTTTTTTCTGACCCAGAATTGATGATGGAACCGCTTTTAAGTGCCACTTTTCTGGACTCTGTCCACACCCTTGGACACCGAGCCTAACAATAATCAGAGGTACGAGTGTGAAGATCTCTAATTTGGGACCTTTTTAGATGGAAAAAGAGACCCTTACACAGAATGCTGACATGTGGGAGGTGGAGGGGTCAGTGAGGAATCTGGGATTAGGATAGAGTATCTACCAGAAGGAGAATTACTGAAGGTAAGTAACTTGTTCTTCTGATGGATATTTCAAACTACAGACTCCTCATCTTTAGAATAAATACCAAAGCAGTACCTCTGAAGGAAGTGAGTCTGAGGAATGGCTCGGACCCAAAAGTCTTGCAGGCCCTAACGTGCGAAATGCCCATCCCTTAGGACCAGGCTGTGAAGGGAATAGTGCTTTGTGAACGTGTGTAGTGATGCCCACGCCGCAGCCTGCACAATGTCCAATACAGGCACTCAGCATACCAGCGCAGTGGTAGCAGTTTTTCCCTGGTGAAATAGGCCCTCAATCCCTTCGGAGGCTGCTTCTTAGCCAGTGAATAGAAGCTCTAATGCAGAGGACTATTCACCTAGACAGAGACCTTTTCTACACTATCTTGTTTTTATTTGCCACAACAAAACCCACAAAGAGCTGATCATTCACCTCATCATGAATGTCTTCTGGGGCCCACAGCAGATTCCGTGAAATGTTCAGACTTGCCAAGACTTCCATCTCCAACAAAGCAAGAGAGTACCTCACTAAGAGGCGGGTCACACGCGTGGATTTAGGAGCAGAATTCCCAGATGGAAACATCTGGTGGTCAAGCCACTTGGATTTTCAGTCAAGGAGTACAAAGGGAATGGCACCACTCTAAGAAGTGGCAGAACAAGCCTGAACCACTAAACTCTAGTGAGCTGGATGAGAAGAAAAGTAGAGTATGATGACCTGTACTTCTGGATGTTCCGCAAGACTGCTGGATTTCAGTGCAGCATGTTCCAGGCCATCCAGGGCTAAGCAATAAACTGGAGAATATATTCTGAAGGCACCTGTCCACTAGGATCTCATGTACACTGATTTTTTAGCTCCACTCAATGCATTAGAATGGGCAAAGTCTCGACTGCCTTTTTTTCTTTTTTCTTTTTTTTAACAATCCCTGCAGAAAGTGGACTTGCTTCACAGGGTTTGGGGCTTCTGGAGTGGGGCTCTCAGTCCACCCCACTGAGATCCTGCACCTTCACCAACAATTGTGAGTTATTACCCAAAAGAGAAAGGAATTAGCTACTTCACTGTCTTCGATGCCACATCTATAGGGGCATTTGCACTTGGTTTAAGTCCTACCCAAGCAGGTCTTCAATTCTTTGAAGTGAATATTTTTTTACAAAACATCAGGCAGCTCTTTCACTTTTATGCACATTTTTGCCTCCGTAGTCAGCAGAGTATGGCGCCTGGGCATGAGCCGCCGACATGGGTGAATGGGACATTATGTACTGTGACAACCAATAGCAGAACTTCAGAGGTGGGCAAAGATGGTCGAAACAGGCTCCTCAAAGGCCTTAACTTCTCCTACTAGGAAACTTGCAGTGCATAACTTGACCAAGTTTTACCGCTGCAAGGCTGAAGATGAAGTATTCTCCATGGAGAGTTTTCTTCCCACGACAGATGATGATCTATTTTGTTCTTGCGTTTCTTATGCTGTCAGGAAGCGGATAGTCCGGGATCGCTAGATCTAGAGCTTCCCTAGATGGATGCTTCCATGCATTTTGCCTCATCTCATACATGGCCTTAGGATGCAACTCTGTTCAGAGGGACACATGACTTTGGGTTATGAGAATAACCCAGGCCCCGAAGGCACTCCTTACAGAAATCTCTAACCGACACAGAAAGTCAGCAGGTGGCAAACGGCATGAGGCCAAACTTTTCAGATGACAGACCTTTGAATTCGCAGACAAAGACTGACAAAAATAAAAACACACAAAAGCGGTTGGAAGAAATGATTACAATAAGCCTAAAAACTGGCAAAAGCTCAGGGTAACATAACAACCCACTCGTCACCTCGGTTTGGACCCAGCCTTATGCAAATCAGTCTTGACCCTGCTCCAATAGGAACAGTCCGGCCCGAACTGTCAGGCCAGATCCTCCCTGAACAGGAACACAAGCACCTCAATATCGGGTGTAGCTTGGTTCCAGTGGCACAGTGAGTACGGGGCCCAAGCCTGGGCATGCTTTTGTCACTTAGGGTAGTACATGAAACTCACAACGGGTGGTCTGAGAAATGCTTGCAATAAGTCTAACCACTGGCAAGCGCTCAGAGTAGCATTCCAACTCCTTCTTTTGCCCACCATGTAAACGCAGTTTGAATCAAGCTAAAAATGATAAACAGAGATGCGGCCTTAAGTAATCACCAGTGGCTGAGATTAATTCAAACATTTCATCCATCATTTTTTTGTATACTTCTGTGCGACACCCTAAGTTGGGCGGGAAGTAAATAGGACTTCAGTGTACAGGTATGTGGGGTCCACCTAGAAGCTGTGAAAGGGGCAATTCAAAGAAAATCCACAGCAACATAGTAACAGCATATGGGGTTCACCAGGAATGAAGATGGTGCAACCCTGAGGAAAGCCTCAAACACCTCAGAAAAGGGTCAACAGGGCTCACCAAACAGCAGAGATGGCTTAACTCAAAGGAAATCCACAGATATACTGGTAAAGGGTATATGGGATCTACCAAGAAGCAGAGGGAATGCAACACAAAGGAAAATGACAGTCATCATAGCAAAAGGTTTATGGGGTCCAACCAAGAGCAGAGAAAGTGCAACCCAAAGAAAGTCCACAGACACCCTAGTAAATCATCGTTGGCGTCTACTCAGAAGTGGAAAAGGGGTAACCAAACAAAATCCAGACACTCCAGAAAAAGGTGCATGTGGTCTACCCAGGAGAAGAGAGGGTGCAATTGAAAGGAAACCTGCAGATGCTCCAGTGAATGGTTGTTGTAAATGTGCCCTGCAGGGTCACCCCATATTTATTTTTTTCTATTTTTTTGCTGAACCCTATTTTTGCTGGCCAATCAGGTTTGTGCACCTCCTTTCAACATGGTAAAATAGGTATACTCTTGAATGGCATATTTAAGTTGCCTATAAGTCCCTAGTATATGTTACCAAGGTGTGTGTACCCAGAGCCTGTAAATCAAATGTCACAAGTGGACTGCAAGTGGACTGTAACACCTATTGTGCCATTCACTACAGTAACAACGTAAACATGACTGCAAGCCTGCCACCAGT